>JAAONU010000001.1:39659033-42627939 GCA_012932295.1 Cyclina sinensis | reverse complement strand
GCTAATTTCTTGAGTGATTAAATTATATATCTCCACTTGTATGAAATATTTAAAAGACTAAAATAATTGAAGACTATTGTGACAAAACATTTGTCAATTATTATGTATACGTTTTACAATAATATTAATGCGAATATTGATTAAAAAACAAGACATGTCCTTGGACAGCACTCTCCACTTTTCTTAGTGCTGGATAATAAATTTTAGCTAAGTCAAACAAGAGGCCCAATTAAGTGAAAAAAATTGGAATAGAGTAGGACAAGTTCCTACTCTTGTAAGAAGAAAAAGTACCTACATATTAAAAAAAATTTAAAAAACATTGGGGAGGGGTAATTGTTTGGTGGTGGTGTAGGGATGGGGTGTGTGTGTGTGGGGGGGGGGATGAGTGTGGAGAGGGGGAAATATCTAATCTTTCCGGTGTAAGTAAATATTATAGCTCAATTCTAGGCTAAGGGGTGGAGTCAGGTTACTCGTGCAAGTATGAAAATTGGGGGGTGAGGTTGGAAGGGACTTGGGATGTGTGTGTTGCTGGGGGAGGGGGTCAAGTACCTACATAATTATATAACAAAAAATAAAAAAAAATTTTGGTTTAGGGTGGGAAACACCAATGCAGGGGTTCGGGTGAAAGCGGGGTGGGGGGGGGGGGGGGTGAGTGCTGACTGAGTACCTACCCAGTTAGTAAATAGTTTAGTTCAAGACTAAGAAGTTTTTTCCTATGTCAGTCTAAGCAAAATCAAGTTACCTCTGAGGTGGGTCTTGCTTGTGGTCTAGTATTCCAAGTTTGTTACACTTTTTGAGAAATTGACATTAACAAAAAAGATTAACCAAGAAATTCTAGGTCGAAAAAGGGGCATAACTTTGCAAAAATAAATTTGAGGGTTATCTGCCCTTTAGAAATGGTGTCACATTTTGATAGTGAACATTGTATTCTAAACTTGAAGTGAAAAGCTGTGATAGTTTATGAGAAATGGACCTTAACAAAAAGGTTAACCAATGCAGACACAGACGAGAGGGTCATGACAATAACTCCACTTTTTTTCTTTCGAAAAGTGGAGCTAATAACAAAAAACCTAAATGAATTGATGAAAGTATCTAAATAAGTAAGATCTTTCTGTAATATTAAAAATCCTCCTTTAACATCTTATTAAAAACCAGTCAGGTAGAAGAAGAATGAATGCTCACTTTACAAACAGTATAAATAGAAAAGGAGTGCAAAACAATCCCTCCAGGTGCAGATCAGTGGTCAAGTGGTAAGGCACTGGAAATGTAGTCCAGGGTTGCAAGATCCTCTGCTCCTTTATTTACATTCCTATGTGACTTTTCGGATGATGTCTTTAAACAGAGGTCCCATGTATCAGTGCCATACAGAGAGCATTGAAAAGTAGGTGCGTCTCTGGAATCGGATGTTTTCTGTATCTTGCATTAATATCCCCTGAACCCTTAAAAAGGTAACCTCTACAGGGAGCTGTATTGGTCATTGTTCATAAGGGCAAGTATACTGAAAATTAATAAATTCAAATAAGTAGTTAGACAGATCTTTTCACTGTTTTGGTCTTAACAGGTTTTAAATAGTAACTGATTTTCCTGAGTCAGAACTGCCCAAAATGTGTAGACCTTAGAATATTTCAAGGATTGTTCTGGAAGACTTCAGTAGTGAAATTACTGCTGTATGCCTGTCCAAGACTTTGCTCTTATATTTCATCACCTGAAAGACCTAAAATACCAAAGATTTTTTACACCTATATGAGCTATTAGAATATAGGCAAGTCAACATATTTACAAAAAATTAAATAATCAGTAAAAGTTGTAGTTACATGTCATTATCATTTTACAAAATGATAATTTCTGCTTAAAAAGAAAAGTTCTAACTATAAACATAGTAATAACAACAATAATAACAATAACATATATGATTTTCTGAATTTCAATTTTGTCCTGATAAACTGTCAAGTTTTGAACCTTTTCTTTTCATAAAACTTCAATGTTACAGATTTTTAGCATTAACTTGTCAACTTTTAAATAGTGTTTATCATGAATTTTCTCAAAATCAGTTTTTAGATATTTTTTTTTCATATTCAGTACCATCAGGGCTTTTATTGTAAATTAAAGCCCTGGTACATATGTATGAGTGTATACATGACTGTGATTCAGTAAATACCTCTAACCCTGGAACATTTCTGTAGTTTTTATGTGAAAGCTCAACAAGAGGTACAAGTTTTCATACAAAAAATCTTGGCCACACTCCAGGTATTTAAAGGTTGAATGGTGAATACTGCCAGGTTATCACCTGTAAATAATCTATGAACTGCTCTCCAAAGTGGGTAGCAAAACATTTGTGATTGTATTATGAAATAACGTTATTTCAGAAAAGTTAAAAATAAAAATTATGATTGTAATTTAGTGTTCTGTTGTTTAATTAGTTATCAAATGACCTATTGATCTTAACAGTTATTTATTTTACAAATGCACCAAGGATTTTGAAAGATAATTTGTATGCAGGGCAGAATGGGTCAGAATAACATTATGTGTTACTGATTCTGGTAAATTGTACTTATGTGCCTCTGATGTTTAATAACATTGTATGTCTTTTTTTTATAGTTTTTTATACATTTTAATATGCAATAAAAATTGTGTTTTACAAAAACAGTTCTTATTCATAGCAGTTAAAGTTAACAACACTTTTAACGTGAACTGTTAGCTGAGACTGCTTATTAAAGAAGAATTTGTAAAAATAGAATATTTTGCATTATTAATATTGAATAGAAATGAACCTAAACAGAATATTGGAATTCTGACCTAATTTCCTCCAATTTAACTGACAAATCTGTATTAGTGTTTGCCCTACTTCTCTAGCCAATCAAAAAGCAAGGATATTTGAATTTCTAATAGATTTATCCATGATGAATTGTGATATTTCCACTTAATCATGAAGAGTGCTGTTCTATTTCGTACTTGCCAAAGTACATTTTCTGCGCAGGTGTGTAGGTGCACAGGACAGTGAGAGTGGTTTGCTTACTGACAGGTTGTTCCAAATAAGGAAGCCAACAAAAAAAATGAACAATCAAAATTAGAAGGGAAAACATTTAGTTGGATAAAGGCTATGAAGTGAAATCTTCAGCATTAAGAAACCTTGATCAGCCACTATGCTCCCCTCCATTTCTTTTCAAAATGCTGAAGATTTCACTTCATAGCCCTTATCCTATACCTTGTAAGTTTCCAAATGACATATGATACCTACTTTACATTTCAGTGAATGGATGTATTATTACAGAGATTGTAGGGCTTATTGATAGAAATGAAAAAGGTTTGAATGTCATGACTTACAGATCGTAATTAAAGAAAGGCAGTATTGTATGAAATCCTTTTCAGTTCCATTGAAGTCAATAAAGGTTGATGTACATATAACTGGTTATGTGGCTGAAGTTTCATCAAACCTGACATATTTCAATGAAGAGAAAGATCCAGTTGATGCAGTGTTTACATTCCCAGTGGATGATGGAAGTGTAGTGTTCCAGTTTGAGGCGGATATTGATGATCGACATATTGTTGCAGAAATTCAAGGAAAGGAACAGGTTTATTTGATCAATTATTTCCAGTAAAACTTTGATTCAGCATTATAATTTACTAGGAATCACAAGCTTGTTGTATCAGAGGTTTTACTTTGGAAATCTTTTAGTTTGGAAAACAAATTTATATGGTAGTTTTTATTTTCTGAGCAGAACAGCTTCAAAACATGAAATGGCATCCAGTTAACAGGTGCTTCATTAATGGCCTACTAGAGTTTCAACAACTTAAGACAGGAGAATGGCTTTTTGCAACAAATGAAGTTTGTTAATACAAGATACTACTTAAAGCAGTATGAAGCTTTATTCCTTCATTCTGTCTGTGTGACAAATGTTGATGATGAACTTTCAACTTCATGTGTCTGATTCCAGTCAGTCAGAAAGTTTATTGTAATTAACACCTATACCGATGATAAATGGGTGTGCCTAAACTGGATAATGGAACAAGTTTTTATTGGAAAATTTATCAGGGTAAGGGTTTAATAGCATAACAATCACCTTATCCTTTGTTTAGTTATATTGGATAACTTAAACTGAGTTGAAAAGTCATATTTTTAAATCTTGGTGACTTGAATATTTATATCATACTTGATGACATTTTTACCAGGCAAGACTGACCTATCAAGATGCAATGGATCATGGTAAAACAGCCATGTTGTTAAAGGAAGACAACTCTGCTGGAGATATCTTCAGTTGCATGCTGGGAAATCTTCCACCAGAAAATGTGGCATCACTTGTTATGAAATATGTCATTGAACTGCCTCAGGAACCAGATGGGCGACTGAGATTTTCACTTCCCACTATACTTTGTCCACGCTACTCTCCAGGTATTTGTTTGTTTATATGACTAGCTTGTATTACTTGTGTTATTTTTTTCAGAATTTCTCTTTAAATCGATCCTGTTCGGATGCAGTAGTATTTACTTATGTGCTAGCATCCATATCCTGTCATTTAACAAAAATATGAATATTGAGCATTCTTTTTCTCTTGAGTACAGACACCATTTTACAGAAATTATTAATGGAGTGATTTTTAGCTAGCCAAATGTCAGTAGGATCTCACTAATCTGAACTCTCCAGACTACAAGATAAGTTGTAATAGAAGATTTGTATATATAGAGTAGGATCAGAAGAGTAGATATATGTCAAAAGAAGTATTTCATTGCTGTATTTCTAAATTTGCTGTTGAATTTTATTTGTTATAACATAATAAATTATCGACTTCATAAATTAAGTTTTTGTAACAGAAACAAAACTTCGGCTATTAGTAATTATTTTTTCTGCTCCATAAGCACATGTACATAGTATGTCTTTTTTTCGAAATGGCTTTACAATACAACATTTTGACACATCTTTTGTTGATACAATGAGAAGTGAACTAACTTAAATAATGTCAGTGTTATTACTTGTTTACACATCTATCTTTCATACATGTCCAAATTCATACCAGATTGCATAAAAGGTGATTTACACTCTTGCCAAATTAAAGAATTAATTTCATACCTAGTCTGATGATAAAGTTTCACTACTTTAATTCTAAAAGTACAGTTCATTTTGTTGCTTTAAAGTTAGATATTCTTTATGAAATTCAGCCAATTTGTTTATTTTGTTTGCTGTTCATTAGCCAAAGGCATACATATGTCGAAATTGCTAATAAGCTATTGTTCTTGTTGTTGTTGTCAAAATTTGAGGGGAAGTTTATTTTAGGAGAAATATATTTTTGTATCCTAAAGGTGACTTAGATAGAAAAACTGAACTAAAAACAATAAAACTTCATAAACTGGAGTAACTCGAAACTCTGGGTAACTCAAAGTAGCACCCATTTTTCCTTCCTACTTTACCAGCAGCAACAGTGCAACACAAAGTCACTGACTGAGAATGTGTTTCTCAACTTTTTTGACTGTTACATTAATTTTTGTCAACTATTTTCCTTAATTGAACCTGTGACAGGTGATCACAGGGTCTAGTTAATTTTTTTTCTTCACATTTTATAAATCTAAGGCATTTTCATTTACAAATTGAGAGAAATTAAGATCAATCAAATGATAAAAACAGAATGTTTTGATTTTTTTAGTTATGATACATATAAATCAAAAGCAATAAATGTTTAAGTTTTACTACAACTGTTAAATTACAAAAAAGAACACTGAAAGAAAGTGATTAATGGTAACTTACCCATATTTTATTGAATACCCATATTTTATTGAATATGATTTATAGATGATTTGTTTTATTATGATTCATAGATATTGGTGGTTCAAAAGAAGCAGAGGGTGCCACCTATGTCCAACCATGCAAAGTTCCATATGAATTTGACTTTATGGCTACTGTACAGGGATACCACAAGGTTTTGTCTGTAACCTCATACAGAGACAGTCTTGATGTACTGTATGGTGAAGATAATGTAGTAAAGGTAAAATAGTTATCATAAATCATTCATACACATAATTGAGCCAGGCTTGGTGTTTATGGCAATTTTTATTCAATTTTGAATTTTTACTAATTCTTGTAAGTATATATCAGTCTGTTTTATAAAAAAATCAGAAAACTTCAATCTGTAATTTTATCCTTTTGTTACAACTGTCTATCTATTCATGTTTATTTATCATCTGTACTTTTTGCCTATATGACTGAGAGATTTGTTATTTAATGTTGTTGGAGATAGTCCAAGATACAAAAAGCATACTATTCCAAAGACACCCCTGGTTCTTTTGTATGCTCGGTGTACAGCACTGATACATGGAACCTCGGTTTAATGTCTCATCTGAAAGACAATTTGTTTTTTGCGATTCAAATATTTTTGGCAGAGTTATTGTCCTTTGATTAATCTTAATTTAATATTTCTTGTTTGGGCAACTCCTACAATTCCCATGCCATTTTCACCAATCTTTCACACAATGATCATTATCAAGTGCCACAGCACACAATTATACTGAGCTTTTGAGATTTGATCATTTGTGGTGGAGTTATATCCATATCTTATGAAACACATGGGTACTTTGTTCAGTTCACAGACTGATTTTGGCACAAATGATCATGGTAACATTACATTATAAGGTACCATGATTGCCATGCTTTGGGGGCATTCGTATCTGTGACACATTTCTTGTTTTTGGCTTTGCTTCTTTAATACCTTTCAGTTGTGTATCAGTTTGTAAGGTTTGCTGATTTCCACCGTTAAGTTCATGAAAGGTACCAGAACAAGATCCTCTCCCTCTTTGGCGACATTTTGAGACTCTTGTACATACAGATTTAGATCAGTGAAAAGGATTGAACCCTTGACTCCCAGTCAGTGAGAGATTACAATAGTTAACATATGGACATCCTAAAGCCATGATGATTGCCACTGTTGTGATGATCCGTCAATGAGCATGGTGTTTTTTTTTACCAAATCTGTTGTTAGAAAACTATTCCAAAGTTAACTACATGTATATTTCACAGGAATGCCCTTAGATAAATTTGGAAATTGATATAGGATAATCTGCAAAATGCACTTTGAAAGGCAGGTGTAGTACAGTGTATAGAGCTGATGAATAAAGCTTCATGTGCTGTTGTTATTCAGAATAGTTTGTATTATTCTTAGTGATTTATGAAAGAGTTGAGATTTATCATTGAAGTTATGTGTTCTTTTAGGTGAGACTCCATGAAAACTTTACTTTTGATCACAATTTGTCTTTCCTGGTGGAATATGAGAAACCATACACGCCACAGATTGTACTGGAGAGTGGAAACCCTAAAGCTGGTAGGTTACCAGAAAATAGGGTGACAGACTGCTAATTCTCAGTAATAGGTCACAGCAAATATTGAAAGTTTTTAAGTGAACATTTAGATATTATGATACTGACAACAGAGTCACAAATTCTTGTTGGTGACACATGCCAGAGCTTGCTTGGATGTTCATAATTTAATATATACATTGAAGTAGGCTTGGTCAGACGACATGTGCGAAATAGCACTAACTTGCACTGTAAAACTTAGAATTGAAAGTTGTGAGTATTATAAGAGTCACAGTATAGTCTGGCAAAATTTAAAAAATCACTTGACAACTTATAAACTGATTAAACAAAATGCATACATGATGCTGACATTGAAATAGACATGTTTAAAGTTAGGTTATACTTTGAACAGTGCACTTGAAGTGACAAGAATTATCTTTACGAGCAGTCTCATTTTTTTCTTCTTTCTTTTTTTACAGAGGGATTGTTAAAAGAAGACATACTAATGCTCAGCTTCCATCCAGATTTGAAGGAAGTAACCATGGCAACTAGTGGAGAATACATCTTTATCATTGATAGATCAGGTAGTATTTTGTATGAAACTGTATGAAATGGTATAAATTATTTGAGATGACTAAGCCTATTTTGAAACACAGTTTGTTGAAATAATTTATAAGAAAAATTAAAACAGTTAAAAATGACACTTCTGTTGAAGTTGTAAATTTAACATAATTTATATAGAGGATATTTGTTTGTTTTTGTGGAAGATGAGAATTTATTTCATCGAGTGAACACCATATGTGATATTTTCACGAGTGGTGCAGCCACGAGTGAAAATATCAACATATGGTGTTCACGAGATGAAATAAATTCCCATCTTCCACTAAAAAACAAACAAATTTTCTTTTTATTTTATGCCAACACGTCAAAAATGGGTTTTTTTATGACATTTTTAATCAGGGCCTTCAATAAATTCCCCATGGTGAGCCCCAAATCAGTTAATGCGTACTTTGGTTACTCCGCACAAAAAAAAGTGCAGACAATCTCCAATACATATGATAACTTTACTTCTGCTGAAATAAACTGAATACACTTTCATCAAATAATATTTATTTTTGTCTACACAGTTTATCAATATTTATTGAATTTTGCCATACATACTTTAATTATAAAAGCGGATTAATACTCAATATTCAATAGTTCGGGCACAAACATGTATTATCAAAATGGTAATTAACTGATTCAAAACAGTGTATTATCACTTTTATCTCACTGATATTTCCCTATATTTCATTGGTAGGCATAAAATAAAAAATTTATTGTTTTTTATAGATTATGTGTTAAAAATGTTTGCACTTAATTTACTAGAATTTAAGTTTTGTAAGTTTTATCAGGATCTGTCTTTGAGTGAAACAAAAATGCTTAACAAATATTTCTGGAGTTCTGCTACGCAAATAACTTTAAACCAATCAAGACATTATGGGTTATGCTAAATTAAATAAGTCTTATGGATGTAGTTATTAAATTATTGCTTCCCTTTCATTAAAACTGTACTTATTTTAAAACATGAATGAAATTATGAAAAAATGATAACAAAAAGTTGATTAATGAGATGCAGTATTTAACAGTTTTTAACACAGACACTAAACTAAAGTGAAAACTACTCCTTCATTTGCAAAGCAGTGGCTTGTTACCGATTTTTATCTGGGAGGATAAAACACCGTCTGTGTCTGAATATTTTGACTATGGGTCACTGCTAGTTAGTAAATTAATGTTTCTTTACTACACACTTCATTTCATTAATGTATCTGCACAATACTTTTAGCTTGATATTGATAAAATTGACTGAGAATGAGAGAGCTTTGGCAAGTACAATTCTATGCAAGAATTTCAACTTACCAGTTTTAGATTTATCTCCCTTTGTGACTGTTTGTCCTTGTTACTGTTAGTCTTTTTTTATGCCCCCGAAGGGAAGCATATAGTTTTTGAACTGTTCGTCCATCTGTCCCGTCTGTCAGTCCACACTACTGAAAATAAATAGGGGGCCACCTAACTGTAAACATAACAAAAGAGAACAATAGAGATCATTCCATAACAATAGAATAAGGGGCCAATGGCCCTCTATTAAACAAAAGAAAATAACAAAAAAAAGGCTCCTTATCCAGTTTTGGCCGGATGTCTGTCCCATCGGTCAGTCCGTCTGAAAACTTTAACATTGGCCATAACTTCCTTGTTAGTTAGAGGATTTACTTCATTCTTGGTTGCAACACCCCTTTGGACATGACCTTTCCACTGACCAATACTTATTTGACCTTGACCCCTGAATGACCTTCACCTTGAAGATCCAATTGTCCAGAAACTTTAACATTGACCATAACTTCTTTATTAGTAAGTGGATTTACTTCATAATTGGTCACAACACCCCTTTGGACAAGACCTTTCCACTGACCTATATTTATTTGACCTTGACCTTTGAATGATTGGTCCTCAGCTCAAAGTCAAAGCACCACTTCCGGGGCATTGTCATCTTACATTGACAGTTCTTGTCATTGTCTCCCTTGTAACAATATTCTTGGATGTAATACATACCTGAAAATTTGGTTTTCTATTAGAAATTTTTTAATAGAGTTTGTCATCAGTTAAAAGGTATGCCCTTTTTTAGAAGAAGTAAATTCAAACTCAGTCCTAAGTTCATTTTATGTTCTAATTCTATGGCAGTTTCATTCATCTTCATTTTGTTTCTATATGTGTCATGACAGAAAATAAGTTTCTGAGAACCCACTCTGATATCAGTGTTGGAAAAATCACAGAATGAAGTAAGCAAACAGAAATGAATACATTTGTATTTTTGTAACTTTATGAACAAACCCAAGCTTTTGTCTATGCTGTTTTGCCAAGTGAACTTTTTTTATGTTTGGAATGTTGACATATTTCAGGCAGTATGCAAGGGGAGAAGATAGAGAATGCCCGAGAGGCCCTTCTGCTCTTCTTGAAGAGTTTACCCTCAAATTGTTTCTTTAATGTGGTCTCTTTTGGTAGCACCTACAACCTACTGTTCTTGCTGTATGTTTCTTTCTGTTGATAAGATGTTTCTATAACTGCATCATGCTGTTTGATGGAATACATGTAGTTCTTACTATGTTTGTGGAAAGCAGTTTGCATTCTCTTCCTGTATTTGATATAAAGATTATAATGTCTGTTAAAAGTGTGAATATTCTTAGTGTTATGAAACTTGTTAACAATGTAATATGTCACTTAAGTTGTGTCCCTTGCATTTTACTAACACTTTTGTCTAGTTTAGACAAGTAATGGACATTAAACGTGGGAGAATCAATGAAATTACCTCACCACACAGTTTCAGTGTGGCAAAATTTCAATGCAGCACATTTTTCTAGCTGAACATTTCCTCCCTAGCACCATTTGGCTTTTTTGAGGGTTGTCAAAATATGCCAAAATGATGAGTATAGATATTCTTGCGAGAATTGTCTAGATTCCTAAAAAAGGTTTATTTAGGAGTCACCCGGTGGTTGGTCGGTCGGTCGGGCGGTTGGTCGGGTTGTTCCTTGTCCAGAGTATAACTTGAAAACTACTGGTTGGAATTCAGTGCAACTTCATACAATGGTCAAGCACAATGACAGGAAATGCAATGTACAAGCACCACAACTATCTTTATTGCCCACAACCATAACTCTATTTCAATTCTTTTACAAAGTATTCTGTTTCTAATAACTTCCTCAGTTCAGAAGCAGTCTTGCGGGGGTATTAATCACATTTAGTGATAGCTCTAGTTACCAGTGTAGATACTTGTTATATCAATATGAATAAGCATTTCTTTTTCAGTATCAGTACTATAGAAGAATGTTCTTATATGGTCACATGTTTGGTTTTTGGTGTGTCAGACTTAATTATTATTTTGCTAAGTAAATCTGATTTTTCTGTAGGTCCATTTAAAATTGTTTGTGAAAGTATGATAAAGCAACTGATATTAACAATCATTTGATCAGTTTTCAGTTGTAGTGTTATGTTATTGTTATATTTGATGTCGGAAGATGAAACAAATAATGCACTTAATGAGTTTCCAGAATGGATTTGAAATATCACTTTAAAATTGGGACAGGGTTTAATTGCATGGCATGACTTTTTATATGATTTACATACTTTTAGATAAAAGAGGCTTAATTAGTAAACTTTGCAGTTAACTGCGTTGAAGGTCTGGTTGAAGGCAACAGTATTGCATGTCCAGTTGGTCAATAGGTATTCATAGCTAATGTTAATTTGTTTATAAAAATACTGACTTTACATAAAATGTTTGTATTTGTTTTGTATTGTATTGTCCCTTTGACTTAGGGAGTGTTTTCTGAGTTAGATACAACTGCAGATGAAGTGAGCTTGTTTCTAACAAACTTTCTTAAAGATACTTTTTAATATAGTTCTACTTTATATAAGGAAATCTGTCTTTAAAATAGTTCATTTGGAAGTATAGATTTTTGAATTCTAGTTTTGAAGACTAATAGGTAGTTTGAAAGATTCCAGAAAAATAACACCTAGATTTACTGAATCTTCTCATACTTGAATATTCAAGTTAAAACTTTTAAAAACTTTTTTAAAAACTTTTGAAAAAAAACTAAAGGAACTTTGCCAAGTTATCGCTCAAAAGCTACTTTTATAAGCTGGCTAATGTAAAGAAAATATCTTCTAGATTACTAGTGTAAAAGTTTGGGAAAAAATTCAAACAGAACCATAGGTTAGTAATTTACATGTTATTAGGCCTTCCTTGGCAGACAATTTTCCTGTCAGATTACAGACATTTGTAATGTAATACATACACTTGCAATATGAAGATGAGAATATTGATAGAATATCTAGTGAAACAAATATTCTGTTCTGGTACCAAAAGAATGCAAAATGTTTTGATACATCTTGATTAAGCAACCCGAGTTCTGCCACAGAGATATAAAACTGATACAATGTACTTATACTTGTACAGGGGGAGCAAACCATACACAGAAGAAACTTTAGAAGAGGCTGTAAAATTAAGCAAGGACATTGAGGCAAACATGTGTGGTACAGAGATACTAGAACCTTTGGAACATGTCTTGAAGTTTGATCCTATAGAAGGGCATGCTAGAAATGTAAGTGAGCTGAGACTTTCTTAAGTAAGGGAGGCATATAGTTTTTGCCCTGAAGGGAGGCACATAGCTTTTGAACTGTCTTACCATCTGTTAGACCATCAGTCCTTCTGTCATTCCATCCAAAAACTTTAACATTGGCCATAACTTTCTCTTAGTAAGTGGATATACTTCATACTTGGACACCAAACCCCTTTGGACAAGACCTTCCCATTGACCTATTTTTATTTGACCTTGACCCCTGAATGACTGGTCTTCAGCTCAAAGGTCAAAGTGCCGCTTTGGGGGAATTGTCATCTTACAGTGACAGTTCATTTTAGGAAATAGATATATGGTAACTTAAAATATTGCTGTTTGAACTGTTCAGCTAACAGCTGAATAGGAAAAGCAAAGTTCAATTAATCTTGTTCACTTCCTTTAATGTTAACTTGCAAAATGTTATTCATTGATTAAACTGCCATTTAGTAACTCTTCATAAATAAATAAGATAATTTTTATTCAGCTTAATCAGCTGAAGAAGTTGCATTGTTGTATTTACTGGTGTTATTTTTATATTGTCATAGGGTTGTTGTATGAACTGTTGTTACATGTATGTGAACAGTGGTTGTTTTAATGTACAGTTTTTGTCTTGTAAATGCAGTTTATGTACGTACAGTTGTCTTATGCACAGCTGTTGTTTTGTATGTATATGAGCTCTGTTATTGTTAGTACAGTTCTAGTATTGTTGAATGTGCAGGAGTTGTTTTGTTTTATGTACATGTGTTGTTTTGATGTAAGGACAGTTGTTATAATGATGTATGGACAGATGATGTTTGTTCAAGTTTTGTATTAGGGTAAGTATAGTTTTTGTATTGATCATATGTGCAAGATGTTTTTTATATCAGCAAATGCACTGTCTTGTTTTATTTAGATGTGTTCAGTATTGTATGTGTAGGTGTTGTGTAAATCTGTGTTGATGTGTTGTTTTGTTCTATGTACAGTTGTTGTATTTGCAGGTTTTGTTTTGCTTTAAGTAAAGTTGTTCTTTCGCTATATTTACAGGTGTTGTTTTGTTATATGCACATGCACTTGTTTTGTGTTTTTTTTTGTTAAATGAGGAGATGTTGCTTTGTTATAAATGTATGTACAGGCATTGTTTTGTTATATCTACTGTTGTTGTTTTGTTGTGTTGTTTTGTCATATGTGCATGTGTTATTTTGTTACATTTTCAGGTGTTGTTTTGTTATATTTACAGTGTCTTTTGGAACATTAGCATGTGTTATTTTGTTTTATGTACTGATGTTGTCTTTTACATAAACAAATGTGGTGTTGTTGTTTGTACTGATGCTGTTTTGTTGTATTTACATAAGCAGGAATTATTTTGTTAAATGTACAGGTGTTATTTTGTTTCGTTATTGGTACAAATTTCAATTTTTTATATGTATATGTGTTTCTTGTTGTGTTAACTGATATTGTTTTGTTGTATTTGGAGGTGTTGCTTGGTTTGATTCTCAGGCATGGTTTTGTTTGATCTACCGTTATTGTTGTTTTGTTATATGTACAGGTGTTGTTTTGTTACATGTGCAGGTTTTGTTTTGTTGCAATACAGGTTTTGTTTTGTTACATGTACAGGTGTTGTTTTGTTATAAGTACAGTTATTGTTTTGTAGTATGTGCAAGTGTTGTTAGTTTCTAACTCAATATGTACAGGTTTTGTTTTGTTACATGTGCAGGTTTTGTTTTGTTGCAATACAGGTTTTGTTTTGTTACATGTACAGGTGTTGTTTTGTTATAAGTACAGGTATTGTTTTGTAGTATGTGCAAGTGTTGTTAGTTTCTAAGACAGATGATGTTTTTTTTGTTTTATTATCAGGTGTTTCTGCTGACTGATGGGGATGTTGAAAATCAAGATCAAGTGTTTAGACTGGTCAGAAAATATACTCACAACAGTGGTACAAGGTATTGTTGACGACTTTGTCGATATTCAACTTCATGATATCATTTAGAAGCAGTGGTTATTTCAAATTTGGAATGTTAGCACATTTACTTGTAAAAAAGTTTGAAATATAATGACAGTTGTATTTTTGGCCCTAAATATTATTTAGTGTTTAGGATTTAAGCATATTCACCTGTCTGTAATAGTATCATAAAAAGAATATCAATAGCAATAGTAAATTAGTAGTAATCTCTTAAATTTCCCCTGATTAAGCATTGAATTCCTGGAAAAACAAGGCAATGAGCTGGATAAAAACCTATTATTTTGAAGATAGAAATACTACATTTGTAACTTGTATAGAAATTCTTAAGTCCTGTTATTTGAAGACAACTGCCAACTGAGCAAAAAGCAGTCATAGTTTGTGCATTTATCAGTAAACATAAATTGTGTAAGTTAGGAAAGTGATTGCCATTTTTGTGTCACCTGACCATAGTCAGTTGACACATAGGTGTTACTTGTGGTGTCGGCGTTGGCAGCGTCCCGTTTTGCTTTTCCGGGGCATAACTCTTAAAGTACTGCCAGTAACTGGAGGTATCAACTTGAAATTTCATAGATGAATATATCTCATTATGGAAAGGTGCAGTGCCAAAGAACCATAACACTCTTGTGCATAGTTTTTGACTTATTGTCCTTTGTAAATTTTCGTACTTAATTCTTGTCTGGGGCATAACTTGAAAGGTATTGAAGATATCAGCTTTAAACTACATAAGTGAATAGATGTCATTGTGGGGAGGTGCAGTGCCCAAGAACCTTAACTCTCTTTGGCATAATTTTTGAGTTATTGCCCTTTGTGATTTTTCATAATTCTTGTCCAGGGCCTATAAATTCCCCATTCCATAGAAAAAAATATAAATAACTGGTATGCTATCATCAGGTGACAGGTCCAACTCACAGAGATCTAGTTTTATTTGTGAGTCTTGAATATTTCAAAATGATTCAAAAGGATATTGAACTGCAAAAATGTAACCTTGGCTTTTACTTTTTTTCTCTGATATAGTATTTCTGTCATACCTGAACCAATAATTTCATTGTCATTAAATTAGAAGATACAGAATTGAATTCATTTGCCTGACAATGACTACAGTTTCTTATTAATAAATCCTTTATTTTGTTTTTTAGATCCCTAAATTAAAGTGAATGTTATTAGGTAAAAAAATTTTTTAGTCTGATGTGTGTAGTCTGTAGTCATATAGACATTATTTTCTAAAAACAAATTTAGCTTCTTCTGTTGTATTTGACTGTTTTTTTAGGATATTTACACTTGGAATAGGTGAGGATGTGTCAACAGCTTTAATTAAAGGTATAGCCAGCAGAGCAGGTGGTCATGCAGACTTTGTTACTGAAACAGACGCATTACAGTCTAAGGTAAGTTAAAAATTTGCATGTAAATTGGTAAACTAAATGAATATCCTCTAACCTGGAATGAAAGGACATACCCTAAAATCAGTAGATGATATGTTGCATAATTTTTATTGGCTCATTATGATCTAATATGTTGTTTCCAGTTATGATGTAAACAATATTTGATAATGTCAAGAACATTTTTTCATAAAGTAATCAGTTTAGGAAGTGTTCATTATAATTAATTGCTATCCACAAAACATCGTCAGATACCCATGGTTGATTATTACATGATTGATGTTAATGGATTGGCCATGGGTATCGGACGATGTCCACAGAAATGAAATCAGTATTCCTGCTGTACTAACAATATCTTCCTGATAATTTGGTTATGATCTGTTCAATATCAGTCACATTTACATTATTTTGAAGTAAATGGAATACTCCAAATTTGTTTATGTCTCTTTCGTGTGTCCTCATTTCCCAGCTTTATACATGTTGTTCTAAGCTATATTTTTGTGTCAAATGTATGGAAGGCAGAAAAGCAATGGAGACTTTCATCCCTACAGGGATTCAGACCATCAACCTCTGGATCAGGAGTCCACTTTAACACCTCAACCACTGTTCCCTCCTTTTCACATATATACTGACCAAATAAATCATATATTTGTCCTTTTTATAGCCCTAGATTTTTTACTAATAATGGTAACTGTATCAGGTGTTGATCAAGAAGCTTGGTCAACATGGAAGTAGTAGCTATGGTTAATATTGGATTTAATTAAGGTTAAAAAAAAGGCATTTTTATTGGCCAGTGGATGGAAATGAAGAGCTCGAATGTGCCTCTCTTGGCCCATCCTCCTTCCACCTCTGGATTTTGGGATCATATATAAAAGTCAGTTTACATGAAATGCATCCTTTGAAAGAGCAACCTCATTTATATTAGTTCAGTGACATGTGACTAGCATGTTCCTCATGTTTTCCTTACAGATATTATCATATTAAACTGTTTTTTAGCTCAGCTGAGCATGACCCACTCAAGGGTGAGCTGTTAGGAATGGTGAGTGTCTTTCGTTCATCATTGTCATCTGTTGTCAAAATGTTCCTTCAAATAACATAAACCACTAGGCCAACCTTTATCAAACGTCACAGGAATTTTCCTCAATTGTTCTTGTTTCAAATTCCATAAAATTGAATGGTTCTACACAGACCTCTGAATGCCATTGAAACCAATAGGAAAACCTTTGAAAATCTTCCCTTCAGAAACCACCTGCCTGATTTCAAAATTCAAAATAATTTCCAAAAAAATATTCTACAGGTGTCCCTTTATAAAATTCCTTCAAGCCGTTATGGTCCCTTAAAATACATGGTCTTTGGAAGATGGGGCCTGTTTTCACTATATGACTACATATATGGAAAACGTTGAGAAATCTCCCCAGAAACTGCTTGCATGATTTCAAAATAATTTTACAGGAATGTTTCTCATGTGGCCCTTTATTAAATTCCTTCACACCATAAAGGTCCAAAGAACAGCAAGGCTTGTTAGCTCACCTGAGCACTTTGTGCTCAAGGTGAATTTTTGTGATCGCCCTGTGTCGATTGTGCATCATCAACTTTTCACTTTAAACAACATCTCCTGCTAAACCACTAGGTGAAAGATGATAAAAGTTGGCAGGAATGTTCCTTGCATTAAGTTTTACCAAAGTTGTTGAAAGAATTCCATTCCATGAAGACCTCTGGTTGCTATGGCAACAAGAATGAAAAACTTTCTGTCTAAAACTGCTAAGCCCAGAGGTCTGAAATTTGATGTGTAGCATTGTCTATCGGATGTCTACCAAATTTGTTCAAATAATGTCACTGGGGTCACTATATGCCCCGCCAAAGGGGTCACAAGTTTTAAAAGCAATATAGAAGAAAATCTTTAAAAATCTTCTTGTCTGAAACCACAAGGCCTAGAGTTTTAAAATTTGACATGAAGCATTGTCTGGGAGACCGTTACCAAGTGTTTTCAAATAATATCCCTGGGTCACTATTGGCCCTGCCGAAGGGGTCACAAGTTTTACATAGCAATATAGAAAAAAATCTTTAAAAATCTTCTTGTCTGAAACCACGAGGACAAGAATTTTAAAATTTGAAATGAAGCATTTTCTAGTGGACCTTTATCAAGCTTGTTCAAATTATTAGGTTGGGGTAAAGGTCACTGAGGCTTAAAAAAGATTTATTTACTTTACCACATAGAGCCTTCATTTATAGACCAGTATCTTTGATATTTGGTAGGTAGGTTCGTTGCATGGACCTCTACCCGTAGGTGAGTTTGAGGTCACTGGGTAAAGGTCACCATAGCTGATAATACACATTTCTACTTTCTGTCATAGAGCCTTTATTTATTGACCAATATTTTAGATACTTGGTTTGTAGGCACCTTCAAATCTTCAACTGGAAAATGAAATACTGCTTCTTATGTTTGCTTAACAACAAACCCACAGCCAAAGTATACAGGTGAGTGATTCAGGACCATCATGGCCCTCTTGTTTTCACTCTGTGACTTTATTGAAAAATTTTCTCCTCAGAAACAGCTGACACAATTATAAAATAAATTCACAGAAATGTTTCTGAGATAGTTTTTAATGAATTTTCTTTCAGTAATGTTGGTTTGTAAAATATCATGACTGACATGGGGCAGGGCAAGTTTTCAGTATGCAACTTTATGGAAAACTCTGAAGATCTTTCATCAGAATTCCCTGCCTCCAGTTTCAATCAATTTCACAGGAGTGTTCCTGTTATGGCCTTTTATCAAATTCCGTTAAGCCAGAATGGTTCGTAAAGAAAGTAGGTAGACAGTGGTTTGAAAAGTTTTCAATAAACAAATTAATGGAGAACTTTGAAAATCTCCTCAGAAACCCCTGGCCATATTTTAGAAGTTATTTCACAGAAATGTTCCCAAGGTGGACCTTTATCATATTTATTTGAGATATGAGAATAAAAGAAATATTATCACATGGACAATTATTAAATCAAATTTCAACCTTGACATACAGACCTATGCTCTGATTTTGGAAGTAACAGCAAGGAAAAATCAAACAATATCAAAACTGGTTCTCTGGTGAGCTATATAGCTATACAGCCATCATTGCCCTCTTGTTTGTCTAATGCTGTGCACAACCTTTCAAAGTTTCTTTCTATGCAGGTGGTGAATTTATTAAAATGTGCCATGCAGCCAGTCATTAAGGATGTTACTGTCACCTTTGACCTGCCTTCTGATGTCACATATATCACAATACCTACAGAGCTTCCTTCTTCACTCTTACCAGGGGAAAGGTTCACAGTCTATGCCATATTGCAAGGTTTTGATAAAAATGTATGTTTTTAAATTAAAAAATCTCTGATTAAATTGACTTTTTGGTAAAATTTTGGACATTGCTAGATCCTCTTGTGCTGAAATGTTTTAACATACCTTACTAATTAAAAACTACATTTTCCTCTCTATTTAAGAGTACCTATTAATTTAGCAATAAAAACAATATTTTCAATTCACTTGGCAAATCTTTAAGTTGCATGTTTAGTGTGATTGAAATGTTTTTTTGTTGTATTTTATCTTTCTTTTCCTTATACCTCTTATAAGAATAAATTCCTTAAGAATTTGTTAGGTTTGAAATAGCACACAGCATACATCTCTGAAGCATATCAAGTGCTTTTTGGTAGTAGATATAAAGTAACTTTATATGTTCTTTTGCCATGACATTCTCATTTCTTTTCTAAATTAGGTATGTTTTTTTAATCTTTAAGCAAAGACCTGTTGAAAGTTTTGTGTCCTTAGAAGGTCAAAAGACAGGTACACCAGTGTCTTACAGAATGACCTTCACTCTAGGTCAAGACAATGATAAATGTACTTCAGCACCAATCCATCGCCTAGCAACTAAAGCTCAAATCAAAATGTTGGAAGGTGTAATAGCTACAGGCAGGTGGTTCTATATATATTTTTCCTCTTTTTTTCATTCTTTGGCTTGCTAGATGGTCAAATATTTTAGCATGGTGCTTTAATTGTGACATTAGGCAACAAGAAAGAACAAGAGTGAATCATCCTGTATCAAATTTTTTTTCTCTTTAGATGTACTGAACAAGTGTTGAGTACTTACAATAACCAGTCCAAAATGTTTTTGTTGAGAGTATTAAAATTACATATTAGACTTTTTTGTTAGATTGTTTATCCAGTCTGCCAGTGAATTTATTTTAGAATCTTCATGGAGTGTCAACCTTGTATGGAGTAAATAAAGTTTGTCATGCGGTGAAAACATGACTTTGCCAAAAAAAAATTTTAACGATTTTTACTATACTTTTTCCAGATTTAATTTACCGCATGTATATTGAAGCAGAAGAAACACTGCAAAAGATCGTAAATATCAGTCGACAAGGTAACATATTGTCGAAATATACAGCATTTGTTGCCATTGATATAAAAGGAAAGCAGGTGAAGAAAAAATCACAGACAAGATCATGCCCTGTCCCCATTGTAACCATCAATTATTTAGATGGATTGTATGATGCAGATCTAATGAAAAAAGGTAAGGTACACCTAAGTATATTAAATAAAGAAGTTGAACATAAACATTTGGAGCTACAAATAATTAATCTTTTTTTTGTTCCATTCCACATTATAATTCTTATGTACAGTACATGTACTATAACTTTCAGCACTGTTGTTAATTGTATGCATTTATGGTAGAGTTGCATTTGAAGTGTATTCTGGGATATAATGGTTGTTCTTTTTCATGTTACCTAGGTGTGACAGATCCCAGTATGTTTGCAGCAGCGGAGAGGGCAAGAAGTGTCCAGTGCATGGTAAGGCTTTTCAAACATTTGTAGTTCACTTGTAGAACATGACAGATACATGAATATACCTTTTCTCTGTTTAATGTATTTTTGAAGTTCTTTACATAATTTCTAATCTTATTCTTGTTATTCCATAGCAAATAACTTTGTATGATCTAACCTTATTTGACTTTGTTTAATTTTTGTTCATAACTTTTTCCAAGTTGCCATAAAAGGCTGAAGCTATTGTGAAACCCCAATAAAAATAAAGAAATTGAACTTATTGTTTTGACTTTTTAAAAAAAATTATGTAGAATATACATTCATATTATTATTGTTATTTTAATATTATTGATATCTCTGGGTAGTCATTTACCACTGGCTTACAGTAGATATCAAACAGTAAATATATTCATCAGTGAATTTTGATTAATGCCCTTTATATTTTCTTCCATAGAAATTAACAAAACGTCATATTAGGTTACTTGAAGAGGATGAAAAAGCTGTGAAAGGTGGATGTGAATCCCAGTCTGGTTTAAGTTTTGGCTGGAGTGCGAGAAAGCCATTTAATTTCCATATAAAGTTACCAAAGCTGAAGGGATTGTTTACAAAGTGGAGGAAAAGGAAAACTTACAAGGTGGAAAAAAGTCATGGTAAAAGTAAATACATTGTTTGTTATGGAGATTACAGATGAGTAATTATGACTTAATAGTGTAGTTAATTTATGAACCCCTTTTGGAAATTTGTCTAAACATGCTGATTCCTTTAACTTAAAGTCAGTGAATTTGTTCTTCTGAGTCAAAAAAGATAGCCATAGATAGTTAAATAACCATTTGAAAAATGCTCTTGAAACTGTAACAATGTTTTGAGTTATGGATAATGTAAACTGCAAGTATAATCACTGACTAAGATATCATCGTACATACAAATCTACCACTGGAAGTGAATGAATGGGCCAGTCTGATGTGTCATGGTCTGGTCTATTTAGTTGTAGGGGCCTCACACTACACATTTTAACTTCACCTATACTTAACATTGTTCTTTTTTTGAAACAGTTGCTTTTTTATGTCAGCTGGACAGACCTTTTATTGTTACACATGTTACAAGCATGAAACATTCACTCTTATTAATAAAAATATTTTCAGAATCTGTAGACAGTGTCTTTCAAATAGATTCTATTCTATCTGGTGAAGATTAGTCTGTTTTTCATAAAATACTCTTAGTAAAGAAAGGTCTTGCATTCAGTGTTGGTTTCATGTAAGCACATTATCAACTGACTGTGAATCAGGAGATCATTGTTCAATCTGTAATTGGGTCTGTTCCGATAATATTATGAACTTAGATGTTAAAAGTGACATAAAACTAAGTTTACTCACTGTGTTTGAAAAATAACACTTCTTCATGACTGCTTCCTGTGGTATTGACCAGTGCTTGGAGTGTGAAAGATATTTATATTTAACAGTCACAACAGTTACAGTTAAAAAAAGAAGAATGACAGTGGCTGTAGACACAAACATACTGTACTTAAATTTTAGATCAGTCTAGTGCCACCAATAGCAATGAAGGTGCAGGAGCATGCAGCAATATTTGTGAAGTCGAAGTACCAGTCTGTTCAACATCAACAGAATTAACAACAACAGACAACAAACTATTTGGTAAAACAATGTCTGTATGAAATGATGTTTGAAATTTAATGTTAAGTTTACTAAGGTTTCTTTAACTTCAAACCCAACACTAAAAGTTCCAACCTCACTCAGCTGGTTCAAACATGTTTCTCTATATAGGAAGCAACCAACTTACAAAGAAGCAGAAATGAAGGGAGGCTAGCACCCATTCCTCCTATTCCTTTAGGAAAACTATAAGGAAGCTTAGGGCTGAACATCAGTCCTGTGACTTAATCAAGGTAAAATCAAGGATTATTTTAATTAACATTGTATCTTCTGTTTGAACAGATGATGTGATGGTTTCTGTCACTGGTGATGTGTTAATGGCAGTGATTGAGCTCCAGCAGTTACAAGGACAGTGGAAGGTCTCAGACACCCTCTTACAATTTCTTGATGTTGATGTGGTGGCAGTCAGCAGCATTAAATGTATAACTGTAAGTCTTCTGTTATTTTAATCCTAAGGAAAGGTATGATAGATTAAATTTATAAGGTGAATAATGAGAAGATGTTTTAGATATGTATAGGTAAGCAATGAATTATGTTATACTACTATATATTGTAAGGCAAATTCAGCACTACATTGAAAAATATCAATATATGTTTGACAAAATAATTATTTGTTGCTTGTTGGACTGTGTATTTATCAAGAATAAACCTTGTTATATAACATATGTTAGCATAGCTATGCCCACTGCTTGTTAGCTCACATGTAACATGTTGGTTGTTTTATGTTCATAAATGGCTGAGATACTATTTCTTGTGAATTGCTTCATTCACTCTGCTTGTCACTGCAAACAGTTAATGTCATAAGAATTATTCCTTGCAAAATCACATCTTATAATCTGCTTTTATGCATCATAACCTCTTGTACACTACTTTTATGCCAACCGCTGTCAGTATAACTTCTTCTTAACTGCTTTTATGCCAACCACTGTCAGCATCATAACGTCTTGTTCACTGCTGTTATGCCAGATACTGTCAGCAGCAGACTTCTTGTTAATTGCTGTTATGCCATCTACTGTCAGCATCATAACTTCTTGTTAATTGCTGTTATGTCGACATCATAACTTCTTGTTTACTGCTTTTATGCCACCTACTGTCCACATCATAACTTCTTGTTAATTGCTGTTATGCCAACTACTGTCAACATCATAACTTCTTGTTTACTGCTTTTATGCCAACTACTGTCAACATCATAACTTCTTGTTAATTGCTGTTATGCCAACTACTGTCAGCATCATAACTTCTTGTTAAATGCTTTTATGCCAAATTCTGTCAGCATCGTAACTTCTTGTTAATTGCTTTAATGCCAAGTTCTGTCAGCATCATAACTTCTTGTTAATTGCATTTATGCCAAGTTCTGTCAGCATCATAACTTCTTGTTTACTGTTGTTATGCCAGCTACTGTCAACATCATAACTTCTTGTTAATTGCTGTTATGCCAACTACTGTCAGCATCATAACTTCTTGTTAAATGCTTTTATACCAACTACTGTCAGCATCATAACTTTTTATACCCCCACCACAAAATGTGGGGGGGGGGGCTATAATGGATTCGCTTTGTCGCGTCCGTCCGTCGGTCGGTCCGTCCGTCCGTCCGTCGGTCCGTCCGTCTCCATTATCGTGTCCGCTCTATAAATCCTATACCAATTGAAGGATTTTCTTCAAACTTGGCTGAAGTGTTCACCTCAACAAGGGGATGTGCAGAACCCATGTTGCCCATGTGTCAGCTCAAGGTCAAGGTCACAATTGAAGGTCAAATATCAAACAATCAAATATTAGACATTATGTCGTGTCCGCTCTGTAAGTCCTACACTAATTGAAAGATTTTCTTTAATCTTGGCTCAAATGTTCACCTCAACAAGGGGATGTGCAGAACCCATGTTACCCTTTTGCCGGCTTAAGGTCAAGGTCACACTTGAAGGTCAAAAATTGACTTAGAAAATATTCTTAAATTTTAACATGTATTTGAATATTTCTGAAACTAGAAAACGTATTTGCTTGAAACTTAAAATATATATGAAGTGTCACAATTAGAATATGCAGGTCAAGTTTCATAACTCTGTATTGCATTTTGACAAAGTTATGCCCCTTTTTAAGTCTTCAAATTTACATACAATCAAATATTAGACAATATGTTGTGTCTGCTCTATAAATCCTATACTAATGGAAGAAATTTCTTCAAAATTTACTCAAATGTTCAACTCAACAAAGTTATGTGCAGAACCCATGTTACCTTTGTGCCGGCTTAAGGTCAAGGTCACACTTGAAGGTCAAAATTGACTTAGAAAATGTTCTTAAATTTTAACATGTACTTGAATATTTCTGAAACTAACACAGATATTTGCTTAAAACTTAAAAGATATATGAGGTATCACAAGTAAGATATGCAGGTCAAGTTTCATAACTCTGTATTGCATTTTGACAAAGTTATGCCCCTTTTTAAGTCTTTTAATTTACTTACAATCAATACTAGACAATATGTTGTGTCCGCTCTATAAATTCTATACTAATGGAAGGATTTTCTTCAAACTTGACTCAAATGTTCACCCCAACTGGGCAATGTGCAGAACCCATCTTACCCTTGTACCAGCTTAAGGACAAGGCCACACTTGAAGGTCAAAAATTGACTTAGAAAATGTTCTGAAATTTAAACATTTTTTTGAATATTTCTAAAACTAGAACAAGTATGCAAAGTTTTTCCACTCTTAATTGCATTTTGACATAATTATGCTATTTTCTTAACTTCACTGCTTTTGTTTGTTTTAGTACATTGGGAAAATGAAAGGTTATTTGTAACTGTTTCGAACATGATTTGACAATATATATTTATACTATTACCTGTACAATTTGTTTGTTTTTTTTCACCAGAGATAATTTCTTTTTATGTATATGTATTTGTGCCACTAAAGTTATTCCCTTAACCACCTTTCCATGTCGTCTTCTGTCAAGGACATTGGTGGGGGTATGAATCACATTCAGCGATAGTTCTAGTTAGCTTACCTGAGCACATTGTGATCACCCTGTGTCCGTCGTCAACATTTTGCTTTAAATGACATCTCCTCCTAAACCACAAAGCTATTTTTAACCAAACTTTACAGAAATGTTCCTTATAATGCCCTTTTCTAAAATTGCTCAAACCTTTCCGCTCCATTGCACATAAGGGCTACAAAAGCTAAAAAAAGAAAAAAAAATCTCCTCCTGAATGGTTAGGTGATTTTCCACCGAATTTCACAGAAATGTTCCTTACATAGCCATCTATTAAAATTGCTAAAACGGTTCCTCTGCATTGAACAAAATGGCCGCCAGAGCTAAAAATAGATTTTCGTCAATATTTGGCTTCAAATGACATCTCCTCAAAAACCACTTGGACATTTTAGATCAAATTTAAAAGAAAAGTTCCTTATAATGCCCTTTACTAAAATTGCTCAAACCGTTCCGCTCCATTGCACATTAGGGCTGCAAAAGCTAAAAATAGAAAAAAATTAAAACAACATCTTCTCCTGAATGGCTGGGTGATTTTCCACCAAATTTCACAGAAATGTTCCATACATAGCCCTTTTTAAAAGTTGCTAAAATGGGTCCGCTCCATTGAACAAATTGGCCGCCAGAGCTACAATAGATTTTCGTCAATATTTAGCTTCAAATGACATCTCCTCCTAAACCAATTGGCCATTTTAAATCAAATTTGACAGAAATGTTCCTTATAATGCTCTTTTCTAAAATTGCTCAAAATGCTGCTCCATTGCACATAAGGGCTGCAAAAGCTAAAAATAGAAAAATTAAAACAACATCTCCTGAACGACTAGGTGATTCTCCATCAAATTTCACAGAAAAGTTCCATACATAGCCCTCTTTTAAAATTGCTAAAATGTTTCCGCTCCATTGAACAAAATGGCCGCCAGAGCTAAAAATAGATTTTCATCAATATTTGCCTTCAAATAACATCTCCTGCAAAGCCACTTGGCCATTGTAAGCCAAATGTGACAGAAATGTTCCTTATGTAGCCCTTTTTTTCGCAAAAACCAAATTTGAAGAAATTGCCATATATATTGCCCTTTTCTAAAATTGCTAAAACCGTTTTGCTCCATTTCACATAAGGGCTGCAAAAGCTAAAAATAGAAAAGAAATCAAACAGCATCTCCTCCTCAATGGTAATTTTCCATCAAATTTCACGGAAATGTTTCTTACATACCCCTGCGTTAAAATTGCTTAAACGGTTCTGCTCCATTGAACAAAATGGCCACTGGAGCTAAAAAACAGGTTTTCTTCAATATATGGCTTCAGTTTACATCTCCTCACAAGCCGTTATCATGAAATTGCCTCTGCCCCATGGATATTTTGTATAAAATATGAGATCTTTGAATATCTTCAATTAGAAAATGTAATGTTGCATCTGATGTTTGCTTAACGGTAGACCCTCAAGCAAAGTACACAGGTGAGCGATTCAGATCATCATGGCCCTCTTGTTGTTAATTGCTTTAATGCCAAGTTCTGTCAGCATCATTACTTCTTGTTAATTGCATTTGTGCCAAGTTCTGTCAGCATCATAACTTCTTGTTTACTGCTGTTATGCCAACTACTGTCAACATCATAACTTCTTGTTAATTGCTGTTATGCCAGCTACGTTCAACATCATAACTTCTTGTTAAATGCTTTTATTTCAAGTTCTGTCAACATCATAACTTCTTGTTAATTGCTTTTATGCCTAATTCTGTCAGCATCATAACTTCTTGTTAATTGTTTTAATGCCAAGTTCTGTCAGCATCATAACTTCTTGTTAATTGCTTTAATGCCAAGTTCTGTCAACATCATAACTTCTTGTTAATTGCTGTTATGCCAGCTATTTTCAGCTCCATTATTTCTTGTAAACTGATTTATGCTAGCAGATATTTGCTTCATTATAACTTGTCACCTGCATTTTGCCCACATATATTAGCTAAATACTTCTTATTAAGTGATTAAATGCCAACTGAAGGTTAATATATTACTATGTATAAGCTGCTTTTATGCCAACAAACGTTACGTTCAGTACTAGATGTAAATGTTTAAAGCCAGCTACTGTTGTTTCGTAAATACTTTTCAACTACTTTTATAACTACTTGTGAAGTGCCTTGTGCTTACTACGGTTAGTTTCATTACTGCTTTTCAACTGCTTTTATGCCATCTCCAGTTAGCTCCATTACTCTTTATAATCACCTTTCACGAGAACAAATGTTAGCTTCTTTTCTGCTAGTTAACTGCTTTTGTTCCAAATAATTTTAGCTTCGTTATAACTTGTCAACTACTTTCAGCCATTTGCTTGTTGGATGACTTTGAGCATGGATAAAGCCATGAGGAGAGCTTGTTTGTTCCTTATCTAAAATTTCTGTATTAATTGTATTATGCCAACTACTTGTTTAATCAAAGAATATGTTGAAACTGTGAATTACTAATTAATTGTTTTGTGAAATTACTGATATGCCAGCTACTTCTAAACTGCATTTTGCTTACTAATTAATTTTGCTCTTTGTTTGCAGGAGCCCACTGTTGTTTGCACAGTGGTTGTGATCAGCTGGCTAAGAAGACACTATCCACACAGGAAGAATGAATGGCAGATGATTGAAATCAAGGCATTAAAATAGTTAGAATCACAAAACCTACCTTCCTCAACAGATGACATCATAATGAAAGTAACACAGGAACTGTGGCCTGATGAAAAATTTGATGACCTATGAATTGAAATCTTGCTATTGTTTGTTAAACGTTTGAATTATCTTGTACTTAATGAAAAGAAAATATTTAGACTTTGGTTTTTGCTGAAATAATTCAGTATTTAGAGTGTGTATACGAGTACAGGGGAAATATTTCAGCGATTCATAAGCGGAGGCTTACTCTTTGTTGTGTATTTGATTTTTTTAATGAAAATTGGTAACAGTTTGTATTTATTTCATGTTGATTTATGTTTTGTTTTGTTTCATTTTTTTTGATATTGATTAGGCATTGTTTGGTCACCTTGTTGAGACTGTTTCACGTTTAAGTCTCAGATTAATAGCTCAAAGGTCAAGGCCACAGTGACTGGTTTAAGGTAAAAAATGTTGATGATATACCTTGTCTGCGCTATAATTCTTCATACATGGAACGGAAATATATGTCACCTTCCTGATTATTTGCTTTCTTGGTATTTTATGGCTTCCTATTACATCATACCATCAAATGAATTAGCCTCAAAAGCATGTTTAATCATTCCACAGCCATGCAAGGATTTTGCAATGACGCTTTTTACTTGCAAAGCCTTCAGTCCTGTAACCAAGCGGAGTGTGGGGCATTCGTCAGTTCTGTGACAATCTCTAGATTTATTCTACCCAATCAGTCAAGTAATACTCTATTGAGAGAATACCGTAATTCGTCAAACATATTGTGGTGCGGTCTGAAATTTGGTCTGGGGTATTCATTTTTACAGATTTTTTCTTGGTCTGTTGTTTTTCGGGGTTTGGGTGAGGAGGAGGGAGGGGAGTTTGTGTCAATGACCACATACCCCGGTTCCTGCAGACCTGACATACACAGGTGGTTTGTTCACTTGTATGTGAAGAACACAATAAACATTGTACAAGAGGACACCTAATACTTCAACTTCAGAAAGTTTACTCAACTGTCCTACATGTATTACACAGAGGTTAAAATATTATTATAGTTAGGGTAACATAGTCATAATTGCTTTGAATCATATAGCCAGAAGTTTAAACATTTTTGCTGGAACTTTAATGTTAGTTTAACAAAACATTATTTTGTCGTCAGTAAAATCGCGCAGTTCTGTTAAAAAATAACTTCATAATCACAATATAAATTTCATAAGACAATCTTTGCTTAATTAATTCAACAATCGTGTTGCAGAATTTGAAAACACTGCCACAGATCGCACAAAACAGGCAGCGAAGAAGGCAAATCGACCATTCACATACCAAATGCACCAAAATAGTAATTGAGCTACCGAGTGTGAGAATAGATTTCATTAAGGAGAGAAATATACAAACTATTTTTTGTTGTTGAACAAGTGTCATTTGTATTTGTCAACCGAT
This sequence comes from Cyclina sinensis, assembly GCA_012932295.1. NCBI lineage: Eukaryota > Metazoa > Mollusca > Bivalvia > Venerida > Veneridae > Cyclina > Cyclina sinensis. The sequence goes on along the minus strand of JAAONU010000001.1, from coordinate 42,598,689 downwards.
AAGACATATAGTATTTATTTCGTACTTGATTGTTACGTAGAAATGAGGAGCGGATGTGGTCCAATGGTAACGCGCTGGACTGGTAAACCAGGGGTCCCGAGTTCGATCCCCTTGTCCTCCACTAACATTACTAATAGTCTTTCGGATGGGACGTTAAGCCGAGGTCCCAGTGCTATACACTGAGCATACAAAAGAACCAGGGGTGTCTCTGGAATGGGATGCTTTCTGTGTCTTGCACTACCCCCACAACATAAAATACAGGGGGCGTCGGTCATATGGGCAACCGGTACCGACGGTAAATAAGCTGAAATAGATAGATACGTAGAAATACCATGTCCTGGAGTACAAAATGTTTTACCAGCATTTCATTAGATAGTAATCATCAGTTTTTATATATATTGTGCGGTAAGACGCCCGTCTTCGAAGGTAAAAATTGTTCACTGGTTGTTAATGTAGAAAGTTGATATCTATTTTTACAGTAATAAGCGATTGCTCAATCTACTCAAAGAAAATGCTTGTTTTAATAAACAGTTAAACCTTTATAACTTTTATGTCCTACTATTTGATTCTTCGAACGAGAAACTAAATTCTAGGTCAATTTAATTTCATTTCGGTATCGCATTTTCATTTTGTCCTTCCATGAATATTCTAGATTACTTGACTTCATAAACCGAAAAATCAAAGAGGAAGAGCGCGTGTCAGGATGACTTCCTGGTGTCGCATTAATAAAGAAACAAGGAAATTTCAAATGGACTTGTACTCCATTTGAGTGTACGTTTTTTTCTGTATTTTTAAGGAACCTTAAGCTACAGCACTCTATTTTGTTTGCAGATAATAATAAATAGAAATTTAATATATATCTTTAAACTGAAGACCTGTCTGTTCAGACAAATTATAACTAAGGTAATGCACATTTTTTTAAGAAGAACAACAACATATTTGTTCAACCTTTTATTTTCATATATCTCTTGATGTTAATGGTGATAATTATGATACTGAAACATTGTTTGTTTTGTTAAGTAACAAAATAACATGAATTTCATGGAATAACATGCTTGAACAGAATAACAAACATGCTTGAGTAGAATAACAAATATATTTGTAATATCAATTATGATGATAAACTATGACCATGCTTTGATTACTTTGATATAATTCAACATATTAAAGACCAGATGAGATACAGTCACTGTCGTAGCAAAGTACGACCGGGAACCAGACAGAATTTTTAACTTTATATATCTTTTTTCTTTGTGAGCCGAATTTCATTATTTGAAAACATTATCATAAACATGTATCATTTTACATCATTTGAAAGCTCTTTAAATTCATATTTTGAAAATATAAGCAGATTTTGAATTTTTGCTTTTAAAAAAGAAAATGAAACTATTTTATACCTGTCGTTTCAGCATTTTTCTAGCAGCCTAGATGCACTAAGTTTAACCATTTACAAACAAGAAAGTGAACAGTTTTGACAATTATTTTTTAAATGTGTAAAATATGAGTTCACAGACCTTTCTTTTTTGATGAAAAATGACTTTGTAACTGTAATTACAAAATTGCTATGTTTTGCATTTTTAGCAACCGCCATATTTTTGCCAACCTTCAAAAAGTTTCCTGTGTCTCTTATCTTGTTACTATTAATAGATTTCTAAATAATTATCGCCGTTCCTGGACGGCGATATATACAATTAACAAGATTTGAACAGTTTTGCCTGTACACCGTCTGCCTTTAGCCAATCAAAGCAAATTATACATATCACATGATAACAAAATGGACGTCAAAAAACTTCAGCAAGGGATGCATAAATGGACTCGCCCAACCGCCATGTTTGTCTGGTTACTTATTCGTACAACTGAAAAATACCATGATCAATTTACGAACTCAGTACCAGTCTTCAGGCTCTTGCAAGATATACACAGGATAATCGCAATATTTTTGGCTAAATTCATTTCTTACTAGAGAATGTAGTCTAAATAAGAGTATGTTTTGTTTGTTTTTCCAAAACTTTGCACTACTAGAAAAAAAATAAATGCTTGCTTACGGGCGATTCTAATCAGGATACAAACTCCCCGCAGCGGTTACTTCCCCTGATCAGTACAGATCAGTACAGAAACAGTAGCAAAGCGTGACGAAACCAGTGCGAGGAGTTTGATCAGGATATATCCGAGTTTTATATATGCTTGATAAGAGTCAGGACAATATCGTATTTTTAACCTTATATTTATTCTGTTTAAATTGCACATGTAATATTCTTATATTCTTTTCACTGCAAAACATGTTATAGAATTATCAAATTAATGAATGACGAGCATGAAATTCATGCATCTATGGATAGGACGTCATACGTGGCTGAACGGCGATTTCAAGCATATTTGGAAATGCTAATACTTGTTCCCAGATGGCATGGTAACGTTGGCCCAACATTGGGCCAACGCCATCAGTTACGTCGGCCCAATGTTGGCATATTACGTTGGCCCAATGTAATTTTGCTCATCGGCACAATGTTGCGCCAACACGTTGGCTCAACGTTGGGCCAATGCTGCAATGTCGGCTTTGTACGGTTGGCCCAACATTGGGCCAATATTAAAATTTCAACACAATTTTACGAGTGTTGGCCCAGCGTTGACCCAATGTTAGAAATTTCAAATCTCCGTTGGCCCAACATTAGAAATTTTAATCCTTTCTTGGGACAATGTAGGCTTTACACTGTTTACTAACAAATCTTGAGAGACTGACTTTCGATCCAGAAGTCATGGTTCAAATCCAAGCGGAAATGTGGTTCTTCTAAATCTGAAAGAGGATGCGGTTAGAAACAAATGAGGTGGTCCTCTGTTGGATTTGGACTTATCATATGAGGAAGTTATCCAGCTTGACTGTTGGTAGTTCTACACAAGGACATCTCAAAGCTCAGCCTCTACAAGAAAAGCCAGAAAGTTGTCATGTACTTTTATATAGCTGTTTGTGTGACTTTTAATAATAAATCAAAACCAAAAACAGTAGAAATATTTTCATAATTTATAAAATCTAGGTGTTTCATACAATCTGCTGTGAAATTACATCAATTAAAAAAGTTATTGATAAAAAGTGTGAATAAAGTTTATCTTTCAGTACATAAAACTGTTAAATTAAAATAAGGTAGGTCTAAATACTTACATTATTGTACTGTTGCTGAAACTTCTAAAATTCTTCCTCCTCTTTTTACAATCACAATGCTGGTGATTGGTTGCTTAAAATGTGTACACCTAATACATGTATGTACATTTCACAAAGAGCTATTAATCCCATTAACAATCTCCCTTGTGTTTCAAATTGCAGGGTTGCTATGGTAACTTGATAACTGACCATTCAGTTGTAATAAGCCTGACCGATCGACCCGCTAACAACATGTGGTTCTTATCTCTACAACTTATAATTGCATGCATGCATCCTCATAGTGTAATTTACTGGGAAAGATATTTTTTTAAAGTGTCAGTTGATATATTTACACCAAAACAGATACATAATTTGAATTTCATACACATTTATTAATACATTTTCTTGAAGCACAAAACATTTCCAAAATTATATCCGTCCATCCGTCCGTTCGCCAGCCACTCAGTCAGCAAACAGACTGACTTTTTAATCAAGTTTTTTACCAACTCAATATGTCTCCATTTTTATATACGTAGATTATGAGGAATTTAACCTTTTCTATTGTGTAAAATAAATATATGTTCATTTTGGCGGTTGGCACAATGTTGTAAAAATGACGTCACTTTTACAACGCTGGCCCAACGTTGAACCGCTGTAAACGTGCCCATCCAAACCATTACTACAGATAACGACGTTGGGCCAACATTGGGCCAATGTTGTTCACCCGACTCCAACGTTACACCAACCATACAACCAAATGCCAACGTTGGCCCAACGTCAGCTTGCTTGTAGGGTTATCGCCGTTCCTGGACGGCGATATATACAATTAACAAGATTTGTACAGTTTTGCCTGTACACCGTCTGCCTTTAGCCAATCAAAGCAAATTATACATATCACATGATAACAAAATGGACGTCAAAAAACTTCAGCAAGGGATGCGTAAATGGACTCGCCCAACCGCCATGTTTGTCTGGTTACTTATTCGTACAACTGAAAAATACCATGATCAATTTACGAACTCAGTACCAGTCTTCAGGCTCTTGCAAGATAAACACAGGATAATCGCAATATTTTTGGCTACATGTCAGTTCTAACGAGAGAATGTAGTCTAAATAAGAGTATGTTTTGTTTGTTTTTCCAAAACTTGCACTTCTAGAAAAAAATAAATGCTTGCCGGGCAATTCTAATCAGGATACAAACTCCCCGCAGCGGTTACTTCCCCTGATCAGTACAGAAACAGTAGCAAAGCATGACGAAACCAGTGCGAGGAGTTTGATCAGGATATATCCGAGTTTTATATATGCTTGATAAGAGTCAGGGCAATATCGTATTTTTAACCCTATATTTATTCTGTTTAAATTGCACATGTAATATTCTTATATTCTTTTCACTGCAAAGCATGCTATAAAATTATCAAATTAATGAATGACGAGCATGAAATTCATGCATCTATGGATAAGACGTCATACGTGGCTGAACGGCGATTTCAAGCATTTTTGGAAATGCTAATACTTGTAACATTCAATGTTCCTACACAATTACCAGACAGTCACGTGATTCTGTCCGAGGATTTCCGGAATAACACAACTTCGAAAATTGATTCAACAGGTAATACATCGTAAAAATACGTAATGCTTCGGCAATAATCGGATCTTCTAACAGCCAATCAAAAGATAGAATTACATAATATTGGATAACAGTAACCCTGCTCCAATTGTACATATAGGAATATAATACTGGTAATTTTCCGTACAGAAAATCAGCTAAAAGATCAAAGGATATATTATCTATGAGGGCCTGAAAGGTTGATAACCAGTCAGTTTTATCAGCGGCGTAGATATCTCTTGAAATATCGGAAAATTGTTTCAAGAGAATTAAGAAGAGTATATAAATATAAAGTATCAGGTTTTAGGTTCTTTTCCAAAGATCCTTTGAAACAAAAATGTATTCACGCATGATTGCCTTTTAGCTGTATATACTGGTAGAAACTAAAAGAACTGTTATGTAAATTCAATACTCAGACGTCAATTTAGCCAAAATACCAGCGTATTTACAGACGAGTAACATTTGTATGTTGGAGTATTAAGACGCACTTGCATACACAACAAATTGAACTTTATTCAAAGTTTTTTGTGCCCAATAATTACAAACAAATCATTCAACAATTTCGATCAGTCGTCACAACTTTTCGTATTTTCCCAGCGTGTTCTGACTCGTATGTTATCAAAAGTATGGCAGTATGATGCCCTTTCGTAAGCCTCAATTAGTTAATGTTTACAAAATAAGTTGAAAGGTAACGTTTTCTGATTGTTCTATATCTTGTACAACTTAATATGAAATGAAATTCATCTTCAACTTCACCAGAACCACATAACTGACACAGTCTTTGATTCCTGACTAATCAATTGTTTCCATATCTGCCTGTCTCTATACGCAGTGAATGTGACGACGTTCTCAGTTTTGTTATATAAAACCGTTGTGACTTGGGTAACACATTTAGATACCGTTCATAGTCAAAACTAACTTTACAGTGTTTATACAAAATCAATTTGTTTCTGTTAACAATACCACTTCTCCAATCTTGCATAAAACAATCTATCACTCTTTGTTTGAAATATTGCACAAATAAGTTTCCATCTGTTATACTGTCTTGTGCTTCCCACATATATCCAAATCCATAATAATAAAGTAACATCTTAACTTTAAAGGCCCAGTTCTTTTTGCCTAGATACATCTTCAACACTGTTTTTATATATATACCTTAATAATACAATTTTCACTAAGTAATACTTTCAACCAATATTTAATCACTGTAACGAAACGGTTAACATACAGAGGATATCGCCCTAATTCACCGTATATACACACACTACTTGCAGACATTTTAACTTTAAGCAATCTTTTATAGAACTTAAGATGTACTCTTTCAATCGCTTTGTATTTGCTATTACCCCATGTCTCTACACAGGTAACTTAAGATTGAGCTCACGAAGGAATCAAACAGTTGACACTGCACTTTAGAAGTAAAATCAAAATCTCAGTAAATTCATAGCTTTAAGTGCCTTGCTAATTAACATTTGCTGGTTAAGATCAAAAGATTTACCGACAAACAAAAAGCTAACAATAAAATACGCAAAAAAAAATCTCGTGATTGGAGCTAGCTAGTCAAGTCTTTCAAAAAAACTGCATGGGATAAAAGTGAGCATGTACAAAATCCTTTGGATCAGTTACTTTGAAAAATTCTCTAGATATTTTCACTGATGTTTCTTTTAATTCTATAACTTTACATGATCTAGCCTCTATATAAATTTTGCTGACTGGCCTCGAAATTGCATCAAAATTTCAATTATTTATTTAAACATTTCCTCAGATTATATTAATAATGTTAGATGAACTTGTTCATTTTTTTTGTATGACTATTTTCAATCTACATTTTTACTTTCCATCAAAATTTTAAGGTTTTGTTAACAGCCGATGTAGCTCTGTCAAGTGGCAAACAATAAATGTGCGTCACTTCCGGTTTCGCACGTGACAGGTGCGTGCAATAAGTGCGTAAAATTTGGATTTTAATTTGCTATAAAAACAGCTTAAAGATGAAAATTACCTCCGGAAATTTGTAAAACTGTTCTTAGTTATATATATATTTTTCTCTCATATGAATATTTCGAGGTAAAAAATAGTGTCCAGTGACCTTTAAAGCAACACTGTAAAATTAGAAAAAAATCAGTATAGAGCTTTATGGATAGTGCAGCCGCGGATTCAGCCACGGGCTTCAGGGCTGCAGCCCCCATCTTGGCCCAAAGATACGTTTTCAAGATGGGCTGGTATATTTTAATGCATTTATGGTCCATAGTGTATTCTGTTACCAAAGCTGTTAATTGCTATCATCCAACTGTTAATCTCTTGCCATGGGACTTGGTTGAGAATGTAATTATCGATCAACAAGTTGTACACGCCTGATTGACATCACCGTTGAAACGGTGTATTTTATTGGCTGATCATTTTACAATCATCCAATGAAAATAACAGTTACAAAAAAAGTGGCGAAGATTTGATAAAGTTAGCAGTTTGTTTACCTGTGAAAATGGAGTTGCAATTTTCTTTAAAAACTGATACTTTCAAGTTACATTGTATGAAAAAAGTGTACATTTTGTACATGTGTTTCATAAAATGTGTATGTTATATGAATAAAAATATTTCATTGAAACAAACAAAAAAATACTGAAAAGGTAATTTAATTGACCTGTCTATTTTTTTTAATCAAAATACTGAAAAAAAAAGAAAAAAGGTCAATTGGTTTTATATTTTTGTGGCCAATATTTTTTTGACTCCATGTATTAGATGAATTATGAATTTTAAACTTGAATATAAGCATGCTTTATGTGAAATTTCATAGGGACTATTTGTCAATTTATAATTTGTACAGTTCTCAGCAGATGAATTAATTTTTTTTTTTTTTTCATTTATATCTGAGTATTAAAGATTTATAAAGTTGTATATCATCTTGTTTTCTGTTGTTTGGTAATCTGTGTTATAACGAATGCAAAAAAAGGCCCAAAAAATGCACCAAAAATGCACCATTTTAGACCTTTATTTTTCAAATTTTCCGGGGGAGGCCTGTACCCCCACCAACCAGAGGGGACACCCCTCCCGTACCCACCCCAATGTGGTTCTACCCTTCATGTCAGCACCCCCCCCCAGGCAGCCCTATTCTGTATCCGCCCCTGTAAGTGTTTAATGATTTTACATCATCATATGAGATACTTTTATACTACTTTTCATTTGCACAGAATTAGAAGTATTGCCATTGAAACTTTGAATGTATTTATAACCTTACTCCAGTATATTTGCAGTCTTTAGTAAATGTTGAATCTATAGGCCCCTATCTTATGATTTCAGGTATGAGAATATATTATACTTGCCACAAGTCAGGACAACAAGGTCGGCAAAAACACAGTTAGGTTTGAGGCAGCCCGGGTGTGGAATAGTCTACCAAATGAAATGCGCACCATTTTCAGGCACACAGATTTTGTCAGACTGGTCCGAACCTGGACTGGTCCCAAATGTAAATGTGCTTTGTATCTGTAACCCGCTTTTTAGTTTTTGGGTGTCAATATACATGTGCTAGTCCTGCTCGCTTACTTTTGAAAATCTTGATCCTCTTGTGTTTGCTTTGAAATTATGCTGTTTTCCTCGTTAGGCTTGCTACTGTGTGTTTTATACTGTGCTTTATTAATTAACTTTATAATATTGAACTAGATTCTGACCATGTTGTTGGCTTGATACAACCAAAGCCTCGCCAATAAAGCTCGAAACTCGGCCAATACGAAAAAAACACGGCCAATAAGTAAAAAGTCGGCCAATACGAGATTTAGCCAATCAGGATTCAGGAAAAACTCGGCCTAGGATTTTTACCATGTTGGACGCCATTTTGAATATGCTTAGTCTAGTTTTTACATAAAAGTTTTTATCTCTTTAAAAGTTCAAAAAGTAGCAAAAAAAGTTCGCGGAGACCCTGCGCTATCGGATCAAAGTAAATTTAGCAGTGTTCAACTTTTCATTTAGTGATTTTCATATTTACCAAATATTATGTTGCGCGGAAGTGAAAAGCCGACGATCACAAGTTTTACCCTGTTATAAATTACGAGTTTTGGATTACTTAGTTTGATAATTGAACATAATATTATAAAGTTAATTAATAAAATTGTCATTAATTAGTCGAATTCATATTGGCTTTGTTATTTGGCTTCAGACGTCTTATTGGCCTTCGGCCTCAGGCCAATATGACTGTCTTCAGCCCAATAACAAAGCAAATATGATTCGACTAATTAATAACATTATATTATTTATTATCTAGAATTATGTCTATAGTGCTTTTATATGCTTTTATTTTATGCTTTATTTTATATGTCTTTGATGATGTGTATTTTTTTTGACATTTCCCCTTTCATAAGCTGCTTAAAGTTTGTGCTTTTAGTATGAATTTTCTTTTTTTGTATGTAACTTGATAGATATAAATGAGCTTGAAGCTAATACATGCTTTGATGTGTCGCCTGCTGCACAGTAGCTGCGACATATATAGGGATCACTTCTCCGTCGTCTGTCCGTCCGTCACAAAACTTGTCCGGACTACTCCTCAAAAACTACTGCTGCTGTTTCATCCAAACTTTACAGGAATGATTAGTACCAGGTCTAGTTTGCATATCGTCGGCATATTCCAGTCAAATGATTTTTGTCAGAGTTATGGCCCTTTTATGATTTTTATTTTTAAAGTTTGTCCGGACTACTTCTGTTATACTACAAACGAAATTTGAATGAAATGTTACAGGACTGAGCTGTACCTCAAGTACTTGCGCATATTTAACGGCGTTTTCGGTTGAATGATTTTTGGCTGAGTTATGGCGTGAAAATTTGTCACTCATCTTTAATTTATTTATTAGTTTGTTGAAGTTTTTTATGACAAAACTAAAAAAAAAAAGAAAGGAAAATTCAAATTTAAATAAGTCTGAATATCTTATCTGTTACGGAATAGGATAATCATATGTTTGTTGTAAGTTTCTTGTATTTATATATTTATTGTTTAAACTAAACGTTCGTATTTACAGGTCACAGACTACAAATTTAAGTGAATGAACACTTTTATGAAAACATGTCGTGAATAATGATCATCAGTTGAATGTAGTTCTATTAATCACTGTCATGGCCTTGTAAATATAAAACTTTTAATAGGGCAGAAAAGTAAAACATACATTGGCTTTTGTGAAAAAAAAACATCCTAAGTTGGGAATTATTGCACTGTGGAGAAATCTGATGTTACGAACATGAGAGAAGATTTTTTTTTAAAGATTTTACTATATCTATATTGTTACGAACAAGAAAGTCAGTAACAGAAAGATGCACAACCCAGAGCTCCCGCGTGACACGGCAACGTTCTAACCACTGATCCAAAGAATCAGTTCCCTGACGCAGTTGTCAAAGGTTGTATTTATACAATTATAGTAGGTGTGCACTGGATCGTAACACATCCCCTCTTGAAAAAGTCATCATTTATGATGACGAATAGTGTTGTGTATTTTTAGATCAGTAGATCAGACAGAAATCTTGAAAGATATTTTATTTTATTTAATTTTTATAACTAAGACCAAGAAAGGTCAATCCCGGACGAGCCTCCATCTCTCGAACATGAAAGTCTGCAACATAAAGATGCAATGCATCTTAGAATACACAACCCATAGCTGGATTCGAACTCCGATCTCTCGCGTGACACGGCAACGCTCTAACCACAGAGCCAAAAAATCGATTCCTTGACGCAGTTGTCTACGGAAGCCCATTGAGGCCGTTTTGACTTAAAAGTTAGAAGGCAACAATTCGAACTTAGATGATAGATCTTAGAACTTAGGTCTTAGAACTTAGAACTTAGATGTTAGATCTTAGAACTTAGGTCTTAGATCTTAGAACTTAGATGTTCCGTAAAGGTATTTAAAAGTCCAGAAAGGGACCGAGTGCACTTTGTATCATTGGTCAATCCTTCCAATAAGCAATAAGAAAAATAATCAAATTATTTTTAAATACACGTTAGAAAACTGACAGTATCAATAATTATAAAACCGACAGTTAAACAATTTTAAATACCGTTCCAAGTTTTGACAAGGGGGATAATTACACAAAGACTGGCAACAGATACTTGTGTTCTTCTTAAATGAAAGCCCCGGGTATAAAAGGCCAGTCGAAATCACTAGCCTGGAACGCGTGGTAACGCGCTGGACTGCTCCCGAGATCGAGCCCCCGCTCCTCCACTAACATTACTAATTGTTTTTCGGATGAGACGTTAAACCGAGGTCCCATGTATCAGTGCTGTACACTGAGCAGGCAAAAGAACCAGGGGTGTCTGTGGAATGGGATGCCTTCAGTATCTTGCACTATCCCCTACAATATAAAATAATTAATCTCTGCAGGAGCGTCGGTGATATGGGAATCAGGTACCAACGATAAATAAACATTGACTAGCCTGGAATGGTTAAATCGGGAATCCTAGCGGTGTATATTAAATATAAAGCTCACTGACTGTGAATGATTGACGAGAGGCGGAGTAAGACATACCATAGAAATACATCTCTTTAACAAACGCTGAAACACCTCTAATGCAATTGACCCACCTTAACATTTATTGCTAGCTATACAAGATAAAAATTTCACTCTCGAATGAATAGATTTATCGTGAAAATATCACCAGTGAATTATACCTCACCGCTTTTTGTAGATTTTCGTGTCTAACGGCCGCTCTTGATTTCCTTGCAAAAATGATGTTTCCAGCTTTCATGAGATTTCTACATTTTAAGTTCTAAGACCTATGTTCTAAGATCTAACGTTCGAATTGTTGCCTTCTAACGTCTAACTCAAAACGGCCTCAATGGGCTTGCAATACAATATTTATGTACAATGTCAATTGTACCGCTTCTCATTAAGATTATGTTTGTTTCTGAATGCCTGCAATGTACATTCATGCTAAAACTCATCAACGTGAAACATGTTTTACCATTGATGCTGCCAGTATTTGTGCTTTTATGACGAGACGGGAATTATGTTCAATTTGGAATGAACTGGTTTAAACTTATTATTTTTTTTATATTTATCCATATGTTTTAACCTACTCTCCGTACAAACAGATATAAGAGCATTTGTTGCTCAATAAATCTAAGAAGCATAATTTGTTTTTACAACAGGATTTATAAAGCAGTAAACTATCGACAACGGATGAAAAGACTGCAAGTCTTATTTCTTAGCTTTCATATATGGACCAGAAATGATAGTTCGTAACTTATCCTAAAATGTTGGCGTCGATCGTGAGCGTGCTGTCTACAGTTGGTAATTTTTAAAGGTCTAAGCAACAGGTTGTGTAATTTTATGTTGCTTTTTTAATGATTTCATCAGTTGCATTGGTTCACTAAAAAGTCTTATGTTGCACAAATGGATTGATAAAAAAGAAATGGTCAGTACTGACTATGTATACAACATTATTGACCTGTAAATCAAACAAGTATGAAAATTTGTTTGTTCCCCGAAATAATTATAGGAAGAATTGTTACCAAAAAGCAACTAAAAGCAACGTAAGAAATTAAGAAATTTCTATTGTAGAGCTTCACTTAATTATAGTAAGATATTTATTTCTCCGTTTGTCAATGTGTAAATCAAAGAGTTATATTTTTCAGTTTCATGCGTACCGTGTTTCAGATGTCGGTTTATCATTAAACATGTTCAGAAGAAGGACATTTGTGCCAGATTAGTCCTCAAATGTAGTCTCGATAAATTATATAGTCTCTGTAAATCAGTTTTTTTTGTAGTAGTAGTCCGTCCATATTGTTACTATGTAGGCACTCTTAGATATGATTACATCAATGCCTTTCTTGTTTTAATCAAAACATGTCTGAATTATTCAACGCTGATCTAAAGACGGAAATGATATTTATTATTTTGGTTAGAGGACCATGGAATGGATCTTTGATGAATACATATGCTTCATGTGGTTTCTCTAGCATGCAATGCCAAAATCAGATTACAGTTGTAAAAGTTTGACATTATCTACAATCCGCAGAGTAATACTAATTCAATCCTCAGACCTTAAATAGCCGACATGGGTGGGGAGGGGGGTAACAAAAGCGTTATTAATATCTGAAGCGTTTTATATTTGAATACATTAAAAACATTGCTAGTTGTGGTTATAAAGAAAATCGAGGCTCATAAAGGCTTTTTATTAACATTCAAAGGTTTCATTAAGTATGACGGTTTTATGGTTGCTACATTTTTGACATACTTTCCCAGAGTTTGTTTTCGTGAAATAACATGCCAGAGGTGAAAAAGATTTCCAGGTATGAGCTTCCACTCGGTGTAGAACATTAACGAACTAAATCTTAGATAATTATGAATACACACTTCATTCTGAATTTGTTTTTTTTTCAGTTTGGTCGTGCACGTGGTTGGTGTAGTTTTAACCTGTAATATTATTTGTATGTGAAAGCTTGAACTGCATACCTTATAACGTACTTGTGACTTTTTTGTAAAAGAAAGTTTGTGGCATTTTTGTTTTATCCTTCAGACTCGGAGATCTAAACCAGTGCAGAAAACGTCTAAATGGCAGTCTTTCCTCGGGCTTTTTACCAGAAAGAAGAAGTTGTTTAAACAAAAAGGTAACTTTGCTTACTGGCATTATTTAAGTTTTAGTTTTGATAATGGTACACAATGACTTTACACAGGGAAACAGGTGCAGAAGGTTGTTTATGTTGATTTCAAATATTTTTTTCCTTTATTGAATTGTTTTTGTTTTCCTTTATAAATAAATAGTAAATACGTATTTGTATGATCGCTGATCACTTTTAAAATAGGTTTCTAAGCCTTTTCCTCCTGCATACAGTTTGGAGGACTAAAAGTGCTTGCCAATGGTTATTTCATCATTATAAGACTATAGTATGTACATTGACTGTAAAGTACATGTAGTAGAACAATTCTGGTGAATGAATATGTTGTGCCTTTAGCATTCCAAAAGCCATTAAATTTTCACATTTACAAATAATTTAAGTAATATTAATGTTTAATGTCATTTAAAACGCATGTTTATTAAATAAAAGATAATTATAAGACAAGATAAATAAACAAAAAAAAAGGGTAGCATTAAAAAAGAAAACTTACTTAAAGTTTCAGGAGTCATTTGTTTCTTCTATGAAACTGTTTCCAATCACTTTCTTATATTGAATTGCTAGATCCAATCATCTTCGATTGAAATATATCTATAAAAACGTTAGTCAATATTTAAGTAATGTTTGGATTACTGTCTTTGGTCTGCGTTTTACCAGGTTTTCCATATGATAAATAAACGGGCATAAATTAGAACCTTGTTACAAAAATAATTTCGTTAGTTTTAGACTTTTGTTTAGTTTATAAACTTCACTTTTATAAGGCTAGCATAAATTGCATTTTCTTTCGTCAAAAAGCCATCTTATTTGTTTGAAAATGGTAAAAAAATAGGTATCAGTGAGTTCAATTATTTATTTTTCCAAAACTACTTGGTAAATCTGTGTTATACTTTGCTTCATGCTATATATATATTAGTTGAAGCCCTTAATTATCATGTAGGTAGCGTATTTAAATACCAAGTTTGCAATTTAATTTGTTAGTCCTTTTAACCTTAAACTATATTTAATTTATATTGTCAGCATAATTACGCTGGCTGAGTATTATTTCTGTTATAGTTGAAAAGGTTGTTTTAGTACATAAAAATTATTCTTTCGTTTTTATTATAACTTTTATTATCAAATAATAATAATGCGATCGATACATTTAATTCGTTTAAAGGTTATAAAACATTAAGTGTTTTATTTTGTCCATATTTTATCATATACTGAGTGAGTTACAGTCTCTCTTTATTTTTGGATTTTAGTTTCTATGACGGGTATATTCTTGCCACTTGAAGTTGTTTCTGTTTTCAAATATGCAATTTTAGCATTTCTGATTTTGTTCTGTATTGGAATTCATGTATGGTGGGTGGGGATATATATATATATATATATATATATATATATATATATATATATATATATATATATATATATATATATATATATATATATATATGAGAAAACAAAAGCATCACATGGGTTTTTGAATATGTAATTACTTACTTGCCCGACACATTTTTAAACTTTTAAACTTGATTGTTCTTTTTTGTCATCTGTCGTCAGTCATCCGACATAACGATATATCCTCCTAAACCATTACTTAAATTCCTTAGGGGGTTCCATTCAGAACTCGGATTGACATGACAACTATAAGGAAGAACTTCAAAATTCTACTACTCAGAAACCACCAGCCCAATTTTAAAATAATGTCTCAAAAGTTTCCGTAGGTAGCTCTTTATCAAATTCCTTCAAGCCATCTGGGTCCCTTAAAGAACAAGTCCTACAGAAGTGGGGCCTAGTTTTGCTAAATGACTGTATGTAAAACTGAAAATCTTGTCAGACACCCCAATCTAAACAGGAAACCCAGAGCCAAAGTACCCGGGTGAGCGATCCAGGGCCATCATGGCCCATGGCCCTCTTGTTTACGACAGTATTATTCTCCTATTTTATCTAGTCAGTGTATGGTATTATCTTTGCATTACCTTTAAATTATTTTATTATTTTGAGAATATTGTGCATGCAGGGAGAGAATCTTATTTTAGATATTTTTCTTTACTCTTAAGATTACGAAATGTAGCAGGTTCAGTCGATCTTTTCAGATTGAAGTTCTTGCAAGGGGGTGAACGGGTTTTCAGCTTTTTTAGTGAATGTCATTCTCATTCCTGTATATATGTGAATTGTTTTTTTTCAGCACATAATTCTATTTCTCTCATAATAACTTTGTAAATATGTTTTGATCAAATAAAGTGATAAACTGCTTAAAGGATAATTCTCACTCAGTGTTAACCTGTTAAAACAAAGCTGTTATCAACCCTCACTTAATGCTTACTGATAACACATAGCTGTTATCAACCCTCACTTAATGCTCACTGATAATACATATCTGTAAACAACCCTCACTTAATGCTAACTGATAATACATAGCTGTTTTCAACCCTCACTTAATGCTTACTGATAACACATAGCTGCTATCAACCCTCACTAAATGCTTACTGATAACACATAGCTGTTATCAACCTTCACTTAATGCATTGAAATACTTAGCTGTTATTAACCCTCACTTAATGCTATCTGATGATACACAGCAGTTATCAACCCTCACTTAATGCTAATTGAATACAGATAGCTGCTATCAACCCTCACTTAATGCTTACTGATAACAGATAGCTGCTATCAACCCTGACTTAATGCTAACTGATAATACATAGCTGTTATCAACCCTCACTTAATGCTTACTGATAAAACATAGCTGCTATCGACCCTCACTTAATGCTAACTATTAACACATAGCTGCTATCAACCCTCAAATAATGCTAATTGAAAATACTAAGCTGTTATTAACCCTCACTTAATGCTACCTGATGATAATCGCAGTTATCAACCCTCAATTATTGCTAATTGAAAACAGATAGCTGCTATCAACCCTCACTTAATGCTAACTGATAACACATAGCTGCTATCAACCCTCACTTAATGCTAACTGAAAATACATAGCTGTTATCAACCCTCACTTAAATCTTTCTGATAAAACATAGTTGT
The DNA here is from genome assembly GCA_012932295.1 of Cyclina sinensis. Classification (NCBI taxonomy): domain Eukaryota; kingdom Metazoa; phylum Mollusca; class Bivalvia; order Venerida; family Veneridae; genus Cyclina; species Cyclina sinensis. Next base: position 42,582,344 of record JAAONU010000001.1, on the reverse strand, counting down.
TATCAACTCTCACTTAATGCTTACTGATAATACACAGCATTTATCAACCTTCACTTAATGCTAATTGAAAACACATAGCTGCTATCAACCCTCACTTAATCCTAACTGATAACAGATAGCTGCTATCAACCCCCACTTAATGCTTACTGATAACAGATAGCTGCTGTCAATCCTCACTTAATGATAACTGATAACACATACTAGTAGCTTCTATCAGCCCTCACTTAATGCTAACTGATAACACATTGCTGCTATCAACACTCACTAAATGCTAACTGAGCATACAATGCTGCTATCAACCCTCACAGTCACTTAATGCTAACTGATAACAAACAGCTGCTATCAATCCTCATTTAAAGCTTTCTGATAAAACATAGCTGTTATCAATCATCACTTAATGCTAACTGATAACTTATAGCTGCAATCAACCCTCACTTAATGCTTACTGATAACACATAGCTGCTATGAACCCTCACTTAATGCTTACTGATAACACATAGCTGTTATCAACCCTCACTTAATGCTTACTGATAACACATAGCTGTTATCAACCCTCACTTAATTTTTACTGATAATACATTGTTGTTATCAACCTAAAACAAAGCTAACACAGTTATCATATTTTTTTTAAATATCCAATATTTTCTTGACTGCATTAGATAAAGTAGAATTATCACCTATTTGCACAGTTATCAACTCACATATACATCTACTATTAAAATTTTATACATCTATATGTTATCAGCATATTTTTTATGTTCACGTTTTTGTTCTTATATGACTGTTGTTTGATCCAGAGACAGTTTTATCAAGGGCAATATATCATGTTATCCTATGATTATACCTTTTACCCTCCCACATCAATACATTATTTTACTACTAATAGCATGCCTCTTTTATTACTGTAATTTCAAATAATCACTATAATCAAACAATCAAAAGATTTCATATTTATGCTAGATAATTATTAATAGTGAAACAAAGGATAATATATTGTGTATCACATACAAGGTAAACGTGATCGTCATCTTATTCAATTACTTTTGGTACCTATACAGCATCACTGTTTTTAACACTAAAACCAAAAAAAAATCATAATATATAAAATTATCAGAAAAAATACGCTAAAGCAATGAATTAAATCCTGTAATTATACAATCAAACAAAAGTTACTTTCAGGATTCTATATAAACAGCTGACAAAATTGTACCTTATCGAATGATTGACTACTACACAATCGAACATTTTTTTTCCAGTTCTATACATATAGATCGCAATTCTGAAGAAATAATTTAAGTGTCATTTTAAACAGAACAAGTAAAATGCTACGACAATTATTTAAAAAAGTCAATTTTATTGTGAAATAATGAAGAACTTGCAGCTTTTTAATGGCGTCACATAGATATGTGTATGTATTTCTGTATTTTTTTTCTTCTTCAATTTGCCTATAGTTTCCTGAAAATTAAGCCCGAAGATAGTGATTATCGCCGTTCCTGGACGGCGATATATACAATTAACAAGATTTGAACAGTTTTGCCTGTACACCGTCTGCCTTTAGCCAATCAAAGCAAATTATACATATCACATGATAACAAAATGGACGTCAAAAAACTTCAGCAAGGGATGCGTAAATGGACTCGCCCAACCGCCATGTTTGTCGGGTTACTTATTCGTACAACTGAAAAATACCATGATCAATTTACGAACTCAGTACCAGTCTTCAGGCTCTTGCAAGATATACACAGGATAATCGCAATATTTTTGGCTAAATTCATTTCTAACTAGAGAATGTAGTCTAAATAAGAGTATGTTTTGTTTTGTTTGTTTTTCCAAAACTTTGCACTACTAGAAAAAAAATAAATGCTTGCTTCCGGGCGATTCTAATCAGGATACAAACTCCCCGCAGCGGTTACTTCCCCTGATAAGTACAGATCAGTACAGAAACAGTAGCAAAGCGTGACGAAACCAGTGCGAGGAGTTTGATCAGGATATATCCGAGTTTTATATATGCTTGATAAGAGTCAGGACAATATCGTATTTTTAACCTTATATTTATTCTGTTTAAATTGCACATGTAATATTCTTATATTCTTTTCACTGCAAAACATGTTATAGAATTATCAAATTAATGAATGACGAGCATGAAATTCATGCATCTATGGATAGGACGTCATACGTGGCTGAACGGCGATTTCAAGCATATTTGGAAATGCTAATACTTGTTCCCAGATAGCATGGTAACGTTGGCCCAACATTGGGCCAACGCCATCAGTTACGTCGGCCCAATGTTGGCATATTACGTTGGCCCAATGTAATTTTGCTCATCGGCACAATGTTGCGCCAACACGTTGGCTCAACGTTGGGCCAATGCTGCAATGTCGGCTTTGTACGGTTGGCCCAACATTGGGCCAATATTAAAATTTCAACACAATTTTACGAGTGTTGGCCCAGAGTTGGCCCAATGTTAGAAATTTCAAATCTCCGTTGGCCCAACATTAGAAATTTTAATCCTTTCTTGGGACAATGTAGGCTTTACACTGTTTACTAACAAATCTTGAGAGACTGACTTTCGATCCAGAAGTCATGGTTCAAATCCAAGCGGAAATGTGGTTCTTCTGTGACGTTCTAAATCTGAAAGAGGATGCGGTTAGAAACAAATGAGGTGGTCCTCTGTTGGATTTGGACTTATCATATGAGGAAGTTATCCAGCTTGACTGTTGGTAGTTCTACACAAGGACATCTCAAAGCTCAGCCTCTACAAGAAAAGCCAGAAAGTTGTCATGTACTTTTATAGCTGTTTGTGTGACTTTTAATAATAAATCAAAACCAAAAACAGTAGAAATATTTTCATAATTTATAAAATCTAGGTGTTTCATACAATCTGCTGTGAAATTACATCAATTAAAAAAGTTATTGATAAAAAGTGTGAATAAAGTTTATCTTTCAGTACATAAAACTGTTAAATTAAAATAAGGTAGGTCTAAATACTTACATTATTGTACTGTTGCTGAAACTTCTAAAATTCTTCCTCCTCTTTTTACAATCACAATGCTGGTGATTGGTTGCTTAAAATGTGTACACCTAATACATGTATGTACATTTCACAAAGAGCTATTAATCCCATTAACAATCTCCCTTGTGTTTCAAATTGCAGGGTTGCTATGGTAACTTGATAACTGACCATTCAGTTGTAATAAGCCTGACCGATCGACCCGCTAACAACATGTGGTTCTTATCTCTACAACTTATAATTGCATGCATGCATCCTCATAGTGTAATTTACTGGGAAAGATATTTTTTTAAAGTGTCAGTTGATATATTTACACCAAAACAGATACATAATTTGAATTTCATACACATTTATAAATACATTTTCTTGAAGCACAGAACATTTCCAAAATTATATCCGTCCATCCGTCCGTTCGCCAGCCACTCAGTCAGCAAACAGACTGACTTTTTAATCAAGTTTTTTACCAACTCAATATGTCTCCATTTTTATATACGTAGATTATGAGGAATTTAACCTTTTCTATTGTGTAAAATAAATATATGTTCATTTTGGCGGTTGGCACAATGTTGTAAAAATGACGTCACTTTTACAACGCTGGCCCAACATTGAACCGCTGTAAACGTGCCCATCCAAACCATTACTACAGATAACGACGTTGGGCCAACATTGGGCCAATGTTGTTCACCCGACTCCAACGTTACACCAACCATACAACCAAATGCCAACGTTGGCCCAACGTCAGCTTGCTTGTAGGGTTATCGCCGTTCCTGGACGGCGATATATACAATTAACAAGATTTGTACAGTTTTGCCTGTACACCGTCTGCCTTTAGCCAATCAAAGCAAATTATACATATCACATGATAACAAAATGGACGTCAAAAAACTTCAGCAAGGGATGCGTAAATGGACTCGCCCAACCGCCATGTTTGTCTGGTTACTTATTCGTACAACTGAAAAATACCATGATCAATTTACGAACTCAGTACCAGTCTTCAGGCTCTTGCAAGATAAACACAAAATAATCGCAATATTTTTGGCTACATGTCATTTCTAAATAGAGAATGTAGTCTAAATAAGAGTATGTTTTGTTTGTTTTTCCAAAACTTGCACTTCTAGAAAAAAATATATGCTTGCCGGGCAATTCTAATCAGGATACAAACTCCCCGCAGCGGTTACTTCCCCTGATCAGTACAGAAACAGTAGCAAAGCATGACGAAACCAGTGCGAGGAGTTTGATCAGGATATATCCGAGTTTTATATATGCTTGATAAGAGTCAGGGCAATATCGTATTTTTAACCCTATATTTATTCTGTTTAAATTGCACATGTAATATTCTTATATTCTTTTCACTGCAAAGCATGCTATAAAATTATCAAATTAATGAATGACGAGCATGAAATTCATGCATCTATGGATAGGACGTCATACGTGGCTGAACGGCGATTTCAAGCATTTTTGGAAATGCTAATACTTGTAACATTCAATGTTCCTACACAATTACCAGACAGTCACGTGATTCTGTCCGAGGATTTCCGGAATAACACAACTTCGAAAATTGATTCAACAGGTAATACATCGTAAAAATACGTAATGCTTCGGCAATAATCGGATCTTCTAACAGCCAATCAAAAGATAGAATTACATAATATTGGATAACAGTAACCCTGCTCCAATTGTACATATAGGAATATAATACTGGTAATTTTCCGTACAGAAAATCAGCTAAAAGATCAAAGGATATATTATCTATGAGGGCCTGAAAGGTTGATAACCAGTCAGTTTTATCAGCGGCGTAGATATCTCTTGAAATATCGGAAAATTGTTTCAAGAGAATTAAGAAGAGTATATAAATATAAAGTATCAGGTTTTAGGTTCTTTTCCAAAGATCCTTTGAAACAAAAATGTATTCACGCATGATTGCCTTTTAGCTGTATATACTGGTAGAAACTAAAAGAACTGTTATGTAAATTCAATACTCAGACGTCAATTTAGCCAAAATACCAGCGTATTTACAGACGAGTAACATTTGTATGTTGGAGTATTAAGACGCACTTGCATACACAACAAATTGAACTTTATTCAAAGTTTTTTGTGCCCAATAATTACAAACAAATCATTCAACAATTTCGATCAGTCGTCACAACTTTTCGTATTTTTCCAGCGTGTTCTGACTCGTATGTTATCAAAAGTATGGCAGTATGATGCCCTTTCGTAAGCCTCAATTAGTTAATGTTTACAAAATAAGTTGAAAGGTAACGTTTTCTGATTGTTCTATATCTTGTACAACTTAATATGAAATGAAATTCATCTTCAACTTCACCAGAACCACATAACTGACACAGTCTTTGATTCCTGACTAATCAATTGTTTCCATATCTGCCTGTCTCTATACGCAGTGAATGTGACGACGTTCTCAGTTTTGTTATATAAAACCGTTGTGACTTGGGTAACACATTTAGATACCGTTCATAGTCAAAACTAACTTTACAGTGTTTATACAAAATCAATTTGTTTCTGTTAACAATACCACTTCTCCAATCTTGCATAAAACAATCTATCACTCTTTGTTTGAAATATTGCACAAATAAGTTTCCATCTGTTATACTGTCTTGTGCTTCCCACATATATCCAAATCCATAATAATAGAGTAACATCTTAACTTTAAAGGCCCAGTTCTTTTTGCCTAGATACATCTTCAACACTGTTTTTATATATATACCTTAATAATACAATTTTCACTAAGTAATACTTTCAACCAATATTTAATCACTGTAACGAAACGGTTAACATACAGAGGATATCGCCCTAATTCACCGTATATACACACACTACTTGCAGACATTTTAACTTTAAGCAATCTTTTATAGAACTTAAGATGTACTCTTTCAATCGCTTTGTATTTGCTATTACCCCATGTCTCTACACAGGTAACTTAAGATTGAGCTCACGAAGGAATCAAACAGTTGACACTGCACTTTAGAAGTAAAATCAAAATCTCAGTAAATTCATAGCTTTAAGTGCCTTGCTAATTAACATTTGCTGGTTAAGATCAAAAGATTTACCGACAAACAAAAAGCTAACAATAAAATACGCAAAAAAAAATCTCGTGATTGGAGCTAGCTAGTCAAGTCTTTCAAAAAAACTGCATGGGATAAAAGTGAGCATGTACAAAATCCTTTGGATCAGTTACTTTGAAAAATTCTCTAGATATTTTCACTGATGTTTCTTTTAATTCTATAACTTTACATGATCTAGCCTCTATATAAATTTTGCTGACTGGCCTCGAAATTGCATCAAAATTTCAATTATTTATTTAAACATTTCCTCAGATTATATTAATAATGTTAGATGAACTTGTTCATTTTTTTTGTATGACTATTTTCAATCTACATTTTTACTTTCCATCAAAATTTTAAGGTTTTGTTAACAGCCGATGTAGCTCTGTCAAGTGGCAAACAATAAATGTGCGTCACTTCCGGTTTCGCACGTGACAGGTGCGTGCAATAAGTGCGTAAAATTTGGATTTTAATTTGCTATAAAAACAGCTTAAAGATGAAAATTACCTCCGGAAATTTGTAAAACTGTTCTTAGTTATATATATATTTTTCTCTCATATGAATATTTCGAGGTAAAAAATAGTGTCCAGTGACCTTTAAAGCAACACTGTAAAATTAGAAAAAAATCAGTATAGAGCTTTATGGATAGTGCAGCCGCGGATTCAGCCACGGGCTTCAGGGCTGCAGCCCCCATCTTGGCCCAAAGATACGTTTTCAAGCTGGGCTGGTATATTTTAATGCATTTATGGTCCATAGTGTATTCTGTTACCAAAGCTGTTAATTGCTATCATCCAACTGTTAATCTCTTGCCATGGGACTTGGTTGAGAATGTAATTATCGATCAACAAGTTGTACACGCCTGATTGACATGACCGTTGAAACGGTGTATTTTATTGGCTGATCATTTTACAATCATCCAATGAAAATAACAGTTACAAAAAAGTGGCGAAGATTTGATAAAGTTAGCAGTTTGTTTACCTGTGAAAATGGAGTTGCAATTTTCTTTAAAAACTGATACTTTCAAGTTACATTGTATGAAAAAAGTGTACATTTTGTACATGTGTTTCATAAAATGTGTATGTTATATGAATAAAAATATTTCATTGAAACAAACAAAAAAATACTGAAAAGGTAATTTAATTGACCTGTCTATTTTTTTTAATCAAAATACTGAAAAAAAAGAAAAAAGGTCAATTGGTTTTATATTTTTGTTGCCAATATTTTTTTGACTCCATGTATTAGATGAATTATGAATTTTAAACTTGAATATAAGCATGCTTTATGTGAAATTTCATAGGGACTATTTGTCAATTTATAATTTGTACAGTTCTCAGCAGATGAATTAATTATTTTTTTTTTTCATTTATATCTGAGTATTAAAGATTTATAAAGTTGTATATCATCTTGTTTTCTGTTGTTTGGTAATCTGTGTTATAACGAATGCAAAAAAAGGCCCAAAAAATGCACCAAAATGCACCATTTTAGACCTTTATTTTTCAAATTTTCCGGGGGAGGCCTGTACCCCCACCAACCAGAGGGGACACCCCTCCCGTACCCACCCCAATGTGGTTCTACCCTTCATGTCAGCACCCCCCCCCCCCCAGGCAGCCCTATTCTGTATCCGCCCCTGTAAGTGTTTAATGATTTTACATCATCATATGAGATACTTTTATACTACTTTTCATTTGCACAGAATTAGAAGTATTGCCATTGAAACTTTGAATGTATTTATAACCTTACTCCAGTATATTTGCAGTCTTTAGTAAATGTTGAATCTTTAGGCCCCTATCTTATGATTTCAGGTATGAGAATATATTATACTTGCCACAAGTCAGGACAACAAGGTCGGCAAAAACACAGTTAGGTTTGAGGCAGCCCGGGTGTGGAATAGTCTACCAAATGAAATGCGCACCATTTTCAGGCACACAGATTTTGTCAGACTGGTCCGAACCTGGACTGGTCCCAAATGTAAATGTGCTTTGTATCTGTAACCCGCTTTTTAGTTTTTGGGTGTCAATATACATGTGCTAGTCCTGCTCGCTTACTTTTGAAAATCTTGATCCTCTTGTGTTTGCTTTGAAATTATGCTGTTTTCCTCGTTAGGCTTGCTACTGTGTGTTTTATACTGTGCTTTATTAATTAACTTTATAATATTGAACTAGATTCTGACCATGTTGTTGGCTTGATACAACCAAAGCCTCGCCAATAAAGCTCGAAACTCGGCCAATACGAAAAAAACACGGCCAATAAGTAAAAAGTCGGCCAATACGAGATTTAGCCAATCAGGATTCAGGAAAAACTCGGCCTAGGATTTTTACCATGTTGGACGCCATTTTGAATATGCTTAGTCTAGTTTTTACATAAAAGTTTTTATCTCTTTAAAAGTTCAAAAAGTAGCAAAAAAAGTTCGCGGAGACCCTGCGCTATCGGATCAAAGTAAATTTAGCAGTGTTCAACTTTTCATTTAGTGATTTTCATATTTACCAAATATTATGTTGCGCGGAAGTGAAAAGCAGACGATCACAAGTTTTACCCTGTTATAAATTACGAGTTTTGGATTACTTAGTTTGATAATTGAACATAATATTATAAAGTTAATTAATAAAATTGTCATTAATTAGTCGAATTCATATTGGCTTTGTTATTGGGCTTCAGACGTCTTATTGGCCTTCGGCCTCAGGCCAATATGACTGTCTTCAGCCCAATAACAAAGCAAATATGATTCGACTAATTAATAACATTATATTATTTATTATCTAGAATTATGTCTATAGTGCTTTTATATGCTTTTATTTTATGCTTTATTTTATATGTCTTTGATGATGTGTATTTTTTTTGACATTTCCCCTTTCATAAGCTGCTTAAAGTTTGTGCTTTTAGTATGAATTTTCTTTTTTTGTATGTAACTTGATAGATATAAATGAGCTTGAAGCTAATACATGCTTTGATGTGTCGCCTGCTGCACAGTAGCTGCGACATATATAGGGATCACTTCTCCGTCGTCTGTCCGTCCGTCACAAAACTTGTCCGGACTACTCCTCAAAAACTACTGCTGCTGTTTCATCCAAACTTTACAGGAATGATTAGTACCAGGTCTAGTTTGCATATCGTCGGCATATTCCAGTCAAATGATTTTTGTCAGAGTTATGGCCCTTTTATGATTTTTATTTTTAAAGTTTGTCCGGACTACTTCTGTTATACTACAAACGAAATTTGAATGAAATGTTACAGGACTGAGCTGTACCTCAAGTACTTGCGCATATTTAACGGCGTTTTCGGTTGAATGATTTTTGGCTGAGTTATGGCGTGAAAATTTGTCACTCATCTTTAATTTATTTATTAGTTTGTTGAAGTTTTTTATGACAAAACTAAAAAAAAAAAGAAAGGAAAATTCAAATTTAAATAAGTCTGAATATCTTATCTGTTACGGAATAGGATAATCATATGTTTGTTGTAAGTTTCTTGTATTTATATATTTATTGTTTAAACTAAACGTTCGTATTTACAGGTCACAGACTACAAATTTAAGTGAATGAACACTTTTATGAAAACATGTCGTGAATAATGATCATCAGTTGAATGTAGTTCTATTAATCACTGTCATGGCCTTGTAAATATAAAACTTTTAATAGGGCAGAAAAGTAAAACATACATTGGCTTTTGTGAAAAAAAAAACATCCTAAGTTGGGAATTATTGCACTGTGGAGAAATCTGATGTTACGAACATGAGAGAAGATTTTTTTTTAAAGATTTTACTATATCTATATTGTTACGAACAAGAAAGTCAGTAACAGAAAGATGCACAACCCAGAGCTCCCGCGTGACACGGCAACGTTCTAACCACTGATCCAAAGAATCAGTTCCCTGACGCAGTTGTCAAAGGTTGTATTTATACAATTATAGTAGGTGTGCACTGGATCGTAACACATCCCCTCTTGAAAAAGTCATCATTTATGATGACGAATAGTGTTGTGTATTTTTAGATCAGTAGATCAGACAGAAATCTTGAAAGATATTTTATTTTATTTAATTTTTATAACTAAGACCAAGAAAGGTCAATCCCGGACGAGCCTCCATCTCTCGAACATGAAAGTCTGCAACATAAAGATGCAATGCATCTTAGAATACACAACCCATAGCTGGATTCGAACTCCGATCTCTCGCGTGACACGGCAACGCTCTAACCACAGAGCCAAAAAATCGATTCCTTGACGCAGTTGTCTACGGAAGCCCATTGAGGCCGTTTTGACTTAAAAGTTAGAAGGCAACAATTCGAACTTAGATGATAGATCTTAGAACTTAGGTCTTAGAACTTAGAACTTAGATGTTAGATCTTAGAACTTAGGTCTTAGATCTTAGAACTTAGATGTTCCGTAAAGGTATTTAAAAGTCCAGAAAGGGACCGAGTGCACTTTGTATCATTGGTCAATCCTTCCAATAAGCAATAAGAAAAATAATCAAATTATTTTTAAATACACGTTAGAAAACTGACAGTATCAATAATTATAAAACCGACAGTTAAACAATTTTAAATACCGTTCCAAGTTTTGACAAGGGGGATAATTACACAAAGACTGGCAACAGATACTTGTGTTCTTCTTAAATGAAAGCCCCGGGTATAAAAGGCCAGTCGAAATCACTAGCCTGGAACGCGTGGTAACGCGCTGGACTGCTCCCGAGATCGAGCCCCCGCTCCTCCACTAACATTACTAATTGTTTTTCGGATGAGACGTTAAACCGAGGTCCCATGTATCAGTGCTGTACACTGAGCAGGCAAAAGAACCAGGGGTGTCTGTGGAATGGGATGCCTTCAGTATCTTGCACTATCCCCTACAATATAAAATAATTAATCTCTGCAGGAGCGTCGGTGATATGGGAATCAGGTACCAACGATAAATAAACATTGACTAGCCTGGAATGGTTAAATCGGGAATCCTAGCGGTGTATATTAAATATAAAGCTCACTGACTGTGAATGATTGACGAGAGGCGGAGTAAGACATACCATAGAAATACATCTCTTTAACAAACGCTGAAACACCTCTAATGCAATTGACCCACCTTAACATTTATTGCTAGCTATACAAGATAAAAATTTCACTCTCGAATGAATAGATTTATCGTGAAAATATCACCAGTGAATTATACCTCACCGCTTTTTGTAGATTTTCGTGTCTAACGGCCGCTCTTGATTTCCTTGCAAAAATGATGTTTCCAGCTTTCATGAGATTTCTACATTTTAAGTTCTAAGACCTATGTTCTAAGATCTAACGTTCGAATTGTTGCCTTCTAACGTCTAACTCAAAACGGCCTCAATGGGCTTGCAATACAATATTTATGTACAATGTCAATTGTACCGCTTCTCATTAAGATTATGTTTGTTTCTGAATGCCTGCAATGTACATTCATGCTAAAACTCATCAACGTGAAACATGTTTTACCATTGATGCTGCCAGTATTTGTGCTTTTATGACGAGACGGGAATTATGTTCAATTTGGAATGAACTGGTTTAAACTTATTATTTTTTTTATATTTATCCATATGTTTTAACCTACTCTCCGTACAAACAGATATAAGAGCATTTGTTGCTCAATAAATCTAAGAAGCATAATTTGTTTTTACAACAGGATTTATAAAGCAGTAAACTATCGACAACGGATGAAAAGACTGCAAGTCTTATTTCTTAGCTTTCATATATGGACCAGAAATGATAGTTCGTAACTTATCCTAAAATGTTGGCGTCGATCGTGAGCGTGCTGTCTACAGTTGGTAATTTTTAAAGGTCTAAGCAACAGGTTGTGTAATGTTATGTTGCTTTTTTAATGATTTCATCAGTTGCATTGGTTCACTAAAAAGTCTTATGTTGCACAAATGGATTGATAAAAAAGAAATGGTCAGTACTGACTATGTATACAACATTATTGACCTGTAAATCAAACAAGTATGAAAATTTGTTTGTTCCCCGAAATAATTATAGGAAGAATTGTTACCAAAAAGCAACTAAAAGCAACGTAAGAAATTAAGAAATTTCTATTGTAGAGCTTCACTTAATTATAGTAAGATATTTATTTCTCCGTTTGTCACTGTGTAAATCAAAGAGTTATATTTTTCAGTTTCATGCGTACCGTGTTTCAGATGTCGGTTTATCATTAAACATGTTCAGAAGAAGGACATTTGTGCCAGATTAGTCCTCAAATGTAGTCTCGATAAATTATATAGTCTCTGTAAATCAGTTTTTTTTGTAGTAGTAGTCCGTCCATATTGTTACTATGTAGGCACTCTTAGATATGATTACATCAATGCCTTTCTTGTTTTAATCAAAACATGTCTGAATTATTCAACGCTGATCTAAAGACGGAAATGATATTTATTATTTTGGTTAGAGGACCATGGAATGGATCTTTGATGAATACATATGCTTCATGTGGTTTCTCTAGCATGCAATGCCAAAATCAGATTACAGTTGTAAAAGTTTGACATTATCTACAATCCGCAGAGTAATACTAATTCAATCCTCAGACCTTAAATAGCCGACATGGGTGGGGAGGGGGGTAACAAAAGCGTTATTAATATCTGAAGCGTTTTATATTTGAATACATTAAAAACATTGCTAGTTGTGGTTATAAAGAAAATCGAGGCTCATAAAGGCTTTTTATTAACATTCAAAGGTTTCATTAAGTATGACGGTTTTATGGTTGCTACATTTTTGACATACTTTCCCAGAGTTTGTTTTCGTGAAATAACATGCCAGAGGTGAAAAAGATTTCCAGGTATGAGCTTCCACTCGGTGTAGAACATTAACGAACTAAATCTTAGATAATTATGAATACACTCTTCATTCTGAATTTGTTTTTTTTTCAGTTTGCTCGTGCACGTGGTTGGTGTAGTTTTAACCTGTAATATTATTTGTATGTGAAAGCTTGAACTGCATACCTTATAACGTACTTGTGACTTTTTTGTAAAAGAAAGTTTGTGGCATTTTTGTTTTATCCTTCAGACTCGGAGATCTAAACCAGTGCAGAAAACGTCTAAATGGCAGTCTTTCCTCGGGCTTTTTACCAGAAAGAAGAAGTTGTTTAAACAAAAAGGTAACTTTGCTTACTGGCATTATTTAAGTTTTAGTTTTGATAATGGTACACAATGACTTTACACAGGGAAACAGGTGCAGAAGGTTGTTTATGTTGATTTCAAATATTTTTTTCCTTTATTGAATTGTTTTTGTTTTCCTTTATAAATAAATAGTAAATACGTATTTGTATGATCACTTTTAAAATAGGTTTCTAAGCCTTTTCCTCCTGCATACAGTTTGGAGGACCAAAAGTGCTTGCCAATGGTTATTTTATTATTATAAGACTATTAGCATGTACATTGACTGCAAAGTAGTAGAACAATTCTGGTGAATGAATATGTTGTGCCTTTAGCATTCCAATAAGCCATTAAATTTTCACATTTACAAATAATTTAAGTAATATTAATGTTTAAAGTCATTTAAAACATATGTTTATTTAAAAAAAAAAAAAAGATTATAAGACAAGATAAATAAAGAAAAGGGTAGCATTAAAAAAAGAAAACTTACTTAAAGTTTCAGGAGTCATTTGTTTCTTCTATGAAACTGTTTCCAATCACTTTCTTATATTGAATTGCTAGATCCAATCATCTTCGATTGAAATATATCTATAAAAACGTTAGTCAATATTTAAGTAATGTTTGGATTACTGTCTTTGGTCTGCGTTTTACCAGGTTTTCCATATGATAAATAAACGGGCATAAATTAGAACCTTGTTACAAAAATAATTTCGTTAGTTTTAGACTTTTGTTTAGTTTATAAACTTCACTTTTATAAGGCTAGCATAAATTGCATTTTCTTTCGTCAAAAAGCCATCTTATTTGTTTAAAAATGGTAAAAAAATAGGTATCAGTGAGTTCAATTATTTATTTTTCCAAAACTACTTGGTAAATCTGTGTTATACTTTGCTTCATGCTATATATATATATTAGTTGAAGCCCTTAATTATCATGTAGGTAGCGTATTTAAATACCAAGTTTGCAATTTAATTTGTTAGTCCTTTTAACCTTAAACTATATTTAATTTATATTGTCAGCATAATTACGCTGGCTGAGTATTATTTCTGTTATAGTTGAAAAGGTTGTTTTAGTACATAAAAATTATTCTTTCGTTTTTATTATAACTTTTATTATCAAATAATAATAATGCGATCGATACATTTAATTCGTTTAAAGGTTATAAAACATTAAGTTTTTGTATTTTGTCCATATTTTATCATATACTGAGTGAGTTACAGTCTCTCTTTATTTTTGGATTTTAGTTTCTATGACGGGTATATTCTTGCCACTTGAAGTTGTTTCTGTTTTCAAATATGCAATTTTAGCATTTCTGATTTTGTTCTGTATTGGAATTCATGTATGGTGGGTGGGGATATATATATATATATATATATATATATATATATATATATATATATATATATATATATATATATATATATGAAAAAATAAAAGCATCACATGGGTTTTTGAATATGTAATTACTTACTTGCCCGACACATTTTTAAACTTTTAAACTTGATTGTTCTTTTTTGTCATCTGTCGTCAGTCATCCGACATAACGATATATCCTCCTAAACCATTACTTAAATTCCTTAGGGGGTTCCATTCAGAACTCGGATTGACATGACAACTATAAGGAAGAACTTCAAAATTCTACTACTCAGAAACCACCAGCCCAATTTTAAAATAATGTCTCAAAAGTTTCCGTAGGTAGCTCTTTATCAAATTCCTTCAAGCCATCTGGGTCCCTTAAAGAACAAGTCCTACAGAAGTGGGGCCTAGTTTTGCTAAATGACTGTATGTAAAACTGAAAATCTTGTCAGACACCCCAATCTAAACAGGAAACCCAGAGCCAAAGTACCCGGGTGAGCGATCCAGGGCCATCATGGCCCATGGCCCTCTTGTTTACGACAGTATTATTCTCCTATTTTATCTAGTCAGTGTATGGTATTATCTTTGCATTACCTTTAAATTATTTTATTATTTTGAGAATATTGTGCATGCAGGGAGAGAATCTTATTTTAGATATTTTTCTTTACTCTTAAGATTACGAAATGTAGCAGGTTCAGTCGATCTTTTCAGATTGAAGTTCTTGCAAGGGGGTGAACGGGTTTTCAGCTTTTTTAGTGAATGTCATTCTCATTCCTGTATATATGTGAATTGTTTTTTTTCAGCACATAATTCTATTTCTCTCATAATAACTTTGTAAATATGTTTTGATCAAATAAAGTGATAAACTGCTTAAAGGATAATTCTCACTCAGTGTTAACCTGTTAAAACAAAGCTGTTATCAACCCTCACTTAATGCTTACTGATAACACATAGCTGTTATCAACCCTCACTTAATGCTCACTGATAATACATATCTGTAAACAACCCTCACTTAATGCTAACTGATAATACATAGCTGTTTTCAACCCTCACTTAATGCTTACTGATAACACATAGCTGCTATCAACCCTCGCTAAATGCTTACTGATAACACATAGCTGTTATCAACCTTCACTTAATGCATTGAAATACTTAGCTGTTATTAACCCTCACTTAATGCTATCTGATGATACACAGCAGTTATCAACCCTCACTTAATGCTAATTGAATACAGATAGCTGCTATCAACCCTCACTTAATGCTTACTGATAACAGATAGCTGCTATCAACCCTGACTTAATGCTAACTGATAATACATAGCTGTTATCAACCCTCACTTAATGCTTACTGATAAAACATAGCTGCTATCGACCCTCACTTAATGCTAACTATTAACACATAGCTGCTATCAACCCTCACTTAATGCTAACTGATAAAACACAGCTTCCAACAACCCTTAGTTAATGCTTACTGGTAATACATAGCTGTTATCAACCCTCACGTAATACTTACTGATAATACATAGCTGCTATCAACCCTCACTTAATGCTTACTGATAACACATAGCTGCCATCAACCATCACTTAATGCTTACTGATAATATGTAGGTGTTATCAACACTCACTTCAGGCTAACTGATAACACATAGCTGTAATCAACCCTCACTTAATGCTAACTGATAACACATAGGTGTAGTCAACCCTCAAATAATGCTAATTGAAAATACTAAGCTGTTATTAACCCTCACTTAATGCTACCTGATGATAATCGCAGTTATCAACCCTCAATTATTGCTAATTGAAAACAGATAGCTGCTATCAACCCTCACTTAATGCTAACTGATAACACATAGCTGCTATCAACCCTCACTTAATGCTAACTGAAAATACATAGCTGTTATCAACCCTCACTTAAATCTTTCTGATAAAACATAGTTGTTATCAACTCTCACTTAATGCTTACTGATAATACACAGCATTTATCAACCTTCACTTAATGCTAATTGAAAACACATAGCTGCTATCAACCCTCACTTAATCCTAACTGATAACAGATAGCTGCTATCAACCCTCACTTAATGCTTACTGATAACAGATAGCTGCTGTCAATCCTCACTTAATGATAACTGATAACACATACTAGTAGCTTCTATCAGCCCTCACTTAATGCTAACTGATAACACATTGCTGCTATCAACACTCACTAAATGCTAACTGAGCATACAATGCTGCTATCAACCCTCACAGTCACTTAATGCTAACTGATAACAAACAGCTGCTATCAATCCTCATTTAAAGCTTTCTGATAAAACATAGCTGTTATCAATCATCACTTAATGCTAACTGATAACTTATAGCTGCAATCAACCCTCACTTAATGCTTACTGATAACACATAGCTGCTATGAACCCTCACTTAATGCTTACTGATAACACATAGCTGTTATCAACCCTCACTTAATTTTTACTGATAATACATTGTTGTTATCAACCTAAAACAAAGCTAACACAGTTATCATATTTTTTTTAAATATCCAATATTTTCTTGACTGCATTAGATAAAGTAGAATTATCACCTATTTGCACAGTTATCAACTCACATATACATCTACTATTAAAATTTTATACATCTATATGTTATCAGCATATTTTTTATGTTCACGTTTTTGTTCTTATATGACTGTTGTTTGATCCAGAGACAGTTTTATCAAGGGCAGTATATCATGTTATCCTATGATTATACCTTTTACCCTCCCACATCAATACATTATTTTACTACTAATAGCATGCCTCTTTTATTACTGTAATTTCAAATAATCACTATAATCAAACAATCAAAAGATTTCATATTTATGCTAGATAATTATTAATAGTGAAACAAAGGATAATATATTGTGTATCACATACAAGGTAAACGTGATCGTCATCTTATTCAATTACTTTTGGTACCTATACAGAATCACTGTTTTTAACACTAAAACCAAAAAAAAATCATAATTTATAAAATTATCAGAAAAAATACGCTAAAGCAATGAATTAAACCCTGTAATTATATAATTAAACAAAAGTTACTTTCAGGATTCTATATAAACAGCTGACAAAATTGTACCTTATCGAATGATTGACTACTACACAATCGAACATTTTTTTTCCAGTTCTATACATATAGATCGCAATTCTGAAGAAATAATTTAAGTGTCATTTTAAACAGAACAAGTAAAATGCTACGACAATTATTTAAAAAAGTCAATTTTATTGTGAAATAATGAAGAACTTGCAGCTTTTTAATGGCGTCACATAGATATGTGTATGTATTTCTGTATTTTTTTTCTTCTTCAATTTGCCTATAGTTTCCTGAAAATTAAGCCCGAAGATAGTGATTATCGCCGTTCCTGGACGGCGATATATACAATTAACAAGATTTGAACAGTTTTGCCTGTACACCGTCTGCCTTTAGCCAATCAAAGCAAATTATACATATCACATGATAACAAAATGGACGTCAAAAAACTTCAGCAAAGGATGCGTAAATGGACTCGCCCAACCGCCATGTTTGTCGGGTTACTTATTCGTACAACTGAAAAATACCATGATCAATTTACGAACTCAGTACCAGTCTTCAGGCTCTTGCAAGATAAACACAGGATAATCGCAATATTTTGGCTACATGTCAGTTCTAACGAGAGAATGTAGTCTAAATAAGAGTATGTTTTGTTTTGTTTGTTTTTCCAAAACTTGCACTTCTAGAAAAAATAAATGCTTGCTTCCGGGCGATTCTAATCAGGATACAAACTCCCCGCAGCGGTTACTTCCCCCGATCAGTACAGAAACAGTAGCAAAGCGTGACGAAACCAGTGCAAGGAGTTTGATCAGGATATATCCTAGTTTTATATATGCTTGATAAGAGTCAGGGCAATATCG
The DNA here is from genome assembly GCA_012932295.1 of Cyclina sinensis. Lineage (NCBI taxonomy): Eukaryota > Metazoa > Mollusca > Bivalvia > Venerida > Veneridae > Cyclina > Cyclina sinensis. The sequence continues at coordinate 42,563,917 of JAAONU010000001.1, read as the reverse complement.
TATTTTTTTACCTTAAATTTATTCTGTTTAAATTGCACATGTACTATTCTTATATTCTTTTCACTGCAAAGCATGTTATAAAATTATCAAATTAATGAATGACGAGCATGAAATTCATGCATCTATGGATAAGACGTCATACGTGGCTGAACGGCGATTTCAAGCATTTTTGGAAATGCTAATACTTGGATTACTTACGTTTCATTTTAGGAACGAGGCAAGAGAAAAAGTTTGCTAACATCCTCTCCAAAACCAGATTGCATTTACTGCAGCGTGTCACCTTAGAAACTATATTGTGGCTTGTATCCTATTGTACATTTACTAAGCACAATAGTGCATTAATACTAGTGGGAAATAAGTGTTATTTTTACAGGTGCTAGAAAACACGTAGACTTATATGAATGCGTATGTTCTTAAAAGTCACAAGTTTATTTATATATATTTATTACTAAAAAGTTGTATAAAGTTATTATAGAAAGGATTATGTAAAACACATAAAAACATGATGCTGAATAAACTGTACAATGAATACACATTTATATACAGGGGAACACCTGCAACAGTGAAAATCTTTTTTTTTTAATTTGAAAAAAAAAACGATAATGTTCAATTGCCTAGATACGTTCAAATCAAAGAAGCTAAAAATAAGTGATACTGCACTAAACCATTGTCACATCAGTTACAGGGAAACAAGCCAGAATAGGTAATCCTGCTAAAACAGTTGCTAGAAAGAACAAATTCACACATCATATAAAGGAATAGTTTGCACAATGTAAAGAAAGTAAAATGGTTATAGTACACGAATCATGGTTGAACGTTTCTGATTATTTCTTGTTTGGGTCATTGATGATGTATTCACTTTCTCTGTCACGACTCACAGGTGTTAATATATGCACCGAGCGCATTGTAGCAAAACTTGAGTTGTTCCTGAAAAAAAAGAATACATGTCAATTTTGAAGTGACCTGAAATAAAACCACAACACGATTTACGATGTGTTCACATGATAAAATTCTAGCTATTATTCCTCAATAGTAGAGTTATTATAAAATAAAGAAAAGAATATTCTACACTCTAGTTTTAGTTTATATGATAATAAGCGCAAGACAAAACTGGTTTTAAACACATTTTATTATACGGAATACGAACATTTACCTTTTCTAATTGCATAAAACTGAACAAGATTTACTTACCCGTAAGATACACTACCTTATATCAGAATATTATAATCTCATTTAATATTCTTATTTTGTTATAGGCCCGGTTTTATTTACAGTGAGGAAATATATTTTACAACTTTGATTGTATCAACCATTCTCATTATTTAACAGCTATACACAACCCAACATATAAAAATCTTTAAGAAAAACCAACTGTTTCAGAAGCTTGATTATACGCCATGTAATGCAAAAATTAGCTATAATAACGTTAGGTGACCTAAGTATATCTTACTTTACTACCAGCACAACAAACGTCCAGTATCTTTAAACATTCATCATAATAAAATAGGTATAATATATATATGTAATTCCTACTATTTTAGTTTATTTTATCTTCAAAAGTGAAACATATTCAAATGATAAACCTTTTTAACAATTCAATTCAGATATTTATTAGCAAATCAGCAATACATGCTTTTGGCTAAAGAAAATTACAGCAACTTTCAATCGAATATGGCAATGTAAATATCGATTAAATTATACAAGTGTACAAAAAATATATATCAAATTCATCGACACAATAAGTGAGAACAAAATAATAATAATGAATTTTTTGTTTACTAAACAAATATATTTTAATCGCGCACTAAGACGCATGTTTAAATGCCTACAGAACTAGAAACAGCTACAATGTAAGGGCTCTAGACCTTTTGTTTAAAGCTTCTTTGACAAATTTACTTAATTTTATTACTTTTGACTTATTTTTTGAAGACATAATATGGGAAAATTTATTTATGGAGGGCCATGCGATATTACCTAAGTATATTTGTCTCATTCAGTGTATCTTGGACAGCACACAACAAATTGATACTCGGATTCTACTACGTTTAGATTACAAAGTTTGCATTTTCTGTTTTCTCTAGGGATATTTTGATATCTACCAGATTCTATTTCCAATGGGTGTGAACTCAGCCGTAAACGAGTAAGAGCTTTTCGACTGGAATCATTCTTATCATAAACCAAATATTCTTCAAAGGTAAAGTTCTTTTTAAAATGTGAATAGTACTCTAACTTCGAGGTATTAAAAACTAAATGTGACCAATTTCGTTTATACTGATCCCTAACTCTTAGTTTTAAAGTTCGAAAGTAGTTTACATTTGGATCAAAATTTTCTAAAAGAAATGGAAAACCAAGGTTTTCAATATAACTTTTCATTGTCTTAGACCATTTTTTATTATTTCTATCAAGTAATTGATTAGTATATTTCATTTATAGGATTATTTACACTCTTCATAATTTTAAGCCAAAATCTGATAGATCTTTCTTTACATATAATCTCAAAAGGTAGTCGCCCTAGTTCACAGGAGACAGCAATAATTGGAGTTTGGCTTTTAACACCCAAGATGTGTTTACAAAACCTAATACGTAGTTTGTCTATTTCTTTAAAGTTATAGATACCATAAACTTCTGAACCATACAGCAAAATTGGATCTACCATTCTATCAAAAAGATTTAATTTCATTTTAATATCAAAATCTACTTTGTCGAAAAAGCTTTAAAAGATTGTGATATGCTTTAAGCGCTTGGTCTGGAAGGGAACTGATTGCCTTTGCAAAACTACCCGTATAATAGAACTTGATACCAAGATAAACAAAATCATCTACCATTTCAATTTTTACACCATTAATAAAGATATCCAAGTTTGGATTTTGAATATTTCTACGCTTTTCAAATACACAAACCTTTGTTTTTTAACATTTACTTTAAGGCCCCATTTTTTAGAATAATTATTTATAGAATTAACTTGGGCTTGTAGACTTTCATGGTCAGTTGTTAACAGTACAATATCATCAGCAAAAAGAATAAGGTACATGGAAAGCAAATTAAGGTCTTTATCTGTCAATTGATTAAAACTGATACTTAGATCTATATCACTGATAAATAAAATAAATAGCAAAGGAGATAAAGGTTCGCCTTGCTTTACTCCCACGGTAATGTCAAAGAAATCAGACATGTTATTATTTAGAGTTGTCCTAACACAAGACTTAACATCTGTATATATTGCTTTAACAATATTAATCATTTTGCAGCTTATTCCGGATTTTAACAATTTTATCCATAGGGCATCATGTATAACAGTATCGAAAGCTCTTTCGTAATCAATAAATATACACCATAATTTTGAATTATTAAACAACACTTTCTTAATAGCAGCATGCAGCATAAAAATAGCATCAGACAATGTCAGAGGTTGAACGTCCATCACGAAAGCCAAATTGTGTATTAGTGAAGATTTGTTCTGTTTCACACCACTTATTAGTTCTATTTCGTAACAATAATGAGAAAATCTTTGAAATAACATTTACAATAGTAATACCTCTATAATTAGACGGGTTATCTTTATCACCTTTTTGTATATTGGTATAATAAAACCTTTTCTCCATGAATCTGGATAATTTCCTGTATCATAAATAATATTAAAAACTCTACATAAATATGGACTAATAAAATCTCTGGAATCTATGAAAAAATCAGCAACATTTGAGTTCAGATCTGGACATTTGTTTCTTTTCAATAAAGATATGGTTTTGCTTATTTCCTCAATAGTAAAAGGTGCATCTAGCATGTCTATTTTTATTGGTTCCTCCCTTTCAATCTCATTTAAATCATGCTCAATATTTCTGTCCGAAGAATTTGCCAATTGCTCGAAATAACTTTTGAAATCATTTTCTTTTATAATACCAGACGTTTCTTTTTTAGATATTTTTCAGAATTTACGTGGTGTCTTTTGGCTCATATCTGATAATTTGGCTCTTTCTTTTACATTAAAGTTCGACCGTGCTTTACGTTTTACCATATTCAGTTTTTGTCTGAATTTTAACTAGAACTATCGCTGAATGCGATTCATACCCCCACCAATGTCCTTGACAGAAGACGGCATGGAAAGGTGGTTAAGGGTATAACTTTAGTGGCACAAATACATAACATAAAAAAAAAATTATCTCTGGTGAAAAAAAAACAAACAAATTGTACAGATTATAGTATAAATATATATTGTCAAATCTTGTTCGAAACAGTTACAAATAACCTTTCATTTTCGTGAATATCTGTTCTAGTTTCAGAAACATTTAAGTATTAATGGTTGTATCAGAACATTTTCTAAGCCTAAAAGGGGCATAACTTGTGTCATAATTCAATGGAATTGTAGAATTTTTGTCATCTGAGCTTGCTTGTAACCATTCATATAAATTTTAGGTTTCAAGTAAATAACTGTTCTGGTTTAAGAAATATTACAGTAAATAAATTTAAAGACATACAAATGGACTTAACTTTGTCAAAATACAATACAAAGTTATCCCCCCACTTTTTTTAGTTATAAAACTTGACCTGCATATCTTACTTGCAACACTTCGTATATATTTGAAGTTTAAAATGATTATCTGTTCTAGTTTTAGAAATATTCAAGTACATGTTAAAATTTCAGAACATTTTCTAAGTCAATTTTTGACCTTAAAGTGTGGCCTTGACCTTAAGCTGGCACAAGGGTAAGATGGGTTCTGCACATTGCCCAGTTGGGGTGAACATTTGAGTCAAGTTTGAAGAAAATCCTTCCATAAGTATAGAATTTATAGTGCCGACACGACATATTGTCTAGTATTGATTGTAAGTAGATTTAAAGACTTGAAAAGGGGCATAACTTTGTCAAAATGCAATACAGAGTTATGAAACTTGACCTGCATATCTTACTTGTGATACCTCATATATCTTTTAAGTTTCAAGCAAATACGTTTTCTAGTTTCAGAAATATTCAAGTACATGTTAAAATTTAAGAACATTTTCTAAGTCAATTTTGACCTTCAAGTGTGACCTTGACCTTAAGCCGGCACAAAGGTAACATGGGTTCTGCACATAACCTTGTTGAGTTGAACATTTGAGTAAAGTTTGAAGAAAATTCTTCCATTAGTATAGGATTTATAGAGCTGACACGACATGTTGTCTAATATTTGATTGTTTGTAAATTTGAAGACTTAAAAAGGAGCATAACTTTGTCAAAATGCAATACAGAGTTATAAAACTTGACATGCATATCCTAATTGTGACACTTCATAAATATTTTAAGTTTCAAGCAAATACATTTTCTAGTTTCAGAAATATTCAAATACATGTTAAAATTTAAGAATATTGTCTAAGTCAATTTTTGACCTTCAAGTGTGACCTTGACCTTAAGCCGGCAAAAGGGTAACATGGGTTCTGCACATCCCCTTGTTGAGGTGAACATTTGAGCCAAGATTAAAGAAAATCTTTCAATTAGTGTAGGACTTACAGAGCGGACACGACATAATGTCTAATATTTGATTGTTTGATATTTGACCTTCAGTTGTGACCTTGACCTTGAGCTGACACATGGGCAACATGGGCTCTGCACATCCCCTTGTTGAGGTGAACATTTCAGCCAAGTTTGAAGAAAATCCTTCAGTTGGTATAGGATTTACAGAGCGGACACGATAATGGAGACGGACGGACGGACGCGACAAAGCGAATCCATTATAGCCCCCCCCCCCCCATATTTTGTGGTGGGGGTATAAAAATAACTGTCTGCATATAACATAAAATTTTAGAAGTGTTTACCACGCTTGTTACTGCGGTCATCCGCCTGGTCCTAAAATGTCTGACTGTGTTCAGAACGCTCACCTGTCTCTCGTATCGTATCTTTTCAATCAAGATTGCAATAATACAATACAACGCACTCCTCTCATTTGCTTTTCTGTAATGTAAAACCCCATACGCCTTAAATATAAACAGGCTTGTGTGGTAGATTCAAATATTACTGGCTTACTATGATGACATATTCTAGATTTAAAATGACAAGACGTTAATATGATACTTAAGCATTAAACTGTGTTTTATCGAGAGAAAAAAAAAATAGCAGGGTCATTGTTAAATAAATGCAGCTTACAACAAACATTTAGTCGCACTAAATGTTTTCTAAATACTGTAATTGCAGTTTTGTTAACTTTAGTGTATTATGAAAGTTTTTTTTCAAATAAATGCTCATCTAAATGAAAATATGAAACCTCACAAGCAATGTACAAGCACATGCGATGTCTCTTCCTGTGGCTGACTGGCATAGTCTCCGACATCGTTAATAAACTGCACAAACTCCTTGGGATCAGATGGCACATCACTCCCTGGCGGCCATTTATGATACTGGAAATGGTATATGATCCTTTCGCCGCTAAAGCACTATAACAATCAAAATAATTACACGTTATTTTGCTTTGTACTGAGATATATGCAAGTTCTTTTCCCGTGTAGAGAATATGACATTGTGCAAATTTTAAAGCGCAATTCTGTTTACATTCCACAGGAAGAACTAATGCCTAGCGTACAATTTCATTTCATACGTTTGAATTAAATCTATGAAAACGTAAATAAAACAGTAAGATACAGTTTAGTGTGATATTTGTAAAAGGTCACCAATGATAACATATATCTGCTAATAACGAGACTTCTACATGCAGTTCACAGGCTTAAATTTGTAACACACCCGGAATGTGTAACACAAAGTTAACTCTTCGACTTTAAAGAGGCTGTACTCCAGATTTGATATAAAACTATTTTTTACATAAATTGAATATCTAGATGCCGTGAGATTATAACAACATGATATTTTACGTCAAAACTGATTATAAAAGTTAAAATAGAACAAAAAAATATATATTCGCTTCAGCCTGATTTGAACTCTGGACCCGCATGTTAACAAAATTGTACCAACGTTTTTATTGTCACCATCTGCATCTTCAACTTCAACTTAATACTGCCAAAAGTCAATACTGACTATACTAGGCAGGCGCGTGTCAGGAACATTTAAAATTATAAAAGTTAATAACAATAAAAAACAAGATTTAACTGAAGATCTTACTTAAACATTTATTTTAAGTACTTTAAAATCTATAAAACTTGTTTAGTCCACTGATAAAAGCTGGCACAGTTATGTAATTATAGTTATTTACTTTAAATGTTATACAATACAGTTATACCGTCGCGTTACGGTATAGCACTATGATAAGAAAAAAAAATCAATTTATAATTTGATTATCTCACTTATTTTTTGTCAGTTAGTTAGTTTTTAAGCATTAGTCATGAATATTACAAGAAATTTATAATACAAGAAAACTTTCTATTTTTTATCATCTGGAGGCCAGCCCCTTTAACTGAGTGTAAGGGTAATTCGATAGGGTGTTTACAATAAAAGGACATATTTAAAAGTATTCGTGACGGTCTATTAAGTTTCAGATATTTTAGTATCTGATTTTCTGTCAAATTCAATATCACTTATTTACGAGACGGCGGTTGTTTGTGTAGTTTACGTTATTACTGGCACATGTATAGCTTTCCGATTTATTGTTTTGATGCAGTAACGATGAATCTGATACTATGATACATAAGACACTAGTTTTATTGACAGTTCGGAGAAACTGTACCTGTCCAGTACATCTTATCTTCATTTCTCTAGTCGTATACTGGAGTTTTGCTTCCACAACAGTGACTGAGACATGAAAGTCACCAACCCTCAATGTATTATCACCCTCTGGAAGGTATTTCCCGACGACCTATGTAAATATAGTTCTATGATTTGAAATCCTACAAAATATAACAAGTTCAATGTGTTGGTGTAATTATCATACTCACGACATAAATTAAACAATTCCGCTTCGGTCACCAGAAGAAAAACTAAAAAAAGATTATGTAAATCCAACAGCAAGCTCAAGTGATGACAAAAACCAAATGATATAATTTGAAATTACCATGCCAGGTTCTTCAGTATTATCAAACGTGACAACACAGTAACAATTCTCTTGGTAGATCATGCACACAAAGTCTGAGACAGTGTCTAGAAGAGGAGATTGTGCTGTGATGAAGTGATCCTTTCTCATCAAACTCTACAACATACAGATATACAAGTTACAATGACTTATTTTTTCCATGTATATAATAATCAACATTGATTCAGAATGTGTTATTTTTCTTCTTTTTTATTTACTACAGACTGTTTGGTTGTGTATTTTACATTCCAACACTATCCGCAATTCGCCGATAAAAAAAAAATTGACGGTGATATATCCTTTACGTTATACCACACTGAACACAATCGTGTGACTACTGACGTCACTAAGAACGTCGCCGATAAATAGTTCACATACTTGCGCCCCTTATAAATATTTATAAACAAACCTATGTGTTAGAATTTGCTAATAGCACTGTTATCAGACATATAAATCTGAACACAGGAGAGTACAGTCGCCCTGGACATCATTGGGAAATTTAAGTTGATTATGAAGTTTCACATACATGAACAATTGCTTGTTAATAAAATGCCTCCTAGTTATCTTCTTCTTCAATATTTTTTGGTCTTTAAATAAATTACATATCTGAGGAGTAAAATCGTACGTTAACATAAACAGCATTTATGTAATCCGAAGTGTTTCCATCTCTGTTCAAGAACAGACGAACTCGATGTTGATTGCCTGAAAATATAACGTTTCTATAGAAAAGGTAAAGCTTCTTTTTGCAATTTGCTTGCAAGAAATCGTGTTTTTTCCTTGTCTTTTGAATTTCAATACATGACTAATGCACTCTAATGGTTATTTGCTGATTCATTTTTTCTAACTTCTTCATAAAACGTTCTTACTTGTACCAATAAAGTAATGTATCAACATTTGTATATCATCAATTTTCCAAAATTATTTTGAAAGAGATTAGAGCCATGTTAATAAGGACTTCTAATCTTGGCAATGTTGATATTGGAAGTTAGTTCCATACGCGAAATCCTTAAAAACTTCTCAACCGGTATTTTTCTTACAGTCTCGTGCTTCCTAATACCAAATTATTTTGATATGCTGCCATAAATACAAACCCAAAGGTAAAATGCAATCCTTTGGCATGGACGTTTGATTATTCGACAATGTATGCTTCACCCTTGTCATCGTCCGGTCATGCCGTTTACCAAACTATTTTAAAGTCCAGCCATGCAGACAAAAGAATGATGACAGAGGGGGCTTTATTATAGTATAACTATTAATGAAAACCTTTGATCCGTTATTCGTTAGCTTAATGATTAAGAAACCTTAAGTTCCGCCTTACTGAAATGGAAGTAATTTTCTTTGTAAATTAGACTTGATTGTGTTGCGATGACCACTAATGTTTGTACTCAATGTCCTAGTTATTATTTTTCTAAATGTAGACATTATAAACCTGAATGACGTTTTTTATTATTTCCCCTTAATTATGATAATATATTCTCAGTTATACAAGCTTTAAACAACCAATGCAATAAAGAATGCCAGTCTACTTTTTTTGATATCAGTTAATTTCAGGTGGCTTTGACACAGTCAAAAAGGCGAGGCGTTTCCTCAATGTCATGCATAATAATCAAAGACAACTTTGAAACATGACTTCATAGCAAGAAATGCGTCTATTCTTTTGTGTATTATTATTATTATTTAAGAATATTCTGCAGACTAGTAGCTTTTTGTCATTAAAATAGCAGTTGAGAAAATTATCTTTTTTTTCAATCTGACAAGACAAATTTTCAGTTCGTATGAAAGTGGGAAAAATGAAAACGGAATTCGCCGCTATGAGTCGGGGCATGTTATTTCATTATTTTTTTTTTCGTTTCATATACTTGTTTGGTGTAGTTGGCGCACACATTATCACGTATTTATTTAGGAGCTGAAGGTATGATATGACTTCCTCAGAGATTCTCTGTCACGAGCAATTAGCTTGCTAGTTTTCTGTCGGGCTCAGTTCCGGCAGACGGCACTTACAAGTAGTACGTCTTGTGGGCGTATCGGACAGTTTTTTATCTGAATGCTTGATAAAAATAAGAAAACGATTTTCATAACAGAATGCCATGGTAGTTCCTGACATATATTTCAGTTACCTGGAATATCAGCTCTGTGACGGTTAAATGTTACAAGGTTTGCATTTATGGCACGTGCATCGGACTCCCCTTTCTTCATGGTTTCCACCGTCTCACTGAGTTCCTAGACACAAAAACAGAAACGGGAACTTTTGAATGAATTCACTATTAGGATTTTTTCCTTATTTAGAAAGTAAGTATTCTTTTGCTTGTAGTTTTGTCTTACTCCAAACAATGTAATTTACAGTGAATGTACTGTTACAATGTTTAAAGCCAACACCGTGACTTCCGCTAAATACTTGCATTGTATATGTTATTCTTTTTGTTTTGAAGTTTCAACAAAGAAGGACAAAGTTTAAGTGTACGTTTCAGGTTTAATAATTATAATAGCTCATCATTTTTCAAGGTCTTAAAATGTGTAACTGAACCAGAAGCATAGATGGATTTGCTTCAAAAATAGTTCAGTGTATACAATTAATAATCTGTTCTTGTTACATTTTCTAGGACACTTTTGACATGGCCCGCTTACCTTGAATTGTTTAGTGTACATGTCATCTTTAGCTGAATTAATGTATTGCAGAAATTCTTCGACACGAATCATTTCAAAGTCAAAATAAAGGCTGTGTACTAAGGCTTTATGGATGTAAATGTACTGCTCCTAAAGAAACATAAAAGAGGAACAAAAAAAACTTAAAAAATAAAGAAATTTGAAAACAGTTCTAAGTTAAAGAATGTAAGTTAGAAAAAGCTCTGATATATTGCAGCTCGAGATTGTAACTGATATTCCGAACTGTTTTAAACTCATTTAAATAAATATACATGTAGACCCTCTTACCAGCATAAAATAGGCATTTCAAATGATAAGATAAATAAATAAACTACGTACAGAGCGTGGTAACACACTTTCTACAAGACTGCCTGACTGTATTCACTAGTTTCAAATAACTTACCAGTGTTTGAACCATATTTACTCTCTGTTCGCGCATGCTCCGAACGCATTCGAATACATTTACAAAACCGTTGTTCTGTCCCTGTTCTATCAGTCTGTCCAATGCTATAAATGTTCCTGTCCGGCCAATGCCGGCACTGAAATATTACAAGTATATCCATGTGTTTTTGTCTGAGATTGTGTCAAGGCAACTGCAGTTTGTCAATGACATTTGTAGATCAAAATGCTCCTTGACAAGGTGATTCCGAAATTAATGATAATCCCTTAAGCGTCTATTTAAACTATCATTTACGCGGTGTCCTTTAACTACATGACCGTATGATAAACCTTCGGTTCTATACCTTCACTATAAAAAATTATGTTAAAGATCACTGAAAAAATAGACCACTGGAAAAAATAGGGAAACCTGCAATGGACAACAACTGGTCCCTTCTTGTTTGAAGGTGTCGCTTTGACCCTCTGTCTAAAATCTAGAAGACTAGCTACATCCTCTGGTACTGTCTTGTCAGGCCAAGCAGTGTAATGCAGTTGAGTCACTCTTCGCTTCTTGGAAAGCTCCAACTAACAGAAAGTAATCTATTGTTGAGATATAAATGGTACAAAAAGTATTTATTACAGTAACTGCAAATATAAACAATTCATGCTGACAATCACTGATTTGTTAACTTGAACATGAAATGAAAATGTTAACTACATAACTTTTATATCATACATTTTATATATGATATTTCTTGTCGGACTTAAAAAATACTGTTGTACATCTGCATCTGAAATATAGTATCTGACATATAGGTATGCCGCTTAAGAAACTTCGCTAGTTACTCTTTAACATGGAGAAAAAATAAACAGGTTATTCTAATAACTTCTGATTGTAACAAGATGGAGAGGACTGTTCGGCACAGACGCTTTGAAACTAGTATCTAGATATTCACTCATCTTGACTTCATCGCGGTATTTTGGTAAAAAAAAATCAATCTGAGAAATATATAATTCAGATACATGCATGCCGTATTATGTAAGAATTGCTTACGTTTGTTATAGTGAAATATCGAACTGTATATTCTGCAAATTCGTCCATCTTTTTACAGGCAACACGTATAATATTGCCGTATGACATATCCGTACCCGGTTGTGGCCAATATTGTTCGCATTTCATGCCCTACGAAATATGTCTAAGAAATGAACTAAAGAAAAGCATGTCCTACAGAATAAGTAAAAGAAAGGTATACCTGAAATGTGTGTCATAGTAAGTATGTATGTCGTTAGTAAGTTCAATAATTTCATCATTAAAATACGCACTAAAAATATCGAAATTGATATACATACAAATCACAACCTTGTTCAAGCAAATTGTTTAATTATTAAAGCGGTGGTTAATACAAAAAAAAGCTAAAAAAACTACAGCTGTGACATTGCAAGGCTGCCTTTATTGAGCTAATTAAGCCTGTTCTAAACTCAATGATATTAAATGTTAGCTTTAATCTGCATAAACTGTAGTTCGTATTGAAGCATAGCGGTGTTTCTCTCCAGATTTTCCATATGAACCGCTACACATATGCAACAGTCATTCCAGGCATATAATTTGAACAAGACGTAATACCTACGTATTATACCTTACACAGTAAGCAAAACTTTAAAGAATCTACAATATTGTCTTACCGACGGCTCATGTAAATTCGTGAGCATCACAATTATGTCTACATTTTCGTACCAAACCATCTGCCAAAACGTTCTAAAGCCATCAGTTTCTTTTACTGTTGGACCTAAATCAAAGTTGGTAAAAACGGCATTTACTAATTTAATGCCAAAATTAATATTTGCTTTACAACTTTTCACCAAATTTAAAGTTGCACATGGTTAAATCCTGTTAAATATACCGCTAACAGTTTTAAACTTGCGTTTATTGATATAACGGTACATGAGAATTTAAACTTGCATACCATCTTGCCTTGATGTGTGCAACTGGTCTTTATTCTAGAAAGTTGTTTCTCAAAATAGTTCTACAGTTTAGTTAAGTTTCTATATAATAAATAAAGTATATCCTAAGACTTACCTAAAGATGCAATATATGCATTTGGTTTGGCGTTACCCTAAATGGAAATAATTATTGTTTATATTGATTTTATTTCTGACAAAAAACTTAGAAGAATTTGATCAAATAAAATCAATCCAATGAATAAGTTAAACAAAGTCAGCGCTGTACTCGTTTGAAATTCTGTTGAAAAGTTTTATCAACACCCCCACTCTCTCTCTCTCTCTCTCACTCACTCACTCACTCTGAAAGGAGAAAATAATCACATAAAATATTATCATCATATTATGTCATTAACGGCTGTCTATTCTTGGAATCTTTAATATTTAAATGTGTAGAAATACTGATAACTTGTTGATTAATCCTGCTGTTTCTATGCCAATTGTTGATCTGAGTTTATCTTCGGACAAAATGCGATTGTATTTCTTAATTCCAGTGGTACATTAAAGGGCTGAGCTGGTAGATGTAACACAGTACACCTCAATTTCAATCAATACGATTCAAAATTATCTCTTAAAAAACACTTCTTCATCATGCATTTTTGTTTTGTTATATCTCACCTTAGTGATATTTCAACAGAATACATTTTATTTCCTTAAAACACACTAATGTTCCTACTTTTAGTCACAAATACAGTTAATCATCTTAGAAACATGCAGAACACTTATTGTTCTTGTAACCGTCAACAGAACAGAAAATATTTTCAAACACTTTTTTACTACTTTACGTGCACAACGAGCATGATTCGACTCAGTTAACTTCCCGCTGTACACGTCTGAAATATTTACTAATTAAATCGGCCAAAAATTCGCTTTGGAAATGCTGGAAACACTTCGTCGATTTCCGTAAAACAATCCGTCAATATCCCGTGATCAAATTTGAATGAGCGATATAAACAAAAATAGCGGATAAACCAAAACAAACTGGGAAACGTGGTCGCCCGTTTTTTTACAGATTCCCAGAGAAAGAGGCACAAAATGCAACGGAAATAGTTACTTAAATAAAAGTGCAGGTCGTTGTCAAATTAGTTCCATGTACTCGTTATACACATCGTGACCGACTTTGTGTTTATTTGCCTGCTCGGTTCATTAGCAGTTGATAAGATGTACAGTCACGCCCTGTAGAATGAGGGGCTCATATTGGCGATCAGATAACCACAAACCCAAATATTCAAGTTGTATTGATTTATTGGAGTCGTATTGGCAAAAAGCTACAAAAGAAAATAAACAAACATACAATGACTGTTTGAAACCTCAAGTATACGGGTTAAGTATATGACTAGTAAATAGATACATAACAGTTAATAAGATATATAACAGAATGAAAAACGTACAAATAATACTGTAAACTAAGTCTTGATGTAGTAATCGGTGCGTTTAATCTTAACGAAACGTTCTTTTACAGTGGTGACTAAATTACGAATAAAATTGGTACGAATAAATAGGTACGAAATATTTTAGTACGAATATGTGAATTCAAGATCTTGATTGCAACATTTTACAATTGATGTGAGGTCTTACTTACTTTACAAACATAATAAAGAGTACATAATAATTCATATAAAACGATTAACTTACACTGTAGGGGGCAATAATGACTAGAATTGTTTGTTTTGATGTGCGTGGAATTACGCGGTAAACGACCGTCTAAGGTTAGATACAACTATATCAAATCAACTATTACTTCCCTTGTCTAGAACGACACACTCCCCGCCCGATGGCAAACTGACATCGACATTTAAACAAAACAATCTGAATTTATAAAGTAAACCCATCAAGAAAACGCTTACCAAATATAAAGTTTGATACATGTAATACATTTGAACGGCTGCCCTTTTGGCATGTGAGTGATAAATCAGTTCTCTGTAAGCAGTACAAGTTCAGTTATAGGTCGAACAAGGGTGATAGGTTCACCTTCACGAACAACTTTTACTTTCACTGAAAGGACTTCCGAATCGGAACTGGGAAAGGTCTCGACAACTCTTGCTAATGGCCATGGATTTCTACTGACATCAGTATCTTTATATCCTTTATGTTGGGCTTTTCAGTTACCCACTTTTGTCTGTTCTGGAGCATTGTCAGGAACTCTGACCGCCACCTGTTCCAGAACTGATCTGAGAGAATTTGCACGCGTTTCCATTCATTGCGATATATATGTTTCAAGGAAAGTTTGTCATTGAAAGAAGTTGGGTGATCTGCCTTATGTGTCAATAATGTGGATGGACTGAGAATTGCTGGGGCCTCACTATCTGAGGAAACTGGGACTATGGGTCGTGCATTGACTATGGCACTAACTTCAGCCAACACATCATGGGTTAAGTTCTTTGTACCATAATCTAATAACAAACTGTCCAAGATTCTGCGGACGACACCAATCATGCGTTCCCACACACCACCCATATGGGACGCATGCGGCGGATTGAAAACCCATGTGATTTGTTTCTCTTGTAGCAGTTTTTGGACAGACCCGTTTTCAACACTGATTGCATGAACACCCAAATCATCGGTCGCTCCAATGAAGTTTGTACCTCGATCTGACCTCAATTCTATGACGTTTCCCCGGAAAGCAACAAAGCGTCTCAGCGCGTTGATGAAAGCGCTTGAGCTCATCTCTTCAACAAGTTCAATGTGAACAGCTCGTATAGTCAGACAAGTGAACAAGACTGCCCAACGTTTGTTTGAGGCTTGTCCACCCCTAGTCCGATGTGTTACCACAGACCAAGACCCAAATACGTCTACACCGACGTACGTAAAAGGTTGTGCTTGAGTGATCCGGTCTGATGGAAGGTCTGCCATGATCTGGTTTTGCGGTTTGCCACGGAGTCTGCGGCATTTAAAACAACCAAAGAGTACGGACGCCACCCTGCGTTTCCCATTTGTTATCCAAAAACCGCCAGCTCTGATAGCGCCTTCCGTAAAGTGCCTGCCTTGATGCAGAACTTTTCCATGAAAATGCCTTATTAGCAAGATTGCCAAGTGACTCTTACCAGGGACGATGATTGGGTTCTTTTCTTTAGTGGGTAAATTAGAGTGTCTAAGTCTTCCACCAACTCTAAGAATTCTATGTTCATCTTAGAAGGGATTCAAAGAAAGAACTGGACTATTAGCAGAAACTAGTCTACCTTGATTAAGGCTGAAAATCTCATCTTTGAACCACTCTCTTTGAACAACTCGAACGACAACATTTTGAGCTCTTAAGAGGTTTTATCTAAGTGTGGTCTCACTACAAAGATGCCAACCGACACAATCACAAGTCTTATTAAATGACTGCGCTACATGCTGCAAGTTGCTAATGGCCCGAATAAGATTTGACCACGCTGAAAACCGTTCAAAACAATGGCAACCAAGGGGAGGAGAGACATTTTCCTTTGTCGTTGTGACCATAGTAAGTTTTTCTGCACGGACTTCTTTGTTCTCATCGGGGTTTTGCAAAGGATGTTCAACTGGTACCGGCGAGTGGAAAAGCAGTTCTATAGAGGGGCCCTTTAACCATACACTTTCACCAATCTGAGCTGCGTCGACACCTCTAGTGCTAACATCAGCCGGGTTCTTCTTGGTGTCTACATAACTCCATTGAGAGGACTTTGAGGAGTCGAGGAACCCTGTTTGACACATAGGTATGAAACCTTCTCGTGCGGTTACATATGTACCCTAGTACCACTTTGCTATCGGTAAAGTACGTAACATTGTGTACTGTGACGTCAATATGTTTCAGAATAAAGTCTGCTATTTCGACTGACAGAACAGGCGCACAAAGCTCAAGACGAGGAATAGAGTGACCAAGGGACGGGGCGACTTTGGTTTTGCCCATTACAAAACCAACCTGCTTCGTTTGATCTGACTGGAAGCTCACAAAATATGCAACAGAAGTTATCGCTTTTTCTGAAGCATCGGAAAACAACAAAAGTTCATTGTGGAAAGCTTGACAAAGTGAATGACTGAAATACATTCGAGGTATCAAGAGGTCCTTCAAAGACTGCAAGGACGTCATCCAAGCCATCCATGCTGAAAAGTACTTCTCTAGCAAGGGTTCATCCCAATCCCCACTCGAAATTGTCATGTCTTTCAGCAAACTTTTACCGACATTGGTGACGGGAGCGACGAGTGAACGGCTTCTCTATGTCAGAGACCTGAAAGGTGAAACAATCTTTCGAAGATTCCAAGACAGCTCTAAGCCCCTCTGTAGTGGCAAATCATCTTTGGTAAGATCTAGGCTTGCTAAATCTTTGGCAAGATCTTCAAGAGGAAAGGCTGCCATAACCTCCTCACAGTTAGAAGCTATCTTGTGTAAGCGTAGTTGCCCATTAATTAATAAGGCAGCCTGGGTAACATTTCATTAACTCAATGGCTTGCTCTGTCGCAGCTGTGGAAGTGAGTCCATCGTCGACATAAAAATCGGAGGAAACAAACTTCTGAACGTCACCACCAAATCCAGTTTCACTAATCTCAGCAGTCTTCTGTAGTCCCAAATTTTCAACGGCAGGGGAGGGACGGTTACCAAAGACATGAACACGCATTCGATATTCAATCAAGTCTTTCGTGAGATCGTTTTCGAGATACCAAAAGAAGCGAAGGTAGTCCCTGTCATTTTCATCTACCAAGAAACTGTAGAACATTTGTTGAATGTCTGCTGTAATGCCCACCGAGTTTTTTCTGAAACGCAAGAGTATACCAAGCAGACTGTTAGGTCTGGACCTTGTAATAGGACATCGTTCAAAGAAATGCCCTGAAACTTGGCAGAGGCGTCGAACACACCACGGATTTGATCAGGCTTTTTCGGGTGGTACACCCCAAACAGTGTCAAGTACCAAGACTCCTTTGACTGCGGTATCTCAGGAGCAACTTCAGCGTGACCTCTTCCAATAATCTGATCCACAAAGGTCACGAAATGGCCTCGTTTCTTTGGGTCCCGAAGAAGAGATTTGTGGAGAAGCAATGCTCGTTTAAGTGCATATGACCTGTTATTAGGAAGCTTAGGCTTGGGAGAGCGAAATGGAAGTGGGGCGATCCAGTTGCCAGAAGGTCCTTTCTGCATCTGCTTGTCAATAATGGTAAGAAACTCTCTGTCTTCTACAGACAAACCAACAAGATTATCATGTTTAGTTTTCAGAAACAGATTTTCACCACAGAGATCAGCATTGGAAAAAGACATTCTTTCCTTGATATGAAAATTATTTGTGCAAGGTTGAAAGACTGAATCTCTACCATTTTGCAACACACTGGTTCTGTTACAAGTGACAACATCCGAGTGGTGGACTTTACCTAAACATACTTGACCGATAATCACCCAGCCTAAACCAAGACGCTAGGCAAAGGGGGCTTCATGGGACCCCGTAATCTTGTCGTGAACATGATGTGCAGCGCTTAGATCTCTGCCAATGAGTAACAGTATGTTTGCATTCTCATCGAAGGACGGTATCTCAGATGCTATACCCTGCAAATGACTAAAGTGCGAAGCAATTTCTGAAGTAGGAATGTCATCTCTAGCGTTTGGGATATCTAAGCACTCTAAAAGTGGGGGTAAGAGATAGCTGTAAGTACCATCAACGGCTTCAACCACACAGTCAAATGCCTTACGACCATTCATAACGGAAGGACCTGAACACGGGTACAGTGTATAGTCAGAATGGGTTCCAGAAATATTAAGCCTAGAGAACAATTCAGGTTTGGCCAGAGACCGGTTGCTCCGATCATCTAAAATTGCATAATGTTCTCAGTCTATTCGAGGGGCTCGAACTACAGAAAACATCTACCAGAACTATTTTGGCACATGACCTAGCATCCAGACTACTGTTCCCACAAATTTGAGTACACCTACTATCAACCACCTGTTCATGAGAATTAGTTCGCTCCCCGCCATACACATGCAAACCAGAAGACGTGCCCTGTGTTTGCGGACCTCGGACTGTGTCTTGCACCCGTAAATCTAGTCTGGTATTAATACCCTGTGACCCTGAAACCTGTTCATGCATCAAGGTAACATGCCTATCACTCTTGCAAATGTCACACTTCACCTGTTTTTTACAATCAGACGACCTATGTGCAGTGGTTTCTAAACAACGGAAGCATATGCGACTATCCTTAACTAATTTCTTTCTTTCAGAAACAGACTTGGTCTTAAAGGCACGACACTCAAGCAGAGAATGATTCGCTCTATGAATCGGACATCGAGTGGTGCCAGTCTGGTCTGGATCAGTCTGAGCCAGGTCAGATTCCTTGTACTTAATGATCTAATATCAGTTCTCATTGAACTGGTATTTAAACCTGGTCGCTTTGCAGCCTGAAAGCGCGAGGTGTCTGAGGAGGACTGACTTTCATAAATAAAACTAGGGTCATTCCTCATCTTACACCAAGTACGGACAAATTCAACAAAGTATAAAAAGGTGGAAAGGCTACCCCATGCGTAGTTTTGTAGTTTGACGCTTTAAATGTCCAACGTTCTTGCATACCATGTGAAAGTTTTGATACGATTGGTTTAACACCAGTTGAACAATCATAATGACTGAACATAGTAGCATAAATATAGTTCTCTTTCAATGACTCAATTTCAGACAGTAAGTCTAATAGTTCACACAACATCTTGTTGTCTTTGCCTGATGTCGTAAGATTGGGAAAACTTGCAATTCTGTGTCTGATTGACTGTTCAATTCTTTCTGGACAACCAAACTGGTCTTCAAGTCTTTGCCAAATCCGAGTTAGCCCTTTTCCTGGATTTCCTGAATTCGCTGTTCTTATTGTTGTGGCTTGTTTTGATGACTTTGGACCCAACCATTTCACCAATAGATCCAACTGCTCAAACGGTGTCACACTGAGTTCTTTAACTATACTGTTAAATTATTTTTCCATGTTAAGAATGACTCAGCCATGTCGTCAAATTTTGTGAATCTAGATAAGAGTATCTCTTTCTTTAATAGGAATTGACTAAACTGATTTATTTGCGTGTGTTCATTTTCGTGTAGCATTTGATGTGGTGGGATAAGTGCTGGAACTTCTGGATTTAAATGTGTTTCAGTTGTCATGTTTTTTATATAATCTGCAACTTTTGTGTTGGAATTTCCACAACCTATACTGATTAACTGTTCTTCTGCCAAAACATCTGCATCAGCCAACACTTCAGCAGCTTCTTTCTTTTCTCTCAAAAGCTGAAGTTCAATTTCTACATCGATTCTTTGTCTTCGGGCAGCGGCTTCAGCTACACTCTGTTGCTCAGCCATCAATGCTATTCTCTTTTGTAATGCAGCTTCTTGTTCTGCAATTCTTAAGCGAGCCTGTGCTGCAACTGCTTTGGCTCTTGACGACACAGTTGATCTTGATGTGACTGATCCTGCATTATCATTGTATTTTGATTTTAAGTTCGAGGACCTTCCAGATTCGGGATATAATTGTTTCTGCTTTGTTACACTGTCCCTGAAATAAGTTACTGTATTTATTCTTTCTGTGTGACCAATCAAAAGTTCCTGCAATCTCTCTTTTGCTTCAGCTGTGTTCGTGTTCTGCAAGAATTCACAATAGTTGTTGTGTATTGTGTTGTATATGTCTAATTTCTTTACAATTTCAGTATGGATCTCTTCTAATCTGGATGCTTCATAAGAACTGATATCCTCTTTTATGAGTTGTAGTAATGATTCCCAAGAAGTTTCAAGTTTTCTATCATAGCTTGCAATTCGATCTTCGTACATTGCCATGCCTTTCACCGTCAATTTTCTTATTCTTTTCTCAGTCATTCACAGTCGATATATTGCTCCAGTATTTTCACTGTCACGCCCTGTAGTATGAGGGGCTCATATTGGCGATCAGATAACCACAAACCCAAATATTCAAGTTGTATTGATTTATTGGAGTCGTATTGGTAAAAAGCTACAAAAGAAAATAAACAAACATACAATGACTGTTTGAAACCTCAAGTATACGGGTTAAGTATATGACTAGTTAATAGATACATAATAAACAGTTAATAAGATACATAACAGAATGAAAAACGTACAAATAATACTGTAAACTAAGTCTTGATGTAGGTAATCGGTGCGTTTAATCTTAACAAAACGTTCTTTTACAGTGGTGACTAAATTACAAATAAAATTGGTACGAATAATTAGGTACGAAATACTTTAGTACGAATATGTGAATTTAAGATCTTGATTTCAACATTTTACAATCGATGTGAGGTCTTACTTACTTTACAAACATAATAAAGAGTACATAATAATTCATATAAAACGATTACCTTACACTGTAGGGGGCAATAATGACTAGAATTGTTTGTTTTGATGTGCGTGGAATTACACGGTAAACGACCGTCTAAGGTTTGATACAACTATATCAAAATAACTATTACTTCCCTTGTCTAGAACAACACATGTACCCCACCCACAACATTATATATCATCCGAAACAAAAAACAGAGTGCGTGGTTTCTGTTTCTAAAAATAATTTGCGTATGCAAATAAGCATCTTCCGACTTAATTCGGACGCATCCGAAGTATGGCGGTGAACTTATAAAAAACGAAAGTTGACATTTTTATATCAGTTGACATCCGCGAAGGCGATCACGATATAAGTCAAATTAAGCAGAATTTTTTTCATTTTAGCAAAGTCTGTAAGCATTAATGTGAAACTTTCTTAAAACTGGCGATAACGCTATATTTTTGTTCCTGGGCAGTATTATAACTTTAAGCCAAGTGTTTAACGTAGCAAGACGTATGAAGCTCAATAGTGATGCTGCAAAACAAGTAATAATGTGTCGATGCACTGACAACTATGTCATCCTAGGGTTTCGCTCAGAAAATCTAACCGCCATTTCATTTACACTTGTAAATTAATCCGTCCATCATAAATTATAGTCGTTAACCATTGTGAAACTATTTTTAAAATGATAATGTTTATGAATAAATAGTCTTAAGCTATTACTTGTCTAATTTATTTAAAAACGCCTTCAACAATTCACCATTTAATAAAATTTAATAGCAGACTGAAGTTAATCACTCTTTTGATAAAGTAAGCATTTTTGACAACTCTCAAAAACAATCCAGTCTCATATTTACAGCCCAGACAAGTATATTTAAAATCTAGAGCCAAAATGCTAAATATATTTTTTCTATATAATGGAATAAATCGGTAATCATAATAAACAAATAACTGCAAAAGAAACACAAAACTGTGTATATAAATAACAGGAGGCAGATATGAAGGTTCCACGGGACAGCAGTACAGCTGGCCTCGAGCGGGGTCAAACCCACAGTATCCGGTGCTATAGTCCGTATTTCTACATTTTAAGCTCGCTATATTTATAGTCCCTCCCAAATTTCCTCTATGTATATTTACAATGTTTTAAGTGATTTTATTTCATACAAACACATTTTAATAATGAAACACATAATTATATGTCTAAGATGCACCCACTACCAAGACAGACCCAGCTGTTTTATTTAAGTGAAGGAATTCCCAACTGAGAAATTCACGACATACGCTAGCTGACAAGTCATCTATATTGTTTTTAAATGTCTTTTTTTTCTGAAATATTCAACATTATGATACTGGATCATGAAAATGTCTTATCAGGTAAGTACCGAGCTATATTAATTAAACAAGATCAGATGTTATTCAATGTCAACAAATGTGTATGCAATTGGTAAGTGATGTATAAAAGTAATATTTAAACGAAAACTCTTTTACATTTTTAACTCACCTGAGCCTTTGGCTCATGGTGGGCTATTGTGACCGGTCTTTGTCCGTCGTCCGTCATCTGTCAACAATTTCATTCAAACGACATCTCCTCTGGAACCTCTGGGCCAAATTTGATTAAAGTTGCCTGGGATGTTCCTTGCATAAAGCTCTACCAAAGTTGTTCAAAAAATTCAATTCCATCAAGAACTCTGGTTGCTATGGCAACTTAAAGGAAAAATTTGAAATCTTCTTGTCTGAAACCACAAGGCCCTGTGCCTTAAGATTTAATTTGTAGCATTGTCTAGTGGACCTCTATCAAGTTTGTTCAAATTATGCCCCTGGAGTCAAATTTGGCCCCACCCCGGGGCTCAATGGATTTACATAGGCTTATATAGTGAAACTTTAAAAATCCTGTTGTCTGAAACTACAAGGCCCTGAGCCTTAAGATTTGGAATGTAGCATTGTCATGTAGACCTCTACCAATTTTGTTCAAATTATGCCCCTGGGATTAAATTTAGCCCCGCCCCAGGGGTCAACTTATTTAACATAGTGAAACTTTAAAACTCTTATTGTCTGAAACCACATGATATTGCCGTATATGGAAATTGCAAAATTGTGTTTGTATAAATGTAAAAGTCAAGTGTGCTGATTTCAATGCAAGAGAGTTACCTTCTAGGAACGCTGTGAAGTTCGGTTTAAAACATGTACATGTCCGACATTAGTTTGAAAATTGGTAAATAGTCTACAATTTACCTTTGCTGCATGTTACTAGTTTACTTATTAGAAAAAAAGATGATATTTGTAAAACTGAGATATTGAATATAATATAACTACCAGTACTGGATATACTTCTTGGATATATATTTAGATTTTAAAGAATGTGCTAAGTAAAACTTGAGAATGTATTAACAAACTTGCAAGGCTAGATAGCATTCATGCGTGCTGGTATGTATACCTCACCACTAATTTGATAGCATTTATTTTATTAGTATATAGAAAGAAAATTACCGTAACGAAGCGGTTGACATGTTCAAAATATTTTAAATAATATGATTTTTGAAAGACATACTTACATTTATATAACAAGCATTCATGTAGAAATCCGGGTCATTCAGAATCCTAACCCGCGAGTGATCATCTGCAAACGAATGAAAATATGCATGTAATTTGAGTCGTTAATTCGTTAATTTATTGTAGCTGTTTGTTACAAAGGGACACACATTTGAGACATATGATCAAAAAAATTGGATTGGAAAATCAAAATTTCCAGTAAGCTTTGTCTGGGTTGAAACTACTAACATACTCGAAAGAATATTTTTTTGTAGTGTATGTGCCTTTGTCGGAGGCCCCAACAGTGAATGAACTGTGTAACAGTTTGCGATTATTAAATTTAGATCTAACGAGCTTATGGATGATTACACTTTATAGACACCGTCGATATGGTTGGTATACGCAGTTTAATATTGTTATTATACGCATGTGGCGTCGATATGGTATGTACGTGTCAATGCTGCATAGGAAACCGGTAAGGCTAAAAAAAATTAATGTTTAGTTTCTCAGGCCATTTTTATCAGAATTATATGAGGGAGGGCGGAATTTTTTTTTATACCCTCATTTTTTTTTATTCATGATTTCGCACTTAATATGAGGTTTCATATCCCCAAAAATTCATATAAATACAGTTTTAATGATCAATGGCACTGGATATGTTGAAATTACCATCTGTATTAATGGTGTTTAATGTGTTGCAGCGTATTAACCTAAAAGATCTACTGAGAGCATTCAATAAAATCAAATCTTATTTTACTTTAACTGCTCATCAGTCTCTGTTGTATTAAAATACTTTATAATATGCAACACCACTTTTTATCTTTAACAAGACTTGCTAGAACTTTTTTCTAAACAGAAATAACATGTCATGTGAAAAAAAAAAACACAATAAACTTTTTAGTAAGAATGTATTTCTACATGTACTTATTTGATACATGAATAATAAAATCCTAATTTAAGACAGTCTAAACACACGAAAATTAGTCTTAATCTTTTAAAATTACATCAAGAGAAAGGCATTGACAAAAGCATGGAAT
This sequence comes from Cyclina sinensis, assembly GCA_012932295.1. Taxonomy (NCBI): domain Eukaryota; kingdom Metazoa; phylum Mollusca; class Bivalvia; order Venerida; family Veneridae; genus Cyclina; species Cyclina sinensis. The sequence continues at coordinate 42,539,106 of JAAONU010000001.1, read as the reverse complement.
ATTGTTCTGAAAATAAAATTTGTTTTACAAGCTTTATTTTTACCTATTTGTCGCAAATTTGTAGAAAACCAAAAACGTGGCCGTATTTGAATCAATGTGTCGTAAACACTCGCTCGATCGAAGTTATTGAGACGCATATATTTGTTTGTTTTAGGGTTTAACGCCGATTTCAACATATGTTATATCTCTGCGGTCAGTCCACCTAACCAGTAATTGCCAATTTCCGCAAGTGACTGACTACTGTTTTCCCACATGATCTACTCTGAATCAGCAGTGAGAGACAAATGAACATAAAACACAATGTCTGAGAACAATTGTCACGGAGAAATTTTGCCCTGCCCAGGGGTCGAACCAACGACCGACTAATCCAGTGCTCTACCTATTGAGCTAAGGTTGCACACCACTATTAACACATACGGAACAACTCTGGCGACTTCAATAAGTCACCTCGGAAATAATGTGGTAGGCGCCATATTGGACTATTTTATAATACAGGTGGTGTCTGCTAAATTGAAAACATTTCTTAATGCCTCTATCTGTCTTTACGTTAAATTAATATTTATTTTCATATTTTTCTAATGCATAAGACAGAAACTGCTTGAGTTCTGCCATGTTTGTTTTTATTTAATAAAGCCGACGTGAATTACCATTTGATGTATTCATATACTTACATACGAGGTCTTTATACAAAGTTGTCGGAAAAGGCCGAGTTGTTACGATTGCTATTAACATAAACAAACCGTTTACCGCGGTACTTCTTGCCACACCGGGAATAGTAAAAAGACTTTTTAATAAATAAAAATTTTTTTGCCAGCGATTGAAAATCGAAGCGGGCGTTCTAAAACGTATGCGGCGGGGCCTGAGAAACAAAACATTAATTTTTTTTAGCCTAACCTTTCGCAGCTCCAAAATAAGATAACCTTTAAGGTTAAGAACTTTACCATTTCATTTAAAAAAGTATTTTATCATTTTAAAACTTGTCGTTAAAAGTCAAAATACTGGGGCCTCAGTCACCGCCCCAGGCGCGACGCCACTGCCCATAGGTTGCAAATGCAGACTTTAGCGTAAAATTAGTGCAACACTAGCCTAATTTCCCGTCTCTTGAAAAAACAGAATCGAAACCGTACATGTGCTGATATTTGTTATTTGATAGGTATATAAACTTGTATAAAACTCTTAAATGATTTGTACGCTTAAATGAAAAAAAAAAGAATACATCATGAGTAAGTTGTTTATTTTTCAAAACAGATCTTAACAGCATATGCCAAAGAAAAGGAGAATAATCACAAAATCTCAAAGGTAAATCGGTCTGAGAAATTGGATTTTAACGAAATTTGACCTGGTTGACGTAATTTATAATATGTTTATGAGTGGATTTTCAGAAAAGTCTTTACTTCTACTTTAAGTAGACTCTCACATCAGTGAGACATATTGCTATATTTACTATGTTGCCTAAGTTAACACTCAGATGAGTAAAATAGTCTATATTGTAACGTCGATACTAAGATGGAAAAATAGTCTATATTGCATTGTTAAATGTTTAGGCGATAATCAGATAAGTAAAATTGTCTGTATTGCATTATTAATTGTTTATTCGATAATCAGACGGGAAACTAGTCTATATTGCAATGTTTAGTCGATACTCAGATGGGTAAAGTAGTATATATTGATTACGACATTTTACCTACTGTTTTATTGTGTTTCGTTAATGAAAGAGATGCATATCTTTATACAGACAGACGTTCCTTTAAGGTGGAATAAACTGTACTCTGAAGATACACTGGACTAAGTTCTTACTGAAAACAAAAGTTATTTTCTTTGATAATCTAAGCTGTCCAATTACTTGGCTTACTGAACTATCATTAAATCGCTGCAATTTGTAACGGGTACTTGTATATGCGATTCAAATTTCCCCATTGTAGAGAGACAGCATTTAGTAAAAAAAAATGATTTTCGAAAGTTATAATTATCTGTTTAAAATATATGATTTTCACATTTTACACCATTTATTTCTTATTACGTTTCTATTTCATTTGTTGTTGTTGTTGTTGTTACAATGTTCTTTTTATACTCACACGGATAAAGTCCTCTATATCTGTTAAGAGCTATATTTTCTGGCTTGGTGGCAACTGTGCATGGTTTTTGAAGCCCTTCTGGTAATTTCTGTTGCAATTTAAATACATCACATATCATTATTAAGTAAATGTAAAATTATCAAACTGTCTATCACTATGATTCCTCTTGGTTTTTTAAAATCTTATTCAGTCTCAATTTCGACCTAGAGGTTTGATGTTTTGTCTCTGTTCGCCGTATCGGTAAAATATGGAGGGAAATATAATCACGTTTCGGGAAAGCAATTTTTGCAAGCTGTTTTGTAAACAGATACTGATTTAAAAGAAATAATGCCACTCAAAAAGCTCTGAATACTGTTGATTCCTTTTCACCCGTATATTTACTTATATATATTTTAGTTCACAGATGTCTTTTGGTTAATGCACCTTAAATTGCATATATACATTTAACCTTCTCTGAAAATTCTTATACTTATTTTGTAAAATCTGCGAAAATACATTAGTAGGAAGTACGTTAGTAATAAGTTTCATAATCTGACTATATGCAATATGTTTTAAACTACCCATACCGTGTATTCTAAATTGTAACTCTCCCGTTTCCTTTCAGAAACGTAAACAAACAACTCAGAAACTATAATCTCACTGAGATTTTCTATTGTATCTGATGGATTGGCGTACTCCGCTGGCTCTGTACATGATGGTGGCGAATCATTTAACTCCGGAATAGAAGTTTCCCCATTCGTGATATTTGCAGATGTTTTTCTCGTAACTTGTCGACTGCCTTCGAATAAAAAAGATCCGCATATACTTGAGTTAAATAAAAGTTGAATTTATGACTGGGGTATTTGGAAGGCTTCTTACTCTGCCAAAATATTCCAAATAGCTGAGAGTTGTGAAAGAATTGTTGGACAAACACTTTTCTTAATTGAATGCAATTACATAAAACATATAATGACTTACATGTAAGTTGTAAATTTTCGTAAAAGACTTTGTTCGGCACTTTCCGTGACCTGTGAATGAACAGAGTTGACACTATTTAGCGGCTGTGTAAATACGTGCGCCAAGTTTGAACTGATAATACCAAAGATAAACACATTACATTTAACTTCTTATTGTGCAATAGACTTCCTTAAAGAAAAAAGACTATATGATTTCACCATGGAAAACACAACCTTCTTATTTAACATGATGTGATAGTTCATAATATGAGCAAAAACATGTAACTGGACTCAGGTCATCACTGCTTTCAGAATCACTATTACTTCTTGATAAAAGAACATTTACAAACTTTCACCTCTTTTTGTATATGATTAGACTTAACACAATTCCTGCTGTCACTAATAGTACACCAGATATGCAGCCAACTATCATACCGGTAGATAAGGTTATTGTGTGTTCAGTTGTTTTAGCTAAAATAGAACAAACGAATCAGAACATGTAACAATAGTTCATGTGCTTATTTGAAAAATATATATGTACGAAATTGTGCTTCAGTGGTTTTCTTAAAACTTTTTTCATTTTGAGGTTTATCTTAGAATAAAAGGTCTCTTAGCAGTAAGTTATTTCAGGCAACTATCGTTTCCTGTGAGATCAAGCGCAAGCAACTACCCTCCATACGTTAATGTCTTTTAAATATGAGGATTGAAAATGATGGTCATTAACATCACTTTTTAAAATGAAATTTAAGCATTCAATTAATGTGATCTTATAAAAGGGCTTTACACTAACTATGTTTACGATTGATAAATTTTAAAAGGAAAGCCAATATGTTTTTCACACACATACACGGAAGTCTTAACTACATGCACATCACTGATATCCTTGGGAAGTCATTCGATAGAAAAATGAAAGTTACCTACAAAATACGGTACTTTTTGTCTAAGAGAGACATCATTCTAACTATGATCGTTTAATGTAAATGGAAACCGCAAACATTGTCCGCAAATCAAAGATCTGATACATAAAAATTTAATACACTATTTCAAAACATCTAAAAAAATCTGTTCAAATTACTAATAACTGATTAGTACAATAATCATATACATTTGGTTTGAAACTGCAGAAAATCAGTTTGCACTTCAAAGTGTATTTTGAACATACATTTTTTTTTTCAAACAACATAGAAATATCAAAATACACAGCAGGGCACTGACGCTTAAAATGTATGGAGATATTTCAGAAATATCAAAACGCACAGCAGGGCAGTGACGCTGACAATGTATTTGGATTCATCAGAATTATCAAAATGCACAGCAGGTCAGAGACGCAGACAATGTATGACGATACATCAAAAAAATCAAAATGCAAAGCAGGTCTCTGACACTGACAATGTATGGGGATACTTCAGAAATATCATAATGCCCAGCAGGGCAGTGATGCTGACAATGTATGGGGATACTAAAGAAATATCAAAATGCACAGCAGGGCTCTAACACTGAAAATGTATGGGGATACATCAGAAATATCAAAATGCACAGCAGGGCTCTGACACTGACAATGTATGGAGATACATCAGAAATATCAAAATGTACAGCGGGGCTCTGACACTGACAATGTATGGGGATACTTCAGAAATATCAAAATGCACAGCAGACCAGTGACGCTGACAATGTATGTGGATACTTCAGAAATATCGAAATGCACAGCAGAGAATTGCCACTGAAAATGTATGTGGATACAAAAGAAATATCAAAATGCAGAGAAGGGCAGTGACGCTGACAATGTATTGGGATACTTCAGAAATACAAAAATGCACAGCAGAGAATTGCCAATGAAAATGTATGTGGATACAAAAGAAATATCAAAATGCACAGCACGTTAGTGACACTGACAATGTATGGGATACATCAGAAATATCAAAATGCACAGCAGGGCTCTGACACTGACAATGTATGGGGATACTTCAGAAATATCGAAATGCACAGCAGGGCGCTGACTCTTACAATGAATGGGATACTTCAGAATTATCAAAATCCACAGCAGAGCTGTGACGCTGACAATGTATGTGGACACTTAGAAATATCGAAATGCACAGAAGGGCATTGACACTGAAAATGTATGTGGATACCTAAGAAATATCAAAATGCACAGCAGGGCAGTGACGCTGACAATGTATGTGGATACATAAGAAATATCAAAATGCACGGCAGGGCAGTGATGCTGACAATGTATGGGGATACCTAAGAAATAACAAATTTCACAGCAAGCGATGATGCTGACAATGTATGGTGATACTTAAAAAATATCCCAATGCACAGCAGGGCAGTGATTCTGACAATGTACTGAGATACTTAAGAAATATCAAAATGCACAGCAGAGCAGTGATGCTGACAATGTATGGGGATACTTAAGAAATATCAAAATGTACAGTAGGGCAGTGATGCTATCAATGTATGGGGATACTTCAGAAATATCAAAATGCACAGCAGTGATGCTGACAATGAATGGGGATTCTTCTGAAATATCAAAAGCATATCAGGGCAGTGATGATGATAACATATGGGGATACTTCTGAAATATCAAAACGTACAGCAGAGCAGTGACGCTGACAATGTATGTGGATACTTCAGAAATATTAAAATGCACAGCAGGGCAGTGACGCAGACAAAGTATGTTGATACTCCAGAAATATCAAAATGCAGAGCAGGGCAGTGACACTGACAATGTATGGGGATACTTCAGAAAAATCAAAATGCACAGCAGGACGGTAACGCTAAAAATGTATGGGAATACTTCAGAAATATCAAAATGCACAGCAGGGCAGTGACGCTGACAAAGTATGTTGATACTTAAGAAATATCAAAATGCACAGCAGGGCAGTGACACTGACAATATATTGGGATACTTCAGAAATATCAAAATGCACAGCAGGACGGTCAAGCTGAAAATGTACGGGAATATATCAGAAATATGAAAATGCACAGCAGAGCAGTGACGCTGACAATGTATGTGGATACTTAAGAAATATCAAAATGCACAGCAGGGTATTGACACTGAAAATGTATCTGTATACATAAAAATATCAAAATGCAAAGCAGGGCAGTGACGGTGGCAATGTATGGGGATACATCAGAAATATGAAAATGCTCGGCTGGGCAGTGATGCAGACAATGTATGGGAATACCTAAGAAATAACAAAATTCGCAGCAAGCGATGATGCTGACAATGTATGGGGATACGTAAAACATATCCCAATGCACAGAAGGGCAGTGATGCTGACAATATATGGGGATACTTAAGAAATATCAAAATGCACAGCAGTGCAGTAATGCTATCAATGTATAGGGATACTTAAAAAAATATCAAAATGCACAGCAGTGATGCTGACAATGTATGGGGATACTTCTGAAATATCAAAAAGCACATCAGGACAGTGATGATGGTAACATATGGGGATACTTCAGAAATATCAAATTGCACAGCAGGGCAGTGACGCTGACAAAGTATGTTGATACTTCAGAAATATCAAAATGCACAGCAGGGCAGCGACACTGACAATGTATGGGGATAATTCAGAAATATCAAAATGCACAGCAGGACGGTAACGCTGAAAATGTATGGGAATACATCAGAAATATAAAAATGCACAGTAGGGCAGTGATGCTGACAATGCAGGGGGATACTTAAGAAATAACAAAATTAATAAGCGAGCGGTGTTGCTGACAATGTATGGGGATTCCTCCAAAATATCAAAATGCACAGCAAGGCAGTGACACTGAAAATGTATATGGATGCTTAAAAAATATCAAAATGCACAGAAGGGCACTGAGAATGACAATGTATGGGGATACACCATAAATATTAAAATGCAATGCAGGGAAGTAATGCTGATAATGTATGGGGATACTTCAGAAATATCAAAATGCACAGCAGGGCAGTGACGCTGACAATGTATGGGGATACTTAAGAAATATTAAAATGCACAGCAGGGCATTGAAACTGACATTGTATGGCGATACTTAAGAAATATATAAAAGCACAGCAGGGCAGTGGTGTTTACAATATATGGATATACTTCAGGAATAACCAAATGCACAGCTGGGCAGTGACGCTGACAATGTATGGGAATACTTAAGAAATATCAAAATGCACGGCAGGGCAGTGACGCTGACAATGTTTAGGGAAACTTCAGAAATATCAAAATGCACAGCAGGGCAGTAATGCTGAAAATGTATGTGGATACAAAACAAATATCAAACTGCACAGCAGGGCAGTGACACTGACAATGTATGGGGAAACTTAAGAAATATCAAAATGCACAGCAGGGCAGTGACGCTGAGAATGTATGGGGATACTATAGAAATATCAAAATGCACAGCAGGACGGTAACGCTAAAAATGTATGGGTATACATCAGAAATATGAAAATGCTCAGGAGGTCGGTAACGCTGACAATGTATGGCGATACATCAGAAATATCCAAATGCACAACTGGGCAGTGATGCTGAGAATGTATGGGGATACTTAAGAAATATCAAAATGCATAATAGGGCAGATATGCTGACAATGTATGGGGATACTTAAGAAATATATAAAAGCACATCAGTGCAGTGATGCTGACAACATATTGGGATTTTTCAGAAATATCAAAATGCACAGCAGGGCTGTGACGCTGACAATGTATGGGAATACTTAAGAAATATCAAAATGCACTGAAGAGCAGTGACGCTGACAATGTATGGGGATACTATAGAAATATCAAAATGCACAGCAGGGCAGTAATGCTGACAATGTATGGGGACACTTAAGAAATATCAAATTGCACAGCAGGGCATTGACGTTTAAAATGTATGGAGATACTTCAGAAATATCAAAATGCACAGCAGAGCAGTGACGCTGACAGTGTATGGGGATTCTTCAGAAATATCAAAATGCACAGCAGGGCATTGATGCTGACAATGTATGTGGATACTTCAGAAATATCGATATCCACAGCAGGCAGTGACGCTGACAATATATGGGGATACGAAAGAAATATATAAAAGCACAGCAGAGCAGTGATGCTGACAATATATGGGGATACTTCAGAAATATCAAAATGCACAGCAGGGCAGTGATGCTGAAAATATATGGGGATTCTTCTGAAATATCAAAGAATAAGAAGTTTGAACACTTAAATAAAAGTTAGGTGTTAATAACTGCAATGTTTCAAGGTTAAAGGTCCTATTTAGCATCACTAAATACGGTTTTTGTCACATATTTATTAATTTACATTTCTCTAATTAATGTGTATTAAGGGGCTATCGATGTAGCCTATGTCGTAAAAAGGATGAGGTACCTGTTTATCTCTTTTCATAACAAAATGAATGTATATGCTGATAAAAAGTTATTTTCATCTGTGACGAACATGGATAAAACAAAACACAAAAGTTATGTGACAGGAATTACACAGGGTAAAAACATTAAGTCACCTTATCAAAAGCTTAGACCTAGTGACCTCCAACTACATGTGTTTGAACATTTAGACCACGTGACCTCCAACTACATGTGTTTGAACATTAGGCCTTGTGAACAACAACTACATGTGTTTAAATATTTTGCTAGCGATACAGCTGCATCAATGAAGTATATGGTCTTACGATAAATAAGGGGAAAGAAAGAAGAAATATCTATAAACTGATATCTTCAGAAACATTTTTAGAAAAATACTTTTTTACTTTGGTCTGAGATATATTAATTTGGACAAATTGTGTAAATTCTTCTGTCACACATATTTTGCGAAAGAGCTGGACAAGTGTGATTGACATAATTATGTCATTTGACATTCATTTATAAAAATGTTCTAACTGCTTCATTTGAAAGGAACTTCCTTTATCTCATGTGACGGTCGTTTCTGCCAGTCAACGTCTTATCAACATTTGTTTCTTAGATCGAATTGCTGTTTTCTACAAATGAACCCTGTGTCTACTTGGTTTATACTTACCATCAGGGATAAGTTGGAAATAGTGTTCGTAGACACCTATGGAATTATTTGCTAAGAGGAGATACGTCCCGTAGTCTGGCTGTGTTATATTGTTTATTGTAAGATTTGTCTGCAATCCTGATTCAGAAATGGTTATTGTGGCATTTTCTGAAAGTCCTATTAGCTGTGAATGTTGTTGCTTCTTCCAGACAAATGATAGTCTTTGTGTATCAAGGTATTCTTGTGCTGTAAACCGAAATGTTGCTGACGAATGTAAAGGAGTAGCGACCTTATCTATGGTAGACTCAAATGGTGATGGTCTCGGGGTACCTGAAATAAAAGAGAACTCTACTATCAAGTTTTTGCGTAATAACATACAAATCAGCCGATGGGATACCTGAGCATCATTTTCCCGAGAAAGTATAATAGAAGCATTTGAATTGTCTGCATGCATTTCTTTCATCGTACATTCAGTATGGAAGTAATCTAAATACTTATCGTTAGAATATTACCTACATTTTCAGCCGATGAAATCGCTGGATGGTAGCCAAAAGTACTGCAATTAATCATGAAGAATTTGTTACTTGATACAGTTTTGCGAGTTTTCTAAGCTCCGCCTTCTACCTTATATATTTGGAAAACCACTACACATACATCTACACTGAAAGATAAATTCCGCTAACTTTTAATATTAATCGAAAATACACAAACGTACACTATGAATTTTATTCCAATTCAAATTAATGTGAAACACGAACTTAATGAATGCTCTCAATTTTAGCAAAAATAACGACAATACCATTTTCCTTAATCTACTAAAAGCAAATGAATTGAAAAGTTAATGTCTATGATTTTTAGGGTTCAGTTTAACGGCCACATCACCACTTCAGTATTCCCGGATCTTAAATCACCAATTCAATCTTTTTGCCTCCTTTTATAACAACCAACTTATTAACATTGTCCGGAAAATATAACTGTTATTGGTTCGAATCCTCGGTGGGCTCTTGTGTAACAGAATCTGTACTCGCATTTTTGTTACAAACTGTCTCTGATTTTACTTCGGGAGACCGTGTTATCTCAGGATCAGGTTTAATACCTGATCGCTGTGCTCCCAGAGTACTGCTAATGTCTATAAGAATTTGGAAATGATGAGTTCGGCTTGTCACAGCCTTATCCGTGAAATCAACATATTAACATTGTCCGGCAAATATAACTGTTATCCGTTCGAATCCTCGATAGGCTCTTGTGTATCAGAATCTGCACCCGCATTTTTGTCACAAACTGTCTCTGATTGTACTTCGGGAGACCGTGTTATCTCAGGATCAGGTTTAATACCTGATCGCTGTGCTCCAAGAGTACTGCTAATGTCTATGAAAATTTTGAAATAATGACTTCGGCTTGTCACAGCTTTTTCCGTGAAACCCTTGTCATATCATGTTTTGCAACACGTTACACGTTCAGAATGTTTGGAAATATTCCTTCTGGTAATAGTCATAACCTGCTTTAGCATAAATTGTTTAAACATAAGCGACGTCTGATTAACGGAGATCGAACTTGTACTGAACCGAGGTCCAAAAGACGAAACAGTCTCTAACGGCTACCTGTAAAAAAGATAAAAAATAAACAACAATGCAGTGCTAAAACGACAAAATCAAGAAATATCGTGTAAACAAGAGCTGTCACTTTACGATTATAAATACCCCCGATTGCGCTTTGGTTACAGTCACATTGACCTTTCACCTAGAGTACTAAAATAGTTTTATAGGTAGAACTTGATATGAAGTTTGGGATGAATCCTTTGAGTTATAGGAAAGTTATGTCACACGTCAATTTTTTCCTCTTTTTACCGGGGGAGGGGGGGGGGGGGGGGCGGACGGATGCACTGAAAAGTCGCTCAAAATATGCCGCAGAACAAAAAGTTGTCAAGGGCGGAAATCTATTGTTTTTATGGCTGTATAACTGATAATCCTACTAATTAGAATATGCTAGATTATATAACAGTTAAACTGACCTGTAAGGAGGGCTTTTGCTGGGAACAAAACTGTTTATGTTTCATACCGCTTCACCAGACAACGAGACTTGGTTGGATCCTCATCCTGTATCATCGGAGTAATTTCAATACGGTAATGTTTTTGTCCACCCTCAATATTTTTCATGATTCTGGGTGTGTATTTGACAAATTTGCGATTGTTTTCATGGTCAGTTCCAATTTGAAATTGTTCAGCAGTATACTGCCTATGCTCATCCATTCCAAGAAAGGCAAAAGTTTTACCAATATAAAAAACACAGCATTACTAAGGCCAGAATAAGATTACAATGAAAATACGCCCGTGTCTCACATTTTGATCTCGTTTTCTTATCAACACCGATTCCCTGACTCGTCAGATATTTCATCCAGAAATCTAATGTTTTTTTTTCTAAATTCCCGAAAAGTAATTTATCTTCCTTTCAGAAATTAATTTGTTTAGCACGTGTCAACAATAAAGTGATGGAGTCAAAAATCAAGGCTTGAATCGCCCAGTTCACAAATGTTGTCAGAAATAAAGTTGCCACCTAACTCAAGTAACGTTTCGGGCGTAAAATTTCGGTGTCTGGGCAAATCCTTCCATCCTGCTGCTTGGTGTCTAGGCTCGACACTGGTTTTGGAAAAACGTGCCTGTGGTTGTTAAATTTGATTTTCAAGCCTGGCATCATCACTGCGAACAAGCTGCTGATGCGTTGGAATTGCAAACAGCTGAGTCAGGGAGCTACCATCTTCCTCTGTTAGTGTTAAAGTTTCCTTGAAATCATCTTGGAACAAAAAATCCAAATCACCCACATCAAAGTGTGCATTCATGTTAATTTTTTACACTAAAGATTACCCAACATTGAATGTTGACAGGTTTCAAATTTGGCAGGCCAATGAAAATGTAGGTTATATTCTATGTCAGTTAGAACGTATTGCGTAAAATCTTAATTGATTAAGGAGAGGCTCGATGTCTACCGCTCACTCCGCCTTTCCTTAATCAATAAGATTTATTTGATATGTTCTAACTATTACTTAAATCATTACTTGACATGTATTTGGTATCAAACACTGGTAATTACTATCTTCCTTTGTTCAGTTTGTTTATTAAACGACTTTGTAAAAAAAAAGAGAAAGAAATGAAGACTCTTTTGTTATAAAGGAATAACTCACTTCCTTGAGCAAAACTGTTGACAAGAGATAATAGTTATAACTTACCTTAAACAGAAATTAATAACATGAACTTACACAGTACAATAACCGTTAAAGATTGCTCGGATTGTTTCTCATCATTTAGATAATTTCGTGCTGAACACACGTACAGACCAGCATCGGCACATGTCACGTTCTTTTTGTATTCTACATGCGTTGATGTGTTTTTCCTACACTCTATGTTTTCGAAAAATGAAATATCAACAGTAGGGAGGGGACTTGCATCGGCATAACACTGAAAAATCACCGTGCTTTTGGGCTTTACCACTGTTTTGTCTTCGATACCATTTTCAAGAACATAGAACTCTGTCACTGTTGCTTTGTCTGGAAAACCAAGATTAAAAAAGGTTTGTAATTCAGAAAGGTTATCACAAAGAAAGATGGATCATAATGTACAAATTGTCATTAATGCCTCCTCCGAGCTTCCAAACGTCATTGACAAATAGGAACTTTTTCTGCAACATATTTATCATATATTAATTAGACATCTTAGGCTGATCAAAGAAACGCATAGATATTTGAAGAAAACGTTGTTTTTTCATCAAAGTAAAAACACACCTAAACATATTATATTCCTGAAGGACTGTATGACTCATCACATTTATTCCACATGCTTAGATATCGGTTGAGAGAATACCAAGTTGATATTCAAAAGATATAAGAACTGTTTGTTTCCTTTGAATCAGAGGAGAAAAAAAACAACATAACGTTCATGATTTTGCTTACATTCTGATCTTTGGAAGAAAAATAAAAAGTGAAAAAGCTTTGCAAGGTTAAATGTTTTAAGACAGTTCAAAAGGGAAAAACAAGGATCCACATTCATACATACACAAAACGCTCAAATGAAACCCCTTGCTTGATTGGCCTACTTTACTTTGTCCACCAGTCGGGGTCATATTATTCGATGCGCTGCATGTATAGTCGTCGTCATTTTCTTTTGATACATTTTGTATATACAGCCATTCTGAGTTCCATTCTTGCTTCGTGTTATTTCGTGTCCATCTTACCGTTGTTTTTGATGGATTCCCACGCGTAAACTGACATGAGATGTTAACATCTGTGCTTTCAGTGACACTTTGTGTTGTCATTGCCTCGACTTCTGGCGGGTCTGTGATAGACAAAAACTAGTTACATAATATCCACTGAAGGTGGTGATTACTTTCGGTAAAAGTTTCTAGTTATATCGTTTGTATTATTTTTGTAAATGTTCAGTTTTGATCATTGAACTTTGAGGATGGTTCAAGAAAGGTCTTCTGTAAATATTCAAGGGAAACATAAAAAAAAATAACAGAAATAAATGCCTACGATAGCACTGAACCTCCGACACGCTAGAAACTGTACACAATATTAAACAGTCCATGTCTCATATTTAGACTAGCTAAAAAAATACAACGTTCTTAAAATCTAATTCCAAACAAAAGAAACCACAAGGAAATGCTGAATATCAAAGACAGCAAAGCTCAAGGCTGCTAGGACTAGATGATCCTAACAAAATTTATCGAGATCGTCTGATATATCTCTTTTTTAGAGACACTTTATATGCCAGGGAAAGCTAAGAATGGCATTAGGTCTTGGAAAGAGCAACCTGTTAAGAGGTCAGCTAGACAACGTTACACATTTAATTTCAGATATCTTTGTGGTGTCAGAAAAGAAAGTTCATTAACTTGTTAAACAAGAGGGCCATGATGGCCCTGGATCGCTCACCTGAGTACTTTGGCTGTAGGTTTGCTGTTAAGCAGTATTTCATTTTTTAATTGGAAATATGTAAGTGCCTACAAACCAAATATGTAAAATATCAGTCAATAAATAAGGCTCTATGCAGAAAGTAGAAATATCTATTATAAGCTATGGTGACATTGACCTTGACCCAGTGACCTCAAACCCTACTTATGGGTAGAGGTCCATGCAAGGATATCAAAGATATTGGTCTATAAATGAAGGCTCTATGAGGTACAGTAGATAAATCTACTTTTAGCCTCAGTGACCCTTAACCTAATCTAATAATTTGAAAAAGCTTGGTAAAGCTTGCTTCGTGCAAAACTTTAAAATTCTAGGCTTTGTGGTTTCAGACAAGAAGATTTTTAAAGATTTTCTTCTATATTGTTATTTAAAACTTGTGACCCCTCGGGCGGGGCCAATAGTGATCCCAGGGACATTTTTCTATAAAACTTGGTAGAGGTCCACTAGACAATGCTGCATACCAAATATCTTAACTCTAGGACTTGTGGTTTCTGACAAGAAGATTTTTCAAGTTTTTCCTATATAATTCTATGTAAAACATGTGACCCCTAGGGCAGGGCCTATTTTGACCAAGGGGCCATGATTTGAACAAACTTGAGAGAGGTCCATTAGATAATGCTGCACACCAAATATCTTAACTCTGGGCCTTGTTGTTTATGACAAGAAGATTTTTAAAGCTTTTCCTATATAACTCTTTGTAAAACATGTGACTTCTGGAGCGGGGCCATTTTTGACCAAGGGGCCATGACTTGAACAAACTTGATAGAGGTCCTCTAGACAATGCTTCATACAAAATATCTTAACTCTAAGCCTTATGGTTTATTCTGTGAAGATTTTTAAAACCTTTTCCTATATAACTCTATGTAAACAAGTGACGCCTAGGGCTGGGCCTATTTTGACCCAGTGGCTATGATTTGAACAAACTTAGTAGAGGTCCACTAGACAATGCTACACACAAAATATCTAAGCTCTATGCCTTACAGTTTCTGACAAGAAGACTTTTAAAGCTTTTCCTATATAACTCTATGTAAAATAAGTGACCCCTCGGGCGGGGCCATTTTTGACCCAGAGGTCATGATTTGAACAAACTTGGTAGAGGTCCACTAGACAATGCTACACACAAAATATCTAAGCTCTATAACTTACGGTTTCTGACAAGAAGATTTTTTAAGATTTTCCTATATAACTCTATGTAAAACAAGTGACCCCTGGGGCAGGGCTTTTTTTGACCCAGAGGCCATGATTTGAACAAACTTGGTAGAGGTCCACTAGACAATGCTACACACCAAATATCTAAGCTCTATGCCTTACGGTTTCTGATAAGAAGATTTTTAAAGTTTTTCCTATATAACTCTATGTAAAACAAGTGACCCCTGGGGCGGGGCCATTTTTGACCCAGAGGCCATGATTTGAACAAACTTGGTAGAGGTCCACTAGACAATGCTACACACCAAATATCTAAGCTCTATGCCTTACAGTTTCTGACAAGAAGATTTTTAAGATTTTCCTATATAACTCTATGTAAAACAAGTTACCCCTGGGGCGGGGCCATTTTTGACCCAGAGGCCATGATTTGAACAAACTTGGTAGAGGTTCACTAGACAATGCTACATACCAAATATCTTAACTCTAGGCCTTCTTGTTTCTGACAAGAAGATTTTCAAGTTTTCCCTATATAACTCTATTTAAAATCAACTGACCCCTGGAGTGGGGTCAGTTTTGACCCCAGGGACATAATTTGAACAAACTTGGTAGAGGTCCACTAGATGATGCTTCATATCAAATATCAAAGCTCCAGGCCTTGTGGTTGCGGAGAAGAAGATTTTTTAATAATCCAACTTATAAAATCTATTTTTAGCTCCAGTGAACCAGAAATGCAATGGACCAGAACCATTTGAACAATCTTGGTAGAGCTTCGTGCAAGGAAAATCCCAGGCAAGTTTCACTAAATTTGCCCCATTGGTTTCAGAGGAGATGTCGTTTGAATGAAAAGTTGACGACGGACGGACGGACGGACGGACTGACGGACGGACGACGGACGACGGACAAAGACCGATCAGAAAAGCTCACCCTGAGCACTTTGTGCTCAGGTGAGCTAAAAATCAAAGTTCTTAACACACTACCTCTCGAGCGGGACCAATTACAGGGCCGTCAATCTCTCCAACGTTTTGCTAGATAATGCTTTTCCTCTGTATTTCAAAGTGATGATAGGGCTTATAATTACAATAATTAACTAGCATTCTTTCAGCAAACTTTCAGAGGTCTACTAGAAAACTCAACATGCTAACGATGAAAGATCTAGGCTTTGTCATTTTACACAATGCTACGTTTAACTTTTGCTGGAAATTAACATAGCACGGTAATTGTACTGTGTGGTATTGTATATTAAAAGGTAATTTCGAATGAAGCTCACATCTTCACGTTAGATGCAAAGTTATATTCTTTATTTTATAAATACAGTCATGATTTTTGGATAGAAATTAGGCGCTTAAGTTAACTAATTCTAACACTGTTTAACAAAAAGATCTTTGAGAAAACTTCAGCAGTTACCAAGCTGTTAAACAGATGGCTGTTTTATATCTGACAGAGAAATAATGTAAAGCTCTTCCAAACAGACATTTGTTCCTTGCTATAAGATTGTGAACAACAACAAATGCCACGATTTTGCCATTTTTGTTAAAGGTCATGGTCATCGTTATAATAAATACTTTAGATTTTCAAAACCCTTGGAATAGCTAGGTATATGCTTATCTGCAAACAATTTTGTTTGGTTACAAGCCATCAACTGTCCCAATCAGATTCTTCAACAAATTACAGACATATCTTTAAAATCTGAGCTGATAGATATTGGTCATTCTATGGGGCCTTAATTAAACAGGAAATACAGATGTACTTTTACTTTTGCACCCAAAACATACAGTTTTCAGTATAACTGCACTCCCATCCACACCATTTAGACACGGTGGACTTTATAAGTCTAAGTCTCAAGATATTTTCAAAATCTCTGCCAACTGCAGACTGTCATTTGATGTCCTGAAACTGAAAACTGGAGATACCTGTCAACTCAGCAAAATCAATAAGGTTATTGTATTTACATTTCTTCATACGTAGTAGTTAAAAGGGATTCATTGTATTCCCCACCCAATCTCATCTGGATGAAAAAACTACCACCCAATACAAAAAATTCAAGCTCATGTTCTTGTCATTGTTTAACTGCTGCATATATGTTTTCGCACGAACTATGCAACCCTCTTTGGTCAACTATAATTATTTACTTGCTCTGAAGATTTGTCTTAGCTCTGTAGCACCTTAATATACAATGGACCTAAAACATTTCAGCAAAACTGTAACGATTTATTGTGGCTAATTATAGCTCTAGGTTTTCGAAGGAGATGTCATTTAAGGCAATGATGAATGGACGACGGAATGAGGAAGTCAGTTATTATAACGTTCATTCTGAGCACAGCGTTACTTTAAAAGCCTTTATGACTGATACATATCATTTGACAACGTACATACTTTAAATAGATGTAAAAGTATAGATCTAATAATCTTTTTTTTCAAAATGAAAGCAAAAGCTTTGTAAATCCGAAACTAAATGTACTCAAATGTGTCTTGTGTAAACATTAGTAGTGAAAGACGGCATGAATTGGTATCACGCGAACAGATATCAGTCATAATCAGTCTAAATATGTTTTCCTTCCTGACTTGTAAAGTTTCACTTTAATACAATACACGCATTGTTTTGCATCCCCTCTTGACTCAGAATAGTACTTACTCACACGGAATTTTTCTTTTAGTACATGCAAAACAATTTAACAATAAGACCAGAAAGACATTAATCATTTAATTCTTTTCTTCAAAAGAAAATACCATATAACTACCGACTGAAGTGTTTATGAGCTTTCGAAGATCAGAACAGTAAAGTCTGAAGCCGTCTGAAATAACTGCCATTATAAAATACAGCAAAGGACCGTATTGTCTCTCTTTTTTTCACAAGTCTTCATGAGAAAACTGTAAAAGGTTTATTTGTTGTGACAGCAGATGTTCATTGATACTTTACTTATACCGTGTTGCGTTTATATTAACAAACGAAATTTACAAGCACACATTCATCAAGGTGAAAATAATGAAACTAAGGAAATAATCAATTGACGTTACTATGGAAATTACCAACATTAGTCCTTTACCTATTTCTATACAATTTATAAGCAAACTTAACTTTAAAAATGCATTCTTTGGTAAAAAAAAGTTATTGCCACAAAACTTACACTCATAAGACCTGCCTAATTCAGAAAAGATACGAAACTTTTTTTTAAAAGTTAAACCTATGCACGTTTATATAAAAAAATCAAATAGCATGCATGACTTTGTTTACGAACAGCGAAATTTTTACACTTTTACTATTTAACTACTTTTTAAGTATTTTTTAACCATACACTTCGCTTTTCTTAACAACATCGCTTTAGTGAATCTTCTTTTTAGGAATAGCGTATGATACCTGTATCATATTCCGTAATAATTTGACAGTTATCGCATAATAGAAATGGCGGGGTGTTAAAGCAGCTCGTTCACAGATGGTCATTTCTTTTAAACATCTGTGTGTATACAGTCTATCAATACTTATCTACAGACGCATTATTACCCATTGCAACATTTCGTGATTGTAAAAATAAAGGTAGTTTCTCCATCATAGGCTATAGCGTTAAGAACGATATAAAACTTTTATTTTATTTTTGTGTGCCGTCACATTGCAAAAACATTCACTCTTCGCGCAAACATGATTTAAATTTCCCCTCATAACATCGCTATCAAAGTGTTGTCATAATACTGAAAATGAAAATATATCTGATTCAGCTGATTCGAGTTTATCTTCAGGATCTGTTACAAAAATATACAAAGTCCACTAAAGACTTCAGCTTATTTATAAAATAAACTGATACTTGAACGAAATTTAAATTGAGTTTATACAACAATTTGATATTTAATTTCTATTTACTACGTAACAGACTAGAAGCGATGTCACGAAAATTTATGTAAGCAAGCGATTGAATTCATTTGAGAGAGATCAAATGCACGGTGGAAAAACCCTTTACACTTTGAATTGAGTTAGTGGTTGCAATATTTAGAAAAAAATCAGCTATCAGAGACAGTAAGAGTTACATTGCATCTGTCCGCTTAAATGAGAGAAAATCTGTTTCAAGTAAAGTGACCCTAAGATTCATTCTTGTAAACTTTCGTACTTTGTGTTTGTTACATAAGTAGTTCAGAACATTTACCCATGAAACGAATACCTGTGCCGAGACTGTAAAGACGCCATGTTGCGGAACTCGTCACGTGATATTGCAAGCACTTGCTCAGGGGATACTGTATTCTATATTTTACCCAAATTCCCTAAGAAATCCGTTTTCACGTGTCATTTGTTTTGCTTTTTTTTTGGTCCGAAAACAAAGATTTCACCAACATTAACGAGGGAAAGTAGATTCTTGTTTTTTTAATTCCACCGTTCAACTATGAATTAATTGCTTTAATACCAGTTTCCTAGGTTTAAAAATAATGAAAACGAAACCCTGGAACCATTTTGCAAGTGTTAAAAGGCATAATTAGAAACAGAAAAACATTTTTCATAGATAATAATAATAATAATAATAATAATAATTCAATATTAGGAATTAAATTTAATTAATAGCCGAAACAAGCAAAGAATATACTATTTATGTATCGTGCATAAATATATTTGAGTAAAGTCGATAGTTACATACATGTAATAGTTTTCAAGATAGGTTCATGTTTTAAATAGCTGTATACGTACTTTTTACAGCAACCATGCATTAAAATTTAAGTTACTAATTTCTTCGATCTTTATTCATTAGTTGTCGTTGTTATTTGGATTTTTTGTGTCTGTATATAATATTTGATAGATTCAGAAATACTTACAACTAATATTTAAAATAAACTTCTGTGAATCAATCGACTGTCCAGGAATATTAGATGCCGAGCAATAGATCTGCAGTCCACTTACATTTCTATTAAATAATGCGGTCAATCTACTGCTTAAGGAATATAGTCTATCGTTCTCAGATGTGACATTAAACACCTCATTCGTTATCTCGGTATCGTCTACTTTACTTTCTGTACCAGGATCCAGAAACCAACGAACGTTTGGCGTGGGTCTAGCAAAGGATGTGTTGCATATCATACTGACTGACGTGCTTTCTTGAGTGTAGCCATCTTGAGCGTCCAAGTGTACATACTGCACGGGAACTGTAAAAATTAAAGAACAGCAAAGAAATCAACTCATAAGAACATATTATTGTAACTATTTAAAACAATAGAAAAAAGTTTAGCCTAAGCTGACAATGAAATAAAGTTTTCTATATCAAATAGTGCATCTGCACACAAATGTTTCAGGTCAGTTATCCGTACATGTACATCATTTCAATAAAGAATAGTTGCGACTTTGACGGCGACGACAACAACAACAACAAAATCTAACAGCAATATCCTTTGATATTCCAGTAAATTCAGTGCAAGAGGACGATCAATGGTAACAGCTGTTATGCACGCTGCATAATGAGGATTTTAGGCTGAAAATGTCAATTAACAAATAACAGCATTCAACGCGGCACTAACAAATTTACTAACTGAAAACTAAAGATATTGTTGCCATCTATGTATAGTTGTCATCTCATTACATACACATTCAAATACATAATAATATCTATCGTATCAGAGCTGTCAGTCCAATAATACAGCATTCAAAACAAATTAAAGATTAAAAGAAAACATTGGAAACATTGAAACTTATTTCTAAAACGTTTTAAGTTAAAAATAAGCAATGGCGTTCAATTAAGAGATGACAATTATGTAAGCAAAACAGTGTATGGAGCTGATATATTATACAATACGAGTATTTACTAAATATACTTTTTTACAAACAAATGGAAGCTCAACAATCATTTTAGCTTGGTGCCTTTAAATAAAGCCAAACTCCAGTTACACATAATCATGTTTTCTAAACTTTGTCTTTTAATATTAATGCTTATTAAGCTGTGTTACAGACCTTGTTGTTACGCTTGTCAAAGACAAATATTTCATTATTGTTGCTTAAACACTGTATGAAAAATGCAGGCTTGAATTGTCACGTTTTATGTAAATCAATAAAGTATAATGTGAACAATGCATTTTAATGTAATATGGTAAGAGTTTCTATAACGTTTCTCTTGAACTCTACGGACCAGTGCTATGGCACGGCAATCAAATTTTTGAATGAAATAACAAGAATTTGGATAATACACCGTAGAAACAATAGCACAATTGACATGTTTAGAAACATGATATGTCAGTTGGACATAAACAAATAAAAGCAATGACCAAATTTAAGATACGGAAGTCCTGAAAAAGCAGGCTAAATACCATCCTTATTGTTAATAAGAGACAGCAAAGTGTGTTGATCACGTGAAAGGGTAACGTAAAAGTTTTCCACAACAAAATAATAGATATTGTGTACGTAGTTACGGTACCATGAAGTAGTAAAAAGTTACTTCACTTGCTTAAATCAACAAGAAAATCTAATTAACCTGCAGTGAAAAAAAAACATTTCTGTATTCATATTTAAAGAAGCAGTGTCTAAATATCATCATGCTAAGGTTTATAAAATGTCTCATGCCATTTATGTGAAATCTTGAAGTTTATAAAAAATTATCAAAACCTTTTTGCTCTCACCTTCAACAAAAATCCGTGTTTCACTGATTAATTTTGTTTGGTTTTCAACTAAATTTACATAGCAATTATATGTTGTCTCATGATATAGTGTTGTTATATTCCAAATGGTTAAATGTATAGTATTGTTTATACACGTCCAGTTGTATAGCGAGGTATTCCTACTATGTTTTTCCGAGCAATTGGAATCGATAGTCAGAAAAGGACTATTGAACTTTTTTTGACTCCATCTGTAAGCTGCAATATTTCCTTTTCCATTGTATGTACATGAAAGATTGAGTGCGTTTCCTGCAAGGACAGTTTTCGTGTGATTGTTGTCCGATACAGCACCTTAAAAAATATCAAATTAAAGCATTTTTCTGAATATTAGAACTGTTTGAAAAGGCAAATTGAACTGTATGAAAAGGCAAATTGAAAGTAACACACACACAATATTTTTTTAAGTCACGAAGAAAAGCCGATTTCTTACTGCAATAAAAGGTAAAATAACTTTCACTACACAGCCATACTTAAAAAAGTTGAGCTTTTAAAATGTTTAAAACTGAAGAGAAGTTAATATACTTATATATTTTAATGACTACTTACACCATGAAACCTGATAAAAAGATAATTTTATTACAACATGTTTCAAACCCGTGCCCTTCCGATGAGTAAAACAAAGAACGATATACTAAAGCACTGAACAACAGAGATTTGTTAATATCTAGTATCAAAATATCTAACCCTTGACCTACGAAGTAAATTTACCACATGTTATATTATGTTGTGTTCTTGTAAAACAAAATGAGACAGTAACTTAGTTCAGATATGTTCTTCACAATTACAACTTGAATTATAACTTCTATAATAATGTATAAACAGTATCCTTATAAACGTCATCGACTTATCTTTAGGTCAGTCGCTTTAAAAGTAATGGTATTATAAAACATTAATAAAGGTTACACCATTTTGGCAGGTTCTTGATCCGTATAAATAAAAAAACCACACACAATTTCAAGTAGGTGAAACGTAAAAATATTCAATTTAATTAAATACATACTTTTGAAGAAAGTGGCCGAAATGGCAAGACAAATTATTCCTTCTGCACAGTACATTATTTCACGTCGACAAAGACATAGCAAGTGCAAACTATTGTTAACTTTGAAATGGATAACTTCCTTAACCATGACGGAATTGTGTTGCTTCCCTTGCCTTGAGTCTAAAGCAAGTTCACATGGACCGCTAGGGAAAAAAATTATAATGATGCGGATCAGTGTAGAAAACAGCTCATTTTTGGTACAGAAGAGTACTTGTCTCGAGTATTTACATGCACTTAAAAAATTTAAAGCAATATAAATTTCTTCACGTTATTCGTAAAAAATCATCTTGAAATCCAAAAACGACAGGCTACCATCATGTTATCATAAAGCGCTTTGTGCACTTGGAGACCCATCTACAGCAGATCGCTTTGCTTACCATTTTGTTTGAAGAGTTTTGAGAGTTTATAAATATTTTCTAGCGACAAAAGGCCGCGGAACCTCAATTATTTTTCTTTTATTTCTGCCATCGTGTTCTTGCTAATTTGACACTATGTCTCAGTAAGGTCATTAAGTACCTACCATTTTTGCTCTACAATTCCATTAACGTTTTATTTTGGGTATGTTTGTGTGCTTTTGCATGCAACATTGAATGGGTTGGGGTTAATTCACCAAGGCAACTTGTTCTTGTTTATTCTTATGAGAAACTGTTGGGGGCAAGTGTAAGATTGATGCACCCTTGAACCTGGTTTAAACGGCCAGTGGCAAATGTTATGCCACTGACCGTTCCAAGACTGTAACCCCTCGGATTCTCATTATCGTTCTTGTTTTCTTTTCTTCTTATATATATATATATATATATATATATATATATATATATATATATATATAATTATGGACTGTACAACCATTCTTGCTTCGTTTGTAAAACCCAAAATAATCTATGTTACAACAGCAAATTATTCTTTTAAAAAGACTGCGACAATTGGTTGTGACGCACCACTTCAAAGGATAAACAAAATAATAAGCTCGTGCAACACTATGGTTTTTACTAAGCTTTCAAACAGTTATATTGTGTTCTATAAATTAACTATTCAGTATTAACCTGATGGTAATGAAGGTCCAAAGTTCAATGAATTCAGTCATTTTTATTATGTTATGATTAAGAAAGAAACAATATAATATGGTATTGTTTTAAATCAAATAATATGGCTCTGCCCGTTCACATTCGTGAATTAAACGTTCAGTTTATCACGCATAAAACAAGAGATGTTTGTTAAACCCCCAGCGCCTTATCCCTAGAGGCAGCCATAAAGTTTTGAGGACCTGGGACCAACCGTTCTACAGTTACTGATCGGAAACCATTTTGCAATTCAAGGACACTGTGACCTTGGCCTTTGACCTGGTGACCTGAAAAAACTAAAGGGCTCATCTAGAAGTCATGAGCAACTTCTGTACCAAGTTCGTGGAACAGGACCCAAGCGTTCTACAGTAATTCATCGGAAACTATTTTGCTTTCCAAGTCTGAATATTTTCTATATATTTTTAGTCCCTGAAGGCTGACTTTGCTTTCTGCTTAGATACTGTTCCAAGCTGGAACCTTTCTTGTGTTGTAATAATATATATATTACTTAGTAATACAAAGCTGGATCCTGCCAGATCGCCCCTGGCACGGGTAGTTAGCTTAATAATTGTTTATATGTTTTAACTAGTCGATATGTGTCATTTTCACCAAAGGGAGATATTAATATAATTTATTGTTTCAGTTTATGATTACTACGTCAATAAAAAATCCGCGTCATTTAGTTAGTGTCAGTAGACGGTTTGATAAATTTGACACATTTGTCCAAAAAATCCATCACAACATGGAATATTCATCATGTCACCCAAAGTCCTGCAAAGACAGCATCCTGTACAGCTATTCTAAAACGTATGCCGTATAATTTCAGAAAATGATAAATTTCAATCATCGTTAAACTCCCTTTAGAGTTTCTTCGTGGATATAAACTATCCCAAAGACATCATAGAAGAATCGTTTGATGCTATCAAACACACAATACAGGAGGAAGCATTGAAAGTTCGGAAAGTGGACACTGTAAAAACGTCGTCCCATTTGTCGTTGAATATAACCCAACTTTACCCAACATTAGCAAGGTGATGAAGAAATACTGGGATTTCCTTAACCTTTCTCCTACGCAAATACAAGCCCTTGGTATTGAAAAGGTCTCGACTTATTTAAGATATCCTCGTTCATTTCGGACATGCGCGCCACTAGTCGTTCCTTCTCAACCACACTGAGTAAAAATAACTAGAATTTACCAATGCAACACCATTGTTCAAAGCGATACGTGTATCAGTTTATCTGGTCCAAAAATATATATCATGTACTGTTATGCCGATTGTTTTACAAAAATCAACAAAAATAATGCGTGCAAGATATGCAACCAGCAATACATCGGACAAAAAAATAAAAAAGGTTTCTAAACATTTGAAAAGCCTTAGATTATCAATAACTTCAAATTCACCGGATGCTACCAACGTTGCTATTCAATTCAATAGTGACAATCATAGCAAAGACGATTTTTCATTTATACCGGTCGACGTTGTTGTAGTCGAAATGGAGCGGTTTGTTTAAAGAGACATATTGAACACACAAATAAAAAACGTTAACACCCAATGGACTTAGGGCCAGTGTGTTATACACTTATAATAAGACATCTATTGATAAATTTTACGTTTGTTTCTTATTCATGCTTTTTTTTTCAATCAGTGTGATAAGACACGTAGCGTCATTTATGGTCCGTAATTAATCAATAAATTATTTAATTCATTAACACAATTTATCATGTACATAATACTGTTAATTATTTATGTTATAAAACGCATGCTACTGCTATTTAGCACCATTTCTGAGGCGTTAGCGGCACGATAACGTTAACTGCTTTTTATAGTCATATAAGTTCATTTCCGTTTTAGTTATGAAAATTGCCTTATAACACGAAAGTTGAAAGTTTATACACTGTGTTTGTTTTCCGTTTATTTGGACAAGAAACGTTTTGCAAGTTCATCAGCAACTAAGTTCGCCGCGTTATCCTCATTTATTTTATTTGGTCAATTTGATGATTGTGTTTTGTTATTGCTTAAGTTCTGTTTCTTTTCTGCCCTATTCTAAGTCTGTAGACATGTAAAATAATAAGTGAGCTCAAAATCTCCCGTTATACCATTATTTTCCATAACACTAGTTTGCGCCTTACGACATTTATGGATCACAATCACATTGTGGACTTAATGATACTACTCAATATTATCTGTAATCATTTTTTTATATAAAACTTGTTAAGCTACAATCCCGAAAGTGAAAAGGACTTTATCCAAACTGAACCATGAACTTGACCGTCTTTCGATCCGTGAAGATTGTAGCTGCGTACAACAAAACCCCTGTTACGTTTGTATACCGAACAAGCTCATAATATCCATGGATACATCGGGTCATTTAATCATACTCACAAACCAAATTGAAACATGTCAGCGAAAAGTGCTGCTAGAAATGATAAATTAAGAAGAAAATTGAAGCCAGGTCGAAACCTATATTGACCTATACTTCCGTGATATGTAACAAAAATGTTTGATCAGTAAGACTTGTTTAATTAGTCAATGTTATGATGTCATAGAGTTTCCGTAGTGATAATATTAGATTGCATACTCTTTATTTGTTCGTAAATATTAATAACAAAGTACTAGATTTAATCACTAGTATATTATGTTAAAAATTGTTCCTTAATGGGGTATAACAGAAGTGTTTCATCTTAATTTTCTAATTACCATTGCTGATAGCTTAGAATTCAACGGAAATCGTGGCTTGAACTGCAAGTTTTCTGTTCATTTATTTCATTCGTTCAACAGTTGTTTTTTTCTTGTGCGAACGTTAAGGGCATTGTCCTATCATTGTGTATCGGAAGTAGGTTTATTCATTTGTTTGTATCGTATGAGTGCACACCATTTTACAATCTCAAGGTAATGCTGGTGAAATAATTCATCGCCTTCTAGGTCAGGGATCCAGTAACAAAAAGAAAACTACAAATCTATCAAGATAGGCTTACTATATTTCATTACTAGGCAATGGTTATGACCGCAAATAAAGCCTAATCTATCTATCTATTTGAGCTTATTTATCGTCGATACCGGTTGTCTATATGACCGACGCCCATGAAGTGTATAGTTAATTTATGTTGTGGGGATAGTGCAAGATACAGAAAGCATCTAATGCGAGAGACATCCCTGGTCCTTTTTCATGCTCAGTGTATAGCACTGACACATGGGACCTCGGTTTAAAGTTTCATCCGAAAGACTATTAGTAATGTTGGTGGAGGAGCGGGGATCGTACTCAGGACCCCTGCTTTACCAGTCCAGTGCGTTACCATTGGATCAGATCTGCTCATCCTATACAACCTAAGCGGCTTTGCGGTCGATATAAACATAACAGTAAACAGCATAAACATTAGGGATTGTTTTCGTTGTGAACATTTCTCTTCGATACTCAAATATGGGACTCTCGTAAATAAACATCGTGGCGTAATTGTTGTATTCCCCGGTAACCTGATAATAGAACGTATTAAAATATGATTTTACAAAGTCAACATTTTGTACCCGTAAGCCTTTACGGGTCCCTAATGTCATGTCCGCACCTCCCAAGGTATTGGCTTGCGCAAAAAAGCGTTTGTTTGGCTGTTTTATGTAACGAGATTGGTTAAATTCTTGTACATTCCTAAAACCGACCAAACAATATTTAAGTCGACTGTTAGATTAAACAAGTCCTTTCAATATTCACTTGTTACTACATGGAATAATTACAAATGTATTTGGGCTTCTTTTTCTTTCTTGTTTCTGAGCGTGTATCTTAAAAAACTTGCATGTAATTTTTTATGACCGAAGGAGCATGAGTTGTAGCTCTTTAAACAGGTCAGGATGTTTCATGATTGTTTCTTTACACCTTGTCCAATAAGAATTTATATATAATCGTATTTAGTTAGTGGTGTAATTAAAAAAACAAACACGTATTCCATAAATACATATATTTCCAAAGAATAAGATAATTTACAGTAACAAACAGTTATAACTCTTGCAGGCTAAAAATAAATCACAGAACATACATATGAACAATGGAATGAAAAGTGTATTTGAACGTGCATCACTGGATAACGGTGAACTATAAAGCAGTAACTCTTCCATTTTATCTTTGAAAAAAGTTACCAAAACATATTTCTGACATATTGGGTGATTCAAAAAATAAAGTTTTGAGTAAATTCGGTGTAAATAAAATTCCTTTCCCCAAGTAAGACACTTTTCTTGGTAGAATAAGAACTATTTAAACAGAAATCTGGAAGCCATGCCAGAAGGAGTAACAGCTCTCTATATACATCGTATAGTCAAGATAAAAAAAAATGATTATTAAGTCTTGAAATTACTACACAGGTATTATACCATTTCTATTTGTCCTGATGTATTTCCTGTCTTGAATGGGCTTCAAAAAAGTTATGTTTGGATGACTTCTCTCTCCTTGTTAAAAAGAAAAAAAGATGAAGAAACAGTGGCTGCCATTCAGGAGTACATACTCCGAGATAGACGAGTAAGTGTGGAGCACGTAGCTGATAAGTTCGCTATTTTATATGGTACAGCTCAGGGCATTATGACTGATAGATTAGGAATGCGCCGCGTTTCAGCAAGATGGGTGCCTCGTTTGTTAACGTCAGAGCAGATGGGGGTGGGGTGAAAATGTGTCAGCAGTACGACAGGAGGTATCGTGAAGAAGGCGATTACTTTCTAAATCGAGTGATAACATGTGATGAAACGTAGATTCACTTTTTTGAACCGGAAAGCAAACGTCAGAGTTCTGTCTGGAAGCATCCTTCCTCGCCTTCCCCTACAAAAGCGATAATTTCCAAGTCAGCCGGGAAGGTCACGGCCATTATATTCTGTGATACATACGGTGTAGTGCTAAACCACTTTGTTCCTCCGAAAACGACAGTCACTGGAAACTATTATGCAATATTACTTAGAACGGAACTCATGGCGGCAATAAGGAAAAAGCGCCCACATCTACTTAGGTCCGGATTCATATTACATCACGACAACGCGCCGAGCCATTCAAGCCAATTTGTCATGGATACACTAGAAAAACTCGACGTCGAACTGTTACCGCACCCACCCTACAGCCCGGACCTAGCAATTTGTGACTCCTGGCTGTTTCCAACTTTAAAAAACAGTCTTCGTGGTACGAAATTTGAGTCAAGAGAGGAACTGAGGTGTGCCGTGGACAGACAGCTGCGGGAGATGTCACGTGACGGGCTACAACATGTGTTCGAATCATGGGTCGAGAGATGGGACAAGTGGAAATCGTGCATGGGACGTTACTTTGAGAAGGAGTAATCATTTTAGGTACTTGAATTAAATCATTTCCCCGCTATTGAATTAGTTAACGAATGTATTGATGCACCCTCGTATTTATTATATATTGTATACCTAGAGCAATAAAATTGTACCATTTTACTTTACAAGTAAAGGACTGTCTTTAACACACATTTTAACGTAAGTAGCAGGGCAACTGAAAGTAGCTATATAAAAATCAGTCAAGCTAAAAATTTGTGTCCATATGAACAACTACACTAAGGACTGAACACAGAGGTTTCATAAAATTCTGTTATGAAAACAAGAAATGCGAAGTCAAAAGCTAACTAGAACTGTGTCCATAGGACACGGGTGCCCCCACTATGCATAAGTGCTCATAAATAAGAGCATGTATATCCTGTATGTAAGATTTTTTCTGTACATATACCTAAAATGATCTACAGGTAACCTTATGTACATGTTAAATTAAATTACAAATGTAAAATTTATATGTTCAATTATTTATATGGTATATAGTGAAAAAATCAACAAAGGGCCATAATGCTGTTAAATATAGTCACAGCAAAAATTCCTTCCTTTACTACCATCTACACATTAAAGCTGTTCATCCCTGGAAGTTTAAGCAAAATCTGCCATCCGGTTTAAATGGAGTTGCGTTCACAAAATTTCTATATGGTATATAGTGAAAAAATCAACAAAGGGCCATAATTCTGTTAAATTTGGTGTCAGCAAAAATTCCTTCCTTTACTACCATCTACACATTAAGGTTGTTCATCCCTGGAAGTTTAAGCAAAATCTGCCATCCGGTTTAAATGGAGTTGCGTTCACAAAATTTCTATATGGTATATAGTGAAAAAATCAACAAAGGGCCATAATTCTGTTAAATTTGGTCGCAGCAAAAATTCCTTCCTTTACTACCATCTACACATTAAGGTTGTTCATCCCTGGAAGTTTAAGCAAAATCTGCCATCCGGTTTAAGAGGAGTTGCGTTCACAAAATTTCTACATAGTATATAGTGAAAAAATCAACAAAGGGCCATAATTCTGTTAAATTTGGTCGCAGCAAAAATTCCTTCCTTTACTACCATCTACATATTAAGGTTGTTTATCCCTGGAAGTTTAAGCAAAATCTGCCATCCGGTTTAAGAGGAGTTGCGTTCACAAAATTTCTACATAGTATATAATGAAAAAATCAATAAAGGGCCATAATTCTGTTAAATTTGGTCGCAGCAAAAATTTCTGCCTTTACTACCATCTACACATTAAGGTTGTTTATCCCTGGAAGTTTAAGCAAAATCTGCCATCCGGTTTAAGAGGAGTTGCGTTCACAAGATTTCGGGACGTACGGACAGACGTACGTACGTACGACGGACGGACAAGTGCAACGCTATATGCTCCCCACTTTGTGGGGGCATAAAAATCGCAATCTAATAAGTCAAAAAACTTTCGCCGCCTTAATCATTTGAGCAGAGAAATTCTGACGAATATGCACAACTACGTGAGGTACCTAACACTGCTCTGAGGATTCATACAATTATGAGAGTAAATTTCAGCAAAATCTATTTATCCCGTAACTAACCAATGTGAAAGTAGTAGCAAAGACTAAAGATAAAATTCAAATTAAAACAAGAGGGCCATGATGGCCCTGGATTGCTCACCTGAGTACTTTGACTGTAGGTTTGCTGTTAAGCAGTATTTCATTTTTTAATTGAAAATATATAAGTGCCTACAAACCAAATATGTAAAATATCAGTCAATAAATAAAGGCTCTATGACAGAAAGTAGAAATATCTATTATAAGCTATGGTGACCTTGACCTTGACCCAGTGACCTCAAACCCTACCCATGGGTAGAGGTCCATGCAAGGAACCTATATACTGAATATCAAAGATATTGGTCTATAACCGAAGGCTTTATGAGGTACAGTAGATAAATCTATTTTTAGCCTCCGTGACCTTTAACCTAATCCAATAATTTGAAAAAGCTTGATAAAGCTTGCTTCATGCCAAATTTTAAAATTCAAGGCATTGTGGTTTCAGACAAGAAGATTTTAAAGATTTCCTTTTTAACATATTAAGGGGCCCCGGGGCGGGGCAAATTTTGACCCAAGGGCCAACATTTAAACAATATTGGTAAAGGTTCTTTACACAATACTCAACACCAAATATCTAAGGTCTAGACCTATTTGTTTTGGAGAAAAATTATTTTTCATGTTTTTCCTATATAAATCAATGTAAAACAAGAGAACCCTGGGGCGTGGCCAATTTTGACCCAGGGGACATAATTTGAACAAACATGGTAAACATCCACTAGACAATGCAAAATACCAAATATCTAAGCTGTAGGCATTGAGATTTCCAGTAAGAAGATTTTTAAAGATTGCCTTTTTTACATATTAAAGACCCCCGGGGCGGGGCCAATTTTGACCCCAGGGCCAACATATAATTAATACTGGTAAAGGTTCTTTACACAATACTCAACACAACATATCTAAGGTCTAGTCCTATTAGTTTTGGAGAAAAATGATTTTTCATGTTTTTCCTATATAACTAAATGTAAACCAAGAGAACCCTGGGGCGTGGCCAATTTTGACCCAGGGAACATAATTTGAACAAACTTGGTAGACAATCACTAGACATTGCTACATACCAGATATCAAAGCTGTAGGCATTTAGGTTTCCAGTAAGAAGATTTTTCAAGATTGCCTTTTTTACATATTAAGGGCCCCCGGAGCGGGGCCAATTTTTACTCCAGGACCAACATATAAACAATACTGGTAAAAGTTCTTTACACAATACTCAACACCAAATATCTAAGGTCTAGTCCTATTAGTTTCGGAGAAAAATGATTTTTCATGTTTTTCCTACATAACTATATGTAAACCAAGAGAACCCTGGGGCATGGCCAATTTTGACCCAGGGGACATAATTTGAACAAACTTGGTAGACATCCACTAGACAATGCTACATACCAAATATCTAATCTGTAGGCATTGAGGTTTCCAGTAAGAAGATTTTTAAAGATTGCCTCTTTTACATATTAAGGGCCCCTGGGGCGGAGCCAATTTTGACCCAGGGCCAACAAATAAACAATACTGGTAAAGGTTCTTTACACAATACTCCACACCAAATATCTAAAGCCTAGTCCTATTAGTTTTGGAGAATGATTTTTCATGTTTTTCCTATATTACTATATGTAAACCAAGAGAACCCTGGGGCGTGGCCAATTTTGACCCAGGGGACATAATTTGAACAAACTTGGTAGATATCCACTAGACAATGCTACATACCAAATATCAAAGCTAAAGGCATTGTGGTTTCTGAGAAGAAGATTTTTCAAGATTTTTTTTACATATTAAGGGCCCCCGGGGCGGGGCCAACTTTGACCCCGGGGCCAACATATAAACAATACTGGTAAAGGTTATCTACACAATACTCCACACTAAATATCTAAGGTCTAGTCCTATTAGTTTTGGAGAAAAATGATTTTTCATGTTTTTCCTATATAACTATATGTAAACCAAGAGAACCCTGGGGCGTGGCCAATTTTGACCCAGGGGACATAATTTGAACAAACTTGGTAGACATCTACTAGACAATGCTACATACCAAATATCAAAGCTGTAGGCACTGTGGTTTCTGAGAAGAAGATTTTTAAATATTTCCTATATAAGTCTATGTAAAAGGAAGTGACCCCTGGGACGGGGCCAATTTTGACCCCAGGGAAATAATTTGAAAATTTTTTGTAGAGTTTTATTAGAGGGTGCTAAATGCCAAATATCTAAGCTCTATGCCTTGTGGTTTCAGGCAAGAAGATTTTCAAAGTGTTTCCTTTAAGTTGCCATAGCAACCAGAGTTCTGCATGGAATTCAATTCTTTGAATAATTTTCAAAGGGGACCACCCAAAAAACATTCATGGGAAGTTTGGATGAAATTGGCTTAGAGGTATATGAGAAGATGTCGTTTAAAGTAAAAGTTTACGGACGGACGGACGCCGGACAAATTGCGATCACAAAAGCTCACCTTGTCACTATGTGACAGGTGAGCTTAAAAGCCCAATGATCACTGCAAAAATCAGTCAAGCAGATAATCATTACACTATACACAAACAGTATGGTTTTAATAAAATCTATTGATTCATATAAACTTTGTGACAGCTTTCAAGTGCTAAATCAAAATGTATCTTTCCCACTAAATGAGAGCGAAACCATGCTGTATTTTAAAGGGTCTTTTAGGTAAGTTCTACTTCTTGCAAGATCGCAGCCACTCCCTCAGTGATCTTGAAGAACATTCTTGCAGTCCTTCTTACTTGTCTTGTTTGTTCGTTTTAAGCATCTACCACATTTGGTGCTTTAGTGACTCTCACATCTGCATTGTCAGGATTTCCTTTATGTGAGATGATAACATCCTCTTCAATTCTAAAATCATTTGTACCCATTGTCCCTTCTAGGTCCATTGTGAGTGCTAAAATGTAAACACAAACAGTGCTTTTCCTATTAATGAGCCTAATTTCAATATTTTGCAAAGGTTTAGTTGTTGCAGGATCTCATCAGGCATTTATTATTTCCTAGCTCAGAAACAAAAAAAAAAAGAAACAAAAAAAACAATACCAGCTGAGATTGTCTTTACTCAGCAACATTATATGGCACTACTTAGATAAATTTCCACGACACAAATATATAAATGCATTATAATATAATACTACATAATGTATAAATGCATTATGATCAATATGACACAAAAGTTTTAAACCGCTATAATATAATTGTCTATATGCGCTACTACTACTACTTAACATGATCTTTAAGTACAGATGCAAATCAGTGTGCAGTTAATACCTGAATTTCTTTATTTTTCGTTTGAATTACAAGCATCATTTAAGGTTTCCTTGAAATTGTTTTCACAATGCACTAACCTTGTGTCAGATATCACCTTCCTCGGAATAAAGGTTACTCTCACCGAGGCCCCCTTGAATCTGCATACCTTGGAAGGCTTCCAACCTACCCTTGACAAATGTAGAAAGAAAACATCCTCTTTCTCCACATTCTCTGCCAGGAACTGTTTGTGTATCCTGACGTTTTCCCTTATTTCAATGTTAGATTGGAGCTGCAACATAAATCACGAAATAAGCTATAGATGTAATTAAAGAGGTTATGTGACAATAATATCAAGAAATTCGTTATTACAACAAGTAGCATTAAATGTTGGTTGAAGCTTCAGATGATATTAAAGTACTGTTTTAGGACAAAACCTGAACTACGCTGTACACTGGCTGTTCCTTTGTACACACAAAAAATAAACTCACTTTAATTTCACTTGTTAATTATTCAGACCATGCATATTATTTCACATACATATATCATAAAGTTGATAAAGCTGCTTTTCACATGATATTGTGTAACACCTGCATCACCAACAATTCAGCATAACGGGAACAAAATACAACAAAGTCACATTTAAAAATATAAATATAGCACGTATCCTAAGAAGCTTGAACAGCCGCAATGCCGAGGGTTTATGAAACTTGAAAAGCCCAAGCTTGGTTGAGGCTTCAGAAGATAAATTTATACATGGGTCAGGCAGATTTGCAAATAATCTAAACATAATAGTTATAGTTGTTTATTCTTATTCGGCTAAGACATTACCTCATTCTTTGACAAATCCAGCAGTCCCTGAATTGTTTTCTCTACCAATGTTGTCTGTGGCTGACTGTCTCTCAGTATGATGTCTACAATGTAATTTTGAAGATTTTCCCTAAGATCAAGGCGCCCAGCCACCTCAAGCACCTACAATCATTCTGTAAATCAACTGTAAGCATGCAGCATGTTTCATCCATTAACTCACATTGCAGCATTAGTATCAAAATGAATTAAACACTATAGCAGTACAATCATAACTTTTCTGCATTTTTTTCATTTATCTTCAGTTACCGTATTAGTAATAAAAATTCTAAGAAATCAGTTAATTTCTTATTTTCACTGTATTTTTTTCCCAACGGTCGAATGTCAAACTGTCCACCAACAGTTATAGTTCTTTGTTTTGATTTTTAAACAGCCATTTTTCTACTACCAAGAATAATTGCACTAATGAGGTACCTTGTTTGCCACTGTCAGGGGCAAGGAATAACCTTCCAAAATACTGAAATCTGCAGAAACTTCCTCAGAAATCTGCAGACATCGGGTGACTTCATCTATTTCTTCTCCAGAAATAGTAAAAATATTCACTTATGGATCATTCCATGGCTTCGCTGTCACAAGAATAAATAAATAGTAAAATTAAAAAAAAAAAAACTATAACTTTCCTCATAATAAGTTGTACTTCCATGATGTTTTTAATTAATCGTAAAAGATTATCCTCTGAATTATATAAACACTGTTGATTGTTCAATTATTTTGTATGTTTTACAGGTCAAGTTTTTAAATGTTTACAAATCTCTATCAATAGCACACCTCCTAAACATGAACTTAACAAAAATAAAAAATCTGGGTAATAACTCAACAAAAGCTGCTTGAAGCCTTCAATATAGATGACTTATTTTAAGCATTAAACAATAAATGACTACCACATAACTTTTTACCACTGCTAGTTATTATCATTTTTACCTTAGTACAGCTGACAGGTCAAAGTTGGTGGTGACCAAACAGCCGGTCAAATGGACTTGAGCAGCTTCATTTGCTTCCCCTCGGACTGCTCCATTTTCTAAATCAACTGCAAGTTGGCCAACTTCTTCTTCATTTGTTGGGTCGTCCCATACAAATGGCATAGAAGAAGAAGTGATCCATTGCATCAGCAATGACATCGTATTTCTAAAATGTATGAAAAAAACATAACACATCACTATCACATACTGAAATCTTTACAATCAGTTAACATCCAATGAAATAAACTCAAAGTGTTTCCATACATGCAAGGTCAGATTTCAAGATGCTGTGATCACCATCTTTAAAAACACCAGTTCACTGAATTCTAAAACAATAAGATGCCTTTTTTTTATCAGAAATTAACAATGTTAACCTCTCGGCGTTACTGTTTTAATATTTATAGTACTGATATGTAAAAACACAGAATGAGATGACAATTAATTGAATATAGTTAACCTAGAGGTGAACTGTGTTTCCTGGCATCCAACCAGCCATGACCCACACTGCGTCACAAGGGTTTTACCGACAGTTAGTTCTTATTATACAAAAGAGGGAGGTTAAAGTGCCGTAAGGTCTTGAGAATCCACTGGTACCTATACATCACCAGCATGTAACAACATGCAATGATTGCTGCACCTAAGTAAACTCCAAGTCCTGATTTTGCTTAATCAAGCAGGTCCTAAAAGAAAAACTGTTATTATTTAAACTGTGTGTTTATTTAGCTTCGCAACACTGACTTCTTAGACAAAATCTTCTTCATGTTGTGTTAAATCAAACCTGTTTATCATCCTTTTTGAGCTCACCTCACTTTCCCACTAATCAGTGACATTTTTAAATACATTGGCTCTCTTTTATATCACAACCGACGTTAAGTTACGCGTTGCGTCATCTGTATTACGTCTGTGTTACCATGGTTATACATTTCCAGAAAATGTGCCGTTTTCTTAATTTTTCCAGTGTTGTGCCCTATCTCGATTTCTGAACACATGAAAAGTTTAACTTTAAGAATGCTTTAACCATTTCAGCCAACAACAAGGCTCTGCAAGCACAATGCAATCTTTGGGTTCAGACAATGAGAAGGAACAAACAAAACTTGAGATGTTTGTAAAACATATATGCACCCCGAGCCTCCCTAGCCCCTCATTCCTAGAGGCAGCCATGAAGTTTTGAGGAGCTGGCACCAAACATTCTATAGTTATTGATCGGAAACCAGTTTGGTATTCAAGGACACTGTGACATTGGCCTTTGACTTGGTGATCTGAAAAACTACAGGGCTCATCTACAAGTCAAAAACCACTTATATACCAAGTTTGAGGAACATGGACTCAAGCATTCTACAGTTATTCATCGGAATCCGTTTTGCTTTTCAAGGTCACTGTGATCTTGGCCTTTGGCCTGGTGATGTGAAAAACTTTAGGCGTCATTTAATTTTCCTGACCAACCTAGACATTATGTTTAAAGAACCTGAGACAAAGGGTTCTATAGTTATTGATCAGAAACCATTTTACTCTTCAAGGTAACTGTCTCCTTGACCTTTGACATGATGACATGAAAAACTATAGGTGTCATCTACTGGTCATCTAAAACCTAAACACTAAGTTTGAAGAACCTGGGAGTAAGGGTCCTATAGTTATTGATCTGAATCAATTTTGCTTTTCAAGGTCACTGTGATCTTGACGTTTGACCTGGTGACCTGAAAAGCCATAAAGTTTATTTACTAATCATAACCAGCCTACATACCAAGTCTGAGGAAGGTGGGTTCAAACGTTCTCTAGATATTGATCGGAAACCAAAGACTGACCGACCGACCATCATTTGCAAAACTGTATAACCAACTATATAACCCGCCCCCCCACTCACTCCTACGTCTTCGATGGAGGTCTGTATACCTCTGATTTTCATGTCAAGATGTTGATTCTGTTCATATTGATACCTTGTCAACTTAAAAAGAAATATTGACAAAAAGTGTAAGTTAAAAAGTGACATAACTCCAAAAATGTAGCTTTCAGAATAATGCCCCTTGTGTGACAACTGCCTCTTGTCATGATAAGCAAGCAGTCAAAGTTTCATATTGATACCTTTGATAGTTTTGAACTCATTTAACTTAAAAAGCAATTTTGACAAAAAATTGTAAGTTAAAAAGTGACATAACTCCAAATATATACCTTTCAAAGTAATGCCCCTTCTGCGACAACTGTCTCTTGCCATAATAAGTAAGCAGTCAAAGTTTCATATTGATACCTTTGATAGTTTTGAACTCATTCAACTTAAAAAAGCAATTTTGACAAAAATTGTAAGTTAAAAAATGACATAACTCCAAATATATAGCTTTCAGAATAATGCCCCTTGTGTGACAACTGCCCCTTGTTATGGTAAGCAATCAGTTCAAGTTTCATATTGATAACTTTAATAGTTTTGAAATCATTCAACTTAAAAAGCGATTTTTACAACTAGATTGCCCATGGGCAGCATGTCAAACCCTACAAGGGAAAGCCGCCTATGGGGATGCGACAGTGAAATGGAAACCGTGGGAAGATGATGGTGGAAGGACAAGGCAGGCCTATATGATGTCTCTTTCAGGAAGCATAACAAATGAATCATGTTATTTTCAAATTCTTCCCTGCATGGAGAAGTAATGGACCAGACAAGGTCTAGCATAAACTTTTTGGACCTTTGAACTGTCACTGTGACCTTGAGCTCTGAGCTAGGAATCTGGGTCTAGCACGCGACACACCGTCTCATCAAGGTGAACAAATGTGCCAAGATATTTTAAAATTCTTCCACGCAGGGAAAAGTTATGGCCCGAACAAGGTCTAGAATCATCATTTTGGAACTTTGAGCTGTCACTGTGACCTTGACCTTTGAGCTAGAAACCTGGATCTTGCACGCCACACACAGTCTCATCAAGGTGAAAAAAATCTGCTAAGGTATTTTAAAATCCCACCATGCACAGAGAAGTTACGGCGCGGACAAGGCAATCTAGACGGACGCGCGCGCGCACGCACGTACATACACCGAACTGTGGTACCAAATGTGACGACTATGTGGAGCTCCCGCAAGCGGCCTCAACAAAAGTTGTAAGTTAAAAAGGGGCATAACTCCAAAAATATAGC
The DNA here is from genome assembly GCA_012932295.1 of Cyclina sinensis. Lineage (NCBI taxonomy): Eukaryota > Metazoa > Mollusca > Bivalvia > Venerida > Veneridae > Cyclina > Cyclina sinensis. The sequence continues at coordinate 42,500,281 of JAAONU010000001.1, read as the reverse complement.
TTTCACAACTATTCATTTTGTGTTACAAATATGCAAGCATTCAAAGTTTCATACTGATATCTTTTAAATTGTTTGAGTAATGGGCTACATTAAAGTTTTTGCACGACGACGAAAACAACAACGACGACCCAGCGATCATAATAGCTCCACTTTTTCTTTTAAACAGATAAGCTTATAAAACAACAAGAATTGTTCCATCACAAAGCAGATATCCCTTCAAAACACAGAAAAGAGAATTGGTAATAGTATGGGTAAAACTTTTGATCTTAATGTAACATTTATTTTACATTAAAACACAACATAATTCCTGAAATCCTTAGATTTCTTTTGGTCATTATCAACACAACTTCAAGCCTTGTGTGTGTGTGTGTGTGTGTGTGTGTGTGTGTGTGTGTGTGTGATTTTTTTTTGTAGTAATATAAAATTACAAATTAATATATTCAATGAATTATCTTTTTAACTTAGTAAAAGTTTATAAACTGTTTTACTTAGATATAATCTAGAACCTTTCGTAGTTATGTTATGGGTGTCTACATTCCAAGTATCATTACCAACTAGAATTGCATGTAATATGTCTCCTTCAATGCACAATCTTGTCTTCCTGTGTCGTTCAAAGATTGGGATATATGACCAATGGTCCACCTGAAATTAAATACATATACACCATTTGATTTTAAGAGGGAAAATATATTGACTTAAAAAAAGATAAGATACTGAATAAAATAGTATAAGCCTGTATTTTAGTCCTTTGATTTACTATTTAAACTTTCAACTTGTATCCTGTGTTTTGACAGATGACTCTCCTCATTAAATATTTTAACATGTAACAATACACAACAAGAGGGCCATGATGGCCCTAGATCACTCACCTGAATACTTTGCCTTTGGGTCTGCTGTTGAGCAAACATCAGATGTTTTTTAACAAACTTGGTAGGTGACCTCTAGCTCCATTAAAAATATCTAAGTTCTAGGCTTTCTGGTTTCAGACAAGAAGTTTTTTTTGAAGTGTTGTTTATATAAGCCTATGCAAAATCAACTGACCCCCAGGATAGGGCCAAATTTGACCCCAGGGTCTTAATTTGAACAAAATTGAAAGAGGGCAACTACACAATGCTACATACCAAATCTAAAGGCTAAGGACATTGTGGTTTCCGACAAGATAAAAGTTAAGCACATGCAAAATTAATTGACCCCCAGGGTGGGGCCAAATTTGACCTCAGAGGTATAATTTGAATAAAATTGGTAGAGGTCCACTAGATAATGCTACGTACGAAATCATTAGGCTCAGGGCCTTCTGGTTTCAGACAAGAAGATTTTCAAAAACAAATTCCCTATGAAAGGCTTTGTAAAATCAATTGACTCCCCCCCCCCCCCCCCCGCACGAGTGGAGCCAAATTTGACCCAAAGGGTATAATTTGATCAAACTAGATAGAGGTTGACTAGGCAGTGCTACATACCAAATTCGAAGGCTCAGGGCCTTGTTGTTTCAGACAAGAAGATTTTCAAAGTTTTTACTTATATAAGCCTATGTTAAATCAATTGACCCTCCGGGTGGGGCCAAATTTGACCCAAGGGGTATTATTTAATAAAATTTGGTAGAGATCTACTAGACAATGCTACATACAAAATTTTAAGGCTCAGGGCCTTGTCATTTCTGACTAGAAGATTTTTTAAGTTTTTTTCTTTTTATTGCCATAGCAGCCTTCGTGTTCTTCATGGAATTCAATTCTTTGAACAATTTTAGTAGAGCTTCATGCAAGGAATATCTTAGGCATGTTTCGTCAAAGTCGGATTAGGAGGAGAAGTCGTTCAAGTCAAATTGTTGACGACGCATGATGCACACCAGCAAACGCCGGACAATCAATGATCCTAATAGCTCTTCTTTGAGCACTTTGTGCTCAGGCGAGCTAAAAACAGATTAGCTGCAAGTTCGTGTAAAATACTCTTTTTAAAAATAACTAAGTACCCAATTATTCTTATATAAATGGATAAAAAACTCTCTTAAAATCTAGAATAATCATTTAAGTATCTAACTTTGGGATAATTTGTATCCAAGTCAATATTAAATGCTACAACTCTTGAAATTTGATCTGATTTACTTGCATACTTAGATTTCAAAATGTATGGACAAGATTTTATGTGACGAAATAAAATCTCTTTTATGACTTTTATCACTGTCTATGCTCAATCAAACAATGTCAAGGTGCTAAATTCATTAATTATTATTTTAAGGATACTCAATTATATTTGAAAAGGAATGTATAAAAGGCTAACAATCTGTTCCTCTTTAGAAATCAAAACTCAGTTCCAGCATTTAAACTTGATATAAAAAATTAAATAAAAAACTTTAAACAAGAGGGCCATGATTGCGCTAGATCACTCACCTGAAAACTTTGCCTTTGGGTCTGCTGTTGAGAGCTAACATTAAAAGCTTTTTTTAAGAATTTCCGTATATAAATCTATATAAATTCAACTGACCTCCTGGGTAGAGTCAATTTTCAGTCAAAGGGCATGATCTGAACAAACTTGGTAGATGAAATCTAGCTGATGCTCCATCAAAAATATCTAAGTTCTAGGTTTTGTGGTTTCAGATAAGAAGTTTTTTTAAAGGTTTGTCTATATAAGCCTAGTATGTGAAATCAACTGACCCCCACCCCCTCCGGGCAGGACCAAATTTGACCCAATGACATAATGTGAGCAAATTTGGTAGAAGTCCACTACACAATGCTACATACCAAATCTTAAGGCTCAGGGCCTTGTGGTTTCAGACAAAAAGATTTTAAAATGTTTCTCCATATAAGCATTCAGTACCATGGGCATACTTATACCTAGCACTATAATATACCGTCGAAAATTGTGCCATTTATAAGCAAATTTTGTTTATCTCCTGGTAAGATTAGAAACAAGAAGTGTTAATTACTTAGTTATCTGTTATTTTTCCTTGCGACCTTTGCAGATGATGGATGAAATATTAAATGGACTCTATAAATGTGCAGTAAGTATTATATGTGTGGTATATATGTTAGAATTAAAAACATCTTAAATCCCTTTCAATCAGGGTTTTCGCAAGGTGAGAAGTACCCTTGACCAACTGGTGAGACTTCAACATGACATTATTTCAGCTAAAAATAGGTCAAGGAGTGTTTTGGCCATATTCCTTGACCTCATAGCGGCTTTTGATTTAACTTGGGATTCAGGAGTTTTATACAGGTTAAAAGAATATGGAATCAAGGGGAACTGCTTCCAATACCTCAGATTCTTTCTTGAGGGTAGAAAGATTACAGTCAAGGTCAAGGTCAATGATTATGCCGAGCTAGAGAGAGGCGCCCCCAGGGCGCAATTTTATCATAATTTTCTCTAATAATAAACGGGCTTCCTGAGACTCTTCAGGGGACGGGAATGTTCATAAGCCAGTTCGCAGATGACTCTGGAACTTGGAAATCAGGGTCCAACTTTGTCAAACAAGCTAAAGATGCACAGTCTGGTTTGGACTCTCTATGAGAATGGGCTAAAAATTGGGGATTAAAAAGTTCAGAAACCAAAACACTAGGCATTCTTTTTGGGAATCAAAAACAGCACACTTTGAAATTAAATTTAGGCGGCACACCTATAGATTTTGTTAAAGTTGCTCGAGTTTTAGGCATGACATAAGATTAAAAACTTACATCATTTGAGCAACACATTAAGGACTAGGTGACAAAAGACTTGATGGTTATGAAAAAACTAAAACAAAGACTGATTTTTAGGCTGACAAATATAGTCTATTGCTATTATATACTATCAAATCTTCCAACGCTCGCTCTAAATTTGTAATATCTCCGAAATGCTTTCAAAAATTGCAACAAAACTTTCGCAAAATCTTTGTAATATTACAAACATCACAATATTCAATTTTATTGCACGAATTAGTGCATACAAACACAGTTGATAACACACGTTTTGCCCGTGTGCAGCTTGACGAAGTGAATCAAAGTAAGTAAAATTCATTCAAATTGATTCAAGGTCGATAGCCGAATGTAGACTTCTCATTACTTTAGTAAAACCAGGTTGTTTACATGCAAGACCGAGCACGCGCGGTTGGAATGATCCAAGCTCGAACTCGAGTTAGCAATGTTTCAAACCGATTTCACTGCGCTGAGAGCACGATACGTCGCTTGTGGAGGAAGTTTCAAACAACCGGTAAATATCGACTTCTCTCAACTTCCTGTGTTTTAAATGTCTTTTAAAAACAAATTTGTCGGTGGTAACGACATTTAATACATTTCAATGTCATTGAACCTACTCACAATTACCCAATTGTTTACAGGTCTTCTGGATGATAGAGAAGGGGCAGCACGACGTCGTGTCACGACATGTGCACAAGACAACAGAATGCAGACATCCCAGATGCGTAATCGCACGTGCCCTGCAGAAAGAACTGCTGCTCATACTTAGGATTACATGGCCGACCAATATCTAGACAAACTGCGCGCAACTGGTTACGAGAGGGTGGAATTCGAGCAAGACGTCAATACGTTGGTGACAATGTGATAAGACCAATTGTTACCCCTTTTGTAAACCAACACTGTGATGTCCTATTTCAACAAGACAGTGCACGTCCGCATGTGACCATACGAACTCTGCAGTATTTGCGAGACAACAATATTAATGTGCTTGTGTGGCCCGCGTGTTCACCTGACTTGTCACCAATTGAACAACTCTGGGATGAACTTGGGACACGTGTCCGTAGGCGTCTTGTGACGCCACGAACAATTCCTGAACTCGAACAATGCTCTTGAGGAGTGGAATGCTATCCCTATGCACACCATTACCAGCATCCAAAACAAGGCCCTCAGGTTGGCTCTAGGAGCCCTTCCTTCGACGTCTGCTTACTTGCTGGAGGTTGAGGCAGGGGTGAGGCCCCTAAACTTGAAAAGGCAATAACAAACTCTAAAATATTAGACTAAAGTAAAAACTCTGGAGTCAAACCCAGTAAATACAATTATCGGTACTGGATTTTATACCAAAATCCAAATTCAAAGACCCTATTTTGCCATGGGGCTTATGCCCAATTGTTGGCAGAGAGGGTGTAAATTAGACAAGATGCTGCTGGCGAGTCACCGGCCTAGTAAGGTTGCCCCATGGATGCTTTCTCAACCTATAGTTGATACAAATTCAAATAATATAGTAAAGATAACAGACTTGCCGCACCTCGTCAAGCCAGTCCGGCAAAGTAGCCACTGCTGTTTTAATTCCATCTAAAAAGGTTAACATAATAGAAAGGTTACTAAACGATACATCAATTTACAAAGCAGAAACGATTGGCATTGATAAAGCATTGAGTTGAGTTATACAAAACAAACCTGGAAAACCCGTAATTTTCTCTGATTCACATTATTCTCTGGTCTCGATTCAATCCAACCATAGTCGATCAAGACCAGAGATTCTGTCATCTATAAATATTGAGTATAATCAATGTCTAAACTCAGACCAGCAAGTTACCATAATTTGGTGCCCAGCATATATAGGAATATCAAGAAACGAGAGGGCGGATGGGGCAGCCAGGCAGGGGCTGGGACTCGCCACTCCCACTTTAAACATCCAGCATTCACCAACTGAGATTTATAGAAAATAAATGGATAACTAACCTTTTAAATAAACCCTTCTTCTGTAATTTCAGGATTAACAGATGTACATGTATTTCGAGGCTGAGACTCTATGGTACAAATTTGATGTCTGTTAGTGCAGGACAGTATTTTATGGGGATTGATCCAATTTGTACCCAGTGTAATATGAGATATAATATAGAACATTACTTGCTTCACTGTGATGCTTTAAAAACTTATAGAGATTATTTTTTATCAAGGGATTAGAAAATTTAAATGAGGTCCCAAGCACTGAAAATGTTTTATTTTCCTGTAAACTAAAAGAAATTCTATTTTCAAACTTTTGAAATATTATAAAAACAATACAGGGTGCTCTGCAAAAATTTAACTTTTAGTTACATTTTATTTAAATAAATTATGAATTATTTTTAAAACAGGAGTGATATTTCCCTGTCTGATCTGTTTGCACTACATTCAGGTAATAGTCAAACATGGTTATATTCAAAACAACTAGTCTGATAGCAACTAAAATCAGAATACATAAATAAATGCATGTCAGGGAACAAGAGAACTCTAAAATTCTCCTTTATATAACTAAAACAACATATCTTTTTGGTTAACTAGTTGTTTTTTCACTTTGGTAACTACCACTTGAGTACTCCACCCTTAAACAAAGGGTTTAACTCATGTCACACTTGGCAATTATAAATATTACACCAAATAGTCAAAAACTCGGTGTAAGCTTTAAATTCAGACATAACCGGGTATATATTGTTTCAAACTTTGGTGTTGGGCCTGTTTGAAACATATGAATTTATCTGTGCAGAGCCTGGCTTGGCCTCTTGCTGCAGTGTAGTCAAAATAATTCAAGTGACGTCTTGAACAAATTCTGAGATATTTTTGTTATGGGTCAGAATCTCGCTATAATCTCGCGGAGGCGAGATATTGACACATACAAAAAAATACACAATATCTCGACTTGCGTACAATTAGTTGGACTAGCTGCAGAGCTGTGAAGGTTTACTATCCAAATTTAACTTAAATGTCATACAATGTAGTAAATATCCAAATTAATATTGTATCATCTATTTCAACAAAAAATTATAGCTTGATACTCAGAATGTTTATCTATATACAACTTATTTTCCATAGTAGAATTCCAACTATGAATTTGTATTTCATTTCACATATTTACTTACATGGTCTCAAACATAAAATGGGAAGGTTCACTCATAGGCACTCAGTGTCAGGACAAAATATTTATGTCTTAAATAGTTTAAATGTCTGATCTGGTCGAACTTCAGCCCAAATCTTTGATAAATCCTCACAGAAACTTCTTTACAACAAGATGGTTAAATTCAGTACATGTCGTATAAATTACTACAAGGTAGCTCTCTTGTCATATTTTCAAGCAATGGAAGTGGGTACACTATTTGTTTTTGACTTGGGACCCAGCACGCCCTTATACAAAGGCGGGTGCCTCGCCGCCATATTGCGTTGATGCCAGCTGTTTTTTGGTCTGATATTTCGCCATATGTCATTAAACTATTTTTTTAAGTCCGAGAGATGGCGTTGAAGCAGTGCAGCGATGATTCCTCGATAGCTACTAGGAAGATACATACATCCGAACTTCAACCTATGTCATATGACCTGAATATTTATAGGCTTCTCGTTAAGAAACTTGACGCAGCGAAAAGGGTCTCCAACATCAGTATCAATTATAAGGATGGTGGTTTGGTTATCGAGGCTGATGCGGCCACATATGAGCTGTATAGGAATACATGTAACAAATATTTCCATGTTGTTGCTTCTGATCCGTTCACGTCTACGAGTTTTACACAATCGGTAGATAAAAAGGGTAACAATGTGTATCTGACAGTTCGTGTTGCGCGTGGGCAATCGACGTATACCACCAATCTCTATGATACCACCTGTAAATGTCTTATAAATGGAAGTAGTGTTAGTATGTTTATTGAAAAAGACCTGATACAGATTTAGAAACTTGTCTGTAATGCAAAAATTGAAAATAAACATCGACATAGGTCATATTAATGAAATGCTCGCAGCTGAAATTATTAGAATTAAGAAAACACGCAATAACGACCCCCACCAATCGGACGCTCTTATCGATCTAGTGATCCAGAAGTGTGCATTGGCTGCAAACGTAGGTGCAGGACCAGGGGAACATTTTGTACAGCGGGGAATCATTGGGTGCATTACGCGTGTGAAAAGCTGTCAAATGCTGAAATTGAATTTAATTTAACCAATGCTGATGTTGCTTACACCAGTAAACTGCGCAAGAAGGTAACCTGTCAAACTTGGCCTGCATAGAATTATGGGATCTGCTGCGCAGGATATTCTTCAGGAGGAAATCGCCATTGGGAGTTGTAAGAAGGACATGTTATCCAGCGATATAGATGTTTGTGATATATTTAGTATTTTTTCATAAGAGTTGTATGCAATCTAACCAGGATGGTACCATCTGTTTTTCGTGTGGTGTGCTTCGTGATCAATCTGATTTGGACACTGAAATCATTTGTGTTAATCAATCCAACAAGAGTTCTGAAGAAACCTATGTCGAAATCATCAAGTAAAAAGCACTCAGTAACAAATTCTGCGACTGGCAATAAAAAAATCGTGGTCTGTTGTTAATGTACATATGAACTCTGTGAAGGATAAATCCTCTCCAAAAGCATGTGTGTACTCAGTGTCCTAAATTTTCAGAAATTAGGCAGAGAGAATCTAAACTCATGAAATGGGAAGAGGATCTTAAACTAAAAGAAAAAAGAAAAAAAGGTTAGATGGTGTGGATACGGAGAAAATTCAACTCGAGTCCCATATAAAGAAGTTAGAATCTGGAAATGCAAAGTATAATCCAGACTCTTACTAAAAGGATAACTTGTTTGGAAAATAATGTATGGCGCCTGTGTTCAGGGAAGCGAAACAGAACAGCCTACAAACAAAAGAAAATTTCACCGATAGTACAGAGAAGGTATCCAACAGCTTTATGGGCAGCTGCAAGAAACTCCACGATAGAATAAGTGGTATTGTATTTTCGCAGATACAGAAGCAGCTTGACTCTTTGGAATAAAGTTTGGCAAGTCAACTTAATTTGCTTCGAAAAGTGATAAAAGTCAACAGTCAGAAGTAAGAGCGTTTGTCCCTTCTCTCGAGCCAAAAAGGTCGACTGTAGGTAAAACAGATAATGCACATACAGATAATGCGGACATATTTCTAGGCGCGCCTCTGTATATGCATCAGTCGAGTACTCCAAGACCGCTGGGGCCTTCATATCGTGGGACTAGTAATCAGAATCAGAGTAGGGTACCAGTGAATAGCACCTCTGGTGTGGTACGGTCTGGTGGACATACAATGGGGACGCAGTGTGCTATGGCTTCACAACAGGTACTAAAAACTGTAAAAACTCACCCTTTTGAATACACCCAAGCAGTAACATCTGGTCCTGGGTATCTGAATGGTCTACCTACATCTACAGTGACAACACAAGTGACACCGATGGCACCACCCAGGGATGAAACCGAGGTTAGCACCAGTGGTCATGACGGCACCTCCGGGGTTGGAGTCAAGGGGAACTGGGGATATACCTCACCCAGCTACAAAGAGTGCATCAGTTGACTCTACGACGACTCACCCCATTCACCAAACTTTGAAACCAAATGTACCTAATGGGTTGGGACCAGTTATCAATACGAATAGTTCTGCAAGAGATAGAGTTAAAAACATAAACCCCGATTCTCGCGCTTTTTACCGTGCCAGCCTCCCACATGTCAAGTTATAGGTTCAGAAGATCACGTGTTGGTTAAGGTGGCATCCTAAAAACGTGAGAACATCTACTCATGACATCAATAAAAATTTTAATGAATGTGACGTGCTTTTATTGCAAGAGCATTGGTTTTTTAAAACTCAACTTAGTTTACTTGGTGAAATTAACTCTTCTTATGGTTATGTTGGAAAGGGAGCTGATTACAGAAATCTGTTAGCACCCCTGCAGTTACCAAGATGTTATGGCGATGTCGCTATTATTTGGAAAGTTCATCTGAATAAATTTGATAATGTTCTGCGTGATGAGTCGGACAGGATTCTGTGTATGTTGAAGTTGGTGTTAAATCCCATACAGTAAAAAGACTTTGTTTGTCTCTATCTATTTTCCATGTAGAGGTTATACTACAAGCAGAGAGGACTTCTCTGAATGCGTCGATGAACTGTATGAAATTTTAGCGAAATACTCCGCACATAACATTCCAGTGATGTTGAGGGTACTGACAGGCGCATATATGTTACAGGTTAACCGTGCTCGTTTTAATCAGAATACTGTGAGTCCCCTTTGCCTCTTATGTAGACTGGAGGCTGAGACGTTGGAACAATTTCTATTGAATTGTGTGAAACTGCAGTGTGTACGTATTCTTGTCATGAACGAGATCTTCGGGATACTAGAGGATAATGGTGCCATGGTATATATCACCAGCTCACAAGATCTCTTGAAACTGATTACTGACTATTCAAAGGTTTCCCAGACTATCTACAGAGGGATCCATGTGCAGCTACTATTAGGTCCCATGCCAGAAGACTAATTGACACTCTTCACTTCATGAGATACAATCTCTACAGACGCCTGAAGTAGGACCCGCCTGTGTGGTCGCCCTATACTAATGTGTGATCTTTATTTAGATTAACAGACCGACTGTCTAGAGACTAGTGTTGTGTATTATATGACACTGTTCCGTTGATTAAATTACCGTATATAGTGCAGTTCATTTGTTCACTCGTTCATTGTTGTGGAGGAAATATATATATTCTTAAGGAAGCTGAAGGAGTAACCTAGCATATAGCGCTGTTAATTTGCACGGGAAAGCGATTTCCACGAAAATGGGGTGCTTGGCGACCTGTACTTTTTTGTACATGTTTCAGCCCTACACTTGAAACTCAATTTTTCTACTTGAAAATTGTATGAAATGGCGAATTATCGTTTGAGACAACATTTAAGCATTGAAGAAATGAATAGGGGTGGTTGGGATACTTGAAGCAGAAGCGTCCCAACGTCACGTTGCAATCACCTTGGCGTATCACAGAGCGTTGTAGCGGGAATGTGGAATCGCTTTCAAACGCAAGGGAATAGGGTTACCACGAATGCAGACGACCGTTTTATTGCGATTCAAACACGATGCCACCGCTTTATGAACACCACAACCCTCAAGAATTAGGTCCAGAATGCATGAGGGGTTCGGGTTTCGACTCAAACCATTCGGTACTGACTCCATGATGTTGGCATGAGGGCTAGATGACCTGCCATTCTCGTTCCAATGATGCACAATCACATCCTGGCACGTCTAAACTGGGTCAGAGATCAGTTGACATGGACCCTTAAGGGGGTCCACTGGTGAAATTCAAAGTAACACCATTTTTTTCTGCCTGTGACTTTTTATCAAGATTAACTTATTGGAAGTTGATTTCTGCAAAAAAAATCATAGGTTGCCGAATGAACTTTTTCACAAATTTAACTGGCAGCTATGCAGTTTAATTAGGCTTTTTGACTCTGAAACTTGCTGAAATTTTGCATTAACTGACAAAAATTCAAATATTCAATTTTTTAAAAATAATAAAAAATAAACATTGGCACTTAATGTCAAATTTCAATTTACTATCTAATTAAGTCATAAATTAAGAAAAGATAAAATTTTTCAACAAATTTCACCAGAAAAAATAGTAGTGGCCTAATAACAACAAATTCATAAAAAACTGATATTTTGTAGATATTTGTATGGTCATTCTAAAAATTTAATAAAAAATATATGTCACCGTTCATCTTTAAGAGCTATCAAATAACAATTCCTATGACCCATCAGGCTGTAACAGACAAAAAATCGTATGTAAAACTTTGGATTAATTTATTATATTTGATGCATCAGGTTATGTAAAATAGGTACAACTGATACATAAACAACAAATTTATGTATAAAAACCGACTTTAGATGAATATCATATATCTCAGTCAGCCAGATATTTTGAAAATGGGGAGCAATTTACCCCAACCACTATGTTTTGCACAGCAAAAATAAATATAAAATTTTTTTTTCAAATGTTATATCTGCATTGCTTAAACATGTCTTCTTGAAGGAAAATGAAAGAATCAGATATACAATTACACAGAATTAACATGCATATTTACAACTTTCATATTGATGATAGGTCTTATGGAAGTACTAAAACATGGTTAATAACCAAATACAGATTGTTGCGTTTGTCATGTCTAATATCTTATGAACTGATCTGACCAGCCTAACACATTCATCAATTCATACATATTTCAACAAATAATCTTTCACAAACAGAGGTGAGAAATAGCCTAAGAAGTCTAAAAAAGCTTTTGACAACAAATTGTCATCACTAGCGGATCCAGGTTGGGGGGGGGGAGCGCACACTATGTGCCCCCCCCCCCCGAAATTCCCGGACCTTGGGTGTTATTGTAGGTCTATTTTGAATTTGTCTTTAAAAAATGTATACTTTATTGTTCAACACTGAATTGAATAATCAGAGGCCCATGTAATATTGCCAAATCAGTATACTCCAGCATAACCACAACCGTTGAAATGGGATAGAAAACGGACACAAATTGATCCAAACATTCTGCCCCCCCCACCTGAAATCCTGGATCAGCCGCTGGTCATGAAGGCTGCAGAGGTGAGAAATAGCCTAAGCAGTCTAAAAAGGTTTTTGACAACAAACTGTCATGAAGGCTGCCAAAAACATTTCAAATCTTGGAGCTATATAAAGTTAAAGTCTATAGTCTATAGTTTCTGTTTTACAGAATAAGTATTCATTGTCCTGGATAACAGCTAACCATATAGCAGGAAGACTGCTAATTCGTTAGTTTCTCTTGCTAAGAATTTTTATCTTGTGTCATCTGTGCACTAAACATGATTACACATTATTGTGTACAAGTTAAATACTTATAAAAGTATTCTATTTATCATTATCAGACCTTAATGCTCATCAAGAAATGACTTCACTATAGAAGCTCCAGTAAAAAGTATTCAGATCAACTTGACTAAGCCATTTTCATCTCCATTTTATTCATTCCCATTGTAAAAGTACAAGAAAGTACTTATAGTAATGACAGTCATAAGTTCTTATGTTATAAATAAGCTTTTACTTTTGAAAGGTTTCACACTTTTAAGTTTAATTTTCATTTATCCCTTAGATTTCTAGTTCAAAGTAGGACAGAATTCCTGTCTGGAAGGACAGGAAATGGATGAAATGCAAATTGTTGATCAAACTAGCACTGACAGCAGTCATCTGGACACTTGAAAAACCACTTCCTGTAAACAAAAGACAAACTAAATTACATATATCTAGATAGGCTTATCAAAACTGTACCAAATTCTGTTTTATGGCACTGCAACACTTTTCTTATAAATAATGTAACACAAACAAGAAAATTGCTGAAGTAATAATATCTACTACATATTTATGCACATAAAAATAACCTGTAGGGACAACATGACTGTGAAAAAATGCAGTATTTCCACAAGTCAAGAGTCTTATATTCAAAGCTTATTTTCTGTATTCCTTTGCTTAATTTTTCCTCATGAAATTTTGTATTAAAAGTACTGTTTTGATAGTTGAATCATTCACATAAAAAATCAGAATTTTAGAAGATGGCCTACACTGAGTTCCTGGTTTAAACCCCAGCTGAATGTATTCAAATCAAGTAGAAAGTAATATACATAAAAAATTTTATACATCCCATGAAATTTTCTAAGGAAAAGTCTCAAGAAGGGTACAACTAACAGTCCCTTACAAAATTTACTACTGAAAAAATCTACAAGCAAGGTATAACAAAACTGCAGAAGCTTTATGAAAAAGAGAAAAAAATGCTCTTGTAAAGATAATATTTCTAAAAAAAGTACTCACCACAGCAGTTAAAAGGCAGTTATCCAACATAATCAAAAGGTTTATCTCTATGGTCATAACATTGCAATTTGTTTGGTTTATTCCACATACACTTGATGTTTCTTCACTTATCTATCGGAATAGCTGGTAACAATTAATCTAAAATGTAAAGACAATGTGGTAACATACTTGTACATGTTTGATTTCTCATTGCCTTTAACTATTATTCTGCAAACTTTTATGTTAATTTACTTATTTTTCTTTGGGGGACAGGGGTATCAGTTTAAATTTTTTTATCTGCAGTCCCACATTTTAAAATGACTCAAATTAACTGTTACACAAACTATGTAATTTGTAGTATTTAAACTTTGTTTAACAAAAATCTCTACAAGTGAGTGTATTATCAGGATTATGTGGAAGTCACTGAAACAATTAAAGTAACTCTTCACAGGTCAAAGTCAGTTAAAAATATGTTTTTGAATTGACATTTTTCAGCTTTAACTAAACAGAAAGCTATCATATACAGTAACACAAACTGGAAGCATAATTCATAATTTTTACAAATCTACCACTCATCTGTAAAAATATATGCATCCATCATTAATACAAAAACTACAGCATGCACTATGTAATTGACTATTGTGGTACATGGGCCCAATATGAGTAAACAAACAGACCTTTTCAACTGAAAATAAGTTGCCTTTCTTACTACTTCTTGAAAGTTGTTAGCATAAATTGTTCTTTTCAGGCTGACAGATGGGGCATTTCCTTTGACTACCAAACAGACAACTAGTTTGTATGCAGTTAAACCCATTAATGTTAACTCATATTTGGATGAAAATGATAAAAAAAGAAAATAACAAAAATAAACTTCAAAACATGACACATTATTTACAAGTCTCTACTTTCGTTTTCAGAAAAGAACTCTACAACTCACGGAAATTCAAAAAACTGATAAAGTTTATACGTACATGCACTGCTGGTTGTTGTTTACATCTTTTTCTTCTCACATAAGCAAAATGTTCACGTCTTCTTCTTTGTTTTACTTGCAAACGTGTTTTATTGGAGAGGTCATCAGACCTCTCCACAGTGTTGGCTTTAATTGCTGGCGGCATCCATTTTTGCGTATCAAATTTTAGTTAATGATCTCTATTAAGCCTAAAATCATGAAAACCAGTCTACAAAGATAGGTATGCGCATGCTCCGAATCAAAATACAAATTTATTACAACGAAACCAAAATTTAACATCGGGTCAAAACGGCCCATGGTTAAAACGGCCCATTATGAACAGAACGTACAGAATAATTTTGTATTCCCTTAACTAAACACAAAAAATACAATTATAGGGATGCATTTCTTATAACACATGCTACTTTTTAAAAACTTCAAATTCTAAAATGCATTTTTTTTTCTGAGAAACTCACCAGCCTGTTGAACAAATTATTAATATTTAGCCATGGTCATGAAAAAATGGTAAATATTTTTTACGAATTTCAGAGCATTTTTGACAAGTCCATTTCCTCGATTTGGATCAAATTTACGCCCTTTTAATATTTAGTCCAGCTTAACAGATACTATCGCTGATTATTTTGAAAATCATTTGGACTTAGAAAGGTGTAATAAAAGCTTGAAAGGGAAAACAAAACTTAATCGCCGAAAAAAACAGCAGCTTAACATGGGAGTTCTGGCTTCAACAACTACATGCATTGTTGTAAAAGAGGGAGTAAAGCCTTAGGGGCTTATAAGAAGATCCCTAAGATTCTACAAGGTATGAAATACATGAGATTATCTTAATTTGTTTCATTTATTTAAATAATAGATACGCCACTATAAAACATTTGAAATAACTAAATAATAGTCAGTTTCGGTCATTTTAGTTTAAGTTTAGTTTAAACATATTTATTCTCAGAATATATACAGTCATTATATAATATACAATTCAGAGCAATATATATACAATACATATTCATGAAAAAGGATTAGAATGAAAGACAAAAAGTCTTATAAAATTCTTCTCCTTAATGAATGGCTAACATGTAATAGGTGCTTAATTCGTAACAAGCTAACATATATATTTGAGAACCAAGGAAATGAAAATGATATATGATTAGAGTATAATTGAATAAACAGGTACGAGTTATGTAACTTTCTCTAACGTAAAGATACAAAGATTATTATAGTAATAATTTTGAAACATGCAACTTAAGTATTGGAAAGGAAGAAGTATGGGGAAAAAAATAAGAAATTGATATAGGAAATATATGTAACTAAACATAACGATATATTTAGTTGGATAGTCAAGATATGAAAAATAGAAGGTTTGATATTTTAAAGTCTCAATAAAGTCTTTAAGTAAAGAAGTAACTAAATATTAGAAAAATCGTTTTGTTTAATCGATGTTATTGTGTACTTGTTCGAATATCATAGTATTAATCTGATCAGAAAGTTCTGGGTTGCCAAAAAGTAATATGTTTAAGTCAATGTGTATGTTTGCTAGATTGTGGAATAATTTCCGCCTACAATTATCAAATTGCCTGCACTCGAAAAAATAATGAAAATTATTTTCTATTTGGCCGCAAATACACAGAGGCGATGCCGATATACTTTTTTGGAATAAATGATAATTAAGTGAACTACATTTTGTTCTAAGTCATGTATGAAGGATTTGAAGTCTTCTATCACCAACATAATAGTATTTGGGTGTTTGGTGATTATTTTCCTTGAAATAACGTTTAAAGGAAGAAAGGGTGGAGATGTTTCGGACATTAAATGGGAGATTGTTCCATTCTCTAATAACTGAAGGAAAAAACGAATTATAATAAAGTGTTGTTCTTGCAAATATTCCTGGAATATCAGATGCGTTTCTTAAGTTGTACCGGTCATTTGTCATTGGAGGAATTATTGAAGAAAGATATTCTGGAGTTAGTCCGTTTGGAATTTTATAAAATAATATCATTCTATGATAATATCTTCTTTTTTCTAAAGATTCCCAATTTAATTCGTTTGCTAAATTTTCAATTGAAACAAGACGTGTAGCTCCTGATGCGATACGAGCACATTCATTTTGAATTTTATTAAGTTCATCTAGTTCATAATTTGTAGCATTTCCCCAAATTATGTCTGCGTATTCTAGTAATGGACGTATAAAAGAGGTGTAGATTATATCGAGTGACTTCCTGTCTAGGTGAAATTTTAATTTTCTCATAACATTTACCCTTTTCCATGCCTTATCTTTGATATAATCAATATGTGAGTGCCAAGTGCAGTCATTTGAAATAAAAACTCCAAGATGTTTGTGTTCTGAAACTTCAGAAATAGTTTGGTTATTCATATGTAAATTAGGATGTTGAGGTGTTGGTTTTTTTCTAGAGACTAATAAAGATTCGGATTTAGAAGGGTTGAACGAAACAAGCCATGTAGCTGCCCATGACGAAATTTTGTCAATATCAGATTTAAGAGTAATAGCGGCATTTTGGAGATTTTTAACCACAAGATAAAGACTGGTATCATCAGCAAATAAGTTAATTCTCGACTCTAGATCTTTAACGATGTCATTGATAAAAATAAGAAATAGTAGAGGGCCAAGAATCGAACCCTGTGGAACACCAGCTGAAAGGAAATTAAAAGAAGATTTAGTGTTCGAAAGAACAACTCGTTGACGTCTGTTGGTTAAATAATCACAAAACCAAGAATAGAGAGGACCAGAAATTCCAGCATGTTTAAGTTTAGCAAGTAGACCCTTGTGCCATACCTTGTCAAAAGCTTTACTTATGTCAAAAATATGACTCTTACTTCAAGACCATCATCCAATGCATTGCAGAGTGTATTATAAATGAATAATAGTTGATTGACTGCAGAGTCACCAGGTATGAAACCTGATTGAAATGGAGTGAGGAAATTATTTACTCGTAAATGATTAAAAAGATGTTTAAATATTAGTCTTTCAAGTACTTTCTCCATGGTGTTTAGAAGTGAAATTGGTCGATAATTACAAGGTAAAGATGGATCACCTTTCTTAAAGATTACAGAAACATTGGCTTCCTTCCAAGAACAAGGAACTTTACAAGTTTGGAGAGAATGATTAAAAAGGTCACAGAGTGGAAGTGCAAGTTCAAAAGATGCCTCTTTGAGGATTTTATTATTAATTCCGTCATGCCCAGATGCCTTGTCAGGTTTAAGGGATTTTAGGACGGATTCAGTTTCAAGTGGTGTAAGAGAAAGGTCTGAAAGAGTGTTCGGACATGAAGATGGGTCGAAATCGGGAGCAGCTTTATCAGAGTTCTCAACTTGGGTTTGATGCAGGAAATATTCATTAAAAAGATTTGCTTTCTCATCGTCAGAGATATGGAGAGTGTTAGTGTTTGTGTTTAAAAGTGGCGGTATTGATTGATTAGTCGATGACAATATGAACGTTTTTAGAGTCTTCCACCAATCATGTGATGACAGAGATTGTTCTTTCAGTTTGAGGCCAAGTTGGAGTAATAATTAGATTTAGCTTTTCTTATAAGTAATTTTGTTTTATTTCTAACTTGTTTAAACCTTTGCCAGTGAGTAGGAGACTGTGTTTTTTTAGCTTTTCGGTAGAGGCGTTTTCGAATTCGAATTTGATTTCTAATGAAACTTGTCATCCATGGAGCATCTAAAGGGCGAACAGTAATTATTTTTTTAAGAATAGAGTTCTTAGCTATGTCTTAAATTTTATTAGTAATATTTTGTGTGTACCTGTCGATATCGTGGTCAAAACATTCATTCCAATCAGTAGCACGCGTATCACCTCGAAGTTTTTCATAATCTCCACGTTTATATTCCCAAATAAACCTTTCAAAAGATTTTTGTTTGTATTTTTTAAATTTTAAAAAACAATAAATAGGAATATGATACCTGACATCTTGATTTAGAAAGTGATCGCCTACGCCAGAATGTAATACGCTATCTTTGTTTTTAACAAAAATCAAATCTATAATTGACTCAGATCTTTCTGTAAAATTTGTCGGTTCATCAATAATCTGAAACAAGTTGAATTGTTGCATAAGTCAATAAATTTTTCTATTAGAAGTATTATTTAGTATGTTAAAGTTAAAATCGCCTGTAATTATTAAATCGGAGATATTTGTATCTATCGCAAGGGCAATTGAGTCTTCAATTAGGCCATTGTAAATAGCATCTGAATCAGGTGCACGATAAAATACTCCAAAAAGGACATGTTTATTATTTTCAAGAGTAATTTCTATCTAAATATTCTCTAAATGATCTTATTCGAGATCATGTCTCCTTCTGTAATGTACATTGCTTTTAACGTATAACAAAACACCACCGTAGCTATTTTGTTCGCGATCTTTACGTTCAGGAATAAAGAAAGATGCTAGAAGTAGTTCCTCAGTGGTTATATTCTGATTGAGCCATGTTTCTGAAAAGGCGAGAATATCGAAATCACATAGCTCTGGATAAATAATGTCTAGTTTATGACGAATGCTGTTAGGGTTCAAATGTACAAAAGAGAGATGATGATGCATGTTTTCAAATTCAGTAGATTGATATGTAGATGTTGAAGTAAGTGATTGAGGTCCAGGGTTTCTGTGAACATCAACAGCCACCAGAATAAGTAGGTATAACCACGTGCAAAGTGCGCTAATGATAATTGATTCGAGAAGTGATGATGTGAATTTAGATTAACATCAAGATTGTTTAAATTTGGTTTGACTTTTTTGTAAGGTTTATTAATCAATATGTATATACTGACAGTTAAAAACAGATTCCTTTTTAAAGACATTGTTGAGATAGGGCACTAACAGATATACAGACATACCATAGTATAAAGTACAAAAGAAAACCTTTGGCACCTGTATCGGCTTACGACGGCAGTGGCTGGTTTTATTCGTTTAACTATGTTATGGATGACAGAAGTATCATAATAATGGTAACTGCCGTTAAGCCTATACAGTGACTGTTAACATTCAGATTTATGTACACAATTTCTGTGAACATCTCCAGCCACCAGAATAAGTAGGTATAACCACGTGCAAAGTGCGCTAATGATAAGCTTGTAAGTTGTGTTGAAGAGTTTGAGACTTGAACTGTTGAAGTAAGACTTGAATAAAATAAAAAATTTAAATGAAAGTTGAAGAAAAGAGGAAACATATTTTTAAGCGAAAATGAAAAATTAATGAAGAAAAGAAAATGTAAAAAATGAAATGTAATGCCTAAATAATAAAGTAATAAGTAAGAAGAATTGTAATGGAAATAGTTTTAAATATCTCATGTTAGTTTTTAATATCTTTTATGTAATATTTTCCTGTAACACTTCCCAAACAAAAATATTAAAATCAGAATCACCTAAAAACAAATTTGAAAATAATAAATAATAATTGCATTAATATTAAGAAACATTAATTCATTTGGCTAAACTTGTATGTATTTCTTCATTTTTCAGATATACATGTAGTTACAACAAAAATGTCATTTGATGTGCCCTTGTTACGGGAATTACCTATTATTTGTGAAGACAACATAAGATTTGTAAAATTCTCTGATGTCAAAGACTGGCTTAAGAAAAACTTAAGGGATGGTGATGCTAAATTTAAAAGTTTTAACCTTTTCCAGTGGTTGAAGGGAAAGGAGAAACATGTTAAAGAAATAGGAGGACACCCTGTTTTCAGTCTAAACAATTTTCTCCACTTCATTTTTGCACATACAAAAAGTTATTATGTCTGCAATCAGGTTGCTTTGCAATTACAAACAAAAATACTGAGGAGATTTAGTTCATCTGATGACTGTGAAACAACAGAGGACATATACAATGCTGCCGCAAAACTGCCATGTCTTGATGTTGACCTGCTTATAAGATTACCACTGGAAGAAGAAAACATATCTACTCTTCATATGAATTATAAGTCCAAGTTTGATAAATTTGAATGGAGAAAGATATGTCTGTTCGAGTTACATTTTGAAAAATCAGAAAAGATAGACATAGGGAATGAAACTTATGAAAATTTGATGATGAAAAGGTGTGAATTTCTTAAAACTATCCAAAAAGCTGGGTTTTTGACAAACATCATTTTGCAGCATTCCAAAGCAGAAATGCTACATCGCATCAAACGCAAGCAGCTAGCTGAAAAAGATGATGCAATTACCCTATACTGTTTAAGAAGACATAGTCCAGAAGTGTTAGAAAATCAGCTGATCGGAAACATACATGACAGCTCTCTTGTAAAATATCTAATTTGTCTTGACTGTACAAAGTTGTGCAAACATGTCCCAGCAATACACGTTTATGTAGAAACAAAGCAAGAACAAAACTATAGTACCTATAGTATCGAGGACATCTGCACTTTGATTTGTTCTACTGTCAGCAACTTACATGGCGAAGAATGTGCAGAAATTATATTTTTTGACGAAAACACAATGTCGCAGTTTGAATCTAATGATGGTATTCCATTTCGTTTCCAAATGAGAGATCAAGTAAATTCAGGCCAATTACATGACAGGATAAGAAAAAGATGGACTCAGAGAGATTTCTGTGAAAGCGCGATGTTTGATGAAGAGGCTACAACATGCACCCAGTGCTTTGGCATACACACGCTGAAGCCATTGACGCTAAAAACATTTGATGTTTTGTCCGAGTGGTTTTTAGAAACACCTCTTATGCCAAATATTTTTGGAAACATTCATCAACAAGGAGTCCTTGAGAAAAAGTGACAACAAAACAGAGCTGCTTACAAGCAAGTACTCAAGACTGTATACCCTGTATGATGCATTGCTTAATATACAGAACCGAAGGTACTGTGGTATTCTGCAAGAAAGAAATACGCAAGAATTGGCAATGAATTATCAGTGTATCAGTTTTTAATGCCACTAGTGGGGTAGGTGCAACACAGAGCTACACTATGGCTGAGAAAAACTTAAAAACAATGGCGCAGTCAGAGTTGACACATTTCAACACATACTTGAAAAGATCTCAGCTGACGTATCAATGTGCTGCTGGCATGAAAACAGAATCATTATCCTTAAGAGACTGCATTATTATTCTTATGATGGATAACTTAGTCAGACTCAAGAAACATGCTGACCCTGACCCCGGGGAGAGTAGAACTCTCCAGATATGCACGTTACCAATTACCCTGAAAGGATTACCAAAAGATGCATATGTGGTTGAAACATGGCATGACAACGACTGTGACCAAATCACCACCTGTAGCTGCAAAACTCCCCAAATTCTAAAGGTTTCGGACGTTGACAAATTCATTCTGAGACTGTCTGCCAGTGAACTTGATGCTGTTGGTCGATTTAGCCGCCTGTGTTGTATGGGAGACCTACCTGTCTGGCAACAGATACTTCAAGGTACAAAATCAATGAAAAATAAATCATGCAATTATTTTTGTATCAAGTTTAACTCCATTTGTGTACCATTCTTTGCAAAAATACCCAAACACAAAGTTGAAAGTTGCAGTTGATCAATGTCACTAAATATCAGACGCATATTGACGCTCATTCGGACGAAATGTTTGTCGCGCAGACTTAAATTCTGAATATTCATACATAACAAATATTCCATTTTGTGTATATTTTGGCTAATTAAAATTCTTGAATACGCAATCGATTTCATACACACTTCATCATAAATATCAAAACACTATAAAGGAAGGGAGGGAGGGAGCGACTGAGAGAGAGAGAGAGAGAGAGAGAGAGAGAGAGCTGCAAATGAACTCTATATAATTTTGTAAGGTGTGAGCTTGGTGTAGAAATGAGCCATTTCAAGGTTCCTGCGCTTATGGTTAAGCATCCTCCACCAGCTATCGGAAGAGACGATGACATTCAGAAAACTTCAGGAAGTCTTAGATGACATACTTCTTAAAACTGATCACTTAGGTCCAGCTGCTCACAAAATTCTGTTTGCCCCAGATCACAAGATTGCATCCAATTTGCTAAAACTTCAAGAAACCAATGCCAAGTACAAATCCTTCCAGCCCGAATTTCCTGTGCTTCATTTGAGAAAATCCAAAATAACAATCCTTTGCAGCGCGTATAAAGATGCTGGTATCCTTCACATACTGAAGTACATGAGAGATGAAGAATTTCAAGAATGGAAGAAGCTGATATCTGCTGCTGAACATATTGAAATGGCCACTAAGTATATAAAACGGCTAGGAGCATCATCATATGCAGCCTTTACTATAAAACTGCTCCATGAACATTATAAAAGTGGAACATATTACCAAAACATGAAGTCAACTTTGTTTTCAACACCAACAAAGAACAGTGACATTAACTTTGCTCTCGACACTCAGAGAGATAGAGATCACAAAGATGTGCTAAAGGCATTTCGATCAGGATCAACCCTGCCATCAGTAATCCCTCGGATGTCATTGATTGATGCTTTCAATGAAATTCATGACCTTTCGAAGACGGACCTTTCCACAGCACAAAGAAAAAACAAGTCACCTGAAGAACTGCTTGGGTTAAAAGTAAGTGACACAGATACTAAATATATTACAAGGCTAGTTGGTCTTATTCTTCGACAGGGAGGTGTAGAAATAAGTGTAGATGAAAACGTGTACAATGTTAATGACACTGACAGGCCAGTCCTTTCAAACAGTGTTTTGGATTCAAACACACAAGAGATTGGGCATTATCTCATCAGAAAGTTTATTTCAAAGGCGAATTTATTTGGCTGCACAGCATCTGACCAACCTGATATCAACAAAATCCAAGGACCGAAAGCACTCGTACAAAAATTAAAAACTTCGAAGGGCATTACAATAAAAAAGGATGAGCATCAAAACGACAGTAAAGGCAAGAAATGAGCGAGAGGTTAAGGAAGAAAAGCGAAGCAAGTAGGTAAAGCGTGAGGCAAAGAAAATAGACTGTTTAAGTTCAGATATGAATGCATGTCAAGCAATAGTGAAGCCGGATTGTTCCAAACCAAAGGTCAGCAAGTCAGTAGGAATGAAAAAGGCTTTGTTGGAGCTACTCAAGAGATATCTTCAGTACCGTGATGTTGAATCAGGTGAAGCCATGTTGTTGGAAGAAAAGAACCTGGTATACTCCTCAACTAAAACCCTTCCTAAATCAGTTACAGATTCTGTCACCGTGGCCACTATTGAGTTTGCAGGGGTAAAATTCAAGAAGCGGTCAACTTCAGGATCACAATATCTAAAATATGGGGAAAGCTGCATCATTATGAAGACAAAGCTACAGCTGCCACAACTGAAGCGGCTGGCTATATGTGAGGAAAAATATAGCTTCACACCTGACGATTTTAAGGCAGCAACACGTTTACAGCGGCACCAGAAAAAACAATTTTCCGTAACACATCTTAAAACGCCACAAGAGATGTTGTCCTTAGAAAAATTTGACAAGTCCTCGATGGTCACCACATGCGAAGGTAAGCAGATAATAAGCACATACCTAGCTAGGAATATCAGTCAGATACAAAAAGGTGTAAAACTTACCATTGACATTGACAGTGAATGTGTTATAAGTGAGTGCACATGCCAAAGACAGCCCTGTAGTTGTAACCTATATACCAACCCTATACGTGTAGAATTCCCAAGAAGAGAACAAAGCAAAATTGAAGTTCTAACTAATGTACAACAAAAGAAGGGAGAAGCTGAAATGTCACAGATCGACTGGCTGGTCGAGTACCAACAGTATTTGGAGGGATCAGAATCATGTGCCAGCATTGTTACATCGGGAGACATTGATTCTGTTGTACTACATTTATTTGCACTTGCATACTAATGGCCTCGCTTCAGTGACAGAAGAAATGGTTTCAAACATGATGTGTATATAATTCTTCAAAAGCCTGGAAACCAATTTGATGTGTTTAACATTACGGGAATTCTGTCGCTGCTAGAGGAAAGTTTAGGGGATCAAACATTGGACAAAAATTAGCTTTGATATTAAGTTTAGGAGGGAACGACTATTTGCCAAAATTCCATGGCATTTCTCATCTGACAACACTGAACAAGTTTTTTGGAAGTGCATACTTTATGAACCATTTGTTCCAGTTTAAATACAATAGTGACGAGGAACTTGAAATCACCTTAAATGAAGAAGTATATATAGAGTTTGTAAAAGCACTGTATACACCAACATGGCTGACATCCAGTTCATTTACTTTTGATGAAATCAGGCAACTTTCTATCCAACCACCTTCGGTACAAATACCAAGGAACCCTCAGTCATGGATGCCTCCAAAGAATGCCCTTACACGTCTTGGAAGGAACATAAACTGCTTAATAGCATACTATTTAACTGCTGGTAAACATTTAGCCCCGGTTCCAAATTTCCTGAGAGATGGTTGTCTTGTAAAGCTTGATAACGGACAGGTAGATTATGACTTAGGACCAGAGGCTCATTTTAGTGGCCTGGTACCTCAGCTAGATGTAGACAAACAAGTGTTGACTGAAAAGTTCACTCAGTGTAAATTTAAGCCACGCAAGAGAAGGCTAACTAAGACACCACAAAAGGGTCGTCGGAGAAAACTTAGACCCTTAACATCCACACCAAGGTAAGTTTCCTTTAGTTTACTTACTTATTTGATATATTTTTGTTAAAGGAACAGTTTGGCCAAATTTGCTTTTTATAGTTTGCAATAATAATAACATTTATAGTTTGCTACAATTATGCCATTAATAGTTAAATGCTATAAAAATGTATTGTGATATATAGATGTTCTTCGTATTTTTCTTCTGCTTGTAATTCTCTTTTTTCTTCATCTTCCTATTCCTTTAGTATTATTAAATTATTATTATTTTTATTATTATTATTTATGTTGTTTGTTGTTTTTGTTATATTGATGAATATTAATATTATTACTATTACAAATCATTTCATTTTTAAATCTTATATTTAAAGCATGCATATTTATCAGTAATACAATATGAACCTGTAACTTGTTATGAAACAATACTTAGTGGTAGAGGATTCAGCAGAGGTCATCATTAAGAATGAATTACAATTATCAAAAAAAAAAAAAAATAATAACAAACAGAGAGGATTACACATATCTTTGTCTGCCTCAGTTGAGTAATCAATTATTACTTTAGAATTGCAAACAAATGTGAGAGCAGAATCCTTTTCACTGTTTTATAATGATTGGACACATTTGAAATTTGGCAAAATATGTCAAAATCATGTTAGGGATTATTCATAAGAAACCCAATCTGAGCCATCACACAATGTAGAGATAAGATACTGTTTTGTAGATGTCCAGTAATCAGTTCTTATTCATGTATTTTTCTTTCATATTTTTATAGAAAAATGGAGCCAGAAACTGCAGATTAAACAGAAATCAAGTGACTGACCAAGAGGCTCATTATCTGTCAAACCTTATGTGTTTAAACTGACCTTATCTAATTAATGGAGATTTTCCTGGTTTATTTATTGCTCATGCTGTGCTAAGCACTATCTTGATTTCATTGTAAATAAACACCGGGTAATTTTCAATAACAGGAGATTTCTTGTAGAAAAGAGAATTCCGGGTTTTTGTATAGGACTGATTACGGAACATAAATACTTAAGCTTATTTTAGCCAACAAAACTGGATTTACCATTATTCTAAAAATAGAATTGATCAACCCATCAAGCGTGATCTTGCCGAAAGCTTATTGAATAACAAACGGTGTGTTCTCTATTCAATAATGTACAAAAAGAAGAGGAATCTAGTTGACTCAAGTTATAATATAAGTTTAAAAATAAAATCCTGGCCTTGCAAACCTTACTAAAGCTACCTTTAATCAAAGTCGAAAATTAGAGATTAAAGGTCTCTTTCTAGGTGTGTATAATATATTTATAAATACATATATCAATGACAAAAACAAACAAACAAGCAAACAAATGTTGATTAACGAACAAAAAATGTTTTCGTCGTGTAAACTGATCTATGATGACATAAAATCGTCAGCAGTAAGATATTAAGAATGAGACGTATCAAGGAATTAATTCTATAAAAACAACACATGATTCAATGTAGGATAATAAAATATGGAAATTCATACTATTTTGAAACGCAACATAAGTATAGCAAAAACAATTAAAACTGTTTTTGTAAAAATAACATGCCAATGTGTGGCGATATGCCTTACGAGTCACTACAACGGACTGTCTAGCCTAGTGACACAGATAATGCATGATCGTGGGAAAAGTGATTTGTTTACATAAAGCGGACGAACGGTTTCAACCCAGTCTGATTTTTCGAAAATTGCAATTTGTATTCTGTATAATTACAAAAGGTTTGTCAGACGAAATATTTTAAATATACTTTTCATTTAAACTGAGTGATTAATTTGATCGTTTCATATCAATAATTTAGTTATGTTAAAAAATGAACTACTATCGGGTAATTTATGGAGTAATGAACACCGAGATTTGAGGTATCTCAGTCGAAATTGAGGTTACACTGAGGTTAATATATAAATGAATAAATATGAAATCGATATGTAATAGTTACGTGAGAGTATCTTCACATTGTATATTTGGTGGACAAAAAAAAAAAAAAAAAAAAAAAAAATGTTACAGTATCGGATTGAAACTGTATTCCACAATGCATGTATAGCTCATTTTGCCTAATAAGGTATTAACTATAAATAATAGTTAGGTTACTAGTTTTTATAATTATTTAAGTCACAGAACGTTTAAAAATTCAAAATGATCTTGGAAACAAGTAGATTCATTATTTCAGTGACGACAGCTACTGACCTCTCTTTGGCTTACTTTTTAAAGGAAGCCAACTTGATGTTTACATTTTTCGGATAAAACATAAAGTAGTCTTGATTTAAGGGAGGTAACTCTCATTGTCGTACAAAAATTAGCAGACGTTTCTGTCCAATATTTTGCAAAATAAAAGCGAAAACGCAGAAAAACTTTTTGAATTAAAATTTCTTTTATCCTTTCTAATCAAAATTAATACGTTAAGAGTAAGTTTCAATTATACAACATCCATGCGCGAAACCTGCGCAGAAAGCTCAAATTCGTCACCAGTGGACCACCTTAACAACTAGACTCCAGTACTTTTCACTGATGAGTCTAGGTTCTGCATTGACTTTACAGACAGGCGTGTCCGGATGTGGAGAACGACCAACGAACAGTTTGCACCAGTGTGTATAGCAAATCATGATTGGTATGGCGGGGGCTCAGTTATGGTTTGGGCAGGGTTCAGCTTGCAAGAGAAGACCGATCTGCATATCGTGGACAACGGCACATTGACGGCTCAACGATACGTCGATGAGGTCTTGGATGTATACCTGTGTCCATACGCTGGTGCAGTTGGCCCAAATTTCATTTTAATGGACGACAATGCCAGACCACACAGAGCCTGAGTGACTTATGAGTATCTTAAAAATAAAACGATTGTCAGGATGGACTGGCCTGGAAGGTCTCCCTAACTAAACCCAATTGGACATGTCTGGGACATGCTTCTGAGAGCAATTTCAGCTCGCCTTGTTAAGCAAACCACCATCCTGGAGCTTAGACAGGCCCTCTTAGAGGAGCGAGTTCGAATCCCACAAGCTGCCATACACGGGCTTATTAGTAGCATGAGGAAGCGGTGTCAGGCCGTAGTCGACGCAAATGGCCACCATACTGATATTCAAAACATCTTTACACTTTTGGCTCACTTTAAAATCCATTCCACTTTTTACACTAATGCACAAAAACCTAAAAACCCACCCTTATCCCGATCACAGCGTTGACATGCTTCAGTGATTAATAAGAACATAACAAAAACAACAAAATAATACTTAAATATCAAAATTATCAAAATCACAATTTGAATTGAATAATTGTTGTATACCTATAACAATTTTTACAATAGAATAAGTGATCCCTATCAAATTTTGAGTAGTATATATATGTTTGCATTAAATTAATTAGTTTTCATAATTTCAATACGTTACATTAACGATCTTTATTTCAATTTAAGAAAATACAGATATATTTTGCTCAATAGAATTCAATAAGAATACGCTAGATAAATACATTTAAGTCAAAGACTAAAGACAATAGAGAAATATACTAAGGGAATATAATTATATTATTGTACATGTATTCACTTTTAAGTCTGTTTGAGGGTGCTACCAATAAGTAAGGTAGCACTTCCTCGAATAGAAATAATTTACAATCTTACACGTGACTATAAACATTTAAGTTAAATTAATTATCACAAGTCGCGCTCGGTCATATGGCTTAGGCCGATACTGAGGATAAACACTCCTTATCAGTCAGTCAGAATTTAATTGAAATTCTGAAAAAGATAATTTGCATTTTTTAACATGATTATTTAGATACCCCTGGAAATTAAATCTAAGCCAAAACAATCAATTGTTTATTTAGAGAAATTCCGTTTAAAGAAATAGGGGCACTTATACAAAGGGGTGACCTGAAAGGTTTAGAAAAATAAGAACAATTGAGAGAGAGCATAAAAGAAGAGGAGAAAACAGCCTTTGGAAATTTACCAACGTATTGCTTAGCACAAGCATTACTACCCACAGATTTGCCAGAATCAAGCTGATCATGACGATGCAAAAGTACAACTGGCAACTCAGGAAATGGACATGCCAACAAATGTAATTCAGTATGGACATTTAAAAGGAAAAAGGTAGACAAGCAAAAAAGACAAATCATTGAAAACATAATTGACAGACGTTAAACTTTCTTTGAAAAGTAAACTGATTTAACACTCAAGGAAAGGCAACAGAACTAAGTGGTTAAAAGTTAAACAAATATAGACTTAACCCTAACTTGACCAAGTTTCAAACACAGACTGAAGAGCAGCAATCAAGTCGTAAAACAACGTAGACCGATGATGATGTACCTATTGCACATCTATTCGCACAGCAGTCAAAAGTTCTTTCGAAAAAAAAGGCTTACCTCATTAAAAATGAAAAGTCCAACCAGAAGGAGAAAGTAGTCGACGTATCTGCAAAACAATTTGGAACAACAAAACGCAAATCAGACTCCTTGGTCGAAAATACTATTTCCATAGAAGGAACAAGAAAAACGCTGAACCAAACAGTGCATGATACTCATGATACCAACGCTTATAACTCACATTGGTCCGCAAAATCTGTAAAGCTTGATTTCACAACAGGATCATTTATTAAACAGTTTAAAGCAAGCAAACTTAAACATAAGTCTGTCAAAAAAGAGGGAAAAGTACAGAAAGAAAGTGAGAATCCGAATTCGACAGTGATGTTGAAAATGTTTGTCCCTTCCGAAGTTAGTTCTTCAACGTCAGAAGAGGAATATGAAAGTGAGAAAAAATGAAAATGACGGAGACTCTTAAGTCTTTAACCTGGGATTCCAGGCTTCAGAAAATCGACGTTTTGGTATATTTACGCAAACAAAAAGAGGTGGGGCTCACACAGGAAGTTGTTGAGACATTAACATATACTTTTGACAGAACTCATATTGTTTTGTGGTTAAATTTTATACATTTATTCCTCTTGCATTATCACTCTACAACAAGGGGATATGTCTTTGCGGTTTATTTAATACTGGTAGAAAGCATTGGCCAGTTGATCTAAAGGAATCGAAATCAAGAAGAAAGGAAGATTAAATGCAAAACCAATCAAGGGGTGAACACATGAGAAGAAAAACAAAAGAAGGCAAACTGGTTGCGACTGTTTGGAAAAAAAATGTGTATAGCCTAAATACATACTACAGTCCAGTTTGAAACACAAGAGAACGCGAAGTTATGAGAAGACGCGGCAAAATGCCGGTAAATTGCAAAAGACGGAGTTACCATGTCCCAAAGCAATTGTTGAATTCAACAAGTAAATGGGTGGAATAGATAGGCATGAACATCTCAGAAGTACTTATTCCCTGCAGAAAAGAAGCAGTCGGTGGATGATGTATTTCTGTTCGTTTGCAATAGACATTGACATCATAAACAACTACTTGCTTTTCATAAACACCCAAAGGCAACACATTCAATTACGCGATTGTATGAATATTCATGTTCTGAGTGTTTTGTTCAACAGTAAAAAATAATAATTGCTTTGATGCCTCTAGCTGTTAAAATAATGAAATCCTGCTGTACGGTAAACGGCCTTATACCGAAAAAGCGTAATTCAGTTACACTGATTAGTTTTCAATAACTATTGACCTTCATCTTTTTTTTATTTCATTTTACAACAGTTACTGCACTTAAAACATAATCTATATTTAACAGAATTTAAAAAAGACAGATATTCAGATTGTATAGATTGTATAGAAAACACAATAAACAAGTGTCAACTTAAGTAAGGTTTTTGCAAATTCTTTACACTTCAACATGCCTTTGCATGAATGATTATTTGATTTTGATTATTGATAAAATAACTAACTTTCAATTACACTCTGCGTATATACTTAACAATAAATTCCCAGACAATAAATTTCAAATAAGAATTTAACTAATTGTACTTCTGTTTTGAAAAAAAAAATCAACAAAAATCAGGCCGTCGGTAAATTAAAAAAAAAATATTGTAGGTTTCCTACGTTGAAATGATACCGGTTTTGGGGAAGATAGAAATTTGTAATGTTTTACTACGTTTTGGCTGCTTTACCAAAAAATATATGCGGGTTTTGAAGCAAAGAAAAAAACATGTTTTAGTATTTACAGTCGTGGAAAGGATATAAGCCTATGTAAAAGAAACTGACCCCAGGGTAGGGCCAATTTTGAACCAAGGGCATATTTGGAACACCTGGTAGAGGACCTCTAGCTTGTGTCGATGCAAAATATTAAAGCTCTAGACATTGTGGTTTCAGACATGAAGACATTTTAAAAGTGTTCCCTATATAAACCTATGTAAAATCAAGTGACCCGCCTGGGCAAGGCTATCAATGACCCAAGGGGTATTATTTGAACAATCTTAGTAGTAAACCTCCGGATGATGCTCCATGCAAAAAACTTACGTTTCTCAAAAGAAGATTTATAAAAATAAATAACTATTTTGCACACAAGGACCCCGGAGTGGGGCCACAAATTTAGTAGAAGACCTCTAGGTGATGCTCTATGCAAAATGTCTACGTTCTAGGTCTTGTTTTTTTTTCACGCAAGAAGATTTTTAAGTCTTTCCTATATAAACCTATGTAAAATCAAGTGACCTGGTGCCGGGCCATTAATAACCCCAGGGACATAATTTGAACAGCCTTGGCAGAGGACCTTGAGCTGATGCTCCAAGTAAAAAATCTTAAGCTCTTGGCTTTATGGTTTTAGACAAGCAGATTTTTAAGGTTTTACCAATATAAGTCTATTAAAGTCAAGTGAACACTGGGGAAGGGCCAATTTTAATGCATTTTCTTGTCGGTATGTCAGATAGCTAAAATGATGATCATCATTTCATAAAAATATTTCAAACTGGTCAAAAATATGTAGTAAATTACTTAAATATTAGAAAGTTCATGTCTTTTCTTGTTGGTACTTTAAGGGGGACCCTTTATAGTTGAGCTAGAAAGCTATGAAAAAACAGTCTTTAAGTATAAGCAAAATGAAATCTGAAGATGTTTATTTGTAATACTGAGGTATTAGGTACTGTGGTCCTATATAGTCAGTGATATTGATGTGTAGTAGTTACATATGGAATGGGCATACTTATATAATCATACCAAAATCTTGACAAGAAGTATTTTTAACTATTTGATTCAGCCTACTTTTTATTCTGCTCATTTTATTTCTATAGACCCCATTGGAAATAACCTTTAAGCATAATTGGCTTACCTTAGCTGCATAGTACATCTTATTTCAACTTCAGCTTATTACTGCCAAAGGTCAATACTGACTATACTAGGCAGGCGCGTGTCAGGAACATTAAAATTATAAAAGATAATTTTAATGTTGTTTCAACAAATTAAACACGATTTTTGCTAGAGATCTTTATCAAACTTCTATTGTAAACATCTAAAATCCATAGAACTTGTTCAGTCCACTGATAAAAGCTGATACAGTTAGGGCAGCCTTTATATTGTTCCAGAGTCGAAATTCTCTTATTATAAAAGTGTGCTCTCATATGTTGTTCTTATAAACGATCTCATTATCTAAAGTGTTTTATCTGTACCTGTGATATTATCATTTTAGAATGGGCTATGACGAAAAATGATAAGAAATATTGAGTATGGAAATAACCAGGGTTCCCTCCAACTTCAACTTATTACTGCCAAAAGTCAGTACTGACTATACCAGGCAGGCATCTGTCACGAACATTAATATTGTAAACGATAAAAAAACAAAGAAAACAATACTTTTACTAGAGATCTTACTCAAACATTTATTGTGAACATTTAAAATCATAAAACTTGTTCAATCCACTGATAAAAGCTGATACAGTTGGGGTTGCCTTAATTTTGGTCTGTAATTGGTTCAAGAGTCGTATACATTAGTTCTTGGAAAGAATTAGTTCATGTGATGTTGTGTTTTTGTCTGCGTGGTGAGAAAGTTGTTGTTTCTTGTGTCTGTTAGGTGATTGTGATTGACATTGACCTGTTTATTTGATTTTGTAAAGCATAACTAAGCTGGCTTGCTTTCGCCTTTGCTGTAGTGTCGATCATTTTAATTCCTTAATTATATTTGTTACACTGCTTGTATAGATGCAATCTTATGAACGTACCTTGCGGCTGATTACTGGACCATTTCTATTCTGTGAGTGAGGTATTTCTGTTGTGGGTGCAATATGGTTGAGCAGTATTCAACATGGGGCCGTACGTATGTTTTGTATGCTGCTTCAGGAACATATTTAAAATGTATTTTATCATAGATATTGAAAACAAAAGAATATTATCACTGCACTGAGACGAATTGTCTTTGAATTATATTACATAAGATTTGAATATTTCCAAGTTGTGTAATAATATCAGCTTTTTTTAATGAGACATTCTCAGAGGATGAAAGAAACTGCACTGAAACCATGGGTTATTGCTGACAAATCAGGCAGGGTAGACTCAGCTTCGTATTGGGAGAATAACAGATTCCAATATGAAATCTATCTGCACGACATCCGTAGATAAGCCGGCACTGTCAACTGTTCAAAGTGTTTGTGGACAAAGTAAGTTCAAGAACAAGGCCACTATATATGGTTGTAAACATGAACAGAAAGCTTTGCAAGATTATTCGAAATTGATGAAGTCTCGTCATGAGAATTTCACAGTCTCATCTTGTGGACTCTTTTTAAACACAGATCATCCATTTTTAGGTGCTACTCCTGATGCCTTGTTTTCATGCAGTTGTTGTGGACAAGGATTAGTAGAAATAATGTGCACATATTGTGCCAAAGATATTTTACTATCTGATTGTGACATTGAATGTTTGCAAAATGGACAGTTGAAACCTGGACACCGGTACGAATACTAGGTACAGACACAATTAACAGTTACCAAGAAAGAATATTGGGACTTTGTGGTTTGATCTGACAAAGACATTTCTGTCCAGCGAATTCTAACGAATCAATCTTTAGAAAATGAAATCTTGAGTAAATACAAAAACTGTTTTTTTAAGGTGATACTATCAGAATTAACAGGAGGTCTTTAACCCGTGAAAGAAACATGATGATTACAGAGAAGAATTTGAACACAAATGAAATTAGAGTAAGCACTATGACTAAAACAGTAAAACTTCCATGTGTTTGTGGGGTAAAATGCATCGTTTCATTAACAGGTGTTATCAAATGTTACAGTGAAATTTGTAAGTTTGGCTTACATCACGTCAGATGTGTGAATGTGAAATGGAGACCCAAATCTCCCTATTACTGCCCAGTGTGTCGTAAATCCAAATGGCGATTGCACAATTAAATAGTCATGAAATTGGAATGAAAACCGTGCATGACAGAGGAAACTTTCTTGTACGGCAGAAGTTCAGAAGAATGTTTTTTAAATTATCTTCACATTTTTTGGTATGTCATAGAATTTATTTTTTTTCTAATTACCATGTTTTATGTTTTAAACAGGTTAAACTGAAAATAAAGGACAAATTACTGTTTATTGTTTCTGTTATGTATCAAGTGAATCTCACTTGGTTATAATATACTACTCACAAAAAGTCAAGCAAGAAAGATTTAAACTGTTAAACAATTTTAATGAGACCTCAATAGTAAATGAATAGGTGCACAAATAATCTTCAACATTCCATCAAGTGAAATTTAACAAAGCATCTTGAAAATCCATACCGATCTCAGGATACTGTTCACAAAAAGTAAGGCACATGGAAAACAGGTGTTATAAAATGTAAACAGCCAACGCAAATTTCAAACACCTCAGGTTAAAAACACGCGAAACCATTTTCAATAGCGTGTGTGACCTCCATTAGCATCAATATAGCCCTGAATGCGGCGTGGCAGCGAGGCAATAAAGCGGTCCAGCTGGTTCTGTGGGATGGCTCTCCACTCCCTCACAAGGGCTACTTCCAGGACATCCAGAGTGTGGTGACGGACGGGCATCCCACGAACAGCTCACCGAAGAATGTCCCACACGTGCTCGATGGGGTTCAGGTCTGAGGAACGGGCTGGCTAAATGAAGGCGAGCGACATTGTTGTCGTTCAGTTCATTTTGAATGACTCGTGCTCTGTGACATGGAGCATTATCATCCTTGAAAAGGTATTCATCACAAAGTCTCCTCATTTGGGGGATCACTTGAGGCCTGATGACGTCATTTAAGTAGTGTTCAGCATTCTGTGTGCCTTTCCGGAACAGCACAAGATTTGCACGTCCTCCAGCCCAAAAGCCTCCCCAAACCAACAAACTACCGCCCCCATAACGGTCGTGTTCTGCAATTGCACAAGCCGCAAATCGTTCCCCTGGCTGTCTCCAAACTTCCTGACGCCCATCATTGAAATCCAAACTGAATCTGGAATCATCAGTAAAAAGAACTCTTCTCTTCTGATTCAGCCTCCAATTTGCATGTTGGCGAGCCCAGTTGAGACGAGTCTGACGCTGACGCTGACTCAAGGGAACCCGTTGTGCTGGTCGGAGTGGACGGAAGTCAGCTTGTCGAAGCCTGTTCCGCACAGTTTTAGTGGAAACTCTGGTTTCTGTGGCAGGTTCAAGGTCGGATTGCAGTCTTCTGACGGTTACAAAGCGTTGGCGCCTTGCAGAAGTGACACGGTACCTATCCTCTCGTTTGGTTGTAGCCCTCGGACGACCACTTCTTGACCTTGCCGAGAATTGTCCAGTTGCCTGGAAGCGTTAAAAGGCCCTTTGGATGACGCTTCTGTGGACGCCGAGCTGCCTAGCAACGTCACTCTGGGAAACACCATCCTGAAGCATTGCAATGGCATAAGCCACCTCAACTTCTGTCAAAACTCGCCGAACCATTGTCACTAGTGAAAACTGTACAGAAACTAGCCTGAGTTTTCTTTTTAATGAGTGCAATGACGAAGCATAAAACGAAACTGAATCTGAAGAGTCTGATTATCGTGAAATAGTATCTAACACATCAAGTGCTGATTTCTCGTTTTGCACGTGCATCTTGTGCTGAGTGTTAATGGCGTTAGGTTGCAATTATTACGTGCTTTTCTTCACATGTGCACTTATGTGAATATATGTGTCATGGGACCAAAACGAGAAAAATATGATTTTGTTGCTTGACTTTTTGTGAGGAGTATATATCTCTGTCACTTACAAAATGGAAATGATATTATTTGAGGTCATTGCATGCTTATTTTTCAGTTCTGTACATGTCAGTAGAATTTATATAATGCACATAATGTAAATAACTAGAGTACTTATGTCATTAAATTTGTTTGAATTACCAGCTTGTCTTACTTTAAATTAAATAGTGACTAAAATTAGTTAACAGATTATAGCCACACAACACTAACAGTGCTGTACAAACATGGTTTTTATTTTAATATTAATTAAATCTAACAACTGATTCGTTGGTATTAGTGACAGCATAGCAAGCTGCTGCAATCTTATCAATTTTTGGTTGCTCATCATTTTTAAAAAGTCTATCGGAAGCTCGTCTTGAAGAATTGTGAATTTGTTACGCACTAAGCCTATTACTCTTTCTACCTGATTCCTAACATGAGCAATTTTGCGAGTTATTTCAATATTCATCGGCGAAAGTTGTGATCGCCCCGTTGTAAAGCTAGGAATGTTAATTTGGGCACGGTAGATGCCTACACTGTCTGCAATGTCAAAACCGCGATCGACTAGAAACAAATTACCAGGAAGTAGTTTTACCAAAATCCCACAATGCTCCGTAATATACTTGTCACTAACCATACTACGCCCAGATGAAAATGATGAAAATGATATGGATACTTATAAGGTAATGCCTATTTAAAACTTAACGTTATTGTTGTGCTTATATGAAGACATCACATGTACTAGAAACAGCAGAGGTAGATGTTTGAAATGTGTATGCCAAATACTTAACAGGCATATTAAGCTTCAATCTCATGAGTGCCGTCATTACTCTTTCAAATGCACCACGTTCAGACAGTCTTTGCTTTGGTAAATAATCAGCAACAAAATCGAAAATAGTCATCAATGTTAAATAGTTTAGTAAATTTATGAAGTATTTGTCTTGTTCGCCATTTCCCTAAAAAGACTTTTGATTTAACATCAAATAATTCATTTTCAATTGTTGAGAAATGTTCTCTCTTAACAGCCGCTGAGTATCACTGTCAATCAATGAGAAAAATATGATTTTGTTGCTTGACTTTTTGTGAGGAGTATATATCTCTGTCACTTACAAAATGGAAATGATATTATTTGAGGTCATTGCATGCTTATTTTTCAGTTCATTATCTGTACATGTCAGTAGAATTTATATAATGCACATAATGTAAATAACTAGAGTACTTATGTCATTGGCTTGTAACTGGATTTACCTGAACTTGTGCTTCCTCTAAGTTTTCAGTGTGGCCAAAGTGCATGAATGAGCAGATTTTTATCTTTTTAACAATTGGGGTGACTATGTATTAAGGTTCAGTGTATTTATGCTCACACAGGTACAATAGAGCTCTTGCCGCATTATGTTTCTCGTTTGTTTTTTCTGACGTCCCTGTGCTCTATCAAACCTACAGACAATATTAATAACCACAGGTTAAGTTAATCAAATTGATAACATAATTCATTGTTATATTGTTCTCATTTCATTCTTCAAATGCTTGGTTATTAACAAAGCAGGTTATTGACCTTATTATAAAATCACTATACATTGATTCAAATCTGTGTTATAGCATGATTTCATTACACGAAGCACTTGATTTATTTATAAATAAATGAATATTGTTACCTTTTTCTGGTCAGTTTCTTTTATCTTCAGTTTCTTCATAGACTTTCTTGGTGTAAGACTCTCCCTAAGAAGTAGCGTTGGAGCCCACTCAGGATTCGATCTTTCGTACATACTACATGGTTTGCCTGTAGAAAAAATAAACAGTTAAAATTTCATGTCGTTTTACACCATTCAAGCCTCTATAAATGTAGTAAACATTGCAAATATTCGTCAAAGTTATAACTAACGTATCATTGATTCATAAGCACTTACATATCCAATTTGAAATGATAAATGCCAATTTCTGCTCATGTCAATCTACATGTATAACCGATAATTTGATAGTCGTTGGAGTTCGAAAATCTATAAATAACACATAAAGATTAAACTTAATACAAAAAAAATGATCATAGCAGATCTTTGAATATTTAGTCGGGGCATCTTTCCTTTTGATATTAGCAAGCTATTGTCGCCGACGATCTTTACTTAGCGATTTAGTAAAATCGCCTTCGTTCTGTCTGACAGCAGGAATTGAATAGAATCCTCGTTTTATTGTACTATCAGCTCGATTACTAGAACCTTTGACCCAACAAGTAATAACCATTTTAGGTAAAAATATTGTAAAGGTGCAGAAGACGTGAAACGGAAACAATAATATAACGGCTTTTAAGCAGAACTTAAATTTATTCATTAACTCAACGAAGTACAACCAGAATAGATGGAAACAATATGTTTCTGATATCTATATTGAGAACAAACGTTTATGTTTATGTCTATTTGTTTGTTTGTGTTTTGTGTTTGAAAATAAGCAAGAACATAGCAACAGATCAGCGGAGTAACTAAATATAATGTTTACCAGCGGATTTTACTTATAACGTGAAAAGTCACTGTTTTCCCTAAACGGAAGGGAAGCTGCCTTAGACTGTTTCGTCTTACCTTTATACATGTTGGCTCCTTAACTCCAGCGGGTGAAACGTTTAACTTCGAACACAGTCTAGGCCAATGAAATTGCAGAATGGAATCCGCTATTCGTCCACAAGCGTCCGTTATTCTAAGAACTTATTGTCTAATTTCGCCACTGAATTCAAATAACTGCGTTAAAATCCGCTATTACAAGTTTTCTTTTGTTTTACAAAGAATAAAGTTTTAAGAAACACAGTTCTGTTATTACCACATTGATGGTTTTTAATTGATACATCAGGTAGTTTGCGGTTTTCCGCTTAATTTTCATCGTTTGATCGATAGAAGGGACTCATTTCCGCTGGAAATTCGTTGTGATTTTGTGAATCTATTATGTATAATTGTTTTAACGCATAAATGGTCTATGAAAAGGATGATATCAAGTTCTGGAGGATCAGTTTGACATGTAATTCTAGTTAGGTTGAATGCTTTATTGTAAATGTTATAATTGTCATCTATTTCCGCGGGCCACTAAAATTTGTGAGTTTTAAGAAGAAAAAGGATGGTAAGTCACCAAAATAAGACTAATTGCAAAATTATCGTTAATAGCTTCTACTGTCTAGTTTGTTAATATTAGAATTTGGCTATCTCAGTTGTATAACACTATATTACTTGTCATCCAAAATAGGTCAACCGAAAGACAGCTGTTTTTGCCAAACAAAATGGCAGAGGTGTCAAAAAAGCCCGGATGTTATGACGTCATATGAAAATCATGAATTTCATTTTAATCTTAAACTTCCAATTTCAATCACGTGACACCGTATATATTACATGATGTTTCACTGGGTGGTGTACATAGTGGTAGCATCATCCAATGAAACGTCGTGTATTATACAGTGTCACGTAACCTTTTTTGGCATTATCAACACAGAAAGTTAAGGATTAAAATGAAATTGTTTGTCATTACTAGTTTTCTGAGAGCAGTCGATATTTCGTTTGTTTTAATTTAAAGCTCTTGGGGCGAGTGTGAGGTTGGTTCACCCTAGAACCTGGTTTAAATCATTTTTTCCACTGACCGTTCCAAGGCGGTGACCCCTCGGGCTTACTTTTTCGTTAATTGTTAGTGGTGCCTTATTTAAGATAAGATAAGATAAGATAAGATCTTATTCGTGTCATTTTGTCCGTAATTATATACAGTATAAAAGACAACATACCACAATCTAGACTAGTACTATAATAACACAATTTAGCACATTTTAAAAATATCACACTTTAAGACTACCTTTTTACTAAATCACAGAAATACTTGTCACAAACTTGAATGCCAAAAATAAAACTGATGAATAAGAGTCGTCTTAA
Source organism: Cyclina sinensis (assembly GCA_012932295.1). Lineage (NCBI taxonomy): Eukaryota > Metazoa > Mollusca > Bivalvia > Venerida > Veneridae > Cyclina > Cyclina sinensis. The sequence continues at coordinate 42,460,335 of JAAONU010000001.1, read as the reverse complement.
TTAAATCTATAATATTACAGAAATATGGACTAGATGAATATGCACAGGATAACCCGTAAAGTCCAAAGGCTTATTTCCAACGGGGTCCTTGATCTCACATAATATTGATGGTGAACTAACTCTTATGATGTCATACCGAGCACAAAAAATGGACTAACTTGTATTCATATAAAATAATGATCAAAATATAATTACAAAAATAAATAAATAAATAAAAGAAACACGAAAAATTATTGTATGTAAAAAATATATATATATTAAAACTTTAGACGAATTGCACCTAATAAAGCAATGTACATACTAAAAATAAACATATTCACAATTTTCTTTCAAGTACCGTTTAACAGCACGTTTAAAGGCAAATTTTGACTTGATACCTTTTATGTCAGTTGGTAAAGAATTCCAATCTTTAATACAGTTAAATCAAGTTTAATTTGATCAATAAACATATTTATGCTATCTGTCTTGCGTAGGTGTAACATTAAATTTTGACCCCGTTGAAAATTGACCCCATGGGTCATTTTCCAACGGATTCGTGATCAGTTTTCAACGTTGAAAATTGACCCGTCCCGTTAATTAATGACCCAACCACACGTAAAATATTGACCTCCGTTGAAAACTGATCAACTTTAGGCAGGTCATATTTGAACGTTGAGGACTGATCCCAATAATCACACGCAATATACCTATTACCAAACAGATGAAAGATTAATATTTCTGTATTCTTTTCATATTTTAAAGTGATAAACATTTAGTTATTCATTCAAGCGCGCCACGAGCTAATAAGACTTCTAATTACTTGCCAATTCATCGACAATAACTCTGATACTGGTCAGAAATAGAAGTTAAACCCAGCTACCCTTTTTTGAATGCTTATTTACAAACTGATCTACTACAGTCGGGTTATATTTCAATCTCTCGTCAATTTGGGGCCGTTGGTTCGAATGACAGGTGATTGTTTATCACTTGTGTATCAGACGTATTTAAGAGAAACTGCCTAGTGTTATATTAGAAACTATACCAGCTTTTCTTTTGGTGAGCAATTTGGCAATATTTTTTGAAAATATATCTCTGGTTAGGTCAAACGAAACAAAAAAGACTTTTCAGAAAACTGTCAGATTTTGAAGAAATGATCTTATCGGGCACCTTTAATTCCATGCTTTTAGCGTAGAGTAAGACACTTTATGACTTTGAGCGTTCTGTGACACAGCCGCTCTGCTAGAAAAATTAAGGTGTAGTTATAAACGGTAACAGAATAAAGGGGATGATAATATTACCGGTAACCAAATTGTTGTTCATGATGTAGAAAGTTTGGCTGTACGATTTCGGCATAAATTTTCGGATTGTGCGCTTCACAGAGTGATTTGACATGACTGGCATTCGTATAAGTTGGCGTTTTGCTTTCGGTCATGTAAATGTGATGTAATTATATTTATGGCCCGTCGGCAATTAAGAGGTCATTTTACAATGTTGACCTTCTGGGTCATTTCAACATTACACCCCACTACATTGAATAAATAATTTCATATCCAGTTGGGCACTGTTACAATCCTGTTATAGTAATAAACGGGACCTCCGTGGCCGAGTGGTTAATATCGCTGACTTCGAATCACTTAGTCCTCACTGATGTTTATTCGAGCCTCATTCGGGACTTTGTATTCTTCCAGCTGGCTTACGGAAGGTGGTTTATTCTACGAGTTGCCCTCTCTTGATGAAATAATGCACGGACAGCGCCTTGGGTCTTCCCATTAAAGTACCTATATATGAAATCATATTCTTTATTAGTGTCGTATTAAGATAATTATATAAAATGAACTAAAAAACAACCAGTTGGAAAAAGTGTAATTTCAATGCTAAACTCATACAGTCGTACATTTTCATTAGCTTGACTATGCGAATGAGAATAAGAGCTATTCAAATGGCCCCTAGCGTCTGCGTCACACCTTCGTTGAGTTATTATCATAGCCATATCCAAAATAACCACTCAATGCACCAGCCTTCCCAGTGTTCAGCCTTATCAAATACAGTTACACAACCCTTGCATGAATATGGCCCTTGTTTGACTTAACAAATTCTGATTGAGTAACCGTTGATGAAATGAATTCAAACATCACACATGTCTTCCTAGTGATAAAACCTTGCTTTTTAAAGTAGTTCTTTTCGAGACCACTGTTACTTATTTTCTTCTATAATGAATATATTGTAGAATATTTTATGCAGTTTGATAAAACAATACTTTTAAAGAAAACATGTTCTTTACTCAATTTCGAGACTTTAGTTAATTTGGTGCAAAAGTGAACCTTCTATTTTTTTGAGTGTAAACAAGCTCATTCTTTGATTTGACCTGGTGTCCTAGGTTTTGACCCTACATGATCCAGATAAAAATTCATGCGATATTTCATACACAAAAACATTCTGACCAAGTTTTATGTACATTAAATGAACAAAAGCGTTAACAAACTTTCCCCTTGATTTTAATGGGTGACCTGGTTTTTTAACCCATATGACCCAGTTTCGCATTGAGCCTAAGAATGACAGAGATAAACATTCTGAGAATTTTCATGAAATTAGCGTTAATATAAATGTGGCCTCTAGGTTGTTAACAAGTTTTTCCTTTGCTTCGACTTGACGACCATTTTTTACCCGACATGACCCAGTTTCGATCCAGGCCTAGAAAATTAATCATCAAATAAATCATTCTGTGAAAGTCTGTAGAACTTTTTCCCAGTTCAGGGGCAGTGACTCCAGAACCCATTGATTCTAGGCGGTTTTTGTAAATATTGAGATCTTACTGTGACGTCAGTTTTGTGTAAGTGTATTATACTGAGTATGTTAATATGGAAAAAAAACAACAGTAACTGGACATTTTTGAGTGGAAAATTATAGCCAGTGAACAGCAAAGTTCTCTTCGTCGCAGAGAAGATTAAAAATATTTGGATCCATCTGGTTTGCTATAGTTTCAATTCCAGGAATGGTCTATTTTTAAAAGCCCGTACGTAAATCATGTCCGGGCGTGTTTCTGTTTCCTCTAACACTCTCTCATCGCAGAAATCGTTCACAAGTGCGGCGCCGAGAACGACGTCTGACACATACCCCTTGAATTGTTTTGGAACATATTTACTGCGGATGATCACGTGATCAATATTGTACGATGGCTCAATTAATGGCTGCCGGATCGCTCCGTTGAAACACAAAAATCGAGGTAAGCATACAGTTAACGGTAGATTCATTTCTAAAACGTGTCCGCACGGAACGCCTGTATAAGAAACATGTAAATGCATCTTATAGTTTACTTTGTGGCTCACTCTGTTTCGGCCTGAAAGTCGAAAAAGGTGTTTTGGATGTTGAGTACAATGGGCGAACAGGTACTTCTTGTCGTTGTTTTCAGCAAAAGAAACGCATATATTGCAATATTTGCATCGACATCTTGAGTACAATTCTAATTTTGCCTTTCATAAAAAGTTTCCATTGTTTGTAAAGTTGCATTACGAAGATACACATCTATTTACGACGCAAGTACAATGGTCGAACCAGATTAAATGAGTACAATGGTCGAACGATATTATTGCCCACGCCATCTCGTCAAGTTTTACATTTAACTATTCTTGTTTTTCAAATCCTATCGTAAAATTCCAACAAATATTTTGTGACAATCCATTTTTTTTGTAAAAAGCACTAGTGGAACAATCCTGGCAAATGTTACTGCCTTGAAGCAGTAGCTTTCAGCTGGTGATAAAGAAATCCAAGTATGTTCATACATTTACCAGTGAACACTACTATTCATGCTTGAAATATTTGGTATATTCTGGAAAAGATAATTGAAAACCACAGCGAACGTTTAAAGTTTATCACTCGGTTCATTGAAATTGCGTTGTCATAGAAAGATGCATCAAGAGCATAATCACCAAAATTTTAAGCCACAGGACTGAAATTATAATTTGACTGAAACTTGACACAAATTGCGTTAAGATAAGGATCCAGACCTATGAAATAGTTAGAGGCTATTTAGAGAATTTTTTCTTATTCAGCCTCTAACTAACTTAGTATTTGACCTATATTTTTACTTTGTTTGAATATCTTGGCCTCACGCGTTTCTCTAATTGTGTGTCAGTATGTGCAGTGATAAATGTGCAAGATGTTTTAGAGTCATGCCCCCGCCAATTGCCGTAGACAAATGGAACTAATGGATCAAGCTCGTACTTACATGTCTTTCTGATGTCCTTTTAATATTCTCTACTGTAAATTATTTGAGTTTTCACAAACATTGATTAGATCTAGGACAAACACTAATTAGCTTTTAGTGTTTATCCTAGAATTTTTATAAAAATGATGTTTGAAAATGATAAAATAATGCAACGTTTTTTTCATAAAACTAGATGGGTGTTCAGAGGGTGTTGCCCTCGATACTTTGTTAGAATAAATAAAAATCCAAGTACAAAAAGGGCATAACTCTGTCACATGTGACTTTGACCTACAGATTTTGGCACCATCACGACCCTGTTGTCGTAAGCAATATCATTTGAAAGTTTGATGAGGATATGTTAAGAAATGGCAAAGTTATAGCCAACGTTAAGTTTTCGACCGACGGTCAAAGCGACCCCTATGTATCGCCGTTTCTTCGAAAGGGCGACACAAAAAAATAAACGCGATTTCAATGAAATAACGTTCGATTGTATCGGAGTATCCCGTCACCATTTTCGTCACAGTGTGCGGTTACCGTAATTGGCAACCTACTAGTTCGAGCTATATATAGTATTGCTCTTATATTGTTTACTAATGCAATGAAGTCAGGACCTTAGCTGTTAAACAGACAAAATAAATCTTCAAACATATCTTAATCAAATGAAATTCAAAATGTAACCATACAGTTTACTGGCAAGAATGAACTTAAACCTCTTGTCGACAATTTGATTACCATGAATATATTAGGGTCTTGTACATTTATTTGATTTTTTGGCGCTCTATTTCACAGGAAGATATACCAATCAATATTATTTATTTGATGATTTATTACTAGTATCCTTAAACTGTCACCCTTTTCAGTACTTAATAAAGGACATTAGAAAGCCTAGAATATACGTGTTGGCACCATCCGTTGATTCTTACAATTTTCAACGGCGACTGGCTGGGTATGGGACAGGAGGGTGGCAAGCCTCCAAAACCCGTTGCACAAGTACGAGTGCACATAATGATACGCCAAAGAGAGTGCACATAATGATACGCCAAAGAGAGTAAGAGTTTAGCATAATTTCATCTAATTGATATTCAAACAAAGTATAAATTTAAGTAAAACACTAAGTGAGATAGAATAGGACTGAATAAGAGAAATTTTAGCGACTAAGAAGACTCAGTGGTTACTAAATTCCCTCCTTTTGAGTTTCTAAACCATATAAATTTCTCTAACTGTTACGTAGTCAGGGGCCAACATTTTGCAGTCTAGAGCGTTGACGTACGTGGTGGCGTAGTTTTTTTTTAAACTTACATGATAAGGTAGATTTTGTTGTAGTGTTTACATCGTGTGCGATTTAAACCATAATGTTCTAAAATAATTTCACATTTATAGTTATTTTCGTTAATTCGTATCATGGAGACAGTATACTACAGATAATAGTGTATGACTAACAAATTAACCACATCCATTAAATCTAAGAATTTCTCTTACCCTTCACTCTTCAGCCTTGTATCTGTTTGAATTTTTGGGACAAGGTATGAAAAACAATAATAATTCAATGTAAAACTTGACGAGATGGGGATGGCAATAAAATCGTTCGACCATTGTACTCATTTAATCTGGTTCGATATTTGTCAATTAGTAGATACGGAGGTTTGCTAAAGATATTATCTTTAACGTCTAATACGGGCTCGTAGTGGTCATTTCGGTGTAGCATGTAAACGTTGTCTTCGGTCGTTGAATTTATTGGCGAAAATTTGGTCCAGCATGTTCTTCCCCCATAATTGCAATACACATACACGTTGGTGTTTAACATTGTTGCAAATGCCCGAATTTCCACATCCGTCCCCCATTGTCCACATTTCCACATTTCGGTTTTATTCAAATACACCGATAAAGTATCATCTGTATATCCCTCAAATAGTGCATAGTTAGTTAATATGTAATTTACAATGCCAAGTCTTATTTCAGTATGTTAACTTTGTACCCCAGATACCAAATAGCTGAATGTTCGGAACAAGCAATTACCATCGCCTTTCATTTGTGCAGTTTTGTCTGGTCGAGCAGTAATACTCATTGGTCTATTATTAACCTGTCTATGATAGTTCCTGACTTTAATACCAAATACCTGACATGTTTCATCTTGCCACGTATGTCCAAAAGGGTCAAATGATATGCTACTACTCGCCGTTACCTGAGTAATTACAATATCTTCGTTGTTATTCATGCACACTTTTCTTTAAGGGAAGGCCACTTTCTTGTTGTTTTCGTTTGTGCTTGCTTTCGGTTCCAAGCATGTGGACACGGTGATCAGCCGTGTCTGGTGTCTTTTCACGCTGACTGGCAGTGTTAGGTTTCTTGCCACGCTGACTGGCGGTGTCTGTTGCCTTCTTACGCTGACTAGTGGTGTCTGGTTTCTTGTCACTCAGACTAGCGGTGTCTGGTTTCTTGTCACTCTGACTGGCGATGTTACGTTTCTTGTAACGCTGAATGGCAATGTCTGTTGCCTTCTCACGCTGACTTGTTATGTCTGGTGTTTTGTCACGCTGACTGGTGGTGTCTTGTTTCTTGCCACTCAGACCGGTGGTGTCTGGTTTCTTGTCACGCTGACTAGCGATGTCTTGTTTCTTGTCACGCTGACTGGCGATGTCTTCGTTCTTGTCACGCTGTCTGGCGTGATCTGGTGTCTTGTCAGGCTGACTTGCGATGTCCTGTTTCTTGCCACTCAGACCGGCGGTGTCTGGTTTCTTGTCACTCTGGCTGACGACGTCTAGTTTCTTGTCACGCTGACCGGTGGTGTCTTGTGTCTTGTCACGGTGATTGGCGGTGTTTGGTGTCCTGTCACGCTGATTGGCGGTGTCTGGTGTCTTTTCACGCTGACTGGCGGTGTCTGGTGTCTTTTCACGCTGACTGGCAGTGTCTGATGTCTTGTCACGCTGACTGGCGGTGTCTGTTGTCTTGTCACGCTGATTGGCGTTGTCTTGTGTCTTGTCACGCTGATTGGCGGTGTCTGGTGTCTTGTAACGCTGACTGGCGGTATCTGGTGTCTTATCACGCTGATTGGCGGTGTCTGGTGTCTTCCCAAGCTGATTGGCGGTGTCTGGTGTCTTATCACGCTGATTGGCGGTGTCTGGTGTCTTCCCACGCTGATTGGGGGTGTCTGGTGTCTTCCCACGCTGTTAACCGTTAAAAAATGACCCCATTGTTGATCAAAATCTAACGACTGATCAGGTCTCAACGAATTTTTTATCAAAATTTAATGTTGAAATGTTGGCAGTGTCAGTTCTCAACGTTGAAAAATGACCTAGGGTCTGTTCTCAACGTTGAAAAATGAACCATAGGTTCAATTTTCAACGGGGTCAAATTTAATGTTACACCGGCATGAGTCCGCCTTTTAAAGCGACGCACTTTTTTCTTACTAGTATTCGTAGTTCCTGTCGGATCCAGTACTCGTACTGTATTCTTCCGCAAAATCCCCTACCGTACCATACTACTTTGAAAACAAATGGCGGAGACGTTTACTGTTCAGTACATAGGGCAGTTAAAAGGGGAGTAACACACAATAAATCATTTTAAAAAACAAAAAAGGAATACGAAAAATCCATCTGAAGTATTATGAACTGTATTTTTGTCAAAATTGCTTGTTTATAATTATCCGTTTGACACGGCCATTGTAGGAGTTCTCGGATAAGATCTGTCATCGGCTTATGTGTTATTTCTTTGCAAATAGCTAGGTGTATAGTAAAAAAAAATGTATGGCAGTTCACTTACTTTTCACTGTGTTACAAGTGTGATTAAAAGAACATTCAGTACAAAGCTGTACAAAATGTATGAAAACCACAGGAGCCTGACAAAAAAATAAAGAAAAATTAAATATGTATAGTGGGGATTTTGTTTTGTTTTGGCTTTTTAAGTTAACTATTGATAGAATTTCAGGCTTCTATGGTGAACATATAAATAGTTTCTAATCAGTGGACAGTACATTTTATTCAAACATAGCTGAACCATAAATGTCAGTTGTTTTTTTTTTTTCCAAATAAAGTTTAAGTTTATGTTAGTGTTAGGCAACACCTTTACTGTCATCAAGAATCTGTTAATTACTATTTTTGAAAAACCTTAGTTGTTTGTCATAAAACATGTTTGCCATTATACATGGTGTTATAATTTCCCCTTATGTTTCTGAAAAAAAAATCAAGTAGTAAGAATAGTAGATATAACTTTTTCAGGTGATGTCGACCAAAATGAAGTTGTTTCATTGCCATGAACATTCAGTGTGCACAAAGTGTGAAATACACACTGAATTACTGCCACATTATTAAGGAAAGTTTTTTTGTGCCGGTGTTTTGGCATTTTATTAATCAGAAGATATCTAATCCAATATTGAGCACAAGGTTATTACACTATCATCATCATCATGTACAACAAAGACAGAATAAAGAGTGATAAAAAGTGTTTGTTTATTCATCCTTAACTAGAAATTATGTATGTTTGATCCTCACTTTAGAAAACAAACACGCACATTTGCTTTATTCATCATAGAATTTCATATGAATATTAATTAGACATGTATGCAGTAAACCAGTGAAATAATGAGTTCTTGTAGTTTAAAGAAAAACACTTTCTACCTTGTTGAAAGAGTTCTGAGTTCAAATCTCAGCAGGAACATACTCGCACTGGTAACTGTGCATGAAGCTTTAAATGTTTTTTTTTTCTATTATAATAACAAGGGGGTGATATTTAGTTTCAAAATAGGTAACAAGTATGATATATAGCAATATTATTTTTTTTTAAAGAAACTATTTGCTTGAAAAACGTACCATAACATACTAGTGTTTTACATTCTGTAGTTTCTCTTACCCCAATATTAAAAAAAATTGTTACACCATACAGTTTTCAAACAACTCTGTGATGTCTGTTGAAATCTGTCATATTTTGTTTATTTTCAGCATTGGAATCATTCTTTACATCATGGTGTCATTATACTCAAGGTAAACACAAGCAATGGTGTTGAAACTCAAGCTTTTGAGACATCACTACTTGAATAAGTGTGGTGGCACCAAGTATCAGGTATACCAAGGTATTATGACAATCTCATTGTGTGTAAAAAAATCTCTTTTTTTATCTGACGTACAAATACTGAATACACTAATGTATTATTTTGATAGTGGTACTAAGTATTTTATGTAATCATTGTATATTAAACATAATGAAGTTAAAGAGAGATTAAAAGTTCTATTTAGATACTGGGTCTCCTAAATGACGCTTGCACAAGTACTGAATCATTAAACTTTAAAATTATACATATTATCTTTAATGATCATTTTTCTACTTGTTCCCTCCAAGAGTACAATTACTAGATCTACACATTTATAAACTTAATCTATGCATATTATCTTTATTAATTATTGTCTTACTTATCCGATCTAAGGTACAAGTAATGGATCTACCCATTAATAAGCATTACCTCTTAAATAACATTTATTAATCATTCTCTTACTTATCATTTGTAATGTACAAGTACTGGATCTACCTACTGAAAACTTTATCTATGCATATTATATAAATTTATCATTTTCTAACTTATCCGATCGAAGGTACGAGTACTGGATCTACCTATTTTAAACTTTATCTATGCATATTATCTTAATTAATCATTACCTAACTTATCCATTCTAAGGTACAGTTACTGGATCTGCCCATTTATAACTTAACTATGCATATTATCTTTATTAATCAGTTTATAACTTATCCATTCTAGGGAACGAGTACTGGATCTAACCTTTTTAAACATTACCTATTCAAATTACCTTTAGTAATCATTTTCTAAGTTATCCATTCTAAGGTACAAATAATGGATCTACGATTTTTCACTTAATTTATGCATATTATCTTTATAAATAAATGTCTAACTTATCCATTCTAAGGTACGAGTACTGAATCTACCCCTATATAAAAATTACCTTTTTAAACTACCCTTTTTATCATTCTCTAACTTATCCATTCATAGTTACAAGTACTGGATCTACCCATTTTAAACGTTACCTATGAATATTATCTTTATTAATCATTCTCAAACTTATCAAGTACTTGATCTATCCATTTATAAACATTACCTATTCAAATAACCTTTATTTTTTCATTCTTTAACTGATCGATTCAAAAGTACAAGTACTGCAACTACCCATTTAAAACTTTATCTATGCATATTATCTTTATGAATCTAAGTCTTACTTATCCATTCTAGGGTTCGAGTACTGTATCTACCCATTTATTAGCATTACCTATTCAAATTCTCAAACTTATCAAGTACTTGATCTATCCATTTATAAACATTACCTATTCAAATAACCTTTATTTATCATTCTTTAACTGATCGATTCAAAAGTACAAGTACTGCAACTACCCATTTAAAACTTTATCTATGCATATTATCTTTATGAATCTAAGTCTTACTTATCCATTCTAGGGTTCGAGTAATGGATCTACCCCTTTATTAGCATTACCTATTCAAATTGCCTTTATTTATCATTCTCACACTTATCCATTCTTAGGAACGACTACTGGATCTGTCCATTTATTAACACTACCTGTTACAATTACGTTTATTTATCTATCTCTTAATTATCCATTAAGGGTACAAGTACTGGATCTACCCATTTATAGACATTAACTATTCAAATAGTCTTTATTTTTCATTCTCTTACTTATCCTTCTAAAATATGAGTACTGGATCCAATACCTATTCAAATTACCTTTATTTATCACTCTCTTAATTATCCATTGAAAGGTACAAGTACTGGATCTTCCTATTTATAGACATAACCTCTTCAAACGGCCTTTATTTTTCATTCTCTTACTAAACCATTCTGAGGTACAAGTACTGGATCTACCCATTTTAAACTTTATCTAACCATATTTTCTTATTAATATTTTTTATTACTTATACCCTTCCAAGGGTCGAGTACTGGATCTACCCATTTTAAACTTTATCTAACCATATTTTCTTATTAATATTTTTTATTACTTATACCCTTCTAAGGTACGAGTACTGGATCTACCCATTTATAAGCATTCCCAATTCAAATTACCTTTATTTATCATTCTCAAACTTTTCCATTCTAAGGAACGACTACTGGATCTACGATGTTTCACTTTATCTATAAATTTTATCTTTACTAATCATTTTCGAACTTATCCATTCTAAGGAACGAGTACTGGATCTACCCATTTATAAACATTACCTATTCAAATTACCTTTATTTTTCATATTCAAACTTATCCATTCTAAGGTACAAGTACTGGATCTACCCATTTTTAACTTTATCCATGCATATTATCTTTATTAATCTTTTTCTTACTTATTCAATCTAAGGTACGAGTACTGGATCTACCCATTAATAAACATTACATATTGAAATTACCTTTATTTATCATACTTTAACTGATCTATTTGAAGGTACAAGTACTTGATCTACCTTTTTTAACTTTATCTATGCATATAATATCTATAAATCATTTTTTAACTTATCCATTCTAAGGTTCGAGTACAGGATCAACTGATTTTAAGCATTACCCATTCTTATTACCTTTATTTATCTTTTTCAAACTTATTCATTCTAAGGAACGACTACTTAATTTACCCATTTTTAATTTTATCTATGCATATTATGTCCATTAATCATTTTCTCACTTTTTTATTCGAAGGAACGAGTACTGGATCTACCCATTTATAAACATTACCTATTCAAATTACCTTTTTTATCACTCTCTTACTTATCCATTATCAGGAACAAGTACTGGATCTACCCATTTATTAACATTACCTGTTCAAATTACGTTTATTTATCACTCTCTTACTTATCCATTGTAAGGTACAAGTACTGGATCTACCCATTTATTAACATTACCTGTTCAAATTACGTTTATTTATTTCTCTCTTACTTATCCTTTGAAAGGTACAAACACTGGATCTACCAATTTATAAGCATTGCTTATTCAAATTGCCTTCATTTTTCATTCTCTTACTTAACCATTCTAAAATGTGAGTACTGGATCCAATACCTATTCAAATTACCTTTATTTATCACTCTCTTAATTATCCATTGAAAAGTACAAGTACTGGATCTTCCCATTTATAAACATAACCTCTTCAAATGGCCTTTATTTTTCATTCTCTTACTTAACCATTCTGAGGTACAAGTACTGGATCTACCCATTTTAAACTTTATCTAACCATATTGTCTTTATTAATATTTTTGATACTTATCCATTCTAAGGTAGGAGTACTGGATCTACCCATTAATAAGCAATACCTATTCAAATTACCTGTATTTTTCATTCTCACACTTATCCATTCTAAGGAACGACTACTGGATCTATGATGTTTCACTTTATCTATAAATATTATCTTTATTAATCATTTTCGAACTTATCCGTTCTAAGGAATGACTACTGGACCTACCCATTTATAAACATTACCTATTCAAATTACCTTTATATTTCATTCTCTTACTTATCCATTCTTAGGAACAAGTACTGGATCTGCGTTTTTTTTTCACTTAATCTAACTATATTACCTTTATTAATCTTTTTCTTACTTATTCATTCTTAAGTACAAGTACTGGATCTACCCATTTATAAGGATTACTTGCTCAAATTACCTTTATTAATCATTCTCATACTTATCCATTTTAAGGAACGATTACTGGATCCACTGAAATAAACCAGAAATGTTAAGATTGAGAATAGTAATAATTCAACTTTTTTACATCTTGTACAAGTCCTGGATCTACCAAGAAAAAAAAACATGTAATGTTTAAAATGTATAGAGTTTACTGAACCAAAATCATATCCGTGTTACAAGTATTCAATTTTTGTATTGAACTGTTCACGCTTTCAGGGATATATGAGTCATATATGCTTTTTTAACCAGTACTGGATCCACTGAAATAAACAACATATGTAGAGATTTAAATAGGCTATATTTTTAACTACTGCTTAAGGCTTATACAAGTACTGGATCTACCAAGAAACTACATGTCTGATTTACTTGTATTGCTTTAATTAGCCAAAACTATGTCTCCTGTACGAATACTGGATCCACTGAAATGAACAACAAATGTTAAGATTGAGAATATTTATAATTCAAATTCTTTACATCTTGTACAAGTCCTGGATCTAGCAAGAAAGAAACATGTAATGTTTAAAATAAATAGAGTTAATTGAACAAACATTATATCCCTGATACAAGTATGTAATGTATTTAATGAAGAGTTAAAGCTTTCGGGGATATATTAGTCATATTTGCTTTTTGTACGAGTACTGGATCCACTGAAATAATCAACATATGTTGAGATTTAAATAGGCTATATTTATTTTTATTGTTTAAGGCTTATACAAGTACTGGATTTACCAAGAAACTACATGTCTGATTTACTTGTATTGATTTAGTTAGCCAAAACTATGTCTCCTGTACGAATACTGGATCCACTGAAATAAACAACAAATGTTATGATTGAGAATATTTATAATTCAAATTTTTTACATCTTGTACAAGTCCTGGATCTAGCAAGAAAAAAACATGTGATGTTTAAAATAAATAGAGTTAATTGATCAAACATTTTATCCCTGATACAAGAATTTAATGTATTTATTGAAGATTTAAAGTTTTCGGGGATATATAAGTCATATTTGCTTTTTGTACGAGTACTAGATCCACTGAAAAAAAAAAACAACAAATGTTAAGATTGAGAATATTTATAATTCAATTTGTTACGTCTTGATCATGTCCTGGGTCTACCAAGAAAGAAACATGTAATGTTTTATATGCACACAGTTTATTGAACCAAAATCATATCCCTTGTATAAGTATTCAATGTTTTTATTTAACAGTTCAATTTTTCAGGGATATATTAGTCATACTTGCTTTTTGTACAAGTACTGGATCCATTGAAATAAACAACATACATTGAAATTGAAATAAGCTATATTTCACATTTCACCTCTTCTAAAAGTACTGGATCTACCAAGAAACTACATGTCTGATAAACTTGTTTTGACTTAGTTAACCAAAAGTATGTCTCTTGTACGTGTACTTGATCCACTGAAATGAACAACATATGTTAAGATTGAGAATATTTATAATTCAATTTGTTACATCTTGTACAAGTCCTGGATCTTCCAAGAAATAAACATGTAATGTTTAACATATATAGAGTTTATTACATTAAAATCATATCCCTTGTACAAGTATTCAATGTTTTTATTGAACAGTTCAAGCTTTCGGGGATATATAAGTCATATTTGCTTTTTGAACCAGTACTGGATCCACTGAAATAAACAACATATGTTGAGATTTAAATAGGCTATAATTTTTAACTACTATTTAAGGCTTATACAAGTACTGGATCTACCAAGAAACTACATGTCTGATTTACTTGTATTGATTTAGTTAGCCAAAAATATGTCTCCTGGACGAGTACTGGATCAACTGATATGAACAACAAATGTTAAGATTGAGAATATTTATAATTCAAATTCTTTACATCTTGTACAAGTCCTGGATCTAGCAAGAAAGAAACATGTAATGTTTAAAATGTATAGAGTTAATTGAACAAACCTTATATCCCTGATACAAGTATTTAATGTATTTATTGAAGAGTTAAAGCTTTCGGGGAAATATTAGTCATATTTGCTTTATGTACGAGAACTGGATCCACTGAAATAATCAACATATATTGAGATTTAAATAGGCTATATTTATTTCTATTGTTTAAGGTTAATACAAGTACTGGATCTACCAAGAAACTACATGTTTGATTTACTTGCACTGGCTTAGTTAACCAAAAGTTTGTCTTTTGTACGTGTACTGGATCCACTGAAATGAACAGGAAATGTTAAGATTGAGAATAGTAATAATTCAAATTCTTATCATCTTGTACAAGTCCTGGATCTACCAAGAAAGAAACATGTAATGTTTAACATGTGTAGAGTTATTGAACCAAAATCGTATCCGTTGTACAGGTATTCAATGTATTTATTTGACAGTTTAAGTTTTCGGGGATATATGAGTCATGTTTGCTTCTTGTACGAGTACTGGATCCATTGAAATAAACAACATATTTTGAGATTGAAATAAGCTGTATTTCACAATTGTTTACCTCTTATAAATGTACTGGATCTACCAAGAAATACATTTAAAGTTTTACTTGTTTACACTTTAGTTAACCAAAATTATTTCCTTGTAACCGCATTCAATGTAGGTTTTTAATATTTCATGCTTTTGGGGACATATAATTCATATTTACTTGTTGTTTGGGTACTGGAGGTTCTGAAAATAACATCTTATGTTAAGATTAAGATTAGTTGTAATTCTTACCCTCAGGAACAAAAACTTCATCGACTGAAATTCATTTACTGTTTTGCTGGTATTGTCTTTGATAAATCAAAATGTCCTTTGTACAAGTACTTGATATATTTATCTAATATCTCATATATTTAACATGTTTGTGAGATATATTATTAGTATTCATATTTGCTTCTTGTACGAGTACTGGATCCACTGAAAGAAACAACATGTTCAGATTGAGATAAGTAATAATTCATAATTCCCTACTACTAATACTGGATCTATCGACAAACTACATGTTTAATTTACTTGTATTGACTCATTTAAGTAAAATTATGACCCTGGTACAAGCTTCAATATACTCAACATTTCATGCATTTGAGCCTTTTTTGTATTTATATTGCTTCTTGTATGAATACTGAGTTTACTGAAAAAAAGCTTCTTTGATAAAATTACCAACGTTCTGGAACGAATGATAGATCTAGCGAGAAATATTTTACTGACATTCACTTCAGTTAGAATAAATTATATCTCTGGAACAAGTATCGGGTCTTATAATCTATACATTAATTCTTATAACACTTACAAAGTTTTTTCCTTACTTAATTCATTCGGGAGTACAAGTACTGGATCCACTGAAATAACATATATGTTAAGATGGAGATAAGTAATTTTTTTTTTACCTCTTATTCAAATATTTGATCTACTAAGCAATACATGTGGAGTTTTACTTGTAATGACATTAATTGATTCCTTGTAGAAGTATTAGATCTATTTATCTAATATCCCATGCTTTCGTGAACATATTTTTGACATCTACTTCTTGTTCGAGTACCGGATCCACTGAATTAAACTACTTAGGTTTAGATTCAGACCAGTAATAATTCAAATAACTATTCCCCAGGTACATGATAAATAAGAAATAGATTTTATTTTTGTTAATTTTTAACAACATTAAGTAAATACTTGAGAATTAATTTGTTCATATATTTCTTTAAAAATTAGTATGTTATATTTCTTTAAGTCAATATTTCTTTAAGTCAATATTTTCCTACGTACCTGTTTTTATTCTAAGGTATTTAGTCTTAATTTAAAGTACAAATACTTAATGTACTGGTTTAAATTGCAAAATGTGGAATGTTCAAATGCTCAGAGATATTTCTGAAATAGATAGTGAATTGACGATTAAAATGCTTTATATCTTCTAAGATGTGTATAAAATATTTAGATTTATTGCACATTTTACTGAATCTTATGAATATTCATTCAATAAAACATTCAAAAATCTTTATGATACATGATACATAAACAAAAACTTTTACTTTACTGTACAAAAAGATTTCAACTTATCAGTATTCAGTACAGTACGGTAGGGAATTTCTATAGGCGAAGATAGTACTAAATAGTTCTATTCCATTTTCCGATTAATACAAAATATTTATAAACAAATCCATTCAGTTCACGTTTTTTCTATTATTTCACAGCTATTTTGGTTCAAAAGAAGGAAAAATAGAAAATAAAAAGTCAACTTTAAAGCACATAATAATCCGCCGCACACTTACGAGTACTAGATCTACTGTACTACGAATACTGTGTGGAAAAAACTGCCTGTGTTAAATTCCGCTGATAAAACAGTATATAAAGAAGTGTTAGCTCCGTAATTATGCGTTGATATTAAATTCTTACCACCACCCGTATAGTCTGGATTACCTGCCCTTTTCTCTCCGTTCAATAGTACTAAAATTTTATAGTACGACGGGAACCAGACTACCACCCGTAGGCTTTCCGTGACCTCTACCTAAGCGTGTATTTATACGCGAAGAAAAAAAAAAACCTTTACCGTACTGATTTCTGAAATAAACAACAACAACAACACAAATGTTTTTAAAAAAACTAAAGAAATAAATGTTAACAGTAAGTTTGTGTTATTATTAAAGTTTCAGTACTGGTAGACTAGTGAGATTATTACAAGGCAGTGGCTACGGTTACGGAACCACAGTTTTGTATTACTATTATTATATTTGACCCTAATAGGTAAACAATTTTCTTTAACTTAACTGATGTATAAGCTATAACTTTCCTATGTGGTAAAGATTATACATCTGATTTGACCTATGGCGTTCATATGTGAAATAATGTACATATCATGAACAGTTGTTATTCTTTTGACATATTCAATACTGGCCACTCTGGTGAATGGTTAGATCTTCCTTATTTAAAAGTAATCATTTGTTTTACTCTGACTGCTGTTTGATAGTGATCATTGAAATGTGATGTATATATGCAAATGATGAAGTGCTTTTGTTATTACTACTGTTATGTTCTAATATACAGTGCCATTGCATTTCTCGCAAATGCATCCTTATTTTTAGCTTACCTGTCACTTAGTGAACTGATGAGCTCTTCTGAATACATGATGTGCCTCTTCGTCTGTCAACATTTAGCTTCAAATAACGTCTCTAAACTGCTAGGCGAAATGCAATGAAACTTGTAGGAGATGATCCTTGCATGAATTTCTTCCAAAATTGTTTAAAGAATTCATTCCATGCAGAACTCTGGTTGCCATGGCAACCATAAGGAAAAACTTTAAAAATCTTCTTGGAAGTAACTGCAAGGCTTTGAGCTTAGATATTTGGTATGAAGCATCATCTATAAGTCCTCTTACAAGGTTCAAATCATGACCCCTTGGGGGTTGAGGTCAAGTTTTACATAGAGTTATATATGGAAATCTTAAAAAATCTTTTTGTCAGAAACCACAAATCTAGAGGTTACATATTTGGAATGAAGCATCATCTAGAAGACCTCTACAAAGATTGTTCAAATCAATGCTCCTTTGTCAAAAATGACCCTGCCCTAGGGGTCACAAGTTTGACATAGAGTTATGTAGAGAAAACTTTAAAAAATCTTCTTGTCAGAAACATGAAGGCCTAGAGCTTTGATATTTAGTATGATACACTCTCTAATAGACCTTTACGAAATAGTTTAGATTATGGCCCTTGAGTCAAAAATAGCCCTACCACAAGGATCAAATGTTTATTTAGAGTATTATAGGGGAAAATTAAAACAATCTTCTTGGAAAAAACCTAAAGGCCTAGAGCTTAATATTTGGTATGAGGCATCATCTAGAGGACCTCTACAACAAATGTTCAAATCATGGCCCATGGGTCAAAAATTACCTTGTCTGAAACATAAAGGCCTAGAGCTTAGATATCTAGATTTTTATACATAGTCTAGTAGACCTTAACCAAGATTGTTCATATTGTGACCCATGGGTCCAAAAATGGCCCGGTCCAAGGGGTCACATGTTACTATATATATAGATTTATTAAAGGAAAAATTAAAAAATCTTCTTGGAAAAAAACACAAGGCTTATAGTTTAGATATCTGGTTTGTAGCATTGTATAGTAGACCTTTACTTAGATTGTTCAAAAATGGCCTCACCCTAGGAGGTCACATGTTTATATAGAGTTATATAGGAAACACCGCAAAAATCTTGTTAAAGAGTTAAGATATTTGGAGTATATATAGCATTGTCTAGTAGACTTCTACAGTTGCTCCTGTACCTTTTATAGAGCGACCTATGGCCATCATGGCCCTTTTGTTTGATTTTCTTGAAATCTTATTTTATTCTTAAGATATTTTTGCATAAATTTGAACTGAACTTTGATGACTGGCAAAGATTATGATCATACTGTATGGAATTTGGATCCTGCTATGGTGCTCAGGTGAGCAATATAAAACCATCATGGCCCTTCTATATTCTTTTTATATAATTATATAATATAGTGAGAAAGACTTTTCTGTGTGTAACTTTTCTTTGAATTTAGAACTACTTAAGCTTTTATTATCATTGGAAAACTTTGTTTTTTTCCTATATCACCGTTTCTTTTTAAATGTATCGAGTTGCATGATTATATAAATTGAAGTAGCATACTCAACTTTTTAATGGAACATCTTTTTATAGTAAAGATTTCATTTTGGAACTAGGTGATACGGACAAAATAAAATTGTTGAATTGACCTGATCTGTTTTTTTCTGATTAGACCGGCAATTAATCGTTTATTAGCTCGACTATTCGAAGAATAGTTGAGCTGTTACGGTCACCCTTTCGTCGGCGTCCGCGTCGGCGTCCGCGTCCACTCCTTGGTTAAGAAGTTTTATGAAAAAGACTTCTTTCTCAAAAAGTATTAGACATACAGTCTTGAAACTTTATACACTTGTTCAGCATCAACATCTCAAGATACCTACTAAGTAAGATAACTCTGACTTGCATTTTGACCAAATTATGGGCCTTTTTCGACTTAGAATTTTTGGTTAAGAAGTTTCATGAAATATGGTATTTCAAAAACTATCAATCATACAGCTTTGAAACTTCACACACTTGTTCAGCATCAATATCTAAGCACCCAAACTAAGATAGATAACTCTGACTTGCATTTTGACCAAATTATGGGCCTTTTTCGACTTAGAATTTTTGGTTAAGAAGTTTCATGAAACATGGTATTTGAAAAACTGTCAATCATACAGCTTTGAAACTTCACACACTTGTCCAGCATCAATATCTAAGCACCCTTACTAAGTTGGATAACTCTGACTTGCATTTTGATCAAATTATGGGCCTTTTTCGACTTAGAATTTTTGGTTAAGAAGTTTCATGAAACATGGTTTCTCAGAAACTAGTTAAGCTATTACCGTATAAGTACTTATTTCTGCGGGCTCAATATTCTGCGGTTTTTATCAAAACAAGGGGGTCTTAAATTTCTGCGTACCTTATTTCTGCGGCAACATCAATTTGGCATAGGTATGTTTTATTTCTGCGGTTCTGTATTACCGTTTTTCAAAAAATATGTTTTTAACAGATCGTTGACGTCTGGTTTAAAATATAGATGAATGATAAAAGTATCGTCATCGTCATATGCTGAAAACGGAATAACAAATAAAAATTTAATCAAAATTTATTTCAGTAGGTTATGAAACAACAGTTAATTTGCATTTATTTAATTGGAAGACATCGAGTCGTTTTCCCAGTGATAGGAATTCACCTGTGAATAAAAAAAGTGTTAATCACGCCTTTTGATCCCTATAGATCATTTAACAATATGGGTACAATAGATCGTAATGATACAAAAAGATTACCGGTATGTTTATAACAGTTTATAACAATACAATGCTAAACAAAATTATCAAAATATTATCTTTTATTTATAGCAACAGTTACAGTATTTATAGAAAACATTAAACCTGCATTTAATGTAATATACATTTTGTTTTTGTTTTTATCATACCGATATGCTTTATTTTAAAAGTTTAAATCTTAATAAAATTATTGTGATATGGAGTACCGGTATTATAACGTTTTAATTTACCTTGCAGTGTACCAGCAAATTTTTTTCTATACGTTTATTCAATACCAATACATAATCATAATATAACGGTAATGTAATGACAAAACAGTAAGCGGCAGCAGTAAAGCCGACAACGCTAAAGGGCAGTGTATTATACAATACCGGAAGAACACAATGTCACATTAATTTGCATCAAACATACAGCAAGATCGGCTTAAATTTCTGCGGATTTTAAATCTGCGGTCTCGTTTTCATCCGCAGATATAGCAGAAATAAAGTTCCCGCAGAAATAAGTACTTATACGGTACTTTGAAATTTAATACATGTATTTATTGGTGACATCTTAGGTCAGGGACCAAGTTCTGTATGTCTGACACAAATTTTGACTAAATTATGCCTGTTTTTTGACTTTGAAATGTTTGGTTAAGAATTTTTACTTAAGTTAACTTAATCAGTTTGGATCATTTTATGTGGCCATACTCTACACTTGCATTTTTACAAAAAACACTACTCTTTACTCGATTTAAGCGCCGTATAGTCGAGCGTGTGGTCCTATGACCGCTCTTGTTTTCATCCCCTGTTTTCAATTCAATGTTGATTTGTTTGGGGTTTAACGCCGATTTTAACATCTTTCTGGTCATATCTCGGCGGTCAGTCCACCTAACCGGCTTTCCTGGATTACTAACCAGTAATTACCAATTTCTCCGCAAGTGACTGACTACTTTTCCCACATGATCTGCTCTAGAACAGCGGTGAGAGATGAATAGCCATATGAAAAATCTCCACAGAGAAATTTGCGCCCAGCCCAGGAATCGAACCAGCGGCCTTTGGATTACAAATTCAGCGCTCTATCTATTGAGCTAACCGGGCGGGCCAATTCAATGTTGAAGATGGCGGATAAGTGTGGGCGAAGAAAGGATGGCAAATACTCCCTGACCTTTCAGTCTTTGTTGCTTTTCCAGAGTGAGTATTGAACACAGTATAGGAAAATTTGTTTAAATTATTTAGTGATGCAGGACAGTGAGGAGGATAGTACTACGTACTTTCCTCACATTTGGATCTCCTTTCAGATCAGTAGATCCATCTGATATTCATCACAATAACTGTCTTTCAAAAGAGTATATTACTAGATAGTTCTCACTATCTAGAAATATACTGACTTATATAACGAACAAGATGTTTTAACAGAGTAATAAAAGTAGACAGATCTCTGTATTTCATGAGTAGATCCACCTGACGTGTATCACAAACATAGCCTTAAAACAGAGTTTATTTCTAGACAGATCTCTGTATTTCATGAGTAGATCCACCTGACGTATATCACCAACAAGACGTTTTAACAGACTAATAAAAGTAGACCGCTCTCCGTTTTTCTTCAGTAGATCCACCTGACGTATATCACGAGCATGGCCTTAAAACAGAGTTTATTACTAGACAGATCTCCGTATTTCATGAGTAGTTCCACCCGACGTATATCACGAACAAGATGTTTGTATAAAGTTATAAAAGTAGACTGTTCTCCGTTTTTCTCCAGTAGATCCACCTGACGTATATCACGAGCATTGCCTTAAAACAGAGGTTATTACTAGACAGATCTCCGTATTTCATGAGTAGATCCACCTGACGTATATCACGAACATGGCCTTACAACAGAGTTTATTACTAGACAGATCTCCGTTTTTCATGAGTAGATCCACCTGACGTATATCACCAGCAATTTATTTTAAAAGAGTTAAAAAAGTAGACCGTTCTCCGTTTTTATTCAGTAGATCCACCTGACGTACATCACGAACATGGCCTTACAACAGAGTTTATTACTAGACAGATCTCCGTATTTCATGAGTAGATCCACCTGACGTATATCACGAACATGGCCTTACAACAGAGATTATTACTAGACAGATCTCCGTATTTCATGAGTACATCCACCTGACGTATATCACGAACATGGCCTTAAAACAGAGTTTAATACTAGACAGTTCTCCGTATTTCATGTGTAGATCCAACTGACTGATATCACGAACATGACCTTAAAACAGAATTTATCACTAGACAGATCTCCGTATTTCATGAGTACATCCACCTGACGTATATCACGAACATGTCCTTAAAACAGAGTTTATTTCTAGACTGATCTCCGTATTTCTTGAGTACATCCACCTGACGTATATCACCAACAAGATGTTTTAACAGACTTATAAAAGTAGACCGTTCTCCGTTTTTCTCCAGCAGATTCACCTCACATATATCACGAGCATTGCCTTAAAACAGAGTTTATTACTAGACAGATCTCCGTTTTTCATGAGTAGATCCACCTAACGTATATCGCGAACATGGCCTTAAAACAGAGTTTATTACAAGACAGATCTCCGTATTTCTTGAGTAGATCCACCTGACTTATATCACCAGCAAGAAGTTTTCACAGAGTAATAAAAGTAGAGAGATCTCTGTATTTCATGAGTAGATCCACCTGACGTATATCACGAACATAGCCTTAAAACAGACTTTATTTCTAGAAAGATCTCCGTATTTCATGAGTAGATCCACCTGACGTATATCAACAACAAGATGTTTTAACAGACTAATAAAAGTAGACCGTTCTCCGTTTTTCTCCAGTAGATCCACCTGACATATATCACGAGCATTGCCTTAAAACAGAGTTTATTACTAGACAGATCTCCGTATTTCATGAGTACATCCACCTGACGTTAATCGCGAACATGGCCTTACAACAGAGTTTATTACTAGACAGATCTCCGTATTTAATGAGAAGATCCACCTGACGTATATCACAAAGAAGATGTTTTAACAGACTAATAAAAGTAGACCGCTCTCCGTTTTTCTTCAGTAGATCCACCTGACGTATATCACGAGCATGGCCTTAAAACAGAGTGATATTAATAGATACTTAACCGTTTTTCATGAGTAGATCCACCTCACGTATATCTACAATACAGTGTTATAACGTTACAGGGTAATAATTGCGGATACATGTAGTTCTTTGTTTATATTAAGTAGATCAAGTTTCCGTATATCACGAACACGGTCTAGTATCAGAGTAACAATACTTGATAATTCTACGTATTCTTTGAGTAGATCCACCTGACGTTTATCACGAACAAGATGTTTTAACAGAGTTATAAAAGTAGACCGTTCTCTGTCTTTATTCAGTAGATCCACCTGACGTATATCACGAACATGGCCTTAACACAGAGTTTAATACTAGACAGATCTCCGTATTTCATGTGTAGATCCAACTGACTTATATCACGAACATGACCTTAAAACAGAATTAATCACTAGACAGATCTCCGTATTTCATGAGTACATCCACCTGACGTATATCACGAACATGGCCTTAAAACAGTGTTTATTACTAGACAGATCTCCGTATTTCTTTAGTAGATCCACCTGACGTATATCACGAAAAAGATGTGTTAACAGAGTTATAAAAGTAGATCGTTCTCCGTTTTCCTTCAGTAGATCCACCTGACGTATATCACGAACATGGCCTTAAAACAGAGTTTATTACAAGACAGATCTCCGTATTTCTTGAGTAGATCCACCTGACTTATATCACCAGCAAGAAGTTTTCACAGAGAAATAAAAGTAGACAGATCTCTGTATTTCATGAGTAGATCCACCTGACGTATATCACGAACATAGCCTTAAAACAGAGTTTATTTCTAGACAGATCTTCGTATTTCATGAGTAGATCCAACTGACGTATATCACCAGCAATATGTTTTAAAAGAGTTATAAAAGTAGACCGTTCTCCGTTTTTATTCAGTAGATCCACCTGACGTATATCACGAACATGGCCTTAAAACAGAGTTTAATACTAGACAGATCTCCGTATTTCATGTGTAGATCCAACTGACTGATATCACGAACATGACCTTAAAACAGAATTTATCACTAGACAGATCTCCGTTTTCCTTCAGTAGATCCACCTGACGTATATCACGAACATGGCCTTAAAACAGAGTTTATTACTAGACAGATCTCCGTATTTCTTGAGTAATTCCACCTGACGTATATCACGAAAAAGATGTTTTAACAGAGTCAAAAAGTAGATCGTTCTCCGTTTTCCTTCAGTAGATCCACCTGACGTATATCACGAACATGGCCTTAAAACAGAGTTTATTACTAGACAGACCGTATTTCATGAGTA
This sequence comes from Cyclina sinensis, assembly GCA_012932295.1. Taxonomy (NCBI): domain Eukaryota; kingdom Metazoa; phylum Mollusca; class Bivalvia; order Venerida; family Veneridae; genus Cyclina; species Cyclina sinensis. The sequence goes on along the minus strand of JAAONU010000001.1, from coordinate 42,435,298 downwards.
GTTCCATCTGACGTATATCACGAACAAGATGCTTTAACAGAGTTGTAAAAGTAGACCGTTCTCCGTTTTTCTTCAGTAGATCCACCTGACGTATTTCACAAACATGGCCTTAAAACAGAGTTTAATTCTAGACAGATCTCCGTATTTCATGTGTAGATCCACCTGACGTATATCACCAACAAGATGTTTTAACAGACTTATAAAAGTGGACAGTTTTCCGTTTTTCTACAGTAGATCCACCTGACGTATATCACGATCATGGCCTTAAAACAGAGTTTAATTCTAGACAGATCTTATTTCATGTGTAGATCCACCTGACGTATATCACCAACAAGATGTTTTAACAGACTTATAAAAGTGGACAGTTTTCCGTTTTTAGCTCGACTATACGAAGTATATGGAGAGCTGTCCTACTCACCCCGGCGTCGGCGTCCGCGTCCAGATTTCAGATTAAAGTTTTGTTCCAATAAAATATTTTTAACTATAACTGTCATTTCTTAAGCAATCAATTTCAAACTTCAAATATATTGTTAGGTCGCTTATCTTACCTCAGGTCTTGTTCTTATGTACTATATAATTATTAATGCGTTAGAGATCTTCAGTGCATTAAAACTGGAGCTTTGACCAAGGTTCCCCGATCAAACAATCATTCCAATCACCTTCTCATCCGCTTATACATGTTTCCCATGAACATACACCTTCCAGTCTTACTCTCTGGAACGGAGCTCCCATTCCACCTGCGTTCATTCAATTAATAACCTTTTGTTAATATTCCGGTAAGCTCCAACTTTTCCTCCCAGTCCGCCATGTTGTTTATACCTGGTGTGTTCGTTTTATTACGTAACGACGTAAATACCCGAAGCACAGGTCATAGGTTAATCAAACGACCCTCTATACGTCATCTAAGTCACGTTCTGTATGACGTGTACGGAGTCCTGTCAAATACCTTTAAATAGCTCCAAAAACGCTCGCTCCGCATCAATCGTCTCTTAACTTTAGGAAGCAAAGTTCTAGCTAGTCTTACCACTAAAGAGAGCAAAAGCTCCCACTCCACCTTTTTATTGATCTGACCTCACATAAAGTTGGAGAGGTAGGATATACTTGTTAGACCAGAAACAGTCTTTTGTCCTTATTCTTATGATCAAACTGGAGAGCTCCCCCCTCCCACTTACCTTAATCCAATGGGACCCTTGGTCATCGTTTCCACAAACTACTAATAATTACTTGTCTTTAGCTACATGTTATTAATGTGCTTTTTGTGAACTTGAAGCGATGTTATGCCCTAAATAAAGAGTATTGTTCAACTGCCAACATGTTTATTCTGTAAACACCTAAAGCTCCCTGCATTAAGAGCTTGAACCCACAGCCTCAACATTAACAACTGTCCGGGTCAGAAGCAGGCTGGCCGGCAGGACAACTGGTGTCAGAAGTGGGATATTCCATTATATTCCATCAAGTACTATTTGAGTAGATTCTTCTACTGATAGGAATATTCCTGAATAAATCCATTCAAAAAAAAAAAAAAAAAAAGAAGTTATGTATGAATAAAATAGCCATAAATAAATGAATAAAGGGACAAAAGAATTAACTCGATAACAACCGTATCTAAGCACCTTTATTTGAAATAACAACATAAAAAGAGAGGAACTACAGTCTATGAAAAAAAAAAAATAAGACGACGATTGATCATCTTTTCTCCAGATGAGAGGGCCCGTCATTTGAGAAAAGATTCCAGCTCGAAGGGTTCAAACCATATAGGCCTATTGATCCCAACGACCTGTTGGTGTATAACATCAAGACACCCATAGACTGTAAACTTTCTACCCTGTAAAAGACAAAGAAAAATATAAACTACAACAATCTGTGATTAAACGTATTAAGTTGACCCAAACTGAAAAGACACTTAATAAGCAGTTACTTTAGAAAAAAAAAATTATATAAAAAAACAATATTAACATCAGAACTACATGTTTCTTATGTTTTATCAATTACAGTACAAGTAATCATATACTGAAGTAAACCATAAATAAGAGATAATATGGAAGGAGAAGATATCGTGAGGAGTTTGTCAACCGCCGAAAACATTCCAACTCCTGATCCTGAACAAGACTCAGACTTAGAAACCTTTTATGATGAAGCTACTCCCAACATGTCCTGTATAGAGAAACGTCTTGAGTCAGTATCTCAAGAGATAATGCAAAACCTAAGGGTTATTTCACAAGAAAATAAAGAAACTCAAGAAAGAGTTCATAATCTAGAATTAGACCTTAAAAACATGACCAAAGAATCACAAAACAATAATGGTGTTTCCAGGGGCCTAGACCTAAGAGCTGCGGGAGAGAACCATTCACCTAGAACGTATGACCGATTTCAGAATATTCATAACAGTGAGGCACATTCAGATCCAGAAATTGACTTTCCAAACCTTCAAAGGGGAAATAACCAGATTCTAAATTCACACTCTGTAAAACTCAAACCACCAAAATTTGATGGTAAAGATGACATCTATGAGTTCCTTGACTCCTTTAAAATATGCTGTGAAATAAATAGCTGGAGTTACCGAGAACAAGGGCTATACTTAGCAAGCAGTCTTACAAATACTGCACGTAGCATTCTGACCGAACTACGCCAGAATGAGAAAAGTGACTTTAACTCCTTAACTAGAAAATTAGTAGAGAGATATGGATCAATAAACCAAACTGAAGTTTTTCGAGCAAAACTAAGAAATCTTACTAGGAGACCTAATGAGAGTATCTCTGAACTTGCCCAAAGAGTAAAGAAAACAAGTCTAATGGCTTACCCTGATTCCGGTTCCCAATGGATAGACACTGTAGCTTTGGATCATTTTGTTGATGCCCTCAATGACTCTGACCTTAGATTACGTTTACGTGAAGCTAACCTCAAAACCTTATCAGAGGCTGAACAGACTGCCACTAGGTGGGAGGCCTTTCGAGCAGCTGAAAAACAAAGAAACCAAATAATTTCAGTTTCAGCAGTAGACAGTAAAAACAGATTCAGTGATAAGAATAATGGTAAAAATGAGGATCTAATACAGTCCTTATCACAAGCTTTAACCAGAGAGTTCAGAGAACTTAAGAATGAAATGCGCCAAAACCCAGAAAAACTATCTCCTAATGCCAACTTTAGTAGAAACAGAAGTACTGTAACTCTGCATAACAGCCACAATGACCAGTACAGAAACAGACAGAATAATACAAATTGTCAAACAAATAGTAACTACAGAACCGAAAACAGATTACCTAATTCAGTAAACACAAACAATAGGTCTAGTAGAAATTTGGGAAACGAATACAGGTCTGCCTGGAGGCCCACAGGGAGACTTCAGTCACAGAACCAGAGGGGCCACCGATATTAAGTCCAAAAGATAAATCTAATGAGGAAGGGTGTTTCATTCCAGCTAAATTTCAAGGCCATAATGTTACAGTTCTGATTGATACTGGTGCAAATGCTACCATTATAAGCAAAAGTGTAATAAACAGTTTACCACACAATACAAAACCAGAAATATTACCTTTCCATGGTAAAATGTTAGGAATTACTGGTGACACAGCCCCATTTCATGGTAAATCTTTGATAAATCTAGAAATAGGTAACCAAAAGTTCAATATTTGGGTCCTAGTTGTCGATATTCCAAATGATCTTATCCTTGGGAGAGATTTCATTCTTTCTCAAAACTGTGACCTACTGCTAAGCAAACAAATACTTAGCCTAAATGGTGAGAAGTTACACTGTTTCTCAAATACAACAGAAGTTCACTCAAGCAGAATAGCTTTAACTGAAGACATAGATATTCCACCAGAGACCGAAATGATATTAACTGGTAGAACAATTGACCCGTTTAACCAAAATCAACTTGGTGTAACAGAACCATCAGTCATATTTACCCAAAATCACAATATTCTAATTGCTAGGGCTTTAGTTCAACCCAAACAAGGACTAATTCCTATCAGAGTAGCAAATCTTGAAAATATCCCAGTCCATTTAAACAGGAATACAATCATAGCAACCATAGAAAGTGCTTTAGTACCCGTAACACACAATGTCAACTGTTTTCCAACAAATTTAGTCCAAAACAAACAGCATAACCTACCTGTAGAATTGCCAGACCATTTGAAAGAATGTGTTGAACGATGTTCCAAAGAAATGTCACCATCTGAAAAAGAAAGTTTCAGTAACTTATTAACAGAATTTCAAGATGTTTTCTCAAAATCTGAAGATGATATCGGGCATACAAATCTAGTAGAGTACACAATAGATACAGGTGATAGCAAACCAGTAAGAACTCCTCCATATAGACTGCCTATAGCAAAAAGAGAACTGGCCGAGAAAGAGATACAAAAACTTCTTAAAAATGATTTGATTGAACCATCACAAAGTCCATGGTTAAGTCCAGTAGTGATCATACCTAAACCTGATGGCAAATCAGTTAGATTTTGCATTGACTTCAGAAAAGTAAACACAAAGGTTAAGTTTGATTCACACCCTCTGCCAAAAATATCTACTGGTTGTTCATCATGACAAATTGAAGAGATACAATGGTGAAAATGCACCAACCTGGTTTAAACTAGAATAAAAGTGCTTCAAAAGATGTACACCACTAACAGACTTGTCACTTTTCTACAGATGTTTCTGTATTGTGAACTGTTGTCACTACCATGAACTAATACTATTACTAATGCAATAAAGTTAGAAATACCTGTACCTGTTTATATATTTACCATTTAACTAAGGAATCTAGTCTCTCTTTTTCCGCTGGCAATGGATGGAGCTCTCCAATACCCCTAACCCAGCTTGCCATAAAACCTGAAATGTAAAGTTTCCAGGGAAATTTATATTTACTTCCAGAAAACAATACAAGATTTTGTAAAGTGATGCATATATAAATGTACATTATCTTAATACCACCTGACTTTTTTCTATAAACTATGTAGAATGAAGAAAAACCTTATCTGTTGTACTTTTATTCCAAAACTAATCATAAGACAATTTATTGTCCACTGAACCACATAAATTTTGAAATCCTGAGGTGTTAAAGCTGTGTGGAATAGATGCAGTTTCCAGAAAATTATAAAAAAAATTATCTATTTTCAGGCCAGAGTATGGGTATGCAAGCTATGCCCACACATTGACACTGGATTTCGGAAAAAAACAAATGCAACTAGACACGTAATAAGTAGCCATCTTGGGTTTGCCTACAAATGTGATATGTGTGCGGCTACAGTAAAAAGAAGAGACCAACACCGCTGCAACCCCTTCAAGGCATCCAACCTAACCTTATTTCATACAACAAGCGGAGCATTAGGGCAAGAAGCTGAAAAAATTCTTAACAAACATCAACTAGAAGATTACCTAGACACAACAATTAGAACACAAACCAGCAAAAACCATCCCAAATCAACAACAAAAGCTGAAAAGGAAAACACACAGAATTATACTATTCCAAAAATTAAAAGCATCATTCAATTTCCAAATGTACAAAAAGATTTAGAACTGTCAGATACTGACACCGAGGATGAATTTATATTTAGTAACATGCCAGATGACTTTTTAACTTTCGACGACATTGAAAACAAAGAAAATACCACTCAGAAAACAGACTCCAAAAAACAAAGCCTACCTAAAGACAACAAGGAAATCAAAACATCTACACAAACTAAGGAAAAAGATAAAACAAGTAAAACAGAACAACTGTATGAATCTGCTGACAGAAAAGAAGAACGAAAGGAAACAGATACAAGAGACACAAAAACCAAAGAAAGAGACTCTAGCAAGTCAGGCAAAGAACTTACTCATCATAAAGAAAGTCAAAAACCTAAACAGAACAAGAAAGAAGCCAATAAAGAAACAAAGTTAACACAAGAAACAAACAAAGACAATAGTAAATCATGTAACACTGGAAAAAGTAAAGAAACCCACAGGGACTATAAAACAGAAGAAAACAAGCTTAAAGAAAAGACAATGAGTAAGTCTAACATGATGAAAGAGAAAATAAACAAAACAAATATGAAAAGACACAAAGATGTTACAACCAAAGAAACTCCACCCCGAAAAATCATAGTACTTGAAACACCACCATTCCGGATACCAAAAGTTAGCAAAAATTCTTCAAAAGACCAAATTACAGAAAAACCTCAGTCATCCTACAAGGACAATAGTACCAAAGAGACAACTTTTGATAAAACCTTAAAAGACATGGAAATCAATCTGAGTTGCACCCGAAAAATAGTAACATATGATGACTTAGAAATTGACTCCGAGTCCGACCATGACTATGAGAACCCAATACCTGAACTATCAGATGATGAATCACACTTTGAATACACCACCAAAACACTTCACCACATTCAACAGACACAGGAAACCTTCATCAAACTAAATGTTGGTGGAATAATCTTCAACACAAGTCATAAAATGCTGAAATCTTCACCAAATTCCGTCTTGGCAAAACTAGATGATGTATCTTCACCAGTCCTGAAAACAAATAACACCATTTTCATTGACAGATCTGGAAAACATTTTGAATTCATCCTTAACTTCCTCCGAAATGACTGTTACCTGTCACCAACAATGATGCCATCTAATCTTACATTAACAGATGAAATCCTTTTGGAGTCAAAATTTTATAACATTGCTGAACTATCCAAACTCTTGGAAACCCACAGAAATTATATGATGAAATTCAACAAGTAAACAAAATATTTCTACATAATGACGATGAAACTACAGGAAGTATTAATTTTAATGAACTTTACCTTAAAGGGAATCATTTGTTATCAACGAGAACCTTCACAACACAGATCCCAGGAAAAGCCATGTTCTAAAACTGTTCTGTAATAGATTAAGATATTTTTTTTTAAAGATTTTTTTTTCCTTCACACACTGTATTTTTTTAGGATTTGTGTAGTTAGTGTTTTAAAGAATAAGAACAACTTTATGCAGAACTGAAATAAATAACCAATTTTTTTAAGGAATTTTTTTTTTCCTTCTTTTCATGTCGGTAGTATTCAAAATTCATCAACATAAAATGCTGTATGTGCATTTAATTCTTAACAATAGAGTAACAATTAAATTTTACTATATACATGTTACATGTGAGTATTCCTAGATAACAGTCAATTATGCTATGAGTAACCTCATGATAGTCTAAGGGACACTTGGAAACACCAAGATGAATACTGGTATATATATAGATATGTAAAAAAAAAATTGTGATGTAGTTACATGTTTAACTACCGAGTCATGATATTATATATCATTTTGATACAAGCACAAATTAGAGTATTTGTTTAAAATTGAATGATCAAAGAAAATGAAAACTGGTCAATACTTCTGTCTGGAGAGTTGTGAAATGGTACCTTTATTACAAAAGAAAGCACACATTTTATATTGTATCTAATCAGTTATGTCAGCATTTCTTTATATATATATATTTTGTATTAGTCGAAGTTATAGGGAGCTTAAATAGTTAATGTTACTAAATATATATATATATGGCCTCATTATCTTGCTGACTAATTATCCGGCCCTCATTCATAGCTCATGAGCACTAGCAGGTTACTCGGAATGAACGTTGATTATGAAATGTCTGATTGGAGTTCCTGCGGGACACACCCTTTACATGTGTCTTCTTTCCCACACCTTTTACATGTGGATGGTTTGACATATACCATTGGGCTGGCGGTTAAAACGTCATGTCCTGTATGGTCGTCACTTATTAGGATCCTGGCAGGTGTATAGGGATTTTAGTGTGTGCAACATTTCTCCCTATTTGTATATTTTTTCTGTGCCATGTGATTTTTATGTTCTCTCCTTAAGTCATGGTGTTCGCCCATTCAATAAGAGACGAGTGCATGTCTAATTATTTGAGACTTACAACCTGTCTGTTTATGACAACAGCAGATTTGTTTTTCTCCCATTCTACCAATCAAACTGAGGCCTGGCACATAAATACTGACAGTTCAGTATAAATATATCTTTTCTGACCAGTGAAAATAAATGTAAATACTATGTAACTATTATGGCAACATAGAGATCAATGTACATGAAATGTACATGAGAGTATTATTATGACTAGAACTTAAATGGTACCATATTCCCTGTGTAAGACAAACATTGATTATTAATCAATGGCAAACTCGGATTTACAAAACCCAATTGTGACAAAATGAACTGTGATAAATCCTATCATCCTGTTAATTACAGGACAAATAATGGAAAGTAAAAGAATTCAGAGGTAAAGGTATAATCACATTGTGATTTTCTCTGATCCTGATCAGGTTAATAGCCAAACTTTTATTTGAACTTTGTTTTAGTTATAAAGGAATGTTATTTATATGTAATTGTCATTTATTGTTGATATAGGTTAAATTGCCATATATTTAACTTGGAAAAACTTAATTGTTGGTATAAAACAATGACCTATTAAGATATGAAAGAATGTGATGTTAGTTAACCTGTAAAAATGAACAAATGATTATAAAGGATAAATGATGCTGATATAACTGAGATAAGTATAAATGACAACAAGAGTTGTATACTTGTGTGTTTGAGAAAATATTTCATAAATGTATTTCTATTCCATGAATGTATAATGTATATTTAAAGATCATAGATTATAGTTAATATGTAGAGTAAAATGCAATGTATGTTATTGTTTCGTTGATACATTATCGCATTATTGGGTAAGATATGAAAATACTCTGCATAAAAAAATGCTATTTCAGGTTATTATAATTCAATTTATAACTGTTCAATTATTGATTGAAGAAGAACATTGTCTGATTGTTACCACTGTAATTGCTTTGCCATATACTTGTTTTCCGGAACAGCATCTAAAAAAAAAAGAAAAAGAAATAGATATATGTTATGCAAATGAATAGTTATAGTATAGTACTGTTGCCATTTTATATTTATGTGCTCACAACAATTAAGCAGTTAAAATTTTTCATTACTCACATGAATTGTACGGTAAGTGTGATTATATCAGTTTTATGCAATAACTGGTAATGAATATGGAAACACTTCTATCAAGACTCAGCCGAGATTTCCAGTTCTTTCCTCCGACCCCTTCTGTTTATAAAATGGTCAAGCCTCGACAACAAAATTCAGGGACTGAATCCCCTTTTAAGGAGGGTGCAATGACAACCCTGTAAATCTCGTCTGATACTTTATTTTCAAGCGAACAAATTGATCAGATTATTTTACAAATTTTGACTCTGTAACCTCGTATCAGGAATAAGAACTTACTTTCATCGAGCAAACAGGTATCGATTTCAATCCTTAACCAAAGATCAGCTATAAATCCTTCCATTTTCTTCCACATTTTAAAATTTTGTCCACTTGCAGTATTTCCACGTTTTAAATTACGCCATGTGATGCCGGTCTGCTCAATTAGCGGGGAACATATTTTGACCGAGTTCGACAAGTTGTTGAAATTGATTACCTGCCCCTTTCACTATTTTTTTAAGTCGTATTTAATGTTATCGAAGTATGTCATTTACTTTAAAATGGTAAAATAACCTAGTATCTTGTCCGTTTGATTCATATTGTTATAGTTCTTCTGATAATGCTTGTATGTTAGCAAATCCCTTTGTTAGATGTCATTTATTTATTACTCATAAGTCGGTTTTGTGTATTAGACGCAACATGATTGTATAATACTATCACTTTTTCCACTTGTATCACTTTGTGAGTCTTGTCTCAGGAACTACTTCAAACAGATATATAGATTGTTAGTTTATTACAAGACCTGCCAAGATAACTTTTTAAAAGCAAATCCATATTCTAATCCGAAAAATTACTGTCTAGTCCTACCAAATTCAGAGACTGAATCCCCTTTTAAGGAGGGTGCAATGTTAGGTCGCTTATCTTACCTCAGGTCTTGTTCTTATGTACTATATAATTATTAATGCGTTAGAGATCTTCAGTGCATTAAAACTGGAGCTTTGACCAAGGTTCCCCGATCAAACAATCATTCCAATCACCTTCTCATCCGCTTATACATGTTTCCCATGAACATACACCTTCCAGTCTTACTCTCTGGAACGGAGCTCCCATTCCACCTGCGTTCATTCAATTAATAACCTTTTGTTAATATTCCGGTAAGCTCCAACTTTTCCTCCCAGTCCGCCATGTTGTTTATACCTGGTGTGTTCGTTTTATTACGTAACGACGTAAATACCCGAAGCACAGGTCATAGGTTAATCAAACGACTCTCTATACGTCATCTAAGTCACGTTCTGTATGACGTGTACGGAGTCCTGTCAAATACTTTTAAATAGCTCCAAAAACGCTCGCTCCGCATCAATCGTCTCTTAACTTTAGGAAGCAAAGTTCTAGCTAGTCTTACCACTAAAGAGAGCAAAAGCTCCCACTCCACCTTTTTATTGATATGACCTCAAATAAAGTTGGAGAGGTAGGATATACTTGTTAGACCAGAAACAGTCTTTTGTCCTTATTCTTATGATCAAACTGGAGAGCTCCCCCCTCCCACTTACCTTAATCCAATGGGACCCTTGGTCATCGTTTCCACAAACTACTAATAATTACTTGTCTTTAGCTACATGTTATTAATGTGCTTTTTGTGAACTTGAAGCGATGTTATGCCCTAAATAAAGAGTATTGTTCAACTGCCAACATGTTGTTTATTCTGTAAACACCTAAAGCTCCCTGCATTAAGAGCTTGAACCCACAGCCTCAACATTAACTACTGTCCGGGTCAGAAGCAGGCTGGCCGGCAGGACAATATTTTCCTTATCATCAACAGCATCTTATGTGACAAGGTTCATAACTCAGAATGGCCTATTTTCAGAATTATCTCTCCCTGAACTTAGAATTTTACTGAAAAAAAATAATTTTGTACTATAACCTTTTCATTTCTTAAGCAATCAGCTTCAAACTTCAAATATATGTTCCTTATCAGCAACCACATCTTATGTGCCAAGGTTCATAACTCTAAATGGAATATTTTCAGAATAATCTTCCCTTGAACTTAGAATTTTCCTTAAAAAATACTACTTTTAACTTTCACTTCTTTATTTCAACTTCAAACTTGAAATATATTTACCTTATAGTCAACCACATCTTATGTGACAAGGTTCATAACTCTAAATGGAATATTTTCAGAGTAATCTCCCCTTGAACTTATAATTTTCTGTGATAAAAAATATTTTTAGTCTCACTTCTATAATTCTTAAGGGATCTTCTTCAAACATGAAATATGTTTCTTACCATCAACTTCATGTCCCATGATGCATAACTCTATCACAATTTGTTTCATAATTATCTCCCCTTTCAACTTAGAACTTTCCCATGTTTGTACATCATCTCCGATAATTTCAAAGGCCATTGGCATATGGCTTTGAAACTTTGCACACTTGTTTACCATCATGCCCCCAATCTGAACACAGGAGGAGGTAACTCTATCAAGCATCTTGACCAAATTATGCCCCCTTTTGGATATAAAATTTAATTTAAATTTTTACCACCTCAGTTATTTTACAATTTCATTGACAAGCACTGAGTATAGTCGAGCGCGCTGTCTCCTCTGACAGCTCTTGTTCTACAGTAGATCCACCTGACGTATTTCACAAACATGGCCTTAAAACAGAGTTTAATACTAGACAGATCTCCGTTTTTCATGTGTAGATCCACCCGACGTATATCACGAACAAGACGTTTGTACAGAGTTATAAAAGTAGACCGTTCTCCGTTTTTCTCCAGTAGATCCACCTGACATATATCACGAGCATTGCCTTAGAACAGAGTTTATTACTAGACAGATCTCCGTATTTCATGAGTACATCCACCTGACGTTTATCGCGAACATGGCCTTACAACAGAGTTTATTACTAGACAGATCTCCGTATTTAATGAGTAGATCCACCTGACGTATATCACAAAGAAGATGTTTTAACAGACTAATAAAAGTAGACCGCTCTCCATTTCTCTTCAGTAGACCCACCTGACGTATATCACGAACATGGCCTTAAAACAGAGTGATATTAATAGCTACTGAACCGTTTTTCATGAGTAGGTCCACCTCATGTATATCTACAATACAGTGTTATAACGTAACAGGGTAATAATTGCGGATACATGTAGTTCTCTGTTTATATTAAGTAGATCAAGTTTCCGTATATCACGAACACGGTCTAGTATCAGAGTAACAATACTAGATAATTCTACGTATTTCTTGAGTAAATCCATCTGACGTAAATCAACAACAACATGCTTTAACAGACTAATAAACGTATACCGTTCTGCGTTTTTCTTCAATAGATCCACCTGACGTATATCACGAGCATGGCCTTAAAACAGAGTTTATTACTAGACAGATCTCCGTATTTCATGAGTAGATCCACCTGGCGTATATCACGGACAAGATGCTTTAACAAAGTTATAAAAGTAGACCGTTCTCCGTTTTCTTAAGTAGATCCACCTGACGTATATCACGAACATGGCCTTAAAACAGACTTTATTTCCAGACAGATCTCCGTATTTCATGAGTAGATCAACCTGACGTATATCACGAACATGGCTTTAAAACAGACTTTATTTCTAGACAAATCTCCGTATTTCATGAGTAGATCCACCTGACGTATATCACCAACAAGATGTTTTAACAGACTAATAAAAGTAGACCGTTCTCCGTTTTTCTTCAGTAGATCCACCTGACGTATATCACGAGCATGGCCTTAAAACAGAGTTTATTACTAGACAGATCTCCGTATTTCATGAGTAGTTCCATCTGACGTTTATCAAGAACAAGGTGTTTTCACAGAGTTATAAAAGTAGACCGTTCTCTGTTTTTATTCAGTACATCCACCTGACGTATATCACGAACATGGCCTTAAAACAGAGTTTATTACAAGACAGATCTCCATATTTCATGTGTAGATCCAACTGACTTATATCACGAACATGACCTTAAAACAGAATTTATCACTAGACAGATCTCCGTATTTCATGAGTACATCCACCTGACGTATATCACGAACATGGCCTTAAAACAGAGTTTATTACAAGACAGATCTCCGTATTTCTTAAGTAGATCCACCTGACTTATATCACCAGCAAGAAGTTTTCACAGAGTAATAAAAGTAGACAGATCTCTGTATTTCATGAGTAGATCCACCTGACGTATATCACGAGCATTGCCTTAAAACAGAGTTTAGTACTAGACAGATCTCCGTATTTCATGAGTAGATTCATCTGACGTATATCACCAACAAGATGTTTTAACAGACTAATAAAAGTAGATCGTTCTCCGTTTTTCTTAAGTAGATCCACCTGACGTATATCACGAGCATGGCCTTAAAACACACTTGATCTACTTAATTAAAACAGAGAACTATCCGCAATCATTACTCTGTTACCTTATAACACTGTATTGTAGATATACGTCAGGTATATCTACATACAGTGTTATAAGGTTACAGGGTAATGATTGCGGATAGTTCTTTGTTTTAATTAAGTAGATCAAGTTTTCGCATATCAAGAACATGGTCTAGTATCAGAGTAACAATACTAGATAATTCTTCCTATTTCTTCAGTAGATCCACCTGACGTATATCACAAACATGTTTTTTTATTTTCAGAGTATTATGTTGCATTGGTGAATTAACTTCAACTTGCCCATAACTCGACATGCAAAAGCACACATACATCTAAAAAACAAAGACCTAAAAGCATTGTCAATAAAAAGGACTGGTACTCAATGGTCTTACTGAGACCAGAGCCTTGATGTTATTTCAGCAAGAACACGATGGCAGGGAAGAAAGATCCACCACACCTACATCTACAACACTGTTTTGAAATAAGTTACTAAATCTCTTTAGTTTTTTCTATTACCTAATTACACCCCCCCCCCCCCCCCCCCCCCGATATAACAACGTAGATCCCTTTAGTAGAACTACCTAAGTAGATAGTTCTCCGTATTTTTGAAATAGGTCTTCCTGACCTATATCACTAACACGTTTTTTACAGAGTAATATAACTGCATGGTTGTTCTCTGTATTACTTAAGGAGGTCCACCTGCAGTATATCACGAACATGGTCTTGTAACAAAGTAATATAACTAGATAGTTCTATGTATTTAGTGAGTAGATCTCCTGACATATATCACGAACTTAGTGCTTTAACTTAGTAATTTAACTAGATCATTCTCCGTATTTCATGGGTAGATCCACCTGTCGTATATTACGAACACGGTCTCGTAACGGAGTAATTTAACTACATGTAGATAGTTCTGTGTACATGTACTTCATGAGTAGATCTCCTGACATATATCACGAACATAGTGTTTTATAAGGGTAATTTAACAAGATAATTCTCCGTATTTCATGAGTTCATCCACCTGTCGTATATCACTAACACGGTCTCATAACGGAGTTATATATTTATCGATTGCCAGTGGATTTTTCGCCATATACCTGCACCAGGCTGCATAAATAATTCATGGATTGATTCCACCTTATGTTTTTTACTTAGAGGCTAAAAACACCTCTCAAAAGTTCAAAGGTAGATCATTCACACGTATGCCTATTATACTACGTTCTATTACAGTAATGCCTACCTTATCTCATTTTTAAGGAGACCCTCCTAATAGGTCTGTATGATCTTGTTGAAATGATCGTATTCATAGAAATAAATGACATTTTCTGGTCAATATGTAGATCCCTTTTAGACCGTTAAGTTTTACAGTATTATACCAGTTACAATACTACAAAGGGTAACAGTTTCAAAGCCATAAAGAAACAGTGGCAGCGCCTAGTCACTGATGGAAATTACAAACATAGAATAATATCCAGCCGAAAATGGACCTAGTACGCTGCACTCAACAATGAATGACAATCTTCATTGTTTAAAAGTCGCACGGGAATTGCCTACTTTAAAAGAAGATCTAATAACAAATGATTATTACATTGAAAAGCGCAGCGAGATTTTTTCAATGTCTGTATATAGTGTATACCAAATACTGACGTCCTGCTGAGGCCAGTTGCTCGAATCTTTAGCAGTATGTTAAACTAACGGTCGGTTAAATTTTTACCCAAAATAACTTTTTTCTTTCAAATGATTTATTTGATTCTCTAATTTTTATTTAAAAATCTCCTAGTTATATCTTCCTGAATAGAGTCATTTAATTTAAAAAGTTTTTCAATTTCTTAGAACATTGACATGAAATTTAACAGACCATTAGTTTAACAAACTGTTAAATTTTCGAGCAACGGGCCATTTAGAAATGACGTTGTAACTGACATGTGTATGTCAGTTTTAAATAATTAGATCTATCATACCTTGGAGCATTGCACTATTGTATTATTGACTTTATTCCGTAGGAGTCAATCATATTTAGTTTTAGATGAATTCGTGTATTAAAATCATTATTTTTTCCGAAGCTAAAATGACTCTGGCACTCATAATCTGTAATTAATAGTTTTACTGTGTAAATCTACATTAAGATCGAAGACCTATCGTAGGGTTCTTTCAATATTTGCTACAAGATATAAAGGTGGCGCTTTCTGATGTCTTAAAAATTACTATTATCCATCTACGATGTCCATCTTTATCTGATAGCAACATTCTACAGAGATATACAATAATTATGTCACAGATTAATATTATATTAGAAAACACATGCATTAATGTAATTGTTACTTTTCTACAAAACCATTCAAATTGCTTTATAGTGAAGATAAGGGAGACAAACACTGCAGGTAGTTTACAGCTTTAACGGTATGGTAAGGCATTTTATAGGTAAAAATATAGTTCTGGGTAAAAATCCAATAAAAATTCGCTTAAACGATGAGATATTCCTTACGTGTGATATATTTTGTCAAGATTTTGCATTTAGATGTAAAATTATGTAATTTCTAAGCCTAATGCTAACTATCAAGAAAAACACATTTAGGTGGATGTCTCGTACTCTACGGAAAGTGGTTAGAGAATAACGGTAGCCGTAATTGTGTAGCAACAGCTGTGATGATAAATGCTTGATCTAACGAGGGGAACTGGTAAGATCTTTGACTCTTTGAATATTTCTTTTTGTAATGTTAGGCATTAAACAACAGTTGACTGACTTAACCTCTTTAGAAATGGAAACTGAGGTTCGAAAAGTTGGTCGTCAAAAAGAAAAATAACAAAACAACAACAAACAAACAAAGAAAAGAGAAAACAAAACGACACTTATTCAAAACTTAAAGGTAGAGTCAGTGTACCCGGTTTCGCACAGGACACGGTTTCGCACACTTCGTTATTATATGCACATTTTTGATATCAAAACAATTTTTTTTCAAAATTTTGCGTTTTGTTTTCAATGTGAAATCGAGTTTCTCAGAAAATGTGACATCACCAGGGATTCCCACGTGAGCCTCGCTTTGGTAAGTGCAGACGAAAACATAAACAAATCTACGTAGGTCACTAGGTCAACCAAAGAAAAACCTAAAATTTCTAAGTTGAAAGGCACTTTTTCTCAGATAAATGGACCAGTCACCTGTCAAAGTGTATAATACAAAACAAAAGTAAGTTTTTACTTGATATTTTTGTATAGTTTTGTTGAAAAAAGGCATAGTCTAAAACGCGGACGCCTTAAGCGGACGATATAAACATATAGGGAAAACGCTGACAATATAGACAAAGAGAAAAAAAGCGGACGCTATAGATATAGAGAATAACAGGTTACTGTCTTTTGAGAAATCCCTTTTTCAAAAGACAGTAACCTGTTATTTTTTTTATCATGCCACTATTATCATATTGCATCATATATTTTAATTCGGGGCGCTGATTTCTGAAAGTACGGTAACCACTTTGTACAAGAGGGTTATACGCCAAAAAAAGTAGACCGAGGGTTTTTACCAATAGTTTTATAACACAACACAATTTTTGGTACAATTTGCTTTAATAATTTATTTGCTGTGTATTATCATAAATATTCAGCAAAGTCAATTAAACAATACCAACAATAAATATCATCAGTGCTGATCTGGCGTAGGAACATATTACCATTTCAAACAAATTTAGCAAATGGCCGTCGGCTGAAACAGACATCAGCTGGAAAATTTAATATAACAAGTGTGATTTTTAAAGCTATTAAGGAGATTAATACAAAAAGAACAATGTTTTACAAACTGTTAGCCAGATATTAACAGTTTAACAGTTAACATAACGGATTTGGACGAAGGAGACTCTGACTTTTCCATAGGTTTAAGCATGGAAAAGTGTTCTCATGTCACTGACTGAGAAAGGTTGCTGTTCTCAGACAGGCTTTATCAGGCAGTTGTCATAGTAATGGCATGCTAAATATAGTGTAAAATGACTGAGCATAATTAAATTTATAAAAATTTTACCATTTCAAACAAATTTAGCAAATGGCCGTTGGCTGAAACAAACATTAACTGGAAAATTTAATATAACAAGTGTGATTTTTAAAGCTATTAAGGAGATTAATACAAAAAGAACAATGTTTTACAAACTGTTAGCCAGATATTAACAGTTTAACAGTTAACATAACGGATTTGGACGAAGGAGACTCTGACTTTTCCATAGGTTTAAGCATGGAAAAGTGTTCTCATGTCACTGACTGAGAAAGGTTGCTGTTCTCAGACAGGCTTTATCAGGCAGTTGTCATAGTAATGGCATGATAAATATAGTGTAAAATGACTGAGCATAATTAAATTTATAAAAATTTTACCATTTCAAACAAATTTAGCAAATGGCCGTTGGCTGAAACAGACATTAACTGGAAAATTTAATATAACAAGTGTGATTTTTAAAGCTATTAAGGAGATTAATACAAAAAGAACAATGTTTTACAAACTGTTAGCCAGATATTAACAGTTTAACAGTTAACATAACGGATTTGGACGAAGGAGACTCTGACTTTTTCATAGGTTTAAGCATGGAAAAGTGTTCTCATGTCACTGACTGAGAAAGGTTGCTGTTCTCAGACAGGCTTTATCAGGCAGTTGTCATAGTAATGGCATGCTAAATATAGTGTAAAATGACTGAGCATAATTAAATTTATAAAAATGGTGAAT
The DNA here is from genome assembly GCA_012932295.1 of Cyclina sinensis. Taxonomy (NCBI): domain Eukaryota; kingdom Metazoa; phylum Mollusca; class Bivalvia; order Venerida; family Veneridae; genus Cyclina; species Cyclina sinensis. The sequence goes on along the minus strand of JAAONU010000001.1, from coordinate 42,417,242 downwards.
AATTGGCTTTATAAAGTAATATATATCAATGACATTAGTTAGAAACACTATTATTGTATAGATATATAAAGGATAATCTTATGATACATAACATATACTTGTATATTGATGAAAAACAAAATTGATTAGTCTTTGAGTCAATTTTTTTTCAATAGTATAAAATATATTAATGAAGTGCAATAAACTTTTTAAATACCTTGAATTTCTTTATTTATTTATGTTTTAAATTACGGGAAAAGATTAAAAAAAGATTTTTTGGCTGTAGATACCAATCAACTAATTCAAGTATCCACATGCCACTTATGTATTTTACTTAATCACGAACCGACACTTGTATATTTACTAAAGTGGCTACAGAAAACGCGGACAATATAGATATAGAAGGAAAATGCTGACCATATATAATGTTGTAAAGCTGGCGAATAGAAAACTGTTAAAAATTAAAAAGTATGCATTCAGCCATGTATATAATAAAGTTATATAATTTAAAAAAGGCGTATTTTAAATTCAGCGTTTTTTTTTAGTTTCAAATTATTGATTCCATCAAGTGACTAAAAAATTTCTTTGTTATAACTATCAATCAACTAATTCACGTATCCACGTGCCACTTGTGTATTTGACTAAAAACGCACCGACACTTGTATATTTCATTTAATCATACACCTGACCCTTGTATATTTAATAAAGTGGCTTCAGAAAACGCGGACAATATAGACATGGAGTGAAAAAGCGGACGATATAGATATAGAAGGAAAATGCTGACCATATATAGTTATAAAGCGAGCGAATTGAAAACTGTTATAAATTTTAAAAAATATGCCTTCTACCATGTATATTAAAATTCGCCAAAGCTCACCAAGGTATATATTTCAGTAGTTAACTGATAAATTTGATAAAATATTGTTAACTCGGAAAATTGTATATTACAAGAGTTGTATGTAATAAAGATAGAAATTAAAAATTAAAGAACGAAAGTTCATTTCTTTATTTCGACGGAAGCAGTTATGTTATGTCCGTATTATGACCATTTAATTTAATCTAATATCAACAATTGTTGAGAAGTACTGAGAAGTAAGTCATTTAACGCACAGTACATATAAATAATGAATTGAATCTTAAATCTTTTTCATTTATTCATGTTGCACGAGAGAAAATTTCAAAAATGTCATGAAAGTTTTATTGAAATACTTAAGGACAAAATTTTAAAATTGAAAGAAAAACTGTTGAACATAATAATGGACAGAGAACAGGGTATACTCAATGCATTTGAAAATTGTCTGCCAAACAGCAAAATTCTTGTATGTTGGAATCACATATTTAGTGACATCAAATTTTGGGTTAACAAACACGGCGGAACCAGTGACAATAAGAAAGTCTATGATATGCATGTTCGGGATTTATTACACTCACAATCGCGCCAAATATTTGATACAAAATACCACGAACTTAAACAATCTTGGAGTGAAGCATTCCTGAATTATTTCAATGACAATATTTATGACACAATAATACAATATTCCGGACGATGGATACTCGAAGATAGCAAATTATATAATCCCTATTCTGGCATAACAAACAATGTTGTAGAGTCTCTGAATTCAAAATTGAAAAAGTTAATTGATTACAAAGAGAAAGCAATTGATGAAATTGTAATGTATCTAAATTATTTACAAGGAAATGATCTGTGTAAGATTATTCGCGGTTTTTGTGGTGAAAGCGAATGGACATTAGGTGATAATTTTAAATTTGCTGCACGAGATCCAGATACCATTGTAATACCCAAAAATGTCTGTCACCCCGATAAAATTATTGAAATGATAAAAGGTGAAATAAGTGCTATTACAGATACAGCTAACAAGATGAACAATGACTCAGACTCGCATGATAATGAGCCAACTGTTGAAAAAAAATCCGAAAAAAAGTGTGAATTCTCAAAAATCATTAGCCGTAAAAACTATCGCTGAGCAAGGGATAGTTCTTGTTCCTGAAATGGGGGCATTCTTCCAATTTATGAACGTCCGCTAAATAACCCTCATTCTGAACTATTTAATATCCATAACGTCCACTTTTTTCCTCTGTATATATATTGTCAGCGTTTTCCCTATATGTTTATATTGTCCGCAAATTACATATTACATTTTCTTTATCCAAAGGATTGACACGTTTAATTAGGTGTTGTTCACACTTAATTGTTGTATCTTGATTAGATTTGCTACACGTCTCCATCGCAATTATACGTGCGCATTTCATAAATTTGTATCATGTTAAACTTTTTTCTCTTTAAATTAAAACAAAATAATGATAAAAACGAAAATAATACAGACGAAATATTATAAAATGTATTGAATTATATTTGCTTATTTTTCATTGAATCCATTCCTTAATCGTCAGCGTTTATGTCTTCCAATTTGTTATTAACTTTTTTTTTTAAATATTAATGTATAAAAGTCAATTATACAGAATTTTAATAAACTTCATCAATTCCTGATTAATCATCAATCAGTCTACACTATATATCTATATCGTCCGCTTTTTTCCTCTATATCTATATCGTCAGCGTTTTCCCTATATATTTATATTGTCCGCAAAATGCGTATCATGTTATATCTATCCTGGGTGCCAACACGCTTAGTCAGGTAGCATGTTGTTCACACTTAATTGCCGTTAATTTGCAACACGTGTCCGTCACACCTGCAAAGATGCATGTCTTTGCTTCTTTTTATCAATGAACTATTAAGTTTAAAACTATTCTTGAAATCTTGAATTTATAAATACCAATAATTTTTTTTGCGAACAAAACATTCGTCGCCTACTGCACATAAAGAAAGTCTAAAACAGTGCCCTAAAAATTATTACAACAATGTTATAAAGTTAGTTAATAGTAAGTTAATGTCTAGGCGTTTTATGCAAAAAATATTTTATAAAATGTATTAAACGAACATTTAATTGATATATATATATATAAAGTTGTTGTCAATTTAGTATTATCATTCGTATTTTTGAAAATAAATTCATGTAAAGATTTGATACATTTGTGTCTTATATTTATTTTCCATATTTACATGTCCAAAAAATGCGTCATAAAACGTAATAAAATAAAATAAAATAAAATCATAAGTTACTTTTATATGTTTACCAATTTGCTATAAACTTATACTTTTTTTAGATATTAATGTATAAAAGTCAATTATACACTATTTTTATAAATTTTATCAATTCCCGATTAATCATCAATCAGTCTACACTATATATCTATATAAAAATTTTACCAGAAGATGATGTTCTGACTCTTTTTAAATATAGAACAGCAAATCACCGTCTTCCCGTAGAAACGGGTCGCTATGATAGAATACCGTTTAACGATCGTACATGTACTCTCTGTACAAACAATCAAGTTGGATCAGAGGAACACTATCTTCTTGAATGCCCATATTTCGATCAAGACAGAACCAACTATCTGTATAACAACCTACACCCTGCTCAAAGGAACATTAGTTACATCTTAACCTCAAGCTCAGAAATTATATTGAAAAGTGCCTGTATTTTTATAAGAATTATCATGAAAAAATTTAGTTCTTAACATTCCAATGATTTTTTTTTCAAAACTTTATTTACTATGTTTCCTTTTTATAAGTTTGGTTTTTGCTGTTGTAGTTACCTTTTATCCAACATAGATGCGTTCCACTTTTTACTGTCCTCAAGTAAATTCCTGCGCCCTTCCAATATCCAACATTACCGTACATGTGACTAATCTTCAATCACTGATGAAAAGATTCTCTCCATTAAATGAATTTTATGTCCCGTTATATGCCTTTCACATTAACGTGACTCCAATAATTAAAACTTTTTGCTACAGTTGTAATTTTTATGTCAAGCTAAGTTCACACACGTCTGATTGCATATCACGGAGTCCCCGTGCATAGTTATTTCCGAATGACGTCAGACGAGGGAGTGTGTAAACCTCTAACGAATCCATTACTCACAATTTATCTATATGCACATCTGCAATGTCACTTTTGTGGATGTTTGTGAATTATCTAAAATTGTATGTAATGTTAATTCTATTCATAATTATCGTCTATGTATTACCTGTTGTCTGAGACTATCTGATCTTTGTTAATTAATTAATTGTAAACTGAAGTAGAAAAATCGAGGTCATCTACAGTCCTTTTCAAAATTCTTTGTATATTATCGATGCTCGCTTGGACTAGCCCAGTCTTTTTGAAAGAAAATATCAATGAAATTTTTAAGATGATATTTTGTATCCTTTGAGAAAAACAATTGTATGTAATTATTTGGTGAAAGTTACTATGTTTCTAAACATATAGCATGTTTCAAACATTTTTGAGACCAACAATTTTTCGTTCTTTTCGTACAAGAATGCTACTTTATGTTTATAAATCAAAGCACTGAAAGTACTGATTGGGGGCGAAGAATGAATACAATGAAGAGTTTCAAAAGTAACAATTCCTTTGCAAAATGTTGGAAATTGTCTGATCGTGTTTCAGTTCTTTGACTTATACCGTCACTTTTTTTGAAACATCAGTATCGTGGAAACCTTGAAGATACAGAACTGAAACTTTGCAGACACAGTAGTTGGTAGGACGCACATGACTCTCTATCACATTTTCTAGTTATTGTTCGTTTTAGGAACTTCGACTTAAATAACAGCATTTAAACGTTTCACCAGTGCAAGTGACATATTTTTCATTTACAAAAATAGGTCTCTGAACTTAGGAACAGCATTTTGCTTTTTACATTCAGGACAATCACCTGTGCAAAGCAAAAAAAAACCCACAAAACTAATAATATTTTGACAGTTACAGCCTTTAATACATGAGCTTGTTCATTTAAAAAAAATCTTAAGAAGCCTTGGTGATCATCTCTGAAACTTGTAGATGTACCATGTATTTTGAAGTGTAATAGACCCATTCTTACTACGGAGGTAAAACTATTTTTTTCATGTTAAGAAACTTAACAACACACAATGTAACTTTGCCTACATAGTCATCAGCAGGAAGAGATTTGAAAACAGACAAGAACACGAGGTCAATATAACATTTACTCTAGAATATAAAATAAATGAGATCAGACTAGTATATACCAGTGGTTTTATGCATAGGAACAAATTTTAAAAAAAGTAAGCAGAACTGTAAAAGACAACATAAGTTCCACTCACATACATTCTTCAAAGAAAGGACAAGACATTTATATCACTTTTTTAGGTACATGTAAACCTTTCTTAATGTCATTCAACAACTGTGCATAAAGGCTACTGAGAGACTGTGGATTCGAGGCATCGCCAAAATTAAATGTTAACTAAGACTACAAATGTATTTGTTTTAGGTTAATTTATTTCTGGATTATTGCTATTTAAGGAATTCAGTTCTGCTCTGAAAATTTAAACTAGTCTAGTGCACAGTAAAATGTAAATAAACCTTGTACTTATATTTCCAAATCAAGACCTTATTCAAACAATAAACTGGCCACACTTTGCATCATATAATAGAAAAAAAAAGTTCACGACAACAAAATGAAATAAAAACAAAATTAACAGAAAAGATTTTTCTATAACTAAGTTACAGTTTTTCTAAATCTGAGCATCATTTTTTCTGTGATATACTTATTCTATCATGTTTATGCACCTTCATATACAAGAAGTTTTCATTAATTATTCATCTATTAATGCACTTGTCTTCCTATTGTATAATGTTCTTGTGATTTTGGATACTAGATTTCCAAGTTTCAACAATTTTAACTCCTAAAATTTCACTGCCTTGCTTTTCGATCTCCAAATGAACTGATCCATGTTCTGCAAACCACAGTGGCAGGGTCATCACCAAGAGCAAAGAAGAGAACATCTGCTGGCAATACCATGACAATGTATCTTGCAGTAATAACTCTGCCTTGCTGTCTTCCATACTGACCGCAACTACATGCAGTTCCTCAAATGCAAAGCCTGTTTCACAATTCTAAAAATTATGAAAAAAAAACATTTGGTGAACAGGCATAATTACACAATGTTAAGTCAAAATATCAAAAGATGTTTTCACTGAAACTTTAATTGGAAATACATGGGCAATCAGTGATCACATGTGTCGCCTGATGATAGCCAAGTAAGCAGTTGCATTGAGAGGTGATTGGACAGATTGTTGGCTAAAACGAGATTTTTATTCAAGGGCCATAACTCAGCCAAAAATCATTTAACCGAAAAACCTGTTAAACAAGCCCAAGTACTTGAGGTACCGATCAATCCTGTAACATTGCATTCAAATTGCTTCAGTAGTATAAGAGAAGAAGTCCAGACGAAGTTTAAAAATAAAAATCATTAAAGGGCCATTACTCTGACAAAAAACATTGAATTGGAAAATGCCGATGATTTGCACAACTTAACTTGGTACTGATCATTCTAGTAAAGTTTGGATGAAATTGCACCAGTACTTTCTGAGGAGTAGTCTGGACAAGTATGTGACAGATGGACGGACGGACAGACTGACAATGGAGAAGTGATCCCTGCATGTAACGGCTTCTTTGTAACATGTCGCAGCTACTGTGAAGCAGGCAACACAAAAATCATTAACGGGCCAAAACACCTTTTTATAATCAAGGGCCATAACTCAGCCAAAAAATTATTCCACTTAAAAACCCATTAGATACGCACAAGTACTTGAGGTACTGATCAGTCCTGTAACATTTCATTCAAACTGCGTTAGTAGTATAAGAGAAGTTTAAAAAAATCATTAAAGGGCCAATCATTAAACTGGAAAATTCCGATGATATGCACAACTAGACTTGGTACTGATCATTCCTGTAAAGTTTGGATGAAATTGCACCTGTAGTTTCCGAGAAGTAATTTTTGTGACGGATGGACAGACTGACAACAAAGAAGTGATACCTATTTGTCGTGGCTACTTTGTAGCAGGCGACACAAAAAAATATATAGATCACTGTAATGACACATTAAGAAGGCATTGTAGTAAAATACAAGATAATTGTGGAATTAATTTAGATAGGTAATAATTATAAGTAAAAAATTCTGCATAGAATCGTATTCAAACTTCACAGAAATATTGTTCAAATATATTTTTATTGTAGTTATTATTTTTAGGTTTGTTTTGAATTTAATGCCCATATCACATTCAATAATTTATCAGAGCGGGCAGTTTATCTAACCATCCTTCTTTTATGGCCAGTCTCTATAAGAAACTGCCACCATTAAGGGCCATAAAGTAATAAATGTAACATAATAAGGTATCATACAATGAAACAGACCATAACATTTTGATACCACATCTGAAATTTATCAAACATACCTTAATTGATGTTTGTACAGTTGTGGACAAAGTCTCATTTTCTCACATCACCTTTGTTACTTCCACAAAATCCCAAGTGGCATCACAACATGTTGCATCCCACTAGAGTGTGATCATTGCCTTCCGAGATCCATCTTAATGTGTAACTGTTTTATTGAAACATCTGTTCCTTTGACCTTAAACATTCTCTGGTTGTCTTCCTGCAGGATGAAATAATCAGTAAAAATATCTGAACTACTCACTGGTTCAAACTTGTTCAAACATAATGACCTATATTAGGCAACCTACATGTACTACACATAACTTCCACCAAGGACGACTAGTTTCACTAATTTTGAGTTTTATGTACATTTTAAACAAATTTTGTGCCTCATCTAGCACAGGCAGGTGGTTTATCTGTCAGACAATGATCATTACATAAATGTGCCAGACTCCACTCCTGATCTCTTTGAGAATCTGCAGCCTTTATTTAACATACATGTACAGCAGGGCTCAAACCAACTGCCCTTTTTATTAGACTTAAGTAAAAAGGTTTACAAGTCAGTGACTCTAACCAACTGACCTGAAGTAAAACCAAGACAAAGGTTTAATGCAAAAGATAAAAAATATTACAATAAAACATCTCTAGCATTTTGTACAGAATGTTTGTTTTTTATTATGATATCTATCAATATAAGGTTGTATGATAACTATGGAATTAGAATAAAGACATGTTAAACATGAGAAATCTTATAAATTTGTTTTGTTTAATCTTACACAACTCACCTCTATAATCATACCCTCCGTACACACAGACCCTTTGTTTAACCATAGGTCAGTGAACTCTAACATGCAGAGTAGGAGCAAGGGTCAGGGGTACTTCCGTAGAGACGTTATCACAGTTAACTCTGTGCACCTCTGTCGTTATCATATTATTTGTGATAAACACGTTTGTTGCTTGTGTTGCAACAAGGTAGGCTGGTTTGTCATCCCTCTTCAAAATTACCTCCCCCAAAACAACAGTTTCCTCCTTTTGGCTGGTGGTTTACCTGTCAGACCATGATTATTTAAAAAGTCACATAACTGCATAGGCCTCCATCACATGGCCGTGCAGTCTATCACTTCCATTAGGGCCCTTGTAGTGAGTGGTTTGTGCAAGTGCCATAACTTGTACTGGCATCCCATACGGTCCACTTCCATTGTTTACTATCTTTAGAATGATGCTCATCTGGAACAAGAGTAAAAATGATAAATAATAGTAATATTCTGTAATTTCATAGTCAATTTGTTCTTTATTAATCTTTGGAGTTCAAAGGTTAGGAATATCAGGTTGTTTCAGCTGCACAGTAAGCACATACTTACTGTTACCATAATAAGGATTAACAAAAAAAGCCAAATAATACATGGTAAAAGTGGAGTGAAACTGGTGATATGGTGACCACCAACCATGTCACATACCATCACAAGTGTTTACAGTGCTTTATCTTAAAAAGTCAGCCTTGTCAAATCATTTCTCTGTTTAGTTCCTCAATTTCTTTGACCCATTCTTGCAAAGAAAACAATAAGACATTTTGCCCCATTTCTCAATGTCACAAATTTTGAGATAACAATTGATCAACATAATTATACAAAAAACAGAAAACACATGATAATTTCAAAGATGATTTCAATTTAAAAAGCAATAACTTATCCTATGCAGGAAAAAATGCTTCTTTTATGGTAATCAAAATAATAGTAATGAAGAATAATTACAATTTCCTTTATCTTTAATGCCTATATTAAAATAAATGAGCAGACAGAAAGGAAATGTAAACAAAAAATACTTAGAATCTAGTTTAATGTATTTAAGCTATCATTTTCATATATTTCGAGCATTAAATCTTCATCTTGCAAGTTGCTTATTTTTATTATTTGTGTTTCTCAGCATTGACTGATACACATGAAACAAAAGAATGACAATCTTCCTTAAATTGGGTTAAGACACAGTGTTTTGTATGTTAATTTGTTATTTGTTTGCAGCTATGAAAACTAATTTTATGCAACTTCAGAGAAATAAGTAGTTAATAACTATGCTATCAGTCATATGGACAACTGGTACGATAAAAAACCCTAAATGCAGACAGAGTTCTTTGTAGTTTTTTTTGTTCAATGAACACATACTACTTTTGAGCACAGGGACATGGCTCACTGGTCAATGTGCTGTTGTGTCACTGTGCTTTTGAGGGAAGCAAAATTAGAACTCACATGGCGCAACTGACTGAGTTGCAGTTCTCTTCATTCTTTTTCTAAATTAAGAAAATAAAGTTGTTCCCTCTTCTGTTTTTTATTTCAAAATATGCAACTTAACCAACGTAATTGGGCCCACAGTCACTTGAAGTTGGGAACTAGTTCCCATCTCTGTCTCCTGCTGTCATTATTTCTCAAAAAAAAATGTGGCGACAAGTTAATTTTGAGTGTTCTTATTGAATTTCAAGCTTATTCTTTCACTTAGACAAATATTGATGTGTAGAATACACTTGTAATTATCACTTAATTGATAGGCACAACCAACATTTTACAGACCTTTGTTATTATTGAGAAAACCAAGGAAAAACTATTGACAGTTCTGATATTTTCACTTTCACTTTAACTAGGCTACAATCAGGGATTCCATATTATCATTACGCAGAACTTCACTTCAACTCAATGAACAGTCTAGCGGATAATTCAATGACTAGTTCAAACGTTTTTATGAGAAAAGGCACAAACCTCATGAAATTTCTCCTCCTTTTCTTACAACATAACTTCCGGAATTCCCATTGTCTAAATTTCGGCGTTTCGATTGGCTGATCTATAAATACTTAATCATGTAAATGTTTTTTGCAAAAATGATGCAATACATGTATGTCAAAACAGTCATGTCGACAATATACATTCAGAACCATGTTGATGGCTCGATATCTCCGTATCTTAAATTTGCAACTGCCAAGATCTTGTTTTTTCTCTGTTATAAAATGTAATTCGCCGAACGATTAAGTTTGAAGCCTACACAGAAGGTTGACCTACTTTCTAACATCGATGCGTGACATTCAGAATAAGCGCTCAAAGACAAAATTGTTTTCATTTCCTTAAACATATCTGAAAATAATAATTTGCTTAATATAATTTTAAAAAGACTACTTACAATGCTGTTTTATTTTATTAATTATATCCTCCATCACAATTCGGCTGCACGATCCAAAATGGCCGTAAGCTAAGAAATATAATCCGACATTGCGAAATCAATGCGCGTAATCACTTTGTTTCAGTAAAAAGTGTTCGGTTTTTGGTCTCATTTGAAAATAAAAATGAACACATAATAAAGAACCTTTATCAAAGCTGAACAAAAAGTCCATCATTGATTAACAATTTTAAATTCATTTATGAAAAAATGATCGAACTATTTCGAAGCGTAGGATTACTACTTCTCTGAAATCTAATGTGAAATGTCTCGATTTTCCTGAAAATTTGGCAAGCATAGTTATACCTTTGGAGGGCGAAAGTATTCGCCCCCCAAAAATTGTGTTGTTTTCAGCTGGATTATCTATTTTTAAGAATCAATAGTCTGAAATTAAGTCTAAATGTCGTCTATTGATAAAGAATTATCAATTGCTTTTTCCCCCTTTTTCTGTTTTAACTTTTCAACTTTTAGTGTTGTATCTATAGCGTGATAGCGGGGCGCTGCGCCCCGCCCTTTTTGAAGAGCGCCCTTCTGCCCTAAATCTCTAACACTCTGCCCTTTTCCCACTAGCGCCCTTCTGTCCTTAATCATAAATGTTTATCACCACAAATTCTGCCTTTGTTTATTCAGCGTCTATGTTTTCCTAACTTACTTGTGTATTCTAATTAGCAAGACACGCAGCGACGCATGTATACATACCCTACAGCGACTGCCGAAAAATCAATAATCAAGCGTGCACTGGGTCCTGTATCATTACCAATCAATTAGCGGATTAATGCCTGGATTGCCATTACAACAGAAACTTGTTATTTAAGGTGATGAATTGATTAGTCAAACAATACATTTGACAAATGATGTAGGTTTCGTTGATTGGGAATATAACAAGTGTTTGTCGTCACTATCGGTAAACACACTAAAACTTGTGAAAAATAAACTAGAACTTAATAAAACCATTTGTCTTTTTTTATTTTAATTGTCCACCCATCCAATTTGTCATTAAAAGTCATTCTTACCAAAAAATTAGAAGCACTAACATCTCTGTCTGCATATACAATACCTTCCGTAAAACGAAAGTTGGCTCAGTTAGAAAAGGAACGGGCAAAAGCAGCGAAAACGAATCACTGTTTCGCCGATCTTAAAACAAGTCTGTTTCTAGCCTTCAGAAGTTAATTATGAAACGTGTTTGTTTACAAAAAACATGTGTCAATTTTCACAATTAAGCGTCCCAGATTGGTATCGGTTGTGTCAAAATGCACGTTTTTAGGACGCACGTGCGTTTTTGCGCCAAAACACAGGAAAGTTCGTTCGTTATAAATGTTAATAAGAAATAAACATTTCACCTATATATTTAGTTTTAACGAGCGGACTGTTAAATGGTCATTTACATATCGAACTGTAATTGATAATTTTGTCAAATAAAACCGTTGATACAAAACCGAAAGTGATAAGTGTATGATATTTCGGATAAATTAATTTCGGTTACGATTTCAATTTATACAAGATTGTACTCTTGCTGTTTTATTGTCAGAATTAGCACATTAAAACATCAAACTGATTACAAGTAGATAAAAACAGTCTTAAAAGGTTACTGTGCATTATGTTATAGTATGCTGTGTTACTTGGATGTGTATACTGTTCAAATGCTAGCAATGATCTACATGATTGTATGAAATGGAGAGATTAGAAAAATAAAAGCTGTTAGAAGTTTCTTGCAGTATTTGTCTGTTTTCAGTAACATATACTAGTAGTTATACAATGATTAAAAAGTAAATTAAATAAAACAAATACCTGTATTTGATCCACACTTTACAACACTATATAGTTTTAATGATAACAATAATAATAAAGAGACGATGCTTGGCATAATATAATGCACGGTGTATGGTGAAAAATGCCCTTTTGCTAGCAAAAGACGCATATTTGCCCCCTGCCCCTTTTTGGCAGCACCCTGCCCCTTTTTCACAGCACCATGCCCTTTTTTAATCCTGGATACAACACTAAACTTTCGAACTTAAAAGAGCCCACTATGTTAATGAAAATTATATCCTATTACCGGAACCTTTGTATATGTTCTGTTTGTATATGTATATCTTTACCCGTGCTGTATATGTTTGTATAGCTGGGTTAAATAAAACAAATGTTCTGTTCTGTTCTGTTCTATATCGTCCGCTTTTCTCCTCTATATTGTCAGCGTTTTCCCTATATGTTTATATCGTCCGCTTAAGGCGTCCGCTTTTTAGACAGGCCCTTGAAAAAAGCCATTTAAATAAAGTTCTCCCAACTCATGCAAAAATCTTGGATTTACTTGATTTTTCATTTCAAGGTTTAAATAGTGATTTATTTAATCGAGTAACAGGATCATCTACAATATCCAACACCTCATGACCCATTAACATGCTAAATTGTCATCGGATGTGCTTACTAACGTAAATAACCTATTATTAACAAAAAGCTGCTTGCAAATTTTGGCTTTCAGATGATAAAACCGCTTTACACATACTTCGCCTTCAGGTAAAAATGCCAAAAAGATACTCCAGAGACGACCTAAACTTGGCTGTTTCAAAAGTACGGAAAGGAACATCACTCCGGAAGGCTGCAGCCCTTACAAATGTCCCAGTTTCTACTATAAAGGATCATGCAAGAGGCAGATATATGAACAAAATTACAAAGCGTGGTGGTATATATGCTCTTACAAACACTGAAGAGAAAGCTTTGTGTAATTATGTACAGGCTGACAGGGGATTTCCTTTGACAAGAAAGGTCATCCGCAAGCTTGCTTATGACATAGCTTTAGAATCTGGACGCCCATGTCTATTCAGCTCAGAAAAGGGTCCAAGTCACAAGTGGTTACGTAACTTTCTTAAGCGACATAAAGAACTCTCAATTAGGAAACCACATGGTTTAGAGCGAGTAAGGTCTGAGGTGAACTCCGAGCAAATACAAGGTTTTTATCATTTACTTGATCAAACTGTCACAAGGTTGGGCATAAAAGACAGCCCTACACGCATCTTTAACTTTGATGAAACTGGGTTTTCCTCAAAGATGCAAGGTAGAGAGAAAATAGTTGTTGTAAACGGTACAAAACATCCATATCAACCAATTGTTTCAGTTAACGGTCACGTAACTTTACAGTTAGCTGTATCTGCAGATGGTAAAACTGTTGCCCCGCTTGTCATATTTTCTAAGAACCTCCCTAGATGCAATTATAGGGATGGGATACCTGACAACTGGGGGTTTGACTGCTCAGAAAGTGGGTTCATTAATGGAAAAATATTTCTATCATTGTTTAAAGAGCAGTTTGCAAAGCAGTGTGGCAGGTCTCGTCCTATTTTGGTCATAATGGATAATCATGTGACTCATCTGGATAAGAAATTAATTGATTTTGCACAAGAAGACCAGATCGAGCTACTCTGCTTACCTGCTCACTCTACACACTTGATGTTGGGTATTATCACCTTTTGAAGGAGCATTTCATTAACCTGAGTGTTGCATTAGGGTATACAGGTTTGAAAAGTGTTCCTAGAGATAAATTTCCTAAACTGTTGCACCTTGCTATGAATAGAATTTCAGGTTCTTCTATTGCATCAGCCTTTTCTTGTGCAGGAATCTGTCCTTTTGACCCAAATAAGGCTAGACCCACATTATCCAAGACTTTACCCAAGTCTGTTAAGAAAGCTCCTGATAATATACAGTCTGCAAAATGTGACAAGTGTGGCCATACTAGTCAAGATAGTTGTCTTGTAAAGCTGGGGCTTATCCCTGATGAATTGAAAACAATCCTGGTTGAGCCACCCCCTAAAAATGAAAAAGGTAAAATGTCCAAAAGAAAACTAGAGTCTGCTAGAGTACTTACCCATGTTGAAATTAAAAAAGGTAGGTCCTGTATTGATGATAAAAAGTCTGGTTTGAAAACCGGTACAGATATAGATCAGGCAAATGAAGTTGTTTGTGAAGTCTGTATGACTGGCAGTGATGATTTGACTTGGATTGGATGTGATAATTGTGAGCGATGGGTTCATTATGAATGTGTTGGTACCATTCAGCAAAAATTGATAGATGATAGTCTTAAACAAAAAACCAACTGGTTTTGCAACACTTGTGTACAGGAAGAATGACACTGTTATACAGGACACAAAAACTGTTAAAAATACTGTTGAAAAAGTTGACTGTTACAGTATTTCTATGAAACAGACTATAGGCTTATCAGCTTGATATGCTTGACCAGATAGAACTTGGTCAGTATTCAAATAGCCGTTGTTTAACTCGCATCTTAGTACTCTTTGTTAGTTTTAATATTAAAATATTGTAGTGTCTAAACACACTTGTGTTTGTTGTCATTTGACTTTATAGGCACTCGTCACAAATATAGACATATTGAAACATGGTGTCAGAATAAACTGGATTTATAATAATTATACACATAAAGGACATTATAACGCTTGAGAGTTTTACATCATGGAATTAGGCGGCATACAGCCACCAGCAATGCGCTGGGAAGACTCCAACCTACCCGAGGCTTGGGAAAAATTCGAGAGACACGCCAAATTAGTTTTTTCTGGTCCATTGAAAGCAAAGACAGAAGAAGAACAGATTTCTTACCTGCTCTTGTGGGTAGGAGAGAAGGGTAGAGACATACATGCCACATGGACACTAGGCGCCGAAGAACAAAAGAAATTGCAAACTTTCTATGACAAGTTTAAGGCTCACGTGCAGCCGAAGTTAAACCCGATATTCGCACGTTATAAGTTCAACAATGAGGTGCAAGGTACAGACACAATAGATCGTTTCGTGACGCGGCTGAGATTAGTGTCCAGAGACTGTAACTTTGCGGTTGCGGAGCAAGACAACATGATACGTGACCGAATAGTGTTCGGCACGAACTCACACAAATTGCGTGAAAAATTGATAAATATTGGAGCTGAATTAACACTGGACAAAGCCATACAAACTGCTCAAAGTATAGAGTATTCGACGGAACAGTTGAGATCTATGGCTAGACAAGATGTCGACTTCTGCCGTTCAGAACAACAGAGCAAAGCACCAAACAACAGAGGGCACAGACAAAAGACAGCAAACTCAAACCTTCGAGCAACTAATGGTTCTGCATCTCAAAAACACAGGACATTCGATAAACCGTGCAATAACTGTGGAACTATGCACAAATTCGGAGATTGTCCCGCAAGAGGAAAGAAATGCCTTAAATGTGACAAATTAAATCATTTTGCTAAGGTCTGCAGATCAAAATGTGTCAAAAACAATGTAAACTCTGTATGTGAAAATGTTACGGATACATTGCAGGAGTTTCACATAGATACGGTAAGCACTTTAAACTCTTCTGATCGTGCACTTGTCACATTGTCACTTGGCCCTTCCCACAAAAGCGTTAGCTTTAAAGTTGATACCGGGAGCGCTGCAAATATTCTCCCGCTAGAGCAATTTCAATTCCTGAATATCAATGCCCCTTTAGAGCCCCCCGATTCAAAATTGACTTCCTACACTGGTAATGAAATCCCAGTATCAGGCAAGATCAAATTACAATGCCGATATAGAAGCAAGACTGTAGACGCATTTTTCCACGTAGTGGACACTCCCGCCTTACCTTTACTGAGTTTGAAAACTTCCATTGACCTAGATCTTGTCCAGCTGACATATGCTATCGACCATGACGTATCAGCATTATGCTCAGAACAGGTCATTAAGGATTATGGGGAACTATTTACAGGAATAGGGGAAATTCCAGGGACGGGTAAGTTGCATCTAAAAGAGGATGCAGTTCCTGTAGTTAATCCACCTAGAAGGGTACCGGAAGCGCTTAAGTCACGACTGCACGATGAACTTAAGCGCATGGAAGAAAACAAAATCATTGCAAAAGTCGACACACCGACTGACTGGGTTAACTCCCTTGTAGTTGTTGAAAAGCCTAAAACCGGAAAACTACGCATTTGTCTTGACCCCAAAGCCCTAAACAATGCTATACGTAGGCCGCATTATCCAATGCGAACGTTAGATGAGGTAACGTCACAGCTTTCTGGTTGTAAATACTTCAGTCTCCTTGATATCACGCATGCTTACTGGAGCATAAAACTTGACGACGATTCGTCGTATCTCACAACGTTCAGTACTCCGTTTGGGAGATACCGTTACCTTAGGCTGCCCTTTGGGATTTCCTCCAGTCAAGACATATTCGTCAAAAAGGTCAATGAAATATTTGAAGGACTAACAGGTGTCGCCACGATCGTGGACGACATATTGGTCTACGGCAGGAATCGTGATGAACACGATCGCAACGTCAAAGCCGTGCTAGAACGTGCACGTGCTAAAGGTATTAAATTTAACCCCGATAAATGCCGCATAGGCTTGAAAGAAGTACCTTTCTTTGGCCACTTGATTTCATCAGATGGGCTCAAACCCGACCCCGCGAAGGTTCAAGCAATATCTCAAATTGCTGCTCCTAGAAATCGAGCTGAACTTCAGAACCTGCTAGGCATGGTTAATTACCTTCAAAAATTTGCACCGAACCTGTCCGACATCACGAGCCCCATGCGGTCATTACTTAAAGAAGACATAGAATTCCTATGGGACCAGCCACAAATAGACGCATTTCAAGAAATGAAACAGGTCATCTCAAACAGTCCTGTACTAGTATATTTCGACCCAAATAACCCCGTTACAATTGAATGCGACGCATCACAAAAAGGCCTGGGCGCGACCATTATGCAGGATGGGCGTCCAGTTGCATATGCGTCAAAATCCTTAACGCCTACAGAACAAAATTACGCTAACATTGAGCGTGAAACGCTTGCAATATTGTTTGCATGTACGAAGTTTCACCAGTATATATATGGCAGACCCGTAATTGTGCATTCTGACCATAAACCATTATCCAGTATAATGAAGAAACCCCTTTCTGCAGCCCCTCCTCGTTTGCAGAGAATGATGCTGCAACTATCAAAGTACGACCTTGACGTGCAATACGTTCGCGGGAAAGAAGTGCCTGTCAGTGACCTACTCTCCCGGAAACCAACGTCTGACAATCAATCAATCGAAGGTCTTGATTTACATGTACATACTGTCATTAAACAAATGACCTATACTGACCGCAGTCTTGAAAATGTGAGAAAAACTACGAAATCTGACGCTCAAATGCAAATCTTGAAACAGACGATAATTCAAGGATGGCCAGAATCAAGATCACAATGTAACGAATCAATCGTGGAATTTTTCAACCACAGAGATGAGTTATCAATCTCAGACGACCTTATATTTAGAGGTCAGACACTGGTCATTCCCAAAACAATCAGACAGCACATGTTAGAACAAATACATGTTGGTCACATGGGTACAGAAAAAGTATACAGAGAGCTAGGGATGTCATGTTTTGGCCCGGAATGACAAAGCAAATCACAGATTTTATACTGAACTGTGATGTTTGTCTGAAGTACAGAAATTCAAACCAGAAAGAACCACTAACACCCCATGAGGTACCCCAGGGCCCTTGGCAAGACGTTGCCACAGATTTATTTCACTTCGATGACAGTGATTACCTGCTCATTGTAGATTACTATAGCCGCTACTTTGAGATTGACAGATTACAAGACACACAAAGCTCGACTGTTGTCAGAAAACTCAAAGCACGATTTTCAGTGCATGGTATCCCGATTAGGCTATTTTCAGACAACGGACCACAATACTCCTCTCAAGTATTCGAGACATTTACGAACGACTGGAATATTAATCATATCACATCTAGTCCCTTACACCCTATCTCCAACGGACTTGCAGAACGAACAGTACAGACTGTCAAACGTTTGCTCCAGAAAGCCAAAGAAAGCGGACACGATCCTTATCTTTCAATATTAGAATATAAAAACACCCCGCTAAATGACAGCAAATTTTCGCCAGTTCAAATGCTGATGGGCAGGAGAACTCGTTCAAATTTACCAACTTCAAACAAACAGCTGTTACCAAAGATCATAACGCCCAATATAGTTCGACCCAGGATGCAATTGTCTAAAGATAAACAAAAAAAAACATTATGATAAGACGGCCAAACTTCTCCCAAAGTTAAATTTGAACGAAAACGTGCGCATGCAAGCAGGGAAAATTTGGAAGCCTGCGAAGGTCATATCTCAGCATGATGGTCACTCCTATGTTGTACAGACCCGCGATGGACGCAATTACCGCCGAAATCGCAGACACCTTATAAAAACAACAGATGAATTTACAGATTTTGGTGATTTCGCGCCAAATGTGTTCGATGACTCGCACTATGGCAACAAGTTAAATTCCCCAAATGAACCCCTTACCTCAGAAAATCCTCCCTCATTCACCACTGATTATTATCAAACACGATCAGGTAGAGTTGTGCAACCAAATAAACGTTACAGTTGCAGTGAATGGACAAAGTAGCATCGCATGATAGAAAAACAATGAACACTATATTTTCACTTTGAAAAGACAGTAATTCGCTTGAGAATTGATAGTATGCTACACTTGCGACATATTACATGTTTAAATTATTCATTTAACAGGTTCACAATATTTCATTTCAAAACGAGAGAGATGTTACAGTATTTCTATGAAACAGACTATAGGCTTATCAGCTTGATATGCTTGACCAGAGAGAACTTGGTCAGTATTCAAATAGCCGTTGTTTAACTCGCATCTTAGTACTCTTTGTTAGTAACTTAGTTTTAATATTAAAATATTGTAGTGTCTAAACACACTTGTGTTTGTTGTCATTTGACTTTATAGGCACTCGTCACAAATAGTATAGTTCAAATGGTATAGTTATTGTTTTTATGTGTTCACAGACCTGTATTGAGTGTGTGTTTTCTGTCTTTCTATAGTATGGTAAAGTGTGAGCTTTATATACAACAAAGTATGATTATAATACAGTATGATTAATGTTTTGCAAGCTTGAGTCAGTTTCTTATCCTTTAACATGCATGCCTTTTCATCAGTTACATTTATTGCAGGAATCACGGGTGTGCGAAGCCGGGTCCACTTTGCTGGAACAACCGGTTCATTTTTAGGTCTTCATAATCAAGCGGGCCAATCTATGACGTCATTTTCCAAGAAAATGAAAGTAGAACAATTTTAATTGTACACTGTCTGTTTTTCATTTTAAATACAGGTAAGCACTAAAATAATTCATTATCAGTTTATTTTATAAAAATATTACATATTGTGTGCGAAACCGGGTACACTGACTCTACTGACTGGAAATTCTTTATTGGTTTATTGCATGATTAAATTCGAAAGAAGTACGTGCGGGGCCCCGGGGATTACCATTAACGAATTAGGGACGATACGGACCATGGGACAATACGGACCAGACGATACGGACCATATTTTAGGTCGATACGGACCATATTTTGGGACGATACGGACCATGTTTCGGGACGATACGGACCATGTTTAAAAATTTTATTTTCTGCTGAAAAAATTTATTTTGATAAAAAAAACTAAGCTTTTCCCTAAAATACTGACATCAAAAATAACGATTTATGATTTTATTTTGCTTTATTCAAATGATACAACATGTACATTTACAATTCCTGATCTGATGTAACTCCCACAATATTATAAGTAATTACATAATGTTTTGACACAGTTACCTTTAAAACCTACATACAATCATAACAATCAAACCGGATGACAACTGCACTAAAGTATACCGTCATTTCATATTTTGGTTATATATTAGTTTTTAATTAACGTAATACTACGAAAAGTGAAATAACGTATTTGCGAGATTGATTAATAGTGTATTACTGAGGCTGTGTAATATTGCATAGGGACAAAAATTATGATATTTTTTAATAATGCCAATCGTATGGTTTCAACCCGAACATACGTTATTTTGTCTATATAAAAAAAAGAAACCACGTTATGGTTATACAATGAAAAATATACTTCTCCCATATAAATAAATATGTAAAGGAAGAAAGAGAAAAAGAAAGGAAGAAAGAAAGAAAGAGGAGTTTATTTTAGCGTCCTACGTACATGTAGTGGTCTTTCATTTATCAAAGACGACCCCAGACTCTCATGAACCAGAATTAATGTATTACAGATCTTGTGAGTATCATGAAAAAAATGGGAGCTACATGTGCAGCTTTGTGCTTTTCACTGAGTTTGTCAGTCATACCCAGTGATCTGTCACTCCAGCCTGTCTTAATGAATTATGACGGGAATTTGTATAGATCGGAACCACATAGCAGTTTTAGCAACTCAAAAAATATTCTAAAGAAATGTTGTTTTATGACGAAAACACTATAAAAATGGAACCAGGTCCGATAATACCTAGATTCGTTTGTTATTATCTGCACAAAAATTGCTTTTAAACCAGTGAAGCAGCAAGAAATCTTGAGAATTTGTCTCCTAAAATAATTGTGTTAAATAAGGTACTTTAAAAATTACTGTACACTGAAGAAAAAAAAACCTACTAATGAGTATTTTTAACCGCTTTTTGCAGTGTTACTACAGTTGTTTTTGATTATCTTTTTTTTAAAGTTCCAGTAAAAGTCTTTAAATAATTGTGTTATTTTGACAACCAAGTTATTGAAAGAGAATGGTGTTTAGATTTTCATGCTGATTGACAATATGCCTTAAGCAGTGAATCATCAATTTAACGCCTTTTTAAATTTGTTAATCTGTGTATTAACAGTGTTGATTAAGGTGGGATAAACAGCATGACATGTAAGAGAATAGACAGAAATGATTGTGAATGTATACTTAAATATGGGTTGGGCTGCTGGGGAATCATATTCACTACTGTCTATATCAAGGGATTAATTGTTAAATGGTCATATTAATTAAACGTAAAATACTCTACCCAGTCAAAATACTAGTAGAAAATATTTCTTTAACCAAAGTTTTGTTAAAATCCTATCTCCCCAAGTCAAAACATTTGTTATCAAAATACATTTTTCAGTAGCAAATAATTGTTTTAAACAAGGTCCGTATCGTCCCGAAACATGGTCTGTATTGTCCCAAAATATGGTCTGTATCATCCCAAAATATGGTCCGTATGGTCCGGTCCGTATTGTCCCATGGTCCGTATCGTCCCCAAAGCCCATTAACGACGTGTCTGTTCCGGTGTAGCCTGATATATGTCATACCGTGAAAATCTTACGATTCTCACTTTACATTAATGAAATATGTAAGACGTGAGAGGTTTAAGACGTTCTAAATTCCTACTGTAAATTGGTAAAACATCAATTAAATGTAAATTACAGTTTCCTTGACCAAAAAAAATATATTTAAGTAATAAAATTATTAATGAGAAACGTTCTTTTGTGTCTAATACATGAAGTTTAAAATACTACAGTTTACTACTTATACAACTACTTATTTTAGCGTGTCAAGATGTTGTTCATGTAAGTGATGCTAACATCAATACTGCTGATTGTTTGATTATATTGTTTAAAATTTGAATAATCCAGTTATTATTTATTACCTTGATAAATTAATTGCTGTATTGATTTAAAGTTTTAGAATTCTAATACACATTTTGTCAGCCCTCATTGAATTGAGATTTTTTAAGAAATATTCTATCCTAGGACAAAATATAGACAATATAGAACGCTTTTACCATGGGAATTTCAAGAAATGACTAATATTCACTTCATACTTTACCCGACTTAAAGGGATATACAGGCAAAAGTTTTATGCTTTCTTTCACGTTTCTTCAATCAATATACTATGAATGTGCTCGAAATAAATACAATGATCAGTCCCAGTAAGGATTTCCCTTATTTAAATGAAAAACCGGATGGTTTCTTAACCTGACCCACGTGGGCCAAAGTAGAAAATTTAGATTTCGCGCTTATTTTTGCTGTGAATGATTGGATGGTTTAAGTACCTGTCACTATTTTACAGCAAAAAGCAACCTAAGAGAAACGACGATTGGCTGTTTTTGACACGTGACCTGTTTAAAATAACTGTTAGAGTTTTACTTTCAGTTAAAGAACCTTCAAATATTTACGTTCAAGCCCGCATTTCACTTTATTTATATGACAAACATACTGGGAATTTAAAGTTCTTCATATTGAACGTGATTTGAGCAAATAATATCAGTTTTAATTTTTAGGCATTCATTTGCCTGTGTATCCCTTTAATGGGTTTATAAGGTATAAAGAAATACAAGGGTCAACCGCTTAGCAATGAAAATGGGTCAGTGAAGTTTAAAATCTGTATATAAGTGTATCCAGTTGTGAGAACGCCTCTTAACACAACTACACGATACAGACATGTATAATAACTGTTTGCCTCACTTGTGACAGAGAAATTATAGCAGACAAATGGTATATAGTTAGAAGAAAAACAACAGCAATAAAAGACATTTTGTCAACAAAACATGAAATAATGTTATAAAAAGGTAGACATATATAAATAAACAATTACAGTTTACACAAGCGTACGTTCTGATGATAATATGTATTCGTCAGTAGTGCACAACTTTTGATATAACTTGCCAACTAATAGATTAGAATCTCCCAAACATTCATGTGTTGCCACTATTCATGTATATATCTTATTAATATCACATGCAGGTTACACATGATCAATTAGCAACACGCGTCGGTTAAATGTATCACACATGTGATTATACCGCAAAATGGATTAAAACATCAACATTAACCAATTAACAGCTGTTGCATTGTCAGTGAGCTTGGAAGAACAGAACTTTGTTTTATTTTAGCTTTGTACAAAGTGCATCATCACTACAAAACACAAAATTTACAAAATACACGATTGTCAAGTAAAGACTTTTCCTTAACGAATAAACATAGAATTTTATAAATAGTTTAGTGTTATTTAAGGATGTAGAATGAACAACACTAGAAGGTTAATCACTGTCATTTATGAAATAATAAATAGAGGATATTTGTTTGTTTTTGTGGAAGATGAGAATTTATTTCATCGAGTGAACACCATATGTGATATTTTCACGAGTGGCGCAGCCACGAGTGAAAATATCAACATATGGTGTTCACGAGATGAAATAAATTCCCATCTTCCACTAAAAACAAACAAATTTTCTTTTTATTTTAGGCCAACACGTCAAAAATGGGTTTTTTTATGATATTTTTAATCAGGGCCTTCAATAAATTCCCCATGGTTAGCCCCAAATCAGTTAATGCGTACTTTGGTTACTCCGCACAAAAAAAAGTGCAGACAATCTCCAATACATATGATAACTTTACTTCTGCTGAAATAAACTGAATACACTTTCATCAAATAACATTTATTTTTGTCTACACAGTTTATCAATATTTATTGAATTTTTGCCATACATTCTTTAATTATAAAAGCTGATTAATACCGAGTAATGTTCAATCAGTTGAATTGAAAGTCGGCCATATTGGATATTGTCCATGTGAGTTATGTAAACAAATAAGACATTTTAAATAATTTATGGCGAATTTCATCATTGTTCACAACTAGTTAGGCTCAGGAATTCAATATTATAATTGGATTAAACAAGGTAAATAAATTTCACTCGCTGTCACAGTCTGAAATACAGCGGATTCTCTTGTGGTGGGGAAATTCCTGAAGTTTCATCAAGCAGTAGTTCCGGCACAAACAGTGTATTATCAAAATGGTAATTAACTGATTCAAAACAGTGTATTATCACTTTTATCTCACTGATATTTCCCTATATTTCATTGGTAGGCATAAAATAAAGTGGTATATAAAAACATGCAGTACGTTTGAGGCAGAAACATATTTTGATTGAATGACAAACATTTAGTTTAGAATATGTCTTTCATGTTATTTTGTGCTCATAAGTTATTGACTGCAGAATGAACACTCGGAAATATTGAAAGAAATCAACGACTTTTTTTGAAATGGGATGCTTTCTGTATCTTGCACTACCCCCACAACATAAAATAACTAATCTCTCCAGGGGGCGTCGGTCATATGGGCAACCGGTACCGACGTAAAATAAGCTTAAATAGATAGGTATCATTAGTTAAAAAAGTGTGAAATGTGTATAATGCATTATATTTGTTAATTAGCACCTTTTTATTTTATGCCTACCAATGAAATATAGGGAAATATCAGTGAGATAAAAGTGATAATCCACTGTTTTGAATCAGTAAAATTACCATTTTGATAATCCACTGTTTGTGCCGGAACTAATTTCCCAACCACGTAAATACAAGAGAATCTGCTGTATTTCAGACAGTGACAGCGAGTGAAATTTATTTACCTTGTTAAATCCAGTTATAATATTGAATTCCTGAGCCTAACTAGTTGTGAACAATGAAGAAATTCGCCATCAATTATTTAAAATGTCTGATTTGTTTACATATCTCACATGGACAATATCCAATATGGCCGACTTTCAATTCAATTGATTGAATATTACTCGGTATTAATCCGCTTTTATAATTAAAGTATGTATGGCTAAAATTCAATAAATATTGATAAACTGTGTAGAGAAAAATAAATGTTATTTGATGAAAGTGTATTCAGTTTATTTCAGTAGAAGTAAAGTTATCATATGTATTGAAGATTGTCTGCACTTTTTTTTTGTGCGGAGTAACGGTTTGACCAAAGTACGCATTAACTGATTTGGGGCTCACCATGGGGAATTTATTGAAGGCCCTGAGTAAAAATGTCATAAAATATCCATTTTTGATGTGTTGGCATAAAATAAAAAGAAAATTTGTTTGTTTTTAGTGGAAGATGGGAATTTATTTCATCTTGTGAACACCATGTTTATATTTTCACTCGTGGCTGCGCCACTCGTGAAAATATCACATATGATGTTCACTCGATGAAATAAATAGAGGATATTTGTTTGTTTTTGTGGAAGATGAGAATTTATTTCATCGAGTGAACACCATATGTGATATTTTCACGAGTGGCGCAGCCACGAGTGAAAATATCAACATATGGTGTTCACGAGATGAAATAAATTCCCATCTTCCACTAAAAAACAAACAAATTTTCTTTTTATTTTATGCCAACACGTCAAAAATGGGTTTTTTATGACATTTTTAATCAGGGCCTTCAATAAATTCCCCATGGTGAGCCCCAAATCAGTTAATGCGTACTTTGGTTACTCCGCACAAAAAAAAGTGCAGACAATCTCCAATACATATGATAACTTTACTTCTGCTGAAATAAACTGAATACACTTTCATTAAATAATAATTATTTTTGTTTACACAGTTTATCAATATTTATTGAATTTTGCCATACATACTTTAATTATAAAAGCGGATTAATACTCAATATTCAATAGTTCGGGCACAAACATGTATTATCAAAATGGTAATTAACTGATTCAAAACAGTGTATTATCACTTTTATCTCACTGATATTTCCCTATATTTCATTGGTAGGCATAAAATAAATTCTCATCTTCCACAAAAACAAACAGATATCCTCTATATAAAGGTTTTACTTATACTTCACAAAGTAGTGAAAATTTGATTGATTTCTCAGAACAAAGTGGATTTATCTCGAGTGATCTAAATTATTACTTAAAATAATTCAATCACTTGACCAATTAAGCTGTAACAACATAGGTCATGTCAAACAAGTATACTGATTAATCCATACAGTATACCATACTATAACAAAAAAGTAGCCGAAAAAAACAGGGCCGAAACGTCAAGGAGGTGAAACGTACAGATACCATAGCAGCAACCCAAAACCAGAGGTGTCTGTAAAATGTATATGCCCCCTCCCCCTCTGCTCCCTATCCCTAGAGGTAGCCATACATTAGTATAGGAAGGTGCATGTAGAAGAACATGGACTTGTGTCAGTTCATTAAAGGGAGGATGACAGGGGCTTTAGGTATAAAAAAAATATTGGCCATGGCAAGTAGATGAATGAGAGGAACTGTAGATTATGTCAGTAACACTAAGGTTATAAACTTTAATTCCATGCCATTTGGTCAAAAATATTGGCCTTAAACACATATTTATTTTGTTAACACTAAAAAGGGCAATGTTATTGTCCAAACAGCATGAAAACAAGTCAGAATGTTTGTCTTGATGATTTCTGGGTTGCATTTGAATATGGGTTGTCTCGTTTCCTGAACCAACTTCATTCTATCATGGGTAAAATTTAATATGTGTTATTAAAGCTGACCCAGATATCATTAAGACAAATATTCTGACAAATTTTTATGACATTTAGAAAGGAAATGTAGCCTCTAAAATGTTAACAAGGTTAATCTGTGTTTTGGTCCCCTGACCTAGTTTCTGACCCAGTATAACCAGTATTGATCTTGTCTAAGTTGTCACCAATACAAATATTTAGACAAATTTTCATCATATTTGGACAGAAAATGCAGCCATCCACACATCCTAGTATTAAATTAATTAAACAAAACAATAGCGATGTACAACCTTAATTCTCAACTCTAACACCTGAGACCATTGAGAAACACCTAAAATCTGTAAACCCCAAGAAAGCAACAGGATATGATAATATACCACAAAAACTTGTAAAATGTTTGGCAAGCATAATTTGTAAAGGAATTTCTAATACAGTCAATAATATAATTAATACAAATTCATTTCAAGATAGTTTAAAAATGGCTCAGGTTACTCAGTCTTTAAGAATGATGACCCTTTAATCTTGGAAAAAATTACAGGCATGTTAATTCAATTAAACTAACTTTCTATTGTTGTTTACCTCGTCGCTCTAAAGCTGCAAATACTGATCTCTGAGCCTGTTAACATACTGACTTATAAATAATTTAGGATTATCCATTGATTGTTTTTCCCAAATATAACTAAAACCATTACGAAATAAGTTTAATCTTAAAGTAGATACCCAATTACTGTATCCAATACTATCCAAGTGTTTAAGCATTATGTAACTCATGGTGAGCTTTTGTGATCTCCCTGTGTCCAGCGTCCGTCTTCATGTGTCATGCGTCGTCCACAAATTCTTAACAAGAGGGCCATGATGGCCCTGTATCGCTCACCTGACAATGACTGCTTTTAACAAATTGCTATTTACCTGGTTAATTGACCCCAGATGACCCATATTCAAACTTGACCTAGAAATTATTGAAACAATCTCTTTGACAAATTTCAAGGTTATTTGTACTGAAATTGTTACCTCTAGAGTGTTACCAAGGTTTTTCCATATTTGGGCTCTATGACCTAGTCTTTTAACCTAGATGTCCCATATTTGAACTTGAGCTAGAAATTATTGAAACAATCTCTGACAAATTTCCAGGATATTTGGACTGAAAAAGTAGCCTCTAGAGTGTTAACAAGGTGTTTCGATATTTAGGCTCTGTGACCTAGTTTTTGACCCCAGATAACCCATATCCAAACTTGAGCTACAAATCATCAAAACAACCTTTCTGACAAATTTCCAGGACATTTGGACTGAAAATGTAGCCTCAAAAGTGTTTACAAAGTTTTTCGATATTTGGGCTCTGTGGCCTAGTTTTCGACTCCAGATGACCCATATTCAAACCTGAGCTAGAAACCATAGAATTAAGCTTTCCAACAAATTCCTAGGTTATTTGGAATTAAAATGTTACCTCTAGAGTGTTAACAAGGTCTTTCCATATTTGGGCTCTGTGACCTAGTTTTTGACCCGAGATGACCCATACTCCAACTTGAGCTAGAAATCGTCAAAGCAACCTTTCTGACAAATTTCCAGATTATTTGGGCTGAAAATGTAACCTCTAGAGTGTTAACAAAGTTTTTCTATTTTTGGGCTCTGTGACCTAGTTTTTGAACCCAGATGACCCATATTTGAACTTGAGCTAGAAATCATAGAAGCAACCTTCCTGACTAATTTCCAGATTATTTGGTCTAAAAATGTTACCTCTAGAGTGTTAACAAGGTTTTTCAATATTTAGGCTCTGTGACCTAGTTTTGACCCCAGATGACCCATATTTGAACTTGACCTAGAAATCGTCAAAGCAACCTTTCTGACAAATTTCCAGATTATTTGGGCTGAAAATGTAACCTCTAGAGAGTTAACAAGATTTTTCTATTTTTGGGCTCCGTGACCTAGTTTTTGAACCCAGATGACCCATATTTGAACCTGAGCTAGAAATCATTGATAGATCCTTTCTGACAAATTTTCAGGATATTTGGACTGAAAAAGTAGCCTCTAGAGTGTTAACAAGGTTTTTCTATATTTGGGCTCTGTGACCTAGTTTTCCAACCCTGATAACCCACGTTCGAACTCGTCCGAGATATTAATGAGACAAACATCCTGACCAAGTTTCATGACAATTGAGGCAAAAATGTGACCACTAGAGTGTTAACGAACTAATTGTGGACGGACCGACGGACGACGGACAAAAGGTGATCAGAAAAGCTCACTCTGTCACTACGTGACAGGTGAGCTAAAAACAACATCTCCTCTAAAACCACTGACTGCACATTAACCAAACTTCTCAGGAATGATCCTTGGTTGGTCCTCTTTCAGAATTGTTCAAATGGTTCTGGTCTGTTGCATAAGTAGGTCACAGGGTGAAGAAAGAAGTTTCAAAAATGCAAATTAATAAAATCTTCTTGTCAGAAAGTACAAGGCCCAGAGCTTTGATATTTGGTATATGGCATCATCTATAGGTCCTCTACCAAATTTTTTCAATTATGCCCCTATAGTGTCAGAATTGGCCCCGCCCCGGGGGGAGGGGGGGGTCATAGGTTTTCCTTACATGTATAAAGTAAAAGTCTTTTTGTCAGAAACTACAAAGGCTAGAGCTCAGATATTTAGCACAAAATATTGTCTAGTGGACCTCTATCAAAGTTGTTCAAATTTTGTCTCTAGTATCAAAATTAGCCCCACCTCGGGGTGGGGGGGGGTCATAGTTTTCCTTATATGTATAAACTTAAAAAAATCTTCTTCTCTGAAATGACAAAGGCTAGAGCTTAGATATTAGCCATGAAACTTTGTGTAGTGGACCTCTACCAAGTTTGTTCAAATTATAGTCCTGGGGTCAAAATTGGCTCTGCCCCGGCGGTCATAGATTTTCCTTAATACATGTAGTAAAAACTTAAAAAATGTTCTTCTTTTAAGCTGCAAAGGCTAGAGCTAAGATATTTGGCATGAAACATTGTTTAGAGGGCCTTTACAAAGATTGTTCAAATCATAGACAGGATCAAAACTGGTCCGGCCCCAGGGAGGGGGTCATGGGTTTTGCTGATATACATATAGTAAAATCTTTGAAAAATCATCTGCTTTAAAACTGCAAAGGCTGAAGCTTTGATATTTCACTTGAAACATTGTGTAGAGGACCCCTACAATTATTGTTCAAATTATAGACCAAGGGTTGAAAATGGCCCTGCCCAGATTAGGGTGGGGTCATAGTTTTCCTTATATATACTACTCAAAATTTGATAGGGATCACTTTTTATTTCTTAAATATCTTTTTAATGATAACCTCAAGATAACTGTTTTTTTCTAATACATGTAGTTTATTCATATGGCAAAGCCGACCTGTCCAGCAGATTTTGATTGTTTACCTGTACATCACTGGAGATGCACGGGAAAAGCCATACCCAAGGAAAAGTGGTGCACCGCGGGCATGTACCTTCATGTACACATCCGTGTTATTCAGACTTCGCTTGTGCATGGTAACATTTATGAGGGCTAGAAGGCCAGCAATCTGAATCCCATTGACGCGAAACCACATCCAGGCACGTCTTCAATGGGCCCGCGATCACGCCAGGTGGACGCTGCATAACTGGGGTCCTGTGCTGTTCACTGACGAGTCTAGATTTTGTGTGGACTTCACTGATAGGCGAGTGTGGGTATGGAGATCTGCCAAGAGCGGTTGGCTCCTGTATGTGTTGCTACTCCTGACCGTCATGGCGGGGGCTCGGTAATAGTGTTGGCGGGCATTAGCATGCAGGGAAGAATGGACCTGCACATTGTTCAAAAAGGCACATTGACGGCTGTGTGATACGTCAATGAGATCTTAGATGTGTATGTTTGTCTGTACGCTGGTGCTATAGGCCCTGAGTTCATTTTAATAGAAGACAACGCCTGGCCTCACAGGACAAGGGTCACCGACGAGTACTTGGAGGCAGCAGCCATAGAGAGAATGGACTGGCCAGCAAGGTCTCCAAACCTCAATCCAATAAAGCACGCCTTGGACATGCTGCAGACTGCAATATCTGCTCGCCCAGTCCAGCCAACCACGGACCCTGGGCTACAGCAGGCCCTTCTGGACGAGTGGGCTGGACTCCCACAACAAAGCATCCAGAGACTCATTAGCAGCATGAGACGGTGGTGCAGAGCAGTAATCCAAGCAAATGGACACTACACGCGATATTAAAGCAAAATTCAGGCCACAGACTTGATTTTTCCAAAAAGTTCCAGTTCCTGTCTGTGTTACATGTATCCCAAATTCGTGCCCCTCCCACGGCTCAGCCTCTGTCATGCTTTAACGGTTACAGACTTACTCATTTTTTGGTACCAAACTGTTGTCATATGAACATATTCTCAGAATCACAACAAAAAATGTAACCTTTCAACCATATGTAGTAAATATACACATTCTTAAACACTGTAAGTGATCCCTATCAAATTTTGAGTTGTATACATATAGTAAGAACTTTAAAGAAAAAACTTCTTCTCTAAAACCGCAAAGGCTAGAGCTTAGATATTTGGCATGAAATATTGTCTAGTGAACCTCTACCAAGTTTGTTCAAATTATATCCCTCAGGTAAAAATTGGGCCTGCCAGGGGCCATAGACTTTCATTATATACATAATACATATAGTAAAAACTTACAAGAAAATTAAGCTTAGATATTTGGCTTGAAACATTGTGGACCTCTACAATGATTGTTCAAATTATGGCCCTAGGGTCAAAATTGGCCCTGCCCTGGGGGGGGGGGGGGGGGGGGGGGGGGGGGGCGGGGGGTCATGTTTTTTTTATATACATATAAAAAAAAAGTGATCTCTGAAACCAAGAAAGCTAGAGCTTAAATATTTGACGTGAAACATTGTCTGGTGGACCTATATCAAGATTGTTTAAATTAAAGCCTTGGGGTCAAAGTTGGCCATTCCCCAAGGGACTCATTGACCTACTTTCTTGTGTTTAGCTCACCTGCTCAGGGTGAGTTTTTCTGATCAGTCTTTGTCCGTCGTCCGTCCGTCCGTCGTCAACTTTTCATTCAAATGACATCTCCTCTGAAACCAAAGGGCCAAATTAAATGAAACTCGCCTGGGATGTTCTTTGCATGAAGCTCTACCAAGGTTGTTCAAATGGTTCTCGTCAATTGCATTTCTGGTTCACTGGAGCTAAAATTAGATTTTAAAAGTTGGATCTTTAAAAATCTTCTTCTCCGAAACCCAAAGACCTGGAGCTTAGATATTTGGTATGAAGCATCATGTAGTGGACCTCTACCAAGTTTGTTCAAATTATGACTCTGGGGTCAAAACTGACCCCACCCCAGGGGTCAGTTGATTTTACATAGATTTATATAGGAAAAATCTTCTTGTCAGAAACCGCAAGGCCTAGAGTTTAGATATTTGGTGTGCAGCATTGTCCAGTGAACCTTTACCAAGTTTTTTCAAATCATGGCTCCTGGGTCAAAAATGGCCCCGCCCCAGGGGTCACATGTTTTACATAGAGTTATATAGGAAAAACTTAAAAAAATCTTCTTGTCAGAAACCACCAGGCCTACAGTTTAGATATTTGGTGTGCAGCATTGTCCAGTGGACCTTTACCAAGTTTGTTCAAATCATGGCTCCTGGGTCAAAAGTGGCCCCGCCCCAGGGGTCACATGTTTTAAATAGAGTTATATAGGAAAATCTTCTTGTCAGAAACCGCAAGGCCTAGAGTTTAGATATTTGGAGTGCAGCATCATCTAGTGGACCTCTACCAAGTTTATTCAAATCATGACCCTTGGGTCAAAACTGACCCCTTCCCAGGGGTCAGTTGATTTTACATAGATTTATATAGGGAAAACTTGAAAATCTTCTTGTCAGAAACCACAAGGCCTAGAGTTTAGATATTTGGTGTGCAGCATTGTTTGGTGGACCTTTACCAAGTTTGTTCAAATCATGGCTCCTGGGTTAAAAAATGGCCCCGCCCCAGGGGTCACATGTTTTACATAGAGTTATACAGGAAAAACATATAAAGTCTTCACATCAGAAACCAAAAGGCATAGAGCTTAGATATTTTGTATGTAGCACTGTCAAGAGGACCTTTACCAAGTTTGTTCAAATGATGGCCCCTGGGTCAGAAATGGCCCCGCCCCAGAGGTCACATATTTTACATAGAGTTTTATAGGAAAAACTTTAAAAATCTTCTTTTTAGATACCACAAGGCCTAGAGTTAAGATATTTGGTTTGCAGCATTGTCTACTAGACCTCTACCAAGTTTGTTCAAATCATAGCCCCTGGGTTAAAAAAGGCCCGGCCCCAGGGGTCACATGTTTTACATAGAGTTATATATGAAAAGTTTTAAAAATCTTCTTGTCAGAAACCACAAGGCCTAGAGTTTAGATATTTGGTTTGCAGCATTGTCTAGTGGACCTTTACCAAGTTTTTAGCTCACCTGAGCATGCTCATGTGAGCTTTTAGGATCCTTGATTGTCCGGCGTCCGTCCGTCCGTCCGTCCACAATTCATTCAAACGACATCTCCTCTGAAACCACAGGGCAAAATTTAATGAAACTTGCCTAGAATGTTCCTTGCATGAAGCTCTACCAAGTTTGTTCAAATGGTTCCGGTCCATTGCATTTCTGGGTCACAGGAGCTAAAAACAGATTTTAAAAGTTGGATCTTTAAAAATCTTCTTGTCAGAAACCACAAGGCCTGGAGCTTTGATATTTGGTATAAAGCATCATGTAGTGGACCTCTACCAAGTTTGTTCAAATTATGATCCTGGGGTCAAAAATGGGCCCGTCCCAGGGGTAACTTGTTTTACATAGAGTTATATAGGAAAAACTTTAAAAATCTTCTTGTCAGAAACCGTAAGGCGTAGAGCTAAGATATTTGGTGTGCTGCATTGTCTAGTGGACCTCTACCAAGTTTGTTCAAATCATGGCCTCTGGGTCAAAAATGGCCCCGCCCCAGGGGTAACTTGTTTTACATGGAGTTATATAAGAAAAACTTTAAAAATCTTCTTGTCAGAAACCATAAAGCATAGAGCTTAGATATTTGGTATGTAGCATTGTCTAGTGGACCTCTACCAAGTTTGTTCAAATTATGCCCCTGGGGTCAAATTTGGTCCCTCCTTGGGGGTCATTGGTTTTACATAGGCTTATATAGGAAAAACTTCGAAAATCTTCTTGTCTGAAACCACAAGGCCCTGAGCCTTAAGATTTGGTATATAGCATTGTCTAGTGGACCTCTACCAAGTTTGTTCAAATTATACCCCTGGGGTCAAATTTGGCCCCACCCCGGGGTCATTGGTTTTACATAGGCTTATATAGTGATTAAACTTTGAAAATCTTCTTGTAGAAGGAAAAGTAACATTTTCAGTCCAAATAATCTGGAAATTTGTCAGACAGGTTGTTTATATGATTTCTAGCTCAAGTTTGAATATGGGTCATCTTGGTTCAAAAACTAGGTCACAGAGCCCAAAAATAGAAAATCCTCGTTAACACTCTAGAGGTTACATTTTCAGTCAAAATATCCCGGAAATTTGTTAGAAAGGTTGTTTTAATGATTTTTAGCTCAAGTTCAAAATTGGGTCATCTGGGGTCAAAAACTAGGTCACAGAGCCCAAATATGGAAAAACCTTTTAACACTCTAGAGGTAACATTTTCAGTCCAAATAACCTGGAATCTGTCAGAAAGGTTGTTTCAATGATTTCTAGGTTAAATTTGAATATGGGTCATCTGAAATCAAAAACTAGGTCACAGAGCCCAAAAATAGGAAAAAACTTGTTACCCCAGTGAAATGAACACAGTCAAAACATGGTTGACCAGGTTTTAAACAAGGTTATACATGTTTCTCAGACCATGGTTTACCACCAAATGACCATGTTTTATCCATGGTCAACCATGTTTCATGCCGTGGTTTATTGCTGCCCTAGCGACCATGGTTCATCTTGTTCCAAGGTCATCAAAATTATCCATGGTCAAACATGTTTCACAGGCCACATGGTTTATTGCCGCCCTAGTACCATGGTCAAGCATGGTTTGACCATGATCTTAAGACCAGGATTAATCATGTTTCATAGTCCTGTTATTACCATGGTCACACATGTTTCATAGGACACGTTGAAACCTTGTGTTATGGTGCTAAATTACATATCCACAAAATTAAAACCTTGTTCATGGCAATGAAATAATTGTTTAGTAAATAATTACTGAATTTAGTTTTAAAAAACGTTTTGAATCAGATCCACCTAATATGATAATGTAATTTTTTGTTTGTTTGTGTCAGAATATTGCTATCCTATAACTGCAAAAGCTGAATTTTGTCTGTTCTCCAAATTCAGAAAAAAAAATCAGCCTTCTATTGTATTTCTGAATCATGTCTGACAACACAGTTAAAAATCAGACTTTTGATTCAGATTTTTTTCTGAATAATGGCCGAGATGCTGAAAATGTCCTAAAATTGGAACAATCCAGGCATAATTCAGACAGTTCAGACTTTATTCATAGTATATTTTAAACTAGAGCTATCACTGAATGTGCTTGACCACTGTATGAAAATGCATTGAATTCAAACCATTAGTTTTCAAGTTATACTCTGGACAATGAAATTGCAACAGTTGCCTGACCAACCACCTGGCAACTCCTATATGCCCAGCAAACTTTGTTTAGTGGGTATAATGATTCCACACAGTATTTTTTGTATTAAGTTGCGCACCAAAGATAATGACCTTCTAACACTAAACTAAATTCTAGCGATTTTAATAACACAGTTGTAACAATATGTATCACATTTTGTTTTGCCTTAATGTTCTAAAAGAAGTTCCTTCTAGTCTTTATTTTTTGCTTCAAATGAAAAGCCTTTTTTTATTTTCTGGCTTTTGATTTTGGCACATTTTTTCTGTGTCCTGATCAAGAAGGTATTTAGTCCATTCTCCTTGAAAAAAAATCTACTGTAAATACTCGGTACTTTCTTTCCATCTTCTAATGATCCACTAGTCTGAATGTGTTCTCAGCAGTCTGCTTTGCCTTGGATACCTGCTAGGCATTACCATTTTCTCCAAGTTTTAATTTTCATCTTTTTCGACTCTTTCTTTTTAGTCCACAGTGTTCATCATAGTTTATATTTAACGCTTTGTAGTTTACATGTACATCAGATGAGAAGTCAATGCATGAAAAAGCATGACCTGCAAAATAGAAATAAGACATACTAGCGAAGATATTTATACAATGTTCATATTGTGTGACATTCATTAACTATGATAATAAAATTAATCCTGAGGCAAATGTTGATTTGTACTGTGAAAACATACTGATATGAATAAGCAAATGTCTGTACAGATGTTAGTACCTCAAAAAAGTAACTGTTCTTAAAAGAAAGACTACTATTATACTTTATTACATCAAATGACCACTCCAACACACAACCTCAATGATGAGAGTGTCAAGCTTTATGAAAGGAAAGGAACTAGTTAGACTATATGTTTATTCAATGAACTGTACTAAAGCAATATATTATCAGTACAGTGCCACTGGTGACTATTTTTGATTTCATTTTCCTAAGAATTTGTTAATATTATGAATTGGCCCCACCTTAGGGGTCACTTCATTTCACGTAGACTTATAGACGAAAAACTTCTAAAATCTTGTAAGAAAGACATAAACTGAGGAGCATCGGCTAGAGCACCTTTACAAGGCCGTCGTCGATGGTCTGGCCGGTCCGGCTTTGGCCGGACCAATATTTTGGCCAAAAATGAGGTAAAAAAAAAACAAAAACAAAAAAACAACAACAAAAAAAACACGCATCGCTGATTAGCAATTTGACACTTAACTGGCCCCTTATGCAATGCGCGGTTATATACAAACATGACGCGAAACAACTGGACACTGTTAATTGACCAGGTATATGTAGGGGTACTACGAAGACAAGTGTGAAGTTATCTTAATTGGCATCGACGTGGCTCCAGACAGTTTATGTTTATTCAAAATATTACATCAAAATTCTTTAAATTTTACTTCTGTTCACATACAAGTATCTTAATATGAATAGTTTAAGATAGTAAAATATCATGATGTGTGACACAATTCCATCGGAACCAAATCAACCAAAATCATTTTCGTTTTCAAAACGAACATTTGGTGAGTACATTTTTTCATCAATGTTATATATATTATGATATAACAAAAAAAAAAACAAAAAAAAAAACAAAACAGTGCATGAGATTTGCAATATACATTATGAATATCTTAAACTAGTATGCCTGAATTCTCAGAGAACTTGATAACATTTTATTGATTGTATACGGCAACCGTTCAAAAGTCATATTTTTATCACATATCCGTGCCGTTTTTGCGACTCCGTAAAAATGGTATTGCACGGCCGTGCATATATTTTGACGTGACGTCATTTGCGTTATACACACTAAATGTTTGTGTTTTTCTATAGGCGCGTCAATGAAAAATGGTTCTTTTTCACTTCAAACGGTCTTTATTTTTGGTCATATGAGACTCATTTGTACACCTGTCCGTCCGTTATGCGAACCTTAAATTTCACACTTAAAACTTACGACGCACAAATCTGTAAAAAATCGCTTACATATAACTATAACATGTACTAGCGACAGGCTGTAAACTGTGCCAAATATACGGGAAAACTCCCCTGAGAGCATCCTAGAATAAAAAAAATTTTCCGGGGGAGCATGCCCCCGTACCCCCCTAGATTCTGGCTAAAACCAACCAAATTGGCCGCACCAATCACAAAATCGTGACGTCGGGCCTGCTTTATCAATGAAGTCTGTACAAATTCTGGGTTAAAAATTAACCCTGCTCCATGGGTCATTTGGTTCTAGGATTAGAAGCATAATTGTTGCAGTAGCAGCTCCTGATAACTTACCTGAACATATTGCTGCTCTATTATTATTTGTACTTGTTGGAGTACTGAGCCTGCACCTCAGCACCTGTTCCTGTTGGAACTGTTTCCCTCATGCAAAATTTGTAAGAAGACCCAACAGATTCTGAACATTCTAAAAAAGGTATGTAAATGCTTTTTTGCCATTCTAAAGCATTCAGCATGTTACTTACTTCTTGTTTTCTGTGTTCTAGTTACTTCAAAATGATGTTTTGATGGAAGATTAGGAGGAATTGTCTTTTGACTGTAATAAAAAATATATAAAAATTAAAACATTTTTTAAAACGATCAATAGATCTAGTGTCACATTTGACTGGTTTAGACCAGTTCTATCTATCTATCTATCTAAGCTTATTTATCGTCGGTACCGGTTGCCCTTTAGACCAGTTTCAACAGCTGCACTCATATATAATACCAGCGTTCAATCCTTACAAGTGACCCTGGGTATCCAACCAGATCCAACCTCTCTAGAACGACTGACTGCGCCCTCAGCTTGTGGCATATTTTCAAATTGCTGAAAATCTTATACCTTCTTAAAGGTTCTATTTCACAAACCATGGTGCTTATTATTCCTTGGATAAAAACTAGTAAGTAGTGTTGAGCAGACATGTAATGATTAATTCCATTTTATGAGCACAGTACTTTATCCATCCGAATTTTGTTACCGTGAGTCGTCCTATTTTTGGGTCTTAAACTTAACAATTAAAATTAAATTAAAACAATAATGATTATATATATATATATATATATATATATATATATATATATATATATATATATAATTCTATCTGCCAAGGTGAATTTAAATGTCAACTGCATGCAACAAATCTGACGACCAAGATTTCCAGCTGCTTGTCAACACTGCTCACTCCCTTCTTTTAAAACAAAACATTTAGGGTTGAATCACAATTACAAAAAATGATCCTTAAAATAGAAAAACAAAATAAAGCAATTACACTTTACCGTGGTAAACGTTCAGATTGATGAATATATTGCAGGATGTTTACAGATTTTTGTTTTGTTTTTTTAAATTATTCACTTTGATGGCGCCTTTTTTATCAGACAACTTCCGCCAACAGGTGCTAGATACGGCGATCGTTCATTTCATACACTAAATAAAAAAAAACAAAGATTTTAAACACATAAATAAAACAGAAAAAAAGAATGTTGAATAATTATTCAATGATTTTAGTAATAAAATTGGTATACTTACGACAATTCCGCAGGGGACCCACTTCCGGTTGAACGTAAACAGTATAAAATGTCGAGGCGTAAATAGAGAAATATTACAAAAATATCATGTAACTTGGTAAGAGATATTCAATTAAAACATTTCTCATAAGCTTGTGTTTCGATAACAACAAGTAAACTTATTTGTCAACGGTTATTTGTAAAGAAATATAAACTTTTACAACACCGGTTTGTTCCCAAAATATTTCGAACCAATTCTTATAACAATTATATTCGTACTGATAGAAGATGTAAAATACTCTGACTGGTTAATAATATAATGCTAAACTAAATTGATGAGCAAGAAAGTATATCCTCATAAATTGTTCTTTAAAGTAAGATACGTTAAACATTTAAATCATGATGTGTTTTAGGTTTTTGTTAAATAGCATAGTAGTACTCTTTTATGACAAATTTCAATGACTAGCACCTTTCTTTAATGCTGTTCAGTATATAATTAAATCTTTCAGTTCAACAATAAATCAGTCGGAAAAAACAGGGATCCAAGGTCAGCAAAACTCTGCTTCATTCAACAAACATATAGCCAGACCATAGACCAACTGGACCTTTAACAATCTAGAATTTAAGAACGTAAGTATTTTTTTTATTATATTGAATTAAAAATATGACTGATAACATGATGCATATGTTGTATTTTTTACCATAAATTTATTATTATTAAAATTGTATATAGTAATTTAAGTTATATGCCAATAAAGTTTTCATTGTTATAGTCGTAATAAGTGATAAAGCAATTGAAGTAATTCAGTACTTAAATTGGATTTACACTAAAAGTGGTCAGTTGTTTTGCTTTTTTTTTGTGTGTGTGGGGGATGGGGTTTCAAGACAGATTTTCTTTCTGTCATGAAACCATGTTTTCTCAGTTTTTAGTTCTGTTCATGTATTCAGTAGAATTCCATAACTAGCTAAGTTCAACAATTTTGCTTGAGTTATCTCACCAGTTTTATATGAAATGAATGTGACAACCTAAACTTCCTATTGATATTGACAAAAGCCGTAGTATTCAGACAGCTTTAATCTTTAATTCTTATACACATTTTAACTATGATCTTCATTTCTTTGTAAGGTGGCTGAACCTCTGAACTTGTGCCAGGGAAGGAGTCTTTTCCAAAAATGAAGAAGACTGATTGAAAAATCCTATACTTGCATCCATAAGAGTTATCATGAACAAGCACATACTTGAAAGAGAAAGCTTTATTTGTTAAAGATGTGAAAGTTTGAGAATATAGTTTTACACATTTATGACAATACATTTGCAGAGTGTTAATTATTCAGTAGTACAAAGGTGTGTTTTACCCAGTGCTATTTTGTACTGGTTATTAGGTTTGATACAAAGTTTCTTCTTTGTAAAAAAATTCAAGAAAGTTTATTGTGTAACCAAGATGTGAATGAAAAGCATTAAATGACTGTAGCATATGAAGTGGTAAATGAATCAAGCCAGTGTTGATACCAGGTAACAGTTGAGGAGGTCAATGCTAGTCTGTGATGCAGAAGAAAGTTAGTGACTCTTTGTAGGATTTCAAACAAATTAGAATTAGAAGTGAACTGCTGCTTGTTAACCTTGACAAAGGCACTTAAGTCATTTGGATGTACAACAAAAGTGGTGATGTGCTGATATTATCAATTTCATTTTACCAATCCAGTTATTCATAATTACATTTGTTTATAAACATTATTCAAAACAACTTTTTATACCAAAAATATCCAGATAGAATTTCCTATGCATATAGATGATAGTTGATACAGCTTGCACCTTCAGGAAGCTTTTGTAAATCCTAGATTAGCATTTTTTTATTTTACAAATAATTCTACTTTAAAACATTTCATTGCTGTATTTGTTAAATATGACATATCAAACATAATTAGTGATAATTAATAAATAATGCCATCACAGCCCTCGTTTTTTTTTCTTTGAATCTGAACATGCCAGCCTTCTTTTAGTATTTCTTCAGACGTGTACTGAAGCTGAAACAAGACTGAACTTTTTGTCTGAACATATCTTTTCCAGTATTAATTGTTCTAGTAATTTTACAGTTATTTGTTGACCATGAATCATGTTCAGACAAGGACATCTGACCATCAATCATTGTCAGTCATGGACAATACACCATATAGTTAAAAAACAGAAATCTGCTAAGTCATACTGTTTTCATCATTTTATTTCGGTTGACCATGATTCATGTTCAAACAAAGACTCTTGCTCATGAATCATTGTCAGTCATGGACACTTACATAATGTGTACACTGCTACAGGCTCTACTGCTTAGAAATAGTAAACTGTTGCATTTAAAGTAAAAAACAGACACTAGTGTCTTTTTGTCAGAAAGATTGTTTCAATAATTTCTAGGTCAAGTTTGAATATGGGTCATCTGGGGTCAATTAACCAGGTCCATAGCAACTTTGTTAAAAGCAGTCATATTCAGGTGAGCGATATAGGGCCATCATGGCCCTCTTGTTTCAAATCATGACCCTGGGGTCAAAACTGGCCCCACCCATGGGGTCATTTGATTTTACACATGGATTCATATAGTGGAAACTTTAAAAATCTGCTGCTCTGAAACACCAAGGGCTATATCTTCAATAGTTCATTGTTATGTCTCCCCCTAAACCCCGCCCTTCTGATGGAGACATATTTTTTTTGCCTTGTCCATGGATGTCTGTTTGTCTGTCTGTCTTTCACACTTTGTTTCCTTTCAATAACTTAAGTACCAGCTAGTTGACCCAAAGCCTTCAAACTTCACAGGGTTATTGCCCTTATTGAGTACAAAAAAAACCCTTTTGTGTTTTGGGTCAGTAGCTCAAAGGTCAAGGTCAGAGAGACATCTAGAGTGAAAACTGTTTCCACTCAATAACAGGATGACCATTTCACCCAGAGCCTCCAAACTTCATAGGATGTTTGCTTTTACTAAGTAGAAGAACCATATTGTTTTTGGGGCTAGTATGTCAAAAGTCAGGGTCACAGCGACCTGTAGAGTGAAAACTATTGCTGCAGAGTAACTGTAGTACCATTACACCCAGAGCCTTCAAACTTTATAGGATAATTGTGTTAGAAGAACCCTAATGTTTTTAGGGTCCATAGGTCAAAGGTTAAGTTCGCAGGGACTTGTAGAGTGAAAAGTGTTTTTGCTCAATAACTGGAGTACCATTTTACCCAGAGCCTTCAAACTTCATAGGATGATTTTCTTTACTCAGTAAAAGAACCCAATCATTTTTGGGGTCATAAGGTCAAAAGTCAAGGTCACAAGGACCTGTAGAGTGAAAACTGTTTCTTCTCAGTAACTGGAGTATCATTGCAACCAGAACCTTCAAACTTTATAGGGTAATTATATTAGAAGAACCCCATTGTTTTTGGGGTCTGTAGGTCAAAGGTCAAAGTCACAGGGACCTGTAGAGTAAAACTATTTCTGCTAAAAAATTTGAGTACCATTACACCCAGAGTCTTTAAACTTATTGCAAACTAATTCAAACTTGCACCCTTAAAAACCAATAACAATATTTGTAACATGAGCAATGAGACTCAGGTGAGCGATTAAGGGCGATCATGGCCCTCTTGTTTTGATGTACAGCTATGAAAAGTGGACCATTTGCTCAGTTTCAGATGTAGAATTGAACTTTGAATTTAGATGACCTAAATTTTGACCTAGTGACCTACTTTTTATGCCACCAAAGGGAGGCATATGGTTTTTGAACTGTCCGTCCATCCATCCATCCGTCAGTCCATCAGAAAACTTTAACATTGGCAATAACTTTCTTATTAGTAAGTGGATTTACTTCATACTTGGACACAACACCCCTTTGGACAAGGCCTTTCCACTGACCTATATTTATTTCACCTTGACCCCAGAATGACCTTTATCTTGAAGATCCAATTGTCCAAAAACTTTAAAGGGGCTGTGCTCCAGATGACACAAAAAAGAAATTTTTCTTGTATTATAAATTTCTTGTGATATTTATGACTAATGCTTAAAAAAACTGACTAACTAACAAAAAATAAGTCAGGTAATCACATAATAAATTGATTTTTTTCCTAACATAGTGCTATACTGTAACGCGACGGTATAACTGTATTGTATAACATTTAAAGTAAACAACAGTTATTTCACATGCAGCAATAGTGGTGACAGTATAAGCGTTGTTAATATTTTGTTAACATGGGGGTCCAGAGTTCAAATCTGGCTAGAGCGAATATATATTTTTTGTTCTATCTTGACTTTTATAATCAGTTTTGAAGTAAAATATCATGTTGTTATAATCTCACGGCATCTAGATACAGTCAAGACTGTCTTAACGACCCCCTGATTTTAGCGACTCTCTGTCATATGCGACCGTATTTTTCGCCCCCGAATGTTTTTACTTTATAAAAAGAATGAATTAAACGGCTCCCTGCGTTATGTGACAGCGACCTTAAAATTTGTCACCTGAATCGGTTATTAGTCTGTTTTTAGCGACTTTGAGATGCCCCCGCAGTTTAAGTGGCCTAGAGTTACCGTTCGTAGTCACGCGTGAACGCACGAGACCAGCTGATTTCTTTGTTTGTTTACAAAAAATGGCGATTGATAAATGCAAAAAAAGAACAGTTCTCACATTGGAACAGAAAATTGAAAAATAACATGTACATGGACTTTTAATTTTGATAGGTGTACATAGTAATTATATTAATATTATGCAGCTGGCTGTTTGATTTTAGCTCTTTGAAATGTGTATTTTTAGGTTTTTATATCTCAAAAGTGTATTTTTTACTAAATCTTTTAGTATTTTACAGAGTTTTGTGTACAGAATGTCTTTTAAAACTTATTGTAAGTACATGTATTTGTAAGTTATTTCATTAAAGGCATAAAAGTGACTGTATTGTTAGAATGTACTTTACTTATTAATAGTCCTTCTGCCGGGACTGTATTAAGAGACTCCCTGTCATATGTGACCTTATTTACTGATTCCGGAAGAAGGTGTCTTGAAACAGTCTTGACTGTATTTATTTAAGTTAAAAAAAAAAATTATATCAAATCTGGAGTACAGCCTCTTTAACATTGCCCATAACTTCTTTATTACCAAGTGGATTTACTTCATACTTGGACACCCCACCCCTTTGGACAAGACCTTCCCACTGACCTATATTTGTTTGACCTTGACCCCTGAATGACCTTTACCTTGAAGATCCAGTTGTCCAAAAACTTTAACATTGCCCATAACTTCTTTATTACCAAGTGGATTTACTTCATACTTGGACACCCCACCCCTTTGAACAAGGCCTTCCCACTGACCTATATTTATTTGACCTTGACCCCTGAATAACCTTTATCTTGAAGATCCAGTTGTCCAAAAACTTCAACATTGCCCTTAACTTCCTTATTAGTTAGTGGATTTACTTCATACTTGTACACAACACCCCTTTGGACAAGACCTTCCCACTAACCTTTAATTACTTGAACTTGACCCCTCAATATCCAATTGTCCAAAAACTAATATTTGGCCATAACTTCCAAATTAGTAAGTGGATACACTTCATACTTAAACACAACACCCCTTTGGACAAGGGCTTTCCACTGACCTATACTTGTTTGACCTTGACCCCTGAATTACCTTTATCTCGAAGAGCCAATTGTCCAAAAGCTTTAACATTGCCCATAACTTCTTTATTAGTAAGTGGATTTACTTCATACTTGGACACAACACCCCTTTGAATAAGACCTTCCCACTGACCTATATCTATT
Source organism: Cyclina sinensis (assembly GCA_012932295.1). NCBI lineage: Eukaryota > Metazoa > Mollusca > Bivalvia > Venerida > Veneridae > Cyclina > Cyclina sinensis. The sequence continues at coordinate 42,372,815 of JAAONU010000001.1, read as the reverse complement.
TGACCTTGACCCCTGAATGACCTTTACCTTGAAGATCTAATTGTTCAAAAACTTCAACATTGCCCATAACTTCCTTATTACTTAGTGGATTTACTTCATACTTGGACACAACACCCTTTGGACAAGACCTTCCCACTGACCTTTAATCATTTGACCTTGACCACTGAATATCCAGTTGTCCAAAAACTAATATTTGGCCATAACTTCCAAATTAGTAAGTGGATACACTTCATACTTAAACACAACACCCCTTTGGACAAGGGCTTCCCACTGACCTATATTTGTTTGACCTTGACCCCTGAATGACCTTCACCTTGAAGATCCAATTGTCCAAAAACTTTAACATTGCCCATAACTTATTTATTAGTAAATGGAATTACTTCATACTTGGACACAACACCCCTTTGAATAAGACCTTCCCACTGACCTATATTTATTTGACCTTGACCCCTGAATGACTGGTTCTCAGCTCAAAGGTCAAAGCACCTTTTGAGGGCATTGTCATCTTACAATGACGGTATTTGTTTGTTATTTAATATACAGCTATGAATTTTGGACCATATGCACAGTTTCAGATGTAGATATGAACTTAGATTTGAGCTGGCTTAGATTTTGACCTAGTGACCTACTTTCTTGTTTTTTGATGTACAGCTATGAAATTTGTTCCACATGCACAGTTTTAGTTATAAAATTGAAATTTGATATCAGCTGACCTAAATTCTGACCTAGAATTTCTGCTGTAAAACAAATACTGAAAAACTTGAAAAACCCCAGCACAGAGCTCTTGGAATTGTTTTCAGTGATTTTAACTCTAGTTATGACACACACACTATTAAAGAAAGTAAATATGCCAACATAATATCCTTCCAGAATAAAAATAATAGCCAAGGAAACTTTTAAATGCCTTTATGATATAAATCACTACCATATGTTAATGATCTAGTTCAATTTAAAAGTTCCAATTATTCATTTAGGTACCAAAAATCTGTAGATATACCAAGGGTCAGGACAGTGGCACATGGTAAGAAAGAACAACTTTAGGTTTGAGAGGGCACAGATCTAGAGCAGTCTCCTAGGTGATGTCTGCATGGTGGAAAATAACATATCCAGACCTGGCATGGCCCAAGCTGTAAAATGTGGTATGTGTACATGTATCTAGTTTTTGTACCCCCATGTGAAAAAAAAACAGGTCATATAATGGGAACGCCAATGGCGGGCAGCATCCAGTTTTGTCTGGAGCATATCGTCTACATGCATGGTGGAATTTTAGTATTACCCAACACAAATGTTCACCATCATAAAACCCTTGTCTGGTGCAAAATGTCTACATGTATTGAGGTATTTTAATATAACTTTGCACAAATATTTACTATTGTGAGGCAGAGTGTGACATGCAAACTTCTGGTCTCTGTGGCCAAGGTCAAGGTCACAGTAGAGATCAAATGTCAGATTAAAGTATGAAAATGTGTGTACGCACCATAATTTTAGTCATCATGAATTAATGGATTCTGTTACAAATGTTCATCATCATGAGACTTAGTTTTACAGGCATAATCCAGGTCTATATTTTTGCAAGGTCAAGGTCACTAGAGATGATTAATTGTCCAGATTTTGTCCAGAGCATAATTATCTTCTACATGCATGGAGGGATTTCAATATTAATCCGGGTTCATTTATCTTCAGAAGAAATTTTTGTGATGGGCGTATTTGTGCCAATGCCAATCTAGTTGCTTATGCATTTATTTAAGTTGCCTTTAGGCTATAAAATTTTATTTTACTTTTTGTTGTTGTTTCTTTTCCCCCTTTTTGCTCGTCCCTACTAAAGTTATAGTTGCTTATGTTTTTTCACCCAATCTCTTTCCTCCACCTGATTGTATATGTATCTTCCCTCAGTTTTAGTCAAATTAGTTGTGTAGTTTTTGGTTGCCGGTATGTGCTGTGTCATGTCATTGCTTTACTGTCTTTTTAACCTCCTTCCGCAAAGCAGGGAGGACATTATAGGAATGGCCTCTGTCCGTCCCTCCATCTGTAACACTTTTGTGTCCACTCCATAACTTTTAAACTGCTGATAATTTTTTTGAATAACTTGGCACAAGTGATCACCATTATGAGACAATGTGCAGAGCACAATTATTGGGTTGCTACTCCCAAGGTCAAGGTCACAAAGGTCAAGTGTTAAAAAGTCTACATTTCGTGTCCGCTCCATAACTTTTAAACTGCTGAAAATTTTTGAAATAATTTGGCACAAGTGATCACTAGTATGAGACGATCTGCACAGCACAATAATTAAGTTGCTACCCCCAAGGTCAAGGTCACACTTAAAGGTCAAGTGTTAAAAGTCTACATTTCATGTCCGCTCCATAACTTTTAAACTGTTAAAAAAAAAATTGAAATAACTTGGCACAAGTGATCACCATTATGAGACAATGTGCAGAGTGCTATAATTTGGTTGCTACTGTCCGTCCGTAACACTTTCATGTCCGCTCTGTAGTTTTCAAACTGCTATAAATTTTTAGCTCACCTGTCACGTAGTGACAGAGTGAGCTTTTCTGATCACCTTTTGTCCGTCGTCCGTCGTCCGTCCGTCCGTCCGTCCGTCCGTCCGTCCACAATTAGTTCGTTAACACTCTAGTGGTCACATTTTTGCCTCAATTGTCATGAAACTTGCACGGGATGTTTGTCTCATTGATATCTCGGACGAGTTCGAACATGGGTTATCAGGGTTGGAAAACTAGGTCACAGAGCCCAAATATAGAAAAACCTTGTTAACACTCTATAGGCTACTTTTTCAGTCCAAATATCCTGGAAATTTGTCAGAAAGGTTCTATTGATGATTTCTAGCTCAAGTTCAAATATGGGTAATCTGGGTTCAAAAACTAGGTCACGGAGCCCAAAAATAGAAAAATCTTGTTAACACTCTAGAGGTTACATTTTCAGCCCAAATAATCTGGAATTTTGTCAAAAAGGTTGTTTTGACAATTTCTAGGTCAAGTTCAAATATGGGTCATATGGGGTCAAAAACTAGGTCACAGAGCCCAAATATGGAAAAACCTTGTTAACACTCTAGAGGTTACATTTTCAGCCCAAATAATCTGGAAATTTGTCAGAAAGGTTGCTTTGACAATTTCTAGGTCAAGTTTAAATATGGGTCATCTGGGGTCAAAAACTAGGTCACGGAGCCCAAATATGGAAAAACCTTGTTAACACTCTAGAGGTTACATTTTCAGCCCAAATAATCTGGAAATTTGTCAGAAAAGTTGCCTTGAGGATTTCTAGATCAAGTTCGAATATGGGTCATCTGGAGTCACAAACTAGGTCACAGAGTCCAAATATGGAAAAACCTTGTTAACATTCTAAAGGTAGCATTTTCAGTCCAAATAACCTGGAAATTTGTCAGAAAGGTTCTATCGATGATTTCTAGCTTAGTTTTGAATATAGGTTTTCTGGGGTCAAAAACTAGGTCACAGAGCCCGAAAGTAGAAAAACCTTGTTAATCCTCTAGAGGTTACATTTTTAGTCTAAATGTCCTTGAAATTTGTCAGAAAGATTGTTTCAAAGATTTTTAGCTCAGGTTTGGATATGGGTTATCTGGGATCAAAAACTAGGTCACATGGTTCAAATATGTAAAAAACTTTTTAACACTCCAGAGGTTACATTTTCAGTCCAAATATCCTGGAAATTTGTCAGACAGGTTTTCTTGATGATTTCTAGCTCAAGTTGGAGTATGGGTCATCTTGGGTCAAAAACTAGGTCACAGAGCCCAAATATGGAAAAAAACTTGTTAACACTCTAGAGGTAACATTTTAATTCCAAATAACCTGGAAATTTGTCAGAAAGCATAATTCTATGGTTTCTAGGTCAAATTTGAATATGGGTCATCTGAAGTCAAAACATTTAGGTCACAGAGCCCAAATATTGAAAAACTTTGTACACACTCTAGAGGCTACATTTTCAGTCCAAATGTCCTGGAAATTTGTCAGAAAGGTTGTTATGATGATTTGTAGCTCAGGTTTGGATATGGGTAATCTGGGGTCAAAAACTAGGTCATAGAGCCCAAATATGGAAAAAATCTTGTTAACACTCTAGAGATAACATTTTCAGTACAAATAACCTTGAAATTTGTCAAAGAGATTGTTTCAATAATTTCTAGGTCAAGTTTGATTATGGGCCATCTGGGGTCAAATAACCAGGTCCATAGCAACTTTGTTTAAAGCAGTCATACTCAGGTGAGCGATACAGGGCCATCATGGCCCTCTTGTTTGTAATAACTTGGCACAAGGTCACGGTCACACTTAAAGGTCAAGTGTTTAAAGTCTACATTTCATGTCTGCTCCAAAACGTTTAAACCGCTGAAAAATGTTTGAAATAACTTGGCACAAGTTATCACCATTATGAGGCGATGTGCAGAGCACAATAATTGGGTTGCTACCCACAAGGTCGAGGTCACAGTTAAAGGTCAAATATCCACATTTCACGTCTGCTCTATAACTTACTAACTTGGCTTATGAAAAGTTTTTTAATCACTTTGCACAAATGATCACCACTATGACACAATGTGCAGAACCCAACATCCAGGTTGCTACCCCCAAGATCAAGGTTAAATGTTCTCCATAAGTTTCTGACTTTATGGAAGATTTTAAATAACTTGGCACAAATAATTACTATCATGAGACTATGTGCTTATAATATGCATGGCACACAATCAAGGTCATGGTTGTTTAAAAGTCAAGAAGTACACATTCATGTCCGTTGCGGAAGGGGATTAAGCTGTCCTTCAGACTGCATTGTTGTATTTAATTTCTGTCTTATTATTTATGTAATTTTTGCTTTTATATGCTAACTATGGTTGCAATTTAACACTGTATAATGTATCTTATTGCTCAAGATAGTTTTAGAAGATTGTAATACTTTTTTTTTGTTCTCTCTCTTTGTCAGTATAAGAACTTGATATCTTCCGATAAGTGATGTGTTATGTTACTGTTTTTAGTTTTAACTGTGATCTGTTTTTTGCATGATCTTAAATTTAGTTAATGCTTCGACCATATGTGTTCTATTTTACAGGTTGTTATAATTAACTTTATATATGTTTGTGGTCTTTTGACTTTTGTTAACATTGGTAAATAGCTATATAGCTAATGTTTTATGTTTGATAAAAGCTGACTTGAAATAAAGTTTTTGTACCTTAATTTTGGAGACTGTGCTTGTATGTTAAGGTAGTCAGCACTATAAGGAACTGAAAAATTGACAGTACAGTTATGTTGAATGCCTTAATTGACACCAGTGTGCAAAATTTAAACAAAATTTACCATATGGTTTTGGACTTGTGGACACTTTCCTGAACTAAAGCCAGGGTAATAGAAGGGCTCTTTTTCAGAAAAAGGGAAACTCTAAATAATTTGTAATATCATCCTTATGATAAATGTTCTCCTAATGTTTTTTGTTAAGAAACAAATAATAGCAGTCAGGTTAAGAACCACACAAGCTAAATATTGTTTCTACTCTTAATGTTAGAAATATGTATTAAAATGTTACTCTACCCCACCAATTTTAAACACTGGTTTTACCATTTTCCTGCTTAGAGTACACAATACAAAATATCACTAAAATCTACTTAATTGAGGGTATTTATTCAAACTTTGCCCAAATTTTCTAAGAAGTATATTGGTTGATCTTGTTGAATATAAAAGACTTTAACCATGTAGTTTTTATTTTATAGACCTTGAAAATATCAGGTACCATATTTGTTATTAAATTTAGACTTATTTAGCCAATAAATACCTATAAAAATTATATAATAAGAATTAAACATTTTTTCTTTCTAAATAGGACTTGAGAGATACATAAATAATAATAAAAGAAAAAAGAAGAAAGAAAAAAGTTGACCCTACTGGGGTTTGAACCCACAACCCTCAGTTTCCATGCAGTTGACAGTTATCCTAGCCTACTTAAATACTCTTCAAGGTGGAGGTAATGTATTAGGAGTGTACTACCTTAAACATCAATGTGGTATCCAGGCAGCATTTGGTTTTATCAAACAACACAAACCAAACAGAGAATTTTGATATTTTCATGAGGAAGACTTGACTATGAAAATATCAGTGTTTGTGTGTTTCAGCTTGATTTTATATACAAGTATATAACTAATATTTAGGAACAATTTTGATACATTGTGGCCATAGCCCCTCAATGACTCACTCAGTTAATACAAAAAATGTAAATATAAGTTATTACCAGCTTTATTTCTCTTACAGGTTTGAGAATGGGGCTGAATGCCATAGCATTTTTCATTGTCTGCAGTGTGATGTGTGAGAGCTTAGGTAAGATTTTTGTCACCAAAAAACCTGTTGAAACAATATTTATGAATATTCATACCCCAAAAACGAAGTTTGGGGGGTATATAGGAGTCACCCGGTGGTCGGTCGGTCGGGGTGTACCTTGTCCGGAGCATAACTTGAAAACTACCGGTGGGAATTTAATTGCAACTTCATACAATGGTCAAGCACAATGAGAGGAAGTGCACTGTCCATGAAACATAACTCCGTCTTCACTATTTTTAGAGTTATTGTCCTTTATTGGTTTTCCTTGTCCGGAGCATAACTTGAAAACTACTGGTTGGAATTCAGTGCAACTTCATACAATGGTCAAGCACAATGAGAGAAAGTGCAGTGTTTAAGAATCATAACTCCATCTTCACTGTTTGCAGAGTTATTGCCCTTTGTTTGATATCTTTTGTATGGAGCAAAACTTGAAAACTACTGGTTGGAATTCATTGCAACTTTACACAGTGGTCAATCACAATGTGAGGAAGTGCAGTGTCCAAGAATCATAACTCCATCTTCACTATTTTTAGAGTTATTGCCCTTTTTGTTTTTTTTTGTTCAGAGCATAACTTGAAAACTGCTGGTTGGAATTCAATGCAACTACATACAATGGTCAAGCACAATGAGAGGAAATGCACTGTCCAAGAAACAAAACTTTATCTTCATTATTTTTAGAATTATTGCCCTTTGTTGGTTTTCTTTTGTAGGAAGCAAAATTTGAAAACTACTGGTTGGAATTCAATTCAACTTCATACAATGGTCAAGCACAATGAGTGGAAGTGCATTGTTCAAGAATGATAACTCCAAATTCTCCATTTGCAGAGTTATTGCCCTTTATTGGTTTTCTTTATTCGGAGCATAGCTTGAAAACTACTGGTTGGAATTCTGTGCAACTTCATACAATGGTCAAGCACAATGAGAAGAAGCACAATGTCCAGGAATCATAACTCTGTGTTCACTATTTGCAGAGTTATTGCCCTTTGTTGGTTTTCCTTTGTATGGAGGATAACTTGAAAACAATTGGTTGGAATTCAGTGCAACGTCACACAATGGTCAAGCACAATGAGAGGAAGTGCAGTGTCCAAGAATCATAACGCCATCTTCTCTATTTGCAGAGTTATCACCCTTAGTTTGTTTTCTTTATTTGGAGCATTACTTGAAAACTACTGGTTAGAATTCAGTGCAACTTCATACAGTGATCAAGCACAATGAAACAAAATGCATTGTATAAGAGCTATAACTCAGAGTTATTGCCCTTCCTTGGATTCCCTTTTCCAGAATATAATTTGGAAATTCGTGGTTGGAATTCAATGCAACTTCATACAATGGTCAAGCACATTGAGTGGATGTGCAATGTACAAGAGCTATAACTCTGTCTTCACTGTTTGCACAGTTATTGCCTTTTGTTAGTCTTTGTCTGGAGAATTACTTGAAAATTATTTTTTGGAATTCAGTGCAACTTCATACAATGGTCAAGTGCAATGAGAGGAAATGCAATGTACAAGAACCACAACCATAACTCTTTTTCAATTTTTATGCCCCCCTTTGAAGATGAGGGAGCATATAGTTTTGCAAATGTCGGTCGGTTGGTTGGTCGGTCTGTCGGTCGGTCCGTCGGTAGACACTTCATTTCCGATCAATAACTAGAGAATGCTTTGATCTAGGTTCACCAAACTTGGTGTGCTGCTTGGTCATCACCAGAAGATGACCCCTATTGATTTTGAGGTCATTAGGTCAAAGGTCAAGCTCACAGGAACCTTCATTCTTAAAACGGTTTCCGATCAATAACGAGAGAACGCTTTGACCTAGGTTCACCAAACTTGGTATGCTGGTTGGTCATCACCAGTAAATGACCCCTATTGATTTTGAGGTCATTAGATCAAAGGTCAAGGCCACAGGGACCTTGATCCTTAAAACGGTTTCTGATCAATATCTAGAGAACGCTTTGGCCCAACCACATTCAATTAGGTGCTGCTGGGGGGCATTTATGTTTTACAAACATGTCTTGTTTTACAAAGTATTCTGTAACTAAATTGATAACTTCCTTTGTTCTGTAGCGGTGTTTTGGGGGTATTAATCACATTTAGTGATAGCTCTAGTTTTAGTAAAAAGCTAATATTAGTTATGACTACATATACTGAATAATGTTACTTTATTTTATACCATCCGTAAGGGGGTACACTGGAATGAGCTTTTCTGTCCGTCCTTCCAGCACTCCTGCTGTGAGGTCTTGTTTGTCTGGGACATAACAAAAAAACTACTGGAGGTTTCAACTTGAAACTTTATAGGTGGATAGGTCTCAGCGACGAAAAGTGCAAAGCCCAAGAACAATAACTAAAAAAGTATTTGGGTTATTAACTTGAAACTCCAAAGTTGGATAGAGGAGAAGTGCATTGCTTAAAATTCATAACTCTCCTTTGTATAATTTTGGAGTTAATGCCCTTTGTAATTTTTCATATTTAAATTTTGTCTGGGACATAATTCTATCAGAATTGAAGGTATCAACATGGAACTTCATAGATAAATGGATCTTATTGAAGAGAAGTGCAGTGTTGTGAAACCGTAACTCTTTTTTACATAATTTTGGAATTATTGCCCTTTGAAATTTTTCATACTAAATTTCTGTCTGGTCATAACTCAGAAAGCAGTGGAGCTATCAACTTGAACTTTATAGGTGAATAAATTTTACGAATGTGGTCAGTTTACCTCATTTCAGGTTTTGTTACATGACTTACTGGTAAAAAAAAGATAAAAAAACATACAACTCATTATTCATCAAAGAATTGAGAAAATTTTAAAAGTGAATTGCTTCCTCATTGAACAATGTTTACTTAACATAAAAGTTTTCCTTTTGCATTTCCATTCTTCTCAACTCATTCAGATGCCCTATTCCAAATTACAAATAAACTGGAATTGTGTAACTCATTTTTTGATTGGTGAACATCATAAAACCTTTCACTTGAGAACCAATCAAAAGTTTTCCAACATCTGATAGCTACAGGCTTGGACCTGTTTTAATGACTTACATGTGGAAACTTTGGCTAGTCTGAAATGCCATATATAATGGCTTATGCATATAATACACCTAAACAAATTTTATGTCATTTATAATTGACTTATAAGTAACTTGTAGGTCCCTTATAATTCAAGTCTAAGTTGCATATAACAGAGTCATTTTGGTTAGGGTATATGAAGATATATAAGAAAACTCTAAAACTCTTCAACTTTATATTTGACATGTAAAATTGTCTTGTTGACCTTTACAACAACTGCGTAAATTACATGAGTAGAGAACACTATGACACATTTTCCAAAGTATGGTGGGGGAGGGTCACTTTTCGGGCTTTTTTTAAAGTCATAAGTGATACTATTTTCAATTTGTTTCTTCAAGAGCATTTTTAAACAAGCTTTTTTGTCTTAACTTGTCAATTTTCAAATTTTTTATTTTGTTTCTTTACAAATATTCAAGCAATACTGAATGCCTTAGACCACTTGGCCACCGCAGCAACCCCCACAAAAAAGGTTGCGCAAATAACTTGGATGATAGCTTCCACTTCACACCACACTGGTGACAGGCGTTAGATGTAAGACAACAATGACTATATTCTTATGAACGAACGTCATAACAAAGCATAGCTAGAAAAATTTCCAGGGTCCCAGCCGGAATCGAACCCCAGACCTCTGGATTATGAAGCCAATACCATAACCACTGAGCTAAAGAGTCGACTCCCTAATGCAGTTGTTAGGTATTGGTTATATACACACTAGTACACATTATACACAGAAGCTATGCATATTAATGAGTGAGTGTCGCCCGTAACACTCCCCCTCTTCGAAAAAGTCATCATTTATGATGACGTGAAGCCATTTTCAGCTCTTACGCCATTTAGGCATTTTAAAGATCATTATTTGGACATTTAAGACTCTAATTGTGATGGCCCATTGTCCGTCGTCCATCGTCTGTGCGTGTGTGCATCCGTGCTTCAACAATTTCTTTAAACAACTTCTCCTCCTAAACCACTTGGCCAAATTTGTTAAACTTTGCAGGGATGTTTCTTGCATGAAGGTCTACCATATTTGTTCAAATGGTTCCAGTCCATTGCATTTCTGGGTCACAGGAGCTAAAAATCATCTTCTCCGAAAGCACAAGGCCTGGAGCTTTGATATTTGGTATGAAGCATCATCTAGTGGACCTCTACCAAGTTTGTTCAAATTATGTCCCTGGGATCAAAACTGACCCCACCCAAGGGGTCAGTTGATTTTACATAGAGTTATACAGGGAAAACTTAAAAATCTTCTTGTCAGAAACAACAAAGCCTAGAATTAAGATATTTGGTATGTAGCATTGTCTAGTGGACCTCTACCAAATTTGTTCAAATCATAGCCTCTTGGTCAAAAATGGCCCCGCCCCAGGGGTCACTTGTTTTATAAAGAGTTATACAAGAAAAACTTTAAAAATCTTTTTGTCAGAAACCGTAAGGCATAGAGCTTAGATATTTGGTGTGTAGCATTGTCCAGTGGACTTCTACTACGTTAATTCAAATCATGGCCTCTTGATCAAAAATGGCCCTGCCCCAGGGGTCACTTATTTTACATAGAGTTATATAGGAAAAACTTTAAAAATCTTCTAATCGGAAACCGCAAGGCATGGAGCTTAGATATTTAGTGTTGAGCATTGTCTAGTAGACCTCTACCAATATTGTTTAAATCATGGCCCCTGGGTCAATGTTGGCTCCGCCCAAGGGGTCACATGTTTTACATAGAGTTATATAGTAAATTCTTTAAAAATCTTCTTGTCAGAAACTGCAAGGACTGGAGCTTAGATATTTGGTATGAGGCATCATCTAGTGGACCTCTACCAAGATTGTTCAAATTATGACCCTAGGGTCAGAACTGGCCCTGCCCTGGGGGTCACTTGATTTACATAGAGTTATATAGGGAAAACTTTAAAAATCTTCTTGTCAGAAACCGCAAGGCATGGAGCTTAGATATTTGGTGTTGAGCATTGTCTATTAGACCTCTACCAAGATTGTTCAAATTATGGCCTCTGGGTCAAGACTGGCCCCGCCCAAGGGGTCACGTTTTACATAGAGTTATATAGCAAAAAAATTTAAAATCTTCTTGTCACAAACTGCAAGGCTTGGAGCTTAGATATTTGGTAGTATGCACTGTGACCACAGTGGGGACACCCCCCTCCCCTGGGGGGGTCACTCTTCCCCCCCCCCCCCCCCAAAAAAAAAATAAAATAAATAAATAAATAAATAAATAATTTTTTTTTTCACTATGGCAATAAAATTTGGACCATTTGTACAGTTTTTCAAGATGATTTCAAAAATGTCATCACCTGACCAAGATTTTTGACCTACTGAACTACTTTTTGTTTTTAGAGCTATGGCAGTGAAATTTGGACCATGTATTCAGTTTTTGTTCCGATTTCAAGAATGTCATAGCATGACCTATATTTTTGACCTACTGACCTACTTTTTTGTTTTAAAGCTGCGGCAATGAAATTTGGACTGTGTGTACAGCTTTTCGCTCCGATTTCAAAAATGTCATTTCATGACCTATATTTTGACCTACTGACCTACTTTTTGTTTTGAACGATTTAGGGCCATTGGCTCTCTTGTTAAACAAAGTACTTTGTCTTAAATTGTCATTTTTCTTAACATTCTCATCAATTTTCATTATCTTTCTATTGAAGATTATTTGTAATTTAAGTGTTCCTTTATTTATGCTTCTTTTCAAACAAGTGCAGTCGAGTTGTTTTGCACACATCTTTCACTTGTTCTACCCCTAATGGACAATTTCTTTCCCTTTTATTGGATCGATTGTCACACAATCATTCCATTGTTACAAAGGGCACTAAGCTTATAACAAATCACCTATCAGCCTTCATAATTATTTCCTCCAGAATTGTAATGTATGTGTGATATGTAAGAGAAAAAAAATCTTAACACTGGGTACTGGTACAGACGGGAATATCCAGCTCTAGGGTAACCATTTAGTGATTCTTATAATCTTACTTATTTTTTTAATCTCTAGAGCTGACTTAAACATCGTGGTCAAGTTTGCTAAAACAAGATTAAACAGTATGAAAATTGTGTGCAGCATGAGAAAATTCAATGTGGATTTAAAGACAATTGATCCATCAGTTTTTGTAAACTTTGATTTTCACAGGTCACAGGTCTACTGCCTTTCTAAAAGCACACTTAAAAGTGCTAAAAAACAGATGAAATAAGTTTGGTGTAGTTTGGCTAATGACAGTTCTCAATAATTATGAAATTTACAAAATGTAACTGTATATTTATTAAGAATACAAATGACTTTTTCAGAGAAGGGGAAATGTTCACCCTGTCAATTAAATGAGGGAAGTTTTGGAGTTTTTTAAATAAATAGGAGGGTAATTGTCCAGAATTCTTTTTGCTCTGTCTGTCATTCATTTGATTCATTCAAAATGCATAGCCTTGGAAAAGTAAATCTTGATATGAAACTAAATTTCAATATGATAATTGTTCACAATAATTACTTGACAAGGTTTGATCATTAAGATCGCAGGATTAAATGTCAGCTTATCCAAAGTTCAAAAAGAAGATTTGATTTTATAGCTGAAAATAAGTTTTATCAGTAAACATCTTTTAATACTAATCTTCAGACTACTTTTGTTAAATCAATGTTCCTGTAACTTTTAATACTGAATTTATTTTATGTCTGTTTGCAGAGTACATTCAGCCTTGGCTTTATTATAAATAACTTGATAGAAAGGTTATCTATGGTTAGTAAGTTACCTTTTGATTTGACTTCAACATTTCATAAGTCAACGTTGGTCTGAATAACAAATTAATGTTTCCTTTTGTACAAGTGGAGAACAGTAGAACTAGGATCTTCTGAACTGGTAAAGAAATCTACTATTGACATCAGAATTTATATATAATAACCCATGCATTATTAAGTATTTTGAAGTCAGAGATTAAGGTTGTGGTAACTATTCATCAAACGCTTTCATGAACTAAGAGTAAAAGCTCAAAATTCATTAATATTTCTAAGGATCCTCTTCCAGTAATTTCAAGTTATTTTCTTTGATGAAGTGTACAAGATCACTTCAGGATTACATTACCTTTGAAAGATTTCATTAAGTTATAATTTGATTCAATCATTTATTAATCTATCATCATTTGGGAATGTTTGTCAATGCATTTTTATTACCCTTTGTGACTGAACTGGTTTTCATAATGAAAACAAAGTTGTTCACCTTTATACAATGTATAAGCAAAAGGATCCTCATTTCTCATGAGGCAAAGGTGGCAAAGAACAGTATAGCATGGCTTTCACTTTTCAGTCATCACTAATGGTAAAAATAAAAGGTTTGGTCTATGTGGCATACTTAAAATGAAATAATCTTTCAAATTTGTTTCTTTTATTTTCAGGGGATATACAATTATCTTGTAATACAGTTGATCGAATGCTAGCATCTGAGATAAAATGTACATGTAGATACACAAATGGTGCAGGGATTCTTTGGTACAAAAACAATGTGTATATGGCAGATTGCTACCTAAAAACTGAGTTTTGCCTGTGGTATAATGGACATTCATTCTCTGTAAACAGTTCTGAGAGAGAGTTTATAATTAAAACAGGTGGTTATAACTATTCGAGTTGCGATGTGTATACCTGTCGAGATTTACACCAGCCTGAAATAAATGCTTCAAAGAGGATTGCAGTACATGGTGAGTATGTATTAGTATAAAACTCTGGTGCATTACACTGACATACAGAAATAAAGGAAAGAACAGATTAAAAAAAAATGCTGACCACATAGATATAGAATGTTAAAGGGGAAACTCTTGCTTACAGTAAACTCATTTAATGTGTCAGAAATTTTATTTCAATAAAGTGGTGAACAGTTTTTCAACAAAAAACATTCAATTAAAGTTATTTTAGCTCACCTGACTGTAGCTTTTATTATGCTATTTTGTCCATCATCTGTCGTCTGTTGTCTGTCCATCCATCTGTCTTCCATAATTGACCCCAAACAACATCTCCTCCTATTATATACCCCTGGGTCAGTTACAGTTAAACATCAGGGAAATTATCCTTTTTAAATGTTGTATAAAAATGGAATTCTATGCAGAACTCTGGTTGCAATTGCAACTGAAAGAATAAAAAAAAAATCTTCATATTATAAACTTCAAGGCCTAGACCTTAGAGATTTGGTTTGTAACATCATCTAGTGGATCTTTACAAAAATCATTTCAAGAATGGCTCTGGGGTCAGAATTAGCCCCTACCCATTGGTCACTTGATATTACATTGACTTGTATAGGAAAAACTTTATAAAATCTTTTAAGAAGCCATTAGGCTTAGAGTTTAGATATATTGTGTGTGACATTGTATAGTGGACCTCTACCAAGTTGATACAAATCATGGCCCTTAGGTCAAAAGAGGCCCTGTCTCAGAGGTCGCTTGGTTTTATATAAACTCAAACCTTTTCAAATATTCATCTACCTTTGTCCTTGACCTTTTTTTGACCTACTGACATTCCTACTTGTTTTTTGAAGCTACATCAATGAAATTTTGACTATTTGTACAATTTTGCATGCAGACTTCAACTTTGACCTTTGCTGACCTTGACATTGACCTACTGACCTTCTTCTTTGTTTTTGAAGATATGTCTTTGAAATAATTTACTATTTGTTAGGGATGGGAATGAATACTAATATCAGTTTCAAATATTCACTTTGTTTGTTTGTTTTTTTTTTTTTTCAGTTTTAGTCAGTTATCCGAATTTGGTATCTGAACATTGGTACTGTTTTATCACCTGTACGTTGTAAGGGAAACTACTAAGTATCATCTAGAAATGGCATAGAAATGGATTGTTTAATGGAAGTTTTTTTTTCTTTATACCCCCACAGACAAAGTTTGATGTGCATGGTATATAGGAGTGAGCTTGGCGGTCAGTCGGTCGGTCAGTCGGTCGGTCGGTCTGTCAGTCATGGTGTCCAGATGATAACTCATGAAAGGTTTGACAGATTTAAACAATTTTTGGTACACAGGTGTAACATCATAACCCAGCTAGCAATTTATATGGGACCCATATGGGTCCTATATGGGCACCCAAATGGGTCCCATATGGGCTGCCCATCTGGGACCCAGATAGGGTGTGCAACCGGGCTCCACATGGGTACCATATAGGCCGCCCCATATACATGTCATATGGGTCCCACATGGGCAGCCCATGTTGTCAATATGGGTAGCTCATGGGCAGCCCAGATACTTCCATTACTCTCCAGACCTTGCCTTTTTTGGCTAAATCCATGTGCAGTTAATGCAACTGAAGGTTATATAGACTTTCAGTCAACAACCCCTTCTTGGAAATATGGGCCAGGGTACAAACATGCCAAATTTTGATAAAAAGTCTGGATTAATGCAGCAGCAGGGGCCCAGCATGTTTCTTGTACTTCCATTTGAATATTTTAACTTTTTTTTCCCTGGATCAGGGGGAATTTTATCCTACAAGAAAAACACACTTTATGCTTAAACACTAACTTTATTTAGCAATCTAATGTTCATAAAATAAACCTGAACACAAGAAAAGAATAATAAGTTCAACTTTTACAAGATATTTGAAACGTCTACATAAACCACATCATTTCTGTAACAGTATTATAACACAAATCATTAATACTGAAATAAAAAGACATACTACACTTGTCAATATTACCCACTATGTAAATATAGCTTGCATTCTGTAGAAATATTGTATGTAAAGTAAACATTGTTGTAATAACACTGGTGTCCAGCAATTTAAAATGCTGTCAATAAACATCTCAGGAAACTGTTTCTGTAAATCTACGGAATTTCATTTTGACACAAATGAAAAACTTCTATTTTACTGTTAAAACAAAATCTACTTACATATAGGTTATATTAAGTTCATTGAATAATACTGAAGTTAAGGGGGTGTGAAAATACTTAATTTCTTGTCAGTGGACAAGTAAAAGGCCAAAAATTTGTCTGTACTTAAGCCTACATGTCCAGATGAGTTTTAAGATAACAGATCTTTTGTTATATAAGGATCTTTAAGAACAGAGTTAGAAGAACACTGTTCTAAAACATGTTTATCATTATTCTTCCACTTGTCCACAGACAAGTAGCCGGCATTTTTTACTTGTCCACTAACAAGATCGGACAAGTCGGGAATAGGAATACAACACCCCTGAATTATTTAATTAAGCATTCTTTGGCACACTGAAGTATATAGCATCTTCTGATGTAGTTCTTTAAGAATTACTCTTTAAACAAAATATTATGCAGCCTGAGAAAGTGACATATGTATACACATAATTTGCAAAACCATTGAAATATTCTAATACTGTAAATAAATGTGTAAGCAAAATATTGCAATATTACAATATGTATAAAAAGTAAAACATAAATATGACTATCATTGTAAAGAAACAGCTGTCTCAACCTTTCAAGTGCTGGATAGTGCACCGAATGAAAGTCTTTGAAAGGGGCATAATTTTACAAGATCCAAGGCAGAGTTATGTGCACTTGCCTACAAGTGTAGGTGATTGTCATGCGCAAGTAATCATAGATATAAAGCAAAAAAATGATTAAAAAAAATTCCTGGTTTGCAGTTTCCCCACCTATTCATCAGAAATTAGCCCTACCCAAATCTTGATAAGACGGTGTGTCTCGTGCTAGATCCAGGTTCCCAGCTAAAAGGTCAAGGTCACAGTGACAGCTCAAAGGTCCTAAATGTTGATTTTAGACCTTGTCCGGGCCATAACTTCTCTGCATATGGAAGGATTTTGAAATACCTTGGCACATATGTAAACCTTGATGAGATGTCTTTTTATTTTGAACATACCTCGAAAACTATTTAACGATATTCACCTCAATTTGAGAAACATTATATGTGGTTAAATCTCATTGAGTAAAAGTGCCAGTAAAAGATTTTTTTCCCAACATGTTGAGATGACTTTCTTGATTATCTTTGAGACATCTGCAGATGCGCATAAATTTGGAGAGGCATCAGACCATCAGTGTTATTCGGACATTTTCTATTTTGTAAAATATGATTTGAGGCATCATTGTTAGTTCATTGAATTTCAGTTTATTGTTCCATTTCCAGGTTTTCAGTTGTTTAGTAAAATATCCTATGCAAACAACTGACAATTTTCTTTTCACATTGTTTCTGCGCTGTTGTAATAGAAGATGGAGAATATATTTAATAGTCATTACAAAAAAGCAGCTCACAGCACACAGTCTTATTTGTAATTTTGTATCTTTAATTGGTTGCAATGTAAAACCTCAAAACTCAAGTCACATCCTACAAATTTTAAGTATTTATATTAGATAAAATCTTAAGAATTTAGACATTATTTGTACAAATGAAAGAGTTAAGATATGTAAGGCCTTCCAGAATAAAAAAGGAAATTCCATTTGTCCTTTTTCTAGGGAAACATAGATGGGGGAACATTCCTCCATCTCACATAAAAGATAGGGGAATGTTCCTCCATATCAAGAAGTTAATAGAAAAACGTTTCTCCATCTAAACTAGTAGATAGAGAAACATTCCCCAATCTCAATAGTAGATAGGGGAACATCCCCCCATCTCAAGAGTAGATAGGGGAACATTCCCCCATCTCATTAGTAGATAGGGGAACATTCCCCCATCTCAATAGTAGATAGGGGAACATTCCCCCATCTCAATAGAAGATAGGGGAACATTCCCCCATCTCAAGAGTAGATAGGGGAATATTCCCCCGTCTCACTAGTAGATAGGCGAACATTCCCCCATCTCAATAGTAGATAGGGGAACATTCCCCCATCTCAAGAGGAGATAGGGGAACATTCCCCCATCTCAATAGTAGATAGGGAAACATTCCCCCATCTCAATAGTCCATAGGGGAACATTCCCCCATCTCAATAGTAGATAGGGGAACATTCCCCCATCTCAATAGTAGATAGGGGAACATTCCCCCATCTAAAGAGTAGATAGGGGAATATTCCCCTATCTCACTAGTTGATAGGGGAACATTCCCCCATCTCAATAGTAGATAGGGAAAATTCCCCCATCTCAATAGTAAGATAGGGGAACATTCCCCCATCTCAAGAGTAGATTGGGGAACATTGCCCCATCTCACTAGTAGATAGGGGAACATTCACAAGTCTATTTACTACTGAGATGGAGGAATGTTCCCCTATCTTACTAGTGAGATGGAGGAATGTTCCCCTATCTACTAGTGAGATGGGGGAATGTTCCCCTATCTACTAGTGAGATGGAGGAATGTTCCCCTATCTCCTAGTGAGGTGGCGGAATTTTCCCCTATCTGCTAGTTAGATGGGGGAATGTTCCCCTATCTTTTACCGAGATGGAGGAATGTTCCCTGATCTACTAGTGAGATGGGGGAATGTTCCCCTATCTCCTGGTGAGATGGAGGAATGTTCCCCTATTTTCTAGTGAGATGGGGGAATGTTCCCCTATCTACTACTGAGATGGAAGAATGTTCTCCCATCTATGTTCCCCCAGAAAAAAGACAAATGGAATTTCCTTTTTTATTCTGGAAGGCCTGAATTGTTTTATTTTCAGACTCTACTTCAATTTCTGCATTGAATATCAGTGAACCAACAACAAACCATACTAGTGGTTTCATTGGTGTAACCACAGAGTGTATCTATGGTGCCTCTTCTGAAGTAACAGATCTAAACATTCAGTGGTTAGTTGTAACGGTAAGTTGATCAACAACTAGAGTGTGTGGATGTGAAGTCACACAGGGGAGTTTTTGAGTTAGAGATGAAATAATATCAGCAAACAAGTGAGGCATGTAAAAGAATTTTTATTTTCATTAGAAAAAATCAGAGTTGTTTCTGGGACTTGGGTCAGTTGATCAAACGAGAGATGTGCTGAAAACTGTTTATTTTTATTCTGAGTGATTCCCTGTAAAACAAACAAACATACAATGTACATACAAACCACATTCATTTAAGGATCATCAGTAATACATGTACATACATTCATATACAAACAGCATTGTGTACTATATATCATGTATTAACAACATAATACTGTGACACATATTTTAAACAACGCCATACACTCAAACACATGCAGAAATATTTATATACATTCATTCACTATTAATATACTAATTTTTGTTTTGAATATTGATTTAGAAATAAATATCATTTATTTACCGAATTTGTACTCTTTCTCATCAAGTCTCACAGAAATAATTAAATGAATGCCCATAGTTCCATACGTTTAACTTTCACACCTTTTGGCAAAAGCGAAAATACAATAACAATTATAAGTTGACGTCACTGGATGCCAAAAAATGTCATGTGGCTATAGACGCCAAACGGATGTCAAATAAATAGCTCTAGCTCTACAACAAATAGAAAATTAAAATTTAGAAACTATTGTATGTTTCTAACAAGAGTTGTTTTGATTTTTGCTCAACAGGCACTAGTTTTCCTATGGGTTTGCTTTGGAACTGACTTGCATTGAAAAAAAAAACTGGTTTGTCTCTGCAGACTTGTAAATGCATCAACTTTTACCCGTATATAATGTGACAATAACAATATCAGTCTATTTTCAAATGGGAAGTCAATGAACTTTCAAATAAATGTCAATAAATCATGACTGTCAACTGTTTTTGTGTCGCCCTTTCGACAAAAGGCGATACATAGGGATCGTTTTGTCCGTCGGTCCGTCATGAAAACTTAACGTTGGCTATAACTTTGCCATTTCTAAACATTATCTTATCAAACTTTCAAATTGTATTGCTTATGACAACAGGGTCGGGTTGATGCCAAAATTTCTAGGTCAAGGTAACATTTGACAGAGTTATGCCCCTTTTTATACATGGATTTTGTCATGAAAACTTAACGTTGGGAATAACTTTGCCATTTCTTAACATTTCAACATCAAACTTTCAAATTATATTGCTTACGACAACAGGGTCGTGATGATGTCAAAATGTGTAGGTCAAGGTCACAATTGACAGAGTTATGCCCCTTTTTGTACTTGGATTTTGTCATGAAAACTTAACATTGGCTATAACTATGCCATTTCTTAATGTTTCTTCATCAAACTTTCCAGTTGTAATGCTTACAATTGTATCACTTAAGACAACACCATTTCTCAAGGGCAGATAACCCTCAAATTTATTTTTGCAATGTTATGCCCCTTTTTCAAGTTAAAATTTCTTTGGTAACCTTTTTCTTTATGTCCATGTCTCAAAAAGTGTCAAAGATATTCCATTCAAACTTGGAATACTTGATCACCAGCAAGACCCCTGCAAAGATTGTTGGTACCCATGTCCCTGGGGTCACATTTAGCCCTACCCCAGGGGTCACTTGTTTGTGCTTATACTTATATATAGGAAAAAAACTTCTTAAGCCTAGAAATAAAATATTAACTGACATGAGATGGGTAAGTACTCCCCCCCCCCACCATCACCTCTGTATGGGGACCCTCCCCTCCCCCCCCAACCAGTCACACCCCCCCCCGCCCCCCGGGCCCAATTTTTTTTTTTTTTTTTAATTTTAAAACATAGGTACTTTACTCCCCATCCTACCTCAATCCCCCCCCCCCCCCCGGGCCCATTTGTTTTTTTTTAAATACATAGGTACTTGACTCCCCATCCACCCTTAACTCCCCCGCCCCACTGGCCCATTTTTTTTTTTTATGATACCCCCCCCCCCCCCCCCCCCGGGGTTCTTTTTTTTTCAATTTTAATACATAGGTACTTGACTCCCCATCCACCCTCAACCCGCCCACCCGACCCAATTTTTTTTTTTTTTTTTAATACATAGGTACTTCTTTTCCCATCACCCACACACAGGCACGCACGCACGCACGCACACACCCCACTATCGGGGCCCAATTTTTTTTTTTTTAAATACATAACTACTTGACCCAAATTTTTTTTTCATCTTGTATGACTAGGTACTTGCTCTGCCCCAGTCAAATTTTTTTCACTTGGGCCTCTTGTTTAACTTGGCTTATAATTAATTATCCAGCACTGAGAAAAGTGGAGCATGCTGTCTGTGGACAGGTATTGTTGTACTTTGACTAGCATGCTGTCTTTTCCAGCAGGCTCTTGTTTACCTTTTTAGTTATTCTAACAGAGTACCCAAGGGCGACACAAGTGTTCCACCGAACACCCATCTAGTATATATATTGTTTTAACTCATCTGAGCACAGCTCAGGGTGAGCTTTTGTGATCGTTGATTGTCCGGTATGCATCGTCAACAATTTGACTAGAACAACTTCTCCTTCTAAACCTCTACGCCAATATTGACAAAACATGCCTGGGATATTCCATGCATGAAGCTCTACCAAAGTTGTTCAAAGAATTCAATTCCATCAAGAACTCTGATTGCCATTGCAACTAAAAGAGAAAACTTTGAAAATCTTCTTGTCTGAAACCACAAGGTCCTGAGCCTTAAGATTTGGTATGTAGCATTGTCAAGTGGACTTCAACCAAGTTTGTTCAAATTATACTTTTGGGGTCAAATTTGGCCCCTCCTGCGGGGTCAATTGATTTTACATAGGAAAACTTTGAAAATCTTCTTGTCTAAAACAACAAAGGCCTGAGCCTTAAGATTGGGTATGTAGCATTGTCTAGTATACCTCTACCAAGTTTGTTCAAATTATACCTTTGGGGACAAAGTTGGCCCCACCCTGCGTGGTCAATTGATTTTACATAGGCGTATATAGAGAAAACTTTAAAAATCTTCTTGTCTGAAACCACAAGGCCCTGAGGATTAAGATTTGGTTAGTGCTATTGTCTAGTGGACTTCAAACTATACCTCTGGGTTCAAATTTTGCCCCACCCTTGTCATTGGTTTTACATAGACTTATATAAAGAAAACTTTGAAAATCTTCTTG
The DNA here is from genome assembly GCA_012932295.1 of Cyclina sinensis. Lineage (NCBI taxonomy): Eukaryota > Metazoa > Mollusca > Bivalvia > Venerida > Veneridae > Cyclina > Cyclina sinensis. The sequence goes on along the minus strand of JAAONU010000001.1, from coordinate 42,350,595 downwards.
TCTGAACCACATGGCCCTGAGCCTTATGTTTTGGTACGTAGTATTGTCTAGTTGACCTCTACCAATTTTGTTCAAATTATGCATCTGGGGTCTAATCCGGCCCTACCCCGGGGGTCATTTGATTTTACATAGGAAAATGTTTGAAATGTTTCTTGTCTGAAACAACAACCGCCTGAGCCTTAAATTTTGGTATGTAGTATTGTCTAGTAGACCTCTACCAAGTTTCTTCAAATAACACTCCTGGGGTCAAATTTGGCCCCACCCTAGGGGTCAATTGATTTTTAAAAGGCTTATAAAGAGAAAACTTTGAAAATCTTCTTGTCTGAAACCCCAAGGTCCTGAGCCTTAAGATTTGGTATGTAGCATTGTCAAGTGGACTTCAACCAAGTTTGTTTAAATTATACCTCTGGGGTCAAATTTGTCCCCACGCTGTGGTCATTGGTTTTACATAGGCTTATATAGGAAAAAAATTGAAAATCTTCTTGTCTGAAACCACAAGGCTCTGAGCTTTAAGATTTGGTATGTAGCATTGTCTAATGGACCTCTACCAAGTTTGTTCAAATTTTTCCCCTGGGGTCAAATTTGGTCCCACCCTGGGGGTCAGTTGATTTAACATAGGCTTATATAGGCAAAAGTTAAAAATAAAACTTTTGTCTGAAACCACAAATATCTAGAACTTATATATTTTTAATGGAGCATCAGCTAAAGGTCAACAATTTGACTAGAACAACTTCTCCTTCTAAACCTCTACGCCAATATTGACAAAACATGCCTGGGATATGCCTTGCATGAAGCTCTACCAAAGTTATTCAAAGAATTCAATTCCATCAAGAACTCTGGTTGCTATGGCAACTTAAAGGAAAAACTTTGAAAATCTTCTTGTCTGAAACCGCAAGGCCCTGAGCCTTAAGGTTTGGTATGTAGCATTATCTAGTGGACCTCTATCAAATTTGTTCAAATTATGCCCCTGGGGTCAAATTTGGCCCCTACTCATTTGATTTTACATAGGCTATTATAGTAAACTCTAAAAATCTTCTTGTCTGAAACCACAAGGCCCTGAGATCTAAGATTTGAAATGAAACAAGCTTTATCGAATTATTAGATTAGGTTAAAGGTCACCGAGGCTAAAAATAGGTTTATATACTGTACCTCATAGAGCCTTTATTTAAAGACCAATATCTTTGATATTCGGTATATAGGATCCTTGCATGGACCTCTACCCATGCGTAGGGTTTTAGGTCACTGGGACAAGGTCAAGGTCACCATAGCTTATGATAGATATTTCTACTTTCTGTCATAGAGCCTTTATTTATTGACTGATATTTTTCATATTTACTTATTTATAATTACATTACTTACATATTTTTAATTAAAACATGAAATACTGCTTAACTGCAAACCTACAGCCAAAATACTATGGTGAGCGATCTAGGGCCATCATGGCCCTCTTGTATTCATATAGATTTATATAGGGATATTCTTTAAAATAAAAGCACAGATGTTAGCTCAATAGCAGACCTAAAGGCAAAGTATTCAGGTGAGCAATCAAGGGCTATCATGGCCCTGTTGTTTTAAACAATATACACTTAAATGCAGAAGTAAAACACATCAGTGTGAGGTTGATGTCGCCACATAAATAGTGTATGCAGAATTTCAAGACCCCCTTGTTTTAACAAAAATCACAGACTTTATCACCAAGGCCCGCAGAAATAAATACTTATATGAAATGATTGGTGACTGTCGGTCGTCCATCTGTCATCCTTTGTCAACATTTCAAGGCAAACAACTAAACCCTATGGCCAACTTTTATGAAACTTCAGAAGATTTTCTTACTTAGCTAGTCCTCTTTAAAAAAAATTTAAAATTAAATGATTTCATTTAACACTCTGCCAATGGTAAAAAAAGCTTTGATATTGGAAAACTTTAAATATTCTCAGAAACTGCATGTTGTCATGATTTCAGGACCTGTTTTCACTACATGGAAAATTTTATAAAATGTTCTTTAGAAACTGCAGACTTAATTATTTCACAAACATGTTTCTTATAGCTGGTTCCTTGTCAAATTTTTTTGTGTAATGTTAGTAAAATAACTTGGCTGATGCATACATGTGAAATCCCGTTATTCAAGATCAATTCCAGCTGTCCCGGTGTAGCGTGAGATTTGTTAGACCTGTGAAAATCGTAAGATCTTACGATTCTCTCAGAACACCCGTGAAAAATGTAAGACGTGAGAAGTGTAAGACTTTTTTTTTGCTGTCAGATTGTGAACTAATATTGAATGGAAAAATATGAATTAAAAAAGCAGTTTTGAAAGTAAAATAAAATCTAATTGATGAAAATAATTATTAAAGTATATGAATGATTCTTTAAAAATCCGTTTTCGAGAAAATAGATCTACGTGACGTAAAGCTATCTATGTAAATCTAAAGTGGTTTAACAAATTGTTATAATTAAAATTTGAATAGTTCTTTTATGTTTTTATTGCCTTGAAATATAATTTGCTGGCTGTTATTTTTATGTTGATACATAAAGGGTAAAGAACTGAACGAATAAACGAATGACTATAAAAGCAGTTGCGAGCTATATTCCATATTTATATTCATATAATGAATGCATGAACAAACGAACGAAAAGTCAAAGAATGACTGAATGAAAAATGAGTGAATAATATAACAATTGAATGTAGTAAGTGATTAATGAACAACTGAGCAAATGAATGACTGAGCGAATGAATAAATAAGCCATTGAATGAAGTGACTGAGTGACTGACTGACACAACATATTTTAATTGCAGTTCCACTGTGTATGAGAGAGATCTGCCTGTCAGAATGAATTTGTTCAGTAGGATTCCCTAAATGAAATTTAGATTTTATTTTTATCAGCATAGTGAGGACGTGAGAATTGTAAGACTTCAAATACATGCATTATGTGTAGCTAACTGCCCTGCTAAAAATTCTCAATCAGACAAAGACATAAGGTAGGCAATGTTAAACTTTGTTTAATCAAAAAATATCAGATAGATACTTAACATAATAGAACAGATTCTATCACGTCTTTTTTCCCCTATTCAAGAGAATAATAGAGCTCATGCTCTACACTATACCTGTCAAGACCACAATTTTACAAGGATGGCATGTTTTACACAACTGCTGTTATAATTGGTTCTTAATGTATTTTATTGAAAAATTTAAAAAGGAACATTTACACAACATTTTATAAGCCAATATGACAATTAAAGCACAGAACCATCTAGGAAATAAGCATTCTACATCTTGTAAATTTCATATAAAAAGATAAGACGTGAAAACGTAAGACTAATTGAAAGTAAGTTCCTTGTCTTGCACTGTAACTCAAAACAATTCAAAAATATAAATGAACTATTCAAATTTTAATTACAACTATTCTTTATCATATTTTTGATTTAATCATCAGTAATAACAACTTAAGAACTTCGATTTCATATCATCATGATTTGAGGCCGTGAGAATTGTAAGACTTCAAATACATGTATTTTTGGTAGCCAGCTGCCGTGCTAAAAAGCTCTCAATCAGACAAAGACATAAGCACTGTTAAACTTTACTAGTATCCAATTAAACAATACCAAATAGAAACTGAACATAATAGAACAGATTCCATCACGTCTTTTTTTCCTATTCAATTGAATAAAAGAGCTCATGCTTTACATTATACCTGAGAAAACCGTAAGACCATAATTTTACCAGGATGGCATGTTTTACACAACTGCTGTCATAATTAGTTCTTAATGTATTTAATTGAAACGTTTACAAAGGAACATTAAGAAAACGTTTTATAAGCCAGTATGACAAAGCACAGAACCATCTAGGAAATAAGCATACTACATCTTGTAAATTTCATAAAAAAAGATAAGGCGTGAAAAACTAAAGACTAATTGAAAGTAGGTTCCCTGTCTTACACTTTTACTTGAAAACTATTCCAAATATATTTTAATCATTGCAGTTTCACTGTGTATGAGAGAGTGACCTTCAAATCAGAAGAAATTATTCAATAGGTTTCTCTTAAAGAAATTTAGACTTCATATCATCCTGATTTGAGGCTGGGTCGTGAGAATTGTAAGACTTCAAATACATGCATTATAAGTAGCCAACTGCCATGCTCAAAAAGCTCTCAGTCAGACAAAGACATAAGCACTGTTAACCTTTATCTAATTAAACAATACTAAATAGAAACTGAACATAATAGAACAGATTCTTTCATGTCTTTTGTTCCTATTCAAGTGAATAATAGAGTTTATTTTTTTACATAATACTGTTATAATTGGTTCTTTATGTATTTAATTGAAACATTTACAAAGGAACATTTAGAAAACATTTTCTAAGACAGTATGACAATTAAAGCAGAGAACCATCTAGGAAATAAGCATACTACATCTTGTAAATTTCATAAAAAAAGATAAGGCGTGAAAACGTAAGACTAATTATGCCCCCTCTTCAAAGAAGTGGGGGTATATTGCTTTGCATTTGTCTGTCTGTCGGTCGGTCCGTCGGTCCGTAGGTCTGTAGACCAAATGGTTTCCGACCAATAACTAAAGAATGCTTAGGCCTAGGAACTTCAAACTTGGTAGGATGATTGTCCATCACCAGTAGATGACCCCTATTGATTTTGGGGTCAAGGGGTCAAAGGTCAAGGTCACATTGACCTTGTAGGTAGAAACGGTTTCCGACCAATAACTAAAGAAAGCTTAGGCCTAGGAACTTCAAACATGGTAGGATGATTGTCCATCACCAGTAGATGACCCCTATTGATTTTGGGGTCAAGGGGTCAAAGGTCAAGGTCACATAGACCTTGTAGGTAGAAACGGTTTCCGACCAATAACTAGAGAACGCTTTGACCTAGGTTCACCAAACTTGGTTTGCTGGTTGGTCATCACCAGTAGATGACCCCTATTGATTTTGAGGTCATTAGGTCAAAGGTCAAGATCACAGGGACCTTCATTCTAAAAACGGTTTCCGATCAATAACTAGAGAATGCTTTGACCTAGGTTCACCAAACTTGGTGTTCTGGTTGGTCATCACCAGTAAATGACCCCCTATTGATTTTGAGGTCATTAGGTCAAAGGTCAAGCTCACAGAGACTTTGACTCTAAAAACGGTTTCTGATCAATAACTACAGAATGCTTTGACCTAGGTTCACCAAACTTGGTATGCTGGTTGGTCATCACCAGTAAATGACCCCTATTGATTTTGAGGTCATTAGATCAAAGGTCAAGGCCACAGGGACCTTGATCCTTAAAACGGTTTCTGATCAATATCTAGAGAACGCTTTGGCCCAACCACAAGCAAATAGGTGCTGCCGGGGGCATTTATGTTTTACAAACATTTCTTGTTGAAAGTAAGTCCCTTGTCTTGCACTGTTACTCAAAACAATTCCAAATATATTTTAATCATTGCAGTTTCACTGTGTATGAGAGAGACCTGCATGTCTGAAGAAATGATTCAGTAGGTCTCTCTTAAAGAAATTTAGATTTCATAACATCATGATTTGAGGCTGTGAGAATTGTAAGACTTCAAATACATGCATTATGTGTAGCCAATTGCCATGCTAAAAAGCTCTCAATCAGACAAAGACATAAGGTAGGCACTGTTAACCTTTATCTAATTAAACAATAACAGATAGATACTGAACATATTAGAACAGGTTCTTTCACGTCTATTCTCCTATACAGCTCATGCATTACACTATAACCATGAAAACCATAAGACCAGATTGGTTGGGGCATGTTTTATACAACTGCTGTTATAACTGGTTCTTTTTTTAAATTCAAACATTTACAAATGAACATTTAGAAAACAGTTAATCCGCCAGTATGATAATTAAAGCACAGAACCTTCTAGGAAATAAGCATTATACTTCATTTAAAATTCATTAAAAAAAGATAAGGCGTGAAAAACGTAAGACTTATTGAAAGTAAGTTCCCTGTCTTGCACTTTTACTCAAAACAATTCCAAATATATTTTAATTGCAGTTTCACTGTGTTTGAGAGAGACATACATGTCACTGCATGTTTCACTGTGTACAAATTAAAGAAGCCTGCATGTCAGAATTTAGATTTCATATCATCATGATTTGAGGCTGTGAGAATTGTAAGACTTCAAATACATGCATTATGTGTAGCCAAATATGACAGGCAAGAACAGATAAAATATCCACTGGTACAATTAAATGAAAAGTTTAGTTTTAAGAGCAAGTAATGCATATCTTTTCATGTTTCAATTTTTTTTCTATATGACTTTATTTACTATGATAGCTTATTTGTAACTTCTCTTTTATTTCTTTTCTTGTCAAAATGCGTATTAACATTTTTTACATGTATTGCTTCTTTTTGCTTTTTCAATGCTAAAGAAATTCAAACAGTTTTTTGATGTAATAATATCTGAATTATGTAATGATACAGATTCTAAAATTAATCATACATTAAATCTTGCACTAGGCAGATTATCTTTCTAAATTGTTAAAAATATATTTGGAAACATATTCATGCAAATAATTATCCTTGTTACAAAAATCTTGTACAAGTATTATTTTGGCATGCATTCTGAAAGAAAAATACAACAACAACAAAAGAAAAAGACACATACTTTAATTAAATCATTTAGTCAGCATTTCATGCAAGATCAGGTTAATCATACAATGCAAATGACTTTTTATAAAGTAGGTCAAAGGATATTGCCATGGCTTGTAAATTGTAACACTTCATACTCTTGTTTCATATGGGACCCAAACAATGACCCTCAGAGACATATATTCTTTTCCTTTCATTTTGGCAGATTTGTCCAAACCTGGGTAACCAGACAGCTCAACTCACAAAATGTTAACAGGGTATTTATTTGCCATCAAGATTATGATCGATATGTTGGAAATGTTTTTATCAAGATATCCAAACACTGTATGTTGCATTGAGGAGACTATTTTACTTAAAATCTAAAATATATATGATTAAGTGATGAAGGGGCATAACTGCTGGAGGAAAATCCAGCCTTTTTGAACATCTACCTATTGTGGCTGTAAATAAATATGTTTATATTTGAACCCAACTCTACATACACTGTACACAAATTCTGCAAGTCCAACCGATACCTTGAAGGACAAATAAAAAATTCAAAATCCAGTTAATTTTGTTTTATTGCTTAATTTTACTTTTAAAAAATACCAAGCTATATTTTTCTTTGTCTGTAATTTGATAGTAGGTAGTCTTCCCAGATGCAATGACTGCCAAAGTTAAATAAGAAAAGTGAATTTGAAAAACTTTTAACAAAATCCTTTACTGATCCAGACAGTGTTCACAAGACCTTTCCCCCTCCCTACCATCTGGTGTATTACTCCCTTAGAATGGTCCTTGTCATCATCAGTTTTGAACAGTACTGTGATATATTGTTATTGTCAGTAGCACTGAAACTGACAACTTCATTTTTTTTTATAAATATCAGTGAGTATAATGGATATTTTTTCAAAACTTCAATAAATAATCATTATGATACAGATACATGTATAATCCAAAAATACATAACTCAATAACTGGCCTTACATCCTTAGTAATGATACCATTCTGACCCCATTGTAAACTTTTGTCGCATGCTGATACTTACTGTTTCCATATAATGTGTCAGGCAAACTTACAACATTCAATTGATATGGTCATGATTTATTTTAAGTATCAGTTTTTCCTTTTTCATTGAAAAATATTCTTTTTCTCTAAGACTTGAATATTTCTGTCTTATTTACTTATGAAAGTAACAATCAATATGAAACTACAGCTCTACTTTACAACTTAAAATTGTTGAAACTGGAAACACATCCAGTACTTAAGAAACTTATTACTTATAATAACTGAAATAATCCTTATAAAACAAATGTAATGTTTTATATTTCAAATTTCTGATCGTTCTGTTTTTAAAAGTGAAGATTTTAAGTTTTATTAATTGACAGTCAAAACTTTATTCAAGTATTAGCATTTCTTTGTCTTTAGTCTACCACTTTTCTAATCATTTAAAGAAAAATGTCATATATGCGTAATATATAAATAAAATATATGAGCATGAATGTGAAAATACATTATTTTCACTTTTCATGCTCATATCTTTTTTTTATTGTTTTAAATTCATCAGTAAAAGCGTTGAGAAGTTGACTTAGACCAAAGGACCTTCAAGTCCAAATCCACCTTATTGGGCATGTAAGTTCTCAACAAGTAATGAGTGGACTGGTAATCCAGGGGTTGCAAGTTAAATCACCTGCTCTTCCACTAATTAAACTGATTTCAGCTGAGACATTTGACGGAAGTCCAGTGTGTCAGTGCAATACACAGGGATGCTATACACTGATCCTATAATGGAAACAAGTGTCTTTGGAAGGGGATACTTTCTGTATCTTGTAGTATCCCCAACAACCTAAAATAACTGAACCCTTCAGGAAGCAGCAGTCATTTGCGAAACAGTAATCTTTGATGAATAAATTCATACAGACAAATAGAGAATCCAACTTCTGCTAACCACACATTCATTACTTTATAAGGAATTTTCAAAAAGTAAGCCACTAGGACATATGGTTCGGGAAAACTCAATTGATATAGGTCCAATGGGTCTAGAGTGCTTGGACCAACGCTCGGTGTAAATCTATTTTTCACGGAATTAATATTTTTTCTTAGAAGTGATTTAAAGCTCTTCTTTAATTCGAGTTAAGTGTCATTTTGTCTATCTTTTCACGGTTCTCTGAACTTCCAGTATCATCACGTGACTTAAGCATAGCAGACAGAAGGGGATCCCGTTGGATAAAACAGACAAAACACACTGTTTTCTACGCGAGATCATGTACTTCCGCTGTTTGATACGCAATGAATAGAAACAATCTATTTAATACTTTATTCATTTTGTGTTCAAGAAAGGTTCTTAGCATAATTAGAAAATATTTCTTTTTGAAATCATCTGACGGTACGCCGAGCATTGATACAATTTTGTGCAAACCGCACATGTTTTACTCAGTCTATTTATAGCCTGCCCTGTTATTTACGTCACGGTTGTTTCACATGGGGAAACTTCGTAAGGATTTAGCAAAGTTTACTCTTGAATATAATTGGTTCATAAGATGAAATGAGTAATTTGTTTAGTCTCTTCAAAGAAATTCCTTTGATTTTACGCCGAGCATTGGTCTGACCACTCTATGGCCTAAAGAGCTGTGTAGACTGTTTTCAATTAATACAAGAGTAGCAGGGGGGACATCCTTATTCTGCGGCCCTGCGGCCCTATTTGCGGCCTCATTTGCGGCTCTAGTTTTATCACCTTTTGTTCTGTAATTGTCATAGTACAGGCCTATGTTACAACAAATAATAACGAGTGGATAATAATTTGTTACATATATTTCATGAAAATATAATATATAATGGATGAAATTAAAATATACAAAACATAATTCTAGCAGAATTTAATTAATAATTATATAAACTATGGAATAAAATACTTTATCATCATGTAAATATTATTTATAAAGGATGAAAGTAAAATCTACACAACATAAGAAAACCTTTCGAATGTCGTTTTAAAGTGAACGTGTAATATAAGTACAAAGCATCATACAACAGATTTACACGAATTTACTACAGAATAACTTGAAAATATATCACGTAAATATTTATAAAGGATGCAAGTACATCCTATGCAAGATAACAAAACATACATGAGAAAAGTATGACGTATTGGTTAATCACATCAACATATTTACAATACATTCGAAAAGTTACAGATATATACTTCATCGTTTAATCTTACATTTCTACGTTTGCAATTAGCAATATATATATATATATATATATATATATATATATATATATATATATATATTGGCAAGTTTGTTAAGCGTGCATTTATGTTCACATTTCTACAAATTTTTAGATTTCTTGTATACTTGGCCAAGAATTGTAATATTTTGGCAGATATTCCATTCTTATTGTTCTATAATATGGACATACAATTAAAAAATGGTATTCGTTTTCAACCATATTCATGTTGCATTTAGTGAATTTTCTATTATTTCTATCAATATTACGATGTCGGCCTTCTTCTATCAACAAGTCATGAGCAGAGCATCTAAATCTACAAAGTGCATTTCTGTAATTTACATTGTTGATACAATTAAGACATTTCTCTACGTAAATTCGTTTTTAAAGAAGCAATATGTATCTTATTTTGAAATACTATGTATATCATTAACAACATGTATTACAACATGTACATATTTACTTATACGATACATTACAATACAATATAAAAAATCAAGTTTGTTCAAACTTTTTTACAATTAAAGAATAAAAACAAATATTTGCCTATCACTATGATATATCAGATACAATACATTAAATGCAGATACGTTCATTGATTTGACTCCCAGTAGTAAAAATTTAGATTTTAGATGCGTAAATAATAATTTCATCCATTATATATATTTAATATTTACATGAAATGTATGTAATATGTTATTATCCAATCGTTATTATTTGTTTTTACATATACTATGACAATTACAGAATAAAAGGTGTTAAAACTAGTCGCAAATGAGGCCGCAAATAGGGCCGCAGGGCCGCAGAATAAGGATGTCCTAGCAGGGGTACATGTATAATCCAGCACTTCTAGTTCTACTCCCTTGCCTACATTGTATCAGCTAGCTTTTTACGTGGACATAGTAGAGTGTCCACTTGGTAACTGAAGGTACTAGTCAAAATAATTCAAGTGACATCTTGTGCAAGAGATGCTCTTAAGTTAGTGTTGAAGATATTGGTGATTTTGTCGGATGTTTTAATTTTCATGGAATGGATTTATAGGAAATAAACTAGCGATTGCAACAATGTCACTAAAGGTCGAAGTTATTAGCGCGACCAACGTCCCGAACTTGGAAACTTTTGGAGAAAGTGATCCTTACACCACTATTACTTATCAAGGTAAATTGTTACTAAAAATAGAAGTGTATTCAACATACATGATTTTGCGAAGGTTTGATTTTGTGTATAGCATCCGAAAGTCTCTGAAAAAATTTCTGATGATTTGCTAACTTCCAAGATTTTTTTTGTCAGTTAATGTACGATTGTATTATGAAGATTTTATATTCATGTTTTGTATTTTTGATCATTTTCCTTTTTTTGTAGAGCGACATTTACGTGAAATAGTGAAATCATTGATGCAAAAAAAAAAAAAAAAAACTTTTGCAAATAGTTCAGATATTTTGTTTGAAAAAAGGCCGCATTTCCTTTTTTCTTTGCAGTGAACATATTTAGCTAAACCAATGTAAGTGTACAGGATATTTGTCTAATTAAAGTTTTACTACGTACAATATATCTGGCATATGATTATGTAGTCCAGCTAATTGTACGCAAGTGGAGATATTGTGTAATTTTTTGGGTATCCAGTCGTTTCCCCCACAAACCAGTTCCTCACCTGGATGTTTCCCCCACACTGCAGTTTCCTCCAGGATGTTTCCTCCCCTATATATGTACTATATAAAAAGTAGTTGGGAAAGATTGGAAAGGTTTATATTTTTACTTAAATACATACATAATTTTGATGTACCATTGGTTTGTTGCATTTACAATAGTTTATTTATTGATATAGAAATATAGAAATAATATTCACATTTCAACCATCTGATTATTAAAAGAATCAAGATTATCATTAATTAATTTTTACATATAACATAACATTCATATAATTTTCAATTTTAAATGTAAATTAAATAGTTAATTATTTTATTGCAATATAATGAGAATTATGTTTTTGAAATATATAAACCACTAAATTTAACAAGCATTTGAGATAAAAGAAAATCAATCAGCATTGTGTCGAATCTTTCACTCACCGAGACTCATATTACCCGTTAGCTTCGAAACTTATCAGCACAATTATACAAAATAAGTCGATTCATAAAGTATTTAATATTTAGGACTGAACTACAATTCCAATTTTTCTTGATAACTTACTGATTAATCCATAAAAACATATGCAGTGTTATCGTCTTACACATTTCACGGCCATGATGAAACCTATGTAAACATCTCGTGCGCATGCGCAGACTTTCTCGAAAAAAAAAAGCTTTCATCAGCCGACATCTATAACTAGCTTAGCTCCGGTTATGGGCGGGGCTTATACTCGGAAACGTTGATCAATACATACTACCTTCAAAGCATTGACCAATTAGAGCACATTTTACTACTTCCATTGATTTAATAATCCTGTTTTGACACTCGATGCACAATTAACATAAACAGCCGTCAATGGGCATGGAATTGGGATCTACACCGAGTAGAAAGTTGTTGTGTACAACAAGGCTCTACAAATCCTATAAGTCAAGCAAATCATGTCTAAACAAATTAACTGAATCCTTAATTTTAAATGCAAGCAGTTAAACATCAATACTTTATCGTGTTATTCTAACCTTTTTAAACAGTGCATGGAAAAGGCTAAAATACTTTCTGGTATTTTTGTTTTGATTCTCGAATTTATTTATAAGAAATGGTCAAGTAGATTTAAGAAAAAGTTTATTAATAAGAAAGACACCAATTTCAGCAAATATTTAGTTCATTCAACATGAAGCAGCGAGTGAAAATATCGGATAAATAACGTTTGTCATATATTTCCGCGACCCCGCCGTATTTTAGTACTTACAGAAAACAGTGTCTTGGAGACTCTCTAGATGGCAAACTTACAACATTCAATTGATTCATTAAGATAAGTGGTCATGATTTGATTTTAAGTATCAGACTTTTCACAAAAATGTTACTGAACTAAAATGCCACAGGTAAATTTTTTTAACAGTAAGTTGAATAAAAACCACTCCACATATTTGTTGTCTGTCACTGTCATTCACAAATGGAACTAGCATTGCCAGTACTGACTTCACTTCCCCCAAACTTTTGACCCTAGTAAGAGCCATGTATAAGGACTCTGGTCTGAAAGCTAAAATTCAAAGACAAAACCAAACTCAATCATCAGTGGGAATATAAAGATAGGAAATTGTGCTAAGGGAACACATTATGCCTTTTGCAAGGGGTGCAAGCTTTAAGCATTAAATAAGAACAAAAAACACTTCATTAGTTTTCCTTGTTGTTCTTCTTGTCTTTCTTTTGCGGAAAAAAATCGATAAAAAATTCCAGTTTTCAAGCTAAAAATCCAGCTGAAAATCCAGTTTTGAGTTACTGAAGTTATCACATGTATGCTGATGGGGTGGGGCAAGTTTTCACTACATGACTATATGGAAAATCTTTAAACCCCGAACTGGATTTCAAATTGTTTTCAGAGAAAATTAATTTTCCTGTGGTGGCCTTTGATTAAATTCCTTCAAGCGCAGTTGGATTGTTGAAAATAAATCTTGACAGACAGTGGTTTGGCAAGTTTCACTACTAGACTGTAAAGGAAACATTGAAAATCCTCTTTGCCAGATTTCCAAAGAACTTTTCCTTAGGTATCCCTTTATCATATTCAGTAGAGTTATGTTTGTTGGTTTAAAGACACTTCAAAACACTTAGACAATTTTAAAAACAGATTTTAAACTTGACGGACTGTCATTAATTTGGTTCTTTTTTAGCTCACCTGAGCACGAAGTGCTCATGTGAGCTATTGTGATCTCATTTTGTCCGTCGTGCGTTAGTACATCAACATTTTACTTTAAACAACATCTCCTAAACCACTGAGCCAAAGTTGATTAAACTTGTCAGGAATGTTCCTTGTATGAAGCTCTTCTAAAGTTGTTCAAAGAAATCAATTCCATCTAGAACTCTGGTTGCTATGGCAACTGAAAGGAAAAACTTTGAAAATCTTCTTGTCTAAAACCACAAGGCCTAGAGCTAAGATATTTGGTATGTAGCATCCTTTAGTAGACCTCTACAAAAGTTGTTCAAATTATTCCCCTAGGTTCAAAATTGGCCCCGCTCCAGAGGTCTCTGGATTTTACATAGACTTAACTTTAAAAAATCTTCTTGTCAGAAACCGCAAGGCCTAGAGTTTAGATATTTAGTGTGTATTATTGTCCAATAGACCTCTACCAAATTTGTTCAAATCATGGCTCCTGGGTCAAAAATGGCCCCGCCCCAAGGAGTCACATGTTTTACATAGAGTTATATAGGAACACTTTAAAAAATCTTCTTTTCAGAAACCGCAGGGCTAAGAGTTTAGATATTTGGTGTGCAGCATTGTCCAGTTGACCATTACTAAGTTTGTTCAAATCATGGCTCCTGGGTCAAAATGATCCCGCCCCAGGGGTCACATATTTTACAAAAAAAAATATACAGGAAAAACTTTGAAAAAATCTTCTTGTCAGAAACCGTAAGGCCTAGAGTTTAGATATTTGGTGTGCATTATTTTTCAGTGGACCTTTACCAAGTTTGTATAAATCATGGCTCCTGGGTCAAAAATGGCCTAGCCCAACGGGTCACATGTTTTACATAAAGTTATAGGTAAAACTTTCTTGTCAGAAACCTCAATGCCTAGAGTTTAGGTATTTGGTGTGCATTATTGTCCAGTGGACCTTTACCAAGTTTGTTCAAATCATGGCTCCTGGGTCAAAAATGGTTCCACCCGGGGGGTCATTTTATTTTACACAAGGAACACTTCAAAAAAATCTTTTTTCAGAAACGACAAGGCCAGGACTTTAGATATTTGGTGTGCAGCATTGTCCAGTGGACCCTTACCAAGTTTGTTCAAATCATGGCTCCTGGGTCAAAAATGATCCCGCCCCAGAGGTCACATTTTTTACATAGAGTTATATTGGAACAATTTTTTAAAAAATCTTCTTGTCAGAAACCTCAAGGCCTAGAGTTTAGATATTTGGTGTGTGGCATTGTCCAGTGGACCTCTACTAAGTTTGTTCAAATCATAGCCACTGGGTCAAAATAGGCCCTGCCCCAGGGGTCACATGTTTTAGATAGAGTTATAAACAAAAAGTTTAAAAAGTCTTAACATCAAAAGGCATAGAGCTTAGATATTTTGAAGGTATCATTGTCAAGAGGACCTCTACCAAGTTTGTTCAAATCATGGCCCCTGGGTCAAAAATGGCCCCAGCCCCAGGGGTCACATGTTTTACAAAGAGTTAGTTAGGAAAAACTTAAAAATCTTCTTTTCAGATACCACAAGGCCTAGAGTTTAGATATATGGTGTACAGCATTATCTACTAAACCTCTACCAAGTTTGTTCAAATCATGGCCCCTGGGTCAAAAAAGGCCCCGCTCCAGGGGTCACATGTTTTACATAGAGTTATATAGGAAAAACTTAAAAAAATCTTCTTGTCAGAAACCACCAGGCCTACAGTTTAGATATTTGGTGTGCAGCATTGTCCAGTGGACCTTTACCAAGTTTGTTCAAATCATCTTGCCAGAAACCACAAGCCTTAGAGTTTAGATATTTGGTTTGTAGCATTGTCTAGTGGACCTCTACCAAGTTTGTTCAAATCATGACCCTGGGGTCAAAACTGGCCCCACCCAGGGGGTCATTTGATTTTACACAAGGATTTATATAAGGAAAATTTTAAAAATCTGCTGCTCTGAAACACCAAGGACTATACCTTCAATTGTTCGTTGTTATGTCTCCCCCCATCCCCGACATATTGGTTTTGCCTTGTCCATGGGTATCTGTTTGTCTGTCTGTCTTTCACACTTTGTTTCCTTTCAATAACCTGAGTACCACTTCACAGGGTTATTGCCCTTATTGAGTAGAAAAAAATCCCTTTGTGTTTTGGGTCATTAGGTCAAAGGTCAAGGTCAGAGGGACCTCTAGAGTGAAAACCGTTTCCACTCAATAACAAGATTACCATTTCGTCCAGAGCCTCCAAACTTCATAGGATGATTGCTTTTACTAAATAGAAGAACCATATTGTTTTTGGGGCTAGTATGTCAAAGGTCAGGGTCACAGGGACCTGTAGAGTGAAAACTATTTCTGCAGAGAAACTAAAGTACCATTATACCCAGAGCCTTCAAACTTTATAGGATAATTGTATTAGAACAACCCTATTGTTTTTAGGGTCCATAGGTCAAAGGTTAAGTTCACAGGGACCTGTAGAGTGAAGCCTGTTTCTGCTCAGTAACTGGAGTACCATTTTACCCAGAACCTTCAAACTTCATAGGATGATTGTCTTTACCCAGTAAAAGAACCCAATCATTTTTGGGGTGAGTAGGTCAAAAGTCAAGGTCACAGGGACCTGTAGGGTGAAAACTATTTCTTCTCAGTAACTGGAGTATCATTACCCAGAACCTTCAAACTTTATAGGGTAATTTATATTAGAAGAACCCTATTGTTTTTGGGGTATGTAGGTCAAAGGTCAGTGTCACATGGACCTGTAGAGTAAAACTATTTCTGCTAAAATTTGAGTACCATTATACACCCAGAGTTTTCAAACTTATTGCAAACTTATTCAAACTTGCACCCATAAAAATGATATTTGTAACATGAGCAGTGAGACTCAGGTGAGCGATTAAGGGCCATCATGGCCCTCTTGTTTTTGGAAGTTACAGCAGAGAAAAATCAAACAATGCATGTATCTACAGTGGTTCTTAGGTTAGCGATATAGGGCCATCATGGCCCTCTTGTTAAAGTCTATAATGCAGACAAGTGAAAACATGTACATGTAATAGGTATTCTGAAAGTCTGTTGACCAGATTTCCCTAATCTAAAGATGCAGTGTTTGAAAAAAATCCACTCAGAGTGACTGTTGAACTTGTGCCTTCTTTATTAGGCATTCTAGAAAAAGAAGAAAAATTAATTCAAGATTCCAGACACTTTCTTTGTGTGTGTTTGTTTTATTACAAGCTCAGTGAACTGCACATGTACATGAGATCATGGTTTAACACCTCATCTAAGAGTTTTTTGAGGAAATGTGGTGGACTTGCCTTGAACTGCTTAATACATTGTATATTGTTTTTGTGTTATGGTTACACCATTTATTCATTCCTGTAAGGTGTTTGAGTTGTATTTAATTTTCATTTTGCTGTAATTATAGGGGAGTGTAGAAAAATCTTTCAACCCAGTGAAAACAACAGTAAAGTCACACAAACAATCATGCCAGCTTTGTGATGGAGACAAGGCAACACAGTTCCTTATTGGTTTTAACCACACAGAGGAAATGGAATGTCAGGCAAAGGAGGCTAAATTCCGAATCATTCTGAGACACAAGGGGATCTCTTATGAACCTTTGAACATCACAACCAGAAATTTTTATTGTGTATCTGGTATGAAAAAAACTTTTTGTTTAGAACTGTTTACTAATAATTGGTTTGGCACATTTATTTTAATTGAAACCGTCCAACCATCAGAGACAGCCCAAAGAAAATACAGCTCGGCTTTATTACAATTTTCTAAAAAATTTGTTTTGTTTTTTTCTTTCATAGAAAGATTTTTTTGTATGCAGATAGTCCATGTTGGATTATTGATAACTTTTTTGCATTTTTATAAAAAAAATCCACAAAACCACTTTTGACAAGGCTTTCCTATATTTATACCTTGAATATCTAATTGTCCAAAAACTTTAACATGAACATAGCCTCCTTATTAGATAGTCGATTTACTTCATACTTTGACACAATACTCTGTGGACAAGACATTCCCACTGACCTATATTTATTTGACCCAGACACTTGAATGACTGGTCCTCAGCCCAAAGTCAAAGCACCACTTCATGGGCATAGTCATCTTACAGTGACAATTCTTGTTATTATCTCATCTGAGCACAAAGTGCTCAGGGTGAGCTTTTCTGATCAGTCTTTGTCCGTCGTCAGTCCGTCCATCCGTCCGTCGTCAACTTTTCATTCAAATGACATCTCCTCTGAAACCAAAGGGCCAAATTAAATGAAACTTGCCTGGGATGTTCCTTGTATAAAGGTCTACCACAATTGTTCAAAGAATTCAATTCCATCAAGAACTCTGGTTGCTATGGCAACTTAAAGGAAAAGCTTTGAAAATCTTCTTGTCTGAAACCACAAGGCCTAGAGCTTAGATATTTGGCATTTAGCAACCTCTAATGGAACTCTACAAAAATTGTTCAAATTATTTCCCTGGGGTCAAAATTGGCCCCGCCCCAGGGGTCACTTCATTTTACATAGACTTATATAGGAAATCTTTAAAAATCTTCTTCTCAGAAACCACAATGCTACAGCTTAGATATTTGGTATGTAGCATTGGATAGTGGATGTCTACCAAGTTTGTTCAAATTATGTCCCCTGTGTCAAAATTGGCCATGCCCCAGGGTTTTCTTGGTTTACATATAGTTATATAGGAAAAACATGAAAAATCATTTTCTCCAAAACTATTAGGACTAGACCTTAGATATTTTGCGTGGAGTATTGTGTAGGGAACCTTTACCAGTATTGTTTATATGTTGGCCCTGGGGTCAAAATTAGGCCCGCCCCGTGGGCCCTTAATATGTAAAAAAGGAAATATTTAAAAATCTTCTTCTCAGAAACTACAATGCCAACAGCTTTGATATTTGGTATGTAGCATTGTCTAGTGGATTTCTACCAAGTTTGTTCAATTTATGTCCCCTGGGTCAAAATTGGCCACGCCCCAGGGTTCTCTTGGTTTACATATAGTTATATAAGAAAAACATTAAAAGTAATTTTTCTCCAAAACTAATAGGACTAGACCTTAGATATTTTGCGTGGAGTATTGTGTAGGGAACCTTTACCAGTATTGTTTATATGTTGGCCTTGGGGTCAAAATTGGCCCCGCTCCGGGGGCCCTTAATATGTAAAAAAGGCAATCTTTAAAAATCTCCTTACTGGAAACCTCAATGCCTACAGCTTAGATATTTGGTATGTATCGTTGTCTAGTGGAGGTCTACCATGTTTGTTCAAATTATGTTCCCTGGGCCAAATTGGCCACACCCCAGGTTTTTTTTGGTTTACACAGGAAAAACATGAAAAATAATTTTTCTCCTAAACAAATAGGTCTGGACCTTAGATATTTGGTGTTGAGTATTGTGTAAAGAACCTTTATCAGTATTGTTTAAATGTTGGCCCTGGGGTCAAAATTTGCCCCGCCCCGGGGGCCCTTAATATGTAAAAAAGGAAATCTTTAAAAATCTTCTTGTCTGAAACCACAAGGCCTAGAATTTTAAAATTTGGCATGAAGCAAGCTTTATCAAGCTTTTTCAAATTATTAGATTAGGTTAAAGGTTACGGAGGCTAAAAATAGATTTATTTACTGTACTTCATAAAGCCTTCATTTATAGACCAATATATTTGACATTCAGTATATAGGTTCCTTGCATGGAACTCTACCCATGGGTAGGGTTTGAGGTCACTGGGTCAAGGTAAAGGTCACCATAGCTTATAATAGATATTTCTACTTTCTGTCATAGAGCCTTTATTTATTGACTGATATTTTACATATCTGGTTTGTAGGCACTTATATATTTTCCATTAAAAAATTAAATACTGCTTAACAGCAAACCTACAGCCAAAGTACTCAGGTGAGCGATTCAGGGCCATCATGGCCCTCTTGTTTTTAAAGTTTGTCTGGACTGCTTCTTTATACTATTTAAGCAATTTGAATGAAATCTTACTGGATTGATTGGTGCTTCAAGTACTTGTGCATATTTAAAGGGTTTTTTGGTTGAATGATTTTTGGCTGAGCTATGGCCCTTGAATAAAGCAGGCGTTTTGGGAAACAAACTGTTCAATCACCCCGCAATACAAGTGCTTAATTGGCTATATTCAGGTGACACATGTAATCACTGATCACGCTTATAAATAAAAAAGAAATGAAAAAGTAAGTCAGTTTGTGTTGAAAAATTGTATTGCACTGATGACCTGTCATCATTTTCGAGGAATAAATCAATAATATGCTTGATATATCTTTTTTGCAGCAAAAATGAAGTTGAAAAGATTCCAAGATAAGTTTTTGCTGTTGGCATGTGTTCCTGCTTTAGGTATTATAGGAATCATTGCTTATATCTACAAGTGCTGCAGTGGCACACGCCCAGAGGGAACATTTAAAAGTGGTAAGATTGTCAGTAGCTAAAACAGATTTTTATATATTCAAATGTTTATATAAAATATATTCAGATGTTTATATAAAAACTAGGTTACTAGCTGAGATCAATGGAAAACATTGTAGAAACTCTAATGGTTACACTTTACTGATCTTTCTTAATCTCTGTCAGACTATTTCTGTTAATGCTTTGGATAATGGATTTTAAACTTGGTCATGTTTAGTCAAATACTGTATTGCCAGTTTAGGTAGTTCATTTGAAATCCAGGAAATTTCCTGACAATGTTTGTTTAAAGATATTCAAGATAAGCAGTAAAGCAGGGTCATGCAGGTTCAAAATCTATGTATTGTATTGATGATCATAAAACCATGTGAATAATTGTAATATTGTTGACATTTTGAACCTAGGCATTTTAAGCTCTATTGGCTTATAACTTACAAACTTAAGAATTATTTGTCTGAAACTTTATGGGTAAGAGTTTAGATGTTTTTATGTCATTGTTTGTGGCATGGTATAGTAAGCTTGTTCATATTGTGTCACGTCCCTGAGGTCAAAATTGCCCCTATCCCTGGGTTATGTTTGTAGAAAATATAAGAGCTTTGAAAAAATCAAAATGTGTAATTGTGCTTTTGATGTTTGATCAACAGAAGAATTCCACAGCCAAAGTAGGCAACACAGGACCATCATGACCAGGGCTCCTAAAATTTTGAAATCTCAATAGGTCCAAGACCTCGACCCGAGACCAAGAACCTAACAAAAGAAAATAGAAAGGATTTAAGGGCAAAGAACAATTTGAGTTATGATAGTGTTGACGTCGCGAAAATATGTGTTTTTCAAAGCGAAAGTAGAATTCGAGCTAATTTAACAACGTCAAACTAGTCACTGATATTTTAAAGTGTGCTTTGTGCTGCAGCTAGCCACTACAATTACTATTAAGCCCTTAATGAAATTAAGCAGACGACAGTTATCGCCTATTTCGATGCACACTCCTCGCACCGGTTACATCACGCTTTTCTACTTTAACTGTTTTCTGTACTGATCAGGGGAAGTAACCGCTGCGGGGAGTATGATTTCGATGAAATTATATTTCACAGTTTGAGCCGGTCAACTTTAATCGATTGGCCGGCTGCAAATCAAGCACACTTTTACTTGTTTACAAGTTAATTGGCGATAATTGCCACGGGCAACAGTGATAGTTTTATGGTTTTATGATAGGTGTGAAGTACCGGATTAGCGATCAATTGAGGTTTTGGTGTGAGATTTTGACTGTTTTTTGAAAAGTTAGACAGATTATTTTTTTTGGAAATTATCTGGACCGATTTTTTAAGGACTTTTGGACATCGAAATCGGTCCATAGAGATAAAATTCGGTCAAAACCGGCAAATTTTCGGTTTTCGGGAGCCCTGATCATGACCCTCTAGTTTTCTACTTTCTTTCATAAATCTTTTAATTATTGACAGATATTTAGCTCACCTGAACACGCAGTGAGCTTGTAGGATAGATGATTGTCTACAATCCATCCACTATCATCCACAGTTGTTCAAATACATCTTTTCTGAAACCACCAGGCCAAATTTGACAAAAAATGCCTGGAATGTTCTTTGCATGTAGCTTTGATTCTGGTCCATTTGTAATCTGGGTCACAAGAGTTAAAATAGATTTTAAAAGTGAAAACTCGAAAAATTTCCTTCGAAACTGCAAGACCTAGAGCTAAAATATATTGTATGCAGCATGGTCTAGTAGAAACTACCAGGTTTGTTCAAATCAAGGGCCCAGGGTCAAAATTTTCTTTGCCCCCAGGGATAACATGTTTTCACGAAGACTTATATTGAGGAAACTCAAAATCTTTTCTCAGAAACCACAGTGCCTAAAGCTAAGATTTGGTATGTAGCATAGGCAAGTAGACCACTATCAAGTTTGTTCAAATCATTACCCTAGGGTCAAATCGGTCATGCCCCAGATGCAACATGATTTTACATAGGCTAACGGGAAAACTTCAAAAAACTTCTTCTTGTCTGATATTTTTCATACAGGTTCACAAAGAGCTCATCTACAAATATTGTTCAAATTATGACCCTTGAGTCAATAAAGCTATGTGATTTGATAAAGGCTTATATAAAGAAAACTTCGAAAATTGTTTTCTTTGAAACCACAAGTTCTAGGGCTAAGATAGTATCCCCCGCCGATGAAATCGGTAGGGAGATATTATTTTGGTGTTATCTGGTCGTCTTTCTACTGAATTTCATTCCCACACTATTTCTTGGCAACTATTGACTGGATTTCAGTGAAACCTTATGGGAACTTTCAATATCAACAGGAAATATGCCTGTCCTTAGCATGTTCTGGTTGGACCCTTCAACACAGATTTATGGCCCTTGAATTGTTATACAGCATGTATACAAAGTAACATTCATTTCCTTACTATTTCATGGCAACTTCTTTCTTGATTATAACGAAGCTTTATGACAACCGTCAATACCAAAAGGAGATGCGCATGTCAGTGGCATATGGTGGCTGATTTGTGTTTTTGCGGGGCCGCGGAACAAACTTTAAGAAATAAAATGGCGGGGACGCAGAGCGAAAACACGCTAATTAGCGGGGGTGCGAAATGAGGTTCAATGTATGTATAAAACGACGGGGGCACGGAGTGGAAACACGCTAATTAACAGGGGCAAAAAGTCAAGATTTTTACTTCTAAAACGGCGGGGTGCAGAGCGATTTTCTGAGAATGTATAAAGTTCTTGCATAAAGAAAGCCCGAATTATGAATGTTTCTGTTTGCAACCCTTCAGAATATTGCATGCAATTTTCACCTCACTTTCACATAATGATTACAACATTTGCTGTAGCGTATGTTGTCAGGATTTTCTGATGGCATTATTTCTGAAAGAGTAATTGCCTTTGATGATTTTTTATAATTATTATATAAATGTTTCTGTGCGCAACTCCGCTTAAATTGTATATGCAAATTTCCACAAAACTGTCACATAATGTTGTCACATAATGTTTATCAACATGAACTGCAGCACATATCATCACTTTTTGCAATTACACAATTTTTTGAAGGAGTTATTGCTCTTTGATCAAGATGAAAACCACAAAGTTATTCTTTGAAAAACCTTTTACTGATATCTTTTCCCATTTACTTTATATGCTAATTATCACTTTACCCTTTCTTCAAACAAGCACCTATCAGCAGGGGGTATAATGTCTGTGAGTTTCAGTTTTGTTTTACAAGGAACATCATTTAGAAGTCACGTACCAGAGTTGTTGAAGTTATTCTTAGAGGTAAAAAATTACCCCACCTCGGGAGTCACTTGAATTTTGTTAAGACTGGCATAGGAAAAAAAAGCTTATTTTTTTACAAACCATAGGGCCAATATTGTAAAGATATTTTGACTTATAGACATCTACCAGTTTTGTTCAAATCTTGGCCTGGAGTCAAAATTTCCCCAGCCTGCGTGTTTACCAAGGCTTTACAGCTTTTTTCAGAGTTCTTTTTCAATCAACAGATATAGATATTTTAAAAGGCATCTTGTATGAATCTCTGTCTCTCATTTGGGTCAGGGTCACCATGGTTTGAAATAAATGTTTGTACTTTTCCTCATAGAGTCTTCATCTATTGATCAATATAGTAGATAATAGGTATTTAGGTTACTTGCAAGGACTCCTACACTGGGATGGGGTGTGATGTTACTGGTGTCAGTGCTCAGATATTTAGTATGTAGCATTGTATAGTGGACCTCTACCAATTCCTTCCAATCATGGCCCTAAAATTAAAATTTGTTCCGCCCCAAATCCAACATTATTATATGTATGATTATATAAGGAATACTACAAAATTCTTCCTATCTGGAACTTCTATGCCACAGGGTTTGATATTTGGCATACAAATTCACCTATAGCTCCTATACAGAGTTTGATCAAATCATTTACCTTGAGTCATTTATGGCTTTGCCCTTGGAGTCACTTGATCTAGCTACCTAGGCTTTTATAGGGAAAACATTGAAATTTCTTTTCCTAAGAAATCACAAGGTTTGACAGGGCCTAGGGCTTAGTTATTTTGCATGGGGCTTCATCTAGAGTACCTGTACCAAGATTGTTGAATTATGCTCCTTGGGTAAAAAGTGACCCCGCCCCATAGGACACCTTAATTTCAGCTCACCTGAGCCGTAGGCTCATGGTGAGCTATTAGGATCGATCAATGTCTGGCGTCCGTCCTCTGTCGTCTGGCGTCCGTCCACAATTAGTTCTTTGATGCTCTAGCGGTCACATTTTTGCCTCAGTTGTCTTGAAACTTGGTCAAGATGTTTGTACCAATAATTTCTCGGACGAGTTTGATCATGGATTATTCTGGGGTTATAAATTTGGTCACTGAGCCCAAATATAGAAAAACTTTGTTAACACTCTAGAGGTTATTTTTTCAGTCCAAATATCCTTGAAATTCGTCAGAAAGGTTATTTCGATGATTTCTAGCTCACGTTCGAATATGGGTCATTTAGGTTCAAAAACTAGGTCACAGAGCCCAAATATTGAATAACCTTGTTAACACTCTAGAGGCTACATTTTCAGTCTAAATATCCTGGAAATTTGTCAGAAAGGTTGTATCAATGATTTCTAGCTCACTTTTGAATATGCTCATCAAGGTTCACAAAAAAGGTCACAGAGACCAAATATTGAAATACTTTGTTAACACTCTAGAGGAAATATTCTCAGTCCCAATAATCTTGAATTTTGTCAGAAAGATTGCTTTCATGATTTCTAGCTCAAGTTCAAATAAAGGTAATATGAGTTCATAATCTAGGTCACAGAGCCCAAAAAAAGAAAAATCTTTAACACTCTAGAGGTTACATTTTCAGTCCAAATATCCTGGAAATTTTTCAAAAATCTGCCTTCATGATTTCTAGCTCAAGTTAGAATATTGGTCATCTGGGATCAAAAACTTGGTCACAGTGCCCAAATATCGAAAAATATTGTAACACTCTAGAGGCTACATTTTCAGTCCAAATAATCTTGAAATTTGTCAGAGAGGTTGTTTTGATTATTTTTAGCTCAAGTTCGAATATGAGTCATCTTGGGTTAAAAACTAAGTCACAGAGCCCAAATATGGAAAAACTTTTTTAACACTCTAAAAGTCACATTTTCAGTCCAAATATTATGAAAATTTGTCAGATAGATTGTTTGGGTAATTTCTTGGTCAAGTTTGAATGTAGGTCATCTGGGTCAAAAACTAGGTCACAGAGCCCAAAAATAGAAAAAAAAACTTGTTAACACTCTAGAGGGTACATTTTTAGTCCAAATATCCTGGAAAACTTGTCAGACAGATTGTTTAGATGCTTTCTTGCTCAGGTTTGAAACTGTGTCATCTAAGATAAAAAAACTAGGTCACAGAGCCCAACTATGTAAAAACCTTGTTAACACTCTAGAGGAAATATTCTCAGTCCCAATAATGGGTCATCTAGATTAAAAAACTAGGTCACAGTGCCTAAATATGGAAAAACCTTTAGGGTTCTGCTTCACGTATAGAATATAAGATCTTCCAAAATCTTCAATTTGAAACCTATTTATTTGCTTCTAATGTTTGCTGAACAGCAGATCCACAGCCAAAATACCCAGTTGAGTGATCCAGGGCCATCATGGCCCACTTGTTTCTTTTTTCAGGGATGAGTAGGCAATTGCATTTTTTTTCTTTTCCTTATCTTTCATTTTGTTTATGGATGGGTAGGTATTTGCAAGCTAGTTTTCCGATAAATTAAACAGATGGTTGTTGGTGCCGTTGCACGGTTCTCGTGTTATATTATATACATCATGTAATATTTATACAATAGATTAACTTTAAGAATTTCATTATCCACATGAAATTGAGCCTTGAATGATCACCTGAAATGCAATATTCATGAAACAATGTACATTTTCTTCATTCTATATACATTTCTGTGCAGTTGTCAGTGAAGAAAATACAGAAAAAGAAATGAAGCTTTTGACAGAAGTGGGAAGAAAACAACCAGATAATATGAACGATGGTAAAACGATTCATAACCTGTTTATATATATTTATAAATTTCCCTGGATGTTACATGACAAGTAAAGGAATGTCTGAAATCCATGCTTTAACTAATTAGCTCTAATATTATAAGTGGTTAGGCTTTGCATTTATGACAGAACTTTTAGATTTATAGGACACAATGTAGGTTTAATGCAGTCAACATAAATAATAACTTGCATTCTTAAGAATACTGACAGTTTTAATCAATCTTTGAGAAACATTAGTATCATGTTTTTCAGCTTCATTTTTTTTAGTTATACCACAGGTTAAATTAAGAGAATATCAGTATACACATGAATGAGCATTGAATGATCAACCTAATTGCTATATCTATGATACACTTTACTACTGCTTTATTCTTTATATATTTTCATACAGTTGTTAGTGAAGAATATGCAGAAAACACACTAAAGCTTTTGACAGAGCTGGAAAGAGAACAACCAGATAATCTGAATGATGGTAAAACAATTCAATACCTTGTTATGTATGAATTTCCCAGGATGTTTCATGAAAAGTAAAGGAATATTTAAGAGAAGAATTCCTCTGATAAATTGTTTATTACAATTTATTCTGTTATTTTCAAAATAGTGTCAAGATTAGATGATCAGATGGTTTAACGGCAACACATATAAATAGATTAATTATGAAGAGCTAATATTAAATACTAATATGAAGATGATGCTATAATACTAGTTTATTATTTGTATCATTACAGTCTGCACTTCCTTTGTGCCGCACAAGGATGATAAGACAAAAGATAATGACAGTGACGAGGGGTATCAAAGCAAATCCAGCACATCATCATCAGAAATAAATCAAGATGCCAATTAAACCCTAACGATCTTACCTATAAATGAACTCAAAACACATTTTGAAAAACCTTAAGTAATCACACTGCTGCACAAGGTAAACTGGACTCAGTGTGACAGTGACTAGGTCATTCTCAGTCTCTTAACTCTGTTAGAACTACACCAACAACACAAGCCATCCTTAACAATCTGACATATAAATTGCGTTTCAAAGAAATCATTTTGTATATATTTTAACTGGGGATGGGAATTATTATTAGACAATCAACTGAATTTAATTTTCATGTAAATAGAATTACCAATATCTATAAATTTCTTTTCCCTTATTTTGGCAGAAAATTGCCTTTTATCTAACAGTCCATATTTATTATGATAATTCAACTTTTAAATAACAAAATATATTGTGTATAATTATGCAGACCACTTAATTAGTATTATAAGCTTCATTAAACGACATTTCTTTGCCATTTCTTGACAATACACATCAGTTTTCCTAAATGAAAACAGTACCAATACTCAGATAGCAACATTTGAATAACTGTCTGAACTCCTTAAAATCAAATATTTGAATATGGCAAACTGAATATTTGAATACTGATTTCAATATTGGTGACCATCTCTAATTTTAGCAAATTATAGGTAAGCTTCTACATATTACATCTAATAATCAATTGATTTTCATCAAGATTTACTAAGAAATTAATCAGTTACAATTCAAGTATAGTGATCCCAATGTCAATTTACGAATAAGAAATATAAATATCAAAAGTCTTGACGG
Source organism: Cyclina sinensis (assembly GCA_012932295.1). Classification (NCBI taxonomy): domain Eukaryota; kingdom Metazoa; phylum Mollusca; class Bivalvia; order Venerida; family Veneridae; genus Cyclina; species Cyclina sinensis. The sequence goes on along the minus strand of JAAONU010000001.1, from coordinate 42,322,974 downwards.
AATGATAGCCTAACCGTGTCTTATAAGCCTAACCGTGTCTTGGAAACCTTCCATGCAGCCGAAAGGTAATTGTTAAAATGTACAAATAGATCCATGAAGAGGGATCTAAAGCATAAATATTTAATGTTTAGAAAGGTATCTGATAGGGATGTTCAATGTTGTGAGCATACTTACTTGTGTAAAACACAGAATGAAATTTTATCATACTTAAAAAAAAAATATTATTATACCAGACTTTTAAAGCGCATTTTCATACATTCATACACTCAAAGGCGCTGTACAATGATGTTAAGTTTAACAAACAATACACAGCAAGAAATAAGATCATAATACATTACAAAGCTATAAAATATTTGAACCAGATAAAAAAGTTTAAATTGACAGTTAAGATATTATAAAATAATGAAACCTAAATAAGTCGTAAAAGCGATCTTAGGTATATAGAACACAACCTACATAAATCTAAGTAAAATGCACGTTAAGATAAAATAAAACACACATTATAAAAATATACACGTACATACTTATTTCATTATGTTTCACTATGATCGTTGTCTAGTTATGATTGGTATGCAAGTTTAAAGAAGTGTGTTTTAATGATTTTTTGAAAGAGTCCAAAGTCTCAGTTTCTCTTAGACTTGATGGTAAAGTGTTCCATAAATTTGGCGCAGCACGTTGAAAAGGTCTGTCTCCATAAATAACAGTTCGGCACTTTGGAAGTACACGTGTTTTTGCTTCACTTTTTGATCTAAGACATCTCCTTAGTTCGTACACTTCAAGCAACTCACGCAAATAGGATGGGGCTTGTCCATGTAACGTTTTGAAAGTGAGAATCAAGATTTTATACTTAATTCTGTCCGGTACTGGTAACCAGTGAAGATCCTTAAGAACAGGAGTAATGTGATCAAACGGAGACAATTTCGTTATGATACGAGCTGCCGTGTTCTGGACACTTTGTAGTCTGTTTGTTGTAGCCTTTGATGCACCGTATAGAAGGGAATTACAGCAGTCAAGGCTGCATGTGACAAGCGAGTTAATTAATGGCGTTAAGCATTGTTTGATGTGCCCTACTTTTCGTAGTTGGGCGTAACACGATCTTGACACTAAATTTACTTGATGGTTTATAACCATTCTAGAGTCTAAGACAACCTAGGTTTCTCATAGTTGTTGTTTGTTTTGTTACAGAATCACCGACTTTTTCATAGTTGGGCATAACACGATCTTGACACTAAATTTACTTGATGGTTCATAACCATTCTAGTTTCTAAAACAACCTATGTTTCTCATAGTTGTTGTTTGTTTTGTTACAGAATCACCGACTCTTAGCTCTATATTTTCTATTACTTTGGAAATCCGTTGATTAGAGAAAATGATAGCCTCGGTTTTGTCAGCATTCAATTTAAGAATGTTAATGTTCATCCAAGAAATGAATTATTTGAGACAAATTTCAACACAGTATATTGTGTCTGCCTTTGAAGTCGTGTCGATCAAATTCAATGACGTGTAAGTTGTGAATCGTCTGCGTAAAAGTGATGACTGAGCCCGTTGTATCTAATGACGGTACCTACAAGCTTCGTGTACATGGTGTAAAATTTGGGCCCTAACACTGATCCTTGTGGTATGCTGAAGTTCATACGGACAGAATTTGAAAACTCATTGTCAATGCATATCGTCTGATACCTGTCGGTTAGTTACGATGCTACCCATTGCAATGGATTATCAGAAAACCTGAAATAATGCTCAGTCGGTGTAATAAGATATCGTGATCGATGGTATCGAATGCGGCAGAAAGATCTAGTAGTACAAGGACTGTGGCGTGATTTTGGTCTTATGATTGTAATATGTCATTTAGCACTTTTAACATGGCAGTTTCGGTCGAGTGAAACTTCCTGTATGCCGATTGGTTCGCTTCGTGTAAACTGTTTTTCCAGATTGTCTTCTATACGATTGTTGACAACTTTCTCTAGAAGTTTTGACACATGGGATAAATTTGAAACAGGTCTGTAATTCTTAAGTGTGTTTTGGTCTAGACTCGGTTTTTTCAGCAATGGTCTTACACGAGAACTTTTGAGAGGTTGGGGTACATGCGCGGTTTCCAAAAAGGTGTTGAATATTTTGGTCAACATAGGTAGAAGTTCGTTCAAACAAGAATTTAGGAGCCACGTTGGAATCGGGTCCAATTCACATGACTTAGTTTTTAATTCTTTCACGAGCTTTCTCACCTCCTTTTGTGATGCAAGGATGAAAGTGTCTAGACGTTCTGAGACATTATTTGGGTGTTGATTACTTTCTGTTTCCGGGGTGGGGTGGTGTGTGTACACTATCCTGAGAGGCACTTTCAGATCTAATTTTCTCAACTTTACCGATAAAAAAGGCCCTGAACTCTTGACTCCAATTGAGGTTCTCAAATGTGATTAATCCATTTCTGTTTCACATTGCATTTTTAATGTTTGTTACCAAACTGGACAAGTACCATCTATCTGGCAAAAACATTATAGATCTTCTTCCAAAATCTGGATCCAAGGGTCCCAGGGATCAGATGTCTTTTCGGGGTATTACTTTAGCAGCAACAATGTATAAAATCTATGCAAGTATTTTGAATGATCGTATTGTAAAATGGACAGATGACAGTGACCTTATTGTGGAGGAGCAAAATGGTTTTCATAAAAAGCACACTACAGTTGATCACTTGTCAAGTCTCCAGTTTAAACAAAGCTTAGAGAGTACTGTCAGATGCGAAAGTTAAAATGTGTGAAGATTGTTCTTTGTCACTGCAGCCATGTAATAAGAATCATCAATTTCTTCAATTGCATTTTAGATAATGTCAACATAAAATTAAGGAAATAATCCAAAAATGAGCCAAGGTAGAGACTTTGTCACATAAGTGTGACCATTGTATAAAGTTTAAACCCAATCCCTTAAGGAATTTCTGAGTTGTGATGTGCAGATGTGACTAGAGACACTATGGTCATTTGAGACGCTAATAAGAGCATCACGTGCGGTGCTAACTCTTGTATGTTAAGAGCAATGACTTAATAAAATTAATTTCAAGAGTGTTATGGTGCTATTCAATAATTGCTGTTATGCATTTCACGTAGGTTGAATAACTTTGTGATTGTAAATGTTCAAGATATTAGTATCTATATAAAAGTTTAATTATTTTCCATGTGAAAAATGGGCATAACTCTAGAAACACTGATCACTTAGTACCCCAGTAGCAATTAGTATGTCAAAAATGAGTACAATAATATTATAGTTTTCAAACTATTCTATATCAATAACCAATTTCAACAAAAAATTCAAGTTGAAATGGGACAGAACTCTAAAATCAGCTTTCAGAGTAATGCCTCCTGTCTTACAACTTTGCCCTGTCATAATAAGCAAATATTTCAAGGTTCATATTGATACATACGATAGATTTGAAATCGTTCTACTTTATAACCAATTTTGACAAAAATTTTAAGTTAAAAATGGGCTTGACTCCAAAGAGGTATTTCCGAATAATGCCCATTGTCTTATAACTGCACTTTTTCATTATAAGCAAGTATTCCACGTTATGTGATGATACCTTTAAGTGTTTCAGTAATGGGCTACATCAAAGTTTTTACTTGACAACGAAGATAACCTAGCGATCTTAATAGCACGAGGTTTTCTTTGAAACAGATGAACTAAAATAGGTGAAATACCATGGTGATCTCTATTAAACTGACATACTTGACGATAGCTGATATCCAAGTCAAGAGAATTACAGAAATCAAATATATTTTTGTGTAAGTATACTGTTCATAAAAAGTAGCAAAATCATATGAGCAAATAATTAAGATGTGAAAACTGTAGATAAATAACCTCAAATGTAAAAAAATAATACTGTAAATATATATTGCCGCCTTAAATGCAATTATACTGATAACACAGAAGTTAACAGAACCTAATTTCTTGACTCCATGACCATATTCAAAACATTCGGTGCTGTTTAACTATTGTAATTTGGATATCAATCTACTTAGATGTGTCCTAGACCTACATAATAGCAATATAGAACAACCTCTTGTGACAAGTTTATAAAGTGACACATATATCCTACCTTACAGTAAACTTGCATAAATGGTCCTATTCTATCAGATACTTTAAAAAAATTAAGGTATTAATAATATCAGGCTGGATCTTATCTTTTGTATTGGAAATGTGGCATGAAATTAATTTAAGGCAAAACATGGTGATGATGAAACCCCAAATGTTTTCATTGAAGTGTTTTTATCGTTACATTCTTTATGATCAAGATATTTGGAAATATGTGATTATCAATGATCATCTGAAGGTGTTTCAAGAAAAGCATTAAAATATAAACATTATTATATATTATATCCAAGTAAAAAGTTATCAAAAAGTAGGGATTTGAACGAACATTGAAATCAATATTCTAATATTTTGTTTGCCGTATTGGAAAAGATTTGAATTTTCGATTTTCAGAGGTCCCATCAGTTATGCGAATTTCGATAACCTAATATAGGTACTTTTTAAATGTTTTCATTCAGCCTTTGGCGGCTACAGCGCAAGTACATGTTCTTATTGCACTGTTTGGCATTGGTGTTTTACTACTTATATTCAGTTTCTTTTTTGGTGAGCAGTCCTGGAAAATCAAAACAAGTTTAAAAGAAAATTACAATATGTATTTTCAAAGTTTGTTTTCCGTTTAATTCATTGTAAGAATTTGCATTTTAAATGATTGATTCTGTAACAATTATTTCCATGAATGTACAGTGTTTAGGAGACAGCAGAAAACGTAAGGATGTTCCTAATTTCATGAAAGGTCAGAAAAGCAATATTTACTTTTTACAAGGTACTCATTTCACAGACAAGTTCATTATATTCATTCGCGATGGGGTTATGAATACTATTTCAGTAATTAAAGTAGTCTAGAGTTGTGGCAATATTGAAAAAAAAAATTTACTCAACATGCTAATTTAATAATTATACATGCATTGCTAGCAAATAAGAATATAACTATGATATATCTTTATGGATTAAAAGAAGATGATCCGGGATTTTATTCTCTCATAGAGGGAAAATTTTAAAAACTGAACAAACCATTTATAATTGCTGTTGATTATAACATGATGATAGACCCTGACATTGACTGTTTCAACTAATATCCCAAAAACAAGAGATGTTGTTCCCAACATGATATTAGAATATGATTTAATTAGTTGTTGGAGAGAGCATAATATTGAAGAAAGACAATAAACATTGATCAAGAGAAATCCTGTTTAAAAAGATAGACTTGATTTTTTTCTGATCTGCTATTTATTTAGAAAGCCTAACTTAGAAAATTGGAATTATGAGTTATGACTTGTTTGTTTTCAACTTTAGCACTTATTTACAAGTCAAGTACAATTTATGAAGTTAAAAACTGTACACTCAAAGACAGAGAAACAATGATGATTTTAATCATGTAATTCTAAAAGACGATAAACCAAAGTTAAATGAACAGGAAAAGGAAAGTTAGGACGGCTATTTAAAGACGTTTTCGGTAGTTTTTTTTTGCGCAACTTTTCGTCGCAGGAAGGGGGATAATTACTCTTCACAAATGAGGTTGTGTACTAGCATTCGGATATTTCCTGATTATAAAACAACAGTTTTCAGTCACGAATTTAAAAAATTGAAAATGCTTCGTAATAAAGGTTTATTTAGAAAAAAATCACAAATGAACCGGTTTAATGGATTTAAGACCCCCGTCCAGCAAGGCAGTAATGTAGAAGGTATCTTATCTGAGGATAAAGACAAACTTGAAGACGAAGGTCATACCCAACCCACCAGTTGTACGGGGACGCCGTCCTTGGTTATAAAACCTGGAAAACAAGAGACATTGTGTGAGAAAAGAAATTGTTTAGTACTGTTTTAGTTATATTATTAGTTTTAAAGATTTTTAACAGTGTATATGGCCCAATTTGAATGGTTGTTTGTATTAAACAGCTTAGGTTATATTGCAAATAACTATTTAAATAAGGCCATATAAATTGTCCAGAATCTTTATAACAAATTTATAATAATGCAGACTTCCTTCATTAAAGATAAAATAATGAATAATTTCACTAATATTTACAAAAACACTTTTATTGAATGTGTATAGGAAGAATTATCAAAAACCGTTGAGTAGAATTTCAGTCATACTTAGGAATGATGTCTGTTTTATCATTTTCTCTGTTTAATGAAATACCTGTTTTGTAGAATGATAAATTATAGTTTATTTGACACTAAGAAAAAAAAAGAATAAAATGGGTTTGCTTAAATTTATGCTTTTTGATTTAATCAAGCTTAATTGTTTTATGATTTATGCTGTATTGTGCATTTTTCCTGAAATGGTTACCATGGAAACCATTGATTTTTGAAAAATGTAATATGATGACCTTATTATTTTATCACTAATTTTTTATAGTAACACTTAGATGATGGTGTATAGAAAGAATTATCAGAATCTATATAGCAGAACTTATCTATTTTAGTTATGTTTTGTGCTTTTTCCTGAAATGGTTACCATGGAAACCTGGATTTTTTGTAAAATGCAACATGATTATAATAATAATATAATAATGATTGACATAATTATTTTATCACTTAAATTTGACAATAACACTAAGATGATGGTGTATAGAAAGAATTATCAAAATCTATTTAGTAGAATTTCAATCAGTTATATAAATTTATTTGCAGGATTTATTGCTGTTTTATCAACTTCTCTTGAATTAAATAATATAAAAAACTGATTTTTAAAAAAATTGTTCGTGTTGTAGTGTATTTGACATGAAAATAATACAATAAGATGATTTTGGCCTACATTTATGCTAATTGATTAAACTGTGCTTGATTTTAATGATTTATGCTGTTGTTTTTTTTTGCATTTTTTTTTCCTGAAATGTTAACCATGGAAACCTTGGTTTTTGAAAAAATAAACATGGTGACCTTATCTCTTTATTACTTGATTTTAACAAGAACTTTTAGATGTTGGTGTACAAAAAGAATTAGCAAAATTTATTGAGTGAAATTTTTTTAATATTAATTTTTTTTGAATGATTGATGTATATTTTATATCATATTGTACTATATTCCACAAAATAATACAGTAACATGTTTTCAATGTAAATTCATATTTATTGAGTAACTGATGACACATGCTTAGTACTGTATTTTCATTTAAATAGCTATTATAATGAATTTTATCATTTTGATGTATTCGGTTACCATGGAAACTGCAATTTTATAATAAATCTAATCCAATGAATATTTTTTGTGTGTGATTTTTGAATTCACCATACATTTTTACATAAAATGTCAAAAAATTACAAATTTCTATTGAAGGATCAAAACTCCAGAAAACGCCCTTAAATAACAATCTTATAAAATTGCTTTGGCCAGTGTCGCTCGGAACAAAATGTACCTGGAATGCTTTTATTAATTGATTTTTCAACAGCTTTTCACTCCATTTAATTGGAATTATTGTACAAAGTTCTAAAAGTTTTCAATTTTAAATAACACTTCATCAGTTTGATTTTTTTACAACGATATTGAGTTAAGAGCACCAAACTGAGTGGTTTAGGGTTGAACGAGGTTACAGCAAAGGCGATCCCCTCTCTTATATTTTCATCCTCTGTGCTGATATTTTAACAATTTTGATTAGGCAGAATCAAAATATTAAAGAAATAATATTAAATGATAGTGAACTTGTACTGTCTCAGCATGCTGATGACACATCTTTATTGACGGACCTGAAAATTCTTTGAAAAATTCCATGAAAACCTAAGATACCTATTAAAATTTTCAGAATTAAAACTCTATGTAGAAAAACACAAGGCAGTATGGATAGGATCAATGAGAAGGAGTAGTCTTGATATCTATCCAGAACTTGATTTGCAGTGGGAATCAGATTCATTTTTAATATCTCGATCGGTGTCAAATTTAATCTGAATTTAAACAAAATTGTTGAAGCTACTTATATGTCAAAACTGAAAAAATAAAGACTATTTAAGCGATGGTCAAAACGAAAAAATACCCCATTTAGTTGTAATATTGTCATTAAAACTTTAGCATTACTACAGCATTACTTTGAACAACCATCTTATTATGAATTTACTGACCCCACGTCAAGAAATAGTTAAGAATATACAGAATATTTTCTTTCAGTATTTATGGTCTACAGGGCCAGAAAAATAAAACGTAATATTATAACTCAGTCTTATAAATGTAGTCTTTGTGTGATCAGTTAATGTCAGTTATAAGAATCACCTGGCTTAGAAGAGATATGAATTATAATACAAAATTCTTTAGATTTATTAAAGATTTGTACCCATTTATAGAAGACTCAATGAAATTTAGTAATAATTTCTTGAACAGTAAACACAAAACTCTGTGTAAGGATTTTTGGATAATTTCTTTACGGGATTCAGTCAGTTGTGTAAGCTAGATAATATCACCTAAGGTATGGTCATAATAAGTCATAATTCCATGTTTAAAATTGAGGAGACTTGTGTTTTCTGTTCTAGTGTTCTATTTTAATTAGAAATGGGGTATTTTTGGGTAAATGACTTCTTAAATAGAAGTGGAAATTTTTGTCATTTCATAAATTTTCCTTTATTTATAACATAAACAGTAAATTTATACAAACCATATTGTAGTGTCAAGGAGAGGTTACCTGAGTAGCTTGAAAATTATGTTTTACACAAAAAGGAAGAGTAAGACCATTACCATTCAAAGTTTTAAACAGTCAAAGGAAGGGTTGCAGATCAATTTATGATTTTTATGCTCCCACAAAGTGGGGAGCATATAGCGTTGCACTTGTCACTCCGTCCGTCCGTACGTCTGTCCGTACGTCCCGAAATCTTGTGAACGCAACTCCTCTTAAACCGGATGGCAGATTTTGCTTAAACTTCCAGGGATGAAAAACCTTAATGTGTAGATGGAAGTAAAGGAAGGAATTTTTGCTGCGACCAAATGGCCCTTTGTTGATTTTTTTACTATATACTATGTAGAAATTTTGTGAACGCAACTCCTTTTAAACCGGATGGCAGATTTTGCTTAAACTTCCAGGGATGAACAGCTTTAATGTGAAGATGGTAGTAAAGGAAGGAATTTTTGCTGTGACCATATTTAACAGAATTATGGCCCTTTGTTGTTTTTTTCACTATATACCATATAAATAATTGAACATATAAATTTTACATTTGTAATTTAATTCAACATGTACATAAGGTTACCTGTAGATCATTTTAGGAATATGTACAGATAAAATCTTACTTACAGGATATACATGCTCTTGTTTATGAGCACTTATGCATAGTGGGGGCATCCGTGTCCTATGGACACAGTTCTAGTTGTTAAACTGTAATAAGTTCTCAAATTCCAAAAGAAAATGGTGTACTGAATTGAACTTAAATGCTGACCCCAGTGAAAATGGCCAGTGAAATTTCAGTGTTGAAATAACACTGAAAGATTTGGGCAAAATTTTGATGAACTTTCGGTGAAATTTCACCAAATTTTCAGCGAAAGTTTGATGAAATTTCGCCAAAATTTCCGTGAAATTTCACCGAAATTTCTACCAAATTTTCACCAAAAGAATTGGGCAAAATTTTGATGAAATTTGGTAAATTTCAATAAAGTTTCAGTGAATTTGACTGAAATGGGATCTGAATTAAGCTGAATTTTGTCTGAATGTGTCTGAATATATTGCTGAATCTTTGCTTAATTTGGAACACTTTCAGACAGATTCGGCAAGTTTTCAGTAAATTTCAGATACTGAAATTCAGAACTGTTCAGACAATATCTGAAAAAAAAAACGGCCAAAATTCAGAAACTTTCAGATATTTGAATTTTTGCTTAATTTGGAACACTTTCAGACACATTAAGCTAGTTTTCAGAAAAAAAACAGATACTGAGATTCAGAACTGTTCAGACTTCTCCATTTGGAATTTTCAGATGGACTTGTTCTATTTTCAGAAAGATTCTGCTATGAGATTCAGATTCAGTTTGAAAAAGGAATCCCCTCATCTCCTTAAACACAATAAGGGAAAATTTACCTATTGATATACCAGCAACAGACATCAAATGATCACAAAACAACTCAGCCTAAATTACTAGGGCTCAGCCAAGCTAAAATACATACATATTCAAATTGTTTTTTTAATCAAAATCAGACCATGGCAGACAAAATAATGACCACAATATTTCTGTCTACTCTAAGAATATTTTATTTAACTGCATAACACATTATATTTGCTCAGTACTAAGTTGTGAACTAAAGATAATGAACTTCTAACACTAAACTTAATTCTGGAGATTCAATAACACACTGGGTAGTTAAAATAATATGTATCACTTCTTTCTTTTGCCCCAAGTCTTCCTCAAAGTTCAAAAATGAGTTCTTTTAGTCTTTATTTTTTGTTTCTAATGAAAATAAATAGCCTTTTTTATTTTCTATGTCCTGATCAAGAAGGTATTTAGTCTTTTCTGTATGAAAAAGACCTCATCTAGATACTCAATACTTTCTGTCCATCTCCAGATGATCCACTATTTGAATGTATTCTCAGCAGTCTGCTTTGCCTTTTATACGTCCAAGACATTACTTTTTTCGTTTCAAGTTTTAACTCTCATCTTTTACCACTTTTTTCTTTGCAGTCTACATTAAAAGTTTTGTAGTTGACAACTGACCTTTAATTATTTGACCTTGACCCCTGAATATCCAATTGTGCAAAAACTAATATTTGGCCATAACTTAAAAATTTGTAAGTGGATACACTTCATACTTAAAAACAACACCCCTTTGGACAAGGCCTTCCCACTGACCTATATTTGTTTGACCTTGACCCCTGAATGACCTTCACCTTGAAGATCCAATTGTCCAAAAACTTTAACATTGCCCATAACTTCCTTTTAAGTAAATGGAATTACTTCATACTTGGACACAACCCCCTTTGGATAAGACCTTCCCACTGACCTATATTTATTTGACCTTGACCACTGAATGACTGGTTCTCAGTTCAAAGATCAAAGCACCACGTTCGGGGACATTGTCATCTTACAGTGACAGTTCTTGTTAATAAACATAAACTATCACATTGCTTTGTTTTTCAAAGACAAATTAGAAATTATTCGCAAAAGTAAAAAGAACATTTGTTTGTTTCGGTTTAAGATGATATTTACTTCATCTTGTGAACACCACAAGTGATAATTCATTTGAGGCTCTTGGCACTCGTTATGATAATTTCTGATGCTAACATAATGAAATAAATTTACATCTTTGGAACAAACAAATGATTTCTATACAATCAGACAGACTTACTGTTCAATGGCACTTGGTCCCCCCATGGCATACCTTAAAATGTATGCAGCATCATGGTATTATCTGCTCTAAGGCAGGGGTATCATGGGGGGCCACCCCATTCATTGTCGACAAGATTATGAACACAAATACAAAGAAACACAAATGAACATGCATTAAACATGAAGAACTACATTGAACTGTTTCTTAAATTTGCACTTATGACTTGAATGTGTGGCTCACAAAAATTGTTTATGCTATCCAATATTTTACTTTATAAAATCTTTCCATAAAAAAGTGTAAAAAACATTATGCATATATTTCTTTAGTTGTGTTCTATCATCAAAGACACATTGCAAGTCATTTGACTATGTAAACTGAAATTCAATAAGTATGTATGTGAAAAATTATGTTTTAGTTTGGAAATACATTTGTTTCAGAAAATAGGTCCTTTTGTCCTTATTAATCCACCCTGCCATAAAAGGAGGCATTCCAAATTAAAAAAGTATGTTTTTTCTCAATCCAAGTGCTGAAAATTCCCAAATATTTTATTCCATGCTTTATTTATTGAAATTTTTAAAATCATCATATAGATATTTCAATATTTTAAAGAATATTACAATGATTGATGCATATTGAATGCACTTTATTAATTTAGCAAATGCATGAAATGACTAGTTTTTGTGCATGCATATTCGTCATAAATGATTGCTAAAAAACCTCAACCATGGCAAATTATTGACACAATTTTCCTAAATGACTAGGTGGTAATCCCAAACTTTTGGAGAAAAGGCCTGTCTGTGTTTTACTGCTAAACAATGCCGACTAACTAAAATGTTTGTATCATCTCTACAGATGCAAAGGAAGCTTTTAAATTGCTAAAAAGAAAATAATTTCTTTTGATTTTTTTAGAAGAGATAAAATTACCTAACATTTTCCTCTTTATTTGATACTTAATACATCAGATCTGATAGTGGCTTGCTATGAGTTCAGCTAAGGTGACGGAAAGCTATGCACAGTATCTTTCTTTAGCAACAAGGTGCAGACACATATTTATCTCCTTTTTAAACAAATTACATGCAAAAACATGTACAACAGTAATGATATTCAAACAAATAATCAATTAACATGAACAACCCTAAACAATGGTTAGACTAACTAACTTTTATTGAGTTCGTACAAGACTGGCATGGTTGACTAGTGGTGATGTAGTAGGATGTTGTATAAGGGTGCACTTCCTTGGTATAGAACTAGCTTTTATAGCTAGTGTAAGAGAGTCAGTATTGATAACAAGAGCTCCCACTGTATTTTTATAAGATTCAACTTACAGTTAGTAATTTTGTGTCTAAATTAGGCGTGAAAGGACAGGTTATTCACCCCACAAGGTGAACCCATAACCTCTGTCAGTAAGAGGCAATCATTCAACGAAAAATTTTGCGATCGCTTTGTAGGGGTAGTGGTTTCCTCCATCTTTGTTTACATTCGTCTGCTGGAAATCAGCGCGCGCAAGGAAAACGTCATTTCCGTTTCTATTTTTTTTAAACACAGGAAAACCCAGTTTATTGACAGAAAACTTCTTACGTATTTTCTTAACTTTAAGAAATTTCTTTCATAAGATTTTCTTAAGTTGCTACTGAAATACAACTTAAGATTAAAAAAAAAAATTTCTTACCTAAGAAAATATTTGTAAGATTCTTCCAATCTTAAGTGAAATCGTAAGATGCTACTGAAATAAGGCACCAGATATTCTGAAAATTTGTAAGAAAGGTTGTTTTAATGATTTCTACCTCGTTTGAATATGGGTCATCTGGGGTCAAACACTAGGTCACAGATCCCAAATATGAAAAAAAAATGTAAACACTCTACAGGCTACATTTTCAGTCCAAATAATCTGGAAATTTGTCAGTTGGGTCGCTTCAATGGTTTCTAGCTTAAGTTTGAAAATGGGTCATCTGGGGTCAAAAACTAGGTCACAGAGCCCAAACGTGGAAAACAAACTTTGTTAACACTCTAGAGGCAACATTTTCAGTCCAGATATTCCGGATGTTTGTCAGAAAGGCTGTTCCGATGATTTTTAGCTCACATTTGAATATGGGTCATCTGGGTTAAAGAACTAGGTCACAGCGCCCAAATTTGGAAAAACCTTGTTACCACTCTAGAGGTAACATTTTCAGTCTAAATAACCTGGAAATTTGTCAGAAAAGTTTTTTTATTGTTTCTAGCTCAGTATTGAATATGGTCATCTGGGGTCAAAACTAGGTCACAGAACCCGAATATTGAAAAACCTTGTTAACACTCTAGAGGTTACATTTTCAGGCCAGATATCCTGAAAATTTGCCAGAGAGGTTGTTTTAATGATTTATAGGTAATGTTTGAATATGGATCATCAGGGCTAAAAAACTAGACCACGGAGCCCAAAATAAAAACTTTGTAAACACTCTAGAAGTTATTTTTTAGTCCAAATATCTTACACATTTGTCAGAAAAGTTGTTTCAATGATTTCTAGCTCAGTATTGAATATGGGTCATTTGGGTTTAAGAATGAGGTCACAGAGCCCAAATTTGGAAAAACCTTGTTAACACTCTAGAGGTAACATTTTCAGTCCAAATAACCTGGAAATTTGTTAGAAAAGTTGTTTTGATGATTTTTAGCCCATGTTCAAATATGGGTCATTTGGGGTCGAAAACAAGGTCACACAGCCAAGAAATGGAAAACCCTTTTTAACAGGCCAGAGGTTACATTTTCAGTCTAGATATCCTGAAAATTTGTCAGAAAGTTTGTTTTGATAACTTCTAGCTTAAGTTTGAATATGGGTTATCTGGGGTCAAATATAGGGCACAGAGCCCAAATATTAAAAAAACTTTGTAAACACTCTAGAGGCTACATTTTCAGTCCAAATAACATGGAAATTTGTCAGACCGGTTGTTTTAAGCTGAAGTTCGAATATAGGTCATCTGGAATCAAAAAACTAGGTCACAGCCCAAATGGAAAAAGTTTGCAAACACTCTAGAGGCAACATTTTCAGTCAAAATATCCTTGACATTTGTCAGAAAAGTTGTTTCGATAATTTCTAGATCAAGTTCGAATATTGATCATCTGGGGTCAATTAATCAGGTCCATAGCAATTTCGTTAAAAGCAGTCATACTCAGGGGAGCGATCTAGGACAATCATGGCCCTCTTGTTTAAGAAGCCGTCGCATAACTTAGTATAAATTCTTACTTGAAATGTTAGAAAATAATTAAGTAACAAGGACTGAATTCAAAAATTTTCCACTTCAAGTGGTTATGCTACATGTATAATATGATATTAATTTGAGGCAATATATGGCTCTATCAGTTTGACCCAGGCATCGCTAGGATTTGCTTAAAAATTGTATTCTTTAAAAATACTGCAATTTATAGATGCAATAAATACAAAAATGATAATAAATAAAATGTTAGCAACTGAATGGCCTTAACTATTGATATATATTAAGTGTCTAATCTATATTTTTTCATATACAGGACCCCCGTGTTGTTTGCACAGTGGTGGTGATCAGCTGGTAACTTTGGCCGTAAATGTTAACGGAGGGTTTTATATAACCTGCTCAAGAGGAAAAGACGCCTGTCTGAAACAGACATGTTAAAAACATATTGTATCTTCTTACTAGTGTATTGGTAATTTCGTTCATAATGTTTATATTTTATATTATTTTAAACGTAGTTGCAGGCTAAATATAATGACCTATGTATATACATATTTATGACTTTTCATTTTTATTTTTATCATACTTACTTTAAGATACTTCGAAAAAATATTTGTAAGATGGTAAGGTGTCTTTGATGTCTTAAAAGCAAGATTGCAGGACTGAAGTTTTTTTTTCGTCTGACTAGTCGTTCATGTGTGCCAGAAAGAGCACAGTGGCAGGAAAGAAAGTCTACACAAGGAAATAAAGTAATGTCTCGTATTCTATGACATTATTTGATACCATCGTAAAGCTGTATTTCAGTCCTGCAATTCCCTGACGTTTATAGATGTCAACATTATATTGCTGTTTATCATGTCACATCATTTTACAGTTTACATACAATGAGCTATGATTTATTCCAACAACTGTTTTGCATTTAAAGAGTCATAAAATGATAAAGAACTGAGTATCTAGGTTCGGACATTCTAACAGTTATTTACTCATACTTCGCTAGCTTCTTCTCTAGAAGTTTCAGCTTTTCTTAATTTGGTCGCACTTCAAATTTAAGACATATTGTTTTTTGTTTGTTTTTTGTTTTGTTTTTGTTTTAAAGTGCATTACTGAGACCTTGAAATATGGTCACTAAGTGCTACATTCTGAACTATATAGGACCGCAGTCTAAAACATTACGGGGTTTTTTTATCAGTTTTACTTGTCATCTTTTTATTTGACCTCAAACAGTAAAAACTGTACAAAATGTGATGTCCTAAAAAACGGTACAAATTTAATCAAATTCAATGACTTGCCTTAAAGGTTTTAGCTAATGTGTACTTAGTGTTACAATATTTCCTATGTGTGAGTGACTGACGTGTCACGTTTTCTTTTGTTCTATTTCATTGGTAGGTAATTACATTGAGAACATTTCTTGTTGATATTAAAATTGATAAAAAAGATGTACAAATTACGTTGATTCAAACTATTGTCATTTAATATTTTATTCCTGGAGCGTGTTTTATTACAAACGCTTCTTTAGGAGCCATTCAAACTTTTTGCTTCGATACTTAATATCTCGTAAAACGCTTAAGCTATTTTGGAATCTCAAAATTATGTTTTGTTTTAGGATTGTATCTTTTTTCTTCCTTTTATCACCAGTATATTTTGTTATTTTACTGTAGGTATACTGGAATCACCATATCTGTTTCCGTTTTCAGTGCAGTGGAATAAAAGTAGAGGCATATTATTCACAAGAAGTGTAGATGTATAGGAAGTCTTTTCACATGCAACCCTCAGAGTACTGAAGTTTGACTTTGAATGCAGTCAGTTATTCTGCCACGTTTTTTCAGTCCATATTTGCATAGACACATGAAGTTTATTTTCTTAACTGTTCTTCGATTTTTCAATGCACTTGAATAAAACTTGGTACATGTTGTCAATATTTTTTTGGGAGGGGGAGTGTGGGGGTAGGGGCGCGGGGGTTCGCAAGGCATTTTTTCAAAATGCATTATATAAGGTGTTCCAGAGTTTTGAACCGTTGAACTTTCACATTATCAGAGAATCTGTCTGTTCTGGTATATTATGCGTCCTGAAGAAAACGTTTGCCCATCCGTCTATGCTTCAGATGGTGTGGACCTTAATCTGTGCATTTGCCATACATTATTGTCCAAGTTATTTCTCAGAAATCACTGGTTGGAACTATGTAGGACGCCACAGTACCAAGGGAGATGTTACTAGAGTGATCGGTTCTTAAGTATAGAGTTAAGGGCCCTTTTTATTTTGATTGCTTCAGTAAGTTTACCCTAGAAGTGTTAGTGTTCGAGTTTATTTCTCAGGAACTACCCGTTTCCAAGATATTTCTGAGCTAGAGTTAAATAAAAATCAAAAAAATATGTTTCTTTAGCAGAATTTACCAGGATCAATAGTTTTTGCATACCTATGTGTCTTTGACTTGGTAGCATAATGTATTATAGTTTTTTTTTTCGAGTATACAACAAACACAAGTATTGGTTAATTATGTACTAGGAAAAAAGCTTTTGTTTTTTCACCGAGAATCGTGCTTCTAGCCGTCATCTTTGATGAGAACAATACAGATATTTACTTGTAGAACGACCATTTGAAAACCTTGCTCTTCTGCGAGTGTATCATTTTACTTTCAGTTTCATTTATGAATTCGTTACAATATTGTCCGAGTTTTAGCATCCATGCAAACCACTCTTTGGCTGTCTTCAGAAAATTTAAAATAATAAGTCGACCAAGTTCTATGTTCGTTTTTGCTGTAAAACTTAGAGATTGCAGCCTTACAGGCAATTTCAAATATTTTGCAAATTAAAAGAAAAGCGTTGTGTGCACCAGTTATATAATTTTAAACACGGATAAACAAGCAATTCTAGGAAATGTCAATTTATACATAATGTATGAGAATTGTTGATACTTTTTAAAATAGTAAGAATGTATAAGTTTATTAAGAATAATTTATGTAGAATGAGAGTTACTATTACCATATACAAGTAAATTTAAAATTGGTAAAAAAAATCAACATAAGTATTATAATATATACTAGTATTTTTCTCTTTGTAGTTATTCGACGAATATCACTGTTTTGGGTTTCTTTTTTTCTTTTTTGTTGAGTGATGGGTCGTTGTTTTCCGTTTGTATTTTGCCTTGCATGAACCGTCTTCATATAAAAATAACTAAAGCCGATGTTTTTGATAATTATAATAATGGTATAAATAAGTCTCATTCTAAATAAAAGAATGGTATCTTACCGCAGAAGCAAAATTGATAAATGAATAACACCTTATGAAATCCGGTCTCAGTCAGCCGTTATCATTACTCAGCTCAGCATGGTAGTGTCATTTGCATGCCAAAATAATGCATGTTTTGGTCCAGAAATGAAAGATAAATTCCTTCTCTGCAAAAGTGTAAATAAGTTTAATAAAAGACATTGAAAAAAACATGTTTTACTTAAATAACCTGCAATAAGATACCATGCACAAACAATAACGATATTTTTGCATAAATTATCAATTTAAGTGACAAAAACATTATTCTGTAAGAGGACGAAGAATGTTACATAAAATGGATATACAACTGTACCACTCAATCAATTAAGATATAATTATAAGCATGGCATAATATTCATATGTTTTTGTTCCGTAAGTAAACGATAAATACATCTTATATTGCTCCTCCCAAATGTTTATGAATATCAAAACACCATTAAATATATTATATTCAATCCAAAATCGCCTACAGGTTATTAAATCAAACAAACGAAATAAAAGATATGTTCACGTGGTAAACTCGATAAGGCAAGGAAAGCACGATCCGAATAACCTGTCACTCGTGTAAACACAATCTATACGCAAGTAGTCAAGTACACGCGCCATCCTAAACCAAAATAGAGTTTAAAATATACAACATTGATGATTAACACTGATAATTTCGAGTGGCCAAACTTTATTGAAATATTACATGTTTATAATGAGTGTCGGTCGTATAAAGTTACTTATTCTTAATTTTATTTAATGTTGTCTTATGTAGATGTTGACCGGTATTTTTGTATTATATTTTGTCATTTGCGCTTTATTATTCTTCTCGCAACTGCTTGGGCTATTTCAAAAACGTACCTAAGTCTGAAAGCCTTTTTTTTTTTTTTTTAAGTAGAGCTGTTGTGATCACTGGGTCGTTTTTGGTGGCGTCATGCATATAATATAATATTTAGGACAAACTAGCAAAATGTGGAATTAATTTTTTATCAGGTTCATACTGCATTGTCTACATGTTCTATTTTCTCTAGCTATATTTAAATGTCTTCCAGTTTCTATATGTAAATTGTCTGAGGAAAGTCTGAATATTGTTAATGCAATTCTATACTTATTTAATTTAACTTGTTTCAAATACTCCTCTAGTTCAAACTCATGTTTGAGTCAGCTATATGTTTCAAGTCTTCTAGAGTTATGTATGTTGGTATACCAGGATTGTTTAAATATATCTAATATTCGTAATCTAATTGATTGAGAGTTAAGAGCAAAGTCTCTATTACTTTGTTTCACCCAAACATTTGACATTCCTATTTCATCTAGAATTTTCTTGACTTGAAACGTTCAATTTCTATCTTTGTATGTGAGATTGTTATCTAAATCATGTTTGAGTAAGTTATACATTTGTTTTGTTAGACATTTATCTTTTAAAGATAGTGATTTTAGTCAATATTTAATTATAATACATCTACGCTGAATTCTCTTTGGATGTCTTCCTAGTTGCTCGTACAATCCATCAAGATTTAATTTAGTTGATTTTCTTACATGTAAGATTTTACGTAGAAATTTACAGTTAACAAGTTCTTAAACCTCATAATAGCCTAATTCTTACGCGCCATAGTTTAAAATTGAACCAACTAAACACACAAACAATTTACATTTTTCAGAAGAAGTCATTTCAAATTGATTAAAAACAAATAGATTGTGAAGTGCATATGATGAATGTTGTGCTAGTTTTTTTTTGAGTACGATGACCATTTCAAAAAAAGATTTATGCCAAGATATTTAAACAGTTTACCGTTTCTAAAACTGTATCATTGTAAATAAAATCATAAGAACTGTGTCTTCCTCGTTAAAAAAATCATTATTTTGGTTTCATTTGTATTTACCTTTAAGCCCCATGTTTGACAGTATACATGTAGGTAATTTAACATTGACTGAAGTGTTTCCGGTTCTTTTGCAGTCATTGTTGATGCTAATGTTGTATAATGTTTTCGTAGTATTTTTTTACTTCTTAAAGCTATCTTTGTTCTCATGTTTTCTTTCATATGTTGTAACGCATACAAGCACAGTAATGGACATTTATGTGAAGGCCAGAATCCTTTAACTATTAAGTAATTACATATTTAATTTTTTCTGCAAGATTCTTCTAAATTTTCATTGTTTTGTAACGAACAATATAACTTGATATTTGACCGTGGTGTCTAACTATAGTGATATTCTTTAGTTTGAAACTTTTTCCTCACTTGTTAACATAAATTTTATTATAATTATATATTCTGTGTGTAAACCTTGCTAAAACAAAGTGAAGTTATATGCATTGTAATATACCTGTCTCTGCATATGATATTTCTATATTGCTATTAATACGCGTGTACGAATAAAATATTCTTGTGGGTTTTTTTCATCTATGTGAGGTCACTTGAGCATAATCGATTCAAGACGTATCTTATGTTTTTCATTTTTGAGTCGCCTGCTACAGAGTAGCCCCGACATATAGTGATCACTTCTCCATCGTATGTATGTCCGTCCTTCTGTCCGTCCGTCACAAAACTTGTCCGGACTACTCCTCAAATACTACTGGTGCTATTTTATCCAAACTTCACATGAATTATCAGTACCAAGTGTAGTTGCCATGTCGTAGGCATATTCCAGTTGAATGATTTTTGTTATGACCCTTTAAAGATTTTTATTTATAAAGTTTGTCCGCACTACTTCTCTTATACTACTAATGCAATTTGAATTAAATGTTGCAGAATTGATTGGTACCTCAATTATTTGTGCATATTTAACGGGTTTTTCCAGTTGAATGATTTTGGCTGAGTTATGGCCCTTGAATAAAAAAGGCGTTTTGGCCCGTTAATGACTTTTGTGTCGCCTGCTACACAGTAGCTGCGACATGCTACAAAGAAGCCGCGACATGTAGTGATCACTTCTCCGTATATCTGTCTGTCCGTCCGTCACAAAACTTGTCCGGAATACTTCTCAAAAACTACTGCTACAATCCAAACTTCACAGGAATGATCAATACTTAGTCTAGTTTTGCATATCATCGGCATTTTCCAGTTCAATGATTTTTTGTCAGGGTTATGGCCCTTTAATGATTTTTATTTTTTTAAGTTTGTCCGGACTACTCTTATACTACTAACGCAGTTTGAATGAAATGTTACAGGATTGATCGGTACCTCAATTTACATTTCCAACAAACTGCACAATCACCCCTCAATACAACTGCTTAATTAGCTATCATCAGGCGACACATGTGATCACTGATCGCTCTTGTTTTAATCAAGCACGTCTGGTGCCAGTAATGATTTTATGGTTCATTCGTCTGTTTACTTCTTTTCTTGAGGATATTTATACTTATAATAAAGAAATGTGTCCGCTTAACTTGCAAATTCAATATTTAGGCTCGCATCGTCGAAAAAAAGAACCGTCATGACATGATTGTTCTTCTGAGAACACCAGTGGCTGCAATTATAATTCTAGCAACTTAGTTTTTATAGTGGGAGGTATGTTTCTTACTTATATGACACGCAGGTATAGGGTTTTTTTTGACGGGTATTTATATCTATATCAGAAATTGGAGTTCTGTATGTAGGTTCTTGTTTTAGATCAGTTGAGAAATATCAGAAATTTTTAGTCTGTAGAATGCTATGAATACAGAGCTGCTACAATATTAAAATAATCATTGTATAGTAAAAATAAGTGAACACCTTTCATCGAATTACGAAAAAGCACAGTTTGCTTGTAAACTTTTGCCGTCCCTGTGACACTAGTGACTAAACTGTATACACTTCTCAAGGTGATGTTTGCTTATACACGAAAACAGAAACCCTTGTCTGAAACTACAAGACTGAAAATTTCTAAAACTATATATAAAGCATTGTCTTATTAACACTTACAAATCTTTGAAAAAAAATGAATATTTTTTGCACATTTTTTTCCTGACAGTTATAAAAAAGACACAACAAACAACGTATATGTTAATCATATACTTTGAAAAAACGCTTTCTGTTTCACCGAAAATCGTGCTTTTAGCCACCTACTTTGTTAAGAACAATAGAACAATACAGATCTTTTAGAACGACCATTTCAAAATGTTTTGTTGAACATCTTGCTTCTTTTGCGATTAGAGTTATCAATTTACTTCTATTTTCATTTTTCAAAATTATTCGAGTTTTAGCATCCATACAGAACAATAACTGGCTACCTTCTGGACCTTAAAAAACAAAAAAAGTCGACAAAGTTCTGACGTTCGTCTTTGCTGTACAGCTTAGAAATTGTTGCAGCGTTATATTCAATTTCTAAGATACTGTAAATTGAAAAGAGATGACTTGATTTTCTGTAAACTGAAGTCAAAAAGTTCTATGAGTCATGTGTAATTAGACAAGAAGCTTTAAGTATGGTACTGTATATACCACACAAAAACACAAAGATATTTTAGTGTACAAAATTTTAAAATGTAAATCATTTTTATGGTTTATATTAATAAGTATTTGTAAAATTTTAGAATTATCATACTCTTCGAATTCGTGAATTTTCAATAGGAATTGAGTGTAAATTAGGTGCAAAACATGAGGCACTCCACGAAACTCACGAATTGGTTGATTTTTGTCTTCTTAGATATAACTGACTAATGATAATTAATGATGTTGTATTACCTATCCTGTGTATACTACTTTTCTCGCAGCTATTAGACCACTTTAAAAACGTTCCATTAAATACTGAAAAGTATTTTTTAGCTCGTCTGTTTTCAAGGTCGAACTATTGTCATTACTTGATCGTGGTCGTCAACGTCTTGCAGAAACTTTAATGCAGCTGATTACTCATAAACCATTAAAGTTATTATCATTTATTTATTTTTTATTTTCTTTTTATTTTATTATTTCTTTATTTTTTATGCGTACATACTCCCCGCCCTTTCCCCCCCCCCCCCCCCCCCTAAAAAAAAAGGTCTTTTCTTTAGATTTATCGATGGGTAGATACTTCCACCCTCTTCACGGATAGTCCCCGTACCCGCACCTAAAAATTGATTTTTTTTCTGCATCTTTTTGTGCACCTGGCTTTCCCCAAAAAGTGCATTTCTTTAATTTATGGGTAGGTACTTGCTGCCCCCATTCCCCCACAAAAAATGAATTCATTCAGCAGAACGTTTTACATTAATAATTTTTATAGTTTCTTCATATTTTCTTAACAGTTACTCAATACTAAATGCTAATTACCCTTACCAGTGCAAACTTAAATTTTATTAATATAGACCCATTTCAGTCAAGTAATACTGACGAGTGTTTGTGTTACTCCGCGGTGCTCTTGTTATTACTATCAATACAACCATCTCCGTGGCCTGTCAGGGGCTTGTCCTGATGCGGCCGGTTGGTGAGCCGCCTGTCTGCCTAGCGCCTGGCACATAGGAAAAGGAATCGGGGAGTAAATGTGTTCACTAATAGAGGTGTTTCATAAGCCCGGGAGGCAGTCCCTTTCAGTAGGGGTGACACTATAATAAACAAAAACTTTGCAGTTTGCTTTACTTACATTCTCGAAAGTAATGAAGATACATAAATACTCACATAACAACTAGTAGCAGTGACTTTTGTAAAACTGTTCTACTTTACTTCAAACATGATTTAAACTGGCCCTCCAAACATGCCTCACGAAGTGTTGCCTTAATATTGAAAATGAAAGTATATCAGCTGATTCGAGTTTAATGAAAAATGTATGAATGTCCACTAAAGACCAGTTTGTTTATACAATAAAAAAAGCATGAGACACAAAATAATGTTTGAAGACATTCTTTCTATTGAATTACACGAGTAATTAATGCGTAAATTAAGAATGAGGATGGCCACATTGTCTCGTTCTGTGAATCTGAAATTCCACTTTTTCAGCACTATAAATTTGATCAACGTAAACGTCCAAAATATTCCCTTATTCGATTTCAAATTCTGATGGTTTTGTGTTTTCCATTTGAGTTCATTTGGAGTTTTATACGAGTATGAGACAGAAAGAGGCTTCTGACACTTGGCCCTTTGTTCAAAAGTCTATCGAATTTCTTATTTTCCCCATCTACTGAACACCGCGCATGTGCTCTGATGAGGACATAATGGAGGACAACAGACTTAACGACAATATGCTGATGCTTAAATCAAACACCTTGCAGTTAAATAAATATTATATAATTGAATAAACTGTGTCATGTTTTGACAATGGAGACCTCATGTGTGAACATAAAGTAACATCGAAATAACATCGAAATGTACCTGCGACCAACGTTTGAAGCTTTCTCTATTCTTGTAAAACCACTGCAACGGTACCTTCTTTAATGCCAGATTTATACAATGTATCGTCCGAATATAATATATATATATATATACTGACGGAAAAATATAACTGTGCACACTAAAATACTTAATATCTTTTATTAGGTATAAAATTATTTTAGCAGATTTCTTTTGTGTAATTCACAAGGTAATCTTGTTTCAATAATACTGCTTTTCGCGAGTTGCACGTGCAAAATGTATAGCCCGTAACGGTCTCGCTTTTTACGTGTTTCTTTATGTTAACATCCTCGTACATGCTGTTTCGAGTTATTTTAACCGTCAAATTATAGTGAGCTACCCAGCAGTTCAGAAAAACACCTTAATTTGGATTTTAAGTCTTTGAAGACAATGCCACGCATCTCAGAAAAAAATGATCGCCTACGTGCCGTCGGTATGCTCCAAGCAGGCATTGCTCAAAATGCGGTTGCGCAGCGTTTTGGTGTTCACCGAAACACCATATCAGCACTTTGGCGACGATTTCAGCAACGTGGCAACGTCCGTGATCTACCACGTCCAGGGCGTCCACGTGTGATGTCAATCCGTCAAGACAATTATATCCGGCTTACACACCTACGGAATCGATTTCAACCGGCCACATTAACAGCACGAACAATTCCTGGCTTGAGACCTATCAGTGGACGAACTGTTAGAAACCGATTAAGAGAGCACAGCATTACTCCACGACGTCCTGCGATACGTCCTACTCTTCTCTTACGTCATCGACAACGTCGACGTCGGTGGTGCAGACAGTATCTAAGGCTTCCAAGAGCATATTGGAATAATGTTCTGTTTACTGACGAGTCGCGGTTTCACTTAGAAAGTTCGGACGGACGAGTTCGTGTATACAGGCGTCGCGGAGAACGTTACTTGGATCCCTGTGTTTTTCAACGTGAACGTTTTGGTGGTGGTGGGTCGATAATGGTTTGGGGAGGTATCTCATCTCAAGGCAGGACCCAGCTTGTAATTGTCCGTGGCAATTTAACGGGTGTTCGTTACAGAGATGAGATTGTCATACCTAACGTGCTCCCATTTCTTCAACGTCAAGGGCGTAACATGACGTTTCAACAAGACAACGCTCGGCCACATGTAGCACGTGTAGTTACCGGGTTTCTGGCTCAGCAAAACGTGAGTGTCTTACCCTGGCCCGCTGTTTCACCAGATCTTTCACCAATTGAGCACGTTTGGGATGAGATGAAGAGACGCCTCCGTCAAAGACGTAACCAACCTCTCACGCTGGACCAACTAGCGCAGACATTGGTCAACATCTGGAACACCATTCCACAGGCAGTTATCGCCAACTTAGTTGCCTATATGCCTCGTCGCTGCCGTGCTTGCTTGAACGCCAATGGAGGCCACACACGATACTGACCTTGTGAAATCAGATTTCATACCTGTCAACTTCTGCGCCTTGTTACTGTAAAAATTGTTTTACATCATGAAGTGTTTGTATTGATTGTTAGAAATAAAACGTTGATTGGCTAATTTGCAAAGTTTTATGTTACTATTCCTAATATTAAAAAAAATTCTATACCTTGAAGTATGCACAGTTATATTTTTCCGTTAGTATATATATATATATTCAATATTTTCAGTGACAGAAAACATTGATTTTTCTGTTTCTTTTAGAAGTAAAAAAACAAACAAAAATAGGTTCCCTTTCATTGTGACGCGTCACTTATTAGTTTCGTAGTTGGTTCTGCAAGTGAACTGAATTTGAGTCTTTACCACTGTTTACAACTATCTATTAGAGCGTCCATTTCTGTTCTATCTTTCGGTCCGCTATATTTAATCCGGTGTTTGAAAAGACCCATGGGGTTACGTAATAAGTAGAATGTGTCCTAACATCAGTGCAAATGTTGTTCAGTTGTTACGAAAAGTTCTAGACACAGTCTATTACACTAGCAGAGGGAGGCTCACCCGTCGCACGCCCCTTAAAATACCCTGACGATAGGTGTTATTGTAGGTCTATTTAGAACATGTTTTAAATAATGTATACTTTATTGTTCAAAATTGAATTGAATAATCAGAGGCACATTTGAACCGTTAAAATGAGGTAGAAAACGGACATAAATTTTGCCGAACATTGTGCGCTCCCCCCCCCCTAACCTGAAATCCTGGAACCGCCTCTGTATTATCGTTCTCTCAATTAAAAAGCCGCAATCTTTGTTGCAGTCGTTAAGCAAATTGGTAAGTTATATTATAGCTATACTTGCTAATTTTGAGAAAAATATCGTTGGCTAAAAACATACACAAGATATATATGAAGAATGCAGGCGAAAAAAAGTGAAGGCGAATATTGCAAGGTTTCAGAGTATCCATACTGCACGAAAGAAGGTACATAAATTATTCCAAGCTTTTTGTTCTACAAGCAAATAAAGTTTATCCTGAAATCCTAAGAAAATCTAATTGTTTGAATTTTAAATAAGTATCAAATGGGGGACAGTGTGATGTGTGCTATCACTTGTTACTGTATAAACTTTAATAACATTTTTTCCAAAGCAAAATGTACAATAAAGAAGGTACATGCAGTGTCACCCTTGATCTTGCTGAAACATTTAATACAGGCATGTGTCAGGTCAAACATAGTCATACCAGTGTCATTTCATCTTGAAATATAGATGAACTGATTGTAACATAGCTAACTGAGATAGTTATTTAACAACATTTTTTTCCACTGTAACTTAGTAATTGGACTACATAATAACACAGGCACAAGGACCAAATCTTTTTGCAACTGTTACTTCCTTTTTTAGCACAGTAAACACTGATGCTAAACATGTCACTGTAATGATATTAGAAAGTAAATATACAAAATGTAAACCTTTCTTAAAATATTTTTTTTTTCAGTTTTATTATTTAACAAAACAAAAATAAGGGGGATTCTTAGACATATTCAAACATGTGTACACAGCTAGAAACAGTTAAAACTAAAAGTTGGATAGTGGTGGCAGAGATCATAGGAAACATCATTTTCAGATAGTGCACATGCACATTTTAAATGTGTTGGTTACATGATTGCTTGTAAATTCTTACTTTTATTATAACAGATAAAAGTCTAAGGCTAATATTTTATATACCTTAATGACTAAAGATAATTATGTCTAATTAAGTTTGTGCTATTTATAGAAATAATTGTTCTATGTCCATTATTTCTCTTTAAGGTGCAGGTCTAAGGGTTTTGTGGATGGCAAATGTCAACTGTTCAAGAACAAGGAAGGCACCTCAACTTGCCGCAAAGCAGCGATGTTCTAGTGTACTAATGGACATTTGGAAAAGGCTGTTCTTTTTCAGCAGGTGTTGGAAATGGTTGCCTGCAAATGTACAAGGCTTCAGAAAGTTGATGAAGATAAAATCATGTTACTGGTGTCCTTATTACCTGTAACATTTTCTGCTTATGTTACTTCAGACAGCAAGATCAAAATGTCACACATGAATAGATTTTTAATTAAGGTCCCTTTGTGGACTTAAAAATTTGTGATAAGCATTTGCTTGATGGTTATTTTTATGCTATATTTCAGTTAACTGTTTTGTATTTACTTGAAAAGTGAAAGAAATAGTTAGGGGCATCAAGAAACAGGTTAGATAGCTCCAGAATGATTTTTGTTTTGCAATTTTTTTTGACGAGACATCAAACCATGAAGTTAGATAACTGTAGCTGCATTTTGAAATATGGAAACTATTACCCATTTTAAATAAATAACAACTTTGAACAACTTTTTTGAACAATCAAACATCCTGTCTTGCAGACAGCTTTTGTAAATATTTTGTGTCATTGCTTATTATATTTTTAATCGTTGCTTTGTAAATATTTTGGTTAATTACTTATAGGTTAAATCAACATGGTTCTGTTGTTCATCTGCCCTGTCCCTCTGAGGACCTTGAGAACAACTCATTTAATTGTTCAAACCCTACCACAGGTTAGCAATGATCCTGTTACCTTGTAAACTGTTCCCTTAATTAGGCAAAATATTAGAGGTGATATCATGAAAACTGTAATTTTTCTTCCTTTTATATCCTCAAGGCTTACATGCCATTAGACATTTTAGCCATTTGATAAAAATTGTATTAATTTAGCTACAGAAATTATAATTTTGCTATTTTAATAAAATTTCATATGAAATCCAAAAATTAAACGAACTTAGTTTAAAGAAATTTTCAACCAGGGTTAACTCTATATCTTAATATACAATTATGAAAGAGTCATTTTAATGCTTTGTAACACCAATGTATAGTGTAGCTGTCTGTTAATATATTTGATAATTTCACATTAAAATTAAGATGATCTCACATTAGATTGCTTCAAACTGCTTGATGCCGCAATAAGTAACCTTGTTTTACATAATTTGTATATTGCAAATCCTATGTACAATAAATCCAACATTCAGAATATCTAGAATTAGACTATAAGTACTATAGGTACTTCTGACATCTCATATTTCACACATGAGTGATGTTTGTTTGATCGTTGCTTTTTCATGAAACTCCCAAGTGCTTCAAATGCACAGTACTTGTTTAAATATTTGTTATTTTTTAAGTATTTCTGTATGTAATCTTTGTCAAATATCGTTTTATTTTTTAATAAATACAATGCTTTTAGTTTGTGTTTCTTTTCTATATTATGAACACCTTGGTGATCGTATCTCCGAATTACTAATGGCCAAACTATTTATCGCCGTTCCTGGACGGCGATATATACAATTAACAAGATTTGAACAGTTTTGCCTGTACACCGTCTGCCTTTAGCCAATCAAAGCGAATCATACATATCACATGATAACAAAATGGACGTCAAAAAACTTCAGCAAGGGACGCCATGTTTGTCGGGTTACTTATTCCTACAACTGAAAAATACCATGATCAATTTACGAACTCAGTACCAGTCTTCAGGCTCTTGCAAGATAAACACAGGATAATCGCAATATTTTTGGCTACATGTCATTTCTAAATAGAGAATGTAGTCTAAATAAGAGTATGTTTTGTTTGTTTTTCCAAAACTTGCACTTCTAGAAAAAAATAAATGCTTACCGGGCGATTCTAATCAGGATACAAACTCCCCACAGCGGTTACTTCCCCTGATCAGTACAGAAACAGTAGCAAAGCGTGACGAAACCAGTGCGAGGTGTTTGATCAGGATATATCCTAGTTTGATATATGCTTGATAAGAGTCAGGGCAATATCTTTTTTTTACCTTAAATTTATTTTGTTTAAATTGCACATGTAATATTCTTATATTCTTTTCACTGCAAAGCATGTTATAAAATTATCAAATTAATGAATGACGATCATGAAATTCATGCATCTATGGGTAAGACGTCATACGTGGCTGAACGGCGATTTCAAGCATTTCTGGAAATGCTAATACTTGTGGTACTGTTATAATCATCATATTTGAGCTTATTTTTCGTCGATATCGGTTGCCCGTATGACAGGCGACCCCTGAAGTGATTTGTTATTTTATGTTACGGGGGTAGTGCAAGATACAGAAAGCATCCCATTCAGAGACACCCCTGGTTCTTTTTCTTGCTCAGTGTGTACATGTAGCACTGACACATGAGACCTCGGTTTAAAGTCTCATCCGAAAGACTGTAAGTAATGTTAGTGGAGGAGCGAGGGATCGAACTCAGGACCCCTGCTCTACCAGTCCAGGGCGTTACCACTGGATCACATCCGCTCCCACTTGGTACTGTGCTCATATTCCCTGCCCAATATACATGATATAGACTCTGTTTTTTAGTGAATTCTCAATCAAAGTGGACCTAACATGTTTATGTTCCTCTATAGTGACTTTCCGTCTGTCGTTCTTAGTATTGCTTTACTTATGCCTAACCACGTTAAGAAGTCCATTAACTTCTCGAAGTGTGTACACAAAGTACAAATTAAGTTAACGAACTACTGATATACCTGCCTTAAGTCAAAACAGCTAATTCAAAATATTTGCATGCAGCTCTGTTCGTCGGTCCGCTGTGATACTTTTGTATCACTGTTTTTCTTGTTTTGATTTATTTTCCTTTGCGGCTTCTGAACGCGCTACCTTTAGTGCAGCGGTTGCAATAAGAAGCGTGTATTTTCAGTGGCAGGAGTACGACAAATATTCAACGATTCAAG
Organism: Cyclina sinensis; assembly: GCA_012932295.1. Taxonomy (NCBI): domain Eukaryota; kingdom Metazoa; phylum Mollusca; class Bivalvia; order Venerida; family Veneridae; genus Cyclina; species Cyclina sinensis. Next base: position 42,292,814 of record JAAONU010000001.1, on the reverse strand, counting down.
GACAGTTGATGTCTTGCCAAATGTTGCGAGAGAAATAATAAGTTTAATACGATATAGTGAGGTGATTTATTTTGTGAAAAATGTCCTTGTCAAACGAATGAACAATTTGCACATAGTCTTATTAGTAATATAATAAATATTCAAAATGTGCAGAATAAATACGTTTTTACAGTGTCTCGGCACTATATATTCTTTACTATATATTCAGCCTTAAGCTGGCACGTGAAAACCTGATAATGTTCTGGCAGTATATATCCTTATAATCCACACCACGTAGTAAATGTCTAATTGTATCGTATTAACTTGATTGAAATTTTTTGTATATTTTCGTAGAGAAATAAGGGCTCTGTTTTTTGTTATCTCAACATTATATATATCATATGGCTAAGAGTGAAAAACAAATTTAAAAAAAAAATCCTTCTAACAACTATTAAAATTTTTGAGCACTCATATTCAAAGATAATTTACATATAAAAATACGTTGATATTTTTATAAAATATATGCCATCTTAACCGTTGTTTCATTGAATAATAAAAAAAAAGATCAATGAGGAGTTGATCAGACGAGGAAACAAACGTTCTTCGAAGAAAGAAAGCGAGAACTAATGACAAATGCTGCCCAGAAAATGGTTTCTGAACTGTATCTAGAGTACTGTGACTTTGTCTTTGAATTCTCATCTTTCTTATACTAGTAATTAGGTTTATGACATTAATTTACATTGATTGATTTTTGGAATAAAACACATCACAACTCTTACCGGTGTCTATATTTCTTTTTTTCTAAGCTGCTAAACTGACCATGAACCTTCAAACCTTTTAAAAGCTTTGTAATGCGGGTGGAGATCAATGTAATGACTTATTTATTCCATTTCTTTCATTTGTGTTGACGGGATGGCAATGCGAAAACACAACACGACAGAACAACAAATGAGGCATTTGTCGTATTGGCGGGCTCATTTGTCGTTCTTTTTGTGTTGGTGTGTTGTCGCCTCGCCAGCGCAACAGAACGACATTTTTAGGGCGCCAACAGGACATTTTCATACACGACAACACGGCACTTGCATTTCGGCGACCCTTAAATATCGTGTTGGCACACCCCCGCCCCAACTTGTCGATCCGTCGTTCGAACGAAAAAGTAGGAAACAGCTACCATAGACAAATGCGACGTATTAATGGGAATTAAATGTGAAGATAATTTATGGAAAAAAAGAATGAAGTCTTTGCAAAAATAAGATCCATATTTTATTGCAGGAGACAATATTTGTAACTAGTATTATGTTGTATATCCCATTTTAACACACATCTACTAAATCTGCCTACCAACATCTTAAAAACCGTAGTAATGCTAATAAAAAAACTTCAGTCTGATCTGCCCATCCAAATTTGGATTTAAAAAATAAATTTTATGATTCCATTAAATTCAGTTATTTGTTATCGGAGCAGTGTCTCTATCCTGTTTAAATTGATAACAGTAGGACTTCTTTGTGACAAATCTAAGCGTTTTTCTTTACTCACTTCTAATGTTTGTATTATTTATAAATGGATGATTTCAGGCTTCGTTTTGATTGATTGATTGATTGATTGATTGATCGATCGATCGATCGATCGATCGACCGACCGACCGACCGACTTACTGACTGACTGACTGACTGATTGATTGATTGATTGATTGATTGATTGATTGATTGATTGATTGATTGATTGATTGATTGATTGATTGATCTGGGTATATACGCTGTTTTCAACTTTGTTTTAGTCATATCCCGGAGTTTAGCCCATGTTAAAAGTATTCCTGGTTATCCAGTTAGTTTTGCTAGCCTATATCTTTCTGACTGACTTCCTTCTCAAAGGTAGAAATGGCATAATTATAGACGCACTGTCGAGATCAGTTACCATGGAGAAATTCATACAGGGTTCGTTAAATTGACTAAGTATCGTTATTTATTCTGTGCTTACCAAACACTTGAACATTCAATGAAAGGTGGTTAGATTCTTGAATATAAAGTATTTCTAACTGGTATGATAAAATGATACGGCGATTATAAAGATATTTCTTATAAATTAGAATTTAGCTGTTTCTGGCGATATTTTCAAATACTTAATGATAAAAAAGATATTGATGTCGTCCGATTTGTGCATTTGTGTACGTGCACTCAAATTAAATATGTTGCTACTTTTTTTCAAAACTCCGATAGTAAAAAAAACATTTATAATTTACGTAAATAACAAAAAGAAAATTGACCATGTGCGAATAATAATTCAATTTATTTTACTCAATTGTGTATTTTTTATAAATACACAGGGGACCGGCACAGTGCCCCCCCCCCCCCCCCCCCCCCAAAAAAAAAAAAAAAAAAAAAAAAAAACACACACACACACCTCAAAAAATAGATAAGAAATATATATAACTTGTAAAAGACAAATATATGCAATGTGTAAAAAAAATATCTTAAAGAGTACACTAGTATAAAACACAATTTTGATAAATATTTCCGGAACATATCAAAGTAATAGGAACAAAATTTTGATCTATTTTAAGTAACTGTCTTACGAAACAACTTGGTGTAGTCGTAAGGTGACATTGTGTTTAAAGATTTGATTTGTCATTTGCACATGTTTGGGTCCCAGATATTAGACCTGTGACTTGGGTGCATAATAACGTGCGGAATAAATACCCTGGGTTGGGTTCGGAAAATTAACGTTCTTTACATTTTGTCAGTTCATCATTTTGATGCTTCACACATGTGATTTAATTTCTATGAATTCGAATCTGACTTTTTTCTTACTCACCGGAAAAAATGTTATAAAAAATCCTGGCGGTGTGTATTAAAACGGTGATTTTATCACGATTAGGAGTGCAGATACGTAGCGTTATGCGGTCGATTGCTGTTCTTTTTTACACCGCGTATGGAAACTTTCGATACTAGGGACAAAGATGCTAATGAAATTAGAGCAACAACTTCTTTTAAAATATGCTTATCCATGTCACATCAACCATTAGCACAGCTCTTGGGATAAAATCAAATCTTGTATCTAAAAATGAAAAAGAAAACACAAATGTCAGACATCAGGAAACAAGATGGCGTAAATGTAATGTTACACGGGACTTGTCAGTTGAAAACCTAAAATTTTGCAACTGTTCTCAGCATAGAATCTACTTATTGTTACAAATGTTGACAATTATCGAACTGTAACTGTCTGTACCAGAGAAAAGGTGTAAATCTGAGGAATGCTTCATATTACCGACTTCTTGGATTTGCTGACAGTTTTGAGTTTCAGCGGCATTTGAAGTGATATCTATTTCAAGAAGTGTTACTAGTGCATCAGATGGATAATTACTAAGTGCATTACTTATTTTGAACCTATTTTTATTTCCGAAATAATTTATTAAGAAGTCGGTAACAGAAGACGGAGAAATAAAAATCTAGGTCAAATTTACTACAGTATATCCTTTAAAGCGGGGGGCGGGGGTTACACCACATGATTTTTATTGATGAAATAACGTTACACAAGAAGGGGTAAAATTCAATAGCGATACAATATAGAGCGCGCGCCGTGTAAGTGCATGATTTGACAGTAGTTAATTCACTGCCTGGCTTCTACACGTAAAACACTAAATGGCAGTTCGTGTTAGAATTATTTCTAAGATAGGAATGTTCACAAGGCCATTAATGTACTTTCCGACAATGACATTGAAAATGTTTCATCTAAGATATTTGTAAAATTCCTTTCCGCTTTTATCATGTATGTCTCCTTAATGAAGTGGTATTTTTAATGATCATATACTTTAAAGCGCAGAAAGACCGTCGGCTGGAAAGGAGGCGAAGATTTATCCCAGACTCAAATTAAGCTTTAGTCAGAATTTATCCGCCCGCTATTCGTAACAGCATCAACTGAAAGCTATAGTGATGAAAATTAACTTAACTGTTAACTCCTGTTTTCTATAGGAAGAAAACCACGATGTACATTCACCTTTAAAGATCTTACTTGTGAAACTTCACGAGAATTTAAGTACTTTTTAATTACTTTTCGAAAAACTTGAACTTTTCTACTGAAAAGAAAAACACACCGGTTGCAGGAGAATAGGGCATTGTACATGTGTGTACTTATTAGAATATATACAGTTTTTAAAAAAATACTAAAAGACTTACAAATTCATTTGTTTGATTTTTTTCTGTGATAGTTATTTTTCATGTGATGAAATTTTATCTAAATTATTATTTTTATAGTAAATTGTGATAATAATGCCTCTCTACGTCATGCCATCAACACAGAGGATCACAATGGAAATAAGAGTCAGTCTCTTTTTTGTGTCGTCCTCGGTGTTGATGAACATGTCATGGACTTAATTTCATGTGTGTATTTTACATTTGCTATCATGTTTTATATCCATGTATTGTATTTCTATACCGAAATAAATCAAATCAAATCAAATCAAAAACAAAATCTCTATCGCTCTGATTTGACTTCAGAAATCTCAGTATTTTGGAAAATGTTCAGCTATGTTGTTTTTATGTTGTTGTTGTTTTTTCCAAATAACTCTAAAGTTAAAGGAACACAACCCAAAACTTTATTGTTTATGGTGAGTCCGCATGTATTCCACTTCCTACTGATACCGAAGAGATATCTTTGGGGGCTAGTCTGTAAGCCTGAAGAAATATTCTTAAATAAAATATCATTTTGATAGAAATCATTTTAACTAGACAATGTATACAGATACCAAATATGGCACTCAAGAAAAAATGCTACGGTTATATATAACATATTAGTAAAGAATATCTTGGTCAAATGCAGTAAAGTTGTCATATGGAATGACTACTTTTCTACAAATACAACACGGCTCAAACTAATTGTTTGAAGAAACTGACTGAAACTCAAGATTTATTTTTCAGCTTAATTTTCTTTCTCTTTTTTTTGTACATCAAATCTGAAATATACAGATAATTTGGCTTAGACTTTGGACCTGTGGTCCATTGACCAAACATTACTTAATGACTCAAGATGTATAACATTTCTTTGCTGGCCCACTGAAATAATGTTTATAAGAAGATCAGATGAATGCAGAAAAATCAATAAAATGTTTATACTGTATACCGAAATTGTTTTAAAGGGTTTTTAAAAAGGTAACAGGAAATAACATTATAATCTGTTCAAAAGGTCCCCACTTTGAACTAACATGCGGCTTCCGCTACTGTAACTCTGTGTTTATACCGCAAATTTCTAGTCAAAATCAATTCTAAATTTCCAAGTTAAATAGTCTCAGTAAGATAATTAACCAGAGCAGAAAATTATTGTAGACAACTGCAACACTTGAGTCGCTGGATTTTATGAATCCAGAATCTTCAAAACAAATTTTTACAGTTTCTACGGATTCGTGAACACCCGAATAAGCTAGCACAAATTCCCCAGTAAGCAGGGTTTTATTTATAATTTTGTTCCGAAGAATTTTATTGTTTTCAAACAATTCAAACTCAGAGGGATAGAGCTCAATCTGATCACAGATGTATAGTTTTGAAAGATCAAAAGCTGGTTTAATGCCTGTTGTACGCCTATTGTCTAACCTAACAAATTTTGGTAATAATGTGTTTGTAGTAGGTCGTTCTTTAAATACCTCAAAAACGTGCGTCCAGTCAGCTGAAAGTGAGATTCTAGTTTTATTTTTCAATACCAGAGACCATGGCAATTTTAGATAAGACTGTACTTTCGTTATTAACTCCTTTGGGTTACTTTCGAGAGAATTACTTTGCATTGTAACGTACAAAGAATTCACCCAATCTCCATCTGCGTCTTCAGATCGACAATAAACGCTACCAATTTGCCAGATCCTCGCCCATTTATGAAATAGCAGAAGAATTTCTCCAAATTCGTCACCGGAATACTTTGCAATTTCATTTATATTAAACGCTTTTTTGGTTGTCAGTTTGATATTCACCTGACATCTTGTCATGTACCAATTCTTTATCAGAAATACGCACTTCCCATTCTGGTCTCGAAGTTGTCCGGAAGGACAATAAACAATTCTGCACCCGTATGAATGCTGTAAAAACAGAAGTAAAAAATCCTTTCATGACATTCATTTATGCAGTCAGACAGTATAATAAAATGAAAAACGGTCTATGTAGTGGGACTCAAGCTCGTTTGTTTCTTCAACCATATATATTTCGTCCATCGAAAACTAGAATTAGTGAGGGAGAAAGATGAAAATGGTGCAACATTAAGTCTGTGATAATTATATTATAAATAGTTATTCGCCTATAACACGTAGTTTTGCTGAATGCAAACTAAAATATTTCTAGAACAGCAAATATTTATATACCTGACTACGTTTTAAGCACTTTTTTGTTTGAATCAACATCATTGACTCAAACTGGTACATCTATAACTATACTTACATCCCTGTTTCCATTCACAGAAACGCATGCTTGTGGTACCTTTACTGTAGTGAGATTCTGCTCCTTATTAATCAGAAAGACGCCATCGAGGAGACTTGAAAGACTTCCAATTTTTGGTCCCCGGTCGATTTTACGCTCATTGCACACGTTAGTTTCCGTAAGACGCTCACCATTACAAAGATGACAGAAAACATTTGCGTACATGTTAGAATATGTATAAGGAGAGGTCAATCCACTTGTGCATGCGTCCTGGATTTCGCCCTTGGACATTTGCATACCTGCAGGAATTTCAAAATCGGTTGCCTTACACGTGTTTATCAAATCTTTGAAACAGGTTTCGGATATCAAGTACGAACTATCGCCAGGGTATTTAAATCCTATTTCACAGCCCTCTGTCCCTGTGCCTGACAGTAAACCTGTGATAAAACTTGACACACTTTTTGCCCAAAAAGTGGTAAAACCGTATTCACACGACAGTAGAATGTCCCATAGTTTTCCATCAGTAATATTTGCTTCTTTTGCACATGCCTCATTCTTATATATTGAGTTTGTTTTCTTTGAAAATACTGGAAACAAGCTTCCCCAAGGTGCTACTTTTTTATCGCCACATTTTGTAGCTTGCATTTTAGTTTTATCGTTACCATCACCCCTCAGGACATCGGTTATCATTTTATAAGACTGAAAAAAAATCCTGTGCTTTTCTTTTGGTTCCGGTATTACTGGAAACAAGCACTCCAATTTAGGCTCGCTGTTCCCAGCAGCTGTTTCGATATTTCCTGGAAAACAACAGTTGTTGTTTTTCTTGCAATCCTGATCACAAAAACAATCTGGAAAATAAACTTAGTGTAAATATTATGGCTGAGGTTCTGGTAGTGGACACTAACAATTTCAATCATTATTTGTGAGATTATCTTAAGATCTCAAACAATAAGTAAGTCATTTTTTTCAGTATTTATAATACCGTTAAATCACTCACGAGAAATTTAAAAAAAACGATGAAGTTCATAATTATTACTTTTTTAAATTATTTTCTGTTTGGTATCTGCCTTTTTATGACAAAATATAAACCTTAAAATCTCATATGCTTTATTTTGGTGACATATTTCTGCCAACACTTACCTATTTAATTATCACGTTTCTATTTTTTGACTTTACCAGTTTCGCGCGACAATTATCTATCTTTCGTGAAAACACAATGTTATTTATCTTTTTTTCAGACAAAATTCTAATTACTGCTCTGAACTACTTTAAATTCCAGACTATGTATGTTAATGGCTACAAATAAATACTTCAAAAGAAGCCTTCAAACATAGAATCTCAAAACAAAATAAATAGTGCGTCTGATGGATTAGAATCATCGAGCGACCATAGATATCACTTGTAAACTGTTATCTTGAAAAAAAGTAAAACAGTAAGAATCAATCTATTTCCTTCACATGCTACAAATATTTTTATTCATATTTTCATTCATTATTTTTTATTTGTATTTATAACAATTTACGGTGATTCACAAAGAAAACAACGGCTATAAAAAGCGATGTCACAATTATTTTTTTTATAAATCTGTGTTACCTGTACAACATGAGTTCCCTATTGAAGTATGGCTTGTTTCTTTTATTCCGTACATATGGTTGGCAAGACATACATTTGCTCCTGGACATAGCAGTCGCAAAGCATTTGTTATTTGTGTGTTTACTGCACGTGTAGAGTTGTCTGTATCAGTGGCAGCGGTAGTTGACCAGGTGATCAAGATTAGAAAAAATAGTGTCATGTCAACTATAAAAGATGAAAAAAATATGACAGATGACCAGGTGATCAAGATTAGAAAAAATAGTGTCATTTCAACTATAAAAGATGAAAAAATATGACAGATGACCAGGTGATCAAGATTAGAAAAAATAGTGTCATGTCAACTATAAAAAATGAAAAAATATGACAGATGACCAGGTGATCAAGATTAGAAAAAATAGTGTCATGTCAACTATAAAAGATGAAAAAAATATGACAGATGACCAGGTGATCAAGATTAGAAAAAATAGTGTCATGTCAACTATAAAAGATGAAAAAATATGACAGATGACCAGGTGATCAAGATTAGAAAAAATAGTGTCATGTCAACTATAAAAGATGAAAAAATATGACAGATGACCAGGTGATCAAGATTAGAAAAAATAGTGTCATGTCAACTATAAAAGATGAAAAAAATATGACAGATGACCAGGTGATCAAGATTAGAAAAAATAGTGTCATTTCAACTACAAAAGATGAAAAAAATATGACAGATGACCAGGTGAACAAGATTAGAAAAAATAGTGTCATTTCAACTATAAAAGATGAAAAAATATGACAGATGACCAGGTGAACAAGATTAGAAAAAATAGTGTCATGTCAACTATAAAAGATGAAAAAATATGACAGATGACCAGGTGAACAAGATTAGAAAAAATAGTGTCATTTCAACTATAAAAGATGAAAAAATATGACAGATGACTAGGTGATGAAGACTATAGATAAAATAGTGTCATTTCAATTATAAAAGATGAAAAGATATGACAGATGACCAGGTGACGAAGATTAGAAAAAAATAATGTCATTTCAACAATAAAAGATGAAAAAAAATATGACAGATGACCAGGTGATGAAGATTAGAAAAAAAGGTGCTATTTCAAAACTTACAGAGGTAAACCAGGTGACGAAGTTTAGAACTCCAAGTGCTATTTCATCTAAAAAAAAATATTTTGAAAAATGACTATATAACTTTACAACTTTAAGAAAGGAGAGAAAAAAGGTCTTGTCACAATTTGTGCGCCCGACATTAAAACTTTTGAAGTTTCTATGGGTATTGCCGCTGTCAGTGCATTTCACCCTGTTAGATTTTTGCCTTTCACTCATGGGTAAGAGATTCGGTGAGCTGTCTGTACAAGCTAGATATTCTTACCAAATACCTCTCATAGGCTTTTCTGCCAAGAAGGAGAAACAAGTTACATTTCATACCCACAAGAATTACCAAAACTTCCCGTTTTAGACGATAGTCCACATTTGAGACTTTATTACTTTATTATGAGTACTAACGTCCGCATCTTCTGCATGAAAAGTATCTTTTAAGTTATAGTTGTCTTTTTAAAACGCTTTATATCAAAATATTCACAAAAAAAATGTTATGTAACTCTGTAAGTTGCATAGTATAATCATTGAAGTGGCAGAAAAGAAAACAATATGCACTGTTTTTGAATTTTTCCTTTTTTATCTTTTTATCTGAAATCCAGTAAACTTCAAAACTGTATTTGAAACAGTCTTGTATGTATTAATATACATATATATATATGGAGAGTTAAGTTTCACGAATTTATTTGTGTTAATGATTTTATGAATGTATTCACTTTATACGTTATTTAGTTTCAAAGATTAACTTAGAAATGCATTCAAACATCGGATAACAGTGTAGTTTCTGCAGATTGTTTTCGACTTTTAGGTGTAAGAACCTTCAATCAATACTCTAATTTTAATAAGATCAACAATTCTCTTTTTTTGAATATTTCACATCATAAGTTTGTCATAAACAAACACGCATTGTAATTTGAAGCCTGTGAAAATACCTACTGTATTGTAAGTACATTCAGCAAGCAAAGATGTTAAACATATAATGACGCTGCAATTTCTTAGCATTTCTTTATCAAAACAGCACGGTAATCACTAGGAGAATATGTTAAGTCCTAATGCATTTTAACATCACTTGTCAACATTCCAAAGAACACCTACCTTTCTTCACGGTGCAAACTTATTCTAAATTCTCCTACGCTGACCGCACATAATGTTGCCCAGGAATGTTATACGGGTAAAATGTGATCTATTCTTACAAGCGTTACTAAACAATTGTAAGCCCCGCCCATTCATCAGGATGATGGCGCATGTTCCTAGTGTTCGAAAGATAATAAATTGCCGATTATCGTGTTCTACTAGAATCAAAGCACTGAAAGTACTGATGGGGGCGAAGAATGAATACAATGAAGAGTTTCAAAAGTAACAATTCCTTTGCAAAATGTTGGAAATTGTCTGATCGTGTTTCAGTCCTTTAACTTTAATAGTACCGTCACTTTTTTTGAAACATCAGTATCGTGGAAACCTTGAAGATACAGAACTGAAACTTTGCAGACACAGTAGTTGGTAGGACGCACATGACTCTCTATCACATTTTCTAGTTATTGTCCGTTTTAGGAACTACGACTTAAATAACAGCATTTAAACGTTTCACCAGTGCAAGTGACATATTTTACCGGTACTAGGGAAACAAGATTTTTCATTTACAAAAATAGGTCTCTGAACTTAGGAACAGCATTTTGCTTTTTACATTCAGGACAATCACCAGTGCAAAGCAAAAAAACCCCACAAAACTAATAATATTTTGAAAGTTACAGCCTTTAATACATGAGCTTGTTCATTTAAAAAAAATCTTAAGAAGCCTTGGTGATCATCTCTGAAACTTGTAGATGTACCATGTATTTTGAAGTGTAATGGACCCATTCTTACTACGGAGGTAAAAATTTTTTTTTCATGTTAAGAAACTAAACAACACACAATGTAATTTTGCCTACATAGTCATCAGCAGGAAGAGATTTGAAAACAGACAAGAACACGAGGTCAATATAACATTTACTCTAGAATATAAAATAAATGAGATCAGACTAGTATATACCAGTGGTTTTATGCATAGGAACAAATTAAAAAAAAGTAAGCAGAACTGTAAAAGACAACATAAGTTCCACTCACATACATTCTTCAAAGAAAGGACAAGACATTTATATCACTTTTTTAGGTACATGTAAACCTTTCTTAATGTCATTCAACAACTGTGCATAAAGGCTACTGAGAGACTGGGGATTCGAGGCATCGCAAAATTAAATGTTAACTAAGACTACAAATGTATTTGTTTTAGGTTAATTTATTTCTGGATGATTGCTATTTAAGGAATTCAGTTCTGCTCTGAAAATTTAAACTAGTCTAGTGCACAGTAAAATGTAAATAAACCTTGTACTTATATTTCCAAATCAAGACCTTATTCAAACAATAAACTGGCCACACTTTGCATCATATAATAGAAAAAAAAAGTTCATGACAACAAAATGAAATAAAAACAAAATTAACAGAAAAGATTTTTCTATAACTAAGTTACAGTTTTTCTAAATCTGAGCATCATTTTTTCTGTGATATACTTATTCTATCATGTTTATGCACCTTCATATACAAGAAGTTTTCATTAATTATTCATCTATTAATGCACTTGTCTTCCTATTGTATAATGTTCTTGTGATTTTGGATACTAGATTTCCAAGTTTCAACAATTTTAACTCCTAAAACTTCACTGCCTTGCTTTTCGATCTCCAAATGAACTGATCCATGTTCTGCAAACCACAGTGGCAGGGTCATCACCAAGAGCAAAGAAGAGAACATCTGCTGGCAATACCATGACAATGTATCTTGCAGTAATAACTCTGCCTTGCTGTCTTCCATACTGACCCCAACTACATGCAGTTCCTCAAATGCAAAGCCTGTTTCACAATTCTAAAAATTATGAAAAAAAACAACAACTGGTGAACAGGCATAATTACACAACGTTAAGTCAAAATATCAAAAGATGTATTCACTGAAACTTTAATTGGAAATACATGGGCAATCAGTGATCACATGTGTCACCTGATGATAGCCAATTAAGCAGTTGCATTGAGAGGTGATTGGACAGATTGTTGGCTAAAACGAGATTTTTATTCAAGGGCCATAACTCAGCCAAAAATCATTTAACCGAAAAACCTGTTAAACAAGCCCAAGTACTTGAGGTACCGATCAATCCTGTAACATTGCATTCAAATTGCTTCAGTAGTATAAGAGAAGAAGTCCAGACGAAATTTAAAAATAAAAATCATTAAAGGGCCATTACTCTGACAAAAAACATTGAATTGGAAAATGCTGATGATTTGCACAACTTAACTTGGTACTGATCATTCTAGTAATGTTTGGATGAAATTGCACCAGTACTTTCTGAGGAGTAGTCTGGACAAGTTTGTGACAGATGGACGGATGGACAGACAGACAATGGAGAAGTGATCCATGCATGTAACGGCTACTTTGTAACATGTCGCAGCTACTGTGAAGCAGGCAACACAAAAACCATTAACGGGCCAAAACACCTTTTTATAATCAAGGGCCATAACTCTGCCAAAAAATTATTCCACTTAAAAACCCATTAGATACGCGCAAGTACTTGAGGTACTGACCAGTCCTGTAACATTTCATTCAAACTGCGTTAGTAGTATAAGAGAAGTTTTAAAAAATCATTAAAGGGCCATAGCTCTCACAAAAATCATTAAACTGGAAAATTCCGATGATATGCACAACTAGACTTGGTACTGATCATTCCTGTAAAGTTTGGATGAAATTGCACCTGTAGTTTCTGAGAAGTAATTTTTGTGACGGATGGACAGACTGACAACAGAGAAGTGATACCTATATGTCGTGGCTACATTGCAGCAGGCGACACAAAAAAATATATAGATCACTGTAATGACACATTAAGAAGGCATTGTAGTAAAATACAAGATAATTGTGGAATTAATTTAGATAGGTAATAATTATAAGTAAAAAATTCTGCATAGAATCGTATTCAAACTTCACAGAAATATTGTTCAAATATATTTTTATTGTAGTTATTATTTTTAGGTTTGTTTTGAATTTAATGCCCATATCATATTCAATAATTTATCAGAGCAGGCAGTTTATCTAACCATCCTTCTTTTATGGCCAGTCTCCATAAGAAACTGCCAACATTAAGGGCCATAAAGTAATAAATGTAACATAATAAGGTAACATACAATGAAACAGACCATAACATTTTGATACCACATCTGAAATTTATCAAACATACCTTAATTGATGTTTGTACAGTCGTGGACAAAGTCTAATTTTCTCACATCACCTTTGTTACTTCCACAAAATCCCAAGTGGCATCACAACATGTTGCATCCCACTAGAGTGTGATCATTGCCTTCCGAGATCCATCTTAATGTGTAACTGTTTTATTGAAACATCTGTTCCTTTGACCTTAAACATTCTCTGGTTGTCTTCCTGCAGGATGAAATAATCAGTACAAAATATCTGAACTATACACAGGTTCAAACTTGTTCAAACATAATGACCTATATTAGGCAACCTACATGTACTACACATAACTTCCACTAAGGAAGTCTAATTTCATTTATTTTGAGTTTTATGTACATATTAAATAAATTTTTAGCCTCATCTAGCACAGGCAGGTGGTTTATCTGTCAGACAATGATCGTTTTATAAATGTGCCAGTACTCCACTCCTGATCTCTTTGAGAATCTGCAGCCTTTATTACATATAGCAGGGCTCAAACCAACTGCCCCCTTTTTATTAGTAAAAAGGTTTTCAAGTGAGTGACTCTAACCAACTGACCTGAAGTAAAACCAAGACAAAGGTTTAATGCAAAAGATAAAAAATATTACAATAAAACATATCTAGCATTTTTTACAGAATGTTTGTTTTTTATTATGATATCTATCAATATAAGGTTGTATGATAACTATGGAATTAGAATAAAGACATGTTAAACATGAGAAATCTTATAAATTTGTTTTGTTTAATCTTACACACTCACCTCTATAATCATACCCTCCGTACACACAGACCCTTTGTTTAACCATAGGTCAGTGAACTCTAACATGCAGAGTAGGAGCAAGGGAGAGGTACTTCCGTAGAGACGTTATCACAGTTAACTCTGTGCTCCTCTGAGTTATCATATTATTTGTGATAAACATGTTTGTTGCTTGTGTTGCAACAAGGTAGGCTGGTTTGTCATCCCTCTTCAAAATTACCTCCCCCAAAACAACAGTTTCCTCCTTTAGGCTGGTGGTTTACCTGTCAGACCATGATTATTTAAAAAGTCACATAACTGCATAGGCCTCCATCACATGACCGTGCAGTCTATCACTTCCATTAGGGCCCTTGTAGTGAGTGGCTTGTGCAAGTGCCATAACTTGTACTGGCATCCCATACGGGCCACTTCCTTTGTTTACTATCTTTAGAATGATGCTCATCTGGAACAAGAGTAAAAATGATAAAAAATAGTAATGTTCTATAATTTCAGAGTCAATTTGTTCTTTATTAATCTTTGGGGTTCAAAGGTTAGGAATATCAGGTTGTTTCAGCTGCACAGTAAGCACATACTTACTGTTACCATAATAAGGGTAAACAAAAAAAAGCCAAATAAAACATGGTAAAAGTGGAATGAAACTTGTGATTTGGTGACCACCAACCATCTCACATACCATCACAAGTGTTTACAGTGCTTTATCTTAAAAAGTCAGCCTTGTCAAATCATTTCTCTGTTTAGTTCCTCAATGTCTTTGACCCATTCTTGCAAAGAAAACAATAAGACATTTTGCCCAATTTCTCAATGTCACAAATTTTGAGATAACAATTGATCAACATAATTATACAAAAAAACAGAAAACACGTGATAATTTCAAAGATAATTTCAATTTAAAAAGCAATAGCTTATCCTATGCAGGAAAAAATGCTTCTTTTATGGTATTCAAAATAATAGTAATGAAGAATAATTACAATTTCCTTTATCTTTAATGCCTATATTAAAATAAATGAGCAGACAGAAAGGAAATGTAAACAAAAAATACTTAGAATCTAGTTTAATGTATTTAAGCTATCATTTTCATATATTTCGAGCATTAAATCTTCATCTTGCAAGTTGCTTATTTTTATTATTTGTGTTTCTCAGCATTGACTGATACACATGAAACAAAAGAATGACAATCTTCCTTAAATTGGGTTAAGACACAGTGTTTTGTATGTTAATTTGTTATTTGTTTGCAGATATGAAAACTAATTTTATGCAACTTCAGAGTAGTTAATAACTATGCTATCAGTCATATGGACAACTGGTACGATAAAAAACCCTAAATGCAGACAGAGTTCTTTGTAGTTTTTTTTGTTCAATGAACACATACTACTTTTGAGCACAGGGACATGGCTCACTGGCCAAACGGTAAAATGTTTGGTCAATATGCTGTTGTGTCACTGTGCTTTTGAGGGAAGCAAAATTCAAAACTCACAAGGCGCAACAGCCCAACAAATTGTGCGCCAGGGCTCTTTATTATACATCTATGTAATATCAGTTTGTAAATCGGTCGGTCTTGCAGTCGAAATATTGAGACTAAAGGCGCAACTGACTGAGTTGCAGTTCTCTTCATTCTTTTTCTAAATTAAGAAAATAAAGTTGTTCCCTCTTCTGTTTTTTATTTCAGAATATGCAACTTAACCAACGTAATGGGCCCACAGTCACTTGAAGATGGGAACTAGTTCCCATCTCTGTCTCCCGCTGTCATTATTTCTCGAAAGAATATGTGGCGACAAGTTAATTTTGAGTGTTCTTATTGAATTTTAAGCTTATTCTTTCACTTAGACAAATATTGATGTGTAGAATACACTTGTAATTATTACTTAATTGATAGGCACAACCAACATTTTACAGACCTTTGTTATTTATATTAATATTGAGAAAACCAAGGAAAAACTATTGACAGTTCTGATACTTTCACTTTCACTTTAACTAGGCTACAATCGGGGATTCCATCATAATGCAGAACTTCACTTCAACTCAATGAACAGTCTAGCGGATAATTCAATGACTAGTTCAAACGTTTTTATGCAGAAAAGGCACAAAGCTCATGAAATTTCTCCTCCTTTTCTTACAACATAACTTCCGGAATTCCCATTGTCTAAATTTCGGCGTTTCGATTGGCTGATCTATAAATACTTAATCATGTAAATGTTTTTTGCAAAAATGATGCAATATGTCAAAACAGTCATGTCGACAATATACATTCAGAACCATGTTTATGGCTCGATATTTCCGTATCTTAAATTTGCAACTGCCAAGATCTTGTTTTGTCTCTGTTATAAAATGTAATTCGCCGAACGATTAAGTTTGAAGCCTACAAAGAAGGTTGACCTACTTTCTAGTACCGATGCGTGACATTCAGAATAAGCGCTCAAAGACAAAATTGTTTTCATTTCCTTAAACATATCTGAAAATAATAATTTGCTTAAAATAAATTTAAAAAGACTACTTACAATGCTGTTTTATTTTATTAATTATATCCTCCATCACAATTCGGCTGCACGATCCAAAATGACCGTAAGCTAAGAAATATGATCCGACATTGCGAAATCAATGCGCGTAATCACTTTGTTTCAGTAAAAAGTGTTCGGTTTTTGGTCTCATTTGAAAATAAAAATAAACACATAATAAAGAACCTTTATCAAAGCTGAACAAAAAGTCCATCATTGATTAACAATTTTCAATTCATTTATGAAAAAATGATCGAACTATTTCGAAGCGTAGGATTACTACTTCTCTGAAATCTAATGTGAAATGTCTCGATTTTCCTGAAAATTTGGCAAGCATAGTTATACCTTTGGAGGGCGAAAGTATTCGCCCCCCAAAAACAAGTAAGTCATCACAAATGATATTTGGTTAATTATAGAGAATATGTTAATACCTGTATATTATAATGCTGTTATGCCATTGATGTTTTAATTAACAGAGGGACTACATCTCTGGATCGTGCAGGTGCTAACATATTGGTACTTATGATTTAGTGGTGATAATGGTGTAACGTATTTCGAGATAAAGTGTAAATAACCTTACGTAATGTGACAATGGTGCAAAGGTTATTTGAATTTTGTTTCGTAGAGCTAATTAGCGAAGAGAAAGAGTGTTAGATATCGACGTTTTGTGCATAAAACTCTTTATAGACGATATATGGGAACGGCTGACAATATAATTGACAAATAAAGAAATGTAATATGTTAGGAAACGTGCAACATGTCAGGTAACATACTCGTTTATTATATAACAAACAACATTTAGTATCATTTTTGTCGCTGGTTGTTGATGCAAACGATTATTAAATGATTTTTACATAATAAAACTTTTTATATATGTTTGGAACTAAAAAAGCAGCTTTTGATAAGATTTAACAATAATTAGTATTGTACCATTGATTTCAGACCTGGATGTCTGCATTTAGCTTTAGACTAAATATTAAACGTGAAAGACGTGTAAGAGTGACAAGGAACTAAGGATTCATGCGTAGCTCAACAGCTTTATAAAACATCTTACCACACTATTAGTCCTTGTTTAGTTTTAAGCAGACTTTTCAAAGCATTGTTGGGCAATAGTTTATGTTTACGTCATATTTCAACACATACAAGAAAAAAGGGTTAGGTCACAAGTTCTGACAACGTTAAATATGAGCTGCCCTTGGTGGAATGAAGTATGTAAAAAGTTGATGGTATTCTGTACTTATGAAATCCCGGTATAATTATGTTGTTGTTCCCAGTGGTATCATACATTTTAAAAAATTAACGGAAATAAGGTGAATTAGACATAAAACTTAAACAAGGGTGAGAATAGCTTTAAATGACAAAACACATACAGAATGATTGAGTTTCAAAAGCATGTATAAACTATCTAGCATAAAAATAAGTGAAAAAAAATGAAATGGGGAATCAATCTTGAGAGCAAATTGGAGAGAGAGAGAGAGAATCCTGTGATATAGTGTTGAACCGTAGTAATGATTAAAACAGATGACCTCAAAAGATAGTTCTGGTTTTCCATACAGTAACGTATGACAGTTTATTGGATGAGTAGCTTTGATATAGTGTTGAACCGTAGTAATGATTAAACAGATGACCTCAAAAGATAGTTCTGATTTTCCATACAGTAATTCATGACAGTTTATTGGACGAAAAGTTCGTAAATCATGAAAAAGTCTTATTCTATGAGTGGAAAATAAGGGACATTGAAAAAAAAGTGTTCTACATTTTCTACCGAGTGTCCACACGAAAAAAATTTATTATCAGATAGATGGTTATAAAAAGGTGAAATTTTAAATTGCTACATTCGTTCCTTAGACGAGCATATAAAACTGACCGATTCCTTTCACCAATAAATAGGTACTTCGGAACAAGATTAGTTTTTGTAAGTTTCTGGCATAATGCGCGTTTAATTCCTATTACGTGTTGACAAGTTTTTCAAATAATCTAGACACTCTATTGTAACACTATATTCTAAATATAGTTAGAAGTTTTTAGTACTGTCAGCGATCTGATAGCGTTAACATGTATATTTCAGAAGAAAGTTTGCGGAGAGACATCGGTCCTGAGACTATCCTTGCGACTTCATTCTGAATTCTATCAAGAAGGTACTTTTCATTTTTTGTACACCCGTCCCTAACGACCGAAGTGCAGGCCAGAATCCAGAGATAGATTTGAAAGTGTGTGTGGGGGGGGGGGGGGGCTGAAAGGAGGGACGGTGTAGAAGGGGTTTGACCCTCCTGCCATGGGTGGGGTATGTGGGACCTTCCCCGGAAAAAGATTAAATTTTAAGTTCGTAATGGTGCTGTCTGGAGGCATCTGACACTTAATATCATAAGTTTAATCCATTTACAGAATTGTGATAATGGTCCAAGATTTTATACTTAACCATATTGATTTTTTTAGTTTTTGGTTTTTAATACCCGATACCAAGGTCCATGTTTCTGTACTTTTTTATAGAAAAAAAGTGAGAAATAAGTTTCATCATTTACTCTATGTATCTCAGGCGTTAACGTTTTAAAATGTTTAAGCAGTGGAGTAAAAAAATCAATCGTTGATGCTTTACGTTTCATAACTGATCACTAAACTCTCAATATTAATTTATATACTTACTTCGTTGCCATGGACTCAGAGAACCAGATCTCAGTCAGAATTGGCTGAATTCCCATGTCAATTATATTGAAATATCCGTTTTTAATCCGAGTCATAAAACGATTGACTTCAGCAATGTATAGATATAGACCTTAATACCTTCAAGCATCTGCTGTTTATTGTTTATTGGGGTTTAACGCCGATTTCAACACCTAGGTTATATCTCGGCGGTCAGTCAGTAATTACCAATTTTGTGACTGACTACATCGTCGGAAACCCACGTTCGATCCATTCCGTTTCACTCTATTTATCTACCGTGGGACAATTGGCTGGTAAAATTTCGTACTCATGAATAATTCATTACCTACTTTCATTGGTTTCCGTAAGATTTCCCTTGCGGAATCTCAGCCAGTGAAATTACTTGTTACAATTTGCCTTCCGCGCCTATGTTTTCAATCTCCCACGCAGTGATCTCCCCTTACAGGATTAGATCTCTGCCGTCACAACATTTTCGTCAAGATTTTTGACGATATGATTTTTTTTCAATTTTGATTTTTTTTTAAAAAGTAAACACGGTTTTGTTATTGTTTCAAGAACGTAAGGTGTTAGCTGTGAACTCAAATAAAAAATAATTTCGGAAACGTAAATATTATGCGAATAATTTTTAATATCGCACCGTTTATTTCAAAACAATATGACCGCTTAAAAGCCTTCTATAAATCAAGTCATCAGTACTACTGTACTAAAGTTCTTTTTTAACAGAAATGAAATTTTGTCAATCATATCGGCATACTTGACACCAGAGCTCAAATTATAGTGTCGCTGTTTATCACGGATGAAACAATTTTTTAACGGTTTCTTTGGCGTATCCGCCATCTTGACACAATCATGTGATAAGACCATCATCACGTGATTCGTGTGAAGGCAGTGGTTACTGAGCGTAGCGTAACCGGTGCGCGGAGTTTGCTATGTTTTAATCCTGGGAAATACGTCTATTTTAAGTAACTTGTCATTATGCCTACTCTCCACACTGAAGAGTGTCTATTTGTAATGCGGCTTCTCATTCGACGAAGAGTTACATCCCTTTGCTAATAAATATTCATCAAAACGAATAATCAGCAGTCAATTATCCCACGGTACATAATGTAGTTGTGCGGAATATGTACCGGGGGTCACCGACGATGGACTGACTACTGTTCCCACTTCATCTACTCTGAATCAGCGGAGACTGTCACGGAGAAATTTTGCCCTGCCCAGGGGTCGAACCAGGGACCCATGGATTACTAATCCAGTTACCTATTGAGCTAAGCGGGCGGGCCAAGCATCTGAATGAGTCAGATCAAATTTATCTAGTATCGGATGTAAGTGTTAATTAGCGGGGCATCCGTTAAGCAATAAACAGCTGTCAGTTATCCATAATTTGGGGAACAAAAAGGGCTACCAATACAGGAACATTATACACGAAGAAAAAAAATAATAATTTAGAGATTTGTTTTGCTGGACCAGGTGGGGATATGGGGGGCTTGAGTCCCCCGAGCCCCCGGTAAATCCGGGCCTGGAAGTAATATAGGTCTTAGGTATTCTGAATCATTAATTTGATATCTGGCGTTTCACTGAAAAGAAAAAAAATTCTCATAAGAACTTATAATTTTGAAGCGGATTTTGTAATATCTTTGATGTGATCATGCCATTTACCGTCGGCACTGAAAGATAGACTTAAATGTTTGTGGCTTTTAACAAAACTGTCAGAAGTACCATTGAACAAAATATTAGGTAATTGAGTGTTAGGCTTTAGTTTGAATAGCATTGTCCTGTAATGCAATGCTTATGACATCTGCACCACAAACAGGTTATAAAAATGTCTACCTATATTATTTGGGATTTTAAAGATTAACCGGTTAACCTTATCGGTAACAAATTATATTATTTGGTTAATGAAAATATCGAGAGAAAAAAAACAACACCAACATAGTGTCACTTTCAGTGGTATTTTTCATTTCTCCAATCAACAATTGTGATGTTCTTTTCTGCAACTAACATCGATCATAAGGGTGAAAAATTGTTCGCAGTTTGCAAAATTATCTTTCACACTTAGGGACGAGTTTGATTTTATTATAACTGACCAGTTATCGAGTGATTAAGTATACTGCACCTGTGTTATGATAGCATCACATTAAACTTGCGTCTTTAATTAAAGCCAACGATTGTAAGTTGTTTGTGTACTTTTGTATAAACGTTTAAATTGCTACTTAATTGCCTGATACCTGGATATCAAATGCCACGGAGAACCGCTAAAGTGACGTTAGTCCGCTTACTTAATTACCTGATACCTGGATATCGAATGCCACGGAGAACCGCGAGAGTGACGTTCAGTCCGCTTACTTAATTACCTGATACCTGGACGTCGAATGCCAAGGAGAACAGCTAGAGTGACTTTCAGTCCGCTTACTTAATTACCTGATACCTGGATATCGAATGCCACGGAGAACCGCGAGAGTGACGTTCAGTCCGCTTACTTAATTACCTGATACCGTGACGTCGAATGTCACGGAGAACCGCTAAAGTGACGTTCAGTCCGCTTACTTAATTACCTGATACCTGGACGTCGAATGTCACGGAGAACCGCTAAAGTGACGTTCAGTCCGCTTACTTAATTACCTGATACCTGGATGTCGAATGCCACAGAGAACCGCTAAAGTGACGTTCAGTCCGCTTACTTAATTACCTGATACCTGGATGTCGAATGCCACAGAGAACCGCTAAAGTGACGTTCAGTCCGCTTACTTAATTACCTGATACCAGGACGTCAAATGCCACGAAGAACCAGTTACACAGCTAACGTCCTTTCCCACGACAGAGCGCTGAGTCGTTTCAGTTTTAAAATATCTCCCAAAGTTCAAGGAATATTGCTGTGTTATTTAAATAAACCTCGAGACAGCAGACTATATACTACGACCCAAGTCTATACGTTCTCTCAAAGCACTCTGCACTTGCGAGAAATATGGTTCCAGCCTGCAAAACATTCGGGTCCAAACCCCGGCTTATATTTTTCTCACCGAAGTGATCATGTCAAAAATTGCTGTTATCTCTGTCTATCTGAGTTTATTTATTGTTGAAACTGGATATCAGTATGACTGAATTTAGTTATTATAGGTTGTATGGGACTATGCAAGACTGATACAAAGAGCATCCCTTTCCAGAGACATTCCGGTTCTTTTCCATGCTCATTTTACAGCACTGATACATGGCATCTCAGTTTAAGTCGCTGTATAAGTGGAGGAGCGGAAAATCGAAGAGCCACTCCTGACTTACCAGTTCAGCGCCCACCGTAAGCAAAGTTCTGACTATTTATATCCAGTTCACACACTGCACATGCACAATTCATTTCTCATTGCTTACTTAGGCACAGGGAAGGATCCACTGAATGGGTTATACCATGTAATTAGGATTATAAATAAATAAATAGAATAAAAAATAGGATTTGTTTAACTTAAAACGTATAAACAAAGCCTGAGACTATGTGATTAAATTCTCTTTTTCAATGAATTTATAACTTAGAAATGTTACTAAAACGTACTAAACTAGATGCTGTGGTCTTTTTATTTTTTTCCGACAGCAGAGACTTAAAGATTAAATGGGCAATAATTCTGTCTATTTTATGCGGGTTAATCTTAATAAGCATACCGAAACCAAAAAACAGGAGAGCAACGCTTTTTTTTCGAACACTTCCTGAAAACTTTATACTTTAACTGACAAGAAAAAATGATCTAAACGTTAAGAAAAATACATTTTATTCAAATTTGATTAATGCATCGATACTCCATACAGATAATGAATTAATATTCTGTTGTATTGTTAGACGTTTTTTTATGTTGCTACTGTCGCGGCAACTTTAAGATGTGTTGTTGTTGTTGAAGACATATTAATGCAGCTTTTTATAGATACTAATTGATTAGAGAAGGTAGCTACTTCTGTTTGTTTTTCAAACAAATGATAGCTTCATTTTATGTTTGAACCTAATTATCAAATAGATAGATAGATATAGATGTCTTTATTTCCCCCAGTAGGAGATCACATGATATATACACATTATATACAAACATGTATATGTTACAGCCAATCTGTGAAATCAGCCGTTTCATGAAATGGCTAAAATTTTTAGCCTTTTCGTGAAATGACAAATTCACTCAGCCGTTTCATGAAACGGCTAAATATTTCAGCCTTTTCATGAAATAGCTAAAAATTTGGTTTAGCCATTTCATGAAATGGCTCAACTAAGAAACAAGCCTTTAAAACAAAACAAGACAACAAGACAAAGACTGAAGTTTACACCATCTTTTATTTTTATTAAAGTTCTGAACATTGGATAAAACAATTAGCATAATAAAGCACATTATGTAAGCACATCAAATGATCAGTTGTATGTGCCATGAGTTATCCAGATAATATAATGAGATTTTCAATTTCCTACTGGCACAATAATTACATTATATTTTTTCCTATTTTCTTGGGCAAAAGATTTTAAATTGTCATCTAATTTTCAAAGTAATTGAATCACACAATATGAGATACTAAGAACTCACTTTTGCACAGAAACTATTTTCCTTCACCTATAAAAGAACACAATATCAGCAACATACCATTATCAGACAAAGCAATCAATGTAGATAATCAAAGGGTAGTGGGAGTGGGGTTTATCATACATTTTAATTAGCTTGCACAATGCTGTGTTGCTTTAATTTGACTATGATCATTTTAAATATGTTCTTTTTTTTATTGTTTTTTGTGGTATATTTAAATAAATTATACCAGTTATGATATCTAAGGCATAACTAAACTTAAGACATTATTACATAGATTGGCTGAAACTGAACCAGTCAATCTGTGTAACACTGACATGGAGATTTTAGCCATTTCATGAAAAGGCTGAAATATTTAGCCGTTTCATGAAACGGCTGAGTGAATTAGTCATTTCACGAAAAGGCTAAAAATTTTAGCCATTTCATGAAACGGCTGATTTCACAGATTGGCTGTAACATATACAATATAAGATAATGAGGATGGGAAAAAAGCAGATACATGAAATACATGAATTCTTCAGAGCAAAGCAATGGGTATAAAAATAAATACATATTTTTACAAGTATATAAGGCAAATAAAAATAACGTTCTATTTATCAAGATAACATGAGCATGCTTAGGTATTTTGCTTCAATGCCGTCCTTGAACCTTACCAATGTTAAAAGTAAGGAGGAAAACTTCAGGATATTGTATATATTTAATGAAGACACTATCCTTAACGTTCAGGACACGGCACGAAAAAGAGCCCCTGATAGGTGCGTGAATAAAAGTACTGATTGAAGCTGGTGGAAGCTGTATTTTGAAATGACCTACAATAATAACGAAAAAGCCTGCGCAGGTCTTTCAACGCACAAGAACAAGTCTGCTTAGGACGAGCATACGAACCCACGTGCCTAGAACGATTTGTTAGCAACTGTCTACAATACATACACCTGTGTCAAACAAAGGAGTAGGTAGGAGATCTGTTAGTCATGTTTGAGGATTCGATAAACAGAACATAACAACAATTCATTTACATCCGACATGAACATGAAAGTTCACCGTCATACATGTATAACAAACATGCGAGGACGTGAGTGCAATTATAATATATTCATCTAAAATATACAATTACAGTACTCTTATCTTTTCTATTTAGTTCAATCACGTGAACACAATGTTACCAGATAAACTTAATCAGCAAGATTCACAGCAAATGAGAATCCCCATATCAACACATGTCATTCAGAAAAGTTATTGTACGTAAAGTGTTTTAAAATCGAAACAGGTAGATTGTGTAAATCGTATAACTGTGGTGATAATTGTTTTCGTGGTATCATACAAAAACATGTACATAAAATTATTATATACGTTATCTCGGCCGTCACTATTAACACACGGTTTAAACCTTTCAGTTATTCTGGCCACAACACTTGTGTTACTTGTTTTATCACGTCATCTGCTGGTTTGTCAAGTCCATGTGATGACAGCCAATTCAAAGCCTTTGTCTCAATCATCTGCCACTCCTCCTCTCTGTGTGGAAATTCTGTCCTTAACCACCCAATCACAACCACTGTACACACGACAGTGGTGTCCTGAAAACGTTAATTTATGAATGATAATCAAGGTTATCAAATTAATGAAATTATTACAGCAATTATGATTTTTAAGTTCAATACCTAATAACCAAAGCAAATTAAGTTTTAATGATATAGACTAGGAAACATTTTTTTCTGTTTATCCAGAAAGTCTTGATTTTATGTCCGATAGTTTTCCTTCACGTGTCATTGATGATACAGTACACATAAATGATGTAATGACTTACCTTTGTAAAGTCCAGTTTCCCGATTTTATCTTTATTTAAGCCAAGCAAGTGCAGAAGCTGGTCTGATAAATTCCATGGTCCAGATAACTGTTGCAATTCAAGTACAGACATCATGTGACCGTCTGTAATCACTGCAAAAATACATGAACCCGAGTGGAATGATAACTTCTATTTAGGCTAAATCTTTTTTTTGTCTGTATCACTAACTTGTAACGGCAACAAGTTTCTTTCCTCTAGAACACGTAATATCTATCTGAGTACAAGAAATTGAAAAAAAAAAGAAAAAGATATTTGTCAAGCAAACACCATACATTTTCTACAAAGAGCGGAAGCTATCAAACACATCTATAACGCTATGCATACTAGCCATTTGATCGAACTTCAGAAACCGCAAGCTGTGCTTCTGAAGAAAAAGACAACGCATCAACATGGTTACAACCTTAAGATAAAACTGACTAGTCTGATACAGTGAAGGAAATGTTATATTGAAAATACCTTCTGCCGCATTGTCTGAATCCTCTTCTACAGTGGCACTGTCTGCAGCATCAACTGAGGTAAATATAATCAGATTTCACTTTCAACAATGTCGTACAGAGTTTGGGAAGTTTGAAACTTCTCACAGAAAACAACCAACTGTTCTCAAAAGGTTTAGAGGTATTTAAGAGAACATTTAAAACAAGTTTTATTCTTCTTGTGCTTTCTCTTCTGACGTACTTCTGTCCTTAACAGAGTGATGCAATGGATCATACATAGACCATCATTTGTAATATTCGATCTAAAACCCGCCAGGATTTGATTACTATGACAATACAACGATCTGGAGCACTGACACCCCCCAACCCCGCAAAAAATAGACTTTCTGACACACTATCTATTTGAGTTTATTTATCGTCGGTATCGGTTGCCCATATGGCTGACGCCTCCTGCAGAGGTAAGTTATTTCAGGTTTTAGGGGATAGTGCAAGATACAAAAAGCATCCCATTCCGCTGACACCACTTGTTCTTTTCTATGCTTAGTGTATAGCACTGATGCATGGGATCTCCGTTTAGCGTCTTATCCAATTTGTAATGTTAGTGGAGGAGCAGGCGATCGAACTCGCGTCCCCTGTATTATCAGTCCAGCGCGTTACACTGGATCACTAATCAGCTCCTCTTTTTCTGAGGCAGTTGTCAAAGACTGAATTTACACCCAAAACAGGTAGGTGTGCACTCGACCGTCGCACTGTGCATAGAAATTTAAATATGCATTTTTTTTAAACAAGGAGCTTTTTTCAGTTTCTATCTGATTCAGAAGTTCAACAAAATTGACAATAACGGGATTTAGAGATGGAGTCGTGTGTAAAGTGAACGCGAGATGTCAGTCTAGAGCGTCGACAAGCCTGACGAAAGACGTTATTGGTTTGCGATGATATGGATTTTTTAACAATTGCACGACTACAAGACACGAAGCCTGAGTAGTAAGTATATACTGGTGCTTTTCAGACAGACAGCTATTCCAAAACATTTTAAAGGTATATTTATTGTCAAGGTGACCATGAAAATTCCAAACAGCATATATCTAAATGTCAAGCATCTTGGTTTTTTAAAACACGAATATAACTTAAAGGGCTGAAAATAAAATTTGAAGTCCATATTAGTACCATACCAGAACTTGATGCTAAATCCTTTCGGAACAACACTGTCACGTCTGCACTTTGATTAGCCAGGCTAACACCATGTTTTTTACAATCAGAATCCTGTAGAACAGAAAAAAAAACATTGGCCCGATTATAAGAAAGGTTTGGGAACTGTAAGTATTACAATTGCTTTATTGATGTCAATAACAATATAGTACCGAACAAGGAAAACAACATCATGAAAAAAGAATCATTACAAAAAGAAATCTTCATTTTATCATGAACGGTCTTATACTAATATAGAAAGTAACAACAGTTAAATCGTAATGGGCCAATTTAAAAAATGGAGAAATACCTTTCTATTTCCTTATCTATGTGTAAAAAGTACAACACTAATAGCCTATTGTATAAAGTGTACCTCACTAAAACTTGTATTCATTATTGTATTCATTATTTACAATGTAGTAATGCGTTGACCAATACCTTATTTATATGTAAACTATAAACACAGGTCGCATACTATAAAATGGTAAAAACTTGCAATTTATTAAAGTGTTAAAGACTTATCTCACCTCGTCACTGTCTGCATCTGCCTGAAAAGAATGTTTACAGAGGAAAGTATGTAAGAAAGGAAAGCGTTCGTGTTTCTTTCTGGACAACAGGCATTGAGTGAATAATGAAGACAACATTTTTATGTACTATACTTATCACTGTATATACTCTTCAGAACGAGCTTTTGTCTTCGATTTCTTTATATAATCTCAATATATTACAAATGTGTTGCAGTTAGCAAGTGAAGAGAACAAAATGAAATGTAAACTAAGAATTAATCAATGTGTTTCGTTATAAGCATTTGGTTCTGTTTTTACACTTTTGCCTATTCGAGTTTAGAAATTAGAATAAATAGCTTACTGCACACAATACTAAGTTATAAATGCATTTCTTTAACATAATACAATACATGTCTCACAAAGAAAAGGTCCATTGGAGCAAGGTTATTGCTGCAGTCTCTCATGGTCCTCTGTAAATAATTCGTAAAAGATCGCTTATATTACACATTTACTAGACTAGGACTGTAAATGTATGAAGTGACAAAATGTCCTTGTTTATGAAAATTGTTATTTGAATGACATCCTTTGCATTATAGAGATGATACCATTCAGATGTGTAAATATGAACATGTAGAGTAAAGAAAAGTGTAGAATTCAATACAAAATATTTTTTAAAATATTCAAAGTATCTTTTAATGTTTTTATGATAAAATAAACTGGGAATGCATTCATCAATAAGTAAAACAAATGAAAAAAAGTACAGTAATGCATAAAAAGATATTTTCTAATGTTACCTTGTCTTTGTAAAAGTAAATATAAACTGTAAAACAAATAATGCAACAAAAAATTTGTATGCTTACAGGGGACAAAAAATAATTAACTTATAGCATAGCGATGCACATTTTTTTCATTAATATAAAAAGTCTGCTTATATTAAAAACTTTTATAAAAAAAATCTGCAGAAGACACTTACATATCGAAGTCCATTTCTAAACTCATCTGACAAGGCGGGAACTGGATATGGACGCTTTGTACTTTTACTTTCAACTATTTTTCCTTTTGTATCTATAGCAACAAATGATGTGTACTTTGATATTATATTGCCATTGCTACTTAGGTGTATAATTTTCTGTCGGATGTGCTGGATATCAAAGATTTTTGTCTCGACTGAAGTGACGGGAATGTCATCTGAAAGATAGAACAGCAGTCAATGGGACATAAACACCTGAATCTCCGGTGAAGGCTTAGCTTGAATTAGTCATAAAGCAGAAGGGAACTAAAACGAACTTATAAATGAATAAGGTAGGTGTGGCAACGGTTACTGATTAATGGTTAACCGTTTATTCTTTCGAACGTCAGTTAATTTTACTGAAATAACAAAGGTGCTCCATTTTTTTGTTCGTTTTTTAGGACAAAATTCTTCATTCTGTGTGGTTTTATTGGAATCCGCTCAATGTTAACGTTGCACCTCTTTCAAAAATAACTAGAGCTATCACTAAATGTGATTATTTCGAAACTGAAGAAGTTATTAGTAACAGAATACTTTGTAAAAGAATTGAAGTAGAGTTATGTTTGTGGGCAATTAAAGATAGTTGTGTTTCTTGTACATTGCATTTTCTGTCATTGTGCTTGACCATTGTATGAAGTTGCATTGAATTCCAACCAGTAGTTTTCAAGTTATCCTCTGGTCAAGAAAAACCAACGAAGGGCAATAACTGTGCAAATACTGAAGATGGAGTTAAAGTTCTTGCACACTGCATTTCCACTTGTTGTGCTTGACCATTGTACGAAGTTGCATTGAATTCCAACCAGTAATTTTCAAGTAATGCTCCGGACAAGGAAATCCAACAAAGGGCAATAACTGTGCATATAGTGAAGATGGAGTTATAGCTCTTGTACACTGCACTTCCTGTTATTGTGCTTGATCACTGTATGAAGTTGCATTAATTCCAACCAGTAGTTTTCAAGTTATGCTCCGGACAACAAAGGGCAATAACTGTGCAAATAGTGAAGATGAGTTAAGATTCTTGTACACTTCACTTCCACTCATTGTGCTTGACCATTGTATGAAGTTGCACTGAATTCCAACCAGTAATTTTCAAGTAATGCTCCGGACAAGGAAAATCAACAAAGTGCAATAATTCTGGAAATAGTAAAGATTGAGTTAAGACTCTTGCACACTGCACTTCCTGTCAGTAAGCTTGAGCATTGTGTGAAGTTGCATTGGATTCCAAGCAGTAGTTTTCAAGTTATGCTCCTGACAAGGAAAACCAACAAAGTGCAATAACTCTGCAAAAAGTGAAGATGGAGTTATGGCTCTTATACAATGCACTCCCTGTAATTGTGCTTGATCATTGTATGAAGTTGCATTGCATTGTATGAAGTTACATCCCCATCCCCACTCCCACCAAAAAAATATCGTTTCTGTGGTATAAATACGTACGTTTAAAATATACAGACATTCTTTATATAGAAAATAAATGAAGCCGATTATGTACCTTGGATTAAAAGATTTGTTTCTTCATCCTGTAAAAGTTTGATCTGAGTGTAAGTTGCTAAGCGATGAATAGGTGCTGACGTGCTTTTAACGTCGGCTTCTGAGAGATTGAAGTTCATGCTGTATGAAATGAGGGTGCCGTCTTTGTAACCTTTCAATGTAACAAAATGTTTAGCCTGTATAAGAAGAATAATAGAACAAATAAAGTATTTCCGACAAGAAAAAACATGTTAAAAACAACGTATTGTAAATAATACAGAGCCTTACTAAAGCAGCAGTTTAATCAACTCAAAAGCAAAGTTTTTAATCTTATTCTGTTTTTTTTAACAAAACACTGTTTTAAGCCAACCATTCCTCTTGTTTTGCTTTTTTAAAACTTGAAAGAAAACACCTAGCATCGCTTTTTCAAGGAAAAAGTCTACAAAACTGAACATGAAATATTTATTATTCAAAACTGTTTTGAAAATCATTAGGCCTTACATTTATGTTAACACTGTCAAGAATGGCATACAATGTCAGTCTTTCACCAGCTGAAAGCAACTTAGGGATTTCTGCTGGAATGGAAACAGGGGCAACACCTTGAGGCAGGTCCCAATTGATCTCAACATCCATAATGGCTGGCTGCATTGCACACTTCAGTAGTGAGATGACCTGTGTAAGGCAAACACTCATACGTACAATTATAGAGGCAGGACAGCGCAAACAAATCACACCTATCGTGATTCAGACAATCAAATTCATTTTCGCAGACTGTTTTTGTTTTCTCAACTTCTTTCCAAAGTACATTCAGATACAAAGACTTTTGAAACGTTTATCTATAAACAAATGTTTGCGTTTTGATAAGCTTTTTTATCTACTACAGTATCCGTTTCTCTTTAATGTCCTTTGTGTTACCTTCGGTTGTATTCTTTCTCCTTCATTCATAAACTCTGCTCTCCCTCTTCCATTGTCTGCCAGACCTCTGATTAATGCAGTGGATACACCACTTCCAATTCCTAATGAGAACAGTCTGGTGGAAAGCAACAAAGAAAACTTTGAATTAACAATAAATAAAGGAAAATAGATAAAATATTTCTAAATTTTTTTGTAGTTTCATACTTGGAATCATTCATTAAAACCTTAAGTAAAAGTGAGAAACCATTACCAAACAAATCTAATGAAGAATACATAAAAATCGCTTAGAATAATTTCTGTATTTGAATATCTAATCTGTTAGATAAATATATTCCATTAAATGAAGTGAAGTCATTTTCAAATAAGACAAAGCTACCATTATTAGAAATGATTGTCACTGGTATAATAAAATATTCTATTGAAGTTATCTTAACCAAACTAGTACCTGGTGTCTGTACTTTCTGAATGGTTTCTAACCAGCTTAGTCACTTCATCGGCGTTACCCACTTTTGCAGTTGTCAAGACAAATATCTGCAAAACAATGCATACTAGTAGAATAAACAAGAACTGTCACTGTAGGATGACAGTGCCCCCGAAGTGGTGCTTTGACCTTTGAGCTGAGGAGCAGTCATTCAGGGGTCAAGGTCTAATAAATATAGGTCAATGGAAAGGTCTAGTCCAAATGGGTGTTGTGTCCAAGTTTGAAGTATATCCACTAACTAATAAGGAGGTTAAGGCCAATGTTAAGTTTTCTGACGGAATGACAGAGGGAATGAAGGACGTAAGGACTGACGGTCGGACAGTTCAAAAACTATATGCCTACCTTCGGGGGTATAAAATATCTTCAGAGGCATAAAACCGACTGACTCACATATGGCCCAACGATGAAAAAAAAGAAAATGTAAGTTTGTACATCTAGAAATTCTAGCTGTAATTGTGAAGAACATATCTAACCTAAGTTACTGACTCATTTTTTGTTACAGATAAACATCAAAATATAAAGTTTTACATACTTTTATCGGTAAAACATTTATCCCGTTAGTCAAGAGGTAGATACTTTTGTTATATATTTAACAAGTCTAAATAATTAGTCGCTAAGGCGTATCTGTCTTTTTGAGCTTATTTATCGTCGATACCGGTTGCCCATATGACCGACGCCACCTGAAAAGATTAGTTATTTTATGTTGTGGGGATAGTGCAAGATACAGAAAGGTTACCATTCCAGATACACCCCTGGTTCTTCTTCACGCTCATGTACATGATTGATACATGGGACCTCGGTTTATCGTCTGATCCGAAAGACAATTAGTAATGTGAAGGAGCGGGGGATCGATCTCGGGACCCCAGCGCGTAGATTGTCGCTCTATATTTTACTGACCGAAAGGACATAGGTTCGAATCCTGGTAAAAACTTTTTGTTCCGTTTCAATGGTGCATAGATCATAATATTATGCAATTACACTTACTCTTCTAGAATGTCCTGTGATCAATTTCTTACTGAAGATGTGCTTCAGCGGCTTAATTATCTCTGTCCCACCAAAGTCCGCAGTCATTTTGCCAAGCAGTTTAGAAGCCTCTAGGAAAGTTTTGTCAGTGTATTTCTTGCTGCTCCTGAAAATGTAGGCACTTATTGTTTAGGCTATTTTGCATTTTGCCCTGCAGCTGTTTCACAAAGAAACAACTGATCCTCTCTTGAGATATTCCAACATAATAGGAAATAAAAATAAGCTAAAACTGAAACTTTCATCTCCTATAGACATAAAACCTTCGAAATGTTTATGCTTAGTGAGACAGTGTTTACGTATACACAGTATGTCAAAAATCTAGCATAAGCAGATTCGTTGTCATGACATAATGCCATAACTGAATTTGAAGACTTTAAGTCTTTAAACAAAAGTTAATGCTTTTTAAAAGTAAACTAAAGTTAAATCACTTGCAATGTGACATCTGTGTTGAAAAAGATTTACAGAAGTGTGTTAGTTCATGAAGAAATGTGCCATGCAATAAAAAATAGATAACTTCTTGTTTTAATTTCATTCATAAACAGTAAGTAAATTGTGAGAAAAGAAACTGGCCACGAGAGAAGGAGAAAATCGCCACTTCTGGGCATCATTACACTGCCTTTTTTAGCTAAGTTCTCTTGTAGCTTATTTATTAAATATTCCAAGTAATGCTGACAAGAAATACAAAGTTTATTAAACAATGAAGAAATGTGCAATTCTACAGAGATTTGAAAATCAGTAAAGTCTTACAAAGCATGTCTTGACACGGTGCCGATACCACGAGACTTGGGGGATATGTGTGACCCACACAAAACATCAAACATTTGTTTTCATTATTTTCAAAATTAGCTAAGAGCAAGATGTCCTAATATTATCTATGTTTTTTCCCATTCCAAGAATAGTCTAAATGTGTTGCATACTTACGAGAAAAGTGAAGAGAACTTTGAGCCAAAGCTAATGATATTAAAATAACAGTCAGGTGGTAAACTCTTCAGAAAAAGCAGAAGGGCTTCCTTCGCTCTGTTTATCTTCTCTCCTCTCATATTCCCTGAATAAATGTGATTTAAAAAAACATGATTTTTACCCAACATTCATATAAATCTAATACACAGCTGGACGAATTACATTCATGAAAATATTATTTTGGTATGAGGAAGTCTATTCACACACACACACACACACACACACACACACACATATATATATATATATATATATATATATATATATATATATATAGAGAGAGAGAGAGAGAGAGAGAGAGAGAGAGAGAGAGAGAGAGAGAGACTTTGCATAGTACTTTAATCCTGACATTTTACATTTTTGTCTTCTATGATTACCGTCGAGCATAACTGTTTCTAATATGATATTACTTATCCCTGAATACTGATCAGAACAACTCTACCTAATTTACGTTACAGCAAAGTGACACAGCCAACAACTAAGGTTATTAAGTTTCACTAAAATTCATGCTTCATGTCTGAAAAAAAAATCAAAATTCACATCGCATATAATTGAATAGTTATCATCTTACTCGATCTATCAACGACGAAAATGTACTCTCCACTTTCTGCAATGGTAATTTCTTTTAGATCTGGTTTAAAGGTGAGCATCACGATATCCTTGTTCAGCAATCCTTCTGAAAAAATGTCACCGTTCGTATTTCAATTAGTATAAACAAGAGGACGTGACAGAAGAACGAGAGGAGGCGTGCGTGCGAGCAACATTGAAAGACATGAGTGGGAAGGTATTGGCTCCTCTTATTTCTTTGTTTTGTCTAAATTTATGTAGTTCAGAAAAGTAGAAAAACAAACTAAACGGTAAATCTAAGTAATGTGCTGAGCAACTGACATTCTATAAAAAAATATTTAATAAATCAAAATTGATTTTCATCTTACAGAACGGTCTGTCGATTACCTACCAACTTTAGAATCTCCTTTCTCTAGAAGGACTTGCGGTGTAAATGGCTCCTCGTACTGAACAAACAAGCACAGAGGATGGTCAAACTTGAAATCGTTTCCAATTCTCACCTACAAATACAAAGGCAAGAATTAAGTAAGTTTATTATCAGTTCACATTATAACATGAAAGAAGGGGATTTTGGTTTGTCTCGTGAAAGACATTATAAACAAGGGATCTTAACGAAATCTTTTAGCAAATGAACTCATCATAACTGCAAGCCAAACTTGTTTTATTCAAAATCAAAACATTGCAAAATATGTTGATTTAATGATTGCTGAAATGGTTTTGGATTTAAAACAAATTTTTAAAGGCGGTTATAATGTTTTGAAAGAGGAAACCAACCGGTTACGATTTAATTGGTGTATCGAAGAGCTAGAAGTAACTGCAAACCTTAACTAATGAATGCCAAAATGACAGTCAGACAGTGCATACCCAGATCAGACGCCGCGTTGTACACCGCCTGATCAAGGTATTCACTGTTTGCATAAAGGACTTTTTTCCCTTATTTGAATAAAATTGAAAATTTATACCAGAAACCCTTCGAATGAACATGGACTCGTCCAACAGACAAGGATGGCATAATCCATTCGGCATAACTGGGTTTAATATACGTAAGTATGATTATTGGTACCGTGCTGTATTAGTGTAGCTTAGTCTGTATTATTTATGTAGACTGTAATTTGGACTATTTGATGGTTTCAACTGTGTACCAAAATATATAAATAGTATCAGATATTGTTAAAAATGCAAACAGATAAATAATAAATGAAAACATAAAACACTCGAACCATATCAAGACTAAAATAATTTTGATAATAGATATTGCACTGCTCTCATTATAATATCATATGATAGGAAAGAAAATTGAAAAGAGAACAAAAACAGCAAAAATGTGAGAAATACTTTATTCGGAAAGAATACCTGTATAGAATATCACTTCTGCTTAGCATGCCTTGTTAAAGTAAGGAAAATGATAAATATGTGTAAACAAATGATGTCGAAGTATTAAAAATCGTTAACAAATATTATATACTTTTTTTATAAATTAATACTAACACCATTTGATAATTTTTACGTTATTTTTTTGTTCTACGTGGTTTATACCATACGTTTCCTGTACGTTTCATGTTTCTCAATTTATAAGCCTTAAAGTATGGTCACTGTGGCTTTTTTGTGCAATGTCACGATGACTTTGTCGTGTTTTCGACCTTTCAACTTTTTACCCTGCCACAAACAAAAATAAACCTGTACAATTCGTGTCTTCGCCTGGTGCGGCGATTGGTAGAAAACACGGCAAACGGTGATTTTGTCGCGTTTTCGACCTTTCGCATTTCAACCCCATCCGATGAAGACACGAAAGATCGAACACACTAAAACACTACATAGTAACTAATCTTTCGTTCCGCCACCGAAGACACGAAATGTTTCAGTTTTTTGTGTGGCGGAAAAATAGGCGTAAGGTCAAAATCACACACACACACACAAAACCAGTTAATCAAAGTTTAACGTGATTTGGCCTTCGTCCCTCCTACGCGAAAACGCGAAGACACGACAAATAGAAGACGAACAAACGACACCTTAAATGTGTCACGTCTTCTCGTAAAGATGCGGGGGGGGGGGGGGGGGGTCGAAAACACGACAATGTCACAATGCGTGTTTCCGACTATTCACCTTTTCACACCGAAAACATACGACGGGGTACATATAAGTTACTGTATAAAAGTAATGTATCAGGCTAAACACTGAACATTTTTTGTCGTTGAAGGTAGATTGCTTTTTTGTATTTACTTAATTTACTTAATAGCTTAATTTATGTTACGTTATGTCATATCTTTGTCACTGGCGAAGCAAAAAAAAATCATTTTAAGTTTTGCATAAAACACGTCACTATTACTTGCCCTTGCAATTTTGTTGCCATCTTTAAAGTCAACGTCAAGTGTAACATCATCCGATGTCACAGAGGAAACTTTCTGGTACCCTTGTACTGTGGCAGTCATACTAAATTCATATGGAATATTGCAAAAATGGTCATACGTGGATTTTTCTGAAGCAAAGGGTGTTCCGCCGCCTGTTAAAGAAAAAAAATTAAAAAATTGTTTGGCAACAGGAAGCAAATTTCCACAATGATGTAGTTTGTTAATGCAGTTGAAATTTGAGCTGTTCAGTATTACAGTATTACAGATTTAAAATGGTAACAAACTGGCGATAAGAACTGTTGTCAGTTAAAACATTAACTTATAATTTGCATAACGTGAAAGTCAATTTTAACCAGGCAAATTACGTCACTATTTAGAAATTCAGTCCACCATTAGATGTTATCTTTAGAAGGAAAATATTCAATTTCAGTATACTTATATCTGATTAAAACTTTTGGCGAAACAGGGATGATAATTAACAGCATTTGTCGTTAAGGATTACCTGGAGAATAGCTTGGGTTCAGAACAGTGGGAAGTGTAAATTTCAATCGTCCGTCAGCTTCTTGGGGTAGTTCAATGACATATTTCATCACAAGTGATGCTTCAGTCTTGGGTGGAAGATTTCCCAGTATGCAGTTGAATACATCTCCAGCAGAGTTGTCTTCCCTTAACAACATGGCTGTCTTCCCATGATTCATTGCATCTTGATAGGTCAGGGAAGCCTGAAATTAAATTGTTTTTGCCCATGGACAGTCCGGCGCTTACAGTGCATCAAAATAACAAACGTGGTAGCCTCGGTAACTCACAACGATACAGAATAACATAGAAATTGCAGACTTTTCTTTTTAAGGATAACACCTTTATATATGGTTCGTATTTTGACAATACAAGGCTCAAATTTAGCAAATAAAGCACTGTGCCTTTTGACTTATACATTCAAAATATCATCTCATTGTATCAGATGCTACCAGCAAAGTCAGTGTGTTCTTCACGTACCAAGTTATATATGTCCAACAATTCTGACTTAAAACGTGTTTACAGTGACTTCTTCGCTTTGAAAATTCTTTACAACACACATTTAATAAGGGAAGATAAGTGTTTCCCGGTCATTTTCATCGCCAGGCTCGTATATGATCTATCTATCAGTTTGGGGTTATTAATTATCGTTACTGGTTGCCCATATGGGCACCACCCTTTGAAGAATTTGCTTATTCTAATTTGTGGGAGAAATGCAAGGTGAAGAGTTTGCAGTTGAAAGAATGATTTATCATTTACCTACACAATTTATTGATGAATTCAAATTTCTTTAAAAAAACAAAAACAAAACAAAAAAAAACATCACAATGATAATCTTACCAATTGTGGAAAACTAAAGACATCTATCGAGCAAAGTGTGTTAAGAGTTGAAGACTTAACTTTTAACTGAAGACTACACGGGTCAGGCACCGTGAAATACCTGTTCTTTCGGCCGAATTTCAGCTTTACGATGGCGACCATCAATATCCGCCTCAAACTGGAACACTGCACTTCCATCATCCACTGGGAATGTAAACACTGCCTCAACTGGGTCTTTCTCTTCATTGAAATATGTCAGGCATGATGAAACTTCAGCCACATAACCAATTATATGTACATTAACCTTTATTGACTTCAATCTAACTGAAAACAAGAAAAACAAAACCATGTCTTTTTTAAATAGTATTTCTAAAGTAATAAAATTTTCATAGAATAAACGGTAATGTCTTTGTTTTCCCCGCGGACTTTTTGCTAACGAAAACAGTGTGCGATATCGTGAAATCGTAATGTTTTGTTAAAGAATAAATATTTATCATAACGATCAGGAAAGTATAAATGAATAACACAGCTGCATTAAACATTAACAGTTTAAAAAACTAACATTATTTTGTAGTTGTTGATTAAAAGTGATGCATTACAAAGAAAATGTACATGAATAGTCTTCTTTGTCAGAAGAAAGAAAGAAAGTGTTATACCACAGGGCGTGGCAACTTTAATCAGATAAAAGCAAAAGTGAAATACTGAGTTCAATATTTATCCAAACAAAGGTATTCAGTACAATAATTAAGCTCCTCAGACCAGTCAAAACGTGGTCTTAATATATAGCATCGGACCTAGTAGCGGACTTTTTTTGCGGCCCCAACTAGGTAACCCCGTTTATTCACCCCGTAATAGGTATGAGAGGGTCGGGGTTATCCTCATCATACCTTACATCCATTGTTTTTCATCATAAAATTATATACAACAATCACTTGATTACAAAAAAAAATAATAATAACACATCGTGTTTGATTACAATAATAATATATGATGCAAAAGAATAATAATTTTAAACTTAATATGAGATGAAGTAAATTGTATTCATTATGTCGCTGTAGTTTATTCAATTAAGGATCTTACAATTAGCCATCTATCATTTTCATCTTCGGTTAGATTTGTATTTTTGTAAATATTCCATGCTAACTTAAGACTATTTGTAAAACCAGTACATGTAGGTAGCAATTTTTTTCTCTTAGAGAAATATATGTATCTTTTCAATTCTAAAAACAAAATATCATATTGAAAATCATTTGTTTCTGAATCTAAAATAAATGACTTACAACAGAAAAAAATCATCAAAATTATTTATATTAGCTTTCAGATATTGAAATAGAGGTTGAATGTTTTGACATTCCCAGAATAAATGTAACAGTGTTTCTTCCTGACTATTACAAAAAGTACACATTTTACTATTAACAATTTTCATTTTAAACAAAAGTGAGTTAGTTGCTAAAATTCTATGAATAATTCTTGTCTGGAACCACTGAATATATGAGTCTTTGGTACAGTTGAATACATTACTATATATTAAATGCCAATTAATGTGATTATCTATAAAACATGTGTTCCATTTTTCTTGGCTTATTGGTATATCTGTATTTTTAACTGTAGTTTCATAAACACAGGTTTGACATAACAGCTTATAATAGGATACAGAACATTAAGAGGACTTTATTATTTTGACGTTTGAGACTTGTACACCGTATAAAAGTTGATTTTGGTGAGATTATGAAATGGTTAAAGTGATCCTAATAGCGATACTATACTTGGTGAATTTTATTGATCTGTTTTCCAATAGACTGACATACTTGATGTACATTATGTACACTAGTATTTATAGAAAACGGGGTTTAACCTGTTACCACACATTTAAATCCCCGATCAACAGTAAATTCGAAATTTACTGTCATTTGCTCAATGTTAATTATGATTCCGTAAACTGACACTTGCTAGAGGTTTGAAATAGTAATCAACGACTTCTGCTCTTTACTTATTAATATAGTTATTTGTTTATGTTATGTTATATTATATACTTTTTGTCATTCACAATTTTTAAAAAAATGTATCTTAGGTAGTAAATAGCGTATTTTCGATAATTTTTTATGAAATTGCTTTAATAAGTTGTCCATTATGAACTCGTCACAAAAACCGACACTTGATTTTTCACTTTAACTCTGCTCCTGGTTCTAGATTTTGCCTTCGCAAACATCACAGACAGCGGTTAGCCTGTAGTTATAATAATAAAAAAATGTTTTGGTAATTTTGATTAAAGCTATGATTACGACGGTACCACTTATTAAATTTGATAATTTGTATAAACTTGAATAATCTCAAATGGACAAGTACATTTCAGAAATTCA
Organism: Cyclina sinensis; assembly: GCA_012932295.1. NCBI lineage: Eukaryota > Metazoa > Mollusca > Bivalvia > Venerida > Veneridae > Cyclina > Cyclina sinensis. The sequence continues at coordinate 42,252,626 of JAAONU010000001.1, read as the reverse complement.
GCAGCGTAAAATTAAGTGCTAAAAAACTGCATTTACTATTTATAAAACGTAAACGTTATTAGTAATGACTAGGTCCTTTTATATTAGGACCCAGTTAATATGAAATAGTTAGATTTTAAATTTAGAAAAGTTTGTACCTGGCCTCTCGTTCTGTGTTTTTAATCCGAAAGCACTAGCTTTTCTTTTTGTACTCTTTATTTTCTGTGGCATGTCTGAATATTTTGTTAATTTAGTTATAATAATACTTCGATCAATAATTTCAACTACATGCCGGATATTTTCAAAGTTACGGTAGGTATTATTCGGATTTTAGTCAATACGGTCGCTATAAAAGACTGGCGAATTAGTCGACAATTTAAGAAAAGAAGAAACGGACACGACCATTTTCAGTTGTTCTCGATACTACGTTTTGTAATAATGTTCTGCAAAAATATTGTTGGAAAGACATCAAAAGCGTTGAAAAGTGACAGACGAAAAACAAAATGTTCTACTCCGTGTAAGGTTTCAGATTTTGAATTCTGAGGTGCAATCTTTGCATAACAGAAACACTTTTGAAACAAGGATATCGGTACCACAAATTAAGAAGAACTTTTTGCAAGTTATATCGCTGATACCCAGATTAAAGCAAAAAATACAACTGCAGTGCAAAAATCACTACTGCAACAAAGTATTTCTCAACCAGTGTTTTATAGATATCTTATTTATAAATTTAAGAAACTTAAAGCAGTATTAATTTTTCCATGCTATTTCTAATTTTTAAACCATCTGTAAATTCAAAAGGAATGCTACCAACATGATATTCTACAGCGCTCTGCCTGCTTGGTGATTAATCCTTCTACAGTTGATAATTTTGCTTACCTCTTTGCTTGCACGGCGGTTTCGAGTGTAATCTTGAAAAGAACGTAGAAACTCTATCAGTATCTTATTCCTGCCACTGTGTTCCTGCTCTGGTCTCAGTAAGGTCATTTCGTACATACCCTTTTCACTTTACAATGTCATTGGGTTTTTTTGTTATATATGTTCGTGTGCTTTTGCATGCAGCATTTTCATTGTCGAGTTGATGGATTGGTTGGAGTTGATTCACCAAGACAACTTGAACTTTTTTATGAAAACTTGTTGGGGCATGTGGGGGTTGGTGCACCATAGAACCTGGTTTAAAACCCTCCAGTGACAAAAGTTTTGCCACTGACTTTCCAAAACGGTAACCCCACGAGTTCTCATTTTCGTTAATTGCATGTTTGTGGTGACTCTTTTTTTAACTGATCACTTTAAAAATCTATGCTTGTTACTTTACTTCTTGACTATGTAGGGAGGCTGTGTTTTCTGACTGTGTTTTTTCCTGATATGCACTATTTTACTACAACATCAGCACTTAATTAAGCAAGAACTACGGAATATATAAATATCGGACTAGAGCTCAGTAGCTCAGTAAGGGTTAAGACATCTTACCCAAAACACGAACAATACTATTTTATACCATATAAAGCAAAATCGAAAGGCCTACAACTCTTTAAAAACTGATCAATCCTCACCAGGCTGTTGATAGCATTTCTTCCAGCTGCTTAGGATCTCTAAAAAATCAAGCAAATTCCAACGAGTTGTTGCTGAGAAATAGCATGGACATGAATAGTGCTATTGTGTGTTATGTATAGCAAATCAAAGGTCCCATAACTTTGTGGGAAAAAACGGATCATGATTGTAATATGCGCATTATCAAACGATACTGAAGGTTCTCGCGAAATTCAAGCATCTGGTTGCTTAGAAATAACCTTTACCGTGAAATAGTACTGCAGTATTCTATATGTAGTATATCAAAGTGGTCATAACTCTGTAAAACAATAATCAACCTTCTCCATGCTGGTAAAATGCGCATCTTCACTAAGTGCTGAAGATATCTCTATATATTTTCGTTTAACATTCCAGGATTGCTCAGAAATAGCCTGGACACAAATAATGCTATTGTATTACTTAATTTAAAAAAAAAGAAACATTTTATTGCAATTCAATTGTCATACACAAATTGGATTAACTTATATCAATACATATACAATGCGAAAGGGTTGAGCCACAAGTTATATTAACATATTGACGGCTCCACCCTATGGTGTAGCAAATCAAAGTGCTTATAACTGGGTGAAAAATAATAACCCCGGTTCACGATTACAATATGCGCTCATGCTGATCATGAAGCTTTCCATAAAGTTTTATTGAATTCCAGCCTGAGGTCACTGGACATAAACGGAGCTACAGAGAAATTGTGATAGTGAAAGTCAGTCTCAATCGTGCTTTGATATCAGCATCTCCCCTTAGTACTTATGCTTTCGTTCAGTGCATGGTTGCTGAGAACAAGCTCGGACACAAATAGTGTTGTAGTATTTTATCTTGCAAAGGCACGTTTGCCCGTTTCACAAAATCAGCGTGTAAACCTAACTGCAAAACATTCTCACATCATGCATGACGACGTTTCACATTTCAACATATTCTTTTTTATGAAAAAAGGTATATATTTTTTAGGCAGAGTATTCTATTACACAGCAAATACTTTATTCTGACTTTGGACTTTTACTGTTCTAAACCTCTTTTCAGCTTTTAAGTAGGAGCTGTTTTAAAACGAGTCATACAAAAATTTCAAATGAATTGAAACCAAAGAGAATTATTGGCAGATATTTCTTTTCAAAGAAGAATCCAAAGAATAAAAATGAATTCTACACAGACGAAAAAGCTGGCAATATTCTTTCAACAAGACAGAACAATGTACGTGACTTGACAGCATTCCTCTGTATCAACAAATATCATGGAACACAACTCACAGTAAATCTCTTCTGGTGCTCTGTAGAAGATTTTATCTTTTGCTTGATCTCTGTTAAAGACTTTTGGTAATCCACCATGTTTCAGTGTTATTTACATTTCTCTGTTATTATATACGACTTGCACCAGCATTAGCACGTTTTCATTTTTCAACAAAATCGTCTTCTGTGACATTACTATCTCGTTTAATCAAAATAATATCTAATCACGGCATAAATATTTCACATCAGGGCCTCAATTGAGATTAATCTCAATTAAGGCCCTGTTCACATCAATACAACCGTGCACGTATATTTCTGAATATTTTCATAACTTTGTAGTGATAGCATGCTCTACTTCGAAAAAAAATAACAAAGAAAGTATGGCATTATAGGCACGTTGAACTGTGCACATTTTTTTAGAAATAAAGATTTATTCTTTTCTACGCTAATTAAAACCTTTGAAACAGAAAATTATCTGTTTCCACGGTAATTTCACTAAATGTATTTTTACTTACAGCGTTTGCTAAGCCGTCAATACATTAGGCAGACTACTGTATACAGTGCTAAAATATAAACATCCGGTAGCAAAGGTTTCATATACCGACGCCTACAATTCTATACATTATTTATTTATTGTTGGGTTCAGTGTACAACATGGAGATAATCATAACCTATGTATAGCCTTTTACCGACATAAATGTTGTAAATTCTGTCAAGAACTTTTGACTTGAAAATCAAATATGACAGAGAAAGAAGATTGTGTAGAAATAAAGGGCCGACCTCTTGGTTTGAAAACAGAAAATGAACTTCCCGGTAAGGGTATTCCCCGGTAAAATTTCTTTCTTAAATTTTTCGACAGTGTTCCTAATATGGTAAGCATACTCCCACTGCATTGTCAGTTAAGTTCCCACCTTTTAATTCCCTTGAACAAAGTTTTACCAATGAATCTTAAAATTTAGATACAGTACGTATTCCTCTTCAGTGGACAGAACAAGTTTAATAGATTTTAAACATTCAAAATGAATGATTAAGTAAGATCTTTAGTAAAATCTTGTCTTCTATATTATCTTTTATGATTTTAATATTCCTGACATGTGTCTGCCTAGTGTAGTCAGTATTGACTTTTGGCAGTAATAAGATGAAGTTGATATGTTTTATCCATACATGTGAACTTTTCCCAGTGCCAAGTAGGGAGATCTGACTGGGAAAGTAGGGAGGTTGGGTCTGTCAAGTAGGAGATTTACCGACACAACATTATTTCAGGCATGGTCCAAGTACAGATGCTAAGGATGTATTGATAACAGAAAAAGAACTGTTATTGGTTTAATATGTATCAACAATAAACAATAAACGTTCATTATTTACACTGAATACTCACTGTACCTTTATCAGTTAACAGTCATATATGTCTTATTTACACTCAAGTTTAACATTGGTACCTTTTCTCTTTACTCTTCACACTGTCCCTTTAAGTTCCACTACACAGTTCCTTGGTCACATAGAAGTCATAACAGTTGGCAACAGAACTTCATGCACAACAATACATTCAGAGTCCTAGTCGACAGACTATGGTTCGTTTGACTTTTATTAAAGTTTTTATATAATAAATAAAACTTTCCAATACTAAGGTCAAGGTATAATTAGACTGGGTCTTATTTTTCAGTATACAGCAGCATGGTACACGTTGCGTTATTAGTAAACCAGTCAAAATATTGTTTACATTCATCAGTATCACTCAGGTGTTTGGATTTTTTTTTGGATGTTATGAAAAAAGTCGGTAGAATGTAAGCCCCGAGAGGAAGGGGAATTTTGATTGCCCAAAATCGGTAGTCTTCCGCCATAATCGAGAGAGTTCACATGTATGGTTTTATCCTGTAAATTATTATGAAATGTATCAATAATTATTTGGATTTCTTTTGTTGTATGTGGACTACTGATTGTGATATGTGTCCTTTGTATGTGATTGTATTGTATGTTGCATTCGTAAGTTGGTGGTAAATGCTCTCTTGAGATTATGTTAAATTTTCTGACTTAGTAAATAAATTCGACTTCACTTGGGTATATTCACTTACAAGATGCAGATACAAGAAACTTTATTTCATGTTGGCTTTTTATCAACCATAAAACATTAGCTATAAAGCTATTTACTGACAATAACAAAAGACCACAAAAATATTAGTTAACTTATAACAACATGTAAAATAAAACAAATGGTCAAAGCATTAATTAAAGCAAAATTAAAATTAAATTTAAGAAGTTCAAGCAAAAAAGGTCACAAAACTAAAAACAGTGACATAATACAGCACTTATTGGGAGGTATTAATTTCTAATAATGGCAAAAAGAGAAAAAAAATACTAATATCTAAAACTTATCTAGAGCAATAAAATGTATTATACAGTGTTAAATTGTAACAAGAGTTACCACGTAAAAGCAAAAATTACATGCAATGATAAAGATGGAAATTAAATACAAACAGATTGTAAAGCAATGACAGGATACAGCACATATTGGCAACTAAAAACTGCACAAACAAAATTACTAAAAACTGAAAGAACATACATACACAAGCAGGTGAAGGGAAAAGATTAGGTAAAAAAATTTAGGTTAAAAAGACTTGACTTGACCGTTGATTTCCAAACCCCAAAATAGTAATAGCACCTGTCTTTTAGATTGGAAATCTTTTAAGATTGGATAATTTTAAGGTCATTTTCTTTGATCAGGCATGTTGGTAGCTGTAGCAAGCAAGCTTCTCCCATCTTTATGAATGTGCTGAAAACATAGGCTTTTAATGTGTCACCAATTCTGTTGTTTATAAATGTTTTGCAGTCTTTGTCTTGAAGGAGGCATTACTCTGTGAGGTGTTACTCTGTAATACTGCACATGCCATTTTTTTGCAACAAATAAAAGTCAAAGTAAATTGAATAAACAGTTTTCATCATAAAGAAAGGCATGTTTTTATTTTTACAATATGAACTGTATAGGTTATGGAACCCATTACAGACAACTAAGACTATTGTTTTGAGATCTGGTTCAGGTTCTTTACCTACTGCCATTAATATCATCCAGTCATTAGACCAAAGTCTTTCATTTCTTTCCAAAAAGATAGATAGATAGATAAATAGATATTCAGTTAGAAGTTTGCATTAAAAATCATAGAATTAGCATCTTGCTGTTCTTTATGATGAAAATGGTCAAATCTTTTTGCATGAAATTGAATGTAAGTTAGAATTACAGGGCACTACTTAACTAACAAGTACTGGGTATTATATTTGATGTTATTACTTTTCAGTTCCATTGAAGTCAATAAAGGTTGATGTACATATAATTGGTTATGTGGCTGAAGTTTCATCATGCCTGACATATTTCAATGAAGAGAAAGATCCCGTGGAGGCAGTGTTCACATTCCCAGTGGATGATGGAAGTGCAGTGTTCCAGTTTGAGGCGGATATTGATGGTCGACATATTGTTGCAGAAATTCAAGAAAAAGAGCAGGTATATGTAATGGTTATGTATCAGTTGTCATGAATAAGCTGTATGCTTTTCAAACCTTTGCTCAGGCTTTTATTTTGATAGAATTTTGTGATAGCAGTAAGTATTTATTTTTTTATGACTTGTCTCTGAAGGTTTTACTGTTTTTGCAAGGAATTTGTACAACTGGGCCACCTGAAAAAAAGAAATAGCATATAAAACCTATTTCATGCTTTGTGTCCTTTTTGCAGTGATCAGCCTTATTTATTCATTCTTTGTTTGAAATGCATTTCAGGGACTGCAAATTTCGAATTAAAGTTTCATACCCAGCAAGCAACCCAGAAATTTTATTGGGACAACAATTTTGTTTTTTCAAAAGGTTTTTTGACACTTGTATAAATGCTTTGACTTTTGTTCAAGTGTCAAAAATGGGGGTCACATCTAACTTCCCTAGTTTCAGATTGTTTGTCAAGATAGGATAGACAGCCCCTTCTGAATGCCTTTTGTACAAGCAATTTTGGAAATAGTATGCTGATCTTATCTGTCAAATTGCTGATTTTACAAGAATATATATTTTATTTAATCTATATCATTAAAGTCTGTTTATACATTTGACCACCATAATTTGTTATCATTTACCAGACTGGTTGTTGCTTCTTTTCTGCCAGAGAACTATCATCTGCAGCTATAATCTTGATGTGCTGTTTCAATGATATTTTTTGTACACCCTCCAGGTGCTTTACCACCACCCACCAACCAAGGACAACCACTGTAATGTTAACTTAAACATTCAGGAACCTTGACAGCTTTGGGAATGTGATGTCTGCTATAAAATGCAGTCTGCAAATTTAGCAGTAGCCCGCTAGCCCATGGCTAGTAGAATTTGACTGACTGGCCTGTGAAAAATTAGCAGCTTTTTTTCTGAAAATGAAATGACTGAATTTCAAATGGAACAACTCATTTATCCTCGATCCAGGGAATAAAATTACAAAATAACTGTATTACTCATTATTCTCCACTTTACTTTCCACTTTAAAAGTTATATATTTTTGGGCTTGCAAAAACCTATTCAGGCTAGTAGATATTGCCAACCAGTAGCCTGAATGGCTTATGGTTTTCTGGCCCTTAATTCTTTGACACAAAATGGAAGATAAGAATTAGTTCATTTACCAGAGGCCGTAATTTACAGTGACCATTTTTTTTCTGAAAAATCTCCCTCATAGAAACCCATATCTCCTTTAAAAAGGATATGAATCTCCATGTTAGGGACTATGAAGCTGGGATGTATTTCTTGAAATGAGAACTGCTTTATTTCAGCATATAACTATCATGTATAAAATGCTTCCCCTTTGTGGAAACTGAAAATTCTTGAGAAAAAGTGTGTATTGTATTCCAGCGTTTTTGGTATTTGACAGCCACGGGTCTCAAAAACACTTAACCTCAGAGACTTGCTACCATATGATTACAGTTGTTTTGCAGAAATACCTCCCCTTGACTTTTTTCTTTTGCATCACCAGCAAAATTAATGTTTCATTTCATCAAAAGATCATGCACAGGGGTCACCCTATGTAAAAAGTTGTATAAAAAAAAAGAACTTTTATTTTTTATTTAATTTTTACTACTGTCTGTGACATCTGTCTGTGTGTGCTGTATTTATTGACATTTAGTTAATGCCACCAAGTGCCATCAAAGGTGTTTGAATCACTCATGCAAATGAATGGTGCAATATTAAGTGATACTAGTTACAGTGGGAATTTTCAGCCTTGAAAAACAACTTCACGGGCCAGTTTTGACAGCTTCTAAAAAGTGCACTTACTCACAATAACCATATTTGCTCAGTTATAGACTGGCATGCTGCTATTTTAATTTTAGGTCAACACGACATTTAGTGGCTTTGGGTCAAAGTTATGGAACAAAGTTATGCCAAAATTGCAAAATACATTTTAGTAGGTTATTGGTGTGAAAAGAATATACAATATTGTTATATAACAGTTTATTTTGATTATTATCCTGAGAGATCAGATATTGAATCCCTTTCAGGCTGTTCTTACCTACAAAGATGCAGTGGATCATGGTAAAACAGCCATGTTGTTAAAGGAAGATAACTCTTCTGGAGATATCTTCACTTGCATGCTGGGAAATCTTCCCCCAGAGACTGAGGCATCACTTGTGATGAAATATGTCATTGAACTGCCTCAGGAACTTGATGGGCGATTGAGATTTACACTTCCCACTATTCTTAATCCAAGATATTCACCAGGTAAAAATAATGATTCCTTGTGATCTAGTTATTCATAATCATTGATTTTTTTTTTCAAAGTTGATAAAGATGCAATTATATCATTTTGCATAGAGCACATAGTGCTATGACCACAACTGTAGCTGACTTCAGATCATTTATCTCCCTTTATATTGTGCATTTTCTTCTCATAAGGCTAAGTGGAAAGGGCATCAGAGCAAATGATTGAAGTTTTAAGAGAAGATTCAGAAAAATTAAGAGAAGATTTAACATGCAAAGAACATTAGATGATGCCTTTTTGTTTTTTGTTTTTTTTTATACTTTGCCTGACTTGTGGATTTTGAACATATTTAAGAATATATTAAATTATCTATGTCTTCCTTTATGCTGAATTTACAAGAACCCTAAAACTTTCTTTATGGTGAATTTACAAGAACCCTAAAACTTCATGTGCACTTAGTGTTTTTATTTCTTTCTGGCAGATGCTGTGTCATCAGTTGCTGCTGAACAGGCTACTTATGTCCCACCTAGCAAAGTTCCATATGAATTTAGTATGACAGCCACAGTACAGGGGTACCAAAGTGTTTCCTCTGTGACATCTGACAAAATCAAACTTGATACAGAGTTCCAAGATAGCAATAAAATTGCAAAGGTTGGTAGGCAGCTTTCAGTTTTTTAAGGTAAGAAAGAAAAGTGGTTTTATATTCTGCAGAACGAGGAAATAGATAGACCTTTTAACATATACCTCTTTGGTGTCTATAAACATAAATCAGTTTTAATGATAAGAGATACACTAGTTATATCTGAATATTCACTTCCACTTCTTGTAGTCTTGAGTTCTTTCATTTTGAAATCTCTTCCCTAGATGACTACTTCCTGGTGTACATTTTACCTGCTATGTAAAAGGATGATTGAAGTTGTCAAATTCTGCAAACAGTTTTACCTTGTTTTGACCTATGTTTGAAGTAGAAAACTGGTGAGGTACTTCTTTCAAGGTTTTTGTTTTTATATATATATTTTTTAAGCACTGAGTAGATAGATAATGAAGATTGCAATTGTAGAAAAAAAAACTACATGTAACTCTGTAAAAAGTTTTAGGTACCATGTTTTTAGGTGACCCTAGGTGAAGATTTCAAGTTTGACCATGACCTGTGTTTGCTTGTTCAGTATGAGGAGCCTTTTACACCTCAAGTAGTGCTGGAAGATGGCAACCCTGAAGCTGGTAGGTACATGTAATCCACGTCATTACAGGTCAAAGAAATTAATGACGCACATATAGTCTTAAAGGACAAACAGTCAATCAAACAATTTTTCTATTAAGACATGTCACAGGCTGATCTAAATCCTATATGGCAGACAGGGCCAGTAACTTACACTTTAAACCCTTCTTTGCTAGGTGATCTTATGTTTTGTTTTCTGACCATAGCTCATTAGGCAAGTGTGCATGGGATCAGATCTACACATTCTCAGTTCCAAAAGGAAAATCTTGAGAACTGTATTTGACAGGGTGATTGTACAGTGTTTATATGCTAAGAAAAGTTTTTGCCATGCATAGTTTGTTATTATTGTCCTGACTTTCTTTCAGAGGGATTGTTAAAAGAGGAAATTTTAATGGTTAGTTTCCATCCAGATCTAAAAGAAGTTGCCATGGCAACTAATGGAGAATACATTTTTGTCATTGATAGATCAGGTAAGGAGGCAATGTTTGGTATTTAAAATAACAATTCCAGGCTACTTCTTGAAAACTGAACAAAATTAAGAACAGAATTATATATTACAACACTATGTGGATAAATACATTGTACTTTAGATGTAATTTAAGTTCTACATGTTTTGGGGACATGTTTTAAAGGCAGAGTGGGACTTTAAAACAGTAAAAACATATGAAATTGAGAATAATGAAGTAAATTAGGTTTGTTAAGAACAGATCTGTATATTTGTTACTGATAAATATTTTAATGCTATGTAGATTTGTTGTATGGTCATTGTCTGGTTTTCAGGCAGTATGTCTGGAGAAAATATGGACAATGCTAAAGAGGCCCTTCTACTTTTCCTTAAGAGTTTACCTGCTGACTGTTACTTCAATATCATCAGTTTTGGTTCCAAATTCTCCTCGCTTTTCTCATCGTAAGTTTAAAGTTTGTTATAAATTCTAGAAAGAGAAACCTTTGAGGCTTTTATTTTCTAAGGAGTATTTTAATATACACATTGTAGAGGATTTCAGTTTGTTTAAACTGGATTTAACACCAGTTTCAACTGTCTTTCAGTTACATGTATTTACAGGCTGAAAGTTTATTATTTCTAATATATTATATATAATTATTATACTCCTATCCTTTGCAACTGTTAGTTGTCTTAACAAGACATATGATTATTTTTTTGAACCTGTCTTACAGAAAGTGATTTCATTTCATCAACATCAATATTTTGACAAAGAAGGCATGTCAGAAAAGCTGTAGTGGTAATACATGTGATGTGTCATCTTTTAACTTCCTAATAAAAACAGACATAACTACAAATAAAGTTCTTTTATTCTGATTTCTTTTCATTTATTGGCAGTTTATGGAGATGTATGGTAAATAAACCATACCTCTGTAGCTTGCCATAATTTTATTACACTGTATTGGTTTAATACTTCACCAGTCAGTGCTATCTTTTCAGCTTTAACATTTTCAGTTCATAGTTAAGCCTTAAAGAATTTTGTAGTTTCAGAATATACAACAATTAAAACAGTAACAAATTTTCAGAGGTAGCCAGAAATATTCTGAAGAGAGTTTAAAGATGGCCACCACTTTGCAGGGAAAAATGGCTGCAGACTTTGGTGGGACAGAAATTCTTAAACCCCTGAAGCATGTTTTCAAGAAGAAACTGATAACAGGGCATCCTAGAAGAGTAAGTGTTACTTCTTTACGTAACACCTGGTTTCAGATTGACAAACAATTGTTGAAAGTATGTACAGCTTCCCTTCCATGTAAACAGTTTGTATTTAACGAATGACTCTTGGCATTTTATTAATGTTTATTTTGTTGATATATTCTGTATAACTGCTGTTGATGTGGAGTTTAATCCTGAATCGCTTATATCTTTAGAAATGATTTTTTATTGGACACTATCATATGTGTAATACTAATTGTGGTCTATCATTGATGTCAGGTTTTTGCTGCTGTTGAATATGTTACCGTCTTAGCTCAACTATTTGAAGTAAGAGCTGACCCAATTTTAAAGTCACAATGGCATTGATGGTGACATTTCTACAGTGGACATCTCTTGTTAAAGTGTCTGACTCACAGAATTTAGCTTGAATTTTTTCTTTCTTTAAAATTTAAGAGAAATTGATATACTATGGAAAACCATTAATATTACGCTTCTATACACCATGAAAACTGAAGAAAAGTTTTGTTTCCACCAGGATTCGAACCCTTGTCCTTACGGTCAGTAAAATTTAGCGATGATCTACACCACTAAGCCACATAACCAAAATATCTACCCTGTCACTAATGGGGTAAATTTTTTACTCATAAAAGTTTGTAAATCTTTATATTGTGATGTGTTTCTGTAACAAAAATGGGTCAATAACTTAATTTAGATATGTTCTTCACAAATGCAGCTAGAATTTCTAGATGTATAAATATTTTCTTTTTTTCATCGTCGGCCCATCTGTGAGTCAGTCACTTCAATTTTGAAATTTGTTGAATGGTGCTTTCAGATCAGTTAAATTCAGATGTTGTAGTGTAGCATGTAGGTTAGTTTAGTTCTCAATATTAGCATTCATGAAATATTGACATCTGAAGTGGAATATTTTGATTACTTTATCGAGAAAGGTTGTATGTCTGTATTACAGGTGTTTGTCTTAACAGATGGACAAGTTAGTAATACAAATGAAGTGATAGGACTGGTCAAAAAGTGCACAGAGAAAACAGACTCAAGGTAGTTTTACTTTCAACCCAGTGTTAAAACACTATTTTAAGTTGAAGAGTTAAGATAGACCAGGTCAGGTATCTTCACTTGTCATCACACATAACAACTAGAACATCTTTAAATTCTTTTTCTTTGAAAATAAAAACGCTGACTCTCTGAAACAAGAGATGAACCAGGAATACAGTCCCTCTGAACCAATGGCTTGCAAGAGGTAAATTACTGTCAAACTTATTCAATGATGTCATAAGGTATAGATTAGAGCAAAGATCTATAAGGTAAAGTTTTGAATGGAGGAATTAGCTGAATCTGACATTGGAAAGTTTCTCTTGTTATTTTTCCAATTTTTAAAAATGAAGAGATATATTACTTTGACCTAATTCGACCTGTATTTTATGTAAAACTATTTAGAGTATGGAAGTAAAAACAGAACAGTAATGAAATATAATCAGTTAACAGGTAAGTTATATTGCAATGTCTATTTTATCAACTGCACAATGTATATAGGCATATAGGGTGTGAAGATTAAATCAGTGATTGTTATTGGTATCCTCCAAGACACAACTTATGATTTCAGTTTATAGTCTAGATAAAATGAATCAACTGACAATATATAACACTTTTTTCAGCTGTACCCTAAATTCTTAGAGATTTAGCAGATAAAAAGTGGATTTTTCTGTGCACAATCACAGATCTTTTGTACATAATTCTTATAAAATACCCAGATGTAGGCATCTTTGTTGTGTAAACATATAATGTGTTCTTATTCTTTAGAGTTTTTTCATTGGGAATTGGAAGTGGTGCATCCACTGCTTTGATAAAAGGCCTGGCAAACAATGGCAGAGGAAAGGCAGAGTTTATATGTGAAGGGGATCGTGTACAGCCAGTGGTAACACTCTTGTTTTAATAAGGTCCTTTTAGCCACTTTTGTCTAAATGCATAGCAGGAGTGAGTTGATTTGAAACTGTTGATAAATACTTTATTTCCTAAATGCCTAACAGTTTAATAATTCCTTGTAGAATAAATTGTTACACTATTGATTCAGTATTTCTTTTTAGTCAAATTGCAAAATGAAATGTTAACATTAAAGAGGGTCCATGTATTTTTATGCTTTTAATATGATAGCAAGCACTGTATGTCCATCTGTCCATCAGGCTGTTACATGTTTTTTAGCTCTACTTTTTCGAAGAAAAAAATTGAGGTATTGCTGTATTTTTTTATTTTTTTTTAAGATTTACATTAAGTTTAGTTATTTTAGTGCACTTTAAATCTTGGATGCAAATTATTGGTGTTTGATTTGGTGTTGTCTTGCATTGGTGCAAATCAAAAAAACTATGGCTACACTCTTTTCAGAACATTATATTTAACTTACATGTAGGTACACTAGATTAATTATCCATGCTGTATTGTTTAATTGTGATAGTAAGTTGGCAGAAATAACACTCTGTTTTTACATTATATTTCCTTACAGACAACTAAAATACTGGAAAAAAAATCAACTCTATTGGACAATGTCCAGTATAAGTATTATATATGCCAGAGGGATATAGGTATCAGCAGTGGCTATACAATGCTAAACACCACAAAAAAATAAATCATTGCACTTTTTCACTGATGCCAATATATTTTACTAAAGGACAGCAACTGTTTTTGAACTGCATCTAAGAACTGATGAATGTACATCTATATTTAATACCACAGTCTTTGAGTTGAACCTAATAAATGAACATATACTTGATGGTCACTGTTACTACATTAAGAAGTGAGTAATTAAGCTAAGAATCTATCTAAACTACAAACATTAAAGTTTAAAAAAAAAAAAATAGATTGTTTTAAATGATTTAATGTTAAATCTGAGTTATGACAAAAAATTAAACATCATAAGGTATGACCAGTTGAAAATCATATTTCATCTGTTATAAACAAAACTAAATGGAATATTTGTAAACAATCCTTATTTGATTTATGTTTTTTTTTCAGGTCATCTCTCTACTGAAGTGTGCTATGCAGCCAGCCATTATGAATATAGCCATCAGTTGGGAACTTCCTCCAGACGTGACCCCTGTTTCAATTCCAACAGAACCTCCAAAGTTGGTTTCAGCAGGGGAAAGACTAACATTGTTTGCCATCCTGAAAGGTGTTGATAAACATGTATGTTGATCAACAAATTTTGTTGCAACTAATTTCCTACCATTTATGATCAAGTAGTTGGATACTTTTTCTGAAAAAGTTGTGACTGTATACTTTTTATGCTCCCCAAAGGGCGTGCATATAGTTGCCGCTTTGTCCGTCCGTCAGTCCATCCATCCATTTGTCCTTCCGTCATAATTTTGTCCGGAGCATAACACAAAAACTATGAGAGATATCAAGACCAATCTTCATAGGTAGTTAGATCTCATTAAGGAGCAGTGCAGTGCACAAAAACCATAACTCTTGCTTTATTAATTTTTGAGTTATTGCCCTTTGGAATTTCTCATACTTATTTTTTGTCCGGGGCATATCTCACAAAGTATAAGAGTTATCAACTTGAAACTTTCTAAGTTGATAGATCTCATTGATGAGCAGTGCAGTGCACAAGAACCATAACTCTTGCTTTATTAATTTTTGAGCTATTGCCTTTTGAAATTTCTCATACTTATTTTTTGTCCTGGGCATAGCGCACAAAGTATTAGAGATATTAACATGAAACTTTATTGGTTGATAGATCTCTATGAGGAGAAGTGCAGCGTGCAAGAACCGTAACTCTATTTTTTATAATTTAGGAGTTATTGCCCTTCGTTATTTTTCATACTTTTAAAAAAAATACATATTAAACAATAGCCCTTTTGGAATTGGCATTTATTCTGGGAGCATCTATCGGTTGTACCAATTTCTTGTCTTAAAAAAGTTGACATTGAAGGCTTTTGTTGGAGAATTTGAAATTGTAGACTGTTTCTGGAGAAGTTTGAGATAATAGACCTTTTTCTAGAGAAGAAGAGGTAGTAGATATTTCACAGAATTGGTGAGATAGTAAAATTTTTTTTGTTTGAAAGTTGAGATTGTAGACATTTCATGGAGAGGTTGAGATTGAATAGTTTTCTTGGAAGAGTTAAGGTTGTTAACTTTTGAAAGAGTGGTTGAAATTGTAGAATTTTCATTTGAACTTTTCATGAAGAATTAAGGTTGATTTTTTTTTGAGAATTTGAATTCTAGCATTTTCCTGGAAAAGTTGAGATTGTAGACTTTTCTAGGAAAAGTTGTGATTCTTCAAGAAAGTGAGATTACAGAATTTTCTTGGAGCAGATAAGATTATTGACTTTACCTGGAGAAGTTGAGATTGTAGAAGTTTCCTGGAGAAGTTGAGATTGTAGAAGTTGACAAAAGTGAGATTCCAGAGAGACATTTCATTGAGAAGATGAGATTGTAGACTTTACCTTGAGAAGTTGATTATTGGTTGATATACATGTATACTAAGCTATTCTGTGATTGATGGGTAGTTCTGTATTGATAAATTTGTTTGTACTGATCTGATGTGACTTTAGAATGTGAGTGTCTCTAAATTCCTCAGCTGTTTGCAAAACAGTTGGTTTTTTGACCATTATTTATTGACATACATATTTATCCAGAATATATTATTTTGAAGGACCATTTCTTGTAAATGCTCAGATCCAAGTATTCCTTACCAAAGGATATAAAACAGTTTAGATTTTAGTAATACTAGTATTCCCTGATAAAATCTTGAGTAAATTCTTGTTCAGAATTTCAAACCAATTAATCATTTTCTGAAAGGGATTGACACAAACTTACATGTACTTCACTTCATTTGGGAAGATTTGAGGAGTCAGGATTGTAATCAAGTCTTACTTTAGTTTATTTTATTTCAGACTATCTATGCACCAAGTAGAGTGACCTTGAAAGGTATAAGAGAAAGTAAACCAGTATCATACAGTATGAATTTTACTTTATGTGAGGCAGATGATATAAGCACATCAGCACCTGTTCATCGCTTAGCAACCAAGGCACAGATTAAACTTCTGCAGGATGAGGAATCATCTATCTACCTTCAAGGTGAAGAACACAGGCAATTCAATGCATACATAGCTCTATGTGGTCAAGAGATTAATAAGTAAACATAAATGTGCTTAAAGTAATTGTTGAAAACTCGTTTTTTATCTGGAGCATATCTTCTTCATCAGTGGAGGGATTTTAGTATTGCTTGATATTAGTGTTCACCATCATGAGATGTAGTGTTGCACACATGAATCAGGTCTCTAGGTCAGATGTCAAGGTCACACTTAGAGGTCAGATTAAAACACTTGTCCAGAGCAAAACTTCTACATGCATTGAGGGATTTTAATATAACTTGTCACAAATGTTCATCCTTGTGAGACGGAATGTTTCGCAAAAAAATTTAGGTCCTTTGGCCAAGATCAAGGTCACACATAGAGGTCAAATGCCAGATAAAAGTGTGAAAATGTGTGTATGGACCATTTAGTCTTTATGAATTAAGGGATTCTGTAACAAATGTTTACTATCATGAGATTGAGTGTTACACGCATAATCCATTGTCCAGATGACACAAATTTACTAAAATGTTATTTAATTGTTTGTGTACATATACTCGTTTGATCATACATTTCACACATTTATCAAAAGTGCATGAAATAATTTCTTCAGCTAATATATGTACATTGCTCTTGTTCTCAAATTACAACCTTCTGGTTTTAAATGAAACATTACCTTCTTTGGTTGCACAGTTTCACTTACATCTCAGCACTGAAGCTTAATGTACGCCAGTTTGAAACAAGAATTAATGTCCACATGCTTTGAAGAATTGTAACTTAGAATAGCACAAATGTTCATTATTAGTAGACAGAATGCCATGTGCAAAATTCAAGCCCCTGTATAATTTCATGTACTTTGGACCTGGTATAAATTCATTCTTATAATTTTGTCCAGACGTCAGTTTTCATTTCAATTTTTCCGTTTGTTGGACTCATATATGAACTAATCTTCAAGTTCATTTAAAATGTATGTTACACTATTCAGCTCTAGGAATAGTGAAACTTGCTTCCCTACTAACACCTCTTTTTAGCTCACCTCGTGAGATTTAGGATTGATCAGTGTCTGTCGAACGTCCACACTTAGTTTGTTAACACTCTAGTGTTCACATTTTTACCTCAATTGTCATGAAACTTAGTCAGGATTTTTGTCCCAGTAATAACTTGGACGAGTTTGAACATGGGTTACCTGTGATGAAAAACAAGGTCACATGGTCCAAAAATAGAAAAACCTTGTTAACACTCTAGAGGCTACTTTTTCAGTCCAAATAATCTGGAAAATTGTCAGAAAGGTTGTGTCGATGACTTCTAGCTTAAGTTTGAATTAGGGTCATCTGTGGTCAAAAAGGAGGTTACAGAGCCGAAATATGTAAAACCTTGTTAGCATTCTAGAGGTAACATTTTCAGTCCAAATAACCCGGAAATTTGTCAGAAAGGTTATTTCAATAATTTCTAGTTCAAGTTCGAATATGGGTCATCTGGGGTCAATTAACCAGGTCCATAACAACCTTGTTAAAAGCAGTCATACTCAGGTGAGCTATATAGGGCCATCATGGCCCTCTTGTTAAATTTTATGCCCACATCTTCACCAAAAGCTTTTGTGATGGACATATATTGTGAAAATGGCATTCTTGTTCACATTGCATGAACAGGTTTGTATTTTTGCTCAATATTTAATGTCATGTCTTACAGATGACTACAGCTTTTGTTCTGAAACTAGCAAGATCCAAGGTAATAGACGGAAAGTTATAGACCTTAGTCATAATGGCAACATCATATCAAAATACACAGCATTTGTTGCCATAGATACAGAGGGTAAAACAGTTGAACGTAAAAGTACAGAGCGGCCTTGTCCAGTTCCAACCCTATCAGATGATTTTCAAAAAGGGATGGAGGATGTAAGTTTAGGATTACTAACAGAATTTTTGCCTCAACCCCTTTTCCATCTTTTTCAGTTATTAAAATAGTTACACTTTTGCCTGCATGTTTGATGCAGTTCTAAAACTTTTAGTATTTTGGTATTTCTTTTTGAACATAAAATTCTAGTAAAACTGTTTGTTTTTTCTTGTAGCCTATGTATAGATGTTTGACTGGGGTCTCGTCTATATTTAGTTTAATTTTTTGTCATGTGAAATCATGAAATCATAATCAATTGATAAATCTATAATAATCATTTACAGATAAATATGAGAGGTTGTAGTCTTGAAGTCTGTGGATTATTGGATTCTGGCTTGGTAAGACTAGCTTTCATTTTATTCTATCAATATTTTTTTGAGCAGTAGAGTAAGCTTTTGAAGTCTGCAGAAAAGTTCATGTTTTAACATAGAAAAAAACTTCAGTCTCCTTCCTGTCTTTACATAGAAACAGAACTGACTTACGTTTAATTTTATTTATCTACAAACTATTAACTGTGTATTTAGGGGTGCATTTTTGAATTATCTCCCTTAAGTTAATAATGCTAGTCCAGAATATATCTCCTAAGCTGTCTGTGATATCTCTGTCCATGAAACAACACTGTTTTAGAAACTAGTCAGAGGAAGTGCAGTGTCAAAGAACCATATCTCTAATTTGCTTAGTTTTTTTAATTATCTCCCTTTATAATACTTAGTAATTGTTGTCCGGAAATTAATTTGAAAAGTATTGAAGGAATATGATTGAAACTTCACACAGTCATAGATACTAGTGAATGAAAGTGCACTTTTCAATAACCTTATGTCTACCTTGCTAATCTGTCTAATTCTTTTAATTATCTCCATTAAAGATACTTAAAATATTTAATAATGCTTGTCCCGAGTACAAGAACTAATCATCAACGATATCTCATTGAAAATCCACACAGTTATAGAGACTAGTGAGGGGAAGTGTAGTGTCAAAGAACCATTACCCTACATTACTTAGTTTATGAACTATCTCCGTTTATGGTGCTTAATTATGCTTGTATGGAGAATAACTTCAAAACTGATTAAGGAATTTCATTAAAACTTCACATAATGATAGAGAACAGTGAGAGGAAATGCAGTGTTTAATTCTACCTTGCTTAATTTTTATATGCCCAAACCAGGCATATTATGTTATGGTCCAGGGTGTCCATCTGTCCGTCTGTTAGCAATTTGGTTTCTGGAGGATAAATTGAGTACTCATTGGCCAACAGTCATTTCCTTTCATATGATTATTGCTCACATTGAGTGGAAAACCCCTATTGATTTTGGAGTCAGTAGCCTAAAGGTCAAGGTCACATAGACGTTAACATTGAAAACCATTTCCATCATGTAACTTGACTATCATTTGTTGTAGAGACTTCAAACTTTATATCATGATTGCACTCATTAAGTGGATGACCCCTATACATTTTGGGGTCAGTATGTCAAAGGTCAAGGTCACAGTGACCTAAATGTTTAGAATCATTTACACTGTTTAACTCGACAGCCATTTGTCATAGAGACTTCAAAATTCATAAAATTGTTGCACACATTGATTGAATGACCCCTATTGACTTTGAGGTCAGTAAGTAAAAGGTCAAGGTCACAGTGACCTTCACATTTAAAAACCATTTCAGCCATGTAACTTGACAATCATTTGTTGTAGAAATTTTAAACTTTGTATCGTGATTGCACACATTGAGTGGTGACCCCTATACATTTTGGGGTCAGTATGTCAAAGGTCAGGGTCACAGTGTCTTAAATGTTTAGAGTCATTTACACTCTGTTACCCATTAACCATTTGTCATAGAGACTTCAAAATTCATACAAAGTTTGCACACACTGAGTGAATGACCCCTATTGATTTTGGGGTCAGTAGGTCAAAGGTGAAAAAATGCAAAATTTAAAGCAAATCATTTAATTTTAAAGCCTAAGTTTTCCTACCTTATATTATAAATGCTTCATACATTGTGTACTTACAAAAAAACACCCTTTGGGCATATAATGCTCCGCCCAGCGGTGCTCTTGTTTATTTATCTCCATTAATAATAATTACAAAAGTTAAATAATGCTTGTCTGGAGTATAACTTCTAAAGTATCAATGATATCTCATTTTATCTTCACACAGTTATAGAGATTAGTGAGAGGAAGTGCATTGTTAAAACACCATCACTCTACATTACTTAGTTTTTAGCTCACCTGAGCACAAAGTGCTCAGGGTGAGCTTTTCTGATCAGTCTTTGTCCGTCGTCAACTTTTCATTCAAATGACATCTCCTCTGAAACCAAAGGCCCAGATTAACTGAAACTTGCGTGGGATGTTCCTTGCATGAAGCTCTACCAAGATTGTTCAAATGGTTCTGGTCCATTCAATTTCTGGTGCACTGGAGCTCAAATTAGATTTTAAAAATTGGATCTTTAAAAATCTTCTTCTCCGAAACCACAAGGCCTGGAGCTTAGATATTTGGTATGAAGCATCATCTAGTGGACCTCTACCAAGTTTGTTCAAATCATGGCTCCTGGGTCAAAAATGGCCCAGCCCCGGGGGTCACATGTTTTACATAGAGTTTTATAGGAAAAACTTTAAAAAATCTTCTTGTCGGAAACCGCAAGGCCTAGAGTTTAGATACTTGGTATGCAGCATTGTCCAGTTGACCTCTACCAAGTTTGTTCAAATCATGGCTCCTGGGTCAAAAATGGCCCCGCCTCAGGGGTCAAATGTTTTACATAGAGTTATATAGGAAAAACTTTAAAAAATCTTCTTGTCAGAAACCGCAAGGCCTAGAGTTTAGATACTTGGTATGCAGCATTGTCTACCAAGTTTGTTCAAATCATAGCCACTGGGTCAAAATAGGCCCCACTCCGGGGGTCAATTGATTTTACTTAGGCTTATATAGGAAATCTTTTAAAATCTTCTTCTCAGAAACCACAATGCCTACAGCTTGTATGTAGCATTGTCTAGTGGACCTCTATCAAGTTTGTTCAAATTATGTCCCCAGGGTCAAAATTGGCCACGCCCCAGGGTTCTCTTGATTTACATATATAGGAAAAACATGAAAAATCATTTTTCTCCGAAACTAATAGGACTAGACCTTAGATATTTGGTGTGGAGTATTGTGTTGAGAACCTTCACCAGTATTGTTTATATGTTGGCCCCGGGGTCAAAATTGCCCCCGCCCTGGGGGCCCTTAATATGTAAAAAAGGCAATTTTTTTTAAAAATCTTCTTACTGGAAACCTCAATGCCTACAGCTTAGATATTTGGTATGCAGCATTGTTTAGTGGATGTCTACCAAGTTTGTTCAAATTATGTCCCCTGGGTCCAAATTGGCCACGCCCCAGGGTTCTCTTGGTTTACATATAGTTATATTGGAAAAACATGAAAAATCATTTTTCTTCCAAACTTATAGGACTAGACCTTAGATATTTTGTGTGGAGTATTGTGTTGAGAACCTTTACCAGTATTGTTTATATGTTGGCACCGGGGTCAAAATTGGCCCCACCAAGGGGGCCCTTAATATGTAAAAAAGGCAATCTTTGAAAATCTTCTTACTGGAAACCTCAATGCCTACAGCTTAGATATTTGGTATGCAGCATTGTTAAGTGGATGTCTACCAAGTTTGTTCAAATTATGTCCCCTGGGACAAAATTGGCCACGCACCAAGGTTCTCATGGTTTACATATAGTTAAAAAGGAAAAACATAAAAAATCATTTTTCTTCCAAACTTATAGGACTAGACCTTAGATATTTGGTGTGGATTATTGTGTTGAAAACCTTTACCAGTATTGTTTATATTTTGGCCCCGGGGTCAAAATTGGCCCCTCCCCAGGGGCCCTTAATATGTAAAAAAGGCAATCTTTAAAAATCTTCTTACTGGAAACCTCAATGCCTACAGCTTAGATATTTGGTATGCAGCATTGTCTAGTGGATGTCTACCAAGTTTGTTTAAATTATGTCCCCTGGGTCAAAATTGGCCACGCCCCAGGGTTCTCTTGGTTTACATATACATGTAGTTATATAGGAAAAACATGAAAAATCATTTTTCTTCCAAACTTATTGGACTAGACCTTAGATATTTCGTGTGGAGTATTGTGTTGAGAACCTTTACCAGTATTGTTTATATATTGGCCCCGGGGTCAAAATTGGCCCCGCCCTGGGGGCCCTTAATATGTAAAAAAGGCATTTTTTTTTAAAAATCTTCTTACTGGAAACCTCAATGCCTACAGCTTAGATATTTGGTATGCAGCATAGTCAAGTGGATGTCTACCTAGTTTGTTTGAAAAATATCCCTGGGGTCACTATTGGCCCCGCCCAAGGGGTCACAAGTTTTAAATAGCAGTATAGAAGAAAATCTTTAAAAATCTTCTTGTCTGAAACCAAGGCCTAGAATTTTAAAATTTGGCATGAAGCAAGCTTTATCAAGCTTTTTGAAATTATTAGATTAGGTTAAAGGTCACAGAGGCTAAAAATAGATTTATCTACTGTACCTCTTAGAGCCTTCATTTATAGATCAATATCTTTGATAATTAGTGTATAGGTTCCTCGCATGGACCTGTACCCATGGGTAGGGTTTGAGGTCACTGGGTCAAGGTCAAGGTCACCATAGCTTATAATAGATATTTCTACTTTCTGTCATAGAGCCTTTATTTATTGACTGATATTTTACATATTTGGTTTGTAGGCACTTACATATTTTCAATTAAAAAATGAAATACTGCTTAACAGCAGCCCTACAGCCAAAGTACTCAGGTGAGCGATCCAGGGCCATCATGGCCCTCTTGTTTTAATTACCTCCCTTTATAATACCTAATAATGCTTGTTAGGAAAATAACTTGAAAGTATTGAAGGAAATTGAATATAGAGAATAATAGGGTTGTGTCTTAATATGAGAAAGTTGATCTGGCAAGGTGTAAGAATTTATTGGGTGAGCCGATTCGGAGTGGCAGATGTTACATGTTAAAGGTGTTATTACAGATACTTGCAATGCAGGGTGGCTCAGCCGACCTGCTTAGCTCAATAGGTAGAGCACTGGATTAGTAATCCATTGGTTGTTGGTTCGACCCCTGGGCAGGGCAAAATTTCTCAGTGACAATTGATCTCAGCCATTGTATCTAATGTTCATGTGTCTCTCACCACTGATTCAGAGTAGATCATGTGGGAACAGTAGTCAGTCACTTGCGGAGGAATTGGCAATTACTGGTTAGTTATCCAGGAAAACCGGTTAGGTGGACTGACTACCGAGCTTAACCTATATGTTGAAATTGGCGTTAAACCTGAAAAAAAAAAGGGTGGCTTTGTCAACAAACATGACACTGTGATTAGCAAACATTTACTTCACACTTTCTGTGCATTTGATAAGAATTTTCCGTGTTTTAGTTAAATGTTTGGAATGATTTAACTTGATAATTATTTTTAGGCATTTGGCATAATTGGAGACTCAGTAGATGAAATGGACTCTGCTATGGTGAGAGAATTTGTTAACTTGTGAAATGTCAAATTCCTTCAACAATCAGTACAAAATATGTGGGTGATGTATGTATATTCAGGTGATATGGAAAGAAAAAAATTGTCTTGAAAGCACAAACAAATTGGAAGCATTTTATTCATCAACTAATTTTGACAAACTTTGTTGTATAGTAAGCAGAAGAATGTGCACTAAGAAAGTCTGTGTTTTAAGGCTTACATGAAACTTGTCTGAAAGAAAAAAAAAACTTCCTGTAATACAGGAAAAGTAAAAAATAGTGACATACATTTATTACATGTATATATTGAATGTTTTAAATAGTGTTTATTTTTCTGTATAACATCATCATGTGCTTGTATTGTCAAAATTAGTAAAATTTGATATTTACACATCTTCATAGTTAATATTAATCAAATCAAATGCTGTTGTTTTCTTACTGCTTTACCTGAAAATGACATCTCAGACCATTTGGTATATACAAAATGTTCCTAACATTTTGAAATTATAATCTTGCTGTATTCAAATAGTAATAATTCTAGGTACAGAGAAACTTGTTCTGCCATTGAATTACGGGGTTGTCTCAAGGAAAGCATTAGTGACAAAAAAGATTTATAGCAAAACTTTTCAAGTGTAGGTGATAAATACTGCCACAGGTTTACATAGACATAAAATGTTTGACAAGGTATTGTTAATGAAAACTTGAAAGACAATGCTGACAGTCAAGTTTCTCAGATACAATTGTTTTTGTAGCCTTCAAGTAGAGTGATGAGCTTGGAAGCATGTTCACTGAATGTTGGAAACTATGCATTGGTGAGAGTCTTTGATATAGTAACATCCATTGGAGCCAGGATTGTTTAAGGAAATGATAAGATAATAAGAAGTAGCAGATCCATTAGTTACAATGTTTTATATCAGGATATTTGATGTCTACATTAAGATTAAGAACTTGGTTGAAGACAGAGATTATTTACTTTTTAGAGAAACAAGACTTCATCCATTAAGTACATGTATACTGGCTTCCACTTTGATGAATTTACATGTAGTTTGAAATTTTTTGAAATTCAAGTTTAGATTTTTTTAAGTCTAGGATTTTAGAAATGGTGCACTAAAAAGACCTTGTTTTTATGCCACCGAAGGGAGGCAGATATTTTTTGAATTGTCTGTCTCTCTGTCTGTCCGCTTTTTGTCTGGTCCATTACTTTGTCAGTCATGGATGGATTTTGAAATAATTCTGCATAAATGTGTGGCACATTGAGACAATGTGTCACATGCAAGACCCAGGTTTGTAGGTCAGATGTCAAGATCACAATGTACTTGAAATTTTCATGAAAGTGCATAGATCATGTTGATGGTCGTCAACAGTTCTGTCATTCCTGGATGTATTTTAAAATGACTTGGCATAAATGTGTTGGACATGATTGCACAAGAATCCAGCTCAGATGTCAAGGTGACACTTGTACGTCCAAAGTCATGGTATGAATATTTCATAAAAGTGCATTGATGGTCCTGTCCGGTCAACAATTCTGACATCCCTGGAAATGACTTGGGATAAATGTCCTAGACATGTTGCCAACATGTTGCGCGCAAGAATCAGGCCTCCACCTATTATGCATATACACAGAGTATTTATCTCAACTGACAAACAACATATATGTTTAATTCTTTTGTTGTTAGTTGTCATTTATGATAATTACTGTCAGTTCAATTATTTATGGTATTATAAATTTATCAGTGGGGAGATGCATCTACTATGCTAGCGAAAATGAAACAAGTTAAAAATAAATGATACAGTCACAGTGATCACATGTAAAAGGTCCTTCCGCTTTGGCTGACACCAGCAATTTCAAAGACAGTTAACCTCCAAACAATAAATATGTTTAGTTATTTATGTTTGTTTAAACGTGTGCCTTCATCAGCCCACTGACATGTGTATGTTAACATTCCATTCTTATTTCTCACTTCTAGGAAACTAATTGAACAATTAATCCACTTGAATGTTTAATTGGTAATGAAAGATTGATCAAGAATTTATTGCAGAATTCCAAACTTCTTCAGTGCCACTTCAAGTGCTTTTATTGTATCTGTCTCTGAACAGATTTTATAAACAGTCTTTAATTTTTACTACATTGTATATGACTCCATTTTTCATGTGTTTCAGGCACCTGCTACTGCCAGAAAAAAACGTAGTGGTGGTTTGTTTGGATGTGGTCCAAATTTGTCAAAAATGTTTTCAAAGAAATCAAAGAAATTGAAGGGTTCAAGGCCAACCTCTGGTAATATAAGAATTATAAATTTGCAACTATTTACCATTTCTTTCCAGGCTATAACTGTTTTAAAGTCTCTTTTAAACCACAATTATCATCATTGAAATCCTGTTAATATTTGGCTTACATCTTTAAGTTAGATTAGACATGCTGATTACTACGGAATCTCATCTGGGCTATGTAAAATATCGCCCATCTCACTCTCTCAGGTGAATATTTATACTAGCGATTCTTTTTTTAAATGTCATCTGTCAAACAGGCGATATTTTACATAGCTAAAACAGGATCCCATAATTATATTACCTCTCTTATCAGAACCAAAGAGACCTGAAGATTCTTGTTTATAGCATTCTTTTTTTTCCTTTTGCAACCCAAAATTTCTACAACTTACTATGTTTATGTCTACTTGAGTAGATTCTGTCACTAATGGTATTCCACAGAAACAGTGCTACATAAAAGCATGAGAGTTTATGTACTTGATTAGGGATGATTGGACAATACACCTGTAAAATATTGATATAATCCAGTTAAACTGACAGTTACACAGTGAATTATACACACAACTATACATTGTAATGATGAAACTAGAAGAAAAAATAGAAACAAAGACTAACACTAAAGCCAGGATTTCTTTTTGGAAACCTGCAAAAGAGTTTTTTAAAGTTTGGATTGTGTCACATCTAGCCTAGTTCTGTGGTGATTTTTCAGTACTTTTTTACAACCCAGCTTCAAATTAGGGTTTATAAACAATACTACTTTTTGCTCAAGACCAAGATTATTATTGAAGTGGTGGAGGCTATTTAGTCAGTCATTTAGTATTTCATGGATGTGATTATTAATAATTATTAAATTACCATGTTTAGTATAGGCATAATCTGTGGAGCAATAGTTGTTAATATTTATCAAAAGAGACATATGTGATCTAGTAAATAGACCTTGGCAGTTGATTAAATTTGAATATTTCCCTACTTCTGACATGTATTTTGGCTTTAGGGACTAATACATTTGTATTTTCTGGTCATGATATATATTGCTTGCTATATGTTTAAAGAAAGACAAGTCCATTTTAAGAAATAAGCAGTGCAATGTAAGATTCATACAAAAGAATGGTATGTCACAGACTGACTTGTTCTGTTAAGAATTAGAGTATGTATGTTTGTGATTAGTCTTCTCTGGCTATATTATACATGAATGGGTTTGATTGTAGCTCCAGCTGATGCAGTTGATGCAATAGACAGTGCTGATGTGGCATTGCTTGAAGATGACACAGACAGAACTGCAGTAAAGAATGGTAAGAGTTTGAATCAGATGCTTATTTCCTTCTAGTTAGTGCTAGGCAGGGAAAGAAAGGAAAAAAATTATTATATTTGCAAATCAGTGTCTAGAAGATACATAGTTAATGACACTTTTAAGGTTGATACAGCTGGTAAAGTATTTCATCCAACAATTTCCTTCATGGATTGAGGCCAGTATGGAAAAGAGAAAAAGAATAGCTTCTCACAACAGAAATTCCATAGGAAGACAGTTTATAACTTCTAGTGTCTAATATCAATGTGTAGGTTTTGAATTATATCTCCAAACTGAAATGGCGATTTAGAGGAGGTTGTAGTGTTAGCACAAGTATATGAACAACTATACTGCTGTTAAGAATGTTCTAATTTAGATGTTTAGGCAGGTGCCAGTTAAGTTGTGACACCTATGAATGAACAAAGGTATATTACAGAGAAATCTGAGAGAACAGACAGTGATATGATGTCAGTACTTGCATTGCAACAGTTACATGGACAGTGGAGTGTTTCAGACCAGCTAATGCAACTTCTTTGTATAAAGAAAGAGGACTTTGAAAAACTAGACTTTTCTAAGGTAGTTTTTTTTGTTTTGTTTATCTCACTTTATTGTAAAAAAAAAGACTTTCCTATAGTAAGGTATGTAATTTATTGCCTGATTTGAATAAATCCTTACAAAATCAAGGAAATGAAGAAGGAAAGTGAAATCTGACTGTGACATAGTTCATATTTGTCTTTAGAAGATTAGACAAGTATTCCTTAGAAAAGTTAATGCTGCTAGACAAAATGGGAAACCAATTCTGTTGTTGAAAAGATGGAAAGAGAGACATATATATTTCAGAGCATTTCATACAGGAATTAACTTTGTTTAGTTTTCTGTTCTTTTACATCAAGTATTGTGGCCAGTTCTTGGTGTAAAGCTAAAGTTCGTGAATCCACAGCATATAACAAACATAACTATGTGCTTCTTTGTGATAGTCTTGTTTTTGGTAAAAAAATAAAACTGTACGTCTTTGTTGAATTGTGTAAATGTGGGGGAAGGATCCATCAATGACTTTTGCTTACCTAAAAGGCTTAACAATAAGGATGTATAATTGGCTGTAATTGTTCTTTTAAATGTTTACAGGAATCCGATGTTGTGTGTACTGTGGTTGTGATAGGGTGGTTAAGGAAAAAATTTCCACATAGAAAGGAGGAGTGGCAGATGATTGAGACAAAGGCTTTGAATTGGTTATCATCACATGGACTTGACAAACCAGCAGATGATGTGATAAAACAGGAAATTCAAGTGTTGTGGCCAGAATGATCCATTGTATATTATCCAGTAAATCCATTTTCTATTTAGACTGTAAAAAAGCAACATATTTTGAGAGTTTGGTGAAGAACCTTTCTGTCTATTTGATATTGTAAATATAGATAATAGTTTCGACAATAGAGTTTTGAACCAAGCCATTGACTAGAGATAGTTATTTGGTAGATCAGTCCTGTGATACAGTTAAATGAACATCTTTTTGTGGATGTTTTTTTAAAAATTACAGGAGAAAAGTATAAAAGTGGAAATCATTGAAAGACAAGAAGAAGAATATTTCCATATTTTTCTTGTAATAGACTTGGTTACATTGGAGTACTTGTTTTGAAAGATATCACTATGGTCATAGTATAATGAATGATAATCCACAGAACTTTGGATAACAGTAATCATTTGTAGAGCAACATCCTCAGTTTTTGGAAACACTCTTTAAAAGCAGGCATCCTTTTCTATTGTCAACTGAAAGATTTCTTCCTCTACAGGCTTGCTTTTACTTTGTATAAGAGATCCTGTACAGGTGTTACACAAAAGTTCTGAATCAAATTGTATCCATCCAGTTTGGTGTCTTTTTTTGCAAAATGATAAATTATGAAAATAACAGACTACAATACTCTAAGCTGACATGATTTAGAATTAGAATCTGGGAGATACATGTATAACAATATTGATAGAAAAAGATAAACATTGCTAATTATGTAATCAACTTTATAATGTGAGAATACCATTTTATATTGTGTTGCCTTTGGTATAGATGTGTTAAGATTCAAATTCTTAAGCCAGTGGATGCCAGTGGGTCAGTTTCAGAAGTTTGATTATTTTATGTGGTCAAAAAGTAAATTGAGTTTGTTAAAACTTGCTAAATGTGTAAAAGAAGCATTACAGATACACAAAAATACTGTTATATAAGTCCACTGATCTATTTTTAAAATTGAAATGAAGTTATACTTACTACTGTATGAATTTTTAACATTTATATGTATCTTGTCTTAGCCATAAGTTATTTTTGCCAAAGGCACATATTTTACATGCTGAATAAACTTGTAACTTGTTGAAAGAAGTTCAATGCAAATTTCCTTTTATATTTTCTATGTATTTTTTATGCATATTTTACATTGAATATTCTGTGAGTGTTGTTATTTTAACTGTATATATTCATTTTAATTATAAAATCATTTCCATTGTATTTCATTATACTTTTTTGTTTAAGGATTACTGACAGTATAGTCCAAGAGAAATATATACCTGAAGAAGGAAAAAAAGTATTTGGTGAAAATTCATTTGAAAGTATCAGTTATTTTGCATGTTATCACATAATACAGTGCCTTTTTATCATTGTTTTTATCCATATAGTTACTTAAATTCTAAAATATCATTTGTTATTATTTACCTTCAATATTTAACCTATAAACATTTTTCATGTTTTTGTTTTGTTTGTTGGTTTGTTGTCAAAAGAAGTCTTTCTCTCATTGAGCAACCACTACTGTGCAAGGGCTAACCTTTAATCTCACACAGTTAAATACTCACCGAGTTATTTCACTTCACTGGAACCATATCTTTATGTATTTTGAATTAATTTAACATTGGTGCCCATATGGCTGCTTTCACATGTTTATATGTATAGCACAAAAAATGGAGCTTTGGAGTAATGTCTCAACTAAAAGGCAGTTAGAAGAGGAGCAAGGTGTGTGACATGTGACCCTAGGATTACAGGACCACTGATCTGCTCCAGATTGAACAGTCACCACCTGTCAATCATTCATATTGGTCATCCAATCAGATTTTGAATTTTGACACACCTTGGAGTAAAAATTTTCACTGCCATAATTCTTTCTTAATGATTATAATAAAAGTATAAACTTTATAGCCTAAATAATTGTTTCTGAAATCAATCTACATGTACTTCAAAGAGAATGGTACATTTGTACTGAGTTTAGTGGTGACATATCTACAAGACATATGCAATATATTGTATGAATAAGGATAATATTATGTGCCTTGATAGTATATAATTTCCAGATTTGTATGTTACAGTACACTTTTTTCATTAACTTACAAATGTTTGTTTAAAAAGGTAAATTAGCATTCAAATATGGTTTCGTGTTGTGGGATAAGTAAATACTCAACTTACTTTATAATCTGGACCACCAGGTCAATGTAATTTTGTGTTATTTCTGATTTCGTAAGTGTTGTAAAATGGAGGAAATATCTGTGGTAACTAGAATATTTATATTACCTGTATTTTAGATTATGACTGGAAATAAATGATAATTTTGTAAATGAGGGATGTCAGTGAGTAACCAGTTATTTCACCATTGCATTGATAGTTACAAAAATTAGTATTATACAATCTGAAAAATAATGTGAAACTAAAAAGATTTATAAAGAATCATACTAAAAAAAAACACATTTATCAGCTATATTGAAGTCGTTTAAAAGTTTAAAGTTAAAAAAAGTCAGCGGACACCTCGTCCCAATTTATCTCAACAGTCTGTAAGATGTGAAAAAGTTTGCAGTTTGCAATAATTCTTTTCACAATTTGACACATGTGCTAGTTTTTTATTTGAATTGAACGTCTTCCATCATGGACGAGTAACCTTTGCAATTATGAAAAGTAATGATCAAAAAATTATTTTGTATTATTATACCTCACGTGAACTGCCAATACTAAATTCCCATAGGCGATCGGGCTTTTAAAACTAATGTTACATTTTGCATCAGCTCAGAGGGTAACATTTGTTTTTCAAAAACCCTCCGGGTGTTATTGCTTTTTTTTTGGACACCCTGCAGAAAATTCAAGCGTTTGATGATGTCAAAGGCGCTTATTGAATATATTGACTGTAAGCGTTTAGCTGAGTTTGATTCGACTCGTTACCAAACGAAAACAGTCCTAATTAGGTATATATAACATGATCACATGTATGGTTCAGTATAATAAAATAAATAACACACATCAGCGAGGGTGATAGAGGATATTGACAACCCTCTAAAAACAATAACACCGTTCTTTCGGGTTGTCAGTATCCTCTATCACCCTTGCTGATGTGTGTTATTTATATAATGTAATACATGCAATTGTCTCAGATTTTATATATTTTTTATCTATTTTATTCTCATGTATAACTACATATTTAAGCGACTAAATTTTGTGAAGGTTTTACACAAGAGAAAACTTCAAGAAGATGTGTTATCAAATAAATGATAGAAGTTTTTTTTTTAACAAATGTACACAACTATTTGGTAAGAAGGATTTAGTACATATATATTATGTCAAAACAATGGACTAAGATTTTGGTAAATGGCTGTAACATAAGACTTGTTACGTTGGAAATTTTCATTGTTGATTTTATATATCAGTTAGGTGTTGGCTACTGTAAATAAAAAAGTACATGTAGTTCGCTTTAGCATTTATCTGTGTATAAAACGTCTATTGTAAATTAATTAACCAGTCAGAAATTCAATTTTGCGGTTATTTATAAGTTTGCAATAAATCCAATATGATGTTAATGCTTTTGTTGGTAATATTTTACATTTTACTCGCGTCATGTATTCTGTTGCGAGACATCGTGTGACATGTCACTCTTAACAAAGAGGCAAAATAATTTTCTGCTACTACTCTAAGGAATGATCTGAAAAAAAGTTAAGTAAAACTGATCTTGGAAACATTTGTAAGATTCAAGCCCACTTGCTTATACTACTATTACTTGAGTTATACCTGAATGTAGTTTATTACTGTGGTCTAAAAACACCAAATCTTGACAAATTTAAATTCAAGGCACAGCTTCAAATGTTTATTGCAAACACATATTAATCCCAAAGTAATATCATGGAATAGTGTTAAGGGCCATTGTAAAGTCATTTAATAATTCAGGTCATGTACAGTCTGTTTGCTGAAATTTTCTTTATTTCAATCTGGGGCCACACTGTACATAATAGAAATGTGACTGCCTACATTTAACACAAGTTATAATTCAAGTTATTTTTCTGAACACGTAACATGAACAAACCATACTATATTATTAACTTCATTAAACTTGCTATGATACTTATTCGAGAGATGCAAAAGCAAGAAAGTTCTAAGAAGTATTCAGTAAAGAAGTCAACAGAATTATTTCACTTCTTAGCCTCAAGCTGATTCTAGTATTCTCTTCCCCCCCATCCGATTCTAGTATTCTCTCCCTCCACCCCCCCCCCAACTTAGCTAGTGTAATTTCACTAAAAAATAGTAGAGGGAATGTCCAACATCCATTGCAATTTGCCTGTCACAGCAATGTTCCATGCAACTGACATGACCTGTGTTTTGGTAAATATGTGTAGGCTTTAATGCCTCTGCTATTTGAAGAAATTTAGAGATATCCAACCCGAAACAGGTTAACCATTTCTCTGAGTACAAAAAGTGGAGATTACAAAACAAAGAAGGCAGCAACATTTATGTAAATTGTCAGGGTCAGCACCTGTGCACTGGCAGAGACGTTGTAATATACGTCTCTGGCACTGGTTAGTAATTGCTCTGCTGTCAGCAGAAACAGAAAAATCCAAGTTTGCAAGACAGGTTAACCAAACGGACGTAGAGACAGACAGACAGACTGTTCAATCACTAGATGCTGGGGTAATTTTCAAAATCAACCATCTTTTTTTGCCACCGGGTGGCATACAGTAGTTGCACCTTCCGTCCGCCCATCTCTGCACAACTCCTATAATTCTCATTTCACTTTCACCAAACATTCACACAATGATCAGTGCATATACTCGGGCTTTTGTGAATCCAGCTTATTTTTTTGGCGAAGTTACTCTAAGCCACTTGTTTGTTTACGTTTACTTAATATTTCATCTGTGCACAACTCCTCGTACATTTCCCATCCGATTTTCACCAAATTTTCACAGAAAAACAAGTGCTTCAGTGCATATACTCCGGCTTTTGTGATTCGATTATGTTTGGCATAGTTATTGGCCTTGGTTAAATTTTGCTTAATGCAGAACTTCTCCTGCAAGTTCCGTGTGATATTCTCCAAACTTTCGTAGAATGATCATTACAAATTTCAAGAATGTTAAAGTCTTAATTAAAAAAAATAATAAAAAAAAAACATCACTTAAGCTCATCTGGTGCTCAGGTAAACCAATCTGATCACCTCGGCCTTTATGCTACACAAGAGACGAACCATACGGAAATACCCGAAGTTTTACGATTGCAGGTAAACTTAATTAAAAGTGTACAACAACATGGTAAGTAAATCCATTACAATCTTAAAATGTTTTTCCCCTGAAGCAGATTTTCAGACTTTTAATAGTAACATGCAAGGCTTTTCCTGCATTGTGTTTTGCAGAACTTTATGTCAAATTTACTGATCAAATGATTTTACTAGAGCATAATGACAAATGCACAGTTCAAAATGATAATCTACAAGGCATCACTAGAATGCACAAAACGAAGTACCTTTACCACATAGAAGAATGACAAGTGCACAATTCTGAAAGATCAACTACAAGGCGTAACTAGAATGCACAGAACATAGTTCCTTTACCACATAGGAGAATGACAAATGCACAGTTCTAAATGATCAACTACAAAGCATAACTAGAATGCGCAAAATGAAGTACCTTTACCACATAGAAAAATGACAAATACACAGAGAGAAATAATTAAATAAAGAACACAAAGACAAACATACAGATCGAAATGTTAAACTACAAGGCATAACGACAAAGGCACCTAACGAAATAACTTAGTTATAGAATATAATCACAAATGCGAAATAATTATATTACAGAGCACAATAAATAATACAATTTCTTTAATGTGCCATTGATGCTTTAGATATTTTCCAATCTTAGCCCTCTTTTCATTGATGAATTTGAGCTTTTGGTATTTAACCCTTTTAAGTGTTTAGTGCTTCGAAAAAAGGAGGTACAGAATTATATATAATTATCAACTTAATTCTAAAGTCATCAACGACGATAACTTTACAGTTTTGTCTTTTCAAGACTGTGCACATGCCCTGCTAATGATGATTTAACTTGTCTGTCTAATGTACCGATTTGTTGTCCAGTATTTCGACGAGTCACCTGCCACAGGTTTGAAGGCATTTGGTGCCAGAGGGACCTGCTGATATAACCAAAAATAACAAGACACGCTTGTAATATTATTGACATTGATTACTTAATAGTTTGAGATTTTTTTTTAAATTCCGCATCTTTAGTTATCCACAGCTTTATACACTTAAGGTTCAAAAGTAATAAACCGAAATATGTGAGAAGTACAGAAGTGAAAACTAAACAAAGAATGGTATATATTGGAAAATATCTAAACTGAGTATGGCATAGGTAAAGGAAGTGTTTATGATGATTGATCTTGATAATGTTATGTTATTTATGACTATAGTCATATATGATGCTTTCATGCGAGTCTCGTTTTAGTCGTTACATAAACTCTCATGAAGGCATCATTGGCCACGAACTTGATTTTTTTTTATCGAGAACGCGCTGAGTAACCTGCTGCCATAAATGTAAAACAGCATTCATTCCACGTGGGTCCCAGATTCCATAAATCAAATATAAATGCATTTATTGTACAAGTAAAAAGAATTAGAATTGTCAAAATGTCAGAGACACTTATTTTATATGAAATATATCGTATTCTAAAAAGCATAAACTGGAACGTCGGATCGGGGACCGTATATATTAATAGTAAGTCCCAGGTCGGATCAACATTGTGATTTTGCTTTTTTATTAGAACATTTGCACTCTGCTCTAAATCGAGATGAAAAAGAAAACACTAACCAGAAAATGTTTTTAAAATCCCGAAGACAATGTAGAAAATATATTTCTGGGTTCTCAGGCTTATTTTGATGGCTATCAAGCGCGTAGTTCTCCATAATCTTCTCTGGAGCCGTTCACTTAGAGGTAACAAATGGTAAAATGGATTTCGCGGGTGCTGGGATGGGTAGCCACTGTGTATAGTATATCCGGTTTTTCTTAGATCAAAACTGATTTCCTTGTTAAAATGTACTAAACTACCTCCACCACTGTTGTACACCGTTCACCAGAAATAGCCCATCAAAACGCCGAAAACGAAAGTACAATCGCCAACGTCGAGTTCATTACAGGTAATGTTTCAACTTATTTCTCCATCATAACGTAATCGATTTCTCCAAACTAAACAAAATTTCGAAGCTTAATATGTCTGGTTTTAGAGCAGTATTTGCTTTTTCTGCAAGTTGGGTATTTTTAATGTAATTGGCGATAAATTGTAGACTAGTTGTTGAATTTTGCAAACATTAGTGATATTTTTCACTAAATCAAGCCCAAAACGCATTTGCTGTATCAGAATCCATCTTGAATTATAAAATATAGACATTCCTCCACCTGTATGAGAGCAACGTTGGCGATTGCACTTTCGTTTTCGGCGTTTTGGTGGGCTTTTACCGGTGAACGGTGTACAACAGTGTCCACACCCGGTCCATCTATCAAGCCGATATCGACAAAGTTGCTATTCGTCAATGTACTAATCGATAATTTTCGTTGCACTAAGCGGCTTAGTTGTCAGAAAAAGGTCTTCACAGGACACTGAATCATTGAAATTAAATCTATTTTTAACAACTCTTCAAACCGAAGACGGAAAAGAAATGTTCGGAACTCGTTCGTCGTTTGACAAATTACTAGGTAAACATTTTCCTTTTTCTCGTGACTTTAGCATTTTTGTTTTATTTTGTCTCTTCCTGGACCTTGCCAGTTGGACCGTCATCAGGTCATTATAGTCCATGTCTAGCCTAATTTATTATAATGCTTAAAGTGTTGAACCGCATTTTTGGATCTGATATTTTTTAGTTGTTGGGAGCTGAACAGCTGTAAAATGTCAGCCTATGATTTCGGTTTAATTTCGTAGGCGAAATAGTGAGACTAGTCTTTGTCATATTCTAGTTGGCTTTCTGACACTTCACCCCCTGGACACTTCACCCCTAGCCTTTTTTCCCCAGACACTTTACCCACCAGGCACTTCACCAGACACTTCTGCAAAATTTGGGGCTACCTTCTAGTTAAGATGATATAATATATCTGTATATCTCACACACAGAATAGAAATGGTCCAGAGGTCAGCTGCAAGGTACGTTCATAATGATTACCACTATACAAGCAGTGTAACAAACATGATCAAAGAACTAAAATGGTCAACTTTAGAACAAAGGCGAAACCATGCCAGCCTGGTCATGCTACACAAAATAAAAAACAATCAGGTCAATGTTGATCACAATCACCTTACAAACACAAGAAACAGCAAATTCCTCATCCCACAATCAAAAACACAACATCACATTAACTCATTCTTCCCAAGGACTATACGACTCTGGAACGAATTACAGACCGAGATTAAGGCTACCCCAACTGTGCCAGCTTTTATCAGTGGACTAAACAAGTTTTATAGATTTTAAGTACTTGAAATAAATGTTTAAGTGAATCTTCAATTAAATCTTGTTTTCTTTGTTATTATCTTTTATAATTTTAATGTTCCTGACACGCGCCTGCCTAGTATAGTCAGTATTGACTTTTGGCAGTAATAAGTTGAAGTTGAAGTATATAATAGCATAAGCGAAGTGGGAGTGCAGGTGATAGCACCCAAAATCCATGGGACACTAGTAAGCAGATCTGTCAGCTGAGTTAGCCAGTTGCTGCCTAATAAGATTAAGTGCCATGGATCTACTCAGTCTTCCGTAGTACTGAGTGATATCCTCCATCCTAGCCTAATTTATTATGCTTAAAGTGTTGAACTGCTTTTAAAGATCTGATATTTTTTAGTTGTTTAACCGTTACACCTAATTTTAAATTGCATATAACCAAGCTGAAATCATGCAGAAGGAATGCTTCAGGTAATATCCTCTGCAACAGTCGCATCATTGCCTTTATCGATGAGGAATTTTGATTGCTAATATTAAAAAAATATGGCAGATAAACAGATACAAAACAAGTGCTTCAGTTTATACTATGTGTTTTTCATAGTGAAAGAGACTGGTATGATTTGAGTTATAATTTCTTATTTTAACATCATCATTTTTGTTGTAAACTCTGCAAAATATGTGACAAACAAGCGATAATATGTGCCCAACCACATACGATTGGGCGAATCCGCTTGATCAGCTGCAGATCAAATTGAGACATAGATGGTGAACAACTATAAAATGTCAACATGTAAAATCTTTGTTCCCTTTATTCTTTTACAGATTAAGGCAGACATAACTGGGTAATGATATTAGGTTAGATGTTAATTGAGCAGATATATTTCATTCTATGCAACTTTGTTTTTAGATCAAAGACTGACAGTTCTGCCACTTTTTACCATATTGCCTCTAAAAATGAGTTTGGGCACTGATTGCCCTTTTCCTGTGAACTCTTCTTCAGTATTGCATAAGCTTAATTTTTTTTTTTCCTTGTCCTTTATTTCTACCAACACATGTTAAATTACAGACAAGCTCTGTGGCTTTTGCAAAAGAATTATATATTAACAATGGATGTTATGCATAGATTATTTTCAAGCTTAATTTGTTTGTCTATACGATCATAATGTTTCACCTAAGGACATGCGGGTCTCGATACACATTGACTTGTTGCTCTGCCTGTACTGTATATCAATTAATAAGCTGGGAACCCTTTTATTAGAAAACCAGCTCATACATTTGATGCCATGCATTTTGAGAAGGCAGAATATAGACTCACCTTCCTTAATAGACATTATTCTACTTGAAGCTACATTAATATTTTAATTTATATAAATTCTAGTAACAGTAAGCCAGAAATTAGTAAGTTGTATTTATAAACTTTTGTTGATTTAATTTCAGAAAAAGCTACAAGCCAACTTTTGTTGGAGCCTGACTGGGAATCCATTCTGCAGATAACAGATTGCATAAGACAGGGTGACGTACAGTAAGTTCATTAAAACCTTAGTTCTGTAAGTAACTTTTGATGGAGTGTGGCATATGACAGAATATTGAAGCTGGTATCTGTGGTGTGGAACTACATCACTGTTTGTGCTGTCTTAATGAATAGTTAGTTAAGACTTTGATCAAGGCTTAATAATGAATTGTCCACCAGTCATGTGAGTAAGAAGTAAACTTGAACCAGCTTCATTATTGATTTCTAAATCAGCTCAGTGTATTTTTACCATCAAATCAAATCCAGAGTTTGAAGAAAGGATGTTTCTATTTGTCATAAATTTTATCTACCCTATCTAAGTCAATGTTTAAGGGAACACTGCATTTACAGATGTTGCACATGATATAAACAATGTTTTCACTGAATAAAGGAAAACTAATACTTTTGAGATGTAATTTGGTCACTGAACAATCATTTAATATGGTTATTTGCACCAGATAATATTCAGGAGATAAAGTAGGACATCATATACTTAAAGTCATTTGAAATGATTCAACTGATTTTAAGCACAATCATGAATCTGATTAATGTTTGCAGGCCGAAAGCTGCAGTGAATGGTATAAGAAGAAAGATTGGAGCAGAAAATCCACATGTATCTTTGTATGCTTTGCAGGTAAATAAATCAGAAGTTTAACTTTTGCCTGGTTTTGGCAATAGTTTTTGCCTTTCAAAAGTTTGTGACCAGCATATACCATGCTCACTCAGTACATCTGTGCAATCTGAGGATGATATGCACTGTTTGGTATACCGTCAGTTAGTTTTTAGTTAACACTTCTTAAAATAACAAATGGTTATGTAGAGACTGGGTATTGGACAGGTTGTTTTTAGAAGAGACAGTTGAGGCTTCATATGCTGCAGTTCTTTTATTATCTTGTTGATGTTAGGATGATATTTCTTTTATTTTTTTATAACAAAAAGTATAATGTCATATTGCAATTGTATGGATTCTAGGTATATACATTGACTGCTAGGCCAAGGCCTATCCTTCATTTTTGGAAATGAAAAATTTGAAACACTAGATCTGTTATCAAACTATAGGAATTGAGATGAAAAATATGTCAATATCCTGTGGACTTAAATGCTTAAGTTAAATGTCAAAAGGCATGATATAAAATTTAGAATTAAAAAATAACTTTTTTAGTGAGCCGGTCTATACCCCTGGAATACTACCTGTGGATGTCGATAGTTTTCTTTTCAGTGAAGTTGGTGTATCCAAAGCAGAGAATTCATTCTTGTCGGTTATTTGGATGAGAGATATTCATCTGTGCCAGATTGTAACTGGCTTGCTCTGCTGCAGTTTGTCAGTGGTCATTTGAAATTATTCAGTTTTTTAATTTCAGGTGCTTGAATCTTGCATGAAAAACTGTGGATCTTTGATCCATGATGAAGTAGCAACCAAGGAGTTTATGGAATTTCTGAAAAATCTGGTGCATGTAAGTTTACTGTGGTTTTTCTCAGATTTACATAAAAGATGTTTATAATGACATTTTAATGCTATGGTTTTCAGAAAAAAAAATTGTTGTCTGTGAATAAAAAGTAACAGGTAAAAAAGAGGACAGTAGAGGACTAGGTGTTAGTGTGGAAGTGGTTCATCTTCAGATCAAATTCAAAACATAGCTGTAACAAATACTGATGCTTTAAGCAGTTTTTTTTGTGTATGCAAATAACAGAATCCTTCCATCCTGTCTGAGTTAATTTCAAATGCTGGAAGCAGTGAGAAAAGAAAACTTTTAAGATTTCTGAACAAAACTTCAGAACAAGGTATTTGGGATAAATGTGATGTAATTTGACTATAGTCTTAGCACATTTTTCAACTTGTAGACTAGAGGTGATCCAGTGAAAGGGAAGATTTGTGAACTGATTCAAGTTTGGGGACACGCCTTTAGAAACGAGCCAAAGTACAAAGTTGTACAGGATACGTTCAATCTTATGAAATTAGAAGGTATGTTAGAATAGTTTGTCTTAATCTGTTTCTCAAAGTGGCTTACAGCTTCAAAACTAAAGAAATATGCTAATCAGCCATCCTTTGAATGTTGCATGGAAGTTCAAGACAACATTTTGTTTTGATGGACCTTTAAGTACTAGGATCACAACTACAATAGTTCTTATTTTACCAGCAGTATGATCCT
This sequence comes from Cyclina sinensis, assembly GCA_012932295.1. NCBI lineage: Eukaryota > Metazoa > Mollusca > Bivalvia > Venerida > Veneridae > Cyclina > Cyclina sinensis. Next base: position 42,211,886 of record JAAONU010000001.1, on the reverse strand, counting down.
TAATTTTACCAAAATCATTCTTTCGCTTTTAAATCCGTGAACATGTTTAACATATAGTGCAGTAATTTCAATGATAATGCAAAAATGAGAAAGACTCTGTGAAGACATATTTCAGCAATGCTTTAGATTGAATAGAACATGGTTCAATCATTATCTTCTCAGAGCATTTATTTTTCTATAACAGTAAAATCGGTATGATCCCGTGACTTTCATTTATTAAATAGTCTGTTACAGTTTGTTGTATTATGTTTGAAGCACATTGATTTTGTTAAGATTTTAGGCTTATTTACTACTCTATTACAGGGGATTTGAAATACTTACATCTCTAACAATGTGGCATTTTCAGGTCAAACATTTCCTCAGTTGAAAGAGTCTGACGCCATGTTCTCGGCTGAGAAAGCCCCAGAATGGAAGGATGCTGACTGTTGTTCGAGATGTAGAACGTCCTTTGGCATGGTGCAGAGAAAAGTATGAGTTCTTGAATAATTATGAGGTTCTTTTTCTTGTAAATTCTCAATTCATCATCTTTTAGTTTGTTTTCTTGCAAATTTTGTCTCTTATTCTTACTGAAAACACCTGGCTTAGTGTCTGTGTTAATGTTTGAGGGACAGTTATTAGCTGCTAAGCAAACAAGAGTTTTGGAGATGGTAAGTCGGAACCAGGCCATGTAACAATGCAGACCTTGAACAGGTATGTTGCCAGTGTAGCTGGGTACAGATTTATAGGTGAGAAATTGATAAGGCTGAACCATGTGGCTTGGTAGGTCAGTTGGTAGGGTGTCTGCCCTGTAAGCAGAAGACTCTGGGTTCAAGTCCCGGTCGCTCTATGGTTTTTCACCACTTGTAACACCAGGAACTTTAATGGTGGTCTTAATATGTGGTAGTTTGTGGTAGTGCTAGCAACTTTGGGGACCTTTAGATCAATGACTTTGAATAAATGGTAAATTTGTCAAATTAGAGACAGTGTAAATGCTGTAGTTTGCATTGCTACCAACTGAAATTTAGCTTACGATTTAGTTTAGTTTATTTATTTCAATATATAGTACATTTGTATTGTATTTTCAGCATCACTGTAGAGCATGTGGGGATGTTGTTTGTCAGAAATGTTCCTCCAAGAATTCTATTATACCCAAGTTTGGGATAGAGAGGGAAGTGAGAGTATGTGATTCTTGCTATGACAAAATCAACAAGTAAGTTCAGAACACTAGAATGAGCACTATAAAATAATCTCTGTTATTTTCTGTAGAAACTGGCTTTCATTATTTAATTTTTAAAGTTAAAAAAAATCCTTGGCTAAAAGAGGGAACAGGCAAAGCTTTTTTCTGCAATCAACTGTGGATGATGCGGTCTCATAAATATTTTTATTAATTATTCAAATTAATTTCAAGTATGAATTATGTTCAGGCCATGAAATTTTATGAAGAAAGATAATAAATTTTGAGAATGATGCCTTTATGGGTCATTTAAGCTTTATCCTGAAGTCAGTGTGCAACACGTACATATAGTTTCGGCTGCTACACAGTGCAGTCCCAAGACATTTTACTATAGTTTTATGTTAAGGCAAAGATGTATTCTTAGTATTTCTGTTTTGAAATGAATGAGTAATGATAATTTTTCAGAAGCACTGGTGCTGGGAAATCAGATGATGATCTGCCATCTGAATATTTGAACAGCCCACTGTCAAAGCAGTCCCAGGTATGGAGCTCTGATAAATTTGTTAAGATAGTTTGTGAAATGACTTGTCTGTAAGTTGTTGGAAATTGCTGTTATTGGAATGTGAACTATCATTTATCACAGTTGTATGTAGACGATAAAATTATGACTGTTGTCTTTCCATAATTATTTCATATTTACATATTTCAAGAGTTTCCAAGTTTATTAAAGTTTTTTTTTGTTGTTGAAAAAATGCTTTTATCAAGATTGTTTTACACTTCAGAATCTACACCATTTACATTTTAGAATCCTCCTCAGAAAACAGAAGCTGAGATACAGGAGGAAGAAGAACTGCAGCTGGCTATAGCTTTGTCTAAAAGTGAGGAGGAAAACAAGGCTAAGGAGGTAATAAATATCTGTTCAGGGAATGTCTGTGATTGGTAATGGAGTATGGCTAAAGAGCTAATATACATGTAGCATGTTTGTAAGACAGGTAACAGAGTTCTGAACACACAGTGATTGACAAGAGCGGATATTAACTTGCCCACTTACTGTTAGTCAGTTCAGTATGTCAGCACTACTTGTACTCTATCAATAATCTCTGCCACTTTGTCCTTTGATAAAGATACTGCCTTGGAGATGTTCCTGAAGCATAATTTTCCAGGTAGCTCATATGCCAGGGTTCCAACTTGTTTATCTTTGTATCGAAAAAAAAGAAGAAAAAAATTGATTTCATTTGAAGTTATGTTCATTTCAGTAAAACATTTATATGTATCCCACCCCAGTAAGGCGAAATAAAGAATTTTGAAATTGGTGGTATCTTTATATAGGGTGTTCATTGCTTGTTTGAAAAACTTCTAAAGAGGGTTGGTCCATTTTGAAAATGCCTTCCTCGGGAGATGTGTTGTGGAATGGTCCTAAGATGAGAAATAGTTTCGTTGTTTACATAATTTGAATTGAAATGTAATTATGATTTTAATAATCGCATGTTGGCAGATCTTTTTGATGTATGCATAATTATTGTTTTAAAAGAAATATTTCATATTTCCAGAGGGAAAGGATGAGAAACATGTATGGTATATATGGCAGTGTGAACAAGGACACGAAAACGTCAGCCTCACCTGTACAACAACAACAACAACAACAACCAGCTGTAAGTCTATATAATGTTTTAAATATCTTGCTGTTCACTTATTTGTTAATATTTATTGTTAGATTCCCACAATGTTCCTTTCAATTGTTTTAAGACATATTTTTACCATGTACAGTAACAGAATGTGTATTTCTGACTCAGCTATGGCCAGTAAGATAATTTCATTTACCAGGCCTCATTTTTACACATCTTTTTAAGAACAGCATTATTCTTTAAATGTTGAAAATTGTTTTATCTAATTAGTAACTTACTTGCATATATACTGTGGCATAAAGGCTTAACAGCTGAACGTTTGTGTATTATGGCTATGTGTTGGAGTATCATTTCTATTTTTGTTCACATAAACATACTTTATTAAGGTATAGGGTATAAATATGGTATTACAGAGTTGCTTTTTTATTTAATAAATCAAAAGCTAATAAGCATACAGTGTTTCCATCAGATGCCTCTGTTGTTTCAGACTGTATCAGCACCCATGATAGATACAGCTGACATGGACCCAGAACTGGCAAGGTACCTGAACCGAAACTACTGGCAACAGAAGTCAGAGAACATCAAGACAGCCACAACCACCCAGCCATCAGCTCCAGTAGCCCAGGTAGAACCCAAGAACACACAGGGTGGTGGAAAAGTACAAGAGGTAAAAAGACAGTTGAATCTGATATGCTGAATTTCACATCTCCTATATTTGTTGAATGTAATTTTAAGCTTGAAGTGTAACATACATTTACTAGGCAGGCGAATTTGCAGTAAAGAATGGCCATAGCAGACATAAGATGTTACCAGTACATAGGGATGCAAAACTTGTTAAAATGGCAAAGATTAGACAGAGTATATAGAAGCCCTGATTTGATAAAACAGAAATTTGTTATTAGAGACTGCTCCGAACTGATTTGATGCAGTTTTAGCTATGGAATATTACCTCAGATTGAAATATTGCATAGTTTTTTTTAATTGCAAGCAAGTGAAGGATTAAACACTTGAATACTGAATATTTGACTTAAATGTTAGATTTTTTTATATAATTGTCAGTGTGACTAGAACTACTGATGTCTAATATTTTCTCGTGATAATTATTAACAGTACAGTATTGTGTCTATGTAGGCATATCAGAATGGTGAAACAGAGGAAGACCCTGATCAGTTCTTGCATGCATTGAACAGCAGTGTGGAGATATTTGTAAACCGTATGCGCAGTAACTCCCAGAGGGGTCGTAGCATTGCTGTGGACTCATCGGTACAATCGTTATTTAATGTAATCAGTAACATGCACCCTCAACTGATGAAGTATGTACAACAACAAGAGGATCTTAGAGGTAAGCTTGAATGACAGTTTTTGAACTTTGTACTCATGTACATGTAATTGTCTCTCACACAATCTATGCTTGAATAAGTAGGAATAATGATTTAGTTGATCAGTCATATAGTTCAGTGTTAATATGACTGCTCTTTCTTAGTGTAAAATAGATTCATATAGTTTCTGTTGGGGAGATATGTTAAGTATTGGTCCTGAATTATGGTTATGACAACTTAAGGAACTAGTGACATTATAGATGAGCATTTAGGCCAAAAACCAGATTAATTTCACATTCAGCTACATAACTTTGAAACATCAAGCTTAAATTTATCATTGAAACATGATTGAGGGTATCTTGATTGCATGAAATTATAGTGTACTGCAACATCATCATTTGGATCTTTCGGTACTTTCCTTGATAAAGGTGTTAGATAATGAAAAAAATATCATACGGTCTGTTACTGATTGAGAGAGTAACGTACAGATGAACATACTGTTTGTTATGTGTACATGTACCTTTATTTAAATTAAATAAGCTAGGAATGTAAATATTGAATGAAGAAAGCTGAAATATGCAAACATAGGACTCATAAAAACCTTATGTATTACAGCCCAGTATGAGAGTTTACAGGACAAGTTAGCACAGTTACGCGATGCTCGCGAGGCTCTGGATGCCCTGAGAGAAGATCATAGGGAGAAGAAGAGGCGTGAGATGGAGGAACTGGAGCGTCAGAGACAGATACAGATGGCCCACAAACTGGACATCATGAGGCAGAAAAAACACGTAATATATTTATTTAGGATTTTAACAAAACATATATTTTAGAAAATAGTAAAATAAAACACTTGACCATATGGATTCTTGTTGTGTAAGGTTTTGGCATTAAGTTGGAAGTGCATCTTTTCTGTGACAGCTCATTTCTAATGATTGTCTCTGCCACTGCAGACATAAGTGGATACCAGCTTGGTCTGTAACTATATCAGTAAATGGATTTGCCAAAAGAAGAACTCTCAGGAATGACTGTTTTGACGGGAGCATACAAAGAGATGTATTTGCCAGAAACTTACTTTATGATGTTTTTGATGGAAGTAGGTTTCTTTTTTTATTTGATTTTCTTATATTTTCAGGAATACCTGGAGATGCAGCGGCAGTTGGCATTGCAGAGGTTACAGGAACAGGAGAGAGAGATGCAAATGAGGTTTGAACAACAGAGACAGCTCACACAGATGAGACAGATGCAGAATTATGGAGGTTACAACCAGGTAGTGGACCAGTTTCTTTTTTTTCTCTGTGCTAAGTAACAACAACAAAAAAACGGGTGATAAAGAGCATTTCATATAAGCAGATTTTTTTCCGGTTATGATAATTGATGCTATACTTGGAAACAGTTGAGAGTTGTAGTTACTTACATGTATGTTACAGACAGAAAAGATAATTGACAATCAAAATGAGAGATGAAATGTAAATAACCTTGGTTTGTACAAGATTTTTATTTATTCATTCATTGTGTATTTAATCCTACTTTGACCATAAAATCTTTTTTAAAATTTAGGAAACAGTTTAGACTTGAATAATTGAAAAGAACTATTTTATGAAGTTTCAAACTGGAAATAGGTTCATAACTAAATCAGAGGAAAAATACTGTCCTTTAGAAACATGACATCTTGCTTCAGGCTGGTTACCCCCAGGGCCCAATGCCAGGCATGCCACAAGGGGCTTACAACCCTGGAGCTGGAGCCCAGATGGAAGGCTCACCAGTGCATCAACTGCAACAAGGGCCCAGCCCACAGATGCAGGGATATATGCCTCAACAAATGTATGGACCACCAGGTGGAGCTCAGGTGCCATACTCACAGCAGGTTTGAACATAGAACTATTGTTTTAGAATGACTGATCTGTATCAATTGAAAAATGTCTTTGATAATGGGGATGAAAAGAAGGATTCTGAATGCTACTTTGTTTCAAGAATGTTTCCAGCAGATATTCAATTTTCAGGATGCATCAGGATCAAGACCAGTCATGTAAACTTTTCAAATAGCTAAATTTGCTGTAGTTTGTTTAATCCTGAACCTTCAGCAATCTTTAGAAGATCTTACTCTTTTGATTTCATATGCAACAACACTGCTTTCAGTAATGGAAAGTTTAAAATTTAAAAAAAAAAAATCATAAAAATAAGTAAAAAAGTTTTACTTGTATATCACAATGCCTTGAAAAGAATGGTACCATAATTTTATTTCAGAGTGGACCACAAAGCATGTATCAGCCGATGCCCCCTGGTGGTCAGTCGATGGGTCAGCAGGGTTACCCTGGACAATATATGAGCCAGACAGATGGCCCAGCCCCAGGTCCGCCTGGGTTACAACAACAGGCCAACTATCAACAGCCGGGAAACATGCAATATAATACTGGTATTCATTTTTTTACTCATAACATCTTACAGCTAGTAATCATGTACATATATCACACTAATTACATTATGTCAAGTTATATAAAACATGATTGTGCAAAAGGTACAAGGTTGTATTTGTTTACTTAAAATGGAATGTCTAAATGATTCGTGCCTGTGGGTTTCAGATCTTGCACTGCTGAAAAACTTACTTAAATAAAACTTCGTTTTGCTGATCACTGAGTTTGATATAAGATACAGGTAAGGAATAAGTGCAAATTACATGTTTTCTTATCCCAAAAAGAGCAGTTGTTTTACATTTTGACCACCACTTATAATCATGTTATTTTTCTCATTTTCAGAAGCTGCTGGAGCACAGAGTATGCCCCAAGGAATGCCAGGTCACATGACCAGTCAGAATCCCCAGTATGGGTCCTTACCTCCTCAGCTAGGTGCAGAGTACCAGCAAGGAGCATTTAACATGCAAGGTATCATTATATTACAGTTTACATGTGATAGTACAATGTTTTCCTGTATAAAGCAGTAGTTTACAAATTACTATAATTGTATCATTAAAGAGTTACAGTCTGTCATTAAAACTTGTTATTGTGAAGAAGTCTGCTTTCTGTTTCCTGTAGAGAGCATTTTAATGTTTTGTTATTGTCGATTTTAGCTTAAAGACAGTACCTTCAGTGAATGACCTGTGAATATCATTTATTTCAGAATAATTGTAATAAAAAATGAAATAAGTTTTACTTTTAATGGATTATTTAGAAAGAGATTGCTGGTCTTGATGCATGGTAATTGTGATCCCAGTCTTCATTTATTAGATACAAATGGGATTAAAAGCATGATTGGTAATCTTGATAAAAGTTTATCAGAGCACATGATAAATTACTTGCAGGTATGGCGAGTTCTTTACCCCAAACAGATGTTACAGGCTATAATGGACCACAGCAACAACAACAACCTTACATGGGCCAAGCAGGGCCTTCTCAAGGTCAGCAGTACCAGCAACAAGGTCAAGGTCAACCCCAGCAAGGAATGGGGCCACCTCAGAATGTGGGTCAAGCCCAGCATAAGCCAGGACCTTTGGAAGCAGAACTCATCTCTTTTGATTAATGTCTATGTATTCCTTTTACAAATGTAGAACTGTTATATTTGTAGTAATCCGGACTATGTGATACTTATAATTCTGTGTTGTTAAGCTGTTTAACTGTGGGCAAATTGTGTTGCTTTTACTGGTACATTATTGATTTGATTGTTCAGTTGTACTTAAAGATAAGTGTATCTTTAACCTGTGCTCCACGTTGTTATATTCATAATGCAGATACAGATATAAAACACTGTCTGACTGCATGGATTTCTGTTTACACTTCAGAGTTAGAATAGCATGGTTTGTATCAGATTAAGTACTTCATCATAAAAAAGATTTATGCCCCTTAGACAGTATTTTGAAAAACATGGAACAAGAAAAAATCTTTGCATAAATCTTCAATTATTCTTAATTGAGACTTGGTCAAATCAAATTATATTTAAAATTCCTTAATAGAAAGAGTCAGGTACTTAAGCAGAAAATAATCGCAATAATTGACGCATGGTAAAACACCACTTCAACTCGCATTTTCTGACAGCTGTATGAAAGAACTGTTGTAATTTCAGTGTTACTGTAACCACAAATACGACTGTAAGGTCACTATTAAAAGGGTAATATGTGTCTCCAGCTTAAATCTTTTTACTTCAAAACTGTTGCAGGATCGGTTACCATATGTATGTTGTTATGTCATACATATATGTAGTCCCTTATAACACAATTCTGGATAAAAATATATCATCCATACATCCTGTTTACAAGTAGTTTTATTTTTTTCAGTGCCAAGGACATTTCTTTGCCACTGAAAGTTGATATATGTTTTATTTTGTTTTGTTGGAATCTAATGTAAAAGGAACTCATTTTGACTTGCATTGATTTTGTTTGTCTATAAAATTCAGGTGAATATTATATCTTCAAGACTGTCAAATTGTGATAAAAGATTGAAATTTTAAGTTGACTGTGCTTTGCCTGGGTGTTAAAGCAAAGGATATTGTTATGAATGGGATAACATCTTGTACATGTAATATTACATCACATAAGACATTGTTTTAAAAGGTCTTGGTGTCTATGGTCGCCGTACTAATTTGCATATACACAGTAACTGCATTAATGCAATGACTATTCTTATTGGTGCTTACATAGTGGAAACCTTTTCACAAAAATACCTGTCTAAAATATCAGTTTAAAGGTTGCATGAAATGCTTCCATTTCTCCATGCTGTTTTCTTTGGTCCATTATTAATTTTCTTTTTGTGATTTCCACACTCAGTATATTAGAAATATATGATAATATTTAGCTGGAATAAAAAGAAATGTTTTCAGACTGTTTTGTTCTTGCTGTACAAACATTTATTTTACAAGCTTTGTGAGTTAACCTTTCTACCATGAATGTGAATGAAACAAGAACTGTCAATGAAAGATGACAATGCCCCAAAGTAGTGCTTTGACTTTCAACCGAGGATCAGATGAAGATAAATTGTAGATCCCTCAAAAGAAAAGTGTTTAGAGTTCAAGGTCAAAAAGAAGTTTATGTTATTTAGAAGATCTATCCAAAAGGGTTGTTATGTGCACACATGAACTAAATCTGTTAAATAATAAGGGAATTATGGCTAATATTAGGAATTTTTGACAGTTGGACTCTCAAGGTTAAGGTCATTCAGGGTCGAGGTCAAACAAATATATATGCCAGTTGGAAGGCCTTGACAAAAAGGGTGTTGTGTTAAAGTATGCAGTAAATCCATTTACTTATAGGGAAGTTACTGACAATGTTAAAGTTTTCGGACGGAATGACTGACTGACAGTTCAATAACTGTATGCCCTCCTTTGGAGCCATTAAAAGAAAAATTAGGTTTTCTTGTTGAGCAGTGCATAATTTAATCTTATATCCTTACAGTGACTGTCTATAAGAGATATTAGCAGCACTCTCTGCCAAATTATTTAATACTTACTAAATGTTTACTACAAATCAAACACCTTTTTGACAATTCTTCTAAGATTAAGTTGTAAAAAAATACAAATTATCATCACAACATGATCTTCAGATTGTGATGTCTACATTGCTAAATAAATGAAGATGTGTCTTTGAATTATGCATTCGAATCTAGATCTTTTTTAGCTTACAGAATCATCCTTGGCAAATGACTGTTAAAAGTACAGCTTTCTTTGATGTTTAGCATAGTGCTAACATTGCAGCAAGGGATACTCTTCACCATAAAAAAGCTACAAGTATTGGACCTTATCTTCTTTAAAGTAAAAGCTATTAAAATCTTATCCCATTAACTTCCTGCTTTCTTTTCCTTATTATCCATCTAACAGAAACATTGACAAAATATAAAGCACGTAGGTAATACATTGTAAGCTGATGCACATGTATGACAAAGATGGTAAACTTTTGTCCCATAAAAAAAAATTTAGTATCCAATGTATTTCTTACACCACCTAGCATCGTGGGAAATACTTAACAAGAACACTACTGGGCGAAGCATTATATGCCCAAAGAGTGTTTTTTCTAAGTATGATGCATTTGTGATGTAAGAGAGGAATGAAAAGATTTCCTTTAAATTTTGATTTTTTTTTGTTTTTGATTTGTATTATTCTGATTTTAACATGTTATGATTTTAATTTTTGAGTTTTATAGATCTTTATCATATCTGAATTTTAGGCTTTATAATTTGTATAAATGTCTGTCGTTCAGAAGTTATAATGTTCATGCTGTGATGCATGGTTATCAAGTTATAGTGCAGAAATATTGATTGTTTAGTTGATTCTCACCTTGACCTTTTATGTACTTATCCAGATTAATATAAGGGCCATGTAATCAGTGATGGCAATCATCCTAAGAAGTTTGAAGTCTGTATGGGAAGTAGTTACCAAGTTATACAGCAGAAATGCTTTTCAGTGTTTAGGTCACTGTGACCTTGACATCTGACCTACTGACCCCAAGTTGTACGTGGGTCATTTTCTCAATGCAACCAATAGTCATATGAAGTTTGAAGTCTGTATGACAAATGATTTTAAAGTTTTACAGTGAAATAGTTTTCAGTGCTTAGGTCAGTGACCTTGACCTTTGACCTTGAAATCAATAGGGGTTATTCACTCAATGTGTGCAAACATTTTATGAATTTTGAAGTCTCTACAACAAATGATTGTCAAGTTACAGAGTGTAAATGATTCTAAACATTTAGGTCACTGTGACCTTGACCTTTGACATACTGACCCCAAGATGTATAGGGGTCATCCACTCAATGTGTGCAGTCATGATATAAAGTTTGAAGTCTCTATAACAAATGATTGTCAAGTTACATGGCCGAAATGGTTTTCAATGTTAAGGTCACTGTGACCTTGACCTTTGAGTTACTTACTCCAAAATCAATAGGGGTCATCCACTCTATGTGGGCAATAATCATATGAAGTTAAAAGACTGTAGAGTTACTCAAGTTATCCTCTGGAAACCAAATTGCTAACGAATGGACGGACGCCCTGAACCTTAACTTAATATGCCCTTTCGGACATATAAAAAAAAAAAAAAAAATGAAAATACTACATTTTTATGACATGTGAAAGAAAGTGAGGAAAATGAAATTTAAACAATTATTTTATTAGTACTAGTATATTATTCATTCATGGTAAAAGTGCATCAATACATACAAATAAATATCTTTAGGTAATTACAATATGAATTAGAAACAAAAATGCTAATGTCAAAGGATTAAAAGAATACTGAAACCTGAGTTATATGGTACATGTAAGTCAAAATAAACTGAACCATCAGTTGCCTTAGACGGCAAATATAAAATACACATAATGTAAACACATAATTTATAAATGCGTCAGCAATCTGACGTGTCAGTTGTAACTCTTCAGGTGAAATTCCACATGGGTAACCATTTTTGTATTTTGAAAACTGATCTCTAAACTAAGATCAATTATGTGTCTTTTTTGAGGATAACAAAACAAACGGAAATTTTTTTATGACATTTCTGAAGAATATAAATCATGCAAATATTTATCACATGGTTGTAGTTTAAAAAAAGGAAAATATATATATATATAAAAAAACAACAAAAAAACAAAGGAAATGAGTATCAGTTGTAAAGGCAAATAAAGTCTTGTTATCAATAGATGAATTAAAGTCTGCATATTTTAAGAATCTATACTGAATGCATCTGAATACTTTGCATGTAAGGTTATACTATTCTTAGGAACTCTATTAATCTATGTCAGATCTCTGTTGACGGAATATAGTTATCTGCTGCTGATACTAGTACTTTTTTCTGACTGGTGAATGTATCAAGCGTCAGATTTGATAGTTGGTCAGCGGCTGGAACAGGCTGCCACAACATCTTATCTATGACAAGCATGCACTATACTAATGGCATGTGGATGGTTTTCTAACTAGCTACAGCTTATTGTGGCAATGGCTTGGTATTTTCGAAAAAAGTAGACATAAATATTAACATTGTGCCTGTGTTGAATTAAAATACAACATTAAAATTTTACTTCTTTGTTGAAATCTAGCTATGCAAAATTGACATTTGGAGATGCTAAATTAGTGAAGTTTGTAATATTTTTAATTCCTGTGATACCATTAAGTCATCAGAGGGTTATAATTGAAGTTCATAGACTTTCAGAATAAAAAAATCAGATTTCTAAAACAAAACAACAAACATCAATGGTGAATATATTCATTTGCTACCAAACTGATAGTGCTTGATCTATTGATTAATTTCTTTAAACAAAAGGATCTTAAGTTCTTTCGAGTCATTCCACTGAATTAAATATCCTACCTAAGGAAGGCAAAATAATTAAATTATGTTTCGGTGGTCTTTTACTTTTTTGAGGGATGTCAAATAAACATCTAAATAGGTTGGTCCATTTTAAAAGTACCTTCCTGGGGTAGGATATATGTCTTACTGGAATGGCTCATACAAGCCTAATACTTAGGAAGTATCAAATAAATTGTCTTTTAAAATGACTGTTAAACATGATTTTATTTTGTGTTAAGTGCAAATATCCAGACTCTGTTATCAGCACAACAGTACCGCTAATAGACAAGCTTCAAAGTAATCTTTTAAAAGTTTTTGTTACATTTAAGAATGAAATTTTGTGAATTCCAAACAAAGTTATATACATCATAGCATTCAGATCAAACTCAATATTTCTCAAAAATGAAACATAAAGAGTGTATATACTTAAAAAGAATGGCTTTTTAAAAGATAAAATGTGCTTCTAGAAAGATCAGATTCTTAAAAATCTTAAGTCAAAACAAAATCTTACAAAGTGGGATAATACAACAGTATGGTGTATATTTAGTCTATTCAGTCCTTTTAACTTGGAACAAAGAAAAAATACAGTTCTACAAATAGTTATTACCTCCTTTTCTCTAAGATTAGAAAAATCATGCTCTCTTGTTAATCTCCAATTAAGTAATCTTTAATTGAACAAAAGTATCAAAATGTCAAAATATACTGGTATAATAAAATCTTTTACGCTATTCTAGGGCAAAGTTCCACTGTTATTGCACTATTTTTCAATTTAACTGATGTCATATAAGAAGTGAAAAAAGCTCTAAAAACCTCTTGCTCTTCTCTGAGGCAAAGTTATTTTGATTTTATGCACCTTATAATCAAATAATTATCTTCCACAATTTCAATAAAGCTTGCTTTCTGGCATTAATATACTTGAAGCTGCTAATATAATAACAAAATTCTCACTCCTGTTTTGCTGCGGGCTATTAAGACTTTTTCCATATTAAGATTTTGTTGTTTGCTGGCATAGGGATCTGAAATTAGTAAAAACTGCTCGGTATAACTATGCTTGGTATAATTAACCTAAATAAACATTTAATTTATGATGATGTCAATAAATTAATTACAGCACCCCAGAGAGCAATGCAATTTGTAAAAAAAGTGATATTTGGAAAATAGAAATTCATATAAAAATAAGCTGACTGTACGTGTTGCAAGACAAAAAAAAACATTTTACATTAAAATATATAACTTCTTTCCCAGTTAAAAGTGCACATGCTCAATGTATATTTGTGGCTTGTATTATGGTAGCTGTCATTCTTAATTTGGCTTCAGTCTGCACATGTACAGAGTATTTTTGTGGCTTGTGTAATAGTTACCATTATTCTTTATGTGGTACTTTGTGCACATGTGCAGTATATTTTTGTGGCTTGTCTTATGTTAGCTGTCATTCTTCACAATGCACATGTTCTATGTATTTTTGCTGGCTGTTATTCTATGTGTGGTTTCACTGTTCAAATGTCTTTATGTGGCTTGTGTTATAGGGGCTTTTATTTTTTATATGGTTTCACTGTTCAAATGTATTTATGTGGCTTGTGTTATAGGGGCTTTTATTTTTTATATGGTTTCACTGTTCAAATGTATTTATGTGGCTTGTGTTATAGGGGCTTTTATTTTTTATATGGTTTCACTGTTCAAATGTCTTTATGTGGCTTGTGTTATAGTAGCTTTTATTCCTTATATGGTTTCACTGTTCAAATGTATTTATGTGGCTTGTGTTATAGTAGCTTTTATTCTTAGTGTGGTTTCACTGTTCAATTGTCTTTATGTGGCTTGTGTTATAGTTGCTTTTATTATCTATATGGTTTCACTGTTCAAATGTATTTATGTGGCTTGCTTTATAGTGGCTTTTATTCTTTATATGGTTTCACTGTTCAAATGTATTTATGTGGTTTGTGTAATGGTGGCTGTTATTCTCAATGTAATCCACTGTGCACATGTTAAGTGTACTTTTGCTGACTGTTATTCTTAGTGCGGTTTCACATTGCAAACATATTTTTTGTGTGACTTGTGTTATTGGTGCTGTTATTCTTAATGTGGTTTCAGCGTGTAACTCAAGATATTTTTTAATGCTTACATAATGGTGACATGGATATCTTCATTCCATGTTCTTCTGAAAGGTTTCAGTATGGTAGATTTTATTAAAAAATATCATTAGATGAAACAAGAGGGCCATGTTGGTCCTAAATCGCTCATCTGAGACTCATTGCTCAAGTTTCAAGTATTGTTATTGGTTGTTATAGGTGTTCTTTGTTCACAAGTTTGAATAAGTTTGCAATGAGTTTGAAGACTGTGTGTAATGGTACTCAAATTTTTAAGCAGAAATAGTTTTACTCTACAGGTCCCTGTGAACTTGACCTTTGACCTATGGACCCCGAAAACAATAGGGTTCTTCGAATATTATTACCCTATGAAGTTTGAAAGTTCCGGGTGTAATGGTTATCTAGTTACTAAGCAGAAATAATTTTCACTCTACAGGTTCCTGTGACATTGACTTTTGACCTACTGACCCCAAAAATGATAGAGTTCTTTTACTGAATAAGGGCAATCATCCTATGAAGTTTGAAGGCTCTGGGTAAAATAGTACTCCAGTTACTGAGCAGAGACAGTTTTCACTCTAGAGGTCCCCGTGAACCTGACCTTTGAACTATGGACCCTAAAAACAATAGGGTTCTTCTAATACAATTACCCTATAAAGTTTGAAGGGTGTAATGGTACTACAGTTATTCAGCAGAAATACTTTTTACTCTACAGGTCCCTGTGACCTTGACCTTTGACCTACTAATCCCAAAAACATGGTTCATCTATTTAGTAAAAGCAATCATCCTTTGAAGTTTGACGGCTCTGGGTGAAATGGTACACCTGTTATTGAGTGGAAATGGTATTCACCCTAGTGGTCCCTCTGACCTTGACCTTTGACCTACTGATCCTAAAAACAAAAGGTTTTTTTTTTTATTCACTAAGGGCAATAACCCTGTGAAGTTTTAAGGCTCTGGGTCAACTGGTACTCAAGTTATTGAACAGAAATGTATTGTGTGACACCCATGGAAAGGGTAAAAACAATATGTCACCACGAGAAGGGCAGGGTTGGGGGGGAAGACTTAACAACGAACGACTGAAGGTCTAGCCCGTGGTCTTTCAGAGCAGCAGATTTTTTAAGTTTTCCCTATATACGTCTTTGTGTAAAATCAACTGGCCGCCGGGTGGGCCCAGTTTTGACCCAAGGGTCATGATTTGCACAAACTTGGTAGAGGTCCTCTAAACAATGCTAAATACCAAATATATAAGCTGTACGCCTTTTGGTTTCTGACAAGATTATTTAACTTTTTCCTTTATAACTATATGCAAATTAAGTGACCCACGGGGCAGGTACATTTTTGACCCAGGGGTCATGATTTGAAAAAACTTGGTAAAGGTCTTCCAGATAATGCTGCACACCAAATATCTTAACTTTAGGCCTTGTGGTTTCTCACAAGAAGATTTTTAAGTTTTCAATAGTATAAATCTATGTAAATTCAACTGATCCCTCGGGTTGGGTCAGTTTTGACCCCAGGGTCATAATATGAACAAACTTGGTAGAGGTTCACTAGATGATGCTTCATACCAAATATCTAAGCTCCAGGCATTGAGCTTTCAGAGAAGAAGATTTTTTAATGATCCAACTTTTAAAATCTATTTTAGCTCTAGTGACCCAGAAATGTAATGGACCAGAATCATTTGAACAATCTTGGTAGAGCTTCATGCAAGAAACATCCCACACAAGTTTCATTAAATTTGGCCCAGTGGTTTCAGAGGAGATGTCATTTGAATGAAAAGTTGATGACGGATGGACAAAGACCGATCACAAAAGCTCACTCTGAGCACTTTGTGCTCAGGTGAGCTAAAAATGGTATGTCCATATCCCATGCTGTGTTTCACTTTTTAACTTAAACATCTAAATGAATTGGTTTGTGTTCATATCTTAATTCAGACAAACACCATAATCAGCCACAATAACAACAAAAATCCATCACACATCTTAAAAGTACTCCACTATAGAAAACGTTTTACATCAAAGTGGTAGGCCATGTTTTCATTTAAATGGTTTATCATTTAATACTTACTTTATTCGTAAGTGTTATTCCATTTCTTTCCCCTAGTTTCTCAAGATCTTTGATATCTCTCACACCCCATGAAGGATCGCTGAAGAAGAGATGAAAGTGTGTCTGTTTTTTAACAATTCATTAAAGGTTTCACCCATGAAAGTGCAAATTCAGATTGCAGTTACTAAACCATAAAAAACAAGGAATGTTTGTAAAACATAAATGCCCCCCGGCAGCACCTAATTGCTTGTGGTTGGGCCAAAGCGTTCTCTAGTTATTGATCAGAAACCATTTTTAAGATGCAGGTCTCTGTGATCTTGACCTTTGACCTAATGACCTCAAAATCAATAGGGGTCATTAACTGGTCATGACCAACCAGCATACCAAGTTTGGTGAACCTAGGTCAAAGCATTCTCTAGTTATTGATTGGAAACCGTTTTTAGAGTCAAAGTCTGTGAGCTTGAATTTTGACCTAATGACCTCAAAATCAATAGGGGGTCATCTACTGGTGATGACCAACCAGCATACCAAGTTTGGTGAACCTAGGTCAAAGCGTTCTCTAGTTATTGATCAGAAACCGTTTTTAAGATGAAGGTCTCTGTGATCTTGACCTTTGACCTAATGACCTCAAAATCAATAGGGGTCATTAACTGGTCAAGACCAACCAGCACAATAAGTTTGGTGAACCTAGGTCAAAGCATTCTCTAGTTATTGATCGGAAAACGTTTTTAGAGTCAAAGTCTCTGTGAGCTTGACCTTTGACCTAATGACCTCAAAATCAATAGGGGGTCATTAACTGGTCATGACCAACCAGCATACCAAGTTTGGTGAACCTAGGTCAAAGCGTTCTCTAGTTATTGATCGGAAACCGTTTTAAGGATGAAAGTCTCTGTGAGCTTGACCTTTGACCTAATGACCTCAATGTCAATAGGGGTCATTTGCTGTTGATGACCAACCTTCATACCAAGTTTGGTGAACCTAGGTCAAAGTGTTCTCTAGTTATTGATCGGAAACCGTTTTTAGGATGAAGGTCCCTGTGAGCTTGACCTTTGACCTAATGACCTCAAAATCAATAGGGGTCATTAACTAGTCATGACCAACCAGCATACCAAGTTTGGTGAACCTAGGTCAAAGCATTCTCTAGTTATTGATCGGAAACCGTTTTTAGTGTCAAAGTCTCTGTGAGCTTTACCTTTGACCTAATGACCTCAAAATCAATAGGGGGTCATCTACTGGTGATGACCAACCAACATACCAAGTTTGGTGAACCTAGGTCAAAGCGTTCTCTAGTTATTGATCGGAAACCGTTTTTAGGATGAAGGTCCCTGTGAGCTTGACTTTTGACCTAATGACCTCAAAGTCAATAGGGGTCATCTACTGTTGATGACCAACCTTCATACCAAGTTTGGTGAACCTAGGTCAAAGCGTTCTCTAGTTATTGATCGGAAACCGTTTTTAGGATGAAGGTCCCTGTGAGCTTGACCTTTGACCTAATGACCTCAAAATCAATAGGGGTCATTAACTAGTCATGACCAACCAGCATACCAAGTTTGGTGAACCTAGGTCAAAGCATTCTCTAGTTATTGATCGGAAACCGTTTTTAGTGTCAAAGTCTCTGTGAGCTTGACCTTTGACCTAATGACCTCAAAATCAATAGGGGGTCATCTACTGGTGATGACCAACCAGCATACCAAGTTTGGTGAACCTAGGTCAAAGCGTTCTCTAGTTATTGATCGGAAACCGTTTTAAGGATGAAAGTCTCTGTGATCTTGACCTTTGACCTAATGACCTCAAAGTCAATAGGGGTCATCTACTAGTGATGACCAACCAGCGTACCAGGTTTGGTGAACCTAGGTCAAAGCGTTCTCTAGTTATTGATCGGAAACAGTTTTTAGGATGAAGGTCCCTGTGAGCTTGACTTTTGACCTCATGACCTCAAAATCAATAGGGGTCATCTACTGGTGATGACCAACCAGCACACCAAATTTGGTGAACCTAGGTCAAAGCGTTCTCTAGTTATTGATCGGAAACCGTTTCTACGTACGAGGTCAATGTGACCTTGACTTTTGACCCCTTGACCCCAAAATCAATACGGGTCATCTACTGGTGATGGACAATCAACCTACCAAGTTTGAAGTTCCTAGGCCTAAGCGTTCTTTAGTTATTGTTTGGAAACTGTTTCTACCTACAAGGTCAATGTGACTTTGACCTTTGACCCCTTGACCCCAAAATCAATAGGGGTCATCTACTGGTGATGGACAATCATCCTACCAAGTTTGAAGTTCCTAGGCCTAAGCATTCTTTAGTTATTGGTCGGAAACCATTTGGTCTACGGACCGACGGACCGACCGACAGACAGACAAATGCAAAGCAATATACCCCCTCTTCTTTGAAGTGGGGGCATAATAATCACTGAACTATAAAGAACATTTTACCTGATTTATGAACAAGAGAATGAAAATGTAGAACAACAACTGGCAGCATAAATATCTATATCACCAAAAGAATTTTACAATACAAGTAATTTAAATTATAAAAAATTTCTTTACAAAATTTTGACATTGGTAAAATTCAGAATCTAACATTCTTGTCAATGTAGCACAGTGTGTATATTAATTACAGGGTATGCTCCTTTAAGACAGAATGAATTTTAATGTAAAATGTAATTAGATGTTCAGATAAAATTGACTTTACTCAGTAAGGAAAATCCTTTCCATTACAAAATGAACCCCAAGGCTAATTGGAATGTACAAGCCGCACTAAAAGCTTTCTAATCTAGTGAAAATTTCTGACTAGAGGGCTTGCTCCTGACACTATAATTAGTCTAACTTCTCTTTCCTCTCTTATCCCTATATTTGCTTGTCACTTCTGCTCAGATCTTATAACCTGTGCAAAAATGAAGAGAGACTGAAACAAAGACATGCTTGCTCTTAAGCAAAGGAGAACAGCTTACAAATTACTATTCAATAAACTACATCAGAGAAACAGTCAACACAAAAATTAGACTGAGTTCTATAGTACAGAAACAAACAGAGACAGAATGCTTTACTATTTGCAGCTTATAAGTTTAAAGTTGTGACATTGTGATAATTAGCAAAATGTCTTAGCACTTTGATCATGACCTTTGACCTTTTGACTACAAAAGCAACAGGAATCATCCTTGATTGGGTGAAAGTATTAAAAACAAAATTTTAGCTACTCATAAAAATATATGAATCATAGAAATTACATGCAAAACTGCAATTTTTTTTGCATGCAAAACCTTAAGCAAAGTTTCTTAGTTAAAAATGGACAATAATTTACAATAAATTCTGCTAAGAGTTATCTTACTTGGAGGTCTGATGTCCCTTAACATCTTTCTTAAGTCAATCCTATTAATGATAGCTGAGAAATAAACATGATAGTATTTTGCATGCTAAATAATAAGAGAATTTTGAGTCTAAAGAGGGCCATAGTTGGTCTAAAATTTGGTCAAGAGTTACCTTACTTGTTTGTTTAATGCCCTTGAAGACATTAGTGATTTTAAATCAGTAATTATTGCTGGTTACTGAAATAAATATATTAAAGTAAGCTGAATGCATAACCTTTACCAAGTTGTGACACTACTGAAGCCACTGCCAGGATCGGTAGAATAGCTGGACATACTTAGTTGAGCTAAAAACTTAGAGACCTGGATAACATTTAAAAGGTTTATTAAATTTCCATGACAAAAACAATGATTATTGTCTGCATCTATGTCTGGCTTTACTTCATTAATCTAAATAAAGATAAATTCAAGTATGAGCAGATGTTTCTAACAGAAGTTTTATTAAAATGACATTTATATTGTATATGGTATGTGCATTTTTTATAAACAGGAATACCTCTGTCTTAAAGACTGGTCAAATCTCACATTACTGTCTGGTTCCAATACACCATCCTCTGCATAAGGCTGTAAAGAGATATATTTATTTAATTAATCACCTTTAAGTTTATTATGAAATCCCAGAGAAAATCAGTCTCAATATATAACTCTTCAGACTGCAGATTTTGTACCTGAAACTGTTTGTACTTTCTGTTAATTTGTGTAACAAATATTGTCATAAACTGCAACTAATGGCAAATGTTTCTTATCTTTTCATTGTGTAAAGTACCAAGTCATAACTGCATAATGCATATTGAGTAACAACGTTTTTGAAACAATAATGAAACAATATACTATAATACATTACAGAGAGAGGTCTTTCAAACTGGTTGTGCAACTTGTTAATGGCATTTGAGGCTCTGTCGCATATGTCATGAGAATTTTACAAATCCAATGCAAAAAGTCTGGATCCCAATGTTCAAATACTGTTAAAAAAATATTTCAATTTTATATCTATGTAAAGATGCATTCTCATGTATTTTAATCTACACAATAATGTCTTGAATTCTTTACATTAAATTTCCTGCTACACAGACATGTATACTGCTGCTGAGATTCTGAATTTAACTTATTCTGGCTTAATAACATGATTTATCTTATCAACTCATCAACCTTGGTAATATATCTGTTATGAATAATCTGTCAAAATTTTAAGAAACATTTTATGCCAAAACTAAACTGCCTATAGTATTTCTAAATTATAACTCCAAACTTTATTTCCATTAATAAAATTAATTTACTCAGAACAACTGTATATCATATGCAATATTATCAACCAGTCCATTTCATTATCAAGGAAATGGCACTCTGGTCAACCAACAAAAAAGCCAGATGTTCCTGGCAAACCCTTAGTTAGGAGTTTGATTTGGATACTGGAATGAAGATTTATTTCCAAAACTTACCCCATAAGTTATTAACAGCCCTTCTTTTTTCAGTAAAGAACCTGCTGCACTGAATAAACCCTGAAAATAATTGGCACATAATAGAATTTTGTTTTACTATTTCTACACTTAAAGTAAAGACACCCAAAGCCCACATGTACATGTATTGAAGGTTTCAAAGCCATGAACCCCTGACCAAAGCTGCAGTCTTCTCCTCTGTAGACATCTGAGATTTATAGAGAGTAAATAAAAAATAAATCCAAAACTAAAGCCACAGAAACCAACAAATTCCTTAAATATGTACAGTTTTAAAAACAACTTAGCAAAAAGAACATTAGCAGCACAATTTTTTATTCTAAATAGATGGTCATATAAAAACATTTACTTACAATAGCAGTTTCCCATGGTGAGATATGTACCATGTTCGCATTATAAATCACATCTACTGAAAATGGTTTTATTGTTCCAGGCCAGCTGGAAACTGGTGTGGTAATATCCACTTTTAAAGGAGGAAGTATGTTGGATAACTTGTAGTGAGAAGTATATGCTGATATACTGTAAAAAAAAATAAATGATTAAGATTCCAACTAAGTTTTCATTAATAGTCGGCAAAAAAAGAAAAGAAAAAAAAATGAGTAATATAAATTTCAAGAAACAAGTTATTAAACATTCATAAAGAAAAACAATTGAAAACCTGCATTGTTACTGATATTTAAAGACATAAACTTGGGACCATTTTTTTACCATTTCTTACTTAATATTAACTATATGATAGCTATTACATACATGTTATTAAGGCCAAAACACCAACAAAGGCTAAAACAATACCTTAAATGAACTGAAATTTTCAACTGGCACTGAGCTATGGTCTTGATTTAGCATAGACTGTTGCAAAATAATTGAAAAATGTTTGCCAACCTATCCAAATGATGCTGATCAAAGTCACTTGGTTGAAATGTGGCTTGTGTGTAGTACTGTGCAAAATGAGTCACATGTTGGCCTGTACCTGAAGCAATCTCTAGGAAATATCCATCAAAGTCTGCTGACATGTATTGCTGTAACACTTGTAGTATGACTGCTTTGTTTCTGTCTGCAGCTGGTGCTTGCTGCATTTTGTCTGCCTACAATCAAAGTCAAAATAAAAGAAAATATGTGAAGATAATTTCAAACACTGAAATACTGGTTATAGTCAGTTCTAAAGCTTATCAGAGCTAAAATATGTTGATTTATTTGTAGCTTGCTGACTGAAAATAAATCGTATCATATCGTATTGTTGTAGTTGTCATTCTGGATAGGCCAAAATTATTTAGCTATCCTTTAATAAACATTTGTATAACACAGATCACTAAGAATTATTTCAGTCATTATAAATGTGTTTCTATACAATCACCTATAACAAATTGCACATCAAGTAAGTGTTGTTGTTGTTTTCTTCATAAAAAGAAAAAATGGAGAAATATCATTCCTTCGTTTCAGCACTTCTTAGAAGTTCTTGTTCTCGGCCACATTGACAAACTGACAATTTGGTTTTTAATGAAATAATGGAAATATTAATTATTAAATAACAATTTTCCCTGAACTTTAAGAAAAATATTTTCATGTTTATTTTAACTTTATCTTAAAATACGAACAGCAAGAATTAAAAAACTGGCCACGTGTTAACGACACTAACAATAACAGTAACAATTAAAGAAGTTCTACTTACTGTGGCAATTTCAACAGCTTCAAAGTATCAGTTCAGTGAAGGCAGACATCGACCGATATTCAACTTATTCGAGTACAATTATTTGGACTACGATATGTCACTTTTGTTCAACAGGAGTTTTAAATTAAAGCTGGAAGACTGAAAGTTTTTAATACAAAAACATTACACATGTAACTCACCGTTAAAAAGCAATCAACCTGTAGAAATGGCGAAATGTTTACAAAGGGGAATAACCGGTACTAGCTTACTTTGAGGAATATTTGAAAGGCCCTGAATTAACTTAATGTTTGGATATTCAAATTAAAAACGTTTAGATCTTTAAATTAAAAAGCTCACCAAAATGAGTCAATCAAGGAAAAGAAGAATAATTTGGAAGTTAGTTTAATTAAATCAACATTGCTGCATAGGAATGAAATGTTATTTGATGCACCCGTGATTTAATGTTCACCCATCGATGAAATTTTGTTCAAAGTGTCAAAAAGTTTCTCATCAGATTCTCTTGAATCAGAAATAGCCTAGTCATTACAAGCATAACTGTTGCACTCTGGACGTTTACGTTCAAGATTTAAATAAAGAAACTGGATGTTGTCACGGGTTTCATGCCACCCCAAGATCCGCATCGTCAAAGTTTACGAATTTGTATCCGAGTTAACGACTTTTCAGTTAAGATAAGATAAGATAAGATAAGATTTATTTTGAGTCGGCAAGACATATACAATTAACATAAGCTATTTAGAGCTTTTTTAACCGACTATATAACACAAGTATAATTTTAACAAATGTAAAACAGCTACAAATAAGAAAAAATAATTATTAAATATAAAAGCTATGAGAAATATGCTAATCTTACCATCTGTGTAGTCTAAAAAACAATGCTTAAAAACAAAAAGAGGAACATATGAATATTATCACATGACAACAAATATTTATCAAATTAAAAGGTAATATAAAGTACACAATACAAATAGTTTCAAGGGTGCTAACAAAGTTTAGATAAAAATTACAGTTCCCTAAAATACATTTTAGAAACAAAAGACAACGTATATAATTTCTTGGCATTACAAAACAGAACAAGCACATTTCACAGGCAGGCAGAAATCTAGACAACAGCTAATTCATATCAAGCAAGCTGGAACACATATAGCTAAGTTAATTGCAGATAGCAAACAGAAAAAGACATAGTTCATAGAAAACATGCTTTTATATAAATAATAATATAATTTTAAAGCTTTCAGCATGCTTAAGGATAAGCAAATATAACATATAGGTATTTATAAAACAAGCATTTAACACAAGCAAAGCATTCAGCAGAATAAACAAAATAAGCTATATGGAAAAACTAGCGACTAAATTTATGTTTTGGTATGCTGTGCCTGTGTTGAAGCCCTATCCCAGGAACAAGATGAACATTTACATTGTGTACCATTCCATGACTGAACAAGATTTTTAAACTGAGCAAAATTTGAGCAGGATCTAAACTCATCTGGGAGGGAGTTCCACAGCACAGGGGCAGCATACCTGAATGATTACTAACCATAAGTTGAGGTATTTACTCTTGGAACCTGTAAAATATTTGAGTATCTAAAATATATTGAAGAATTTCTTTTTATAACTAAATCTGAAAGAACCCGTTGGCAGTTTCCTAAAATATCTTTTATCTTGATATTGGTTCAGGAGGATATAAGAACGTTGACATTCACGAACTTTAGTTTGCGTTCATTTCAAAAGACAACGAAAATATAAAGAATTTTTCGATCAAGAGTCATTTACATGATGTACAATTATGTTATACGTAATTTAGTTACTCTAAACTAAATAAATATCCGACTAATTTGTTTTTGTACATTGTTCCTTCCTGCAATAACGGAAGATGATAACTTTTCGTTTGTTGTTAATGTTTATTAGAGAATGGCGCCAACAATCTTGCCTTTAGCAAACAAATAAACCCGAGACATATAACTGATTACCAGAGGATAGAACGTTGCCTTGAACGTAAGCAAAGCAGTTATGTTTATCTTTATTTCATGTGTTCACTCTTCAAAGGGGTCATCACATTTCTGGGCACACGATAAGGTCTTAACGCTGTATGACGTTTAAACGAATAACAAATCCTTAGTATGTGTAGCATTTTATACTTATCGAGTATAACAGATTTAGTCTTTTTTTTGTCGTAACTATATTTTTTTTCTTTAACGAAAATTTAACGCATTTCCGATGTAACATCCTCGCGTAGACAGTTCTTTACAGTTTCTTTTTATATAGACTTAAAATATGAATAAACTCTCTCTGTATAAATGTATTCTTTCTTCAGAATTCATGTTCAAAACTTTAGAATTATTTTGACATGACTAATAGTCAGATATATACATTGATTAAGACTGAAACTCGTGATCTTGTGTGGCTTCAAACAATGTCTTCAGCCCATGGCTTGCCAGAAGTAAGACCCTTTATTTCAAGTGAAATCAAAATATCAACTTCTCACATGCAGTCAAACTCTACAGCAAGAACCTTTAACCCTTAACATGCTTAATATCTAAAATGGACTTGTACATCTTTTAATTTGGCCAGTTCTATTAATAGTTTATGGGAATAGCTTATTGAAAATTTACTAACTGAATGGCGAATAGTCAGACCACGATCAGACTGCACAAATGTTCAGGCTACTATTGGTCTGCATTGGTTGTAAAGGCAGAGTCAGCTGCCTCTAGCAGGGCAACGGTTAAATAGTTTAACAGGGTATGACCTTTAGCATCGGGTTGGGTTTTTAATTTCTAGTGCAAAACATCAAATATACTCTTAAAGACTATTAAAGACGGATTTTGATGCAGTCATCAGAATGATTTGTTTGAGTGTTTGTTATTAAGTTTGGCGTCGAGGTACTTTTGGGCATAGTTTGGACCAGCCACCGAGAACCTTAAACAGAATTATTACCTTTCGGCCTTTTGATTATTACTTGGCGGAAAACTAGACCATGTGGCCTTAAGTAGAACGCACTTCCCAGAAAAGTGCGTGGAACAAACTGACGCGAAGTTTTTTAAGTTGCAATGAGATAGTCCTCATCCTTGTATTGGGTTTTTACATTTTTCTATTATGAACATTTAAAATATTTCAACAGCGTTACCTAAGTGAGACAATACGAAAGGTCGACAAAATTTGTTTTTGCAGTATTAATAAGAATTGTTATAATTACTTGTCTATTTTCAAAGATCAGAGATGAATAAAGGAACGTCTTTTTGCGTCTCTCTGTGAGAAAATGATATGCCAGTACTATATCAATTATGGCATTCCTTATTAAATTCCGTCGTAGACAGGCGAGTTCATTCGAGAGGAATTTCTTAAAGCTAAAGGCCACAAAAAGTAGAGACAAGATAGAATAAATCATGCGTCTGAATGATTATGTCTGTTAACAACTGCTGTTTAGTTTAAAGCGTTATCGTTTGGCATATTATATCTTGTTGAAACATATAAAGGACTTTTTACACGATGGAAATATCGGTTATTCGAAAGCCAACACCATAGAAATAAAAACAGCATTCTAGAAATATCACATTCAACCGATACTAAATGTTGATGTAAGGGTCCAACTGTACGGCAATGGAAGGAATGTTGTCGTTGGGCTTCCGCACCCACAGAAACTTCTTGTTTGTAGTAGCCTCTTACATAAGCTCATCTGAGGCAACAAAAAAAGCGAAACAGAAATCAATAGAAAAAACATGTTTTCATAACTGTATGCAACGGAATATAAGTATGATGTTATCCTAAAGTCTTAATCTGAGGCTAAGTAAGAAGACACAATATTTAAGGTTTCCCTGTGGGTCCTAGTTCTTAGCAACGAACGTATTGTTGGCTTTTGCGTTTTGTGTGCCAACAGTATTGTCTTGTGCATTTTTCTTAGCCTTTTAAAAACTAAAGCAAAAAGAGAGGAAATCAAGAAAAAAAAAACATTTTCTATTTATAAGAAAAGAATGAAAATATAAAAACAATCAACAAAAAAGTTTTTTTTAGCAATTTTAAAGACATACTTATGATAACGTCTCCTCGTCATGATTAAAAACCACGTATGATTCTGTATGTTCATCAGAAACAGAACATCACAGTTAATATATATTGTTAGCATATGACCCAGTTCTTTCATGCAAACTATGTTTTTATAATATATTTAGCTCTAGTCTTAATAAGGCCTCTATACTGGAAACAAATCTCTGAACACTTGATATCGTGATAAAGGACTGTGATGTTCTGTTTCTGATGAACATACAGAATCATACGTGGTTTTTACTCATGACGAGGCGACGTTATCATAAGTATGTAACACAGTGTACGAGAAGAAGTACAGAAAAAGAACAACAACAACATCATCATCAACAACAACAACAAATATTATATATATTATATATATATACAAGGGTTTAAAAATGTGCCGGGCAAGTAATTAAATATGAAAAAATATAATTTTTCTGTAAATTATCGTTAATTGGTACTTGTTACAAACTGTAGAATCAATTTAGAATTAAATTAAATATTTTGTAAGAAATTTTGTGTGATCCGAATACAATTTTTTTGTTAGAAAATATCAATGAGAAAGGAAACCTAAATTCATTCACGAAATGCAGGTAGAAGCTACAAATCAAAAAGATAAAATGCCTCTAAGTCTAGAAAGTGTAATACGTGCTAGGTTTTCCAGACCTAATTAATATAAGGCTCACGTTTTTTTTATTAAATGCAGGAAAACCTGAAATAAATGTGAAATTCTGTAAGCATTTGGGAATCGTGTCCTTTATTCTTGTTTCGTATTAAAAAATATTAATATTTGAGATAAATATTTGTTGCTTTAAATATCAGCGCGGCCCTTTGATTATGGTGATTAGATTTTTTGAAGCAATTGATATAGTCTATTCTCTTTTAAAATGGCATTTAAAGGCGGAAATATCAGTTGATTGAAAGGCAACCACAACGATGTATTTTCATTTGCTGTACTAAATGTTTTGATGCGAACAGAACTCAGATTTCAGTCAAATAGGTTTCAAGCTTTTGAGGGGACAAAACTCTCCTCTCGGGGTAACACCGGCATCTTCGTTATAAGATGACAAACCTTTTCTTACGGTGACTCCAGGGGTAGGAGGGAAATACTTTATACGACCGCAGTTAATTTGTTTGAATTAGTAAATATATACATTTACTTGCCAGTTGAGTGATTTGACAGTAGTTTTTCTAGATCAAGTATTTTCTTGACTGTTTTGACTTTGCAAAATCAAGCAGCATTTGTTTTTTAACAATGTAGCAGATTTTTCAATAGCAGGTTAATCGTCACAGTCTATGCTAGCATAGTAAGGATAGGTTAAAATGTATATTGGGAGTAAAAGCTAGGTAACTTTCTTATTTATGAAGAAGACTCATTATACACTCTCATCGTCTTACTTTCAGTGACAAGGATTTTAAAAGATTTTGGCACTCTAATCTTCATAAAAAATGAACCGACGTTCGAATTTCTTATCTCTTAAGACCGAACAAGTACACACTGCGCATACTCAGGGACCGTGAGGTGTACCCCTCCTACTAATTAATATTTATACATTACGCGTCTTTTGACTAGCACAATGTCTAAATGTGGTACCTGTGTTGCATGTGCGACTGCATTTATATTTTGTTCAATTTGTATCAGCTAAGCTTTTTGCTTACGTCCATGTGAACTATTAGAAAACAATTCGTTTATTATATGTTTTTATATGCACAGTTATAAATAAAGAATGTTAGGTTAAAAACAGTTGTGACTTTATTGTCCAAATTAAACAGTTAGAACAGTTTTTACAGTAAATTAATCATGAACGTAATTTATAACGTATAAAACAAATTATATATACAGTGTTATCGGAGTTTCTCTCATTGTTTTCTTGAGAATTTTTATTATTTTATTTGAATTTTATTTCAGTCAGTAAATCATTTACCTTTGAAAAAATTTAGAAGTTTGTTGAATAGCAAATTAACTTATGACCCTTTCTGAAGTGTCTTGGAAGGAACAATATTCTTAATAATAGAACACCAAGAAGACATCTTTTATAAGTCCTGCTTTAAATGTTTGGCATGAAGCCAAGAGCCGCCAGCATTTCCTTTTACTGCATTCTCTCCTTTAACTCACACTGAATATATTTTTGCTTAACACTCATTATACCACTGAAAATCACACATTCACCGCCGTCATTTTTACTAAAATATTTCTACGGCAGTTTTGCATTTATTTGAATTCTGATGACAAAGCCGATAAAGCGTCATTATTTTGTCGTTAAATAGTCTCAGGTCAGTTCCAAGGCAAAAACCTTACATTAAACTTAGCACAGCGAAAATAAACAGACTAATGTGATTATTTCAAAATTATGCGGGAACTGGAGTTTGGGAGAAGAAAAGTTTAGAATTCAGAACAAATAAGGAATGCCGTTTCTCACAGCCAATAGACAACCTTTTGTCTTTATACACTCAAATTAGAATCGATGTTTATAATTCGATTTTCGATTTTTTTTTTGTTGACCGACATGAACATTTTTTTACATTGGCAACATACGTTAGCAAACAGTACACCTGAGGATTAATTCGGATGATTTGGCAGCTCTTAAGGTTACCATAACGGAAGGAGATGTGCCATCGTTTTTTCCTCTCCTGTGAACGGGTCATCTTTTTTTTTACTTAAATTGTTAAATATCGCTTCGGAGGTTCAAGAATAAACCAGAAAAAAGCAGCATTTAAAATTTCTGTAAAAGGAACTTCAGAAGTATCAGAATTTTCTTTTATCAAATAATTATTATGTTTAAACCTGTAAATTATGTTTAATTATGTTTAAACATAATTTGGTAATTCCGAGTTAATCTCAAAACTCCTGTATATATTTCAAATCCTGCACATGAAATGAATTAAATAACAATTTTATCTTTCTTAGTATGTGCATAACTGTACGAAGCTTTCTACCAGATATACCTATGATTATATATATCATAGGTGTATCTGGTAGAAAACTTCGTACAGTTATGCACATATTAAGAAAGATAAAATTGTGTACGCCTTCGCGAGCAAAACACTGCAATGTTTTTTCCATCTGGGCTGGGATCATATCAGAATGGTTATCATACTCTGATTCTACTCTTCATAAAACAAGCTCCTTTTTGTATAATTTACTGGAAAAAACATGTTGTATTCTGTTCTATTCACAACGGAACATTTCAATTTGTCACCGTAAATGTTACGCCCGTTGAAATAAAAAAGAAATACGTTTTTTTCACAATGTCTTTTTTTTATGAGACATGCACATTACTAATTATTTTCATTAGTAAAAGTTGCTGAAAGGAATAAAAAAATTTCTAGTTGCAAGACAGTGTCTCATTCCAGCTTATTTGGATTGTGAATGTTATAATTTATTTTCAGTCATGAAAAACTGTGGATATTTTAAGCGGATACTAAAAACAACAATCAACAAGACGAATAAAGATCAACATTATTCCATATATATAAATATATATATTTTCTATGTTTACTTTCTGGCTTTTTTATCGAGAAAACGAAAGTGAAAACGTGCGACAAACTCAAGTACAGAATGAATGGATGAATGAATAATGAATGAATGAATGAGTGAGTGTGTGAGTGAATGAGTGTGTAAGTTAGTGAATGAATGAATGAGAGAGTGAGTGAGCAAGTGAATGAATGAATGAATGAATGAGTGAGTGAATGAGTGAGTGAATAAATGAATGAATGCTTGAGTGAGTGAGTGAGTGGGTGGATGCGTGAGTGCTTGTGTAAATTAATGAATGAATGAATGAACGAATGAATGAATTAATGAATGAATTAATGAATTAAATAAATAATACTTTAGACACTTTTGCTAATACTAAATGTTGTGTTTCTACTTGTCGATTTCAATTTATTACTTGATTCTTGCAAAGTTCGAGTTTCGCCATAGGAGTTTGTCTCCTTTGAAGCCGACAGTCTTTCTTCGATCTAACTTTGATTTGTTCCATGCTCCTATTAATAGACAGACTATTATTTTGCTACGGAAAACAATTCAGATTGTCATAATCATTATTATGTCCCACATTAATATTGCAGATAAGTTGATGTAATCATAAAATTACTGCTTGTTCAGAGAAAAAGCAACACATTCGTATGGTTGTCATGATTCCTAGAAAATAAATGTTTACCGATCTATTTTGATGGCTCTGTTATATAAGTTTCTTCAAAGAGTTTATAAGCTTTCAGTTTTCTAAAAGGAGTATATTATCTTGATAAAAAACATGCTTACGTCTATCATATTGCTAAACACATCTGCCTACCAATGAATAAAAACAAGTTTTTCTCAGGATTTATAGAGTTATACCTCTTTTTACGTAACACGCAATTAATATATCAATTTTGTGAAAAGGTAAGTAAAAAAGTAATGATGCGACTGCATTATTTTGGGAAATAAATTTAGCTGATTGCTTTCATGTAACATACATTAATTTGAAAAAAAAAATCAGAAACATGAAATCTTTCTTTGATGAACATTTTCATAAATTACAACATTGCATTACCTTCTGTCTATCGGTATACTTATTACTTTTCAGTTTTATTTAGTTTCTGTCTGATGGCATTTGCTGTTTTCCCCCACAAAAACAGAGAATAACGTGCTTTATCAACACGAACACCAGCTGGACTGTAAATCTTCTTATTAACAAAGGAAAATATGGAAACATCTTAAACATAAGTCATGAAGATCAAATAAAACATTTAAATACCGTATTTTTCTTAATCAATGAAATTAATTTTCCATACAAAGGTAAGATTTGCCTACGTGCATAAGACCAGGAAAATTATTTTTAAATAACACGCAATTTCGTTTGAAAAAAAAATCTGTTTTAGAAAGAACAGTTTGGAGTGCATGCACATGTTTCAAACAGCTGAATCTCTTTGGTAGATATTAGTTCCTTTTGTTTGAATATAAACAGGTTTTTGCAGAATGTTCTTCTAGTACAGCAAGTGGCAGTTGTTTTGTTTGCTTTCGACTTGATACCTAATATAATAGTGTGTTTGATTTAGGAAATAGATTTTAAGTTTGAGTGATATACCATCTGATATATCACGGTGTCGAGTTCAGATGCGTAGTAATTTAATCACGAAGGCCGTAGGCCTGAGTGATTAAATAACTACGCATATGAACGAGAAACCGTAATATATACGACGGTAGATCACGAAAATGTTAAAATTTATTTCCATTCTAACACGTAGGTATATTTATAAGGGGCGCAAGTATGTGCACTACTTAACAGTAACGTTCGCAGTGACGTCAGCGGGCGCGCGCTGGTGTTCAGCGTGCTATACTGCCTATGATATATCACGCTCAATTCCTTCTTTGTTTATTGTCGGCGAATTGCAGATAGTGTTAGAATATACTTTATTCTGTTTGTTGAGTAGAAGTACGGTACGCGGAAACTATTTCCAAAAATAAGAGTACTACACACGTTCCAAGAACATCCATGCTTTAATTTCGATTTTATCCATCTTCGCTGCTTGCTTTGTGTTGCATGAAAGTTTATCACTTCGAGGGTATAAAAGACCCAAAATCCATCACTGTAACGTGTATGTGACTTTCCCGTGTAACTGAATGGTCTTAAAGTTGTCGAGAAATGTCTGCGTATTATCAAAGAAGAGTTTCAGGTGCAGTCTGAACGAGATCACTGTTAGGGTTATGAGACTTGACTGCGGTGACAAACCCATTTCATCCCAATATCATTTTAGATCACAGCGTTTCGCAAACTCTGTGATGCAGGTTAACGTATAATTTCGTGGTGACTTCCCTTTGACCTTTTAAAACGGGTAATCATATTCTATCAGTAAGCTTCTATTAGTTCTACTATTTGGTAATACTACAGTTATTTATGAATAGATAGGTTATAACAAAATCAATATTCATTCTTTTTATATTGTTTAGTTTAAACATATTAATTTTACATCATTTTATATCTATTTTACAGACGGTTTTTACATCTGTCTACATAACTCCTGACTACAACTTCTTGTAGTTCTTACAATGCTGGTTGTGAATTGAGATATTTATATTAAAGATACAGCCAAGCTCTCCTAATATAATTCCAGCTGTGACTTTCGATGTAGAATTCCGACTACAACCACGGCTTATTTTGGCTTTTGTAAATATCTCGTGCATCTTATTTAAACTTTTAAGTCTAAACAAAAAGAAGACGATGACAGTTTTACAGACAGGAATTCAGAAAACTGTTAGTAATTATCATAATTAATGGAGACAGATTGGTATCCAGTACAGCTGATCGTGTTAAGAAAACCAAGACATAAAAAGGTGCGTGGTCTTGTTTAATGTTTTATATATTCTTCATTTTTGTATATGAATATTTTACATACTACATCTACTTAGATGTATGTCTGGTGTTTCGTGCATGCATGACTTAAAGGAGCAACGGTAAGGTATTTTACATTGAGCTGTTAAGTTTTAAAAACTCTATCACGCAAAAGAAAAAAACACTACAGCTTTAGCATACATAAGAACAGAAACTTGTATTCAGCTACCTTAGAGGTTTAATGTTCCGTTCCACATCAGATAAAAGCGGTTTCAAATCTAGTTCATCATCTTGTATCATGGAAATCGTTTGAACACTCTAGATATGACATTTTGGACTTGTCATAAAAACTCCGAACAAGAATGACTGTCATAATAGTTGTCTGGTCATTTTCGGAAAGGTACATCTTATAGGAAATAGGGGGATTCGACAAAATGGAGGAAACTCCCTGGGAACTTATATAATAATAGTAAATTCTATTTTTTGTTGCTTTGTTTTCCGTTTAAGTCGCTATATTTATTTATCTGGACCATTATTGGTTTTGTTTTTGATAAGGGCAATTTTACTCATATGAGATATATTTCATTAGATTCTTTTTATGTATAACGTGATACAATTTAAAATAGACTTTACACAGTGACTTCTACTTGACGCTTCATAAGTGTTTATTGCAATGTACAATTTTTATCCCATTTTTTCTTTTTAAAATTATTCTGTAAAAAATACAGAAAGCATGTTCTAACTACTTGTTTTTATAAGACTGAAAGTTTTAAACCAGGGAATACGATTTTGTTAAATATATTTTGATAAAAATGGACGTCACAGGCATTTCCTTTTTACATTCATGATGAAGGTTGTACATATTTGATTTTCTTATAAACGAAAAGGTATACACTCGTGGTTAATGACTGTAGAAAATTTTTACCTATTTTCATTCAACAAGCGCCGTAAGTCTAACATTCATCGACAGGAGGAGACACGAAACCTCAGATGAACAGTTAGCTTCACGTGCTGATCTGCTAACGAAAGAAAGTTAATGCTATATAAAGAAGTTTTCTCAAAATGACTAATTCCGTGAATCCTAGGTAAGCTAGCTGTGTTTACTTTTATAAATACAATAAGAAAAACACCAGTCTTTGGAACAACATACACTATTACGTTATCAAATTCTTTATCAACTTTATCTGAAGCGATCTTCTAAACTAAGTTTCCCTAATTATAAGTACAAAATTACTTATAGCTTTTTTTGTAAAAATACAAAATGAGGTTTTAGCGAGCAACCTTAATAATAGAAAATAGCAAAGAACAGAACGAATGATGCTGTGTCTCTGCTGAGTAAATATAACATATTTTCAATTAATTCCAATACTTTTTACCAATCAATATATTTAATTGTTGTTTTATACAGAGAAACTCATTTAATAGCTTTCGACCTAACAATCGTGGGAAACTTGTACTTTCCTCTCGCCATAATGACCTTTCTCGTAATGTTACACCTATAGAGTTATTATCGTTAGCCCTTATTTCCATTGTATATAATTGATAAAAACAATCACAATTGTGTATGCTCTCAATAAAGCGGTTTTTATTGTAAATAGTACTATTTCACACAGGTACGACACATGCTATGTTGATACATTATGAATTAAGGAATTCAAAACGTGATAAAATTCCCTATCTGTTTAAGTGAGAATCTTACACCTCAGTGGACCTAATACAGCACCCTAACAAAAAAAATATTTATGAAAAAAATTAGTCTAAATAAGATGAGATCTGTTGTCAACGGATATAAGTGAAAAAGAACGTCATTTCAGCACGGTTTAAAGGTTGCCATATGGGTCCCAGCATACAATAATTGATTAAATGACACCGAAAATCTTTCCCAGACCTTGCGTCTTGATTTAGGAGATGTCAGTCTGTTCAGTTGAGGTATTATAAAAGGTCGATAACAGACACAATGTCGTTTGCTGTAACAGAAGTTTTTTACAGAAGCAAAATTATTTGGAATATAGATCAGGCTGTTTTAGGTAAAGTAAACTGGTAGTTCTATTGGGAGCAGAGGGGCCAAGCACTTTGCTAACATGAAACCGTAATCTGCCTGTTTGTGCAACCGAAAAACCTTTTGTAATATAGAACAAAGGAAATTATAAATCTTCAATCAGAAACAAAAACAAAAGAAAAACAACAACAAAAAACAACAACAAAGAAGCACCCGCCCAACCCCCTTCCAAAAAAAAAAAAGAAGAAGAAAAAACGAAAAAACAAAAACAAACACGAAACGAAAAATCATCGTAGTTGAATTAATTTGATGGCTAGAGCAATATACATTGTCTATGATGCATGTTTTTTACAGTCATTTCTTACTTGATTTGTCTAGTTATTATTTATCATTTATGGTTTGATACAGTGATTTTTTTTTACTTTATTTGTCTAGGTATGATGGTAAGCACTTAAATTTCGAAATGTATGCACACAGTTAAAACGTAACATTAATAATTGTTTAAGATGTTTTAGAATCACTGGCATTTAGTTTTTACCACAAACTTTACCTTTACCTGACAGATTAGGGTTTTTATAATTTCCATCAAATAGATATGAAACCTTTAACAGCTTGAATGGTTATTGTCAACTCTTGCACTGGATAAACATAAAAATTGATATGTAAAAAAGTCTTATCCAATATTTGTTTACAAGATTCATCATTTCGATCAACACTCCCATTGCAAAACCTAAAAATGAAAGGAGAGGTTGAAAATAAGATTAAATCAATTTTTATAAATAAACGTTTTTGAAATAGCGGCAAGTACGCATATTTGTCTGACTTGTTAACCTTGGGGAACAAGAATGAAAGAAAGATAACTTTTAATTCTGATCTTGGCTTCGAAATTCGAAATTCTCATCACTCCAGAAAAACTTGTAGTTTTAAATGCTTACAATACATCTTTTAGTGTTTCGACAGTTGTTTTATTAGAACAAATCATTTAAGGTAGTGATGACTTAATGCTTCTTTGCTTTAGGTTTAGCTTTTTAAAGTCAATTTTTATTAGAATAAGACTGATTTTATTTCGTTTTAAAAATAGTCTAAATTTTGTTAAACTTCTGAAGGCATTTTAACTTTGAAAAAAAATGGGTATTTACGATTTCAGTTATAAATTCCTCAAAACTACATGCCATTGTTCAGAATACTATATTAATAAAATAAAACTTTGCAAACTTGAAGCCCTATTGTATCCAGTAAATACAAAAACGGTCATACTTAAAAGCTGCTCTTGATTTAGACTTCAAATTGCCAGTTATCACATAATCTTGAAATAACCCAAGTGTCTTATTAGTGAGCCATCACACTTCGATAATTGTCACTATTGGATGTTCTTTCTTGTATTTTCATTTGTCAGATATCTTAAGACTTGTATACTATGACTGAAATACTCCATACCTCTTACTGTCTAGAACAATTAAGTCAGACATGTTTGAATTCAATACTTGTCAAAATGCATATTTCGTCAGTGTTATTTCCCTTTGATGTGTTTGCCTTTATATTATAAAATTCCGTTGAATGAAAATACTTTAACCCGTTTAGAAATCAGTATCGTAAAGAAAAGCCTTTATGGATCGGCATCCAAATATACTCTTTATTATTTTTTCCCTTAATATCTGTCAGAGGCATTTGCTGCTATTTCATAAAATATCATGTATCAGCTTTGGAAAACGTAAGCTAAACCAATTGTAATATAAAACTAGACAAATCCTCTGTCATCAATGCTAAATATGGATATAGTTTAGAATAAAAACTGCCGAAAAGTAATTTAAATGTCTGTGTAACGAACGGTTTGATATTTACAATTAATATCTAGACGACATTGGTTCCCTAAGACGCACACTAAGCCTGAAATATTAAACAAAATCCTATTCGTTTCATGTTGGATAATGAGACATTTCCGTTTTGCAAACGTGCAAAATGTGGCTGCAAATTTTCGGCTTGGTATCAGTAA
This sequence comes from Cyclina sinensis, assembly GCA_012932295.1. Taxonomy (NCBI): domain Eukaryota; kingdom Metazoa; phylum Mollusca; class Bivalvia; order Venerida; family Veneridae; genus Cyclina; species Cyclina sinensis. Next base: position 42,174,603 of record JAAONU010000001.1, on the reverse strand, counting down.
TTTTGTTTATTATGAACCGTTATTGATGTCTCATTTGAAGTTTTTTGATGATATATGATCCTTTCTTGACACAAACAGCAGTAAACAAAGGTTTCCATCCTTACAGGAGCGACATGAACGAGAGAAAGAGAAAGAAATGGAAAAAGAAAATGAGGAACGGAAAGATCGAGAGAAGAAACGCAATCAAGAGCGTGCTTATTTGTTCGACCTTCACACCCTAAATGATGAAGAATTAGACTACCTTGATTCTTAAGAGAATCAGTGAATTTGTCATTTTGTTTAGTTTTAATAAGAACTTGTGTGATTTTGTAGAATTTGTTTCTTCTATAAGTTTTTTAAGAATCAAGTTTTTTTTTCTATTGAATTTTTATTCAAGATTTCATTTAGTTTATTTCCCGGCATTGATTTAACAACATCTTCCAACAAATTCAAAAGTTTTAAGATTCAATTTATACAGAAACCACTTGTCTCTAAATAAAAGTAATGCGCATACGTCGTGCCTAAGAACATCTATTTTTTATTGCCACTTCATTTCTAAGAAAAACATTTTTTGCTGCCGCTGATGTAGTTCTATTTGGTTTGAATTGATTATTTATTGTTATCTCAAAACAAGTGTCCATTCAGCTGTTTATAAACGTGAAATTGCATGAAAGATGACTTTTTCATTGTGATTTTTTTCCTGCTCAATTGACTATGACCTTGCTTTTAAAAGCGGAAGTACATGTATTCGAAAATGATTACAGGTATTTTGTTGACATTGTTTACATTTTTGTGCACTATTAGGCTGAAATTCAGATACATCCTTAGGAACTCTTACTCAGACTACATTCTGAAGCTAATAGATACGAACCTAGTCACACAATGTCGAATGCTTGTATTATGCATACAATGAAATAGGGTGCCAATCCGAAATTGTCGAGTATCTGCGCTATCGTACTTACGTTTACTTTTGATTTCCATATGCCCAGATGTAGAGTCCAATCCTGGACCTCAGTATCCATGTGGGTGCTGTGGCCAGGAGGTTCTTGATTGTGACCAAGCACTTGAATGTGATGGCTGTTCTTCCTGGTTTGAAAAGAAGCATTTGAAAACTTTTGTTGTCCTTAAAGAAACTTCGATATCAGATTGCACCTATTCTTAAAACTCTTATTCAGAAATCTCTTGACACTGGTACTCTGCCCTCAGACTTAACAAAAGGAAATGTTGCCCTTCAGTACAAGAAAGGACTTCCGACTGATACATCCAATTATCGTCCTATCACTTTAACTTGTATTCTGTGTAAATTGACAGAACATATAGTTGCTTCCAATAGATAGGTAGATAGATAGACAGATAGATAGATGAAGTATATCTGAGTTTGTTGTTGACTTGATTAAAAAATCCATTATACGACCTAAAATACCACTAGTATAATCTAATACTTTTAGCCACATCAAAAATACGAGACTGGTACAGTAAGCAGGAAAAGACATCCAATGTACCTGTTGTTCTCTTATTGGACGGTCAACAGTGCATCTTCGTTTCTTTACCTGTACCTGAACATCAAACAATAATTCAGTAGGTCAAAGCTAGTTTCTGTTATTTTTCCCTATCTAAGTAAAGAGTGATGTCAGCTTTTAGAATTTAAAAGTCTCTTCAAACAGGTGGTAAATTATGGTCTCTTTTCATGTTAAAACGGCATTTGTCCACAAAAGCGTAACACGGCAGTTGAAACAAGTATGTATGCTGGACTTCAGATAATCTTTAGATATGTAATATCCCTTTGTACTCATAGCATCGTCTTGTTTAACACAATTACGTCACCTGACCTTTAAGCGATATGGCTGACTTTTTAACTCTCAATAAAAATAATTATATTATAGGATATTTGCATAGCTGGATTGTGATATGTGAAATAAAATGGATAATAACTTATTATAAATAAGTGATCATAACATGATAAGAATTGGTTGAAAACAAGTGTTTATGCAGTAGTGAATCTGATTGTGAGAATTTGTTATCCAAACAATTCAAACATGGCGGTAAATTGCAGTTGGATTTGAACTTAAGTGATGTGATTTGTGGGACTAACAATGTGTTATACGGAGTAAATACTGGTAAAGGCTCTGAGTTTGACCCTGATTTGGACAGCGATACGTCTGTTCTCAGCAGGTCAGTCTGAAGATTAATTTATAAATAAAGGCTCCACAGAACTGGATAGTGATAAGAGCTAAGTGGCCGCAAGTAGCGACTCACAAAAACTTGAAAAAATAATGAGTTCCATACATGAGCTGCAAAATTCTCAGGACGTCATGAAACGCCTACTTGATAGTAAGATTGATAAATTAAAGCCGATATACAAAGATCAAAGTTTTAAGAGACGATATATCTATGTCTATTGGTATGCAAGCTTCGAGACTTGATTTCAGTCGTGAAAGATATTCAGTCATTGACATTTCGTGTTGAAAATATCGAACTTAGGAAGCGATCATTACCCGGTGGGCAAAGAGTCGACAATGTCACGATTAACGGTCCAAATGCTCATGTGCAGCAGTGGTTCCGGTCCAATCATTCGGATGACTTGAATATTTCTATAGTAGCTAGTGGTATCACGGAAGAGCAAGAACCTATTGTCAATTATTGGTATGTCCCCTTATTATACAAACTTCATATTTTTAACGATGCTAGAGATCAGCGATCAACATGGATTAAACGGTTTATTGGGCAATCATTCACGCCTCCCAGACCAATCGCCCTTGCTTATGGTGTTCAAATGTCTTCATTATAGCCAAGACCAAATACATAGTTCACGTTGTGACAATGACAGCAAAAAACGATTTAAATTACATAAGATACCGTCTTATTTCATGGAGAACGAGCGAGCAAAACTTGTCATCAGTGGCATTATCTTACAATCGAGTCGCCTTGAGAATATTGAGCCTAGCTGATATTGACAACATGTTCAAAAATTTATGTGATATAAAAAATGAAATGGTGGAAATAATACCAGTGGATGGTTGTTCGAAAAAGTCAAATAAACGACGGCAATGTTATAAACCGTAATAGAACGACGGATTACAATACCACTAGAACATCATTGACTCAAAAAAAGTGAATTCATGAGACACAAAGGCAATAATCACGAACGCTACCATCTTCGCCAATAGGTGCAAGGAACAGATTTGATAAGGTGCTGAATAGTTCTTAAAGAGCATTCAGACAAGCACAAGCTCTTGACATGGCTGCTATTAAAGTACCTCGGAATTAGTCTTCTGTCATGTATTAGTAAACTGTATTCCTCGGTTATTAACAAAAGTGTCATAAAAGTTTTTAGGGGATAATCAATTGTTGGCCGACGAACAAAATGGCTTTAGGTTGAAAAGGTCATGTAAAAGAGCTGAACAGCATAGTGAAAAATAATTCTTAAGTGTAAATGGCTTTCTTTGACTTTATTGACAGAGAAATGTTACTGTACAAGAAACTTTTGCATAATATCGACGGCAAGGTACATAATTCTATTGAAACATCTATGACAGTTCTATGTCATGCATGCGAATAAATGATAAATTAAGAGATTGGTTCAAATGCTTAACGGGCGTAAAACAGGGATGTTATCGTTCGCCGACATTATTCGCTTATTATATGATATTGTACACAAGATTAATGATCTTGGAGTTTTCATTGGGGTACACAAGTATATCAATTCTCTTGTATGCTGACGATATAGTGCTTCTTTCAGACACAGAAGAGAAATTACAGTCCATGTTAAACATATTACATTGATAGTGCAAATGTTGGCGAGTAATAATTAATACAGATAAATCAAAACGCATGCACTTCCGGCAAGGCAGAGCAAAACAGACTGAATTCAGTTTCACTATCGGCGAGAATGTATTAGAATAAGTCAAACAGTATAAATATCTAGATGTTATTTTTCATGATGAGTGTGACTTCCGGACCATTATCGAGCGTTGGGAAATATTAATGTACAAATAATAAAATAAATAAACTAAAAAAACTGGCCTCTGAACTTTTGAAAAGATATTCATTATTGTGTTGCTCCAGCCTTTGAATACGGAGCGTCGGTATGGGGCGCTAAACAATGTCAGTCAATAGATACTGTGCAACATCGAGCGCTACGATACTTTATGGGCGTCCACCGTTTCACACCTATTTTAGATTGTATGGCGACAGTGGCTGGTTACCCGCCCAATACAGAAGGTGGTTTTGTATTGTTAGGTGCTTGAATAGACTCGTTTATATGGACGAAACCAGACTAACGAAAAATGTTCAATTATGACTACGGTTTGAATCGAAAAAGTTGATCTAGTGATGTGAGACAGATCCTTAGTTCTTAATTTTATTATGAAACCTGTAATTAACATTAACAGAGTATCTCAACTTACATTTAAACTTTATTCAAGAATTCAAAGTGGTTTCATGATAAACAAAATGTGACAAAACTAAGAACATACAGGCTGTTTAAAGAAAATTTTAAATATAAAACTTCCTTGTTTCTTAAATCTCAAAAAATGTGAAAGCTCAATGTTATGCCAGTTTAGATTAGGTATTTTAACACTACGAATTGATACGGGAAGGTACGTTGATGAGCAGATTCTATCTATCTATCTGTTCCGTCCGTCTGTCCTAACTAGCTAGCTAGCATAATGTGATAAGGCATTTAATCAGTTTCTTTATCTTTTTTCATAGTGCGGACGTAATTTTATATTCGGACATCATGTTGCGTCTCAGCTGCGTGTAATGAATACCTTCTTTTATCCACACAACAATAATGATCTTTCCTGTAATGTGATATCTGCTGGGAAATTACCGGGCGGCTTCATATGACAATGTAGTAATTATTGAAAAGGCAAAGGAGGAGAATGAACTGGCGAGGTTACCATTCGAACATCTGTTATGTTATTTATGTTATCGGATGCCGCCAGTTTTGATGAAGAAATTCAACGTTGCTTCAGGTGCATTTAGTAAACTACGAAAGCGATCACATCGGATGAAATAAAACAGATACAATCAAAGTAAAGTATTTATATAACTTACAGGGACTCAATTAATCTGGAATTATTTTCTGTTTCAGCTCTTAGGAATTCTTTATACCATAAGTGTTATTAAAAACAGTCTTGTATCTGATTATGTTTCATTTTTCCAGAAGAAACATCATTGCTTCAAATATGTTATAAAAAATGAAAGGTGGTGTAATGACTTCAAGCCAGAACAACAACAGTATTCACAGATTCTTTGAAAATAGCGCGTCTATAAATTTGCATAGGAACTGGCATACAGTATGTATTTAATAAAATATAATAAGAAATCAGGAAATTTCAAACTCGTATTTGGTCCTGTCATATGCTATTTATCATAAGTGAAAATATAAATATTTTGAATTTAAATTCATATTTACCTTTCCTTAATAAATCGTAAATGAGAATGATCAGTTGATGTAACAATCTTGAACTAACTATCAAATACGTTTAAATCTTTTAGCAAGGACACATACGATATTGCTGTACAACTGGGGACAAGAATCATGTTATTATATCAATTTACTAAATAGAAATGAAAGACAAACATTACCGAAGTATCCTGTGCTCGTTTTATCATTGCATTTCCCCTTTTATACCTATATACACTTCTTTAACACGCCATACATACATCGGATTTGTCAATTGCCAACATATTTCTATATGTTTTTGTTTATATCGTTTCGACAAGCAAAAGCGAAAATGTCTCACAGAAAGGGCATTGCATGAGTCAATGTATTTAAAACCAGCTGTAAGTATGATTGCGTCTGACTATATCTATTCAAGCAAGAACTCAGGATGTCTGATAAACCACGTCATGCGAGCAAAAAGAGATTTTAGAGTGATATTCAAGACGCCATTGTGAGACATAAGAGTGAACATTTCTCTTTGTATCTGTGTATATCTTGCGTTTAATATAAAATGTGATTTATTTTTGATTCAAAGCGTCTTGTTGTTTTTGAGCTCGAAGACTGATCTTTATTGGTCTGTCAGTTGTTAGGATAAGTGTCTTTGATAGATCCTTAAGGAATATATTTGTTGCATTTTAGTTTTCAATTTGGTTTTCTTTAGGCTAAATAAACAGGTTCGTTTTTTTCACTCTGAAAAGATCTTTGATCAGAAGAAAAAACTCAGTTGCAATAAGCACAATGGGGAACTACAAATCAAATTCACTTTATTCTTATTTTGACTGAAAAAAACAACAACTCAGTACGTTTTAACACAGGCATATCAACATCTTTACTCCATTTAATAAACATCTAGACCGGTAAACATGTCAATGCCTGAGTGTTTTTGTTGTATTAAGGTCTCAATAAAACCGAATTTCAGCAGTAATTATAACCTTTTTACATTTATTTTTCGCACTCCAAGGTTTATGTTTCGCGTCTGATCGTCTGATATATGTGTGGGACTGAGTTCAAATATAGAAAAGTTTCAGATGTATTTGACATCGCTAGCAGCTGCAACCGACAGTTACTGGCATCAGGAAAGACACAAGATTTATGGATACATCTTATTGTAAGCATGATTTGTCGGTCAGTACTATTTAGTGCAGGATAAAGAACTCAAATTGATAAAAGTGCATTTGTCGAATGTCTAATGTTTAAATTTTGAGCATTTGAGGGTACATATTTCAACGTACACACACAATGCAATATTTTTTTAATTACAATGGAAAGTCAAGACAAACGCTAACGCTTGTATTTATTTTGTATTTAGTTTTTGTTATAACAGTCACTCTTTAGAGCTTAAAAATGCATGTCCACAGGGAAATCACATGGCCGAAAGCCGAAATACATGTTATTTTTACTTAATAAAACTCGTCGCTAATCGACAAATGGCAAGAACCTCGCAAAAAGCTAGTTTACTTAAGACGCTTACTCGTTTTCATGCGTCAGCAACTGCCATCTGTCATTCAATTTCACTCGCTAGATATGAGAATCTTATTTATGAATAATATACTTACAGTTATAAGAAAGTGTTAAATACGGATGTTTATATGTACATAACAAGTAGTCTCAATAACTCGCCTTCAAAAGCGGACCCATTTATTAATCTGATATTTTGCGTTGTCCGCCTTTGGGATATTGACCTAACATAAAAAATAGCACTATATTCACCTTCTAGAGTACAATTATTTGGACTACATAACAAGTACATAGCTTTAGATATTTTCTAAAGTTTTCTTTGGTTGCCTTTGAGGACAGCGAAGAAATTCAGCAGGATGTACTGCAGCAAAAAAGCTATCGTTAAATAGAAATAAAGAAACCTAAAAGTTAAACTATAAGTCGTTGTTTTTATGCAGACAAGAATTATTTATAAAACATATTAGTCATAGGTGGTAATTTCGTAGGTGAACTTTTGGTAATATTTGCTCTTTTTGCGAACGAGTTTCTATTTAATAATTTGACACCCCGTGGATACGTATTTATTTATCAACTCAAAAGTACATTCGATAATCCGCTTTCAGTTATGATTTCAAATTTGCAGTTCTTACCATCAGGAACATTTATAACTTTAGATTGTATGCTCTTTAAAGCATTTACTGTCAGCAAGGAAACAAGGGAGCTTTATCGCATGTGTAATCGACCAGTTACATAAAAACTCGTATCTCAAAACATCTTTTTAAATCTTTTTAATAATTTTCCCTGTCTGCTTTTTTTCCATATCAAGTAGAGGGCCGACATATTTGATTTCAAAACATTCTTGAGGAATACACCATATATGCTCATTTTTCATTTCTGAGCCGCCAAGCTGTGGGTTTTTGTTGCATCGATCTGTGACAAGATAGCTAGACCATCTGCATATCTTAATAAGATCATTAAACAAATAGTGCAAATATACATCTAGGTTTTAAATTCAGGTAATTCAATATCAGATAAGCATTGTAACTATTTCCTAGGCATATTTGTCCGGCACAATTTGAAACAAAGACATCTTTGACGATTAAAGACTAGAAATGTTTCAAATTGCACAAGGCATCAAGGCAAAAGGAAATGAACGGAGATGCAAGTTATAGTTACAGACTCTCGCAACTCGATGTTATTTCCTTTTACACATTTAAATTTTGTCCAAATATCTAGACTATCTGCTATCACCAATGCAAATAAGTTGTATAATATTTGCTTTTAAGGAATAACTAAACTCAAAGCAGAAAGTAAAACTAATGTCGAGTAGTTTATTCTTTAAGATATTTTGAAGAATTATATGCTTTTATTTGAAGAAAAGATACACTTGTCTAATTCTACATAATTGATCAAAATATTTACAAGTATTTCTTGTATGCTGCAAAGAAATGAAATTTCATGTTTTGCACTAAAATCAAATACTAGTAATCACATGAAATTTAAGACAATATTTAAAACACAGTTGTGTTAATAACGGAGTCTTTGAAGCACTCAGTGATCTGGTCATCTGAAATGCAAAAAGTAAGCCATGATTACGTTTCTGATCACTGATCAAATTATTATTCTATGAATGCAATATCCAGAGTAAAACCTTTTGCCAGTAAAAGAATGTCACGTGTGGTAATTATGTATTATATTATAATATACATGTATTTACTATTCAAAACATATCGCTGCATCTAGAAAACGCGAATCTGCGGTCGAGCTGACATATGTGATCGAGCCTGAAAGCCCTGCGCTAAAGAATTTAAAATATATATTATAATGGGAGATGTCAAAAGCAGTTTCCGTTAAATGGCCATGATATCTCCACATTGACTGCGGGTACCACAACGATACTTTTAGAGCAATTATTTATACGGCTGGATCTGTCATCAGAACAAGAGGGTCACGATATTCATAATCGGTCAACTGAGTATCACTGCCCTTATGGTCAAACAAATTCCACGATAAACAAATATGTATAAAAGATATTCGTAACATAAATTCTATAAATTTTATGGATAGAATCATTGTTTGGAATCACTAAATCCCAGTTTAAATCTCGACAAATATACCAGCATTTAACATCGATTTATCCAATTTCGGGCATTATCAAGACCACCAGTCTCTTTAAAGTTAAAATAATATCATAAAAAAGAATCTGTTGTGTTGTTTTAGATCTATGCGTGTGAGCTACTTTGACACGCCATGACCAATTTTCAAACTCATAAAAATATTGGTGAGAGCATTCTAACCAAGCAACATTTCAATTGATAAATAATGTGACCTACCTCCTAAGCTTTCGAAATAACCAGTTGATCCAGACTGAAACTCGCCTTTGTAATCAAGTAAATCATTATGACCAAGTTAAATGACTTGGGTAAGGCTTTCCTTGGCTTGAATATATATTCGTAGCCTAGGTTTTAACCAAACGTTACTCAGTTATGAAACTCACCGAGAAGTCATTAATACAATATTCTGGCCAAGGCTCTCGAAAACGTTATAAATATATCAATTCTAAAATGTTAACAATTCTTTACGTGTAGTGTGCTGGTGGCTAGTTTCAGCCATCAAAGTTTAAAACTTATTAAACAAGTTGTCTGACACAGTTTTAAAAACATTAAGAGAGAATATGATATCTTGATTGTTCAGAATTTTTTACACTGTATTGAGCTGGTGACTTATTTTAAGCAAATGAGTGTAAGCTATAAGTATAAGAATGTCTCAAGATGGCCATATTTTGAAGCCAACATTATTTGAGACAACAATATGGCAGTTACTGGGATGGGTTTAAATGTTGTAAGTCAGTTATAAGAACGGGTAGGATAAAATTCCACATGGTGCTTTACAGCAGCTGCATTTGGTATCAGGAGCAGATGGCAGCTGACAAGATTATGGAGATCAAAAAGGACATGTCCATAACTTACTTCAAATTATTTTGTCTGCCGTAATATTCACGTGAAAGCTTTGTCATGAAGAAGAATAACATTTTATAGATACAATTATTATAAGTCGAATGTCAACAGTTACATCTTTAAAAGTGTAAAACAAATATCTTTTTTTTCAAATCTTTTTATTAAAAATGAAGTATTCAGGGATAAAAGTTTGGTAACAATTTAAAATGACACTTTTTCTCATTAGCCTAAAGCAGTCACAGAAATTAAAATAGTTTCTCATCCTTTGCAAATCAAAAATTACCTTGTACTTAAGTTTTAAAAGGGATTGAACGCACTGTCTTTCACATCATAAATCTCAAGGATATCTTGCTGCTTAAACACATTGATCTGAATGATTTGATACTTGTTTTTAAGAAATATTTTGTAACTCTAGTATGATAGTTCTTTTCTTTACCATAAATGCTCATATTCCTTTAGTAAAATCTAAAAAGTGAGAAAACAATATATTAAGATAACTATAAGTAATATTAAATATAGGCATACAAACTACAATAAACTACATTTTGTTTTCAAAATGCCGTCTTATCGGTATAATGTGAGTTATATATAATAATATATTGATATATCGTTAATTTTGTTTTATTTTTAACTCTACCGTTTAAAAGCGGAAAATACCAATGTGCAATTTTTGAGAAGCGATTCTTTGGCGCAAAAAAGTTATCAGTAGAAATGAAGCTGCACTGAATAAACTCATTAGCAACTAATCTCAGCGTTCAGACAAATTCGTTTAGATGGTTGAGTGCCTAGGTGTTACCAGCTAATATCCCGTGCTTGTAATCTTATTTGTTTTCGTTACAGAGACAGGAAATGTAAGTGGTTTATTTATTTTTATGAGCACCAGACAAGTTTTCATCTCTCAGTATGAATTAGGCATATGTCACCGTCTTTCATCGCACGCAAGGGCAAAAGGGCTGTCTAGGTTATATGATTAAGGTAACTAGCTGCTTAATCTTGTGTCGACTTTTACAACCGCTTGCAAAACTGATTAGAGTTTCGCGTAATCGGAAAGCGGTAAAAAATGACGTTACGGTGTTTATTTCAATAGCTTAAACTGTCAATTAACTGATCATCCTGTCACAGCGAGGCAGTTTTCTCAGGTATACCTGACAATAAAACTGCGTCCTGCAATCTACTCGCTGCCAGAAAATGTGCCTGGGCGGCGCCAAAGTTGCTGTGTCGTAACAGTTGCTGCGTTGCTACCGTAAATCTTCACTCATTTTTTTCCTAACCGCTTTTCCATTTGTACACAAAATGACACTAGAATGACACTATTGACTGGTAAAAGGGGGAGATTAAAAGAAACACTTTGGGCGGCACTTTAATTGATTTTTGACAGGTGTACCGACAACTGTCTTTCTTTACCTGACAGTGTAAACTCTAATCAGTTTTGCAAGCGGTAGTATGTATTACTTTGGAAGTGAAAACAGACAGTCACACTCACAACAATCTTTTTCATTATCATATGACGCAAAAAATGGCATTCAAAGAAAATTTGATGCCACAGTGAACGAGAAAAAACATTTCACTGATGTTATTCATTCTGATAAATGTAACAAGTTATTGTTACTTTAAATGAATCGTACTGACCTCTGTCAAAAACAAATGCTAAAAGCTATAAGCTAAAATAAAATTAAAAAAAATAAAAACAATCGGCAAACATTAGGCCATAAATAAATAAACTCTTGCACAGAGTACACGAAGGGCTTAACGGAAGCTGAACGGTACACAATAAATGCTATTAAAACACACGCATTCTTCACATTTTAATCCCAGATCTGATAAAAGTCAAGAACAGAGTGCAAAATGCAAAAGAGGTGCCGATATAATTGGCATCGGGAGCAACTGCAGAGGCATTACGATAAAGTATTAAGAAGGAAATTGTGTTCGAAACATACGTGAATGGATATTTGAAATGTCAGTATTTCCCAGTGCAGGTTTGTCCTAAGGTTATTCATTTAATCGCACTAATAAAAGGTGTGGTAGTCAAAATACAGTAGTGAAAACATTAAAATAATAAGTTTAAAAGATTTACGAAATATCATAAATGTGCAATAGTGAAACACACATATTTAGAAGGTAAATCAATTTATGAAATATCATAAATTAAAAATACCACACGAGGCTTTTTAAACTGATTCCATCATGCTTGATGACATTGGAACTTGTAATATGCTTGATTTCATCATTCTGTATTTCATTGGAACTTACATTATGATTAATTCTATCATTGATTATTGGCCTTTGAGTGTAGTGAAAACCTTATATTAATAAGTTTAAAAGATTTACGAAATGAAAACACATATTTAGAAGGTAAATCAATTTCTGAAATATCATAAATTAAAAATACCACACACTATTGTAAATTTTCCATTTATTTATCTTCATATTCATACGGCAAAATAACAAAAATGAGGGCTTATTCTTTTGTCCTCAATGAACACGTTATTTTGAATTTATTCATACAATTATGTTTTGCTATCCTTCATTTATTTGTATCGTTCGTTAATTGCTTCAATAAAATTGAAATGTAGACTTATAATGAAATGTTGTCATTTACGAGGCTTTTAAAACTACGTAATTATTTGTATAAATCTTTAGAAAATTGAAAGGCTAAGGTATAACGTCTTTATTTTCACAAGATATTCCCTGCTTAAGCTAGACTTGTTCAGTTTTTTCCTTTTTTCTACAAAATGAATTTCATGACATTTCTGCTGTAGGAAACCAATTTCAATTTTAATAAACTGTAAATATCATCGTTATCGGAAAGTCTACAGCAGACAGTCAAATCAGGTAACAACACAAGATATCGAGACACAAATTGTCAGTATTCATTTTCTCATTTTTCTTTGCTTTTAAATAGCACGTACCACAGATAGATTTTTACTTTTTAAACATATTTTCAAGTTTTAAGCTGCGATTTTCAACAATTTGGATTGATTCTACAATGTTTGCACAAGAATTACGGATGGACAAAACAAACTTCAATATTCTTCGGTTTATTTGGAAGGACAGATATTGCATGCATAAGAAAGTAACCAATTCAGTACAACTTAAGTTGTTTTGTGTATGCTGACTCAGCTAGTTAATCAAGGGGTATACCGTATACATCGTTTTATCCTGTCAGTTATATCATATCCGACCCGATAAAGGAGTGCCGTATAAATTTTGCTTGATAAGAAAAATATGACGGTCGCTATCCGCACATTGTTGTTATTACAAACGGAGACTACTTGAATAAAAATAAAATATTTCAATATGTAGATCTTACAATATAGTGATCATTTAATGAAATAAAATTATTGAAACTTTGGAACTATTTTTTGTGTATATGTACCCCTGGCGGATAACCTTGACATAAGTCTAATTCGAAACACTTTAAAGATAGGTTTTTAATATTTTTAGTAAATTATTTCTAAATGCTTAGATGTGACAAGATAAATAGAATAATAAGCTTATAGCCTTCGGCTAACCCGATAAATTCCTACGCCTTGCCAAATAAACTTTCGTATATATGACACTATCCTATTATTCTCTATGTAGTCCCATTTATGAACTATAATCACCTTCGCAGAACTATGATCCCGATCAGGGCCGGCAAAATGTCTCCGTGATAATTGATCTAAGACAATGCGTCTATAGGTCATTTGTCCCACAGCTCTGTAGCAAGTCAGGAAGTAGTCAGTCACTTGCGGAGAAATTGGTTAGTAAACTGGTTTGATACCCAGGAACACAAGTTAGGTGGACTGACCGCCGGGATATGACCTCAGCTGTTAAAACTGGCGTTAACCCAAATAAACCATAAACCATAGAACAATGGTGCTTAGAAAAGTTCGTAAAGTTATTGAATGGACAAAATATATCAGATGGTTTGGAATTCTGATATTGGGTTTCCTCATAGTTCTATCTATTAGATTATTTTGATATTTTACGTTACAGTGTCATTGCTGATATCCGTGGGGGAAAATCTTATTGTATTATAAGAGGTTATCACTGGATTTTTCCCCTGTGAGTAAGTTGCCATGAATAAAAACCACTTAAAACGCTTTCATATCACTTTGGCTTCCCTACATTCCGTGCAATATCCACTCCATGAAAAAATAAATGAATTATTTTTACTGCAGTCGGTACTGACATCATATAATAAAATTATTTACCGATGGAAAGTTATATACCTTATTCATTACCTTTTAATGTGACACATAGGTTGTGTTATCAATTTTTTTTTCTCAAGCAATCGCATTTCTTCATTACTCATTACTTTCTCATATATATGCAATCAAAACGCCCAAAAAGATACAGTAATATAAAAATAACTTTAATGCTATCATTCAAAGTATTTAAACAAATAAAAATACAACTTTTAAAAACTCGGTTCTGGATAGCTATATCATGTAGGAATCTTATGACATAACAACTTACGTTTCTATATAGTCACTTAAATGGAAAATAGTGCACGGCTGGTAAAATACTTACCCTAAAATTCCATTAACGAATAAAAACTGTAATATTCATACTCAAAATAGAAGACGGCGATCAACAAAAAAAAAAACAACAAAAAAAGAAAAAAAAAAAAGAAAAAAAGGAAGTTTAGTTCAAAGTAAGTGAATACCGTTGAAAATTTTCATGTGTAAATACCGTTTTATGGCATTTTTATCTCTAGAATTATGTCGACGGAGTATTGGGATTGACCTTAGGAGTAAAGAATTTCTTGGAAACATTTAAACTTTATTCTAAGTTTCAATGTTCAGAGGCAATTTAGACCTTGATGACTTTTACAGAATAGGTGTTGATGCGCTTAAAAAGGCAGAAAGAAAAAGCGCCAAGTCTATATAAGAGTGAAAACAAAATATTACAGAAAAACTATCTACATGAAGCTGAAAGAACATTTCTTATTTGCAAAGCTTTGGTGATGAATGCAGAACAGCCTATGTGACATAAAATTGTTTCAAAGTGATTTAGTACATGGTATTTGATATATAGTAATAGTATCGTTCGTTTTAAAAAAAGTAGAAAAGGTCATCAATAACGTTTTAGATCTTTCGCTAGCATTTAAAATCTGTTGAACCGATTACTGCTCATACATTTCTCTAGCTAATATGCATATTCTGGTTATGATAAATACTTACAGAGATATGTACTTATCATTTATTGTTGAATCTAACTCGGTTTCCGCCATTTTTAACATATTTGACATGCATATTTCACTCAAAATCCGTTAAACATGTGTTATGCTTTATCCCTTACATTTAATCATCAACGGCATTAGCATGCATTCAGAAAAAACTCATCCGTTTTCAGGCCTAAACTAGAATTTTACATTATAAAAATTCTTTACGTAAATACAAAGCACACCAACCAATCTTCGGTGCACAACATGATTTTTCTACAGATTTCTTACTGAAAAAGACCATTTTACCTTTCAAGCGACGGATTGTTGATCAGCGAGGTAGCATAAAACAGGTGCGCGATGACGTAGTATCCTACTATTGTATTCATACACTGTATTTTAGTTTACTTTTTATCTGCTGCAATTGTTTAATGATCCAATATTCTGTCACTTATTCTCTAGTCTTCCTTTTGTGTAAACAATAAAAAATATCAAAATGATAGAAAACTAGCTTGTTTGTCTCAAGCAATATACTTGTTTGTCTTACTACAAGAAAATAGGTTCGTTTCATCATTATTCATTGCAACAACATACGAAGCTGTCTTTGTTACTTGTGCGAAAAAGGTAGCAGTTATCAAGAACCGAAAATATCGTCTACAATTCTGAAAGTAATTGTTTACATGCAAGAACGTGGAATGCGGTGTTAGATTCTACATGCACTATAAAACTGAAACTTGTCAGTAAATATCTACAAATGTATTTGGGATACAAATATATTAGGTTGCAAATCAATCAGTTACAAGAGTTTTTGTCAAACATTATTATATTTTTCTCCCCTTATACACCATTTAAACTCTACACAAGTTTCAAAATCGCACTGGCGATTTCTTTATACATATTGTACATAAAATATTCATTTCCAAGGACATAATCAGTCAAACATACTGAATAAACTCGCATGGTATTAAGCAGTTTTCAGACCAATTTTCTTTTTCTGTCAGTTGCCTCTGCTTATCGACGAAATATCCAGTGACTTGTTTTTTTAAAGTTTCATCGTTCTGTAGACATTAAAGGAAAGTGATTTATTTTGACCAATTTGGGAATAAGTCTGTCTCAAGCAGTATAATTGTCAATCTTATCAGTTAGAATTAGGCTTATTTCCTCATTATTCATCGCAACAAGAGACGGTGTCTGTGATTACACGTGTTATTTTAAAGACTCACATTACAATGACAGTTAGAATTCAAATCGCTAAAATAATCAATTTCGTTTGATGTCTTCCAAATATATGCTTTTTCTATCTCTGATAATTTTACTTTTTAGCTCATCTGAGCCAATAGTTAAAAGGAACGCCTTATTTCCGGGTTCCGTAGTTGGTGATTTTTCCGTTCGTCAACGGTTGCATTCAAGCGACATCTCCTCTGAAATCACTGGGTCTATTTCAACCTGACCTAATTATACCAATGCATTATGCACGACCCCCTTTCAGATTTTGAAATTTATTAAATATCTATTGCAATAAAACACTTTAAATCTCTTTTCAGCACCCTTTGTCCTATTTGAAAATAATGCAGCACAAATGTTCTTATGGTGACCTTCTACATAAAAAGTTTATTGTTCTGTGAAAAAAACATTGCTACCAGGTGCAATTCTTATTTTTCTAACATGTCTACATTAGATACCACTGGTTTGGTCTGAATGATTTACAACAAATGTTCCTTTGTCGACCCTCAATATGAATTTCATTGTAATGCCTGAAAAAAAACTCATGGCGCTTGTCTTATTTTCAATATATGTCTACATTTGAAATTTTAATAGTCTTTTGTCTTAGAAACTGCTGGCCCAGTTTAGTAATTATATGGGAAACTTAGAAACTTCTCTTTGAATGTTCTGCAAATGGAGCAGACAGGGATTCTATGGCTTAAAACTTTGACGTTAAACAGTAACATTGATCTAAAAGTGGTGTACCTGACATGTAGGTTATGTACATTGTCTCCAACACATTTTAAAACATTTGACCTAAATTGCATGAATATCTTTTAAGCAAATCAATAGGTTCACAGCGAACATGAAATTGCTAACGGAAGGACAGACAGACGGACGACCAGTAGCAAAACATGATACGTACCTTCGGTAAATATATGTTGCATCCATAGATACTCAGATGAGCGCTTAGGAGACATCATTGCCCTCTGGTTTGCTTATCTTGCAAAAAATATAAGACTAACATATACCTTTAAGAGTTAAGAGGCGCGCCGTCCAAAACTTGCGCATCTGAGGCAAGATCTTGCATACGAGTCCCTGAAAATGTGGCTTTTATAATCTGCATATTTAATAGCATTCATAAGATAAAAATGTCTCTAAATCTAGATTCTGAATTTAAAAGAATGTTTATAGTGCACTGGGGCTATAGCTTTTCTTTATCTTACTAAAATCAGTCTGACCTAAGATACATGGCGACAATGAATAGACATCGTGCATATTGTGGAAGTAAGGTTTAAAAATGTCTGTGTGGCATTACACGAAGTTCGTAAAGATGTGAAAGAAAATACCTTGAGAAGCAAAATAATTAATACAAAATCAGCATAATTAAACTTGCCGACTTTTATTGGCAGGTAGTATTTAATTCGATAAGTCGTTTTAATAGGTGCCATTGTATTATAAACGGATCGGAAAAGTAGCCAACCATCTCAACAATTATTCAGTGATCAACTTTGAAGTTTTTCCCTTGGTTTACAGACAACAGAATATCTTCAAGAAAATGCAAATCATATACAGAACACCAACTGTGATGATGCTGCACATACATTAATAATGACTGCACTGTTTTAATTAGCAACAATTGTGTCAATCTTGTAGACTTGTAACTTGAAACTTGTAGAAAACTTGAAACGTTATTTCAATATCAGCTTGTTGAATAATTATGCTGTAATTTTGTGATAAATGTGAAAAATGAAAGACTTACGCGTCCATATTACTTATTTAACTTTTAGTACTTTGAGATAACAAAATTAATAAAAAAGAATTATATTTAAAACGTCTATGTACATAGCTACTCATTTCAAATTGTTTATACAATAAATGTGTCAACGTTATGTGATTTCTACTATCATACTAATTTCAATTTGATCTAATCTATAGCTCCAAGTTGTTTTAGAAAGTAAAGTAAAACGATGATAAAAATGATGGATGGTGTAAGTAAAACAAACATCAAGTCTTTACTAGCTTTTTAAAACTTTCATTGATAAACAGAACTGAAAACAATGTGTCTGGCTGTTTTAAATACAACTTACAGTATCAAAATATTTTAGTTTATGTCTGAAAAAGTAAGCAAAAGTCTAGTTCGAGAATCCTTATGGCGATTACAAGCAAGAATGTCTTAATCTATCTCGTAGTACAAACACTGATACTGGTACCATTATTTCTATGTAGCGATGTCTAACAAATACAATATCATTCCAGACAAGATTATTATAACCAACAGAAGGTAATATTTCTAAAGTTATTACTTTGAACTATTGGTCAGATTTATTTTAATAATGGCTAAAATAGCTATTCTGGCAAGACAAAAATAACAAGATATGATGGATTCTGTCTGCAAAGAACATAACAAATATGCAATAACGTATCTATTAACATTTTGGACGCCTTTATTTCTAGGAAGATAGCTTATACATTCTGATAATATCTCTCTCTCTAAAACCCGATCAAAAAGTTGAGAATACGTGTCAGTAAGTGGTGGCATTGGACGTAATTATTAAAATAATATCGATCAGTACTTACTTCTTTCCTAATAAACATTACTATTATTCTAATAAGAATATAGATATTATTCACTGATAAAAGTTATACTCATTGAGAAAAAATGTTAAAAAGTGTTTCAAACCCGACCCAGTCATACACTGAATTTTCGAGCAAGAATTAAAGGAGTCTTTTTTCTTCTTAATTACATGATTTCTGAACATCCAATGTCAACATAGATGCTAAATGTTATGCATCATAGTCATTTTCAGAACATGTATTTGAAGAATATTTAACAGCTCAATTTCTTTGATAACAACACACCGAAAGCTTGAACTTTCAGCTTGTAAAAAACAGAAAGACAAACAATTACGAGATCTGTCATCGTGCATATGTACGAATTTTTGGCAATTATTTTTGAATGACTTCTACCTGCGTTTCCTTTAAAACAAATAAGTATCGGTAAAAGTTTATGTAACAATACAGTTAGTTGTTCCTCTCTTGGATTTTTTTGTCCGGAGCATTACTTGAAAACTAATAAGTGAATTGATGTGAAATTTAGAATAAAGATAGTTGGTGAAAAGTAGAAGTGCAGTGCCCAAGAAACATAACTCTACCTTATCTAGTTTTTGAGTAATCTCCCCTTCTTTAATTTCTATAATGAGTTTTTGTCCGGAAAATAACTTTGAACACTTTAAAATGGATTGTCTTGAAATTTAACGTACATGGAAAGAAGGAAAAGTGCACTGCACAACAACCATAACTCTTCCTGGTCCCATTTTTGAATTATTTCTCTTCTTAAATATTTTTGACCTGAGCATAACTTTAAAAGTATGAAGTGAATTGATTTAAAACTTAAATAAAGATTGTTGACGAGAAGTATGAAGGCACTGCTCAAGAAGCATAATTTTATATTACCCAGTGTTTAGTATTCTCCCTTCTTTATTTTTTATAATGATAACTTGAACATTATGATTGAGATTGTCTTGAAACTTACGAATACAAAGATGAAAAGAAGTTACTGTGCACTGCACAAGAACATAACACTTCCTGGTCCCATTCTTGAATTATTTTTCTTCCTACTTTTTTTTCTCAGGAGCATGATATTAAAATGTGAAGAGAAAACACATGAATCTTAAAACATAGATAGATGGCGACAAAGAAAAGTGTAGTATCAAAGAAGCCTAACTCTACCTTATTCAGTATTTGAGTAATCTCCCATTCTTGAAATTATAAAATGACTTTTGAGCATAACATGAACACTAGGAAAGAGATTGTCTTGAAACTTAAGTAAGAAGTGCAGAGCTCAAGAACTATAACTCTATCTGGTCCAATTTTTGAATTACCTCCTTTCTTACTTTTTTGTCCGAAGCATAACTTTAAAGCGATTTTTCTCACAGATGGGTCGAAGATGCTTAAAAAAGAAAATGTTTATATATGTAAAAATTCTGGTTGTAGCTGTGAAGAACATATCTAAACTAAATTATTGTCTCAGCTTTTTGTTACAGAAACACATACTAATATAAGTGTTTTTCACACTTTTATCACGTAAAACGTCACGGGGTAGTTACTTTGTTTATTTGTTAATTTTAACATTTGTAAAGAACATTCCATATTGGCTCGATGGTCTCGGTCGTTGATTTAAAGTTTACTGACCTCTTTTTTCAGGATTCATAATGTATAGAAGCAAAAAAAAAAACCCAAAAAAACAAACAGGTAAATTCTGAATAAATTATGTTTAAAACTATGAAGTAAATTTGATTTAAAACTTCAAAATATATAGATGATTTAAAATATGTTTAATTTTACCAGATGAATTCAAACATACTTTAAACAGTTCTGAATCACCAAAAAGTCTTTGGCTTATGTGAGACTTTCCTTAATGAAAATATAAGCAATGGTTATGTTAGCATACGAAAATATAATTTTAAAAGAAGCGATAGGCGTAATATGGAAGGAGGGGGGATAATATCTTATATATTACAATTTTATCTTAAGTAAGTAATTTACAATCTGACATTCTTACAGTAAAACCTGGAGTCCCTCAAGGCTCAATCCTTGGACCTTTTATCTTTTTAATAAATATTAATGATATATCTATACTTCGCAATGATCTTGATATAGACTTATATGCAGACGACTTTAAACTTTATAAATCCGGTGGACTTTTAATAACAATATAAAATAATCACAAAAAGATTTATCAATAAATGGTGCATCCTTAATAACATGTCTTTATGATGTTTAATTCATAATATTATTTGTTGTTGTCAATTTTCATTACACTTCTTATATAAATTATATGAGCATTTGTCGGATGAATGAATATAAATTTTCAGTTGAAACACTCTTGTAAAAAGTATTTATATGAATGTTACTTTTCTTTTTCTTTATTTCCTATTTATTATACGAGTAATATGAAATACGAATGCTGTATACATCTATAGTTCTTCTTTCTTTGTTAATTTTGGATCAGAAGGCCATACTGTAAATAATTTTGCATTTTATATTTATATGTACACTTTGTATGTTACATTCTTATGTTAAATTAAAGATTTTATTATTATTATTATTATTATTATTATTATTACTACGAACAGAATGTAGCTGAAAAAAGCATAACATGACCTTTTCCTGTTTTTGAGTTATTTCCCCTTTTCTTGAAGGGATTGACTTGAAACGTAAAACAAAATACTGAATATAGAAATGCATTACATAAGACCATAACTTGACTTGGTCCAAATTTTGAATTATTTCTCTTTGAAATTTTTGACCGAAGGATATCACTTGATCATTATAAAAGAGATTGACTTGAAACATAAAGATGTATGGTAAGCAGTAGGGGTGCATTGTGCAAGATCTATATCTCTGTCAGGTCTCATTGTTAAATTACATTCCCTCTTAAAACATTTTTGGTATATAGATTTTTAAAGTATATTGATAAGAGTCCTTTCGCTTTGTTTCAACACTGAGTTGTAAAAATATCTTGATGACTTTGATTGTTTCCTAATATTTGTGCAGTGCCATGTAAAATAGTTGGCACTACCAGTTCTCAGCCCAGGCTGACGGGCGTATATTGCATCTCTTCTATGATGCCTTTTTTGTTGTGTAAGACAGTTTTATTCTCTAATTACACGTAAACATTGCCGAAAAGTCATATAAAAACTAAAAAGGCCATGATAAATATAAACTGTTAAAATATGATAAAATGTTGTAGTCGACCTAATATTTGTTTCTAAAAGTAACTTATTTCAATATTGTAAGAACATAAAGCGAAGAAAAGTGCTTAGCCTTGGTGGAAATGATATATTTGATTCCAAAGTGACATACCACTAGACGTTCATTTGTAGGATTTATCTAATTGATTAAACTATTATTTTACGACAGAGAGTTTATAGTAATTTTATTATGTTTTAATCGCTTGTAGAATAAATTTAGCCAAGCAATATATATTTCGGCAATTCTATACAGCCTGGGTCTGTTTAAGACTCATAGTGGATTAGTATGGTGTTAGGAATATTGTTGTATTGGCAACAATACAATATGTTTAAGTTTGTTTTTAGTAATTTCTTTAGATCAATCAAAGTGTATTATATTTTATATTTTTGTTTTAAATGCATCTGTTTATTGTCAAGTTTTCACAGATTTCCCTCCACGTAAACGATTGATCGTAACTCTGCAGATCAAAACGTACATCATATCACGGATCTGAGTAGGCGACCTTATTTTCGATACTCCAGACTAAATTTCTTCAAATCAATCATAAAGAGAAATATTCCGATTGGGAAGGTTTGCAACTGATCTTAATTACCCACTTAGCTTCTTACACCATGTCATCCACTTAGAATCTTTACAAGAAATGATCCGGACAACTTCATGAGCATAATTATCAAAAACATGATAAAAATTGTGTTTTGTAGAGTAAACCGGTGCCCTAGTGATTGACCACATTGAGTCAGTTTTAAACACATTAAAGAAATCTTTTGATTACCTGTGACTAGTGTGAAGTCTCAAGTGTGGCCATCTGCAAAGTTATCGTCTTTTGTGTAATGTCTAATCAAATTTTAGGCGGGCTTAAATCTCGGACCCTTCAACGAATTGACTTGAACTTGAACGGCGGTCAGATTGCAATGAGTAGAAGTAAGGAGTAAAGGAAACAACTGAATTTGTCCGAGTTAAAACTTTGCAACCTGCAACCAGTCGGACACTGCACTTTCATCATGTTACATATCCGTTAAGACATATGACAGCCTATTAAATATATATTATGGACTCAGTCAAAGAAAGGGATGATAAATGAATTAAACTTGATGATAATAAAGGAATCAGAATCAGGTTATCTCAGTTTACTTTTGTAATCTTAAGCTTTACTTTAATTGTTTATTCAATAATTCAATAAAATATCAATTTAAATGTTCATGTAGTCCACCTTGATTTTCTCCTAACATTAATATGAACATGTTTTCACTATAACCAACAAGATTTACCATTATGTTATTTTTTGTTTTTGTTTTAAATCTTTGGTATTATAACTAAATTATGAAGGCAGGGAGCATGTTTAGGACAATCAAAATCAAACTTAATCAACATGGATGAAAACAGACATGGACTGTACATACTAAGACACGGATCAACATGACCTTGAGTAAACCGAACATCTCTTGAAACCAAACCGTTCGGTTTAGACAGGTTTCACTCTATATGCTATATCTAAATTTTATGGTAAATGTTCATGATGAGGGTATTAATAGCTGTAGTTCTTTTTAGTCTTTTAAATTCTTAATGATTCATTTAAGGACACATACTTTTGTCATGGTAGGCACAGCTTTCAGAAAGACAAATGAAGATCTGCTTTCACTCTCGATGAAGTCAATACATCTCTTTCGTTAAATAATTTGGAAAAGTTTCTGCTTATTTTGATGACAATTTTCAGAGGGACCACAAGGATGGCTGTAACTGTGCTTTTAATTTTAAAGAACTCAAGTTTAGAAAAGCGTTGGAGCAATTCCCCAAGCCTTTAAATTTTATGTTTTATTTTAATTTTGTTTCCAGTAAAATCATTAGTTTTACCTCATTAAAGGAAACAAATGTCTTGCCGAAATTAAACTAATATTTCGATTAATGTTAAACAAAAACAAAAACATAGTCATTAATGCAATAGGCAAAATCTTCAGTCTGGCAATCTCAGTAAAGCTTTGTTAAGCAGCCCACATTATTGACAACTAATATGGAAGTGTTTGGTTAAACTACAACGTAAGAAAAGATTTCGGATCAATCTATTGTCTTTGTAATCAAATCTTTCCCGCTTTATTTACTGCGAAGGAGGAAGTTGCCGCAAAAATGAAAGCTTTTAAGTTTGAATTTTTCTTAAATGTACATCAACAGATAAAAACTTTTCTTGTGTTCTGATGCCCACGAAGGCATTTAACTTAGATGAATACAAAACACTCATTTTAGTCATATTACAACAGCACACATTCTTGGAATGTCGCCACAGTAAAAGATGTCACAGGAAATACAAAATTTAATAGTGAACTTAATGCAATCTAGTACAAAAAGAAATTAGCTGACAGTAGACTTTTTGCCAACAAAATAAGTAAGCTAGAAATAAATAGCGGAAAAATGCCATTAAACCTCCAGTTAATTAAAAGCTAAATTAGTCCTCTGTAGCTATGTATGTAATTAGATGATTAGGTGATCTGATGCTCATCATTTATTGAAAGAACAGAACCAAAGCAATAAAATATCAAATGTCTGAACATCTTAAAAGGATAACTGTTTTAGTATTTAATCCAAAATTACACGTTTTGAAGATGTAAAAAATCATAAATACTGAATCATCTGTTATTCAACTTGAAGAAAAAAGTTTGGGGAAAATCTGTCAACTTTTGCCGACCGAACCATAGCTAGATAAAAGAGAGGAACTGTACACAACCAGAGACAAATTATCTATTTCAGAGATAAGATACCAACTTTAAATCAAATTATCTTTTCTGCTCTGTTTATTCGGGCATTACACTGAATTTATAACCAAATCATTAATTGGACAATGAATATTTTGTTTTACCAACTTACTATACAGCATGAAAATGTTGGAATGTATTTTTTTGAAATGCACCCAAACGTATGAATTTACCTTAACTTCGTAGCATTTCGGTTTCTCTTTCATAATATTTTTTTTTCAGAGTATGAGTGTTTAGAGAATGGAAAGCTTTATTTTAGAAAAAAATGATTAAATTACGGCTTATATTTGTTATTATCGTTACAAAGCAAATATGATGTATTTTATCGGCAAAGTCCATAATTAATAGTTGTAATCACCTTTTTATCTTAAGCTTATTTGAAAAAAAGGAGGATAAACATTAAATAATCCATCTCGGAAAACCTTAAGTATGTTAGACTAACCAAAAAGAAAACAACATAAGACTCTTTGTCGTTTCGAATAGTTGACAGCATTATATTCTGATAAATGTTATTCTCCGTACAAATGAGGTTATGGAAAATGATAAATTAGTTTGTATTCTATTAAGCCACAAATAAGGGCAATATTGATAAAGAATGACACGAGTCTTAAAAGGACTTAGCACTGTCGATGCTGCAAATTGGCAGTGGCTTATGAACGTAGATTTGATAATAAAATCAAAAGTCAGGTTACAATTTTACACTTCTTCTATGTGAGTATTGAATTATCTATGAATCAAATTTGTATATTTACAAAAATTAAAAGTGTTTTAAGAGATGCAAGCAACTTAAACAAAATGTATTGTATAGTGTTCGAAACATATATTCAGCAGGGGTTGAATGCGCTAATCTAAGTAATAATCCCTTTCAGGGCAGCTCTCATAGAATAACAAAGGAAAGCTACCAAAGCCCTGAATGGAAATATATTAAAAATGAGGTACATGAAGTACAGTAAGAAAAGATTTGAGATTTTCTTGTGACTGAGGAAGACATTGCCTTTCTTTATCAAAACGTCTGATCAATGAATTAGGTTTTAACATTTATGTTCGTTATCTTGAATAAATATGTCGTGAGCTATGAATATGTTAACGTATTGTACATTTCTTTTTAAACTATGAAATGACGAAAGTCGGCATTGTTCGATGTAACAAACCAAAACAATACTTTTTGTATGTCATTATGGGTTTTAGGAAATTTGCTTATCTCGGCTTTTACATTACGATCTCTTCATGAAAACAAGTGAGTTTTCAGCAATCTGATAATACAATAAACCATAAATATATAAAAGGAACAAAGAATAATTGTTTTTGAATTATATTCATGTTTGTCTAAAGCTAGAGAAAGAAAATTGCCGTCTGACATCATTAGCGACAATTTCCCTTGTAATGATGCAACTCGATTGACAATAACAAGTTTGCAGTATGTGCACGTAATAACGTGCCTTTCTTTATTAAGCCAGATATGTTTTTGTAGACTTACAGTCACGTGTTTTAATCTATAATTGAACAAATTATATTCAACTTAAAATAACTTTCATGAAAACATGGAGACAGAAAAACTCCATTTCTTCCAATTAAATGTGGAGACAGAAAAACTTGTGTTTGTGTCTTTCTTAACATATAAAAAAATTCTGGAGGTATTTCAACAATTGTACATTAAATAAAATCCAAAGTTTTTTTCCATATATTTTTTAACAAAAATTTACCCTTTTGGAAACTATCATATGATTCATCAAAAATTTTTCAGAAAGAAGGCTTATTTTTATATGTTTTCACTGCTTGTCACATATGCCCTCAAAACCTACGTCAATGCGCATTTGTTGCAATTAGGCATGTTTAACCTTTCAGATCTAATCCCTGAATATAGACTTACAATATAACGCACTGTGTATATGTTTTTGTTAGAGAGTTGTTAACAGAGTTGCCCTTTGGACAGCAGTTTCGTTAAAATTTGTTTGATTACAAGTATTGTATAATAAGATTTGAAATGGTGGAATTTTGTGACATACATATGATCAAAAGAAAAAAATATGAAAATGAGCGGTCAATAGTGAAGTAATCATCTTCAATACTAATTAATTAAGTCTCATTTTCCCACTTTACGGATTATATTTAACTTAAACGCATCTGAGTAATATTGAGGCTTTGACAACTTAATTTCTCATTGACCTAATAGTTAGCAGACTGCCATTAGACGTACTCATCTTGTTATTTTCCCTATAAAATGACTGAGGTCAAATAAAAAATGTAGGAAAGTATCCATGCTATTACACCATCTTACAATCTTACGATTTATTTAAGTCATATTTCTATTAAAATTCGTCTTTGTTTTGTTGAAATCTTACTTATCAAATTTGTTTACAAGTTGTATGGTACTATAGCGATATTATTACTACATCTGCATATGTTGGTATTTCAAATGCATCTTGTACAGATTGATTAAAAATGAAATCTGAGTTTGTGTACATCTTAAATGTGCAATATCTCATTTTGTTTATGGAAGGACTGATTAATCATTCATCAGATTGTTGCAAAGCTTGCTTCACTTTTAGTGAAATGTTTGATCAAGAATCTTAAAACTTAATGTAAAGGGAATTTAAATAGTAAAATTTTCACGCTTTGATATCATTCGTTTAGGATTTGGTTTAAGCTATCCAGATAACAAACGACTGGTGTTTTCATTTCTACAAGTAATATTACGCATTAGAGTTAACTGATTAGCAGTTTTCATTTTGAATTTACCTTAAAACATATTTTTTACATCTAGACATATCGCTTATGTAATATAAAAACCCTAAACCTCCTTGTTTTTGTTGGTTACTGTTACGGCTTTATTGCGATGTAAGAGATTTCCATCACTTAAATAAGCAGAAACCTCCAAATGAGCAACTGTCACCTCAACAAATATATAATTTCAGAAATAAATGATAAGGCTTTATGGTTTTAGAAAATCTGCTAATTTTGAAAAAGCAAACATATGTATCAAAAAAGATAAACATTGATAAAATGATCTTTGCGAAAAGTAGATAGACAACACAAACGACGCCAAATATATTAACCAAATGCTTCGATTATTTCGTTTCTTTGGAGGATTGTCTGTTTTAACGGAAGCCTACCAGTTTTGGAACCCATATTACTTGCCATTCTAAAATATAGTGCTTTGAGATTACTGATAAGTATTTTGACATTACGTGGTATTTATGAGCGCTTTTATCTCCACCCTTATCATGAATAACTGTAACCAGTTTTTTAATATGGGTTGTCGACAATTTTCAATGTTTAAGCGTAGCCAAAATTCAAAGCGGACTATGTAACTTGACGGATATATCCTTAGTGAGCTAGATCATATTAAGAATAGCTATTATAATTGTTAATAAGAAGCTCATTGGCTTCCCCTCACCTTAACCATAAAGACATTATAATAAATGAATATTATTCTTAGCTGTTTTGTTCCATTCTCTTCAAGATGTACACAGTAAAAGCATCAAGTTGTCCGATCACATTAAACTAGATTACAAAAACGTTCCAAAGATTTAAAATGCTGTCTTTACCAAATTTCCTGACTTCTTTTTCGAATTCGAAATAAAACTTTAAATTGTGCCCTACATCAAACAGCTTATATTTCAAAGCCACATTATTTTTATACAAAACATTACAATGTTTCATACGAATTTGTGCACATCTTTAAGTATAATGGCAACCGTTATCAAAATGTCAAAAAAACGTGAAAAATCTCAATGTCAATGGCAACAAGACGTCGGACATATCAGAAAAACGTCATAGCTTGAAGAAAAAATAAATGGTTACATTAGAAAAAAGTGAAAAACGCATACCAAGAAAACCACAGTTTAAAGCTCTTCAAAAATATAAATACTCTAATAATTTCTCGTTCTTGTGATAACTTTCCCCTAAAAATATTCTGATTTTCATTGCTGACAGCATATTAGTTACATTGTCCTTTTTCGCTAGCAAAGATGCCTGATGTAAAAGAGTGTTTATTATCTATTTCTAGACATGTGTTTAGGAAATTACAGGATGGCGAATGTGCTGGACTTAAATGGTAGCTTATTACTTCCGAAATTCATATGTGTTATGAATAGCAAATTACTATAAAGGAAGTAAAGATTTGCATAAAATCGTCTAAATGAACTTCTAATTTTGCCCTTAAACTGTCATGTTTTCAGTAAACTACGGGAAATTATTGAACATTATACAATATGCTGATTAGTTACGCAATTTTATGGTATGAACTTCTTAATGACAAGGAATGCTGTCGTTTATATATAATTGCTTATTTTTTTTTCATTTTCAACTAAAGTACACATTCAGAGACCATTTTTGCTTTGCTCATATTTAAGCCTAAAGCAAGCGACTTTGAGGTGTTGCCTCTGATTGACAAAGAAATGCATATGGCTATATAGAAAATAATTTATAATGAAACGCACGAAGATATGAAGTGGTTTAGTTTAGGTGTGAAGCCACCAAAACATTTTCTCTTTATTATATAAAAAATTCAAATAGTTCACTGGGTTGTAAATCATAACAAGACCAATTTTAAATATCTAAATAGTTTTAACTTATATAGTTATGTACATTTGCATTCTGTAATCTTGTTTTGAAAAAATAGTGGGTGTCATTTATCAACAATAAATATAGTTCTGGTCATGTGAATTTACTAAAAAAAAATTAAGACAAATTCTCTGCCAATTTAAAATTTGAAAATTATAAAATTCTGAATGTATGTGAACAAAAGTCTACTTTCTGTTAGAAATGGTCAAGCAAAATGTTTAAAGGAAAATATTCTCAGATTTTAAGCGATAATGATAAAAATAGCCTTGACAACGGAATACCAGTCTAGCCGCCATTATACGGTGTCTACAGTTTTGTTAATCATGAAGATAGACAAAAAGTACGTGTGACGAAATTCAAGCATGTAAGGATAAATAAAGCGTCAATGACATTTATTTAAAGTACCAGGAGGTGTGCATAGAGCACATGTCACAATTTGAGTATTTGATTATATGACTGAATCATACATGCAGATATATTCAGAGCATGATATGTTTTATCATTCATATTGAAACATGTTTCCTCCACTCAATAAGGGTATCACAAAATCAAAGGAGTCTCCCTATTTTAACAGAACAATCAAACCTGTTTTAAACCGATCGTTTGTCAGTAAAAGATTGCAAGTGTGTCACAAAAGCCTTTTTATCATCCCCCAAAAATGAGTTTCGTTAACTTCAGGCAATATTTCTTGATAGCAATCAACATATGTGCACATTAAAAGCAACATTGTTGATAAAAAAAAGATTACAATACTTAATGTACAGGGTATGCCATAAAAATATGCCCACTTAACAAAAGCTAATACATTTGTCAAAAATGCCTCAATGATAACAAATATTGTCTCAAATTAAGGGTAATTGGTGTAAACTTGTGCTCATTACTAGAATGGTGTTATGCGATGTCACATTAACGTCTCCTGACGTCATCAATGACGTCATTTATATTCAGGTTTCCAAAAAGGCTGACGGTATTTTATTAAATTGTTAGGCACTACTATAAAAAGGGCAAATTCCATTAATTGTGCAAAGAAAATTTTTTAAAATGCAAAAAGGCACCTTCCAATATTCAAATAATTAGACTGGTTAAGATCTTTTAGCAGCATGGAAAAGTTTCAGATCCGGGAAAATTGGGTCATAGTTTCACGAGGAAAAGAGCGAGACTTGTACCGTGACTGCTGAACGATATTTCAAAATTCTACAGAGTAAGTTTATTCCACAACTGGTTAGAATGAGAATAACGATTGAACGTTGTTGGTTTCAACATTGCCAGCGCAAAATCCACACTGCAAAAGATGTCTTGAAATGATTAAAGGAAACGTTTAGTTGAAAACGCTTGATTTTGTTGAAAACTGTCAACATATAGCCTCCTAATTCGGCAGATTTTAGTTCCCTGGAATTTCACCTACGGGGTTCTTAAAAGACGATGTTAACTACCCCAAACCAACACCCGTTACAGAATTGAAAACCGCCAATCGTAATTGTAACTGGTTCTACTTCATACAACTTCTTGGAGAAGACTGTGTCGTTTTCCGTGCATTCAGCTTTACGTTTTTGGTTCATGACAATGCAAACTACGTATGCAATTTTTCTGGAGAATTTAATAATAGGCTGTTCTTTACTGTGAGGTGATTACTACATAGGCAAAACATTCAAGCAAGTGAGTAGAAATACTTACTAATTCTAAATTGATTCGCCTAAAACGTAATTAGCCGATTTTTTGTTTTACTTTAATTGCAATTCCGTCGGCGTAATTTTAGTTCGACTAATTTATTTTGCCTTAATGGAATTTTCAAAATGAGTTTTTTTTTTTAAATTATTTTCTTGCCAATTATTGTTCTAATCTCATAAGATTCACTAATAAAAGAAACCAGTTTATCACAAGTCTGAAGGTATTTCAGAAGACAATTATCTCCGAACTCGTTTACATATACTTTAGCATTAAAGATGATGTCATATATTATGTCAAAGATACAGCTACATTTCATCGGAATTGTTATAGTAAGGCATCTGTTGATGCTTTTCACACCTTTTTGAAAACTTGGCAAAAGAGTGCCTGCAACAACAGGATCATGAAATTTTATCAGAAATGTTAGAAGTAATCTCAGACATGTACGTAAGGTATTTATGTCCGTATGTGAGTACTCCATACTACCTTCAACTATGCAAAGGCTGAATCGTTCACGCAATGTATACACCATTGATTAATAGATCTCAACAATGAAAGCGAGACTTCTCTAATCCGATTATCAAGTCATTAGATTTCTTGATAAGTAATTTCTTTACTGATATAAGTATGAAAGTAAAAGATAAAATGCTCAGAAACTTAAACATAAAACAAAAAACGTATTTTGCTTTCAAAACCCTAAGGCAATAGTAACATAAATAGGTCAGCGTCTCCACAGCAAAATTTTAACTTTGTTCCAATGTAATTAAAGCTCAGACACATTCCGTTACTACTATTATTAGTTTTGACAATTATCATTCGGTAATTTTGTTAAACGTCATATGTTGTCGATTAATGAATAATATAAATCAAGGGATCACCAGATAGTATAATATGCAATACAAAAATAACGTCGGTTTTGATTTGTTTGACTGAGTCCGCGGTATGTCAAACAACAGTGAAAAGGTCTTGGACTGTGCATATTCGCTCAAAGTATTTTCCCCATCTCTGCTCTATTTATTTAGCCATCAGACTTCTTCCATTAATTATAAATTTAGATCTGTCGAATGACTTGTAACGACCCTGGCAAATGCAACTATTTAGCATTTAGTGAAAGTAACATCCGGTTTGTGAAATGGTATGTGCTTTCTGAAGATTATTTTTTTAAATATGGTGTTATACTAAGCTGTTCGAATGTCAGGAATGATCGTTAGAAGCATAACGAAAACAGAATAATTTGTATTGTTAATCTTGTAATTTTAGTACATTCGATTTTTTATAAGTAAAAGTCGGTTTTTAAATAAAATAATATCTATTAAAACCAATTCATAACTAACTCCCGGAACAAATAATTTTTCGGGTGAAACAAATGGTGCACCCAGGAACGTAGTGGGTCATTTTTAACTTATTTTTTATCGGTTTATTGTATATATCACAAAATCCGTTTTTTATTTCAAAACGAATTTTAAAGGAAAATTCAAAATTTCCTTCATGTAAATACCATTACATTTTCTAAATTAATGTTCTTGTGCTTCTTCTGGTTTAAGTGTTTTCAGAACTTACTGTAACAAATAGAATGGAGAAAATTTAATAGTAGCTAATCACTATTTTAGGGCGTATGTATAACAAGTTTAACAAATGATTTCTTTCGAAAGTGCATTTGCTGAAAAGATCTATGATAATATTTAAAGGTTGCCTCTTTTTAACAATTTTATAAAGGTTTAGTATAACTATTTTCAAATAAGTTTTAGACGCCATGTTTGGTTAATGTAAGTATAAGTAAGCACTACAATGATATAACACGGTCTTTCTCGTATTGTTCGTTTAGATAATAATTGGAGAAGAGACAGAACAAAGAGTTTAATATGTCATTTATTGTATAAATGAAATAAAGGTTCTAACTTTAAAAACATAAGAATTATTTAGGTGCCAATACGAATTATATCTACAGAAAGTCAGACTGAGTGAACAACTAGTTGAATTACTCGTTTCAAATATTATTTTACCACAATCACATGGTAAAGCTCTCTGATACTGTGTCTGAATTTCCAGAATAGTACAACAATAAAAGAAGTGTTAGCTTATTTGAAGAACCATTTACAAATTTCGAAATTTGCTTAAATATTTTCCCTCTAAGCCAAGTAAATCAGTACTATGTCTGTAATCACATTCAAGTAATGTTTTTACTGTGAATTATTACAGACAACATTGATGTGGTTCTGACAAATTTGCCCCTGTGTTTATTAGAAATTCGTGACAATAAGTCCGGTGTGGATTTAAGTTAATACTTGTATTTCATACTGTCTATATATTTTGTCTGTTGTCTTTCTTTTCTTTACACTCATCTAAAACTCTAAACAATTAAAGGATTGTCTGGACATTACATTACTTGTTTATAGCATCTAAGTAAAACGTTTTAGAAATATTGTCACAGGAAGCTTAATTCATATACACGTTCTTTTACTCTTTGAATCGAAATATTTACAGGCAAAACACATTCAAACTTTTTATATACAAAAAATAAATAAAAAAACGATTTAAACTTGAAATTATCTAAACTGGTCTAAACATAATATCACGCAAACAATACCAAGAGCACATCACAATTTAAAACTAGGGCAAATCTATATGTCGCAAAAGTGGTGGAGGGATAAAAAAAGGAAACGTTTTTAGCCTTTGCTTTAGTTTGAGCTTAAACATAAATATTAAACGTAACAATTTAAAGTAACTTTTAAAGTAAGTACGTAACTAATGTTTGTTTTCAATTTAATTGATGCTGCCTTTCCATTCTATTTATTTTGAGCATTTGTGTAAACATATGAGACATCTATATATTAAACATCTTGAATATACGACTTAGTTTTCAAATGTAGTCTTGGCGAAGGTTTAGAACTATAGCATTGATAGATTATTTCGTATTTTAAGAAGACAGAGACAATGTTTTCCACATAATACCTTACGATTAAGTTATTGCATCAATACTTCTATTCCAGATTAGAATCTTTCTTCGAAAATTTCGCGTTTCAAAAAAGTTTAACACCCATTCGTTTACACCCTTAAACAATTTTGCTGTGTTAAATTTTGCAACACGAACTTCTTATTTCCTGTCGTCGGGCGATTTAACATTTGTCTTTCACAGACTTTAATTGATTAAGTAATGTGTCAGTTATGCAGAATTTTCCAAGAAAGCACCATAGTAATGGGTTGTTGACAGAACATCTTAAATTCCGCTGCATGCATCAAACAACCGAAACGACCGAAAAGGTTTCATTGGTGATTTGTCAATCATTAACAATGATTAAAAGAAGATATTCTGCGACTTTTTTGGGTAATGCAAGAAGAACACGTTCTTGCGTCCAGTAAATGTGTTTTGAACGTAAACAAAAGCGTTTAAATGTTCAATCGTTTTTTCTGTATTCACTTCATTTTTTTTCACACAGTGACTTAATTTTACTCCATGGTATAGCACTAGAGAGGATTCAAAATTCTAGTGACAGTTTATTTATACACTGTATTTCAATTTACTTTTAATCTGTTGCCTTTGTTGACTAATCCAATATCCTTTCACTTGTTTTCTAATTATTCTTTGTGTAAACAGTAACAGAACATTATAAATATTGATAGAAAACTGACCAAACAGTCTACTAGTTTGTCTCAATCAATATAGTTGTGTGTCTTTTTACAAGAAAATGGGTTCATGTCATCATCATTCATTGCAACAACAGACGAAGTTGTCTATGTTACTTGTCCGAAAAGGTACAGTTATCGAAAACCAAAAATATTGTTTACATTTCTGGAAGTGGGAGTTAATATGCAAAAATGTGGAATAACTTTCTACCGTTAAACTGAAATGTGTCAGTTAATAGCTACAAATGCATTTAGGATGCAAATATAACAAGTCGCAGATCAATCAGATTTTTTTGTCAAACGTTATTTTATTTTTACTCGCCTTATAATCCCCTTTAAACTAAAAAGCTTTAAAATATTAAAAAAATATTTACTTTGTAAGACATAATCAGTCAGAGATACTGGATAAACAAGCTTAGAATTAAACAGTTTTCTAATTAATTTTTTTTTCTGTCAGTTGCTTGCCTAACAACCCAATATTGAACTAGAATATCGACTAGACATGTTTTAAAATCTTACTTCATCAATATGCTCGATGTCTATTTATTGTCGCCAGGTATCTTAAGTTTTAAATTATTTTAGCGAGATAAAGACCATAGTGCAATCTTCAATCATTTAAAATAAGAACCTAGATTTACAGATATCTTTTTTTATCTCATGAATGCTATTAAAATATGCAGATTAAAAAGTCACATTTTCAGTGACTCACAGGTGAATGCAAGGTCATGCCTCAGACTTGCAAGTTTTGGACGGCGCGCCTCTTAAGGGTGAATATACATCTTATATCTTTGCAAGATTAGCGAACCTGAGAGCCATGGTTGCACTAAAGTTCTAAGTATTTATATATGCAATATAATTATATTTACTGGAGGGCGTATTATGTCATTCCCCTGGTCGTCTGTCCGTCCGTTTGCAATTTCGTGTCCGCTATGTACTTATTGAACCGTTTGAAGGATATTCTTGAAATCAAGGTCAAATGTTTATGTTTTGTAGACAACTTGCATTACTTACAGGCACATCACTTTAAGGCCAAGCTCACTATTCAAGGTAAAATATGTACCCGTTTCACATCTGCTTAACCCCTTGCGGATATATTTAGGATATTAATGAAACTTTGGTCAGTATTTATTTCAGACGATAATGATGGGTGGCGTAACAAAGACAAACAACAAGTCTTCATTTAAACATTCAAATTTGCTTTTTTATATATAAAACTTTTATTGATATACAGAATTTAAAAACAAATGTCTGTCGGTTTTAAATCCAACTTGCAGTATTATAATAGTGTAGTTTACTTCTGAAAAAGTAGGCAAAAGTCTACTTAGCAATGCATAATCAATCTCATAGAATAAAGACTGATACTGGGACCATAATTTCCAAGTAGCGATGCGTAACAAATATAATGTCACTCCAGACAAGCTTATTATTAACAACAGAATGTAATATTTATAAAGTTATTACTTTGAACTATTGGTCAGATTTATTTTAATAATGGCTGAAATAGCTATTCTAACAAACAAAATTAACAAGATATGATGGATTCTGTCTGCAAAGAACATTACTAATAAGCAATCTCTTCACACTTGTGCCTCCTTTATTGGCAGTAAAATAACTTATTCTCTGATAAAATATTTCTCTCTAAAACCTTATCAGATATTTGAGAATACATGTCAGTAAGTAGTCAAATTGAACGTAATTATTAGAAAATACCTATTAACACTTATTTGTTTCCTTATAAACATCACCATTATTCTAACAAGCATATAGATTTCATTCATTGATAAAAAAGATATGCACATTGAGTAAAGTTGGTAAAAAGTCTTTCAAACCCGAGACAGTCATACACTGAATTTTCGAGCAAGATTGAGAAAGAAAAAACAATAACGAGATCTATCATCGTACATATAAACCAACTTTTTATACGCCCATCCAAAGACGGTCGTATTATTGGAAACTCCTAAGTGGGAGGGCGGCTGGTAGGCGTCCAGAGTTTTTCCGGACCATACCTCTGTTGCTTTTTGGATGACTGACCTCAAACTTGCTGTGCAGCTTTTTTGCAATAACTTAAAGTGTATTTCACAATAATCGTAACTCTACCTGGTCCCATTTTTGTATTATCTTCCCTCTTGATTTTTTTTGTCCGGAGCATAACTTTAAAACTGTAAAGTGAACTGACGTGAAATTTGAAATATAGATAGCTGGCGACAAGAAAAAGAGCACCCTAACTCTACCTTATCTAATTTTTCGGTAGTCACCTCTTCTTTAATTTCTATATTGAATTTTTGTCCGGTCCATTATTTGAACACTATGAAAGAGATTGTCTTGAAACTTAAGATTAAGATAGATGGTAAGAAAGAAAAGTGCACTGCACAAGAACTATAACTCCATCTAATTAAACTTTTAAAGTACCTCCCTCTTAAAAATTTTCGACCGGAGCATAACTTTATAAGTTAATTGATGTGAAACTTAAAATATGAATAACTGATGACAATTCAAGCTGTAATGCTAAAAGCATAACTCTACCTTATCCAGTTTTTAGTAATCTCCCTTTTTAATGTCTATAACGAATTTTTTTCCGGAGCATAACTTGAATACTATTCAAGGGATTGTCTTGAAACTTAAACAATGATAGATGGTAAGAAGTTGAAGTGCACCTCACAAGAATCATTATTCTTCCTGGTCCTATTTTTGATAGTCCCCTCTTACACTTTTAATCAGGAGCATAACATTATAAATATGAAGTGAGTTAATGTGAAACTTAAAACATAGATCGACGTCAACAAGGAAAAATAGTGCCAAAAAAGAATAACTCAACTTTATCCAGTTTTTGAGTAATCTCCCCTTCTTTAATTTCTAAAATGAATTTTTGGGAATAACTTGAACACTAGGAAAGAGATTGCCAGGAGTAGAACTACAGTGCTTAAGAACTATAACTCTTCTTGGTTCCATTTTTTGAGTTATCTCAATTCTTATTTTTGTTTGTCCGAAACATGACTTAAACGCAATTGTCACACTCTATCAGTAAAAAAAATTACCCCGTTAGTCACAGGGTAGGTACTTTGTTTATATTAATTTGTTAATTCTGACGTTTGTATTTAAAAAAAATCCATTTAGCTCAGTGGTCTAGGTCGCTGGTCTTGATTTAACTGACCTGAAGAGCATGCGTTCAATCCTGTTAAAATCAAATTCTTTTTCGTTTTCATAATGTGTAGGAGCATTAAACTATTTTTTTTTTCATAGTATTCTATTTTTCTTTAATTTTAAACTTTAAGGTAAAATGATAAAAAGTTAGCAAAATTCTATGAGTCAGTCGCTTGAAAACCATGAAGTGAGTTGATGTAAAACATAAAAACAGATAGATGATGACAAAGAGAATTGCAGTGCCTAAGAAGCATAACATTACCTTTCCCTGATTTTGAGTGATCTCCCCTTTTCTAATTTTATGATGAATTTTTTGTCCGCATCCAAACTTTAAGATTAAGAAAGGGATTGACTTGAAATTTAAATCAAAGATAGAAGTGCATTGCATAAGAACCATAACTCGACCTTGTCCATATTTCGAATTATCACCCTTCTTAAAGTTTTTGACCGAAGCAAGAAGTGCAGTGCAAAAGAACCATAACTCTTCCTTATCCAGGTTTTGAGAAAGCTCCCCTTTCTTTTATTTCAATATTATCGGTTTTTTCCAGAACATAACTTGAACAGTATGAAAGGGATTAATAAAGATAGATGGAAAAAATAGAAGTGCAGTATACAAGAACCATAATCCTACCTGGTAGCATTTTTGAATTTCATCTTAATAATTGTTTGTCCGGAGCATAACTTTACAACTATGAAGTGAACTGATGTGAAACTTAAAATATAGATAGCTGGTGATAAGCAGAAGGGCATTGTCAAAGAAGCCTAACTCTACCTTATCCAGTTTTAAGTTATCTACGTTTCGTTGGTTTTGTAAACTAAAGATATGTCATAGTGGAAAGAAGTGCTAGAAATATATCGCTCTCTATAAATAATTTCCCCTCTTTAAACATTTTTGGTATATAGATTTTTTATGGTATATTGATATATCATATATTGGTATGAGTCCTGAAGTTTCGTTTCGACACAGAGTTTCAATAATATTCTTGCCAATTTGATGATTTCTAAAGATTTGTGCAGTGCCATGTGAGATGTCTGGCATCATCAATTCGCAGCCTAGTCTGACGGGAGTATATTGCATCAGTTCCGCGATTCTTTTTTTCCTTGTCCTAGACTGATATATTCTCTAAGTACACGTAAAAATTTCTGAAAAGTCATATAATATCAAAACTAAGAAGGCCATGCTAGCCTTACAGCGCTTTCCTGCGTGCCACTGCATAGTGGTCAAATAAAATCGGTTAAACTAGGATAAAATAATGACCTTATGACCTTTCTGTTATAATTTTATCTATGAGATAAATCCCACAAATAAACGTCTTGTTGTATGTCACTTTGGAATCCAAAATTAGCTACCCGAACTAACCACCTTTCCTCGCTTTATGTTCTTACAAAATTGAAATAACAAGCAGGCAGGTGTAAAAAGTAGATCTGTACTATAATCAGTGTTGTTCTCAAGAAATCCAGCTGATGAGCCATTGATTGATTTGTCGATCGGGGTTTCTATATTAAGTTTTATAAAAGGAGATAATTAAAAAAAACTAACTGATGTAAAGTAATGATTTTTTAACATTGCACTTCCTCTAATTGGTCTTTATAACTTTGTGAATATTTATTCAATTTCCTTCAATACTTTTCAAGTTATTTTACTAACAAGCATTATAAGGTACTATAAAGGGAGAAAATTAAAAAAAAAACTAAGAAATGTAGAGTGATGGTTTTTTTTATCATTGCACTTCCTATCACTAGTCTCTTTAACTGTGTGAAGATATAATGAGATATCAGAAGTTATACTATAGACAAACATTATTTAACTTTTGTAATTATCATTAAGGGAGATGATTAAAAATTAAGCAAGTTAGAATTAAGATTCATAAACACTGCATTTCCTCTCATTGTTTGCTATCACTGTGTGAGGTTTTAATAAAATTTCTTAAATAGTTCTGAAGTTTTTCTCTGGACAAGCATAATTAAGTACCTTAAAGGGCGATCATAAACTAAGTAATGTAGGGTTATGGTTCTTTGACACTACACTTTCCCTGACTAGTCTCTATAACTGTGTGGAGTTTAAATGAGATATCATTGATAGTTTAGAAGTTGTACTCCGAGCAAGCATTATTGAACATTTTCAGTATCATTAAGGGAGATAATTAAAAAATTAAGCAAGGTAGTCATATGGTTAATAAACATTGCACTTTCACTCACTACCCTCTATTACTATGTGCAGTTTTAATTGATTCAATCCTTTTCAAACTTATATCCGGACAAGCATTTTTAATAATAATTTTTTAACACTCCACTTCCTCTGACTAGTCTCTATAACTGTGTGAAGTTTCAATGAGATATCATGGACAATTTAGGAATTATATTACCACGGTATGTAATCGTTCCGGGTTGATTCGGACTAATTTCCCGTTCTTGAACTGATTCGGATTTCAAGCACCGGATTGATTCATCTAAAATGGAATGTAGCTTTGGGAAGGCAGAGAAAAAAACAAAATAAAATCGTTTATAGCTGTACCTCTTTCAATATCTTTGTTGCACGGAACATGCTATAACTAAAGAAATATATATACAACTTTATAAGATTGATATGCGGTCTTTTAATTGTTAAAATTGAAAAACAAATTACACACGTTGATTAAAATTTCATAAACACGCGCAAAAATGTAAATAAATCGTCCTAATAATATTTTTTTCATTATATTTTGGTTTAAGAAATAAATAAATACATTCCGCTGCACATTAATGTTTTTTGTTAAAATATTCTATCCAATAATGAATTTGTAGTTCGTCTTTTTATTACTTCCATGTGAAAATCTGGAGCACCGGATCCAAAGGCAGCCCGTTTCCATCCAGACAATTGCATTTTTGACCATTTCTTTTATAACAGAATGGTTTTAAGCATTAACTTTTATTTATATTAACTTTCCTAGTCAAAATGGGTCTTTCTGACCTCAGTTACACATTTTCTCCTATCTTTTTCTGCTTAAAAAAGGAGTAAAAACTAATAAAATTAAGTTTACATGTTGTTTTTCTTAAAAAAATCACTTAAATCTTTTAAAGCAAGCAGGAAAATATAAGGACGTTTGTGCTTACATACTTACTAAACATCTTAATGTTCCGTGGTACCAGTTATATTACGAATAATAAAGTGAAAATGAATTAAAAGCTATTTTTTTAGAGAGCATCAGAAAATAAACTCACCTGTTTGGATCGCTGTCACTGAATCAATCCGGTGCTTGAAATCCGAATCAGTTTGGGAACGGGAAATTAGTCCAAATCAACCCGGAACGATTACATACCGTGATTACGGACAAGCATTATTAACTTAAGGGAGATAATTAAAAAAATATGCAAAGTAGAATTACGGTTCTTAGACAATGCACGTCCTCTTACTGATCTCTATCAATGTTTTAAGTTTCAATCAAATTTCTTCAATATTTTTCAAGTTATTCTCCGGACAAGAGTGTGACTGACGGAGGGAAGGATGGGCGGATGGACAAGGCAACGACTATATGCTCTCCCTTCGGGGAGCAAAAACATATCGATTTAAATGTTCATGGAGGCCACCTCGATATACATTAACAGGAACATGTTTTCATTATTATCAAAACGATTTTGACATTAAGTCATTTGTTCTAAATCTTTAATACAACTCTTTCGGTAACGTAACTAAATTGTTAATGCAGGGAGCATGTTTAGGACACTCCCATATATGCTACAACTAATTGTTATGCTAAATTTCTATGATGAGAGTACTAACTGCTGATTCTGAACTTTCCATTTTAGGACATAAACTGTTGTCATGGTAGACAGGACTTTCCAAATGACAGATAAATAATCTGCATTCACTCTCGATGAATTCAATACAACTCTTTCGTTTGATAATATGGAAAACTATATTGATGACAAATATCATAGGAATTGTAAATAAGTGTAGAACAGCGTTGAAGCAACCCCACAAGCCTTCCAATGTTATGTTTAATTAAATTAAATTTGATTTCTTTAAAATCATTAGATTTTATCTTCATCTCCCTGACATACTTTAGCTAGGAAAAAAGATGTACAGCTAAAATGGAACCAACCTTGGAGATGTAGGAAAAAACCCATTAGATATTAATGCAATAGGCAACATCTCATCTGTCTCGCAATCTCGGTAAATCTTTGTTAAGGCAGTCCACATTATTGACAGCTAATATGGAAGTATATGGTTAAACTGCAGCGTAACAAATTGGATTGGTCAATTGTCTTTGTAACCCAAGTTTACTTTTATTTACTGAAGATTCAGCAAAATGAAACTAACAGATTTTTTTTGTCTAAAATCTACATCGACAGATAATTACCTTCCCTGTGTTTTGATGAAAAACCAGCATTTAACATAAACTAATTTAAAACACTCATTTTATTCAGAGGACAACAACATACATTCTTGGAATGCTACAACATTAAACGTGGTCATAGGAAATACAAATTGTACGCACAGGCAAGTGTACTTGATGCAACCTAGTATAAATGGACAGTAAGGGGCTGATAGTGAACCCTTTACCAACAAAATCAGTAAGCAAGAAGTAAATATTCAAGAAATTACATTAAACCTGCTTAAATTATCCTCCATGTAAATGATAAGGTGATCAGATGCTCACCATTTATTGACAGTACAGAAGCAAAATAATGAAATATCAAGTGTCTAAGTATCTAATACGGATAACTGTTTTAGTATCTGTTATTCAATTTGATTTTTTTTTTCGAAAAAAAACTGACAACTGTTTTTTCTGACCGAAATATAGCTAGATAAAAGAGAGGAATTTTACACAACCGGAGACAAATTACCCATAGAAGAGATAAAATACCAAAATTAAATCAAGTGATCTTTTCTACTCTGTTCATTCGGGCATTACTCTGAATTTATTATCAGATCATTAACTTAAAATTTAATTTTTTGTTTTACCAACTTACAAAACAACATGAAAATTTTAAATTATATTAATTGAAATGCACCCAAACGTATGAATTTTTCATAAATTTTGTAGCATCTTGCAGTCTTTATAACAATGATAGATCTCTTTAAAAGTATAAACTTGAGCGTTTTGTCAATGTCATATATAAAATGGAATGAAATATTTCAGAAAAGATTTAGATAAAATTGCAGTTTATTTTGATGCAAATTATGGCTTATGCTTATTATTATCGTTACAAAGCAAATATGACTTATTTTATTAGCAAAGGTCATAATATATAGTTATTAAGCATATTCGAAAAAAAGAGGATTTTGAACAATATATCTCGGCAAACCTAAAGTATGTTAGACTAAGCAAAATGAAAACACCATTAGACTCTTTGTCGACAGCCTTATATTCTGATAAATTTCATTTTCAGCACATATGAGAGTATGGAAAATGATAAACAAGTTTGCATTCTAAAATACTATAAATGAGGGCATTAATGGAAATATTGCTAAAAAGTGACACGAGTCTTCGAAGGACTTAGCTCTGTCGATAGTGCAAATTTGCAGTGGCTTATGAATTCAATGATAAAATCAAGAGTCGGGTTAAATTGTGACTATTGAATCAAAATTATGTATAAATCAAATTTGTATATTTACTTAAATCAAAAGTGTTTTAAGAAATGCAAGCGACTCAGCACATCATGACACAGAAACGCTAACAAAGCACTGAATGGGGTAATAATTGAAAAATGAGGTAAATTCAGTACATTAAGAAACAATTTGAGCTTTTATTGTGACTGGGGACGACATTGCCATTTTCTATTAAAACGTCTGTTAAATGAATAAGGTTTTTACATTGCCAAACCTCTTTATGTTTGTTATCTTGACTCAATATGACGTAACCAATGAATATGTATACGCATTGTACATTTTGTTCTGCACTATGCAATGACGAAAGACAGCAATTTTTGATGTAACAAACCAAATAAATACTTTTTATATGCCATTACTACCAGGGGTTTTAAGAAATTTGCTTGTCTCGGCTTTTTCATTACAATTTCTTCATGAATGACAAATGAGTTTTTAGCAAACTAATTATAAACTATAAATATATAAAACGATCACACAATAATTGTTTTATTAATTATTTTTTGTTTGTTTAAAGCTAGAGAAAGAAAATGGCCGTCAAAAATTTCCTTGTAATGATGCAACTCGATTGACAATAACAAGTTTGCAGTATGTGCGCGTAATAAAACGAGCTTGTTTTTATAAATCAAGATATGTTATTGTAGGCTTAAAATGACGTGTTTAATCTATGACTGAACATATCATATTTGACTTGAAATAATTTTCATTAAAACATGCAAAAAAAACAAACAAAAAACTTAATTCCCTCAATTAAATGCGGAGACAGAAAAAGACGTCCTTGGATTGCGCAATCATTTATCTATAAATCATTGCAGAAGTGTTTCAATAATTTTACAAGCTACAAAAACCAAAGTTATTTCAGAATTTTTAACACAAAAATTTACTCTTCTGAAAACAATCAAGATTTATTATACAAAAACA
This sequence comes from Cyclina sinensis, assembly GCA_012932295.1. Lineage (NCBI taxonomy): Eukaryota > Metazoa > Mollusca > Bivalvia > Venerida > Veneridae > Cyclina > Cyclina sinensis. The sequence goes on along the minus strand of JAAONU010000001.1, from coordinate 42,130,421 downwards.
GTGCTTAATATCTTTTGGATATGTCCTCATTCACTCTAAACCTACGTCAGTACGAATTTGCTGCAATAAGGCATTAACCTTTGAATTTTAACCCCTGAATATAGATTTAAAATATTTCACATTGTGTGTATATCGTTTTGCGAACAATTAGGCATCTTTTAAAGTAAAAGAATTGTTAATAGAGCTGCCCTTAGGACAACAGTTTCTTTATAATTTGATTGATTACAAGTATTGTGTTAACAAGAGTTAAATGGTGGAATTTTGTAATATACACATGATTAGAACAAAAACAATATGACAAAGAGCGGTCAATGGCGTAGTAATCGTCTTTAACACTAATTAATTGAATTTCATTGTCCTACTAGATGGATTATATTTAACTAAAGCTCATTTGAGACGTATTAAGACTTTAAAAACTTAGGTTAACTTCTCATTGACCTAATAGTTAGCAGACTGCCATTAGACGTAATCATCTTGTTTTATTTCTCTATATATTGACTGAAATCTGACAACGTGGTTTTTTTTTCAATTTTTAGATTGATACAAGTCATGTTCCTTTTCTAATTCGCTTCGTTTTGTTGAAATCTTTGTTATCAACTTTGTTTACAAATTGTATGGTACAGAAGTTACATAACTGCATCTGTGTATGTTTGTATTTCAAATGCATCATCTGTACTAACTGAAAAAAGCTATGAAATCTGAGTTCGTATACATCATAATTGTGCAAGATCTCATTTTGTTTATAGATCTGGACTGATTAATCATTCATCAGATTGCTGCAAAGCTTGAATGTTTGATCAAGAATCTTGAAACTTTAATCTAAAGGGAACTGTTATAGCACATTTGCACGCACAGATGTCATTCATTAAGGATTTGGTTTTAGATAACAAACAACTGTTATTTTCAGTTTCAATATAACGCATGCGGCTTTACGGATTAGCGGTTTTCACAAGAAAGCATTTACTTTTTACACCAAGACATGTTACTTTGAGATATATAAGGGCGAAAAAGAATAAGTGAGGTTTAAAAAAAAACGGCAATTCTAACTATGTTACCTTTCGCTTATGTAATACAATAAAAAACCTATGGCTCTTCGTTCTTTCTGATTACTTTGTAACACGGCTTAATTGCTGTGTAAGAGATTTACATCACTTAAATGAGATGCAAAAACCTCCAAATGAGCAAAAATCACCTCAACGAATAATATTCTTACTTATAACATCAGAAATAAACGAAAATGGTTTTGATTTAAGAAAATTTGCCGAATTTGGAAAAATGAAGATATTAAACAAAAAGAAGAGCACTTATAAAAAAAAAATGTTATTGAATGAACAATATCCTAAACATTTACAAATGACAGAATAAATGTAGATATTTTCTTATTAATAAGTACACATTAAAAGTACTGACTAATCTGATACCATTAAACTGGACTGATAAAAACGTCTGAAAGATTTAAAATGCTCTCTTTACCAAATTTCTTTATTTCTTTGTCGACTTCGAAACAAAACGTTAAAGTAAGCGCTACGTCAAACTGCAGATTATATTTTAAAGCAACAATATTTTTATACAAAACATTGCAATGTTTCATACATTTATATATGTGCACAGTTTTTAAGTTTAATAGGAATCAGAATCAAAATGTCAAAAAACAAGAAGAATCTCAATGACAACAAGACTTCGGTCTTATAAAAAAGTCATGGCTTGAAGGAAAAGATAATTGTTACATTGAAAAAGTGGAACACGCATATCAGGGAAAAACACAGTTTAAAGTTCTTAATAAAAATATAAATACTCTGTGAATTTCTCATTCTTGTGATCACTTTCCCCTAAAAATATTCTGATTTTTAGTGCTGACCGCAAAGATGCCTGATGTAAAAGTGTGTTCATTATCTGTTTCTTTAGGTCATTGAAATCAACGGCATTGAGGAAATTACATGACGGCGAGTGTGCCGTACTTCAGTTGTAGCTCATTATCTCAGAATTTAAGATTCGTTATGAATAGCAAAAATACTGTAAAGAAACTGGAGATTTACATAAAAGTTTCGAAATTAACTCATAGTTTTTCCCTTATAATGTTACGTTATCAGTAAATTACGGAAAATATCTGAATTTGATACAACATGCCGCTTAGTTACGTAATCTTATGGTGTAAACTTCTTTTTGACAAAAGCATCCAGTCGTTTATATATTTACTTCTTGTTTTTGCATTATCAACCTGAAGTACACCTTCAGAGATTATTTGTTTTACTCATATTGAAAACCTCTGACTCACATAATTTAGCCGAATTCTTTTCTTTGAAATTCAAGTGAAGGTGATGGAAAAAATCATAATATTATCCTTCTATACACCATGAAAACTGAATTTTTTTTTTGCTTTTACCAGGATTCGAACCCATGCCCCTTTCGGTCAGTAAAATATGGAGCGACGATCTACACCACTGAACAACAGAGGTAAGTTAACAGGTTTCGTTAAAATTAATAATCTATACCATTAAAAGAATAGGTTCGCCGTTTTGTCAGAGAAACATCGCGATCTCAAGCTATTCTGTTCTATGTCGCCGAAGCACTCATATATGAGCATCTAAAGTTAATATTTCATTTTTTTTTTAAATAAGCACTGATATGTACGAAAAAAGAGGAAATAAAAACAGCCAAAAAGTACCGGAAAACACCTAAGGCTAAAAATAGAAATGCTACAAATAGATTTTCCTAAATTTACTGTAAATAGTTTGATAAATTTAATCGAACGATTACAGGCTTGCGCTGAAATTTATATTTTTGAAGTTTTTTCATGATTTCAAATCAGCCCCTGCGACGCTATACGCTCGTCATATATGAAAACCAGTATAATAGGCGGATTCAGTGGGAGAACAAAGGGAACGGATCTTTGATAATGGCTCCATCCAAAATTATTTGATGGATGGACGATTCATTGGACCACTCTGTGAACATTTTGTCGCCTCTCCTTGCGTCTTCCCAATTAAACTCCTGGAAAATGTGCTAAAAGAGCAGCTATTTCCTTTTAAAATGTTGCAGGCCATGTATCCTTCAAAGCAGTTTGGGGGAAAAAAGTGAAATTACAGAATATATTCTCAACTGTGTATTACACTAAAACTAACTTCGAGAAGGTAGTTTACATGCTAATGGATTGCAGGAATTTCGCTTTAAGCGAAAATCAAGTGAATTTCAGCTGTTGCCTCTGATTGACAAAGTGTTGGTCATTTACCAAACAATAAAACATGAAACGCTGTGCCAATATTTTTGGTATGTGAAACATCTTTTTATCGTAAATTCTGTTCTAAATGCATATGAATATAAATCTGCTTTCTAACTATTAGAAATAGTCAAGCAAAACGAATCTTGGAAAATACACAGATAAGGGCGAAAATGTTAAAATTATCTTAGAAAACGGAAAACTTTCCTGGCCGCCATTATACGATGTCTATAGTTGTGCTATTCGTATGTGTGACAAAATTCAAGCAGTTAAGGAGCACATTTCACAATTTGAGTGTTTGATCATTACTGAGTCATATAAGCAGATATATTTAAAGCATGCTATGTTTGATCTTTCTGAAGAATGTTTCCTCCATTCAGTTAGGGAGGAAGTTAATCAAAGGCGTCTTCCTGTTTTTACAAAACAATTAAACTTGTTTTAAACCGATCGTTAGTCAGTAAAAGATTTCAAGTGTTTCACAACAGCCATTTCATCATTCTAAAAGACAAATGAGTTTCTATAACTCCAGTCAACGATATTCAAATATTCAGATGATAAGCAACATTGCAGATAAAAAGCGTTACATATATTAATGCGTTTGCCAATAGGCTAAATTTTAAGCCTTTTATAACATGCACATATTCCGTCAGAAAGAAAGAGAGATGATTTTTACAAGTGCCAAAACTTGAATGTACTGAAAAACATGATGACATAAACAATGGTTTGTTTTGTAGATTTGAAATAAGCATTAATGTTCAAGTACATCTGTCTGTGAACGGGGTTCACTATCAGGTACCAGGTCACAGCAACTTACAGTTTGGGTCTTTTATGTGAATCGAATGACAAATTTAGAATTAATTATACTTCATCAGACTTCTAGTGATAGACTGTTTCAATTTCTGTGCATTGAACTTCACGTTTTTAGTGAATGACAATACAGAGTTTGCATACATGATTGCAAAAGAATTTAATAACAAATTTGTTTTAGGTTTACCATGAGATGATTACTACAAAGGCAAAACATTCAAGCAAGTGACAAAATTTACTAATTTATACTAAATTGATTCACAAATAAACGTAATTAACCGCTTCTTTATTTTACATTAATTGCAAATTCAACCGGCTTAATTTTAGTTCGACTGCTTCATTTGCTCTAATGAGATTTTCAAAATGATTTTTTTTATTTGCCAAGCCAATTATTTTTCTAATCTCATAAGATTCACAAATAAAGAAATTACTTTATCAGAAGTTTGAATGTAGTTCAGAAGACAACTATTTTTGAACTCGTTTGCATGCACATTGGCACCAAAGAGTATGTCACGTTTGGTGTTTGGTTAAAATACAACAAGATAATAATGCAGTGTTCTGTTTATGTTTTTACACCTTATAAAAAGTTGAAAAGTGAGTGCCTGCGGCAACAGGATCCTAAAATTTATCAGACATTCAATAATACAGAAACTGAATAGTTCACGAAATGATAACACACATGATTAGTAGATCTTAACAACGGAAGCAAGACTTCGGTAAAGTGGACATTGTCCAGTAATTAGATGTTTTGATAAGTTATTTATTTTTGATACTTTTTAAAAGTAAAATACAAAATGCGCAAAAACTGAAAGTCGAGACATATTCCGTTACTCCGTTACCATTAGTGTTAGTTTTGACAATTATCATTCGATAGTTTTGACACAAGCTTTTTGTGGCCGATAAATGATACAAAACTAGAAATCACCACATGGTTTAATATGCCATAATAAAAAACAAACATCAGGTTGTTCTGTTTTAATGAGTCCACGACATGTCAGACAACCAAGTAAAGGTTTTGACCGTGAATATTAGGTCAATGTGTTTTTCCCATCTCTTCTGGTATTCATTTAGCCAACATACATTCCGTCTGTTTATTATAAATTTAGACCTGTCTAATGTCTCGTAACTACCATGGTGAACGTAAGTATTTAGCATTAAGTGAAAGTAACATCCGGTTAGTGAAACCGTCTGTGCTTTCTGAAGTTCTTTCTTTAAATATAGTGTTGTACTCAGCTGTTCGCATGTCTGGAATGACCGAAGAAGCATAACGATAACAAATTTGTAAATACTGATATTTAAGTACATTTTTAAGAAAATGTCGATCTCTAAATAAAAATGTAAATGACTAGTTTATAAAACTAATTCCCGAAAAAAATGACTGCGGGTGAAACAAACGGTGCACCAAGGAGCGTAGTGAAGCATTTCTACTTATTTCTCTGACATTTTGTATATTTTGTAATAACCATACAAAATGTGCCTTTTATTTCATTATGAATTAGAGAAACAAAATATTTGATATTTCCTTCTGGTAAATAACCTTACTTTTTTCTAATTACAGCCCTTGAGCTACACTTGGTTGATTGTTTTCACAGGTCACTGTAGCAAATAGAATTGAGAAAATTTATTGAGGGCTAATCATTACTTTAGGGCGTTTGTACAACAATGTAAACAAATGATTTATTTCAAAAACGCATTTGCTGAAAGATCTATGATAATGATCAAAGTTGGAATTTTTTTATAATTTTTTTTTAATGAAAGTTTAAGATAACTATTTTCAAACGAAAAGTTAAGTATTAGAAGCCATGTTTGGTTAATGTGGATAAGTATAAGTAAGTTCTACAATGATATAAGAAACATATGCACGATCCGTTTCGTATTGTTCTTTTAGATAATAACTGGTGAAGAGGAAGAACAACGTGTTCAATGCGTCATTTATTATATAAACGAAATAAAGGTTCTAACTTTAGAAACATAGGAATTAATTAGGTGCCAATACGAACTATATCTACATAAAGTCAGTGAACAAGTAGGTGAATTGTTCGTTTCAAAACATTTTACCCACAATCACACGGTTAACCTCTTTTACACTCTGTCTGAATTTCAGAGTAGTAAAACAATATAAACTATGTTTGCTAATTTGAAGAGCCATTTATAAATTTCGAAATATGCTTAAATATTTTTCCTTTTAGCCTGATAAATTGGTACTAAGTCTGTTATCACATTCCAGTAAAAAGCGTTGCTTTACTGTGAAGTATTACAGACAGCATTGCTGTTGTTCTGACAAATTTGCTTCTGTGTTTTTTTGAAATACGTGATAATAAGTCCGGTGTGTTTTAAGTTAACAATTATGTTTCATACTGTTTAAATTTTGACTGTATTTTGTCCTTTTTTCTTTAAACCGATCTAGAAATATCTAAAAAATCAAACAGTTGTCTGTACATTCACAGTCACATAAATACATATTATTCCAGACTAGAACCTTTCTTTTTGAAAGTTCACGTTTCAAAATAGCTGTAACACCCTATTGCATTCCTTAACCCGTTTATTGTGTTTAATCTTGGAAACACGAAGTTCTTATTTCCTGTCGTCGGGCGATTAAATATTTGTCTTTCACAGACTTGAACAGTTGAAGTGATGTGTCTTTTATGCAGAATTTTCCCAAGAAAACATCATACTAATGGGTTGTTGACAGAACCTCTTAAAATCCGCCACATGCATCAGAAAACCGAAACGATCGCAAGTTTCATTTGATGTTTTATCAATCAATATCTAACAATGATTTAAACAAGACGGCAGTGTGGAATTAATGTGTTTGAAACTTTCACAAAAGCATACATAGAATTTTTGTCCAAATACTATGAAAAAAAAGATTGCGCATGCTAACCGAACGGTGCAAACTGTAAAATATTAATCGGTAGTTTGATTTTTTTCTTCTGATATTTCGATGCTTTATTTTGTTTAAATGTTTTATTATAAGGAGAAGTCATTATTTCTTCGAAAAGTTCAAGAAAGGGTATTCAAAGTCATTTCACAGTCCAGGGTTTACTGAATGTCCGCGCGCTTTGTTGCTCTATTGGTCGTCAGTCATGGCCGGAGAATGAAACAATGACATAATTTCGAGTGACGTCATTAGAACTTGCTGGCCCTCAATGTAATGTCGTTGTATATCATTTCTTAGCTGCACTGGCTTTAAAAAGACGGAAAACGAACGTCTATGAAATGAATGAAAGGAAGTGTAAATGTAGAATAATAATAATAATAAAAAAGAAATACTACTGGATCTTGAATTCCAAAACCTAATCCATTCCCCTGTGAGATATAAACCTTGATTCTTGTTTGACCATGGTTAATCATGATCAAAACATGGTTGTCTATGTTGTTAGTTTCGAATTTGACTCTGGTCGCTTTTTACCTTGATTTGACCATGGTCTGACTGTGGTAAAAAGACCATGTTTTCCAGACCATGAAACACTGTCAATCTTAAATAGTTATTACATTATAGTTGAAGAATGTTGCATTTTACAACTAGTGTCTGTTTTTTACTTTAAATGCAACAGTTTACTATTTCTAAGCAGTAAAGCCTGTAGCAGTGTACACATTATGTAAGTGTCCATGACTGACAATGATTCATGAGCAAGAGTCTTTGTTTGAACATGAATCATGGTCAACTGAAATAACATGATGAAAACAGTATGACTTAGCAGATTTCTGTTTTTTAACTGTATGGTGTATTGTCCATGACTGACAATGATTGATGGTCAGATGTCCTTGTCTGAACATGATTCATGGTCAACAAATAACTGTAAAATTACTAGAATAATTTATACTGGAAAAGACATGTTCAGACAAAAAGTTCAGTCTAGTTTCAGCTTCAGTACACGTCTGAAGAAATAGCCAAACATAAAAAAACAAGAGGGCTGTGATGGCATTATTTATTAATTATCAGTAATTATGTTTGATATGTCATATTTAACAAATATAGCAATGAAATGTTTTAAAGTAGAATTATTTGTAAACAAAAAAAAATGCTAATTTAGGGTTTAAAAAAAGCTTCCTGAAGGTGCAAGCTCTATCATCTATAAGCATAGGAAATTCTATCTGGATATTTTGGTATAAAACGTTGTTTTGAATAATGTTTATAAACAAATGTAATTATGAATAACTGGATGGGTAAAATGAAATTGATAATATCAGCACATCACCACTTTTGTTGTACATCCAAATGACTTAAGTGCATTTGTCAAGGTTAACAAGCAGCAGTTCACTTCTAATTCTAATCTGTTTGAAATCCTACAAAGAGTCACTCATTTTCTTTTGCATCACAGACTAGCATTGAACTCCAAAACTGTTACCTGGTATCAACACTGGCTTCATTCATTTTCCACTTCATATGCTACAGTCATTGCATGCGTTTCATTCACATCTTGGTTACACAATAAACTTTCTTGAATTTTTTTACTAAGATTTTACTAAGAAGATTCTTAAAAAAAATGTATCAAACCTAATAACCAGTACAAACAAAGCACTGGGTAAAACACACCTCTGTACTACTGCGTAATTAACACTCTGCAAATGTATTATCATAAATGTGTAAAACTATATTCTCAAACTTTCACATCTTTAACAAATAAAGCTTTCTCTTTCAAGTATGTTCATGACAACTCATGGATGCAAGTATAGGATTTTTTCAATCTTCTTCTTCATTTTTGGAAAAGACTCATTCCCTGGCACAAGTTCAGAGGTTCAGCCACCTTACAAAGAAATGAAGATCATAGTTAAAATGTGTATTAGAATTAAAGATTAAAGCTGTCTGAATACTACGCCTTTTGTCAATATCAGGAAGTTTAGGTTGTCACATTCATTTCATATAAAACTGGTGAGAAAACTCAAGCAAAATTGTTGAACTTAGCTAGTTATGGAATTCTACTGAATACATGAACAGAACTAAAAACTGAGGAAACATGGTTTCATGACAAAATAAGAAAATCTGTCTTGAAAAAAAAAAAAAAAAAAAAAAAAAAAAAAAAAACAGCAAAACAACTGACCACTATTAGTGTAAATCCAATTTAAGTACTTAATTACTTCAATTGCTTTATCACTTATTACGACTATTTATAACAATGGAAACTTTATTGACATATAACTTTACTATATACAATTTTAATAATAATAAATTTATGGTAAAAAATACAACATATGCGTCATGTTATAAGTCGTATTTTTAATTCAATATAATAAAAAAAATACTTACGTTCTTAAATTCTAGATTGTTAAAGGTCCAGTTGGTCTATGGTCTGGCTATATGTTTGTTGAATGAAGCAGAGTTTTGCTGACCTTGGATCCCTGTTTTTTTCCGACTGATTTATTGTTGAACTGAAAGATTTAATTATATACTGAACAGCATTAAAGAAAGGTGCTAGTCATTGAAATATGTCATAAAAGAGTACTACTATGCTATCTAACAAAAACACATCATGATTTAAATTTAAAAGGAAATACTTTCTTGCTCATCAATTTGTTTTAGCATTATATTATTAACCAGTCAGAGTATTTTACATCTTCTATCATTACGAATATAATTGTTATAAAAATTGGTTCGAAATATTTTGGGAACAAACCGGTGTTGTAAAAGTTTATATTTCTTTAGAAATAATCGTTGACAAATAAGTTTGCTTGTTGTTATCCAAACACAAGCTTATGAAAAATGTTTTAATTGAATATCTCTTACCAAGTTACATGATATTTTTGTAATATTTCTCTATTTACGCCTCGACAGTTTTTACTGTTTACGTTCGACCGGAAGTGGGTCCCCTGCGGAATTGTCGTAAGTATACCAATTTTATTACTTAAATCATTGAATAATTATTTAACACTCTTTTTTTCTGTTTTATTAATGTGTTTAAAATATTTGTTATTTTTATTCAGTTTATGAAATGAACGATCCCCGTATCTAGCACCTGTTGGCGGAAGTTGTCTGATAAAAAAAAGGCGCCATCAAAGTGAATAATTAAAAAAACAAAATCTGTAAACATCCTGCAATATATTCATCAATCTGAACGTTTACCACGGTAAAGTGTAATTGCTTTATTTTCTTTTTCTATTTTAAGGACAAGTTTTGTAATTGTGATCAAACCCAAAATGTTTTGTTTAAAAAGGAGTGAGCAGTGTTGACAAACGGCTGGAAATCATAGTCGTCAGATTTGATTTGTTGCATGCAGTTGACATTTAAATTCATTTTAATAGATAGTTTTATATATATAATCATTAATTTTAATTGTTTTTAAAGAATTAGTTTAAGACCCAAAAATAGGACGACTGTAACAAAATTCGGATGGATACTGGGCTCATAAAATGGAATTATTCATTGCATATCTTTATTTCCATGCTCAATACTGCTAACTAGTTTTTATTACGGACCATGGTTTGTGAAATAGAACCTTTAAGAAGATATAAGATTTTCAGCAATTTAAAAATATGCCACAACCTCGGAATTAAGTGAGGGCGCAGTCAGTTGTTTTAGAGAGATTGGATCTGGTTGGATACCCAGGGTCACTTGTAAGGATTGAACGCTGGTATTATATATGAGTGCAGCTGTTGAAACTGGTCTAAACCAGTCAAATGTGACACTAGATCTATTGATCATTTAAAAAAATGTTTTAATTTATATATTTTTTTATTACAGTCAAAAGACACTTCCTCCAAATCTTTCATCAAAACATCATTTTGAAGTAACTAGGACACAGAAAACAAGAAGTAGGTAACATGTTGAATGCTTTAGAATGGCAAAAAATGCATTTACATACCCTTTTTTAGAATGTTCAGCATCTGTTGGGGTCTTCTTACAAATTTGGCATGAGGGAAACAGTTCCAACAGGAACAGGTGCTGAGGTGCAGGCTCAGTACTCCAACAAGTACAAAAAATAATAGAGCAGCAATATGTTCAGGTAAATTATCTGTAGCTGCTACTGCAACAAATACGCTTCTAATCCAAATGACCCATGGAGCAGGGTTAATTTTGACCCAGAATTTGTACAGACTTGATTGATAAAGGTGCACTAGCTGATGCTCCTCAGTTTATGTCTTTCTTACAAGATTTTTAAAGTTTTTCCTCTATAAGTCTACGTGAAATGAAGTGACCCCTGAGGTGGGGCCAATTCATAATATTAAAAAATTCTTCAGAAAATGAAATCAAAAATAGTCACCAGTGGCACTGTACTGACCGATAATATATTGCTTTAGTACAGTTCATTGAATAAACATACAGTCTGACTAGTTCCTTTCATAAAGCTTGACACTCTCATCATTGAGGTTGTGTGTTGGAGTGGTCATTTGATGTAATGAAGTATAATAGTAGTCTTTCTTTTAAGAACAGTTACTCTTTTGAGGTACTAACATCTGTACAGACATTTGCTTATTCATATCAGTATGTTTTCACCACATAACTCAACATATGCCTCAGGATTAATTTTATTATCATAGTTAATGAATGTCACACAATATGAACATTGTATAAATATTTTTGCTAGTATGTCTTTTTTCTGTTTTGCAGATCTTGCTTTTTCATGCATTGACTTCTCATCTGATGTACATGTAAACTACAAAGCGTTAAATATAAACTATGATGAACACTGTAGACTAAAAACAAAGAGTCGAAAAAGATGAAAATTAAAACTTGGAGAAAAAGGTAATGCCTAGCAGGTATCCAAGGCAAAGCAGACTGCTGAGAACACATTCAGACTAGTGCATCATCAGAAGATGGACAGAAAGTACCGAGTATTTAGAGTAGATTTTTTTCAAGGAGAAAGGACTAAATACCTTCTTGATCAGGGCACAGAAAAATGTGCCAAAATCAAAAGCCAGAAAAGAAAAAAAGGCTAGACATTTTCATTTGAAACAAACAATAAGGACTAGAAGGAACTTCCTTTAGAACATTAAGGCAAAAGAAAAAGTGATACATATTGTAACAACTGTGTTAAAAAATTACATTATCATATTAGGTGGATCTGATTCAAAACTTTTTTTAAAAACTAAATTCAGTTATTATTTACTAAAAAATTATTTCATTGCCATGAACAAGGTTTTAATTTTGTGGATATGTAATTTAGCACCATAACACAAGGTTTCAACGTGTCCTATGAAACATGTGTGACCATGGTTATAACAGGACTATGAAACATGATTAATCCTGGTCTTAAGATCATGGTCAAACCATGCTTGACCATGGTACTAGGGCGGCAATAAACCACGTGGCCTGTGAAACATGTTTGACCATGGATAATTTTGATGACCTTGGAACAAGATGAACCATGGTCCTAGGGCGGCAATAAACCACGGCATGAAACATGGTTGACCATGGATAAAACATGGTCATTTGGTGGTCAAACATGGTCTGAGAAACATGTATAACCTTGTTTAAAACCTGGTCAACCATGTTTTGACTGTGTTCATTTCACTGGGGTATGAACCTAAATTTTTCCTGCAACAACAAGGACACATATATTTTGTGCGTACACCAGGCTGATTTCGCCAAAGACCAAAACTTGTCCATAGACTTTACTTTTAGCAATGTTACTGCTTGGAATCTCTTGCTTTGATCTTTGCCTAACTACCAGTGTAATCTACGTACACTAAAAACATAACTCCGCTGTGTAAAACAGGAGTGCAATGGTGGTACTAAAAAGCTAGAGTATTAGTAGAAATGTGAAAAATTTATAATCAGAATAAAAAAGAAAAAAAAACACAGAATTCCAAATTTCAGAAGTTTCTGAGAAGACATTTTAAATTTTTTTCTGAACTCTGGGCCTTGTGGTTTTAAACAAGAATAGATTTCTATATGAAACATATTGAATTTGTTTGCCAAAAAAAGTTTTATAGTTTACTACTTAGGTGAAATAAGTCAATACACTCCATCCAAACATCCACTTTAATTATAAAATAAGAATATACTACCGACAGACGAACATTTGAAAATTATTCTAAAAATAACAAAATAAATTAAAGACTTTATTGCAAAACCTTTTTAGACGAAAGGTGTAACGCAAGCCTAACAGTTTTCTTTATTAGTTGGATAATAAATTCTGGCTTTGACCTTAACCTTGGATCAAGTCACATTGGCCTCAGTGTGATGAGCGGACACATATTGTACATAGATTGAAGGTGATATAGGCAGACGGTCCGATTACTATATGTACTCCTTCGGGAGCATAAAAACAACAAAAGAAACTTTATATTTAAGAAAAGAGACTCTTGCCAATTTATGTATTTTGCTTGTTCATATGTTTTGTATGGGTCATTGACATTTGAACAAATAATATTATTTTCATTGAATTGGTTTTTAAATCTCTTCAACCATGCGTCGTATTCTGCAAACCAAGTTTGTTTAACAAAGTAACTAGGCACTTTTGAAATACCTTTCTGAAGAGCGTGGTTTTACGAGTATCATTGTTTTTTATTGCCATTCGAGGAAAAATGGACTTATAGTATATCATCATTTGTGTAGATTAGAATCAGTGTTTTAAGTTAATGATAGACAATGATAAAAAATATTTCCTTTAATCTGTGCTCATTATTTTATTTGCGAAAGACTTACAACGTAATTGCACATCCATATATTTAATCTTCCAATAACGCAATTCAGTCATTGCAGCGTGGGATATGTTTTTATTCGCATTTTTCTCTTCGTTATCCAAGACAGTACTGAGGACTCCAATTAGGGCCGCTTTCATTAATCTCGGTACATTATTACATTATTATCATTTCAACTGTGTCGAAAACTTACGTGTTTAAACGAGTACTTGACAAAATCAGGATTTGAAAAGTTTTAAAGTTTATTAAACAAAATTATTTATTTTATGTATCTACAAATAATGCAATTATATTGGTATTCCTTAGCATTTTGTAGGTTTACAGTCATCTTTTTTCTGATAGCCCGTTAACTTTAATGAGTTAGGAATAGTGAAACGTTGAATTCAATGACTTTCATCCTTCGCATTTACAGCTGACTGTTATTATCCTTTGGATATTATCCTAAACTGTAAATCAGACTCCTTTTTCTTCTGAATTGATAAAGTTCAGAAAATGCATAAAAATCATTTGTGAATAATAACTTTGCACAAGTGTTTTCATTTGTAGCGAAGGAAATAAGGAATAATTTCACGTTTTTCGTTTTCTCATTCATGATGGAAACGAAATTAAGTTCAAGAAGCGCTGCGAGTTGAGCTAACAGCAATTTGCAGTAAAGAAAAGGTTATCTTTTATTTCATAGACTTTTCTAATATAAACAATGCCGCAAAGTTTGAGTGTTTCTTTAACAAAATACTTAAGCGTAGCAATGCTAGCACCTGTCTATTCGAAAGCTCCACAGAAACAAGTCTAACACATCTAAGACTTTTTCTATTCGAGGTAATGCATATGAATCTCTGACCCTTATTGTTAAGCAGAGGATAACACCCTTACGTAATTTGCCGCTTTTCTTTTTGACCAGTACAACGTTCGACCTCTAATTTTAGACCTTAATTTTCTTTTAATACCTGCAGCTAGTAATTGTTCGCGATGTTTTCTAATTTTGTCATTGGCGGAATTCTACGATGTCGTAGCTTAAAAGGTGTCTCATCAAAAAAATCAATTCTGTGTAAATTTTATCACAACTTCCAGTATCAGTGTCAGCGTTTGAAAAAAATATCTATATATTTGTTGAGAAGGTCTTTGATCTGATTAGTTTCTTTCTGTGTTAGTTGGTTACCACTGTCTATACAGAGTTCTATGATGGAGTCATAAGAACCCTCTCCTTCAATCTTATCGAATACTTCTTGGTATACAGACAGAAGTCTCTACCTTATGGACTCTGACAAGAAGAGTTTTGAAGAGTTGTCTATAAAAGTGTAAGTGAAATATTTTACCCCCAAGCTAGAGCCACAGATGACCATAGGAGCAAAATTTGAACAGTCTTTGTAGAGGCGAACAATGTCAGAACTCCAGGTTTTGGGTGTTTAAGACAAGACAATTTTCCTTCATATTTTCTTCTAAAATTTTATCCCTATCTCAGAGGCAAATTTGACCCCAAGAACAAAATTTGAACAAACCTGGTAGTGATATACTAGCCAATGCCACACGCCTTAGACAAGAAGGTTTTATGTTTCTTATTCTTGTTGCCATGGTATTTAGTGTTCTGCATTGAACTGAACTGCTTCACCAACTTTGACATAGTGTTATTTATCCTTCAATACATCCCTGCCAAGTTTGATCAACTTGATCAAGTGGTTTAGAAGGAGATGCTGTTACACAACGTTTTTTTTGCTAGGCGGTTGATGCTGTTAGATTTGGGTTCGCATCCCACTGGGAACATGATTATTTACAAAGAATTGTTACTGAAAGTGACAAAATACTCCCAGAGAGTCTTGTCTGCAAAAAGTATTTTATTTCACTACTTAAGAGAAACAAGTTAAGACACTCCATCCAGACATCCATCTTAATTATTAACTAAAATGCTCTACAACAGACAAACATACATTTGAATATTATTCTAAAAATAAATAATAGAATTAAAGAATACAGCTCTCTCTCTCTCTCACACACACACACACACACACACACAAATGATTTGATGAAATGATTTCCACTACTTACGAGTATTACAGCATTGCGTTGCCGTCTGAAGGATAAAGAACTAATAGCATAATTATGTCTGCTAATTGAAATCACTAAAAAAATAATGTTAGAAAATACAAAAAGTTTCCTTTAGTTTGCAGTTATTATTTGAATTGCAAAAAGAAAATTGAAACGTTATTGCACATTCAAACATTTAACTGAAACGTGTTATCTGCCAATAATGCAATCAAGTAATTGCAAAGTGGGATTTGTTTTTGTTAGCAATTTCCTCTTCGTAACCCAAGGCATTCCAGAGGACTCAAATTAGGCCCGATTTCATCAATCTTGGCACATTATTACATTACTATCATTAAAAATGTCGCGAATACTTAATCTATGAGGGAAATTCAAACAAATACTGGACAAATATCAGGTTTTGAAAAAGTAATTAATGTTTAAAATTGTGTTAAACGGAATTACTGATAAAATTGCAATGCATTTTTATTATGTTTGTTTATAGCCATCTTTTTCCTGTTAGGGAAAGTTTAAATACAATTAATTATATCCTTCACATTTTCAGTCGATTAATACTACCCTTTGTATATTACTATGACTCATTAGGCATACTCGGTCTTCTTCTTAATAAAATTCGCAAAAGTCATGAAAGTCATTTGTGAATTTCGCTTTGCGCTGGTGTTTTCATTTGAAGCAAAAAGCATTATGGAATAATTTCACGTTTTCTGCACTGTCATTTATGTTGCGAACGAAATTTGGTTCAATAAGTTGCGAGTTCAGCTATCAGCATTTCAAAGGTTATTTGTTTTTCATAGATTAATCTAATATAAGCTGTGAGTTCTATGGAAGGGGATATCCGCCATTTCACACATTATTGTATTTGTTATTTCAATGTGCCAATTTCTTTCCAATGATGCCAATTTAATTTCTATGTTGCTTTTTAGAAGTGCATTATCCATATCTGTATGTCAATTACGATATTTTAATTATAACTCTACCTTTAATGTTGGAACCATTGAAAACTAATGAGTTTTTTAATTCAGTCATAAGAATTTATATGCAGATATTATAATGATAATTAAGTGCTGAAATTGCTTACTATGCCAATAATATGAAAATCATCAAGTTATAATTAATGTAATGAACTTTAAATGCAATTATTTTAATTATTATTAAGAATTTATTTTGCTAACTTTCTCGTTTTATCTATGTGCTTAACGTTTTATCTATATGCTTGAAATGACATTGATAAACTTCTTATTCCTATTTTCAAATTTATTTTGATTTGGTCATATGTATGACACTTTAGTCGTTGCAGTTAAATGTTGACAAGCGAAACTCGTTTCTTTGCGCTAAAATGGACCCTTTTAAGTAAAGGGGAATAACTGGTAAAAACTATAAAAACAATAAACGCTCCCCATACCGGTGTCGACACTAGTTTATACGAAGAAAATAAGTCCGCAAACGTCGTTGTGATATTGATAGTGATAAAGGTGTTTCACTCCCAAATTAAAGGTAATTCTGAACATTAAAATGATGACCCTTGGTGTCAAAATACAAAGCAACAGTCAAAGCTCGAACGCGGCGGTGACCTCGTTCTCTCCTCGTGTTTCTTGTGGTTGTATATTCCTGCGAGGTAAAAATGGACGTTTCACCGGGGAGGGAGAGGCTATTTTTTCTACGGCGACCTCTGTCGTAAAAATGCAGTCTGGTTCTCGGCTTCGATTTATAATGTCAAAATTATTACGAGAACAATTGTATTTTGTTGCAATCATTTTTATGAGGACGATTATATGTTAGATTATGTTGGACTTTATATGCATATCTTTCTGGAAACGAATATATGTTTGATAATGGTTTTAGAAAGTTAGCAAAATACATTCTTAATGATAATTAAAATAATTGCATATAAAGTACATTAAAATAATTATAACTCAACGATTTACATTTTATTGGCATAGTAAGCAAATCAAATGCTTAATCATTATAAAAATATCTGCATATGAATTCTTATGACAGAATTATAAAAATCATATTAGTTTTCAATGGTTGCAACATTAAAAGTAGTGTTAAAATTAAAATATCGCAATTTACATACAAATATGGATAATGTACTTCTAAAAAGCAACATTGGAAATGAATTGGCAGCGTTGAAAAGAAATTGGTATATTGAAATAACAAATACAATAATGTGTGAAATGGCAGATATCCCCTTCCATAGAGTTCAGCTATCAGCATTTCAAAGGTTATTTGTTTTTCATAGATTAATCTAATATAAGCTGTGAGTTCAGCTATCAGCATTTCGCGGTAACGAGAAAGGTTATCTGTTTTTTTCAAAGATTAATCTAATTTAAGCTGTGCCATATTTACATTTTTCTTTTTTTTTTTAAACTGACAAAACACTTAAATGCAGCAATGCTAACATGTATCAGTTCGAAAGCTCGACAGAATCAGTTAAAACTGTTTTGCTTTACTGTCACATACTTTTGTAAGAAATCATTTCTGTATGAAGATTTACACAAACACCATTTAAACAACGTTGTGCAGGAAGCTGATATTTTGCCTATTTGTTCAGAATGGTACATGAACAAAAATAATTGTAACTTATTTGAATCTCTGATGATTTATGTTAAAGTTTACGTTGATAACATTCACTCATAATGAAGTGAATGGGATAAATTCGTGCCACGTTTATAATCATATGTCGTTTCTTCTTACTTTCAGCTTTCCATTTTGTTTGCTTTTTTTGTTTTTTGTTTTGGACGTAGGTTTTCAAAATGTGAATGATTACATACCAAGTAACACTTGTTTTAGTGGCCAGTCTTTGAAAAAAGACATTAAGTTTCTGTACACCTTATAAAGCCATTAACTCGGGTGAGGCTTGAATTGAATATTAGTCATTTCTTGAAACTCCAATGGTAAAAGTGTCTTATAATTTATGGACTATATTTTTCCCTAGGATAGTATATTTCTTAAAACAAGTTTAATTTCATGAGGGCTGAAAAATGTTTATAAGTATTCTAATACATGAAATCATTTACAAGATTGTTCTCAGATTGTAAAGTAACAATAAATATTTCATGGTAAAAAACGGACTTTGGACTTTTTTTACAGAATTTATTCCAGAATAAAATGGTGAAGATTTGATTTAAACAGTCATCAAAAAGTTATCAGATACAAGCAAGTTTCTTTTAAACTTGAAACACGATTATAAGCGTTAACATCTCGTCCATTTCTGTAGGTGCCTACTTCTTCAATAAGTGTCATCTTAAGCAAACCTAATATTTGATTAATCCCACAAACATATGAGCATCCATGCCTTTAGGTTTGTTTCTGGCAGCTCAATCACTATGATATAGGGTCAAATAAATATTATTTTCAGCACACGTAACAAAAGGATAAAAATAGTAATAACTTGTTTTTCTTCGAACTGACAAATTTCTAGTTACTATTCATAGACATTTTTTATACATATGGACTTGTTAAAACTATTTATCAATTAGTATTAAAATTGGAAATCAAGCGTATTAAGCGGTGAAACAACATAAAAGTTTATCTAATCAAAGGTGGGAACATCAGAAAATTAAGTAAGTGTGAAAAGCGATTAGTAATTAGTATGATATGTAGACCTGATCGTTAACCGCCATAAGGCTTAGACGTTTTCAATACAATAAAAACTTCAAAAGGCAATGTTAATGTTTCTTTTACGTATGCAGCTACAAAACATAAAGTCCTTAAAGTAGATGTTTTAAAATTAATTGTTAAGGGTCATAAGAGTTTTTGTTACAACGAAGACTAAACCAGCGATCTTTTGCAATGATAAATAGGCTGACATTTAGAAACTTGATATTATAATTATGGTACACATAAAAAAGGTATTTTTCAATCCCTGTATGATCAGTCTATGATTAAAGTACGAAGCGCAGTTCAACAGTTTAAATTTAGAACAGCTGTTATAAAATTCTTATTAAAATATCAGAGATGCTATTTACATTCTCGTAAACATTCTAAAACGTATCGTCAAAGCAGTTATTTCTGTCGTGGATCCAGAATTTAGAAACAAATATATAAAACTCTATATTCCCTATGTCTCCATAAACGAAAATATCCCAAAACCGATACTTATATCACTGTCTCTACATTAACAGCGAAATGCAAACTAATAAGATTATACAAAATCAGTAATTTATTTCTTTGCCTAAACAATAAACATGGATAAATGCCAGTGACCAGGACAAAATGTAATAACACTGTCTCATAAAAGTCTATAAATGGCATTATGGATAATAAATTGTATCAATAACGGAACGTGTTATTTTTTACGTTCAGTAAACTTTCATGAAATGGTTATGCAATTTCTAAAATACAAGTACCAGATATTATGTAGATATGTATATGGCATTTAAAGATAAAGCAAGTTTAATCTGTTTCTTTAACTTTACACAATCCTTACGAATACTATATTTTTCAAAGAAGCACAAATAAGAAAACAAGGTACAGTACCAATTCAACTTGCTACAATTTATTTGCTGTAACAAAACAGATAAAGGAATAATTTAAAATATTCCGCATTGCTATTTGTGGTGGGAATGAAATCAGTGTCAGCAATATATAATGACGAATGTGACAGTATCCTGGCTTTTTGACTTGATAAAATTTCGGTTACTGTTACTAAAAATAGAAATAAAATGGTTTCCTGTCAATAACTTCATTTCGTAATGTTGTTTGATGTGTAAGTACGAGATTTTTACAAGCTTATCATGAGATTGCATTTAGTACTTCTGCATTCAAGGTCAAGGTCAAGTTAACTAAAAGAAGAAAACAACGTTTCCGATCAATAACCACAACGAAATGACATATTTCAATGCCACTTTCGCATACACATATTCCTTTTTAGTATTTCTGAAAAGAATAAAACCACCGACTGTGTTATCTTATTTGCTTCCGTTGCCTCCAACTACATTTGTAGCAATTACGGGAGGAGTGCGGGGAGGGGTGTGGTAGTAATTTTAAGGAGTCTCTTTGTCGACTCCCGAAAAACTGTGAATGATTAACACGACATCCTACCAGGAACGTATTCAAACTCTGAGAATGCAGAACTTCGTATATCAGCGAAATATTACTTTGAATTTCAAATTTACAAAAATAATAGTTCACGAGATTATTTATGTTGAAAAGCCGAATGCAAGATATGATTAAATTCCATAGCACAAATAAATCAATTCAAGGTGCATTTCTTATTCATTAACAATCCAAGACACATATGAATGTTTTATCGATACGAGTTGGATCAAATAAATTTTGTCTTCAACGCAGACATTTTTAATCGAACTTGTTTGGTTTGGTTTTATTGGGGTTTAAGGCCAGTTTAACAGCTAATTTCATATCCCGGCGGTCAGTCCACCTAACCATTGTTCCTGGGTATCCAACCAGTTTACTAACTAATTTCTTGACTACTTCCTCACTTGCTTCAGAGGAGGGACACATGACCTGTATATCAATTATCATGAGGAAATTTTCCCGGCCCCGGTGGTGGTTGAACCGGGATCGTCAAGATTGACAATCCGATGCTGTACCGACTGAGCTCTCCAGGTCGTTTAACAGAAATGGAAAAACTAAATTGGTATATGAATACAGCTTTCCAAGACAACAGGTACTGGCTTAACAATCAATGAAATAATGAATATTTGTGTGAAAATTTGAAACTGCTTTACTCGAAAAAGAACGTAATACCGTGAAAAAAATGGGTAAAGAAAGTTAGAAGGAATAAGAACGTGCTTAATCTGGACATTGTCCATCAAAACACAAACGAAGAAGGAATGGCGCATGTAGCATTATTTTTTTTTGCAAAAAAAAGTCAATATACATTTGATGTCCAGTGAATCCACGTATTATTTTCATATTCTGTAAACCTTTATAAAATAGATGCATTTTGTTAAGATACACCATATGCCTTTTGACAATACCGTTAGATTGCCAGTGTATTGCATACTCATAAAACTCATATGAGATTTCACTACCTCAAGGCAATATGTTGTAACATCAATCAACAAACTCACGAAATAAATGAAACTATTCTCATTGCATCGCCTCAGGTTCCAAAGAAACAATTTTCACAGGAAATTTTATCAGACGTCATTCCCTTGAGTCATAAGAAGGCAAGATAACAGCTACTCTTGTGTGTTAAGGACTACTTCTGTGCGTGTTATTTATTCATACATTTGATGAGTAAAAGACTTTTGAAGTTTATTCTGAACAAGTGGAAGTCTGTGACTGTAAGGATTAGAAATAACCCACTTTTAGAAAAGTTCCATGGCTTCCTCCTCTTTCCTTTAGTGAAGCATTTAAAAATTCGAAATTATCGACACAAGCCACGAACTGTAAATAAAACAAAAACATTTACTTTTAGTGGAGGTTTTTTAATTCCAGAAGGACAAGGTTTGGGCTCAGATTTCTGCTTCATACTTAAAATGTTGCGAAATTGTCTGCTCTTTCTTTTTTAAGCAAAAAAAAAAAAACTGTATGCTGTTCGAAATGGGAGCTAACGATATACAGAGGTACTTCGCTCTGAGAGTAACGTCCCTCTTATATTTGGTTGTTCTGTTCGGAATCCAGAATATTATCAACTGCAGCTCTCAATAACAATACAGATTCACTATAGATTTGGTTATTTTAACAATTGAAAAAAGTCCATACTGAATGTAATCTATGACGCCAATTTTCTCGTCAAAACGTTTTAATCCTAAAATGAAATTAATCTACCTACTGTAAAAAGGTCGCCTGTGTTTCTTGTTATCTTCAGATTGGATATTCATGAATAGTTCATTTGCTCAAGGAAATGAAACCCACTATCAGATGATAATCTTACCTTTTATACTTGTAAGTATATTGCGAGGCCAGACTTAATAAGGCAACCTCTTAGTTCTTTTGAGTGAACGTATTCAAATCAAAGCAGACGGCATTTAAATTTTATATTATTTTAGTTTATTAAATAATACAGTTAATTTACCTTTAAATGTTGGAGGTTAGAATGTCTCGGATAATACGTGAGTATTGTTCTGAGAATTAACTGAACAAGTTTAAAGTAGAAAAAATGATGCAAAATTTGATGACTGTTTATGATTTAAATCTTAATATATAGACATCTGATGCTAAGTTTTTCTTCTTGTCTCACGAAATATGAATATGTTTAATCAACAAAAAAAAATATTGAATAAATGCTAATATTTGATATTCTGGTCTCTCTCATCAATTGCTCGTCTTTTTTTCATTTTCCGGCCCGAACCCGAATCAGAACAAGATACTTGTTGAAACCAACCACTTTTGTCCAATCAGAATATTTGCGGATTTCCCCGTAACTTCTTTACTACTTACCATAAATAGTTCTTTAGTCGAGTTCTAAAAGTAGACAAAAAGGACTATTTACTAAATATAAACACTTTTGATCCCTAACGTATTAGTGCCCTTTTTCCACAATAAATAATGTAGGAAATTTAGTGCTTTAGAGTAGATTATACAGGCAAGTTATTTTACGACAACACAATGTCTCTCCTAAAACAATTTTAGTGACAATCAGATAAGACAGAGGAACTTAGTAATTCACATCCGAACCGACTGCTGTTTCAAGTCTTAATCATACGAGTCTACCACCCGTAAACAACAAGTAAGTGTTTTTACAATATTTGTGTGTGAATTTTCTTGAGCATTCCAAACTTTAAAATTATAATGTAATAATCATAATACACTATGATATCCATTAAATCACTCTGTTAAAAGTAAACCGTATACTGAATTAATTATAATACATTTTCTTTTGACATTAATTATTTGATAGTCCAGATATATATATATATGCATCTTCTAGTCTTTAAACCCGTAGAATTGCCGACAAGCCCTCCTCCACTCCAGATATCCTCAAAACCATTTTGACGCCGTTAAGATTTAATTTGCCATCTAACTACAACGTAACAGATGGGTTAATACATAAAAATTATATCTTAGTCCAATGCAGGTATACCATTTTAACTAATAGTTTTGTTTATTTGTATGAAAGCTGCGATTATTTTAGGTTAATGGCTGCAGCCATTTTTGTTGACAGTGACCTAAAACGACGGCGGTGATTGGCTACCTTAATTCAGCTTTTATATCACTCTATTGGACACAGTACTCTGTGAATGTTTTCTTGCGGTGTCCACTAGTAGCAGCCAGGAACTACAATGTAACAGTTTTCTACTTTTTTTCTGTTAATAATTTTTGTATGTATATTTATTAGCTTGTTTTGTTTGGTGGCTTGGGAGGAGTCAGTCTCAATTTACACAGTGGGACACAAAAACATGACCCTTTCTGACATCTCTGACAATGGTACAGAAAATTAAATGTATCTATGTCCACATTTTTTTTTAATGTACCCACTTTACAAAAGAGATGTACTAAGTTCCTATGCTGTGAACTTATTGCATACATTTGTAAGTGTCCTGTTGGAGTGAACTGTCAGTAGTAACTGGAGGTTTTGTAATTCCAGAAGGACTAGGTTTGGGCTCAGATTTCTGTTTCTTTTGTTTTGTCTTTGACCTAAAAATTTCATGTTCACGAATAAGGTCAACAGTAGCCCCCCTCAGTGATTGTTTTGCCACCTCTACATGAAGTAAGGTATTTGCTTTTCTCCGTGGGTGGTTTCTTAGCAGTGATATTTGTGCATTTAACTTTGAAAAACTCAAGAGGGTTTTGATGCTGTGCCACTTATAAATGAAGTAAAGTATTTGCGTTTCTTGGTGGGTGGTTTCTTAGCAGTGATATTTGTAGATTTAGCTTTGAAAAACTCTGAGGGTTTTGTAACCAAAGTCTGGTGGTTGTCTGGTAACACTGGATCTCATGTCTGTCGTTGCAGGGCTTCGGAAAGTTTAAAGTCGAATCGATCAACAACACTGGAGTTATACGTCAATATAGTAGTTTTACTAAACGATGCATGTAAATTGCTAGCTGACAACGCATTAGCATAAGCAGAGCATCCAATGGAACAAATGTTGTAGCCTGTTATGCTCTGACCACAATGCCTCTGCATAAACGTATGGCACTCAGCATTGGTAATCTTCTCAAAAGGTGCAAAACAACCAACGTCCAGTGGCTGTAACACATGACACTTGTATGAGCTGGAAATTTAAACCGAATGAAGTTCTCTGTCTTAGCCCAGTCAGTCAGACCTAAATGTATATGAGACTTAGGATTATCATAAAATACAAGAACATGATTTTCAGCAGATCGCTCAGGTAAATACATCAGATTTGTTCAATATACCTCCTGATCACAACATTATTCCTCCAACCTAATTATGTTACAACCCCATCAGCTCCAGCACTTGCTCCCTCTAACAGCTTTTGTCTCATCCTTACTCCAGGAAACACAAAAATGTTGGTACAATGTAGCCAAAAGCATTGCCACTCCCTATCACAGTTACAAAAGGCATGGATTCAGAGGTAACAGCTGGAGACATGAACCCAAAACCTGTCACAATAGCTGCTGGAGAGTGAGGCAGACGGTCCCTTTTATCAACGTTGTTAATACACTCTTGTCTATCTAAAGCAAGTTCTTGGTGATGATTTCTAACACATTCAAATGCAGTTGCCTTTGCCCTTTGCATTTGCAGGCCTCGAGGTTTCAGTACTCTAAGTTCTGGCAGTTGCCTTTGCACTTCGAATTTGCAGGCCTCGAGGTTTCAGTACTCTAAGTTCTGGCAGTTGCCTTTGCCCTTTGAATTTGCAGGCCTCGAGGTTTCTGTACTCTAAGTTATGGCAGTTGCCTTTGCCCTTTGCATTTGCAGGCCTCGAGGTTTCAGTACTCTAAGTTCTGGCAGTTGCCTTTGCCCTTTGAATTTGCAGGCCTCGAGGTTCTGGCCACCGTGACCTGAATCCACGGCAAAGAATGTTTGGTATCACGTTTACGTAGACACACTGCTCATTCAGTTGCTATGACCCACCACTTCTGCTCTGCTGTACCCATACCCACACAAAGACATGGAATGCAGATGTTCTGGTTCAGCGTAAACATTAGCGACTGGCCAGACTATGTATCGTCTGAACCTGGAATATATAAATAAAATTTAAACTAAGCCATCACTTATTTTATCATACAATTCAAAAACGTTAACATTCAACTAAATGTATTAATAAAATAATATTGAATTGCTTACATAATGTCTATAACGCGTGCGTTATAAAATCTGTAAATAAATGGTGATCACAAAACTATCAAGTGACCTATGAATGAAAAAAGCAAGTATAGCAGACGGCAATTGACAAGTTTTCCATGCTCGTTTTTGCAAAGCAACTGAGGTATAAAGTTTTACTTTTTTGCAGTAGCAAACCCTTTGAAAATCTACTGAATGAGATCAAATTCGCAAATTCTAACCTTGCATCTTTCATTTTCCACATGATAAACGTGCGACAGCGAAGTGAGTATACTACTCTTTAGTAAAAGTTATGACGTCAGCGGAAGCCACTTATATCAAACCAGTGACGTCGAGAAAAGTCAGCGTCAACATAAGGCACCCGACGGTAGCAAAGTGGAGTGTAGAGTTTATTATGTAATAAAAAATATATTTGGTGCATTTGAATCTTAATGTTTTATAAACCTATCACACAGTTATACCAATATTGTTCTCCAGTCACTGTACTCTCTGCTAAGTCGTCACAGTAAAATGTGACAGACCCAGGCTATCTTTTATCACTGTAAATTTAGCCACACATTTAGTGTTGATGTTAAGGTTTTGTTTAATGTTGATGAGGACAACTTTGTTTTTGTATCTTTTACCTTGAGTTAATATAATCAAATAGCATAAAAGAATTGTGTTTTGTTTAGTGTAATGCCTGTCGTGACATATTCTTCTTACAGTTGGTTTAATTGATATTTAAATTTAAAAAAAATCAAATAAAATAAGTGCTTTAAATAAAGTATTTCAAATAAAACAATTTAATATTAGTCTGTGTTACAAAACAGTACATATTATGCCATACAATGCAAGCTTCCATCTGTGATTGTCGTTTACAGTTCGTTTAATCAAGTGTAATAGAAGCTTAGTGCAAACACAACACTGACAAAACCATGAATGCTGCCAACGTCGTCAGTTACAGGAAGTTACCTTCTTTATCTGTTTTCCTAACAAACTTTTAGCTCAAAGACCTAGTCAACAATACGAGCTGATTAATGATGATTTAACAGGATAACCGGATATAAGAAGATATTAGTGTCATTTGATGGTATTGTGATAATTTAGAAGATGTCTGGACCGTTTCCTTACGCATTTATCAGTCATCCTAAGTACATGTATGCACTAGAAACGCTTTCTTCTGCAGACGAGAAAAGAGTATGATTACAGTCTTAAACTAGACTAAGAGAACTGAATACAAATGGATATTTTGCCTGACTGTGCTTTTGGATGTTTTGTTTGGTTATTTTCATTTCATGAAGGAAAAACTTAAATATCTTTTTATTATTATTATATCAGTATAATTTTGCATGCAGGATAAGTTTGTCCAAAAAATACACATTATATTTATTGGGTTAAAAAGGCTTAATGTTTCTTTGCATGATTCTGCTCTTTAAAGGTAAAATTGAAGTATTTGCCCTTTAGTTAAAGTTTTGTGGTGCAATATAACAATGCTATTCAGTATAGTATTATATGACTCAGTAAGTTGAAAAGTATTTAATTTGTCTGCGCATTTCAGTTGTTTTTTATACTTAAATGACGACTGAGCTTTGCAAAACTGCTGGCAATATCAAGTTAAGTATACATGTATTATATCTTATCGCTATGACCGTCCTAAGGCAAGAAATTAAAGTTACCGTTAAGAATATTCGCACACTGCGATTCAGGGAATTCTAGATAAAATTCCTAAAATTTAATGTAGGATAGTAACTGTGTACATCCTTGAATATTTTTAGCATTCGATCGTTAGGTGTAAACGCACATCTGTTCCAAGCTTGTAACTTGTAAGCAGAAATGGAATGGTCAAATGCATTCCTTCCACCAAATAATACTCAATTCCATTTATTTTTGTTGGTAAAATACTTTTTATTTTTTTTTAATTCTACCGTTCAACTGTGAACGAGTTGCTTTTAAAGAACATATATTACCATTCATATTTTCATATGCTTCACTGTTTTACTTTTTCTACATTCAGAGCGAACAAGGATTTGTGAAAAATGCAATGCCAGCACATTGTTAAGCATTAAATGATAGTAGTAACAAACATAGTTTATCATTATGAGGGTCTAAAAGTTTGAGTTTTGACTTTCAGGTCAAGGTCAAATTTGATTTGTGGTTTTTGATAAGAAGATTTTTGAAGATCACTATAAAATTTATTTAATGGACACACGCGCACACACACACACAAATCGCTAGATGCCACAACGCAGATGCTGCGATGGCACAAAAAAACTAACAAAACCACACATAATCAGTGCATTGTTTCTTAACATGAACACAGATAGTGCCCTTGACAAAACATAAGAAGACTGTCTCATAAAACTACAGAAATAGAATCAGGGATAATGAATTTTACCAATAACGGAATATGTTATGTTTTGTCTATACAAATTTATGTGATATTGTCATGAAATTACTTCCATCATCATAAAATATTTATATATAGAGATCTATATAGAGATTTATATATGTAAAGCAAGTTTTTTTTTTTAACTGTAAAACAAAATTTACGTTTACTTTATTTTTTTTCTAAGTAAAAAAAATATGCACTCAAGGGAAATCTAATATACAATGATTTAAAATAGAATATCACGAATAAGGTAGCATGCAAATTATTCATCTGTTTTTTTTCCAGTCTTATATTTGACAAATTGAAATAGTTAATCTATCACACTTGGAATATGCATATTTAGTTCCACGACAAAAACAGTATAAAGCTACTACATTCATTGACCAATTAGAAGGGATAGTGCAGACTTCTTAAAATGTACAGAAGGTATCTCTTCATTCATGATTTATAATAATTGATATTTACATCATGCTCACAGTTCATACAAACACACACAAAACAAGGATGGACTTAAATAACAAATGATAATTTTTAAAGAGTTTTTCTTCTTATGCTGCCTCCCACAAAAGGTCGTGAAACAGTTACTTTACAAAACACATAATTGCCAAAATAAAAACATTTCCAAGAGTGGCTTATTTCCTTATTTAAACGATAAACTAGGATAAATGTCAGGAAATTGGCATAAATGTAAGAGCTTTGAACCATAAAATTAGTTTGTCTTTGGGAGAAGGAATGTAGCAATTAATGGGAAACCTTAATAGGTTTTAGTTTCTATGAACACATGAACACAATTCAACGCATTTCGGTATAGAACTGTATGAAATTGTTAGGCGATTCAGGCTCTGTATTTTTATACATTGCATGCTTTTTTCTAAAGAGATTTAATTTTTATTCACGTAATGGAAAGTTTATGTTGTGTCAGAAATATTTTGTTTTAAAACTTAATGTAGTGATTATTTAATTCAGCTATGTCTCTTTTCTTTGAAAGTTTTTTTCTGATGAACATTGTATGGAAGATTAAAAATATTCAGTTAAAATAATTTTTATCGAAATAGATTTTTTAACATACGCAGTGTGTATTTAGTGTAATGCCTAATAAGATGATATGTGATGACATAACTGTCCTTCATGAGACTTTATGACCAATCACCGAACTATCAAATAAAAAATGAAATTTACGAACTCATATTTTAATGTCCATAAAATCAAAAGGAACAAAAAAAAAACTATTTTATCCCCAATTTTTATCAATAATATAAACATAATACATAAACATTTTGAAATTGTATGCTGTCTGAACTTTAAATTTCTTATACAGAATATCAAGCAGATGAACAGTCTCAAAAAATAACTTCCATAGCTTAATAAAGCCTTTTAGGGCTACGGTTATGCTTAAACATAGACTGAGCAACTATTGAACACGATAATCAAGTATAAGTACCTATTAGAGTTATAACATGATATTCTGTTGATTAGTCCGATGTCGGAATGAATTCCTATATAATCGGTCATTCTGAAGTAGACTTTAATTTCCTCTAGAAAAGATTTTCCCTGATAGAAGGCCACCATATTACTTAAGTCAAAGATTGAAGAGGATACGATTGAAAAAGATGTACCAGGAAGCAGAGTGGACTGTGAAAGCGTTTACAAGGTTTACAAAGTTTGATATATGGAAGTATAGAGATGTTGCTAATTGCAAACACTTGCAAAATATGAAAGATGGCCCTTAAAGTTTTAACTTGAAAATCACGAGACCGCTCTTGCTATTAATGAACAAGGTAGCAACTTGTTCAGGTATTTTAAAGTAGATTCAGGGACGGGGCCAACGTCTGACAAAACAATAGACAATAATAAAGGCACACATTTAACTTGAATTCCTTTATATAACGGACCGACTTTTAACGTAAAAACACGTGCTGCTCAATGTTAGTCAAGAGAAATATTAAATCATATATTTTCTAAATCAATGTATATTTCCACTCATTTATTATGTGATTTTTAGGTTGCAAGTGGTAAAAAGGTGATTTTTTTTACGATTTCAGATATACCATTATTCAGTGTCTTTCAGGAATACTGATAATAAAAAGAAATCTATCATTCATCATTCTTTAAAACATTTTTAGTACATTCATCTTCTTCTTAACAGTCCGCTTTTTCACAGAATTTTTTTAGAAGTTTAAGGAAAAGAGCGATTGTGCGATTAACCATAACATTATAAGTAACAGAGTGAAGGTGTTAACAAAATAAATGACTTACGGGTAGGAATTTTCTGTGTAGTAATTTGAATAACAGTACGAGCGTACTTTGTTTTCAGAACTGAAGTACAGTTTAACTCATACTACAATATTCGTAAAGATATTTGTTTGACTTTTATTACGGCATCTGATTTCTTGACATTTTTAGACTTTATATTCTGTTAGTTATCATAAAACAGAAATGTTGTATTCAAACCAATAGTAACAATTTCTGTCTTGAAAATTTCGATAATATTAATCAGACATCAATAACCTTGTCTGGCGCTGATAGCGATGATGGCAATTTTTACGTAACTATGACAGTTTTTTTTAAGCAATCAGACTTTTGCTCACTTTTCGAAAGGAAGTTGCAGACGCAATAATTTTTGTTTTGTCACTTACGAATGAATTTGTAAAGAAAGTAATGGAAAATGAATTTCGAAACATAACTGATGTAAATGCTTTGCATATACCTAGTAATTAAGTATTAACATATATAAAGTTTCCTTAAGTCAGCGTTCGCTTCGGCTGTATGTTTAATGACTCTTTTTTAGAATTTACTCTTGACTGCCTCTGATCAATCGGTCATTCTCTATTTTTAACAATAATCAATTACTCTGGTGTTTACTTAGCTAACATGTAGGGCTTTCGTTTGTTTGTTATACCCGTGTAGACTTACTTTGCTTGTTTTTCATCTATTTCATAATTAATACATACATGTACATTGACATACATGATTATATCACCAATATGTTAAAGTAAAACATCCACTCTTATATTCATATATTACATATTCATTCACCTTTTCCTAAAGAAAAAGAAATATCCACACACATAACCTGTTTCTTGTATTTTGAAAAGAGTACCGATAAAGAATATGAAATAAGTTAGGTTTATTTATTTCTTTCTCCGTTTATCTGATTCAAATTTTACATATGACACTACTTTGAAATTGGATAAACACTCCAATCACTTACTTCATTTCAAATTGCTGTATTGCAGTGAAAAAGGACTGAAGCCATCAATTGATAAATTTTTGACCACAAAGATTAGCTAGAAGATAGCGATGGTCCAGCTAGCACTAATGACACATACATTTTTCGACCGTCGGACCAAGGTGCCAAAATACGTTTATATGACAGTGAAAAAAGGCTGAGATAATATTAAAATACGACTACTTGGTGTTTTGTCATGAGCAGCAATATCTGAAACAGACCCCAAAGTCTGACCATAAATTCGAACTAAAATGATTCATTTAGGCAATGTTTTAAAGGCGAGCATACAGTCGATGTCCCTATTTCTATACTAATACGCACACTATGTTATTTTAACTAAATTCACGCTTATATATATATTTTAAATAACCAGGACAGTGTTTGAGGGGAATTCTAAGTCAGATAATCACAGGAAAAGGTAAATGCAAATTTGATATTCATAGTGGAAGTCACATTTATATTTGCCAGATCTCAAGACTTGTCTAGTTTAATATCTGAACTGTTTTTCCAATTTGCTGAACATGATCGAAGCAATAAAGATTTTTATCAGAACTAAAGCACAAGGTAAGTAAAGGTAAATCTCCACTTTAAAGCCTGACATCTCTAAGAAACAATCAGTTTTGAGTACATAAAATGGTTAGTCAGATTGTGTCGTTTATTGATTTAGACGTCTGGGAAACGTCAGATAAATCCTAACTACCGCTTGCAAAACTGATTAAAGTTTACACTGTTAGGTAAAGAACGACACCCGTCGGTACACCTGTCAAAAATCAATTAAAGCGCCGCCCAATGTGTTTCTTTCACTCTCACTTTTACCTGTCAATAGTGTCATTCTGTGTACAAAATGGAAAAGCGGTTACTAAAAAAATATTGAGTGAAGATTTCCGGTAGCAACGCAGCGACAATTACGACACAGCAACTTTGGCGCCGCCCAGGCATATTTTCTGGCTGCGGGTAGATTGCAAGACGCAGTTTTATTGACAGGTATACCTGAGAAAACTGCCTCGCTGTGATTGGATGATCAGTAAAGTGACAGTTTAATCTAGTGAAATAAACATCGTAACGTCACTTTTTACCGCGTTCCAAATACGTGAAACTCTAATCAGTTTTGCAAGCGGTAGTATCACTTTGAAAATTGTTTAGATATCAAACTTCGGGCAATTGTTTGTTTACTAACATTTACATATACTTTTCGACGTAAAGAAGGATATATTTCAGAGTATTTAAAGGGATACATACTCTTAGTGGTAGGAAAATCAAACTTAAAATTTGCCACCTCTGTTATGAAAATTAAATTAATGTATCAGTCTTCTCCAAATTGCTTAAATGTTTTGTTGCTAGTGGAAAGAAGTGAGTCCGGTAATCCTCGCCTTTTTATCATTTCAAAAAGGTTTCTTCTTATTTTGAATTTATCTCCATCTATTTAAATCTTCAACTAAAAACAAGTGTTATTTTGTGCGTTAATGCCAACTTCATATGCATTATATCCCGTACCATCAAGAAGATGGGAAAGTTTTATGGCTTATACATCATATGTGAAGTTAATGGGAAGGTTTATGGACGTAATTGTCTGGATGCCGAGTAATCATGTAAATCAAATTAGATTTACTCGATAAAAAAAATGACATCAGATAGATATCTTTGATATTTTCTAATTCGTAATTGCCAAAAGATTATGCACAAGTAGTTTTATATAACGATATTGTTATTTAGATGTCTTTAACATTTCAACATCTATTAACATTTGACGAAGGACGTATTACAGGACTCATTTCTTTCCACTAGCAAGAAAACATTTAAGCATTTTGGAGAAGACTGATACATATCATTAATAGTACATTCTTGTCATATTATTTGAATTTTAATCTTATTTTCTTCGTTAAACTAGCAATTATAAGGGTACAACTTTAATATGAAATAATTTGTAAATATTAGTGTACGCACTGAAAAACACATTCACTCATCATTAGAATAATTATTAGGGAAATAAATAAAAAGCTAGTGTGGTGCGTGTTTCTTTGACCATAGTCGTTTGAGTCTTAACAAATTTGACGCATTGACTTTTATCAAAGGCCTACTTACAAAAACTGAACTCACTTGTAAATATTCGAGAAATATTAACTTACATTCGTTAAAATATCTATAACGTTTAATAGTTGTTAATAAGCAGCTTTATCGCAAATTTTGAACGCCATTTCTTTTATTCATTTTAGCGGCTTTCTTTCATGTGATTGTTATAGAAAAGACGTTGCAATCATATGACGAAGACGCAGCTGCTAATGGTTTATTTAACTGTGCATTTACTTTGTCCTAGCCAGAAATGTGGGCTGCCTAATGAAGGTATAAATTTATTACCTACTTAAGAAAAAATACAAAGGTTGTTAGACATATTTGTACTGACAACGTTTGAGAACATTCTAAAGTCGTCATGTAACTTACGTGAAGGTTGTAATTTAAGCTAGATATAATTTTTCCCGACATGTTTAGATGTAATATGAAAGAAAGGTAAAAGGGAGTGATTGATACCTGCGTCTAGCATAAATACTGGATTTGAAAACATCAGATTAACACATTCTTAGGTTCTAACTGATATAACACGCTGCTGTCAGTTTTTGCAGGTACTTGTACAAAGACTTTACCCGATGAAAAGGTACTTTTTTAGTCCTTTTAGTAGCTATTCTTGATGCACTCAAAACAGAGTTGAATTAAAGACAGGTAGTTCAATCTACGTAGAATTGTCAGCTGTTTGGCTCCTAGCTAGCAGTACATGTACATAATCTGTAATAGTTTGCATGTATGTAGTTATAAATGTTACATGTAGTTTTATCATTTCAATTATAGTCATGTTCCAAATGAGCAACATGCTTCAAGCTCAGGATAAATACAGTGAATTGTAAGAAATCACGTAAATTAGATGTATTCGAAAAGGTATTACAATTTAGTAGTTCATGTCTGTATTATCGCAGGCTGTTCAATAATTCAATTTTTATAAGGTTATAAAGTGATCAACACAACTTGTGTATTTTAATATAAAATAATCTGACTGTACTTTTCATTTTCATGCCACTGAAGAAGGGCATATAGTTTTTGCACCTGTCTGTACGTCTGCAGGTCAGTCATTCTGTCCGTCCGTCATTCCGACCCTTTTAATGAATGGGTGTATTTCATGTAGTTCATGTATTACATGAACACAACACCCCTTTGGACAAGACTTTTCCATTGACATGTATTTTTTTTACCTTGACTTCAGACTGACCATGACCTCAAAAATCCAGATATAAAAAAAATTTGAACATCTCCTTATTAGTAGATGGATTTACTTCATACCTGACCACAACACCCTTCTGGACAGGACCTTCCCACTTATATATAGCTGTATGATTTTGACCTCTAAATGACCTTGACCTAAAATGTCTAACTGTCCGAAAACTTAAATATTGCACATACATACATAATTAGTAAATGGATTTACTTCAGACTTGAACACAACGTCCTTTTGGACAAGACCGTCTCACTGATATTGGTATAACTTTAACCCCAGAATAGCTTAAACCCCAAAAGTCTAATCGTACACAAACTTAAATCTTGTCCACAACTTCATTATTAGTAAATACAGTTACTTTATACTTAAACACAAGACCTCTTTGGACAAGACCTTTCCGATGTCGTATTTTTAAATGACCTTGAAAGTCCAGTTGTCAAAAATCCTTAATATTGGCAATAAATCCAATGTTATTAAAGAAATTTAGTTCATGTTTGTACACAACAATTTTTGGGGGAAAATATTCCAATCACATACATTGTTTTACCTCAATCCCTACATGACCTTCATCTTCAGGTTAAATGGTAAAAGAAATCATTGCTTTTGAAGATCTACATTTTTTCTTCATCTGGTCCTCAGCTCAAATGTCAATGCATCACTTCCAGGGCATTGTCATATTTCCGTGACAGTTCTTATTTTGAATGGTTTTTAAAGAGGCAACGTCTCATACATCGAACGTATTACAAGGAATCCGTTGTTGATAAATGCTATAAATACAATGCACTTTATATAGTAATTCTAATCTTTAAAATGGCTTTGTTGTCTGGGCAAAAATAAATCAAGCTTTTTTAAAGAAAATAAATCCAGAAAACAAAATATTATCGGTTTTGAATTACACATTTTTAAACGCTCTGTTACATGTTTGACCTTTTTTTAAACATATCAGTCATGACCAGAAAAGACACATGCTTTTTGCTATGAATTAGAAATTAATTCGGTAAGAAATACCTTACACAAAATTTGTCTGGTATGTAAGCATTTATCTGTATCAAATGGTACTTTTTAGATACAAACTTTGACAGCAATATAAATGTCAATGAAATTTATATCTGACAAAGTTATTTTCACAGAAGGCGTAGACTAATACATTTGTTCCGTTCCTCCGTTCCGTATTGTACCATTCAGACAATATTGTTTTATGTTAGACTACATAATACTTCCACTAAGTCTGTAGACATCAGAACCGGAAATGGAATAATCCCAGGAACAAACAAAATACTTAGGTAGACTTGGCAAGACTATATGCAATATTTCTGAACTCTTGGCTTTTTTGTATTTCTTGTTTGTGTGTGTGTGTGTGTGTGTGTGTGTGTGTGTAAGCATATAACACCCAAATTGGAGAAAACAGTACCCTAATGGACAAAATTTGAAATTTGAGAAGAAATTTAGTACATACTGCTTTATGTACAATTTCAGAAATCTCGGCGTTATTGCTTTTCGGATTTTCCTTTATTTTCCTATGTAATACATATGATTCATAAATAAAAACTAATGCAGAGTCTTAACTTTTACAATATTGATTTGAAATCTGCAAGATTATGTGTTCCATACCAAGCATTAGGTCTATCTTAAGAGAAGAAAATGGTAAATGTTTTTTTTTATCATGAACGTTTCGATATCAACAAGCAAATTCAAAGAATTAATATCCACCGCCGAACAATTGATGGAGTTTTCAAGAGCGTTTGTGTAACCAAGTATACAATAACTGCTCTACTGCCTTGCACAAAATTAATTTACAGCATTATTATCTAAAAGTATAAAACAAACTTGTTAAAGAAAATAATGAATAGATGAGTGGATTGTTTAAACTTTGAGCTCAAATTGAAGAGGCTGACAGCTTACGTGTTTTTTCTCCTACGTTTTCATTTTTTATTCATTCTAAAAAAATCAGCAAAACAACGGCAATCTCTTGCCTAAAAATGTGGTTTTAAAAAGTAACACAGAGCCATAACCCAATTATGCATAACAAGTTTTATTACAATCTAACAGCCTAGTTCTAAGATATGTCCGCTGACTGAAATTTCTTATACAGGATGCCTTTTAAAGGGGCTGTGCTTTAGATGACAAAAAAAGAAAGTTTTCTTGTATTATAAATTTCTTGTAATATTTATGACTAATGCTTAAAAAATAACTTACTGACAAAAAATAAGTCAAATAATTACATTATAAATTGATTTTTTCCCTTTCAAAGTGCTATACCGTAACGCGACGGTATAACTATATCGTATAAGATTTAAAGTAAATATGACAGTAAAAGCGTTGGGAATATTTTGTTAACATGAGGGTCCAGGGTTCAAATCAGGCTGGAGCGAAAATATATTTTTTTTAATTCTATTTTGACTTTTATAATCAGTTTTGAAGTAAAATATTATGTTGTTATAATCTCACGGCATCTAAATATATAATTTATGAAAAAAAGATTTTTATGTCAAATCTGGAGTACAGCCTCTTTAAAAATGACAAATGGTCATAACTCTACAGCGCACGGGATTTATTTAATGGCATTACACGTGCATCATGCCTTTATATATATCACTGAGAGAATTGAATATTTTCGCAAGAGCGTAGCGCGACAGAAATATTAAAATTTAATCACTTCGAGCTAAAATATTCCTTATCGACAGAAGACAAATTTTCTGTTTATTTTATTCTTATTAATGATGAAATATTGCAATTGTTTCTTACTTTCTGAAAGTTTAAAAGCATGCGTGTGAATACATAAACACCCTGTTTTTTTCAACAACAACAAAAAAAAACTAAAAAACAAAAAAAAACACCATTTTGTTTTTCAATTCCAAAACTCAGTCCCTAATTCAAACTTAATATTATATTAATAGTTTGTGATGTCATCAGTGACGTCAATCTTATGATGTCTTACCTTAGTCAAGTGCAAAACATGGCTGTCAGTGTAAAGATTATCATTAATCATTAACAGTAATCGAGGGTTTAATTCTAGAGTTGCAACCACTCACTCATGTACACAAGGTTACATTAATGAATGTCAGTTAAACTTTATAATCGTTAGCTATAAATGGTTGTACAGTGTTTATTGTTAGAAATACTTACATGCTTTGTAAAATTACTATCTAGATCCCTGAAGAAAAACTGAAATTGACGACAGTAATTGAAGTCTCTCAAAATTGAGACATATGACAACGAATTCCGACTTCTTTGTCGGATTATTCAGTACAATATTATGAGTGGAATATAAAGGTAGTTATTTCTCTTTATGGTCTACAACTGATTAAAAACCTTTTTTTCACATTTCCAATGGCTTTCTGAAAATCGCATCTTGCCTAACATAAGTAAAAATAAGACCTTAAAGTTCAATTTAGAGACCCTTTAAATAAAATGAAAGACTAAATTATGTTATATTATTTCTTTAACAGTATAGTCACAGTGTCTTTAATGGCTGATTTATTTCTTTAGCAGGCAGTTAACTCGTAAACAAAATAAAGTCATTCTCTAACACCGACAACTGTACACCAGTACTCATGTTTTCAGTGTTTCTAAAGCTGTACCTGTTTTAGTCGTTAAAATTTTTGTGTGTAATAATTTGCTGGACTTGTTCTGTTAAAACATGCAATCTAGTAAGAGATTAGTGGTTGAAACCCACTCTAATTGGGCATTTGGTCAAACGATTTAAATTAATCTTGTATTCTTTAAAAAAAATATAAATGACATGGTCATGGTTTCTCCGATGTATAGTGCTAACGTCTTACACGGTTCAACGCATCTGTTATGAAACCTGAGGGGACTGCTTCTTCTCACACTGAAAACATTTCCAAGAAATCTTCCTAAAGATAATTTTGATGTGTTTTTCAATGACATTGATCTTTCAGACATTGTATAAAAGGCAATTCCATTGATGTCTGTTATAACTAATCAAGCATATTTGCTGCAGTTGAACATCTAAAACGAACTAAAATGTAGTTAAAAACACATTTTCTATTTACAATACAAAAAGTAATATAAAATTATGTTTCTTCTAGGAAAGATTTTTACAATAAAAAGCAAGTATCATGATGTAATAAATTCGAGTTAATTAAGGCATCTGAATAGACTTGTTTATTTAAACAAACCTTTACAAACACGTTTTAATGTATTTTACATTCATTGTTTCTTGTATTCAAGAAAACAAAATCAGTAAGACAGGTATGAATGTCCGGATGATATAATTGTATCCTTTCTATCTCAAGTTTTGATTATACCTATTCCAACAGTAACCAGCCAGTTTAACAACTGTTCATACAATATGGCTTCAACTGCGAACATGTAAATACACATTTGCACATTTATACTCGCACTAAGTCTAAATTGTAAAAAAATGAAAGATTAAGAACATA
Source organism: Cyclina sinensis (assembly GCA_012932295.1). Taxonomy (NCBI): domain Eukaryota; kingdom Metazoa; phylum Mollusca; class Bivalvia; order Venerida; family Veneridae; genus Cyclina; species Cyclina sinensis. Next base: position 42,091,348 of record JAAONU010000001.1, on the reverse strand, counting down.
AAGAGCAAATTCTAAGAACTTTTCTCGTTTCTACGAAATTTATTAAAAGTAGGGCAGTCTTACTGAAGATGTTATTAATTTCAATGACCCCTTTTTTCAAGATATTAATTTCATTCCACAATCAGAGTAATAAACCAAGAAAAGGAAATTGTTTCCAGACAATTGTGGGTCACAAGCCTATCAAGGAGATTTTTGCAGCTGTTGAAACGGAACTGAGACAAGGACGTTCATTGTGGTAGTTCTGAGGAAATGGAGTTCTATAACAAACATGTAATAGAAATGTTTGGTCATAAAAACTTAACTTTTCGTTTGTACATACTTGCAATTTTTTTCAGGTGTAACAACTAAGTTAATACCTATTTTCTCACTGCATTTTTTTCTATCTAGCAATTCCTAGCTTAAATATCCTCTGCAAATAAAATTTACAATATGCAAGAATCAAAACATTAAATTCAAGAGGTCATTTAAAAAAGTGCAGGCGTATTTCTACATTTCAAACAATAGAAATAAATACATTGGTGAATATTCTTGGTGTTTGTTTTGCACAGCTAAAGTTGATAACTTGGTATAATTCATATCCTATAATGAATTCTACATTAGGTTCTGCTAAAACCATACAATCAAAAGTCATACTGTAATTTGCACAAAGTTAGAGGACATTGAATTCAAATTCGAAAAGCATCCTTCAATTATAATGACAGTATGCAACATCTATTCATTACGAAAGCACATCTTGTCTGTAAATTAGCCTTGAACATGGTTTTTTTCCTCAGGGGTCTAAAGTCACCAACATTTCCATTTGCATTGTTTACATTTTGTGACCAATAACTATCGTCGGACTTTTACCTTCTATCTCGGCCACTAATTTGATTGCTCTGTAAAGTACATCAAAAGTAAGGCTATACAGCTACGTAGAAAAGAAATCAAAATAGCTTCTTAGCCTGACGGAAATATGAACAATATTGTTTTCGGCGAATGTATGTGGCATTCATGTTTCATTTGTATAAAAGCAAACGAAGTAATCGTTATTAATGGCTTCGTCTCTTGTATACATTTTGTTGCTTGCACATAGAAGAATATCCCAGTCTTAAAATGAAACAAAATAATTGTCTCTTTATTTTCAATTCAGAAATATTCGTTATTAAGATACCTTTATTGATTTATTTATTCTAAAGTGTAAACAAGTTTCAAGGAATAACAAATGAGCTGGAATTAAAACATGTCTGATATTATTCTTATATTTTCATTTTCAGACTGCAGCTGTTAAAAATAACAATGAAAAAAAAAAACAATTTATAAAAGCATTTTAAAACAAAATGTGTTACTGTGTTTGTTTTTCGCAAGAAGAAAAAATGCTTATTTATGTCGTTCATGTATTCTTATTTTATTATGTTTTGTTTGATCACCTTTGCTTATCAGGGGGTAAAAATCCCTATACTCGATTAGCAATTACTTCAGAAACAAAACTTACTATAAACGTAACTAAGAGTGATTTTGTACAAAATGACAAGACATGATAAATGTCGAATCGTTTATAACACTATTGTAAATGTTTCACAAAAGTAAATCCTAATATTGTAATCCACCATCAAATATCCTGTTACAAGAAATGCGTCTGGATTTTATACAAATGATAAAGTTTTCTAAGTTGTTAAAATGTCTCGTAAGGATACTTCCATCTTAGTAAATATCAATGCTTTGAGTTTATTTAGTAAAATGACTTTTTATACTTTCACAAAGAAACAATTGATATAAGTCACGGAATGAAATAGAGGTCAAAGATGTAGATGTCTTTTACATGTAAAATGATTGAGTATTAATACAATAAGATCTTGCGAACGATGAAAAAATTAATCCGTTCTATAAACTAACGTTATTGACTTGGCAAGAACGACCGGATTCATTTTCTAATTGTTTCTCTCTGACCTCATGACCTGATCAATATCTTTGAGTAATTAATATTTGAGAATATTTGATGAACGCTAGATATTGCTGGTATAGATGTATTACCAGGAATAACATAAATGTCTCTGAAAGAGACATAAACTCAGATTTGAGAAAATATTTTCTTTAAACATGTGTTTGTTCACATATTTTAGTAAGAGATTATTGTTGACACTAAATATTTTGCTTGATATTAACTGGTGTATCACACACACACACACACACACACACAAAACAAACAAACAAACTATTGTCATTTTGAAAATGTGTTTGTGTAAGTTGAATGAAATTTTGTTATATCCAAGAAAATCTTTTAACGATTCAGTAACAGCAACATGAACACCATATTTACAAATAATTCTGCTACTTCTTATATTGATTCTGTACTGCTACTTCTTCAGCTACTACTACTACTGTTACTACTACTACTTCTGTTACTTGTTTTCTACTGCTGCTCCTCCTGCTATAATGGGCTTTTTGTTTTTCTCTATGATACAGAGCATGAAAAAATACTTTTTAATTTAGCTCAAGCTCTCAGGAGAGCGGTCTTCATATTTAGATATTCTTGTAAACGGAGTTGTAGTTGTGTCATTTTGTTTTGCATTATTTTCTAGCTGACATTGTTTTGACCTACACCCACCCTTGCTTGTTTGAAGGAATATTTTCATAGCACATATTGAAATGATATAGTACAATTGCTTTACACCATGCGTCTTTGATAAAGATACCAATATATTTGTATATAGTGAAACATAATGCGGGAAACAGGCAACGAAACTTAACCGTAGTATGCTCTGTAGCCACAAGATAAGACATCAGAGCGATGTGGATACATTTGTAGTTTAAATGCCAAAATACAAGTGTACACCGATGTAGTTAGTAATTTCATATAATGTTTCAATATCATGACTTATCAAACAGTTCATAAGAATGTGAGACAGAGAAATGTAATTAATAATGGAAAGAAAGAGATTAAACATGCCACACATCTCAATCAGTTTAGACAATATGTTCTGACAGAAATGTCAATTTTGAATGCCAAGGTATTAATATTAGGGTTTAATATATATTTGAAAGATACTTTTCTATAATCTGTTAAAATCATTTATGACATTTTGACAGACACAACTAATATATCAACGATAGTAAATGCGTAAGAACCATCTTACGATATTGAATAAATAGGTTGAATTTACCGCTATGTTTTGAAGTAACATTTACATATTACAAAGACAATGATGAGTTTTGGACTGTTACACTGATACAGAACAGAAGTTACAATTTGAATTAAGACCGCATGAAATTCTGTCACATAACATTAAATAAGACTTAAATTGGACGACAAAGATTGGGTTAAGTGCTATTTCCTCAAGTATTTTAGGGAGTAAACTTCGTTTATTTTTTGCTTTATCAGTGTAAAAAATACTTTGGAGCAATTGAAAGTCATATAGGCAATGTTCTCTTGGTGAGTATACAGTCGACATTGTTATTTCTATACTAATACTAATCACACTGTTTGAAATAAATTGACAATTACCTTTTAATATTTAGGCAACCATTGAGTATAAGAAGCAATATCAATGGTAATTATATGAATATACAATATTATTTGATATTTATGTTAGCATTTAAATTCGCAAGACTGTCAAAAGTCCATTCCGAACTGATTTCTCAATTTTCCTGGCACAGTCAACGTATGTTACAGGAATTCAATTACAACTGAGATTCTATGATTGCTTCTACTTATAGGAGCTTTCCGTAAGACCAAATAAGAAGACGCATCAATTTTACTGCACACATTGGATGTTATTAGATAGTATTATGTTGACTGTGGCAATGTTTGAGCTCCTACTAAAACGCTACTTACGAATTCTGAAGGACGTTTTAATCTCAATTTTAAGCGTTTTTCTGACACATTGGAATGTAAGAGGCTCGATGATACAGTCTGGAAATTGGCACACTAGGACATGCTTTTAATTGAATGAGAGAAACGGTATCATGCGATACTTCTGAAAAGTAGATTTAACGCTTCTCTATGCTTCATTTGATAAAATAATTATGTTAAAATCCTCCAACAGTTCAGCTTAGTGGTGAACAATGGTTGAAATAGTTTGTGGTTACCTTTAAAGCTATGGGTGTACGGCTCTAAATTAAGATATTTCTGTCTTATACATATTTCACTTAAAGCTTGTTTTACTGCTGTAACAGCGAAGATCATAGGCGGTTGTTTCATTCAGAGACGTATATGCGGGTACCGTTCACTTCTTGAAAAAAAAAACTCATTTGATTTGACACCTCATAATAACAAAAATCAGGGCTAGCATTTATCAGCTTCATTCTCAGAATAATATCTTTAAATTGAAAATTTAATCTCAGTAATAATAACGAGGTTTGAACTTCTGCATAAAAGACTGCTTTGTCGAAATCTGATCAGAAAGGTTTGTTACATTAATCTTATATGAACAACATAAATCCTCGAAACCAAGACATATCATGCTCATAAACTCCACATATGATGTATGAGCTTCCATATCCTTTTGATGGAATGAGATATAGATCATATGAAGGTGGCATTAACGACCGAGTGTTTACAGTTGAAGTTTCACATAAAAAACAGGTTACTTACTGGAAGAACCATTGTAGGGAAAGAATAACTTCAAAGTATAACAGACTTAGTACAAAGGTACCTGTTCTCATTTTAAAATGTGGTATAGTTGTTTAGGAGGCAAGGTGATATATTCCTGGAACGCCAGTTACAGTCACCTTGCCTCCTAAACAACTATACCACATTTTAGCCTTCTTTTAGACTTAGTTGTCCCTTTTAAATAAGTAACTGGTAATGTCATCGGAAGTTCAATTTAGGCTAAGGTTTTTGTTAATTAAGGGACATATGCAATACTCAGTATGCGCATCGTTTTCTCCATAGCTCTTATTTAATGCATTTTAATATCAAATACAGTGTAGTTACTTCCTCTGTGTAAGAAACGATAATAACTATTTCGATGTTATATATACAGAAAAGAAAACAGTAAGCTGTAATCTTTCAGTAATTTGTGACTTTTATATGAAATTTAACAAGCGTTAGATTATTTTTGTCACGTGACTAGAACAGCCATAAAACAACTTTGGCACAAACATATTCATCTTGCTATTTTGTATATGGTATGTAACAAAACACCCACCAAGGAAACATATAATGTTTATTTGATGAATCTGAAATAGAACACGCATTTTTTTTTCAAAAGTACATCATAACAAATTAAGATATGAGTAAATATAAACAACAAATTTGTACAAAGCAGGTCTACATACGAGTAATAACAAATGGTTTTACCACATTAGAAACAGCGTTTATCGTCTATAGTGTGATGATCTTTTAATCAAAGAATTAAATAATTGCCAGACATATCTAAAATTGTATTCAGCTATATTTTGATGTTTCTTCTTCTTACTTCTTTATTGCATCTAGCAAAAAAGGACATTAGAACGTAATAATATTATATAATAGTATATGTGTACATGTTGTCAAAATTGTTTACAAATTAGATTTGAAAAGAGTGCCATCCATTCAAAAGCTAGAAAATCATGATTAAAGAGTTCATCTATTTTATCATTTCACGACGTTGCGTTATTCAGTTTTCCCAAGACTGACTTGCAACAGACAAATTCTTGTGCAATAATGTAAAACCGCTACTGCTAGAACTTTGTAGAATGAGTGAATGATAATGTAACAAATCATGTTTTGCAAAAAATATATTTGTAAGGCATAAATGAATGTTTTGAAATAAATGCCTAATATGAAATATAATTCTCTCAGTTCATAGTGTAAAAAAATAGACAAGTAATTGTAGCCAAACAAGTGACAGCCATATTTTCAAATATCTTGGTATGTATTAATTTGAATTCATTGCAAGGTTTAACTGCTTATCTTATGAACTCAATCTAACCCGATCAAGCAAAAGAGGACCAGTCTAGCTCGAACCTCAGCCTATTCCAAACCTAGTACAGTCAGAACAATCTAGAATAATCGAGATCGGAAAGAGATCGAATTTAGATCTAGTCGGCTGAGCTGGTAGAGAACAATCAACGGCAATCCTGTAAAGGTCAATCTTGCAGACTAAATATTAAAGTGATTGTCGGACTGAAGCCGTGGAAGAGTTATCGTGGTGGTCGTGTCCGATCGTCGTGTAAAAGCCTCATTAAGCAGTTACTTCGGCGTGAAATTTGATATGATCTGAAGTGTTAAATTTGCGTAAAGTTTAATACTTGTTAGGAGATAGCTGCATTGTAACTTTTGAATGCCATTTATTCTAATATTTTTGTAGTATTCAAAAAGATATGATGTAATTGTAATAGAAAACATGTCGCAAATGATTTACAAAAAATAAAGTTGGTGTGGTAGATTAAGCTCTTTGTTTCCGTTGCCATAGTCAGCAATGTCGGCTGCCTTATGAAGTCATAAGAATAAAAAATACTGATACTGGAAATTATCCGGGTTATTAGACTTTATTGAATCGTCTGAGAGCCTTCAGAAAACGCACTTAAATTCTGAAGTAGGGTGCAGTTTCAATAAGATATTCTCTAAATGCTGAGACGGAAGACGCTATAAAAATAAGCTGCTGACTGATAGCCTCTGTCTAACGTAAAAGTAACTTAATATTTTCTTGAAGAGGCTTCTTGTACAAGCGGTAGCTGTTTTTTTTTACCGTAATACAGTATCATTTTGAGGAAATCGATCATAAAAAGAAAGGGAGAACAAAACAATAAATATGAGAAATGATGATTAAACGATCTACATGATTAATTTTCACAACTTATAGATTCTATTTCATTTAGCACAAATATCCATTTACCAGTAAATCAGTTCATAGTGTAAGTTAGGTCTTAACAAAAGTAAGTTATGATCGGAATGCAGCCTCGATGTCTTTTGCGTGAAAGGCCAATCATACTGAATTTGATCATTTTATTGGAGTTTTCGCATGAATAGGGCGTGGTAATTTACTTAGATGCTTTACAATTTAATATTTATTAAACTTACCTTAGAATATAACGTCTGTGTTTTTATACTAAGATTTATAACTGTAACTTGTTTTTTTTTTGTAAAAAAAACTTCAACCCAGTATCACTAGAATCAATGAAAGAAATCAACTTCCTTTTAGAAGTGTCGATACAAAATGATGTCTTACCTGATGTTTACAAAACTGATCTAAAATATATCTCTTATTCTATTTCAAGATTTAACTTCGTATACCTTAGAATAACAGCCAAGTTTTAAGACTGAAAAAAAAATCTTATCAATGCTCGGCCTGTTTAGCTATGATTCAAATAAAACGATAAGAATATTAGGGCTCGACTTTACGCTTACTTTGTAAAAAAAGTTGGCATGATAAAACCCTGTTATTAGTTATTCCATCGTCTACCGTCGTACAAGGTATTCTGTAAAACTTCTGCTATTTGCTTAAAATGACATCTCCTCCCAAACAACTCAGTCAGTTTTGGAAACCTGACAGGATTGTTCATTCATTATAATTCTTGTCATACAGAACTCTAATTGATTTAGCAGTCTTAATGAAAACCACTGAAAAGTTCCTCGTGTTAAACAACTAGCCAAGATGTCAGAAAAGTGAAAGGTTTGCATTATGAAACAGTACGCTTGACACAGAACTGTGAAGTTTTATTTTGTGCGATAGACCAGTACGGAGGTATTTCAAACTTGCCCCCAATGTCCATTATTGGTTTCTTCTCATGGGTCAGATGTATTGTAAAATAACTTTGTAAGAAACCAGTAATTTGCAAGTTCTGAAATTTGGTGCATAGGAATCTATGCATTTATGTCTTGTTTACCCATCTTCAACCAATGGGAGTAGTTCTCAGGTTTTTAAAAGAAATATAAAGGAAACTTAAGAATCATATTTTCAAATAAGAAAAATGAACTAGTCTGAAGCTCTAGAGCTTTCAACTGATATCTGCATGCCACTTCATATATTAAATACATCAATTTGTAAAATCATTTATGCACTGTCACTTTTTAACAGTCTGAAGTTCCACTTCAAGTATAATTGGAATCGCTTGACAACTATTTTTGTCTAACATTATGTCCGTGGATTAACCAAAATAAAAAAAAATAAATGTTAAAATTTAATAAAAAATATAAGAAAACCTAATCAGTTTATCCCTCTTTAGAACCAAAATACCCTTTGCCTAACGTAAATATTACCAGAGCTTTTACAGCTACAGCTGCAAAATACCGTTTTCATTAATAGACAGTGTACTTAAACATTTATCACTTCTACTCTAGAGATTATAAGAGTGTCCGTCAAAATAAATAGTTTTGATTTTCATCTTATTTCAGAAGTCTCCGTTGGATTCGTTCATTACCCATAAAATGAACAAGTCATGTAATTAAGTATTGCCAGCTAGATGACTTGGGTTCGTCTACGTTTAATATCCAGTCAAATGCATACCTTACACTTTACCTGATACTAAGGTATTTTTACAATGTGATAATAAGACATTCGATGCTTCTACAGCTATACCGACTAAGTATTCTTGGTAAAGAGTCAAGTTGTTCCTAAATAATTAAAATTATTTACTATTTCAATAGCATGGCCTTCATAAGTCCAGTATTCACCAGGTTTTTTTCCAAAATATTTTCAGATCTTTAATAACCACTGTTGTAAAAGGTTTAGATTGTTATTCCTCGATAACTGCTTGCAACCTTGCTTGTATCACCTTTTTTGTATATAAGCGTTATAACCCCTTCCATCCATTGGTCCGGGAAATGTCCAGTATGTAGAACAATACTAAAGAATACCACTATCAGTAATACTATGACTTTACAAAAAATATTCGTTAAGTAACTGGTCAATACCTGGAGCCTCACACATTTAAGATATTTGATAGCTGCTGAAATTTTATTTGAAGTAAGAAGACATCCAGTTCGTTTAATCCATCAGAGATATTATCAAAATCATTATTGTCGCAGAAGTACTTTGCCTCTTCATAAAAGCAGTTTGAAATATTGCCACTTAAAGTTGAAAAAATAATTATAAAAGGCGTTAAGATCAAAATTGCATAAGTCACTATTATTTTTATTTCTTTTTAAAGTATCAGCAGAATTGTTTCGGTTTATAGTATCTTAAATGTTATATTTCTCGTAGCTTTTCTTGTTCAAAGTTTTGTTTTTAGAGCGCATTAACTTTTTATAGTTCAGTTGTACTGAACAATAAACAGAAAGAATATATGTTATACATAAGCACTAATTTAACAAAGCAAATACATTTTAGCTAACAGTTTAGATGAATTTATTGATTCAGTACTTTTACGTTAACATAACTAGTAAAACATTTAATCAGCCATTCAACTGCATAGTTTTCATATATTCACATTTAAATATGATTGAGATAAGAACTCATTTTCGGTACACAGAACGTTGTCAGATATGAATTGCAAATTTCGAAAGCATTTATACTGGTGTCAGTGTTTGGATCAAATAAGTGTCATTTGATACAGATAACTACTTACAAACCAGACAAATTTTGCATAAGATATTTTTACTGAATCTATTCTTAATGCATAAGCCAACAGCTTGTGTCTTGTTTGATCATGAAATATATGGTAAATGCAAAAATGTAAAGCAATATGCTTTGAATGAAATAATTCTTTATGTAAACGACTGAGAATAATTTGTTTGCTCGATTGATTTTCTTTGAAAGTTGCGTTTTTGCTTAGTAGAAAAGCATAAGCAGTTTAAAGAAATTTAATGAAATTTTGACAATTGAGGGCCACAAACCTCTGAAGAAGGATATTTTTCACCCCTGTTAAAACAGATCTGTGACAAAGAGGTGCATTGTGATAGAGTCAAGAAAATATATTTCTTTATCTAACATGTAACTGGATATTAATGTAATGAAATAATGTTTCGTCTAAACATCATTTCGTTCCTGTCATGCTGTTTCGATAGTTTACCCCGGCAACTGTACTATTTCATTTGCTTAAAATAGCCCGGTTTTCAAATAATATTTCCACTGTGCAATTTCTAAACGTCGGTGCCATTAAACTCATAATGCCGAACATAATGCAGCAGCTCAATCTGAAAAGTATTTACGTAGGATTGAGACCTTTGCAGTGAAGGGCATGGGTTCAAACCCCACTCGAGTCAAATGTGTTTATTTGTTTTTGGTTGTTATTTTGGTTTTAAACATTTATTTCTATTGGAATTTTAACGAAGTTCTTTTTTTACATATGTTTCAACTGTTATAAACCATTACTCATTGTTAAGCAAATGAGAATTTGATTTCAGTGATTTTAGCTTTTGTTTCAAAACTACCGTTCAAACCTCCTTCATATATTGTTTTCAGTTTGCTCATTATACTATATGAATTAAAAAATAGCTTTTTTGAAGCTATTTTGAAGCAAGATATTTCTTGAAATTTACTTCACCGTGAAGTGGGTGGGGTAAATAGGAAAGTTTTGGGGAGAAGTGTCTAACACAGTCTTTGTTTTGTTATAAGTAGTATGTTTCTTTAAAAAAACTCAATTTACTGGATCTTGGAAAAAAGTTTGATATGGGTCTATTACCTTAGTAAAGCACGGGTGTCCCTCTGCATTTCAAGCTAAATGTCAGTACAAACGAGACATACACTTGCAAATACATTTAATTTGTTATTTTATAATTTATATAATGCAATTCAACATTTTCTTCATTCCATAATACTGTTTTGTTAAAAAAAGTTATTTTTATTTTCGAAAGTCATCCTTTACTTACAAATATCGTTTGAAACATCTTTCATTTTCTTCATCATTAACCACACACGCTAACCATATTCTTAAATAAAACAGGCCGTAAAAATCGCTCTTTCTTGCACTGTTTACGTTTTTTTATTAGATACACAATACATATATTAATATTCTTTACTTCAATTCCGGACACATCGTTTCATTGGTTTATAGAATCTGTCAAGTTAGGTTAGACAGGTACGCCGAAAAAAATCGTTTTAACTCCTTAGCAGGACGGATATAGGAACATTGTTGGTTTCGATGAAAAGTCGGTTATATATTTTATTCTTGAACACCAAATAAGGTTATCCTCATATCCATTTTATTGCTCGAACATTGAAGAGTATCTCGATCTCACAACGAAACAAAAATATTATTAAACACCCAATAACCGTGATTAACTGAAGATACCTTTATTTCTTTAAAGCGACTGACTCACAGAATTTTGCTGATTTTTTTTCCTTTAAAATTTAAGAGAATTTAATATACTATGGAAAAAACATAATAGTATGCTTCTATACACCATGAAAACTGAAAAAAAAAGTTTTGACTTAACCAGGATTCAAACACACGACCTTTCGGTCAGTAAAATATAAAGCGACGATTTAGACCACTAAACCACAGCGCCTACTTGTAGCTTGCGTCAAAATTAATATTATAACTAAAGTATCTACCCCGAACGGTGGCACAGAGGTGACATGTACAACTTTTTTTTTAATTGCACCTCTCTTTTTTTTATCTCGTTCCCACGAGATACTAACTCGAGGGAACGATTTAGTATCTCGTTCCCACGAGTTACAATGTCGTGGGAACGAGATAAAAAAAAAGAGAAGTGCAAATCTGAAAAAAGAATCGCATTTGAAAAAAAAAGAGTTGCGCAGTAAAAAAAAAGAATCGTGTTGTAAAAAAAGAGCAGCGAATGTAAGCTATGTCGTGGGAACGACTTACTAACTCGTGGGAACGAGTTAGCTATGTCGTGGGAACGACTTACTAACTCGTGGGGACGAGTTAGCTATGTCGTGGGAACGAGAAAGCAATATATTGTGCAACACTTTTTTTTCCAAAGCAATACATTTTTTTTTAAATTGCACTTTTCTTTTTTTTATCTCGTACCCACGAGATACTAACTCGAGGGAACGACTTAGTATCTCGTGGGAACGAGATATTAAGTCGTTCCCACGACATAGCTAACTCGTTCCCACGAGTTAGTAAGTCGTTCCCTCGACATAGCTTACATTTGCTGTTCTTTTTTTTTACTGCGCAACTCTTTTTTTTCAAATGCGATTCTTTTTTCAGATTTGCACTCCTCTTTTTTTTATCTCGTTCCCACGACTTAGTAACTCGTGGGAACGAGATACTAAGTCGTTCCCTCGAGTTAGTATCTCGTGGGAACGAGATAAAAAAAAGAGAAGTGCAATTAAAAAAAAAAAGTTGTGCATGTCACCTCTGTGCCACCGTAACCCCGTGACTAACGGGGTAAATTTTTTACCGATAAAAGTGTGTAAAACTTTATATTTTGATGTTTTTCTGTATCAAAAAGTGAATCAGTAACTTAGTTTAAATACGTTCTTAGTTTAAATATGTTCTTCACAATTGCAGCAAAAATTTCAAGATGTAAGAAGATTTCTTTTTTTTTTTTGTCGTCGGCCCATCTGTGAGTCAGTCGCTTTAATTGATTATTCAGAAGTTGTTTAGATTAATGCTCACATGTTTCCAGGAATAGCCTGCAAGGGTAGGAATTAAATGGTGACAAAACAATCTAAATGATGATCGAAAATAAATAGTTTGAAGTAAAGAACACGACTATATAAATATCATTACTAGTCTAAGACGAACAATAAACAAGATAGAATGTTTTGTTTTATTGTTTGTGATATTTGTATTATCTGACAACTGCAAATGAAATGCGTTACTGTATTACTGTCTGCACACAAAGGAGAATCTCTTGCTGATATGTCGTTCATTAAATTCAAAGATTGCTATGTTTTGGTGGTTAATCATCATTGCTAATCAAACAGGTATGATACTTCTAGAGTTGCGGCAAATTTGGAGACAATTTTAAACTTATCTAAGAGTAATACCACTACAAAACGACACGAATAAAAGAAGCCGTAGATATTATAACATGTTTACGACTGTTTATTAAAAAAAATGAAAGATATATAAAAAACTATTTACTACGACCAAATATGTTCAGAAAAAGAGATGTATACTGGTTTATATACAAATGATAAGTTTTTAGTTGCTTAAATGCTCGTAAATATATATGATCCCTTATTTATTTAGTAAGAATGCCTTGAAATAATTCCACAAGGCCCAATAACTATGTAGGCATGTAATTTTAGTCACAGAGTGGAATAGAGACCAAAGTGATAGAAATATTTCACATGTAAAAACGACTGAATATAAACACAATCAGATCTAAAGAAAGATAAAAAAGCAATTATCTAGTCTATAAACTAGTGTTATTAACTTGGCAAGAGTACGGGATTGTTAACAAGAGTTTTGGAATTAATCATTTTCTGTTTATTCCTGACTTCACGACCCATTATTTCAAAATATCTGATGAACAAAGATATTGCTTTGAGCAATTGCGTACGAACTGCCAGGAGTGCATTACATGAATCTTCTGTTGTTGTCGTGTTTTTCCCCCACATATTTCAATTACCGGTAACAATTTTTGTGTAGCTTTCGTTCGTATGTTGTAGTAATTATTATATCTGCCACTTGGTATTTTTATTAAAGCATACAGTTAAATTGCTGTAACATTGAGAGTAATACAAAATATTCTTTATTTGTGGCTTAAACGATGATTTTTTAGCCGTTTAAAAAATATGCTTGTATACTTATATATCATTTGACTTACAGTTCTTTTCTATTGTTCTTTGTTCACAGATTTCAATTACTGATTTCAAAATTGAGAGACTTCTGTGAAACGATCATTCTATCCTATGTCCTATTAAAATATCATATCTGTCACATAATATGTTTGTGTGCATATAATTAAGTTGCAGTACCATTGAGAGTAAAGCAAATTAATCTTTATTTGCTGCCTAAACCACGTCTCTTTAGTTGTTTCAGATATGTGCTACGCGTGTTATAGCTGTGTCGGGTTTGAGTAATTTTCTAGCTTGTCTTGTCATTTTGAATTTAACCATTTCTTGTTTATTTCAAAGACTATCTTGATGCGACAAATTGCAATAATAATGTTCTAAATTTTACTCAGTGAATGAAACGTCATATTACTCAATATAAAGAAAACGAGAAGGATACAAGTACAACGATGTCTCATGCCTATATTTGTTCATTTTAATGTAAAGGTGGGACTACAGAGTCTTGTGGACACATTTATAATTTCACGATAGCATACACCGATGAGGTCAATTATCATTTGTAGTGGTTCAAAGTTATTTGATATTAATAGAACAGTTTATAAAAATGAGAGAAAGAACAGTCTGATTATGAATGACATTTAGAATGCCACTTAGACAGATAAGAATATCTCCGATTTTACTTAACCAATATATTCTGACAGAAATGTCAGTTTAAATGCCAAGGTAATATATTATATATAAGATACAAACTACAATGGTTCAAAAGATAATGACAAACACATCTTATAAACCACCTACAGGGTGTTTCATATTATATGATACACTTTCAAATCATTGACACTCTTTTATTCCGATGATAAAAAGAAATAACAAATTACCATATTAAAGGGAAAAGATAGACATTTTTATACATGTACTATTTCAAAGATTGTGATTATCTACTAAACAGAAATTGCCTTTTAAAAAACTTACCTTTACTGTAATATACTCAAAATGACGTCTATTTTGACGTCGCAGCATCTCCACACGTTTCATGAAGTTTTTGATGACAGACCTGCATGTGTCATTGGTGACCTTTTGGATTTCATGTGCAACTGTCACTCTCACCACCAGGGTAGGTTTTATCATTTTTCTTGTAAAACAAATTACGGAGCGTCTCTCGTAATACAATTTTACAATGTCCTTGCACTTTTCCATGGTCAGCGCCATCTTAGAAATAAAATTTAAAAAAACGTCAATTGATGACGTCATGACGTCAATGTTTTCCCGTAGTTGACGTTACATATAAAATGGTGAAGTCTCCTTGTGATTTTGGTGTAATAACTATTTTGATATCTGTCTAATTAGAGAAAAGACATTCATTTGAAAATGTATCAGATATTATGAAACACCCTGTACATCGAATGGGTAATAGACACATGGTTTTAAGACATATAAAGATATTGAATTTATAGGCTTTTGTAATAATGATAATAAAGGTTGCATCAAAGTTCGGTTTCGAATTAACAATCACTTATTATAAAGATCACGGTGATTTACTGATTGTCGTTAGAATTAAACTAAGATAAATGGAAATGTCAAAGGAGTTAAAGTTTCGTTGAACAGTGCACTGAACTTGATAACGTTTATGAAGTTACATAAGTTTGGATGAAATGCCATTTTCCACTGGTATAATCAAAGGAGTTGCTGTAAAAGAAACAGGCTGAAACGAATGTAGGTCGATGATATCAGTTTCTCAAGTCCAGTCTGTAACAATAAATGGTGTCAATGGACACAGTTTAACCTCAAATGACCAAAAATCCGTATAAACCTACTTTTGTATGTTATTTGAAGATTTAGATCAGACATGAGCCACACTTAAATATGCCGTGGAAATGTTTTTTTTGAAATTAAAAAGGGAATTAGATAAAACAAAAGAGATGCTTGGGAAAATCCGGTTATATTCATGACAGCTTACTTCATAATTGTTGTTCTGAATAACAAAAAAAGTGTGCACAATTCTCCAAAAACGGAATTTCTATAATCATATCATTCTGTTTTCAAAAACCCAAACAGACAAACAATAAACAGAAATCATTTCGGAAAGAAAACAAATGATCTATTGTAAATAAACAATTTCTATTATATGGCAAATTCTTTTATAAGAACTAATCCAAACATATGTAAGAATATCAATACTATGCAATCATTTAAATAATTGTTTAAATTCATTCTCGTACGAAACAAGTACGAGTATCAATTTGTTGTTAATTTTATCTCACGACAAACGAAATGTTAATATATAGTTGGTAAGCAATTCATTGAATGAGCGTTCGTGGTTTATATTGAAAAACATCTCATTTGGAAAATTTGTAACGGAGAAAGTAAGCTCGAAATTCATTGAGGTAAGCATTCAAAGGATTCGGTCGAAGCATTTTTTGTCTCCAGTCAAGAAATAATTTTTGTGAAATAGAACAAAATTGTCTTTGAGATAACGAACAAGCAAAGTAAGATCACGTTTATAAGACAGAATATTTCGAATTTCTTTGAATTGGTTTTTGCTTAATCCTATATATATCTTTTAGAGAATGCCTGAACTTTGTAGCTGCTTGACAAGTCAATTTATTTTCTGTCAGAAAAAGAATTGCGGGACAAAGATAACAATGAATTGTGTTTATCATGCGACTGTTACAAATTTGACACGAACACAAAAATGGAGTACAAATGGTTAATTGACAGGTTTTTTTTCCTGCGAAACACTGCTTATTTTTTCTACTTTCCAATGATATTTAAATCCGTTTCAAATAGATTGATACAATTCAGTATATTTTATACACAATAAATTAAAAAAAATCACGTAATAATTGAATATAAGTAAATGGGCACGATCAATACAAAATATTTTCAGAATTAATCAATTTTGAAACAGTGATTTTTTTATTTACTTATTTATTAGTATTCTTAGTAGCTTATGTAGATGTTTATAAGGAATGCATCCCCCAGAATCACAGGAAACCTATGCTAACGTTCGTTTTCCGAATGCTTTACGACCAAGATAGCAGACATATTTAACGTGTCTATATCTCCATATTTCTCTGATTTTATAACTTATGTAGTTTGGAGCATCATTCCTAAAGTACAGGCAATGTGGTACATCATTCTCAACAAACAGGCTATGTTTTCCGTGGATTAACTTTATTCATTTGAACAGTTTTTACAAGTACAATTATACCTGTTTAAATACATAGATGTTTATTATGTTCCTCTTGCTAATATCATTGCGCTTTCTTAAGGCATCTTTAATGCCTAACTTACGTTGTAAATTAATTACACTATGTTAGTATTTCTCCCTATTTTCTGGAAGATAATAGTCAAGAAAATACACAATGCTTATATTGCCCATGACTTTTGACTTCATGACTTCAATGTGTACTGAACTTTGTCGTATCATGTAAAACTTGTGAAAGAAAGATTTAGTGCTTGTCCAGACTTTCTATGGTCGAATTAGTTTAAACAAAATAAGTTCTCACGATATTTTCCGCTGTATCTCAAAGGTCTGTTCAACATTTACCTTTAGGAAACGGGTTTTCTTTAGAAATATGTCATAATTATCAAAAGCTCCTGTTAATTAATGTATACACTCATGGACACATGTTGACGTAGAAAACTGCAGAAGTTATACTTAAATCTTTTATCGCTTAACAGTATAAGCTTAGCTCATTCAACATAAACTATCTCTTTACCAGATACATTAAAACGTAGCATTTATACCATGTTGTACATGTACATTTGCATGCGTACTTTTAAATACTTAAATGTCATTGTATGACTCATTATACGAAATTGTTAACGTTCGTGACGGGAAAACGTCACTGATAATTCGTATGGCTGTAGAACGAGTTTATTATTTATTAATGAATTAATACTTAGTATTTGTTTTGATTCATAATTGTATTTTATCTATAGTCATTTGTTAAATGTCTTCAGCGTAGTATAAATTTTCATATATCAAAATTTTGTGTATGAACATACCTTATGGAATCACTGTTCAGCTGCCATTTAAAAATAAATAAAATATTCTCTCCTTTAATAAATTCAAATAGTGACACAGATGTATTTTACGTAATTATTGAAACGACACATACAAATGAGACAGAAGGTAAACTGTAAGATGCACATCTAACGAAGTTTAGTGACTATTCTAGTATGCAAATCCAGGACAAAAGCATACCGATTTTTCGGTTCTCCTTGTGACATGGTTATCACTGACAAACACAGAAATCTCGTGCCTTTTTGCTGAAATAGTGATCGGCTGAGTGGACCGATGAAATTAAACCTTTTGATATACTGATTGTTAACACTTCGTAAGAATTTAATTTAGGTCACAAACATCAACCGGCTAGTCGCTGTACTGAAATAGTGGCCAGATCAAACTCATTCACCACTATTATTTAGCAATAATATTTTTTTCCGTGGTCCGTCACAATTGCTCGCCTGAAAATAGACTTTCAATTGCGCAAAAGTTTCTAGACATAAATATAGATACAGAGGCCGTTTACATAAGAATTCTCAAAGAAATATGAATTTGTCATATAGATAATTTAATCATTGGCAGATATGGATTGCATGTTTCAAAGGCATTAATTTGCTGTCAGTGATAAAACCAAATAAGTATCATTTGATATAGACAAATGAGTAAACTGCATAGATTTTGCTTAAGATCTTTCCGACAAAATGTATTTTTAATGCACAAGCAGACATTCTGATATTTTATATTTATATAGTGGTATAACGGATCATGCGTAATACGTTTTTGAAAATAAGCAACAGATCCGTGCTTTGTTTAAAAGGAAACAGTATATCAAATATATCTGTTTTCGAACTAGGAACAGTAATTGACCTGAATGACAGGGTGCATTTTACTTAGCACTTCAAATAGTTTGTCTCAACAAAACAAATTTTTGTCAGTTGAACTTCGTATCTACACACAATTATAGGTTACCATACGATTACCTATTGTAAATAGGTTTTTATTTCTTTTTTTTTGCAAAATTATTTTTTCGGACCACTGAGTGAGCATCTGTGGCGCTTTCAGACAAGACAATATGATCTGGCTTTTTACAAGAGAAAGAAACAACTGGAATAGTAGACGTTGAATAAGACTTGAAATATAGGGTTCTCGTGGGATGTTGAATTAACACCCTGCAGGTTACAATATTTTTGATAGGCTGCAGGTCGATATGTACGGTGTTATTCTTACGCAAAACTGTGCTATCAAAGATAGTTAGCATATTCTTCTTTTTCAGTAGTCACTTTTTTCTATATCTGGTGCTGAAGATTTAATTGTTTGTTGAAACAGTTGCTGTTAATGCGCTTAGAAAATGGTTATATTAACCATAAAAAATGAATATAAATATTTTCAATTTGATAAAGTTACAGCCTATACATCGATTTCAAATCTAACAAAAAAGTATTGAAAAAATAAAAATGCTAAATTTTAACAGGAATAAATTGGATACTGAAATCAATTCACTGTTACTGTTATTAAATGCAAAATGGTGAATTATTGTTTGTCAAAGAGGAGTAGGGAAAAATAATTATGAGTTAGTGTCTACCAACATGATCACGAATACAACCTTTCAATCTTTAAAAAAAGTGCACAAATAATTGATTCTAAAATTACATTTCAGGCGTATTTTAACATCCCTTAACCGCAGCAAACAACATCAATAGCTATTTTATATCGCACTGTTTTAATTCCCTTAATTAATTGTCTAGTGTATGTTCCGTACACTGCAAACACAGAGATCTAAATCAATTTAACAGAGCCTGAAAAGTTTCATTGACAGTTGATACAAGTGTCAGAATTATACCAAGATCAAAGAAAACGATCTCTTCACATTGTCTGAGTCCTGATAAAGGAAACTTAATTATTTAAACAAAATAAACAAGTGCATTTTTAGCACAAAAATAAGTGTTTGGATCAGTGCTTCTTTGATATATTGTCATTCGTAATTAATATTGTAAGACCCAAACGCCATCTTCAGACAGTGCACGATCTCGTACAATGGTTGAACAATGGTATATTGAAGAATTTCAAAAAAATATTCATCAAGATAGGTATTACTTAACAGTCTTCATTTTCATTTAATTATTTTGTTTTCATGAGTACATATACAAGGTCTCTGTTTTTCGAAATGATTTCGCTTGGAAGAAAATGAAATTTATGGTTATGTCAGTCGTATTGATAGATTGAAATCGGTCGTGGGCGGGGGACTGGATTCTGGTAACAACGACATCCTTAGCCTTAGAAATTAGTAACAGATCATCAATAAAGGAATTGCAGACGGAACACACAGTAAAGCACTGTCTATTTTAAAGAAATGAGTTGAGTACATTTCTTTATTTTCTCGGAAACATTTTTACGAAATACGTTTCCCGGGAATAAACATATTGTCGTTTTCTGTTGTTTTCTTCGAACACGTGCAATACAAAAATGAAAAAAAAAATGTAAAAGTTAGTTGAGAACAGATGGTTTTAGGGTATGTAGACTGTTCAATGTTTTATAGCCCGAGTAGAACGAAAACATTTAAGTTCAAAATCAATTATTTTAATTTAACCGATTTTGATACTTTTTAGGTTAAATATGTTCAAAAGGATTCAGATCGTGATTCTGTAGAATCAAAACCAGTTGGCGTTCTTTTCGAAAGCTTATCCTTATTCTTCAAACTATTGTGTTATGGCATGAACTATTGATAAGTTATATTCTTAACTCAGCTGAGTGTATCACACTTTTTTATTACTAAAATATGTGTTCACACTTTAATATGTTAAAATCTCAATACCTTCTTTGTCGATGTGTGAAAAAAAATTGTAATTCATCTGGGAGAAAAGAATAATTTGCGCTTTAAACAGCATTTTTTAACATATACTTAAGTATGTTCGTGGGACTGCAGCTTGATATATTGTGCTTTGCTGTACCTGAGGTTTTTTTTCTTCTGTTGCACGTTAAACTAGCGTATTCCTACGACTGTTTGACATCATTTTTCATCAGTCAGGTATGGAAAATGTCATTCTCATTTTATAAGTTTTGATCTCCCTTATCGTTGTAATGTAATAAGATTTTAGTGCAAAATGTTTTACCAGGATTTTGTTTGTTGTTCAAACTTGTGTGCCGACTCTAGTTTTGAATATGTGTACAATACATGATAACATCTTCAAGGGGTTGGTTTTTATTGAGCTGCCTTTTTATTGAAGTAAGCAGCTATATATAGACAGATCTTATATTCTTATAGGACGCTTTTAATGAAGAAATATCTCAATGTCATAAAGTAGCTTTTGTTCTACTATAATATTAGACAGAAATGTATTGCTTTAGGGATAGGCATTAATCTCTCTTTCTAAAATGCGTATTATACCAGTATGTCATATTGTAATAGTTATTTTTTAGCAATTTGGTCTAAGGCATTTTGCTTTCATATAGAGCAGTGCGGAGTCTCTGTTCATGTATTACTAATTGAATGATAAGTGCTTAGAAGTCAGGAGGCAAAAGCTAGTTTAAATAATAGTTTTGATTACAAGAATAATCATAAGTGTGACTTATAACAAATGATATCAACATTTACAAGCATATGCTTTTGTTAGTATTAAATATTTAAGATCTGCTTATTTGTACATATCTCAAAAACCGTCCGCCTAAATGCCACAGATCTAAAAACAAAAGCTTTTAGTTAGAATTTAGAATGTGGAAAATGTATAACTTTGAGTTGCAAATTAATTATATTTCAAATGACTGATACTTAACAGATTCGAGCCAGTTATGATAATGGTTATGACGATAATTATAATACTGATATCAATTAATTATAACAGTATAAAACATTCTTAACATACCTTCATCAAAAATTTTTCAGAGGACTCAAACTGTAACTCATCTCAGACTTATTCCTGAAAACGGAGCAAATCATTTATGAAAATCTGTATTTTGTACACCGTCTTTATATTATATATACGTACACATATTCTATACAATGACATCTGCACTCATAACTTTATATTGTTAACATGACACTTGTTCGTGTGTTTAAATATTTGTCGGAGTATCTTGTATATAATTATGTTATGAATTTTCAGAAGATCTCAGTGCATAATGTTCAACAGAATTCAATTAGATTTTTCAGTCATATATGCATACTTCAGCTCAGTTTAAGAACTGAGGATTTTGTCATCTGAACGGATTTGTGAATATTGATGCCCTTTGAACATAATAAGCACTTGTAGCTCAAGCGCAGCTTTAACTGTCTTATTATTCACAAGAAACATTAGAGAAACATCTTTCAATTTAAGTAATATGCCTAATCTCTCTTTTCAATGATTCCTTCAGAAAATATTGTGACATAAAGGATAGGCATTTAAGATCATTTTCAAAACTGCCTTCACATTAAATGTACTTCATTCAATGTTCCTAAATATCCCAAAATTGTATCATTTTATAATGCAGTTTACCCAAAGTAGGCAATACGGCAGATGTAAAACCCTAAAAACAAATCCTCAGCTGCAGTAAGGATCTCGCTTTTGAATTTCAGTATCCTCCTAAATCAAAATCAGAATAAGAAAAAACTTAAATGATGTAATAAAGAAGAACTATTAATACTAGTTTTTTTACATGGAAAACCCGTGACTTCAGAAACATTTGGCATATTATAATTTTTGCATGGACCGTAGCAAACAACATGTTTGCGTTTTATACGAAAATTTTGGCCTATTTATGGAGAAGGCTAACAAATGTAATAAAAATATTTTTGGCCCCTTCTTTCATTACAAGGAGATGCAGTAAAATGTTCAATTTGCTTATTTCATTGTAAAACATTCATGAACGGCGTGAAAGTGATAGCAAACATCGTGTCTGTTAACTGGAGTCGAAATATCATTATTCTTATCCTAATTTGCGTTCGTTAACCTATTGTAAACAAATAAAAATTGCACTTTTTCAGATACCAAATAAATGCAGTCAATATGTAAAATAACATGAGCCACAGGGATATAGCATTTCAGATTCGCAATTTGTAAAAGAACACGCAAAGCAAATTGTTGTTCAAAACAAAGTAATTTGGCTGTATGATTTATACTGCAGACGTTTTAACTGTAGGCGCAGATGTACTGTATCTACTATATGGAGGCGTATAGTTTAAGCGCATAGAATAACCACTTCATTTATGTTAAACATATATAATAAAGTACTAGTAATCGTTGATCATTAAAAAAACATAAGGTAGGGTTTATAATAATAGACGCATTTCCCTCTTACAGCATACTGTACATATCTGGCCTATTTATGTCTTGTAATAAAATTGTAAAACAAAAATTCATTTTTTCTGTTAAACACATCTTGTGATCTAGTGTAATGACAAAGGGGACAAAACAGATTTCTAATACATTTGTTAGGCTTCATTTTTGTGTAAGGATTACAGTTTATCAATATAGTGCAATCTCCTGTACTTTTGTCATAGCTAGAGTGATAAAAAAACAAGCCTAAGTTTGAAACGAATGCCAAGATTTATGTAATTACTTGGCATATATCCAAACTTTTTGAACAAACACTTAATTTTAGTAAGCAGTCAGTTAAGTGTTAGATTCCTATTAGCTACCTCCGCTCTGAAGAGTATTCAGTTCCATTAATTTGTGTAGGATTGAGACATTTTCACTGAAAGGCATGGGTTCAAACCCCACTCAAGTCATTTTTTCTCTAGTTTTGGGCAGTTTTACATTGTTTTGGTTTTACAACAGTAACTTATATAGAATTTAAATTCAATTTCTTTCGTTTTAAATATATTTCAGCTGTAACAAAGCTTTTCAACATGGTAAATTGATGAGGGTATGTGTGATTTCAGTTATTAATTTCTCCAAAACGAGACTGTAAAAGTATTTGATATTTTACCAATTTGTTTGAATAAAAATAATTTTAGCCCCGAAGATTTATGTTGAAGTTTACGTTGATAACATTTCCCTAGAATGAAGTGGGTTGGGTAAATTTGTGCTATGTTTACAATCATATTTCGTTTCTATGAGAAACAGAGTTATGGTTCTTGGGCACTGCACTTTCCACAATGAGATCTATTCACCTATGAAGTTTCAAGTTAATACCTTCAATACCATTTGAGTTATGCCCCGGACAAGAATTGATGTGGAAATGAAGAAACACTTCATGTTTTAAAATGAGAAAGTAAAGATATTGGTTACATAGTGACAACTGGTATTGAACATCAGAAGTAGTTTACGCTATTAAACACAGATGGATTTGATCAGTTTTTTTAGACTTGTTGTTGTTGATATGTTCGCATATGTAAATGCATGATAGCTGTAATAAGTTGGCAGAGTTCCAAATTGTACACCTGCAAAGATTTTCACATATATGTGATCAATCAGCGTTTTTTCGAATTGTAGTTGGAGTTGTTACAAGTTGACTGAGGTTAGTCATAGTTTGTTCGAGCTCATTAGCTGACACTAGTGCATTAAAGTCACCGAGAACAATTGTTTATGAAGTTGGTAAATTGCTGAGAACCAAACTGGGCTGTTCACGGAAATAATGCAGGTGAAGTTGTGGAAGTTTATAAACATTCAATACTGATATAGACGAAGGTGTTATATGAACATCAACACATTCAATTTCTGCCATAGAAGTATCAATGCGCATAAAGGATGGTGGACAAAGATGCCAACACCTCCTCTTGGAGACTTGTTGTTTTGATGTGTTGGCCTATGAGTAAACACAGCATAGTATCGTGTGTTTGAGGGTTGAACTGTATCATTAGCACTTGTCCACGTTTCCTGAAGGGCTATAATATCAGTCTGGTGGAAAAATAATTGTTTTTAATGTAATGAAAATGGGGGGGGGGGAAGTGAAAGACCGGACAAGGTTTTTCTTTTTATAACTCGGGTGGCCATTTTGTGCAGCGAATTGAAACGTGCAGGCAATAAGAATAACAAGTGTTGGAACTGATCACTCCTGTGAAGTCTGTCGAAATCCCGCCAGCAGTTTTACCTGTGAAAGCCGGACAAGGTTTTTCTATTGTTAGCACAGGCGGTCATTCTGTGCAGCGAAGCAGAACGTGCCAGTGACATGCACAACTAGAGTTGGTACTAATCACTCCTGTGAAGTTCAGTTGAAATCCCTCCAGCAGTTTGACCTTTGAAAGCCGGACAAGGTTTTTCTATTGTTAGTTCTTGCGGCCATTTTATGCATCGAAGCAGAACGTGCAGGTGACATGCACAACTAGAGTTGCTACTGGTCACTCCTGTGAAGTTTCGTCGAAATCTCGCCATTAGTTTGAAGGTTTTTATATATTGTTAACTCAGGCGGCCATTTTGTGCGTCGAAGCGGAACGTGGTGGAGATATGCACAACTAGGGTTGGCACTGCTCACTCCTGTGAAGTTTTGTCGAAATCCTGTCAGCTATATTTTTAGCTCTGGCGGCAATTTTGTGCATTGAAGCAAAACGTGCAGCGATATGCACAACTAGGGTCCCTACTGATCATTCCTGTGATGTTTCGTCAAAATCCCGCCAGCAGTTTGACCTGTGAAAGCCGGACAAGCTTAATGCGGACGGACAGACAGACGGACGGACGGACGGCGAAGGCAAAAACAATATGTCTTCCAAAAATTTTGGGAGACATAATAATCGGAAACCAATGGAATTAAGCCAATATTGATGTTACATATGTTGCGCTTACCTTCTTTTGTTCTGCTAGCCTCATGCCATTTTAGCTTCACATAAATGCACAGTTAATTTTATGATATGTGTAAGGTAAGTATTAATATGTGACTGTGCTGTTTGGACAAACCTTTTTTTTCGATTTTGATTTAAAATGAAGTCCTATCATGGAAACGGACGTCAATCGCTACTGTCAAGTAATTAGTGAATGCACATTTAAAATATAGAAGTATTGACAGCGCTAGAAATTATTATACCATATTTAGGAAACAGTTTACTTAAAATTTTCTAATTGCAGATGATAAATAAAAAAGCACAAATTTCATAAAATGACTACAACAAAATTTTTCGTTATTCATGACTTTGAAAAGAAAGGTGGCTAAACAAATGAAATACACTTCTTGAACTTCCCTAATATGTTTTATTGACTTCTGTTTTGTTTTCATTCAAACTTAGTTTTATTAGCCTTATAAACCGTAGCCGATTGTAAAATATTTACATATCCAAGATATATTTCACGGTAGGTCGCTTTATTTTTTTAAATTAATCACTAGAAAATTAAAGTAAGCTCATGCGCATGCGAAACAAGTACGAGTATGTGTTTTTTTTAATTTATCTCACAACAAACGGAAAATTAATACATGTGTGGTAGGCCGTTCATCGAATGAACGCTTGAAAACCTTTTATATTCAAAATATCTCATTTCGAAGATTTGTAAGCTCGAACTTAACTGGACGATAGTAAGCTCGATTTTTTATTTAAGCAATCAAAGGATTTCGGTCGAATCCTAAAGCATTTTTGTGACCCCAAGTCAAGAAATAATTCCTGCGAAATAGCACAAAAATGTCTTTAAGATAACGAAGAAGCAGAGTAAGATAACTTTTATGAGAATATTTCGAGATTCTTTCAACGTAGTTTTACTTAATCCTACATATATCTTTTAGAGAATGCCTAAACTTCGTAGCTGCTTGACAAGTCAATTTATTTTCTGTCAAAAGGAGAAATGCGGGACAAAAATAACGATGAATTGTGTTTTTCATGCAACTGTTTCAAATTTGACACGAACACAAAAATTGGAGTACAAATTTTTCTGCGAATATTTTTTACTGCTTTCTACTACAAAAGTGATATCTAAATCTATTTTAAATAGCTAGATAAAACATATTGTATTTCATTTAATACAATCGAAAAAAATATATCATGTAGTCATTGAATATGAGTAAAGGGAATGATCGATAGAAAATATGTTTAGAATTAATCAGTTTTTGAAACAATGTTTGTGTTTTATCATTATCATGTGGTAGCTTATGTAGATAGTATATAGGAATGCATAACCAGTTTTACAGGAAACTTATTCTAACGTTCGTTTTTCAAGTACTTTACGGCCGGTATCTTTTTTTTTTTTTCGTATAGTTTAAAGACAGCAGAACATTTTCAACGTGCCTATATTTCCACATTTCTCAGCTTTTGTAACTTCTGTAGTTTGTCATTCATAACAAATTGATTTCCGTTGATTAAATTGTATTTATTGGAACATGTTTTCAAGTACAATTGTACTTGTTTAATTACTTAGATGTTCATTATAGTTATCTTGCTAATATTTTTGCGCTTTCTTCAGGCATCTATAATTCTTAACTAAATTTTTTAAATAACACTATATAAATATTTTTTTCCTTTTTACTAGCAGATAATAGGCAAACACATACACAATGTCCATATAACCCATGAATTCTGATAAAGTGTACTGGACTTTGTCGTACCACGTAAAACTTGTGGAAAAAATATTTAGTGCTTGTCCAGGCATACTATAACTAAAATAAGTTCTCACGATATTTTCCGCTGTATCTCAAAGGTCTGCCCAACATTTATTTTTCGGAAACGGGGTTTCTTTAGAAATATGTCATAATTATAAAATGCTCTTGTTAATTAATGTATACACTCATGGACACATGTTGACGTAGAAAACTGTAGAAGTTATACTTTCATCGCTAAACAGTATAAGCTCATTCAACATACTGCTACGATTTTGCGTAATTGTGAATTATCACAAGTAAATGTTTCTAAGGAAAATATCTCTTTAACGTAGCATTTTTATCATACTGTACGTTTACATTTGCACTTTCAAATACTTAAATGTCATTGTATGGCTCACTACTAATCGGAATACGAAATTGTAAACGTTCGTGACGGGAAAACGTCACTGATAATTCATATGGTTGTGTAATGAGTTTATTAGTTATTAATGAATTACTTAGTATTTGTTTTGATTCATAAATATATTTTATCTATAGTCATTTACTTTTGTTAAATCCCTTCAGCGTAATGTAAATTTTCATATCTCAAAAATTTTGTACATGAACATGCCTTATGAAATCCCTGTAAAGCTGCCATTATAAAATGAATTAAATATTCTCTCCTATAATAAATTGAAATAGTGAAGTTTTCTTGCAAAAAGAGGAATGGGCATAGATGAATTTTACGTAATTACTGAAACGACACATACAAATGAGACAGAAGGTAGAATGTAACATGCACAATCAAGCAAGTTTGAGTGGCTCTGTCTCTGTGCAAATCCAGGACAAATGCATACCGATTCTACGGTTCTCCTTGTAACATGGTTTTCGCTGACACAGCATAAATCTCGGACTGAAAAGTGATCAGCTGCGTGGCCTGATGCAATAAAACTGTTTGAAATACTGATTATAAACACTTTGCGAGAATTTAATTTAGGTCACAAACATCAACCTGCTAGTCGCTGTGTTGAAAAAAGTGACCAGACTTAACTCCTTCACCACAATTATTTAGCAACCTCTGTTTCAAATATACAAAGAAGAAACAAATTAATAATACGTATAATGTAACTGTTTTAGTAACACTTATAGGGACAGCCGAATAATTACTTTTTCTGTGGGCTGTCACAATTGCTCGCGTGGAACTAGACTTTCAACAGCGCAAAAGTTTCTAGACATTTAGATAAGAATTCTCTTTAAAGAAATATTTTTTTTGTCATATAAATCTTTAAAACATTGGCAGATATAGATTGCATGTTTCAAAGGCATTAATTTGCTGTCAGTGATAATATCATCTGATAAAGACAAATGAGTAAATTTCATAGACTTTGCTTATGATATATTTCCAACAAAATGTATTTTTAATGCACAAGCAGATAATCTGATATTTTATATTGTATAATGGTAAAATAAACCATGCTTAATGGCTTTTGGAAATATGCACCAGATACGTGCTTTGTTTAAACAGAAATGGAACTGAGTGCTGACAGTACATCAAATATATCTATTTTCGAACTAGGAATAATTATTGACCTAAATGGCAGGGTACATTTTACTTAGCACATCAAGTGGTTTGTTTCAGGTAACAAAACTAAGGATACGAAGTTGTTAAAATTGCTTGTCAGTTAAACTTTATATCTACACAAAGTTATTGCTTACCAAAATTATTGCTTATTGCGATCATCAATTGAGTAAAATTATATTAAGTTTCAACCATGTTTATACGATCTTCATTGTTGACACTTTATTATTTGTTTTTATATAGCTTTTACATTTGTTTAGTGCAGTGTAAACATGGACACGAAACCTCTGTGATAGCGCCTTCGATGGACAACAACAACAACCTAACTGAATCAATCAATTACGACGCGAAATACATCGTAAAAACAGGTGTTGTGAATACCAATTTTCTGAAATATTTCCTTTCAAATTTTACATGGCCTAAACGGTATCTTGGAGGAAGTTGTCTTTTCAGACCATTAAGTAAACATTCGTAGCGCTTTCAGACTGTTAGAAAACAAAAATAATCCGGCAATTTGCAAACTGGAGCAGTAGACGTTAAATAAGACTTGACATATAGCGTTCTCGCAGGATCTTGAGCATACGTAATTTTAGACCTACTATTGTGTTTTAACTTATATCAAAATTCCTGTATCACTGCATAGGTTGCAATATTTTTAAAAGGCTGCTGGTCGATATATATACGGTTAAACTGTATAGGTTAATTAATCAAATTATAGTTGACATTTTATTCTTTTTCAGTAATTATTATGTTCGATCGTGTTTAAGTTATAAATGTTTGTTGCAAATGTTGCTGTTAATATAAACATTGTTGAAAATAAATATTTTCGATTTGAAAACTGTATAATACCTATACATTGAATCAAACAATATTAAGCCAAATTCTGTTGTATTGAAAAATACTCTTAAAATTGCCTGAGAAGTTTATCAAGCCACAAACTTACCTGATGTGGTATTTAACAGATTGACAATCGTCAGACAACATTTATCTATTCTTTTTTGACATTGAATTAAAACAACCCTTTTGCAGTAGATATTGTACTTACATAACAATTTGAAATCAAACATTTTCTTTTTTCATTCAAACAGTATTAGATATGTCTAAATGATGAAAAATTTTCTTCATTTCTTTTTTCTTTCCATTATATGAATGTTAAAAATTGTTATCCCCCGTCGATGGAATCGGGAGTAGGATATTGTTTTGGTGTTATCCGTCCGTCCATCCGTCCAAATTTCGTTTTCGCGCTATTTCTCTGCAACTGCTGACTGCATTTCAACTTTCAATACCAAAATGAGGTGCGCATATCATCGGCATGTTCCGATTGGACCCTTCAACACAGATGTATGGCCCTTGATAAGTTATGCAGTATATATACAGAGTAACATTCGTTTCCGCGCTATTTCTCGGCAACTGCTTACTGGATTTCAACTAAACTTTATTTGAATCATCAATACCAAAAGTAAATGCGCATGTCACTGGCGTGTCTTTGTCTAACCATTTAACACAGAGTTATAGCCTCTGAAATGTATTTCGTTTCCGCGCTATTTCCCTGCAAGTACTGAAAGGATTTCAACAAAACTTTAAGGAAACTTTAAATACCAAAAGGAGATGCGCATATTCTTGGCTTGTTTCGGTGTAACTCTTCAACACAGAGTTATGGTCCTTGATTATTCAGTATGTTATCAGAGTAACATTCAATTTCTCGGCAACTGCTTATTGGATTTCAACGAAACTTTATGGAAACCATCACTACCAAAGGGAGATGTGCATATCATTGGTATGTCCCGGTCGGACCATTTAACACAGAGTTTTGGCCCCCTGAATATTTATTCACTATGTATAAAGAATAACATTTTTTTTTTGAATGTGAAGATAAAAATTTAGTTTGTATTTTAAAATGAATTACCAAGAATGGCAATATCACTCCTGATCAGTGGTTTGACCAAAATTTGAAAAGTAAATACAAGAGTGTATTCATCATCGAGAGGGTTATTATTAAAATGAGGATGTTCGATGAAACTTGGGTGTTCAGTTCTATTTGCCATTGCTGTATCAAAAAATAACAGTCTTGACAAAAATTAAAGACTTAAATATAAAAAGAGCGGTTTCTAAATGTTGTTCCATGATTTCCTGAGAAATGTATAAATATCTTGCATAAAGAAATGTTAATTTACCTATAAATGTTTCTGTTCGCAACTCCTACATTTTGCGTGCAATTTTCATCACACTGTCACATAATGATTACATCATTTGCTACAGCGCATATTATCAGGATTTTGTGATGGCATTATTGTTTTAGAAGTTATTGCCCTTCAATGATTTTTATAATTATTACTGTAAAACACTCATTATTTGCGAGCACTTGATTCAGCGATTTTCTCATTAAATGTCCAAAATTATTATTCCGCGAAAACGTGAATTCGCGTCCTCTCGAAAAATGTGAAACCGGAAATGCGTTTTCGTTTGGATATATCCTGTCCTGTCCGTTCACTTACTTGGTGTCGTTTATTGTGCGACGAACGCATTTAAATTTGCATTGACTTTTCACATAGCTTGCTAATACAACCGTCTATCTATAAATATGTCCATAAAGTTTGATAATTATTTGATATGTGCTCACTGTGTTTGCCATGTATGTCCCTGATCATTCTTCGTGCCTCTAGCATATTTACTACTATAATTTTCATTTCTAGGTACCACGTACTAATTAGCTGTCAGCCAGTCAGAGTTACCTTCCTTGACACAGATAATGTACGGCAAAGAAGTTTTTTTGACAATTCCTAAATAATACTAAATTGTTACATTATAAATATTTCATAATTGTTATAATATGTATATGCTGCAACACTTGAACTACATCATGTAGCTAGAACTGGTATTGATACTTTCCCGCATATATATATCCATGTATACGCATTTTCGGATAGAGTTCGATTTCGGACAAGTGTACAGACAAACTGAAATATTCGCGAGAAAAATGAATTCGCGTCTTAGAAAACTTGCGAATATCAGCAAAAAATATATTTCTCGCGAATAATAAGTGTTTTACAGTATATAAATGTTTCTGTATAGAACTCCTACATTTTGTATGCGATTTCCGTCAAAATTTCACAGAACGTTTATCAGCATCACCTGCAGCGCATATCATCACGTTTTGCGATCGCACACTTTCTGAAGTAGTTATTGCCCTTCGATGAAGACGATAACCACAAAGGTATTCTTTGAAAAAAATCTATTACTGATGTTTTTTCCCAATTTCTTTATATGCAATTTCTGACTTTACCCTTTCTTCTCTCTGTGACAGAGTCTTGTTTTTACTAAATAAGTCTAGTAAATGAAATTATTATGCAGTTTAATTGTTAGTAATGCGCAAAACAATTGTGAATTATGAGCCGTCAGTGATGTTTTGTGTATTTATATATGTAATATATGATATAAGAGTGATGGCGGATGGATCCCCGACCTCTGTTTAACCCGTTACGGGGACAAGAAACGGGGTTACCCTTTCGGGACGACCTCTGGATATTCAGGATTTGGCTTAAAAATATGAAAAGAATAATAACGTTAGATTATAACAGGAAATATTGGAGTCCTGAAATCGATTCACTTTTGTTGTTGTCAACTACAAAATGATGAATTTTTGTTCGTAAAAGAGAAATAAGGGGAAAATGAATTGAGATTTAGTGTCTACCAACATGACCACAAATAGAACTTTCCAACCCTTATTACAGGTGCAAAATTAATGAAATATAAAATTGCTTTTCAGCCGTATTTCAATATCCTTTAACCACTTCTAACAACATCAATAGCTATTTTCTTTTGGCACGCGTTTAATTCCCTTAATTGATTGTCTTCCGTACAGTGTAAACATACAGATCTAAATCAATTTCACAAAGCCTGAGAAATTTCATTGACAGTTGATAGAAGTATCAGAATAAAACTAATATCAAAGAAAAAGATCTATTCACAATGTCTGAGTTCTGATAAAAGAAACTCAATTATCGGATCAAAATAAACAAGCGTACTTTAATTAGCACGAAAACAAGTGTTTGGATTAGTTGTTCTTTGATATATTGTCATTCGTAATTTATATTATTTGACCCAAATGTCACCTTCAAACAGTGCACGATCTCGAAAAATGTTTGAACAACGTAATGTGATGAAGTACTAGAAACCATACTTTATGACAGGTAGCACTAAATTTTCTTTTTTTCTTTTTTTTCTTTTTATTTGTTTTTTATGTCCATACCTACGTGGTCTCTTTTTATCGAAATAATTTTGCTAAGAAAAAAATGAGTTTTTATTTTTTTTGTTGTCTTATGTATTGGTTGAACTCGATCGGGAAGTAACAACAAGCAACAGTTCGTTTATAAAGGAATTGCACAAAGAACACACAGGAAAGCACTTACTATTTTAGACAAATCAGTTTAGTGCAATTCTTTATTTTCTCTGAGACATTTCCTTCGAACACGCACAAAACAGCAACTGACAACAAAATGTAAAATTCAGCCAAAAACAGATGGTGTTAGGGTTGGTAGACTGTTTTATTGTCTTTTATGACCCCAAATGCACGAAAACACATTTAGGTTGCATAAGTTCAAAACCATTGAAATCTTGAGGCTGTCAGAAACAAAACAAGTTGGTTAATGCATTCTTTAAAAACCAACTAATGCTTAAGCATTTACTGAACTGAATGTATTACACACTATTATTACTTTAATTTGTATTTACATAGTACATTCATTACTTTAATAGGTTAAAATCTCGAGACCTCCTACGTAGATGTGTGAAAAAGGTTGTAATTCATATGTGTGAAGAGAATAAGCTGTGCTTAAAATAACATTTTATTTGAGTATATACTTTTCGTGGGACTGGAGCCTGATATATTGTGCTTTTCTGTACCTGAATTTGTTTTTTTTCTGTTGTACGTAAATCTGCCATAATTGTACGACTGTTGGATATCAATAAAACTAAATCATTTTTTTCTAGTGTCAAGTAGGAATAGTGGCTTTAAAATGTCTTTCTTAATTTATTAGTTTTGATCGCCCTTATTTTTGTAATGTCATTCGATTTCAGTGCAAAATGTGTACCAGGATTTCGTTTGCTGTTCAAACTTATGTGCCGACTCTAGTTTGAATATGTGTACAATAAATGATAGCATTTATATGGGATTTGTTTTTATTGATCCCGTTTTATTAAAGTAATCTTATTTATTATAGTTATACGACGCTTTAAACGAAGAAATGTTTCACTGACATAAAGTAGCTTAAGTTCTACTGTAATAATGTTATGTAGAAATATATTCTTATTAGGGATAGGCATTAATATGTCTGTCCAAAATGGGTATAATACCAATTTGTCATACTGTAATAGTTTACACTGCGCAATCTTATCTAACCCGAATGCATTTTGCTTTCATATAGAGCTGTGCGGCGACTACGGAGTTCATGTAACTGAATGATAGGTGCTTAGAAGTCAGGAGGCAAAGGTTAGAACCATTGAAATTATTTTTCCACACTGTCATTTTAAACAATTATTTGATTAAACGAATTATAATGATAGCGACATCAATAAGCATACGCTTTTGTTAGTATTAAATATTAAAGATATGTTAATTTGATACTCTTGTATATGTCCTAAATGCTATAGATCTAAATTTCATGTAAAGTCAGAGGCGTTTTGGTTAAAATTCAGGATGTGGAAAATGTATAACTTTTGAGTCGCAAATTATTTGGGAAAATGCTCGTTCTGCTGTTTAACTTTAAGTTTTGAAAGAGCTACTAAATTCTGCAAAAAGAAAAAAAGGAAATTTAATTTCAAACCAGAATTCAAATGTATCACTTACCCCATTAGTTCAGAAAAAAAATGAACATATTATGAAACTATTTTTTAAAATTATTATTTTAAAGGACAACTTTGTATTGTAAAAATAGGACATCGTCATGTGTTTTTTAGATATTTGGCAGAGTATTTTGTATAATAAGAATATGATGGATTTGCAGGAGATTTCAGTGGATAAGTTTCAACAGAATACAATTTTAATTTAGATTTTTCGATCATATACGCATACTTTAACTCAGTAAACGGACTTTGGTATAAGGATTTTGTTATAATCTGAACGGATTTGTAAATATTGATGTCTTTTGAATATATCATGCTCTTGTAATTTAAACGAACCTTTAATATTCATATTATTCATAAGAAACATTACCAGAACACATCTTTTAATTTACGTGCTATGCCTAATCTCTCGTTGTAAATGTTTTCCTTCAGAAAATACATATTAAGGGATAGACATTTAACATCTTTTCAAAATGGTAATACAGTATTACTGTACTTCAAAGTTCCTTAATGCCCCAAAATAATATCGTTTCATGTTGCAGTTTACCCAAAGTAAGCAATTCGTCAGATGTAATCTCAGTATCGTTCTAAATCAAAATCAGATGCAGAAAACTTAAGTGATGTAATACAGTACTTGACTGTATCATCTTACTACAGAAAACTTCTGCATTGTATAAAATTGTGTGAACCAAGAAGAACTAACCGAAAAGGGAAAACATGTTTACGTTTTATACAATAATTAAGACCCATTTATGAAACTAAATACAGCGGAATAGTCATTTTGCATGTTTTGTATCTTACACGGGAATGAAAATTGTTTTATGCCCCCGAAGGAGGCATGAAGATTTTGAAATGTCTGTCTGCCCGTCCGTCCGTCATTCTGTCCGAAAACTTTAACTTATTAGTTAATGGATTTACTTCAGACTTGAACACAGCATCGATTTGGAGAAGACCTTCCCACTAACTTATATTTACTTGACAGTCACCCTTGAATGACCTTGACCTCGAAGATTGAATTCTTAATATTGGCCATAATTCCCCTATTAACTCAACATATTTGGTTTATGTTTCCGCACAACAACCGTTCGGGAGAGATCTTCCAAGGACATATATTCCTTTTGACATTGACCCATGAATGATTTTGACATATTTTACTTAGTTCATGTTTCACATAACAACCCTTTTGGAAAGATCTTCCAACTCACTGATATTGTTTTTATCTTGACCCTTAAATGATCTTGGCCTTGAGGTCAAATCGTCAACACAAAAAATAAACACTTCTTTTGAAGAATCTACAACTTATCTTCGTCTGGTGATCAGCTCAAAGGTCAACTCTAAACATTGACAAAACTAGTCCTACGTGATAGAGTTGAAACCTTCCATATGTCTTAAAGGTGACCTAAATAGTTGACCTGTTTAACTAAAATTGTTTTAATAACTTAACAATATATTATATCTCGGTTACATTTACACAATTAATATATTTTTCTGTATATCATCAGACTGCAAAAATTGTTTTCTTAACGTTTTAATGGTCATATGCTATGTTTTACTCTCGTTAGTTACCGGTACCAGTCAACTGATTAAGATAACAAAATCCAGACTTTAAGAATTAGGCCATACCACAAATTTATCCTCAAATTCAATTAACAAGTGTCAGACTGAATTTCTCAAGGCAATGTAGCCAACATTTGTGCCAGGAAGGGATTATTTTACAAAAGTGGAAAGATCTGGATCGATCTGCGAATGTAAGTGGAAACAAAAATCAGTGTACGTGTTCAGCATTAGATTTTGGTATTTTCTATACATTTGTTAATAAAACGTTCGAATCCTTTTAGAATTATTAGACTAAGTGTATCATTTTTTATTGTTCGCATCTCTGCTTTTTATTTCGGTTTTCATTGTAACGTGAAAAGGAACACACTGTGTATAGTTCATGTGTCCTAATTCACTATTAGTGTCACATTGTTTTGAAGCTTCACCTTATGACATTTGTTGTTTTTATAAACAGTTCGATCACACTCACATCAATGATCCTGACGGCTTCATAAACAGAATATAAGTTTGTACTCTCGGGATATTTATGCGACTCTTGCATATTTCTGTTTCGAGATAAAAGTAATGAAAGCCCTACAGACGTTCAGTAAGTTCAGCTTCTTCATATATCCGCAGAAAATTATTTGTCTGGAGAGGTCACATTTATCAGCTGTCTATTCTTTTTATACTGTTTAGATTCCTTGTTTTAATAATCTCTGAATAATGTTTGTGCAGGATAAAGCAGCGACTTTTCACAAGAAGTTCAAAAAATGGAAAATAAAGACTGCGAGACAGTCAAATTCCCAAAACGTAAATCCAGCTACCTGGTTCCTTCCTTTACAACTATATTGTAAACAAAAAAACATTTTCTTTACCTAATATTCGTTCCGCCTTCATTCGTATATATATAGGTTGACATAGTTAAGTTCTTTATTTAAAAAAAGGTAAATTTCAAAGACTTTTTATCGTGTTGCAAAAACAGTTTCCAAGAAAAAGAAACAAATGATAGTGGTCATTTAGGAAAAATACAAAATGTTTCTAGAGATTTAATTGTTGACATGCAAAAAGGAGACACAAATATCTATGTAACTCGTTACAAATTGCGATACCAGCAGGTCCATTCTGTTTTCTGGAGTCGGAATATCACTGTTCCTTTACTAATCTACGTTCGTTAACATATTTTAAACAAATACAAATTGTACCGTTTCAGATACCAAATAAATGCAGCCAATATGTACAATAATAAGCTACAGAGTTATAGTGCTTCAGATTTTCAATTTTTAAAAGAACACTCAAAACAAATTCTAGTTCAAAACAAAATTATTTGACTGTCTGATTTATACAACAGGCGTTTCAACTGCATATAGTTTAGGCGCATATACGCATGTCCTTAGAATAACCGCTTCAGTTATTTAAATATATATCATCAAGTAATGGTTGATCACTAAACAATGCATGATTGATAAAAAATACATGCAATTCATTCTTACAGCATGCTTTACATAGCTGGCCTGTTTATGTCTGTCAACTTTTTTGTGTAAAAAGAGCTCAAAGTAGAAGTTCATTATTTCTTCGAAAGTTAAAATTAGCGCGACAAACACATCCTGTACTCCAATGTAATAAAAAAGAGAGCTAAACAGACCTTTAATACATTTGTATAATATCTCCTGTTAGCTTTCTGTTTTTGTTAGGATTACAGTATATCAAAATAGTGCATCTTGTGGTACTTTCGTCTGAGTCATAGACAGTGTAATAAAAGACGAGAAACGAACGCCAAGATCTATGTAATTACTTGGCATATATCCGAATGTTTTGGAAAAAAACTTCATTTTAGTAAGTAGTCAGTCAAAAGGCCACTGTCACATATCAATGAATAGTTTTATCCCTTTGTGTCAAGCAGTCGCCTCCAACAACGATTCAATTAAGAATCTGTATTACAAAATATATAGGGGATTACTTTTGGCGAAGAGCAAGAATAAAATACGAAACATTGATTCAAATTAATCTTTTAAACTGTCATACCTCAATTATTTTTAAAATATTTCAATGTTGTAATTTGATATAGGGTTTTTAATTGGCACAACAATTAGAGAAGGCACATTGAAATAAAGAAATTTAATCATTGTTGCACTGTTGTAATGTACGTCACAGTATGTATAAAATAATTGTGAAAGAAAGTATTGATCTCAAACGTACTGCGCTTTTTGCTGTAACTGAAATGCTGCGGAACCTGACGAGATTCTGGCGGACTTTATGCACGATGACACCCCCCCCCCCCCCTCTCCTCCCCCCACACACACATCAGCAGCTTGTTTAGTTTTGCAAGCCTCGTGGCAGTTTAGCTTCATAAGTATCCGATTGTTAAATATTTGGATGGTATCTGGTTTCACTTTGTGCCAGCAAAATTCCCTAGACATATTCAACTGTAAGTTATGTCTGTTATTTCTTTGTTTTATAAATCAATCACTATGAAAAGTGAACTTTTACTACAAATACGGTACTGAATATGGTTTACCTTATCAACCGTAAAGAAATATTGTTTACACATTCTGAATCAGAACTTTTGATAAAAAAAAATCGTTTGTTTTGGGTGTTTTCGTAAACAGTTGAATTGAGATAGAATAAACTAAGTTATCAGAAAATTCAAGGATGTTAACTACTGCAATTACAATTAGTGCAACTTTAATCGGCAATGTTGGTGGTATAGGTTGATTTTAGTTTGCTGATTTTAACCAAAATTAATTATGAAGATAACCTCTTAACAACTTACGTACTGTAAACGCTATTCCTAGAATAAAAATATAAACTGCAAGGCAGCAGATGAACATTTATTTTCTTTTAGAATTAAGTCCTTGCTTTTTCATTCAATCTTATAACATTTTCACATTACTGTAAACTACCATGCATGCGTTACCATAAGAGTCCATGCATTACCATAAGCTAAAACGCATTACCATTAGCTATAATTCATAATCATAAAGTAAAATGGATTCTCAGAAGCCACCATGCATTACTGTAAGATTTTTTGCACCACTATAAGGGTTTCTATGCATCACTATAATCTACGATGCATTACCATATGCTAACATGTATCACGGTAAGGTACGATACATTACCATGAGCTACGATACATTAATAAGCTACCATGTAATACTATAAGGTTATCTACGATGCATGACCAGAAGCTACCATGCATTGCTATAAATAATAATGCATTTAATTAATATAAGCGTAAGCTACAATGTATACCAAAAGCAATTTTTTCCCTTCAGGTAAAATAAAACTATACTAAAGAACGCATTTTTTGCCCAAATATGGAAATAAACAGACAAAACTTCTTGCATTCTAATTTGAGATTTCAACTGCATTAGGCAGTAAAACAAAAACAAAATAAAATAGAAAAAATAAAATTCACGTGAAGACGTGATTTTGTAACATTGCGTGACAACTTTCATGTGCTATTCCCATACTACTGCTTTATTTGAAATTGAGAAAACATGAAAGAAATACTTCGCAGAAAGTCTAGAAGATTGATCTATGTGGATTGATTAGAAAAATTCGGAAAGAGTTTCCGCCCACGGCATAAAAAATAAAACAAAAAGCTGAAAAAAGAAAATAAACACAGCTCAGAAAGAAAATTGTAACGAGAATAATAATTCGAATATTGCGAATCCGGAATTGCAAATACATCAATGACGTCTATCAGTCTATTATTATGAAATCTTGATTTAAACTTTATGAACTGTCTAGTATATTCTTCTGAAAAGGAAAGAAAAAATGTACATTGCTTTTCATTAAATTTTTTGAATTTCTTAAGTTCAAAATCGTAGTCAAACTAGGCTATTTTTGCGATATATTGCTATCATTACATAATCATAATAATTATGTAATTATATATCATATATTCAGATTCAAAGCTATGTAAGTAATGCAGGAACACAGAGGCAATGCAGCTTTATTTCGGTGTATAATTCACTAAATGAGAACTTGTTATATATGCATTTAGGGACAGAAACATGTACATGAACCTGTAATAAATGTCAAACCGCTTTACTAAAACAATGTGAGTTAAATGAGAGCTATTCTGTTAAGTAAGACAATGAAATAAAGTCATTTGAAATAGCAAGCTTTGTTAAAGTAAACAGACAGTTCTCAAATCCAGGCATCCACGAGTACATCAGCAGCAGAAAAAGTATCTTGGAATTATTAAGGTCAGTATAAATTCAGCATTAGTTTTCTTAACAAGAGGTTTTAGATATTAATGCAATCACTTCATTCATCATTATTATGCACAAAGAACTTCAGGTGAAAGTCTTTGGTTAGCCTTCAACAAGATTTTCTGTATCATGTCGAAAGATCAACCAATGACGTCATATTATCAGCTGTCACATTTGTTATCTCAGTGCACAGCTAAACACAGAGATATAATAACAGGGATAATTAAATAATTATATGTTTTAATAAATAGGTGATTTGATATTGGCACTGTTATTTGTGCAAGGGCTTTAGTATTGGTCCCAAGGACAAATAACAGTGTCAATATCAAATCAGTTATTTATTGACAATTTTATTAAATAACTACATGCTAGAAGCTCAAGCATTTTCTCCCCGATCGACATGTTCCCAGAAGACCAATTCATGTTAAATAAACGCTTGTTATTTTGTGAAATCGTCACGTTGTAAATAGCAAACGTGGATAAACACTATTAATAGAATTTTTATTAAAATTTGAGGTTCCGAGTTCAAAAACTAATTATATGCGAGCTGTAAACACTTAAAACAAAATGGCTGCCGTTTCCCCGATCTTCCTGCAGCGATTCTATATCAGATTTCGGCCCTGTGTAATCAGCCAATGAAATCTCTCAAAATGCGGCCTTTATATCTATATCAATTTCCGGCCCGGGCCGCTGACTGATATAGATATTGGCCTTGTTATAGATTAATACACCATATATCTCAGTGTTTTCAAATGATTTAAGTTGACGAAATCACCCAAGTCGAAATAAGAAGCACTGTTAGCATTGTTCGCCAAATCTTTGATGAACATACGAATTTTAGATATATTAAGCCAACAATGTCTCTATCTGTACAGTTATACATACAACTAAGAACCGTCTGTTGTACGTCCACTACATGTGTTAAGCAAATTCGAAGGAATTTCTTTTTATAAACCAACCCATAAACCGATGGGATATTCAAACTTTTATATTGTATACTATTTTATGTACCTTTTGACTTGTAGCTTCTGTTTGGTTTTGTGGTTATATGTTATCTAAATAGTTTGTTCTATGACTTTTCCACATCGACCGACTTATAGAAGAATATCAAATTAATGTTAAAAACTGAACCATAAAAATTGAACCATACAAATTGAACCATACATAATTATCTTGCATATATCCTGTCCTTCTGGAAAATAACTCCATTAAGGTAAGAAGTTAGACCGTTTCAGATAACAGTGAAGAATTTGTGGGCGTCTGTGTCAAATTGTGTTTTCAAGTTGGGCACTATCAACAGGTCAGACGTACTAAAATACCAATATCACGAATTATACATGAGGAGTTGAGGCCAGGAACAAAACAATGTGAAGTATTTACTTAAAATATTCATTTGAAGTGAAAACTGCATTTTCAATTTGTTACATTTTTGTGTCAATTTTTAAATTCAAAAGTATGCAAGCTAGACTATCAAACAGTCGTTCGACAACAATAATTATTAAAATTGAAATATAACTAGAGAAAAAAGTGTGAACTAAAAGAACATTCAACCTGATTCACAATCATCTACAGGTAGCCATAGAAATATGTTGGCGGACATATCAGACAGTGTGGCTTGATCCGCCTTCCTGCAAAGCTTTTATCAAAAACTTACAAGGCAGATATTGCAGAAATCACGGTTATTAGCAGTTCTTGTGTGTGTTATTTCTGAAAATATATTGATTAGCATTTTCCTAACAGTTAGACAAAACGCAATTAAGGGAATCTTTTGGAAACGTTTTTTCGGTCAAGTAGCATATAGCGTTTTATAATGGCATTCAAATATAGGGCAGCGACAGAGAGATTTTATAAAACATGATACTATCTGAGTATTATAAGAAAAGAAACCAATAGTGCCGTCTTCTTACATAAATTCGTTAAAAAATACAAGAACAAGAAGCGCCTCAATGCGACGAAAACCAGGTTTTCAACGATCAAGTATTGATGTGACAGGAATTAGGAAGAAATATGGCAGTGAAGTAAAAATGGTGCTGTTATTTTGGTACCAACACAGAAAGTTGGTTTCAGTAGTTCAAAATAAAAATAAATCAGATACCTGAGTAGCAATGCCAGGCTGTATTTTCATGTAAGCTACACACACGCCAAGTTGAGTATAAATAGGTCAAAGTGTGCTGAAGTTA
This sequence comes from Cyclina sinensis, assembly GCA_012932295.1. NCBI lineage: Eukaryota > Metazoa > Mollusca > Bivalvia > Venerida > Veneridae > Cyclina > Cyclina sinensis. Next base: position 42,049,016 of record JAAONU010000001.1, on the reverse strand, counting down.
TTGAGTAGAAGCTGAAAATTCTATTGTAAGCAAGTGACCTTGATCACAGACACCTGGGTAGCAATCCCAAGCTGCCTCTTAATATAAGCTACCCATATACCAAGTTTAGCATCAATAGACCAAAGCAAACTAAAGTTATTGAGCAGAAACTGAATTTCTATTTTTAGCAACAGTGACCTAGACCTTGATCACAGACACCTTGGTAGCAATCTTAGCTGCCCCTTGATATAAGCTACCCATGCACCAAGTTTGGGGTCAATAGGTCAAAGCAAACTCAAGTATTTGAGCGGAAGCTGAATTTCGATTTTTAGCAACAGTGACCTTGACCTTGACCACAGACACCTGGGTAGCAATCCCAAGCTGCCTCTTAAAATAAGCTAACCATAAACCAAGTTTAGCATCAATAGACCAAAGCAAACTAAAGTTATTGAGCAGAAACTGAATTTCTGTTTTTAGCAACAGTGACCTTGACCTTGATCACAGACACCTGTGTAGCAATCCCAAGCTGCCCCTTGATATAAGCTACCCATACACCAAGTTTGGGGTCCATAGGTCAAAGCAAACTCAAGTTATTGAGCGGAAACTGAATTTCTATTTTTAGCAACAGTGACCTTGACCTTGATCACAGAAACCTGGGTAGCAATCCCAAGCTGCCTCTTGATATAAGCTACTCATATACCAAGTTTGGGGTCAATAGGTCAAAGCAAACTCATGTTATTGAGCGGAAACTGAATTTCTGTTTTTAGCAACAGTGACCTTGACCTTGACCACAGACACCTGGGTAGCAATCCCAAGCTGCCTCTTGATATAAGCTACCCATACACTAAGTTTGGCGTCAATAGGCCAAAGTTAACTCAAGTTATTGAGCGGAAACCTAAAGTTGACGCCCGCCCGGCCGCCCGCCGACTTCAGCATTTCAATAACCAGTTTTCGTTGAAAACCTGGTTAAAATGAGAACATTGACTTTTTCAGGTAAAGGTATTATCTGAATTGTCTTTTTTCAACTGGAATTGTGACAGTACAGTTTTGGTCTTCTATGTTTGTAGCAGCTGAACTCTTATATAGCTTTTGACTACTATCTTCCTTGCAGTTTATCTCCGTATTCTAGCCTCCAGGCTAACTCAATTATGCCACTTATCTAGTCGTGGTAGTTGAGCTCTATTACAGTTTTGGTTTACTAACCTGTGACAGTTTTTATGTCGATTTTGTTTTACTCTACTCGCTTTGTGGCAGTAAAGCTACATTAAGCTACGTTTCCTAGCCTGGCTACACTTGAGCTTCATTGTCTTGTTGCCTCTTGTTAGTAGAGCTGAATTATACTTGTTTCCACTAGCTTTTCGGCGGTTGAGGTACATATAGGTTTAGTCTAGGTATACATAATTATTTTGATGGTATGTTTACACTATGTCTTTTCTAATTGCTAGTGCAATCAGAAAACAAATTATGCAATATGTGTATCTGTGTCGACAGCTTAGAAACACATAGCAAAATGGAACCGGAAACAGTTTACCTACTATAAACGACAATATTGTGGATAAGATAAGGACAGTGTTTTGATTTTATAAAATTATTATAAATTTTTCTGAAAATATTTGTAACGGTATATTTTAGATCCATTATCTTGGAAACAGTGATTACAAAAGACAGTTGAAATCAAATACTATAACTATTTCCCATATGTGTATCATTTTCTTTCTATATTCTTCCAAATTTGCTCGGATATGTGAAGTCTTATGAACCTTAAGCATGGTGTATGATTGTTAAACATCTGGCCTTTTCCGTTTTCACAATTATATCGCTTGTCACCGAAACATATTCGGCAGTAAACCATTGTCTTTTCAACTCCTATAACGCCATCACTAACACATTGAAATACACCAAAACTTGTTACAACAAAATCGTTTCTCCTTAACGACCTTAGAAAAATCTGTTTGCACACTTAGCAGAAAGTAACATTTCACCTGAATGCCTCTTGTTTGGAATGTTTTTGTAAACTTTCTGATGAATGGTATTAAAATAAACAAAGATATCAGAAATTTAAAAGATATAAACAACTTCAATTACCACGAGTGCACTTGTAATCTGCAACGTCGGTGGCATTTACTTCCTGATTCCAGACAAAATAGTTTATATAGATAACCACATGCATGTTGCATCCGCAATGCTACGAAGACAAATAGATTATTATAATTAACTGGCTAACTGAGTGCACACTTTCTTTTCAACGTAACTTAGGTTACTACTTAGAACTTCTTAAACTAAAAACACTTACTATTTTCCTTTTATTCTTCTAAGTCCTGTCATTATACTTTTTTATTTGTCCTGATAATATATAAAGATATTAAGTATAAGTCACACTTGTGTGTTTCTCCAATTTATTTTGATTACACATCGTAAAGAAAAAGACACAATAAACTATTTAGAAAAGACAGCCTTTTAGTAAAACTGGTTAAATGAGCACAAAGCAACGATAGATAACAGTAAAATCGAAAACGAATCATGATGAACTGTGAAAACGAGAAACACTCCAGTGCTATTCCCGTTCTACGTGTCACGTGTTATATCATTTATTTAATTGTACAAACCAATTTGAATATTGCGAAGCCCAAAGCACAATGAAATATATACAATTTAGACACGGGTGTGACTCAGGTGACTTTGAGGGTATCAGCAACTGACAAAATGGCCGTCTGAGATCGTCACTTCGACCAAAAAAATCAGGAAATGTTTAGGTGTTATCAAAGCTAGCGCGTCCGTTGGAGCTAGCGACGGTTTATAACTCCAAATTACACAGCTTGATGGCGATCAAAAAAGACAGCAAACAAGTAGACATGATCTAAGGTGGTAAAACCAATCATTGAAGATAAAATTTGTACGAAATACAAATGGAAGAAAAACAAGAGATATCCGTTGGGTTTACCCGGAAAAATGCGAATTTTGGAAATTCCGCTCATAATGTTCAAGTGTTTGCAAAAATTACTAAACCGAGGGCTGTAGATATCAATGGAAAAAAATTCAAAACCGGATAGGCTAGCATGGGTCCTTGCATTTAGAAATAGCCAAAAAATATAAGTTTACTAGATTTTTGTGGTCGAAGAGACGATATTAGACAGCCATTTTGTGCGTTGCTGAAACCTAAAGGTCTCGTGATTCCAAGCCGTGTTAAAGTAGATCATAACAGAACGTTTTACTTTGCTGTCATTGCAATATCTCTTATTTTTTGTGATGTAGCGTGATTTTCGTTTCTGTTCTCGGTTTGTTTAAATCATTGAGAATAAAGAAAACATAAAATAGTCACAAAACAACCATGCAAACTGACTAGAAATTAAATACGGAAGATTGAGACTTAAAAACTGTTTGTCACGTAGAGTGCCGTTTCCCTCGGAAGTTTTCAAAACGACAGAACTTAACCTACATCTAATAATGCTGCATTTTCATATTAAACAGGAAATTGGTTTCTATTAGTGTCATGTAAACTGATAATTTAATTATATTTAGGAAATTATTTCCAGATGGTGGTTAAAAGTCAAGCAACCCAAATTTCATAAACTTTAAGGTAAATAAATATATTTGCAAGTATTCTTTTGTATTAGCAAGTACAAGTTTAATTTTATCTATTTTGATTGGAGACATACATCTGAACTTATGTAGAGACGTACAGAATACCAGTGTGATTTAAAATAAAAATGAGCTATAATTTTTCTCTCGAGAACACAGGATACATAATCTTTATAGTTGTGCCCAAAAGAAAGAATAAAAAATATGAAAATGATGATAAGAAGAATAAATCATGCCTCAAATTTAATGAGAAAATAGAGAGTAACTTAGGTTATTGTAATCTATGACTGATTATTCGATTTTTAATGTTGACACTATCTTCATTTTGTTACTAGTAATCTTTTCATATTTAAGGCTTCTCCGTCCCAATAAATCTTCATTTGTACTGTTAATGTTTTTAGTTAAAAGGCTTTAAGAGTTTTTCTTTAAATCATCACAATATAAAAACTCACGATGTTTAACGACCAAAAATTTATTTCTAGGAAAACATTTTTTCACCTAAACGATTTTATCTCACGATTGTGTGTTTGTCCGGGATTTGTTGCATGTTTCTGCCATTGCTTTGAAGCTGCAAGATGGCACATTTTATTCAGCGTTAAAGCAGCCATCTTAAATGACAACAAGACGAAAACTTGCTGCTACCGACGCATTGAAACTAGGCTGGCAAAATATACATTACCGTTGTATCCTGTCAGGTGCCTGTCGTATGAATGTCTGATGTTCTTATATTTTTATGTCTCTAGAGTAAACACTTACGGAAGTATACAAAACCCTGTAACATTTCATGGAAATCTGATTGAACAAAGTCTGAGTCTGACAAAGGAAACAACAGACAATTATTTGTGTTGGGAAATGAAGGGAAACATTCAAATGAAATAGATAGAATATTTAATAAAATGACTGTAAAATGTTTGTGAAAATGATCTGTAAAGAAAAGCAGTTGGTTTTTTGAGGTATAATATTTATCTGTGACGTTGGATGGTTTGATTCCGATAATTTATAATTTTTGGAGGCGAGTCGAATCGCTGCATTCTATGTGTTTTTGGTATTTGTTTTAATTACTTTCGGAAAATTGCTTAATGCCTTACAATGTACAATCATTTTACCCTGAACTCTAAGCTCAAAAATAAAGAAAAAATAGAACAACACAAAAAGGATTTAAAAAATGATAATACTGTAACATTTGCATTTGTTTCTTTGACACTGATTTCATTTCATAACAAATTTGCGACAAACTAGCATTCTGTAATTATTATGTTTCATTTAGCATTCGATATTAAATTTTCATCTTTTTAAAGTAGCTAGACAGAATGCTGCCTAGACTGTACTCACACATTGTAAAAGATCTCATGGTGAGACAAACAATGAACATTTATTCTTGCGCTGGTGTAAAAACATAAAATTATACATTCGTATAAGATCATGAACTGAAGGTATTGAGACCTAATCAGTCGACATTGATTGTATTTGAATTTCTTCTACATTTTGTGTCGAAGAAGAATATAACTAATGTGTACTAAATAAAACAATCTAAAACAGATGTTATTGGTAAAACAATGAATACACCTTTCGAATTTGCAGGTGTATTTAATGTTTAGAAAAAAGAAGAAGAAAAAAGAAACGGTTTGCAGTGATTGACGCTCGGAAGTCGAGTATGTGTTGCAATTCCAAAGCGTACACAGTAATATAAATTAAACATAAACCTTTTTTATTTTGTTCTATGAACATAAGTCGCTCTAAAGTCGTTAGTTTAATCTTAGGAAATCTTGATAATATCTTCCTTCTGATCCATTTTGAACTAGGAACATACTGACAACTTAATGTGACATCATAACTTTCTTAACAAAGGTTGTTTTGCTTTCGTGTGAATAAAGATAAAACAAAAATAGGTAAATAAAAAAAATAATACTCAGGAATTATAGCGAAAATATGCATACATACTTGTGACATACTTGACATATTTTTAGATACTGTTAACATACGGAATATTCAGTTCTAAACAAATTAATAAAAGTGCTAATACTAGCTTTAAACATGGTAAAATAATTAAGATTTAGTTAATTCTGAGCTATAAGAGTATTTAATGCTGTCATAGGTAAATACATTTTAATTTCCGGGGTCAGAAATCTTATGTGGATTATCGTATAGGAATTACGGATATTTTTGCAAACATTTATAAAATATGATTATACATTAGTTAAAAAAACAAGTGAAGCGTTGAACTTAGAAACATGCAGTCATTTAGGTACAATATTGTTTCAGTGCATTTTTATACTTTTAACTTAAACTCTTTACATTAGTTATGTAATGGAGAACCTAATGTAGAAAAAATAAAAGTTGTTTGTGCAAAATATTTAAGAAACGTTAGAATTAAATGTAAATATTTTTGCTGATATTAATCTTGAAATCAAAGGAATATTTGTTTTACTCTGCGCAAATAAACGTTTAATGATAAATTTCTTTTGGGTGAAACACCAATACTTAAGGTGGCACGGAGATGACATGCACTACTCGTTTTCTTAATTGTTTTTTTTTTTCTCTTTTTTTCATGTCGTTCATACGAGCTAATTACTGGAGGGAACGACATAAAAAAGAGATGTGCAATTAAAAAAAGTAGTTTAATCAAAAAAGGAGTTTTTTTGTGTCAGCTCCATGTCACTGTTTAAAGAATTCACAAACTATAGAAAAAAGTCAACATATTTGTCGAAAAATAGACAAAATTACTATTACAACTGTTATCAAAAACTCCATTTCGTCTGTGGTAGTAATACCCTTAAAGTTTATAGTTTAGATAAAACGCTAACATATGGAATGTCATCAGCCTGAAGTGTCTTTTACGAACAAGACTTGAACATCGACTATTGCAGAATAGTGATTGACTCATTCTCATATATACGATACGCATGGTCGCGTAACAAAACGGTTTTCATGTTTAACATGAAACTTACCGTTCTACCTCTACAAACAGTTTTCCGTATCACCAAGGAGAAAACGGCATTTGTCATGTGTTTTATTTCTACCAAAATATAAACCGTTAAGCAACAGCTAACAAACGTTAATACACGAGATGATTTGAAATACGTAAAGGAAATGCTAGAAAGTAGCCCAGTTATCAAATCTTCGAAAGAGGTTGCCTTTGGCCGAGATAATAAATTCAAAATGTTGCTTTGAATTACTTGATGACAGAAAATACAGTTCCTCGTTAATAGTTGTACCATCGGATTATTCTCAAGAGACAAATTCACTCTTTCAACCCAAGTTCGAACAAAGTTTGCGTGATGAGATTACAGGACTGGAATTTCTGTAGCGCTATCTCAGAAACGACAAAACGAAAAAGATAAAATAACAATGCAGAATTGGTTTCTTTTTTTTTTGCATTACAGCTTAAACTACAGATTTCAACATACTCAATTCAAGTCATGACCTCAATCTAACATAGAAAATTTAATTTTCCTTTGGTTGCTGCAAACAAGCACCCCAAAAATTTTATCAGTTTGTGAAACAATATTACATTGAACATGTTGAACAGACGATGGAATTTTGTGACATGCATTTCTTTGATAGTCACGTGATGTGCGCGGTAATGGACGTAAAATTTGAAATGTGATGAAAAATTAGTGTTTATATGGAATTTTTAACCAGTGCTTAGTTTGTAACATTCTGATTGAGTGAAATATTGTGGACAAATGTGTTCTTTAATGGATAATGCCAAAAAATAGGAATATTAAGCGTAAAAAACGTAATAGTAGTGATGAATCCGAGAACAATAGCAAATACTTTAAAGAGAGAGGCCCGTCCGGGGAGTTAGAATTAGATACAAGTCTGTCATTGAGTGGTGTTTTGAGTGAGGCAAATGCTATTTTATATGGTGTTGAGGACACAGGTAACACTTGCAATGTTTTTTTAGACAACAGTTCTCCACAGAAGTCAGAAAAGTTGTTAGAGTCAAGTCAAAGCAACAAAGTAAATATGGCCGGAAATGAACCAACAAATAAGGATTTGATGATTTGTTTACAAAATATAAGTAAAGACATAAGTTCGAGGCTAGTAGCCGTAGAAAAAAAATTAGAAGGTCTAGAACAGCTGGAAAAGAGAGTGACAAGTTTCGAAAAGGAGTTAAAGAGTATTTGGACGGCCCTTGATGATCGAGTCAAACGTGTGGACGACAAAGTTGATAGGATTGAAAATAAGGTAGACGGGTCAGACATTAATATAGCAATGATAGCAAGCAGGGTAGAAACTTTAGAAAAGCAGCGACAGACTCTTCAAGATGATATGTCTTACATGAAGTCGCAGTCTATGCGCAACAATCTTGTGTTTACGAACATACCAGAGGGCAAATGTATAGTGTCTGATGATGATGATGATGATGGTGATTCTAGCGAAAGCGAAAATCAGGCAAATGGTGCAAGCAGTCATGTGTCTGAGTCTGAAGTTGAAGGTGAAATACCGAACGAAACGCCTGAACAGACAGAGGCAAAACTGAGAAAGCATTTGAAAGATGTTCTTAAGTTAAATAAGAAAACAGTAGACGCCATAAAATTTGAGAGAGTGCATAGAACGCCTAGTTATCCGGTTAAAGGCAAAGTGCGGGCAATTGTTGCCAAGTTTACTTATTTCAAGGACCGTGAACTTGTACGTAAACAATGGAGAAACCTTCAAGGTACAGGGTACTTCATGTTTGAACAATTTCCGAAAGAAGTATCAGATAAACGGCGTAAGCTCGTAAGTAAAATGAAGGAAGCAAGAGACAAGGGAAAAAAGGCATGGATAGCGTATGATACCCTGTATATTGAGGGAAAACCGGTAAGAGACTAGGGGTATGATGGGGATGAACTTAAAGTTATCTCCTGGAATGTTCACGGACTTACAAAAGAAAAACAGTCGTCACAAGAATTTGTAAATATAGTCTCTAATAATGATATTTGTTTTTTATATGAAACTTGGACAAATGCTTCCAGTAATATTTCATTAAATGGTTTTGTTTGTCATAATTTTTACAGAAAGTTTCAAAACCGCAATGCACGTAGATGCAGCGGGGGTATAGTTTTATGTTATAAGGATCATCTAAAAGGTGGAATTGAAATTATTAAAAACCACTTTGATACGATAATATGGTTAAAATTAGACCATAACTTCTTTAATACCGTTGAAGATATATATTTGTGTGGTGTTTACATTTGGGGTCAAGATTCGCCAGCTTATAATACTCTTAACGTTGACCTGTTTGACACGCTTGAAAATGATATATTTACATATAGTAATTTAGGTTCTGTGTTCATCTCTGGCGATTTTAACAGTCGTGTTGGAAATAAAAATGATTTTGTTATTTATGATGGCCTAAATTCATTATACGATGACCCAGATTATGTACCCGATAGTACATCTATACGGGCCTCTGTTGATAAGATACATAATAACCATGGTTTAAAGTTGATTGATTTGTGTAAATCATCCTGTCTTCGTATTATGAATGGAAGAGTAGGTAATACTGATCAGTTTACTTTCTTCGGACATAACGGTTGTTCAGTAATAGATTATTTATTGTTGTCTGAACGTCATTTTTCAATGATCACTGATTTTACTATACTGCCGTTCAATGAATGGAGTGACCATTCTCCTTTGTGCTTTAAGTTGCTTTGTAATAACAGATCACATGAGAAACATGATTACTCAAAAACTAAGTATAAATGGAATGACAGTTATAAAGAAGAATTTCGCTCAGGTTTAATTGCCAATCTGCCAGTTTTTAACCATATTGTTGATACTATAGATTGTTCTTGTAGAAAATCTGTAAATGATTGTGTAAATAAGTTTTCGGATATTATTCGTTCCGTAGCAGACCCATTATTTACAAAAACCTATGTTCACAAAAATGTTCCTTATTTTAACGTAGAATCTAATTTTAAAAATTCTGAATGGTTTGACAGCGATTGCAGATATGCACGGCGTTCATATTTAGAAGCGTTAAATAATTTTAATCACGAAAAAAATCAAAACAATAGACTTCTTTTATGTGAACGTAAACGGGTATATAAGAATACTGTACGTAAAAGGAAAAATGTATTTTATAAGAAAAAGATGAAAGAAATTGAAAATCTTAGTCCTACCTTTAAGAATTCAAACAGGTAGATATAACAGAAATCGAATTGTAAGAGAAGAAAGATACTGTCTGTGCTGTAATTCTTATGATATAGAAGATGAATTTCACTTTGTTTGTAAATGTCCGTGCTATACCGATGTCAGAAATAAATATATTAAAAGGTTTTATATTGTTAGACCGTCTGTTTACAAATATATACAACTTTTACAAAGTAATAACAAAAAAGAAATCATCGCTTTATCATTGTATGTTAAAGAAGCATTAACCATAAGAAATAACATTCTTAACGTTTTAAGCTAATTTGTTCATCCTCAAGGTCATTATTTACTGCGTATATTATTTTCTTTGTGTTTTCTTTGTATTTCTTTGTATTTTGCGTTGTCACGTTGACTATGTTGTTCTTTGTATATACATGTATTTATGTTACCAAGACAATGTACTTCGTACACGTCTAATAAACGTTCTGTTCTGTTCTGTTCTGTTCTGTATGATGCCATATATCCATATCAAGACACATTCAGTATATTTTTGAATTCATACATTCAAACTCGGAAGTTTAATGGATCATCTTTCTATTGATTTAAAAAAAACAACAAGCGTAATTATTACCGGTCATGCATCACAGGCCGTGAATCATATATGCGACTTAAAATTCTTTTTGCTTGCAATGCTGGCAGATGAAATATAATTATAAGTATGAAATGGTCACCTTGGAGCAAAAAAGCATGTTATTGACAATTTAAGAGAAAATCAGTTTTTTTCTTATTTTTAGTTGTTTTTTTTGCAAAATAAAACATGTGAAAGTAGATCTGTATGCAATAAACTTAAATTAAATTGAATTGAATTGGTTAGAAATACTAAGGTTGATGAGTCATTAACAAATGACTTTATTGCCAAATAAAATGAAACAAGTAATTGCAGCTTAAAAATGAGTCGGTGCAAAAACTATGGTAAGTGCACTTACGTGACTTTTTACACCAACGTTTTTCAGGTTGGTGCAAAATGTATTGTAACTGTAGTGAGAATACTTTTATTCCACACTCAGTTCATACTTACAGGCATATTTTTAATACTCAGTACAGTGTTGTCTTTCAGAAACCACTGAAAGATCAGTGTGATGTATGCGTTGGAAACAAGAACAAGCTTGAAAATAAAGAAAGTGTACTTAACCTATTTTGAGTGTCATATTAATACAAAATCTTGCTAGGGACCAAAAGTCGCGGATAAAGCCCTAACTGAGGCCAAAACATGTAACTGCCTGTTTTGTTTTGCAACAAGTGTTCACCCTTAGAAATTCATTTCAAGGATAACTGAATTATGCAAGAAAGTAGAAGTATTATAATTTGACTGTTGATTACCTTGGAGACCATGAGGCGTGGTGCTACATGTGGAATGAAACAGTTGCAAACAAGGGTTCAAGTGAAGTTTCATCTTGTATATTTAATTTTGTTAAAAACATGGTAGCCAGAGCCATGAAATCTGTACCAACATATTCTAATAATTGCTCCGGACCAAACAATTATCGCTACTGTGTTGTGTTGTCATGATGTGGTACACTATGAAACTTTTGTATTTGACATTCATCTCACACAAAGTTTTAGAAAGAGGTCATACCCAAAAAGTTCATTCTTGCATATCGTAAAACATCTCAATTTACACAACTTAAGAGTTTTTCAACAATTCTACAAATGAAACGTAGATCAAAACCATATCATGTCACAGAAATGAGCTTAAAGCGTACGAAATCAAACATAACAGACCTTGAGTCTGATACAAATGGGCTTAACGTTAGGTGGAGGGAAATCAGACATAGAATACGTTGACTGCATGATTATAAAGTATGATTTCGATATAGTAGTACACCTGGTTAGGTTTCAACCAAACTTGAGAAGAAGGTCACAGCTGCTCAAACTTTATTCCCTCACTGGAGACGTAAATCAACCAAAATTGCCAAGAGACAAATAAAATTATTTGTTTGCTTTTGCAAAAAAAAACCAACTAAATTCCATCAGCCTACCATAGCTTTTACGAGGACTTGCCTCACATGTAAAAAGGAACCACAAATATTCAAGTAACATATTCAAGTACACATACCTCTTTTTTCAGTCCGAAATTCACTGTGTTTCATTCAGAAAGGTCGATCTTATTAATATAATGCATATTTTTGTGCAAGAGAACTTCTGAATTTCGTGATGTCATTTTTGCTATTTTTTATTTTTTTTCATTATATAATTCCCTGAAAAGTTTGTTATTTAGCGATAGTGTAAGCTTTATGAATTCTCTTTTGCGCCAATAAATCAAATTTTGACGAATATGGCGTCTTGCACAAAAGTTTAACTCATACAGTATTGGTGCTGCACTATATAGACAGTCTTACTGACTATTTAGTATCTTAATTTTAAGCTGTTACTACAGTGTAAGTTGTGTATCATTTAAATAAATTGAACAGAAATTTTGGGTTAGTCTTCTTATATTCATAGTTCTGTTGTTTCAAATGTGGTTCTAAATCTGCAAAAACCCAATTTTAACCATAGTTTTGATATTGTTATCTTATAAACAATTTAAAAAATTGGCTATGAAATGTAGTAACTTGAACGCCGTTAAGTGCACTTACATCACTTTCATGCATTTAAAAAGTATCAGAAGGTTTAAAGAATTAAACAATTAAATTTAAACAAGTCAGTTACTGGCACTGTCATCTTACGGTGAAAGTTCTTGATCTATTCTATAATTTTATTGTAGTAATATGTATAGTATAAACTGAAATATGTTCGTGAGTCTTAAGCGATGCGGCGGTTAGTGTTTACAAGTAGCTGCTACAAGCATTTTACACAAGTTGTAAATATTTTAAATGAATGTATTCATCAACCTCATTAAAATGCTCCAGTGTCAGTTCATATTGAACTGATTGTGTTAAAGCTTCAAACAATTTTGACTTATTATCAAGAAAAAGAATCACGTGTAAAAGAAGTAAGAGATAATCTTCAGAATAGACGACGGTAAAAGGTCTGAGTATGTGACCGATGTCGTTTCGGTCGATTGTTGCTGAGCAAAACAATTATTTCAAAGACGTCAACTATGTCTAAATTGTCTTCTGTTTGTTTCATCTAGAAAGCGAATGACAATTATGGCAACATCGTATCAGATTCTAAATTTGCACAGCAAATATCAATACTATTTGGAATTTTAGCAGCCATAATCGTTTCAGATTTCAAATTTAATTTGCAAATTACAAAGGACTATCTCATATGATTTAGAAAAAAGTTATTTATGCTGTCTGTTTGAGACAACCGACGTCTTACACCCTAACGATTAGGAGCAATCTTTAAAAGTATGCAAGCATGACGAACAGATACATGTGTGACAGCAACAACGCTAAAATATTCTTGAAGGAAAGAAAATAATATTACACGTATTAAAAAAATGATATCAGCATTTTATCTTTAAAAATGATATTCTTCAAAGGTAACAGTAATTGTTATTATTTCCCAGTCATCCAGTTCCACGGTAATCAACTGGCAGCCGAATTTATATTATGCCTGTGATCAGATTATGTTAAAAACTTGTAGCTAGATCAACTATAACTTTTACACTTTTGGAAAGGTTCTTGTTTTTGTTATTTCTAACAAACATTAATAATGTGATTTTCAATTTTTATTTCTTTTTAAGCACATAATCGCTATAGCACCTGAGAATTGCATTTCATTTTGTGTCAGGTCTCAGGAGATATGCACCATTCTTAATTTGATAAGTTTATATGCAAGAGATCTTTAGAATACCTTTTTAATCACTGGTAACGACGCCATATATAAAGGCAGTTTGGAGTGTTGTTGTTGTTGTTTTAAATAGTTAACCATTGTCAAATATCATACCACGGTTGATACCAGGTACACCTAAATACTCAACGTAATACTATGTGTATCATTCATTGTATAACTGTCTTGCACCTTTTCTTGTTGTAAGTGAGACCTATTCGGCAATGAATCGATGTCATCTTTAATCCTATATTTTTTCTCGCAATCTCTTAAAAAAATAAAATGCACTTTTAATCTCTCAGTAACGACCTTGCAATATCAGAATATATATTGTTTACATACAGATAAGAACACACTGCTTGGTGGAGGCTGTTTTCGTAAACTGATGAATGTGAATGAAATAAACATAATTTGTTAGAAATTCCTAAGATATGAACAACTGCAATAACGACGAGTACATTTGTTATCTACACGTTCCAATTCCAAACAAAAACACAAAGTTATACAGATAACCACATGCAGGTTACATCCGCAATCCTACGAACACAACTTTAAACATAAACATCAATGACATAAATGTAGGTTATAAGATAAGATTATACCTTCACTTTATCATATGCTTTTGGTACCACTAAAATATCTTTATACTAGAACTGTGTCCAAAGGACACGGATGCCCCCACTGTGCAGATGTGCTCGTAAACAAGAGCAGCTTCATTTAATGTCTACAAAATTCTGTTCTTATCATAGCATTTCAGTTGAAATTTCCTCAATTCATGTATTAATGATAAAAAAGTCACCTAACTCTTGAGGCATCATATTTGGTCTCTTTACAGATGGAATACAATATTAGTGTCTGAATAAAACTGAATTTTGAAACACATGTATGGTCTCCTAAAACTGCAGGAACACAATGCTGTGATCAGAGAAATATGTTGGGTATACAGTTACTTTTGGCTGTGGCAACTCATTTTTTACATAGACAAGATCAATAGTAGATCCACTTAAGTGTGTTGGTAATGTCAGTTACTTTACTTACTTCCATCTACACATTAAGGTTGTTCATCCCTGGAAGTTTAAGCAAAATCTGCCATCCGGTTTAAGAGGAGTTGCGTTCACAAAATTTCTACATAGTATATAGTGAAAAAATCAACAAAGGGCCATAATTCTATTAAATTCGGTCGCAGCGAAAATTCCTTCCTTTACTACCATTTACACATTAAGGTTGCTCATCCCTGGAAGTTTAAGCAAAATCTGCCATCCGGTTTAAGAGGAGTTGCGTTCACAAGATTTCGGGACGTACGGACAGACGTACGGACGGACGGACAAGTGCAACGCTATATGCTCCCAACTTTGTGGGGGCATAATTAGCGTGAACCTATTATTTTTATTTTTTCTTAATGTTTTGTTTAGTCCTCAAAGTCTGTTCTTAGAACCTTATACGTTACTTATGCGAAAACATTGTCTGAAATGAAATTTAAGTGATAATTTAGCGTTTCCCCAGTAATATTGTGATAACCCATCTTGAGAGAGAGAGGGTACAATCTGTTATTGCCAAAAGACATGTCTACCATCCACCTTTGATAAAATTTTGACTTAATGAATTAGCCACGATAAAAACACTACGGCTAAACTGATAGAAATAGAAAAGACTCTTTTTATTGATATTTTAAATAAGAAATAACAGTAGCAAAGAATGCATTCGAAAAAGCAATTAAATGCGATGTTAACAACGGAGTGATTGTATTGTACTGCTTATTCTAAAAGGTGAGATTATCTTTACTAGTTTGCAAAAAAATGCATTTTTTGTTTCAGATATCTTGAACAATATTACATCCGGTAAATGGAAGTAAGTATATACCGCAGGTAATTATTGATACAGCTCACTTTGAAATCGGTCACTTTTTTATTTATTTTGCAATCCCGTTTCAAACTAAGGGAAGGTGCCAAAGCAATGTTTGATGATTTAAGTGCTGCATATGCTCATCACAATATGTCATATGTAACAGTCACGAGATGGTTTAAGCGCTTTAAAGATGGCAATGAGTCAATTGCAAGTGCACAAAGGGAATGGAGGTCAACAAGTGCAAGTGACCCAAAACAATCCAAAAAGTACAAAATCTTTTTTAAAAAGGATGAAAGTTGACAACGCTTAAGATAGTTAGAATCATCTTTTAAAAGGTGCGCCATGAAATAATTCTGATATATAGTACCGATGTTAGAAGCTGATGACGTCTGAAATATTCAGTTTCAAAACTAACCTAAATAATAAAACACTAAATACGTATAAAGCATATTGAAAGTATCAAGATTTAGTTACGTAATTCTGAGGTGAAAGAGCATCTCACGCTGGCGTGGGTAAATAAATCATTATTTCCGGTAGCAGAGAATGTAAACTATTGTGTACGAAACAGATGGTTAAGCCACCAGATAAAAATAGAACAGAAATTAGTTCAGAAACAAAAGAAAGGTGAAAACTTAGATACTGTTTTGTTTTCATAACAATTACAGAGATTTTTTCCTAAACGTTCACTTGGCTTATCTAACTGTGTGTGAAAGAGAAACTAACAAGGAGAACCTGTTAAACAAGAAATATCTTCAAAAAAGTTGATCGGTGTAAATACAGTACACATTTAATATCAATAAGTATAGTTTCTGGACACGTGCAAATATTAAACGATCGAATGTCCTATTTCCATATAAGTTTAGGCTATAAACAAAAAATATAGAGTTTAATGATAAAATGTCAGTATTCATTTCCAATGGAACAAACATTTCGTCAAAACGTTATGAAATTTAAAATGCGACTTTATCAATTTTATTACTGCATTATTTTTAGACGAAGTTTATAAGTAACAATTATTTAGTATGCCCTAAAGTTTCAGAACAGCAACTCTTTGAACTTAAGCAAACTTCTTTCTTCAACTGAAAATTTTGTATCTAACAATTTCATTCATTACAGATGTAGGTCAAAATCGATTTCATACAGCCGAAAAACAGGTGTTTGAGCTACTGTGCTGAACAAATCGCACAAGTTTCAGCTATTTTGTTCCTCGACGCAGCTGTCATAATGAGTATCTTAAGTTTACATCTCTTTGGACAATGTGACTTGGTACAGTAGGAGAGTATTGAAAAAGGTCGAAAAAACATTGGCAGACATACAGGTCTTAAAATAGAGCTCGTATATTTAACTTTACGCTTTATTCTCGACGAACATATATTTTTGCCATCAGCTGATAAAGTTTAATCGAAATATCACTCACCTGGTCAATACTGAGGCTCCGTCGAAACACCCGTACCTTCGCAAACTCCCACACGACGATTCGGATACAATAACTATACAATAATATTGTAAACGTTATAAAAACTTACAAGACAGCTCATAAACATTGACTGAAGATTAAAACATCCTGTGAAATCTGGTGGACACTTTTTGGATTCAACCTGCTGTAAACCGGACACCTTTAAAAGTCCAGGGATCTTGCAATCAGTACCCCATTATCTATCTCTTCTTTCGTTTGCACCTGTTCACATTATTCTCAATTGTAGTGTTACAACCAATACCACCAAGATACATTTGTAAACGATTCTCATAACTCTTAGCCCGACCTTGCACAGGTCCCCATCTAGTAATTTAGAATAACCTGAGGGTGTTGATAGGGTAGTGCATTTAAGCAACGTTAGATTTGAATGACAATATTTTGCATGTAAAATAAAATAATTTTTATTTTGGATTCAATAAAATCTTTCACTGTTTATCCCTCGCCAAGCAAACAGCGTTCAATATTTTGGTCGTTTGTCTTTGATTTAAAACTACTATATTTCGCAACCAAGAAGACAATTGCAGCATATTAATTTTACCATTTACTTTAAACACTTACCTTTAAAACATCTTGACATTATATTGTATTATGGTCTGTTTTGTTATGTTAAGGTAATTAGATATGCTATGGGGCAATGGTTTCTACACAGACGTATTGTAAAGATCAGGTTTCATGTGGTCAACATAAAACAGGGAAATGACAAAAATAAATGGTTAAAGATACAATCTGGAAGTCATGAGGAATTTCATCCAGTCATTTATAACATTATATCTACTGTGATATGAATAATATGTACAAATGGATCAGTGGAGAGACACGGAACAAATAAATATTTGACAAGATTCATTTTGTAAAATAATATAGTCGATTAAAAAGTATCATATTATTTTGATAAAACAGAGTAACACAATTCAAAACAAAATTGTATGTAAAAAGCCAATCCTGTAATAAAGTAGCTTTTAGACAACATAAACTACACAAACCTGTGATCGACATCTGCTCAACAAGGGAGATGAAACAGTCATTTCTTGTCCTGATTTCTTCTGTGGTTATTATTGCACACCATGATGCTGACAAAAAGCTGACATCTTCAGCAATCAGCGTACAGTTTTAGAATTACATTAGCCGCAAGTGACATTTACAAATGAAACTTACGAATTGACAAATCGCGATAAAAACCAGAACACTTCTCCGTAATATAAGTATACACTGTTTCATCTAAAATGCACATAATCATGCATTGTGACACACTCATATTGAGTTTCGTTGAACCAATCATTGTCAAAGAAAATAACGTGCATGTCTATGGCATTATTATAAAACTTAAGGGTTGAACCTACCGCAATGGATAACCGCATCTGTTCAATATAGGCATACATATAAACTACGTCATAGGGTAATGCCCCTTATACTGCCCTTAAGGGCATCATGCAGTATAGTGGCGACTTTAGCGTCTATTGACAAAGACTATGCAGCAGAACGTATGGAGCCGGAGATTTTCGGACGTTCCTATTCTGCGGCCCTGCTATCCTATCTTCTGCCCCATTTGCGACCCTAGTTTACACAGTGTGCAATCATTAAAATTCTCTTAATGCTGATTATCGATAATTAAAAATGAAAGGAGCTGCATTCTTTGTATTGAATTTGAGATTGGCAAATTTTGTTTGTATTTTTTTGGTAAATGATGTTTCTAAATTTAACAGAGAAATTGATTGTATTTAATACATAATTTTGCATACTTTTTAATAAAGACAGCAATAGAATTGAAATTTATTTACTGCACGTACAACAACAGACTTACAATCCAGAGCTTGGTGTTTCTGGCGTAGAAACACGTATAGCACTTCTAGAAACTATAAAAATGAAGCGTCATTTTAAAAAAATGCTTAGAACGTAAACAAAACTTAACAAATCTCTATGATTCAGAAAAAAAGTCTATAATGTTAGCAGACGATGTGAACGTTGTTAAAATAACTGTGTTTTGCTCTTCCTTTTTGAGATATTTATCGGTACCGGTTGCCCATATAACCGAGGCCCCATGAAGAAGTTAGTTATTTTAGGGTGTTAGGGAAAGTGCAGTGTACAGAAAGCAGCCAATTCCGAGATACCACTGGTTCTTTTTCATGTTCAAGGTATAGGACTGATACATGGGAACTCAGTTCACTGTCTCATGCGAAGAAAAAAGGTAATGTTAGTGGAGGAGCGGGGATCGAACTGGCGATCACTGGATAACTAGAGCACTGCTTCTCCAGGATGCCGGCTTAAAGCAGCTCGTTCAAACAGACTAAGAAATTGATTTTAACTATCTGTGTGCATTACTTCTATCAACAGTACAAGACACGGAAGCTCACAAAAATAAATCTTGGGTTATTTTGCTTTACTTCAAACATGATTTAAATTTCACCTCTAAACATCCCTATCAAGACTTCAGTTTATTTAAACAATTAATCTGAAACTTGATTGAGACTCTCAGATTGAATTCGTTCAATAAATCTACATCTAACTTCTATTTTCTGTGTAAGAGACCGAGTGGTGTCACGTAAAATTTTGTAAACAAGCAATAGAATTCATTTGAGACAAATCATAGGTACTCTGGAAAATGTTTTCCCTTTGAATGGAGTTATTTATTGTTATATTTAGACGGGTACAGGTATATTGGTGATAAACCGATAGGTAACACTGTTTGGCATGGTATTACAAATGGTAGGGTGTCCTCACTGTAAAAGGAAGACGCTGGGTTCAAGTCCCGGTCGAGCCACGATTTTTTCACCACCTGATTCAGTTATCAGTGACAAAAAGAGTTACATTTCATCCGTCAGCTTTAATAAAAGGACATCTGTTTGAAATAAAGTGATCCACAGATTCATTCTTGTGAACTTTGCACCTTGTGTTGGTTATATAATAGTTCGGAACATTTATCCATGAAACGAATGCCTGTGCCGAGACATGTGAAGACGCCAAATTGCGGAACGTGTCACTTATATTAGTACAGCAAGCACCTGCCTCGGGGATCCCGTATTCAATATTTAACCGGATTTTCCCAAGTGTGCGTTTACGAAAATTTGCATTTTAGGGTGCAATGTGATGCAAGCCGAGCTTTTTTTATGCCTCCACCATGATAATGGGCATGGGCATTAACATAGATGTTCATGTCCGGCTCATAACTTTGTCGCTCATGGATTTCGTAATACTTTGGCATAAGCGATCATCATATACAGTCGACGTGTCACGTGCAAAAAATATGTTGCTCACTTAAAGGTCAAGGTCACAGTGGACACTTGAAGTTTTAGCTTATTCCTTTGGATAGAGTGAAAAAGTTGTTTGTGTTGTGCATATTGGGATTTCAAAAAAATGTATTTATTTATAACGACACATCCTCGCCATGATAATTTCTTATTTCTTGCCCATAATTTCAACACTTTCAGCATGCCCATCATGTCATTTTAGTAAGGTAGCAGATGTTAAACATGGAATTATCACACAAGGCAGGTGAGCAACAAAGAACATACATGAATGTAATAGACATTTGTAGTGGGCTGCATGTATGTGTGCTTTGATAAAATTATTATATGGACGCAACGGAAATAACAGCAGATTGCTGCGTAGGTTTCATCCCTGACCATTTTGTTGCCTTGATGCAATCTCTTAAAGGATATTAGAGAGACTGAAGATTTTATTCTTGTAAGAGACTGCTGAAATTGTCTTTGTAAATGCACCACTTACCTGTTCATTTAGAAAAAAGTATTTTGATTTTTTTCAAATTAAGCATGCTATTGAGTTTGTTATGCAGATACTGTTATTTCTGTCTACAGTGCATTTAGCTTGGCTTGCTTTTAGATACATGCATGTTATGTAGGTAGATACAGTGGAGAGGCTAGTGTTTAAAACAGCAATTATCATTTCCATAAAGTTTAAAAGCCTTGCTTATGCTGTCTTCTAGAAGGGCTAATATGTGACAATTGTTAGAAAGGTAAATACCTGATATCTTTGCCTTGTCATAATTTATGCCATATTTACATGTTTGCCCACAATGTAGATTTACCAAGTTTGTGTCCAGTGCCATTTAACGGGGACATCTGTGGACACATTTCTAGTTTAATCAGAAAACAGATTCTTCACCAACAGTAACGAGGGAGAGAAGAAAAGCTTTTTTATTTCTGCTGTTCAACTGTTAACTAGCTGTTTTAAACAGACTTGTTAAAATGTGAAAACAAAAATGCAAAAATCAGTGGTTTCATTTCAAATGTGTAAGTGAATAATATAATGTACCCTGGAAATGTAAAGCTTGTAAAATATGAAGTTAATCTGTTGTTCTCTTTTAATATTTTCTCTTTTTCTCTCTATTTACGATACGTTTATTACTTTCAAATAAAAAAAATAGATCGCAGTTGCGTCCACAAAGGTTATATTTTGTATTCATTATACCCTGTATTTGTAAAGTCTTATAATATTATTTGTCGTAATAAAATTATTTGTTTACTTTGTTTAGACTCTGACAATGTTTAGTTACATGGACAGAAATATTAAGAGAATATCAATATCGTAAGAAATAGTGCATGCAGATATAATCACATGTATCATTCATTTATTGGGCAGAACCCATTGGATGCTTGTTAAAACAGCCAACTTGTTTTCTTTGTCCCCGGTGGTATAACGCATTATTAATGTATATCATTGGCTTTTTTGTCTGAAACGGAAAATATTTAATAATGTAAAGAAGAACTTAACATGTTCAAAGCAAATATGCTCAAAGAAAGTGTTCATTTGTAATAAATATCTATAAAAAGTGTACAACTACAGCAACTCTTTTTAAGACCAATACAAATGCATTGAATTATATGCTATGATTGGAACTTTTTACTGAGGCCTTGACAATGGGTGACTATTTGGGAAGAATCATTTATATTTATGATTTTGAAAGCAGGTTTGCCTCTTTGAGGTATCAAATTGACAAAATGCTTGTCTTTGGCTGAGAGAATAAATGTCGTTTTGAACTCGATTATAGAAACTACAATTCGTCATTTATTGTTTTTACAGAGGATTCTCCTCCAGGGGAAAAATCGCTTTTTCAACCCCATTTTGAACAAAGTGTGCGTGCTTTGATTGTATTACTGAAGATTCTGTTGTGCTATTACAGTTACGAGATGAAACAAAGGAGATAAAATAACAATGCGTTATTGCTTTGTTTGACTCTTTCCCTGAATTCTTTCAACTTTAACTTGAGATTTCTTCGTAAAAATCAAGCGTCACGAACTTAACCTTAATCGTTAAATTTTACTTCCCTTTGTTAAAAAAAGACAGATCGGTCGGTTCGCGCAGAGATCTTACATTGAACAGGTAATGGATTTAAATCTGTGTAGTTTTGTGAATTGTGCTGCTTAATATGAGGACCTTATATCAAGACAAATTCTGATTCAGCGTCTTAAAGAAACAACAAAAACAAACAAACAAACAAAAACAAAAAAACAGAAACATATCAGTGTCATTTCAGCAAAGGTTTATCAGTACAATTACATTTTTTTATAAGGTATTACGTCTGTTGTTTGCTTATTATTTTCAGTGTTCCTTTTTTCAAACAAAATCGATTACAAAGTTAAGCACATGCATTTTGCATTCTCAAATCTAAGTTGTAAAAAATAGAAAGAAGTTATGCACTTTATCCCAGAATGAATCAGGAACTGTGAATTTCAGCTGGTTATTAGCATTTGAACGAAGTAGTAAGGAGACGTTATTTTCAAGATTACTAACAGATACGATCTTAAGTTAATGACTAGATGGAGTTCTTGTAGTTTTTTCAAATGAAAAGAAACGAAAATGATTAGTGAAAACATCTGTCAGTAAAGATAGTGTCGGTCTCATTTTATTTCGTATACAACATAACACACTGACCTTTAATCTAATGATTTTTTTAATCATTAGTATTATTATATTATTATTAACTTCACTTTTTTGGTTATAAAAAATACTACTTTCCAGGACGAGAATAATTTAAAATGAACGTAGCAGATTAAACATTTATACAAAGGGAAAGCATTATCGGCGTTCTCATGTCATAGAAGTGATATTTGATAAAGTTGTTTTTCCAGAAAATCTTTTTTAAATGTAGCTTCTTCAACATGTAGAAAATTCTGTATCCTTCATGCATGAACACAAAAGAAACCAACAAAATAAAATTGTTTAAATACACATGAAAATACTCACACGGAATATCGATAAATATGCTGACATCATTACTTAATATGTACTAATATGAAAATGTATAAAATACATTTGGTTTGAATGAGAGCCGCCAAATGATATACAAAATTTTGTCCATATCTTCTATGATTCATGGAAATATCCTGAAGGAAAACGTGACGTGAAAACACAACACCCAACACATTGTTTACCATACTAGAATAAGTTGTAAATGTCTGAACCATGGTGATGACTCCTATGCAAAGGAAGACTGAAGACGATGCAGTACAGGACCTGGATTTGTTTCAATGTCACCAGCAAGAAAAAGTAGAGGTGACATTAGAAAAATACAACAAATACAATACGTTGCCACACTACTTGTTGAAAACAATGTTTCTTATTCAACAGCCGCAGATTTCCATGCTGTGACGGGTAAAAAAGATTTCTCTGGCCCGCCAAGACACAAAATGTATGCCCATTACTGATATCTATATGCCTCACGACAGTTGACCTTATCATTGTTACTGTATAACTGCACGTAAAACAATTTCAGCTGTAGCTGTTTCTAAGAAATTTAACCAGTGCGATGACATTAGGTATATACTGTTTATTTCTATCTCCAAGGAATTCACAGAGTTTTCTGTCTCCAAGAAATTCATGAGTATCCATGTCCAAGATATTCAAATGTATGCTTTAATGTACATTAAATTTGCGATGACTCAAAATAGTATGAGGGATCGCCCTTTTGTCGAGTCATCGCAATCTGTTCGAGTCATTGCATGTCGTGCCAGTTTGAACTTTCTCTGGATAACACTTGATCTAACAACTCTACTGTATCTTCAAGATAAAAAGTGCACTTAGTTCCTGTTAAAACTGCTATGTACACTAAAGTCTAATTTTTGATTTCTGTACACTAGTTATAATGATAATAATAATAATAATACCCGGAAATAATAAACGTCAAAATCCCGGATGTCGAACAATCTCAATAGCTAAATGCCGGGTTTGAAAGTCCGGTAAGCAAGCAAAACGAAAAATAGTATGCTATGTTTACTGCGTCATTCTCTCTTCTGATACGTTCATTTATATGAAACACTTTATTTCACTTCTGTTCCTTTTAATTTTCAATGATTTTAAGTTTATAACCCGTTATTTTCCTTTTGAAGTTGACCACAGACTGGGGCGAATAAGGGGAGATAACACAATCTTATTGCTTTCCGATTATTTGCAGTACGCACATTGACCACTTTTTACCATGTCAAATGACGCTTACGATTTTGATTGGCTAAATTCAGGTCACGGATTGCTGACATGGGCGAAGTCGCTCCGCCAACGGTTTTTTTTGGTGAAATTCAGAATAATTATGGCCTACAGGCATACATCTTTTATATTCATAATAAATTACTTTATTAAGATTAAGTTTTAACACTGCTGTAATCGGGCTTTCAAAATTCCAGACGTTTCATACTGATCTACTTTTTAGTGTACTTGTACTCAATGTTGGTAAAATGCCGAATCCGTTGAGTAAAGAAGAAAACAAGTCCGGCCGCAAACTGACTGCAAGAAGCCTGGCGGCTCAAAAAAAAACAATTTCCTTTCAAAGGACACCCTAAACAATGTTTTATTCCAATGCTATCTGCAGCTTTTAATTTGCATTTCAAATAAAAAAAGTGAAGTATTGTTTTCCGCACTTAAACGTTGGATTCAAAATAAGCGTTCTTTATAAAGGACTGAAGGTACAGTCGATACTTTGGACTTAAGGAGTGTGAACGCAAAAAGTTATGGAAAGGGCTAAACTTTCCTTAAGACTTTCTGTCAAACTAATGGTTGGATATGCTGATTAACAAATGTATCAGCCTAGCATGAAGTTTCCATACATTCTTTGATACAGAACTTCCGTTGACTTAAGTGGTACACTTAAGCAGCTGTCTAGAAAAATAACTTACTGAATTTAACAGCATTAGAATTTTGTGTGTGTGATTTTTTTCTTTACATTACAGGGATGCTTCCTGAAAATGCTTTCTGAGTACACGACACACTGGAACTTGCGCAAAACAATGGCAATTTCTAGGCTATTTGTGGAAAGAAACCTCAGAGAAATTTTTTCGCCGGTAACAATTCAAAGGGTTACCTCAAAAACTACGCAATTCCTGTGGGGCATGAATGATACCAACTTAGGCGGAACTTTTAGTGCGCATATGATAGGCTGTCTTCAGAGGTAAAAATCAGCATGCTGAAAACCATTTTCGAAAAAACTTGAACTTACGGAAGACTCCCGGCCGCCATTATCCGTGCATCGAAACTTAAACAAAGTCACGTGATTCCCCACCGTATGTTTTGTTTGATAAAACAGTTGAAAGAATGTAACTGACATTATTGTATAGCTCCAAAGCGTTATTCAGTCTTCATTGATGACCGAATTTGTTGAGGTAGAAAATAGAGTAACCAATTTGTCTTACAACATAATGAGACTGTGTATTTCACAGATAATACGGGCGTGACAATCTGTTTAAGATTTCAACTTTAATATGAAATGCTATTACTCAGCCTTGATTTAGGCGAAATAATGGAAGTAATTGACTTCCAAGAAACAGAGTTATTTTAAGATGTTGTCAATTTTAAAGTCGGTGCAATAATGTGTTTTAAAGTTTGACTGATGTATTTGTTATTTTCGAAAGGCGAGAAACATGGCAGCAGCTTGCTACTGTCATTGTGTTTGAAACAAAAGAAAAAATATTACTGAAGTGGCTAAGCCGATAATCATTCTGCTGGTGTGATGTGTCTTGATGCGTCTGGTGTGGTGTGTGTGGATGCACCTGGTGTGGTGTGTATGGATGCACCTGGTGTGGTGTTTGTGTGTGTGTGTAGATGCGCCTAGTGTGGTATGTGTGGATGCGCCTGGTGTGGTGTGTGTGGATGCGCCTTGTGTGGTGTGTGTAGATGCGAAATGAAAGGGAAATGAAAATTAAAAAAAGAAGTTCTTAATTCTATAGTATGAATTTAATGTAGATTTAATCATGTGTTGCATTCTTGGAATTTAACCTGGAACTCAGGAAATGTATTTAGGTCTTTCTTTCACACATAATAATTATTTTATTAAAAATATATTTGTAAAGAATCTTGGATTCATATGCTATAACAAGCTTTTACGCATTATAAAGTTTTTGCTAGTTAGGTTAAATTGATATTTGACAACTGATTTCGATTTGTTTTTTTTAATTTTCTGTGCAAAAAAGGGACAAGTGATCGAGTGACCTGATACTTTTCCGAGGTTAGAATCTTGATCGTGCTTCCTTTGCATGCAACATTGTTGAGTTAATAGGTGGAGTAAATTCATCAAGACATTTTGTTCTTGTTAGTTCTGATATTAACCTGTTGGGACAAGTGTGAGGTTTGTGCACCCTAGAACCTGGTTTAAACCCAAATGGCAAATGTTTTTCCACTGAGTGTTCCAAGGCGGTAACTCCTCGGATTCGCATTTTGGTTAATTGTTTGTGGTGTCTTTTTTAATTGATCTATAAATTTAGACTGTTTTGTATATTCAGTATTACCATTTATTTCTGTGTCTCTTATATCATATAATTTTCTGATGTCTGATTATGTTTCAAACTTTCAGACATTGTAGTACACTCATGTAGTTGAATGGTAAAGCAACATTGATTTAACACCATGAAGTACTAAGAGGAGTTCTGAGTTAAAATCTTAGCAAAGGTCTGTTTGCTCCACGACAGTTATTTCAAATGTATTTTATATGGAATATATACATGCACTTTTAATTAAAAATGTCATTGCCGTTGCCAAAAATATCTTAATATTTCGCTTAAATGAAATAAGTTGTCGTTTAAACGAAATAATAATGCTATTCCGTTTAATCGAATCATTATTTCGTTTAAACGGCATTTCGTTTAAACGAATTATTATTATTATTATTGCTTCTTTTTTGTAGCTAGGAATCTGTCAAATTTTGAAACATCATATAGGGTATTCTTTAGAGTGATTTAATTTTCTTTCCTAGCTAAAAACTGCTGAATGTCGTCATTTGACAATTCCAGAAGCGAAATAATGGTTAACTACTGAGCTCTGTCAGCTCCTAAAACAGGGGTTTCAGTGACTGAGTTTATTTCTTGAAAGCCAATATCTTCATTTAAATTTCCTTCCTGCATTTCAGAAGTTTTCAGTCATTTCAATGTTTAGACCAAGACCATCCAAGAATACTTGTTGATTTATTTCTATCACTTTAGCTGAACGGCTTGGATGCACTAGCAATTGAATGAGCTAAAAAAGTCTTCCCCTATTAGCTCAAAGTTCCTTAAATTAAATCCTCGCTCATTTTATTGATTTTGCAGTTTAAAACTTATCTGTGTGTCTGTGGGGGGTGGGGGGAGTTTGAATATAAAATATAAACGGGCGATTTATGATAAAGGAAGTTTTGTAAGCTCTTATTAGTTACAATGGCATGGTATAAATCAAACACAAGTCTGAAGTTGGTCTAATAAATTTTATTGTAAGCCAGTAATATAGTTTAACATCTCTCATTAAGCAATAAATAAATGACGTCTGACGTCGTTTGTAAAGCGTACACAGCTAAAATATATTCAGGAAGTATTTGCCTAAATCTCTTAAACACGAAATTATTTTAGGGGATGTATTATATATAGATTCTACATTACTGCATGTCATGTAGTGTATTGCGTTCTCTTGCCAAGACAATTTAAGAAAAGATTTAAAATTTTCAATACGAGCTACTACACTTAATGGGTGTGTTTTTTTCTTTCTTTTTTTGTTTGATGTAAAACAATAAAATTATTTAACCCAGTCCGCTTCCGTCTGAATTCAGGTGAATTAAGATGGTGATCAGTTTCATTAATGTTGTACACAAGAGCGGGCAATTAATTTGGAAAGATTACAAGTTAAACCAAACTGTCCGTGTGTAAGATTTTGTTTTAGTCCACAACAGCTGTTCACCAATTAATTCACACTTAAAGAACTTATTCCTGTTGCTCGATTTGAAGGAAACACCATGTCTCTTCATTGATATATGTAACGAAGTGCATAAATCATGTCTAAGACCATAACGCTATGATAAATGTACTCAAATTTGGTATAAAACCATGTTTTTTGCTCACTTTTTACCGTTTTTTACAGAATATAGATATACCATGCCATTTAAACTATACAGCATCGTGTTGCAAACAAGTTGAATTGTTTGTTCTTAAATGCTTACTGTTTATCAACGTCAACAACCAATTAAAAATAACTATCGAATCAGCTTATACACATGATTGAAATCATTTGTTAAGAGAAATTTGTTGAAAACCAAAATAGGTATAAATAAGAATTTGTCTCAGAGTTGTATTGATATACGCCTAACCTTTTGGATAGACTTTGTATAGTAAATTCCAATTAAACAAATCGGTTGTAATTAAACAGAAAAAATCTCTTTTAATATCAGTCTTACATTAAACTTTGCAAGAAATGGCTACGATATCTTAATGAGAGTCATAATGGGACACAATTATATATCTTTTGTTAATTGTAACGTTTTAACATTTGATAAGCATATTTTTATTTTAAGGTAAAAAAACTGTAAAAATAGTTAATTAATGTGCAAAAAACATAAACACGCCATTGTTATTAATAAGTCAGGTTGTTTTCTTGAAACTAGGGACATGCCAAAGTATTTTCTGAAGTTTATTTATAGAGTAGGTTTTTTATAATAAGTGAAATAATGCATTTGAGATAGTGCATGTAATTTCCTAACAAAGCTGTGTTGAAGGAGTCCAGTATGCCAAATTCATAAGAAAGATGATTGCTTTAATCAAAGAAAACTATTTTACGAGGAAAGACTGTCCAAGAAACGTTATACTCGAATAAGCATTTTGTTATCGCAATGAAAAAAAGACTGGTTCGAAGTTAACATGTCCCTATAATTTTTACTACTCTATAAAAGTAGGTTTTTTATGCCCCCGAAGGGAGGCATATAGTTTTTGAACTGTCCGTTCGTCAGTCCGTCGGGCCGACCGTCCGTCCATCCGTCAGTCCGAAAACTTTAACATTGGCAATAACTTTCTTATTAGTAAGTGGATTTACTTCATGCTTGGACACAACCCCTCTTTAGACAAGACCTTTACACTGACTTATAATTATTTGACCTTGACCCGTGATTTACCTTCACCTTGAAGATCCAATTGTCTAAAAACTTTAACATTGGCAATAACTTCTTTATTAGTTAGTGGATTTACTTCATACTTGAACAAAACACCCCTTTGGACAAGGCCTTCCTACTGATCTATATTTGTTTGACCTTGACCCCTGAATAACCTTGATTTTGAAGATCCAATTGTCCAAAAACTTTAACATTAGTAAGTGGATTTACTTCATACTTAAATACAACAGCCCTTTGGACATGACATGCCCATTGACCTACATTAATTTGACCTTGACCCCTGAATGACTGGTTCTCAGATCAAAGTTCAAAGCACCACTTTGTCATCTTACAGTGACAGTTCTTGTTTCTTTTAACTTGAAACATATTATTCCCTTAAGGTTTGGTTTGCTCTGGTTTCATTGAAAAAAAAATCCGACCTATATTAGAGTAAAATTGCCGACTAAATTATAACTATATTCAGTTGCTTCGTTCAGATGCTTAGGATATCTACAATAGAGCCACTTATTTTTCTTCTTATTCAAGCGCAAAACATGCATGAAGACCAAAATTTTCCTATAAAATCTTGTCTTTTTTATTAAACAACTTGAACAACTAATATGCCTGTTGCGTGTCGCTGGTCTGTAAGTCAACAATTCACGGTCTACGTGACCTAATCTTTTATATTGATTTGATTTCAAAGACTCCGAGGTTTGATGTCCTGTTACATTTAAAGAATTCAGAAAAGTAGCATATTCAAGACATTATCTGAGTTGTAAATGCTACATGTAAACGTAGTTAGAGCTAAAAATTGAACATTTCCATTTTATGTCTTACACAAAACGTTTTAGATAAACGAGCTACGAAAACACACAAAATGTCACAAATGAACCTACAAATTGAAAATGCTATAAGTAAGAAAGAGAAAGATTTTAAGATTCACTGATAATTAACAGACAAAATGACAAAAAAAAAGAGTTTCCAATTAATTTGAAATTACCAATTATATTTTATATTATTTTTTTCTTAGAAGATAACTTTGTATAATAAATCATTTTCTTTTGAATTTTAATGAAAACAATAAATACGGAATTCTTCAGGTCCGATCGGTGGGTTCTTGGCAAACAAGATAAATGAGAATAATATGCAATGAAATTTATGTTATACAGAAGAATGGGCAATAAATCTGGAAAGATATTTATTGCTTGTCCAAGCATAAAGTCGCCAGTATTTTATTTCCAACTCGAGACCACAGACAGCTTCAGACCAATAACATTTGTAGTAAGATTTGCCATTTCATGTAATGTTGTTTATCAGTTAACCCAAAAAGAAGATCATATGTTTCCGTGTCTTTAAGACATTTCCAAGCTGTTATCTTGACATGGAAATTCGTTTTTACTGAATCTCATTTTTATGAGGATTGTGTTTTTGTAAAACGATCGTCACTTGTCTCTTTTCAGAACATGAAATTACAAAAAAATTGATTGCTTTAATACACGCCATATCTCCGTACATTTCTAGACAAAAAAGACTTTCAAAATCGAACATAACAAAGAAAAACTATTTTAGATTTTTTTATGTTTAACGTTACCTTACACCCGCTTTATGTACTCTGGCACAGAATAAAGTGATGAAACAAATCTTTAACAGAATGACACTGACAAATATCACGCTAATGTTATTGCTGTAACTATGTAAAATAAAACACTTATGTCACGTTAAGAAACACTGTGATATAGTCAATTACCTACCACAAGTCATGAATAACTTCATGAAGTCGTAAAAATACTTAGTTATATTCCTTTATGGCACGGAACATACAAATGAACGTTTAATATGAATAAAAAATGTGAAAAAAAATATGATACACAATTTACAAAGTTGTGTATTGAAAAAACAAAGGCTATGGTATATGGTAGTTTGCTGCAACTACGTACAATAGCTCAACAGATTTTAAGTAAAAGTTTAAAGATAATCTACAATGTCCTAAATTCACTTGACTCATCATGTAAATGTAAAAAAAATTTATCTTTGTGCAAATTCTTAGAAACGTAAAATTCGAATTCAGTAAACAATTACAAAATGTATTTTTAAACATTTTGAACATTTAACAAAAAACTAAAACCGAAAGAAGTCTGAATTACAACAGGACGGACCAAAAACAAGTACAATTAAATATTTAATGATAGTTTCGTTTTACATTTTTTGTTCAAAATAAGTAACAGCGTTTTATAAATCTTTTTTTTTGTCTTAAATGAAAACAATAAATACGAAATGCATCGAACCAGATAGCTTCATTGTAGGGAACGATATAGATGAGAATAATGTTCAATTACATTATTTTACATTGTACAGACGGACTGGCAATAAATCCGGAAACATAGTTATTACTGTTCCAAGCGTGTAATCATCAGGTTTTTTTATTTTCTCTCCGAGACCACAGATGACTTCCCACTAATAAAATGCACGGGTTTGTCATTTCATCTAATGTTGTTTATGACATTAATCAAAAGAAATAACTTGCTCTGGCCTTGAAAATCATGCCTAAGTTTTAAGCATTGCATTAAAGCTTTCCTTTTTAACTGCGTATATTTTATGCAGTCTGCGCTTATCCTTTATTTTGCTACGAGAAGTGATAATACTACTATAAAACACCTGTAGGATGGAGGCATGGTGCGTGAATTTGCCTGGATTTTCAAATAATGAATATAGTGTTTTGTTTCTTTGATTTATTCTGTCTGTCTGCTTGTTGCGTTTTGTTCTTTGTTCCCAGACTAGCGAAAAACATCATTCGGTATCATCAGTATAGAGACTAAGCTGAGCTAAGTCAGACTTTATCTCGTGTAGCACTTTTAATTAATAATATTCTTTTATTAACGATTCATTTCACCAAAAGTATGAAAGATGCTTTGCCATCATTTTTAACAGTTTAATTGTTAAAGGTATGTTTCCTTAAAAGAAACATCTTTATTTTTGTATACCATATGAATTATTAATAAATGTAATTACGCTTAAATTGGGGTACATGTACTACAACTATTGCAATATATCTGCATCTTAACTATTTATTTTTTTCTTAAACAGAAATTCAATATAAGGATGCTTCATCATAGCAAGCAATATTCATTCTAAATTTCATCTGCAAAGAAATAAAACAGAATGAAAGATATATTGTGTGTTTTGAGCACATTTAGGCTGAAAGAAAATATATCTGTCTCTAAGAATAGAATACAGAAATCATGAGTGTGCCAGAGAGAAATATAATTTTAAACCGCCATAGTAGTATAAAAATAAGTATATAATTATAATAATTATGTTATATTTTGATTGGAACGTCTTAAATATAAATGTAGGAAACGAAACGGAAATATGGAACTCTACTTCGTTTTATTGACAATGCAAATATTTTCGTGTTGTATAATACTGTTTTGTTTTGCTCTGAATGGATCAGTGGAGACTTTGTATTTCTTACTTTGGCAGTTCTTAAAGTTTTTACGAAACAGTCTTGGTATACATGAATAAGCAATGGAGCATGAACGTACGTACATTTACTTTTTATTAAGAGTAATTAATCTATTTAACCTTAAAAACAGGTCATGTTTTAATGTTTTTGTACGCTACTGAAATGTCACATGGGATGTCTGTTTTGCTTCTGTACTCTATTTCCATACTTAAATAAATCAACAGGGTTGACTTGTAGAAAACGTCGGATGAATACATGTCTCAAAATTCATCCGTATACGCAGTTTTATGTATAAAAATGTTGTCTTTACGAGAGATCACAAGATATTACAATTCTTCTTCATCTATATGTTAAAGTTAGTTTGTAATTAAAACATAAGATGTCCCCCTAATAATTGTTGAAATCCAGTAAAATGGATATCATCTTCATTTTGTCTTTTAAAAGTCGTACATTTTCATACCAATGCTTCCTCTGACATCAGAATGTAATCAAGCATCTGTGTCCCCATATGCTAAGTTCTTTGATAGGGAAATTCGTGGAGCTTGAGCAGCCATATTAAACTATACCACGCGTTTCTGAATGTGGCTAAGTATAATACTTACTTATATATTGTTTTTAGGAGTATCAACAAATACATAAATGTTTTGCTGTAATTTCTGTTTCATGTTTTTATCTTTGTATATTCAAGGGAGACTCGTTGTATGCAAAATAGGTTTAACATGATTTTCCATTGTTCATAAACTTAAGCTACATGGTTTGGAAAACTCACATAATACTTCTGAATTATTTTGTTTAATTATTCATCGCAGGAAGTCTCTTCTAGCAGAGGCAAAAGGAACTCTCACATTATGAAACATGTGATTAACAATAAATGCAGTCGTTTAATGCGAACAACATCGAAAGGTTAACTTCAGAAATTCTTTGAATCATACGCACATTTGCTGACACATTTGGAAAGAGTCTAATATCTCACCTTGGCGTTTAATTTTGTGTGTTTTATTGTTTGCCCATGTCAACATACTGCTATACGGGTGTTCCGTAAATAAAGTGGCTATTGATGTTTGAATACTGAAAATATTTTCGATAAATATTTGCCATTTCAGTTTTGTTCACAATACTCCCATAAGACACAAACAAAAATAAGGTGCCTCGCTATTCGTTTTATGGAGCATTCTTGATTAGGTAAACTCATACGACACTGGCTGACAGAAGGTAAAAGGGGAAACTTGTATAATATCTCAAACCAGGTGAGTCTTTATAAACCCAGGAAGAGAATAAAAAGACAGGTCTGGCGAGAAACAGTACGTAGAAGAATGTTGATGTTCTCTGGCTTTACGATTTCAATTAACGCACGAGCTTTATGTCACGAAGAAGACGAATACATTCCAGATCTGTTTTAATACAACAATTTTATGAAACTGTCCTTTGACAGTTCTGCCATTCGGATCACTGCTATTGAAACATTGCATACAGAACCTATTTTAAAGTTGGTATTTCCTTATGTCCTTATTAGTTTCTTATTTGTTGTATTTGCTCAGAATTATTTGGCCATCATAGCCCCTGAATTCCTTGGTCCCAAGTTCAACAAAGGCGGCATCCATCTTGTACTTGGCTTTTAACTTTCAAATGCTCTTTCAAAGTAAACTGAACTCCTACTGTTTATATATTGTAAGCCGAGCTCATTCTCATTCTTTGTACCGAACGTTAAGTTTTCAGGATTTCAGGAAGTTTTAAAGGTTGGCGTGTCAGGACGACCAGAGCTCCTGCTTCAATTGCCGGAAACAATATTTCGCCACCAGCTAACAAACAGAACTATACGACAACTGACTCACCATAAATGTCACCTGTCTCTTGATGAATAGTCTCGGCTTCGACCCAGGAAATGACATGATTCCTATAAACACCCTAATGTTAAGTTCATTATCTGCTCGTTTTGCTTCTGCTGATTACCATTTAAAACAATATACATTTCTTCAATATCACTGATTGTACGAGTTCAATTAGTACACGTGATACGTATCAGTGTTCACTCTAGCGGTAAGATGTTTCGTACAACTACTGCAAGAACAAAGTGGAATTAACATACGGAAAACCTCTCGAACAATTCATACTAACCATTGCTACTATGTCAGTAATGATACGGTATGTTATAACTTATAAATATAGCTATTTAGAACTGTCCATGACTAGAGTAAGAAAATAATTACGCCAACGTTTTGTTTATGCCCACGAAGGGGCAGGCGTATAGTAATCAAATCGACCGTCCGTCCATCCGTCCGTCCCCATTTTGTCCAGTGCATAACTCCAAAAGTATAAAAGGTATTGACTTCAAACTTGGAATATAGCTTGGCGATGAGGAGAATGCAGTGCACGAAAACCATTGCTCTAGCCGCCATGCTAATTCTTGAGTTTTCCCCCATTTTCTGTTTTCCTTTTCCAACCATTTACTCAAAAAGTATAAAAGAGGTTAGCTTCAAACTTGGAATATAGGTTGCTGGTGATGAGGCGGAGTGCAATGAACTTGAACCATAACTCTAGCTTAACATTTTTGTCATTTTTTCTCCCTTTGTCATTTTTGCTTCTCCGGGGCTACGCTCCCTCAGCAGCTAAATGAATACACTACAGTTACTTCACACCGCTGCTTTAAAATGAGTAGATTAATGATATTGACCTTTACAATGAACTTTTAAGCAACTAATGAAAGTGCACCAATAACCCCAAAACCGAAAAATCTTTAAACTATTTTTAATTGGTTTAAACGATCATGTGATTCTAAAAATTATAAATAGACGGGTGTTTTCTGACAATTGTGTAAACACATTTCAACTATGCGTTATGTAAACATCTCAATACAGCAATTTAATGTCTAAAACAACCATACCATCATGATTTTAACCTTTTTGATAGTTTTAACTGGTTTACTTACGTATACATATTACAAAATCAATTTGAAAAGTGAAGTACGTAAGTAACATGCAGACATGCATTGTTTGTTTACATTTTGGGTTGTCAGTTGTATGTATGGACATTTCGTTGTAAGCTAGTCACTGATTGGCTGAAAAGTAACTGTGGATTTCCTTGTTTAAAAAAATTTCGTTCTGAAAATTGAATTTTAGCAGAGGTAAGAAAGTGAAACATTCGACCGATGCGCAGGAGAGTACTCCGGGGCATATCTCAGAAAGGAATTGGAGGTATCAACTGGAAACTTCATAGATAAATAGATCTCAATAAGAAAATGTGCAATGTTTAAGAAATATAACTCTCTCTTACATAATTTTGGAATTATCGCCCTTTAAAACTGTTCATACTTAATTTTTGTCCGAGGCAAACTCAAAAGGTATTAGAGGTATCAACTTGAAACTTGATATGTAAATAGATCTTATTGAGGGAAATTGGCAGTGCCCAAGAACCGTAACTCTCTGTTGCATAATTTGGAATTATTGCCCTTTGATTTTTTTACTTAATTTTTGTCGTGGGTATAACTAAAAAAATATTAAAGATATTAACTTAAAACTTCATAAATATATAGATCTCATTGAGAAAAAGTGCAATGCCCTGGAACCATAACTATTTTATGCATTATGTTGGAATTATTGCCGTTTGATTTTTTTCATACTTGATTTTTGTCTGGGGCATATCTCAAAAAGGATTAGAGATATCATCTTCAAGCTTCATAGATAAATAGGTCTAATTGCGGAGAAGTGCAGTGCCTAAGAACCATAACTCTTTTTTGCATAGTTTTGGAATTATTGCCATTTTAAATTGTTCATACTTTTTTTAGCTCGGGCATAATGAACATGTTCCCCAATATCAATACCCTACTGAAAAAGCGGCATGCGGGGGTATTGGCGCCAGTACAGTGGCAGTTCTTGTTTTCACAGCTGCATTTTTTGCACAAATGTTCAAGATCAAATTATAAGCTACCATGACTGTGACCATTGCTTTGTTTCGGAGGCATTCGTGTCTGTGACACATTTCTTGTTCTTTCTATTTTTCTACGATGTCGTCAATCTAAATCTTCAAAGTAAAACAGCTGACACTGTAAATAATCTTTACAACTACAAAAATACTACTTACTGCTTTTTTTAAAACAAAAGGAATGGTTTCCGAACAGCAATATGCTCTGTAATTGACATTTTGTGAAGGTGCCTTAGAGAACATGTGTTCCACTTCACAGAAAACCTTTGTACACACGTTGTTTGGAGTAAGCTGTTACGTCACTATTAATATTGATGGGTTAATATGATATCGTTTTTTGATGACTGATGTTTTATGGACAATATATTTTCTTTATTACGTCAGTACAATAGCTAAGTATACATTCCCGGCGAGAGTAAATTGTTTCTAAAATGCCAATATTTGCATGTATTTGATCGCAAAACCATATAAAAATCAAGGCATTGCCTTATAATATGATCACATGTGCATGTGTTTCTCTGACATTGCGTGTCTTAAAAGAAGAAAAAATATAAAGAAGCAATTTTACCTCAGGCGTCTTAAGTCCCTATTGTTTGCCTAGTTTGCATGTAAAGCTTGATTGAAACAGCTTTGTTTTCTCATTCTTGATCTGTTGTTAACAAATTCGCAGAAAAATTTCCAGACAGATCATACGTTTGTGTATGTAACAGAGCATGGGGTAATTGCAGATAACCGATGAATATATACTTTAAAGTGGTCTCTTTTTTCAAAGATTAGGATGTATATTTATCGATATATGTTCGTCACAAAAGAAAACTTTAAGATATAAAACTTGACATTTGAAAAAGGCAAATAATTTAACTTACAATTTTATTTCCTTATTAAAACCAGTTGTCAATGTTTTATAGTTGTTTATGAAAATCAGACATTATAAAAACATTCAAACTTGAGAAAATATAAAGGTCTCAGCATTGTATATCCCCCGCCGCGAATGCGGGAGGAGGATATAGGAATGGTCTTCGTCCGTCCTTCCGTCTGTCGGTCCATCCGTCCACATTCGTGCCCGCTCCATAACTTTAAGACTGTTTGGGAGATATTAAAATAATTTGGCACAAATGTTTACCATCATGAGATGACAATGTGCAGAACACCACGCCCATGTCCCTGCCCTCAAGATCAAGGACACACTTAGAGGGCTATAATTGCCTCATGCATATTTGTGTCAGCTATATAACTTTCAAACTATTTGGAAGGTTTTAAAAAATAACTTGATGCCACCTATTCAATATACAGTATTACAAGATTCAATTATTAATAAATAGTAAAGTGGCAACCCATTTATATGCAACTCGGACAGTCTCAAAATAAATGGACTGTATATAGTAGATGGTTATCGATCACCTTATAATTTAACTTAAATATATCTAAATTTCGAGGGTTGTCCGCAATACTGTCTTAGCTACTCTCTATTACTTATATGCATTTATAACAGTATCACGGCCAATCCTCATCATATAGATGAATCGGCGGCGGGGGATGTAGCTGTAATTAAGACTGCTTTCTTCGTAAATTCTGAAGTTTCCATAAGAAGCTAGCATCGTTTCTTGTCTGATTTTCGATAATTTATGTTAACTAGTCCTATGCCTATAAAACAGATAGCTACTTTTCTAGCTTAACGTAGACGGAAATTGTTTGCAACCTACGGATGGTGTTTGATTTGCCTTTTTATAATCATATTTCCATAGTACTCAATGTCTTCTACACTGTAAATAGAATTAAACAGTCAAAAAGCTTTACCACATGTCATATGCCAAATTTTGTATTTGCAGAATTCTTGGTTCAGAAATAACGGAGAATGTATCTTGTTTAAAGCGTTGATACAAAAGATATACAGAACAATAGAGAAATACGAACTATGCATTTCTGTTGTTTGAGGTGTGTGTTTAAATGATAGTAAAAGAACAAATGGATTATTTAAAAGACAAACATGAGGCATAAGTATTTCTGTATGTTAAAAGTTGTTTTGTTTGCCATACAATTCTTAATTCACTTGGCAGTTTTGTAAATTTGTGGATGCATGACAGCGATCAGCGATAGACTAATTTCTAAACTGTTTTGTAACTGTTAAATATATATTGTGAAAACTTTTCTTACATTTTATAATAATTTTGGTTTTGTAAACGCCAAGATTTTGAATGTGTTAAAATAAGCTAAATTAAATGGAAATAATTCAAGCCTGATAAAAATGTGCTGTCAGAAATACGTAAAGGACCATTAATGAAAGACTTTTATTTAGTAGCTGGTCTTCAGCACAAATTGTTACAACTTCTGAACACAATGCTAAAAGTTCTGAATGTTCATAGCTCGAACTTTTCTTGAACACATATCTCTAAAGTGATTTTCAAGATATAACTCTGTTATTATTGAATATTATCATGATTTTTGCTACCTTTCAAAAGCGTTTTATTTTGGAAAATTCTTTTAACTTAGAGATCTGGATACCCAAGTTTTCTTCATTTACATTTCAAACAGGAAGAACAAGTTTTCTATGACGTAATTATTAGAAGACGTTTAAGACACTTATCATGATGTTTATAATTATTGCAAGATATCATGATGTTTATAATTATTGCAATACCGGTAATTTTTTCTCTTGTTTTGATTTCAAGTCCTTGCATGCTTCAAGAGTCTCTTAAAATTATAAGGAACAAATTAATGAGAATGCGCTTTATTTAGTCAATAATGATGGAGCAGTACACACGATCCGAGTGTATAATTTTCAATATAAATCCTTGCGTATGGCCGGAGATGTATTTTTTTATCAGTTATATCAACAGAATGTAACGTTTCTATTTTTCATTTATTCCTATTTATGTGTTAATTTTCGAAGATAAAATGCCATTTTTGTACACATCTAATAGCACCGAACACATAAATCATGATACGTTTGATAGCTTAGCAGCCAATTGCACAGTTTATGTCATCTTAAATATTTATCCAGTCAAAGTTTCTCACAAAAATTTTAATGGTGTCCTAATTTTCATGAATATTTTTATTTGCCATTGAATATCGGTGAACAATCTGAACAGTAAACCATGTCTTCATTTTTTCTGTCAAACAGTAAATCTGACTGTTAGTTAGCTTTTGTTTTGTCAGTTCCATTCTTCGCTTTTTATTTGATTTAAAAGATAATGAATTCAAGGTTTTAATATACATTTTCTGTTCAAAAAGTTCAATTGGTCCTTGTCCATTTTTTACTTATTATTAAGGACATTAATGACTACTTTGCAAATGTCGGTGATAAATATTTAGTCGTGCCTTAGGTAAGAATACTATTAGGGAAAAGCCCGCCTTGACGTCAGTTTGAACAACATTCAGCTATGTCATGCTTATTAGGTCACGTTATAAATCTATAGTAATGAATAAGCTACATATTGGTCTGGATTGTTTCTCATGTTTTTATCTTGTTTTTTTCTCTCTCTAGGGATTCATTCTGTAATTCAGTTTTCGTTATCTTGCTATGCCTTTTCTACAGACCATAAATCCGTTAAGTATGCATTTTTTTCAGGACGAATTCTCATTAATACCTTTAATACATAATGACTTAACAAATGAAATACGGATACAAAAACGTTCTGTTATGGTGTGCACTGCACTAATCTGAGTGGAGCCTCAATGTATGTCATCGAATGGTTGAGTATATCGAATGCTTTGTTTGAACCTGAACTAAGGGTTATCGAATGTAGACTTTCACTCTCAACTGAAATCATTGAAATCAGTTTTCAAACCAAAATTGAGCATATTGAATGCAATTTTGAGTCCTCCTTTGAGGTCATCGCACGCAGCGTTTGAGCCTCAATGAAGGTAAATATTTAGTCTGGTTTTGTCAAGCTAAAGAAATTTATTTGTTTTTATCGCATAACACAAAACAAGAGAATCTTAAAATCAGTAATATTGGGGAAGAAAGCATAGTCAGTGCATGATGGTATAGCTCTTTTTTCTTATCGATAACGATTCTTGAATTTATTTTCGATGCCTGGACAAATGACGTTTTTAGTAAAGCTTAGCCTTAAAGAATCGTTCATTTGTGCTGTCATTCCTACACGTGTCTGTGAACATCTAGGAAATCATAGTTCTTTGTCCATAACAGACGTGCATAACTAGCAGAGAAAATATCACAACAAGTTTGTTTTGTCAGTCTAGTCTGCTGTGAAAGAAGGAATGTTCTTGTGGATAGTAATTATGCTTTAGTATTGAAATCTCCTTCTGGTGTACCCATAGCATTCAGGAGATTGATCTTGTTAGTCCAGACTAATTTGACGCGTAAAGTTCCGATGAGGTAATATCTAAGGAATCTGCTGTTTAAGAAAACTGCATTAAGTAACAAAGTCTCATTCTCAAACAGGAAACATTTCATTCACTATAAAGTTTATTTTTGAAATAAAGCTTAATAAATATTTTTATTATATAAATAGGACATGGCTTGGTTAAACATGTTTTATTCTTAAGCCTGTCAAATATTTTAGGAATGGTTTGGAATACTGCTCGTTGTTTATATTGATCCCGGAGAAGGCTTGTTGCAATACGCTTAAACACCATGTTCAAAATGGAAATGTTATAGTTTCCTTCGTGACTCTAACACCTGCAGTTTTTAGCGTTTACTCGTTAATAAGGCTGTAAGCTCTTCTTAACTGTTTACCAAGGGTAAGACGATTAAAGAAATGCATTTGATCTAACAGATATAGGATTCTCCTGATTTCACGGTTCGGAGACTGAAAGAATCTTGCAGCTTTTCAACTAAGTGTGCGCATTCCAAGCCTCGATACGTTAGGTTACACAACACATTCTGTCTTGTAAAGTTTTCTTGCTTTTTCATCATAAAAGAGTATAGAAATCAGCTCAGCTAGATAGCCCTAGCCATTGTACTAGTGCATTAAAAATAAAACCGTTTATCGCAATGGTC
The DNA here is from genome assembly GCA_012932295.1 of Cyclina sinensis. Classification (NCBI taxonomy): domain Eukaryota; kingdom Metazoa; phylum Mollusca; class Bivalvia; order Venerida; family Veneridae; genus Cyclina; species Cyclina sinensis. The sequence goes on along the minus strand of JAAONU010000001.1, from coordinate 42,007,612 downwards.
GGGTCGCCAGATGAACCATCTTACATAATGATTATAGTTTCTGAAGCATTCATTCAGCCAAGTTTTGTGTCTATTCAAGGTTTTACCTATTCTAAAAAAGTATACACACCTTTATTGTTTTCGTTTATACGATTGTCATTATAATGACACTAAGTCTTAACTTCCATGTTACCTATTTATGTAGCATATTTTCCAACATTACCATATTTTGCTGACAGAGTCAGATATTTCTTCTTACAAGACACATGACTACTTATAGACAAATATTTTGTATTAATCTTATGTGTTCACTGTCGCAAGTTAATCAACGATATTTCAACAGTAACGTTGCTATGGAACTTTCTCGTGTCTTATTATTACTTGTCTAGGCGTAAAATAATTGATATTTTACTTTGCGCTTGAATCAACAGATGGTTGTTCTGCTAAAAAAGTATAGGAATCAACAAATTGTACGTCTAGTAATATTTAAAGGTCTACTGATTTAACAGAAAACATGCAATATCCCTTGTAGTCTGGTTCATAAATCATTACCAGTTATGAAGCAGTATGGGACAAATATTCTATCCTTGGGGGGGGGGGGGAATATTTTTTTTATATAAAAAGTTATAATCTTGTTACTTGCTTTTTTATATAAAAAAGTTATAATCTTGTTGCATCTTTGCGTGGAAATTTCAATGGAGGATGAAAATTTGTCAAAAAGTTCTATTTTCTTTATTATGGCGTGGATATTTCCACGCTTTGTTGTACAATTAAGCAAAAATGAAGTGAAGAATGCGTTTTTTGCTACCATAAAAGAGATTATAAGTGTAAATTTCTCTTTAAAAAGAATTGAATTTGTTATATAATTGTGTTTAATATTAGGCGTGTCTCCATTTGCAAAGGGATGGTAGTTTCCTTTTCAAAAATTCTTTTTTATATAAGAAAATAATATTAGCTACATAAAACAAAACAAAAGAAAATCACGTCAGTTAAGCGAAATACCGTGTTGATGGTTGAACAGTTTTTGAGAGTCAAAAGAACACTCAAAAGTATCATATTAAGATAATTGCAAAAAGGAATATGTCAAATATGTTTCACCTTTGAAAAGGACATAATCATTGCGTCAAATATTTCGTTGAATACTCTCGTTCAGTAACCTGGTGCTGTAGGCATAATCTAGAATTAACTTTGCTGTTATAATTTGAAGATTGCCCATATTTGCATTAAAGGTAAGAAATATTTTCTTAATTTATTTAATTATCAAACTATAGCTTCGGCAAACAGTTCGGAAATATTGTCAGTACTGGTCTAAGATTTGAATAGTTATTTTCTATTGCTCTAGACTAGTTTTAACCAATGATGGTCATTTGTTCCTACAACGTTTTTTCATTTGTTATGTAGACTCCTTTCCTAAACATGTATGATTTTCAACCTGCTTGCATGAATAACAGTTTAGTTACTTATTTGCAAAGATGCTGCTTCTTTCAAACTTCGTCAAATATTACCATTTCTTTTACCTTGTTTCATAATTGTTAAAGTGTCATTTGATATTATTGCCCGCTGTCTTTGTACCGCTTTTCGTTGAACGTAAAATATCAACTAATATTACTTTCTCAAGATGATATACATATTCATCATATATATTTCTTCTTATATTTTGTAAGTCTACACTAAACCGTTGGTTTTATTGACAGTATTTCTGCTGTCTTACTTTTTTTAAATATATTCAGTGGATACCAACAGCGAAACACTATTGTTAACTAGGGGATAGATTTAAATGCATGTTCTTTTATGGCGCTGTACTTTAGTTTGCAAATGAACTGACTGTTTTATGTACCGTTGGAAAATACCCAAAACTAAAAAAAGAACCCTTGTTCAGTTTCCATCAGAACGAGTTAAAATAAACGATTTGATGATGAATTCCGGATAAGAAATCTTACAGGCTGAATATGACTTAGTGCTTAGCGTCATGCAGTTGTTTGTCATAAACGGAAGTAAGCATGTATAAACGGTATGTATGTTGTTGTGACACTGTATTGAAAATATCCCTAGATGAGGAAAAAAAAAAACATCAGTTCAGTTCAATAATCTTCATAGTTTGTATTGTAATATAACTGACTAATTTTTCGGTATATTGTTACATTTAGCATGCTATATTTTTATAATGTGTGTTCGAAACAACCCGTTGATTAAATATTACTCGTTTTATTCCTTTACCTTTTAGTATACATGCTTATACTTTACATCACGTAACGCATAAATTGGAGACACTTCCTATTTATACATTGGCATCGTACAGGTTTGAAAGTAATCAGTTTACCTTTTAAGATCTGATAAGCGTGTACGACAGACCGTTTCTGTGTATTGTCATAATGCAGTTACCTATTACTATTTTTAACTGTAGTCTATACTTATTTTGAAAGAATATATCTACACTTTACTGTATAATGAGACTGTCTGTGCAGTTAATGTATCTTTGTTCTTCATAACCCGGGGATCTGAGTTAAAACTTATATTTTCGGTATTAAACTCAGAAACTACTATTTTGTGGATATAGGAACAGCACTGGATCCGTGCTCCTCTCACAAAACTCATTATTTTTATATCAATATTGTTAACTGGTTTTCAGAACATAAATTTCTGAGTAAATGTCATAGTGATTTAAAGTCCATTTCTTATAAATAAAAAAGGCTTACGCAGTAAAAACATGTTTCTGCATATGATCTTTTTATATTTTTTTTTTCGTTTTACAAGTCTTAGACCACTTACACACTCGTATACTGAAGAAAGTATTCATGCAAAAATGTCATTGGCTTCCACCCAGTCTGTTGTGTAATGGACCTAAACATTGTAAAATGTCACCATCGATAGTAATTTCCTTAATGTGAAAAGGCCTTTCACTGATGAAGCCACAGTTTTCAGGAATTGGCTCGTCTAACCCCAGACTAATTTAGCATGTTATTTCAGTTACAAGGCTTTAATTCGATATTTATCGGACACAAGCATTTTATCCAGATTACTTACCGTGTTTTGAATGATTTATTGTCAGTCCCCTTATTCTTATATCTTAGATTTTTAGGCAAGGGTCAGTTTTAGAGCTCCGAAGGAGGTTCTATTGTTTTCAACCTGTCCGTCTGTCAGACTGTCATCCCGTGCGAAAACTTTAACATTGCAAATAGTAAATGGATTTACTTGAGACTTGAACATATTACCCCTACGGAAAAGATTTCCTACTGTCAAATTTTCATATGACTTTGACTTTGAAATGACTTTGACCTCGAATGTCCTGTTGTCAAAAAACTTAGTCTTGGCCACATCTCCCTTATTACTCAACAAATTTTACTTCATGTTTTCACACAACCCTTTGGGTGAAATCTTCCCAATGACTTATTCACTATTTTTCTGAACTTGATCCTTAAATCACCTTAAACCTGAGGTCAAATGGTCAAAAAATACACTTATTTTGAATCAGAAGATTTAATTCATGTTTGCACACAACAATCTTTTGGCACAGAACTTCCAAATTACATACATTTTTACCTGAACCCTTAACTGACCTTGACCTTCATGAAAATTTTTAAAAATCCCCACTTCATTCGAATGATCTATATTTATCTTCTCTTGTCCTCATTTCAAATGTCAAAGCACCACTTCGGAAGCATTGTCAACTTTCAATGACAGTCCTTGTTTAAAATAGTTTACTTATATCGTGGAAGAACCTGTAACGGTCTAGTGCATACCTCCCTATAATTGTATAAATACAACCCTGACAACTGCGTCAGAGAATCGATTCTATGGCTCAGTGGTTAAACTGTTGGTCTTCGATGCGATAAGATCGGAAGTCGGATCCCGCTCTAGGTGTGTATTCTAAGATACAGTGCATATCTCTGTCACAGACTTCCATGTTCGTAAGATGGGGGCTCGTCCGGGATATCATCTCCTTGACTTAGTTATAAAAATAAATAAAAAAGAATCTTCCAAGATTTCTGTCTGATCTTCTGATCTAAAAAATACACAACACCATTCGTCATCATAAATGATGCTTTTCTCAAGAGGGGATGTGTTACGGTCTAGTGCATGCCTTTCTACAATTGTATAGATACAACCTCTGACAACTGCGTCAGCTAATCAATTCTTTGGCTCAGTTTTGGCCTTCGGTGCGCTAAAATTGGAGTTCGAATCCCGCTCTGGGTTGGGTATTGTAAGATGCATTGCATCTTACTGCTTCGGACTTCCTAGATCGTAAAAAACCTTATGATGTGCTTCAGAATAAACATAAATGATTATTGATAAGTTTACAAATTCTTTAATATGTTATCATGCGTGTTGGTGAGTTAATCATCTTCCGAATTATAAATGTGACACATTGCTTTTCTGTACGGAAAATTGCCAGTAATATATTCCTATATGTACAATTGGAGCGGGGTTAGTGTTATCCGATATTATGTAATGCTATGTTTTGATTGGCTGTTAGAAGATCCGATTATTGCCGAAGCATTACGTATTATTACGATGTACTACCTGTTGAATCAATTTGCGAAGTTGTGTTATTCCGGAAATCCTCGGACAGAATTACGGACAGAATCACGTGACTGTCTGGTAATATTGTGTAGGAACATTGAATGTTATTGTTTTGAAATCTATTAATAGTAACAAGTAACTGATAAGAAATACAGGTAACTTTTTGAAGGCTGGCAAAAATATGGCGGTTGATAAAAATGCAAAACATAGTAATTTTGTAATTACAGTTACAAAGTCATTTTTCTTCACAATTCAATATTTTATATCATTTAAAAGGTCTGTAAACTCATATTTTACATATATTAAAATGATTTTCAAAACTGTTCACTTTCTTGTTTGTAAATGGTTAAACTTAGTGCATCTAAGCTGCTAGACAGGTATAAATTAGTTTAGTTTTCATTTTTAAAAGCAAAAATTCAAAATCTGCTTATATTTTCAAAATATGAATTTAAAGAGCTTTCAAATGATGTAAAATGATACAATGTTTATGTTTAATGTTTTTATAAAATAAATTCGGCTCACTAAGAAAAAATACATTTAAAGTTAAAAATTCTGTCTGGTTCCCGGTGGCACTTTGCTACGACAGTGACTGTTCCTCACCTGGTCTTAAATATGTTGAATTATATTAAAGTAATCAAAGCATGGTCATAGTTTATTATCATAATTGATATTACAAGTATATATTTGTTATTCTATTCAAGCACGTTTGTTATTCTGTTCAAGCATGTTATTCCATGAAATTCATGTTATTTTGTTACTTAACAAAACAAACACTGTTCCAGTATCATAATTATCACCATAAACATCAAGAGATATATGGAATAAAAGGTTGAACAAATATGTTGTTGTTGTTCTTCAAAAATGGGCATTACCTTAGTTACAATTTGTCTGAACAGACAGGTCTTCAATTTAAAGATATATATTTAATTTCTTTTTATTAGCATCTGCAAACAAAAAAGAGTGCTGTAGCTTAAGGTTCCTTAAAAATACAGTAAACACCGTACACTCAAATGGACTCAAGTCCATTTGAATTTTTCTTGTTTCGTCTATTTTCTAGTGCATGTGATACTTGCTGGATTCTGGAAACAAACTTGTGTACCTAATTTTTGATGTCGCATGAAAATGTGAAAGATAAAAGAGAACCTAAATTAACATCAAATGAAATGTTTTGCAAATTCAAGGGGGTATTACGCATTTAACTAGCATCTCAAACTATTTTCTTTTATATATAAATGTACTTTTGCTACCTTTGTTATAGAAAACCGATGCATTTCTTACAGGGGTCTTAATACGTTTCACATTTTACAAAGTGATTTCTGACGAAATGTATTATATAGTAACTGGAATAAGGGAATCATTGTTAGGATCTCCTGACGAAAGTAAACAGATCAATAAGTTTTATTTTATCTTTTTTCTTTCATACTGATGTATTAACTTCGTATATGGAAACTTATATTTTTGGCGCTTTAAGGCAAATATCAAAATAGTATCCGATGGTTTGAAGCATAGACAAAAGAATGTAGTTACACGCTTCTAGAAGTGTGTATTCTATAAATAGCGCATTATGTTTTTCATCGTCTGGACATTTTTTGTGAACACACTTAATAGTTTACATTTTTATTACCTTTCATATTGCGGAACCTAAGAGTTTGATTCTGCTTAACCTGTTGCTCATTTATTTGTTATTAATTAACTATAGCACTATTCTTACTATGTTTCCCACAGAGTCAACCGTTTCTGATCTAATTCAATGTATTAATTACAGTCACCTTAACTTAGGCAAATATCTTATATAACACGAACGTAAAAGAAAGCTAAACAATACAAATAACTAAAGTCGAAAAAAATCTTCCCGGTTTTTCTTTCTTTTTACTGATCAGTACCCATACTATCAATCATGCATGGGCTATTGATATTCTCTACTCCACTGCTATATGTAATAATACAAAAATATAATCAAATGGATCATTTGTTGCTGTAATCAGCGAAATTCAGTTTGATAGAGATTTTTCCTATATTTGAAAAAAATGGTTGGCGTAATTTAGTTTGATTTCCCTGAAAAGGCAATCCCCTTTGTATTAGATGGATAACGCATTCATGATTCCGTACTGATTCCGTACCTATAATTAGCTTTGTATGGGGTTTTTTTTGGCATTGTGGGGCTCATAAATTCATTTGTCTTATAACATAATCTCTTTCTCTGTTGTTCTCTTTTTATTCTCAAAAAAGGTAGGTTTATGTTTACCTTACATTATTTGTACTGAAAACAGTAAACTGCTTGGTTTATAGTAAATTACATCTAGATATCCTGAATAATAATATTTCACCTTAGTTTCAAGTTATTTCAAACAGCAATTTACGTGACTTATTGTTTAAAAAAATGTAGTTTAAACAGAGAAAATAAGTTAAACGTATTCTAAGTCGAATTAATTGCTAACATCCCTAGTATGAGGAATAACTGCGTTTTGTTATTGCAACTTTTTCTAGATCTAGCATTGTAAGTGGTAATTCAGTTATTTTTGAGTGTTTTTCCCCTCATATTATAGTAGATCTATTATCATAAAATGTAAATCAAGAAACTTTGCATGTGTTATTTATCTTTTTGTTTTAATTTTTCAGTTTTTGTTCTATATTAGATAAAGCTAAAGTATAGATTTTACTCGTTTTACTTTATAATATTTAAGACGTTAATTTAGTTTCCGCCAAAACGAAATCAGCAGTTTGAAAGAACCGATTTCGGAGTTTATCAAACACAACCATTATGGTCTGCGTTTTAAACCGATTTGCCTTCTGGTCTATTTTCATAGTAAAAAGGAAAAAAGGAAATCTGCCTCGTTCTTCGACTCTATATGTTTCAGGTACGCCGTGCATTACAGCAAGCGATGATTCACCAGTTCTAGCACGACACGTGATTCATGACCTATACGCCGTCACTTATTTGCATCATAATATAATTGTTTTATTGCGATTTTTCTAGTATCTACAACATAATGCAGTCGTGGACTTTAGACCCTCGTACTAGTAGACATCGCAAATACTCGAGCAATTATGCTGTACATGTAACTTGCTAAACGTTTTGAAACCATACATTCCAATTTCATAATAGTGTAGTATAAAGACCAACTTAATGTTAATGGAAACTGCATACATCCAAATCTCTTTGCCACCTCCCCCCCCACCCGCCTCACAAAAAAATAAAATAAAATATAAAAAAAAAAATAATAATAAAAACGTTCCTTGAAATATCCCAGAACTAGTACAGATGTAATTTTCATTTCCCTGCCCGTTTTCTTCGAGTACCAGCATTTGCAGTGCGAAAGGAAACGTATTTGCATTTTGACACAAGGGTATTTAATTATTTACAATCGAAAGCTCTCCCTGAAAAAAATGTCAGTGTTCACGATTACATAGAATTGTCATGCACTTGAAATTTACTTCATCCCGGATATTACCTTTCTAAAGTATGAAAAACCTTTTTTAATTTGAAAAGATTGCTCATTTTGTTAAAGCCTGAGGGACTCAGATTGGTCATTAAAAATAATGTAAATTTTAAGCTAATCGACTTATTTCATCTTTCTCAGTTACATACTAATTGTTGCCAAGATAAGATATCATACCAAATGCCTAGAAGTATTTATTGCTGCACATTTGATTGACCGGAGCAAAAGGAGGAAAAAATCAATAGGCATTTTTTCTTTGTTCTTCGATTTGTTCCAGATATACCGTGCAGGTATATCCAGTCGTGCAAAAACTTCATGATACGTCAGTTAAATCACTTTGCGCGCTTTCTTTACTGTGTACTATGCGAACTGACGTCATTAATTTGCACTATGTTGTCAAATATTTACAGCGCAATCACACTACACGCTTAGGTTTCGGGCTTTAGTGCCCGTTTAAATCGCATATACCCGAAAAAAGTCATGCTATAAGAGTAACGTATCTCTAACTTTTGAGCACCTTTGAAAGATCACATATGCCAGGTTTTTGCCGTGGGGCTTCAAATTTAGTCCCCGACTTTACTTAAAGCTTTTATGAACTTAAACGATAATAAATTTGCCTGCATCATTTTCTCATAATCAGCGACATTGATAGATTTGCCTGTCTTAGAAATAAATAAAAGTAATAACACTTCAATGCTGAACTAGCTATACTGTTTATTCAGCTCGCATATTTCCTGATAAGGCAATACGCGTTGTTTTAACAGCGTTACAAATTGTTATAGATTTTCACCATTGTACGATGCACGTCTCCAGTAGAACTGAGATGTTTATACACTACATTTCATTTATTTATTTATTTTATTTTTTTCTTTAGTTATACATACCAAAACGATTATTTACGTCTTTAAAGTATCAGAATTAGTGCGTGTGTAACAGTCCGTAGATGTCTGTACTCCACAATTTATATTTAAAGTTGATTCATTTACAAGTCAAATGATAGACACTTAGGTCACAGGCTTGGTCTTTCTTAAATATCCATCTGTAAATGACATTTCCTAATGGTATTTATACGTGGTCTTTGGAATCACAATATGGCTGATTGATTCAATCCCGTCATAACCTCATTAACGGACCAAATAACAGTATTCAGGTTAATGCATCTTTCAAAATATACAACAAAGTTTCAGCATACTATAGACCAGATATGAAAACATAGGATATTCAAGCATTTAGCTAATGTGAACACGCAGTTATGTTAAACACTCACGAGGAAAATGTTCAAACTGATTATCTTCTGGAAACGTCGAACATCTGGTATAATAACTTCACAGGAAAGAAGGAATTTGCAAGTAATAAGACCTCATAATTTTGTATCTACTACCACATTTAACTTAGGAGTAAACGCGTTCAATACTGGACGTGCTTATAATCATAAGCGGCGTAACGAACAATGTCGTTTGATTACATAAGGTGACATCGAGTCAGACGGAGGGTCTACAGTCAACCTATGTATGCAGATCGAAACGGCTGTTGTTTCGAAACTCTGCTTGCAAATTTAGTCAAACAATAGCTTTGAGATAAGGATTAAACTTAAGATGATATTTACCTAATTATGTTAGATTTTTTTTTATATCCGGCTATTTCGTTTGCAAGCATGGACTAGACCAATGTAGTAGAGGTATAATATGGCAGTTCTGCTCCCTTGCCTTATCTATCAGCTAGCTGTGTTCTTATGGCGAGGCAGTACAGTGTTCAGCTGGGGGCAAGTGATTTTTTTCTAGGTTAAACCTTGAAATTCTATTTTTCTTAAAATTTCAATAATATTCACAGTTTTAGGGTCACCATGTATGAACTATATATAGAAAGTATTTCAATTCACACGAATTTCCGAGGTTAACATCGTGTTTATGTTAAGCAAAATTACTAAATGTAATTGCGATAGCCTCATTAACTTCCGTGCGGCACTAGAACTCATCAAGAAAAAAGCCAATTAATTTGATTCAAAACGACCTTTCGCCGAACATTTTTCTCCATCTGTTTAGTTATCTATCACCTGAGAATGAACAAACCCTGACAGTCGAATACGAAATAAGTTTGTATTTATATCTAATACAAATTAAAACCTATATGGCACGGTCATAGGTAATATTTATCATACCTCGGCGACTGTTTACATGTTTCAGGAAGAACAGTGACAAGCATCGAACGGTAGCTAATATATGTTTCAGAAGTCAAGCTCTAATTTTGCAGGGTGTAGTAAGTGGTGCGATTATTTTGTCAATATAATTTCAGCTGTTTCAAAGCAAGACTGTAAAATATTCACTGACGTTCGTCTAATAACCAATCCTATTTTATATAATCTTCCTTGTCGTCTAATTTTATATTTGATTAATTATCTGACAATCATTGGCCTAAGGCTGATGACTGCTTCAGTCAGTCATTTTAAATGAGAAAAGAAATTACAAGAAAGTAAATTGATAATTTGCTGTGGTCTAATAGAATAAAATTATTTGTCATGAACTATCTCCAAACGTGGCATGCCGACTTCCTGTTCAACATGTAAAAATGTAAACAAAACAGTACATATCCATTTGAGACAAATCACTTTCCTGCACCAGTACACTCTAATCTCTTCCAAATGTCTTCAAGAAAAAAAAACAAACAAACAAACAGAAAGGAGATACGCCATTCGGAACACCTCGGGCGACTTCAATAAGTCACCTCGGAAATAATGTGGTAGGCGCCATGTTGGACTATTTTATAATACAGGTGGTGTCTGCTGAATTGAAAACATTTCTTAAAGAGGCTGTACTCCAGATTTGCCATAAAAAATATTTTTTATAAATTATATATTTAGATGCCGTGAGATTATAACAATATAATATTTTACTTCATAAAAGTCAAAATAGAATAAAAAAATATATTTTCGCTCCAGCCTGATTTGAACTCTGGACTCTCATGTTAACAAAATATTTCCAACGCTTTTACTGTCACCACCATCGCCGCATGTGATATTACAGATATTTACTTTAAATGTTATACGATATAGTTATACCGTCGCGTTACGGTATAGCACTTTGAAAGGGAAAAAATCAATTTATAATGTAATTATTTGACTTATTTTTTGTCTGTAAGTTATTTTTTAAGCATTAGTCATAAATATTACAAGAAATTTATAATACAAGAAAACTTTCTTTTTTTGTCAACCGGAGCACAGCCCCTTTAAAGCCTCTTTATACTTTAAATTAACTTTTATTTTCATTTTTTTCTAATACATAAGAAAAACACTGCTTGAGTTCTGCCATGTTTGTTTATATTTTTTTTTAGTAAAGCCGGGGCGAACTACCATTTGGTGTATTCATACACTTACATACGAGGTCTTTATACGAAGTTGTCGGAAAAGGCCGAGTTGTTACGATTGGGAGATACGCATTTAACAGCTTTTAAACGCACAAAAGATTTTACATAAAACTTCTATAAAAGCACTAAAATGAGCTCTTATGCATTCGAATTTTCTGACACACTACATTCATCCATCAATAGAAAGAGAAGTACAATTCATTGAAGCGTACTAATATTTGAGTTTACAGAAAGTTACCGTTCTCGATGAACATTTTGTCCATATAACAGAAACTAACAACAGCGGCACAGGGTAAATTTGTGACCGACTTCCGTTATCAGTGACATAGATATATTTGTTACGCCAACACTTTACTCGAAGTAAGTGCCGTTCCTTGTTTCATCAGATATATGGTTTTTCGGTTACCGTATTTGTTTAGACCTATCTATAACTAGCAGATTATGCATTCCGCTTTATTCTGTATTGCTGAATAATTTATTCATTTCACTTAACTTTAAACACTGATTTTGCTTGCTTAGAAGATCATTAAATGGTGCTTCAATATCTGAAAACACTGAAAACACAAATAATAAGATATAGCCATCTGCAGTGGAAGTGTGACGTTCGTGAAGTCTGAAATAGGCATGACGTGTCAGCAGATTCTGTATCAAGTCAACATTTATAACAGAAAGGAGATGTTAATTATGAGACTGTTAGCTTCGGTTATAAAAAATTGGCGCAAAAGGAATATCATTCTATTAATCTGCAGATCATACAGATAATAGCATTTCATGAATAATTATTTTCAACAAATCCAGTCTTGATTAACTTATTTTTCTCAATTATTTACAATCTAGACGAACGTATCGAACCTTTGCGATAAACAAAGGTAAATTAGACATTTTATTCGTCTTTTTCTTACATCTGCCAAGATGATGAATTGTCATTAGATTTTGAAACATCAACACATTTTCTTTTAGTTATAGGCATGAATGAGTTAACAGGAGGAAGAAAAGAAGGACACAAACTAGTAATCAGTGACAAAATATACTTTTTACAGGTGTTGAAATACTATATAGTTACTAAACCAGACAAGGTCTTTTTTTTCTACTTGTCACATTTTATAACATACATATATTTAAAAAAAAAAACGAAAATTATTGTGGCTGGATTCATTCAATGCCATGACAGAGATTTTACATCATAAGGTTACTTACAGTAAGTGCAGTACCGTGTTTTATACAATGTTTCAGTGTTTATTTAACCTTACGTAATTTTCTGACAAGACATGGTAGTTTGTTTTATTGATGGGATTAATCATTTGTGATAATGAAAAACTTGTAAGATAAATGTTTCTAAATTGCTATTGCGACATAGATAAACTCTAACTCATTAGTTTTATTGATTGGTACCCACAAAATGTTTTGCATTTGCAAATTGAGTATCAAAATAAACACATTTCTAGCTGACAGTATAACACAGTCGTGATCTCATTAGGTGGGCACATATCCATAATTATTCAAAAGTGAAGTATTTATGTATCTATAAATCTCCCCATTATCAGATACTTGCAATAACAGCCATAACGCATGGCTGTGCTTTACATATTGTCGGCGCAGGGCATTTTTTACAAATAAAATATCATTTAGTCATGACCGACGATTATCGAAGATAGGCAGCATCTGAAAAAATGACGATATCGTAATTTGAATAAAATGCGAATTGAGACACCACTGACATGCGCAAACAATCTGCATTAATGCAAATTAGATCATTCATTATCAAAAGGAATCTATAAGCATTCATTAAAAACAAAAATTTCAGACTTAAATGTTCAGTTCATGACAAGTAGTGAACAAGATAAAGTTTGTGTGTTATCACATATATGAAATGAAAAAGGTCGTCTTAAAATATCGAAACTATTCTGGCGTCAAGAAATTTCTGAATAATGGCACAAATGCCTCTAATGTTCATGGAACAAAAACACCACATAATGCCGTTTGTTTCTTCTCGATCTGAAAGCTAACGAAACACAATAATGTAATCTAAGTCTTAGAGAGATTGTCTGAAATGCCATGAATGTGATAAAATCGGTGATTTATTTATAAAGGAACAGAGATTTATGCAGAATGTAATCAATCAAAGTGAATAAATATCATTCATTTTCCTTTGAAGAAGAGAATGGACTAAAAACAATCTTTATTTTCTCTAGTTATCAAAAATACCGGTTGGTAATTTGCTTCTGTAATCAAATGAAAGAAGCAATTAATAGTGGAATAGCAAAAAATGACATAGCAGAACAGGCACAATTTCTAAATGAATAAATTTTTAATTTATTCTTACAAATGCAATGTTTGAAGGCATAATTTTTTCTCAGTCTTTTTCACAATTTTTTTAATTAAAAGAACTGAACTACGCTACTAGTCATATCTGTTCTAAGGTTAAAAGACTTACTGTACTTACAAAAGTTATCTGTCATTGCACTTTTAAAATCTAAGCATATCTATGTCACAATTTTACCTCAGCAAAACTATAAAACAGGTTCACTTAAATACGTAACCTGATTGGAAATGTTTAAAGTCAAAATCTAGCATGGAATATCATTTTCGTATTTCTCTACAGAATGAAATGAACTTGTTTGCTAACATTTGATACGTTTGAGTCTGGTTTAGCATTGCAGTAAAAGTTTGATTGCGAATCACACCAGAGATATTCTTAGGTTTAAGTCAAAGATCCTTCTTTTCTAGGCCTGGATTGAACGCCATCTCGATTCTCGATAGGTATGACAATTTAGTTCGGATATAATTGTAATCAATTAAGATAACATAAATATAATACTCAGTTTAGGTATTCAAGAAATTCAGTTAGAGGTTACGTTTTTGTTCGAATGTTTCGATTTTTACAAGATATGCCTGTCTTGAGCCCAATTAAAGTTTCTAGCCAACTGTTCATGAAATATCAATTGGAGATTATATAGGCATAAATTGAACATGGTTGAACAATGGCGGAATGAAGACACTCTCACTGTCTTCAAATAGAGAATAGACTAAATTGGATTTAATTCTGCGAATAATGGTATAGAGTTACAGGAAACATTACGCCGGAGTCTAATTACACGATTAAAACAAGATTTCATTAAATATTTAATTCTCCTCCGCCTCACTTTTTGATTTTATTGTAAAAATTTACAGACATAAAGACTAAGCTTCTAACACATGCGCATTGCGTTTAAGGTATTAAATATCCGTGTTTTCTGAGGTTAAAATACAGGCTATTTGAATAAAACAAGAAAATACAGCTAGGCAATAATATTTGCAGATATCTAGTATGGTTAACAGTCAGGAGTTATGTAAACACATACTTTAGCGACCGTTTAACATTAATTTTATATGAACACAGACATTCATGACTGTTTAACACAAAGTCAGACATTCGTGCTCAATTTTTCAAAACGTTAACAGTCTTCTTTAAAGCTCCATTTCACAAGGTTTTGAAATCAGTAACATCAGAGGCTTACACTGAAAGAAAATGTATTAGCTTTCTTCAGACTGAGATGACATCTAAAGGGACGAAGACGGTGGTGTGTTATACACAGCATACAATAAACCAAATAAGTTTATTTCTTGATTTGATGTCAATAGTACGGGAAGAAGACGAAATGTACAAATAGTAGCTCTCCCTTGACATGATTCATTCCACCATGAAGAAAACCTGTTTTCAGGCACTGCTTTTCTCCACACATCTCAGTCTGTCATGAAGTTTTTTATGAGAATAAGTTGATATACATTTGATTCGCCTCAGTATAATTCAGTGATCATTCAGAATACAGCCTGGTGTAATCAGCATTATAAAGAGTAGCTTTTTTGTTTTGTACATCCTTATGAATTATTCCTTTAATTTAACCTCAATACTGCATTGTGCTTAGATTTTCCAAACCACGATATTGTCTAAGATCGACAATTACAAGCTTCTACCCATATAATTAGACGAATTCTCATTTCTCAATTGTAAAGCCGGTGAAGCCCGGGACATTTCAGCGGTCTATTAGGAAAATATGGAGACAGATTCCCTGACAATAATGATAAATGATCACACTGAGAAATTCCTTGAGCGATTTCAATTATCACATTGTAAATTCAAAGAGCGCGTAATCATTTTACGTGTAAGGATATTACGTGCATATGTAGAACATATAAAATGTAAGAAATTAGACTTACGAAATGTCACATAGTCGCATCTCACAAAGTGAAACATTACACACATCATAAATACAGTACCCTATAAGTCATCAAATATTTCTCATTATCAATTTTGACTGTGTTCATGTTGGTTGGTGTGAGTATAAAAGCTGATTTACAACGTGTCTTAAAGCGCCTGTATAGAAAGTTATGGTTGTCTCTAACTGCAGCAATGCAAAATTTAATAAATCGGATGAAAAAGAGTAATATTTAAAATACGCGCGCTCAAGCGATCATAAAAAATATTTTTAGTGATATTCCCAACTGTATGTTTCATAATGTAACCCAGATAACATTACCATACATATTATATATTAAAATGATGTTTGCTGATTAAGTTCCGCTCCGTTATAGGTGTGAAACCACCAGATATATTCCTTCTTTCTTCAGAATAAAATTCAATGGCTCTAACTTACATAATCTTGTAGACCTATATCTGTACACATGAAAAATAGCAAGAAAAGTGGGGGTTGTGTTACAAACAAAAAAGATATTTCTGCTCATGTGAACTTCCGATAAAATCAACAAAAAATATGAGCCAATTTTCAGATTGGGGTATGTGAAACAATTTCCTATTATGAATTCTATTCTGAATTTATATGAGCATAAAATTTCTACCACACTATCAAAAATAGTCAAGAAAAATCATTCCACCAAAAAAGAAATACACTGAACAGGGCAAAAATGTTGAAAACAGCCAAGAAAACCGAAAACTATTTCTAGCCGCCATCATGCGGGTACCATTTTTTGAGCTCCGATAGACTGAATTGGTTGTTTCACACCTTATTAAACTGAATGTATATCAGCCAGACGATTAAATGAATATTTGCAAAGAACGTTTAAGCCACACATTGAGTAGGAATTTCTTGATACTTCTTTCACCTTAAGTTACGTTGCCAGCTAATTCATCACGCCCTAAGTATCATGATAAGCCGTTCTCTGACAACAGGTTATACAGTTATACGAATAGAGTTTCTGCTTTATCTCTGGATCCTGGATTAACGTTAGCTTAAGTTTTTGTTAGATAAAACATAATCTGAATAAATGATATGTGTTCTGCAATATCAAATATTACATTGCTTGTTTTCTGTGGGAATAAGACGTTTTACGTTGATTATCACAAATAAGATCTTGCTCTTATTTCACCAAAACTAACAAAAATACGATTTTAGTACTTTGACTAATTGTACTACATTGTGTACACCTTCAGGCATGACTAAAAAGAAAAAGAAAAAAGTGGTCATGATAGCTCTATATCAGACACCTGAGTAACAATATCAGTTCTTACGAAGTTCCACTGATTTGAGCCAGTTTCGAAATCTTTCCAGAAATCATCGGTACAAACATAATGATCACTTTTCATGACAAATAAATAAAAATTGTGACCTTACAAGTTTTTCCTTTAACATAACCTAGTGGGATAGACTAAGTTGTGAATCCAATAAATCTAGTTTTCAATCCTTTCCAGAAATAACCAAGATATACATATCAAACTTCTACACTGATCTGACCTGATGACCTAGTTTTTGACCCACTGTAACAAAATATCGATTTTTTTGGTGAACTTTCGGAGAAATTTTCATCGGGTGTTGGTTAAAAAGAAACCCATACAAGGATTCCTTTCATTTTGACTGGAGTCGGAGTTTCTGAGTTTTACGAGAAATTATCAGAACATGGAACCTGGATACAAAAGGTGACTTCAGGTATATCCATGGACGAATGACTACAGTGAGAGTATAGCTAACCCTGCAGTTTCTGCTAAGATTAGTTAACAACAAATGTCAGGAAAACAAAAACTTTTTATCCAATTACGTCAGTGCTGCTTTGGATAATAGATTACTGTCATCAAATAACAATTAATCAAGATAAAACTGCTAAAGGCGGATTACGAGAGAATATTTTGTGTCAGTTATATCGGACAGGATGTTTCGAAATGTCAGTTAATATGATAGAAGTCAAATGGAACTATGCAGGTGGCAGCACTTTTTAGTGTAATTATTGATACGGCACATTGCAATGTTAAACACATATCAACTGTATGTAATGGTTGTGTGTTATAAGATCGTGATTTTAAGTCACAGATGTTTCATTTGTTAAACGTATTCTACTTGCTTTTCTGGTTTTGAATCGTAGGCCGCTATACCAAAGCAGGTTACTCCAACACTGAAAGATATATTTTGCTCATTTTCAATCCTTTTCGTTGACCAAGGAGAGTTTATATCTGTATTCAGGTGATTTGTTTTCTTTTGAGGCAATCTGTTTTAATGTAATGTTTAATTAAATTGATTTTGATAACGTGTATCTATACATATATAGCAGCAAACGTTTTTGATGTTTTACAATGATTTGTTTCTGAAATGCTTTACTGACGATGATTTTCAACTATTATGTCAAATTTAACTCATTTACTGCATACAGAAACTGCGATGTTAATTAGATGTATGTGCTTTATAAGTAGCTAGAGATACGTGTCCTATGACATTCGTTTAGACATATACTGCATGCACTACATTTAAATATTTCTACAGACACGGGTTATGTAGTCTTGTTTGCAGACAATCAAGTTCAGAGGACAATCTGGTAACACATTTTGATCCTTCTGATATGTTACACATGTAGAAGCAATATTTTATAGTGAACAAATGACAATTTTATTCAGAACAACATGGATTACGATAGATCTCATCATATGTAGCCCATGTAATTCGCTAAAACCTTCAGTCATCTAGTCCCATTTCATTGACGCATTGTCGTCTATTATTCCGACATGATATCCTCCCTTCTCCTTTTCCAAAGAAAAATCACCAAGGATTATCGGGATCTTTTTCTACATAGCTGAAGTTTTTGTAAGTTTAAGGGATCATTCTAAAACTCTTGCATGACAGTGGAGTGAACAAACATGCTTATGATGCTGTTTTATTTGATGGTGTGATGTAATAGGTAAGATGTAAGTCATAAAATACCAAGAAGTCAATTAATCATTAAGTAAACATATATTTGCCTTCCATTATAGCTTAGACAAGGTCTATCATCACTTTTTTTTTACTTTCAACAAGTCACTGAGTCCTTGACCTTTGAGCTATGGACTAGGGACTTACAGGTGTCGCACGGTTTCACCCAGGTAAGCAAACGCCAAGATATTTGAAAATCCTTCCATGCATGGAAAAGTTATGACCAAGGCAATGTCTATAATCAACATTGTTTTTTTTTTACTTCGACCAATCACTGTGACCGTGACCTTTGAGATTTAGACCTGGATTATACACACAACACACCGTATAATGAAGGTGAAACAAATATGCTAAGGTATTTAGAATCCGTCCATGCCTTGGGAAGTTATGGCCTGGACAAGATGTACAATCAACTTGTTTTACCTTTACCTAGTGACTGTGATCTTAACTATTAAGCTATTGACCTGCGTCTTACAGGCCACACAACGTCTAATCAAGGCAAAACAGTTTGCCAAGTTTTTTTTTTAAATTCTTCCATGTATGGCGAAGCAACGGGAAGGGCGGACGGCAGACATCAAGATGAATCCAGTATGGCCTCCACTCACTTTGTGTGTGGGAGTATAATTAAAGATATAAATTTACCTCCTTTAAATGTACCAATATTTGAATATTTATATTACGTTTAAGTATAATTCAAGTATTAACGTGACAACATCTTTTGCCGTAATCAACAAAAACGTGTTTGAGTTGATTTATAGAAGTATACTCTCACTAAATTCAGTTACCTTCAGCGATTATTAAACATAAATGATCATTTTTCTTGAAAAGGAATATAATTTCTAGGTTAAATCATTCACTGCAACTTATAAAGTTAATAACATAAACGTCTCAGAATAAACAAGAGTTACCAGAATGAAACTTAAATTTCACCATCGCACCTTCCTAGGTACAATTATCTTTTTCAAAGTGCATGCTTCTGTGATCTTTATGGTATAGTCAAGCATTGAACATATAAACAGAATTAAAACAAAGAATACATAGGCGAAAATACTTTTTTGTCATTTAAGATGTGTCTGATGGCTTACTCAGTCATGCCCGTAAAGTGACTGTATATAAGCAGGATTGGTTTCTACGATAAGTACTAGCATAATAGCCAATGAGAGCGTGTTTAATAAAGCTTTCGGTAAGTCACAAAATGGCCGCTTTCGATGATGTGGTGGAAATCAGGAATGCCGTCGTTAAAACCCGCACACTTTTGTGTGTGATTCTGTTATGACTAGGGAAATAAAACTATGCTACTTTTAATACACTAATCTTCCGTAAAGTATGTTTTGCATGGTGCGTTTACACGTTCCATGTTTAGAACGCTTTTGTTACATAGACGTAGCCATTATAATTTAATAAAAAACAACAACACAAAAGTTTTCAATTACATGAAGAAACGTTTTGGAAAGAACCACGAAATTAATTGCACATTAGCTTTTCTGTCGTTCCCGGCTTGGGACAATAAATTATGTTCCATAGCAGCTTTAAGTGGCTTTTTATTGCATTATGTTTAAAGAGAAAGGAATGAATTCCGCGCGCCGATGTTTCTCGAACATTTTTTCTTCAAATAAATGCAGCCACTGTATTTAAGTTAGTAGCAAAGGTATTGAAAACAAATAGTCAGCTATCAGACCTATAATATGATAGGACATTTTTAAATAGTTTCCCTGCCTAAATATAACGTAACAAAACGTGACTAAAATGATAAACCCAACATATATTTTTCCATGATTTGCAAATTGTCTTATTTACGAAAACATGTTTTTCGTTTCGCTGAACAATTCTATTAGATGGTCTTAGATTTAGATAAATCTTCTTTCAGCTGTCAACAGATCGTTAGCTTCATCGCTTCTGTGATAAATGGTTCTAAAACCGTATGCATTTTCTATCCATTTTTACGCTTGAACCAAAGAACGGCTGTTAGCAAATTGAAAGCAAATCAGTTTATAAGTGTTCTTGTCACTTTGTTTCTCTCAATTTTTTAATGTCCCTTTCGATAACTAAATAAACGAGTTTGTGCATGTAGTACACATAAACCTTTATTGAGTTGCTCCAGTTTCTACTAGTGTTCACCATAACTGCAACTTCATAATAACACGTGCAATAAAGTATCGTATACTACAATTAAGACGACGGCAATGTTTATATTAACATTTCAAAATGGTTATACGTTAGACGCTAATATATATCACGACTTAAAATCGTTGAGAAAGTGAAACTAACCTTAAGCATTGCTTAATCGCGATTAAATAAAACTAGCTGATTTTTTTCGCAGAAACTTTCACCCTCAGGGGAAGCAATTTTCCAGGAGAGTCTTTTCTGGGTTGTCGCTGTCACGGTGTCATTATACACGCATGAACTTACACTGAACCAAACAAAGGGGATCTTCTTTCCTTCAATGACTTGTTGAACTCTCGATAAAATCTTTTATTCCGAAAAACGTCTCTGGTGAGAAGCATCTAAGCCCCTTTCAAACCGAATTTTTCCTCGAGTGCTTTTAGTGCTCATAAACTCATAGGCTAAATGCTAATTGAATCACTGATAAGGTTAAATCTGAGTTATATCAAAAGGGACATTTTACTGGAAAAATAATTATTTGAAAAACGAGAAAATAGCTAATCGATATTTTTAGTTATTGAATAAATTCACTATCCAGTTTTCTTTAATGTGCAGAACGTTAAGAAAATGGGGTCATGCGTTTGCCCCTTCAAATATAACATTTAAAATTTATTCTAAACATATATAAATGTAATGCTTTAGCAAAAATCTTACCAACCTTACCGCCATTGTGCATTTTTGCGAAGAAAACTTTATCTTCCTCCCGTACATCTGAATGCCAAACGTCATCAGAAGAAATGCTAGATATAACCAACACGTTTTGGTAAATGGATTTCGTTAATAGGGAGAGAACAATTTCTTTCACGATATTTTTAAAGGTGACATAAACAAGAAAACATTTTGAGTGTTAAATGGAATAGACTTAACAATAAAGTACTAAATAATGATTAGTAAACGGAATTCTATATCGACGTCATCGTCTTGTTCAAAATAACAACATTTTTTAAACTGTATTTTAGTTCAGTTTGTGAAATTAACGCGAGACTAATAATTACACCCCTGAACAAAAACTGTTTAACATTTACTTAAATATTTCAAAACTGTTCTAAAGTTAATGCAGATGAGAAGTAAAACGACGAGTTTTCAAAAGTTATTGGTAATTGAAATTAGTTGTTGTACTTTTGCCTTCTTTATGAAGGTTTTACTAGAAATATCGAAATTTCTCTTGTTTAGAGACTGTTGTCCTTTTGTCGACAAATAGTTTTATAGGACACTCTTAGCCGACCCTTCCTTTTAGTGAAGGTTGGTGTATTAATATAGTGTTCCTAATGAGTTGTTTGGCGTACTATTTACAAACCTTTATCTCATCGAATCTCTAACAAATTTAGCCGCCATTTGACAGTAATGATAAATGACATTATGGCGTGATGTTTTAGCTACTAATTTACTTCTCAACATATAACATATAAAGATGGAGATGGCAAGTCGGTATGACCATATGATGGTAAAAATGTAATTAAGTGCTAATATCTAATTTAAGTACAAATTCTTGACGTAGAACAGCAACTGTCTAATTTTTAAAAAAGAGATTTGCTGAAATGGTTACCTTAAAACGCTATCTTTTAGAAAATAACAGGAATTGGAAGTGGTATGAAAGAACATAGGTGCTTTCCAGCACTGCATACAGAGGACGCTGGTTCTAATCTTACCAGGGGTAAGAGCCTACAATGACCTTCCGCATTCTTTACTGTCGGCGCGAGTACTGTCCTGAGCCCTGAGAGGAATTAATATAAGTTAAGAACTGGCTTCTTAATCGATGTTAAATAAATAAGTTTAAACTTAACTGAACCAAATGAAATGCATTTGCATACAATAGCCAATAAATAACGCATTTTAACGCGTGAATGCTTTATCATAAAAGTAGTAGACACGTACACTGTTTGTGATAAACCTTGAAACTCAGAGCATAATGCAATTTTAGCACAAAAAAACACTCAGTATACACATTTTGTCAAAGCTGTCTCTTTGGTCTCTAACTTCAAATCAATTCACAATTCAATATTAGTATTTAGTCAGTCACAGAGGTTAATGTACACAATCATTTGTCTTTCATTAATAGTCTTTAACTGAATTATTACACAAAATAAAGCACATGTTCCTGTTTATGTTTTTGTTAATTTTGTCGTTAAATATACTGAATCACTAACCAAACATGTTGGCAAAGATTTCCTATCAGGACGGGCGACTCTGAGCACAAGATTTCATCACAAAGAATTACTCCACCACTTGTTCAAAAGTGATTCAATAATTCTTAAAAGAGAATACTTTGGCTGATCTTCATGTAAAAATGATACTTTTGGAAAAAATTCAGTTGAACACGCTGATATAATAACATTTCAGCTTGAACACGCTGATGTAATCTAAATAGTAATTACTCTTTTAAGTCTAGTTGATAATGAGGAAAAGGGGAATCAGATGAAAATCCATGTTCCGTATATTGATTTCCTTATTCTTAAACTTGAGACGTTTCATCTGGAGTAGCTTCTATTTCGCAGAAATATTTTCAGTTTTCCTTTCTTTTTAATTTTTGTTATCACTGCTTCTTTATATGGCAAAACCTAAAGGTTTGTTCCTGCTATAATTGATTTTCGAATATCTTTTATGTTGTCACTCTGTTTTATCGGTTCCGTTATAACTCTTTTAACAGCATAATCTTTATTGACTTTGATCTTCAATTAGAGTATGATTTCAGAATCTCACGACATTAAGTCACCCTTTTAAATATCATAAATAATAATATTCCCCAGACACTGCCTGTGTCATGATGATTATAGAGCCTAACTAATCTTTTTGTGCTAGCTTGGCAGTTATGTCGTTACAGGTTGTTTCGACCGAAAACAAATAACAAAGTGATAAAATGTTATTGTTTTAAGAAATACACAATCATTTATTCTTTTTCTTGAGTTGGTGTTAACGTATTGGAAAACGTGGGAAAAAAAATAACACAAAAAAACTTACTGTTTCGGTGGAATGGTTCATGTTGTGTTTACCTTCCTGAAAAAAGCAAAGGATGTAACAATAACTGTTTAAAGTTTCAGTACTCTTATATTGTGACAGATAAGAAAGACATGACTTATGCTTCAGACTTCGCAACAAGAAACGCGTGTAAAACTGAAGCTAGGGATTACGAGATATATCCATCCAGAGTTCGTGAATCAGAGGTAAGATATTAATGTATTTAGTTCAAACATTTATCAGTAATGAAATGTACATCCTGGCAAGTAAACGCATAGGTGACAGTATCACTGAGCATAAAACCTCTAAAAACGTCTTTTTAACTTTTTGCTAATATATCTACAAGGTATATTTCATGCAGGACCGTCGATTTTTCTGAGTACTGCAATCCATGTAAATTCAGTAACAGTATTGAAAATGTTGTAATTTTCGCAATATATATATTCTAAATAAATTATCTGCAAGTTATTTTGAAAATCAGTCCAATACCTTGCGAGCAATGAAGTAATATGTAAAATACCTAACCGAGAACATCACTGAGGTGACTAAGAATCAGGGTAAAATTCCTTGAAATCTCCTGAAAATTGGTGTTTCTAACACTGTCTGTATAGTAATTTATGTCATTATTTAATGAAAATAATAGATGATCATTTTTACCCACTTAAATCCCTTTACTTATGTTGTTTGTTTGTGCTTCGCGTTAAAATCTTTTATTTTTTCAGGTAATCCTACTTTCATTTCACCATGTTTGTTAGTGACGTCAGCAAATTCAGTTTTAAGTCTAGTATTTTCATTGGCTTATTGGGACACACCTTCAGATAATTAACTAATGAAAACAGTAATAACAAAAACCATTCGGAATATTTCGAAAACCATCAAGTGCAGCAAGAAAACAGAACAATGGTTATGGGAAGAAAACAGTCTGATATGTTTAACAAAACAATCTGTGTTAGTGCATTAAATTGTTCAGTATGTTGATACATAGTTACGATGTTGATCTTTAACTCTCTTACCATTTTCTAACAAAAATAAATGCAAACATTTTGAAAACAAAAGTCACCTCAGTGATGTTCCTGGTTGTTCCGTATGAAATGCACCTTGTAGATATATAAGTAAAAAGTAAAAAAAAAAAATTTTTTTTTTCGATTCTAGATGTTGTATGCTCAGTGATACTGTCACCTGTGAGTAAACGCTCACGGTCTAAAACGTATTAAACGTCTTTTTAAATATCTGAAAACCTGTCAAGGAATACTTTGTACTTCAAATAAACTTTTTATTACTTATTACTATTTTATTAAACACAAATCTAGCAATGTCGAAACCATACGTCAAATTATGGTACAATGCCTGTGTTCAAACAGTAGCAATTTAACGCTCTGGCAATACAAATATATGATAGAAATGTCCAAGCCAATATCGACAGTCTGTAAGAATCTGCTAACAACCATATTTACGACTTCTGATATTATCACAGGCGTTAAATTGTCCCTTGAGTAAATAAATCATCATCAGTAGCTCTTTGTCCTTTACCGACAATAACATTTGCTAAGAGAAGCATTTTACTTATTTTTAAATAACCACAATAGTTTACCTTTAAATGCACGGATCTAATACCACAACTTTCATTATTTTGACTACTTAAAATTTTGTCACCGTAAATTGCTCAAAAGACTAATGAATCTTAATTGGTACAAAATCTGGACGCTGGTATGCCAAAGAAATTCTCGTAATCACTGCAAACAAAATGACATATATACACAGAAGAACACTACTCTGTATAACGTTACTTGCCATTGATATAAACGATAAAACACCTAAATGAATCCGACAGTTTTCTTTCAGATAAAGAGTTACATGTTCTCTCGCATTATATCATATGCATATCTGGATAAAAAGATTGATAGAGCAGCCCGCTCAGATTCATTATTTGCTTGATAAATCGTTCGTGATAATGTACATCTAAGAAGACAAATGCCTCTCTGGAATATTTGTGAGAAACAGCAAATGTTGATTGTTATTATGCATTAATACGCCTTAAAATGTTTTCTTGGAAGTCTGAACATCAAAGTAAACATGATAACAACGGAAAGCAGACACCTAGACCACTTCATGTGTACAATATCCACATTATGTCAATACTAGTTCAATGCTACTGTATTCATTAATCTTTTGGCGACGGAATATTTAGTATTGATTTTTAATGAATTCAGTATCTGTAAATCCAAAACACTTCTGTTAGTTAATTGTACTGAAGAAAACAGGTTGATAAAAACTGTTTAAGAACTTCAAAATTAATACTGTCTGTATTTGACTATGGACTGTTTCAGTGAACTTAGTAACACGTAGATTAAGCTTTAAAAGACACTGCAGTTTGGGTACAAGCGATTCAGACTCGGTATTAAGAATAATATAAGGTAAAAGCTACGCGTGGAAAGTATTACATTAACGTCGATACTTATAAAATAGATTGATAGGACTTTTCCTAATGTATTTGACTCTATCGTCATTCTGTATTGACTGAGCTTTCTCGATTGTTTATGTTACAAATTAAGTAGAATAGGTAATACGTATATTCTTGTGAGACCTTTCAATCTGTAAATATTATAGTATACGTATGTATACTATACTATAAACTATAATATTTACAGTCTTTGGTGCTACCGTTTGAGTTTTCCTTGGCTGTATCTTCGTCAATTTTAGAGCTGGTCTTTGTTTGTATTTGGCTGTTAGAGAACATCTCCCTACCGCCCAACCCCCGCCGCCCCACAATGTCAGCTTATACAGTCAAATTCGAAAAGATCCGCCATTGCTGGTTATACTACAACATTTGACGAGGATGAAAAGAAGACAGACTATTTCTGAAAGGTCTCACAAATATGCATTTCATGATTGTCCATAAGTCTTAAATATGTCTGAAGCTAGACGAAATTGCTCATGGCTTTATGACACAAAAGCAACGTTTATTATACTAAAATAAGGTGCAATAGTGTATATTCATCCTGTGCAACAAGGCTAAATCATTATCTTTACTCACCCGTTCCAATCAGCATTTTCTTCCTAACACCGTCAAAATACGTTTTCTACGCACAGCTGAAAACATTGTCGAATGTATTGAGTGTGAGCTTAGAGTATCAAAGCGTGAAATTTCGTACACGTTTTTTAAACCATTTGGATATACCTTTGTCCTAAAAAAAATGTAAATGCTATGCATTTATCTTTTTTTCAAACTTGAAAAACATAATATAAATCACAAAGAGCAAGGTACGTAATCTTTTGTTTTTCAACATGACTTTACAATAACTTGATTAATACGCATGCAAAAAATGATCCATATTCTCACTTCACTGACTCATACTTAATATAACAAAAAACATGGAACTGTTGGCTGCAACCGTTTACATTTCGTCTTGTTAATATTTTGATCGCCAAGTTATGGTATCATGCGAAGCTATATTTATACAACCAAAGCATGCCGGCAATGCGACTCTGTCTTGCCTGAATTCAATCAACTGATTTTGGCGAAGTTGTCCGAAAACGAAGCCATTCTATTTTACAATCCGTGAGCAATAACCATGTGAATATTCGTACTGTTGGATTATCCTGGCAATATGAATTTTCTTTTTGATTATTAAGCTTTTAAAAAAGCTTTGTTGAACGCTAGCATATGCTAAATTAGAAATAGCCCGAAAACTGAAGTGCGGCGGGCGGACTAGGTGACTATATGCACCCTTCTTTGAGGTGCGTTAGGAATATCACATTTATTTTCAATCATTCTTGATGTGAATAAAATAATGCAAGGTTCAAGCATATCAGTCTTTTAGTTCTAATTTTCCTTATTTAATTTATTTAATTGACTTATGATCAAATAAGAGGTTTACGAGTCGTATGTGATTTTTGCAAAAAGCGGAAACGTAGGATTACAAAACTAATTCGTTTTTTTTCACAAAATGGTATAGATTTACATACTGTCGTACCTTTGACATCCTACTGTTAAACGAGATTAAAAGATACTATTTCAGTTGAAACACTATTTTGTGATGTGTCAAAAGATTACTAGCTTCATCGCCTTTCTGATAAATTGGTCTTAACCTAATACATATATTCATAGGCGCGACCTCAATTTGCATGTAACGCTGATTGACTACAGTTTTGGAATGGCATGATCCATCTTACTTTAGAAATCTTTAAATTATCCGTAACCTAAAATAACCTTTGAGACGGAGAAAAATCATGTTTTGATTTTTTCTTAACTGTAAGAATGCCTACCTTTCAATTTGGATGTGTCGACCTAAAGACAAAGAAGACACAGAAAAAAATAGTCTGAGCACATCTGAACAAAAGATCTCGTCTGAAATTAATTGTAGGTGTATGAATATATATTTTTGCTTGTTCGTATAAAGGACTGGAATAAATAATATTATATTTACTGTACACGACTAACACAACAAACAAAATGATTAAAAATATGCAAAAAAGATATCAGTATTTGGCTCGTTAACAATTATTTTCATTTTGTCTGCCAAATATCGCAGCAAGGCGCCTCGGAAGTTAGTTGGTGATTACGTTGCCATGTAAATATTACTTGCTCCATCTGCTACACCAGTTTATTGTTCTAGAGTTACACATTTTGTCCTTTTGTTCATTAATAATCCTTTAAATATTTCTTTCCGTATTACTAGGATAAATAAAAGTTATAAGTAAGTATAACTCATGACCATAAAAAACTTAATGTTATTTTATCAGTCAAGAAAATTGCAAAGGTAGTGTCTTTAGGTTTGAGTAGTGTTTGTATGTAGGACTGTCAATATATATGTTGTACCTTCGGGACGTAAACAGAAATTTGTAGGGCATTATTTGGTATCAGTTTATAGCAAACCCGTTATAAGCACAGAGTTACACTGAAATTAAACTGATGTATTTAAGAATAAAACATATTTCTGTTTTGTGTTAAAGAATTCCAAGGCCCAAGGATGGGTCACACTAATGAAAGTGTTCTCTTTTTGCCTTTGTAGTCTGAAGCTAAGAAAGTTGCTTTTTACCATCGTCTTATACGTCTTATTCATCTGGCACTGAAAGTGTGTTTGTTCTAACCATAGACGAACAAAATCTACTACATTAAGAATTACCATAATGTCATCCACAATCGTTTTGTCTGTGTGTATATGCGAATCTTTTATTCTGAAATTCGATTTAAACAGTTCTCTATGTAGATTATTTAAGGGTTCTGTACCAGTGATGTGCCGACACAAATAACTTCTAATGATCTACGTGGAATCCACTGTCGTTATTGTTTGCTTTAGCTGTAAAGAAAGATTTCACATCATCAAAGAAATGGAATAAGACTATTTTATTACGAAATGCCATTAGTGTTATTTGGCCAAAAGATTTCTTCACACGATTTTATGATATATCACTTTTAAACCTAAATGTATGTAAGTTAATGACTTTGAAACATTTCTATTAAGTATATTAGAACAGACAATTTAAAGACACGTTTAGTATGCACACTTCTGGTATAGGTAATTTAAAGAAACAAAAGGGGAACAAACATTGTATTTCATATGAGAACTTTTTAATGACAAGATATCAGATAAACACTAAAATGCATATCAATCTGTTTTGAATAGTTATCACAAACTCTTTAATAGTTAGGCTAAGAAACAGCTAACAGATGTTTTGTTCCATCAACCTTATTTCATTTAAATGTATAATTATTTGTAACTTAAATATAATGCATTAATGTAAGTGTGAATCAAGCATTCCTTAAAAGTACACAATCATTAAACAAACTATTGTTGTAGGTTAATGAAACTTATCATTTAAAAGACAAGATAAAAGAGCTTAACTCAATTTCCTTGTTGTTGCCATATTAAAGATAATATCGCTTTTCGTTTCGGTGAACTAAATATTAACAAAATTAGTATGTTTTCGGTTC
Source organism: Cyclina sinensis (assembly GCA_012932295.1). Lineage (NCBI taxonomy): Eukaryota > Metazoa > Mollusca > Bivalvia > Venerida > Veneridae > Cyclina > Cyclina sinensis. The sequence goes on along the minus strand of JAAONU010000001.1, from coordinate 41,978,090 downwards.
TTACTTGTATGCATCTAAAATGTTCTAAAATTATTTGAAAAATGGCCAACACAAAGTTAGCATGAACAATGAACCTCATTCATTTTGCCAGACGCTTTTGTTGTTGTCCAAGAGAAAAATACTCGGCGAGTATGTTCTTGTCAGCCAAGATTAATCGTGATTTTGCAAAACGCCTTCCTCGGATTTTACTGTAAATTACTTTTGTTCACGAAGTCATGTATTTCAAATTTCAAACATTAATTTTGTTTTCCTTTTTCAAGGTCTGTGTAGGTATTGCAGCAGATATATTCGACAGTTTTGTATATATATAAAGAAAAGCAACTTTGAAATTCAATACGATATAAAAATGCGAAAGGCATTTCACAGGATAGAAAAGTATGCTATAGACACTGTCTTAAACAGTTAAAAAAGTAAATGTTCTCCGAATACTATTACATAACAACATAAAATTAAGATTCCCTCGATACATTTTAAGATACATCATCATTAAGGTATTTACTAGCTAACGTTTTCAAACAAACATTTGTTAAAAAAATTTGTTTCCCTTTTACAAATACTTTGTCTTTCAAGTTCATTTTTGCACTAAGTAACTTCCCCTGAAAAGAATGGTTAATTTATAAATTTCTTGATTTTATCGACGCATTTTTCTTTAATATATAGTTTTATTTTATGCCTACCAATGAAATATAGGGAAATATCAGTGAGATAAAAGTGATAATCCACTGTTTTGAATCAGTGAAATTACCATTTTGATAATCCACTGTTTGTGCCTGAACTACTTTTTTATCAAGGCTTGATGAAACTTCAGGAATTTCCCCACCACGTAAATACAAGAGAATCCGCTGTATTTCAGACAGTGACAGCGAGTGAAATTTATTTACCTTGTTAAATCCAGTTATAATATTGAATTCCTGAGCCTAACTAGTTGTGAACAATGATGAAATTCGCCATAAATTATTTAAAATGTCTGATTTGTTTACATAACTCACATGGACAATATCCAATATGGCCGACATTCAATTCAATTGATTGAATATTACTCGGTATTAATCCGCTTTTATAATTAAAGTATGTATGGCTAAAATTCAATAAATACTGATAAACTGTGTAGAGAAAAATAAATGTTATTTGATGAAAGTGTATTCAGTTTATTTCAGCAGAAGTAAAGTTATCATATGTATTGGAGATTGTCTGCACTTTTTTTGTGCGGAGTAACGGTTTGACCAAAGTACGCATTAACTGATTTGGGGCTCACCATGGGGAATTTATTGAAGGCCCTGAGTAAAAATGTCATAAAATACCCATTTTTGACGTGTTGGCATAAAATAAAAGGAAAATTTGTTTGTTTTTTAGTGGAAGATGGGAATTTATTTCATCTCGTGAACACCATATGTTTATATTTTGCCTCGTGGCTGCGCCACTCGTGAAAATATCACATATTGTGTTCACTCGATGAAATAAATTCTCATCTTCCACAAAAACAAACAAATATCCTCTATATCCTGTCTATCTTTTTTGTAACACTTCATCTAACTGGTCATGTTTTAGAACTTTAGAATTGCATGGAAAACACGTCAAGATGAAATGAAAGAACAACTGCCCGGACACGTTTCTATGAAAAGATTTTATCTCCCACTCGAAATAATGTGCAAGATTTGAAAATAAATATTATTCAGAGACTTAGCTGAAAGAAGCATCCGAGCAAATGTCTTCTAAATGGAGCCTGCTCTCGAGACGACTGATTTGTAAGATAAAACGTCTTATTTACCAAAAGCTAGAATCAAATGTTTCTTTTACTTTTTTACATCAAGTATGGACTAAGAAAACTTCAATTGTTCACACTCTTTGTTGCGTGTTATCTGTTTTGATTTGCAGCTCTGTAAAGGAACCCACAATGCAGCATAGCAGTGGAAATTAAGTCGATATATCAACACGGGCAACTGTGTAATCCAATATCCTGTGAATTTCAAATTACTTGACTATATGCATCAAATTACTTTTTCTTCAAAATATTGCAACAACACTGTTTGAGACGAGATATTTAATAATTTTCTATCTAGTAAAAGTTTGTTAAGGTAGCAATATTACTACAATCGTCTGCTTCATAAGTACGACAGGATATATATAAAACAACATTAACACTGTCATTATGATGTACAGCAGAGTTTCATGAAGTAAACGCTAAAAGAAAATCGTCTAGCTCGGACATACATATAATGAAAGTGGTTGACAGAAATAGCCCATGCAATTTCGATTTAACACAACTTGACACAAGACCTGCGTCAATAGCAATCTGTTAAATTTGGATCATCTAACTGTTGATTGTAAATGATTGAATGTTCATTTTGAAATGCAATTTAAGGAAAAGCTATAGAAAGAATCAAAGGTCACTGATCAAGAGTTCAGAAGTAAGTACAGATTCTACAAAAATATGCTCATACAAAAGACTTGCGGCAGCATGCATAAGGAACGATATTAGAAAGATCGGAATCATAATTTGAAAAAAAAGAAACTTGGCAGAGGTCTACTTGTCATGCTACAAACCAGATTTCAGAACTCTGGGCCTAGTAGTTTAAGACAATATTTTAAAATAATTGTTAATTCCTGTTGCCATAGCAACCAGAGTTCTGCGTTGAATGGAATTTTCAACAACTTTGATAAAGCTTAAGGAATGAAAAAGTCCTGCAAAATTTTATCAATTTTCACATTATGGTTTTGAAGGAAATGCTATTTAAAAGAATTGATGTCGCTAGATTCACGCTTCAATATGCACGACGGATAAAGAGTGATTACAAACTCAACTTGAGCATTTAGTGCTAAGGTGGGCTAATAAAAATAAAAACAGGAGCAGTTAACTCTTATTTGATAAGAATGTATTTTTTGTTTAACTGAGATATGTTTGATATGCCAAACCGCTAAAAAGAGCCACCGAACTTGCAATGTGTTTTTAAGCATATGTTTAAGTTTTTTTCTAATAATATATATGATATTATATAGTTTTGAAAAATGATGCGTTTACTGCTTATTTTGTTTCTACCACACAGTGATTTAATAGCGTAACAATATCTAATTCGGTATATGACATATTATCCAAGGTAAGCGACACCGAATGTCGGGTAACAACGCGTCAAAAAGCTTTGAAGGCATCTATCTAGCTTAATAAAACTGAAACGTTGTAACAATGTTTTAAATTCTATTGAACCACCGAGTGTATACATTTTTCGTTCACCAATAATTTGAAATGGCATTTTCAAGATTATGGTTTTATTTCCCATTGTTGTACTCAGTTAATAGCTACTTGTGTAGGGTTACAGATGTTCATGTAATCTGTACAATTGGGACACATGTAGAACTTCTTGTTACGCGATTGTTGATTTATTTTCCCTTTTCTTCGATATTTGGTTAAAACTTGTATCATGCTATAACGCCAGAGCTGTAACACTTTATAGCAACGATTATTTTTTAATGGAATAAAAATAATAAACCCTAAGAAGCGGCTGAATATATGTTTTAAAACCCTAAGCAGATTTTCTTGTAATTAGGTCCTGCTTTATATAAAAGGCAAATTGGCAGATACATAATTGTTATAGGCTAATATATTCCAATAGATACTGGCGCCTTATCAAGAATAAATCAAACCAGAATTGTCAGATAAGAAGATACGATAATTGATTTGATGACAGTTTTAGCTTCGTTTCTAATAACCTGGGTTTTATCAAACGTCGTCTGAAATCTAAGTCTGTTCTCTTCCATCTCTTTTTCGAAGAGATTCATTTTGACTTTACCAAAGCAAACCAAAAGTCAAAATTAAATTATGCAAAAAATGACAACAGTAAATCTAGCTGATACTTACTTAGGAGAACAAGGAAAAATTAGTTAAAAATCTCTTAGAGATTTTAAAACAATTAAGCTTAGCTAATAGATAAGCAAGACCAAACCTTTTAGCTTACCTGGGCCGTAGGCTCATCGTGACGTATTAGGATCGACCAATGTCCGTCGTCTGTCGTCCTCATACTTAGATTGTTAACACTCTAGTGGTCACATTTTTGCCTCAATTGTAATGAAACTGTCTGGATGTTTGTCCTAGTAAAAACTCTGAAGAGTTCGAATATGAGTCATCTGATATGAAAAACTAGGTCACATGGCCCAAAAATAGAAAAATCTTGTTAACAATCTAGAGGCTACATTTTGAGTCCAAATATCCTGGATATTTGTCAATATTTGTAGATTGTTTTGATGATTTCTAGCTCATGTTTGTATATGGGTAAAAAAAACTAGGTATTAGCCCAAATATTGTAGAACCTTGCTAACATTCTAGAGGTAAGTTTTTCAGCTCAAATAGTCTAAAGGTTTGTTAGAAAGATTTGTTTCAACAATTTCTAGGCCAAGTTCGAATATGGTCGTCTGTGGTCAAAAACTAGGTCCCAGAGTCCAAAAAGGTAACACTTTGTTAACACCCTAGAGGTTACATTTTCAGCCCCAAAATTAGAAATTTGTTAAAAAGGTTGTTTTGACGATTTCTAGGTCAAGTTCGATTATGGGTCAGTTGGGATAAAAAAACTAGGTCATAGAGCCCTAGTATTGAAAAAACTTTTAAACTATTTACCCCCAAAATTATAGAAATTTGTCAGAAAGGTTGTTTTGACGATTTCAAGATCAATTTCAATTATGGGTCATATGGGGTCAAAAACTAGGTCACAGAGTCGAAATATTTAAAAGCCTTGTGTTCACTCTAGAGACTACATTTACGCATCAAATGTCCTAGAAAGTTTTAAGAAATATTGTTTTCATTACTTGAATATATATATAGGTGAATTTATCAGACAGTGACTGATTAAAAGTGCAAGAGATATTGACTCTGAAAAGTGCATATATAAAATATTTGCTATATCAGACAGTGAATGATTATCAGTGCAAGAGATAGTGACTCTGAAAATTGCATAAATATAAAATAGTGAATATATAAGACATTGACTAATTATTATCTTTTCTGTCATAGAGCCTTTATTTATTGACTGATATTTCAGATATTTGATTTGTAGGCACCTACAAATCTTCAATTAGAAAATGAAATACTGTTTCTTATGTTTGTTTAAAAGCAAACCCGCACCCAAAGTACTCAAGTGAGCGATCCAAGGCCATCATAGCTCTTTTTTATGTATAATCCAATATAAGAAACTGAAATACAGTTTGCAGTTTGGCGTTATGTAATATTTCTGCGTAAAATGAAACATACTTTCTATTATAAGGTATTTTAATATTTGATATGTACTGTCAAGCAAAACATAAAAAGTAAGACTTTGTTCAGAAGGGAATAGGTTGTAGGATATGTCAAGACAATTTGCCTTTAAAACAATAGTCTTCGTCCCAATTCTTGATGTCAGATAATAAGCAATATCTAGACAATGAACAGTCATCAAGTAATTGCACGTTTTAATCATTATTTATCTTTCTTAGCTGTCTAATCAATAGGCTTGGTAAATGTTCTATCTTCATCCCGTGCACTAAATTCTGTATCTGTTTCTACGTAATACTGTGCTCAAAATCCGAGGATCGTTAATTAATCGAATCATTACAATGGTATCAGCTTTGTACTCGCGCTCAGTTAAAAAAAACCGAAAAAAAAAAAAACAAGGTCTAATATGCATTAGCAACGAAAAAAAAAACAAGTTCTAATATGCATTAGCGGAACATTGAAAGAAGGGTATAAGACAGAACATAAGTCAGAGATATGATCATATGTTACTCATATGGAATCAAATAGGACTTAACTGATAAACATTTCGATTTATCAATTTGGTTGACGCTAGATAATTTGAAGCCCCATGACATATATATGAAGGTTTACTTTGATATAATTCACTCTTCATGAAGTGGATGAAGAATGTTTATTCTTTGTTTTCTATGACATTTTGTCAATTCTCTTTCTTAAAAGATATCAGTGTTTGGTTTTGTCTTTAATCACAAAGGTTTTATACTTATAATGCACTTTTTGTTGAATTTATGGCCAGAATAAAAAAAAACTATGTTTATTCTCTTAACTTCATATATTTAGTCTGGTGAGCTAGAAGTTTATGCTTTTTGTATCTTGTAAAGCTCAGGGGACAAGTCCTTTGATTGACTTACACTAATTTTTCATAACGGTGGATTTCTTACAAGCGGTCGAAATCTCCAAAGATTGAATAAAAATTTAGTATTACTTTTATTCCTGGCGATTTAATGTACCGCAAGTTATCAAAGAAGACTGAGTCACCACCGCAACAAAACCAATCATTGTAAGGTCTAAGCGATGTATAAACACTTCAGAGAGCCTATTCCTACCCTCGATTGGGAATAATAGATCATAACAATAAGATACGTCTATACATGACACAAACGCTAGCTGTGTAATTGATTTTATTTGAATAAATATTAAAATATTCAAAACATTTTTATTCGAATTTTGGTGTAAGTTTTATAACTGATACTTGAATATTTTTCTTAAAGTGACATATGCGTTCAAAAAGAACGAAAATTTTATGATCATGAAAAATGTTTGAAACATTATATATGTTTAGAAATAGTGTAACTTTCACCAAATAATAACATACTATTGGTTTCTTCAAAGTATACAAAACATTATCGTACACAGTTTAAATGAAATTTATAAAAGACTGGCTAGTCAAAAAAGGATTTTATCATTTTGCAACTATGTTCAATAGGAATGAATCTGTTATATGCAATCACTTAATTTAGCTATAACCTAAACAATTTTTGTTTTTCTGTAATAAGAAACAAATGGTTAATGTATATTTCAAAACAGTGATGGTCACTTTGAACACATATGTCACTTTAAGCGACGCACGTGTGTACTGGATTAATTTATCAAGAATGAATCAAGTGATCGAGTTCTAAACAAACAGAAGGCGATTGTATGAAGTATTTTTGCAGATTCAAACACTAAGTTCTTTCTCATATCTACACTGGTTCAAATCCATTTCAGTTACTACAAACTTCTTATAATTTACTTTATTAACAAAGCTCATCTAGAGAATTGTTTTTTTCTTTTCATGCAAAATCTCATTACTTTTACATTTTCAGTTCGTACAATATAAGGAGAGTCTGCCTCTTCAATCTGGAGTTGTCGACCTAAAAAATGAAAGAAAACAATTATCCGAGCACATATAGACAAGTCTGTTCGTCTGAAATTATGTTGTAGACATATGCATCTCTATTTCTGCTTCTATCTGTATAAAGAAGTGAGATAAATAATTCTGTATTTTCTTGTATTTTGCCATATACGACTAATCATAACAAGTTAATTGATAAAAAATATGCACCAATATGACAATATTTGACTCGTTGACACTTATTCGCATTTTGTCTGCCAAATATCACAGCAAGGCGCCTCTGAAGTTTACGCTGAAGATTAAGTTGTCATATAAATATTATATGATCTTCCTCTACTCAATTTTATTATTTTAGAGTTTCACATTTTGTGCTTTTGTTCAGTAATTCTTCTTAAGTATTTCTTTCTTTATTAATAGGTCGGATTAAAATTTCAAGTAGAAAATACGTAGATATGACAGTAACAATAGCATTGTTTGTCTTTATCAATAAAGAAAATTGCAGAAGATATGAAAGATATAGGGACTTAAAAAGAAATTGTACAAAATTATTTGGTTTCAATGGCAAAACCATAATGAGCAAAGAGTTACACTGACATTGAACTGATGTGTGTACTGATAAAACACTTTTTTAGTTTCAAAGAATTCCAAGGATGATGGATGAGTCACTCTCCATTTTGGCCTGTAAAGTCTGAAGGTAAGAAAGCTGTTCTTTACCATCGTCTAATATGTTCTTTGCATCTGGCACTGAAAGAGTGCTTGTTCTACACATGCTAGAACAACTGCTACTACATTAAAACTTCAATGATGTTATTATCCACAAACAATCATTTTGTCTATGTGTTAATGCGACTCTTTGAATTCTTTGTAAAACAGTTTTATATGTAGATTATTTAAGGGATATCAGTGATGTATAAACACAAATGACATCTAATGATCTATACTGGAAACACTGTCGTTATTGTTTGCTTTAACTGTAAACAAAGATTTCACATCATCAAGGACTATTTTATTACGACATGCTATTGGTGTTATTTGGCCAAAAGATTCCTTCACAAGATGTTATGATACATCACTTTTTGTAAGGAAATGATTTTGAAACATTTCTTTAACAGTTCTCAAGTAAAGTATATTTGAACAAAAGAAAATTTAAAGACACATTTAGTATATACACAGAGTGTTTAGGTAATTTAAAGAAAAAAATGAAACAGACGAATTTATCTAATCTGATAGTTTAATTTTTAATGACAAGATTACAGATAAAATACTAATATTGAGGCTACGAAACAGCTTTTTGTTTTCGAGATTTGATATTACACAGTTTTTTGCAACAAAAGAAAGATTACTTCCATACACATTTGTTTTATTAAACTGTATAATTCTTTCTTACCTAAATATTAAGCATTAATACTGGCCAGAATAAAACATTCTTAAAACGAACACAATCATTAAACTTGTTATTGACCTACGTTCATTCAACTTTAAAATACTAAAGTTGTGTTTGTGAACCTAAATCTGACAAAATAAATGGGCTTAACACAATTCCATTGTCATGAGTACCAACAATTTGTCGTATTAAAGACAATATATCTTTTCGTTTCGGTGAAGTAAATAACAAAATTCCTATTCGGTTTTGGATTTGAATATATCATCTTGTAGCTGTGAGCGTATCGTTAGCTTTAGCAGATTGCTGATTGAGTCTTACTCTGAAAATATATCCCATACATAGCCTTATTGTGCGGTCTTATTGACATGACGATATGTATATACTTCCTCATCGTCGAATACCCACGGTAATGAATCATTACATGTAATCGTCGTATATAAATAACGTTTTGATTGGTTTTAATCGCCTCATGAAATTGTGAGGGAACCAGTGAAATAGTTCGCTTTGAAACACCTCTAATCGACTAGATATAGTCCAAAAATCCGACGGCTTATAAATGTTAATGAATCGTCCGTGGGTATCCGACTATGATATTCCTAACTGACTTCGTAAACTAATATATTTAGTTTTCTGTGTGCATTAAAACTGACACCAGAATTGTCATGGTAGTTGTCTAATTTTGATTGACAGCTTCTTATCATGTTATTAAGCATAAAGTCACATTAATCAAATCCATCTGCATGCATATACATTTTTAAACCAGCAAATTAGTCGGGAAAGATATAATTGCAAAATAAGTTTACAATGAAATGACATGCTTTGGTTCCTGCAGTCCTTTTTTCTAGGAAAGAAAACACTTTAATGAACGGAAAATGCAATTCTACGTTATTATCAGGCCCCTTTCTCATTTCGTCAGTAAATAACTAGATATTGACATTGGAACAGTACGAAAAGCGTTTTAAAGTACTTTTATAAATATATCCATTTACTTGACGTATGAAAAATAGTTTCAGTGTTATCTCCATCGTTTTCTTCATATATTCAGGTATGAAACACAATTTGGTAATTTAGTTCAAAATCACCGCAAGTAACTGGCAATAAGCTCTTCACCTTGAAGTATTTTAGGCAAATTCTTTCGTTCATATGAATACTTAAGGGCAGTGGTTAAATCATGGTAAGATAGATAAAACTCTTCACCCATATTCCGCTGTATTGTCACAAACAATTCTGTACAATTACAGGTGCGTATAAACATTGTCCTTAACATTAAGAAGTCTAAAAATGCTATTATTTGCTTAATCAGGGGGCATAACTCTGTCAATCTCAAATAAATTTGCGCTAAAATACCCAGGTGCTTTAGTTCACATGCTGACGACTCTTCTTAGAAAGTTTCATGGCTCTAGCAGTTATACGTTTAGAGCTGCACGCGACACAAGTCTAAAAATGTTTATTTTTTACTTAATGAGAGTATATAACTCTGCTGATCTCCAATATATTTGCGTCAAAATACCCAGGTGTGTAAGTTCACAAGTTGACAAATATTCTTAGAAAGTTTCATGGCTCTAGCAGTAATACGTTTGGAGTTGCACGAGGCACAAACTTGTCTACGTACGGACAGCGTTACAGCCGAACGGACGGACAAGCGTAAATGCATATCCTCAGCCCCGCTGAGAATGTAGAAATACATTTCTAAAATGATTTCGGTACTTACTTGTCTACATATAAAATTATTTTTTAAAGCTAACATGAACGAAGCAATACGCTTTTGCTGTTGTCCGAGAGAAAAGCTCTGCCTTGTTTTTTTTTTTATCAAGAGACGACAAAAACCTGACTTGCCAAGCTTTTTACAGACACATTTATCTGAAGAAGTACAGAATATAAATAAATTACTCAGATCACCTGCTCTGAAACAGACACAATGCATGGATGATTACGCCTCGAACATTTCGGCGAGTATGTTTTTGGCAACCGACAAATCGAAATTTTTTCAACATCTTTTCTTGAATTTTACTCTAAATTACTTTTATTTACGAAGTTATCTATTTCATAAAATCTATTTTGTTTTCTTTGAGCAAGGTCTATGTAGGTATAGCATATATATTCGACAGTTCTGTAAATACTTTGAAATTCAATACGATATACAAAATTAAAAGAGATTTCACTTGATGGAAAAGTATGCTATAGACGCTATCTTGAACAATATAAAAAAGTAAAAGTTCTCGGAATATTAAAACACAATCATCGATTTTATTACAGAACAACATTCAGCTAAATTAGCATTAGGATTTCCACAATACATTTTACGATACATCAGCATTTAGGTAATTGCTAGCATACTTCTGTTAACATTTTTGTGTTTGCCCTTTACAAATATATATTATCAAGTTCATTTTTTTGCATAGTTTGAAAAGTAACTTCCCTTCAAAGGAATGGTTAACTTCTAAACTGCTAGATTAAATTCATTTTAACGACGCATTTTTTTCGCTATATAGTTTTTCTTTTTACAGCAAATCATCTAACTGGGCATGTTTTTAAGACTTTAAAGTACATGTAAAAACACGTCAAGATGAAATGAAAGAAAACCTGCCTAGAAACGATTCCATGGAAATATTTTATCTCATTTATTTATTTATTTATTTTTGTTTTGACATAATGTGCAAGATTTGAAAATATTTGTAGTGATATTATTAAGAGACTAAGTTGAAAGAAGCATCCGAGCAAATTGTCTTCCAAATAGAGCTTGCTCTCGAGACGATTGTTTTGACAAGTATAAAGCAGAACTTCTTATTAATCATAAGCTACAAACGAAAGTTTCTTTTACTTCTTAAAATCAAGTATTGACAATTTTGATTTGCAGCTCTATAAAGACACCCACCATGCAGCATAGCACTGAAAACAAGGTCGATACATCATCACGGGCAACTGTGTAATCAAACACCCTGCCAATTTCAAATGACTTGAATATATGCATCATCTATATTTCAAATTACCTTTTTCTTCAAGATTTTGCAACAACATTGTTTGAGACTGAGAGGAGATATTTCATAATTTTCTTTGTAGTATACGTTTGTTAAGGTAGAAATATCCCTTACAGTAATCTGCTTTATTACTACGACAGGATATATATGTACGTAATATATATAAACATCATTAATATTGTCATTATGATGTACAGCAGAGTTTCATAAGTTAAACGCTGAATGAAAATCGTCTAGCTAGGACATACATATAATAAAAGTAGTGGACAGGAACAGCCATTGAATGCAATTTCGATTTAACACAACCTGACACAAGACCTGCGTTAGCCAGCGATATACTAAATTTAGAATTATCTTAATGCTGGTAATAGATGGCTGAATGTACATTTTGCAATGCAATTTGAGAAAAAGCTGTGGAAAGAATCAGAGGTCACTGATCAAGAGTTTAGAAATAAGTACAGATACACTACAAAAATTGCTCATACAAACGACTTGCGGAAAAATGTATAAGAAACGACATTTAGCAAGATCGGAATAGCCGATGATGATAGTGTACAAAAGAAAGCAATGATATTCACGAAAGTTTGGAAATGTTATCAAATAAACACAACCCGGTAATAAGAATTTATCACATACTGCTGAAGACCTGTACCAAAAATTGCAGTGTACTTTGAACGATACATAATCCTGTATGTCAGTTCGGCATTTTGATAGAAATGTTCGTGTTTGCTTCGTTCATTTCTGAAATTAACGAGCTAGCTTTTATAACACATTATTGTACTAATAATACATGCAGAGTTGACAATATGTAGCTAACGTTTTGGTATAAAGTATTGAATGAGTTCCCTTTCTTTTTTCTGTTGCAGTGCATTTTAATAATATAGAATCAAATCCAAGTCTAATCGAGGTGATAAGTAGGGACAAAACGGTAAGTTTAAGTATAATTTCTTTTTGTGAATAAGTTTAACCAAACGTGCAGCACTCTGAACATGTTATATTCTATCTTTTAAACTTTAATGAACGTGACACTGAATGCCATCATATATAAAACTGTAATGAATGTGAAAGTGAATGCCATCATATATAAAACTGTAATGAATGTGACAGTGAATACCATCATATTTAAAACTGTAATGAATGTGAAAAGGTAAGTAATCATATATATCGTAAGAGGTAAAAACACAAGACATGAAGATTTAAAATGCTCGTTTTGATTTCTAGTTCTAGATAAACCCACTAAGGGTTTCAATCTTAAAAAAAAGCTAATTTAAAAAAGTGTACAACGCATATCGGGAAAAATCAGAGTCAGAAAACACTGCCTCCCTACACAGTTTAAAAGTAGAGAAGAAAAGAGAGTAAAAATTTATATGTTAATCATTTAAAAAAGGACAACACAAATAATTAACCAAACTGAGAACCCGCGTTGTTACCGCCTTGGAATGGTCAAAGGCAAAACATTTGCTTAGGAAAGGAAGCTTTCAATTCTTTACAAAATGATTTAACTATTTCAGAAAACATACAGATAACTAAGAATAAGATTTGATCTAATAACACTTGAGGAAACTTACGATTGTAACATCTGAAATTGGTCTGTAGTACGTGAAATTGTGGTTGTAATAGGGAAAAATCCATCACTGTCGTCTGCATGTCCTCAGTTTATTCATTTTGCTGTGGTTGACTTCTGGTTCGTTCACATTGCCTTCAATCAGACTGATTTGTTCCGGAATGTTATGTCACCGACTTAGCAAATTGTTAAAAAACCACAAAGAACAAACTTAAAAAATGTGTTTATGATTACAAGTTTCAAAATTATGAGAAATCGTTTCTACAGTTATCTGGAGATTCTTTTTTCAAACTATTAAGATCCTTAATATATAGTAACATTGTCATTACATTCAGCAAAGCAAAGTTATCACAATTAAAGCAGCATCAATCTATTAATAAATATAAGTCTTTAAAAAAGGACCCACTAAAATCCATTAAAAGACAAGAAGGCTATGATCGCACTGGGTCGCTCAATTGTATACTTTGGCTGTGAGTCAGCTGTTGAGCAAACATCAGAAGAAAAACAACGTGTTCTTTATTAAAGATTTTCAAAGATCTTATATTTAGTACAAACAGAAGCCTAACGCGGGACCAATTTCGACCCAGGAACATAATTTGAACAAGCTAAGTATGTATCCCCCAGAAATGTTACAAAAATAAAAAAAAGGGTTCATGCCAATTTTCAGATTTCTAGGCCTTGTGGTTTCAGACTAGAACAATTTCAAGGACTTTCCATTAAATTTCTATGTAAAACATAAACATATCCTATTGCAGGGCCAAAAGAAGCCCCAGGTACATAATTTGAGCAATTTTGGTAGAGTCCACTGAATAATGCTACGCATTAAAATTTCAAAAGTCTCATCATCACGTATTCTGACAAGAAATTTTTTTTAAAGAATTTCCCTATATTTGTTAATATAAAACATCTATCCCCAGATCAGAGTTCAAAATGACTCTAGGAGCAAAGTTTAGAAATTTTGTTCTTCAGACAATGCTTCATGTCAATTTTAAGAACTCTAAGCTTTGTGGTTGCGAAGAAGAGGAACTTTAAAGTTGTACCTCTTCATTTCTGTGTAAAACATGCGACCCCTACGGCGCGGCTAACAGTAACCCAGGGGCCATAATTTGAACAAATTTTGCAGAAGTCTAAATGTTAATGCCGAACTTCAAAACTCAGGGACTTGTGGTTTCAGACAATAAGATTTTCCTCTATTTTTCTCTATATTTCTAAATAAAACATGTGTCCCCAAGTACATTTTATGAAAAAAAAACAACAACAACAAAAACTTGATGCATCAAGCCAGATTTCAAGCCTCAAGGCCTAGTAGGTTTAGGCAATATCTTTTAAGTTTTTCATTCTTGTTGCCATAGTTCCGCGTGGAATAAAATTCTTTGAACAAATTTGGTAAAGCTTCAAGAACGACACATTTCTGCAAAGTAATATCAACTTCCACGTTGTGGTTTAAAGGAGTTGACGCACGATCCACACTGTACATCGTCCACCACACGAAGGATACAGGGTAATTAAAACAGCTCACTTTGAGCATTAAATGCTCACTCGAGCTAGTAAAAATAAAAATGGGAGCAGTTAACGCTCTATTGAAGTTTTTAAGTTTTTGTTTTCTGTTAAACAGGTGTATGTTTTATTTCGTTTGAACGCCCAGTAGCAAAATGTGTCTGCATTTTAGCATATGTGTTAGGTTGTTTTATAATATAATATGATATAATATAATTATAAATAATTGATGCTTTTACTGCTTATTTTTTAACTACCACACACTGATTTAATAGTTTAGCAATAATTCGGTGTAAGACATTTTATCAAAGGTAAGAGACATTGAATGTCGGGTAACAACGCGTCGATAAGCCTTGAAGGATCTAGCTGTGATCACACATAAACAACACGGTATGAAACTAAAACGTTGTATCATTGTTTTACATTCTATTGAACCACTGAGTGTATACATTTTTCGTTCACCAATAATTTGAAATAGCATTTTCAAGATCGTGGTTTAATTATAGCCCCCACAAACAAAGTTTGAGGGGGTATATAGGAGTGAGCTTGTCGGTCGGTCGGTCCGTCCGTCCGTCCGTCATGGTTTCCGGACGATAACTCATGACAAATTTTAACAATGTTTGGTACACAGCTGTAACATCATAACATACACGTCAAGTTCGATATTGGGGCTGGTGGGGCCAAGGTCAAGATAACTGTTACTAAAAATAAAAATAAATGGTTTCTGCTCAATAACATGAGTTAGGAATGAGATATTTTGATGAAATTTGCTGATAAGGTAGCTTCTATGAAGACGACGCTAGGGATTGAAAATTTTGCCCGTTGGGTCAAGGTCACTGTTCGCTTAAACTTAAGCTAGTTCTACTAGAAAATATACAGTTCAGTGGTCTACCGGTAATTGTTTTCTCTATATACAATATTATTAAATATAAAATATAAACATATTTTCATGTTTTTTTATGTCACTTTCTTCCATTGATTAAAAGCTTTCCAGTTCCAGTATCAAGCACCCATGTGGGTGTATTAATCACCTTTAGTGATAGTTCTAGTTTCTAATTGCTGTATTTAGTTAATATTTACTTGTGATATAGGGATAAACAATATTTGTGTGATAAGCCAAGCAGAATTTCTTGTAATTAAGTCCTGCTTGAAATTAAAGGCAAACTGGCATATGTGTCATTGTGATAGGCTAATATGTTCCAATAGATACCGGCGCCTGATCAAGAATAAATCAAACCATAATTGTCAGGAGAGAAGATATGATATTGATTTGATGACAGTTTTAACTTAGCTTCTTATGGCCTGGGTATTGTCAGAAGTCATCTGAAATTTGAATCAGTTATAAAAGCAATTCTTTTTCAAAGAGATTCATTTTCACTTTACCAAAGCAAACCGCAAGTCAAAGTTCAATTATGCTAAAATGACAACAGAAAACCTCAATAATGCTTACTTAAAAGGAGGAAAAAGAGAAAATTAGTAAAACAATAAAAAATAGAGATTTCAAAACAGTCAAGCTTGGCTCATAGATAAGCAAGGACAAACTTTATATCAATTCAGAAATACGAAACTGCAATATAGTTTGCATTGTTGTTTGGCTTTTTTAAAATATTCCTATGTAAAAAGATATATATTACCCATTTTAACGTAATACTATTTAATTGTTGGTATGTTCTGTAAAGCCAAACCTATAAAGTTAGACTTTGTTTGAACAAAAATAGCTTGCAGGAATATGACAAGAAAATTGTCCTTTAAACAATAACCTACGTGTACCTAGCGTCAGATTATCAGCAATATCTTGACAATGAGCAGTCATCAACTTAATCGCACGTTTTAATCATCATTAATCTTTCTTAGCTGTCTAATCAATAGGCTTGATAATTGTTTCAATCTTCATCCCGTGTACTAAATTCTGCATCTGTTTCTAATACCTGTGCAGAACAATAGACCATCGTTAATTAATCGAATCATTGCAATGGTATCAACTTTTAACTTGGACTCAGTTAGTAAAATAAAACAGGGTTCAGTACGCTTAAGCAGTGTAAAGATAATCAGTCAAAGACTCATATGTTACCGAAATGGAATCAGGTACTGATTTCGAGAAAAAAAATCTTATCGGCGATGTTCTTGATCCCGCCTTGAAACGCCGTTCTAGTGTGTATCTATTGAAATAGAGTTAATTCTTAAGACATATTTACCACTGGCCTGTATCTAGAATAAGGTTTTGGCTGATTGAATAATTACGTACTGCCCTGCTGTTGAATTTATGTCTAGAATAAGAAAAACATTATATGTGCTTCTCTTAACTTCATAGATCTATTTAGACATTAGACTTTCCCATTGCTAACATCGACTAGGAATGATAGATCATAACAATAAGATATGTGTAAACATGACATGAATAGTAGCTGTGTAAATGACTTTATTTGAATTAATATCAAAATATTCAAAATATTTTATTCGATTTGAGGTGATGAATGATACTTGAATTTTGTCCTCAAGCGATTCACATGTGTACTGGATTCATTTATAAAGAATGAAAACAATGCTTTGCTTCATGTACACACTCATCTAAGTTTTTGTACATACTTTGAACGAACATTGATCTGATTTTATTCTTTACAAATATAAATGATGCACAATGTGCCAAAGTGAATTGCTGACTTATTTGAGAAGCAGCATTGTATGGTGTTTTAAATTCCGTGCATGATGTATTTCCATAATTATCATTTTTCTTGGGACACATTTATGCCTGAATCTTTGACAACCGTGATCTTTCTTACAACAGAAACAAAACTAAATTGTTTGTTAAAGGCACCAATATTCTCTGCAATTTTAGTTTTTAAATTATTATCCAATTATTCAAATGTATTTAGTTTATGAATTTAAATATGATTTGCACAGAAGTAGTGATCGAGTTTTAAACAAAAAATGAAATAAGCCTATTTCTGAAGTACTGCCTCTCAGAATAATATTCGACCTCGTTAAAATTCTTTTAACATGACATTTAAAATACGATATTGTCGTAAATAGTGTTTGTGTGTATTTATGTATGTATGCATGTTTGTATATCGTCTTTCATGAACATAAAGAGTCTTTGTGATTTTTCAAAACATGCCAAATATAAATAATTTTGTCCGAATCTTTTAAAACGCGGAGACCGTTTAGTTATTATTTTTGTGAGTTTGTTCTTCGAATAATATTATTTCACAGTTAACTATTTTGTCTTCAGTTTGAAAAATCATTTTAATGAATGACTGTTTAGTCAACAAAAAAGGGCCATTTGATCAGGGCCGTTGTAAATTTTCGACCCGTAAATAACGATTCGTCTTACAAAATTGATAGGTATCTTTTAAAGATTCTTATCAATGCATACTTGTCATATGCACGTTCTAGTTTGTTAATAGTTTAAATGACATTTACAAAACACATTATTTAAGACACAATGTTCACAGATACCCTGAAGATCTTTCGACGGAATATCAACTTAAATAGTTTTGAGCTGCAGTTTATCTCAGAAGCTATAAGCAGTTATGGTTCTTAAAGGGAACTATTTGTTTTAAGTGTTAATTTTTTTTCACTTTATAGAAGCCAAATCCTGTTTCTTCACCCTACATTTTCCGAGAGCTATTTGTTTTGTTATTTGTTTGCCGCAACCCAATAATTACTGATTTACGAACATATAGTGTACGTCTTAAAATTGTTATATATGGCATGAGAACCATTTATTGACAAGATTAACGAATCTTACATTTTCCTTTACGAACAGAACTTACAAACTGACATATTAACGACAAACACGTATTTCGTTTCGGTGAACGAAATTATCAGATGTTTTTGGATTTGAATATATCATCTTGGAACTGTCACAGGATCGTTAGCTTTATCGACTCTCTGATTAATGGGTCTCCATCTATATGTACCTCCATTTACATACGAGTGCAGCGAGGCGAGATTTGAAGACATCTTTTTGTTCATTTCCCCCTCATCTACTAATGAAACGACCATTCGTCTTTCTGATTAGTTTAGCTATCTAACACACAAAACACATAAGAAACACAGCAGTACTCTCTGTTTAGGTAAAAATGTTTGGTTGCTGTTGTTGTTGTTGAAATGGCTAAATAAGGATAAGCATTTTAAAGAGGTTTTTAAGATGAAGATCTCTCACGTTTTGCTCTGAAAAAAGCAGCTGCTTAAGCACATTCTTTAAATTGCGATTTTGTTTAACGGAGTATGTTTTATTTCTTTTGAACAACATACCGCAAGAAGAATATCCGAACTTGCAAATTTGTCTATGCTCCTTTGTGCAGCAAGCTTTAATAAATCAGACAGTTTATGTTTATGTTTATACTCCTTAGGGAGTCATCCATATGGTCAGGACATTCTATTATGGCTATGCGTCCGTTTCCCTTCGCTTACTATTATTGTAGATAATGCAAGAGACAACGAATCGTGTGGAAATTTATGTTCTCTAACCCCAAAACTTGTTTCGTTTTCGAAATAGAAAATTTTACTCAATACATTTTACAGGAAACCCTTTCTAATGACATTCATAATCAAAAGATTTGTGTAGTCTGTTTAGGAAAACATCGTCAGTGGAAGTCACATGATCACTCGCTGAATGAATTCAATTTGATTGGATAATAGAGAACGACTGACTATTCAAAGAAGGCATTTTATCTAAAAGTCACGTCACTGTTATGCAACACACATTGGGCTTGAAAATTAATTGATACTCATTTTGACTGTAAACAAATACAATGAACACAACATGCAGGCAGATTTGGATAATGTCAGGATTGGACTTTGAACTACATATGGTGTACGAAGATACACCATACAAACAGGCTAATATATTGTAATAGATACTGGCACCTAATCAAGTATGAATTAAACTTGTATTGTCAGAATGCAAGAAGCGATAACGGATTTGATGACAGTTTCAGCTTCATTTCTTATGGTCCAAGTATTATCCGTCATCATCAGACTCTTGAGTCAATTAGAAAAACAATTGTCTCTTCCATCTCCTTTTTGATAAAGGAGATTTGTATCCACTTCACCAGGGCAAATTGGTAGTATTAATGCTATATCATATTTAAAATAAAAGGACGTTTCTTATCAGAGAATAAAAGCAACATATTGTTTTTGTTGTATTTCTTTAAAGAAACTAAATGAATGTAAAACTTACAAGTTAAATTTGCAGATAAACAAGAGCAACTCTGTCAAAAAATGGAAACGTATATTCCTAAAAACTCAAACGTAAGAAATTGCAGTAAAGTTGGCATTGCTGTTAAGTAATGTGTATTTTTTCTATGTAAAATGACATAATAGAATATACTTTATTGCCTTCTGAAGTTCTTATATGTATTGTGAATATAGCATGCTGTATGTTCTGTAGAGTTTAAAATATCAAGTAAGAAACAAATTGCACCATACGTCAAGGCAAATTGCATTTTAAACACTTAATTTACATCTTTATTCTGTGCCAAGTAATCAGCAATATATAGACAATAAGCAATTATCAAATTAACGAACGTGTTCAATCATCATTAATCTTCTTTGCAATCTAATCAATAGGCTTGATTATTGTTACGATCTTTCTTCTGTGTACTAAATTCTGCATTGTTTCTAGTACCGCACACAGAAACAGTCCGTAAATGCAAAAAAAATGTTCATTATTTTAATATGCATCTGACCTATTAAGCTATTATACTCTCTACTAAAAACTTTCCTTTTTTAATTTTGATACATCTTCCTGAAGGAGTAAGCAGTTGCATTAGTTTGTAGGTTAGAGACTTTGCTGGTGAAGATCATGTGTTCCATATACATTTGTTCCAAATGTTTCGTTGGTATTTGACGTTTTGATTTTGTTTTAAATCATTTACTTTTATCGGAACTAAACGGCGCGTCAGTGAAGCCAGTTACTCATTTCTCTAAAACTTCAAGATATCAAAATATACCTCAATAATATTTGGTTGTTCAGAAAACTATGTTAAAAATGCATATAAAACATAGATAAAAAAATCAAGAGCTGTCACTGAAAGATGACAATGCCCCTGACCATTGATCCAATTTGACCTCAAGGTAAATGTAATTTAGGGTTCAAGATTAAAAATAACACATGTCGTTTTGAAGATCTCTCCCGAACAGTTGTTGTATACCAACATGAACTAGGTCTGTTTAATAATACGGTAGTTATGTCCAAAATTAAGTATTTTTGAAAATTTTACCTCGAGGTCAAGGTCATTTAGGGGTTGAGGTCAAATAAATATGTGTATGTGTGAAGTTCTTGTCCAAAGGAGTGTTGTGTTTAAGTATGAAGTAAATCTATATACTTATAAGGAAGTTACGGACAGTTTTAAAGTTTTCGGACGGAATGACCGACGGACTGACAGTCCAAAAATCTATATGCCTCCTTTTGAGACTAGTTACAGCAAATTCCCATCAGTTGATATATGTTGAAATTCACTTTCATATCATTCCCAGATCATGAAGTGGCTGATTAAGTCAGTAATACTTAGCAGTTTTCTTTATCGACTGCTTTTTGTATGTTTTGTCATTTATCATAAATTTTTTATACTGAGAGTGTTTACATACGGAATTATTAATTTCATAGCCAGAAAAACACTATTGCATGTATATCTTTTTACTTGATACGTCCATTTAGTCTAATGAAGTTGGAAGCTTTTTTGTTAAAGATCAATTCACTCAAAATTGAAAAGAAGTCTACACAGTATATTGTTGGTTCAATATCTTAAAAAGGTATTCCCTGCATTATTTTACATAAGAATACTTTACATGTTAACGGCTAAGAATAAAAGCTACTAAAGTAAAATAGCTTTTATGCTTAGCCGTTAAAATGTGAAAAATAGAGAAATGTTATCAGTGTTGGGAATAACGGGTAAAAGTATGATATCAATAAAAACAATGAAATCTGTTTTCTTTGTCGTTCTATTCTATATCTCTAGTTAAGCACCTTTCTTTGGTACAAACATGAGTGTTACTCATTCCGCTACCCAACTGTCATTATGTGAACACTCATAACTCTCTCCCACTCCTCATACCTCCTTTTTTTACTCCACATGCCTTATCTCTCACTCCTCACGCCTCCTTTTTCACTCCTCATGCCTCTTCTTTCATTGCTCATGCCTCCTCATTCATGTATCATGTCTATTTGAATAAATACATGTCTAGAGACCCTCCTGAGTATATTGCATTGGTTTGCAACTGTTTCTGGCACTCTTGCACCTCCCGAGTCTATTGCATCAGTCTGCAACTGTTCCTTAGACTTCCAGAAGACCCGGTGCCAATCGAGATTATGACTTTTTTGACTTCTAGAAACACTCCCTAGTCCATTGCATGAGTCTGCAACTCTTTGTGACATCCTCGCAAACTTACTGAAATCAAGGCAAAAAAGATACGTTTATCCCCCCTTTCACGCATGTGCAGACCCCCAAAGGGCATATCACCATAAAAGTGTTGATCCTCCCACCTCTATTTTATACTACTGGAAATGAGACACGGATTTTGCTAAGCGAAATTTGTCAAGAGTTTTAGAGGTGTATTAACACTTCAGAGCAATATATAAGACTTTCAGCTTCCTACCATCGATTGAAAACCACAGACCAAAACAGAAGGTCAAGGGTTTGAATTCTGCTACTAACATGGTATTTTTTGTTCAGTAATCAAGCCGTACGTAAACATAAAATTATATTTTTGAAATTTTAACTTACCTTTCATTTTGAAGGAAGATACTTTCAAGCTTTAATTTGCAGGTCAATAGCTTTATAAACAATATACTTGTGTTTTATCTGTTATTCAAGAATGCAACGTCACCTTGCTTCGTGTACCTTTTAATATGTGATACTGTGCGTACTTTGTTTGGAAAGTGGACAGATTTTATTATTTCCAAAGAAAATGAAGCAATATGTGTCAAAGCAAATTGCTGACTTTATTTTAGCAGAATTTTACGAAGTTTTAAATTTCGTTCATGAGGTTTCACTAGCGATTATTTAGAAGAAAGCTCTGCATTTGACGTTCATGAGTCTTGTCACGGGAGTCACTGGATGAGAAAATACGCTGACATTTAACTTCTACATATTTTCCTTTCGGTGCCATATCTCAACGGTACAGGGACCAGCATGAAAGATTGTGGACCTTTTTTATTAATCTTCAATAAAAAGGTACTAAATTTTAAAAAAAAGGAACTTTTTGTTCATGAATTTAAGTATAAAGGCATACAGTAATTCATCGAATTTTCAACAAATATTGGATATAGACGATTTTGTTTTTTGCTGTAGTACATACAATTTAAAAATATGCGCTTTTTTAACATCGGGTCTGCTTCTTTTCCGCTTCAATTTGCATAAACTGCTTGCAATTTACTTCAGAAAGAAAGCTCATCTCAGAAATTTATTATAGTGTTGTCTGCAAAATCTCATTACGGTTACAATTTCAGTTCCGAGCATGTAATGAGAATTTAGACCCTCTGGATAATATTCGCCCTCGTTAACATTCCTGTTAAGAGACACTTAAATTTTTTTTTTCGTAATAAGCCGTCTGATTTTGCTTTTAGTTTTACCAAATTTGTCTGTGTCCAGTGAATATTGTTATGTAAATATTTTGAAAAGCGACCATTTGGGTGATTAAGACTAAAATGTCAATTAGTTCAAAAAGATAGACGTTTCTAGAAGATTCAGTTCTATAAAACTAGAATTGAAATAAGTGAACATAGAAGCAAAAATAAAAATACAAATTCAGTTGCTTTATGATTTAGCAGTTAAAATCTTGACATTACAATAGAGCATAAGAGCTGGAATTTGTTTTGTCTGAACCTATGTTACAATAAAAGGAAACATTTTGGAATAAATCCGCTAGAACAGAAACAAAATTATGACAATGTTTTAGCCTATGCATGCAAGCAGAAATCCTTGGAGCGCATGCTGTCTGTACAAATTTAAAGTCTTCTCATCATCAGCAGAAAAAATAAACGGAATTACGTGTTGTAATAACACAGTAACTGTTATGTGAAAGAGCGATTCTTGAAATTTGAAAAGGGAAACAATGAAACGTAAAAAACTTTAACTTTGATAGAGTCAGAAAGGCAGCTTGCATTTAGGTAAACAATGACAAAGTCAACATATATTTTGTTTTTGTCTAAATAGAAGTCATATGCGTATGTAGAACCCTGAAACTTTCGATAAATATTTTGGCTGTTTACAAAAAGAGTTTACAGCTTGGCTTCGTAAAGTGTCTAGACATTTTCCTTGTAAGTGTAAGGGCGTTTGATTATGACAAACAAAGTAACATAGCTGCACAACAACTGTAACAACTTCATTTTAATGCAACATATCGTTCTTATACTCACGACTACATCTGTACTTTGTCCAACCAGCTAACGAGCATTCTTTCATGTTAAGCCCTAGCGTTATCTTCGCCTTACTTATTACGATTGATTTTACCTGTATCTTACTTGTGAAGCCTTGTTATTTCCGCTGCGGTTCCCTGAACAATTATTTTGTTGACTTTGATCTTTAAAGGCGAAATGATTTAGTATCAGTGTTATATTTCGTTTTTCTTTTGCTTAGTTGTAAATTACCCTGTATTTTATAACAATGATAAGTGATGGTTATAAAGGCTCTGTTAAATTAGCTTTCTGATCAAGAAGTTTTAACTGTTTCAACTTTGTATGGCATTGTATTGTTTCCTTATTTAGCTATATATATTAGAGTAAAAGCATATCAGAGTTTAAGGTAAATGACATCGTCAAGGGAGAAGAAGAAAAACAGTGAAGCTTAATTTAAAACGGCATGTTTTGACTGCTTTTTACGAAAATGACTTTTATTTACGTTTTGGGCACGCGATATGTTTAAATAGTTGCTCTCGGATACCATGTAACTATAGAGTGGAATCTTCCTGGCTGTCACTTTCAATGGATATTTTGAATATATCTTCCATTTTAATAAAGTTGATCGTAAAGTTGGAAGTTTCCGAAGGTCATACCGCGTTTGAGTGTTTTGCAAACTTTCTTTTCAATATGTGAAATAGAGATTAACTTAGTTTCCTGTTCACATGAAATAAAGATGACTTTATTTTGAAGATACAATAACAATACGTTTTAATCAATGAATCACCTTTCATAATGACTTTTAAGCACATGGACAGTTTTCAAAAAATGGTCTTTGGTGTGGTATGATTTATTAGTTTCTTAAAACAAGATTCCATTTTTTAGCTATATTTAAGTAAAGTTGATATTAGAAGAACATCAGAGGGTAATAAGGAAATCAATTTACCAAAGCAAAATGTTCAAAAATCATTTTCGAATAAAACAACAAACAAAAGCCGGCGTATCCACAAGGGGCTGCATCTTCTTCTTAACACACAAAAAACATTGTTTCCAAAAAGATATAGATATATTATAAGTTATAGTAACTAGCCGCCAAGCGAGTGTTTGTATCAGTTCGAAGAGGCTATAAAGGGCCATATACCCATACAACAGTCCATATAACGACTACCGCAGAATATTTTTATGAAGAAAATAATTTGTCTATTTTCTACAAAAATTATGACCATTTTATTTTATTTGTGAACTCCCCTAATGCGTCCTTTGACCTCTTTCTTTCGTCTTCTTCTGAACAGAAGCATGCGTAAGAGATTATTGAGGCGAAGTTACTGTTGTCGATAGAGAAAGTGGTTGCCATTTTGTTTTTGTCTTTAAAGAAATCATTGAGAATGGGTACCCAATCAGAGATGATGTATAGAGAAAACCATTGCTCATGGTATATACGGTTTTGTATATGTATGATCTTAACTAATCAGACTTCGTCACATTTATCTGCGGTATTATAATCAGGGTGGCCATACCACGTGGTAACTGATGTCATTTAGGCTGTTACAAGCAGCATTTTTTTGCATCGATTCGGAGGAGAAAACTTCAGTAAGTATTTTGTTACTTTATCAATTTTTGGTATAAAGCGCATGGGAAGCGGAAATTATGCCCTACACATTGGCCTTGATGATTCTTTTGTCAGATGTACAAAACTGTCTAACATTCTGAAAAACTTTTTGCGATAGAAAACAACTCTTTACGAACCCTTTATTTCCCAAATGTTAAGAAAATCTGTACATCTGACAAAAGAATCATTACGACCTATATGTAGGGCATAATATACCGCTTAGTCCACTTTATATTGATGTCGAAATTAAATACTTAACAGTAGTTTTCTCATCCGAATCGAGGCAAAAATTGCTGCTTGCGAGAGCCTAAATGTCATCATTTACCACGAGAGATGGCCTCCCTGATAATAGACGATCTTACTTTTTCACGACTTACATAGAATGCGCCCGATATGAAATACCATAATTTTAAAAATTATTAGGTAAGAATTTTGTATAGGATGACAAATAAACTGAAGTGTTGTCGTTGGTGTTTTTGTCAAGATTCCATTTTTTTACAAACTAGATTGTGATCAAAAAACAAAACTTTATTGGTTTAAAAAAAAATCTGGAATAAGACGTTCACAAGTAAGTTCAGTAATTTGAGTAATATTTCATGTTAAACTATGAAAGACAGGATGCAAGTGGCAGTCCCGTTTTTAATTAATTTGTCATCAATCACTTATCCTTTTTAAAGAATTTATCTGAAAAGCTTTACAGCTTCTCTTAAATTTACCAGGCCTGCATTGTACGCATCGTAAATCAACACTGCTACTATACAAAGCATGCAAAATGAATAATGAATAATACCTGTTTGGTGTAAGAGATGCAATTTTGACAACGTAATTTATCAAATGGCCATGGAGTTGAATTCAATATATACATGTAGAATCAAGACTGTTAACCTCTAATTGCATAACTTTACGGAAGGGTCTAAAAACAAATTTAAGACAAACGTATGTGTTTTTCTTGTTACAAAGCCATTATACGTGACTGGAAAATATTACATTACCTTGCTGCAATTGCCACACGAGGGGAAGATAAAATGGTTATTAATAATCACTTAAATCAAGAGGCAAACATCCCAACAAATATATATAATGTATAATATAGGACATTGTTTCTGCTGTAAATTGTACATTTATATGAATTCCAAGCTCTTAACTTTACCGTCAGTGTTAACATGTATCAAATTTAGTATCTATTATTTTTTATGCGAGAATGTTTTACGAAAACTGAAAGAATGAAAACTGGCATGGCACATGTTGTAAATGTGCTACACAATCAGGATGTAATTCTTAAATAGTCACGGCGACATTTCCCATCAGAAAAGAGTGAGTGCACGATCAGGATAAGGTCATTGTTAAATATTCGCGCCGACATATACTATTGTAATAATGATAAATTATAATTGTAATATTAATTATTTAATGTTAAATTGTAAAGATAATTTGGTGCGGTCTGAAAGATGACAGATTTTACTCCTCCCCTTTCTCTTCATCATTAAACAGTCCCTTTTAGCGGCTAATGAACCTGCCTGTCTTGATTTCCGTTGCAGACAAAGTTATACCATGTATAAGCGAAACGAGAAAGAAAAAATCTTAAACAATAATAGATCCAGTATCTAGATCCAAGGGAAAAAAACATTGTTGTCATGTGAAAAAATAAATGCATGTTTTGTTGTTGTTGTTTTTAAGTTGTTGTAATTGTGGCTACGCTGCGCTGCTACCGGAAATCTTCACTCAATATTTTTTTCCTAATCGCTTTTCCATTTCGTACACAGAATGACACTAGAATGACACTATTGACAGGTTAAAGGCGGAGTTTGAAAGAAACACATTGGGTGGCGCTTTATTTGAGTTTTGACAGGTGTACCGACGATTCTCGTTCTTTACCTGACATTGTAAAGTCTAATCAGTTTTACAAGCGGTAGTAAGATAACAACTTAAACATTAAAAGAGGTATGTACTGAAGAAAGTAGTTTTTACTGAATGTTTTAGAGAATCAAAAATCAATTTTTTTATTGGACAATATACATGGATTTGCAATTCTTCACAAATGCAATGTGGAGTTATACACATGGTGTGCCTTATACACTGTTGAACGATGCTGACTCACAGGGAACAATCATATTTAACAGAAAGGCCCTGTTTCACTCATCTGAGAAATTTATTGCAGTCCATGAAAAAACATGGTCGTCAGGGGCGAGGCTTATTTTCCTTTTTTGTCGGTATAGGAAAACGAAAAGAAAAAACCTATATGAGCAAATTAAGTGGCCTCGAGAAGGCCTAGTTTTAACCCTAGAAGAACGATTTGAGCACAAGTTTTGAAAGACTAAAACACAGTGCTAAACAAGATATATCTGAACCTTAAAATTTTCCTACGTAAGTGTATGTAAAACCACAGACGCCTGGAGCCGGGTCAGTTTGTTCATAGAGTCAATCATTTGCTTGTGGTCCACTAAAATTTGTTATACACCATCTTTCTAGATTCCTAACGCTACAATTTCAGAGGGGAAAATTCATGAAGTTTTGCTTTGAAGTATCTATGTAAAGACTGTTCTGCGTGGAATGAGTTTTTCTATCTAAAATCTGTAGTCCTTATGATATTTCACGTGAAATTTAAAATTATCCCACGAAGACTCCTAATGTTTTTCTTTTCCATTATATATCTATGTAAAAACAGTTCTGCATAGAATGAAATTCTTTACAGAAAACATCAAGCTAGAAACATCTATGCCATTTTTTGAT
Source organism: Cyclina sinensis (assembly GCA_012932295.1). Lineage (NCBI taxonomy): Eukaryota > Metazoa > Mollusca > Bivalvia > Venerida > Veneridae > Cyclina > Cyclina sinensis. The sequence goes on along the minus strand of JAAONU010000001.1, from coordinate 41,949,876 downwards.
CTACTTTGATCGAGCGGTTTCAAAGGAAATATTGTTTAAAGCAACGTAGGATGGGCGACGAAAATCGGACATCGGCCGCCGGACGAAATGTCATCACAAAAGCTTACTTTTAGCCTCAGGCTCAGGTGAATTGAAATGAAGATTTTTGTATACTACATATTAAATCATCAGAATTAGTTAAAATAGTTATCTTTGATGCTATTGTCTTATCTTGAACCCTACAAGGAGACAGGTCGGAAAAAAACAAGAGTTGCTGAATGATTTATATGTCTTACATTAAAACACTAACCTTCTGTCGAACAAAGAAGCTACTTAGATTTGTGTTTCTTATTCTGTTGGCATGTCATTAACTAATTTGAAAACGCAAGCTAAATTATGGAATTGCCGAAGCCTACGGTAAAATCGTTTTACCGATAGAATTACAGTGTCGCATCTTGTGATGGAAATTAGGCTTTTCAGGCTAAAAGGATTTTGTTCAGCATTTTAAATTATATTGATGAGAGGGACAGAAAAAAAAATTCCTTGTGACTAAAGTAGTTTTCGTCCTAACTACTGATCTGCTTTCGGTTTTGTTTACTTCATTTACAGTAAACTGTTTTATTATTATTGTTATTTACTTATTTACTTACAAATAATAATGAACGTGATCATATCAATCTGTTTCATTTTTTACAAAATTTTTTAGTATCTAAGTTGTTGGCAAACAAGATATTCCTTGCAGTTAGAATTGTTTTCTTTTATTTTAAACGAAAGGAATAAATGTGTTATTGTATACGAACAACAACCACAAAAACAACAATACCAACTAGAATGATTTTAAAAAATGTCTCCCACCACAAAATCAATAAACTCCCATTTCTCCGGCAAAAATACTGTCAACTTGTCAGTTTTGACAATAAGCACAACTACATTAGGCACTGAATATTATGTGAGGTTTCATCAAGATTCAGTCACGTAGGTAGGAGGAGGGGTTGCTCTGGCGAAAATTCGAACGTATATAAAGAAGTCAAATGACTCTTGCAACAATTAGTCAAGTAAAAAATCCTGATAATATGCTCAATAACATTTAATACTGAATATTTCTAAAAGGTTTCAGTAAGCTCCGATAATGAATGCAGGATCAGTTGAGCTGACAAAATACGAAAATCAAAATTTGTTTACTCCCGTAACTGCTGCAAATATCAAGTCAAGCGGAAAAGTTGCACAATTACATAAAGTACTGAACATTTACGTAAGGTTTCATCAAAATCCGATGGTTATTGTAGCAGGAGTTGCGCTGACAATCAAAATCTGAGAAGTCCCGTAACTCCTGTAAAAAAAAACAGTCAAGCTAAAAATCCTGACAAAAATGCACAACTACAAATGGTTTTGAACATGTCTGTAAGCTTTCATCAAAATCCAGTCATGCTTGTAGGAGGAGTTGCGCCGACAAACTCTGTAATAGACAAACTGACGGTCAGAAAGACGGAAAGACATGCACAAAATCAATATGTCTTTCGACCACTTTGTAGTGGGAGACATAATTATGGTAATCAAAAAGTTTCATTTAAGGTACTTTGATATTGAATAAACAAAATAATTCAAAGTATCGTTGTTTTTGTACTCTCTCAATCTTAAAAATAGTAATAGTCCACTGTTGTTATTTGGTAAACCTTTAACTATATCATTATACATTCTAATTACTATTCAATACACAGTTCTTTTTGACGCAGTGCGATTTGGTTAAACGAAATTTCGCACCTTATGTACGCAATGTTCATAGATTCTCTGCCTTAACGATCGTCTGATGATACTACCGATGTGCTCAAGCTATAATTGGAGGTATGTTAGGTTTTGTTTTTAATACTCAAAACTGAAAACAAATAAATTACTATTTTTTTTTATTTACTTTTGGTTCTTCAAATGTCTGTCTACTTATTTATGTTTCAAATAAACTTTAAAATAGAAAAAAAAATTCTGGAAGTATTTTCACATGATTTTTTGGAAAATATTTGAAAATGCAGGAAGCTTACAAAAAAGTAAAAAACGCATATCAGAAAAAATCACTGTCAAAAAACACAGCCTTCCTACACAGTCAAAATGTAGAAGAAAAGATAGCATATCTCTCTCTCTCTCTCTCTCTCTCTCTCTCTCTCTCTCTCTCTATATATATATATATATATATATATATATATATATATATATATAATCGTCGGATACCCACGGTTGATTATTACATTAATCAAACCGTGGGAAAAATGAATCAATTTGCGTCGATATATAGCAACAAGTGCCTACAATATCGACCAATGAAATCGCGTTTAACAAAACTGATACTCTTCAACAGAGAGGGTAGAAAACTATCAGAAACAAAATGGCTGCGCCCATGGCGAAAACCTGTTTCGCGTGTCTTGCTACCAAAAAATGCAAAAACTATCGCCAATTCAATTCTTCGACAAGCAAAGACCGCTATAGTGATATTTTAACTAGTACTAACATTTCGACAACATTTTCAATTTTGAACTTTTCACAAACAGAATTAAACATGTCGTCTATGGTTGACGCCATCTTGTCTGTAATACCGAATGTCGTATAGAACGAGCGTTTTGATTGGTTTTATTGCCTCATGAAATCGTGAGGGAACCAATGAAAAAGCTGTCTTAGACACACCTCTTATCGACTAGATAACGTCCAAAAATCCCACGACTGATAAATGTTAATGGATCGGCCGTGGGTATCCGACGATGTCTCTCTCTCTCTCTCTCTCTCTCTCTCTCTCTCTCTCTCTCTTGAGACGACATGCATGTGTTTTCTATGAATAAAAAAAAACATTTAATTACATTTAAATCGTTTTTTTCTCTTTAATTTCATCGGCTGGGTACGTTGCTACCAATTATTAATGCATATCTTCAACTACCTTTGATGTTAACCCTACTGGATCGTTGAACGGCATCGACTTCAACTTCTCGCTATATCAGCAATACTTCCTTAAATTTTTCAGTCCATCTAGGAAAACAGTTAAGTATTACCTGTGTCTCATGCTGCAATTACTGTGTTATTTTAACAATATATCAGGACTATTAGTTAACTGGCACACATATTGAATAATTATAACTTATTTTCTTGACAAAACCTTCAATATCATTGCCTAATTAAGAATAAAACACAATTTAATCCACAAATTCAACTTAACGCTGCATTCATCTGTATTTCTATTTGAGAACGCCTACTCATGAAAACCTGAACGTGTGTCTTACTAATCGATTTTCAAGTCTCTTTACTTTTTTTCAGCCTTATTATTTCCCGTGGCAATTCCGGAATGTATTCTTCTATTGATCTAGAAATCTCACAGCGGAATGTTTTTAGTACCACACTGTTGTTATGAAGATGCATCATGGCAACTTACCTTGTTTTGTCACGTTTGTATGTTCACCTTAGAAAAGTCGGTGTTTAGAATACTTTCTGTCGTATTGACGGTATCTGTTTGAATTATTATCCTTTGCATCTGTTTAACTAAAACTGTTTCGTCTGACGTAAACTACTGTTATTTTCAATGCATTAGGTATGAATGAATTGCGTATGAAAACTTACGACGCTTAGATAAATGCTGCTGCTGCTTCAATATTTTAACTGCAAATATTATTACCGAAAATGCAAATAAAATAAAGTGCCATTGTGTTTCTACAATGTGGGGATTTACATAAACTCTCGAATATTAATATATAGAGACCGTGCAAGTGTGTTTGACATGTTTTTGTTGTGCATATTTTACCCTAGAGAGCGAAATGAAACGACATTTATAAAATGCTTCTTATTGGTAGTTTTCCTATGCTCCTCAAAGTAAATCTTACACATGCAAAACTGTGTGCTTCGTGATTTTTTTCTTAGGACCAGTTAGTAACGAAATTCGTCACTTATGTGCTTGTTTTACTTTTGGATGCAGTTTGAGTTTTTATTTGTTTCCGCACTAAATGTTTTTGAAAAAGTTAGATTTAAAACTTGTTACAGGGCCAGTTGAATTCTGTATGTCAAGCATTTAAGTATTTAAACACTTTCTTGTAGTTAAGTCTATTTGGGCTAATTTTTAAGTTCCTTTTCTTTCAAGAGAAGCCATACATTTTAAATGTATCAGATAAGTTTCGCTAAAATTTGATTACAAAACGCACATTGCAGTAATACTGCGATAAATCGACTAACTCAAATGGATTTAACTACAGGAATTTTCAGTGTTTAAATATACAGAACTCCCTTGACCATGTAACAAATTTTGAATCGAACAATTCAAAACCTTTTACAGAGACCAAAGGCAGATTAAACTGCAAACAAAACAAGAAATAAAAGCAGGTTTATATTGAATATTGAAGTCAAAGTAATCAACAATAAATTTATTTCTTCAAAGAATAACCCCTTTAACAAATTGTAAAATTATTAATTAAGCTATAAATGAAATTATGAGGTTGGCGAAGTTTGGACACACCTTCCCTAATACCAAATATAATTAAGATCAATGACGTCACAAGGTCCTGGTAACAAAGATCTTACGTTACAAAGTCACAAAGTTATTGACGTCACCAATTATTATTACATGTCAGTTTATTGTACTCAATCTGGTGAAGGTACAGAGCCACGTGGCAAAGACACAGCACCTGCCTTCCTGCATATGCTCTGCCTTCGCATTAACTGTTTTATTTTTTAAATTCATTCCAAGTAATGCATTAAAATTATGAATGCGTCACAAATTCTGTCATTCTACTTAATTTCACTTTAATTCAGTAGTCTATTCCCCAAGAGATTATCTTGCTTCCGGTGACATTTCTATCAAGAAAAGAGAGTTGACTAACAATAGATGGATTTGGAGGTTGACTACCTATTTATCAAGTAAACTGATGTCGACGTATAGGACGAAGCGTGAACCGCCTACTTTAAATATTCTTTTAGAAGCTTATTCCACTTCATTTCCGTTACAAACAATGTATCTGTATCTGTAGAGGAATAAGGCAGTTCGTCTAGAAAAGCTGACCTTTTATTCCTTTTCAAGGAAAGTCGGTACAAAAAGGAACTCCTATAAGGAAATAATTTTTTATCAGTTCTTCGAATACGAGAATCTATATCCGTTGTCTAGGAAAATAGCAAATGCCTCTGTTAGTCCTGTTATCCATTTGAATATCTATTGTTTTGCTACACAAAACTTATCTTTAATAATGTTCTGTCAGCCTTTTCTTTGAAATTTGTCATGAATATAGTCAGAAATATGTCTTTGCATCGACATTTTGCACGATATCAAATATCGACAGCACACTTGCGTTAAACCACAAGCAGTAAGCGCCAAAATGTACAAATTTGACGTTTTAATCATCACCTGTAGGTCAAAAGACATAATTATTTTCAAGACGTAATTGACTAGTCTATTACAGTTTTCCTGTAAATTAATCAGGATTGGCACTTCCGTCACAAATTAATTGAGTTATTGACAGTTGCCTTAACAGCTTTATTAGAATCCTCAATCATTCGTCCGCGTTCTGGAAATATTGCCTTCAGTCATTAATGTAAACATTGCAAATATAGATAGATATTCATCAAATAAATAAACAATCGTACAAGTCAGGATTGCAAAACCTTGCCAAGTTTAAGTAGCTTGTGTTCGCCAACTTCAATTGTTTGCAGAGTTTGTATTCTTTATTAGTATACATTCTGTAAACTTATGTTCTAGATAGAAATGTTTTAAAACTAAAATCATTTATAGTTTTGTCGTTTTTAATCTTTCTTACTTATTTTTAATACGGCAAAAATCTCCGATGGATAAGATATGTAAACTTTAGCAGGGATTGAAAAACCGCTCAACTTGTAGTAAAATAAACAAACTAATTTTCTTAAATATACTCCGAGCAGCAACAATCGAATTTGTTTTAAAATGGTAAGTGCAAAAGCCATGGTAGCAGAGACATAAGTATGTAAACTATGATTGGACAACTAAGCGATGAATTACACCAACATATAAACTGTTAGATGGTTTAATACTGATACTGTCAGTTGCAAGTGATAGCTTTAGTAAATTGTACAGTTTTTACTTCAATACATATGTACAAGTAAAATTTAAAGGTCAAGTATCGCTTTTTTTGTATTTGTTCACCGACAGTTGCAAAAAAGTGTAGTTTTAATAGTTATCAATGGATTGATCATACACGTCTTACACCTATTCTATTAGTGGCACATAGAAATGCCTCACTATATTCAGACACCTACGTGAAAATACCAAAATGAATATAAACTTTATTGTCGACTTAAGTCTAAATGCTCTGAGACTATGAGTTGAGACTGTGGGTACTGCACTTTCTTTTCGTTTTTCCTTGACTAAACCTTCTTACAAATGAGACTTTATTAAGGTCTCGTGGCCACCCACGTGACCGTAGCTAATTCACATTAATTCATCCTCCATTTAGTTCAGCTTTTGTATAATGAAAGGTCTGAATTGTATTTAGCCATTTTATTTGTGAAAAACAATGTTTTAAATTTAGTTATAAAACAAGTAAATCACGATATCTTAACATACATGCAATTTATCTTTGAAAGAAAAACAGGTTAAACAAATGGAAGTAAAAATTCCTAGCATTTTATTTTCTTTTTATCTGGTCATTAAATAATCAAGCTTATATCGCTTACTTATGGAGAGCGAATAAGTGTTAAAGCTGACAACCATCTTTAAGTTGAAACAAATTAGTTATTGTAATGTGTTATTATTTTATGTGTAGCGCAGATGCAGGTATTTTCATTTCCTGATCAAAAACAATTTGTAATAAAACTTTAAGTAGCTTAATTCCTTGAGCCTGTTTGTAAAAGCATCATTTTAATTTTGTTTTAATATCATTAATTATCATAATTGTTTTAATGCTGTTATATTAACGTAAATCTAGGAGTGTGTTTGTAAAATTGAACATTTTCTTTCACGAACTAAAACACATTATCCCGACACTCTTAATGAGGAAACTACACAATTATCTTAAAACAATTAAATGTCGTTAAAAACAAAAACAAACATATTGCAAAATGCTTAAGCTGCTTAAATGATTTATAGAAATAAATAATGTTTCCTTATATTATAATATTTCATTAAAGGACAAAAGGTGTGCTTCATTCCTCATCTCATATCGAGTTAAACAAGTTGCCCAAATAATAGACAAAGCTTGTGATAATGCTCAGATACATACCATTGTATTTGAATGACCTTCCATACGAAACTGAAGAAATGAGCGTTTTATTTTTTTTACTGTAACCAGCTTCATTCTATAGACGTTTGTTTTCAGTCAATATGGTTAATGGAAATTTACACCTAATGGTCTCGATGTGCATTGATCATTCGTTGTATTCCTTGTACCTCAACAGCCATGTGATTATGTAACTAACCTGCACAACCTTGTATGTTATTGTAGCAGAACTATATAGAATTACTGCGTAAACATTTTACAATAACAATGTAAACACTATACAATGATATTTCCCCGTAGACGTTATATTACAGAGAGTATTATTTTCATGTGCAAACATGGATATAATGCGTGGAAGTCCTGTATACTCACAAACATATGCCGTACGAGTCCGTTCTACTTAAAAAAAACCTGTTTAATTTAGAGGTTCCCTGACTTTGGTTTAATATTCTAGGTTTAGTATTTTAGAAGCAAACATTTTTTTTAAAGTTTGCATCCATTTAACATAATTAAGTGATAAAAATATTAGATACGAATCGTCCATGGCAATACAGGATCTAACAGGAGTTTACATGTTTATTCAGCAAGTTTAAGTCTGTGTTTTTTAATAAAACCCGCATTTAAAGTCATTGCACTCCAATACTTTGTCTTCATACTTTATGTAACACTTTTTGTACAGTATTGTATAAAGAAGTGTGACAACTTGTGAATGTTAAAACTGTATATTTTAACCCGAACTGATCAACTAGAGAGAAGTTGTGTTGCTCTCCAATTGCAACTGATATTATTTTGTGTATACATTTCCTCAACAAATCCTTTTAAATAGCATTTCCTTTAACTTAAAGACTTTATGTTAGACAGTTTAAGCTGTAAGTGCTTTGCTCACTATAAAAGTATTCGACATAAGATGTTCAGGCTGATTTTCTTGGTATTGCTCATGCAAATTGCCTCCTTGGCGCTGCTAGGTTTACTGCAGAAGAATGATTCTAATTACACTTCAGCGTTTCTACGAAAGTTCTGTACAATTGCCTAAGGCTTAAACACAATAATCATTTATCATATAGAACTAATTCTGTCTCACTATGAAAGAATCTTACTAAGTGTGAAATATGTGCTGTTGTGCTGTTATAGATTCTTAAGTCCCTTTTTTGATCTAGCAATTTAGCAATCGTTTTAAATGTCGATAATTGATTTTTGAAATTTAGTTTAAGATCTTCTGTTTTAATAATTATTATAAATGTGCCATCATGTGTCTGTGTCGTTGCCATTTATCGCGATTTTATCTGATATATTTGTTACTCTGGCTGAGGAAAGTTAACAACATTCCCCCGATTCCCGACGCCTCCACCCCACGCACCACACACAATATCTTATATTATTCTCAACGGCCTATTTTTAATCTGGAGCTAACTCACGCACCTGTATAACTGCACGTATTTTTGCCTTCTGATGTAGTCTGTTGTTTATTGAATATTTAGAAATTTTAAATCGCTGTGACTGCATGAAAAGATCTGTTGATGTCCCCAAATAAAATATTCATAAATTCGTTTTGAAAAAAATCTGGGGAAAATTATTTGTTCAATTATACTGCTAAATTTAGGGACGTATCTGCGTATACCTTTTGTGCAAATGCATTAGAGATATGTAGCATATTGTACTGTAACATTTTGCAAATATTTACCATTTTAAAAACGATTTTAATTGGAACTAGCAGGTGAAATCCTTATACGAACCGTGTAAATACGTTCCACCACATTCCATTTACAAATAAATTGTTCAGTTAGATTTTAATCGAAGTTCAAGCTTTATTTCTGAAAAAAAATCGCATTTCCCTATGCGAGTTAGATCTGGCAAAAATTGTCAGTTTCCAAAGTGTCCTAAAGTAGTTGAGGAAATTCCCTTTTTCACACATAACCGACTGGATTACATCTTTGAACGTTGTTAAAAGTTAATTTTATTGCTAACTTAGATTCGTAAAAAGCGTTATTTTGAGATTTGTACGCGTTAGACCAGGGAAAAATGTTTAAAACTCACAATTTATCATAACTATCTGACAAGCAATTCAGACTGGCTGTATTTATCTTTTAACTGCCATATCTTTATCAACGATCTTTTATCAGTAATTAAGGTGCGCAGTCGATGTTTCTTCTTCTTTTTGATATCCTATCAGCTGTCTCTCCTCATTATCCCTTATCACAAAACCTAATCAGCAAGTGAAATATTTACTGAATGTGTTTTAATTAAGTAGTAAGGCATTCACCTGCATCTGTGTTTAAAACTGAAAATGAATCTTATTTTTGTTGGCAAGAAAATCAACATTCGACTTCCTGCACTCTTTATCTTTTTATTCAAACATGTTTACGGGCACTAAATGCTGATGTTTTTCGGTGACATCAATAGAAGTTTTCGGCTAAAATCTATTATCAGCGCAATTCCAAGCACAACGCGATTATCATTGTTGACTCATTCTGCTGTTTAAAAAGCAATTAATGATACTAACAACTGATATCGTGTTAGTCTAAGATATAAAAACCTGTAGATTGGAATCGTCAATATCCCTTCTGATATATGTCAGATATCTGATCTGCCTTTTAGGTAACAGTAGAATTCAGGACAGAATTGCAGACTCTGTCTTTTATTATCAATTTTGCTGTCTTAGTCTGAAATTCACCTCATTTCTCTAGTTTTCTGGTTGAGGGTTTTGTGGAATATGAATTTAAGAGAGAATTTTTCGCTAATGTCAACCAAAACACTGTTATAAATGGGTTTGAAAAAACCGCTGAACATTTTCAGAATGTTAATTTGTTTTGAGAATTGATGAGATAAAGCGGAAATAACTTTATCCAAGAAATTACTAGGCGAGACAATAAATTATATTGCATGCACTTTTTTATTTTGCTTTGTTTGTTTCTAAGGAGCTTTAAGTTTTAGTTTAAAGCTTTTTACTTTTAAGTGGATGAGTTTATACATATTTTTGTAAACTATTTCATGTTAGATCAGTTAGAATTAGTTTTTTTTCAGTTTAAGCGTGTTATTTTTTGTGTGTGAAATTACCCAAAGCAAGTTGAGAAGAATTTATTGGATAGGGTTTAATGGTTTAATGTATGTGCGTGTGATATAAACTTTTGTGTAGTTTGAGTATTCTGCATTGCTTATTTCCCTTTTACAATATTTTATGAGTTATATTTTAACCTGTTTAAAACATTTATACAGTTTCGTATCCATGATTGTATCTTATAAGTAACATTTACAGCGTGACGTTTCGGGTTATATTATACGGACCTCGTAGACTTTAGGCTAGAATGTGCAGTATAACCACTCAAATAAGAAATATGTTGTGAATGTTTATACTATTGTGTAAAGTCCTTCATTTCTCATGGTGTAAAATTCACAGCAAGCACGCGCCGTGCTGTCTGATGACTTGCTCGATCCGCTCCTTCACCATTAGGGGTTTATTTTATGTAAAACAACTATTACTTATTGGAACTAAGTATACCGATGTCTTTTGGCGTTGTTTTGTTGTGCACCGCGGTTCTGTTACAAGTGGAAAGTGACTGATTTTTTCTACTCAGCTAGTCGAACTTCCTGTATTTTTATTCCCATTAAATGTATTTAACATAATCATTGTTCATGTGGACTTGTATTAACGGCTTTACATAAAATCCTTCTGAAGAATTTCTTAGAACTTAATGTATGCTTAACACGAGTGCTGTCAATCTGCTTAAATTCAATTGTCAAATCCTCATGATAAAGTCTTTTCTCGGTAATTATCTTATTAAGATAAATGAACTGACTTTAAAGAGATAAACTAGTAGGTTAATTCAGGAGGTTGGTCCCAAAAGTGATTTTAGTCGTGTTTCTCGGACATAAATTTTACTACCTGCTCAACAAATGAACTAGTTCCTCTTGATTTCTGGTACTGAGTTATACATATATATTTAAAGTTGAGAAAATTGTGAGAGAAACAGATTTTCTAAGCATAGGCAGTACAATTTTTTTTTTTATCACAATGCAAATGGTTACATTTTTTATTTAACATAACGGCAAACAAAACATGACGCATATAACTCTTGCTTCAAATAAATATTTTTATTTATCGTCTTATTTTAAAATCTGTTTTCATATAGCTGTCTTTTTTCAATAAACATTTGATAAAGATTAAAGTGACCTCGATATTTCTTTTCACCAGATGCCTTCAAAATGTAACTCGCATTCTCATGATTCTGAGCAATTATTATTTGCGTACATGTCTTAATTAAATTATTATTATTAAAATATTCACGCGAGTTGTATCTTCCATAAAAAGGTTGCTACTCATGATATTCGATGACTATCATCATAATATTGCTGCTTATAGCTGGCTTACCAAGAATATGTACTTACCCTTGTACTCCGCCCTAAAATGAAACTGTTGCAGACGCGGATTGGTGTAAGAAATTGTAAACGGATTCTGACTAGCTTTTATTGCCAGGACAGTAATTCTCTGTCCGACATGTTGAATCGGTACACAATACATAGTACTCTCCAAAACCTCTGTTGTATCAAAATTCAAATGAACTAATTTAGATTTGTTACACGATCCCTATAAACAGCAGTTTTGGCCACCGAGAACATGCGTTAACTGTCGTAGAATAAGGGCAATTAAAATGTGATGCGCTGTTCCAGTTTGAGTGGAGAAACAGTTGTGAAAAAAAGAAAAAAAAAAGAAAACGTTATCAACTAGAAAATCAGATTTGTTGAACAACGTCTTAGAATAACTACTATGGCGGAAATATATGATGTAAAATATTTTGATAGCATAATGTTAACTGCTTCATCGCACGTTAGTATCCATGGAATTGTGTTCCTTTTACAGGCTTAAGGCATAAACGCAATCGATATCGCCTTGGTGATGTTGGAAAATGTCTTTTTAGAAGCAATCACCAGTTGATGTTGCTATCAAATATTATAAATTCCATCTATACTAGCACTGCGAAAATATTTTAATAGAAGATCCGATTTTCGCATTATGACGTTTCAGGATATCTCATTGAAGACAGAATAGTTTGGCATCTGTTTTAGGAATAAGATATAAGATATTTCAGTGAGATAAAATTGTAAAACGGATAGTAAAGGTTTCAAAATGAAATTATGTCGATAAGCGAGCAGATTTTTTTGTTTGTTTAATGTCATTTAAAGTGCTCGTATAAGAGGCTGATGATTTGAACAGGGTAACTTTAACAAGAAAAGTTAATGATAATCATTTACAGACTGTATACAACATTTATTCCTATAGGTAAGGAATTCCATCTGTTATGGCGTTGTGACTCAGTTGATTGCCAATTGTGTCGTCAGGAAATACTTTGATTTTAATCATTTATCTGCAACATTCCTTTTAAGAATACACAGAGGATTTTTTTTTCTTGAACATGTTGTCGACGAAATATTGAACAATGTAGAAAAGAACACCAGTATTTGATAATTAACAAAAGCACAGTTTCATTTACTGGATTTGTGTTCCAGATATGATTTGGCAATTGATAGGCAACACATTATGTTGTCACAGTCCGTTAAACTTCCACTGTTCTTTTCGGCGTTGAAAAATAGGCAAAATCGGATCAGAGGTAAGGATGTGTGTGCTAGAAATATGAAATTATTTGCAAATATGCTACCTCGATTTCTGTGAATAAATGTATTTAGAAAAAAGTTTTAGTCGTCTATCGCAACTTACATTATTGCACATTGATAGAGGCTCCTCGACGACCGATTGTGAAAAGTTGTAGGTGTCATACTTTAAAGGAGCACTTGAAATTTCTTTTACATTCGGCCTCGGTCTACGTTACAAAACATTGTCTTTTACGGTAACAAAGTTACTTCAAGGCATCACCAAAGTTTTCTTTAAACACCACATTAATACTCAGATACCTAAAGCTACAGTACATTCCAAGCATTATTGCTAGTTGTCTACAGTGCAATAGGATTAACATGTCTGTATGCAATGAGAAAACTTAACATTCATCGCTAGTTCAAATCGCTTTGATTATCGACATATTAGCTTCTGTTAGGTTTTCGTTTAATTAACTTTTTTTCCAATTTCAAAGTTAACGAAATGTTATAAAAAGTAATTGAAATATAATTCTAAAACAAAAAACGACATTATTTTAGAGCTAGCATAATGAATTTTATTAGTATAAAACATTCCAAAACAGTTTCAGAAGGATTATAGCACTATAAAGTAAAAAATATGTAAAGTAATGCTATAATTTTACCTTTTTTCTACTTGATATAACTTCTGTTTTCTCTTTGTAATGGTAAGTGTATCACCAAGTATAGTGGCGGGTTTTCAAAACTGCTACAGAGCGTCTATTGAAAATTAATATGCAACAGAGCGTTTGGATCTGTAGATTTTCTGATATCCTTATTTTGCGGCCCTGCAATCCTATATGCGGCCCTATTTGCGGTCCTGATTTTAAATTTATGCAATCATTTGTCTAAATGTTTATTAGTAAAGGTTAAAAAAAGAGGAATCCGCGTTTAGATGTATTGAATCTAATTATTTCATTGTGATAGGGAAATATTTGTTTGTGTTTTTAAGTAAATGTTTTTAATATAACAGAAAACGTAATTGTAATTACATATAATTTTGCATAATGTTAAGTAACGACAACAATAAAATTTGATTTTATTTACAGCTTGATTTTGCACTTCTAAAATCATTTGATAAAAACAATAGATTTGATATTTTAAATATTATGCCTTATATACTTAAACGTTTAAAACATCAACAATTCGAGCAATTCTCCAGACTTCAGAAAATGCCTATAATGCCAGCAGGCGATGTGAGCGTTGCTAAATTAACTGTTTATTGCTCTATCTATTTGAGTTTATTTATCGTCGGTAACGTTTGACCATTTGACCGACGCCCAATGGAGAGGTTAGTTATTTTAGGTTGGGATAGTGCAAGACAAGTAAGCGTCCCATTTCTAAGACGCCTTTTCCATGTTCAGTGTATAGCATGTATATGGGACCTCAGTTTAACTTCTCATCCGAAAGAGAATAAGTAAAGTAAGTGGAGGAGCGGAAAGCGACATCGTGATCCCTGGATTACCAGTTCAGACAACGATGAAAAATACAATGGTTTCATTTCAAAGGTTATAGTGAATATAATGCACACTAGTAATGTTAGTCTTGTTAAATACATTTTTTTCTTTGTAATATTTTCCCTTTCTAGCTCTATTTACAATAATTAAATTATTTGTAAAATACAATGTAGATGATCGTAGCTGAGTTCTCGAAGATAATATGTGTTCAGTGTATTCATTATATCCTGTGCTTGTAAAGACTTATAATACTATAATTCTAATAAAATTACTTGCTTTGTTTACACACTGACAACACTTACTAACATGGACAGAAACATTAAAGCAAGAAGACACTATCAATATCGAAAGAAATATTGCATCAAGGTATGATCACATGTTAAAGAATGAACTATTTGGCATAACGCATTCTATTTGGATGCTTTTTTAAGCAGCCAACTTGTCTCTTACAGTCGCGTAGTAAAGTCTCACAAACAGGATTATATTCAAAACATATCTGCAGACCCTGTCTAAAATGATCCGAGAAAAAAATACCATCTAGTGATGGAATAATGCTAAAACAATATGAAACGAAATTGAATAGAGTGACGACGTGGCACTTGTTAATGAGCATTGCATGTTTCCAACATATCTGTCATCTTATTGTAATGAAACCTTATCAAAGCATGTAGAGGTTTGCTGCTGTGATAACAAACATTTCTTGGTTAGAATACAGGTTCTTACTAATCCTTTAGAAACTGTGTTTTTGTCAAAGATAATAGACTTTTGCTTTTAATTGTTGAGTGAAAACTAATCAGCTTTGTCTGAATTCAGAGAATTCAAAACTAATCAGCTTTGTCTGAATTCAGAGAATTCAAGTTACTTTACATCATATCATCGTTTAACCTTTTTGGATTGCTAGCCATGTATTTATGGTCTAGCCATGTATTTATGGTCTAGCCATGTATTTATGGTCGAGGAGAAGCCTTTGTAAAGGTATATATTAATTAGTGTTATAATATACTGTTCACAAAAGTAGGGGATATTAAGTTATATTGTTATGGGAGTGAGAGACGCCGTTGCATATCTTGTTGCGACAACAGAGGTTGTCCAACACGCTATTGTGAAAATGATGACGTTAATGTAATGGCTTTGAACGCTGTTAAAAGTACCTAAATATGTAATGAAGAAGTTAAAATTTCGATTTAAATGTGTGAATGAATTTGTTTAATTGATTAAATAAACATCAGGAGGAAAGGGTTTTCTTAATTACCTGTAGTAACAATATTACCTGGTATAATATCCCCTACATTTTGTGAACAGAAGACTTTTCTAAACTAATCGTTTAAAGGAATTGATATAAAATTCTTATAGTGTTATGAAAATATTTAAAACGTTTTAAAATGCATACCAAGAATCATAATCTGTCTTACACTTTCTTTTATCGAGAAATTCTGAAAATAAACTACATAGCATATTGCAATGGATTGACTAATACTTCTGTTTTCTTTCATTCTGTCATGTTATCTACATACCAAGCTGTACTCCTCCAGACGCTGCTTTAAACGTTTGTCAAGACACATTTGCAGATATCGGACTGATAATATGTACTCATGGTTTCCTACAAATAGTTTTATTCTGTCTTATATTAATCTGCCTCGCTAGGAATAAACTCTATTTTGTTTAATATTCCGAATAAGCATGCTTGTATATGTACATTTGTAAACGGTTTTCAGTGGTTCGTCCAAGGAATTGATGAATAAAGGTACTTAAGAAAATATTTTTTCAGGAATGGTGAAAAATATCAGAAGATATTACACATGTGCATCATAATATATCTATAATTATATATTTACGGTCTTTTCCTTTCTAATTCGCGGACAATCTCTATTTTGTTTCCATTTTCATGAGTAAGAGTTCCTCGTCTAGTTAAAATTTAGAATTTGTTTGAATCTCTCTCGGCCAATCTGCAAAATATTTGTCTAGTTGCAGTGACCGTTATAGAATAAACTGTAATAAAATAGAAAAAAAAGGTCGCACATTCTGTAAAGAGCAATAATTGCATTATACTTTAAACGATTGGCGGTGAACTCTCCTTAGTCTGTTTAAAATGTGTCTTTAATTTTGTAAATCTTTAAAACGAAGTAAGTCATGTGAACCTTAGTATGACACCACAAGTCTATCATCACTTACTTTGGGTTCGTCATATTCGTGCTAAAGAAGGACCAAGAAATGTGAGGTGTTTGTGAAATTGAAATATGAAAAACGGAAAAATGTGTAAAGGTGAAATAATTATCCCTATCATGTCTGATTTTGAAAACAAAGCAACGACTTTCGGTCTGCTTTACAAAGCTTTCAGGTCTCACAACTGTAATGTGTATTGGATTTTTCGTTCAGAGAACGAAGTCCCACAAGCTATAAAATACGACGAAGGTAGCTGAGAAATATTCTTTTGAATTGCGGCGTTGCAATATTTGATTTTATTATTTCACAAACGATTATCTTTGACGTATTGGATATCTTTAAGAATTATTTCAATTTACTCGGAGTAATCTGAAGCATTAACACAATATGAACTTGGACGGTGACGAGTTTAATACCGTAATGATGTTTGGAATATAGCGCTGGAAATATTATTTACAGGTTAGTTTAAATGCCGTATTGCTATCTTTATTTTTAAATACATAAAGGTGGTTATTGTTAAAAGCACTTTTGAAGTGGCGCACGGTTAATGGTATAACTCATAGTGCTTTTGCTACAGGTTTAAGTATAAACATTTTTTCTGTCTCTCTTCATATTAAACGAAGAACGAAACAACGAGATTAGAATAGAATCATTAAATTTAAATCATTGTATTCTAGTAAGTTTGCTTAACTTCAAACATAACCGACTGCTAGAACGTTCCGACTTGCTTCTGTCTTGCATTCTGCACTACTGAATCAATACTTCGAGAATAAATATAAGGTGTTGACAATAAATGTTTAAATTGGATAAATTTGCAGTATGACTATGCTCTACTCATAAATGGTTTAAATGTAGCAATGTATTGTTTTAGCATGTAAGAATTGTTGTTACAGTGATTCCATGATAACTTTCATGCTAAGCTTTATTGTATTAGCCACTCTGTGAAAGAAATAAGATTATAAACATACAGCCTGCGTAACAAAAGCATTTCTTTTGTATCAAGAGAGCGAATTCATATATAAGCGATGAAAGACGAGCTTTTCCAACATTTCTCCTGCGCTATTTCTTTAAGCATACTAAAGCATACTTAAGTTTAATACTTTCTGCAGCTTCAGCCATCTCTATAGTTCAATAATTCAGATTGCGCGCCGAGATAAGACTTCATAAATTTAAAGGTCTTGTTCTCCTAGAAATTGAATTACAGAGACAGTATAAGTAATTTGTTTCTGTGATTTGAAAATGTCAGATCGAGTTTTTTTCTTGTTATTCATTTGTACGTGTGAACCCAAACGAATAGTTTTAAAAGAGCATTATCTAGCTTGAATGGCTTCTTTATAAAGCAAGTGTATAATTGAGCAATATTTATATTATGTAAATACATTAATAAATGTAATGAATGACTCTTGTTGTCATACACTGAAATGATATGAACCTTAAATTATAATTATCAATTTATTATCAGTGCATGAGAAAATGATAGTTTCCCACGTTAAAACCAAGCAATGAAATCCACGAGGGAATATGTAATAGTCAGTCTTTCAGGCTTTCATGCCTTAGCAACAGAACATAATATCGTCTATACATAAAAGCCAAACTATTACACAAAACGTACAATAAAATAAAATATAAAATACAGGACTGAGAGAAAAAGTTACAGTGTATGGTGATGCAACGCAAGTGCGCATATGTCAGGGTAAATCAAAGTTGTCTGTTCTACAGTGTTCACTCGAGTCTTTCATGCTATGGAATTAACATCAGCAAATAACATTAACAACATGTTCTTATTTTGTTGCGCCAGAGAAATGAAAAAAGTTTGATCGACAACATATCTGCTTAATAGAAGATAAGCTGACTGGTTTTCTAGTCTGAATAGAACGTTTGAATTTGATAGATGTGTATTCAAACATATGGGTACCATGAAGTAGGAGTTCTCATTAATATCATTTGAATAAAATTTAGGTAGAAAAAAACATGAGCTGACAATACGTTGCGTGAAATTATCCATTGCTAAACAAATAAACATTTACTGAACATACCTAAATTCATTTAATATACAAAAGAGCATCTCTGTTTCTGGTCAATTAAAATCTGTTGAAATCTTAAGCTAGTAAAAATAGTATGTTTGATTATAACCAGTAAACATTATTTGGATTTACAATGCATAAGACATTGCATTTTTTTTTAGATTTTTTTTTTAACTGAAAGTAAGTCAAAACATATCAAGACACACTTCTACGGTGATTTATTTGCAGTTGGATTCATTTTCCAACGAAATGCTATTAACTTAAATTCTGCGTTATCTATTAAAACTTGTTTTAACTCAACCAACGGCCTTGAGACATCGACGTGGGCCAAGTAATGTACCAAGTGTATAATATTCGGATAATTAGCATATTCGGATACGTACTTGGAACAGCCTTTTATGACAAATTTTAGCGCGAAATACGCGAAAATTAACCCGAAGCGAAATAAAATGTTACCACAGTAAATCTTTGTGTTTGTTTTCTTCTCATTACCATTAACTGTATTTGCCTAGACGAGACGTATAACTTATCTATTGTTTATGCCAGTATGAATTGCTCAAAATGTAATCGAAATGTTTGTTAATATGAATTGTTTAACTGCAACAGAAATGTTTAGCCAATATGAGAGAATCAAAGGTCTAAAAGATTTCCATTGTTGATTCAGCTTTGTATTTTCTGATAAGGGTAAAACCGTGATTAATCTCTCCTAAACAGACCGGTATCTCTGAAGTAAAATTACACACACATAATGGTATTTTATCAGAAGTCATTTGAATATGCTTCATTTCAATTTTTGTTGTCTTTATGTAGAAGCCACGATTGTTGTAAATAGGAAAATGTTGTACAAAAAAGTGCTTGAAAGCGCAATTACTTCTTTGTATATTAAAATGTACTCAGAATCTGTTCTGGAACCTTTGTCAATAATTGTCACCTGAAGTTATCCACAAAATTCGAAACATTTGCACTGCAAAAGAAAAGGACAAATCAATATACACAGAATCATTTACTGATAACATCTTGATTATTTGATGCTGTGTTTGTTTGGTATATATCTAGAAGCAAAACCCCTTCCCATGATATAAGCTAACACTCCATGGTTTTGATTGCTAACACGGGATTCTGTAAAGAAGCAGCAAATCTCTATTTCAAATCAAATTAATTAACGGACTCTTACGATCTACGCTAATTTTAAGAATTAGTTTTCATTAGTAGATACGAAATATTGCCTCTAGAGTTAAGGTTAGACATAGAAAAAAGACAGAATATATAATAAAACGGTAATAGTTTTTGTATACCTTACATGAGAATTATTTTCAAAAACTTTTTACATGATATTTATACATTGAATTAAAGTAAATACAAAACGTATAACTTTATCCAAAACAGTATAATGTCTCTAAAGTTTAGAATAAATTAAATACAGAACAGTATTATGTTATTGAAAAATATGACTTACTTCATATAGCGCTGAGATTCATGCCTTTTTTACACTTCATAGCGAATTTTGTTAGACAGTTTATTTTTATTTATAACCACCAAAATAGATCTTCTGGATAAGTGACATTAGCTTACTAAAGGAGGGTATTCAAGCGTTTGAGTTTACACGGTAATGTCAATCTTACCTTTGTGTATTAAAATAAAAGATATAATGCATTGTCTGTGTTTGCTTTTGTAAAAGAAAAATAACATCGAACGAAATGATTAAAATAAGGTGGCAAATATCGACCATGTAGCTGTCTGCGCTTAAACTGCAACACTTTCTGATTGAAAAAAAATGTTTTATCATTTAAATTTGTCTTTTCTTTCTTTTCAGATTCAATTAAATTAAAGGACGATTTTATAAAGACTACAGCTTGTGTGACAAAGGTAAGACTCGATACCTTTTGTTCAACTAACTGAAGCGTAAATGCATACCTCCTCTGAGTTAAGTCAATTCAGGCTAATGCATTGTATTTTACTTAACAGTCTGTGCTGTTCTATTACAGATGGATTTTTTATCCAAACCACAATCACTATTTTTTTGAATATACAATTTTTTAAGGCGACAGTACAATCGCAGTAGAACAGAAACGGCTCGAAACGAGATTTTGTTATTTCTACGAGCACTCACGGCATGCATTCTTTTGTTATATAAAATCTGCACTGCCTGCAAATAACACTTAAATGTTTAAAATATAAGGGGTTATTCAAAGTGCCGGGGTTTTCATAATTATCAATACAAGTCTATTAATTTATAAACGAAATTAGAATGAATAACGGTTAGTTCACCCTTTTTTCCTAGCAGAAGAGCTTAACGTTTACAATGAGGATTTATAGGATAAAATACTCATCATTGATACTGGATCAGCATATTGCACCATAAAAGTCTACCATGTCATCAATGCTTTCACGATGAAAGATGAACTCTTTGCTGCAGGCTACAAAAGCAGTAAAGTCATGAAAGATGAAAAGTACTAAAGTATTACAGAGTTATTTTATGAAGTGCAAAAGCTTTGACTGCTGTCTTTACACATAGGTCATCAGTATTTAGCCATAAGCCGTCTGGTTTCACCTTGACTTCCAGTTTACTGATCACCTTTGGTAATCGTGAAATAAAGGAAACGATGGAAAACTATCTGTAAAAATGTCGTAGAGGTCGGATTCAACATCTTTTACTTTTTGTGGCGGGGGGTGGGGTGGAGGGGGACGGGGAGCGCATCATTGCCGCCAAATTACGTTACAAATTTAACTAGTACTGCAGTACTTGGACTCAAGTTGTCAGTGTATTATTTCGCAGTTTCATTTGTCATTATACTACGGTCGCGTATCTTTTTAAAAAAAATACTTCTTGTTTTCTTGATATGTGTTGATTGTGTATACATAACTTTAAAACTAGGTAAATATATAAGACGAGTATTTTTTTCTACACCCGAGCTGTGTCGAAATGCAGTAATAGTCACATGTTCGATTATATACAAGACTTAAATATTTTAACTTATTTATTCCGGCTTTACTTCTTGGAACTTTCCATTACGTAACACTACAGTTGTCTCGTGTGTCTAGGTTGCAGGTTCTTCGATAATTATGTTCTTAAAATGGTTTCTAAAAACTAGAACATTTCCGGTGATTTAAGATCGAAACATAATTACTAGAACTTTTTATCAAGACAAATGTTTAAAGGATGATATAAAAAGAGTTCTTCATTACAAAAATCCATTAGTCGAAATCAAATTTGTTTTAGCTTGAATTATGTGTTGTTAGTTAGAGGGAAACATTTTTATTTGTTTCCGTAAATGCTGCTTTCACCTAGTTAACTGTGTATTAACTTTAAGTAACTTATTCTAATATCTTAATGATGCAAGTTTCGAAGAGAACATTTTTTTTTTATCAATTTCTTGTTGTAACCCCAAAACTTAAGACATTTGTCGTGAGCAAACAATACTCAAAACATAATGAACAAATTGCATTTAAACAGAAAATTTCAATTGTTGACCAGTTATATTTAAACTCACAAAGTAGATATAACACCAATCGACCGGTATGTCTTTTGGCTGAGATGAATTCTTTGAAATCAGTACAAAAATTATTTTTTTCGGCTTGTTTATTAAAAAAAAATGCAAGAATGAGGAAAGTTAGTTTTATTAAAAAGAGATTTTTGATAGTGCAACACCACTGGCAACTCATTACTATGACAATCATTTGGAAAGAAGCGTGGAATATAAAACATGAAAATATAACACTGTTTCCTCCAATGTAACATTAGATTTAGCTTAACGTCTACTTTAATGCTAAATTAATCTTAGCTTCACAGCCCAGAGGACATTAAGACTAGGATGTCAAGTTTCAGTTTTCTATAAGTAATTAATACAGTATTTTTTTTTAATTTTCTCTGAAGAAGTTTCATCTGGAAATATCTATAAATAATGAATTTGAGGAAACAACAGACAGAAAAGTGAACCTTAAGTTTAGTATCGAAATGTTTTAGAATAAAAGCTTTTTAAATAAAAGTTATATGCGTTTTTTTTTTGTTATTGTTTTGTTTTGTTGTTGTCTGTTCTTGTTTTCTTAATTACCTTCTTAATATGGTAATGGACACAATCATTAAATGATTACTACCACGCGTTTTTCTTTTTTTTTTTCAAAATATATAGTTATCTGATTGATTCGTCTTTTTATGCGTCGCTGTATCTACGTTCTTAAATCATAAAAATAAATTTACAGCAGATCATTCCTTAATTCCGAAGTTTACATTCGCAGAGAAAACGAGATATTCTTCTTGTAATGTATAGTCTCCAAGGCATTATTCTAATCTTTGCTCTCTGAAGCTTCTGACACCTTATAGGTCTGTATTTCCGTTTGAACTGAGATGAAACGTTATAAATCAAAGTGTTATTGGTCACCATTGTAGGACTGGAATTGATAAACTTTGTTAAGTAATACAACAGAATATGGTTTATCAATTCTTTTGTCAACATTAACGGTAGCTATCAAATCTTTTGTTGCAAGGAACTTTTCTACTTAGACCATCTAATTTCAAAACTCAGTGCAAGAGATGCCTTACAGAATACGTTTTTTTATCTGCTTAATATATTTTTGAAGGACTCGTACGATATGGTTATGTAATACATTGTTTAAACTAAGAAGCGCGTGTTTGAATGTAATGAGATTGACGTCCCTTTTAAACTGAAATAAATGTATACATCTTCCCGAAAAAGGAAGAAAAAAGAAGGCAATCTATCTAAATATTTTTATTATTTTGCATTGTGTCATTTACAAAAATCAGTAATATTTTAAAAAGCGACGTTAGAGTGTCCTGTTGAAAGCACAGTCCTAAATTCTAAGGTTTTTTTTATTATGAAAGTATGCGGGCATCTAGTAATTTATGTGGGTGTATTCAGATTTAATGTTATTGACATTGTCATTCCCATGTTACACAATGAAGTCAGAAATATTCTACACTAGGTAAAGCCCAAACACACGCAATACACGGACACTAAAATCATTTATCAAGATCAAACATAACGATCATAATTCAGTTTCTTCAAACTCTAGTCATAGACACGTACGCAAAAATTGTTATGAAAAGAAGTAAACACGCTGTTGAAATAAGATGCTGCATAGAGACTTGCTGCCAACTTGGTGTAAAAGCAAAGCAGATACACAAAGACCTGAGTATTGCATTTGGACACAATGAAGTGTTTTGTATAACAGTTTCGATGTGGGTGAACAAAATCAAGACACGCATACTTAACTGTGAGCGCCGACTAGCTACAACCTCACACTCAACTGCCTCAGTTGCGCGCCTCACAGTGCGTCAGATATCTAGCAGTGTCTTCATTACACCTGCAAGTGTTTGTGTCATTCTTAAGTGTAAGTTAAAAAAGCGACGTATCACTGCCAGATGGATTCAACATTTGCTGACAGATGAGCGAACAAATCTGTCAAGAGACGAAACGTGTGTCCACATTTTTTAATCAACTCGAAATGTTAGCAATAAAATATAGGCAACAAAAGATGTAGGTGTCCAACCATTGCGAAAAGGCTTGCAAGTGTACATAAGATTATGTTCGTAATGATTTTTTTAATTCATATGGCCCATTGCTTCAAGTTTTCGTTCCAAAGGGAATATCTGGACTTTCTACAAAAACTTTGTTTTTAGTAACTTGAACAGATTAACCGGACCCGATGACATCACATTTTAAAACAATCTCGTATATGACTGACTTTAAATCGACATCGCATTTTATGTATTTCAATTTTACGTTTTGTTGAGAAAAACACGATTTCAGTGCAGTATTATATATTAAAAAAATAAGTAAAGGAGTAATAATTTTTAAAACGTAACTATACAATTTATTAGAAATTATTACTGTTAAAAGAGAAAATATCCAGACACTATGAAAACAGAAAATGAAGATCCCTATGTATCACTATGGGCATATTACTAGTAACATTATTGCAATATTGCATGTACTTCAAGAATAAACTGATACTTTACAGTAGAGTTCAGTAACTGAACATGGTGTTAATTGTTTCCATGAAAATAAAATCTGATATTTTCTACTTGTAACGTTTTACAATCGATTTTCTAATACAACCGACAATGTTTCCTGAAGCAGCTTGTCGTTCCTATATTTAATTTTTATGATCGATTGCTGCCTTAGAATCGCTTTATTTCATTATTTACTTGTCCTCATTTATCTTTTGTCGGTATTGTAAAACGATTATTATTCTCACTGCTTTTCATTAAAGAGTTTTAATTGACTTGACTAGCATGACCTTTTTTTAAAAGATCATTTTAAGTTCGTTATGCGTTTATCATCTGCATGTTCATAACAGAACAGAACAGAACATTATTTTCAATCGGGTTCTACAATGCAACATACATGAGAACAGCATGATTCATTAGTACATTTTACAACTGGGTATGGCTGTTTTTTTTTAACATAATATTCAACATTACAGTTTTCTTTTTATTTTGTTAACCGCGCGCACGCACGCACGCACGCCCACACACACATTACCCTGTTGACAGTATTTAAGATAATGGTCGGTTTTGAAAATAGGTAAATAGAAACAAAAATTTGAAAAGAAAAGAAGAACATACAGAATTTGTTGTGTTAAGTAGTTCGAAATCAACAAGTACTGTTATTTAAAAAACTCTTTAAACTCTAACAAAGGTCTTGGTTCATAAAATAATGATGAAAAAAGAAATATCTTGGTGGGTTATATCATTAAAATAATCCAGCGAGTACTTTCCTGTCTTACATATAGGTCTAAGGGTCAATCTTTTTCTTTTTTTAACATCAACAATTTCGTACGAGCCTATGAATGCTTAGTATTTACAAAATTTAAAGCAAGTATAATATAGCACTTATAATATAGCACTTAACATTTGGGATGTAATACATGTATATATAGAAGTACTTTTTCAATTTGTAATGCAAAAATTGGTTTAAAATTTTGTACTTTTATTAGTTATTTTTCACTTTGTGAAGTAGAGCCAAGGAATAGTTTATATGTCTAGACAAAAAGTAATCATATCAGATAACTATTTGCCACACTACAGAAACCGTAGGTCTAACATAATTGGAAACTTTTTGCTGAAAACATTTAGTTTATCCACAATTTTATTTCATTGTAAATTTGTTCCTACTTTTTAAAAATACAAGAACATTTAAATTTTGAACTGCTCAGTGTTAAAGAAGCGTTCAAATAGACTATGTATTGATACTTACTATTTACATCAGTGATTCTTCTTAACATTTTACATAGTCTCAATGACACAAACCACACTTCCCACACATGAAAAACAACTTGTTTGTATGATGGCATCTCGAGACATTTGATATATTTTACACAAGTACTAGGAGTCTTATTACATATTTTAAATACAGCTAGTTGAAAAGCTAAAAAAAAGTCAAATAAGAACCTGTTAGCCATATGTTTGATTTGTTCAATAATGTTATAAACAGGTTAGTGACGTTTTATAGCGAAGCTTCAAGTTAAATCGATTGAGCCAATGTCAGAGGACGTTAAATGGTACTTCTGCTTATTTGGTTTCAGTTTTGGTATATAAGCAAGTTTTAACCTGCTAATATAAATTTTGTAATTTACATTAATCGATTTTAATTTTAAGAAAAAAATATTTTATAAAGCTTTTGTTTTTTCTAATCAATTTGTGACACATGTATGCTTATAGAACATATTGTATAATATATAAGAATAAGTTGATATAAGATTTAATTTGAATATCCGAACAGATTTAATACATTTAGTACTTTTCATGAAATAGAACGTATAAAGTACAATTTACTGCATCTAGCAGAATTCTAATCAGAGACAGTACGTGCAGTACGTGCATTTCCTTGCTCATTTCGAATTTAATTGTTTGTTCAGGTGGTATACGCCTATTAAGTCTTATAAAATGATCTATCTTTGTGAAAGTACTGTTGGCAGTAAAAGCACCGAAAGATAAATGTACCTGTTTTATCAGTCTCATGAGTCTGCATCTGGAAACATGTTTGTGTATATAGTGTAATTGCCTGTGTTCACAACACAATCGAAATAATACAGTGGGCAATTGACGTTGTGTATGTTGATGCCAAAACAGTTTTAATATTTACTTGTTAATATATTTTGGCGATAGAATTTTAATAAGTTACTTAATTTAACCTTAGATAAATAGATATAAACAGCAAAACAAAATGTTCATTGTTTTAATTGAAACTATTCTTATGCTGTAGCCCACAATTTCCCTCTGACAAAACAGGCAGGTAGGATAATGAGAATGAATACATGAGCATTGTTATCATTTTGCTGGTCTCCTGCGACCTTTTCATATTAAAGAGGAGGATAAAAATATATAAAATGGAATAAATGCTAAGCTTTAAAAAAGTAAAATAGATGTGTTCGTTTGTTGGTCTTAAGTCTAAGTAATCGTTTAATCTATTGGAATCAGATAAATGACAGCTGAACACCTGTACCCCTCCTCTAATTGTTCAGTTGTCTGAAATACTGGTGTCCGCTTAAAGGAATTTGGTCTGTTACTTTAGTTAACATCAGAGCATACAGCTGGAACACAGGTTTAAGTTGTGTTTCTTTGTTAACTTTCTGTGACATCGATTTAGTTTGTTTTGTTTCTTACTGGTTATCAATTGGTGCATTACCTGCATTTAACAATACGACTTAACACTAAAATGAGGATAATTTTACTCATTGCACTGTAGCGCTACGTTTTTCATGGGATTGTTATTTTGATAAAAACGGTAATGCTCTGGGTTCGGCTCCTCGGAGCATAGATTTATATATGCTCCGCAGCTCTATGGAATCCACAAGACAACAGTTATAAGCGGAAATATTCATCCATGCCTATTTTAGTGTTATACGTCTCTTGGAGGATCTATAAAAAGGCCATGAACGGCAGAACGCATTAAATAAATCATTCAATTATGAACAAAGGTAGTTCTTAACGTATATGCTATATTGCCGTATTTGGCACACTATCACCTGCATAAAACAATATAATATTCCATAGTAACCTACATTTATTATCAACTGATTTGTAGTTGCGCTGTTTCAGCAAATTTCCAATTTTGATTTTTTTTCAAAGTTTTTTTGGGTGTTCATTTGTGATTAGAAAAACAATATTGTACTTTGTGTTTCTATAAGTTACAATATTGCCCTCTGATTCAAGACGAAAATATTAACAAAGTTGCATGTATTAAAGTGGGTTTCATAATGTACTAACTGTTAGATTTGATTGTTCGATTGTAGCTGCTAGAAAGTTGGTGTGAGAGAATGAAAAAAAAATGCTATAATATTTTACACACAAAAAATCTTCCTTATGACTCAACAATGCTGAAGAATCATTTTTATGCACCCGAAGGGAGGCATATAGTAATCGCACTGTTCGTCCGTCCGTCTGTCCTGTTAAATCTTGTCCTTGCTTCATCTCCAAAACCTCTTGGGGGATTTCATTGAAACTTAACAGGAGTGTTTGTCACCAAGTCTAGTTGTGCATATTGTCAGGAAATTTCGCTGAATTTATTTTTGGCAGAGTTATGGGCACTTAGTCATTTTTTACTCTAAAATCTTGTCCTCACTTCATCTCCAAAACCGCTTGAGGGATTTCATTGAAACTTATTCTCACATTGTTTTATCTTTGATAATCTGCAAAATTCATTTAGTTAATCTTAAATATTTGATATTTTGTTTATATAACATAAATCCAATGGACCAGTTTCAGTGTTACTTTTACACAGATTTTAACAAAGAACTTTTATACGATAAATGAATGGCAAAATAAGCCAAATTAACTAAATTAAGTTATATATTTGTTTTAAATCTTAGCTGTTTCAATGTTGACGAATGATAACAACTGATTGTCTAATAGACATATTAACGACGGAATGTTTAATACTTCTATTAAGTCAAGGTGCATCAAAACTGGGGAAAAAGTTTCTATGGGAAGATAACTTTAGACAAACATAATCTTTATTTTCCTGTGGAATCTTTGAATGGAATTTTAGAAATTAAAAGCAGTACTTGCAACAAGACAAACTGTGTAATGGTTCTAAAAATAGATACAGGCTTGACACTGCTATACTAAAATTTCAGGTCTCGATAATGTTATGTGATCAGAGCTTTTTGCTGACAGTTGGAAGTTTTACAAGCAAATAACCACAATGATCGTTCATATTAGATGCAGTTAAAACACGGAGTTGTCTGTATATGACGCAGATATTTTCCATACCCTTTAAAGATATATATATATATATATATATATATATATATATATATATATATATATATATATATATGTGAACTTTTTATAAAACAGAATTTGTAATCCTTTAATATTTCTGAGATTAATAAAAGAGGGCAGATCATGCTAAGAAGGAAGAGCGTTGCATTTTGCTTTCTCAAGGTTAAAAAATTGTCAGTTGTAAAAGAATAATCGCAAATCAAACTGACCAGATCAGTTGTTTTCAAAAATCAAATTTTGCACATTGATTTTATGGAAAATCGAGTATATTCATTTTCCGATAGGCAAAGTTCGTTTTGCATGTAGAATGAAATATTCATAATATATTTATTTAGTTTTTCTGGCTGGGCAACGCAAATAAATGGAATGTTCTGTGAGTAATCTTTGCTTTATATTTATGTTTTCATTATTATGGCGTATACGCTTACAATGTCAGAAAATAGCTTTAAATGCTTTTACGCAAACAAATAAGATATGGCCTCCTTGTGATAACTGATTTTCGCCAATTCAACTTGAGAGTGTGGCCTCAAGGTACATCGACGTCTGCCTCAAAATCGATTTATTTCATTACGCATTGCCCTCCTTATTTTGCCTTTGCTATTAAGGTAAATCCATACTTACTTAAACCCTTATTTTGCTCGGCTTTCGTGACCTTTTTACTTTCAATCAGTTCCTGTCAATTTCGTTTTTATTAACGTTTTAATGTTCAGTTCAGTAGCATAATGTTTAACATGTAAACATTATAGTGACTTTTGTATACATTGACGTAATTTTTGTGTCGCCCTTTCGAAGAAAAGGTGATACATAGGGATCGCTTTGTCCGTCGGTCCGTCGGTCCGTCACGAAAACTTAACGTTGGCTATAACTTTGCCATTTCTAAACATTATCTTATCAAACTTTCAGATTGTATTGCTTATGACAACAGGGTCAGGTTGATGCCAAAATTTCTAGGTCAAGGTCACATTTGACAGAGTTATGCCCCTTTTTATACATGGATTTTGTCATGAAAACTTAACGTTGGGAATAACTTTGCCATTTTTTAACATTTCAACATCAAACTTCCAAATTATATTGCTTACGACAACAGGGTCGTGATGATGCCAAAATGTATATAGGTCAAGGTCACAATTGACAGAGTTATGCCCCTTTTTGTACTTAGATTTTGTCATGAAAACTTAACATTGGCTATAACTATGCCATTTCTTAATGTTTCTTCATCAAACTTTCCAGTTGTAATGCTTACAATTGTATCACTTAAGACAACACCATTTCTCAAGGGCAGATAACCCTCAAATTTTTTTTTTGCAATGTTATTCCCCTTTTTCAAGTTAAAATTTCTTGGTTAACCTTTTTCTTTATGTCCATGTCTCAAAAAGTGTCAAGGATATTCCATTCAAACTTGGAATACTTGATCACCAGCAAGACCCCTGCAAAGATTGTTGGTACCCATGTCCCTGGGGTCACAGTTAGCCCCACCCCCGGGAGTCACTTGATTTTGCTTAAACTTATATATAGGAAAAAAAACTTCTTAAGCCTAGAAATAAAATATTAACTGACATGAGATGGGTAAGTACTCCCCCCCTCCCCCCACTGTCCCCTCTGCATGGGAATCCGCCCCCCCCCCCCCACCAGTCACCCCCACCGGGGCCCATTTTTTTTTTTTTTTAAATTTTAAAACATAGGTACTTTACTTCCCATCCTACCTCAACCCCCCTCCCCCAAACAGGCACCCCCCCGGGGCCCAATTTTTTTTTTTTTTAAATTTTAAAACATATGCACTTTATCCCCCCCCCTACCTCAAACCCTCCCAACCAGTCATCCCCCCACCCCCCTGGGGCCCATTTTCTTTTTTTAATTTTAAAACATATGCACTTTATTCCCCCCCTACCTCAACCCCCCCTCCCTCCCAACCAGTCAACCCCCCCAACCAGTCATTACCCCCGGGGCCCAATTTTTTTTTTTTTTTTTTTTTAATTTTAAAACATATGCACTTTATTCCCCCCCCTACCTCAAACCCCCCCAACCCTTTCCCAAATTTTTTTTTAATACATAGGTACGTGACTCCCCATCCACCCTCAAACCCCCACCATTTTTTTTTACCCCCCCCCTTTTTTTTTTCTTTTTTAAATTTTAATACATAGGTACGTGACTCCCCATTCACCCTCAAACCCCCCCCCCCACCCACCCCCAACCCCCAACCAGTCACCCCCCCCCATTTTTTTACCCCCCACCCCCGTGCCTTTTTTTTTTTAAACATAGGTACTTTACTCTCCCCCCCCCCCACACACACACACTTCAACCCCCCCCCCCCCCCCCCCCCCACCGGGGCCCAATTTTTTTTTTTTAAAAATTTTAATACATAGGTACTTGACTCCCCATCCACCCTCAACCCCAGCAGGCTCTTGTTTACCTTTTTAGTTATTCTAACAGAGTACCCAAGGGCGACACAAGTGTTCCACTGAACACCCATCTAGTTTTATACTTACCGTCGAGAATTAGCGCATAACTGACATTTTGAATTGCTCAATGTCTAATTTAAGTCATTCTAAGAGTGTGCTTAAAACAGCCGGGAATTAAACGCCATATAAACAGGAAAACACTATTTAATATGTTGTTCCGCTATTGCCAGAATCATAAAGATTTTGACACTAATTTACATGTTGTATAACCTCGTAAAAAGCATGTTTGCATAATGTAAAATTAAAGTATAGAAACAAAGTTAAGCAGACCTCCATTTTGTTCTCACATAGACTCAGGTTGCAGATACTGCAAAAATTGTGTTTCCAAATAGAAGTATTTCTTCATGGCTTCTTTTAATGAGCACGGACCTTCTGCACACGATAGCGCATGCTTAAATGGTGCATACCCTTATCCCAATAACGCCTAAATTTGCTAGATTAATGCCGGTTTATTTGGTGCTCTAACAGTATACAAAAAGAAAAAGCCCAACTAACTTACATTTAGGTAAATATATTGCAGCGTTGAAATAATGAACTCAGGATCCAGCTATCGTTAACATTTCTTTGTGTCAGTTACATCTAGCAAATGTTATTTATCCAAGTCAGCTGTTATCATAGACACCGAAAAAGTACGAACAATACGTTTTATATCGTGCAATCTCTCTCGCTCTCTCTCTCTCTGAGTTTATTTATCGTCCGTACCAATTGCCTATATAACATACGCCTTTGCAAGATACGGAAATCATCCAATTGCAGAGACACCCCTGGTTCCTTTTGATGCTCAGTATTTAACAATATTCGTCTTTTGTCAATTGTTTATATACCATTCTGACAGTTATGATCCTAAATTACAAAGTGTGACAACCCACTGTTCATAAACGTGTACCATTAACAACAGAAATAGTCAATACGAAATAAATTTTCTCTAAAGGAAAGCGAATTCATATTTATCACCAAATCCAGCCGTTTATTATCATTCAGCCGTAGGTCGTCTCAGTTCACTCTGACGTCCTTTATAACTGTTATGTGAATGTAGGATCGCTGGTGGACAAAAAGTCGATTTTTCATTAGTCACTTGCAACGAAAAGGATCAATCTCTTAGGCTCTGTACCTTAACGTATTTTTAAAAGTTCAGAACCATTGTTCAAGCTGCTTTACATTTTGCACTTTTGATATTTGATATGACGATGGTAAAATATAGGCAAAATTGTACAGAGGTCGGATTCAACATTTTTGATCATGTAAAAAAGTTTTCTGTGCGCCCATCTTTTCGCTTTCCGCCAAATTATATTACAAAGCAAGTAACTTAACTGTGCTGTCGAACTTAAAATGTCAGTGTATAGTTTCCCGATTTCATGTGTCGAAGTTGTAACACGGTGGCATATCATTTTTAAAGATACTTCTTGTTTTCAAAACGAAAATGACACTGACCAGGTCCCGGGGTGTTTGTTATGCGTTTTTCTTAACCTTTACATCAAAATCTTAATGGTCGTAATCTTAAAAGCTAGCATCAGCATAAAACATAACTATTCCAGATAAACCTGCCTTGATTCACGATTAGGTCTCTTCTGTTACAGCATAAATCTGATTTTGATATGTCTTCGATTGTTTTTAGCGTTTCTCAAAATCAAAATATCTGACAATAATATACAATTTATGTGTGTTTTGTGCCAATATAATGATATTAATTATTTTTCACGTGAGCCATTATTTCTTTGAAATTAATACTATGTTTGTGTTGCCAAAATTTTAACAGTATGTTTAAAACGGGTTCATATTTAAGATGATAAGAAAGAGCAAACTGTTCTACAACTTTATATCAAACTAATGTACTGGTTTCAAATTTCGAATTGTTGATGCTCGAATTTTTAACAGACTCTGACTAACCTTTAAGTTGAAAAAGCATGTATCTAACTGAATCGTATAGAATATAATGGAAATATGATTATGGTATTCTTGATATGCAAAACTCTTGCACTGCAAGAAGAATGTTGTTTCCTAAATTAACCTTAAAACTGCAGCTCTCTCCGGTAAAGTCCGTTAAAATATAGTATATTTTGGTTTTTATTTTACTTTAGAATTAGTGTAAAATCAGCAATATAAACACGTTTCAAAAAGAAAAGCTGTTATATCTGCGAACTATTTTTAACTCAGAACAAGCAAATGACTTTCTTCCATATATAAACTCTCAGCCTCAGCACTGCTGTGTTTATTGGATTTTTCGCTTAGAGTCGACGGTTCCACAGGCAATAAAACCAAACCGACTCTTCGCATCTGCTGCAACAGAGGCACGAACGTTGTAAGTTGCAAGCATTTCCATTTATTATTTCCGTTTTTCATAAAAGCTTTATACCGACATTGGACTTCTTTGTAAATATTTGAAATCATGTGTAAATATTACATCGTAATTTTGTATAACGGAACTATAACATTCGCTGATCAATTGACGAATAATATATTGGATTTATCATTTGGTTTTTGGATTATTATGTACACGTAAGGTTTAAAGTTAATTGGAGATTTACTCTTTTTTATCCATTATCAATCATAAAAACATGTTTATTCAACAAAATAATATTTTCATATTACGCAAATTAAGCAAAAAGCTACGAAGAGAGAAACCAAAAGATTTTTTTGTTCTTTCGAAAACATGGAATGTGAATTAAAATTATAATACGTAAATGTTTAAATCTACTCTTCAGTTTAAATGACATTTCTGACTTTACTCTTACATTTTATTGCAAATTTCAGTTTAGTGGAAGATTACAAGCTTTTTCTCACACTCTGTTTGTTGATTTTCTGTTGTTTAATTTTCAAGGTTTGTTTCTGCACGAATAAATATTAAGTTATAGTTTGTTTAAAACAAGAAAATGATTAATGTAACTGGTATTATGCTGTCCTTGTTTTGAAAAAAAATGCTGGGATTTCATTGAGAAAATATCTGTTGGTAAAAAAAATGAACTCATAAGAATACTGTCTTAATTTTTTAATAAATGTTCTGCTTTCTCAAAAACGAAGTATGATAACTGATCTAATGAATTGTAAGGCTTATTATATTTTCGACTTCAACCTCATCACTGAGCATCCCCATTTATTAAGTTTTAAAGATACACAGGACGCATAGGATTCATTCCAAAGAGAAAGCAAACATATTTAGACATGCTCCAAAATTTCTTATCTATATATTGTAGCACATTTGTTCGCCGACTAACTCCATTATAGATTTATTCTATCTAAATATGAGAAATACATCAAGTGTTTTTGAGGGTGAAAACATTCAAAGCCTTGCCTCACAGCTTGAATGTATGTTTTGGTTCTTTGAGTATAGTTGGTCTAAAGACGTTCTAAATTTATTTTAAAAAAATCTCTTTTATCTCTTGATAAATTTGAAACTTGAATTTTGTACACAGCACTGTGAATGAGTATTCTAAATTCAGTTGCTTTTCAAGGCAAAATGTAATATGGCACGTATAATTCAGCTCAGTAGTTTCTGAACACTCAAATTTTTAGTACAGTCCTTTCTACTTGATAAGATGTAATGTTTTTGTTTATAACAGAAATTATTATATCAAAACGTATGGGTAAACGAAAATAATAATGATCACTATTTCTCTTGATTTTTTTCTTTTTATATGTGTTATTTCAGCAAATAAATAACTACAAAGAAGCTAAATTTTCAAACAATATGATTACTTTACATTTATTTCAGATTATTTGAACTATTTCTTTTCATAATTGAACTGAAGGTATTACATGAACTGTGATATCCCGTTATAAAAGAATGTTTTTATTATTTGACTTTGACATTGCATTCTATGGCTTCAATTACCATATGGCGGTAAACTTTCTATAAAACAATATGATTAGCAAACAAAAGATGTAGGTGTATCAGAGCCTTCCTTAAATACTTGTGTGAAGAAAGTTTCAGTAACAAAATACTGTATCATACCCGATAGGACACACTTATCCCCGTCAATATAAATTTGCAACGTATTTTACAAAGTAGCATGTGTTGTTTTAACCAATATTACAGATGGAGTAAGGTTACTACAGTTGATATATTCCATCAGCTGTAGTGAAGGGTAACATCAATCAATTAGTCTAATTTTAGTAATAGGCAATTAAAACAGTTTAATCACTTAGTCAGACATATTTATCATATCAACCAAACGTGCGTTAATAAGGATTTCAATATCGCTGATGTTACAAAATTAATGCAGTAAGGATTCTGTGACAGAAGTATTTGTGTAAAGTGATCGCATGATTGCATTCCTAGGAGTAATGGCAAAATTGGAGACAATAAACTGTCTTACCATAGCTAGCGCGTTAACAATTTGGTTGAATAAGATTCATTGCGTTAGTATCCTTAAACTTTCACTGGAATATGTCTTGACCATTTAGCGCAAGTACACTGTCTTCTGCTATATCTCATGAAGATATAACAGAGACCTATCTTAAAATTTTAGAAAAAGCATTCTAACATTCCTTTCAGTATAAAATTGTCTATGACCGTGAATGATTTTAATACTTGTAAGTGTTGAAATAAGATCCACCAAGGCTGAATAATCACTATCTTTATTGTCAACATTAGGCAAATTTACAATGCTTGACCAGGGTATTAAAATTATTTTGTGGGTTAAGTCAGCAGTAACTGATGTCCTTTTATTAAGTTCCTGCCAGTATAACTGTCTAGAACTTACAAACAAAAAAATGAACTTACAACACTACACATTGTCTTAATGTCCGTAATCATGTATGTTTTCATGTTTATAAACGGATGTGACGAAAATAGTTTCAAAAAAACATATACGGTGAAAAAACTTCATTTATAACAAAAATGTGCCCCAAAATACTTTACTTTAAATCGCACGCGTTCAACATCCGTCAATTTTATGGAACGTTTTTTAGCTCACCTGAGCTGGCTCAGGGTGAGCTATTAGGATCGATGAATGTCCGTCGTCCGTCGTCTGTCGTCCGTCGTCCGTCGTCCGTTCACATTTAGTTTGTTAACACTCTACTGGTCACATTTTTGCTCCAATTGTCACGAAACTTGGTCAGGATGTTTGTCTCAGTAATTACTCGGACGAGTTCGAATATGGGTCATGTGGGGTCAAAAACAAGGTCACACAGCCTGTATATGGAAAAACCTTGTTAACACCCTAGAGGTAAGATTTTCAGCACGAATATCCTGGAAATTTGTCAGAAAAGTTCCTTCCATGATTTCTAGCTCAAGTTCAAATATGGGTCATCTGGGGTCAAAATCTAGGTCACAGGGCCCAAATATGGAAAAACCTTGTTAACACTCTAGAGGTAACATTTTCAGCCCAAATGTCCTGGAAATATGTCAGAAAGGTTGTTTTGATGATTTCTAGGTCAAGTTCGAATATGGGTCATCTGGGGTCAAAAACAAGGTCACACAGCCTGAATATGGAAAAACCTTGTTAACACTCTTGAGGTAACATTTTCAGCCCAAATATCCTGGAAATATGTCAGAAAGGTTGTTTTGATGATTTCTAGGTCAAGTTGGAATATGGGTCATGTGTGGTCAAAAACTAGGTCACACAGCCCAAATATGGTAAAACCTTGTTAACACTTTAGAGGTAACATTTTTAGCCCAAATTTGCTGAAAAACTGTCAGAAAGCTTGTTAAGATGATTTCTAAGTCAAGTTGGAATATGGGTCATGTGGGGTCAAGAACTAGGTCACACAGCCTGTATATGGAAAAACCTTGTTAACACTCTAGAGGTAACATTTTCAGCCCAAATATCCTGGAAATATGTCAGAAAGGTTGTTTCGATAATTTCTAGGTCAAGTTCAAATATGGGTCATCTGGAGTCAAAAACTAGGTCACACAGCCTAAATATGGAAAAACCTTGTTAACACTCTTGAGGTAACATTTTCAGCCCAAATATCCTGGAAATATTTCAGAAAGGTTGAATTGATGACTTCTAGCCCAAGTTCGAATATGGGTCATCTGGGGTCAAAACTTGGGTCACAGAGCTTAAATTTGGAAAAACTTTGTTTACACTCTACATGTAACATTTTCAGCCCAAATAGTCTGGAAATATGTCAGAAAGATTATTTCTATGGTTTCTAGGTCAAGTTCGAATATGGGTCATCTGGGGTCATAAACTAGGTCACAGAGCCCAAAAATAGAAATATCTTGTTAAGGCTCTAGAGGCTACTGTTTCAGTCCAAATATCCTGGCAGTTTGTCAGAAAGGTTGTTCAAATTATTAGGTTAGGTTAAAGGTCATGGAGGCTAAAAATAGATTTATCTTCTGTACCTCATAAAGCCTTCATTTATAGACCAATATCTTTGATATTCTATATATAGGTTTCTTGCATGGACCTCTACCCATGGGTAGGGTTTGAGGTCACTGGGTCAAGGTCACCATAGCTTATAATAGATATTTCTACTTTCTGTCACAGAGCCTTTATTTATTGACTGATATTTTACATAATTTGTTTGTAGGCATTTACATATTTTCAATTAAAAAATGAAATACTGCTTAACAGCAAACCTACAGCCATAGTACTCAGGTGAGCGATTTAGGGCCATCATGGCCCTCTTGTTATAATTCATCCGGCCAAGAAATGCATGTTTTCACTGTAGTGATATATCACTAGTGAAATGAAAGTTACATGTAAACTGCTCGTGCATTGTCGCTCGAACAAAAGGGGTTATTTTCCAATGGTGTTCTGTTATAATGATCAAACTAATATTGTACAATTTTATTTTCATTTGATGATCAGAATTTTGATTGTTTACATTGAAGGAAAATCTGAGCTTGTATCCAAGTTACAATTGATTATCAATTAAATTCTACAATGTCGCTTCAAGCTGGTTGTAGCGGTACTTTAAAGGTAATTTTATTGACTGTGATCATAAAAGCCCGATACGTTTTATCATCAACATGTCCCTATTACATCGTAAAGAATTATTGCTTTAGTCATCATTATTTTCCATTCAGTTTCTACACGTTGACTTAACAGATAAGAATGCGGTACAATGTCCTTGACACTAACCATACACCATTTGACAGTCAAAGACAAATCATCAAAGTCGCTGCTGAGGTTTTTGCAAGCGATATAAAAAACTTTACTGAATTGCATCGCAGTGCGTTTTTACTTTACACATGTGCATCTTGCCATATTTCTGATTTAAAAGACATGATTGTAAAAAATTGATTTTCAAATAGTGTTTGGGAAGTAAGTGCAATTTCATGCTTAGCGTGTTTTGCATGCACATTCGTATCTGATAATGCTGACTGATAAGTTGCTTGCTGCGATTTACCAGTCTTGATGTCTCCTCTCTTATTAGATATAAGTTTCTGTTTGTAAGGGGTAAGGGGTGAACTTCAAAGATAATAAACAAAGTGTTTTCAGTTTCTTAATTAAGAAAGAATTATGTTTAGATAATGCCACATACAGCGGAACTTTGTAATTTTGCGGATGCCAAAAGATAAAACTACTTAACGATAATTTATTCGAACGACTCATTTTCTGTTTATTTCAGCAGAAAATCTGGTAAAACTGGACTTGATTGGGCATCATCATACATGTCTGAAATGTCTCTCCTATATAAGATATAGCTGTGAAAGAAGAAGAACTTTGAAAACAGAACTGTATTACGTCTCAGAGACATTGCCAAATGTAAGTTTTCTCGGCCTTTTTCTTATTATTATTTTGTAAAAAATGAAGATAAGAGATCGTTCTTATATCATACAGTTTTTGAATTCTTAATTCATATAAAGTGCGAAATAACATGTTGATATCATCTATCTTGTTTTGAAATTTGATACTTCAAAATGATGAAAACAAATGGCTGATACAATGCAGACATAATCAATCAGATACAATTATTAAACACACAAAAATGTTGGATTCAAAGATGCAACTCCTCATAACGGCGTTATCATGATTTGAATTGAAACCAATCAAAGTTCTGGTGGTCTACCAATACTGTAATTCATTTATTCCCCTATGAAAAGCCAAAATACTGTAATCTTGAAATTAAGAATGCTTCATGTTTTTTTTTTCTTCTTATATTGTTGTTGTTTTGGTTTTGTGTGTGCGCACGCGCGTGCGTGCGTGTGTTTTGTTACGTAAATGACATTACTAACGTGCCTGCTTATTATCCATTAAAACGTGCTAGCAAGAATTTCGATAAAAAGTTTTTTTTTTGCAGAATGGATTTTTTTACTAAGACATACTGGAAAGTTGTTAACCATACTATCTGGGCAAGAAAAATGTGCAGTGTTAGGCGTAGAGAAAATTAAAACAATGCAAAGCTTTAAAGCATTTATCATTTCCAAAAAAAAAAAATCATGTAATCATTAAGCTGCGTAACGTGCGTAAAATGATCCTAGTTGAATTTCTAGAGTTGGTGTAGCCAAACCTGTAATTTGCAAATGAAATATTTCTTTCATAATTTTATTAATTTACTGTTCAAAGCTTTAACATCACAGTAGGCTACATATTTATAAAACGATCTGAGACAAGTCTGTGTTTGATGTGTAAGTAAGAATAGTTTTCAGACGTTTTTTATTAAGTGTAATCATTAAATTTCTATTGCCATTAGTTATCGTTTATTAAATCATTAATTAAAGTTCTATTTTTGTTCCTTCTGAAAGG
Source organism: Cyclina sinensis (assembly GCA_012932295.1). NCBI lineage: Eukaryota > Metazoa > Mollusca > Bivalvia > Venerida > Veneridae > Cyclina > Cyclina sinensis. The sequence continues at coordinate 41,910,088 of JAAONU010000001.1, read as the reverse complement.
CTTTAAATAACATTTCCCAATTAGGTATGGTCAATTATCATGGGAATAAGCTGAAATCGGAGATATCTTACAGGGCATTTATCACCACAACACAAAATTGCGTTGTAACCTTTAGTAACAAAGGTAGAATATATTTAAGTGTCATTTATGTATCTGGCTAAAATCATAATTACTGCTTGTGTGTGTGTTTGTGTGTGTGTGATTTAAACTCAAGTACATGTAATACTATATATTTACAGTATAATCTGTATTATTTTTTTAATGTTTTATTACGATAACGTCCAATCAAAACAAGAAAAAATAATTATCCACATTTATTTCAGAAAAAAAACTTTGTACTCTGCTACTTAATTAATTTGTAAAAAGCAGAATAATTCAGAAATAAACTTTGAAACAATAAAATGCAGCGCGTGCCGTTATAGCCTGTCAGATGCAACAGACCTTTTATAATTTTTTGAAATAAAAATGTCAAATGGATGTTACAGTCTTTTGATAAACATTTTAATGTTAAATAACGACTGCTTTTCTTTATTGGAACAACCTCTATTTTGTCGTTATGAGAAAACTTCAAATAATAATTTAAAAGTGTTCAGTATTAATCTTAAAAAAGATACTTGCGGCTACAATTTCTCAAAGAAATGATGCAAAGATATCTCAAAGACTTGAAAGGAAGAAATTAAAAAAAACAACAACACCAAAGTTCCTATGGTTTACCATACTGTAATTTATTTATTCAATTACGAAAAGCCAGAAGGCTGAAAAATCATTAAGTTTAGAATGCTTGATGTTTTTTTTCCTTCTTATTTTGTTATTGTTGTCGTGTGTGTGTTCCGTTACGTAAATGTCTTTTCAAATGTGGCTGCTTATTATCAAATAAGATGGGCTAACAAGATTTTCAATAAAATATTTTCCCCTAGATATTTAGTACGAAATAAGAATAAATTCTGTCTAATAGAGTAGCCTTAGATATGCATGCACTGGAAATCGGACAGCTTGGCTATTTCATTCTGTCAACGTAAAGCGTATTTCCTAGTCCACTATCAACAGAAAATGGAATATTTACTAAGACATACTCTGTCGACCGTACGTTGTAAGTAACAAGAAATTTATAATGCTAAACATAAAGCAAATTTGGAGAATTTTAAGAATAATCTTAAGACGTTTTTAATTAAGTGTAATCATTAATTTTCTATTGTCATTAATTATAGTTTATTAAATCATTAATTAAAGTTCTATTTTTGTTTCTTCTGAAAGGCTTTAAATATCTTTTCCAAATGAGGAATGGTCCATTATCGCGGGAATAATGTGTAGCGAGACCTAACAGGACATACATCACTACAACACAAGATATAAGAGATAAGCAACCATTGACGTCAGGTCACGGAAAATAATACGTTCGAACAGATTTATGAGATGAAAGACCGTAATTTCATATATTTAATTATCATTTTGAAAAATGTGCCGTGTTTTAATGCTTGAAAGACAAGGCTTTATCTACAAAGATGGAAAGCAAAACTGGTTCTGAAAACTTCAACAGTGATAAAACATTTCACAATTTGCTGTTTCTAGACAGATCATTGAACCTTTTCTCTATCATTGATGCGGTGACATAAGAAGAATATATAATTTTATGTTTATGTAAGAATCATAAATGTATAAGGATAAATATTATAGTTACTCCTTACTAATGCGGGTGTCATTTAAATATATTTGTATGTTATTTTTGATAAAGATGACCTCCAGTTGAAAAGTGGAAAATATTTACATTATCAAACATGTAAGAGTTCATTTTATAGAACAACTTAACTAATCTGTTAAAAAGCAGAATAATTCATGAACAGACTTCAGAAACAATAAAATGCACAGTGTGCCGACATAACTTGTCAACAGGCCTTTCATAAATCTTAAAATGTTTGGTCAAATGAATGCTTCAGACTTTGATAAACATTGATAACGTTTAAAAGCGTTGTTGTTGGTTTAAACATCTTTCATTCTGTGACAAAGCTTCAAATAATACTTTAAAACATCTCAGTATCACATTAAAGGAAGACACTTCAGGCTACAATTTTCTCAAAGAAATGATGAAAATATCTCAAAGTCTTGAAAGGGAAAAAAAGGAAATCAATACACTTTCTGAAAGGAATGCAAAACAAATTGATTGGCAAAATGAGAAAAAAAACGAAAACTGATACATTCAGTAGCACAGCCATAGAAAGCAACACAAATAATCTATTTATAGGTTATAACTATGCTCAAAATAACACTAATCACAATAATATAATCACTGTTCTTTTCAGAAGCAAGTGCATCATTTGGATTATTCTGTTGCAGCAAACTGAAAATTACAAACAAAAATTTATTTCATTTTCCTAAGACGAAGCTTTCAGCTGACGTGTAAAAAACGTGCTTGAACTGTATTTTATGCAATACCAAACATTTGTTCAGTCGATCCTACTTAAGAAAAAAAAAACCTGTGTCCAAATTAATCATTGATTTCCGTGATATATCTAGATTACCTGAAATAAGACACGTTATTTGTCAGTAGACATTCTCTTTAAAGAGATGATATTTTAGATCTAATAACAACAAAGATATCTTCTACTGAAATGAACAAGGTAAAACAAATGCAGAACAGTTTATGTTTTACTGATATTGATTTCAACATCAATATTTAGAGGAAGAACCGTGGTCCAGGGGTAGAGCGCAGGGCTCCGGATCCGGAGGTCGCTGGTTCTAATCCCGTCAGGGGCGAGATTCTCTCACGATCTTCACATTCCTCCCCGCTGCGCGAATACTGGTATGGAACCCAGGAAGCAGTCATCGAGCGTGATGAATCTAAGTTGTAAGAACTTGTATCGCAATCGATGTAAAATGAATGAGTCTAAACAAAATATTTAGTATTATATCAGTTAAGGTAATCTTTTTACGAGATAAGTCATATTTTGTGTGGTTTATATATGTTTCAGTGTTTTGTAAACCGTTGCGATTAGTTTTTTTATGTATAACCCATTTTTTAGGTGTTTGCACTATTCTAACAATTATTTTTTAAACCAATATCTATATAAAGTTGCCTTGTATATTTTCCAAATGCTTCTTTGATCTTACGCGAGTTTCCATGTTTACATGTGTTACTTCTACATTAATTAATATTTTAACGCTATAACTTTTTTTTCCAAAAAACAACAACAACAAATATTTTCTTACTGTAAAGCGTCTCATAGACACGAAATAGAAATAATTAGGAAGTTACACAGAGTTCAGGCTAAAAGCCAAATGGAAGCTCATTTAGTAACCCATTTCTTTAGTGGACGACTAAAACCTAGTAACTATAAACAGACTGTAAATTAATAATCCATTTAATATAATTATCTAAAATTGTCTCGCCCACGTTGTTAGAGATATTCAATATTGCCTGCAGTCAACGAAGCTTGTCGTAAGTTGTGATCGCAAAAATAACAATCTAAGAAAGGTATCTGTAACTGGTTTAATACTGTTTGTTGTAACATAGACTAAAACATTTTTTTCGAAAGATTTCTTGTTGTTTGTGAGCTTAAAAGTTTATTTGTCCCGAGAGTAAAACTTCATAGACGATCTTTAATCAGTATGTTTTGTTTATTTGGAGAAGAGACAGTCTAATAAAGGTATCTAAAACTGTTCTAATGCCGTAAATTGTATCACATAAAAAACATTTTTTTAATCGTGTTGTTTTTTAACTTGGTGAAAGTTTACTTGTCTCGAGAGTAAAACTTCATAGACGGTTTTTAATCAGTATGTTTTGTTTATCGAAAAGAGGAAAAAATAAATAAAAGAAATTGTCTTTGATATTGGACATTATGAAATTTTACTAGAACATTTTTTTTATAAAATGCAATACGAAAACAAAATGATTTCTTTTTTTTCGTAACAGTTACATTGCTTGCACAATTTTCGCACTCGTATATGTGGTTTGTGATGCACGCTAACAGTTAACATGTACCATTAAACTGCTGCTAGCATTTATAATAAAGTATTTCTACCAGTAGCTTTGTAAGGGTCCAACTATGACAGGATATGACTAACAGACATAGACATACTTAAACGGCTACAACATTTTATTGTTTAGAATATCTTGAACGATTTTATAGAACCTGGTACTATACCCTCATTATTATGTTTGGCAGAAACGTGTGATCTCTGTTATAAAAGAACATAGTGTGAACGTATTAATTTTGATCCTGACTTTATTTATTTTTTTAAAAAAAACTTCATTTTGTTTTAAACCTATTATTTTGTACAAGGTATATGACATTCCTTTTCATTTAGAAATTGAGATTATTGCTTCTATGTGGTCTAGATCAGTACCACTGGTACAAGAAGAATATGCAGGTTGTAATGTTGAATATAGTGACTATATTACCCATGTGTTGAAATTTAGTATATTGACTGAAAGAAGAAATAATTTCTATAGTGACAATACACGTGTTATAGATGACTCCAAAAATATGTGTGACATATAATTCATTTTAACTTCAATGAAGGAATTTTCAACACAAAGAATATGTCCTTTTCCTAAACTTGCATACGACTTTATTTTTAACGAACTGAAAAGCAAAAATTTGTGAAAATAGTGACATCCCAATCTGTGTAATGTTGTATATGTTGTAAATGTTGTGCCATATCGTTTGTATATATTTTCGCTCATGTAATTGTACGTAAGTTGTAGTTGTACGTGTATTTATAAATACATTGTAAAACAGTATGGAAAATGTTCTTAGAGGAGGATAAAATCAGTAGTTCAGTTCAGTTGTAAATGTAAAGTTAATATTATTATTTTGATTTCTTGAAATAAGATTGTTGAAGTACTGAATTCCCAGTTGTTAGGCTGTAGCAAAATTTCAGTGATATTTTAGTCCTCAGTGACTCTAAATCCTAGGTAAACTCAAAGGAATTAAAGGGAGATATTATGTAAAAAAAACAAAAGTTCTAAAGGGATGTCCCTTGCTTTAGTTTAACCCTTTTCAGAAACTAGAAAGGAGAGAGATTTGCTAACATGTTGACTTTTTAAATATCTCCAACTAAAACAGTTGAAAGTATGCCTGTTGTGTCATTTCTGGCTCCATCGAAGGCTCAAATGCTTTACCTACTATTAGAAATATAATGGAAACACTTCTGATCTGAAACCACAAGGCCAAACGCTCTAAACCATGTATAAAGCATGCAAATTGTTTCTCATATTTTTGCTTGCCCTGGTGTCAGATGTTTACAAAGACTAATATAGATAGAAAGTTCATGTCTGAAAGCTGAGGTTATTGAAGTTGTATATGCCAGATGTCTGTTACCAAAATCGTTTAACCGTTACCCCCGGAACCTTTATCATCATGCTTGGGGTCACACTTATATACAGAAAAACATATTCTTTCAGTCATGCCTTTAATAACAAGCACAAGTAGAACTCTGAAGTTTTTATTGCATGAGGACTGCTTCAAAGAAATCTCAAACTGCCACTAGAGTTGTTGACAGCATTATCTCAGGAGATGTATGTTTCATTTGTTTAACATAAGGGAGCAAGAGTTCGGAAATCTTGGAATGCTTTGGCCTGTAGCTATGTATTGGGATCTTTCACCAATAGTTGCCAAATGGTATCCCTGAGGTCATTTTAACTCCCAGCCCATGAGATGGTTCGAGGTCTTTATAAAGAAATACATAGGACGCATAGAATTTTTTCTTTTAAAGACCAACTAGTCTAAAGCATTGATATTTGGTGTACAACACTGTAGTTCTTACTTTTAATATTTAATGTATAAATCCATTACATTTTTTGAAAATCTTTTTGAGTTGCTGTACTTTGGGGCATGATCAGGTAATCATGGCGCCTTTGATTCCTTTTCCTCCCCCGCCCCTAACCCACCCCGTATTTTCTTTCGTTTTTAGTTGCGTACATATATGATCTATTTAACGACTAGTATACATAAGAAAGCGAGAGTATGCATAATCCCTTGTACAGCTTGTCATTAGTTCATGGCTAATCAAATATTCTAGTCCATAATTGGAATAACAAGATTTACTGGTTTTTGCCTTTTGGACCTTTCGACTTTTAACCATATTCTATTTTCAGCAGTGGGGGAGCGTTCTCCTTTTTTAAAAGTGATTTTAGCTTGGCTAGTTATCAGGGAAGCTTTTAACAGTATGTAGTAAACATTCCTTTTTTAGCTTTGCTACATATATATATTCCATTACTTAGAATGCATAAATTTAATCGAAGAATTTAGTTCAAGGCTGCTACAGAAAATTGTTTTTGTACGGCAGGCGATGTTGGCTCACTAATGTAATACGGAAAAACATCAACGTATTTACGCTGTCAGCAATTGTTATGTCATAATATTTTATCAGATGTGTTTGCTTTTATTATCATCATCATATATTTTTATCATTCCAGATTAAAACAAAAGGAAGCTGAATATAAAGTGTAAGAAAAGAAGGTGACCAAAAAAACGTGTCGAAATCTAAGGTACAGCTTACAGTTATTTTTATTGACAGACATTTTTGTTAACAACTTTGCTTCTTTTAGGTTAATTCTCTGAGGTTCGCTTTTATGCTGATAAATTTGATAATCTCATCTTTAAAGTGTATTGCATCCTCAGCTTTTATAGTTACAAAATAAAATCATTTTTATCATGCTTTAGGTTTAAGAGATTTTATATTGTGCTAAGTGTTTGTCCATAACTTGGACTTTAAGGCATAATTGTTCTGCAAATTATACCCAACTGTGGCGAAAAGTGAAACGATACCAAACTTGTTTAAGGGCGATTTATTAGAGCAATCTGAAAATGTTCTCATACCACTGACATAACGCATTGTACAGTCAGCACGTCCGATAAACTGATCTATTTTGAACACCATATCAAAATAAATCAGATATAGACACAACGTATTCGAGTTGCATCCATCAGTTCAACCGATAATCAGGGACTGTTACTTAGGCGTCAGGGTAACGTTTTACACACTTTTGGTTGATTGGTTATATTGGGGTTTAACGCCAGTTTTTACAGCTAAGGTCATATCCCGGCGGTCAGTCCACCAAAGCAGTGTTTATGTGTATCCAACAAGTTTACTAACCAATTTCTCCGCAAGTGGCTGACACTACTTCCTCACTTGCTTCAGAGGTGAGAGACAAATGAACTATAGACGTATTGTCTGAGATCAATTATCACGGAGAAATTTTTGTCGGCCCTGATGGGGGATGAACCGCGACAGTCAAGATTGACGATCCGATGCTCTACCGATTGAGCTAGCGGGGTCAGCCTTACACTTTTTCTAATGACTTGTTTTTTATAGAGACCGAAATTTCATTCAACCGTTAACAGGCTTATAGAAAAATCGTCGCCCAGAAACTGAAAGGTTTAATCAAAACAGAGTAAAATAAAGTTAATCATTTTGAGCGAACGTTTGCAGTTTGTAGTTTAATTGTGCATAGAATTAATTTGCCTTAGCTTTTTGCGATTATGTTCTTTCTCTTTCCTGCATTATTTATGATTTAATGGTCTCCAGAAACAAAAACACAAACAGACAAACATGGATTAAACGAGAGTTTACAAATAAAAACTGTTGTTTATGATTGATTATTACATGCAAACACACGATGCTGACATTAAGGCAAATTGTGCGTGTGATTTACGTCCTAGTAAAACGTAAATTGTTATGATGACCGCTTGGTTCCATACTCATAAATTCTTCTATAGTTCAGAATTTACTCACTTTGATTTTGAAACCTCAGGACGGAGCTTAGTGATTAGCCTTCTTTCATTTACAAAATAAACCAAATATTCTTTCAAATACAGCAGATTACCTTTACAAATTAATACATTTAAAAGTAAAACATGCCAACTGTACTTTCAAATTTAGTTGTAATCAAGACATCTCGTCTCAAGTAATGAGCGTAATTACAGTTTTTAGAAATTTTTATCGTTTTTTTATCTAGAAGACTAAATTAATAGTTTTGAAATATGTTAGACGTTTCGGCAATCTAAATAAGTGTTGCACGAAAAATGTGTTGTCGAGAATTGGGTCAAGCTACTCAAAGGGAACACGATTTGTAAAATTTTTGAGAAAGATAGCACATAGTTTTGAATTTGATCGTTTGTTTTGTACGGTATATTTTCGGATATTGGTTATACATTACATCCTTTCATCCTTTCGAATATGTTTTTTAACAGTTAGGAATCTTATGACGATGTTATTCATTAAAATGTCTACCACGATTAGAACATATACCTACCTGTGTTGCACGATGTATGTTCTTTTTGTGTAATCTTTTGTCGCCTGTATAACAAGTTTGCAAGTTTTCATATTTTAACTTTGTACTATGAGGCTTATATGTACCTTAAATACCACAAAGAATAGAGCACCCGTAGAGCTTTGTTAGGTGAAGTATTATCTATTTCACCAAATTTTTCATACGAGCTAAGAATCTGGCGTCAGTTTGTTTATTTAGATAAACTTAAGAAATTTTCTTTTATGTTAACTCTGACTGATTCTACACTGTTGTAAAGGGTTACTGCAAAGAGCATGCACATTTTGAATACTCCTTCAGTGGCTAAGACTGTCTTTCAAAAGTATATAATTGTACAGCTTTACCGCAACATATCCATATTTCTGTCAAAAGCATGACTTTTAAGCTCAGCCAAATCTTATTCTTTTTAAAGGTGACTTTTATTGTAAAGTATCTAATTATGTATTTTTATCAGGTACTTTTTAACTATGCTGGCCTCTGCCTTAAAAAGGAGAGGAAACACATTGTTTACTGTAAAAACGGTTTCTTAGAAACATATCGATGGTAAAAGTGCGTCAATGTGCAGCTCCGAACAATGACATCAAAAACTGCATATGAAGGTCGAAAAATCTCGTTTCAAAGGAAAATAACGCATGATAAAAGACGTCAATATCGTAATTGTGCTTTTGTTTAACATACGCACATATTTTGCAAATGTTAAGTGAAGAGAATTGCCTTTGCTGTCAGTTTTGAAGTTTTATTACGTTCAGCGGTGGGTGACTTCACTAAATTGCCTACTTATCCGGAAACATGTTTGTATCCAGATAGTGAGGAACAGAGTGTCTGAGCAGTACTAAGTGTTATATTTTGATGTGATTATCGCACGATACGAGTTGGATTTGGAAGAGCAAACACATAAATCTAGTAAAACCATTATCAAAGCTGCTGTCAGCTGTTCGTGGTGACGAATTACCCACGCGTTAAATCGACAGTTTTCGCGGAACAAAACAATATTTTATCCCAAGTTACTACCGATGAACAAAAATGACTTTCTGAAGATTAATAATGCAGTTGTCCTTGCTTTCTCTACAGTTATAACTATGTTATATCAAACTCATCCTCTCATGGGTATCTTATTTCAAGTGTTATACGACCTGCATTTGCTCTGGACTTCTTCTGAATAAGTAAAACAAGAAAAATGACACAGGGCAAATAAATAGGGGGAAACAAGATTTAAACAATTTTCCAGTAAACTTTTTTCCAACACTGTAAATTGCCAATCCGTCGAATATGATTATTAAAAGCAGCATCGCCTATTTAATTACAAATATTCAATTTAGCCTCCAATATCTAGTTACGGCAGAAAACAGAAAAATAAGGTGGGGAGATATGAAACGTCTCTAAAGTGCTGCATTTCTGAAGTTCATTAATAGAGAATTCCCTGGTTGTTTGTATCTTTGATTAAGTTTGACTCAGACGTCTCCACCTTTGCAAACAATGTTAAGTGAACGTATATGGAAATAATGTAATTTAAACAAGAATTTTTTAATGCAGAACGTTTGACAATTAGAGCGAAATGTGTCAAGGAAACTTTTTAGAGGTCATATTTAATATACATCGTAAATATCTGTCAGGTAATTACTTATTTATTACTTAAGGTATGATTATATGTTTACAAAAGTAAGAATTAATTTGGAAATGATTTTCACGACTTATAACCTTGATCAACATATAAAAATTTTTTAAAACATTTTGTCTTACAGCTAATGCTAAAATACTGAGAACCTCCATAAATATTCAATACAATTAAAGAACGGCGGTATAAATAGTCTGTGCAGAAAATGGCTGTCTCTTCTTCTTGAAGAGAAATCTATTCCACCACAGAATGAATGCATGTTGCAAATGTTGGATACACAAGAAAGAGAAGGAAATGAAAACCCTTTTGTTCAGCCTGTCGCCAGTTCACAACTAATTAGATTTTCTACCGCTTCATTTAAATAACACGATTTACCAAAGCAGGCTTCCTAGACGTTTATCGTATTTATCTCGAACAATTTTATGTATATCGACCAGACGTGCACTGTGTTCCTGTATATGATAAAGAACAATTGTATGTTTTCTTAATTACAAGGATTGATTACAATATTGTCCACATATCGTATTTAGATCACGTTATTTTGCATTTGGTTGTTGAAAATTAACAGAAGCAACTGGGACTGAGCTTTTGCATCACTTCATAAGATTTGGATGGATGGATGGATGGAGAGAGAGAGAGAGTTTGCTTGCACACACAACTGAATGAGCGATTTATATTATTTTTATACTCTAGGTTACACGTCGGTCTTCAGTATATTAACGTGAACTAAACCCTGAGCTGTGTTTGTCAAAAATTCCGAAATATCAGTGTAGGATTTCATTTCGTTTTTTCTTTTTTGTACACATTTGATGTTTTTAAAAAGATGCGATATGCTAACAATTAACATATATCTAACTGGAAAACACACTTTTTCAACGGGCGCGTAGACAATGTTGATAACAGTCATTTGCATAATTTTAACTAAATTAAATATAGCAAATTCACTTGCTCATATTTGCTGAAGACGAAACGGCTAATAACTCAATCAAGAATTTATAAATGAATACAACAATGTAAGTATTTTCAATATATTAAGTTCATGTTGATAAAAAATACTAAAATATAAACGGAATGAGTTATCAGTAATCGTTTAAAAGAGTAATGTTGCTTTTCATTCATTCACAGTTGTATGAAAAATAGTGTTGAATGATTAAGTACAATATGTTTAAAACAAGGGTCAACAGTTTCGACCCTCATTTCTCCATTAACAATTTTCTTATTCAGTTGAGGCGTTAACGTGAGGTCCCGTGTATCACCAATATACACTACGCATGAAAGAAACAAGCAATATCTTTTGGATGAGTCTTACATCGTTTTTTATCCAAAATCTTACAAAATAAAACTATCCATGTAGAAGTTCCAAATCATTACATAAAAGCCAGTGTACCAATTCTAGACCATTTGGGCCTTTGTCAAGAGAACCGGCTCCGTTTTGAATTAGTGCATTTCATTTTACCTAACAGCATGTAGAAGCACTTAAAATTTTAACTAATGCTAAATAAGGTTATCTGAATAAACAACTTTGACCACTGTTCCAGTCTGCCGATAACTAATAACATTAAAAGAAAACTCGGTTAAAAGCTAGCACTGTTCTCGTTTGTGAAAAGGGGAAGTGAATTCAGTGCAAGCATTACCGATTTAGCACAATGCGTAACCATGACTAGAAGAAAGACAACGTTAGATAATAACGAAAAGGCACCCCCACTTTTCCATACCGCACCCCAAGCCCACCCTAAAAAAGTCCTGAATTATCAAAAAAACACAAAGAAAGATTATTCCAAGCAACAATCATGGAAATGATAAATAACATAAGGAATCTTTTAAAAAGATGCACTATACGAAGGTTAGTGAAAAGAGAAAGTATATACTGACAAGTTTAGTACAAGCACTGTAGCACCAGTTGAGTTACAAGCTTTGTAATACTATTTGGCGATGAGGATGACTGTGCAGGAAACCTTTTTTTATATAACCGAAACATAATAAAACAAATTTATCCAACCTCTACAACATTGATAATTAACCATCGTTTCTTTTCTTTCACGAATGTCAAATGTGCAGAAACGTAAAGCAATTAAAACGCCTATGAACCTATGAGATTACATTTAGGTTCAGAAACAGAATACTAAGTGCTTGTTTCCGAGAGTCGTTTCTTTTTACCGGCAAATAACCAATAAAATGTTGATGTTTTTTCTCCACCAATGAAATTTTAGCAGGGATCCTAGTTTCACTTTACAAGAAACCGAAAGTCAAGGTGACATCAAACCGCCTACGGCTGAAGATCTGAAAGGAATACAGACAAGCATTTGAGTTACTAAAAAAATCCATTTGCACTGTGGAAACAAATGCTTGTAAGACTTTTGACTCTGACACTCTTCCCTTCTGAATAACGTCTGATGTTTATAGGGCTTTTATCGCTGAATTGGAAGCGGTTTTATTGTATCATTACAAACATACACAAAGCGAAATTGCCTTAGACTTAACTTGCTTTATGTTAGTTTAAATTTAATACAAGTTAAAATAAAAGCTTTAAGTAAAATATTCGTTGAATTTTTAACAATTGCATTTTTCATTACAAAACTCCATAAAACGAAATAGCCTCAAGATTGAACATGCTTCACGTTAAGTTAAATTTAACGCTAGTTAAAGTGAGGGCTTTAAAAGTCCATTTGCTGAAAAAAGATATTGGACTTTTGTTAAATACGATACGTTGTTTTTGAAAGTACAATTCCTCCAATAATATCCATCTGTTTAGACAATTTGTTGTTTAGGTTGAACACCACCAAATCAGTGTTTTCGGGAACCAGTCAATTTGGCCTAGGGTATGTGCGGAGTTATAAATGGCAAAACTATCTGATTAGTTAAAAGTGGAGAGGTTGTTCTGAAAGTCATTTTAACAATCTATTAAAGGACAAATTGAAATAATATGCATAATTTTGCCGGTCATTTCTTTGCTTATTTTTTTGTTGTTTTACAATAAACAGGACATTTTGACAGATTTGACAAAAATACTAAGTTACTGGGGTGATCTCCTTAGAGAAGGTATACCAGAAAATTGGAACGGTCATTCTATGAAAAAAAAGTCTGAATAAAATTGTTTCTCATGATTGCTTTCTTTACAGAAATCGACAAAAATAACCTCTTCAGAAGCTAATCAAATGACATTGGGATTAATCTTACAGTGAAATACAAATACTATAGAATTGTGTGTAACGTTTATTTCAAACTTTCATGGTTTTATTCAAGGAGCATCTTCAATGCAAGCTGAATTATCTTCAGTAATCTCAAAGCTATGCATTTAAATCAATGAAACTCGGCCTTAGTTCATATTTTGCCGCCCTTATTAAAAGCCAGCTGTTACTAGATAAACAAAGAGATTCTGAAGCTTTACACTGCGATAATAATTAACGAACTATCATTAAAAGAAATACCTGTTTATCGTTCTTGCAACAGAACAGTTGAAAGTCGTTCATTGCGATTTACAATTTTTGAGCTGTCAAAGATCTGTGCTTTATCTGTGGTATGAAATAATTTTCAGAACAATTTATATCAGTGTATATGTATTTTAGTGTGGATGAAGGCTACAGATGCGACAGTGTAAATATGGATTCACATCTAAATGATTCTTTTCACACTGAACTTAATAATAATATGTTAACTTATAAGCTTAACATATCAAAAGATCTGTGATTTATCTGTGTTATGAAGAAATTTTCAGAACAATTTATTTCAGTCTATGCGTATTTTAGAGTGAATGAAGTTTTTCTAATAATAATAATAATGGCTGTACATTTGACAGCACATGCAAATGATCATTCTTATTCTGAACTTTAAATTTGTTAATATTTAAGTTTTGACAAATATTTAAGTTTGACATATCAAGAAAAAAAACTTAAATAATTTCATCTCATAAGAGTTATTACGTCCACTTTTCTTCTTTTTAAGCTTATTTTATTCAAGCATTCGTTTTACACTATTCCCTGTTTGTATATGTGTCAGCTCGACAATAATTATGTTATATGTTGAAACTGGAGAGAGAACTGTAAATGATACCAGCGTGAGTGTTGTTTTTTAAATGTTTCTTAAGGCTTTATTTGCTGCAGCAGGAATGCCTTAGTAAATATGCAGTTTTATATCCCAGTTTGTAATATAATCGGATAAATGAGAAAAATGCTGTACATATTTTATACCACTAAAATGAAAACTAGTGACGTCAGTTCACAACGAGGAAAGGTAAAAAAATAGCTTCGTTTAAGACGATTTGTCATGTTGTTGTGCTAATGTTCGTTTGATAAATGAACTATGAAAGTAGGTGAATGAACCATTCAATTAATTGACAGACAAAACAATGGCCGTCTAAAAAGTTGATAAATAACGCAGTATGACAACTATATTTCTATGACGGCAAATCAATTAATGAATCGAGTAGTCAGACATCTTGCAGCCTGTTTTGTTATGTGCTGACCGGATCTTCACCTTCAAGTTTGAGTACCTTCAATATTTTTTTCTGCGCATATGCAAATTGCTTTTTTAGATACACGTATTGAGTTAATGTTTTTGCATATATATCATAGTCTTTGTTCTTTCGTGAAATGAATATCATGATAATATAATCGGAAATACGAACTAAATAAACACATTTCGTATTTAAGCCCGTTTGGCAAAATAAAAAGAAAAAAGAAAAAAAAAAACATCTGATGCTGAAGCATCCATTAAATCTGTTGAGCTGTGTATTTTTGAGTCTAGTTTGTATTATTTTTATGTTTATGAAAAAAATCATACTATTTACATAAAACTATTTATACTTAAAAAACTGCCCAAGTCTTTAAAAAACATACCCTGTCTTTATAAAAGTTGGGTGTATTATATTCAAAGACAATTTAAAGATCGGTCATTACAATTGCATATGCAGGTTTGTATTTTAGCTGTAACGACTTTATTTTCGCGTAATTTGCGGATAGTATGTTTCCGGGAAAGTATGTCGCCGCGAAATTATCAATATCTACAGTAAGAGAAACATGAAATATAGTATCTTCAGCAGTTTCGTGGTTTAAAGCATCTACTTTATTATATCAAGTATAATAAAGACAAGGCTAATGAGGGAGTGAGAAAAAATACAAGGTTACTTCACCAACAAAATGAATGCCAGCATACAAAATACATCTTAGCATGACAACTGAACCTGTCTGTCTCATTTCCTTTACAGACAAATACAAAATTATGTCATTATCAAATTCTGCATTCTGCTTACTACTCCAAAGCACAGAGGATGGATAATGAATTGTTTGGTTTAGTCTCAAAGAAAAGATGCATACAGGCCACCTATTCTCTAAGATGTTACAGACAGCTGCAGATTGTAAATGCTCAGTAGCCATCTTGGCCAAGTGTATCATTTGATTTTAGATCGTAGGTAAAACACAGAAAACTATATACCGTATTCTTTCGTCATTCTCATGCAGAATATAATACAATAGCAGCATGTCAACCACAATTGCTTTTGATAAAGAAAAGATTAAAATAAATCCGCTTTAAATTCAGTTAACATCTTGCTATACAGAAACTTACCCAGTAACGGAGATTACAAATACGAGAAATTAAATTTCGTTTCTACAATTGTACCCTTTTTTCACACAAGAATCAAAATATCATTGTGATTATGTTCTCGTAATATCATAAAATGTCAGAAATCATATAAACTAGTTCAAACTTATCTGTTTTACATCGATTGGGAAGCAAGTTCTTGCAACTTATATTAATCCCTCTCGATAACTGCTTCCTGGATTCAAACCAGTACTCGCGCCGAAAATGAGGAATGTGGAATGTGGCTGGAGACTCTTACCCCTGGTGGGATTCGAACGAGCGTCCTACGGGAGTCTGGCTTTATCCCCTCGACGACTGCTCCTCGAATATGAATTAGAAATAATAGATAGTGCCTTCATTCTAAGAGATATATACAAAGTATAGATGAGAAACTTCCAAATTATTGTTAATTCAATATATGACAGCCATGAATCATTTTACTACCATAAATAAAAAAACAAGAAAGTATGTTTTGTTTTTCTTTTTCTATGGACATGCAACAGTGAAAAATGGTTATTTTTCAAATAGGCAGTGTCGCTTTGACCACTAATAGAATTTAGAGCACATAAAGGACACATGAACAATGAACAATATTTATGCAGATACTAAAAAAGGTAACAAATTAATTTATCTTAACTGTGATAAATGCCTTAAATCTAGAAACTACCATCAAAATCAAACTTACTGTATCTTGAATGTCGTGTAAAGTAGCCTCGCCAGACAGTCACAAAGAAAACAGGAAATATCTTAGCACAAAAAAGCTATATTTCACTTACTTCTGCTGTATTAATGTAGATATGTTAGCATTGTTTAACGACAAGTCTAGACCATCTGATTAGACAACAAACAGACTTGACAGAGAACATTCCTTCTAAACCTTTAATGATTTTTATAACACGCGTATGTCTATTAGAAATCTAAAAAAAATAATGAACAAATTAGCTTTGCTAACATTTATCAGCGTTTATCAATCGAAATGGCGTACTTTAAACCTGTTTTATCGCCTTGCTTTTTTCTCACTAGACGAAGTGTTTTCTAAACTCCTACTCTTTATAATAAGCCTATGATATTTACGATCTATATTGAACGAAAAACACTTGCTTGAAAGTTGAAATAAAAGTTGACTCTTGACAGAAATATATTTATGGCCATGATAAGCTTTAAATGTTAATGTAGTCGACATCCTTGCTGCAATAGTCTGCTTCTAAGCTATGCATAATATGGAGTGAACTTGTTCCAGGAAGAATCTGCTCAAGCCGTAGAGAACAGCTGTTTTTCTGCTGTTTTAACTTCCCACGGAGTCGACATTTTTTGCAGTATAAGTTTATTAAGAAACGAAATGTCAGATGTCTATAGATAAATTCATATTTACCGCTCTTTTACCTTCACACGAATTGGCCCTTTTGCAGTAAACGTTTATAAAGAAAAGAAATGTCAGATGTCCCTGGATAAATTCATATTTACAGCTCTTTTATCTTCACAGAAAGTCGACTTTTTTGCAGTATCTCAGTTTATGAAGAAATGTCAGATGTCGCTGTATAAAGTCATCTGTTTCTCAGATTGAGACATTTAACAGTTGAGACATCTGATTGCTCCGGATAAAAAATGTTATTTGCAATAACACAGAACAACCAGTTATAATGAATCAAACACTACAAAACAAAGAAAACAGCTAGGAAATAGTGTTTATAACATAGACATAGCCTCCTAATATTATGTTTTAATGTAAGTGTTAAACAGTTTAAAGATAAATCTTAGTGAATTTTTTATTAGAATTCAAAATAATTCAAAGGATTGATGTTCAACCAAAGAATTTTCTTCAAACTAAAAACACTTTTATTTGTAATAAGAAGTATTCAGCATTGCCCACAGTCTGCGTTACCAGCAATAAAAAATAAATCAAAAGAATTTCATACATGCCAATACATAAACAACTTGGTGTATTTCTTAAGTAATATAATTCTTGTTCGGTCAAGTCCTTTATATGAAAACTTTTTTTTCCAGACTAATGATGTATTGTAAAGACAAAAAGCAGCTTACATTTTAAAAATAAATCAAATGCCAATGACATAATAATTATGCTTTTGATAGCATGAATTGATTTTGCTGATAACAGAAAAACGCAGCAATGATTATATAAAAAACTAAGATATGTATTTCCTTCGTTAGAAGTGCTAAAGCAACTGCTAAAACATGATTACTATTTTAAATTTGGAATAAGATGACGAAACGTAAGATAAAAATGACGTGCTCCATTTATTTTGAAGTCCTACTGGAAGAAAGTTCATTTAATTTGAATCAATAAGTTTTAAAAAGGTATCGCTTTATCTTAAGTTTTCTGCAAATAAATTGCTGTTCTTGAGTGGCGTTTCTTCTTTAAGATGTTTTCTATTTACAATATTAACGGAATACTGTTACAACAGCAAAAGTTTAGGTTACCGCTGATATATGATTTGGAATTCAGAAAACAGGGCACTTAAAAATGAATAGTTTCTAACCCTTTTTTTTTGCAGCTCAACATTTTATAAATCATTTAAAAAAGCAAGGCTTTAGGTAGTACTGTTTCAAGCACATTAATTCATCCAAAGAATGTATAGTAGGTTTAGCTGTGTCCAACAATTAAATCAATGTAAACGAAATGCTCAGAAATATAGGTCTCTACCAGTATAAAATGTAAACAATATTCGTCGAAACATTGAATAATTATGAAAGGTCAAACATGTTTAAGACTGCAAAAGAAAATTGTTAGAAATGAGAACTTGAAACAAATCATGTTCGTTTTAAAAAAACAAATCAAAATAATGTAATAGCTAACAATAAGTAAATATGGAAATATCATTACTTAAAGTTTGCAAACATGTTTGACTGAGTCTAGAAATCTCCCTAAAGATATGCTCTACTATGTACTATGTTTTGAATGTCGCGGAAAGTTGACTCGCTAGACATTTACAAATTAGAAAGGATAAAGCTTTGCAACAAATAAAGATACATCACAAACATAATACTGTATAAACCCCTTATGATAGTATTTTCTAACTTCATGTCTAGACCATTGTTACATAAATATGCACAGTATTGGCAGAGTACATCTATAACAGTGAACTTATAATGCATTTTGTTAAGTAATGGCATGTCTTTTATAACTTCTTTAACAAAAGCCTCGGTGATTTACCAAAAACTATTTTCAGAAATTTATAATTTTTAAGTTTAAGGTTCCTCTTGGACTTACTTTAAGTGTGTTATATGTTTCTTAGTTAACTGATAATTTTTTACAGAAATTATTGATAGAATTACATTATTACCTGTGAGGCAAAGCACATAGGTAAACACAGCGTTTCTAAATTAACATTAAATGGATGGTAAATAGAATTAATCAATGTATTTAAAAAGGAACAAATGAATAACAAATTGATTTGGTCTAGCTGTCTTTAGAAAGTACAAAATGACAAACACTGAGAAATAATGAGCAAATTTGCAAATTCAATAAAATGCTTTATCTTAACACTGATACTAAACATTATGATCATACTCCGAAATAATTGAAGTTGATGATATTTGAAATTAATATAATTAACTTGTATTACCTATATTCCGAGTAAATTCGATTTGATTGTATTCATTACTAAATTCTGTTACTTATATTCCGAGTATATTGATTATATTTGTTTAAAACATTATCAAACTTAATTTGTGCATTGTGTAATGTTTTTATTTATCTCAGATTCACGGTGTCGATTTTATCGCATCAATAAATATACGCCGCCGTGTTTTTTTTTTTTTTTTTTTTTTTGGGGTGGGGGGGGGGGGAAGCAAATTGACAGATCCAATAGGATAAAAGTAATAACCAGTTGCTGGTAGTTACTTAATATCAAAGCCTTTAGTCGAAAGTTGTGAATAAAAGTAAGAATTTTTATAAATATTACGGCATAGACGCTGTTACCTGCTCTCTCAAAATTGAATGGAATTATGTGTCTGGTCCGTTTTTTCTTTCCTCTCAGAAAAGAATTTCAGTATAACACGATGACTTTTTTATGATATGCTGTCGACATTGTGCTGTAAAACAGTTATAATCGCAATAGATGCATAACATCATTATTCTTCATTTGAACATTTAAAAAACAAATACAATAATGCTTTACACTTTATACTGACGTATTAATGATGAGAAAGTTATAAGTTAAGCTTTTTTAAGTATTAAATTCAAACATGTTGGCAAAATTATTTATTTTGTCGAAACATTACATGATCAATTCTTAGAAGCATAAGCAATTACATTGCTTGTTTGATAGACTTAAAGCGACTGACTCACAGATGGGCCGACGATGAAAATAAAATATAATGTTTATACATCTTGAAATTCATGCTGTAATTGTGCAGAACATATCTAAACTAAGTTACTGACTCATTTTTTGTTACAGAAAAACATCAAAATATAAAGTTTTACACACTTTTATCGGTAAAAAATTTACCCCGTTAGTCACGGGGTAGATACTTTAGTTATAACATTAATTTAGACGTAACGTTATCACTAGACGCTGTGGCTCAGTGGTCTAAATCGTTGTTCTATATTTTACCGACCGAAAGGTTATGGGTTCGAATCCTGGTTGTCAAAACTTTTTTCAGTTTTCATGGTCTATAGAAGCATAATATTATGTTGTTTTTTTCTTTAGTATATTAACTTTTCTTAAATTTAAAAGAAAAACAATTTCAGCCTAATTCTGTGAGTCAGTGGCTTTAAACAATATCAAAAACTGTCTTTTCGATTCCATGTTTGTTCAGATTTATTACTATAACTGTTAAGTTTGGCGTTTTATTATAAATAATTATATACTCGCTTGTAGAAATCCTTATTTGATGTAAAAAGAAAATAGCTACATTTAGTTATTTTGTTGGGTAGACTTGGGTAAACATCCGCTAACACGACTTCGTAATAGAATCAGGGGGACATAATAACATTTATAGAGATACTTAGGGTGGACAATTGATAAAGTTATTGAGTCAGACCCTTTTTAGTTGCTTCACTCTCGATATCAGTGTGTTATATGCGTACTGTTTCTCGGTGTATATCTCTCTGATTTTTTTTAAATTTTGTTTTATGTCTTTTACTCTCTTAAGAATTTTTTGAGATACGAAACATGAAAATAAAATCTTAGACACTTAGTCTAGTTGCTGGGAAAATCAAGATTAAATAAATCAAAACATCATCACTAAGACAAATAATATACTGAATGAATAAGTTGAAACATTCAATGTCTGACGACGCAAGAAGAAGGCTTAAGGCACGCAGAGATAATTTTTGGAAATTGACATTTTTACTTATTTTGAACAAATGGTATTCCAGTATTGACGTCTGACAGTTTCAGCTTCTTAAATAGAACAGATACAACATTCTATTATCTTGAAGAGAAACTTGAGGCTCAAAAAACATATTTCTTTAAATGAGATCGCATACTATTGCAGATTTAATATAATTCTGTTTTAATGTTTAAGCTTCTACGTTACAACCTATCACTGTATCCCATCATATTTTCAAAAAGATATTTGGTATCCTTCAACGAAGCGTTTTATTAAAAATACATCATTGTTGTCATAAGAAGGAAATGTCTCAAAACAACCGTTGCCATGGTAATGGGCTTCAGGAATTTCGATACAAAATAGGCATTATTTGAAAAACTATTTTCAGACTACTGCTTTTCTCTTCTTTGTTTGTTTGTTTGTTTGTTGTTGTTGTTTTTTGTTTTTGTTTTTTTTTTTGGTTATTTTTTTTTTGCACATTAAAAGATAATGCAGGCTACTTTTTTAAACGTTAAATTTGCACAATTTAGGAGGATTTATTGCAGTTTATTTCAACAATGTGACAAATATCCGATTGCCCTTTTCCAGTTTCGTCCGTTATATGATCGACTAAGTGGAAATTATTTGTAAAAGAAACATTTGCGGAAAATTTCCGATTAAACAAACATGTATTGACTACTCATAATTTGTAACAGAATTGATGCAAACCCACTGGGTCTTTTGTTTGATCCAAAAACAAATTAGTGATGGCTCTTCATTCTTTTCGCTCTTTGATTATAAACATGGAAATATTATCATCCCTATAAATTGTTTTAAATAAATAGAAATTCACGTGAGGTCGCAATAATGAGCTGAAAAGAGCTGTTAAGAGGGAGATAAGTGGTGGTATTAGCTTTGATACAAACCTTGAGCATGCAGATCATACATCAAAGAACAGCAAAATAAGATAATGAATTTCTTTTTCTAAGCCGATAAATACAAAATGAATCCTTCATTTTAAACAAATCTGCTCTCGCACTATATGTCACTGAAATAACATAGATAGTTTTAGTAGAGCGATTATTATGGTAAGGTTTGCAACTGTGGAGGCTGTCTGTGCAGCAAGCGAGTCCGGGATTTTTGTGCAAAAGAGACACTTAATATTATCAAAATTATGTATTACCTTCGTCTTTTGGTAAGATCCCTCCTGTTTGTAACAACTCTGACATCAAGAAAAGTTAAAAAAACTGATTGCGTGTAATGCTGATAATGCATCATCGGTTTAACAAAATCTCCTTCCTCTTAAAAAGAACTACCATTGACTAAGGGTTTTAATGAACTGTAGTAAAACACTTTATTACGTACAAAATAAGTCACACTTACCTTGGTTTATTAGCTCATATTAAACAGAAACACGATCCTAAAGAGATTGAATGACGAGGAGTTAAGACGTCTAGACTGAAACAATATCAGTTTCCAATCCTTTGTGACTATATATAATTGTCTAAAGACCTAAAGAGTCCTCTTTAACTTACGATATTAACAATCAATCAGTCAAAGGGCATTACATGAAAACTTTGGTATTTATTGTACTTGTACAAACGGCTTGTATCGAAAAATCTTAATATTACGATATAAGAGATTGACCAAACCTTTAATATTATAATGATAGTGAAGTTCTCTTAAGATGACAGTGTCTTGAAATTCTCATGACCTTAGTTAGTAGATTTTAATTTATCATTTACGCCACTAAATACCTTAATAAGCTTGACAGCTTTGCAATATCTCTTTTAAAACATTTTCACAGAAAAAAAATTGTTATGTAGTATTATCTCACTATAATACATGTTTTTAGATACTGTTATGAGAGTTCGTTCAATATTGATGAATGTGTCATCTCACTGAGAACTAGCTTCAAATCACAAAACGATATACTTCCGAGACTATAACATAATTTTCACATCACATAATCATACGGAAGAAAAGATGGACTGAGAAAAAATGGTCATGTTTAACACGCAATTACCATCACAGTATTCATTTTTTATTCCTTCCTTTCAACAGAGGGACGGTTGATTCTGCAGTAGATGAGACCTACTCTAAGATTACTAAAAGGTTAAGACTACTAAGTGACAACAGAATTAAATGTATAAAATCTTTTAACACGTACTATCGTGAAAATGCAGTCTCGCCTACGTATCACAAGCTGAAAGCTTAAAAAATGCTATTTTACTTTTATTGGATTTTGTGGACAGGAGTGAGAGGTTCCGCAGGGTACATTACTCTGATAAGAACGGCGCTGAGAAACAAGATTATAACTTACGGGGAAGCAGTTTTAGATAACATTATTCCATAAACACTCAAATAAGACATAAGTTTTAAATTTATTTTTAATGGATAAAAAGTAACTGTAAATGATATAACTTAACGTGGATTAACCAAGATTTTTGAGAAAAAAATAAAATTGGAAAAAGAGAAGAAGAGAATAATATTAAAAAGGATTGTTTGGTATATCATAGAATCTTTTAATAAGGTAAGTTCAGTGTACTGTCATATCCTTCAATATTTCTGAAAACTCATAAATTCATTTTACTGCTTTTTCTTACCTTAAAAAAAGTAAATTTTATTTTCTTGCCCAGTATTTCCACAGACTACTTGCTCTAACCCTGATAAGAACGTTATAATTTGCGAGAACATTCATGACATACTATTACTGAAGCTATTATCTGTCACTTGCTATTATCGTAAACGCTACATAGTTCTCTTGCAGCCGAACAACACGTAATAAGGTCTGTGTGTTATGAAAATGTCAAATAGTAACTGTAGGAAGCAATTAACCTATGGAGGGAAAGGTCTGTCAATGTTTTCAAGACAATTTGTAAAAATGGCGATATAAAACAATGCGTAACTCGTTGTTGATACGTTTTTTTTGTTTTTATTTTAAATTGTTTTGTTTTTTTATTCGTTTTGTTTTTGTGAAATCAAATCTGGTATGAAACATTCTTAAAACAGAGATACAAATTGCAGTTGCTTTAATTTCGTTGATCGCGTGTTGAAATCTACGCTTTTCTAAGCGCTTAAACGTAGCATCTTTTGCTTCTTAAAGAAGCGACGTTTTCCTCATTTTGTTAATGCTATGAACATATCCCATTGCTATTGAGCTTGTAAATGGTTTAATTTGATATGTAATTCAGTATGTTTGGTCGGTTAATATTTTCTCCGATAATATTTGATAACTTGCATGTTGCGAGATTTTGCGTATACTGTTTGATTAGTCAGAATATATTTTTAAGTTCTATGAAACAGATGAAACAAGCATTTCAGAATATAAACGTTTTTTTTTCAAACTCCCCCTTCATTTATAAAAAAGAGAAGAACAAATTGAACAAACAACTCTTAATGTGTCTGTTTTATAAACATCTCGAGAGATATTCGCCTGCTGTAAGTCATAAACGTGGCTAAAATTACCTGAGAACATTGGTTCTACTCTATATGAGTTTTTTTTCTGTTTATAAATATACATTCCTACATCTGTGATAAAATAACCTGTAATATAAACACAAAGCAATGCTGAATGTCTATGAACAAAAAGTTTTAAAATGATCCATTTTCATGCTTTTAAATATTTAAAGAGACTTGAACATTTTACGGTGTTTCTTTTAAATATTTCTGTTTGTGTCTATTACATAGTCTAAAGGCAGTTTCCATATCATTAGTATAGACGTATTCCCCCCTGCTTGCCTGTTGCATAACGCCTTTAATCAGGAACACGACCTTGACCATAACTGCGTGCATAGCGTGCGTGACCCCATAGGATACTTAATTGACCTAGATAGGATCATCATTTTAAAATTCCTGTTTTGTTATTTTGGTTTTTATACAGGTGTGGTTGTTTGTTTTTTACTTGATGTCCTTTAGCACTCATTGTTACTAAGGAACATGCAACAGCTTTTTTTAGCTTAAATGTTTCCCTCGCTTTGATTCTTGTTATTTATAAAAAAAACCAATGTCAACATTTATATTTATTTATATATATTTGACAAAGACTTAACAAAGGAATCAATATAAATACACTAGAATTAATCATGGGTTCAAGCATGTTGAAAGTGCAAATTTGCTCAATCTGTTACTAGTTTGTTCAGTGCAGTCGATACAAAAGACAATATATAGAAAAGCCATCGCTTAAGATATAAACAGTCTAACATTAACAAAACATCGAACATATTTAGCAAACTGAAGGTAAATTTGCGCCTTAAAAGGGAACTATAAAAATATATCGATTCCTTATACACCTACGTTAAACGTTGGACTACCTTAATGACAAAGCGTGATTGACAGATTTAATTGAATTCGTGTAATGTCTTTAATTTTGAGAGATTATTCGCTATTGGAATAGACCTATTCTTTGCAATTTTAGACTTTCTAAAGGTAATGCATTTTATAATACGCTATAAAATATGAAGAACAA
The DNA here is from genome assembly GCA_012932295.1 of Cyclina sinensis. Taxonomy (NCBI): domain Eukaryota; kingdom Metazoa; phylum Mollusca; class Bivalvia; order Venerida; family Veneridae; genus Cyclina; species Cyclina sinensis. Next base: position 41,884,885 of record JAAONU010000001.1, on the reverse strand, counting down.
GTTAAGGAGGTGCACATACTCACTCACCTGCAGTGTATATTCTACACACGCTAAATTACAAGTTTTTTTTAAACTTTTGTTAACTTATTTCAGGAGAAAAGTGTAAAATGCACATTGTAAGAAATTTAAAATTATGTTTGTTTACGTTTGAACTCATATTCACCTTGAAATGTACCTGACAAACACTTCCTTAACGCGTTGTCACATAAATAGTTATATAAAACCTCATTTTAAAAGAAGAAAGGCCAAAAATGTGTCTACTTCGTACTAAAGCTGTCTTAGATAAAAAGTGTCATAAACGAAAGTTAACATAATTCATCAAATAAAAAGTAACAGGAACACATTTAAGTCGGATGATTTAAAACGTGGTTACGAAGGAATTGCGTATTACAGATCGGATAAGTCCTGTGGTATGGTGAAGTGAAAAAAAGGCGTGGATGTCAAAACAATACAAACAAATAAAACGAAGGAATGAATTTACCAACTTCTTGTTACATATGAATTTGAAAAAGTTTTTCTAGAACTTTAAACTCATCACCAAACAAATACATTTCCATTTTTTCCTGTATCTATTGAGAGTTCGGTTCCAAGTTTTATTCGGGTACGATAAGTGTACGATAAGTTCAGGTGTTCGGGTTTATAATAAATCAGCCAGTCAGCACACAGGAAATGCCAATTACGACTCGGTCATACTCAGGACGCCGTGTACAAATGCGGCCCGTAATAAAATAACGGAAATCACTATATTTAAGAAGAATTATTACACAGCCGGTCTTTTTTATAGTAATATTAGCCTGCTGTAGAAACTTGATACATATAATGCAGCTTACATTCTGTACGTGCATACTTACAACACTGAAGATATGAACTATTTTGGTGGTTAATTAACTAGTCGAATGGTCGTATTTATATAAATATCTTTTTTTTCTAGGAACCTTCGCGTTCTCTTATATTTTTCAATTCCTGGAGACATCAATTTCCTTTCTGCGTGTTCTAAATTCAATTATGCAAAATTGTTGGGGGAAATCGTGTAAATGAAAGGTTGGGAAAAAGTTCAGTGACAACATTATCATGCCTTTGTTGTATTTTGTTTGCAGTTTAAAAAATCTGATTATCTGTTTGAATAGGAGAATCTGGATTTTGCGTAACCCTATACAAATCCTTCTGTATCGGGTCGCGCTACTGAATTACGCCTATTGGATTTTTCGCTTATAGGCGAGATATTCCGTAGGCTGTTAAATCACACATATATAACAGCTTCTGAGAAGAGATCGTTTTAATTTACAGTGAAGCAATGTTTCATCTCAGTATTCTATAAACACTTCAGAGAGGCATATTAAAGTAATATGGATTCTTTGAAATTGATTTCGAAATGCATTAACTTTTCTAGATGTGCTTGATGAAATTGAATTGGTGAAGGAAAAAAACCATATACATCGTGTATAAAGTGTTCTTAACTGTAGGGCTAGTATCAATCACCAGGTACGTAAAGAAATAAATATTCAGTTATTTATAAAGAAATAATCCAATTTTTATCAAGAAATTAATATTCAATTTTATAATGAAATAAATATTCATTTTTTAATTTATATAGAAATTTCATGCTAATGTTCAAAAAGTGTTTCATAAAAACGGGTAAAAAGATTTAACACATCCTGTACTGAAAAAAAGAAAAGAAAAATTACACTATATTGTTTTATTATAAACAACAACAACAACAACAGTAAACAGCTGTCGTTGAAACTGCTTGCTTAACCCAATTGTTAAATTCACTAGTTTGTTTTCCTTTGCATGTTTTGACCTGGTTTGCTGATAAATCATTAAATTGCATTTAGTTTTTTTATTTGATACCAAGTAAAAGTTTCCAAAAAATTAAAAACAGCTGTTGGTATATAATACTAACTTGTTTTTACTGTTCATATTGACAGTATATGTTTACATTATAATGCTAATATTGCAATTATATCATTCAGATATTAAGTAAAATGATTTGATAGTGTAAGTGTTAAAAAAAAAAAAAACAGAAAAAAGCCCATCAACAACAACACAATATGCTGTTTATTCAGTTCCCATTTTACATCTTTTGTTCGACTAAAATGGCCATCCCTCTTAATGGCTTCATCTGGCGCTATAAAATACCATGTGTCTTTGTTTCAATCTTGGCGACATGAGGAGCTTTCAGTTCCTTTGTGAAGCCATTCTGCAATATTCGCTATAACTTTAAACATGTCAGTTGATTAATATAAATTAGAATAATCATATCATAGTCAACATCAATATACCTGTTAAATGGTAAATCTACAGTCATATTAGTGATTGTATCACCTGTGTAACATACACTATCTGGTCTGTGACGTGAATTCCGGGTAACGTGGAAAGAAAGGCTCGGTATGAAACTTGAAATAAGTGTAAAATTTTAATCTCCAACAAATTTTGATAAAGAACAGCGCATGTTTAACCATTCACTACTATTAAAATCGTCACCTCCCACTGACTTACTGTTTCTGTATTTTGAAGCAAGAGTTACACTTTGTCCGAACAAAAATACCTAAAAGTTCAGATACATTTTACAACAGTCTTTGATAGTGCTTACTAAACAGATTAGCATACGCTGTAGTTTATCTAAATTTGTTCTTCATTACATACTTTAGGAAGTACTTTTCTTCCACAGACCAAGCAGTTGACACATGTTGAGTCGGGTCAAGTAGTATAAAAAAATAACTGTGAATTTGTTATTTCTGTTACAGGTTTGTTTGATTAAGTCCGCATAAAACAGCCGCTGGAATGACTTTCTCATCAAGTGGCAAATATTTTTCATAGAAGACACAGGAGGTAGAGAACGCACTAACTATCAGGTGAGATAATATTAATGAACAAAGAATGTTGGACGAGAATGATATTGTGTGTGCTGATGTCATCTTTGTGCTTGAAGATATTTTGTCCTGTCTTTTCTCTGATAAAGAATTCAGAACGTCTGTCAGATGTCATTCATAAAAAAAACTATCTCCACGCTTATATAGTTAATTTTCCCTGAGAATTTGCTCTATGCAACAGTTGTAGCAGTCTAATATTTGAAATATTTTGGTGATGACGTACATATTTAAACGTGCTTTATAAAATTGCAATACACATCTAATGAAGTTATCGCCTTTCGTAGGCAATGTGGCTGAAATGTTAAAATCTTTTTTGCGCAGTATTGAAACAGGAAATAAACTTAGCACATAGCAAATGAACAGAAACAATTGTTTTCACCAAACTGCTAGTTGTCTTAACCCGGCTGGATGGGACCCGCGAAAGCGTGAGCTAAACGTACGTTGGGTTTTGGTTAAATATAGCAGGATGGACTTTGCATGACATGTTTGATTCTAACAATACAGTAGTGAATAATGTTCAGATAATTATATCAAGATGGATAAAATATCAAAGATAACACAATTATAACAATTTAAAGAGATATCAATAACTAACTGATATAATTTTACTTACTAGTGTATAAAAAAATCAGATCGAATTCATTATCCATTTAAGTAACAAAGCGAACATGTCTGTTTATTTGAGTGTATCTTACACAGGGACAAGGGTCAAAGTAAAGCGTTGCGCGGGCAATAGACTAAACAAGAGATTACAAAATGTAAACAAGATTAAACCCTTGAAAACTTTATTTGAAAATATTGATTTTCAGTATGAAATCCGAAGCCCAAGAGCTTTGACTGAAGCTTTGCAGAGCCGTCGCATGCTTGTTATCATCATGAAGATATAGTCTTTCGGGAGTTACATACATTCTAGAAGAGCCTGTCTCGGCTATGGAGAGTTTGTGGGTTGGGAATGGCGAACGATAACCGCCACGAGAAAGTGAAATATCGCCACGATAAAACATAGATCTTAGGTTTTTGTGATAGGTAACACTTCGTCGCATAATCAAATTTGGAGTAGAATATAAACTTTAAAAAAAAATGAAAGGAAACGGCACACTACTTGTTCTCTCTAGAAACAAAATGTTATTACGTACGAAATAACCTACAAATGTCGCCAAATGTTTAAGTCATGACCGATAATTAGGCCAGATTTTTTCGTACTCCTGCTGTTAAGGTTTGTATTTATTATAGTGTTATATACGCCATACGAGGTTTGAAAGTACATGAGTTATTATAAATGTTTAATGAATTCTGTAACATAATCATATCTTGCACTCTAAAAGCCGTTATTTAACCGCAATTCGACATCTTCATGACAGGGAGTATGGTTATACGATCAACGTAGATTGTAATAATATCCTAGGATCTTTATGGTTATAGTCGTGAAACTAATAATAACTGTCTTATTATGATGCTTTATAAACAGAACCATCTACTTCATTACCTGTAAATCTTGAAATATTTATCATTATTGTACTTTAGTAGTAAATCAACATACCGTTTTGAGTAGCAATAAATATCAGTTATCTGCATTATGTATTATACCATATCGATAACTTCAAACTTTTGCTAACGTGTAAAATTAGTTTATATCATGATATAATAAAGAATGCGCCTCATCAATTCCTTTAAAGGTCATGTGACACGACTATAGCAACTTTGTCTATTCAAAATAATCATATTAATGTACTGATTAAAATGGTTTAATTGCCAAATTATAAAAATATTGCTTTTGATAAGAAAAAACGTGTTTTTGATGATCGGCTATTTCCGTTTCGACATCGGTAGTTTCCGCTGCAATTTCTGGCTGTGACGTAGATTTATCCCTACTGTCCCAGGCAGAAGTGCAGAATTACACTCCTCATAACATATCCGTTTTTAAATGAAAAAAATAACACTAAAGCACAAGTGCAAGAAACAAAATAAAGACTTACTTATAAAAATAACATGCTATAAATTGTAAATTAAATAAAACAATGTGATCCCTTCTCGATCTTTATAAGTAAATTAAACTTTTATGCCGGGAGAACGGTTTGTAATTTTACCTTTATAAATATTAATAAATATTCCAATTTCTTCCATATTGTGGTTCCATATAAAACTATCTCCTTCACGTTTTAACATGCTGCGTAACCATTCCTCACTTGATGTTTACGTCATAAACAAATTCTTTTTCATTTAAGTGTAGTAAAATTGAAGTGAATTTAGGTGATCTAATGTATTAAAGCATTTGTGTCACTGGAATGGAAATTCACACTACAGTGTAATTTCACGTTGGGATATTGTTTGAAAAATAATAATATGGCATGTCCATCAAGTAGAAATTTGTGTCTGCTTATAAATCAATATCCAATGAAATGTCAAAGATCCATATATCACGCCTTATACTGTGGGATTTATGCAAATTAACCTGCCCAAATGGGACCCTTGTATATTCTGCATAGCTGTCAAAACAAAGCAATTAACTTTTTATGACCTAATCAATGATAAAGTTGAGACAAATAGCAAAATTTATCGCAAGTGATCTTACAAATTGATTGAATTACTTTTGATTAGTCAAACTTGTGAAAACATTATGTAATAGCTTGTTCCAATTAACATGTCTTAATGATTTTTAGTAAAGAAGCTTCCTTGCAGATACATATTTTTATTAGATAATTAAATGTAATGGATCTATTTGTGATGAAAATAAAAATCATTCGACTTCTAAATGTAAACAAATTAAAACAAAAACAATGTGTTTGTGTTAAGATTTTGACATAGTTTTTATGGCTTCTTCATATTATTTGTTCTATGATCATTATTTTCTTTTTTTTAATGTTGAATAAATAAGCAAAAAAAAGTAGGCAGTTATAATAAAAGTCATAGATCTAGTCAAAGATTACTTACACGTACCTCAGGCAAAATATACCACAGACAAATAAGCAACACATCACTGTAAAGAGAATGTTTTTATGGAAAAAAAATCTCTCGATTGGAGTTAGTTAATCAAGTCTTCCAAAAAACTGCATCGGATAAAAATAAGCATGTTCAAAATCTTTTTCGATCAGCTACTTGAAAATTATCTCTAGATATTTTCACTGGTGCATCTTTTAATTCTATAACCCTAATTAAACTAGCCTCTATATAATATTGGTCATTGGCTTCGTAATTCCATCAAAATTTCAAATTATTTATTTTAAAAAATCTTCAATGTTTATTCATGATGTTAGCTTGACCTGTTTAAATTTGTTTTTTTACTATATTCAGTCTACACTTTCACTTTCTATCATAATTTTTAAGATTTTGTTAACAATCCAGGCAGCTGTGTCAAGTGGAAAGAGATAAATATGCGTCACTTCCGGTTTCGCTCGTGACAGGTGCGCGCGACAAAGTGCGTAAAATGTGGATTTTAATTTGCTATAAAAACATCTTTAAGATGAAAATTACCTGCGGAATTTTTTAAAACTGTCATAGTTAGATATATAGTTTTCGCTCATATTAAAATTTCGAGGTCAAAAATTCGTGTCACATGACCTTTAACGATTTAACCTAAACTCCGGAAAATGTTTAAACTGCTGTATTTTGTTTTCTTAAACAAGGTGTATAATGACCTGGTCGATATTAATTAATTTCATTACGATAATAACTGTGACCTAGTTTACTTCGTTCTTCGCAATAGTCGAGCCACTGATAAACTGCTGTCGCCTGGAAGTAATATCGGTTAATATTATTCCTTATCAAAGAATCAGCTTAGTAACACATTTTTAATGTTTGTGTTTGTTCCTCAGCGGCTAAAACACCAGCTTGTACATACACTATATCTGATTAGGTTCCTGATAACATTTTTAGAAAATTGAGGAGATTAGCTTAATTGATATGCGAAGAGTTTGAGCACTGAACTCCGGATCCAGTGTTCGATGCTTCGAATCGAACAAGATCCAAGAGTCTTAAATTACTTAAGTTGAAAGAACTTGCTTCTTTTAAATCGGTGTGAATTAAATTGGTTTAATTTTAAATTTTATTGATAAAAGTATTTTTCGCAAAGGAAACTCTTTTAAAAGTAAAAGCTAACTAAGTCAGCTTGCACGAGCATACCGGGAAAGAATGAGGATTAGATGCAGCTGTATACATAATTGGAAACATTGATCAAGTTCATCTAGGAACATGAATTAACTGTTTCAGTACTTCAGTACTGAGAAATTTAGAACAAATACAAGCATACAACAAAAAGGTGTTGCTTTTATATTTTACTGTTGAAGTGACATCTGGAAGTTATATAAAAGTATCCACCTTCCTGCCCTTCTGACAAACAAAAATGCCTGTGATTTTATACCGTTTTTGCCGTTTTGCTTTCCCATTAAAACCATGATATTTGACATTGCAGTTGGTGGTTATATTTGACGTTGACTTACTTTCAGTAGGGTACAATTACCACAGCTCAGTACTTCAGAAGTCCGACAGAAAACAGAACATCCAGTTAACAACATCGGCAAGGCTTTAATATAGCTTAAAAAGTTGCCTCCTATTTTCTGGTAGGAATATCTTATGCTATCAGGAAGTCGTTAAGTCTGTTTGTCATCGGTTCTGTCATTGACCGACATGATTGAATAATGATTTGGCGGTTGCAGTAGACTTACTGCAAGCATGTCTATCGCTTGTGTAAGATCAGTTCCCATAACAGTTCACAATATCATAATGTAATAGGCTTTAGAATAAGAATCATTAGATACATCTATTTTATATCGCGCTTACTTTGAATTGATTAAACGTTAATTGAATACAAAATACATTTTTAAATGTAGAAAGTATTGAGGTCAGTATACACTTAAGCAAATTATTTTCAGTCAAATTAGATTTTATAATGCTGGATAATCATCATCACAAATATATATATTTGCGAAAGATATTGAACATTTGCAAAATAGATTTAAATACACCGTCACAAGTTGCTGTCAAAGTTAACTGATTTATAAGTTTTATGCACCCGAATAAAAATCTCTGGATACTTTTCTGTGAAGGTACTGGGATACATTTCGATATGAGAATAGCGAAAAATATTGATCGTGGCAATATGTTCACAGCATCATTTGCCTTCAGCCGGAGGCAATGTTTGTAAAAAAGGTCGAAATTGCGAACGAAAAGCAAAGCGTTTGCGAAAGAAACGCAGGAATGTTGATTAGGTTTACATAAGGATCTGTAAATATTTGAATAACTATTGACAGGCATAAAACATCCTTTTTCATCAGTGTCTCAATTACTATAAAAAATAAGCAAAAACGAAAATCTAGCTGTGGTTTGGAACGCGTGTAAGTTCGTCTTTAAAAAACTGCAATGACCTCAAAAACTTACAAACTTAGGAATTAAGACTTTATTTTTTTAGGATCAATTAACGTACTAATTGTTAATTTGAAACACATCCAGAAGTGGAATGGGTATAATATATACATATTTATTTATTTTTCAGTTAGAATATATACATTTTAGATTTATATATTTTTGTCTCTAGTGTTTCACTAACTTTTAGACTAAGTGTAACGTTCTGTAAGAGTGATACGTTCTTATTAGCTCACCTGAACACATTGTGATCGCACTGGGTCCATCGTGCACCATCAACGTTTTACTTTCAACAGTTTTTCCTAAACTACAATGTCAGAATTAATGAATGCGGTTGCAATGTTTTCTGCATAAAGCTCAAAAAAAGGAAGTCAAAAACATTTTATTCCATGCAGAACTCTGATCGCTATGGCAACAAGAATGAAAAACTTTAAAAACCATCTTGTTTTAAACCACTAGGCACAGTGTTCTGAATTTTGGTGATGCAGTGTCTAGTAGACTTCTACTAAGTTTAGAATATTTCTGTGGACACTTTTGCGCCCACTACCTTTCCCCACCACACACACCCACACCCGAGTTACATGTATTACATAGAAATATAGAGTACAGTCAATGAAATTTTTCTTGTATGAAACTGCAAGGCTCAAAGTTTTGAAGTTTAACCTAAAGCAGTGTCTTATGAACCTCTACAAAAAATGTTCAAATTTTACCCATTTGGTTATATTTTGGTCCGCCCAGGGGATAAGATTTTTTAAATAGACTTTAAAAGGAAAACTCTTTAGATCTTTAAAATGTACAAGAGCGCCATGATGGCCCTATATACTTGCTTTGGTATTATAAACATATTCCATAAAGACAAAACCCCTTAAAAAGTTTTCTTGTTAGAATTCATAAAATTTAGACTTCTGAAATTTGATTTGAAGCTTTGCTTAGTGGACCTCTACTAATATTGTTCGAATTACTTCCCTTGTTTAGTTCTTTTTTTTTAATGATAAATGTATAACATTGCAGTTGTCTTTATTAGAAATGATACCCTATGGCCCTCTTGTTTATCAACATGACGCTGAATCCTTGTGCTGGTTTTAATACGTAGAATATGTGACAGTGAAATCTAGTTTCAAGTTCACTTCTGAAATATAAAGTGTATGCCTAAGTGAAAAAACTGGACCTATTCAATTTATGTATTCAGATTCTGAATTCCACGAGTGTGCAGTAAAGATAGAAACTTAATTTTCGGGAGAAGTCTTGTAATAAATGTATAATGTCAGTGTGAAGAAAATGATTTCCCCAGATAAAAGAAATTACAATGGAGTGCCATTTTAGTAAAGACTCAAAGATGCCTGAGTAAACAGATAATAACGCAGTGCCCTACCCTATCATGTATGATATACTTCAGAGGCATTTCGAATTAAGCTAGAGTTAAAATGTCTCATTCTGATGATACAGGAAACGCCTGGTGTCTGAACGAAAAGAATCGCACAATGGATATTTCCGCAAAATCCTAACAATTGCAAGTGGGATATTTTTGTGCTAACTTCCAACATTCAATCGTGGGATATTCTGCTAACTTATAACATTTGTGCGTAGGATATTTCTACTAAATCCTAACATTTACATTTGGGATATTTGTGCCAACTCTTACAATTGCACGTTGAATATTTGTGCTAAATCCTAACATAGCAGCTTTCTTTTTATGAAGATTTTCAACATTTAATTCAACATCTGTAGTGTCGTGCTTGACATTTATTCTAAGAAAATTATTATTGAAGTTCATGTTTTTAAGGGTTTTTAGACAGAGCATTAGACATAGTATTAAACGGCTTCTAGGTTAGTACACCGACCCTGATATATGATTAGACTTTAGGAAAAATATTAATAGGGATATCCGTACAAAATCAGAAACTCCATACAGCTAAACAGAAAAAAACAGGCATGTTGTGTTCCTGTACTCTAATAATTGTAGCAGAGTTTAATGTCTAACGAGAAATCTTAAGCCGCCAATCTAGTAATGCCATCGGCAAAATGACTTCTTTGTTTGCAATAATCTAATCGTCGTATGACGTCTGCCAAGTCGTTATTTCAGGAAAGGTTCATGTAATCAATATAATCCAGTTTTAGTCATGATCTAGAAAACTTATATGGATATCTTTGATCATAAGGAAGTACCGTATTACAAATAAATCTTTTCAAAAGCGATGGAGATTAAAAGCTGTGGTACATAATTCTGAACTCCGAGGAATATATTCCGGGGAAATTACTATATATACGGACTTCTAATGTTCATAGAAACATTAAAAAGAATAATAATACATATATCATTCAACAATTATAAGACAATGTTAAATCAATGAATAATCTGTATCACATATTGTACATATGATCAAATGTTTCTAAAACTGTTAAAATTAGTGTTGATAGCACTGTAATTCGAATAAAAATAAAACTAAGGTTTTAGTTTTTCCTTTTAATTTAGTTGAGGCCTTAGTACATTGAATGTTTTACAAATAAGCAAAGTAAGGCCTGATTAATGTTTAAAAAGAACTCGATTACTTGTTTAAATGTTCTGTAAACTTACTGTTTCCTGTTTCAGATAACACACGTACTCTATAAAATGGCGTCCAAGGAGATTGTCATGTCACCACAGCCAAACACAACAGTGGTTGTTGATTATGAATGGGTCTGTTACTATGACAACCAGACAGGACCGGGGAATAATACAACAGGAATAGACGGGTCGTCAAGAGATCTTCCGGTCCATCAAATTTTTATGATAACGTCCTATGTTTTTATTTGTTTATGCGGCCTAGTTGGAAACGGACTAGTCATCTATGTGGTGCTGAGGTTTTCAAAGATGAAAACAGTGACCAATTTGTATATATTGAATTTAGCGGTTTCTGATGTACTATTTTTGATAAGCTTGCCGTTCTTAATAACTACCACTATTCTTGAATATTGGATATTCGGAAGAGCCATGTGCAAGATTTATTTTGTGCTGTTCTCTATTAATTTCTTTACCAGTGTTTTCACACTAACAGCAATGTCAGCTGACCGTTATTTGGCCGTCTGTCATCCAGTACGGTCAGTTTACTACAGAACGACGAGAATTGCTTTTTTCGTCTGTTTAAGCATATGGTCTATATCATTCTTCGTTATGCTGCCGATTATCCTTTACTCAACCACAATATCAAACAGACAATATATTGACAAAGACACGTGCACGATATCTTGGCCAGAAAATCAACCGATCCCAGGAGACAAGGCATTCACATGGTACACTTTCCTGCTAGGATTTCTTATTCCTGTGGCTTTGATATCAGTGTTCTATATATCGGTTGTACTGCGATTAAAAAGTGTCGGACCAAGCAAAAAGTCTAAGGAAAGGAAAAAGTCCAACAGAAAGGTCACACGAATGGTTCTTGCTATGATTTCTGTTTACGTTATTTGCTGGTTACCTTACTGGTGTTTCCAAGGGAACCTTACATTTAAACCATCTGGTTCAAAAGTGCCACAGTGGCAGATATATATGTTCAGCGCCTTTACTGTGTTATCGTTTGCAAACAGTATGATAAACCCAATTCTTTATGCGTTCTTGAGTGACGTGTTCAGAAAAAGTTTTATGAAAGCTTTTAACTGCGTAAAGTTTATTGAATCCACTCGAAGCCACACAGCTGATAACAGTATATTTCCACGCTCGACAACAAGGAAAGAAAATGGAAAGGACGAGAAATACGAATTTACCTCTATGGTAAATCAAACGGAAAATACATGCGTGCACACTAACAATGCTTTTCAGTTAAACAATATAGATGTGCATAAGTACGAGAAAAATGAAACCGAAGAGCAGCTTCTAGAGAGTGATATTCAATATGTAGATAAAGAAATACAAACCAAACAAGGGCCAGGAAGAATAGCCTTGTACGTTTGTACGCAAGTTGGAGTAGAAAGACGTTACGTTGAGTTTTGTGTGAATTAACAATTGTTTTTTAAATGTGCTGTTTCCAGTTGTTGTCAAGTTTCATATTGTAACTTCATGAAGGGTAGTGTCATAGAAGTTACAGAAGAGTTTAAGTGACTGATAAGCCAGTGTAATAAATTAAATCGCTGATTGTTATTTAATATTACAATTATCCAGAATGGTTATTTTTGCCTGTGGTTTTGTTTGTGAACTTTATAGTACATTCGTCTTGAAAAAATAAGGCGGTATCTCATTACAGTAAGTAATAATTCTATCTGCTATATAAATCGAGCAAACCCGTATTCATTATCTGAATAGCAGAATGACATTGCCATGATTTCCTAGAAATTTTGCCTGTATGCTTGTCGCTTAATAGTACAACCTGTCATTAACAGACGACAGCAGATTTTATAGCTCTTGTAAATAATCATTTGTTGGAATGAATGCGAAATATTGATATAACCAGCCGGAAAACGCTGCCAGGCATTTCAAGTTAATTCGATAAATATGTTAAGTTCTCCTCCTATATGAAATATTTTCTTTTTCTTTAAGCCACATTTTGGCCAAGATATTCCGTAAAGTAAGTTTCAGATGTCTAATAATTTCTGGAATACAGTTGTCGGTTACATTTCATTTGGATAAAACTATTATATCATAGACGACGTCGTGGGCAGAACCTCGATTTATCGTCGTGGGCAGAACCTCAATTTATCGTTTTTAAATAACTCATGCATTAAATCCCATATTTTATAACCGCTTATTTTATATCCTATATTTGCAAAACAAAAACGCAAACGTTACATACAAAAGGCTGAAGTCAAAATTGTAAGTTTTGCAATAAGGCAAATCTGGGTTCAAGCTATATAATTTTTCTAAGGATTGAATGATTAATTGCATTATCATTTCTTAAAGCGCGTTAAGTGTGATTGTGTATTTTGAAAAATATACAAAATACAAAAAAATACATGTGTAAACAGCTACGTACTAAATAAAGCTTTTAATGCAAGGGTCAAAGGTGTAAGATGCTTAAACATGAAAGACGTCATTAGAATTATAGGACTGCACACAAAAAGTCTCAAAACTTTAATTCCATCAGTTTTAATATAGAGTGAAATGCATGTATAGGTCTGAACAGCGACCCGTTACAGGTTTCTTTGTAACGATATTTTTAACTGTTGTAGATCGTTTTAGATAATGCAAATTCTGTTGCTTAAGGTTTTAACTGTGCAGAATACACTTGATCCATAATATTCACAGACGTGGTGTAAGTCTTATCTTCAGTATGGTGATTTCTTTGATGTTTTTCTATCATATGTTTAAATGTTGGGGATAATGTAAATGACATCTACTCATCGTGCGCGGTGGTATTCAAGAAGGTATTTGATACCTACTTGGAAAATTTTCTTGCATTTCAAAAATTAAGGTCTGATAATTGAAAGTGTATTCTTGAATTCTGTTTCTTAACACTTCATTGTGTATAAATTGAACTTAAATGTTCTTATTTATCAGAAAAAATATAAATTTTAACTGCTTTCAAAGCTCTCAGTTCGTAAGAAAATCAGTTTTAACGTTTGGAAAACACACACACACACACACATAAAACAAACAAACAAGTATCAGCATAAATCTTGCATTGAGTTTTTTTGCCGATAAATTTCAAATATTTGGTGTGTCAAATAAACTAATCTCACTTTAAACTCGAGCTATACAGGTTATATACGTCTTGAATGTCTCCATCTAGGAGTGTGGAAAAAAGCTTTGTTGGTCCTATTTCAATTTTTCAAATCCTTGCAACTGACATAAACAGAAAAAAACAGACGAAAAAGAACACTATAACAAATATAACTGAATTTTCATGAACTCAACATACATATTGAAGTAAGGGATGATGGCACTGTATAAGAGGATGTTCAAGTTTCACGCGTGTATCCTCACTCCTGGTGACGTCATTTCAAAGTCATCAGGTCGAAAAAGGAGACTGAAGATATATTTTCGCAATAATTCGAAAATTTATTGAATATGAAAAAAAACTCTAGGTTTAATCAAGTGAGTGTAATATAATCTAACTGGTATATTTATGGATATATTACCTGAAGACGCAAGTGATATAAATCTAGCCGTGAAAACATTTTCACATGAAAAATATTGAATAATACTTCACACAAGGTTAACCAATGTATAACAGATTTTACTTGGAATAAACATTTAGTATATTTCATTTATAATACCGATTAAAAAGTGATCATAATATGTAAAGAAACTTGTTGATCCCATGATTATCAGTGTGTTTCTTTTGTCATGGGATCAGTTGTTTTTCAAATGTAAGTATGATAGAGTTTGTAAGCACTTGCTATTGGACAAATGAGATGTTGTATTTTGGATGAAAAAATAAAAAGATCAATTTGCACTTTGTGTTCTTTTGATTTTGCTAACAGTTGTTGTCATCATAATAGTAATTTTGCACCTCTTTTTTCAAATGTTCGAACTCCTCTTATTTTTAAGGAAAACGCCAAAACCAGACTTGGACCTTTGGACGCATCGAACGACGTTTAGTATTGACTTAGCTGAAGTATAATTCTGATAGTCTTGAAAAAAAGACGAATAACAAGAAATATTTTTAAAAGGATCGTCGGCGTATATGCAGCGCAGCAATAAGGCCCTATAAGTGTGTAAGCGTATAGTTTTCAGACATTGGAAAATATGGAACGCGCTCAGTCATCGAATGTTCTATTTCCATAACAGTTTAGAGTATAAACAAAAAAAAAAATGTTTAGTTTAATGCAAAAAGTGCCAATATCATTTTCAGTAAAATAAATTAAAATTTAGTCATAATTATTGTATATTAATTCTCATTAGTAAAATTGTTCATGATTAAAACGTTTTCATATTTATTTCACGGTTGTATTAACGTTATTATTATCACATTATTTTCAGAGGCAATAAAACTAGCAAGTACGAATTCTGCTCTAAAATTTTATAACATCTATCCTTTTAACCATACTTCCTTCTTCAGTTGAAGATTTTGTATCAAACAATTTCATTCGTTACAGATGTAGGTCAAAATCGATTTTAATACAGTTACGCCGAAAAAGAGCGGAAACTTATTTAGATGATTGTGTGATTTACGTCCCTTAGGAAAACTTAGTATAATCTTGTATTAAAATCATGTTCATGTTTTAAACAGCTCACTAAGGTACATCAGTGATAGGCAGGTACAAAGCAAACTGCTTAAAAGCGGCTCTGTCAGCAATTTACAGCTTCGTTTAACAGATCTAAGCAGATTCTTTTGATCCTGACACGCAATTGTGCAATGTTCTTGAATATGTTCTTCGTTAAATATTCTAGATAGCAAACTAAGATAAGTACTTAATATCAGTTTACATTCCCTTAGCAGGAAGGTTTTCTGAAAAAAGTCTACCCACGTTAAAATCAGTATATAATACTTAAACTGTCATACAAATTAGTTTTTAGTCCTAGAAATCTGAATAGAAAATGAACTCTAGTGATTTTCTTGTTTTATAGAATTAATTCGATCTCTCTATCTTGGGTGTTTTGCTGATAAATATTATCTAGATTGTATTAATTTGTATCATCAAATTTCTCAGAGTATTATTGATTTTTCGAAAATGGCACATATCTTATCAAAGACAGATTCTCGCCTAAAGACACGATTTACACCTGTCCTTGAAGAAGCATTGATTTAGGTATGTAAAAATCTGTTTACATTTATCTTGGAAGTAGATTCGATTTGATCCTTAACATTGTTCAAGCCTTAAGTTAGGGTAAACATTGGAAATTAATGAGAAGTTCCATCGTCTTAAACATACTGTATTACTACCAATACATTGATATGAACAATCCTTTCTTTAAGTTCTAAGATTAAAATCAAACTGTCTCCTATTTGCAATCTGTATATGACAAAACGTTCAGATAAGCAGTCCTGAAAGCTGTCGCGAGCAGCATTTTTTTGGACTCGATTCGGAGGAGAAAACTGCTGTGAGTATTTTATTTATTCATTACTTTTAATGGTATATTGCGCATACGAAGCGTTATATTATGTCCTGCACATTGGCCCTGATGATTCGTTTGTCAGATATACATATTTTTATAACATTCGGGAAAACTGATGCGCTTTCCGCGATAGCAAACATTTTGTTATGAACTCTTTATTTCCCAAATGTTAAGAAAAACTGTACATCTGACAAAAGAATTATTACAGCCTGTATGTAGAGCACACACGCATGCACTATGCGCGCCTCCGCCTCACCCTACATATTGATGCAGAAATAAACTACAGCAGTTTTCTCCTCCGAATCAAGTAAAAAAAAATTCTGCTTGAGACAGCCTAAATGACATCATATACCACGTGGTATGATCACCTGATATAGTTACAAATCAACGTTTTCCTAAATATACGTCAAGAATGAAGAACAATTAACATTTTTGTGATATTGTCAGATAAGCATGTGAATGACGGTTAAGATATTCTGTATTCTTAGTCCCACCTCTCATTCTCTGTCCATACCATATGACCTTTTCTTTCTTTTGGCTTTTGAACTTTGAGATTTCTTTTTTAATTTGTAAAATAATTACAATGAGTTTCAGTATAATTTTGAGTCTTCGAGAGTTTTCTATAAAAGTTACATAACTTTTCAAAATAATGATTTATTTCAGCGAAAATCAACTAAAAGGAACTGAAGTAATAGCTATGCGACCGTCATGAAAACTGACTATAACTTTTATCAATAAATTATTTGTTGGCGTGATAGCAAGTCACTTTTATATTGGGCAAAGTATAACTGTCATACACTTAAATTTATGCATGAGATGAATTGATGTCTCTTATGAGCCGTACGATTTGATTTGAAATTCAATCTTTTATAATTTTAGCAACAAGATTTAATTGAGAACATACTTTGAAATATCCTAACTGACCGATATAATGATCACAGCATTTAAGTCTCGTATCTGTACCGGAATTCTTCAACATTCTCCATCGCACGAAAAAAGAATATAACGGATCAACAACTTGACTTTGCTTTTGTTTCTGGATTAAAAAGCATCCTCTACACCTGATCAACACCTGAGTTGGCAACGACAAAAAAGTGGTCCATCATCAGTAAGCATTTGATGATGGTGCTGTAAAAACTAAAACGACAAGAAACTAGAAATGTGTCCAGAGGACACGTGTTCCCCGAGAGAGGGGGGACGGGGCAGTTCCCAAGGCAAGGGATTGGCGTGGGTAATCAATGTATGCTGTAAATTAACTGAAAACCTCTAGGTGCGCAACCTTACTACAACTATATATATAATCCCTGTTTTATGTTTTATGACCCTGGGTGCAATAATGTTGGTTGAGTAACGAAACGTTTTTGGTAGTGATTTTCACTAAACCAACGGCCGTAACTCTCTCTGCTCCACCTAGAAGGATGAAAACGAAAAGGTGCGCAACTTCACATCCATATGTATATTCCTGTGAAGTTTCATAACAGTAAACCTTATTGTGTTGGCTGAGCGGACGACACGAACATTTGGCTAGGTATTTGGGGTAAATTAGGGGCTATAATTCTGCTTTTCTTGGATGGAGGTGGACGAAAGATCCCAGGTGCGCAACTTCACTGGCTGATTTATATCCCTGTCAAGCTCCATGACCCTAAGTGTAAAAGTGAGTTTGCGACACTAACTTTTGGATATACGGACTTGGGCACAAAAAAAGAAAGAAACTACCGCCGTTTCTTACCAACTTGACATAACAAAAAATATTTACAGGTGTAAAGGTATCCAACGATAAAAAATTCC
The DNA here is from genome assembly GCA_012932295.1 of Cyclina sinensis. Taxonomy (NCBI): domain Eukaryota; kingdom Metazoa; phylum Mollusca; class Bivalvia; order Venerida; family Veneridae; genus Cyclina; species Cyclina sinensis. The sequence goes on along the minus strand of JAAONU010000001.1, from coordinate 41,866,900 downwards.
TAGTCTTCTTCGTTTCTGATAAATGCTATGGCATATTTTTACGGTTATACTGATGATAAGAAGTGTCACAAAAGTAAATATAGTTAGCGAATGTACAATGGTAGTTATGTCTCCAGATACGCATGCATGACCATTCTTCGATTTACAGTAAGCCATGCATACAAAACATTGTTGGACAGAACACCAGACTCACAATTTTGTTGCAAGACTTTATACATTTGGATTACAGACATAGATAAGGTCACCTGTCGCTGACACGCAACACTGCAGTGTTCCTGTTAATACTAGTCGACATAAATGCAGATAAAACATCTAGATATTTACCTAGACCGATTTACATTTCCTTTTTAGGGACATTTTCCAAAATTGTTTCAGAAAAATTGTAAATTATCTAACATTATCGTTAAGATAACGTGCAATATGTCAGTGTCAGGAAATCTTTTAATCGAAAAACATTAAGTAAAATGTCATGTCGGGGCTTTTATATCTGTACGCTATGACCTTAGTTGGAACTCGTCATTGTGTTTTGAAGGCATTTAGTCTGTCTTCCATTATGTTTACGATACATGACATATTAAATTTGAAAATTTCATTTGTACATACTAGAGATAACTTCTTTTTCAAAGTGTGCGTGTCTACCGATCAGGTGAAATTAATCATTTTCCTGCAGAATGGACATTTACTGAAGTTCCCTTTTTTTCCAGTATTGTAAGCGCTCTGTTGCTACCTAATTTATATCTTGTACTCAATCGATCAAAATGACGAGTTACAGAAATATAAAGGCTGCCCTTTAAACTGAGGAGTAATTAAGTTATCACGAGACAAACATAGCTGCTGTATCCCAAGGAGCAGAAGTGACTAAAAGCCCGAACTCTGATGTATTGTTCGAGCATAAAAGATAATAATTCGAGAAAAGGACTGTGAATTCTGTTCGAATGAAAGTTCTGAACAGAATTTCGTCTCGTGAACAAAGATACTGAATTTAAGATTTACATCAACTGATATCTATAAAGTTAGATGAATAGAAAACTACTTTTATAAGTATCTTCTGACGGATTGGCAATACAAGTCAGAAGATTATACGGGTTGTAATTGTGGTCAGCAACTGACAGTTTTATTCTTAATTTGGTATAAACGTTAACTGAAATGAGATATAACAAGAAGTCAGTTTGGTACTTAAAAAGTATGCCAAACAGTTGGAATATATTTGCACTCTAATACGCATGTCTGATTCATATTACCGTTTAAAATACTAACCCCAAAAAAAACGAATAAAGATAGAACTTTAGTAATAAGTTCTATTCTGATAAGATAAGATTTCATTGAACTGTTTTACTCCTATTTCCTATTTTCAAATCTACAAAGCACTTGGCTCTTATTCTGAGCGTTTTCATTACGCGTATTTCCTCTGCTATCATTGCACAAACGTGCTTCTGTCAGCGAACGATGATTAAGTCAAAATAATCAGACAGTATAAATTTCAGAGTAAAATTTCTTAAGTTTATTACCCATTGTTTTCAAAGGTGAATCAAAATGCTCTTTTAAAAAGGAAAACAATTGAAACATGTCTTTCAGAAGATTAAGACATGGTTATGCAGATTTGAGGTTTCAGTCATACTAATGTCATGGGTACAATATTAGCTATATTACAAGTTTAGTGTCATTACACTACGAAGTAACCATTTTTCTGTACCCGACGAAAAACATCAATTGTTACTCTTCACTGCATAAAACGTTTGTCTAAAGGAAAAGCAGATAATCGTCAAAACAATAACAAATATGCTCGTTACTGAAATCTTTATACAGTTTGAAATAAACTGGCTTCTTTTATTCTGTTTTATATAGAGCCAATTAGCAGGATATGAATTAATTCCACTGTAATTTTCTAAATGTATCATCTATCATTTTACTAATTTAAAACAAACGGCAATCGTCTAACATTTCTACAAAATGACTTTTGTCATATTCTATTAAGTTGTCTGTTTGATTGCTGGGGTCATTTTTATCTTGAATGTTTCCATGAAATCAACGTTATCTTAATATTAAAGCAAATTATAAAAATCTCGCTTGAAATTTATGAATGCCTGAAAGTATCTCGTTACAAATGTATTGTGAACGAGAAGCTAGATTTTAAAACCTTATTGTTCTGGACAACATTTAAATTATCTTAAACATTTTTAAAGACCACGATAATTGCCTCTATTGTCACTGGATAAATGAAAGAAAGAAAAGATAAATAAATAATAAATGAAGCCTAATAGCGAAAAAAGACAATAATTATGTATATCTAAAACTTTTCTTTCTGTATTCAGAAGTGAGCGACAAAATATATAGTTTAAAAATTAACGAACTTGCAAATGGTTTAAATATGCAGAGTTTTTTTAAACTAACTAAGGAATTAGATACTTTTTATAAAAATAATATATTCTTAAGCGTAAACAAAACTATGGTTAAAGTATAAAATAATACCAATTTCGGACAATAAACACAAAGGAATATCTTTTATAGCTCGAATTATCCACAGACAGTACATCATTTGCATAAATAGCTTGTGCATTTGTACAACACAAGGTTGAATTGTCTTAAATAATATTTTTATCCCGAATTATGTGTTAACTTTGTATATTCTGTCCGCAGATAGATTTGCTCTTAACTTGGCAGATAAATTTGTTTTTAAAGCTTTAAGTTTGTAACGGTTAAGGTTTTCAACTTATTTCAAATTTTTGAAGAAGTATATCTTAAGTTTGGAATGTTTGATAACTTTTATCAAAAAAAATATCAGTGATGTAATTTGAATTCTGTTGGCGTCATTGAATAAGATATCTTTGCCATTAAGAGCTTGAAAAGAGTATATTTTTGTTTGCTTCTCCAAACATTGTTTTTATAATTAATATCGATTTATAGAAATATGCCTTCTATTAAAACTGATTAGGTAAAATACTGACTTTTTCTAATACTATTAGGTACTTGTAAGAATAACATTAATCTTGCATTACGAACAGGCAAACAGTCGAAGTCATCGCAATCTTAGGTAAAAAAGCGAACAGAACGTCAGTGATTAACTATGTCTCAGAGGTTTATAGTCCAAAATACGGTGAATGAATCATAAGCTGTGACTAACGGAATCTTTAGCAGCCAGTCAAGTTAGATTTACAGCCATATTAACCACATGAACTACTGTAAAGGTAGTCAAGAAATTCAGTCCAGGCCATATTTATCACAAAATGTTGCCAGTACAATGCTTTGTATACAAAAATTCAAAAATGGCTCCCGATGGCAAAACATACCTAGATATCAAAATATGACAAGTATTCCTGTGCCCAATTTACCTGGCTGTAACGTACAACTGGTCGAAGTCTCAACAGGTTAGATGTTTTGGACAAATCGATGAGATTCAATTTATGGTTGATGGTGGGTGATCTAGATCAGAAAATATACGCTGTAGAGCAGAATATAACCGAAAACAAGAAAATCCGCTAATTTGACATGTACAGCCAGACCATAAACACGATGAAAAAGAAACATCAGAAGATAGACGAAGTTGTAAAATATAAACTGTATAGAAAAACAAACCAGAAATGTGTTGCTTACATTAACGAACTTAAGTGCAACACATTTAAGAACAATCTGATTTTCTTTAAAATAGCAGACAATAAAGACAAAACTGAAACCCAAAGGAGGCGAACGATTGCATAATAGTTGATCGCATGAAAGTTGAAAACACAAGAGACATACAATTTGGCGCATTGGTTATTTCAGTCAGGAGTTCTGAGAAGGGGAAACATGTCAGAATCCCCGGTGGCAACTTGAAAGGAACAAATATAGAAATAAACCAGACGTTCCCAGCGGAAATTCGCGAGAAACGGAATTTTCTGAATAAACTGATTCCTAAAATGAAAAACAAGTACAGCAGAAGGGAAAAGATCTTTTTTTTAAAGTTTGATAGACTTACCACTTTGAAAGAAATAATTTAATCATCGGAAATGGGGGAAAATAGAAACGGTCTGCGAGTGTTTTTATGGTCTTTCATGAAATGTTGAAAGATTATCAGCTAAAAACGATTCAGAGATGACCTCTTATCTTACGCCGCAGATCAATATAATATACTTAGCGGAAACCTGGACATCACCAAAATCAAATATAAATTAAAAGTCCATGCATCATATCATTTAAAGCGAAAATTCATAAAATATGAGCAAGGCAGTGATTTTAAATATAAAAAAAAATCATGACAACATTTTCTGAAAAAGTAAAAAAACGAGATCGATTGTCGCATTTGGTTTAAATACGATAAAGAGTATATAATGCACCGGAAAACTCATGCAGCCACGATATATAAAACGTTGACATATTCCAACTACCGGAACATGATACATATTATTCACAAATAGGACGAATTTTTTAATTACTGATATAAATACTGCCGTTAATTTTTAAAACTACTGCTCGCTGATATCTTGTATAATGCTTTATGTCTGCATGATTTTTTTCGCTCAAATAAATGAAATCAACTTAATTGTGTGTGTGCGTGTGTTTGTCTGTCTGTCAAGCCATCAATGTATCTATACTATTGCGTAAACGAATTTGGCGAGAAAAAACTGCAGAGTTTTTAACAACTATGTTGTCTGTCACTGAAGCAGCTATATATGAGCATATCAAGTTAACATTTCTTTTAGGATAATATTTACAAAAAAAAAAATTAACAAAATGATTAAAGTGTTTTCTTGAAAAGAAAGAAAACTAAAAAAAGGAACAGAAAACTCTGAAAACATTGTGTGTCTTAACGTAAAATTATTCTTACATTTTAATCGAATGCAACTCTTTGCTAATCTGGTAGGTCAAGGGTGTCACCAAAAAAATGTTTTCTTGCCTTGAAATTTTTTAAAACGTTTAATTTGAATAAACATTATTTTATTCGGATTTTTGGTCCGAGCTTCAGCAGCTTTGACAGACACTTAGTATTCATTACCATTTAATACATTGAGACCTTGGGCATATTTCCTATTATTACATTTAATAACATTCTTCAAAGGGATGGAAATCAGCTTAATACATTAATAACTGTTGTTTTATCAGCATGTTTGTTTTTTTTCTCTTGGAAAGGGGCACACTATTTGGGATCAGTAGGAAGAAGTGTTAAAGTTTATGTCTGTTTACATAGATTTAACTTGTTAATTACCCTTTTTTCAATTTCTTCTGATTTTCAAGAGCTGTATCAATAAAATCATAGGTCTTTTAAGACAACACAAAATGTTATAATTTACCTAAGGAGGAATAACCCTTCTGGTGAATCATAAAAAATATGTAATAGATTTTACACGTACCTTATGAGAGACATTGCTGATAACAAATTATCTCCCTTACTCAGATAACATCAGAGGTAATCCAAATTGCACTTTGGTCCTTTCAGTTGGAATCCTCTGACTTTATCCTTGTTTCTCTTTGTGATAGTCATGACTTTCAGTTGTGAAAATTGTCACTTACATATTAAATAAAAAGTTAGGAATATAAAAAAACAAACTTTATGTGCTAACAAAACATATTTTTAAACTAAATGTTTAATCTGACTATTATTGTTGCAAATACTAAGGGGTAATTATCACCATACCATAAAGGAAAACAGCGATGAAAGCAGAGGAATCCAAATGGAAGGACCAAGCTGATATTAGAGAGTATTCAGGGTAGATAATCCACTGATGTCCCCCATTGTACAAATATATGATTTTGACACAACATACATGCCTTTAAAGAAAAGACTTCGGATCAAAAGTTGTATTAACATAACTGATCACACACCATGTGAAACAAATACCATTAAAAAGCATTAGAAGCAAGCATGTTTGGTGTAATATTCTAACACGATCTGACATATTTCCTGTATTAACATACAGGAAATACAGTTGTTTTCTATTCTACGATAAAATATGGATGTTACATTGTGCGTCCACGTATTCCACACTACACATAGTTTGATGGATTTTCTCTATTTGCCGTACATAGTATAATTTCATTTCTTAAATGTGACAGTAAAAAAAATAAATCCCTTTTCAGGAAAACAAATATTATGCACTCGTACTTAATAAGTACAAACTTATTTTTTCACTCGTGATTTAATTCCTACGTATCCGAACTCCTGCCTTATTTCATACACTCATAAAGATAAGAACATTTTTATTATTTCATAAATATCGAACACTTTTATTACTTGCATGAGCTGCCATCTAGTGTATTATAAAAGGGCAATCAAATTCGACATACTAGGAATTTACCAGCATCATGGATTACAAAGAAAGTATGACTGACATACTTATGACGCGTTTTTCAAAATGTGCGTTTCATGACGTTTTTAAAGTACACACTTTTTGGTAAAGCATCTGCTTGGCGAAACTCTGAATAGCCAAAGCTACTTAGTCGACGAAAAAAGTTGAATTGTACACGGGATCTATTACAGGGTAGGGCATCTCTAACAATTCCCCGCCATAAGTTTGAAAGATTGGTCAATGTCGAGTAAGATCGTAATGTTTCGTTAGACTGCTTCTATCGGATTCCGTTTAAAAAAACTGGAGTATTTTAAATGCGCAGTGGTTGTTTAATGACTTGGTAAAACTTGCCATTATTTTAAGTTCTACGAATGAGTTTTGCTAAAATATTTCAATGTATAAATCACACACATATTGAGGTTACCAAACGCATATAAGCAATGTACAAATAGAGGCTCGGAAAGTGGGAGTTTGGTTGAATGGGGGGATTAACACAGTCAAAGGTGATCTACAAAAGGTTTTGCTGGGTATTTCTGTCTCGAATGTGAGAATACTGACTGTGGCTATGTAAACTGCGCTGCATATGGCAAGACACACAGGGAAGCATCTAGCCACCAACGTATGCATGCTTTGTAGTGAACACCAAGCTAGGAGCTGGTATGTAAATATTTAAACAGATAATGAACAGGTAAAAACAGAACACAAATCTAGAACTTAGTCATTGGTATTTTGATTTCAACATGTAAATAAACAGAAGTCGGATCAGATGTTAGTCCTATAAACATCTGCTAAATAATGATATTTGCATTAAAATGTATCAAAACCAAGAGTAAACAAGTTGGCAGAAAATAGAAGTATTTAAGAACGTATTACTAAATGAATGGAATATGAAATTCAATCTAAAGGTGGTAAAATAAAAGCGGAAAATTATAAGACATTGTTTACAAGCTATTACATTCTGTGAGCGATGGGTATATAATAGGGATGGGGACGAATGTTCGAATATTCGAAAATCCACCGAATATTCGAATCTGAAAATTAAATTCGAATATTCTAAAATGATTTTTTTTTTTCAAATAAAGCATCGTTGATTTTTATAAATGTAAGCATTCTGATAATGCAAAAACCACAATCTGTTTAGTATTGTTTTTTTTATAGGGTGTCAAAAATGATCCAGTAAACAATAAAATTGCAATGCATAATTGGCAGGGGCAATCGTTACGGATTAACAGTATGCCACAGGCGTAATTGTGATACCTTTTCATCCTTTGTTCATTTTAATTGGCGCCCGTTTATTTCACAAATTTAAGAAGGTTGTTTGTCTCACAATATTCAGGGATTAACGTCAAGTTTTACGAAAACGAACAACCAGTCACGCTTATATCTCTATTGATAATACTTTTTAGTTGCCCAGTCAGGAAAATAGTTCAAATATTTTCCTCTTTTAAGCAAATTTGAAACAAAAATTATCCTTGCTTTATGTTTGATCATCGCTTAATAATATTGAAATAAGCTGTATGGGGAAAAAACAGAAAAAAAACAACATGCACCCCTCTCGTGTTTTGACTTATTTCACGCGGTTTTAATGAACTGAATGTATTATGTATTGCCAATCACTTAATAATTATTTAAAACTCCCATAAAACAAGCCATTTCTACACCATTTATAGATAATACATAGCTGTTTCCCCCGACAACGTATACAGGTGATAAAACAGTACCAAAATTCGGGTAACTGACTGAACTGAAAAAAACGAATATTCAAATATATTCGAATATGGCAAAGCGAATATTCGAATATTGATATTAGTATTCGTTCCCATCCCTGGTATATAATTATTATAGACAGACAGACAGACAGACAGACAGATATATTTTACTGACGTATACATAATTGTACATAGTCATAAATACAGAACACATAATACATAAATTGCAATGTCATGGGACGTATATTATAACAAGCATTTGTAGACATATAATTATATATGGAAAATGTTCTTAAGTCAATAGTTCAACAATTCATAGTTGAAAATAGTTTAATGTGGATAAATACTTCAAAATACATAATTAATAACATACAGACGAGTTTATTAAAGTAATTATTACAACAAAATCTGTTTAAACAAAACTGGTAAAAATATACAGTACTAGTTACCGTAAAGTTTAAACTGTAATATTTATAAATTCATATCGACATTTGGTCGTTAAAATGATGTACTTAGCCAGTCCTTTTAATTCAGATTTATTTCTTGAAGTAAGAAGCTGCAAAAATTTAAACATGCTTGGTTTTCTGTAATAATATGGTTTAATAAACTCCCTACGTAATGCCAAATAACAATTACAAATAATAATGAAATGAAATTCGTCCTGACTATTACATAATTTGCATTTTCATTCCGAGCGGGGTAGTCTGTTGGGTCCATACCTTTCTGATTCTATTCTCAATTTATGAGAAGACAACCTAATACGAGACAAGCATTGCCTGTAGGATTTATTAATATATTATTAAGGTAGAATGCAGATTCAAAATTGTCGTTCAAATGTACATATAGGCTGGACAATAGTGCACTAGATTGAATGTCTGCAGTAACTTTTTGTATAAAACAATCCACTAATCTACGTTTAAATATTTTGACAAACTCTTTCGGACTGTATTGAAATGGGTTCAGCCATACATTTGTGAACCCATATTCGTTTAAAATAAAATGTACTTTAGCTGCCCAAGAGTTATAGCCCCTCTCATGAAGACTTATTGATGAACGAAGTGCAGCTTTTAAAAGGTTGTTATTTGAATCAATAATGTGTACCCGGTATCTTATTATTTGAACATATCTTTGAATATAAAGAGGATATCGGCCCAACTTAGACTTTGCTTAACGCCTAATAGTTACTTGCAATATTTCAAATGTATCATTTCTATATCCTTAGACTTCGAAAATCCACAAACTGCACAAGAATAATTCAGTGTTGAAGCCACAAATGCATCAAAAAGCTGAAGAGAAATGGAAGGAATGACATCATACTTGTTAATATTAAGTAGTAAAACATTTTGTGCTTTCATAGCTTTTCCAATAGCATACTGATTATGAAGTTGAAAGGACCCAGTGTAATTAAAAACTACACCCAAATAGTTAAAATTATCGACATTCTCTAGTAAGGTATTATCGTAAAACCAGTTTTTATCTTCCCCTTTTTCTAAATACCATTTTTTTAGTTTTATCTGAATTGACCTATAAACCCCATTTATTACAGTAAAGGTGTAGATAATATTATAAAGAATTTTTTCAGCATTTATCAGTCTAAAATAATGTTCTTTAAATTACAAGCAATCGAATCGCGGAGCTTAGCATTTCAATTGGTCGAAGAAAGACTGATTCCAATAAATCTAGTTGCCAGTTTTAATCGAATACTGACAAATATAGTTAAATCATGCTTATCCTATTAGATCCTTTCTGTTCACAATATATACGTTTATGTAACAGAAAGTAGACTTTCATTTTTGAAAATACCGCGTGGCACATTTCTGTTCAGATAACTACCAACGTCGCTTCAGGGAAACATTTCTTAATCTGCTCAACGAGATAACGTTGTGTCCATTGTGTTTGTAGAGAAAGATTTTATTTATATTGCATACACACTTGAAATGAAGTGGACTAGAGACCCACTGCAAAAGAAAGTAAATGAACCCTCCGTATGTCGAACAATTCCTTATTTGGTGTTTGTCAGGTTTGAACTTCCAGTCTTATCAAGCCTTCTGGCTGTTTTATAACTTGAGTGTGTCTTCAAGTTTCTTTTAAATATGTCAGCATCTTTTAATCTGACTGTTTTGCCGATAGACATGGTACACCTTTTCAAAGCAGAAGAGATGAAACTTATATAATGTCTTATTTAGGCTTCTGTGGAAGGCAAATTTTCAAGCAAGTCAGAAAGGTGATATCAATTTTATTTCTGTCACAGTTCTAACAAAAATGTTGTGGGAATTTTTTTTTAATTTAAAAACACTAAATTATTTGTTTCAAATTGAAACGATTTTTAATAGTAATTATTTAATTATTTGAAAAATTCACAAGATATGGAGTACCAGAACAGAATATCACTTCAAGGGAACAGAGTGATGTTCTGTTAATGTAACAAAATATGAATGTAAACATCAGACATTTGAAGAGAGATGAAGCGTGAATATTTCTTGGCTTATGATAACCTTCGAATGTAAAACGGTTGGCATGAAATCAAAATCTAGAAATTCAGGTAATTACACAACTATAATTCAACCACATCAGGCGTGGACTTTTACACGCTTTGATAACACAAGATAACACTTGCTTGGAACATTTTGAACTTTGGAGTCAGTACGTGAAATTAACATATCAAGTGTTATAAAATATTCTTTTTAATATCGGAGCGAGTAAATTCCATCAACTTTTAATATCTTTTACGAAATTTGGAAATATATTGACCTACGACTAGCCTTATTAATTTGGCGTCGACGGGTTGACCCATTTTATAAGTATGTGAAGTTGGCTTGTACATTGTACATCGTAGTTCAGCTTGTAATTCGCCAATTACAAGCTAGTAGTTGGGTATTCAGCTTGTAGTTCAACCCAGATACACCAGCATACGTTATATTTGAATTACAAGCTAGAAGTTGGGTATTCAGCTTGTAGTTCGGACCAAATACACCAGCATACACAATATTAGAATTATAAGCTAGTAGTTGGGTATTCAGCTTGTAGTTCAACCCAGATACACCAGCATACGTTATATTTGAATTACAAGCTAGTAGTTGGGTATTCAGCTTGTAGATCGGACCAGATACACCAGCATACGTTATATTTGAATTACAAGCTAGTAGTTGGGTATTCAGCTTGTAGTTCGGACCAGATACACCAGCATACGTTATATTTGAATTACAAGCTAGTAGTTGGGTATTCAGCTTGTAGATCGGACCAGATACACCAGCATACGTTATATTTGAATTACAAGCTAGAAGTTGGGTATTCAGCTTGTAGTTCGGACCAGATACACCAGCATACGTTATATTTGAATTACAAGCTAGTAGTTGGGTATTCAGCTTGAAGTTCAACCCAGGTACACCAGCATACGTTATATTTGAATTACAAGCTATTAGTTGGGTATTCAGCTTGTAGATCGGACCAGATACACCAGCATACGGTATATTTGAATTACAAGCTAGTAGTTGGGTATTCAGCTTGTAGTTCGGACCAGATACACCAGCATATAAATATTAAAATATAAATATAAATATTGCATATGCTGGTGTTTCTGGGCTGAACTACAAGTTGAATACCCAACTACTAGCTTGTAATTCAAATATAACGTATGCTGGTGTATTTGGTCCGAACTACATGCTGAATACCCAACTAATAGCTTGTAATTCAAATATAACATATGCTGGTGTATTTGGTCCGAACTACAAGCTGAATACCTATCTACTAGCTTGTAATTCAAATATAACGTATGCTGAAGTATTTGGTCCGAACTACAAGCTGAATACCCAACTACTAGCTTGTAATTCAAATATAACGTATGCTGCTGTATCTGGTCCGAACTACAAGCTGAATACCCAACTACATGCTTGTAATTCAAATATTATGTATGCTGGTGTATTTGGTCCGAACTACAAGCTGAATACCCAACCACTAGCTTGTACTTTAAATATAACGTATGCTGGTGTATCTGGGTTGAACTACAAGCTCAATACCCAACTACTAGCTTGTAATTGGCGAATTACAAGCTGAACTACGATGTACAATGTACAAGCCAACTTCACATACTTCCATTTTATAGACTTCTTTTGTTATTGTCAAAGACATCGTCTTTCAAAAATTTTCTTGATGTCTCTTCGACAAGTCTGATTAGATGGACCAACCTACGGCATAACCAAATAAATATGTCAAATTGTCCAGCTATGGAAATTTCAACGGTTTTAGTTTATGAATCATTGTACAAATACATGATTTAATGTTAATTACATCATAAATACAAGACGACTTCAGACCTCGTCTTTAATTACCATACCAGTTGTTATCAATTACATTTTTCGATATCGTAAGAAAAGAACTTACCGCAGGTACTTCAAATTATTTTATTGTATCCTTTTTTTAGTATACGTTATTTTTGTGAGTCAGTCTTATGGTACATTTATCGTTATTAGATAATCAAAGCATTAAGGTAAAAGATATGAAACTTTTTTTTCGGATGGTTGCCAAAAAAACTGTATTTGGCAAAGATGTTGTATAAAGATTTAAATCAACATTTCAGTTTAGTGTCTTCAACAACATTTTACTTTTCATCGAGTGGACAGCAATGCACTAGTAGTGTTAGCATATTTTATATATCTTGTAGCTATTTTAGAAGGTTTTGATGTGGTTAAAAATACCAAAAATAGTGTGTGCGCCTTCGCACGCCTCAAAGAGTGAAAGTGCAGAAATATGTGTTTACCTGCGTATACCAGTGCGTGTATATTTATTTCCAAAAGGCTACAGTTTACGGTTTTGCAAAAGCTACTACCGCCACAAATTGCGTGACCAAAATTGCACAAAAGTGTTTCGTTTAAATCTTATTTTCCTCTAAGCCATAATTATTTCATTGTTTATATTGCAATGACAATAACTGTTCTCTCAAAACTTCTATTATCTAATTTTATTACAGCTAACATGACTCAAGCTATCCCTACACGATAAATACACATTGTAATACCAGTAATTAACTGACAGTTACGTGACGGAAATAGGCATTAAAATACCTTGTTATAATAATTATACATGTTGAATACGTCATTGTTTTGAGATAATTGTTTTATATGCATCTCTTAACTGTACTTTTAAAAACAGAGGTTTTGAGTTCAAGGTATTGGGTCCGTAACAATGATTTTTTATTCAGACGCGCGAGTAGGTCTTCAAATGAAAAAAGGTCTGACTGAGCTATTTTCTTTTTCATATCGAGAAAAATGAACTAAATGGCGTTTGACCTTTTCCACCAAATTAACACAGTTGAACAATATGGGTTCTTCAAACACCTTTTCTAATGTTTTAAAGAGACCGAATCGTCTAACTTTATTTCTTTTATCAATTCTATTTTACGTCGACAGTAGATTTTTTTCACGGAAATATGCATCCTAAGATTTTGATATAGAATTGAAACGTCTATGTTCTTTTGTCGAAAAATGTGAAACTTTTGCTTGAAAGCCATGCTTTTGGTTTTCACAACAATTATTCTCTGAAATAACTATGAGATTACATTGGACAAGTAAAAGTCATTAATATCACAAGTTATAAACTAAATTCGGGATTTTGTATCGGTCATTAAATTCTATTCCTATTCAAGAAAGTGAAAAATACCCAACATGCAGATAACATACAATAATTATGTAGCTTAACGATGTCATGACCATTTGTACTGGTCAGTAAATTCATCAACTGCCTGCTACTTGTAGAAGTTGAAAAATATCCAACTTGCCAAAAAGCCTAACTTATTCACTAGGTTCAGGAAGGGGAGATTACAAAATTTAGAAAATTGTTGACCAAGTTACGTAACTTGAGGTGTCATGACCTTTTGTGTACATATCTTAATTGCCAAAATAGGTAAACTGTACATATATTCAAAGTAAATAAAGGGAGATTTATAAGGAAAATAGAAAATATCTTGAAAATAGTTGTAAAATATGAGGATTGTATTTCAAAAGAAAAAAAAATAAAACCATTAAAAAAGAATTTTCTGTATACGAAGTGTAAATAATTTTTTTAAGTCCTGAAAAAATTTGTAAAATATATCATTATGCAAAATTTCTAGTCACTCTGGGGTCTTGAAGTAATGGTCCGGACAAACATGAAAAATAATTAAGAAAAAAACAACAAAAAAACAAAAAAAAACAAACAAACAAAAACAAAAAACAAAAATCTCTTTCAAAAAAGTAAACTGAGTGTCATGGTTCTGTTGAACCACATTTCGCCTCAGTCAACCCATAAAGTTTCAAGTCTGTTTTTTTTCAATGGCCTTGCAGTAAAGGATCGCTAAAGAAAGCGTTTCTGACAAAGTGGCGTTGTGGAAGCATGGACACAAAAATAAAAAATAAAATACTATTAGTATGATTTAGGAATAACATACAAGGTTCAGAGGATTTACATATTTTGTTGGAACAAAACAACAACAACAAAAACACAACAGAATTTATTTCAGTTATGTCTAGAGGTTGTAAACAGGAATAGCGATTCGTCTAAGTTTAATGAACGGTACTTATTAATGGTTGCTTCTCGTAATACGGTAGCTTTTTAGATAATAACAGTTATTATTTTAATTTGTGTGCGTTCTCAGATGTAACGACATCATCTTGACTAAGTGTATGATAGTGAGGGATTGATTATTATGCTATTCTGTAGCTAAATGAAAGATCTTGCCGACGTCAACGCTTTGAAAAAAAAATATGGTAAATTATTCCTCCTACAATCTCATTTATAACAGGTCTTGATTGGTGTGTACTTTAATTAAAAAAGCATCAAAATTGATACGCCAACGGCTTTTTATCTCAGAAATGTCGTCTTATATTAACTGAATAGATCAACACAAGACCACCACTCCATTTTTTTGCGTATATTCAACGAGTGGGGTACGATAACTGAATACTAGATATAACACTGTTATTTAAAGCATTCTTGAGATATGGACGAGGTTGAAATCAACATGTCGGCTTACACTCGACGTCTGTCCTTGAAGTTTTACAGTACATTAACGAAACACAGTATTAGTCTAAGATTATTTAGCATTGTTCTGTTATCAAGGAGATTTACTTCAATGATTTACACCTGGACAAAGTTATATTATCTCTTCAGCCGTGTACAAGTCCAGCGACATCTCGTATTGTGCGAAACAATCTTATCAATGTTTTATTCTAGATCTTATCTGAAGGAAACAAAATCAATATATAGAAGAAAGAAATAGTGTTGTTTATAAAAATTAAAATTATTGTATAATATCGTACCATCCAATATAGAAAATCTGGATTTGTGTACGCAGGTGCATACAGATACAGAAATATATCATACAGTCTCAAATCGGACTTCGATTCAGTTACAGATTAAGAAAAAGTTATTTTGATGTCCCTTATGACTAATAAGACATGTCCTATCCGTCTGGAAGAAATGTCGGGAGATTTGGTGACAGTAAGCCTCTTTGTAAGATCAAGTCAAATAGTATAGCTGTGAACTTACTCTAAATGTTCTACAAAAAAGTCTGTATATATTTAGGCACAATTGATACTTACGCTAACTATCTGTCTGATAAGGTTTTTTATCCAGTCATGCTCTAACTTTAATTGAATACCAACTGATTCAAAAGACGTTTTAATTTCAGATGTATGGCAAAAAAACTTGAATTCACGTAATGCCATATTGTGTGAAAAAATGTATTATCTGCCTTGCAAATCGTTGATAAACGTGTCTTTTGCAGCTCTGGACATTCGAAACTTTTCATTAGTTATTTGAACAAGTTATTCAAGTTTAATAAAAAAACCTCCTGTTTTTTAACAGATACAAAATGCTGCATCATAAGCATCCTTATGTGAACGTCTTCAGCATCAGCAGATCTCTAACTGTTCATGCTAAAATCGTTTTATTTGCATTGCAGAACATAAGTTGTAGCGTAGAAAGTGTTTTTTTGAGAACATATATGTTCTTCGCAGTCTGAATGAAACTTAATTTTTTTATGTAAAACAAATTCAGTACTGTATGGCTTTTTCAAAATGGACTTAGTCTGACGTCTGAACAAAATTGTATTGTAGACAAAATGTGTATTGTTCAATGCGAATCATTTGCAAGACATAATTTAAATTAATATGAGGAAAATCATTAATATTGTTTTTGTTTCCTATAAAAAAATTTTTTAACTCTTGGTCTTTTAAAACAAAGATTTCCGGTGTTTCAAAAATTAATCTTGAGGTAAAATGATTTATGGAAGATAAAATCTATAGAAATAATATAATCAGAGTACCCATTTGAAGTTAGAAAGAATTTGTTTAACGAAAATAAGGGTTGAGGACAGACAGCTGAAGGGGCTGTTCACACACTCTAAAATATCTTGTTCAAACTTAGGAAAAATGCTAATATCACTTCCTTTCGGGCATGATTAAGAATTTAACTAAAACCCCCACTTCGATAAGTTCAAAATTGCATTTAAATGTTAGAACAAATTATTAGGTCAACTACCTATTTTGCTTCAAAAATAAGACCAGTTTCTTGCTGCCCTTTATTGCTCTCATTAGAGAATTGATTTCGCCATACTTAGTTCAAAACTTTAATCATATTTTTGATAAAGGTATCTATCCTGAATTATGATGCAAAGGTGTAATTGTTCCTATATTTAAAAAAGGTGATTGAAATAAACCTGCAAATTATCGGGGCGTAACTTTTCTTAATATAATCGCTAAAATTTTCTCACTTCATTTGCGGAATAGAATTAACGAGTAGTGTTAGAACACCCCTACTAAACGGTGGCTCTTTCACATTTTGGTGATCTGTTTAAATGAGAGCCCTCGACACTTCCGTTGTAGAGCCCTCGACCAAAACAAGGCTGAAAATGGTAAGCACATTTTATAAAGATATACGTTTTTAAAGAAATGCTTGTTTTTCAAAAATCGAAGAATGTCATGCCACGTTGAACATTTTTCTTATCATTTTGGATGCAATTTCGATAAGAAATACCAAAAAGAAAACACACGAGTTGATATTTGGTAAAAGTTCTAGCAATGTCATTTTGGGGTATTTCTTATCGAAACTGCATCCAAAATGATGAGAAAAATGTTCTACGTGGCATGACATTCTTCGATTTTTGAAAAACAAGCATGTTATTTAAAAACATATATTTTTACAAAATGTGTTTACCTTTTTCAGCCTTGTTTTGGTCGAGGGCTCTACAACGGAAGTGTCGAGGGCTCTCATTTAAACCGATCACCAAAATGTGAAAGAGCCACCGTTTAGTAGGGGTGTAGAATGAAAATATGTATAGTACTTTACAATTTCGATTTAGAGATAACCACTAAGTTACTGTATTTTTGTCTTACATACCATTATACATATGTTCTCTTACAGAAACCAAAACTA
The DNA here is from genome assembly GCA_012932295.1 of Cyclina sinensis. NCBI lineage: Eukaryota > Metazoa > Mollusca > Bivalvia > Venerida > Veneridae > Cyclina > Cyclina sinensis. The sequence continues at coordinate 41,849,523 of JAAONU010000001.1, read as the reverse complement.
TATTGTGCTTTTATGGAGTATGAAAAGGCATTTGATACTGTCATTCATAAAGCATTGTTGGTTAAATTACTTGAGTCAGGAATTAGTTGTAAAGTTATAAAAATGATACAAGTTATATATATCCCCTCCTATTTATACTGATTATCAACGATATTAAACATTGCTTAGATTTTGATAACCTTACTAACATAGATCTAGAGTTGCTAGAGTATTCATGTTATTGTTTGCTGATGACAATTTACTTTTTACAACAGACCCCGTTAGCCTTCACTAACAATTAAATGTTAACAATCAATATTCTAGTAAATGGGGGTTAAAGACTAATGTGAAAAAAAACTACAATATGCATATTTGAAAAAAGAGAGAAAACCTCAGTGTAATTTTGCATTTAAAGTGAAAATATGTCATCAAAGCATTAAATGACCAAGCCATAAAGGCATACAGTCACTTATTATCAATATTTAGTCGTATAAAACTAGATGTTAAAACAAAGTTGGAACTATTTGATTCGCTAGTCACCCAAATCATTATGTATGGGTCTGAAGTCTGGGGAATTTATAAAATTTCTGAAGTTGATAAAATCCATTATAAATTTTGCAAATGCATTTTAGTTGTCCGTCCTTCTACGTCCAATGCAGTCGTTTTTGGCGAATTAGGCAGATTTCCTCTTTCCTTACTTTGTAAATAACAAGCATTGAAATATTTAATAAATATAATAAAAATTCCAATTTTATGTATATTGTCATGATGGACCAAACTGCATAATATAATAGGAATGATGCAAATACTGCACATTCAAGCATATGGTGAAATTCATTTAAATTTGTGTTAGAAAATTTTAGAAGTGGTTATTTGTATAATGATTTGGATGCTAACATGTTACATATTAACCCAAAGGCTTAAAGATCAGTTCTCCAGGAATGGAATGACAAAATATGTCATCAGCCTAAACAGAACAATGTCAAACTATTGAAAATAGATTTTAAGTTTGAAAAATATACAGAAATTTTTAATAATGAAAGTCACAGAAAACAATTGACTCAGTTTAGATTAAATTCACATTGTCTAGAAGTAAAGGTTGGTAGAGTTAATAATATACCCAGATCCGAACGCAAATGTAAATTATGCAACCAAAACGTTTTTATTTGGTTGTTTGTTATAATTATTTTTAATGACACGCCGGAAATGCCAGATAAGATCAGCATGGCCAAATATAAATAAGTTTGTTGCAATACTAACCTTGAATTCAGCTTCAAAGACAAAGGTTAACATATTACATAGTCTTCGGAAACGACATGAATCCATCGATGTACACTTTATAGCCCGGACTGTTTGAATTTGATTTTCTGAGTCTTATATATATTCAAATTTTTCCTTGTACGTTGTGTCTGTCCTTGAATTATCACCATCCTTTACAAGAAATATTGGGGAAATTAAATTTCAGTATATATTGAAATACACAATCCTGTAGACTGAAATGATATTTTCTCAGGAGAAATAATATAGAACATTCACGTTCAGTGCTCAACTATCTGTCAATTATCATCATTGAGAACACAACATATTAAAAGATGAAATTGACTGTATATCAGATTTGTTCACTTAGTTGTGACTTTGAACTAAAATTAGGAAGGTTTGAACATATGGAAAAGAAAATGTTAGTCATGCTCAATTTTTCAAGTTCTGAATTTCAAATAATTACTCGTGTCACGGTCATACATAATTCTTTTCTCATGCGAAACGTTTATATTGTCCATTGAAAGAACTTAACTTTTTTCGGTTATATAATAAAGCGATCTTTTAAAGCATTAAATGTTCTAAAGGCTTTAAAAGTATCACATTAAATACAAGAAATTCTTTTCTGCTGCAATATAAATCAAACGACTTCGATTGTGAGTCCTATTCTAAAGGATGTTCTTTCATTGCAATCCGCCACACGCAGTGATCTCCCCCTACAGGACTAGATCTCTGCCGTCACATTAATATTCATTCATATCGATAGGAAAATGTTTTCATATTCAAGGTCACTGTGACCTTGATCTTAGAACTACTGACTCCAAAAACTAAATGGTATTCCATTTAATAAGGAAAATCATCCCATGAAGTTTGAAGGCTCTGGGTCAAATGGTATTCTAGTTATTGAGTTTAAATTTGTTCTCGCTTCTCATACAAACAATGGTAAAGAAAAAAAAATAAATTCAAAATGAGATTTTATTGTTGTAAAATATTTGTCGATATTGTACCTTTGGGTTTTAAGAAAAAATACTGATTTAGTTAAGACGTCCTATATCTAAGACCCAAAACAAAAATGTCATCCATTCATTAAAAGAAAATGAATAGCATACAAAACATGGCCGGCCTTTCCTAGTGAAAGTTCCCGTCTAAATGAATTGACACGTGTAAGGATATCCTCAAAAGGGACCGTTTCAGAACGTTATTTTGTACAAACAATATACTTACTTACTAAGATAAAATTATCAGCGAATCACAAGGTTTATTTCATGCAGACGAATATGACATGACTTGTCCTTGGAGATACAAGGATAACAGAATAGTTCGATTCTGTTTCTCGCTGTCAGTGACAATTCAACGGCAGACACAGTTTTAGCAATTTAAGATGAAAGTATCATCCACACCTCAAAGTGACATTTTAACAACCTGGTTTTATCTGCATCGTACGTTTCTAAGGATAAAACTAAATTCAAGTTATCGCGTCTCACGCTCTTTGAATTTCATCATCACAAACTGAAAGATAGACTTTGAGAACTTTACCAATTCAGTTTATATTCGGTCAGGTTGTAAAACCTCGGTGTCAGTTATATAGAGGAAGTATCTAAGATAATTATCAGCTGACACAGCGTTTGAAATAATAACTTCTGTTGAAATTTACATCATGACCTAGTATAAAAGAGGTTATGACATTTACAAGCCAAGTGGCAGCGTAAGCAAGATCCTATATATGTTTATTTCCAGCAGATTGAATTGAGAGTGAAGTGTGACCTATCATGCCCTTTTGTTTTATACACTTGCTAAAATGCATTTAGCTTATTGCGTTTCATCCATCAATAGTAATATTTATAAGTATGTGAATTAAAGTCAGAAAAGGCTGAAGTATTTTATTATTGGTCATTCTTTGCATACTGAATAATGAATTCTATTGGCTAGAAGAGTAGCACAATATCACGCTATCTCGTTCCCACGACATAGCTAACTCGTTCCCACGACATAGCTAACTCGTTCCCACGACGTAGCTAACTCGTTCCCTCGACATATCTAACTCGTTCCCCCGACATAGCTAACTCGTTCCCACGACATAGCTAACTCGTTCCCCCGAGTAAGTAAGTCGTTCCCTAGACATAGCTAACATGCACTGTTCGTTTTTATATCACGATTCTTTTTTGTTATTGCGCTACACTTTTTTTTTAAATGCAATACTTTTTTCAGAGGTCACTTCTGTTTTTTAATCTCGTTCCCACGACTTAGTAACACGTTATCACGACATACTAAGTCGATCCCTTGAGTCATATCGCATGCGAGTGAGATAAAAGAAAGAGATCAATTTAAAAAAAGAGTTGTGCATGTCACCTCTGAGTCTTCGTAGATTCGTCTAATTGATTAACAGATAAACTGGTATTACGCTCACCATCAATTATAAACATCTATTTGTTTTTCATACTCTTCTACCCTTGTTGTTTGTTGGTATATTTATTATATTTTGATTGTACATTTGTAACTTTTTTGTTTAGTGTCATTTGTATAGTCCTCCATTTGTACTTCCTTAAAACATACGGCTTAATTATAAATTCTTGCATAAACAAATACAAAAAATAAAGAAGTTTCTTTCTCGACATTTCAAAAACTTAAACAGTGTAAAAGGCTTAACAGAAGCAAAGTTGTAGCGGTTTGTACACAGATGGTTCCTTACCTTGAAACATTAATTTCAAAAGGAACCAGAGATTACAATTATAGTCTTTAACCCAAAAGTATTGCAGATAAAAAACAAGAAATGTGCCAATAGTACACGTATGTTCTCATTTCGGTGTGTTTTCAAAAGCGTCGTCTGTAAGAAAGGAAACGACAGTAAGTGTAGACATTTACGTATTGTCCTGTTCTTTAAGTCAAGATTGAGCTGTGTGATATCTACACTAATTCAATATTATGTTACATGGATCAAAAATATCTTGACTTTAGTTGTCTAGAAATGTGAACGTTTTCTTTTGTCCCTTGAATTATCACTGTGCTTTCAGTTACTGCGCTATGCGTACGACAATCCTAGACGATTATTGTACACGTTATACTTGTATCCCTACAGACTAATAAGAACTGCTATTTTTACTGGAATAAAAAATCTCGGGAAGTATGTTGGCTATTGTAAAAAGACGCGAATTGCATGCTGTACTTACCCTGTGTACAAGGTCAGTTTCTCCAGAAACTTGATAAGTTCAAACTCTTGTGGTCAGTTCACAAGTAGATGCAAAATCAAAAGTATATTTCACCACTTGGCCTGGATCGTATATGTTGATGTTGTTTTACTATTACAACTAACTCTCAAAGATACTTATTTGTCTTGTCCAAAACATTTTCTAAAACATCAGAGGAAACATAAAACATTTATTTTCAGAATATATCAAAAAACACAAAATATTGATCAAACATATTGACTTCATGTTCTGTGTTAGGGAAAGATGTTTATCAAGAGACAATTTCTTTATTCATGGGGTATATGAGAAACATAAGATGTTTTTAGAGTTAAGCAATGTCTTAAAAATCTTTTTATGTATAACCCATACAAGGATTGAGTGAGGGTTTCAAAAATAACTTGTGACATGTCAAACTGGACTACACTTTCTTTATTTTTACTTTTCTTTTTCATAAGTAATATTTTTTAATTGTTAAGCGAAAGTACTCAAATTTGAAATAACACAAAAAAGAAGAAGAAAGCTAAACGTTATCAAATAGAAGTGAATCTGTTTTTAATGTGTGAATAACACAATATAAAAACAAGATGTTTAAGTATTTTCATTATAACTGTGTATTAATAGTCACTAACAAAGTTACTATGTTAGGTATGGAAGGGATTGCCACGACCTTCACATACGTATGACGTGGCAAGTTAAGTGTATCCTAAAAAAGTACATTTCAAAACTCCTAAAATAAGATGTGAAATATTTTGTCATTGCACATCCAACAACAGCGATACAGAATCTACAGTCACAACAGCCTCATATCCTTGTGTCACAAAAAAGAGCTTGTTATAGCCCAACTAATCTTTTAAGGGCACGGAAAGGGAATTTTCAGTGAGGAAAGAATGAATGAGGTTATGAAATCTCTTAATGGTGTCATGCGAGTAAGTGTCATGTGTGATTTCTAAAATCTGAATTTGCTTTAATTTACAGTTGCAACACATGCAAAGAAATACGTTTGTTTTCTGTGTCTGGCTGGATATATATATCAGTTTTATTCTTGAAATATGAATCATTATTTTCTCAGGCGTTCACATTCAAAAACTATATTGTTTCCTGAGGGACTAATAATGTCTGTCACTTCGTCTGGAAGAAATGAGCTTGGAGAATTGCTGACAATTAAAGAGGTAAGCTGCTTTTATTGGCTGCGTTCATTAGTGTTAAAACAAGTTACTTACAGAGGTGGCGAACTCACACTCGCTGCCATCTTTAGAATGGATCGTCTAGATTTTGAACTGTAAGAAATCCATAAATTGAAGATAAATGCTAAAAGCATCATTCATGATAAAACACAAGTATTAACACACCATTTCTGATATATAAAAAGCTTTGAAATACTGTATATAAATTTTGCAACACTTTAAAGTGAGCGACAATTTCATAAATTTTATTAGAAGAAAATTGACAAAAAAAGTTGAGTTGTGCCTTAGTGTAAATAGGATTCTATCTTATTTGCGTGAAATATGTATCTCATTTGTGATTTTTGTGTGAATGACAGTAGGCTTATCAGATGCTGTCCAAAAAACAACAATTATTTCTAGTTGATTAACACAACAGACAAAGGTATAAAAGGGAATATTCAACTATAACTCTTACTGTAAAAAATGTGGTGTGTATAAAAAATGAATTTTCCTCTCTTCTTTTTGTTTAGTTCTTATGTTAAGAAGGATGCTTGGAATGTTTTCTCTAAGAGAAGTTTCGTAGTTTCGGTATTACAGGCACTTTATAAGGTAAACTTTCAGTGGAATATAAGGCGAGAATGATATTTAACGGGCGAGCTTTTTGCGTCGTGAAGGCTAGACATAAATTAAGTTGTTATATATTAACTTTATAGAATCATAAACACGTGAACTTACTGTAAATTTGAATCATCTAGAGACATTTCATATCAGACTTTAAATTATTCTGGCTCTCACGAGGAATGCATTATACATTCAAAAGTGTTTATTGCATAAGCACTGTCGTAGTCTACTGTTTTCTTGACTTCTGAGTACATGTATAGTTAGATATGTTGAATGGAAACCAAAGAAATTCTTTTCCTGCCATCTCCAATATATGGTTACTCGTCTTTACATACAGAAAATAAGTGGAAAAGTGAGCGCGTTTTTTACTGATGATAAAACAGTAAAATAAAGTGTGAACATCATCTATTATATTGTGATTGATACGTTTATCATGTAGTACTTAAGTAACTATTAGGTGTAACGTTAACATGTTAAAAATGTATGCATTTATATGCAATATATGCATTTTTCTAAATCAACACGGCCGCTCAACAGTCTTTTCTAATTTCATATTAATCACCGTTGTCGATAATATTTCGCCGTAACTTACTCTGAAAAACAAACGATACGCTTGTATTACAGATATAAAATTAAGCAGCTAGTGGCAGTCTTCTTTTTCAACTCGTCTGTATAGACGGTTTAAACAAAGTAACACTATTGAAGCTACCAGTGAGATTCGACCCCGCACCGAACGGCACTAACCGCAAAGTAAGAAAGTCTGAGACCACTAGGCCATTGCAACAACCCCAAAATGATTTTGCAAATAACAAGGCTCAATTCCCAATGCTTACTTCTGTTCCGACATCTTAAACATCTAAATCTAAATATCAAGTATAAGAACACGCAAGGAATTCGAAGAAGGTCTGATAAGTTAATTGTTTGTAAATTCCTTTTATCATTCAAAACTTTAGAATATCTGTTAATGCTGCACTGTTCTCAGCTGTTTACCGTTTATTTCAAAAACCTGTTTTCAATCATACAGTTCTTGCCAACATAATTACACAAGTTTAAATAGCTATTTCAGTTTTAATCATGTTTTTGTCATCAAATTCAAGGAACTGTTTCATTGTTTAAACATCTTTTCTTTAGATCAGTAATTATTAACGCTGTTTTAGCTGCAGCTGTAACTGCAGAGTGTTAGGTTTGTGAAAAAGATCAGACAATAATGTTTACATTTTGCTTAACATTCAGGAAATATTTTTAATGGCAATTAAGAAGCACTTCAAGCAGCAAAAGTCAGCCATGCCAGCCTTGAAATTGTTTATGTTTAAACAATGCTTGAAGCATTTTAAATTTCAATTTAGCATGGCATGAAAAATGTGTTATATTAACCAGTTAGCTCTTCACGTGACTTGCAAGTAGATAAAATTTTCTTAATAATTACAGCTTTTTCAGAAAAAAATGAGAAAAAATACAACAGACAATTCTATGATGTGCAGTATCAACAATATACCTTTATATTTCATCTGGTGATCATAAAGGTGAACTCTACTTGGTACGGCAGACATATTGCAGAGACTTTACACATACCTAGTTTCACAAGAATAAGGATTGTTTCCTTAAAATCTCATTTTGGAGCATTTGAATCACATATACAATTCAGAAAGTAATGCTGCAGATAAGCCTTTACGTTTTAGTTAAACAAAAAGATATACTAAAATGTCATAAATTCGAGGGAAAAAGTGACGGGCTTAATTAGAAATATCAATACTATTGAAAGAGAAAAGGTATTTTCTTTTTTCTTAATGACTGTTTTTGAAAAAAAAAACATCATTAAACTAAAGGATCTTCAAACACCATGCCTGTATGGTAAATACGTTATTGGCAAATATATGCAGTAATTATTTCATAAATTACAAGGTTTGAAACCCTCTAAGAAAACAACGAAAAAGCAGATCATCCTGGATATAGAGATAAATTCTTTACACTTCCGTAAAGTTTCGTCCTTACTGCGGACGTTATTTCCATGCGGAAATTAATGTTTGCTGTCCTTATGTACTGTAACGTAATCTTCAAGTTAGTAAGATAAAGACATATAATAAAACCATGGTTAAAAAAGGATCAGAAATTGTTATACCAGGACTGTGCATAACAGTAGATTTTGCCTAACTGTCTTATTCAAGATCTGTTCAGGAGTACCAAGAATAACTATGCTTGAATAACTATAACAAAGATGTTTTTACAAACAAAACTAAATTAAGACATTTTTTTATCTCTTTTAATAACAAACAAATCACCCTAATGCTATTTCTTTCAGACAAAGATGACGTGTATTTCTATTCAAGCGAGACCTCTGTTAAATCTTTAGTAGAAACATACTTTATTTTGGTACTTAAGGGACTGACAAAGGCCTAAAAATATACGACTCAATAGTCTGAATGCTAGACTTTAATTGTTTAGGCTTATTAATAAAAACATCACTTGATAAAAATACTAAGTCTGATAATTATATTGTTATCCTCTGAAAAAAAAGAGAAAAAGAAACGAAAAAAGCACATTAAAAACCCGCAGAAAATAATCTTCAGATTACGCTTGCCGTTTAAGATTTGATTTTATTATAATTACTGATTTAACACAAAGACTTAGTTAAACTGTTTTATACAAAGAAGCCTCCTTATCAATATTTCAATCCCTATCTACCGCCATGCAAATAACTAACAGAGCTGTTAACTATACATCTGCTGTTTTTCGAAAAATTCTAACACCATTAATTTTGAAGACATTTTCTTTCGTTATGTCTTCTAATGCAAAAGAGGATGCAAATGTGCGCTGACAAAAAATGATATAAAATGAAATTTTATTGTAAAATATTCGTTGATATACATTTGTGTTTAAGTAAAACAGCTGATTTAGTTAAAAGTCCCTATGATTGAGACCCAAACAAAAATAACACGACGAAAAAGGAAAGAGAATGAATAGCATACCAAATATGATTGACCTTACCTAGTGAAAAGTTCCCAGTCTAATTGAATTAACTTGTATATGGGGCATCCTCAAAGGTGGTCTTTTAAAAACGTTATTTTGTACAAACAAGGGTGGTTTATTACATACAAGATAATTATCATCAGCAAATCTCAAGGTTTATATCTTGCAGCAGACGAATAGAACGTATCTTATTTTTCCTTGGAGACGCAAGAATAACCGAATAGTGTTGACTCTGTTTCCTGCATTCAGGGAAAATTCAAAGGCAGACACAGAATGTTTTTAACACATTAATAAAAACATCATACATCATACATATTATGTAGTTACAATAGGTTTTTCTGTCCATTTACTAGATTGTGCTGTACATTTAATAGTTTGATGTGCATTTTAGTTTGCTTTGTCCCAGTTATAGTTCATCATATAATTTTACAAATCTAAAGACAGTTTTTGAAAGTCTCATCTAGTTATTTCACGTACATCTAGAAATTAAGTTTTTGGATTAATATATGCGATTTATACGGGCATAAGGGCCGTGGTTGTAAGTTCATATTTCAGTTCATCCAAAATAAGATCAGGAAGATTGTCCATGTTGTCTTTTAACGAAAACTGCAGTTTTAGGTTTAACTGAAATATTCTTAGCCGAAGAATAAAATGATAGTTTTTAGCTTTAGCTGCACATATCAATCAGTCATTCATGTAATCGGTGTATCATTACAACTGAACAAAATTAATTTTTATTTGTTTAAAATACATGAAACTTTCGAGTTTACATGAACATAATAAAAAGTGATTATAAAATGTTTATTGTCTCGTTACTCTGAAAATAACCCAAACTTTTGACTAACAGAAATAGAACTTAAAACGTAATTTTGACATGCAGATTATTAGCAGATTAGTAGATATTGTGTTCACACATTATCTCTAAACTGTGTCGTTTTATACCTAAGACCGATTTTCTTACCAAGTTGTAGAGCGTTATTTGATGAAGAAAATTTCATTGATTTGAAAGGTCTTAGACTTGAGCCTTTAATCTTAAGAAACAAATGAATGTTTCATAATCTATGCCCTAGGAATAAAAAATCACTACTAAATTGTATTTATGAAGCCGTTTATCACTAAGTAAGAATTATGTCTGGAATCGCATTGTTGCATATTGCAATCTTCGTATTCCGTTTTCTGTGAAGGAACAAACTATGTCAGTGCGCATAAAAAGTAGTTACAACTAAAATCGCTTTTATTTTATTTTAAGTCAGTAAGTGAGAAAAAAGAATCAATCATGGGGTTTGATAATGGATAAGAAAAACCAAAGCCCAAAGCAACCGGTTCCCTCGGTTTGGGAATTCCCATTCCTCTATCAAACCAAATTTCAGGCTAGTATTTGTAAACAATGGGTTAATCAAATAAAGAATAAATCTTTTTTTCATTTCTTTATATTGAGCTGTGTGCGGTATCTACATTAATTCAATACTTTGTTACAAACCATGGATCAAAAATTGACATTAGGTGTTTTGTCTGGACATGTGAACGTTATTTTTGTCAATGAATTATCACTGTGCTTACAATTACTGACCTAATCGTACGACAATCCTAGACGATTATAGCACACATTATACTTACAGACTAATAAGAACTGCCATTGTGTCTGGAAGAAAAAAAATCTCAGGAAATATGTTAGCAATAAAAAAAAGACGCGGGTTGCTGTGCTAACGCTGTAAATCCTGATGTTAAAAACGAAGTCAGTTTCTCCAGAAACGTGACCAGTTTATACTCTTGTGGTCAGGTCTTAAGTATGATCATCAAGGCGCATAAAATATTTGATAATTAACCATTTAATACATCGTAACTTTATTACACACTTGCGAGTATGGAGTAGTTAAAATCCTGATAAATTGAAAGTATGCAGCCAAATAAACTGTTCAAATACTAAACAGAATGTTTACAATTCTTTTTCATTTTTTTATGATGTCTGGACTAAATTATAGTACAGTTATTATATAAATTTAAAGTATATCCTCACAACCATAATTAGCTCAAGGTCACACCATTTTACCCAAACGAAGAAAATATCTTTTAGTTAAGACCAAAGTGTATTTTATGAAAATCTGCAAGCGTATTGTTAAAAGTTATTGAGGGAAATAATGGACACATACATACGTATATGTCTTGTTATTTTTCCTTAAATTAGTGTATTATTTTAACAGTCAAAACATAGGAAAATATCAAGATAAATGTTCCTCTCTTGGCTATTAATACCTATCATTTTTGTAATGAAGTAAGCTCAGGGTTTTTTTATTTGATTTATTCAGGGAAATATACATAAACACATACTATATTGTCACACATATCATATGCATACGAAACACACAAAAATGCAAGACTAGAATTATAATGAAGTATGTTTTATGCTACCCTAGGATTGCCCATTAAGCTAAAAGCTTATTTCCAATGGAGTCCAATTACGGTAATATAAACATACTAAATTGTACAATTCATACATGAGCATCAAAATACAAAATAAATGAAATATTAAAGGAAAAAAAAGCAGTAAGTTGTTGTACAACAATCAAGACAATTATCAATGTAAAGAGCTAAATACATAATCACATATATTTGTACATTTATATCTCATTTAAACATGAAACATGTAAATAATTATCACATACAGATCAATTTAGTAATATATGAACAAGTTATTCACTTTTTTGTCAATGAATGGTTAAAATGGATGTAAGTAGCAAATATGTAAACATACAAAAGTCATGTTTTCTCAAGACGGCTATCTATCTTTAAGTTAAATGTTTTCTGTTACAGCAACCACTTAACAATCTGGATTTATTTCATATTCATTGGGGTCAGTTCACTAATTTTGTGATTCTATTGGAATCTTTGAACACATGCCTTTACGTATTTAGTACACGGTCTCATTTGGACACGATTTAAAAGCAAAGTCAAATAAATTTTTTGGTCGGCTACATCGCAGGTGTGGGTAAGAGTTCTACTGTAATGCACTTTTCTCTTTTAATTCTAGTATGCATTTTTTTCTCTGTTTCACTTTTCATACGTCCAGTAATGCGACGGTTTGTTCTGTCTTATTATATTAGAAATAACAGAGACGACGGGTTTCGATGATCGAAGTGATATGTCTGACATTCAGAACTAAAAAAACGTTTATTTCCTAAACTGTAACAGCTGATTATTTCATGACTTGTCTTGTACAAAAATATATATTCATAGGTATAGGACTGTCGTTTGACACTTAATTTCCATAGTGCTCTTTCTCTTAATTATCGGTTAGACCCTGTAGGCTCATTACTTCCAGACTAATTTAACTGGTCTGACTTCTCAACAGCGGTCATCAACATATAATGGTTGAAACAGAATTATGTTTTAGTACTTAGAGAGGCCAACAAAAGAACAGAAAGAATATGTTAACTAAATGCCGAATCAAAAATATATACTTCATGCTGATAGTAAAGTCGAACCAAATGCTTTCGCCTGTGCAAACAAAAAATCCACATTGGTTTTACCATTACATACTTAGTTATCTTCTCTGGAACGACCTGCTGTATTGTTCAGCAACTGCGCACTAAACTTTGCATTTACTAATAAGACAACTTGTAACCTTTAAGGCCTTATCTCGTCATATTAAACTTTAAAATTAATGTTCTCTCAAATGAAATTTGAAGACCGATAACTATAATTAACTGACATCACGAGCATCATGGTTCTGATAAACTTTTATACATCTTGTTTCCTGAAAGGGAAATGGAAAGCAATTATCCCGTATGAGTATAAATGGACTCGGAAATGTGAACTGATGTCGACAATATGCTTTTTTCCGAAGATTCATTCATTTTTTTTATAAAACACCAGGTATCTCAGCTAACTAAAAATATCTAACATGATGATCTACGCCTTAAAGATTTATCATAAATCAAGCTTATTTTCTAAAGTTCCAAACGACGACATTTCAAATGTTTTGATTAAATGGAATGATTATCGCCATTTTTTGTACCTGTCATTTGAAAAATCACCCGTCCTGTACCGTATTTCCTTACAAATAATCCGTTGTTGATTCGTCTCCGGTATTTCATTGTACAGAGGAAGTAAATCTGATGACCTGTTTGAAATCTAATGGTTTCAAATGAGTTTTTTTTTTAAGTAAGAAGTGAACGTCTGGCGATAGACGAAATGTGATTAAAATAGATCATTTTTAGTATTTTTCTGTTGTTAGCTAAAAACAACAATATAACTTTCTTCTTATTTTTTCTAGTTTAACTTCAATAGTATTTTTATGACCCCAAAGGAGGGCATATAGTTTTTAACAGCTCGTCCGTCAGTCCGTCTGAAAACTTTCACATTTTCCATATCTTCTTTGTTAGTAAATAGATTTACTACATACTTGAACACAGCACCATTTTGGACAAGACCTTTCCACTAACTAATATTTTTTGACCTTGGCCCCTGAATCACTTTGATCATGACGGTCCAATTGTCAAAAATTCTTCATATTGGCCATAGTTCCCTTATCCTCAACACATTAAGATCAAACAGCAACCCTTTTGGAGAGATCTATCCAGTCACATACCTTTTAACCTATATGGTTAAATTGTCAAAAAACACTTCATTGAATCAACAGGTTAATTTCATGTTTACATACAACAATCATTTTGGAGAGATCTTCCAAATAATAGGTTTTAGCTCTCTGTCTGTCAGTCAATCTGTCTGTCAGTCCGTCAGTCATTTCGTTATTCCGTCTGAAAACTTTAACATTGCCCATAACTTTATTTTTTAGAAAACGGAGTTACTTCATACTTTAAGACAACACCCTTTATGATAAGACTTTTCCACTTACATATAATTATGTGACATTGACCCCTAATTAACTTAGACCTCGAAGGTTTAATTGTCAAAAAATCTTAATATTGGCCATAAATCCCTTTATACTCAACATATTTAGTTTATCTTTGCACACAACAACTCTCTGAGAAAGATATTTCCAATGACATATTTTTTATCTTGATCCCCAAATGACCAAAACCTTGAGGTCAAATTGTCAAAAATCCACATCTTCTGAAGGATCTATAATTTATCTTCGTCTGGTCCTCACTTCAACAGTCAAAGCACTACTTTGCATTGTCATCTTTCAGTGACAGTTCTTGTTTCTTGTTTAGTTCAAGTGAGACAAGAAGCTAAAAAATAAATTGAATAAATACGTCTTGAGGTACCTACTAGTATTACAGGAAGGGCTTGATGTAAATTTCATCTTGTAAATATATTCCATAGTCACTTGTTTCTACTTAGAGGCATTCCCCTATTGCTGTTTCAACAACTTCTCCTAGAAATAAGTGATTTCAGAGGAAATGTAATTTGAACGAAGTGAAAACCAATTTCTAAGAATGGTCTCTCTTTTAGATGAAATTCAACGGGTCTTGATTTGTTTCTGAACAAAGGGATGAGTTCTCTTCAAGAACAAAACAAGCCATATGAATGGTGAATATGTTTAAAGACAAATTATTCTGTTTAAGTTTATTGTGAAATATTATTTCCCCTCTGTCTTGCAGGAAAAAAGGAAGTTAGTCTAAGGCTATGCACAGCGTTTAGCACATGCAACAGATTTACAGTTAATTCAGTCATTTTTCAGAAAAAAAACGTATTTGTCTATAGCCTCGGAAAAATAGTTTAACTTTACATAATTCAAATAAACTTATTTTTGCAAGGTTAATTATCCCAGGTCTCAAAGAGTTGCAAGTGATTCGCATGTACTGTTCCAAAAATCTATTTCTTTATTATGGAAAGATCTCACAAACATTTTTATGTATATTTTTTTTACTGCAGAACCTTCACTATTAAAAGAACGTTAAAAGCTTGATTTGTGTTCCTTTGTCCACGCAGAATCAATAGGCTATTTTAATTCATTCATGACTGAAATATTTAAATGAATTCTGTTCAAATATTTTTTTTTCTTGTGGTGGACACAGTGTGGCCATACCACGTGGTAAATGTTGTCATTTAGGTTGTCGCAAGTGGCACCTTTTGGCTAGATTTGGAGGAAAAGCTGCTTTAAGTTTTGTTTTTATTTCAACACAAATTGTAATGGTATTTACGCATTCGAAGCGAAAAGTTATACCCTACTCATTGATGATTCTTTTATCAGGAGTACATGATTTTCTAACATTCGGGAAAACTGATACGCTTTTCGCGATAGAAAACATATTTTTACGAACCCTTGAATGTTAAGAAAAACTGTACTTCTGACAAAAGAATCATCAGAATCTATATGTAGGGCAAAACATTCCGCTTTGCATGCATTATATCTCGTTTAAATTGATTAAGAAATAAAATACTTACAGCATTTTTCTCCTCCGAATTGAGGCAAAAACAAGACCTGTCCGCGGACAGCACGCTCAACTTTTCTCAGTGCTGGATATTAATTTATAACCCAATTCGAACAAGAGCACCCCCACACACTAACAAAAATTGGAAAGGCAAGTACATAGTCATAGACATGTAAGATTTTATTTTGGTGGGGTAGGGTTTAAAGGGGAGGTGTGGGGTGGGATACTCTTGCAAGATTATTTTTGGTGGGGTGGGGAGCGGGGGCTGGAGTCAAGTACCTGCGTATTAAAAAAAAGTAAAGAAAAAATTGGGGCGTATGAAATATTAATGAAAAAATGGGGGGTGTTATAGAGGGATAAGGGGTGTTGATCCATGCAGGGGGCGGGGAAGTACCTACCCATCCCATGTAAGTAAAAAGTTTAATCTAGTCTAAGAAGTTTTTTCCTATAATGTAGGTCTAAGCAAATGACTCCTGGGGTGGGGTAAATTTTGACCCCAGGGACATGGGTACCAACAATCTTTGTACTGGTCTTGTAGTGGTCTTGCTGGTGATCAAGTATTCCAAGTTTGAAGGGAATGTCTTTGACACCATTTGAGAAATGGACATTAACAGAAAAGGTTAATAACTTAGACATTCCTAAGATGTTAAAGAGGCATAACGTTGCAAAAGAAAGTTGAGGGTTATCTACCCTTTAGAAAGAGTGTCACATTTTAGTAGTGAATGGGTTTTCTAAAGTCAATAGATTTTATAGTTTTTGAGAAAATGGACATTAACAAAAAGGTTAACCAACGCCTATGCCGACGAGAGAGTCATGACAATAGCTCAACTTTTTTCTTTGAAAAGTGGAGCTAAAATGCTGCTTGTGACAGCCTAAATGACATCATATACCACGTGGTATGGACACACAGGGACAGTACATTTTTACATCTATAATAAAATCTTGCAGTTTAAAGGCAATTGAAAACTAATTTACGTGTACCAACGTTTATCAAAAAACAACATCAATGTAAACACTATACCGAAACTACTGATTTTCTAGGTGAGAGTTTATAGCTGAATGTTTCAAATTCTAAACGTTTGTTTTTTCAGGAAACTTCTTATTTTTTATTAGTTGCCACAAGCTACAACTACATTGTTTTCAGGAATTTTTCATGTAAAATGACTTGCATTTTTTCTGACAACGGATTTAGTCATTTTCCTGAGTGACGGAATATGTCTATTTCCACTGCTGTTTCATATTGAACAGGACAGTGCAGGAGCTCTCTATATTATCAATCTCGTATTCCGGTCACATTTGCCTAATGCGAAAAAAACTGTTACACTTACCACGTGGAGAGCAAATTTGATTATTTTCTTCGTTCTGCAGTTCTGTTCTGAATGAAACACGTGTCCATGTTGCTAAAGGTCCACTATCTTCATATAGGTCCAGAAGAATGTTCTCGGGATTGTACTTATTATGTGATACGTTTCTATGTACCTAAGAAAGGTGTATTTGAGAAAAAGCACCTTTAATGAACTTAAAGATAAAGTAGTAAATCAGTATGGAATCACTGAATAAGGTTCTTGTTTTGATTTGACCAAATAAACAATTCTATGTACATAGCCATATGAATCACGTATGCCAGTTTTTGTTAGAAGTATCTAGCCTATCGTATTTTTTCTACTAAAAGTAGAAAATACCATTTTAGTAAGTTCATATCCGTTATCTGAATGGTCAATTTTGACATTTGGTACAAGTTTACAATTTTATAATACATTTACTATTATATCGTTATTCACATACTCCGGTGGAAGATCATGATAAATAGCCAAATGGTACATTAATCTACCATTATTAACTCAGTTCGTAATTCGTAAAGTTGGCTAGAAGAAAATATATTGTGAGTAGAGCGTTAAAAAAGTACGATTTGTTCAAATGAAAATGTGTGCTTTATTATGATTGTTCAAAAGTTATTTTATGAATTCTCGCACTATTTACAGTGATTTTATGACTAGTTATTGCAAATGACGTTTTATAAAAAAGCTCGGCAGAACATCATATGAACATGAAATTTACGGTGTGAAAATATAAACAATGTATACAAATGTATACATTTAAGTATAATGAAGTTGAAAACATACTGTTTTTAATTAAGATTAATATTCCTGTCGGTCTTCCTTGCCTTATTCCATTAATGGCTGCTCGTAAAACCAAGACATATAATTTTTTTAAAAATTAAAATGACACGATGCTTCTCAGACTGAGGTGAGTTGTACTAGTATATGATATATTTAATCATCATTTTTAAACTGTTGGGTGCACATATCATCATATTTCACTGTTTGTGATAGTTTTGTAAGTAAGAAACGTTTACTAACACTCGAGGGCCTTATCTTACCTAGAAAAGTTTCCTTTTGCAGACCTTAACCCACGAATGAACTTATGGTTTTAATGCATTGGCTGTTCTAACCATGGAGTCATTTACAGCAACATCAGTCATTTAAAAGTATTGTCAAATTGTATGGAAAATACAATTGATCGCAAGCAATAAACCACAGTAAACATTACACTGTAATCTCATTTAAACGTGTGTGGTTGAATGACGTGTAAAATATTAAATCATACATTTGTCTTTCGATATAATTAATTGCATTCACGTTAAAACTTCTTCATTGAGAATTTCTCTAGAAACTGAAGCATGCATTGAATTCTAAAACATTTTGTCAAGTAAATAAAGTAAAAGACACTGGCACGAAAAAAAACATATTTCTTAATCATGTTTCTCCTACCTACATTTTTCTCGGTAATTGCTTTCGTTTGTGACCACATAACAAAGACACCAGTCCTATAGAATGCATTAACAAATCGAAAAGTTTGCATTTACACAACATAAATTATTGACCTCCTACAGTGGTTCTGGAATAAACCTTTAAAGGGGCTGTACTCCAGATTTGATAAAAAATTTTTTTTACATAAATTAAATATCTAGATGCCGTGAGATTATAAGAACATGATATTTTACTTCCAAACTGATTATTAAAGTCAAAATAGAACAAAAAAAATATTTTCGCTTCAGCTTGATTTGAACTCTGGACCCTCATGTTAACAAAATTTTACCAATGCTTTTACTGTCACCACTATCACAACTAAAATAACAATTATTTACTGTAGATGTTATACGATATAGTTATACCGTCGCGTTACGGTATAGCACTATGAAAGGAAAAAAAATCAATTTATAATGTGATTATCTTACTTATTTTTTGTCAGTAAGTTTTTAAGCATTAGTCATAAATATTACAAGAAATTTATAATACAAGAAAACTTTATTTTTTGTCATCTGGAGCACGGCCTCTTCAAATTCGACATATTTACCTAGATGACACGTTCGCCATAATTCTGTATTATCGTCTGGTAGGGTTTCCACACTAGATATTCAAAAGCACGGGGGTTCGTCTCCAAATTATTTTGTATGAAGTACTATATATACTATTGAAACTTAGCTCCAATGGCACTATTTTAAACAATAAAACAACGAGATATTGTGTTGAAATTGACCTGAATGTTCTAGGTATGTCATGCACAAGTAGATAAAATAAGGAAATCACGGTGTGCATGCTTTCCATGGCTTCCGCGTAAAGTGGCCTGTGTAAACTCTGGAGATTATCTTAATACACTCAGACGTAATAGCCACTCAAAATATTACATGTATATTAAATACACATTCCACAAATTAGTTTTACGTTTTTCGTGTTAATCATGCCTAGTATACATGACAAGGAATTTTACCCCTGGCATTAGCAGTATGAGGGCATTCACAATCTCCAATAACTGTTATTTCTCAAGGGAGTTTTAACAGCTCTGGTTTTGTCCACAGTTGATACTCTGTTCTCTTTAACAAGATCATGATGTCCCTTGTACGCTCACCTGAGCACTTTGGCTGTGGGTCTGCTGTAAGTAAACATCAGACGCAAAATTAGATTCTGAATTGAAAATCTTCAAAGATCTGATATTTCATACCAAAGGACAACCAGGGCGGGCCAGTTTTGATCCGAGGGGCATAATTTTAACAAATTTGATATATAATTACTAGACAGTGTTACATGCAAATTATCTAAGCTTTATGGTATACAGTTTCAGACAAGAATATTCCGAAATTGTTTCTAAACGACTCATTGTAAATCAATTAGCCCTTTGCGGGGCCAATTTTGACGCAAGGAATATAATCTGAAAAATGTTTAGAGGACAGCTATACAATGTTACATATTAAATACATTTTCTGACATGAACATTTTCAAAGACTTTATATTTCACATAAGACCCCTTGGGCGGGGCCAGTTTTGACCGAAGAGATGTAATTTGATCTAAGGTTTAAGACAAAATGAATTTAAGTCATTCCTATATACTCCGATGAAAAAGGGCCATTAATTATCCACGGGGAATAATCTGAACAATATCCATTTTCAAACTTGACCTACAAATCACCAGGACGAACACTTTGACTAAAACAAAGATATATGAATTCTGATTGCGGCTTCCAGAGTGTGTAATGGATTTTCCGTTATCTAGTATCTAGTTTTTTACTCAAGACGGACTCACGTTTGGACTTAATCTTAACATTATAAGCACAAACATTTGTAGTAAAAATCATTATGACTTACTATAAAATGTGTCTTCAGAAGTGTTAACAAGGTTTTGGCTATATTTAAGCCAGTGACTTATTTTCAGAACCAAGATGACCCATATTAAGTCTTGACCTATAAATCACCAAGACAAACACTTTGACTCAAGATAATGATATTTTTTTAGTATTTTATGCGTTCAGAATGTGACTTCTAGAGTGTTTACAAGATTACCCTTAGACCTAAGCTAGTGACCTAGCTTTTCTGTCAAGATGACTCATATTCAAACTTTACTTGGACATCCACAACACAAAAATTGTCACTGATAATCATGATATCTGGTTTTAAAATGTGGTCTTTAGAGCCAGATATTCTTTGGACTTAAGCCAGTGAACTAGTGTTTTTTTTACCTCAGAAGACTTATATTCAAACTCGACGTAAAAGTTCTCAACACAAACACTGTGACTGAAAATCATGATGGCTGACTTCAACATGTGGCATCTAGGCGTTAATAAGATTTTCCTTTGGTTTTAGTCAGTGTCTGAATTTTTTTAATCCAGGTAACTAATTTTCGAAATCGACCTAGAAATGGCCATGACAAACCTCTAACCAAATATAATGATATCTTAATTCAAAATGTTGCCTGTAGAGTGTTAACGAGGTTTTCCTTTGATTTGGCCTAGTGATGTAGTTTCTACTCAAACATAACTCAGTTTCGAACTCATCCAAGATAACATTATCTTCGCGGTTTCGAACATTTTGTTATGTTTACGGAATCAGTATCTGTCACAATTTTCACCTGTAATACATCCGATCCTGTTAAGTTCACATAATCTTTTGATCTCTTCCATCTCAAACACTTGATTTAATTGAGAAAAGGTTTTAAATTAAAATTAATTTCAAATCACGCGCATGATAAATTTGATTAAGGTAAGAAAGAGCTTGGAACTGGATAAATCAGTATAAATATCGAATGCAAATTAATATGAACAACTACATTAAGAAAAACATAAATCAGATTGAATTTGAATAATGTAATTATTGAGAAGGACCTCAATCTAAAAATTCAAGTTTATATTAGGTTTTCAAGTTAAAATACAATACTTTTATGTCTACAAAGTCGATATCTTATACTTACCTTACGTACGTATCTACGAGCGATAGTGCATTTTTGTTTCTCTCGTGTTTTTTTTTTTTTTAATTTTTGAAAGGTGCATACGTGTTCAAACAGACAATTTTTTTTACTTATTAAACAAACTCATATTGTACGCATGCTGTTCAAATTTGTCGTGTGCCTATTAATCATAAAAAAACAAGAATTTTTAATTTCAAAACGATTTGCAATACACAATGCGGTCTTACTCTTTGCTGCATTTTAATGTTAACTTTCAGAAACCTTAACACCGCCAAATATTAGAGATCAGTGCAGATACATCGGATAAGTTGTCAACGTATGTTTTCATTGAGCAACACAGTTTAAAGCTCATGCTATAAATAAAATTTTATTTCAGTGACTTTTAAGTTTAATAATTTAAGAATAATGCACAAACAATAAAGAACAAAAACAAGTTATGGTATGAGTCTGCGTTATCATGTTAAAGAAAAATTTAGTTTATTGATCCCTAACCAGTCTGTTACAACAGGAACCGATTTTGACAAAAAAAACTTTATAAACTGACTTTTGTGCTTTTGACTTCTTCTTTTTCACATTAAGGGACAAGTGTTGCTCTATTTATAAATATAAAGCGTATTTGTCTTTTTCGTTATTTAATTAGTAACGAAGCAACGATCTTTCTTAAGATCAAAGCAAAGTTTAGACGTTGTATGAAACATAGATTAAAATAAACAAAATAGCGATTTCCCTAAGATCAAAGCAAAAATTAAACATTATATGAAACATAAATCTAAGTGAACAAACTAGCGAGCTCCCTAGTATAGAAATTGTACGAAATACAAAAAATTATTTACAGACATTTACATCATAAAATATTATCATGTGGTCATTGAATTTTATAAATCTAAATCCGCGATGCAATGGGAAAGCTTTTATTTCGAAAATAATATGTTATGCAAGAACATGACATTAAGTATTATTTAACGTTCATATGCCCACTGCATTATCTCGGTCGCGACGTTCCAGTGGGTGGAGATTGGGTTCTGATGACAATTTATCAGCAGTACCAGTAGGAACTATATATATATATATATATATATATATATATATATATATATATATATATATATATATATACAGATATAGGTCTCTCTCTCTCTCTCTCTCTGTCTATATATATATATATATATATATATATATATATATATATATATATATATATATATAAAGAAAGTATATATAATTAATTTCTTCTCTATATATGTGAAACAGTGCTTATGTTTTCGACAGACGACGTTTCAATCGTACAAAAAGGTCAATACACGATATTACGTGCACTTTGTTTTGACAAGGTATTGGTTCATAGTAAGGTACAAACATTGGTCAATGTCTTTAAGCAAAGATGGAATCTGTGCGAAATGAACGACTTTTTTATTTATAATACATTTATCATTTTAAGGGTACTGATTTAAAAAGGTCATTTAAATCACCCACACTTGCATAATAGTTGTAAGGTTGCAGATACAAAAGAAATGTTTATCAAGAATATTTATTTTAATTCTGTTTGATATGATGTGGAAAGAAATAGTTTATGAGTAAGACAACTTCTGCGGTTTTAAGAACAGAACAAAATGTATTTGCAGTTATTTTTCTTAAAGAAAGCAAGTACAAAGACAATTTGAAATTTCAGAAGCGATTAATTATATCTGAGATGAAGTAGATCTGAGATAACTTAAACCTTTTCAGATATGAACATTCTGATAAAGTAAAAAATATGCTTGATTTTGCTAAAACGTGTGCTCATTCTAAAGCCATATTTTAAATCTAAGCGATAAGAAACCCGTTGCCGAATGCCTGATTCGTACGGAAAAAAACATCTTAGACTCGTAACTCGACTTTTGATTATGAACGTCTCACTAACCATACTACTTTGTGACATTCCGAGCTTAGAATATTATTGTGTGAACTGTTTTCTTTAATTATTCTCTTTATGGATGTTTTAGGGAGACTTGGGGTTCTGAAATGTGCCTCTTTGATTATATAACGTCGATTGCCCGATCTTTAAAGAGGATTGTCAAAAATCAAAATAGATATTTTATTACTGATCAAATAATAAGTAAGTAATTCGTAACGTTCCCATGATCACACTTTTCATATATAACATTTTCGACAACAGGGTACAATTGATATTCTTACCTGTTTACAGTTTGCAACATAATTAGATACATTAACTTAGTCATGATATTATATTTGTACATATATAATACCAATTTGTCATGCACTGATAATTAATTTCATAAACAGTAATTTTCAAGACAGTAGTGCTAGTACCAAAAACACAAGACCAAAATCTCTCTCTTGTTAGGAAGCTGTTGATCTGTGATTTTGTGACAACGAGTTATTGCAATCTTACTTAGTTTAGCAAACATGAAATGCTTGGATATGTTGTTCTCATACATATGGAAAAAGTGTATTGTTGCATTCTTTTTTATATTATTGCATACGCTCAAATGCTTCATACAGTGAACAATTATTGCGTATAAGTAAACTACTGATTCGTGTAAATGCCAAATTCTTAGTGTTTATGTTAACCTTCATGGTAATTTTCACAGTAATTATTCTAACACCAAATGCCAAGTGATAACATTTCTGCTTTTCTGTTTCGTAAATAGCAGTTACTGTAGTCAATGTACTTTGATTACCCTACTTAACGCTTTCCCCATTGTTAATCGACTATTATAGTACATTTTTGACACGCATACGTTGCGAAAATGGTTGGTTCTTTGTGTTATGTCAAAATATAAAATGATTTCTGCGTTGCGTTTACATATGTATTTTAATATCATGTTTTCACATTTTGTTAGCTTGGTCCATTTTTATGTAATTGAGGAACAGTTCACTTACAATAACCGATCCCTCAAAAATACTCTTCTTAAACTGCTAATCTGTGTGTCTCTTTCTGTATGGTTTAATTTATAAGTTTAACAGATATACCCACAGTCAAGACTAGTAACCACGGCAAACATAATATGGCCAGTCTTTCATTCGACTTCTTATTCGAACAGTACAGATCAGTCTGAACTTCGTGCTTTCCTGTTTGATCTTCGGGGATGCACTAGATTGCGCTAAAGGCCCATAAGTAAGCACTTAAATGCCCAGATAACAAAATGGTTACAAATGTATGTTTTATTTGACAAAATTAAGATTGGTAATTGTGTTTTAAAAGCTTATTAATTATTAATTAATTAATAAATAATTAATTAATTTGGCGTAAACGGTCTGACCCATCTTGCCGACTGATCTTATTACTGTCAGTCGGTTACGCCTAATTTAAACTGTTATTTTCATGTGTTTTTTTCTGTTGATATGGGGACAAATCGTATTCTGCTTGATATCAACAGTAATAGAAAGAAGAAGAGATGTTTGTAAAACATACATCCCCCTTCTAGCACCTTATCGCTCGAGGCAGACATAGAAGTACAGTAAGATATAAGAAGGACAGGGACTTGTGATATTGTGTACATTGAATGGAGGATGCATGGGGCTTCTGATATCATAAGCTATTGGCCGAGGCAAGAAGATGACCGAGAAGAACTGTAGATTATGTCAATGACACTTTGGTTATAAAATGTATAAAGTTCAATAACTTGAGAACACGAAATAGTACAGGGACTGCATGTAGGTAGTAGGTAGGTTGGTGGGAGAGTTGGTAGATAGAAAGTTTTGAGGCAGCAAGGCCCAAGGGTTTTCTAGTTATCAATCAGAATCTGTTTTCCTCTTTATGGTGTATGGCCACCGTGACATTGACCTTTAACCCTGTGACCTCAAAGACAAAAAGGTTTATCTCCTGAACAGACCAACCTGCATAACAAGTCTGAGGAGCCAATGCTCATGAGTTCTGTAGTTATTGTCTTGAAACCACTTCTATGTTTATGGTCAATCTGACCTTGAACTTTCACCAAGTGACCCCAAAAGCACTTTGAGTCATCTACTGGTAATTATCAACCTGCATTGCGAGTATAAGGACCTTCGACTTAAGCATTCTCTAGTTATTCATCAGAAATCATTTTCAGTTGATGATCAATATGACCTTGACCTTTGATGTAATGACCTGACAAACTTTAGGGGTCATTTGCTGGCCATAACCAACCTGCTTTCAAACTTCAAGGAAGCCTGTGTCCAAGCTTTCTATAGTTATTGATCGGAAAACGTTTTGCTTTTAAAGGTCACCTTGACCTTGATATTTGACCTTAATGACCTAATAATCTACAGAAGCCATTTACTGGTCATGGTCAACCTACGTACCAAGAATGAAGAACCTAGGCCCAACAATTCTCTAAATATTTATCGGAAAAAGTTTTGCTTTTCAAGGTCATTGTGACATTGGCCTTAGACCTAATGGACCCAAAAACTGTAAAGCTTATCTACTGACCATAGTTAACCAGACTATAAAGTTTTGTGGAGCCTGGGCCAAAGCTTTCTATAGTTATTGACCGAAAACTGTGTTTTTTTCAATGTTACTGTGACTTTGGCCTTTGTCCTAGTCACATGGAAAAGTATAAGTGAAATCTACTGGTCATGACAAAACTACGTATTAAATTGTTGAGAAACCTGAATCCAAAAATTCTTGTGTTATTTATCGGAAAATGCTTCGCTTTTCAAGGTCGCTGTGACATTGGCTGTTCACCGTATGACCTGAAAAACTATAGGGGTCATCTGGTTATAATCAACCTGCTTTTTAAGTTTTGGGAAGCCTGAGCCATAGCGTTCTATAGTAAATTGTTGAAAACCGTTTTGCTTTCAAGGTTACTGTGACCTTGGCTTTTGACTAAGTGACCTGAAAAACTAATTTGATCATTTGCTTGCCATGACCAACATGCTGTCGAAGTTTTGGAAACTTGGGCTTTAGGATTCTCTAGTTATTTTCGGATGTTACTGTGACCTTGACCTTTGTCATAATGACCCGAAAATCTATATGGGGCACCTACTAGTCATGACAAACCCAGTTACAAAGTTAGAGGACCTTTTGTTCCAAGCATTCTCTAAATATTTATCGGATTTTTTTTTTGTTTTTCAGGGTCTCTGTGACATTGGCCTTTGACCTAATGACCCGAAAACTTTAGGGGTCATCAACTGGCTTTGATCAACCTGCCTATGAAGTTTTGGGGTGCATGGGTCAAAGAGTGCTATAGTTATTGATCGGAAACCGTTTTGCTTTCCAAGATCACTGTGACCTTGGCCTTTGACCTAGTTATTTGAAAAACTAAATGAGTCATATCCAACCTACTTTCCAAGTTTGAAGAACCTGGGCCTACGAATTGTTTAGATATTTCTCGGAAACTGTTTTGCTTTTCAAGGTCACTGTAACCTTGAACTTTTCAATTAATGACCTGAAAAACTATAAAGCTCATCCAATGGTCATGACCAACCTACATTCCAAGTTTGAGGAATGTAGGTCTAAAGGTTCTCTAGATTCTAAGATTGTTATGTGATTATTGCTTATGTAAGGTATAAAATGTTGCAACTGAGTAAAATATTCAAGTCCCGTAATTATTCTCAATGTGATATACAATTCATGTAATCTGTCCTCAAGGACGTTAATATATTATGTAGAATATATAATTTAATGCGTATATACACTACGAAACATAAATGAAAAAATACTGTATCATGACTCAAACCTATACCTTTACGGTCAGAAAAATATGACATATCGATCGATACCAGGGCATTTGATGTGTTTTATGTAAATTTAACAATAATTACAAAGTTTGTACTCCGTGACTAATGAGGTAAATAGCTAAAAGTGTGTAAGAGTTAGACTTTATATTATAATGTGTTTCCGTAACAAAAATGAGACAGTTACTTTGTATAGGTATCTTCTTTTATGCCCTTCATTTTCTGTCCATATTTCTCTCTCTATAACTATTTGGGTTTATTTATCGGTACAGGTTGCCCATAGGACCGACGCCCCCTGCAGAGATTAATTATTTTAAGATGTTGAGGATAGTGCAAGATACAAAAGCATCCCATTACAGAGACACACATGGTTCTTTTGCATGCTTAGTGTAAAGCACTGATAAATAGGACCTCTCATCTGATAGACAAATAGTAATGTTAGTGAAGGAACGGGGGATCGACCTAGGGACATCTTGGTCACCAGTCCAGCGTGTTACCACTAGACCACTGATCCACTCCCTTCCGGACTTTGCTAGGGAGCAGTCTTTATAAGTTCGCGACTTTTGGGGCCCCCTGGCGTTAAAATTTGTCCAAATTTACTGGTTCCCAACTTCTTTAAATTCATCAGGCTTAGTGCATGGTGCCTAGTTCATTGTGGCAAGTGTTAATTTCTCACCTCTCCGTGCATATTGAGAGCGACTGCGGAAAAGCTACCTATCAAATTATTAATCATTATACATCTAAATATTATTAATCAGATTTTTTTAATTTTTCTAGTAAATG
Source organism: Cyclina sinensis (assembly GCA_012932295.1). Taxonomy (NCBI): domain Eukaryota; kingdom Metazoa; phylum Mollusca; class Bivalvia; order Venerida; family Veneridae; genus Cyclina; species Cyclina sinensis. The sequence continues at coordinate 41,821,833 of JAAONU010000001.1, read as the reverse complement.
TATATTCAAGTTCAAGATTCAGATAAAAGTCTTAACATTTGCATCGTACTAAGGAGATGCATGGACGCATACACTTTTTAGTTAACAAGATGAAACACTAACCATTTAGCGCTTATATGAAACTTTTGAAGTACGTAGCATACATTTGCCATTTAATATGAAGCATTTCACTAAATGCAACAATGCAATTTTTGCATAAATAACCTTCTATACAAACATGAAGGAATGTGTTTTAAAACTACTGACAAACGTACTCAATAAATTGATTTCGTTCTTAGTCCGTATTTTTTTCTTGAAAGCAAAATGTCAAGAAAAGAACCCTTGAAAAAGTGAGCTTTCACGTAGCGCAAAAGGTTTAGTATGCTCTAGGTTATTTGTAAGAATCAGGATAATAAGACAGACAGATAATGATGGAGCCATGATTTTCAAATTGGTACATTTTGGTTCTGACAGTAGTAATACTTCCTGTGAAAATTGATATTTACGGACACCGATCGAATCTGTATTGAAATATTTAAATTCGTGCATGGCGACGGCTTCTTCTGAATGGTATAGTAAAATAGCCTTTCACGTTGTATTTTCAATGAATATGTGATGCCTTCTGTTATTTCTCCAAAAGACTCGTTACTCGACGAGGTATCAAAATATTTTTTCTTCTATCACTGTTCATGTCAGTAAAATAACATTTCAAATACGCATCAAAGACCTCTTAATGGAATGCTGTTGTGAGATGGTTTGAATTTACGAAAAGGTACTAAGAAGTCTTCAAAGGGAAATTTAATTGTAATGAATGTTAAAAAGTGTATATACAATCTTGTTTTTTTTCAATATGGGGTGTGTTAATTCTTGAGGATAAATTCAGCTTTTCAGCACCTGTCCTCACATCTTGTACTTTGTTGTGTCTATGCAGACTCTGTTTCGCTTTGTTAATTACATTCGGGATTTGATCTGTTTTAAGCTCAGACATTTACAGTAACTGTGAAAGAAAATACACAGGCATTAAAAGTAGGTTTATTGTGTCGAATTTAAGACATGTTAAAAGGTTCACACCATACAAATAACGGTTGATATACTGCATAACTATTGTTAAGCTTTTTTAAAGGAAAAAGAGAAATAGAAGAACATAAGTTTTTTTTCGGCGCAGCTGTCTAATCTTTTGACCTATTCAGGAATTATGACGTAAGATAACGCTGACTGAATATTTACAAGATAATCCTGTACGTAAGTAAAAAAAGCTTACTCACCACGACAAATAGCTGAATATGAATGCTTCATACTTAAAATTACAATACCGCCCATTAACAAACATATAACATTACCACCAACATATGCAAATATTCACTACTAATGCATAGACAACTTGCTAAAAAGAAAGTTTGCTGTATACTTGACTACGTTTACGGACGTCAGCGGATATAAAAACACCTACTTTCGTTTTCTGTTGTCTCTCCACAATTGCCCCGATTTAGTCGGATGATGCTAATTTGCATACATAAGTTATTTTTAGAAACAGACACCTGATACAGTTTAGTGCCGATAAGCATATTTGACAGACCTGTCCTTCTTCGTAATGTTCAACTGTTAACGAGCTCGCTGAATTTGTACTGTTGTTGAACATCATTACTTTCCACTGTGAGACTTCCATAGTTAATGGTCATCATGACGAGAGTCTTTACAACCGACACAAATTATTTTTAGGGATCTTATGATTGTCTGTACGGGAATTACTCAGTCTTCGTTTTCTGCCTGTTCTGTTCAATCCAATAGGCATTCGTCAGTTCTTAAATTATCATAAAAAATTTCTTACTGAAAAAAATATACCTTTTCTCGAAACAAACCTTTAGAAAATGCATACAACACATGAATATGAGCTTAAGAGATGTGTGTCCTTTGCTTACAGGAAATGATCAAGATAAAGAGGCACTGCAAATTCAATGCATTTATTTAAACGAGGAAATCATTTTTCAACTTCTTATGATCTGACTTTAGTTTTCATGTTTCTTGTGGTTCTGTCATTTCCTTTGTCGTTTTGATGTATTAGGATTTTGTTACAATGTAATTTGTGCTGCAACATAATCATACAATACATCCATTTCAGGATGGTGTAAATGTAGTTTGAATGGTTTGTGATTTGATATACAAATTTAATATTCGAGGTTGGTTCCAACATAATGAGCTTATGGCGACGTGCTGTCGCATGCAAAGAGTTTATATTATCTCCTTTTATGTTTTCGATCCCTTGAGTATTTTCTAATGTAAAAATTCTTCCAGATTGCCAAGTTTTGTTTGCCATTAGAACTAACTAAGTGTATATATTACGTTAGGTTTACTGTAGGGATTCAAAGGTATTCTTTGTATACCGCTGCTTATATGATTTGTTCTGCTATTATCGTATATCTTATTGAATTATGACTGGTTATCGTAAATTGAATAATGACTGATAATCGTAAACAATATTTATCTATGTCTGTAATTTTGTAATCGGTAAGACTTTTTTCAGTGATATATGGAAATGACTGAGAAAGCAAATCATAAACATGTTGCTTCCTTTGATTCATGTTTTTGTATGCCATAATCTTGGGGCAACATTTGAAAATGTAGGTGCATTATGATGTTGATAATGGTTATTAATTCATGACAGGCAGAAATTTCAATTTTCGGTGTTGTAGTGGTAGCACATCACTATTCAAATAATGCGCTAACGTAATTTTAACTTATTTTGACCAGTCTTGTGTTTCAAGGTAAGGATTTTTTGAGCAGTGACTTAGAAAGCCCACAACTGTTGGAGGATACCAATTTCTTGAATACGTGTAACCCTAAAAAAGCTGTTCTTTTTTGTAGCCTGTAAAATATTTATATTTTACTTTGAGCAGAAGCTCAATGATGAAAGTAAAAACTGAAACAGGCATAACCCTGGTGAAAGTAGCCAGTGAACTATCTGATTTATGACTGTTGCTTATTTTTGATAGTAGTCTCAGCAGGTCAGGATATTTATACAGAAAAAAATCAGTGATAGGGTATTGTGCAAGAAAATAACTACAAAGAAGACCATGGTACATACTCTTGGTGGTCTAGTGAAGCCACCCTGCTTCTGCTAAATCTTTACAGGGAGAATGAGGCAGATTTAGAAGGCTAAGAAACACAAGAACGTGGGGAAAGCAGTAACTGAAAAGATGAAAGAAAGAAGTAACTGTTATAAAATACAGTCAAAAATAAATGGAGGTCTGCTGCAGTAGGAGCTCTGGCAATAAAAGGAAATCATCCCAATACTTCGAATAGATGAAAAAGATCCTTGCAGAAGCATTTTTTCACCACAAAGTCATAGCAGGCTCTGATGTAATTTCAGAAATCACAGTCTTAGAGCATTCAGAGAATGGATTTCTGTAGTGAGGATAAAATTTAATGTAGTTATTTATCTAATGATGACTTTATGACACAAGAAGTTTGCCACTGGCAAAAGAGTAAGGCGCAATGATATACGTGAGAGAAAAAATCAGGTCAGCAGTTGCTTTTGTACTTTAAAGAAAGTGATTGCTAAGATGGAGATAGGAAACGAGATGAGAGATCCACAGAGAAGATATAAATACAGGTAAGTGTTGTGCATGTGTTCTAAAATCAATCGATGCCTTTTTATCTCGACTGAGCGATGCTCAGGGAGAGATTTTTAATGGTATTAAGCCTACAGAAAGCTCATGTCATTAAACTGAAGCTTCTTGTGATAGCAGTATCCTTTTAAAGAACATTTTAAAGACCTGGTGTATATCTTGTCCGGGCATATGCTGTTGCATTTGCGATGTTTTGACTGTGGTAGAATTTCACTAACCCAGCTTTAATCTGTTCTGTTGAAAATGCCACAGTTAAAAAGAAACGATGTTTATATTGAGGATTCGGCTTGAAGTGTGCAATGGTTTGCAGAATTGGCAAATTAGTTGGCTGTAAAAGAGAAAACTGAAGCGGATTCCTTCAAATATGCTGGTTTGTCCAAGAAATACCAGCAGGAATGTTTCCTGAAGTCAGACAAGGAGTGAAAGAAATATAACAGTATAGAAGACACTTAACTCTAATAATGGTAGAAATAATTTGTCCCTATTTGTAAAAACGGGTAAAACAGTGACTATTTTATGTCCCATGGCGATAACAGTTCCTTGGCTCAGAAGTTTTGCCGAAAAACATAATGAAGGCAGTATTTCTATATTATGAACTATGCATACCATTGTCCCTTGTGCTGTCGGACAAATTTCAATGATACTATACTACAAATATTATACGGTAATTCTACTGAGTCTGGCAAGTTTTGAACCGATCCTAACTGAATGATGATACAACATTTGGAATATAATCAACTGTTCGTTGTCGATGCATATAATCAAAAATACAACAGCCAATTTTTCGGTAATTTTCGCTTGTCTTGTCACTCTGTCTCTAAACTGTCCACATCTATAAGAGGCCATTTCAATTTATTCTTCTTTGTCGAATTCATCTAACAGACAACAACAACATGGAAACCGAAAATAAACATAAAACGCATTTTTTGTTAGACTGACAGGATAATGATGAGCACGGGCAACCGTTTGCGCATGGGGGTGGAGCTTAGTACTGCTTAACCAACAAATGCCAATCGGATATGGCCAAAGATTAAACATATTGTTATAACTATTTACATAATCCATTTTAAAATATTTTGTAAGTAAATATTGGCACAGACGCTTGGTTGTTATATAGCGGGCCTTGCACCAGATTGCATTTTGTACATTTTTTCACCATTTTCACATACTGTGTTCAAAGCAAACTGCACTTGAAAAAAGCTCATTTTTCACTATATGGCTATTACAACACAAAAGCAAAGCTTCTCAATCGGGCTAGACACGGGTGCCTCTGTTTCATTCGTTATTTCAAGACAATAACATACACTGACCTCGAAATTCCCAGTGTTAATCAAGAGGCCACGCATTAATCTCCACGCAGAAACCAGAACTGCGTCGAATCCCTGCTGTTACTAAGAAAAATCGGCTTTGATTTCAAAATTTACCCGTGTTTTACTTTCGGTACTGAATCGGGCGAATGAATACCGGTTTATTCTGCGCCCGCCCGTAGCAATCCGAACCGGGCGCAAGTATTTTTATGCACTGAAAAATGAAATCCGTTCTCATTAGTGATTAATGACTTCTGAAAACAAGAAATATTTTTATAAAAAGATAACCGGTAGTGGTACGTAACTGCATGAAACTGGGACTAGTTTTGCGACAGTAATTTTCTTTTCGCAGCAAATGACCAATAAAATTTCAATGTCTTTTTTCCAATGTCCACCAGTGAAATTTAAGCAGCGAACCTACTTTCATTTAACAGTAAACAGGAAGTCAATGTGAAATCTGAAGGTCTACGGCCGAAGTAGAATTATAAATTATATCACAGTCCATACTAAAAGAAATAGGTTTAGATCCGTTCATAATAATGTTAATTAATATAAAGATACGGGTAAAAGAAAAATATACAAGAACAAAAAGGACCATACATGTATCATGTAGCTGCAAATAGTGAACATACTTGCGTATCTGTTATGCTTGCTAATATAATGTCAATACATCACACCAATAAAGGATTTAATAATTTTTATATACAGGAAAAGGAGAAATCATCAAGTCAGGTCATCAGTCGACTTTATAGGTTACAAACAGCATGTCAGTTAAAATACACTTAAGACACTTCTACCAACTGTTACATAATCTCCATGCGTATTTTCACTTTTCTTAACCTGTGTTCAAGTCACATGCTGCATCTTTTTTAAGATACAACGTGAATAATTAAATAGTAAATAAATTTATCATATAAAATTTTATCTCTCTTCAAAATTGGCTTAGCACCGTGCTGAAGAAATATGCAAGCATATTTGGCTCATTCATCTGAGAAACACTGGCTATTCTTCAAAATGTGTTCATAGATCACAGTAAATCTTAAAGTCGACGTAGAGGAACATTACGTCGACCTTGCTGCCAATATTCGTTCTCAAGATATGAATACTAAAACCATCAACGAAACAGCTTTTCTCACCAAAATATTCTTGGACGCCATATATACTAGTATTAAGATCTACCACCGGTGCTAGTTTTCAGGGACACCATTGTAGCAACATATGAACGAATGACAAAGGCCTTACAACATTTCATACATTCAACACGGATTAAATTAATATCTTTCTAATGTTTAGTGAAACAAGACAGTGAAATTTTAAATAGTTTGCACCTGCACTGCGAATCCTCGAAAACAAAAGCCAGACAGACGAAGTCATATTCGTTAGACCAAATGCGTCAAAATTGTCTGTTTCAGTACATCATTTACAAACCTATTCAGGTTTTGTGGTTCCGCTAAGCTGGGAACAGCCAAAGGTTGAACCAATCTTTAATAACATCAAATGCCACGAGCCCAGAAACAAGGGGTTCTTTAAAAAGATTCACATTACATTATTTACTATATACTATTGATCATACATAGTCACGATGTAATAAAAATCACCTGATTGATAATAGATTACAAAACTGATTTTCCTTAATATCTTCTCTTCATTTCCTCAAAAATATATACTGCCATTTAAGGAGCACTTAATGTTGCCGGTATATTTTGTTCACTATACCTAATATTAACCGTACCTTCATTGTAAAAGCCTCGGGGAATCATCTGACTACTGAAAAAAGCATGGGTTAATTGAATATCTGGGAAGCACTGAGATGCAATGCATGATTTAGTTGAGCAACCCTTCATTAGGTTTGGCTTTTGCTATGCGCCCATGGCATGCACATTTCTGAAACCTATCAAAATAAAGCTTTTCCTTCTGTTTTTCAAACAAATTAACTTTCTGACATTGAGGCAGGGTGTCTTGCGCAATTTCAGCCCATTTGATTACTACTCGAGCCTTGTAGATGATTGAGGATGTTTATACGCAACGAAGTTCGCTGCAGGCGTTAGATGTTTAACGTATCGTTGTTGCAAGACTATGGAATCGTTGTCAGCAACAGGAGAATTAACTAGAAGACCAGGAGGCCAAGGAAGACAAGCGGATTATAACTCCTTAATAGGGTTATATGAGGCCTTGTTCTTCGAAACCGTCAAATTACTGCAACAGGGACAGAAATGGATTTTCTCCAGGCTACTGAATCCTGTGTGTCCACCCAAACAATACGCAGTTGCTTACGTGAAGATGGCTCGAGCGCCAGAACACTTGCTATAAAATTATGTCTTTTTTCTCACTGCAGCAACTCAAAGAAGAGAACCTGTTAACATTTTGCACATGGACATTCTTAAACTTTGAAATTTGTGATCTTTGCTGTTAACAGATGAGAGTCGCTTCCATGTTTCGACTTGTGACGGCATGTCGGTATGGGAGATATATATAGACTGTAACATTATGCAGTACGACATATTTGGTGGTGGCACAGTAATGGTTTTGGCAAGGATATGTTGACGGGCCTACTTACCTCTTTTTGGTTGAAGAAAGTAGTCTAACTGCAAGATGATACCAGGATGGAATATTACAGCCAATACTGAGAGCTTATGCATGTGCCATAGGTGAAAGTTTTCATTTTGTTCTATATAGTGCAAGAGTACAGACAGTAAGGATCGCTACAGATTCTTTGACTCTGAAGGTATTGCCGTCGAGATCTCCGGACTTTTACGACATGCATTCGAACATATTAATCTTACAGTAGCTATTGTAGCAGAATGGGATACCTTAACACAGGAAGCAGTTACAAGAGTTATCTATCAAGACATGCCTGAACGAAGGATGACAATGCTCGTCTATTATTTGTTGTTGTTGTTGAATCAGCAATATGGTAAAAAATTAGTTTTGTAAAGCTCTAGCAAAAAAAAAGGTGAATTCCTATGTCAAATGTTTACTCCTGTAAGATTGTTTTGAGCAGTTTAATTTACACTTATTCAAAAGAAGCTGCATTGTTTCTGAACAACGCAAAATAAAAAAAAATATTTTGAAATATAGTCATTTCTCAAACGGTTTGACAGTTTGAAACGGAAGCGTCGGACACTATTAGTGGAAGTTGTCAGTTCGAATCCGAAGAGAACATATGAAAACACCATCCGTTTCACTATAATCGTGTAATAAGCATTTATCAGAGCAAGTTTTAGAAGGCATGTTGTTACACTGTTAAATATTATGTTATAGATTTCTCTAATAAATTTAGCAATCAGAGAAAACTTTATTCTGGAAAGAAGATGAACATCTAATGGTAAATCTGAAGGACAAAAAAACGAAAAGTGAATGCCAAAATACTGTATTGGAAATAGTTCACCGACTTTTGCCGACCAAGTGCTTAAGATCTTGCATCTTATAATATTTTATATACGGGATTCCGTTGGGGCAAAAATTCAGTGAGTGCGATGGCAAAAAACGATGACGAAAACACGAAATAACGAAACTATGTTGACGAAAATGAAACATTACGATGATGAAAACGCAAATTTATATCATACTTCCATTGTCCTGTTTTGTTATTTTCGTCATCATAGTTTCGCGTTCAAAATCGAAGTTAAAATTGCTTTGGATTGTCTTATGTTCAGGGAATCAAAATAAGTAAGGCATATTCATTCATTTAAATAAAGAAATATTTATAAAGGTGTTGATAATAATATGAATCATTTAAAAGAAGGAATCAAAAAGTGCTTTTAATGATGCTTTAAGATTGATTTAATTGAAATAATACAAAAAAATGTCAAGAAGACTATTTTGCACCTACATTCAAGTACGCCGCATTTTATTTTTTACGATTAAGGAATCCTGCCTGAAAAGGTGTCGTGTGGTTCGTGGACGGTATTGTAAAGCAGACCGAAACTCATAATTTTGTAATAGTAGACGTGGTAGTAATGTATGAAATACACTGTCGTAGCAATAAAAATTATTTATTTTTCTTTTGAACTTTTGAGCATTTGCCTCTCCACAATTTCATGTGCTCATCTTGTAGATATCGTAATGTTTTTTATTTTATGCCTACCAATGAAATATAAGGAAATATCAGTGAGATAAAAGTGATAATCCATTGTTTTGAATCAGTGAAATTACCATTTTGATAACCCACTGTTTGTGCCGGAACTACTTTTCCCCACCATGTAAATACAAGAGAATCCGCTGTATTTCAGACAGTGACAGCGAGTGAAATTTATTTACCTTGTTAAATCCAGTTATAATATTGAATTCCTGAGCCTAACTAGTTGTGAACAATGATGAAATTCGCCATACATTATTTAAAATGTCTGATTTGTTTACATAACTCACATGGACAATATTCAGTATGGCCGAATTTCAATTCAATTGATTGAATATTACTCGGTATTAATCCGCTAATATAATTAAAGTATGTATGGCTAAAATTCAATAAATATTGATAAACTGTGTAGAGAAAAATAAATGTTATTTGATGAAAGTGTATTCAGGTTATTTCAGCAGAAGTAAAGTTATCATATGTATTGGAGATTGTCTGCACTTTTTTGTGTGCGGAGTAACGGTTTGACCAAAGTACGCATTAACTGATTTGGGGCTCACCATGGGATATTTATTGAAGGCCCTGAGTAAAAATGTCATAAAATACCCATTTTTGACGTGTTGGCATAAAATAAAAAGAAAATTTGTTTTTTTTAGTGGAAGATGGTGCGCCACTCGTTAAAATATAAACATATGGTGTTCACGAGATGAAATAAATAGAGGATATTTGTTTGTTTTTGTGGAAGATGAGAATTTATTTCATCGAGTGAACACCATATGTGATATTTTCACGAGTGGCGCAGCCACGAGTGAAAAAATAAACATATGGTGTTCACTCGATGAAATAAATTCCCATCTTCCACTAAATAACAAACAAATTTTCTTTTTATTTTATGCCAACACGTCAAAAATGGGTATTTTATGACATTTTTACTCAGGGCCTTCAATAAATTCCCCATGGTGAGCCCCAAATCAGTTAATGCGTACTTTGGTTACTCCGCACAAAAAAAGTGCAGACAATCTCCAATACATATGATAACTTTACTTCTGCTGAAATAAACTGAATACACTTTCATCAAATAACATTTATTTTTCTCTACACAGCTTATCAATATTTATTGAATTTTAGCCATACATACTTTAATTATAAAAGTGAATTAATACCGAGTAATATTCAATCAAATGAATTGAAAGTCGGCCATATTGGATATTGTCCATGTGAGTTATGTAAACAAATCAGACATTTTAAATAATTTATGGCGAATTTCATCATTGTTCACAACTAGTTAGGCTCAGGAATTCAATATTATGACTGGATTTAACAAGGTAAATAAATTTCACTCGCTGTCACTGTCTGAAATACAGCGGATTCTCTTGTATTTACGTGGTTTTATCTTTTATCTCACTGATATTTCCCTATATTTCATTGGTAGGCATAAAATAAATTCTCATCTTCCACAAAAACAAACAAATATCCTCTATATTATTATCATGAAACTACAACAAATATTTGGGATTTTCTGACAATAAATGTCGTACAGCTCAGCTGAATAATAAAAAAATGAGTATTTTATCAACTTTTATAAAAAAAAAAAAGCTGTTTAGACTGCTGGTAAACTTTATTCCTGGATGGCATAAAAAAGTTCAAACAGAGTAAAAGAAGAGCTAAAAACGTGTCATTGAAAACAAGAAATAGAAAGGAGATCAAGGTTGTTTTCTTGTAAATCTAATTAGCAGCTATATAGCCTATATGTCAAAATATGTTGTCAATCGTATTGGGTGAACACGCGATATCCAGTTCTTCATTGTAAATATCAACCTCAAATAAACTAGACTAAGTAAGATTTTCTGTTTTAATTAACAACACTTCTTTCTGACAGCATCATGCACTTAATATAATAACTGTAATTATTTTAATAAGAATCACATTTCCGCCAATCCTTCTGATGTTTGAGCCTAGAGTCTCATCCATGTTAAAAGCATCTACAGGTAATTATGTTCGTCTCCTATCTTATAAATCTTGCTGGTTTGTGAATTATGGTTCAATGGAATAAAAGGATGTGAATTTTGGACGCTCGGCGTAGGGGTTTTAATAACTAATTCTTTTGAAGAGAAGTTATATTTCCCCGTCATTTTAAGTTTTTACTTTTTTTTGCTATTATCTTTTAAACACGTAGAGGCGAAAGACAACACTTAATTATCACGTTTTGCAACGTTGATTTGAAATAAACCTGCCTCGCTCAAACAATACTAATTTTAAGTCCTTATATTTACTATACGTCAAATATATACCATTTTCGTATAACCAGAAAATTTAACTTTGTGATATGTTGCTTCATTCTAAGAAGAGCAGATCATTTTTGCATCGAAACAGTTTCACAAAATATGGTAATCTTTTTCTGCAAGTCCACATTTGCAACTCACTTTTTACAAGGAATCTTTCATTAGAATACATTCGAAATTGTACTATTCCTCATAACCTTCTCACATGTTCTATTTAAATTGTATTTGCTAGGAATGAATACCTAAAGATTGTATTTATTTTTTCTCCTTGCACAGTTTAATTTTTCATTAACGCATATGATACGTCAGAATAAATGTTTTTGAAACTTTTGTTTGGTTTATTCATTTATAAATTTTCAATATCACTTACCCTTCACAAAACAATTGGGACGGCTTTTTCCAACTGTCTGAATAATCAATAGATTTAAAGGGAACAAATAATCTAGAGTCCCTGAGGTTCGATATTAGCCTAAAATCAATTACAACAGACAGTATATAAAGATAAACGTTTGGCTAGTTAGCATGCCAGTTTAGGTTTGGCAATCTAAAAAGTCTTGGCAAAGATCTAAAAGATATTTTTCTAGAAAAAGGCATTAACAAACTGTGTTAACGTTTGAACTGCGACGGTAAGATTCCGAAAGCTTACTTTCTCAGAATGTTTTAAAACAGTAGGTTTAGAAACCGGATGAGAAGTAGTTCAAAACACACTTTGACTGTCGTATATAAGTACTTTGATTGTTATATATGAGTACTTTGACTGTCATATATGAGTAGTTTGAATGTAATATATGTGTATTTTGACTGTAATATATGAGTACTTTGATTGTAATATAAAAGTACTTTGACTGTTATATATGAGTACTTTGACTGTTATATATAAGTACTTTGACTGTTATATATAAGTACTTTGACTGTTATATATGAGTACTTTGACTGTTATATATAAGTACTTTGACTGTCATATATAAGTACTTTGAGTGTTATATATGAGTACTTTGACTGTAATATATGAGTACTTTGACTAATATATATGAGTACTTTGACTGTAATATATGAGTATTTTGACTGTAATATATGAGTACTTTGACTGTCATATATGAGTACTTTGACTGATATATATAAGTACTTTGACTGTTCTATATGAGTACCTTGACTGTTATATATGAGTACTTTGACTGTCATATATGAATACTTTGACTGTCATATATAAATACTACGACGGTCATATATGAGTATTTTATTGTATTTTACTTTGAGTTAAAGAATTGTTGTATTTGTGTCATTTTGTTTTGAAGTTGAGGAATTTCAATATTGAAACACACTTACTTACTTTCTGTATTGTTACTGTGCACCATTTAATACAACAAGCTAAACGCTCAAAATGATTTTGCTTTTCATTTGTATTTATTCTGGTGGATAGAAGCTTCTTAAATATAAATTTCATTTTCGATCAGTTTCGTAAGTGGTTAGTAAATGAAAGACATAATTGTACCTAATTTAATTCAACAGCGACATATTGAGAGAGGTTCATCGTGATAATTCTAGAATACGAGTGAAGAATACAGCTTTTTCTTCCGTTCAACAGAGTTTAGAGTTTGCTGATTAATGCAGGTTTATACACCCATGCGTATATATATATATATATATATATATATATATATATATATATATATATTAGTAACAATTCAGTTTACATTAGGACGATTATGTCACAGAATGTCCTTTATATACCTCGCTAAGTGAGGAGGTGCATTATCTTGCTTGAATATTCTAGAGTTCCGTTGACTTAGAAAAGGTACATATATTTACAATATCTCTACGAATTAAGGGTTCCTTGTACTATGACAAGTTCGGTCTTGCCATCATGTTAAAATTCCATCCCACAACATGACGTTATATCCAACTTATCGTGACCGACTTTTTCCTCGTTTAGCCTTCCACCCCTTTTTCTCCAAACACGAATCCTGACATTGGTGCGGCTGTTTCGTATAAAGGACCCTGCGTTGTGTGACAGTCTTAAAACCTATAAAATGCACTGAGCACATGACACATATACGTTCCGTATTTTTAACGAAACGGACATTATTTGTGTGTTGATTTATCTTTGTAAAGATTTAAATGTCCCCTTGCTAAATAATAAAAAAAAAACAATCCAAATAACGGAATCAATTAAATAACAGGCATACATGAGTATTTTGTTTGATTTCGTTAACACAAAGCCTGCTTTTGTATTAAAGTGTGTGATAAGGTTGATACTTTTTGTGAAAATAATACATAAGTAACGCTTGCTATATTATCATTCCCATTAAATTCCAGAAATTTACCCTATCAATGAAGCATAATTGTCGTATTGTTCTCCACTGTAAGAAAAGAAAACAACAACATAGTGCGTAAGTTCTTAATAAAATGACATTAAAGCAAGAAGACAACTATCAACATCGTAAAATATGTAACAATTACACGTGATAACATAATTCAATTATTGGGCATGACACATTGGATGCTTTTTAAGCAGCCAACTTGTTATTTTATCATCCTAAAAATATCGAAGAAAACATATATTCTCAAACCACAACTGTTTCTTCTTCCTAAATGTTTTAACTATAGAAAAACAAAAGCGGAAGAAAATAACGGAAGTATTTATCTCCGAAAATCGGAAATTAAAATCGTAACAAAAAAACTTACGAATTTATTCCAGTGTTGAAGAGCCAGGCTGTGTTTTAAAATATTTATCCGAACGAGTAAGTGCGTCTAGATCATTCTTTCAAATCATTCTTTCAAATTAAGCTGTTGTATTAAACTTATATTAGCTCGTATATCACGTTTTCTCTAGAATTTATATTAGCTTTAGATGATTGATTTCTTCCGAAGTTTTATCAGCCAAGGAAGCGAAATTTGTTGAATCTATTTGTTTTCTTTTTCATTCCTATAATAAGACGAGGAATGCCAAATAAAGAAGGTTAACAAGGAATAGTCCTCTCAACATCTCGATACTGGCTATGTTTTCGCCTGTTGTCTTTTAAAGTGACAGTATGTTCAAATATAGCATTACAATTGGTTTCATTTGATCTGAAATGGGTTGCTTCAGTGCTGATGAAATCTCCCTTTGCACAAACATTTCTTGCCGACTATCAAATATATTTTCTATATCTGTTTTACTTAGTGGGAGTAAATCTGTTTTCTCAATGAATATTAACAAGATATATATATATTTATATAAGACGGTTAGGGCAGTCACATTAATTTAGTTACACGTGACATTCAGGAACACAGACCACTTAAATAACTGAACAAGAAATATCTTTTAATATCTCAGTATGACATTGATTTTATATGTTCTTCTTTCAAGTATTTTCTTCACAGAAAAGCCTCTCTTTTATTTTTGCAAAATCATTACTGCTCTATATATCTTACATGTTCATTGAATTTAAAAGCAATGTTAGAAATTATTCCGCCGTTAAGTCATCTTCTTAGTAAAGTAAGAACTTCATGTAAATGTGATCATAGGACTTTGAATAAGATGTTCAGCGCAGTTCGATGTATAAAGTTACATGTAACGTCATAACATTAAATCGTCTTTTTGACAGGAGACAATACGTTTGGTCTCCTTTATGGCTAGAAATAGAACGATCTTCGTGGCCTTGTGGTAAAACAATAGTGTAAAATGCATTTCAGGATCACTCACAGTAAAACAACACAGCCTCACTACACAGCCAAAAAGTAAAAATTCATGTCCTGTTCGGTGCTTGTTTCTGACGAAGCCGGTTGGTGTGCTGCCACCCAGTTAAATAATAATTGCCAGTACAGAATATGAAACTGGGTAATAAATGTGTGTGAGAGAATAGGGGGCCCTGGAGTCTTGCCCTTTAAATAAGCATGACACTGTTACAGCACGGGTACCACTGCCATCAGGTATGTAAAGTGATGGTGTAAATAATCAGAACAAGAGCATCTTCCAGGTTGTTCATTATTTAACACCAAGAACTCTCGGCTCTTTGCCGTTATTACTGAAAACAGGGGTTTGTATGTTGTCGTCTTGAACTATCAGCAACTACGATTCCATAAAATGAATATCCATCCAGATCAATTCTCTTAAAACATATATTATTCACTTGTTATGGACAAAGGAACAGTCCTGTCATAATTTGGTTCTCTAACTTTCTACTACTTTTCTAAGACTTTAGCATAAAGAGGCAGTCCAGAAACAATGTAAATGAAATTCTTTCCTTAACGTGTAAGATAAAGGCACAAAAATGTATAGAAGAAGACTTCATTGAAGCTGACTTTAGAATCAATATTTACACGCCATCTTATTACGTTATGTCTCTCGCATTCTATTTAATTCGTATTTGTATATTTTACTGCTAAAGTATTATTTTGCGATTTAGCATCTTGTAACTTAGAAACATAAATACACAAAAACATGTATATATTTAGGGTAAAAAGGCAAGAAATGTATTGATTTGTGCTATTCTGGTAGGTATCATCTCTCAGTAGACACTCCTTAAATGTCGTCTGTGCCAAGTTCTGGGCCGGTTTCAAAGAAGAATATATGAATAGTGGTATATAAATCTTTTAAGGTCTAGCATTGCTGAAATCACTGTTTTGAGTTACATTTTACAAGGATTTTTTTTCATTCCAGCAAAGAAAAGTGAAAAAACTACTGTAATTAATTGTGTTATAGAGTTTTCCGAGATAACACTACTCTCGTAATGTCGAAACACTTACTATGCCCGAACAATGTTCTTGAGAAATCTGCTATTTTTTAAACAGAAAGTTGTAACAAAACCGTAACATTTATTGAAGCAGCTTGCTTTAAGTAGTAGCTTTGAGAAATAATTTGTAAATATTTATCAGAGTTTCGTTTGGTTTCAGTGTTTTAAAGAAAAAAGAAACAGACACAAAAACATTTGTTAAGTGGCAATAATTTGCAGCAACAGAAAAGAAAACGCCACATTACACTCGATGAAAATAAGCTCATTCATGTCTATACTAGTAACTATCCGAGGGGAATAAAATAAATTACAGCAAGCACCTGGCCGTCTTCTGATGTTTGTTATAGATGTCTATTCTTAACAACTTATCAGATGAATTTCGAACTGTTTATAAATACAAGCACATATAACGAGTTTTATTAAGGATTTCGATCACTGTTTATGTATGCTACGTGCAGTGTAATCTGTGACGAATATGATTTATATCAACAAATTTATAACATGTTGATGCTTCTCAACCACCTAGTTTTCTGACAAATGGCATCAGAAGCCTAATATATTACACACTGACGAAGACTATCATAAAAGTACATAAGTTACTCTCCGTAGGCATGTACTGTTATATTGATTTAGAGATACGGAATGAATGAACATGGTGACGAAAATATTAAAGTAAATAGGCCTGTTTAATTTGTTTTACATGCAGTATCTATCAAATGTCAAAAGCTACTAGAAATATCCCAAACATACATCTTCTCAATATTTTACAAGATTTTCTCAATTAACTGTGATGTTTATAACAGAAAAAACTGAGTTATTTGGGATCCCAGTTAAATATAGATTTTTCACATGCGTTCAAATGGTTAAAGATAGAAACTGATTTACCTTCAACAACTTCAAAGTTAGGCACTGAATGGCTGATTGAAAGGTCACGAGAAGGTGACATTCTTTTGGTGACGTTCAGATCCTTATAGCAGAGCGTTTTTAGGAGCTGATTTTAATTAGATTAATAAACGTCAGCAGGATGGGAAAATATTGAATGTATCAACGGTTACGAATGTAAACAATGTGTTCAGATGAATTTTTAAACGATAACTTTTTCCCATTCTTTTATATTTATTCCTATATTTATAAAAATGAAAATGTATCTTACTGAATATAAAACTGGATTTTAAAAGAACAAGTCATATTCATTTGTGACTCAGCAAAAGAACTTTCGTGTTTCCAAACTGTAAGAATGACGTTTGGTTTCATAAATTCATTGTACTCATAAAATTTGGCTCGCGCAAATAACCGTGATGGTTTAGTTTGGTTTGGTTTGTTTGGGCTAAACGTCGATTTCAACATCATATTGGTCATACCTATCTGTCTATCTGTATATTCTGCATAACACCCTTATCGGACTTTTGTGCAGGTATCTCGACAGTCAGTCCACCTAACCGGTATTACTGGATATTTAACCAGTAATGACTAATTTCTCTGCAAGTGACTGACTTCTTACCCAGCATGAGTTGGTCTGAATTAGAGGTGAAAGACGAATGACCATGGGACACAATATCCGAGATAGAGTGTATAACCGAATAAAATGTAATTACAAATGGCATACACTCGTTGGAAAAGTGGTCTTAGACTAGTATTAACGCGTTGGGCGTCAAACCAGGGATGCAGGTTCGAACAATGATTATGCCGATTTACAATGTCTGCCTTCAAACATAGTACTGGTTTATTTATTAACTAGGACGTTGGAAGATTCTGTATCGGTGCTTTACATCTTGCCGTTGAGGAACCCGTCAGAAAGTCTATTTGTAAAATGAGTTATTTTACTGGAATTATCCACACATCAAGATCTAAAAGCCTACGAAATTTAAGTTTTAAGATAAACGGTAACCTCAAACCGTGACCTTTGACCTTTTATCTCCAAATATGTGTACGAGTCATATATCAAAATCAAGAAACAAATAAGCGAAAGTTTCTAGAGTGAATGGCTGTTATTATGAAGTAAAAAAACACTTTTATATTCAAGTTAATAAAAATAACGAGTTGTCTTCTCATCGAAATTTCAAAAAGACTTGATAGTGTTACGTTTCATACCATTTTATCTGTTAGTACTAAGCAATTTATCAAACTAGATTTTCAAACAATTAAAGGGCAAAAACTCATCAAGAATATCCTTGGAAATCTATTTTGTGAATTACTGAAGTATGCCAATCTGTATATATAATATGATTCATGAAATCCACATATCTGTTACGGACAGATGACAAATAAGTGGAATGTGGACATTGAAGGTAATAACTTGAGGTCTTCCCGGTGATATTTACAAAAGTTGCACACGTACAACCGCCTTCACTGTCGGATAACCACGTCCAAGAATTCCGTTACTCTCCAAACATACAATGTAGTGATGACAAAATAAGGTGCCTTTTGAATCAACGATGCACCGCGTTTTTCATTCAACTTCTATGAGATTCCACCTTAGTAACTTACAGACGGTTTTGAGCAAACGAACATGTGGATTTTCAAATAAATATTCAATTGGCAATAATTATCGGCTAACTGAGAATATTAATAGAATTTACTAGAATAATGTTCTGTAAAATTATTGCATGGGCAAACATATGTGCGAACGCCGGCGCAAAAATCACTCTTCCTTCGGCTGGGGATAATTACCCCGACAGACTTCTCTGAAGAGTAAGTTACAGCAGTTCTCGGAGAGGAAAGTAGCACATAAAGATAGTAAAGTTGTGTTGTCTTTGGTTTCTTAGGATGCCCACAGTTGACACACTTGAGTACTAACTGACGATCCAGCTAACCTTTTAGAGGGAAAGTAAATTTATCGCATCGTCACTCTTTCGTACACAATAAATTTTAGACTATGGAGTTTCCTCTGTGAATTTTTACACCCAAAAATATGTCATCTAGCTTCAGTATGAAATTTATATACGTCTGCAAAGTCATAAAACATTACACATTAACAATATTCAGTTCGAAATGAACGATTTCGTCTCCGACGGAACATAAAATTTATGATAAACAACTGTAACCTTTCCTTCAATTGCTTTTTTAATTGGATACCTTTTCTTCGTAGATTTTAAAGAAATTCATTATTATAATCTAATCTTCACACGATGCACAACATTAATTACATTTAAACTGTAAACTTCGCTGAAATATGAAGAATATACCTACCTGGATGATTTTTTTTTTGTAAATATCTGCCAATTTTTAGTGCATCGAACCTTTTTGCCTCGCCTAAAATTTTATCGAACCAATTACGTTCGACCCGTAGTCTTAAGAACAAACGGTACTAAAGTTAGTTAGTTGATCTTAGGCACAAAAAAATAACAGAATAATACGAACATGTTTACACAGAAATCTTCACTATATGAAAGAAAACAAAATGCTTTAATGTTTACTGGTTCATGATCTTCACGCACTGTAAACAAGGTAAGATGGAAAGACAGTAAGTATTGAAGGTATAATTATACCTTTCAAAGTTAAAGCAGATCATATGTTTGTAAAAACTTGTAAAAACACCTTCCTCAAAATACTGAAACGTGTAAGTTACTTGAAAATCTTAAAGGTTCATCTCGTTAAATTTACAAGAACAGGTATACTCTGCTTGGTTTTCAAAGCAATTACTAAGCCCAAAGATTTCTCCTAGTACGTAATGGTTCAAAGTTACGTTTTCTTAAGTTATGTGCGTGGAAGGGTTTCAGTATTAATTATTAAAGACGTTTTAGTTGTACAATATTTCCTTATGAATACTAACATTTGCTTTTCGAAAACTGGTTTTGTTCTTTATAATTGTCTTTTTTTTTTCTTAAAAGCAATCTGCCCTGTGAAACTTTTGGAAATTTCATATTGAAATTATGCGTCGTTTACTTTACAGTCTAATTTCAAACGGTTTATTTTAGAAATAGTCGATACTGTGGTCATCTTTGAAAATAATTTTAGATGATTGACTCTCCTTATACGTCTTTCATTTTCCTTGATGTTATGAGTAATTGCACTCATGTGAAAGATTTTTTTATATAAATTTCAGCATTTTAATCGAACACTACGAGTAGACTCGAAGCAGTTCAAAAAATAGTTTTTCATCGCAGTATAAGGGTAAATTTACATGTGGAAGGGTACTTTGAAACTAAGTGGAAATAAACGACGCAGTTAAAATACATTTCAGCTACATCCCCCCCCTCTCTCTCTCTCTCTCTCTCTCTCTTTACAGTGTTCGGTTTAATTTCCCTGGTTCAAGATTAATGTGTCTTCCTTTAAATGAATTTAATTTTCAGACGAAGTAGACTAATTTTATCTCTAAATCATTGTTCTGCATTTATATTCAATTAAGTGCAGTTTCTAAGAGACAAAAGTCTTTCTAAATTCTCAGCAGTGGCCAGCCTTTTGGGAAATTAAGTATTTATGTGACATAAGATCGACAAAATTTTGACAAAAAGATGCATGTGTCAAAAAGCACAGTATGAACTGTTTTCACTGTATTCAAAATAAAGAAATGAGACTCTATAAAATTATAGATTAAGAAATATATATAAACTTGAAATAAACAACAACAACAACTAATAAATAACTTCTAGAACAGACGTGAAAACACTCAGAAGCAGAGTTTATATTTCCAATGACAACATGCTGCAGGTGCCACTTGTTGTCTACAGCTTCTGGAGGTTTTATTAATAAATTTTAAACAGCGAAATTAAGCAGAACGCTGGGAAAAGAGTGAGAAGTTGTAACTGGGTGTGTTTTAACTGCCTCATTTAATTCTACTTTGTTTCAAGGTACCGTTTCACATGTAGATTTACCATAATACTGCAATGAAAGACTATCTATTTGAACTCCTTCGAGACTTCTCGTAGTGTTCGATCTAAATGCTGAAATCTATATAAAAACAAGCGCTACGTTTGAATGAACGTCATGCCTCCAGGGGCGTTGACCTTTGATCCCTTGACCTTTAAATGCGTCTGGCGGGTAGAGCTCATCAAGGTGCATCCACCTAAAAAGTAAAGGTTTGTGATAAACAAATAAACAGACAAACACAGACAGACAAACAGACCGTCTACAAACAATATGCTCCCTGCGAGTGCATAAAAATCTCTTACATGAGTGCAATTACTCTTAACATCAAGGCAAATGAAAGGCATTTAAAGAAATAAAATCATCTAAAATAATGTTCAAAGCGGACCACAATATCGATAATTTCAAAAATATAGCATTTGAAGTAAGACCGTTAAGTCTACGACGCGTAATTTCGATAAGGAATTTCCTAAATTTCT
This sequence comes from Cyclina sinensis, assembly GCA_012932295.1. NCBI lineage: Eukaryota > Metazoa > Mollusca > Bivalvia > Venerida > Veneridae > Cyclina > Cyclina sinensis. The sequence goes on along the minus strand of JAAONU010000001.1, from coordinate 41,800,564 downwards.
CAGGGAAGATTTTTTTTAAAGAAAAAAATTACAATAAAGGATCATGCTGGCTTTCGAGACACAAATGAAAATACTGAACAAATAAAACGTCTTTAAAATGATAACTGACATCCTTCCACACGCATAATTAAGAAAATGTAATTTTGAACAATCACGTAAGAGAAATCTTTGTGGTTAGTAATAAGAAATAAGTGCTTTGAAAAGCAAGTATGGTATGCCTGTTTTTGTAAATTGAATGAGGTTTATCTTTAAAATTTTCAGCAATTTACACGTTTCAGGTGTTGAGAAAGATGGTTTTTATAAGTTTTTTACAGACATATGATACGCATTTACTTAAAAAATATAATTGTACCTTCAATACGTACTGCCTCTCCGTTTTACCTTTTTAAGTCATATACACACTTATACTAGTGTTTGGAGATCATAAACCAATAAATATTAGAACATTTTGTTTTCTTTCATTTAGTGAAGACTTCTGTGATTTCTTGTTATTCTGTTAGTTGTTTGTGCATAAGATCAAATTACTAATTCGTCCTCTTTACAATGAATTTAAATATGCATCTCAATTTAAATAAACAGTTTATTTTGTATGAAAGCACTTGAACAAGCTGAAATTTCGTTCAAACTTAAAATGGATCAAATGGCGTAACCGGCCCTGGATAAGCTTAATAGGATTGGACATAAGACAAACAACAACACAACGCATCTCCGTATCTCTTACTTAATATACAGTACTTTTCTACAGGTGAGTAACTTCTCTATTGTTGTGATTGTCATCGTCAGTTTGTAACATACTAAGCTTCTTTTGCCTAACAATACACAGACATCAGAACACAACAGACAACTAGGTGGTTGAATAGCTTCAACGTGTTATAATTGTCTTAATAAAAATACTTAGTCCTGACAGATTACACAGCAAGAAGCATGCATTAACAGACAGTGATCAAAATCTTAAACAAAACTTGTTAGAAGTGCGTGTATTTATAGACAGTTTGAAATTAATCTGATACGTTGTTAAGAATTAGAAAGCTTTTTATCAGGATCAGAAGACAGCCATACGTTTGCTGTAATTATATTCATCTCGAATAGATACTATAAAGATAGACATGAATGAATTCATTTTCATCAGGTATAATGGAGTGTTTTCTTTTCTGTTCATGCCACTTAAGAACTGTTTATGTTTCTGTGTTTTCTTTAACGCTTTACCTACAAACGAAACTCTGATTAATATTTACAAATTATTGCTAAAACATTCAACAAGCCACTTGAATAAATGTTACGGTTTTCTTTCAATTTTCTATTTAAAACAGCAAATTTCACAAGAACATTGTTCGGGCATAGTACTTGCTTCGGCATTACGGTGTTGCTTTCTTAGACAACTCTATATAATATATTATAACACAATCGATTACGATAGTCTTTTTCACATTTATTGGCTGAAATAAAAAAGCAAAATATTTGAAAATCCGATTTTCCACTCGGCCAGTCATTAAGTAGATATCATTAGAAGAAAAAAAAGTGGAGCTATTGTAATTACCCCCTCGTCGGCGTCGGCGTTGGTTTACGTTTTTGTTAAGGTCCGTTTCTCAGAAACTATCAAAGCTATTACTTCAAATTAAGAATACATGCTCACTATCAAAATGCGACACAATTTCTCAAGGGCAGGTAACCCTCAAATTTATTTTTGCAAAGTAAAGTCCCTTTTTAAACTTAAAATTTCTTTGTTAACCTTTTGTTAATGCCCAATTCTCAAAAAGTGTCAACGATGATCCATTCAACCTTGGAATACTTGATCACCAGCAAGACTCCTGTGAAGATAGTTGGTACCCATGTCCCTGGGGTCAAATAAACTTGTTACTAATATGGGATGGGTAAGTATTTCTCCCCTCCTCCCACTCAACCTCTGCATGGGGACCCCCCTTACCCCCCAACCCACCCCCTTCCCATGTTCCAACTCCCAAATATTTTTTTCTTTATTATTTTTTAAAAATTATGTAGATACTTGACTCCCCCGTGTTGGGACCCCGACCCCCATGTTACCCCCCTAAAAATTCTTCTTTTAAAATATGAAGGTATGAAGTAACTTGACTCCTCCCCCCCCCCGCCAAACCCCCCCCCCCCCCCCTAAATAAGAAGAAAAAAAACATCTTTTTTTAACTATTTTGGAAAAGAACTTCTCAAACATTGAAATATACTTCTAACTTACAAGAGATGGGTCAGTACTCCACTCCCCCCCCCACACACACACCCTTCCCTCCGAACCACTATACCCCCCACCACCACCATTTTTTTATTTATTTACATGGGATGGGTAGGTACTTCCCCCACCGCCTGCATAGGATGCTCCCCCCCCCCTCCCCCGTCCCAATCTTTTTCTTTTTTCTCTTTTTTTTCTTTTTTTAAGTACATAGTACTTGATTCCCCATCCACACTAAACACCCCCCCCCCCCTCGGAAAAAAGAGCATCTTGTTTGACTTGACTTATTGTCTATTATCCAGAACTGAGAAAAGTGAAGCGTGCTGTCTGTGGACAGGTCTTGTTATAGCCACTATTCATAGATGAATCTTATCAGTCTACTTCGAAACCTGCCCACAAATGGCAAAGGCGACATTTAAAGTCTTTTTTTTGAAAGACTCTACCCAGCAGAATAGCACAAATCAATACATTTCTTGCCTTTTCTCCCGTAAAATATACGTTTGTGTGCATTTAAGTTTAAAGTTACACGTTGCTAAATCGAAAAACAATAGTGTAGCAGTAAAATATACAAAAGCGGTGCAAAGAGACAACGTATTAAGATGGTGTTCAAATATTGATTCTTGAGTCAGCTTCAATTAACTCTTCTACTAGATATTTTTGTTAACATGCCTGTATGTTACTGGTTTAGAGAAGAATTTTATTCATATTGATTCTGAACTTTCTTTTTTTCGTAAAAGTCTCAGAGAAGTTGTCGAACGTTAGAGCCCCAAATTATGATAGGACCTTTCCATAGTCCTTTAAAAATGAATATATGTTTTAAGCCCCGGACGGTACCTGAATTGTCGACCTCACTACGACGCCTTTAAAACAAAGATCACGGAGATCGTTGTATTTCTAACGATACAGAGGACACAATAATTGTCTCCTGTCAAAAAACGATGTATTGTTATTAACATTACGTGTAAATATACAATAATCCAAGATTTAACGAAGCAAAAACTTAAATGATAAACGAAACGTCAAAATACATTTCCTTTCTGACCGTATCTTGTCTGTTTTACTCAGTGGAAATGAAACTATTTTTTCTAAATAATGTTTACTAGTAATTTATATTTGAATTAGACGGTTAGCGTAGCTACATTTATTTAGTTGCATGTAACATTCAGGAACACTGACCACTTATATAACTAAACAAGAAATATCTTTTGATGTCCCAGTATCACATTGATTTTACTGATCGTTTAAAAATAAATGTACTGATAGGATAATAATCGATTCTTGTTCTATTTCCTGTTAAAAATAATGAAATAATAAAAAAAACAAAGTTGACATAATTTATGTTCTTCTTTCATTATATATATAAGTCTGTTCTTCATGAAAAAGACTCTCATATGTTTGCAATATCAAGGAAAACAAGTACTGCTCTATATCTCTAACATGTCCATTTATTTAAAAAGCAGTTAGGAAATATCTTGGTTCGGTCATTCCGCCGGTAAGACATCTTTCTTAGTAAAATAAGAACTACTTGTATATGTTATCCTTGGACTTTAAATAAGATGATTGGTGCAGTTTTATGTATATTTCTAAGATAAATTGCATTTTACGATTAGCCTTGAGGAATTTAAAGATAAATAGATAAAAAGGAACCTCATGACGATAACGCCTATTTGAATATTTCACTTTTTCGCCGTTTACCCAAAGGAATCGCATTTGTCTTCTTAAACATTCAATAAATGAGCAGTACTATTGAATTTGGTTGTCAGTTAATTTCAATTTGAAGGAGGAAGTAAACCAAAATGCACGTTCTGAAACAAGCTGAAGCAGGAATTTGCCTTAGTTTGCACATCGATTAACTAAAATGATGCCGGAACGAAAACAATGGCATGAATGTCAAAATGCTGTTTGTTAGTCAAACATAATTAAAAAAATGTATAGCTGAATTCTGTAATTATATGCTTTAATGCGGAATAGTTTGTAGAATTTAAAATAAGAATGTAAACTTTACCCATTTATTGCCTAGCGTCTACATAATTTCACTGTTTGCATAAATGACTTTCTTCCCTAAATAGAATAAAATTAATTATTCATACCAGAAAACCCTTTATTGAAAACGGACGCAACGAACAAGGATGACATAGTCCATTAGGCATACATGGGTTAAAATCATAAATGCGACTTGGTTGGTATTTTTGAACTACGTAATAAAGAAAACAACAACAAGAACAACAAAATGTAATATTGTATGAAATCTGTACTGAATTAATTAGTTGAGAAATATAACATCATACGCAAACTGTCTCAGCCAGTACAAAATCTCGAAGGACCTTATTTTGAACACAGTATGTTAACTAGTTTATATGATGATTTTTCTTTTCTTTTCTTTTTTGGCACAAAATTATCAATATTTATGATTTCTAATTTAATTTTCTCCTAAAATATACATTATCTTTTTTAAGTATTTTTATTCAAACGTCAATGGAAAATATTTGATCGAAAACACAAAACACAGCATAAATGCATAGTTTCATTTCATACAAAGGTCAGTTGTTTAAAAAAGAAATCGATCAATAGAATGATCTGTTAATTCATATCAATGGCTATAAATAGTTGATTTATTTTCTTAGCACTTTCTGATATACATTGAGATATACAAAATAAACTGCGTTCATAAAAATTTATATTCTAAATTCAAATCCTACAAACTATTCTGCATTAAAGCATATAATTACAAAATTCAGCTAGACGCTTTTCTGTAATTATGTATGACTAACAAACAGCATTCATGCCATTGTTTTTGTTACGGCATTATTTTAGTTAATCGATGTTCAAACTAAGGCAAATTCCCGCTTCAGCTTGTTTCAGAACGTACATTTTGATTGTAATTCTTCTTTCAAATTGAAATTAACTGACAACCAAATACAATCTTACTGCTCATTTATTTTGCGGATAAATTTACTTTTTTGATTGTTTAACAAGACAGATGCAAATCCGCTGTGTAAACGGCGAACATGCATTATCGTCATGAAGTTTCTTTTTATCTATTTATCTTTATACATCTCAAGGCTAATCGTAAAAAAGCAATTTATCTTAGAAATATACATTCAACTGCACCGATCATCTTATTTAAAGTCCAAGGATCCGATTTACAAGTAGTTCTTCGTGACTAAGAAAGATGTGTTACTGGCGAATAACCGAACCAAGCTCATTACTAACTTAGATTTTTAAATGAATGAACATGTGGCGGCATGGCCGAGTGGTTAACTTGTCGGACTAGTAGTCAAGGGATTGCTAGCCGCATGGGTTCAAACCCAGTCAGGGGCAAGCCGTTGTTTCCTTGAGCAAGAAACTTTACACTCGTTGCTTAGTACTGGTTAGGTTCCAGGAACGGATTCGAGAGTGTGTCTATAAGCTAAAAGCTTCCTACACAATCGAACTGAAATAAATTTGGTATAAACTAAGCGGGCATAGATTTTCAGACCTCTTTTTCATTACCAAGAATTTATGTTTGTTAAGCCGGCTTAACAAGTCTTGATACCAATTAAGCTTTTAAAAAGTTTCTGTACAGTTCTTCATTTTTGATACTATTTGTTAAGCCAGGATAACTTTCCAGACCTCTTGTTTTTTTTCACCATGGTTTTATATTTGTTAAGCCGGCTTAACAATTTCTAATTCCAAACCTTTTCAAAAGAGTCTGTACTTTTCTTCACTTTTGCTACTTTTTAAGCCGGCATAACCTTTTAGACAAATTGTTCATTACCATGATTTTATATTTGTTAAGCCGTGTTAACAATTTCTAATATCAAACCTTTTTAAAAAGTCTCTGTACAGTTCATCTGGAGATGCAAAATTCTTAGTTAATCGATGTTCAAACTAAGGCAAATTCCTGCTTCAGCTTGTTTCAAAACGTACGTGCTTTCTACAAGATTTTGGTTGTAATTTTTCGTTCAAATTTAAACTAACTGCCCACCAAATACAATTATTCTACTTATTTGTTTTGCCGATATATTTACTTTTTTGATTGTTTAACGAGACAAATGCGACTCCTTTGGGCGAAAATAGTGAAATATTAAAAGAATATCATGCATTATCGCCATGAAGTTCATTCTTATCTATTTATCTTCATATCCTTCAAGGCTAATCGTAAAAGTTAATAGCTACAGTTAGAAACGGCATAAGCAGTTTCTCTGTGTTGAAGAAAAATCTAAGTATACGTGATTCTTTATAAATTCCGTTTGAAAGCTGTTTATCAAGCATAATATGGCAAATAGAACAGCTATTTCCTATTTCAATGTCCTTACCAACGTCACCAAACGTTTAACTCCAGCTATAAGAAAAACATGTAGCTAAGTTACCCCAGCTCTAGGTTTAGACTACAATAGAGACAGCATTCTAACAAAAATGAATTGTAAGACCAGTATTTTTTTCTTACAAAGTTTGATTTTTTGTTGCAGTATGTATTTTTTCTTCATATAAGAATCGAGGAATAAATATCAGAAACAAGGTGTACAAGGCAGTTTGAGTTATGTCCTGTGCCTTAAATCTTAAATCAGAGACTTTTTCCAGAAACATACGTGTGTAAGGATACAATCAGATTAATTTTAATGCGTTGCAATTGTATTTATTGTTGCTCTTCAAAACATTAACTGTTCTTCAAATTGTAAGACCGTCCATGGAAATAGCCTCGCTTATCTATGTGGAAATGTATTATAGCGCAAATTGTTTAAGTCACTTTTCGACTCAGTGAATTTCCCTCAGAATTTAATTCCTAGTTTGAAAATTTTCCTTTTTCGCTATCTAACGCTTATCTTCAACTGTTTTATTGTGTCGACAGTTTATTACATTGTTAACCTTTCAGATACTTCTAAATCAAGACTGGCATGTCTGGTGTACATCTGATTTATAATGATTGAACTTTTGCATTCTTCAGACAAATGATTTTTCATCTTGAGTTATACTTTAACTATTCCTTGCCATTAAAATGTATGACCTATAATGCTTTACCTCCTTCAGTTATTTGTGCAAGTAAGAGACCTGGCTATTTGAACATCACTCAAGTCAATTTTTTCAAAATCTTTGTTTTTTTATTCTTCATTTTTTATGCCCCTACTTTCTATCGAAGAAGTTGGGACATAATGCTTCAATTTATACTTGGTAGAAGAGTAAATAAGTTGGACGTTGTTTGGTAGGAGACTCCTATTGTTTTTAGGCTCACTAGTTCAAGCTTACTTATTACTAAAGAGCATCTGAATCCAGGTTTACTGACAATTAGGGATGATGAGTATATGATTCACGTGTCAAGAAAAATACTAGTTCTAAAGAACAGTGTACAGGGTAATGAATCGATCATTGACTGTCGATGTTTGCAAAAGGAAATCCCGTCCGTAGCTGTCCTAGCAGTTTTAAATATGTGCAGATTATGTCGTCCATTTCCGTAAAGAAAAGAAATTTTATTTAAGATTTTTTAGTATATATATAAAGCATTTGCAACAGAAGCACTGTATGTCTTCACTGGCGATGATCAAAGCTGTCCTACTGAAGATCGTATTCGGAAAGTGAAACTGCATGAAAGCGTATAACGATTTGACTGATGTTACCTAGACAAGACAGGAGAAAATAGAAAAAAAATGTAACATATTATTAGAGAATATCATTCAAGAAGAACTTGGGAACATAAACAATTAAAAATGATCTAAAACTGCAATAAGAAACGTTCAGTTGTTACGTCTAATAAAAATAAAAGAAGTGTCAATACGCTTGTCAAAATTGTGACCGTGGTACCCTTCCATGTTTGCGTTCTTGCAGTTTTGAGGAATTCCTTATTCTTCTTCCAAAGTCTCTAGTTTAGTTTTTCTATCTCTTAAACTTCCAATTAAATCAACTCATTCGGAGTTTTATTGCACAAGCATAAAAAGGAAATTTAAACACAAAGTTTACGAGCTCTTTTTTTGGTGTTAGCTTTGTTCAAAAACTTTCCTCCGTGTTGCTTGTTCCTGGTTGATGTAATAGCAAGGATATTAATTTAACAATTTTTATAATTATACAATGTATTGATTTAAACAGAGAAAATGATAGTCAACACAGGTCAGTCACTCGTACTTTGTTATCCTTGAACCTACGAGCGAACTAAAACAAATAAATAATGATTCAAGTTTGATTACATTTAGAAAACTTTTGTGTGTTTGCATTAGTTTATATTTTGTCAATTTCGAGAATGTGTATATCTCTGTTTTGACTCTGACATCAGTTAGGAAGAGACCATATTTTATGTGAATGTACACTGCAGTAGGTAAAATAATTACAAGTACGAATATTTACAGAAATGATATGTAAGATAAACCGAACAAGAGGGCCATGATGGGACTAAATCGCTCACCTGAGTTTCATTGCTCATGTTACAAGTACCATTACTGGTTGTTATGGGTGTTCGTTGTTTGCAGATTTGAATAAGTTTGCAATAAATTTGAAGACTCTGGGTGTAATGGTACTCAATTTTTTTAGCAGAAATAGTTTTATTCTACAGGTCCCAGTGAACTTGACCTTTGACCTACAGATCCCAAAAACAAAGGGTTCTTATAATATAACTACCTTATGAAGTTTGAAGGTTCTGGATATAATGGTACTCCAGTTCCTGAGCAGAAATAGTTTTCACTCTACAGGTCCCTATGACCTTGACCTTTGACCTACTGACCCCAAAAATGATAGGGTTCTTTTTCTGCGTAAAGACAATCATCCTATGAAGTTTGAAGGCTCTAGGTAAAATGGTACTCCAGTTACTGAGCAGAAACAGTTTTCACTCTACAGGTCCCTGTGACCTTGACCTTTGACATACTAGCCCCAAAAACAAAATGATTCTTCTATTTAGTTAAAGCAATCATCCTATGAAGTTTCAAGGCTCTGGGTGAAATGTACTCCTGTTATTGAGTGGAAATGGTTTTCAATCTAGAGGTCCCTCTGATCTTTGACCTATTGATCCAAAAAACAAAAGGTTTTTTTCTACTCAATAAGGGAAATAACTCTGTGATGTTTGAAGGCCTTGGGTCAACTGGTACTCAAGTTATTGAAAGGAAACGAAGTGTGACAGACAGACAGCAAAACAGAAACCCATGGACAGGGCAAAGAACAATATGCCTTTATCAGAAGGGCGGGGTTGGAGGACATAACAATGAACAATTGAAGGTCTAGCCCTTGGTGTTTCAGAGCTGCAGATTTTTAAAGTTTTCCCTATATAAGTTCTTGTGTAAAATCAAATGACTCCCCGCCCCCGGGTGGGGCCAGTTTTGACCCCAGGGTCATGATTTGAACAAACTTGGTAAAGGTCCACTAGACAATGCTGCACACCAAATATCTAAACTCTATGCCTTGTGGTTTCTGACAAGTATTTTTTATATTTTTCATATATAACTCTATGTAAAACATGTGACCCCTGGGGGGTCTTTTTTTGACCCAGGGGCTATGATTTGAACAAAATTGGTAGAGGTCTTGTAGACAATGCTACATACAAAACATCTAAGCTCTATGCCTTTTGGTTTCTGATGTGAAGATTTTTAAAGTTTTTTTCCTATATAACTCTTTGTAAACAAGTGACCCGCGGGGCATGGCCTATTTTAACCCATGAGCTATGATTTGAACAGACTTAGTAGATGTCCACTAGACAATGCTACACATCAAATATCTAAATTCTTGGCCTTACGGTTTCTGACAAGAAGATTTGTTATAGTTTTCCCATATAACTCTATGTAAAACATGTGACCCCTGGGGCGGGGCCATTTTTAACCCAGGGGGGCATTATTTGAACAAATTTGTTAGGGGTTCACTAGACAATGCTGCACACCAAATATCTAAACTGTAGGCCTTGTGGTTTCTGAAAAGACGATTTTTAAGTTTTCCCTATATAAATCTATGTAAAATCAACAGACCCCTGGGGTGGGATTAGTTTTGAAACCCAGGATCATATTTTGAACACACTTGGTAGAGGTCCACTAGATAATGCTTCATACCAAATATCTAAGCTCCAGGCCTTGAGGTTTCGGAGAAGAAGATTTTTAAAGATCCAACTTTTAAAATCTAATTTTAACTCCAGTGAACCAGAAATGCAACAGACCAAAACCATTTGAACAATCTTGGTAGAGCTTCATCTAAGGAACATCCCAGGCAAGTTTCATTAAATTTGGCCCATTGGTTTTAGAGGAAGATGTCGTTTGAATGAAAAGTTGACGACGGACGGACGGACAACGGACAAAGACTGATCAGAAAAGCTCACACTGAGCACAAAAAGCAAAAAATAATACATGCGCGAATTAAAAGAAATGTACCGACTTTATAGAAGTAAATTTAGATTATTACTTAACTGAAATTTTGTAAAGATATAGGATTGTTTCACTGTGGATATTAAACTTTGATATTAGATGAAGAAGAAAACTAAAACAAGATCAAAAACTATAAAGAAGTACGTGTTTGACGATCATTTAGCGATTACGAAAATTTTACTTTGCTAAATATACTCATAACTGGCTTAACAATCACAAATAGTCAATATCAAGGCCATACTTGTTATCATACTGAGAAAAGCTGCAATATGATTTCGCTACTGCATATTGTAAAGACTTATGTAATATTATTTACTTACATAGTTAAAATGAACAAAAAATAAAACTGATCAAGGGTAGTATTTAAGTGGCAATAGTTCTTCTTAAATCTCTCTCCTTTGTCACTCCTTTTGAGAAATTAATTAATATTTGATGTAACTGTATCACTTACTTAACATATCAGAACTCATATGAGGAATTACTTTTAGGGACATATTCAGTACATCCAAGCACTTCGGTATAAATTAAGGGACAGACATCAGACCACCAACTAATGGAGATAACTGGTTATACCTTCTCTCCAAGAAACACCTCTTGTTTTGCTCCGATTTGAATGCAATTTATTATAATGACACGTAATAAAATGTCAAATGAAATGATAATCTCTTTCTTTTGTAATAATATCTTAGCAGTGTACCAAGTTATCGCGTTCCTCCTGGATACACGGTCCTTTTTCTCTGCTCCCATTTGAATACAATTTCAAAGTAATGACGCAAATCAACCTGCAAAACAAACGAATACAAACGTGCTTCTTATTTAGGAATAATATAACAACACACTATCAACGCTTATAATCAAAACACCTAGTTGTTTTAAAGCTTTGAAGAGTTCATGTCAAATCTCTTGAATCCCGGACGCAATACTAACTTTGGTCCCATTTGCAGTCCTAGTTTTAACAGTGTGCGATCATTAGATTTCTCTAAAAGTTAATGAGCGAGAGTTAAAAAAATGAAGGAAGCTGCATTTAATGTATTGATTTTTTTTATTGTGACTGGGAAAAATTATTTTGTGTTAAGGTTTAACAGAGAAATTTATTGTAATCAGTATATAATTTTTGCATAATTTTTTAATAACGACAGCAATAAAATCGAATTAATTGCCCGTACAACAACAGAATTACAATTCAGGCTCTTGCGGTTTTGCAACTGTTTTTGCCTTTCAATCATGTTTTACTGTTCTAAAAACATTTATAAAAATAGTAAATTTGATCTTTTAAAAAGGAAGCCCCATTTAAATAAATGTTTAGGACATCAACAATTTGAACAATTCACCAGAATTCAGAAAATCCCTCAAATGCCAACAGGCGATTTGAACGTCTCTAAAATAACTGTCTTGATCTCTAGTTTAGTTTCTTTATCGTCGGTACCGGTTGCCCGTATGACCGCCGCCCCCTGAAGACGTCAGTCATATTAGATTGTTTTGGACAGTGAAAGATACAGAAAACATCCCATTCTAAAGACACCGTTTTTTTATCCATAACCTCAGTTTATTGTTTCATCGGAAAGAGAATAAGTAAATTAAATGTAAGTTGAGGAGCGGAGAATCGAACTCTCGAAGCCTAGATTATCAGTCCAGTGCATTACCACTTGACCACTGCTCCTGCAGGATGCCATCTTAAATAGACATGTTAAAATGTGACAACAAACATGTGGTTTCATTTCATTTAAAATGTATAAGTAAATATAATGCACATTGGAAAGGTGAGTCTTGTAAAATACGAAATTGATATGTCGTTTTCTTTTTAATAAGTTTTCTCTTATTTCAGCTCTATTTACGACACTTTAATTATTTAAAAAAATAGATGATCCTAGTTCAGTTCTCAAAGATTATATTATATAGTGTATTCATAATTTTAATTTCCTTATATCCTGTGCTTTTAAAGACTAATAAAGATGTATAATATTATTTAGTTTGATAAAATTATTTGCTGACATGAACTAACAAAGACAAAAGCATAAAAGCAAGAATATTTATCAATATCGCAAGAAATATTACATGTAAATGCGATCACATGTACAATTCAATTGTTCGGCATAACCCATTGGGTGTTTTTTTAAAGCAGCCAACTTGTTTCTTATTAGGTGATAACTAACGCTTGTACTAATGTAGTGTGGCGTCATTGCAGTTTTATTTGATATATTGATATGTCTGAAAATAAAATCGTCGGCTTTTAACACTGCTTTCGTGACAAGTAAAAACTAATTGTGTCTATTTACGGAAGATCTACTATTCTACTTCACCTGATCCCAGTATATGTGACCAGACCTAGTAATTAATATCATTAACTTAGGCAATGGAGCGACCTTTATTAGTAATCCAATAAGGCATTATTCGAGAACTCTGGTTTACTTTTTTACTTTCTTTTTCTGTTTCTAAATATATTATTTTAGTTTAGGGCTACATGAATCGGTCTTAAAGGAAACTGCGAAACACGCTAATTCAAACTTCTGTCTTTATCAATTATCGCATCCAAAGAGAGTTTTTCGCCCCAATTTATGTTTACTTAGGAAATGCTGTGCAATATAATGGCGTTTTGTTAAAGATAAGTTATACTGATACCGTATATACAACATTTTAATCCATATATTGAAACGAATAAATGTTAAGCTGAATTTCAGAAGTGCGAGAAGAATACACCAGTCATTGTTGGTAATTATTGTATGCTATTTATAATCATGTGTGATATTTAAAGACAGTTAAATGAACAATACTGAAAGGTAATGGTGACTTGGTCCATCCAAGTGTTTACATTCAATGTACATATAATCAAAACATGACGACCGGTATCTGCCTGCGAGTTGACAATACACATACCGAGTTTTAATTAAAATTTCCGTGTGATATTGAGCAAAAGGCATGGGAAATTACAAACCCACGAAATCAAAATGTTTTGGAGCGGATGAGTAATTTTGTACATATCAAATTCCGTTATTTTTTCACTTTTCTCAGCAAACATGACAACTATTCGAGTAAGAAGGCGTCTTGATATAGAGAAATGAATACTGTCACTGTCATGGACGACAATGGCCAGTGCTAAACCATCAACTACTACATAGACGCAAAAAGTGTTGACAATATAGAATGGGCAGCTCGGTTCCCGGATCTCAACCCCATTTAGCATATTTGGGACATGCTTCTGACAGCCATTTCGGCCGGACCTGTGAAGTCAACAACGACCAGGCAGCTCAGACAAGGGCTGTTTAGTATTGGCTCGAATCCTTCTACAGATCAAGGGATTTATTGGTAGCATGAGGTGGCACTGTTAGGCAGTCATCAACGCTTGCGGACATCATACTCGACACTAAATACAAAAGCAGACATCCAGTTCTAATTTAAGATGAATTTCGTTTCTCGTCATGCACCTCTAGAATGTCCAGTTTTTGCCCACACATCATCCGTGCGATCGTTACGCTTAAAAAATTTATTGCTTTTAATATTCTTATTATTCAATGTAAGCAGAAAATAATAAAATTTGCTACAAAAATAGTTTATACTCGTTTCCATTGCAATACATAACATCGGGACATAGAATACAAAGTGGCCCTTAGCAAGTTTTGAGTAGTATAGTAATTATATATATGAAAAGGCAACAAATAGAATAAGATTACCTAAAAGTAGGCAAGACAGAGTTATTGTTCTTGTGTACTGTACTTTCTACCAATGTGCTATGTCAGTGTATTAAGTTTTAAGTAAATCCCTCAAGTTCTTATGGAGTTATGCTCTGGACAAAACATGTTAAGTAAATCAGATAAAAGGATACAACTCTAAAAGTAAGCAAGGCAGAGTTATTGTTCTTGCACAATGCACTTCCTACTAATGTGTTCTGTCAGTGTATTAAGTTTGAAGTAAATTGCTCAAGTACTTTTGGAGTTATGTTTCGGACAAAGTTTTTCAAGTGAATCTGATAAAGGAGAATAACTCTAAAGGTAGTCAAGGTAGTGTTATTGTTTTTACATACTGTACTTCCTACAAATGTGCTCTGTCTGTGTATAAAGTTTGAAGTAATTTGCTCAAGTACTTTTCGAGTTATGCTTCGGACAAATTATTCAAGTAAATCTGATAAAGGGGAATAACTCTAAAATAAAGCAAGGTAGAGTTATTTTTCTTGCACATGACACTTCCTACTAATGTGCTCTGTCATTCTATGAAGTTTGAAGTAAATTCTTCAAGTACTTTTGGAGTTACGCTCTGGCCAAATCATTTTAAGTAAATCTGACACTGTACTTTCCAGCAATGTGCTCTTTCAGTGTATGAAGTTTGAAGAAAATCGCTGAAGTACTTTTGGAGTTATGCTCCGGACAAAATTGAGAAGGACGCACGGACGGACGCACGGACGGAGATCATTTCTAATATCCCCTCCGCCTATGGCCGAGCGATAAATAAGCGAGAGTAAATCCATTACGTTGTTTATCAATTACAGGAGTTAAAGACATAGGTAGACGACGACGTATCGGTCGCATCTCACTCAATTTTAAGAAATTTAGAACGAATCTGTAATACTATATCTATCTCAAGGAAATAAAAACAATGTCTCCAGAAAAATAGAAAAAAGTTTAACTTAAATGACTTACATTACTTAGTTGAGATTGCTGATGTGACAGATGATGCAGAATTACTGTTTAGTTGTGTGACACGTTTACTTTTGCCACTGAAGATGTATAAAATGTAGATGGTTAACAAGATATTTCAAAAGAAATGTTTAGTAATTTCATCAGCTGTTATTGTGGAAGTAATTTCCGTTTTCTGAATCATTTTGGAAATCAGTATTTAAAATGCAAGTTTAGTTGACCAAATGTTTAACTTATCAAAACTATAATGATTTTTTCTAAATGATTGGTTCTTTTTTGCGATTCATTTGTTTTGAACTAGAAGAGGGAAGCTTGGCTTTTGGCACAAGTAAACTTTAAACACTGTAAACTGAGTACGTCAAGGGTATGTAAATAACTGGGATTGTTTTCATTCTGATTATAGCAAAACAAGATACACAAGAGTATTGGTTTAACACTAGATTATAGACAGTTGTGAAAGAAAGCAAATGAATTTCACAGCCCTTGAGAATCAAGTTTTGAAGATATGTAAACAAAAATGTTTTGCTCTGGTTTCGTTGAGACACGTCATTTTACTGCTTGTTACACGATAATAATGGTGAGTCAAGGTTTTATCAGTACCTTAATCACAAGAGATGACAGGTAGGTTGGTATGTTGCAGACAAGCATGTCTCAGAGAGGACTTGGAATGGGCCACACAACATTCACGTAAGAATGCGGAACCGCGTCCAATGTGTTTTTGTAAGGTGGTGTCGTCTAGATCGACATCACATGGACAAAACTAGTATCTCGGCGTCCAGGTTCAGTGCGTTTGTTTCCAGAACGACACTTCTACATAACTAACTTCAAAATATACGAATACGAGTTTACATGCTAGAATCGGGTACATGAGTTTATTTAAAACCTGTAACTGAACGACGTCAAAAACCTTTGCATCACATTATAAGAATGAGACAGAATAATAAAAAATCCCAGCTTATAAACATCATATTCAGTCAGTCCCTCTTAGACAGACCAGTTCGTCTGCTGTTTAATGGTTTCAAAACAATGTACGATCATTTCGCCTCGCTTGTTTTTACTAACCAAGCGTTTACACTGCGCAGCTTATCTCAACTGCCAAATAAAGTGGAAAAAAAGAATGCTTTATTTCGATGTAACTTGTCAATTCTGTTCCTCTTGCCTAAAAGAAAACATGATGTATGGGTAGATTTTAACAGCCCGTACGCCAAACAATTAGAGATGTCAGTATAAGAAACATGAGTCATTTAAGATAACTTAGAAACATGTGTCCAACTGACAATACGAATAGAAAGTTGTTACTTGCCCGCCGTCGCTCAAGTTTTGCACTCTCATCACAGTTCAAGCAGGCCTTGTAGCACATGCGAAAAGAATGTCTAAGTTAAAAGAAAAGTTTTAGGAAGTCAAATGAGTTGTATCAAAACCATAAATACTGAGTAAAATACTATGTCACGAACAGTACTTGTCCTCAAGTTACCGTGTAACCAGTACTGAAACCAAAATTCTTACTTTTTCAGCAAATGAAATTTTAGTTGTCGGTTTTCAAGAATCCAATCTTTAATGTAGACATGCGTGCCATATTGCAGTCAGTTTGATATAAAACAAAAATATCACATAAAATGTCTTCTTTGAGATCTTCATTATCTTAACTAACTGCTCTGATGGACCTCAAGAAATTTACACAAATGAAAAATAGCTAAGACGATATAAATGACGAGGATGAGAAAGTAAATCAGAAACATATATGACCTTGTTTACCCTCTAAAAAATGCACTTATAAAAATCCGTCAGTTTTAAGTCGATTTCAACTGAATTTAATGTCAACACATCCGTTTTATATTACATGCCATCATATATATCAGATGATTTTCTTATGACACTTTATGCATCAATTACAGATGTCGACATTCTCTAATACAATAGATAAAGCATTAAAATATATCAAATTGATAATCAGATAACATTTATTTATTTATCATGCTTAAAAAAATGTTTATTCTAAATTCCCTCATCTGCAGCAGGCGTGAATGTAGACATTTGACAGGAGGCATACATTTAAAACTAATTAACTCTCTTTAGACTTATGATTAGATCATTCTGTAAAATTCAGCAATAAGAAAAAGCATAAAAGAACATTTGTAGATATTTTTGCTTTTCATTCTTAAATTGGCATTCCTTACTTGTAAGGAGATGGTAGGTCATAAAAGTTTTCAGAGCAGATCACTTCAATAATATTAGTGATCTAGTTCTTTTTTTTTTTTTTGATCATTGTACAGTTCCCAATTGTTTGTCGATGCTGGTTTAACGTTACAATTATGAAGAGTAACTTATTTTATGAACAGTATTTATTTTATGCCTACCAATAGAATATAGGGAAATATCAGTGAGATAAAAGTGATAATCCACTGTTTTGAATCAGTGAAATTACCATTTTGATAATACACTGTTTGTGCCGGAACTACTGCTTGATGAAACTTCAGGAATTTCCCCACCACGTAAATACAAGAGAATCCACTGTATTTCAGACTGTGACAGCGAGTGAAATTTATTTACCTTGTTAAATCCAATTATAATATTGAATTCCTGAGCCTAACTAGTTGTGAACAATGATGAAATTCGCCATAAATTATTTAAAATGTCTGATTTGTTTACATAACTCACATGGACAATATCCAATATGGCCGACTTTCAATTCAATTGATTGAATATTACTCGGTATTAATCCGCTTTTATAATTAAAGTATGCATGGCTAAAATTCAATAAATATTGATAAACTGTGTAGAGAAAAATAAATGTTATTTGATGAAAGTGAATTCAGTTTATTTCAGCAGAAGTAAAGTTATCATATGTATTGTAGATTGTCTGCACTTTTTTTGTGCGGAGTAACCAAAGTACGCATTAACTGATTTGGGGCTCACCATGGGGAATTTATTGAAGGCCCTGATTAAAAATGTCATAAAATACCCATTTTTGACGTGTTGGCATAAAATAAAAAGAAAATTTGTTTGTTTTTTAGTGGAAGATGGGAATTTATTTCATCTCGTGAACACCATATGTTGATATTTTCACTCGTGGCTGCGCCACTCGTGAAAATATCACATATGGTGTTCACTCGATGAAATAAATTCTCATCTTCTACAAAAACAAACAAATATCCTCTATTTAACAATAAGTTGTTGATGTTTCTCGAAAATCTTTCGATCATTATTTTTTTAGAACAGAATTATTTTAACTGATTTTGTTGCTGTCATACTATTTTCTTAAAATCGTCTTCCAGTTAAAACGCGGCGCCACAAATTATAAACATAAAACGGTTGTACATAATACTTGACCAAGGTAGACAACTGTAAAAAGAGTACATGCATGACAAAACATATTTTCTGTCACTGATAAAATCTGGAAAATGATATGACGCAATATAATCGCTTGCTTAATCACACGAAATTCAATCGACTCTGTTTTTGGATTACATATTAAAGAATATTAGAAATTCTTTACAAATTATTCAGTTAAGGAAAACGAACAAAAACTGATATATTAAACGTGTTAGTTAAGACATCAATATTGCTAAGTTCTGTATGTTTTTGTTTCTACGCCTTGTCTGTAACTCTATAAATGGAAATCAAGATACATCACATGAAAATGTAATTCATTTTCTAAGAAATGATAGCAATAATCTAGCTTTAAACATTTCCAGTTACATTAATTTATTTTTAGACTGTGTGTACATTTCCCCTTGCTTTTCCACTTGGTCAAAATATTTAGAGTAATTTGCTGTGATGGTGTTTTTTCCGTTTGTTTGAGAGAACAGAACTAACTTATATAAAGACAAAGGCTAGGTAAGTTTATTTACAGAACATTTTTGAATTGTGTGTCCATATAATATTAGGTAATACATCTTTGAGGGTGATTTCGAGATAAATCTTAAGTCCGTTATGTATGAGGGTTAGGAGGACACTCTTACTCTTTCCTTTAAAACTGCGAACTTTCCTGTATTTCTCTGACTTGTTACAAATACAGCTTAACATCCTTAAATCCATAAATAAAAGTTTTTGAAAAAAAAAAAACAACCGCGCGCGAATACACAAGCACCCAAACTAATAATCAAAAGACAAGACAAAACAAAACAAAAAAAAATGAGACGAGACCAAATTTCAAAGCATAACTTTGTTCCTGCTATTTGTACAGCTGATAACGTTTGTACGAAATCAGCCTATTCATGTCATGCAGCTATTCACCGGGTACTAAACATTAAAGCTTTAGGAGCGTATCGTCACCTAGCACACAAAGATAAATTTGCAGGAAACAAAAAAGGTATTAGTTTTCAAGACCAATAAAATGAAAAACGATAATAGTGTATGTTATGGCTATCATCAGCATTTTCTGATCATTGTTTGAAACATGCGATGTCGAGACGTAAAATAAATAAATTAGTGTAAAAGCGGACGTAGCCTTGAATATCTTCTTTTGAATTGCGGCATTTAAGATATCCCGACAGTTTAATAAGAATAAGAGGATTATCAGATACTGACTTTCATGAGTATACTGTTTTTTCTATTTTGCGACAAAATACCTTAAACGAATAGTCGATAATTGTGTTTAGGCAGCGTTGACTTTTTCGACTTCGCCATGAGTTGAATAAAATAACTGCCTTATCAGCTTTATATATGTATCAATAATTTTCTTTGATATTTAATTAATTTATATGACCCATATGAAAATTAGAGAAATATCGAAATAATGCCTTTGTTTTGTAAAGTATAGCATACAGTCCAGCAAACAAATGGATGCAGAAAAGGCAGTTACTCCGCTAAAATCAGAGCCAGAAGAAGAAAAAAAAAAGAAAAATATGGTGAGGGTGGTCACACTTTTTTTACTTTTGTGCAACTTGATTTAAATCGGATAACGTGATAAAGACGCAAACATCGAAAAATTGAATGCTTAAAGAACAAAAACTTCGCTGAAAATCAGTGAATTAGAAATTGTTAAAATCCAATGAACCACAAATTTTTATTAGACATGGCAGTGATGTGTGGGGAGTTTTGTTGATTTCTACCAGATAGTGACAGAGTTGTCTGGAAAAAGGGTATTTTAAAATTGAATGCATAAACGGCAGTATCTACAGAAAATTAATCAACAAGAAAAATGAGACGACTTGCATTGAACGTATGTTGGCAATTTGGTTGAAATACACCTAGTAGTGTCAGAAGAGTTGTAGGATAAACTTTGGTACACACGGACGTACAAACAACACAAAATCAATGTCTCCCCCTCATGGTGGGAAACATAGTCATGTGGTAATTGCGGTTGATTGTAACATAGTTTACTCCAGTAGTGTTCAACTTATTTTCATGTCCCGTCATTCGAATAATGGCGACGGTGTCATTAAATGTTGCAACTGTCCTTCCGTACATGCGTCCGTGCGTTCACGTTTCATTTCAGCCCATTTAAAGGAAACCGCTTGCACAGATTTTATTCATTTCTGCTTGTATATGTGTCCTATAGATTCCTTTCGAAATTTGGCGTGACATCTCCGATTTTGTCTGAGTTATGGCCCTGTTTCGACTTAATTTCTATTAACATGAAGATTCTGCACATTTTAAGAAAAACGTTTTGTGACAACGCACTTTGGAGTCAAACGCCCTTTGGGGTCCAACCCCAAAGTGCGGTAAACTTCACAACGCACTTTGTGGTGAAAATCGAGAAATGAACCACAAATTGCGTTAATATGGTCCATATCAACGCATTTTGGGTTCAAACGTTCTAAAGGTGTCAACTGAGTTCTGCTTAAATACTGAGTACTGACTTATTTTCGATCTGCAACTTTGAAATATTGAAGGTGGAGTTCAAGATGACGGTCGATACTTAGAAAAACCACTGTACAATCATATAATCTTACTTAGTGCCATTTAAATTCTGATGTAGCACTTATTCAAAACATATCAAACATTGTATTTGTTGCTTATTAAATGTAAGTGATAAATGTTTTTTACCAATTTCAATAATACGAAAATCGTGACTATATAACAAACTATTTAAATTAAAAATGCATTTCTAATAATAACAGATGTTTCGAAGAGCTTTCTGTTCTGTCAGCCATTTACTTAATAAGTTTAGGTGCCATATGGAACCCCAAATTAAATATGATGGGGATGTAATAAAATGCAGTTTATATTTTCTCTTTGCATCTTATTTTCAAACATAATGATATCTGTTTAAATGACTTGTAAAAAGAAAGTTAGAAGTAACATTCATTATAGTAAAGTTGCGTGAGGGCTACAGCTGTAACTTCATTTAAAGCCCATTTGACAATTTTCGATTTTGCTAATTTATTTGGACCGCATGACATAGATAATGAAAACAAACGTATACAATGCCAAAAATCATTAAAGTTTAGAAGAAAATACAGTTTGCCAAACAATTTACTTCAACAGGGAATGACCATGATCACTCGATCAGTAAATGTCTTTAAATAAATATGTTTTTGGTTGCCACCTTGTAAAAAGCTGCCGTTTTGAAATCTTAATGATTTTACGTTTGTCAGGTTCCAATCATGTTATTTCATGAAAGTAACTGCAACCATTAAGAAATTTAATATATTCTTAAATATACATTAATATGTCCGCAATGACTTATTTTCAATTTGTTGCCATTTTGAACGCCATCTTGAGACTAATAATGAAATGGCACTAGTGAAATTTAATGTAAACGTGAATTTACAGCACGAGACATTTTATATTCTGAAGCATTGAAATCTTACAGGTTATCGAATCTTACAGGTTATTTAGGGATTATTGTAAGGTTTTACAAATTTAAAGTTACCTGTGTTATGTACCACAAAAAATGCTGCCATTTTGAAATGACCGCCATATCAGAAAAGAGATGAATTTCGTTTTTTTTTTTGCGAAAATTACCTTATACGTGTTTGAAAATAATTCCTGCCATAAATGGATGTGAATTTCATCTAAATATGCACTTATACTCTTGATCAGTATGTCGAATTCTTATTATTTGGCATCCATCTTTGGCGCCATCTTAAATGTTTCATTTTTCCCAGTGGTGGCAGGATGGCACCCACTGAATTCTTTTCAATGAAAGTCTTTTCTACAACAGTCAACAGAAAAAGAACTATACGTATACTCAAACGCAAATTTCTGGTGAAATATCAGGATTCTTGGTCGGACTATAAATAATGATCTTTACAAATACATTATTAAGTTAATCAACAAATTTAAGTTTTGTGTAAGCTCCGTTACAACCGTTTAGTATGTGTACAAACACTTAAGTGCATGTATCAGTCATTTTTAGGTATCAAAATAATCAAATAAATGTTAAATGACATTTTTAAGGAATTGATTACATAGCAATGTTACCTCCCTTTAATATAATTAGAAATAGGGAAATCCAGATTTTAATGGGTCGTCGGATTTTAATCAGATTGAAATATGTGTGTCACGCAACCGCTACAATTATCGACGCACAGCGCTAGTTCATGGGTAATGCTCAAATATTTTGTTATCTAATGTATTACTACACTTAATACACATCAAACATATCTATATATCTTACTTTAAGGCATCTATTCTTTGAGACACATAATTGCAAAAAATAAAATTAATTGCAATTGCAACCCTTAGATTTAACAAAATGAAATAAACTATCGTCTGCTAGGTTATCCGACTTAATACATTTCGCCTACTTCATTCCTTATTTTTAGTTTACCATTGGCTATAAATACAAGATATTACTTTAAAGTATCACTAAAATTCATTTTTATTGATTTAATTTTATGACCCAAACGTTCCATCGTTTGTCTGATGTTAAAAATTGCATATGTACATGTGTAACGCACTTTGGGGTCAAAATTTGAAAGACGGCCGTATAATGGGACAACCCGTGGTGAGCGGGCGGCGTCCAGACCTTGTACGATCCATAACTCTATTGCAAATTGGCTGACAGACTTCAATCTTGATCCGCAGCTTTCTTGCAATAAGTAAAAATGCAGGGCAGAAGAACCATAACTCTATCTGGTCCCATTTTCTAAAATTATCTCCCCTCTTGAGAAATTTTGTCCGGAGCATTACTTAAAACTATGTACTCAATTGATGTGAAATTTAAATCTATGGTCTATCAGGTCTCATTTTTTATTTATCTTCCCTTTTAAAACATTTTTTTAGTATATAGATATTTATGGTATACTGGTAAGAGTCTTTAAGTGTCGTTTCAACACAGAGTTGTAAAAATATTCTTGCTGATTTTCAAATATGTGTGCATTGCCAGTGAAGTGTCTGGCGTCGTCAGGTCGCAGCCTAGGCTGACAGGCGTATATTACATCGGTTTTAAAATATGCTTGTTTTAATTTAATCTCTGATTAAAAACAAATTTCTTCACATTTAATGGACTATGTTTTGCAGTAATCTGTTCATTAATACCTACAACAGTAATACTTCTGTCGACATTCCATCTCCCTCTCTCTCTCTCTCTTACATGTTATCCATCCGCTATGGGCACATTTCTAGTTAGGTTTTCAGTTGATGACTTTATGTTTTTCAGTTTACAAAATATATTTAAATCGTATATAATTAACAGCAACAAAATTAATTAATTAATTGGGCAGTTGCAACACAAATTTGTCCAGAGTTAAATACTGTCTGCTTTTTAAGAACTTTATTGAATTTTAAAATGCATACTGATCTTTAATATGAACAGTTAACTAGTTATTGCCAATTTTGGATTTTACTTAAAATCTGTTATATAAAATCAATTAATCTAACTGTCTTATGTATGCGCAAGTCTGAACTTATCAATAATACCATCAAATAAATCTCATTCATGTTCTCTAAAAAGCCGGATATTGTCTTTTTAAGACGTAAATGCGGAAAATGGTGTAAAACTGGAGTTTTTTTATAATTTCGCTTAAAAGGATCATTTGTATGACGAATCCATCTTAACATGTACCATCTTATGACCTTACTTAGTTTCAATAATACGTTTTACATCGTATCAAGTATAATTTTGTTAACCTGTTAGCAAATAGAAAATATGATCAGCAAAATCAAGCAGAAAGACCTTTATGTGTAGCGTTGGTCAGAAAAAGATGTCACAGTAATTCTGATAAAATACTTTATATTGAAAGTATACAACTTCATATTAAATCTTTTAATGACTCCTTGCTTTTCCTTATATGTGGCTGTTGTGACAGATTAACATTTTCAGAAATACAGCTTCAGTGTTTTGTCACAAGACTTTTTTCTGTTCCAGTTTCTAGATAGATATGTCTGTGCTGCAATCATTTTCAAATTTCCAGACCTTATGAACATGAACTAATATGTCTTCAGCTGACAAAAATTATAGACTATTAAATGCAGCTTTGAAGCGACAAACTCATTTCTTAACGTCGGCCAATGTCTCAGTAAGTAAAGTAATCCTCTCAGAAACAGCGCCAAGTATGTGACAAAAAGATGAATAGATGTTAGAACAACTGCAAGCAATTGCTTCTGGAGCATTTAACTGAAGTGATTAAACTTTATACTGATTGTTTTAAGAACTTCTAGCAGCATAAAGTACTCATAAAACGTGTTAAGCACAGACATGGAATCACCGACTTGCAGAGTTAATACTTCTTCTTGGATATAGGCTACAAATGCCTTCATTATCTTCTTAGTACGTGGTTGTTGTTTTGATTTGCAAAGCCACATATTGTTTTTTTAATTAAAAACATGTATTGTATTAAAAAATTATACGTAAGAAGGCACTTTATGAATTATCAAATCGTTATTTCTTACACAGGTCAGTAGCAAAGTGATTTTAGACTAAAATATTCATACAACTGGGGTTTTAATATCTATTTTAGAAAAAAGAATATACATGTATTTTATTTTAAATGCCAGATTTCTCAAATTTAATTTCATGAAGAACTTAAAACATTACCTAGTGAAATTTTATTTACTGTAGAAGGGACGAAATTATGCAAATAAAAGTCTTGTTTAATGTAATACATAATAGAGATTGAAATAGGACTGATAATAAAAACCATCGGCTTATATATTTTCTACCATATAAACATACGTACACCGTTAATATTAACTTTCTATTGGAGTAACGTGTTTCGTTCTTACTAAATGAAATGAGCAATTTCTATTAATTAAAGTAACGTATAAATAATTTTGCTCCCAAAGTATTATTAATGTATAGATAAGACAGAGACGAAGACGAAAATAATTACAAGTAAATCCAAGTGTATGCACTTTAGAAAAGGGCGGTCGCAGAGAACGGATTTTACATTTAGAATCGGTGACAACGAGCTAGAAACCGTCAAGAGATATAAATATTTAGGCGTGATATTACACGAAAAGAATGACTTTTCTTTCAACTGTAATGCTTTTGCAAAGGGAGCCAGCCGTGCATTAGGTAGCATCATAAACAAAATATATAACTATTAAGAGTTCCGATTTAAATAAGTCTTTTGAAAAACTTTATGTCCCTTGTGTTTTACCAATACTTAACTGCTGTGCGTCTGTTTGGGGTAATAAACACATTTCAACAGATAGATAATATACAAAATCGTGCCATGAGATATTTTATGGGCTTCAAATAACAAACGCGTACTTGCCATGCTTGGCGACACAGGCTGGTTACCTAGCCTTTATCGAAGATGATCGTCTGCGTTAAGCCTCTGGAATCGATTGGTGTGCATGGATAATAACAGGCTGACCCTCAATTTGTTTGAAACAGACTATAGACTGTGCTCAAATAACTGCTGTAGCGATTTGAAAACAGTTATGTACACATTGGGATTAAATGATAACTTTGACCAAATAACTCCGGTTAACCTCTCGCAAGCAAATAGGCTCATCAATAGTTCACTATTCACTCATCTGGGCACGAGATATTCAAAACGTTCCGAAGTTAGGGACATACAGACTATATAATTCTGAACAAACCGTCGATTCAGATAATATTTTTTGTGATAACTTTTTGAATTCATCTTTTTTTTTTCGGATAAAGCTGAGTGCCCGCTCCTTTTTGTAACACATATTGTCCTCAATTTATTTTTCGCAAATATTTTGTAGTTTTTTGATAAAGTGCAACAGCGCATTTTATTTTTTTAAATTGTGATGATATGTGTGGAAGCATATTTTGAAAGTAATGCTAAAAGTACCTTTATAGTTTGTTTATGAAACTAAGTCCATGTCCGGAACAAAAAGTATTTGGTAAGGAATAAATAATGTGTGTGAAATGTATTCAATTCAACAAACGAACAAAATGAAACCAATTAATGCAAAAGAGATATATGTGCGTGCGTTGTGCGTGTGTCATTTAATTATCTTAATCCATCATCTTTTAAGCTCACCTGAGCGATATGTCAGGCATGCTATAAGGATTGCCTTCCATTGGTCGTATGTTAGTCAACATTTTGTTTTAAACAACAGCTTCTCTGAAACCACTAAGACTATTTCAACCACATTTTACCAGAATGTTTCTATTATGGGCCTCTTACAAAATTTTAAAATTTATCGCTTTCCAACCTGAACTCTGGTTGCCATGGCAAAAAATACCTTCAAAGCTCTTCTCCTGAACAAGCCCTAGCAGGATTTGATTATAATTTTGCACAGCTGCTCTGATTGTTGTAAAAAATTATTGCGATCCTTAAAAAACATGGCCACAGTGGGTGGAGTTTGTTTTCCTTATATGTCAGAACAGGAAACTTTAAAAATGGTTTTCTTAGAAACTGCAGGTCCAATCTGAAAGGCACAAATTTTCCTTGGGTAGCTCTCTATCCTCTATATAAGTTGCGAAAATAATCGGATCCGTAAAAAAGGGGCTGTTTTTCCTTAACGTCTTCATGGAAATTTAACTTTGAAAATCTTATAATAGCCCCACCAAACTTACTGGAATGGCGTTATAGTCATTAAAATATTTTCGATACTTTTATATAAAGAAATATTAAGGGATGGGGCGGGGTTGTGTGCTCATGGAAATTGAGAAAATGTTGTTGTCTTCTATAATTTGTGACCTAGAACACAGGAGAGTGAACAGCTGCAACTGTTATGAAGAGAGCTGAAAATGAAAGTACGTAAAGTTGTCTTATCATGTATTAAGTTTTCGCTAATGGAGTTCTGCTTTGAAACCTTCTGACGACTGTCAAGGGATTTCCTGTAAAGATAAAGATAGCAGACAGTGTCTACATTAAGACGTTCAGCGGTGATTAAGTGAAAATCATTAAAATCCGTAATTCCCTCTCGTCTTAGTTTTGAGAGCAGAGTCACGTTATTTTTCGGTTTACCATTAAAGCTACTGACTCAATACGTGTTGATGATGCATAAAAAAGAGAAATGTTTCTACATAAAGAAAATCTAGTTGTTATTGTGAAGAACTGTATCATGCTTTTAGCTCACCTGTCACAGATTGACAAGGTGAGCTTTTGTGATCGCAATCCGTCCGGCGTCCGTCCGTCCGTCCGTAAACTTTCATTCAAACGACATCTCCCCTGAAACCACTGAGCCAAAGTTGACGAAACTTGCCATGGATGTTCCTTGCATGAAGTTCCTCTAAAGTTGTTCAAAAAAATCAATTCCATGCAGAACTCTGGTTGCCATAGCAACCTAAAGGAAAAACTTTAAAAATCTTCTTGTCTGCAACCACAAGGCCTAGAGCTTAGATATTTGGTATTTAGCACCCTCTAATGGAACTCTACAAAAAGTGTTAAAATTATTTCCCTGGGGTCAAAATTTGCCCCGCCCCAGGGGTCACTTCATTTTACATACACTTATATAGGAAATCTTCTTCTCAGAAACCACAATGCCTACAGCTTAGATATTTGATATGTAGCATTGTCTAGTGGATGTCTACCAAGTTTGTTCAAATTATGTACCCCTGGGTCAAAATTGGCCACGCCCCAGGGTTCTCTTGGTTTATATATAGTTATATAGGAAAAACATAAAAAAATCATTTTTTCTCCGAAACTAATACGACTAGACCTTAGATATTTGGTGTGGAGTATTGTGTAGAGAACCTTTACCAGTATTGTTTATATCTTGGCTCCGGGGTCAAAATTGGCCCCGCCCCGGGGGCCCTTAATATGTAAAAAAGGCAATCTTTAAAAATCTTCTTACTGGAAACCTCAATGCGTACAGCTTAGAATTATTTGGTATGTAGCATTGCCTAGTGGATGTCAACCAAGTTTGTTCAAATTATGTACCCCTGGGTCAAAATTGGCCACGCCCCAGGGTTCTCTTGGTTTACATATAGTAATATAGGAAAAACATAAAAAATCATTTTTCTCCGAAACCAATAGGACTAGACCTTAGATATTTGGTGTGGAGTATTGTGTAGAGAACCTTTACCAATATTGTTTATATGTTGGCCCCGGGGTCAGAATTGGCCCCGCCCCAGGGGCCATTGATATGTAAAAAAGGCAGTCTTTAAAAATCTTCTTACTAAAAACCTCATTGCCTACAGCTTAGATATTTGGTATGTAGCATTGCCTAGTGGATGTCAACCAAGTTTGTTCAAATTATGTACCCCTGGATCAAAATTGGCCACGCCCCAGGGTTCTCTTGGTTTATATATAGTTACATAGGAAAAACATGAAAAATCATTTTTCTCCGAAACTAATACGACTAGACCTTAGATATTTGGTGTGGAGTATTGTGTAGAGAACCTTTACCAGTATTGTTTATATGTTGGCTCCAGGATCAAAATTGGCCCCGCCCCGGGGCCCTTAATATGTAAAAAAGGCAATCTTAAAAAATCTTCTTGTCTGAAAACACAAGTCCTAGAATTTTAAAATTTGGCATGAAGCAAACTTTATCAAGCTTTTTCAAATTATAAGATTAGGTTAAAGGTCATAGAGGCTTAAATAGATATATCTACTGTACCTCAGAGAGCCTTCATTTATAGACCAATATCTTTGATATTCAATATATAGGTCCCTTGCATGAACCTCTACCCATGGTTAGGGTTTGAGGTCACTGGGTCAAGGTCATAGTCACCATAGCTTATACTAGATATTTCTACTTTCTGTCATAGAGCCTTTATTTATTGACTGATATTTTACATATTTGGTTTGTAGGCACTTATATATTTTCAATTAAAAAATGAAATACTGCTTAACAACAAACCTACAGCCAAGTAATCAGGTGAGCGATCCAGGGCCATCATGGCCCTCTTGTATTAACAAAAGCATACCATAATTCAGTGTTTAAACCATTTAATCGGTAAGAATTTTACCTTACCCTATTAGTCACATGGTAGATACTTAACTTATATTGTTGATTTAGCAATTTGGAAGTCTCAGCGGTTCAGTGGGTTGTCTCGCAGCTCTTTATATTGGTGACCAGAAGAGTAAACCAATTTCATTTTTCCTCAGTTTTTAAGCTAAATTTTGTGAGTCAGTTGTTGTAACACTGATCCAATGCAAAAGAATGGAAAAACACAGAGGAGAGACCACTTTAAGGTTTAGGAATAATGCTTCTTCCATTCTGATGTTTATTTACTTGAAAAATGTATTTAATGTAACAAACACATTCCTGTATTTCTGTAGGTTTAAGATGCTTAAACATGTGTTTTGAGTGAACTTTTTCTGTAAATGTTTACCTAACCATAAAGAAAATACCGCCGGCCTTGCAATTTTTAAGACGATACAATAAATTTTAACATTCGTGTTCGATAAGAATTCATCACAGTATTTACCTTTCAATTATCTTTTTGTCGCCAGACATAAGATGCAATTAATATTTCTGGCAACACAAGCACGATTTTCATGTCTTCCAATACTTTGGATTAATGATGATTACATTTCAGTGCTCTGTATATTCTAAATAACGCCGCTTCACTTTTTTCAGAAGAATTAAAAGGACGAAGATACAAGTATTAACAGTACACAGTGTGAAGTGTTAGTGCTTGTTTATTGTATTTGGTTGAGAAGGTAGAAAGCACACGTCTTAGCTGTGAATTATTTAATTCAATTTCTTAACTTTTGTATTTGTAAAACCAAGAGGGCCATGGTGGTCTTGCGTCGCTCACATGAGTACTTTGGCGGTGGGTCTGCTACTGTTTGTAGCTTTTGTTTGGTTTAGAAGAAAGTCCCTTCGTAAATGTAATTATTTGATTTAGTTTATTAACTTTTGTATTAGTAAATATACTGCGGAAACTGAATTTGTCAAATCTTAAATGATTATTTGAGTGTAATATTAAAATTTAAAAGAAATTTTGTTTTTGTTGCAAGAAAATTAAGAACGGTGTGGAAACAATAAGCTATAGTAAGATACACTATTCCACAATACTATACTTATCACACCCGATGGTTTCTGAAAAAGAGAAAATATTTTTAATAAATTCCCATACATCTTTATGGGAAAAAATTACTAAGAAATGTATCTTAAGTTTGTAGCATTGCTACTGTATTTGACAATTTAATAAAAGTAATCTCTACAAACTTAGAATCAGCAGAAAATGCATGGTTTTAAAGCAATTCTTTTTCAAACATACCAAATTATGGCAACAATTTAGGGTATTCTTTCATATAATGGAGCCGCGTGGCCCTATATCTCTGATCTGAGTACCACCGGTTCTACGCCCCCTAAGCAGCTATGTGAATACACTACCTTTACTTCTCACCGCTGCTTTAATAAGAGTAGATTTATGATATTGACCTTACCAATGAACTTTTAAGCAACCAATAAAAGTGCACCAATATCCCCGAAACCAAAAAATCTTGAATCCATTTTTCATTAGTTTAAACGATCATGTGATTCCAAAAATTATAAATAGACAGGTGTTTTCAGACAATGATGTAAACACATTTCAACTATGCGTTTATGTTGACATAGTAATACAGCAATTAAAAGTCTGAAAACAACCATACCATTTTAATTTTAACCTTTTTGGATAGTTTTACTGGTTTATTTACGCATACATATTAAAAAAATAACACTTTGAAAAGTAATATACATAAGTAACATGCAGACATGCATTGTTTGTTTACATTCTGGGTTGGCAAGTGTATGTATGGACGTTTCGTTGTAGGCTATTCACTGATTGGCTGAAAAGTAACTGTGGATTTCCCTGTCTAAAAATAAAAATATCGTTCTGAAAATTGAATTTTAGGAGAGGTAAGACAGTGAAACATTCGACCGATGCGCAAGAGATTACACCGGTTTAAACAGCAAAGCCAATAACGGAATCAAGGTAAGTTCACCCTATGTTAAAGTTGAAATCTACATACAAAACTGAATAGTTGGACCTAATTTAATATATACAGCTTCAGAAACAGTAAGTTCGTGTACAGTACGATGTCAGCTAAGGTCAAAGTTGAAATTTTCACACTAAATATAAGTACAGTTGAGACTTCCACACTGTAGCTGTACAAGAAACTAGGACAGTAGGTCAAGACCACATAAGGACAAAGTGTAGTATGTCAACATGAAGATTCTTTCCAAAAATATTTCAATGGATTTTTTTTATCAGAAACGAATATATTAAGAAAGAATAGGTCAGTTAATGAAAGCAGACGCAGATCAAAATGAGACGTAGGTGAACAACTATAAAATTCAGCCTTTGAAAGCGGTTCACCCTCGGAGGCGAAATAGTGAGACTACCGTTGTATATGGTGTTATGAACATTTACCGTTTCCAAAAACAGGTTGGCTGTTTAAAAAGGCATCCAATGGGTTATGTCCAATAATTGATTGTACATGTGATCACGTTTTAATGCAATGCGATAGAGATAGTTATGTTACCTGTATCTCTTATCAGTTACTTGTTACTATTAATAGATTTCAAAACAATTACATTCAATGTTCCTACACAATATTATCAGACAGTCACGTGATTCTGTCCGAGGATTTCCGGAATAACACAACTTTGCAAATTGAGTCAACAGGTAGTACATCGTAAAAGTACGTAATGCTTCGGCAATAATCGGATCTTCTAACAGCCAATCAAAACATAAAATTACATAATATTGGATAACACTAACCCCGCTCCAATTGTACATATAGGAATATAATACTGGCAATTTTCCGTACAGAAAAAAGAACAACTTAACAATTCTTAATTTCACAAGACCTAAATTTCCAGTGTACATTATATTCACTTATCAATGCTATACACTGGCATGAAAATGAATCAATCAGAGGTGTCAATTGAATGGGAAACTTTCTGTATCATGCACTATTCCCCAACAACCTATTCAAATGGGCAACCGGTACCGACGATAAATAAGCTCAAATAGATAGAGCAATTCACGGTTATTTTAGCAATGCTTGCTTCGCCTGCTGGCATTTTAGGCATTTTCAGAATTCTAGGAGATTGTAAGTCTATTTTTGTTCGTGGAGTTAATAATTTTCAATTTTATTGCTGTCGTTGTTATAAATTATGCAAAATTATATATCAATTTGTTGCAGTTAGAAAACTCACCACCATACTGGGTGATACCCTGAGGGTACTTGGCAGTTGCACTTAACCATTTGTCGAAAAAACTCGAAATAATAAAGGCACAGCATGAAGTAAGTAAAGTATTCACGACATTTGAAATCAACATCACGACCATCTGTTGGTACTACAAGACGATATAACAATTTCACTTCACGAAATAATAAAGTCAAATGACGAAGTAATAAAAGCACTTCACGACATTTAAAATCTACATCACGACTTTTCCATTGCACATCACCATCTATTAAAACTACTAGACGATATAAAAATTTAACTTTACGAAATGATAAGATCACATATCGGCGTAAATAAAGCACTTCGCGGCATTTGAAATCAATCTACTTCACGGTTTATCAATTGCACTTCACCGTCTGTTGAAATTAAACTACTAGACGGTAGTACAATTCCACTTCACGAAATGTGGTTAATATGCAGATCACATCACGAAGTAATTAAAGCGCTACACAACATATCAAATCCACACCACGATATTTCAATATTGCACTTCACCATATGTCGAAAGTACTAAACGATATAACAACTGCATTTCACAAAAAGTGAAGAGCACAATACAAACACAGCTGACCACATAACAATTTAAGAATTGTACTAAGAAGGCAGCTTTTGGGTTCCATAATTTTTGCTTTATGTGTCTGTCAAACAAAGCGCATGCGCTCTTTTGAGATCTGAATTGATGACCATGCTAAGTCTTTTCTGTGAATTAAGAAATGCCAATTTTTACTTATTTTTTAAATGCGTCTTTAAATAATGGCGTCAAAATTCAGGTAATTACAACATAAATTTGTCTATAGTTTTATACTGTCTGCTTTCTCCGAAGTTTAATTTTAAATTTCGTATTGATCATAAATATGAAACATATATTAGTAACTGCCAGTGTTATTCCTGTTTGCGATAAAATCAAATTATTTCCCACAGACACTTGTTTAGAAGCGAATATAAGGCATTTATAAATGGCCATTCTCCAGTATATAACCATCTTCGAAATGTAAACAAACAAAACCGAAGCACATTTATCAAGTCGCTACAGAAACATAAATGCACTTTCAGAATAATTCTAGCATCATTTAATACCTGTAATATATGCCCTTTCCAATGATATATGTCACTACCAATAACTCCACTTTGTTACGGAGAAATCACATTTGTTTCCGTCAAAAGTCAGTTTTCACGACCTGTCATCCTGCGAAGCTGCTGTAAGCGAATGGTTCCCAGTGTTATTAGGCTGCAGTAGATGACCATAATATTGTGTTGACTGGTCAGGGTGGCAGTGGCAAATCTTTCGTTTTGAACAAATTTGCACGTCATGTGGAATCGCTGGGGAAAAAAGTGGCACTGACTTGTAGTAACAGTATAGGTGCAACACAGTTTCTTGGGGGTCAGACTTTACATCGACGGATTTGGGGATGGTGGTATTGAAAAGAATGAGCTCTGTAGGTTATTGTGTAAAGATGAAAGGTACGTTGAAGCGATGCGTCGAATTAAAGAATGCGATATTTTGGTTGTAGACTAATGCTCGATGATAAGCCAGAAAATGTTTGAAACTGTGGATGCGGTCTGTAGAAAGGTTCGGCAAAATGAAACAAACTTCGGGGGAATTCAAGTAATTTTCGCTGGTGATTTTTACCAGCTCCTTCCAGTTCTTGACGAACTGTATATACAGTGGATACAGGTCATTATTGTTTCGAGTCTCGTCACTTTTCCCTAGCGATTCCTCATCACATAAATTTAAAAACCATATTCCGACAAAATGACATTGGTCTCATAGAACGTATAAATAACTTTGAAAAAGGAATACCGACTTTAAATACTCTTGGTTATCTTAAAAAAAAATGGAAAGAGAAATACCGCGAAATGAAAATACTGTGCTTCTGTTTGCTAAAAATTACAAAAAAGATCTATTTAATCACGACAAACTAAAAACATTTCATGGTCAAATTACGATTTACACTGCCAAAGACGAAGGTGATTCTTATAACTTAAAAAAAATTTAGGCACCAAAGACACTTGGATTGAAAGTCGGATGTCCTGTTATGTTTATTGTTAATTTAAATAACTTTTTAGTAAATGGTTCTATTGGTAAAGTTTCAAAACTTGGGTCCGACGAAGTTGTTGTTTATTTTGAGAAATTAAATCAAACGGTGTCACTTAAACGCCATTTGTTTTCAAAGGTTGACCCAGTTTCTAGAAAAGCATCTAAAAGACTTCAATTTCCAATTATGCTGGCATATGGTATGACAGTACATAGGTCACAGGGCATGACTTTGCAGTCTGTTGTTGCTGACTGTGAAGACGCCAAAATCCCAGACCTAATAGGTGTTGCTGTCTGACTTGCAGTGAACGCAAACAGTCTGCAAATTGTCAACTTTAATCAAAATTTAACAAAAGAGCATTCCGTTAAAGTAAAACAATTTTATCAAACAGATGCAGCAGCTATTCTTCCAAACTGTATATGTTGTAAAAACGAATATATTTCTTTACAATTTGAAAACGACCTCTTTTCTCCATTTGATTTTGACAATGAATCCAACTCTGAAGCGATAATGCAGATGACAATGAAGATGATGATGATGATGATAATTACTGTTAGAACAAACACACTTTACTGAGCAAGTCCCTCACTCTGATGCTGCAACTTTTACTAAAGAATTATGTCACTTGCAAAGCGCCTCTCCGTTGCCTGATTATGTCAATGCAGTAGAAATTTTAAATAATTGTTACTCTGAATACATCCATTGTCCTTTGGCGAAACCACTACGTGATTTTGTGAAAAGAATAACTGAAAACATGGAAATTTTTACTGACTGTTTTGACATTATTTTTCTAAAATTCAATTCAATTTTCGATGATAGCTTTACAATTACGCAATCTGGTAAACTAAAATACAAAAAAAGCATTTTGTGCAAATACAAATAATTATTTAACCAGTGACTTGTTCTTAGAGTTTTGTAATAAAATTCTTTCGAATTCTGACTGTGAATTTGGACAGTGCTTACTAACGTCAGTAGCCTTTCAAATTCAAAATATGATAATAAGAAAATCTTCGGAAACTATTGCGACAGATCAAATTAAAGAAAGAACAATACCTTCTCAAAAATGTGAACAGGAAAAGGGTGTGTTGCGTTACGTTGGTGGGTACTGTTGAAGTAAAATAAAAAACAAGTATAGGAAATGCTACTCTCCAGCGCATCGGTCGAATGTTTCACTTTCTTACCTCTGCTAAAATTCAATTTTCAGAACGATATTTTTATTTTTAGACAAGGAAATCCACAGTTACTTTTCAGCCAATCAGTGACTAGCTTACAACGAAATGTCCATACATACAATTGATAACCCAAAATGTAAACAAACAATGCATGTTTGCATGTTGCTTACGTATTTCACTTTTCAAAGTGATTTTTAATATGTATACGTAAATAAACCAGTAAAACTATCAAAAAGGTTAAAATCATGATGGTATGGTTGTTTTTAGACGTTTAATTGCTGTATTAAGATGTTAACGTAAACGCATAGTTGAAATGTGTTTACAAAATCCACAAATTACACAGTCTTAACACATATTACCCTATTTTAAATATATACTAATGATAGTTATATTTTTAAGTGTAATCTAAACAAACCTTGAAAACTTTGAGTCACTTACCTTGTTGCGCGTGTGGACTGGCCGCACCGCTCAAGGAAGTTTCTCGGAAAAATACATTTATCAGTTATACACATTGATGCTATTTAATGTATTGCTTTATTAACTGTAAATAATGCTACTGTGCACTGGCCGCACCGCTCAAGGAAGTTTCTCGGAAAAATACCTTTATCAGTTATACACATTGATGCTATTTAATGTATTGCTTTATTAACTGTAAATAATGCTACTGTAATTCAGGGCTAAATTAATGTTTTGTAATATTTTCTCTTAGTACTAAAAGCCAGTATATTGCTTAAAACATGTTTCTGATAACTTCATTTAACTGTAGTTTCCAACAAGAAATTAACCATGTAGAATGCCACTGCCACTTTGATCAGTAGACCGTTGTGTAAAATTAATTAACCCTGTTATAATCATTTTATTTCAGACTATCGGCATCTATATTAAAATCCAGATTTCCTATTGAAGTTTTTTTTTAACTTTACAATCACATTAAGCGGTTAGCTTTTAACATGACAGAGGGCGGAGATGATACTGCCCAATCTCGTAGTGTAAGTAAATTTATTGAAAATCTGAAGGGCCAGCCAAAATT
The DNA here is from genome assembly GCA_012932295.1 of Cyclina sinensis. Lineage (NCBI taxonomy): Eukaryota > Metazoa > Mollusca > Bivalvia > Venerida > Veneridae > Cyclina > Cyclina sinensis. The sequence goes on along the minus strand of JAAONU010000001.1, from coordinate 41,763,744 downwards.
ACTGAGTACGAAAATGAAATTATTTTATCTGACAGCAAGGCTTGTTACTTAAGAAAAAATATGCAGGCTGTCAGTAATTTTGTTGACACTTCCAAACTGACTTTTTGGACACGAGGTGGGCGCTCATCCGCGGAAGGTGTTGCTTTTCTTGAGGAACAAATTGCAAATCACAGTAGAAAATTAACATCTTTAACTTTTGTTTTATTTTGGCATACAACATGTGACCTAACAAATCTCGTAAAACCAAACCGTTTCTTGGGGTCAGCATTTCAATCCCCAGATGAAGCTTTGGCATATATTAGGCCAATTTTTCAAAAATTGTTGGATTTAAATAATTATAGTAATTTTAGAATAAATCTTCTTGAAGCTCCCCCAATTTTTCCATCAAACTGAAATCGGGATAGGGGTCACCCTGACTGGAACAAATTCGATGATACTAAAGTAAATGAGCAGATTGATGCAATTAATAACTACGTGCGTGATGTCAATGATGAGTACGGCTTTAAGTCGCCAAAGTTTGTGCTTGATTGTATCAAATACAGGAAAAAATCACATAAGAAACGTAAATCTTTTTTGACTAGCGATTTATTTGTCTATGGCGTGCACCCTAGTGATATCACTTGTCAAAAGTGGCTGTATCAAATAGTAAACAGTGTTTCCAGGCACATGGTGTGGTAATTACAGATTGAAATTACATAGAATATGTTTTTGTTCTGACTTGTCTTTTTTCGCTAACCTGAGCATATAGCGCTTGTTACCTAATGTTTTCTTTGGATGTTCGGTGTCTATCGTCATTCTAAATATAACTCGGGAAAAGTTAATGTCAAATTTTTTACATAAGTTGTTCTTATGCTTTGTTTGCACTTGTTATAGGCTTCATTCTGAGGTTAGAAAATAGGAATTTGTTTAATTTATTGCCCTGATTATCACTATGAATGTACAAACGCAATATGTTCGTAAACTTTTGTTTGTCATCGTTCCTTTGTTTGATGGTGGATGGAGCAAAGCGCGTGTGGACTGGCCGTACCGCTTGTGAAGTCTGCCTATCGAACAGTTCATTGTCCGACTTTTGTGATTGTTCATTGTATTTTAATCACTGCTTTATATTCATATATATGAGACGGAAAAAGAATATGACCAATAATAATGCTAGTCTATTCCTCATTAGCTGAATGTACTTCTTTTTGTTATGTCATGAATCTCTCTAGTATTCCACCTCGTTATTTCCATTTTCATTAATACGATTAAGCGTGTTTGATGATAATTACAAGTTGCTCTATCCCAGGTTCTCTGGACTATGAAGTAACGTTGGTAATCAATAGTTGGCCCCGTGCGTTTATGATTCATAAACATACTTGTTTTATAAGGTCAAGGTCTTAGCGACACTCGGTTTTGGAAATGTTTCCGGCCAATAACTTCTAACTAATTAGGACTATGTTCAGCAGACTACTTATTACTTGTTCATTATCCTTATTCAGCTTTAGGTCATTAGGTGAGGATCACAATGATTTCTAATGACTAACAAGTCTAGGTCAGTATAAATCGAATCCAAATAAAACTTCACAAAACGAGAACCTGTGGGGTTAACCACGATGAGCAGAACGATTGCAACTGGGGTTTGATCAATGGTCAATGTTACAGCGACCTTGCGCTAATGGGAGTGATTTTTTTCTTAATGACAAATAAACATCTATTGTTCCATGAAAATTTATTCCGTGATCATAAAATATATAAACATTAACAAACTTCTGGTTTAGGAACACCAATAAATAAAGGATATGTAAAAGATTCTGAATTAATTTATTCGTTAAATTTAGTGTAAAGGTCTAATCCTCAATGCTATTTAATACTGTATAAAATTTTCCTTATATAAAACATATCACGACCCTATATATATCGATTTTCAAAGGAAAATATCTCGAAATATGCCTTTTTGATAGATTTGAAATATTAATCAGTTAATTAAAGTGTTAATATCAATACATATTTAGTAGAATAAAATACTTTGACATAGAATTGATAGAAAATTTAAAATGTCATCAGTAATGGTAATGCTGATAATGTAAAGGGAATCTGGATTATGCCTAGGCTAATTTCTAATTCACGTATCAAAATACGTGCTGTATCACGCTTACGGAGGATCCGGTTATTGGAGAGACAGTTCGCACCATAACAACATAACATCTGGACACAGACTAAAGAAAGAATCGAACTGAACAGGTAAAACTTCTTATTAACATGTGCAAATTATGCAGTTTACTAATTATACATGTTTTACAAATAGCTTTCATTGTAATTGGCGGCAATGTACATGCTCCAGTCTCAGCATATTGATCAAAATCTTTACAACTTTGATTATATATGTAATATTTTTCCAAACAATACAAGCAAGAAAAGAAGACTGTTATATATATCAGTGAAAGTAACTGATATACATGTATGATATAAGGGAAAGTAAAAGTGTATCAGAAAAGCATTAGTGAAGTACAAGCCTTGGAAAAGGCAATACAGCATTTTTAACAATTTCGTTTCAGAATCCTAATAAAAAACTGTTGAATGTCTGTGAGGAAAGAGTCTATAGTTTGCGTTACAGTTGTGAAAATGAAATCACTGACTAATTCTTCTATATTCAGGTTTAACGTTTGTATTCAGAAGTAGTTTTCAGATGCACACTTTTCACGGGTATTACATTAATGTGACAAAAGTAGGTACACTCAGAAAACAAACACTCGAACAATAGAGAGGAAAAGATTACAAAAGTAATATTACACGTGGCTTTAAAGTAGTATATTTCACAGATACGGTGAAATAGCTATGTGAAAATATACTGGACTGATCAGTGTTGCTTTCATATTTGGTTCGATTACCCCAGTGTTTCCGGTCAGTCAACAATCAGACAAATGCCAGCGGTATAGTCAGTCCACACGCACTAGCATTGTCTATGTCCCTCGCTGTTAAATTAATGACATAATAGCATTGTAATATTTAAGAGTCTCATGCAACCGTGAAAACTATGTATTGCATAAAAAATATTGAAATCGGAAAAAGACGAAGGTTTAAAATGAACATTTAAGCAATCCCTACATGTTAATGTTACAAACTGTTTAAACAATACATAAAGAACAAATACATACAAAACTAGCGCTACAGCCAGTCCACACGACCATAGTTTTTGAATGAGTGTTCTTCTATTATAAGAGTTAATTGAGATTTAAAGATGTCAATGGTTTTCTTACTGAAGCAGATTTGTTTATTTTAGATTTCGGAGGACTGGAGCAATTTGACGTGAAACTACAACTGCCTGTATTTGAAGATTTAGAAATGGTACTTTGACCAATGATAACAGTGTTCATATTTTTAAGGAACTGATAGTATGTTGGATTTGTGTTATTGCCGTTGATAATACCCCGTTGCTGACAGAAAACGTTCTCTATAACATCGCTGTTGATAACGGCAGGAACTATGGAGTTTCTTTCTTTAGGCAGTGTATTTTTAAATAATTGAGTGAAGCCAACTATGCATGAATTTAAGTCTTCTATGGTGTGATATGACATTAACTGTCTCTCTTTATTTGCTGACGGAAGTTGGTCTTGCCCTTTAACATGGGATTCCCAGTCAACAAACCACTGCAACGAGGCATTCAACTGCTCCAGACGAAGATCTTCGGTGTCAGTGATTTGACGTTTGTCGCGGAACACAGAAACCATGGTAATCGTGGCCTTTAAAAAAACTTACAGTATCATCCAATATGTATCCGGTGTCACCTAGGGATTTTTGGAAAGCTTGCATCAGGTGAAGCATGTCAGAACTGAGCACATTCTCTGCTAATTTATTCCTCATTTTTGATTGTTGATTTAAATAAAGGTGATTACTTGTTAACTTATAGTGTATCGGAAAGCTGTTTGTATCTCTGTCCCATTTAAATGCGTTTATCCAGTGTTCCCAAAGTATTGGGAAGCGAAATTGAAGTTTTTTTACGAAAGTTTTATCTTCGCCACTTTTTAATATATTGTTCCGTATACGTTTAATTACATGGGAATAGTCAATTATAAAAATGATTGGCGGATGATTAGGAAACAGATATTTTTGATAGAAACTTTTCAACTGAAGATACTGAATTTTGAAAGAATAATTTCATAAAATCACGATTTGCTTGCGCTCCATCCATCGATACAAAACCTACTTCAAAGCCGTACATATTGAGATAATGTACTGCTCGCCAAAACAAAAAAATGAAGATTGACAGAGTTTGCCTGTGAAACTGGAAAACAAGCAAATGGAAATCGAAACCCATTCAGTCCCATGTATACAAAATGTAACACGTGAGTTGCCAGTGACCTTTCTGATTTTGAAGAAAACAACTGATCAAATGATTCTACTTCGGCACCCATGTCAACAAACCCCCTCAATTTCACTTCGCCATTGCTATAAACCATGGAGAGATATTCCTGGATGCTCATTTCGTCTATAGGAATACCGCCATTCATAGTAGTATCATCCACCACATAAGTTCTAGCAGCTTCCTACATCCAATGAAATACCTCATCATCGAAACCAGTTTTTTGTTCTACAGAATTTTTATATATTCGAAGGGTTTCTTTAGATGGGGGAATCAAAACTTTACTATTTTTAAGGACTTGATATTTTTTTTGCTGCGACACTATAGCGAAAGACAGTCGATTTTTCTCAATTTTTTTTTCTGATCTAAAAGCATGTCAATCATTTCTTGTGCTTCAGTGAGAACTTTTTCCAGTATATTTTTCATGTCATTGTTTTCATTTATTTTCAGAAGTACAGAGTCCTGACCTGTCAGTGTTTGGGTTGTTTACGACGGGAGATAATTGTCCTGGAGTTTGATTTTCAATGTTTTCTTTATTAAGACTAACATTCAAGGACGGTTTTTTGGGACGACTGCTGTTGTGCATTGAGATTTTCTTTTGAAACTGTTGCATTTTTACAGGAATCACTTAAGAAGAGGAAAGGTAATGCTCGCTTGCAGGACTTGCTTCTATATATTTTAATTCGGTCTTCACCTAGATATTCGACAACATGCTGGGTTACATTGATGTTAGCAGTGTTTTCTTTTTTTACCATTAAATAATTTCAATTTAAATGCAATGCTACATACATTTTGAATGTATGTTTTGTCTACTTTCAACGTATGTATTTTGAATGTTGTAGCTTTCAAGATCAAGTTTGCATTCAGCAATGAACATGTCCCAAGTGCCATTATTATGAAGAACTATTTTTTTGATAGCCCGGTTATTATTTATAGTGGTGTCACAAAGCATTGATATATGTAGTTCGTTACTATCTTCATGACTTACAAAAAAGGAGATTGTACCCACTGTCTTACGAATGTGAAGTCAAATTTTTCTTCAGAAATGGCTGTCCTTTCTGACAGACCTACATAAAACAACTCATCTTTAGACTTAATCGAGCTGTACCGCCTACTGACATGTACATTAGAAAATACCTGTCCAATGTATTTCCCAATTACTTTTCTATCGATATTACCACCTTCCTCCATAAATCTGTTGTATACAACTTCAGCAGGTTCTTCGTTGGAGGGCAATTTCTCGTACCTCTCTTGTAACCTATAAAAATTGTATTGACAGAATAATTTTGCTATTTTTCTGTACCTACCTTGGATATATACGTTGTATTCTACTAAATATATATTTCAGTCATAAAATGGTATATTTTTATGCTTGTTTTGTATGCATTTTTATGATATACATATAAATTAAGTATTGAAAAATATTGATGAAATAAAATGCGTATTTTCATTTTACGTATTTTCACTGCAGTGAAATATATTTTCCGTATTTTCAATGGTGGCTTGCCGGACTATTTTCTTCTACATTTATATCAAATAAATAATTTGAAGAGGAAACATCAATTGTAACTACAATTTGATAATCCAAACAACTTTTACACAAAAAGAGGTGCCCCCTTTTACCATTTTCTGTTCTATTCAGTTCTTTCCTAATTTAAAATTTCTATCAATAAATGCTTATAAGTGTTAAAGCAGCTATAATCCAAACAAAATTTTTACACAAAAAGAGGTGCCCCCTTTTACAATTTTCTGTTCTGTTCAGTTCTATTCCTAATTTAAAATTTCTATCAATAGATGCTTATAAGTATAATAGCAGCTTTCAAATGCTTGAGAAATAATTAAACATAAGAATATCATATACATTCTAGCTAAAACAAAGTTTAAATAAAATGAAAAAATTAAAATCTAGATCAAGATTTATGTACGTATCAAACGAAGATCTTATTAAAGTAATTGATACGGTTACATTTCTTACCAAGAAACGCAGTATTCGGCTTTCCACATCTCTAGTTATAATTCGTTTGTGTTCAAAATATAATTTCTCAACAATTTCATTTCTGTTGTAAGATATTTAAAAACCGTTTAAAAGTGACGAAACCAAAAACATTTGAACATTAAGATTCTAGCGTACGTGTCATTAGTAGTTTGCGCCCGGCTCAAAAGCAACGTATCGTTACCGTATACGACACTGGGAACGATTCGTTTACAGCAGCTTCGCAAGATGACGGGACAAAAAAATCAGACTTTTGATGGAAACAAATGTGATTTTCTCCGTAACAAAGTGGAGTTATTGGTATCATTGGAAAGGGCATATATTACAGGTATGAAATGATGCTAGAATTATTCTGAAAGTGCATTTGTGTTTCTGTAGCGACTTGATAAATGTGCTTCGGTTTCGTTTGTTTACATTTCGAAGTTTGGTTATCTTGTAATATAATACTATATACTGAAGAATGGCCATTCATAAATGCCTTATATTGGTTTCTTAACAAGTGTCTGTGTTATTTCCCTGTGTAACGCATGCGCAAAATCTAATCTTATCAATACTCACAATCATATAAATCTTATTAGCGGGAGATTGTCTTTTTTAAAAGGTGTTGCGAAAAAATGTGCTTAAATTGCGGATTCTGTTTTTGTACCTTCGCCATCATAGACATCTGTATGATGAATCCATCTGTACTGTCTTTAAGGCCTTTCTAACATTTTATACATCGTATCTTCGTTTGCTTGTTACCACTGATAAAAAGTCAAACTGAAAAGGTAAAATAACTGCTTCATACTTACGAATTATGAAACATTTTCAGTAACACGTGTAGAGAGATCTTAATTCGTAACAACAGTCAGAACGTCATCCTCAAATTATTTCGCTATAAATCCTGGTGAATTAACGTTTATTGAAATGTGTCAGCCGATGAACAATTTCACGAAGCTTTTAATGACTCTGAGTAGTCCTATGATTTCTCCTTTATGTCGCCATTATGATGCAAAAAATGCAGCTCGAGTGGTTTTTTTTCTTCTTTTATTAACTTACCATTCTTTGGCACTTTCAAAATAGATATTTATGTACTGCAATCAATTTCAAATTTCCAGACCTAATGAATACTTGCTAATATTTTTTTACACGTTTCTTCAGCTGACAAAAATTACAGCATAGTGCAGCTTCGAAACGACCAACTTATTTCATAACGCTGGCCTATTTCTTAGACAGTAAAGTAATTATGTACGAAACTGCGACAAGTATGTGACAAGGATGAATTTATATCAGAACAAGACCAAGCAATTGCTTCTAAAGCATTTAGTTGAAGGGTTTAGACCCTAGCCTGATCGTTTTAAGAACTTTAAGTAGCATAAAAAGTACTAAAAATGTTTTCAGCAAAGACATGGAATCACAGACTTACAGAGTTAATACTTCCTATTAGATACACGTTGTAAATGCTTTCTTTACCTTACACCATTGTGATTTGGATTTGCAAGAGCAGTACATTAAAAGTTCTTTTTAATATGTAATACAAAGTATGTAATAATAAAATGTAAGTGTTAATTACGCTCTTGAGACTTATGATAAGATCATTTCTTAAACAGTTCAAGGACGGTTACTCTTTAGATACTTAAATTCTTTGGTTCGACAATATTCTATTTGGCATGATAACAAATGAAAGATTCTTGCTTGTTTGCTCAGGTAGATAATTCGAGGCTGTGATATAGAAGATCTGTAATTATATATATATATATATATATATATATATATATATATATATATATATATATATATATATATATATAATGTTGTGCATAACTTAATATTGCAATAACGTTTTTGATTTGTTTTCGAAATTCGGTAATTACTTAAAGTGATAAACTGTTACATTGTTAAGGTCATGTCTTCTCTTCTAACCAGTTTAAATGAGAATATACATTTTCTTGTGGGGAAAGTGGTAATCATTTGAATTATCAAAATTCAGTATAAGAAACTACGGAAGTATATAAAATAGGAATTGAACAAACAAATAATCAAAACGTTTGTAGATCTGGGGTAGCATTTTTTCATTTTAGCAAAATATAATACTTTTTTCTTTATTAAATAACAAAGAAACTTATTTAAACAGTAATAATAATTAACTTTACTGTGAAGTAGATACAAAATGCCTACAGAATCTATTTAAACATTACTGACTTGCATACTCTATTTCTAAAGATGTCTATAATAATAATGGACGTCAAAATCTTTTTTGTTTCTTTTTTTTTTCTAAGAAAAAAATCGACAACAAAACAAATCAAACAACCGTATTAGTCAATAAAAAAATCTCTTTGAGATTTTTTATTGACAAATACGGTTGTTTGATTTGTTTTGTTGAGATTTTTTATTGACTTATACGGTTGTTTGATTTGTTTTGTTGATATTTTTTATTGACTTCTACGGTTGTTTGATTTGTTTTGTTGTCGATTTTTTTCTTTAAAAAAAAAGAAAAGCAAAAAAAAATTGACGTCCATTATACAGATACGATTATTCAAAGGCATTCCCAGTCTTAACATGCAGTTACATTGACTCTTTAATATTTTCCCCTAATTTTAATAACCATTTTAGACACTGTTGTTTATTCAGTCCGGATTTTCTGACTTAATCTCTTTTTGAAACACACCACACTTCTTCAATTTACGAGATTTAAGAATATTTTAGCACTGCTTTAACAATGTTCCTATGATCATTAATTTTCTGTTCTTTTCTCTTTTATTGTTTTCAAGCAGAGTAAGGCATGGGTAATCCCATAATATAAAGATTTCGTCAAGTTACGAGGAACAAAAATTTGGCTTTGTAGAATGGTTTAGTCATTAAACTGTTTTAGAATAATGGTTACATCAAGACAATATCAAAACGACGTACATTTGGGGGTTTTGGTTGCACCTAAAAAAAGAGAAAGTATATTCTTCTTCTGTTAAACAATAGTCTAATGTGTTGCCTAAAACACAGAAGAACGAAGAGCTGCTACGGCTACAAAGAGATTTATTATCACGTTTGTTATCACTTTAACAAAACAATATCTAAGATATGGCAAACGCATGAGAAATGCACGTGCCTTTCAATTTCTCCTCAAGAGACAAAACAGTAGCTGGAACAGAAGGTAAGTTAAGGTCTCTATAATGTGTTAAGTTTCCGTCAATGCAGTTCTACTTTGAAACCTTCTGACGACTGTAAAGGGGATTTCATGTAAGGATAAAGATTGTAGACAGTGTCTACATTAAGATTAAGTGAAAATAATTCCTTCTCGTCCTCGTTTTGAGAGCCAAGAGTCACGCCATTTGCATTTTAGGTATACCATTAACACCAATCCAGTGCAAAAGAAAGAAGAAACACCAATCTGAGGTCTAAGGATAACTTTTCGTCCATTCTGATCTGTCTGACCTGACTGAAATATGTATTTAAAGTATCAAGATCAACACATTTCTATAATTTCCGTATGATGCTTAGAAATACGTTTTGAGTGACCTTTTCTGTATCTAATGTTAACCTAATAAAAAAAGAAACACCGGTCTTGCAATCTTCCAGACGATATAATATGTTTTTACACTAGCATTAAATCAGAGTTTACCGCTGTATTAACTTTCTATGTCTGGCGAATTACAAGACAAAATGTTAAATCTTTGGCAAGGAAAGCACGACTTTCATGACAGCGAGTACTTTGAATTAATGATTATTACATGTTTGTGTTCTGTGTAGTCCAGATAACGCTACTTTACTTGAGATCAAAAGCTATCAAAATTTTCAAAAGGATCAAGGTACAGCCCATCCATAAATATGTTGTTTTTTCAAGACTAACAGTCGTTTTGTGATAAAATACAGCTCAGTTATGACATAACTGAAATCCCCACATATTGCCCTACGTATTACAAGAATGCTGCTATCGTATAATTGGTGTTTCAGCAAGCTATAATTGCGAAGGCAGAAACTTGAAAATATGAACTCATATAAGGCTCCAATTGTATATGTGTGTGTATATATATATATATATATATTCCAATTGTATATGTGTGTGTATATATATATATATATATATATATATATATATATATATATATATAATTACTAGATTCTTGTCGTAAGAAACTGTTGTTTTCCCCACAACCAAAGCCTATCAATCAGTCTGAAATTATAGCCCTTTGTGTCAGCTTCACCGTTTGTAAACTTGAGGCGGTCAACAAATAGATGACATGTAATCTCATGAAGTTTGAATGTAGAGCTTTTAAAAATATATTTATTTTATTCTATTATTTTTTGGCAGCCTCAGTTCAATAATATGGTCTGAATATATTGTAAGATAATCTTAATTATCAGGGAGAAAGCGAGTGAAATATAGTGTCAATTATCAGTTGAATCTACATATTTAAATGATTAAACTCTTTCTTTCATTCATCATCACGTAAGATAATAATTATTTGTACTGTCTCGTTAAACTGAAAAACTGAATGATTAAAGGGGCTGTGCTCCAGATGACACAAAAAAGAAAGTTTTCATTGTATTATAAATTTCTTGTAATATTTATGACTAATGCTTAAAAAATAACTTCCTGACAAAAAATAAGTCAAATAATTACATTATAAATTGATTTTTTCCCTTTCAAGTGCTATACCGTAACTCGACGGTATAACTATATCGTATAAGATTTAAAGTAAATATCTGTAATATCACATGCGGCGATGGTGGTGACAGTAAAAGCGTCGGAAATATTTTGTTAACATGAGGGTCCAGAGTTCAAATCAGGCTGGAGCAAAAATATTATTTTTATTCTATTTTGACTTTTATAATCAGTTCTGAAGTAAAATATTATGTTGTTATAATCTCACGGCATCTAAATATATAATTTATGAAAAAAATTTTTTATGTCAAATCTGGAGTTCAGCCTCTTTAATACCACGTGTTCTCTGTGTATTATAATAACGTTGAGGAGAATCGAAAGCTTCATACGAGCTGAAACGCTTGCATTAGTTATAAAAAGGGGGGAGGGGGAAACAAACATGCAAAGCAGGCGGTGGCCATCATTTTACATCACTTTTGTGACGTCTTCGGTAAAGCTTTAAACCTCTTACTTTGACCAGGAGACTTTGTCTCTAGGTGCAGACCCGGAGACGGTGTATATAGAGAGTCCCCGTGTCCAGTTAACTGATACAATGTATATTGCTATATATCAGTTTACCAGCTCTATCTGATTGTATGTATTGTTGGTACTGGTTGCCTCTGTCACCGACTCCCCCTGCAGAGATAAATTATTTTAATTTGTTGGGGATAGTGCTAGATACTGAAAGCATCCCTTTCCAGACACATCTGTGGTTCTTTTGCATGCTTAGTGTACAACACTCATACATGGCAGGCACGGATTTACCGGTGTAAATACTTCAACTGCAGTAACTATGTTAAGAGCTTTCCTTGACATATTAAATGAGTAACAGACGTTTCCTCTCATTTGCACAAAGGTTTTCAGTATTAAACATGCCATAGAAATATTGAGCAAGCAAATATAATTCAGTAATAGGTTATTATCATTTAATAATAAGAATTTGAATGGTGCTTTAATTGATTTCTTGCCATAAATAAAATATTTCTTACGAAATGGACTATTTCTGTATATTATTAAGATTGTATCACGCTAGAGACTATTTAAGTTTTAGGCTTTGTACAAATTCAAATAATTTCTTTCCCTTGAGCAATTACTAGTATTAACATACGATTTTCAGTGGAAAAAAACAACACATTACTATTAAAGACTAAAGTAACCCCAGACAAATCGGCCCCTTTTTAATAAGTGTATACAAATAGCTTTCTATTAATATTATGACCATCTTATACTTAAATGTTATTTAACAGCAATAACCTGATCATAAATGTTACTACTGCCTTCCAAAAATAGACATTCTTCAAATTGAAAAACTCTAAAGTAATAAGAACAATCCTCGAACAATAAATTTTGTTACTCGTACATACTTAACTGCTTGTTTAAATCTAGCAAAATAAGTCCTGTTAACGATTGTAAAATATCAAGTGACATATTTTTTGCAAACTTACAATTTGTCAACATGACCTTTGCAAATGGCTGTCATGAACTTAAACGGGTGCTTGATTAGTAAACATTTTGACCGGTTGTTACCATTTATCGAACAGTGTAAAATATTAAGTAACTAGTTTGTTTTTCAAACAAAATAAAACATGCCCACCACGACACATACACACACAAACGGCAGAACATATATTAAATCCTTCCAATACCTGAGCTTGGACATATATTTAGAACATTGTCAGAAGAATTGCATCTCAGTGTAGTTAATCTTTTTAAAAATACCATTTTTTACCTTTAACCTCTACGTGTGACCTTGACCTTTCAAACCTGGTTTTTTGCGCGTGACACATCGTCTTGTGGTGGTAAACATTTCTTTTAAATAACTTGAAAACCCACTTAGGAATGACGAAGTTATGGAGCGGACACGAAAAAAAGACCCCATTTTTGACGTCTGACCACTAAGTGTGACTTTGGCCTTCAGGGACCTGTTTCTTGAACATGACACATTGTCCCCTGGTGGTTAACATTTCTGCCAAGTTACTTAAAAATGCATCAAGGAATGAATGACAAGGTTATGGAGCGTACACGATTTGTGACATCTAGGCATTCAGACAGAAAGGACATCGAAATGTCTCTCCCTTCCACTACTTGAGTGTGTGTGTGGGTGGGGGGAGAGACATAAAATAACATGAAAGTTAGGACACTTTTAGTATTTAAACCAGAAGCATTTATTAACAAATGTATTGTGAACATAAAACAACAACAGCAGAGTTTTGCTTCATTTTAATGTTAGAACACAGTCAGTGACATATGCACTCTTCCTCACAAAGCCACAAAAGATAATGTCAGGATCTATTATTGTTGTACTCTCCCGATGTAGAGGCCTTTGGTTCAACAACTGCTGCTGTAAGTCGGGTACCATTAATACGCTTTATACCTTTTTGCGTGACACTGGAGGTAGAAGTACATCAGCAAGTTCTGGAGGAACTATATTGAATTCATATTCATAAGGCGATTAGGATGTTCTTCAATAGGCTGATTAATTTTCTTTTTGAGTGTTCGTTTTAAATTGTCAACTATACATAAATTGAAGAGAACAACTCCTACGCCATTTTCTACTTGGTCCTCTGCAGAATTGAATTGATTGAAGTAAAAGACGTCATTAGTCAAAATCTCTTGACAGGCTTTTAATTCCGAAGTGAATGGATGTCGGAGGAGTGTTCAACTTTGAACTAATTAAGGATTGGTCTAAGCAACATCTATCCCTAAAACATGAATGTGCAATTTTGATTTAATTTTTTGAAATTGAAAAGAAAAACAAACTTCCCGACGAAGATAACAGATTTGCTTTCAATCCTTACTGAAATAATTAAAACAAATCAAGCGCTGTTATTGTATGTGGTAAATGTTGTTGTCTGCAAATGTGTTTGTCCTCAAACAGTGCTTCATAGTATATATAGCCTAATGTAGTTGGTAAAACAAGTCCACTTTTACAGCCATTTTAATTATAGCCTTAAGATCCGAAACACGTTGAGGCTACGTGCATCATTGTATGGCCTTGACTTGAGCCGCGTTCTGAACAGAAAATTTCTGTCAACTTATTTCGTAACATTTCATGTAATACCGAGTTGCACTAACGACATACACATACAGTTAGGCATGACTTATTCTGCGTTACAGACCAATGGACAGACGAACAGAGAGACACAATTCAAGAAATAAATCAAGCGTATGTTCTAAATTCATTGAGACAGACATTCCCTAAGTAATGAAGCTTTTGATTTAAAATGTGATATGATTGAAATTATAGCTGCAGTGGAGAACGGTATGGATTTTTTCTTATTTCGCACGAGATTAAGTCATTTCTTTGATAAGTGAAAGGGCGAGTGTGGATGTTATGTTTGATGTAACTTAGGCAATGATCAAGACAACTTCTATCCCTGAAAGCTGAATTTCAATTCTTTTTCAAAGAAAAATAAGAATAATGAAACATAATTATATTCCAGGTGGGATCACAGGTTTACTTCCACTCAAGACAAAATCAAATAAAACATCTACTGCAAAAGGGTAAATTTACGAAACAGTGCCATATACAAAATGCTTTGCGGGTTGTTAAGTAAACAAAGCATCCACACACACACACCTGTCTGAAGCAGTGATTAAAATTCAAACTAGAGATACAAACTTTCATATGAGTATTATTCTGCAGTGTTTGATGCCTTGACTTCACCTCGGTTGCATGTGAAAAATATTAATTTGAATATATTTTAAAATCTTGTCACGAACTAAATAACAGAAAGGACCTCCATACGATGAACACTTTCGGAAGTTATTTTAAAAGCCTTTCAGAAATTACTTATATACATATCAAACAAAATACAGAAAGGCGGTATGTATGTTAGTGGTGATACAGAAAGTGTGCAGGAAAACGGATGAGTTACGACACGTTATCTCAGACAGGTCAACATTTTCCCGTGTAATTATAAAATCTTGTGATATTCCAGTGAGTTACAGAGCTGACGCAAGTAATTTAGGCAGTAATTTTTATTAATTGGCGGTACAGGCCAATGGACAGGAAGATGTTGGGTTCGCGAAACACTTCCTCAACCTGGAGGACATTTAGGCCAAGTAATTTTAAGTCGTTTATTGTACCATTGACAAACAGAGCTGACAAACCGTAGGCAGTATTCTATATTTTATACAACGGACAGACACAGATGCATGTTAACGAAATACTGCCGTAATAAGAAGTATATAGATCTATGTGTCAAACCATTTTAAATCTTGCTATTTACCAGAAATATGGAGCGGACATAGATAAGTGAACGGGCGGACTGGTTTGTAACACGTACCCTCTATCTGACCAAAGTTTGCGCCAAGTTATGTCAAATCTGTGAGGTACCACTTGACATCTAACATATGTTCACTTAACAGCAAATTTATTGCCTGGACCTGACCTGTATTGTCTGACCAGTTTTTATACTGTGAGAATATCATTTTATTTAGTACCTAGTGATTGGGACAATTCTACCTTTTCTGTATCTGCAACAATAAGTTAAGTCAAGGTTTGCCAAAGGTGAAGTTGACATTTACATGCAACTATACAGGTGATCCAAATTTAAGGTCGAAGTAGTGACCACTATAGAGAAAAACCAGATTTGGCCCTTGGGGTATGATCTGAACCATGTTCGAAGAGGACCACAAAAACATTTTTTCCAATATTCTTTCACGTTAGGCAATGTAAAAAAGTGTGATACCAAGGGCGAGGCCAATTTTTATTAAAAATAGTCTTGGTAGAGGTCTACCTAGTGATTTTACACATCAAAATCATGACTCAAGACCCTGCATTTTCAAAAAAACACGTTTTACTCTACATGTTTATATAAAACACTGACCGCAGGAGCGGGGCTAAAGGTAAACTTAATGACATAATTGAACAATCCAAGTAGAGGTCCGATCAACAATGCTACACACCAACTATACAGGCGTCAGGACCTATGGTTTAAGAAAAAAAAAGTGATTTAACAGCAAAACTTCTAGGCATCCCAAGTCTTATCTATATTAAAACTATTGTATTTCTTTCTTCTTTTCGTCGATTAAAATCACCTTGAATGTGTCTTTGAGACATCCTTATCAACCGCATTAAAATTGTTGCAACTTCCAAGACGATACTGTTTGTTTCTTATTTGACCATGGATAAGATTTCATTGCAATAATTAGCCTTCCGGTTAATTTAGCGTATGGAGAATTACGACAACCTACAACATGATGGCTAGAAAAGCCAGATGTTAGAGGAAACTGTTTTACATTTTATCTTACCAGATTCTTCTGAAGGACGTTTGAATATAGACTTCAACATGCTTTGCAAACCTGTTTTGCTTCGCAGACAATTTGCTCTTTTTCCAACCAACCTGTATTGATTGAAATTTAAACAGTAGCTAAAGTCTTGAATTAAATGTCATTCTATAACCACGCTTTTAAATCATTTCAGGAGTCTATCGCTTGTAAGCAGATTGTATTTCTACTTTCAGTGATGATGTTTCCATTAAAATGAACATACGTTTGTATATCATAAATATATCTTGCACACTTCCTTCCAGACAAAAACACTTCATCTTTGTCAAAATATCGTGTGAAAAACTATCGAAAAACTTGCAAAAAGCAGGGAAAATGATTGAAAGACTACGCAAGCATGGGCTTTATTTCAACAGAAGTTTCGATCTGAATGCAAGAAAGTCTTATATCATGATGCCCTTTTTATACTGATAAACAAGACAACCATTTGATGCAGTGTCAATCTTTTTCTTTTCCTTCCGCTTTGACATTCAACGTGTGGTATCTCTAAAACATTTTGTCAAAGTTCTGGACTAGCAGCAGTCGGTATTATCATCTGCAAGAAATCAATTTCACAAAAAGACAATTGATTCGCTAATAAAGCTCGAAAAGTAAGTAACCTAAATCAGGAACCTTTATTTATCATTTGAGATAACGATATTCATTCCGAGATCTCATTCTTCAGTATTTCTTTTGTATACTATTATATTAAGTGTAACCCGGAAAAATCCACATGCCCCAGTTTAGGTTTGAACTCGGGTACTTTCGATTACTAAGCTGACACACTACCACGTTGCCATAAAAGCTAGTTGATAGGCAAGAAAAAAGAAGTGCCGTATTATACTACTACTACGTGAGTATTCTTTTACACGCAAAGAATTCAAAACCACATTCAAAACGACCTTTAATGTGTTTCCGTATGAAAAAATCAGTAACAGTTTTTACTTTTCTTACACAATTTATGACTTAATATCTTCAAATGCAGGCAGAAAAAAAGAGTTTTATTAATGCTGAATTTCAATCATCCGTCAAAGAAATCCATTTCACAAGGTCGTCTCATATAAACGGTTATAAAAGTGTAAGGCAATTTCTTCTAATATGTATATAGATCAATTAATATCTTGATTTATTTAACAGACAGGAATATTCATTTCTGTACAATTCCTTTAAGTTGTTTTATTTCCTTTCTTCATTGACAAAACAGAAGTTCCCAGAAATGAGCTTCCACGCAAATGAGAAGCCAGTCCTAGTCAATTAAATATCAGTTCCAGAAACGTTTTGCTTGAATTAAATGCCATCGAGAACTACCTGACATTTTTTCAGGGGCATCTGCAGAAGTAATGAGATTAAAAGGAGTGTAACTTACATAAATGAACTCAATGTGGGTAATATAAGAATTAGGGGAAATCAAGACAATTCGTTTTGCTCTAAATAAACAAAAAACAAGTAACGGGGAAATCGGTTCAAGTATTGACTGTCGTACTTTCCTTTGTTAGCATTCAAAAGCAAAATAAGATATCATACAGATACATTTTCCTCGAAGATTGGCTGATACACAGTTTTACCTATAACCTTTTCTTTCTCTGTATTTTTAAAAAAATAAGTGTCATTTTCTTTTGACAGTTCTTACAAACAAGAGGGCCATGATGACCCTGTATCGCTCAGCTGAGTATGACTGCTTTTAACAAAGTTGCTATGGACCCAGATGACTCATATTTGAACTTGACCTCGAAATTATTGAAACAATCTTTCTGACAAATTTCCAGGTTATTTGGACTGAAATTGTTACCTCTAGAGTGTTAACAAGGTTTTTCGATAATTAGGCTCTGTGACCTTGTTTTGGACCCCAGATGACACATATCACAACTTGAGCTACAAATCATCAAAACAACATTTCTGACAAACTTCCAGAACATTTTGACTGAAAATGTAGCCTCTAATTTGTTTACAAAGTTTTTCGATATGTGGGCTCTGTGACCTAGTTTTTGACTCCAGGTAATCCATATTCGAACTTGAGCTAGAAATCATTGAAACAACCTTTCTAACCAATTTCCAGGTTATTCGGAGTTAAAACTTTACCTCTATAGTGTTAAAAAGGTTTTTCCATATTTGAGCTCTGTGACCTAGTTTTTGACCCAAGATGACCCATAATCGAAACTGAGCTAGAAATCATAAAACAACCTGTCTGACAAATTTTCAGGATATTTGGACTGAAAATGTAACCTCTGGAGTGTTTAAAACGTTTTTCTATATCTGGGCTCTGTGACCTAATTTTTGAACCCAGATGACCCATCTCCAATTTTAGCTAGAAATCATTGAAAAAAACTTTCTGACAAATTTCAAGGACATTCGGATTGAAAGTGTAATCTCTAGAACATTAACAAACTTTTTCTACTTTTGGGCTTTGTGACCTAGTTTTTGACCCTAGATAACCCATATTCAAATTTAAGCTAGAAGTCATTGAAGCATTTTTCTGACAAATTTCCAGGTTATTTGGTCTGAAAATGTTACCTCTAGAGTGTTAACAAGGTTTTTCAATATTTGGGGTATGTGACTTAGTTTTGGACCTCAGATGACCCATATTGGAAATTAAGCTAGAAATTATTGAAACAACCTTTCTGACAAATTTCCAGAATATTTGGATTGAAAAGTAGCCTCTAGAGTGTTAACATTTTTTTTTTCTATTTTTGGGCTCTGTGACCTAGTTTTGACCTGAAATGACCTATATTCGAACCTGAGCTAGAAATCCTCAAAGCAACCTTTCTGACAAATATCCGGGATATTTGGACTGAAAATGTAACCTGTAGAGTAGTAACAAGGATTTCCTATTTTTGGGCTTTGTGACCTAGTTTTTGAACCTAGATAACCCATATTCAAACTTTTGCTAGAAATCCTAGAAGCAACCTTTCTGACAAATTTCCAGATTATTTGGACTGAAAATGTTACCTCTAGAGTGTTAACAAGGTTTTCAATATTTGGGCTCTGTGACTTAGTTTTTGACCCTAGATGACCCATATTCGAACTTGAGCTAGAAATTATTAAAACATCCTTTCTGACAAATTTCCAGAATATTTGGATTGAAAAGTAGCCTCTAGAGTGTTAACAATTTTTTTTTTCTATTTTTGGGCTCTGTGAACTAGTTTTGACCTGAAATGACCTATATTCGAATCTGAGCTAGAAATCCTCAAAGCAACCTTTCTGACAAATATCCGGGATATTTGGACCGAAAATGTAACCTGTAGAGTAGTAACAAGGATTTCCTATTTTTGGGCTCTGTGACCTAGTTTTTGAACCTAGATAACCCATATTCAAACTTTTGCTAGAAATCCTAGAAGCAACCTTTCTGACAAATTTCCAGATTATTTGGACTGAAAATGTTACCTCTAGAGTGTTAACAAGGTTTTTCAATATTTGGGCTCTGTGACTTAGTTTTTGACCCTAGATGACCCATATTCGAACTTGAGCTAGAAATTATTAAAACATCCTTTCTGACAAATTTCCAGGATATTTGGACTGAAAAAGTAGCCCCTAGAGTGTTAACAAGGTTTTTCTATATTTGGGCTCTGTGACCTAGTTTTTTAACCCAGATATCCCATATTCAAACTCGTCGGAGAAATTAATGAGACAAACATCCTGACCAAGTTTCATGACAGTTAAGGCAAAAATGTGACCACTAGAGTGTTAACAAACTAATTGTGGACGGACGGACGACGGACAAAAGGCGATCACAATAGCTCACTCTGTCACTACGTGACAGGTGAGCTAAAAATGATTAGAAGACTGTTTTTTCACTTCTTATTAAGACTATTGACATAAACTTAGTACAAAACAGATGTATTTTGCAAAATAATTCTTACTGACAATCTATCTGATAAACATCAAACTTCAATAAAAACATATTTTTATTTTGTATTACGAACGTCGGGTTAGTAAGGCATAAGTAAGTGTAGAGAACTGCCGGCGCCACTTAGTGACATGCTTGTATAGGATTTTTGATTTTGTGTTCGTTTTTATTTAGGATTTGAATATAAATTCTCAACTGACATATCACTGTTCACTTTGACAATAACAATAGCAAGATTATTATATTATTTTTTTTAAATCTGACCTCAGGCAATTATTAGGTCTGCAATTTGAAAACTCTGTCAACATGTGACATGTAGTCTTACGTAATCAGAGCTGATCAAATAGATTATTTTACTTAATAAGCCAGTTTCGCACATAAGCTATATTCTGACTATGTTTGAAGAAGATTATGTCTAAGCATGGTTCCTAGAATGTTTTAAAGGTATACTTCCTGTTTAATCTCCAATGATCAAGTTTTGAACACTTCCAGACGACACATAGAAATAAAAGTCAAAAGAATATTCTAATATATTCAGCAGACAAAAACTGGTCACGAAAGTTCAGATGGTGATTTAATTATTTATTAATATATTTATTTAGTGCTATTATTTTTTTCCAAAACCAACGTGAACAGAAGGAGAATAGTAACCACATATTTTTTTATCGGCCGTTACCAAACGGCATTCAATTTATGTTAGAGCAACTTTTTTTATAACACAAGGGCGATCAGTGATCACATGTGTCGCCTGATGATAGCCAATTAAACAGTAGTATTGAGAGGTGATTGGAGAGTTTGTAGGCTTAAACGCATTTTTTATTCAAGGGCAATAACTCAGCCAAAAATCATTCACCCGAAAAACCTGTAAGACATGCGCAAGTACTGGAGGTACAGAACAATCCTGTAACATTTTAAATTGCTTTAGTAGTATAAGAGAAGTAGTCCGGACAATCTTTAAAAATAAAAATCATTAAAGGACCATAACTCTGACAAATATCATTGAACTGGAAAATGCTGACGATTTGTACAACTAGACTTGAAACTGATCATTCCTGTAAAGTTTGGATGAAACTGCGTCTGTAGTTTCTGAGTAGTAGTCCGACAAGTTTTGTGACAGACGGACAGATGATGGGGAAGTGATTCCTATATGTCATGGCTATTTTTAGCATGTTGCAGCTACTGTGAAGCCTGCAACCCAAAATTCATTATTTTGGCCAAAACGACTTTTTCATTCAAGGGCCATAACTTAGCCAAAAATCATTCAACCAAAAAATCCGTTAGAAATCCGCAAGTACTGGAGGTACTGATCAATCCTGTAAAATTGCATTCAAGTTGCATTAGTAGTATAAGAGAAGTACTCCGGACAAACTTTGAAAAATAAAAATCATAAAAGGGCCATAACTCTCACAAAAATTATTGGACTGGAAAATGCCAACGACATGCACAACTAGACTTGGTACTGATCATTCCTGTAAAGTTTGGATGAAATCGCACCAGTAGTTTCTGAGGAGTAGTCCGGACAAGTTTTGTGACGGACGGACAGACGGACAGACAGACGACGGAGAAGTGATCCCTATATGTCGCGGCTACTTCGTAGCAGGCGACACAAAAATGTAAGGCTAACCAGTAATAACCTATTGTATCGCCTTTTTTGCTATAAAATGAAAAAATAATTGATACTTTAAAGAAGAAATTAATTTCCTTCTGGCAATTAGACAGTTAAGAAGTGTTCATTTGGAATAAATGGCTATCCTACCAAAATGTTACAATAACTCTTTATATAAAGACAACATTATTTTGAGTTAACATGTACTTTAAATGTTTGACTGACACGTTGACATCAAGTATAAATTTATTCAATTAATGCATTCATATTTACGTGATTTTAAAAAGTTGATAAGTCTGGGTGATAAATACGGATGACTTTAAAAAAGGGTTGTTCAAAGATGTAAAAACATTTCGAGATGCGTATTATAGATTTTTTTATATAAACGTAAATTGACAAAGGACATTCTGCTGAAGATTCCTCGGACTTAAGTGTGTGTGTGTGTTGGGGGGGGGGGGGGGCGGTGGCTCGTGCGTATAAAGAAAACAAAAACAACACATGTTATGATCTAACAAAAGCGCTATTTCACATTAAAATAGGCATAAATGTTTAAACTTCATGACATTCGAAAAAATTATTTTTAAAAGATCAAATACACATATAAAGCCTAGTACAGTAAGACGCGTTGAAATATCGATTGAATTATCGTTTGACGTCTGAATTTCTCTTTTTTTCAATGTTATAATTTTTTGACAACCTTTGTATTATGGTAATCAGAATTAATAACGGTTATTAATGACGACTAGCTATAACTAGGGAAAAAAGTACAAGCTGCAAATGTATTCATTAAGTTTGAGTTATAAAGAGTATAACTTTTTTATTTAAGTCATCAGTAAGGTAGTTTTATGCCAGTTAAGATCCAGTTTAACTTGGCAAAAAAAATATACTGAAGTTACAGAATTTACATGGGTTTCAATTTTTTGTCTACAGCATATTACTTTATAATAGACATTAGCCATTTATCATGATTGTGACAAATTTAGATCTGCCTAGGGTCTCGTGAACACCCATTCGCATAAAATTGAAGTATCATCACGTTATGAAATAGTTGTTTTGTTTCTTGCAAAATTGTAAAGATGGTGTTCTATTTAGCTATTTGATTAACTCAAATGCTTGATTGTTTGAAGCTTAGTTTTAAGTAAATTCCTTTAGAACATTTTGTCTTTGCATTTGATCAGATAAAAAGGGGTTTTCAGACGGCAGATCCGGCTGCTTCAGCTGACGACTTGACATCTGGTCATGATTCGTCAGTATCATTATGTCTCGTCAGTATGTCTCTGTTATCGAAAGAAGATAGTTAGCCATTTATTTACTTTTAAACTCACAGAAAAATAATATTAGGAATTCAATGATACAAATAAAGTTTTTTTAATCTCGAAATATGCAAACATTTCTTTCGGGATGATATTGATGACAAAACAGTTGTATTACAATTTATTGCAAGTAGCGTACTTATCAAATACTGTGAAATCATTAATGTTCGTGGGGGATTAATTTTCGTGGATTTCGTGGTTCAGGTAATCCACGAAATCAAGTCCCGACGAACAAATCGTGCCAAAGATAATGTTATTATGCCCAATCAGTCAGCAGCACCAAAAAAGGTGTGAGACGTGGTTTGTAGTTGGTACATCGTCCGTAGACAAGTTATGGGCTAAACCGCGATAAACATAGGTATGAATCGGATACTAAACCGATAGATGATTTTTTTCAGGTGTGTACCCGTATTTTGTTTGATTAATAAGTGCATCCAAACTGAAAGTAGAAATTGTAGTGACAACCGTCACGTGTCTGTCAAACCGCACTATACTGCGGATGCTATTTGCAGTTATGCGGTCCCTGAATGAAATGTTTATTTTTACTGATATTGAGTAAACTGTTACTACTTTGGAACTTATTACTTAGTATAGTACATTGACTACTGTATTTTGTTGTACTAATTACAATGCTGCAAACAAAAAGGTTAATTGGTGGTAATTTAGGTTGCATTCTCAAAGACGGAAGACCGACGTTTTTCACAGCTTTAAAAAATCATAAAGACCGCTTTTACACACCTTAAATTTCAACAATGAAAAAGATGCGCAACATATCACAAAGTATAATTGACACTTGACACTTGTTAATTGAGAAGACCGATCGATAGGTTAATTACCAAAGTAACGAATCTTCGGTTGTTTGGTCAGGTGGAAAAACGTTAACTTTCACGTGTCAACAATTTCAAAGCACAAATGCCGGATATTGCCGAATGTTGAAATCAACGAATTTTCGGCCCTGTATTTTTTTTTACCTGGCAATAGAATTCCACGAATTTACGACCCCACGAAATTGCCTTCTGCCGGCAAACCACGAAATTTTATGCCCTCGAATTTAAATGATTTCACAGTAGGATAAAAGCAAAAAAATACTTTTACATCATTCTTAAGTGTTTAAAAGGGACAAACCCTATTTTTCACAAAAAATAAACTTATAAACATGTGTATATTATAGGATCGTTCCCTTAAATATGAAAAAAACTGGAACTTTAAAGAAGAACCTGTGTTCAAAACTTTTTCGTAAGGCATACTACATCCAAATAAATCTGCCTTTTTAATGAATGGCTTCAAAATAAAAACGAAATGTTTATTTGATGAGTTGAAATGTTGGACCTCGGTCACAGTCGAATTTTATACAGGAGTTACCTAGAAGAATTTCCACTGTCAGAAAAGCCAAAGGTAAAACTACAGAGTTCTGATATCAAGAGTATGTGGTCATTTATTATATATTTTTTGTCCTTCAGTTGGTGGTATTTTAACGTCACAAACATTACTTAGTCTTGACGTTGGAAACTCTGTATTGGCCACTGATTATTTGTAATGCAATAAAGGTGTATTTAAACGTTGCACAAGGATTAGTGTGTTCGTAAACACTTTGAAAGCAAGTACATGGACATATTACAAACAAACGTCCGGCAGAGAATATACAGTCTCTAATATTCTGACATCTATCAACGTTGATTTAAATAAGTCTTTAAGGAGACAAATGGTTATCTTCCGTTACCATGCGAAAGTAACTATTGTAAGTTTTTGTAATTCTTTCTTCAGTTTTCTGAGACGTAATACCGACGAGTTTTGCAATAAAGTGGCTTTGTCTGGCAATGTGCTAGCCTGGAGATGTTTTGTCTGCCATCTTGACAACTTGAAAAGTTCAAATTAACGTTTTTTAAAGGATTTTGAAGACATCTGAAGTGGTGAAACATAAACCTAAATGTCATATCAAACAAGTTTTAAAGATTTTTTTTCTGGCATTTAATATTAACCGAAACATTTCATTTAAAAGGTTACATATAGGTCGTGCAAAAATATTATCATATTATAAGCAAACAATATTCATAACAATTCTCTTTTTCTCTAAGACTCAAAGAATTTAATAATAGAAATTAGATTTCCCTGTTCCCTTTCCCAAGTGACTTTCATTTGACAAGTACCTTGAAACTGATATACTAAAAGGTCCGAAGAACTTTCTAAAAGACCAATTTCACTTAAAAAATAAGATGTACTAAAACAACAAGATCTACATGTATAACAAGTATTCTTCTAGCCGATCGTCTTGATATCCGAACAGCACAGCAAAATACAACCCCGTACGGTTTATCTAACGTGATGAAACTTACCCTAACTGCAAGCAAGCTACGGTCACGTCGTTAGTCACGTGACTCAAGGCAGATGTAAAATGTCCAATATCTGATATATATAATTATGTATGCATTATAGGGAAAATAACAGCGTCGTCGATTTTATACAATAAGTTCGTCGATTTTATGAACGAAATTGATTTTTTATCAACGTAGATATTTTCCTATGTATTATTATAAAAAACAACAACGTCGTAGGGGATGCACTCTGGCTCTCCGTAATATTTAGACTATCGTTAGAAAAATAATTGTATCATATCTTTACATTTCTGTTTTTTATTATTATTATTTATGTATAATATATGTTTGCAAGTGAAGCTTGGCCTTTTTAAACGTTTTCGTTTGTCAAAAATACACATTCAAGTGTTCCTTTCACTGTCTTTAATTTATGCGGTATCTATAACATTACAGAGAACCAGCTGCAATCTGTATTATTATTCATTTGTGTAATGGCCATGAACATATCGTTAAACCAGCCACATAGTTTTGTATGTACCGTATATCCTCATTCCAAAATATCTAATTTACGAAATTACCATATTCCTCAATACAGTTGTTTGTTTACCTATACATGTTAATATTAATTTATATTAGATTAAATTAGTTGTTTTTTTCGATTATACACTGCTTATATAATCTATAAAATACCATACGCGTTGAGTACATTTATGAATATCTTTTACAGAAATAACAAAATCGTTCTTTTTACAAAAACAAATCGGCATTTTCATCGCCAACAGGCATATTCCTGAACAGAGACAGTGTCCAGGATATGAACACTATCAAATTCACTTTGAAATGGTGGTCTTACAGGAGAACAACCAATGTCTTGAAAATCCGATTCAGACCTTGAAACGTTTCATACTCAGTGTCAGTAATGAGTGTATCCCCCTCGGGCGTTTAGGCACTCTCTGCGTCGTCTGGGAAAGTCTAGGAGAAAGCATGTCCCAGACATGCTCTATAGAGTTAAGATCATGAGACCTCGCTGGCCATTCTATGACCTCAATACCTTCATCACCAAAGAAGTTCCGAACGATTCTTGCAGTGTGCGCTCGAGCATTATCTTGCACTAAACGAAAGGTTTCACCTATTGCACCAGCATATGGCCTAACAATTGGTTCTAGGATCTCGTCTCAATATCTCAGGGCCGTCAGACTACCTGTTGGAATCACGTAAAGGTTTGTGCGCCCGTCAATGGATATCCCTGCCCTCACCATAACTGACCCACCGCCAAACATGTCATATGGAATAATGTTACATTTTGCATACCTCTCTCCTCGACGACGCCACACCCTCACACGCCTGTCACAGATCGAAACATGGTAACGGCTCTAGTCTGTGAAGAGCACAAATCGCCAGTGGCGCAGTTGCCAAGTGACGTGTTTCTGGGCAAACTCTAAGCGAGTTTTCCCGTGTGCTATGGTCAGAATTGGTCCTCTGGCAGGTCTTCGGGCATCCAAACCATCTTCATGATGACGATTGCGGACAGTTTGAGAGGACACACGAACCCCTGTAGCTTGCCGGAAGTCAGTTTCAATGCCAGTAGCAGTACACTGACGATTTCTGAGGGCCAAAGTTCTCAGATATCGGTCCTGACGAGGTGTTGTAATGCAGTGACGACCTTGCCCATGTCTTCTTGTGAATTCTCCAGTCTCCAAGTAACGACTCCACAACCTGGCAACAACGCTAAGAGAAGCGTCTAGAACGGTGGCCACCTCACGTTGCGTTAATCCATTTTCGATCATCTGCACCGCCCGATGCTAAATGACGTCGCATACACTGGACCGTTGTCAAAAGAGCAGATACAGTAAAAAGTTGCACAAAAACTTTCATTTCGTCAAATGTGCTATCGTGAGCGAACTGTACACATGCAAAAGTCTAAATCTTATTCGGGGGTTACACAACAAAAAGAAAAACAAAATACCTTTGCTTTGTAAAATTATTGTAAAGTGCAGGGTTTCTCGAGGATATTGACCGTCGATACCTACAAACGAAATTTGCATGGAATATCTAGTACGGTGGGCAATTTATGCCATAACATATTTGCGCGCGCTCCTTTAATTAATTTGAGCAGTGTATTTTTGGTAAATAAGAATTTGACATCACGATTTCTTTGTAAAAACTGATGAAAGGAATCAATAATTGTTGATTAAATTTTCTTTAGCAATTCGCACAATTAATTCACACAGCTGACTTGTTTTCCATTTTTTGGGCGATGCTATCTTGATTTTGTTTATTATCTTGACAGTCGATAAGCTTTTATTACAGCCATGCATCATTCGGTATCTTCAGTGTCTGGAGGATAACGGCGAATGAGATGGAAATGACAAGCAAGATTTGTGTCATTTTTTTGTAATTTTGGTTTAACATAATATAATGGTGATGCGTCTATCGGTAACATTTTTCCTTATTCGCGCAGCCTTTCTTTACTTTCTATATTTTAACTAAATTATACATTTTGTATTGAATGCTTAAATGGTTTTTTGAGGGCTTCCAATAGCATATGTATTTTTCGCCTGCCATCTTGAATAAAGTGTCAGGGCGTTGTTATCAGGAAGATTTGATTGTTGAACCAAACAACAGAACGGTAGGTAGATAATTAAAATCTTGTATGAACAGTGCTTTAGATGTAACGATTTAGCATACTTTTTAGATTTTACATATACCACTCAAGCAATTGAAGCTTCGATGGATAGAAAATGGATGTCAACGTTATCTTAATTAAACAATGGATGAAAAGCTGTCTCAGCTAGTTAACCAATGAGGTAGAGGCCAGTAATCGGCAGCCAACAGATGCTGAGCTGTTCGGTTACTTTCTTAATATAACTTAAGGCAGTTTAAATGTGCTAAACGTAATAACATGTTGAAAAGTTAGAAGGGACTTGCCCATCTTAAAATGAGGACAGATCCATGAATTGTTTATGAGAGTGGCTTATGGAAAATTTACTGACTGAATGGCGAATAGTGCAGCCCATGATCAGACTGCACGGAAGTGCTGGTTGATCTTGGTCTGCACAGTTGGCAAAGGCAGAATCAATTGCCTTTAGCAGGGTAAGGGTTAAATAGTTACGTTGCCAAATTCAACATAAACATTATTTTTGGTAGGAAATAACTAAAGTATTATTCAAGATACTGACATAAATGACTTTGAAGTTTGATAGTACAAATGAGAGAAATAAAAGGTGCATGAACTGCATTTAGCATTTACCATTCCAGAGTTCCGATATGATCGCTGCTTAGTTCTGAACTTATTAATTCTAAGATACAGTACTGCAAAATGGAAAACCGAACGAGACAATATGATATAAATACTGCAAAACAGGTATCAGACGGTTACAATCCTGTTAAAATATATATTACATTTTAATGAATTTATTTTGGGTTTAAAGCGACTGACTCACAGACGATGATAAAAAGAAAATGTTTATACATCTTGAAATTCTTGCTGTAATCGTGAAGAAGATATTTAAACTAAGTTACTGACTCAGTTTTTGTGACATAAAAACATCAAAATATAAAGTTTTACACACTTTTCTCGGTAAAAAAATTTACCCCGTTAGTCACGGGGTAGATACTTTAGTTATAACATTAATTTTTAGGCAATCTAATAAGTAGACGTCGTGGCTCAGTGGACTAAGTCGTCGCTCTATATTTTACTGACCGAAAGGTCGTTGGTTCGAATCCTGGTTAAGTCAAAACTTTTTTTTTCAGTTTTCATGGTGTATAGAAGCATAATATTATATTTTTTCCATAGTATATTAAATCCTCTTAAATTTGAAAGAATAAAAAATTTCAGCAAAATTTTGTGAGTCAGTCGCTTTAACAACAACAAAAAAACAATCATTTTCCAGGACACCTGGGTAGGTGTGATGCATGTATAACTTAGCGGCATATTCCCTCGAGGTCAAGACCAGAGATGCTGCCCAAACATTAAGGAAACTATTTTGAATCTAGTGAAAGTCTCCTCTTCATATTTTTCTACTTCCCTCTATAACTTCGTTTCTCAAAGATTACACTTCCATTTCTTTAATCAAAATATGTTATTTCTCCAAACCTTTATATCTAGTCCTCCACAGACAATATTTAGAGCTGATTTGTTTCAAGGCGACATTCTGCTTTCTTATTTCTTCGGTTGACAAAATCTTAAGGGAACATAATTATATTTTGAATGTCACATTATTGAGTCATGAAAAGATTTATGAATTGTAGAACTTACACTTAAACTCGTCTATACAATAATACAGCGAGGTTTAGAAATATTTTGAAATGTCAGGATTTTTCTCTTGTCAGTTTCTTTGAAGTTAAAAAGGAAATGGAACTGTAAATCCATTTTTTCACTGTAAAAGGCTAGTTTTTCCAAACCTGAAAATTAAAGCTTTTTAAAATTTTTATCTGAACTAAGAAAAAACCCTTTTTCTCATTACCAGATATGTGTGAATATCTGCATCATGTTAACGGATAATTTTCTGCTGTCTTTTGGGTGTACGATTTATAGTTTGAGCAATGTTCATGTCATAAGACATTCTTATACAAAAACGTACTTCGTATTAGCCACGGTAGTTATAGTTTTTGGATATAGGTTTTGCCATTATCGGACTTTTTGACCACCAGTCACATGCGCGTATCTCACAATGTATAAGGGCGTAAGACACTATGCTCCCAAAAGATGTAAAGTTTATACCGCCGATTAACAAAAATATAACATAATCGTAAGATTATATAAATTTTCACACTAATGCATACACACCTTGCTTTAAAAAAATTTTTTGACTTACATCATGACTAGATTCGTGGCTGTCAGCGGATATATAAACACCTTATTTCATTTTCTGTAACTTCTCCACCATTACCCGTTTTTAGTTATGTTTTTAGACACAACATTTTATTTAAAGGACCTGTCAATATTTAGTGCCGATAAGTATTCAAGACTTACCTCGGTGATTTTACAGCTTTTTTCAGTATTGATAAATTAAATGTTTTGACGACCGCTTTTCCAGTACTTTTATGTCTATGTGTAAATTGATCCGTCGATTTTGTCTACGTTACGCAATCAAATGTGTTCATGTGACATTAACGACTCGTTTTTCCGGGTATTGGCGAAGTGCGTTTGGAATTCCAGAAGCAAAGTCATTTAAATATTTTGATAATTTCAGCCTTGTTTATCTCAAGCACATCTTGCGTTCCACGAACAATAGACATGCAGATTAGGTGTTAATAATGTTTTTTAAAATACTAGAATTCTTAGTTGGTTTATTTCTTAAGACGACTTTGACCTGTTATATAACTTTAAGTAGTATTACTGTGGTGTTGACTCCTTATAAAGCAGATGCAAGTCACTGACTAATGTATTAAGTGTAGCGTGTATCTTACAAATGACAAATCTCCAGAGAATATATTATTTGTATAAAAATGTATAAGTTGTATCCCTGGATGCACCTACAGACTAAAGTTATGAACATTGTCTTGTTAAAAAAATGAAAAATGCATATCAGGAAAAAAACAGTCAGAAAAGTTAGTCAGTCGTGTGAAAGTTCGTGTAGCACAAAGTTTATCCAAAGGTATGAAACCAGCAAAAATTTTTAAACATTATGTGAAAATGTACACGTTGATACATCGTGAAACTGCACAGTTACGACCCTTGACATTTTTAAAAGCTTCCCTGCAGAGTACACAATTTCTCCAAAGAATTTGACCTACTTTCATGAAACTTACGAGAAATATTGTTCAGTTTTAACAATTGAACCTGAATATTTTGTACAGTTTATGAAGAACTGACAACAGTGTCCTGTTATAATATGGTTTTCAGTATGCATCAAAACACTTTAAAATTTTAAATTCCTTCTCATTCTGAAGTTCATTAAGTGGAGGCATTTACGCAAAATAGTTTTTCTGCTATGTCTTGCTTCTACATACAGATTGAGATCACTACATTAAAAATTAAATTCAAATCAACCTTATTTGTTGTTGCTAGTTTATATATTGCATTCTGGTTTTGACAGCCTCCGATCATGAAAATTCACATAAACGTTTACTTCACAGGTAGGAAATGACTATTTCTGGGTTCATGTTCTATGAAGATCATTGAATATCCCAGTAGTCTATCCCTATACTTTAAGATCGTGTGTAAGACGAGTCTCTTTTTTGAAAAATATACAGGAAGAGGAGGAGTGAAATATCAGATATAATTATACCTCAATTTTATCACCCATGTTAAATTCCCATAGGCCGACCAGTAAATATTCTTACTGTTACTAGCAAGAGACAGAGAAAAATATTGTCAGCCGTGTAACAATTTTTACTGTCACCTCTATTGCTAAATTTAGATTTAAAGATTTCCCGATTCTAGAATCCCAGTGTCTACTTCTAATTTTACAACGGAAGTGACCACCCTGCGCAGGCGTACTTTTCGTATTGTAAACATTGTAAATAATACTACATGACATTAAGTAGATTTTTATTTGTAAAGAGTACTCTGCCACTTTTTAACAATTCAAGTTGTTAAATATGATCTGATTGAATATGATATGACCCTTTTGAATTTGCTGCCGCTTCAAAATGTAATATCGTGTATTTCCTTTACCAAATAGGCTAACGTTCAGTAATTTTGGAGTGTAATAGGTAGTGCTTAAACAACGAGATGTCATAAACTTAATAAACAAGCGCTACATTCGAAGGAACGCCATGTCTCCCGGCGGCGTTGACCTTTGACCTCTAAGTAGGTGTGGCGGGTAGAGCTTATCAAGGTGCATGCACCTGTGAAAGTTGGAGGCTGTCGGTGGGAGGACTACCATGTTATGGTCAAGGTTGTGACAAACAAACAAACACACAGACAGACCAAAATCATTATGCCAACGCTTCGGGTGCAAAAAAAAAACAATATGCCCTCCATCCGGTATACCTAAATATGGCTAAAGTTGGGTCATCGAGTTGCATACACATGTGAAGTGTAGAGGTTATGGATGGAAGCACGTTCATAATGTGGCCAAGGTTAATATTTGCTATTTTGAGTAATGAAGACCTTGACTTTTGACACTTTGACCTCTATGTGGGTCTGTTGGATATAACTCATCAAAGTGAATACACATGTGAAGTTAGAACGCTTTGGATTGAAGAACTTTCAAGGTTAATATTTGCTATGGTGACCTTGACCTTTTACCCTGGGACCTCTAAGTGGGTCTGGCGAGCTGCAAATACATGTGAAGCTATAATGATTTGGATAGAAGCATGTTTATTTTATTGCCAAGTAAATATTTGCTATTTGGAGTGACAGTGGCCTTGACCTTTAACCCTGTGAGCTCGAAGTAGGTCTTACGGCTAGAACGGATTAAGATGCATGCACCTGTGAAGTTTGCAGGCGGTAGGTGGAAAGACTTCCATGTTATGGTCAAGGTTAAAGTTTTGTGACAAACAAATAGACAGATCAAAAACAATATGACCTCCCTCCGGAGCAAAATAAAAAACACTGTCCTTTGATATAAGACCGCATTTACTGTAACTAAATGTATTTAGCGTGTATGTTTCTGTAAGTCGAAATAAACTTATAAACTAACTCTAGGTAAACTGAATGTAAGCTGTTCTTATATTTTGCCAACATTACACCTGAACACACCTTACTCAAAACTGTTCATTAAACAGCTTTTCCTGCTGTGGTTTGATTGTATTACCTAGATGAAACAGAAGTATTTTAACTTCTCTTTTTTTTTTCCTTTGAAACAAGGTCGTACGTTTATACACAGGGTTAATAAGGAAATAAAGAAAGAACATACATGCTACCTTTTGCTACCTTCTACCATTGTGAAACAGACAGAATAATGACCAAACCATGTTCTTTTCACTAAAAAACAATGTTGACATAAGTGTTTCATTTGAATTCAGATCATTTCTTCATGAAACAGCAGCGCACAGACCCCCCCCCCCGCCCATCTCCCCCTCCGCCCCCCCCCCCCCCCCCCCCCCACACACAAACACTTTTCTTTTCTTTTTTGTTTTGTTTTTGTAATATCATTGAAAAATTACTGCACTATATTTCTATTATGTTCACTGACTTTAAAAAAGCAGGGTTAGGAATGATTTTGGTAAAAATAAAGATCATTTCCGCCGGTAAGACATCTTTTCTTGGTAAAATAAGCACTACTTGTAATTGTTATCATCAGACTCCAAACGTCTCTTCACTTCGTTTTAGCGCAAGATCATGCGTTTTCACTCACAGTTAAAGGAATTGAAGGAAGAAAGTGTATGTAAAAAACTAAAGTGTTTGAATATTCGATTTAATCCACGTCCTAAAGATCCCGTTTCACTCACAAAATTAAAAATTAAAATGTACTAAATATACTTCTAACAAATATTTTAAAAAGGATAACAGATAAATACAACCTAACCTCTTCATGACACCAAAGATGTCACTGTAAGTTACACCAACTGAATACAAATTAGATACTAATAGGTCACCTTAGTAGTCACGGAACAGTGTATAATATCTAAAATGTCGTTGTGAAAACTATCAGAAAGAGCTATTTTATCATTCTGTATCTTTAATTGTTGTCTTATATCTACCATAATTCTTCATGACCTATTACCTAATTACCCGAATGACAGTACCAAAAGAAAGACGACAAACCCGTCAGTTGGTTTGTTCGTGAGAGAATACGTTTTATAAGTGAACAGAACATTAAGTGCTTTAGCGCTAATGCTTACTTAATGTCAAAGGCATGACCAAACTAATTTTGGTAGCGGAATTTAGTGTCAAAATCGTTGATGGGCTTTCCGAGATTTGTTGTTTACAAAAAAAGCCAAAATTAATTCATTAATTGCGAACAATTTTAAGTTCAAAATGCTATATGTTTGTCCGTTGTATTTTTACTATTGATATATTTAAAAGGTTTCATCATTTGCCATAAATATTTCTAAGTATTTTAAGGATTAGTTTGTTTGATTAAAGCAATAATCGGTGGAACATTCCACAAATTCATGTTTCCCGACACCGCCAGTTTTCCCGGCCATTCCGTGCCTATAAAATGCAATCATTGTAACGCCCTGCCTATTTTGATTCATTTCATTCAAACTAAATTTAATGTATGTTCACATGAACTGTACTGCAAGAATGTTAATTTAATTGCACCTCCTTCTGTAATTGGACTTTTTTCGTTGTCTATGAATGCTACCCGTCGGGCGTAAAAGATTGATTCAGTTAGTTTCTTATCACAGGCTGTGATATATATAAAAATAGCAAAGGTGTTCCTTGGTGTCATTTATGTAAAATTGTGGTTGACATTGCTAAAGGATGGAAACTTAATATCGTCTTCTTTGAACCCAGAGACAAAGACTTGTGTGTGTAGTATTGTACAGAGGACCTCTAAAAAGTTCAAATTATGTCCATGTTATGTCCATCTTGTTTTGCCCAGCCTTAAAATTTTTTGCAGAAAAAAGTGTAGGAAAACCTTTAAATTTCCTTGAGTTCTGACATTTTGCATGGAGCAAATGTCGATCTTTTTTCATTTATTGTATTTTGTTGCTTGCTTAACTCCGGACATTACGTAGAGAATCTAAAGAATTCTACTTTGATACCACGGAGGTAAGACTTTTACAGCGCTTTAATTTTTCAAGGGTTAATCACATCTTGACGTAAATCTTAAGCTCGTAAGCTCCGAAATTTGTTTCGGTAGAAATTTCATGAGAAGATAACAGGATTGTTCAAAATTCGCCTGTGGCATCATATTGTCCTAGTACTCTGTCCCAAGTTCAAATGTTTTACGTGATTTCATACGAAAACCCATTAAACTGCTGTTGACAAAAAAACAAAGAATGTAATGTTGAAATTTTGTTTGAAAAATTTAAGAGAAACACAGACTTAACTACAAATGTATTTTCTTATTTACATCCCGACATGGGCTTCAGAAAAGAATTCTGTATTTTTGTCGAACTGATTTTCTTTAGCAAAATACTGAACAATGACGTCAATTATTGATTAAAAAAGAAAAGATAAAAATGCTTTAAAATTGATCAATTTAAACGATAAGAAAACGTTTCATGAACTGTATTGTTTGCAACGACACCACAAAAAGGTATCATACAAATGAGTTTCAACGTAAATGAGTCATATGAGCGCCATCTTTTACAGATACATGTTCTGCAAATTTACCAAAACTGGAAGTATGTTTTCTGGTGCTTGGGGATATTTATTATATGAGCGAGATAATGATTGCTGCCTGATGGCCAATTTCATTTCGTTTGACATTTCACTGAGAAGGTTCTACAAATTAGTCTTTAAATGAAATACACAGCTAATGAGTTGGAACAAGAAATCATACGTGACTTGAATGCTCTGTGAATATTTCATACTCAAATCTTCCTTGTTTGTTAAATGACAGAAGACGTAAAAGGCTCGTATTTCTTTTTTTTTTGCAAAACATCTAAATGACTTCTGGGAACTGGCATAAACAAAGAGGAAATGCACTTCAGATAATTAATTTCAATAAATCGATGAATATATCAGTGGTTTTTCTACATAAACGGCTTTGAAAAGGATAATGAAATACTCGGTAAACATGAAAACCTTTTCTTTCATATCAGGTAAAAACACTAGCATTAAATAAGGGCAATGATTGCCCTATAGCTTTCATTTAAGTACAACTGCTTTTAACAGCAATGCCAAAGATTTAACTTAAGTACAGCATATTCAGACATCAAACAATCAGGTTCACCTAACTTGGACCGGACATGTATCACCTGGCTGTATTTCATACTTAGTGAATATCATAGGTAACAAGTGACCTAGGATGGAGCCGACTAAATATGCAAGAAGCAGCAACAACGCAGTCACATTAAGATCAAGAACAACGTAAAATATGTGAACATTAAGGTTCCTTCTGAAATTATGTAGCAGAATTTAAGTTTTTCTTTGTCGAGTCACTTCTGATCATGAGGCTATATCGTGAATAACCTTTGATAGTATTGAATAAATGCTAATTATATACAAAATCAAATAATCATTGCGTTACACTTCTTTGACAAAATTTCAGCTAAAATCTACAGAAGTCGAAGACAGAAGAAAAAAATACTAAAGAAATGAAATTCAATGTAGAAGTATACAAACCGAATGCCAAGTTCTCTATAAAGCTCGTAGGTATATCGGCTCCTTTTATGTGTATGCAATCAATATATATCAATACATCTGCAATTAGGAGTTTATGTCCATTTACTAATTTGTGCTGATCAGTTTTTTTAGTTTCAGAAGTTTTCAGTCTGTTCTGTCAAAGTATGTCAAGTGTATAATTCTAATAAAATACAATAAATGTCGATGCTCTGTTGTAACAGTTGTTCTTTCACACAAAAAAAGTCAAAACCTTTGGAAGCCTGGAACACTTACATTTTATATATTCTATAATAAATTTAGCAATTATTACACTAGATAACTCAAACAAACCGATAAAAAATGACTTTGATTTTGTTCTGTCAAATTAATATGACTTGACAGACCTTTTAAAATGACTAATATTGTCAATTTTCTTAATATCCACAAGCAATGAATTTAAGTGTAAAATAATGTAATATTTTCTTTTCCATAGCATTTCGGCACTCTGAATTGATACATATTAACTCTTAGTATAATGTACAATATATGAATAAATCATTCACTAAATTTAAAATAACAATTCACACTGTGTGTGCTTCCCTGGAGTAAAATACTAGATAACTATGATAATGACATTATAAAAATGAAAGAAAACATTAAAATGAATGCAATACCAAGAAAGATACAGTCTGATGAATGGGAATAAAATTACTCAACATAAAACATAAAAAGAGCATTCTATTTGGAAGCCTCAATCACAAAACAATTAGATAGGAAATACAAGAATAAGAGACAAATGATTTGACGTTTGAATAACAAGAATATATGCATTGGCTGATGGGTAGCAACAGATTTTTTGCCAACACAACCAAAGAAATTCCAGCATAGCTCTAGACGAGGCTCAAAAAAAATAATGGTAAAATAATTTCATTTGACTATCCAATGAAAATTATGAGAATGTATTACCTAGAATATAGATAAGAAGAAAATGAAAACCGCTGTCGTCGTTAATTAGATATTTTTAAAATCTTATTAAAATACTCATCTAGTTAAAATCTGTCATGATGATAACATACAATGTTATGTGTAGTTTGAAAACTGTTTAAGATGTATTCACATATATTTTCTATTCTACAACATGAATTGTATATGCTATCCAGTCGAATTTCGAAACTTTCTCGTTTTCTAAAATGATCTTTAAAATGTTTCAAATAGGATGAAGGATAAAGCTGTTACCACTTTCATTTCCTATCTACATGTAGGCGAAAATATACAAAGTTAGCAAAGGGGTCAAAAAACAAATTATCTCAGTTTATTTAACGAACTTGTAAGTGTCCAAAATAAAGGATATAAATGTAAACATAAATTAAACTTATATTTATTCATATAGTATTACCATATGCTCTCAGTTGAATCAAATATGTAACTGATAACTCTGTTCATATATGAGCACACTTTCTGGGTCAGCAGACAGAAACTTTTGTCGGCGATAGTATGCATTTATACCTCCTGGACAAGGCACATATCAACGTTAGAATAATAAAATAATCTTTAAAAGTCATTGAAAATAAACACTGGATTTGCGTGATATTTGATATTTTGAGAAATGTCGTGTTTATACTACGTCTGGAATGAACAAAGAATAGCAGTGAAAGAAATACTTCAGAAATACTGTAACTGATAATCTGATTTTGTTGCGATATAATGCCGCTGAAGCTATTTTATTCAAAAGAGCTTTTTAAAGTACTTCATGTAAAATCTGGTGGTATAAAAATGTTCCTACTTCTAAGTTAGGCAGATGCAGCCCGGAAAGAGCTCTGTATCGGAGGAACCTGTCTAATAATTCCCATAAAAATAAACAAATAGAATCTTTAGAATTCAAATGTGGCTTTAATTTCAATTATTTTTTTTCTCATTTGCCATTTGGTAATAAATCAGCTCTACAGAAGTTAATTTAGACAAGGGAATGTGATTTTTATAATAATGCTAGCAATACGTTCAAAATAACTGAAGACAGATTCGAGACCTTAAAAAATCTAATTTCAGGTTAATTAATTGAATTCATTTTTTCTCTTGTACACTATATAATATCTTTTAACAAAAAGGGCTTGTTATTTGAAAACACTATGTAGAGGGTGTGTTTCAAGTACACGTTCTTGTAATATATCATGTATAACCTTCAATTCCAAACAATACAAATACATCTGCAAATGTCCACAGACCAAAGACATTCATAACTAAACGAAAATAAAAAAAGAAACAGATGAGATACATAACTTTTTTCAAATTTACATAGCCACCACCATAGTAACCAGAAAATTTGGTTTTATATTTGAACTTTTGACAAACAATGCTTAATTTGTGTATGAGTATTTGTTCTTGAAGTATAAAAAATTTCAGTCTGTGCGATAAAATGCGTCACAAAAAATCAGACTGAAGAAAAAATATTTAAATAAGCTATGTCTGAATATTTCCAAATGAATTTGAATAATGACCATGAATATATTTACATATCATTGAATAAACGATTCTCTTCAGACTTAAACAGGATATATAATTCTCTTATTGTCCACCTGAACAGTTAGCCAAACAATTGCATTTGTATTTTCCAAATACACCAATGAAAACAAATTTGTCGTTTTTTCTTCTCATGATTAAAAATAGGTAATAAAAGTTCACCTGCAGCTGTTCTTTCAGAAAGTCGTGAACCATGGCTGGACGGCTGTTCTTGAGCCAAAATTCAAAGGGGCTACACCTTGTTGCATTGTCAATTGAGTATTTCATTCACGTATGGCAGAAAATAATTCGTCATATGCTATCTTGAAACATGACTACATCTGACCGGCTTAAAATCGCTCATTATGACCCAGTTTCCTGTTGTCCTATTCAACAACTTTCATAAGACATGTATATAACTTTGTAAATAAAAATTAATGCACTTTTTCCATGAAAAATACGGAAGGGTATTTTTTTAAATTATAAGCAACAAAGATCCCGCGGGAGGTAGGCGTTTGAGTACTAATTTTGTTATTCTTTGTTCTCGTACTCACCTGTTTGAAATATTAACTATACCATTTATTAAAGAAAAACGAGATTTTAATCTTTTATTGTTTTGCTCAGCGTTCAACAATTGAGTGCCAAAGAATAAATATCTTCATAACTAAATTTTCAAGAAATAAATAAATGAGAATTTTAAAAGAAATGGGAAGGGGCACAAAGGCTTTCCTAACCACATTATTTCCAAGATAATCCTTTCAGTGTTAAATCATACTGTCAGAAACACACGAGAAGCATTACGTTAATGGAATTTCGTTTTTATGACGTCTTATGTACATCAAGGGATCTTGTGTAACACTTCATAAAAGCAAACAGTGTAACTGATTTCTGTCATTCTATTGATTGATATTGTGTTGTTCCTGATTAAGACTTCGCTTTATTTCAGACTCTTCTTTATTTCACTAGTTAAAATAGTTATTTTCTCTTCAATAACTTTTCTACTTCATTTTTTTTTATTTGCATCCGGGAGGCACATCTCTTTCATCATATGTTGTTTTCATTGGTCGAAAAATTACGTATATTACTGGAAACAACTCGTCATTTCCAGACCTAACATCTGTGAACTAGTTGTGCCCCTTATTTTAAGGCTGGAAAGTAAATGTTGTTTTGGAATCCGAATTGCTTAATATTAAATACTTTACATAGGTGTGGATTTAGCTATAGTGTTGAAAGTATTTATAACAAAAGAACGCTTTCTTTCATTTCCTTAGGACAAATATTTGAACGTTAATGCTAAGCTTCAAATAGATATGCCATTCCAAATATCAGTGCAGCTGATAAGTAAAACTTAAGTACATTAAGTCTACTTCTCTAGCCAATCAAAAAGCAAAGAGATATTTAAATGTCTTATAGATTTATAGTGAAGAATTGCGATTTCTCCACTAATGTAACAAGAGCGTTGTTCTAGTTTTACCTACCAAAACACGTTTCCTCCGCAGGTGTGTCGGCACACCTGTTGGAGAAGTTTGCTTACAAGGCGTTATGTTCCAGATAAGGAAGCCAGCAAAAAAAGTGATAGATCAAAACGGGAGGGGCAGACACTTAATCGGATAAAGGCTACGAAGTAAAATCTTCAGCATTAAGAAGTCTCAGTCTGTCGCTAAGCTCATCCTACACTTGGCTTTCAAGTTTAATCATTATGATTTATTATCTTTATGATAAAATTGTACTACAGTATTACTAATATATGTATGCTAAAATTTGATGGTTCGTCATTTAATCATTTTTCGGATAATGCTTATAATATACACTTTTCCTAAAATCTGTTTGTTAACCAATTCAAACAGAACAACACATCATAAGGGTCATAGTATAATCATTTTTTTTCTTTTGCAAACATTTCTACATCTTCACATTCCAAATGAGACTTAAAACATTGTTAGATTAAAGTATATAAATAAGTTTTACAATTGCAGCTGTGAGAGCCATCTAACTTTGAATGCTGTTGTTCTTTATTTCTATCGAATAAGAAAGGTTATTAGATTTTACTTTCTAAACAACGTGTGTTCTCAGTTCCTCAATGCAATGCAAAAAAACAAAATGTTTAATTGTTACAGATAATAATATAACCTTTTGTATCACATGAAATAGTGAAGTGATCTCACTAAATACCATAAACAGTTGATATTACATCTGTATTAAATTTAGAACTAGTCAAGATAAGGCGGCAAGGAGACTACAAAGATTTTTAACAATGCATTATACAACAGTAACGCATCACAGGACATGTCAGAATTTTCTTCTTCTTTTTATTCAATTTGCTTTGCTTTTATAAACTACTCACTGCAAGTATAACAATCAATATTTTTAGTTTCTTTTTTTTTCACTTAAAATGAACATATACATTGTATAGTAAAACCTTTTGATGTTTCATAATTTGTCTTTGGCAGAAGTTACTGGCAATGACATATTTTGGGTGTTTTGATCTGCATTTTTAAGAAAAGTAATATTTTCATTGAAGTCAGTATTATTATTATTTGCACTGTGAAATATATATGTAAAATAAAAATTTCATTTGTTTTTAACTAATCACTAATTGACACTGCGTTGCGTTTATTTCTTAACTCAAACCTTTCTGTCAGGAGGCACTTTGTATCAGTATTACTTACGTGAAAATCATTCAAATGAAACCACTGAGTGTATTTTAGGACCTTTTAGTAATTATGAGCACGAGCTGAATCTAAATCGAAACGGTTAAAAAAACACATTCAGTGGTGTTTAGATGATCTCTTAAGTTAACTAATTGAGATATAATAGATATAACGTCATAACGTGATAGTGTCATGTAACACCGCACTTAGGGGTCAAACGCACTTTGGGGTCCGACGCATGATGCAATTTAGGGTCAAAGTGCGTTACACAGGTACATGTGCAATTTTTAACATCAGACAAACGACTGCAATTTTCGGTCATACAAATTAAATCAATAAAAATAAATTTTAGTGATATTTTAAAGTAATATCTTGTGGTTAGTGCCAATGGTAAACTAAAAATAAGAAATGATGTAGGCGAAATGTATTAAGTCGGCTACACTTGCATTTACTGATCGAGTGATCATTGTAATTCCGTGTAGATGTAAATTTGCAAACTATATTTTCTTCTAAAGTTTAAATGATTTTTGAGATTGTATACTTTGTCATTAGCGATGTCATGTGGTCCAAATATTTAGGTAAATCGAAAATTGTGAAATAGGCTTTAAATGAAGTTACAGCTGTAGCCCTCACTCAACTTTATTATGATGAATGTTACTTCTAACTTACTTATTACAAGTCATTTAAACAGATATTGAATTGTTTGAAAATAAAGATGCAATAACATGGTATTAACTGCATTTTATTGCATTCCTATCATATTTAATTTTGGGTTCAATATGGCACCAAAACTTATCAAGTAAATGG
Source organism: Cyclina sinensis (assembly GCA_012932295.1). Taxonomy (NCBI): domain Eukaryota; kingdom Metazoa; phylum Mollusca; class Bivalvia; order Venerida; family Veneridae; genus Cyclina; species Cyclina sinensis. The sequence goes on along the minus strand of JAAONU010000001.1, from coordinate 41,721,381 downwards.
CTGACAGAAAAGAATGCTCTTCGAAACATCTGTTAATAGGAATTCATTTACAATATAAATAGTTTGTTATATAGTCACGATTTTCGTGATATTTAAAGTGGTAAAATTCATAAAACCTTTATCACTTACATTTAATAAGCAACAAATACAATGTTTTTATTTTTTTAATTACTGCTACATCAGAATTTAAATGGCACTAAGTAAGATTATTTGATTGCACAGTCATGTATCTAAGTATCGACCGTCATCTTGAACTCTACCTGAAATATTTCAAGGCTGCAGATCGAAAATAAGTCAGTACTCGGTATTTAAGCAGAACTCAGTTGATACCTTCAGAACTTTGGAACCCAAAGTGCGTTGATATGTTGCATGTAAACGCACTTTGGAGTTCATTTCTTGATTTTGACCCCAAAGTGCGTTTGACCCCAAAGTGCGTTGTGAAGTTTACCGCACTTCGGGGTCGGACCCCAAAGTTCGTATGACCCCACAGTGCGGTGTTACAGTGCCATTTGAATTTTTACATATCTTTTGTCAATCAGATCTCTTCTTGATCACTATCACTGCGCAGTCCTTCAACGTCGTCAATCAACTATATTCATTTGAACTCATTTTATTCCATTCTTCCAGCATTCAATGGACGTAGGCATTCGGGCGTTCTACACGCTGCACAACAAAAAATGCAATAAAATTTATTTATTTATTAAGATATTAGATCCGCAACTCCTCTCATTCCTTTGACTAGAGTAGGGTTGACACAATTTTCCCGAAGGACATGGGTTCAAAGCCCCGTCGAACCCATATTTTTCTTTACTTTTTTTTAGAATTTTGCTTCTTTTTGAATTAAATTAAATTCCTTTTACTTGAATATGTTAATTATCAGGTTCAAGTTATTAATTTCTAAATTGTAAACCTCTTTCTTAATAGTTCAGAACAGAATACGAACTGCTTTTCCCCAGCAGTAGAACTGTGACAGCCTATAAAATATGTATGACTTACTGATTTCTGACACTCGAATTGCAAATGACGACAAGTGTGACGTTGTTTCATATGTTGCTGACTATCTCTCTTCCCTTAACAGTTTGAGACAAGGTGAAACTGAAACGGGTAGGCTGAATCTGTGGCCTGGAATCTGAGAACTTCATACAGAAACAAAACTCCTCATATAACATTCGCTGCATTTTGTTTCATTAAGAGTTAAGAACTAATAAGATGAATATTAGTGACTTCCTATCTTACAATACTGTATTGTTTTGCAACAGAGATCGATCACTGCAATTACATATACAGAACAGAAGGTTCAATCGTTAGATAAAAACCTAACCGATTAAGATCCTGCCATAAAAGGCGAAAACGGTTTGTATTTAAGCGCTCTGCAAAAATTCCATTATTTATCACAAAAGGTCATATACTCAACTTCAAAACAGTCCTGGCAGTTTAGCGAGAATAAAGAAAAATACGAAAAATACTCAAATTAACTGCCTTCTTATAAAACGATAGGAAAACAGCTTTGGCATTTTGACTAGATGTTAAAACATTAAAGACATTGTTAAAAAAACCTTTGCCGTCTTCTTACTTAAAAAGCGAGTGTTTCGGTGAGCGTACGACGTCATCCAAAATTAATTCAAAACATCAGTTTTCTGGAGTGTGTGTAATGCGTCAGAAAATATTGCCTAGTATATACTCATCAATGCATTAATCAAAATCGATCGACACTCTTCGACAGTAAACAAAAATACGTTTAGAGGTTCAAAATTTGAACAATTTTCAAAAAGCAAAGGATTTATCTGACGTAGTACAAGTTATCAGGGCTTCTAAATTCAATTAATTTTCTGCCGTAAACATTCAAACGTATAATCCCCGAACGGTTTGTTTCGCCGATCAGGAACTATCATTATGTTGAGCCTTGTAAGAAAAACTCAAGGCATATGGGCTTTATTAACATATTTATTTTGTTTCATTAAGAGTTAAGAACTAAACAAATTGTATACAAAACGTACAAATATATTCATGTTCAACTTGAGACATGAAATGAAGTGAAATCCATACAAACATGAGCAAATATGAAAACTACCGTAGTTATAAGTTATTCTGGCAGTGACGTAATCGACATGTCGAGAATTTAGTGCATTTACTGAAAGTCCTTTTTATCGCATTGTCACCTTTAAAACTTTGCCAAATATATTTACAGAAAGCTTTCCTTAAAAAGAACTATCATATCTTTTATATTATTCAAGACCTGCCTGCCACGTCACTATCAGAAAATCTTGAATTACCCACTCAGCTAAATCAAAATTATTATGTCTTGTAAATAAGTATAGGTATAATCATAGGAGTCACTGATAAGGTCATTTATATAAAGACATAATTATGGTAAGTCAAACAAATCAAGTAATACTCGAATCAGCTGAGGATGAATAAAATAACTTGTATATGTAAATGTCACATTATAGGACAATCTTAAGACAATTTCTAAAACAATTACTAGTCATCATAGGCCATGGGTATAATTCATTTCACGTAGGCTAGGGTAAATATGTTTACACATTATTATGGGCAATGTATTTGTAAAATATTTTATGTACCTAAATATATTTTATTTACAGTAAAAGTTACAACATCTTCTCAAAGTTAATACGTGAAATGTGGAGCCATAATCAGTGAACAATAGACCGTAAAACACGCTTAACATTACCATGTATTTTATTTTTGCTAGCTAACCACGAAATCGTAAGTGTGAAAAAAAAATGATACGTTAATGGCAAGCTGCACTGAGATTAATACATCTGCTGTCAATCATGAATTAATACATCTGCTGTCTATCATGAATTAATACATCTGCTGTCTATCATGAATTAATACATCTGCTGTCATTCATGAAACTCATAAAGAAGATATTGGCAGTTTTGCATTTCGTATTCAAATTTATCACGATATGGAAGTGTAATTTTGGATTACACACTTCAACCTTATTTTGTGTCTGTAGAATTATAACTAGTTTAATATGATAGGTGTGTGATTTTGTTCGTCATTTCACTGCACAAAGGCAGTTAGGAAGCATTTTCTTTGAATAAATTGATAATACTCTATTAAGTATGATTAAAGCCAATAGTTCTACAGCAACACGACATATTATGTTTATTAATAGAAACGATGACTTTCTAAAAGGTTGGTCGTAACTATTCCCTTCAGTTTTTGACTGGTTTAGCTTATAAGCCGAACATGTACTATGTTACTTGTCATGTACTTTATTCTGTTAGCCTGGCTAAATATCCTTGTAAAATGCATGTCTGTATTTAAATGAAATAAACCGTTATACACTGCTCAAATTAATTAAAGGAAAGCAAATATGTTATGGCGTAAATTGCCCACCATACTGGATATTCGCTGCAAATTTTGTTTGTAGGAATCAATGTCCTCGAGAAACCCGTCCACTTTACAATAAATTTACAAAGCGTGGGTATTTTGTTTTTCTTTTTGTTGTGTAACGCCAGAATAAGATTTAGACGTTTGCATGGGTACAGTTTGTTCATGATAGCACATTTGACAAAATAAATGTTTTAGTGCAACTTTTTACTCTTTTGACAACGGTCCAGGGTGTGCGACGTCATTTAGCAACTACTGATCTTGCTCGGTCGGTGCAGATGATCGAAAATGGATTTACGCGACTTGAGGTGACCACCGTTCTAGAAGTTCTTAATTGTGCATCGTGTCCATAAAATGCAAATCAGTTTTCTCTTTACCAAAGGCTACGTCTGCAATTTCTAAGATCATAAGCTTAAACTGTCCAGTCAGTATAGGTAACGTATTTTAATTCGACCAAAATTTTAGTAATGATTCATTCACCTTTGTCATGCTTAGTACACTGTCCACATAAACAGAAAGCCTCTCCTTCACCTAGGCATTTCTGCTTTCTTATATTTGAGTGGGTCTTTAATTTGCATAATAAGTCTTCTAAAACACAAAGACAAAATCCAATAGAAAAAAAGGAGACGACATGTACAGAAACATAAAGACTGCAGAAATAATAGACTTACACACTAAACCTATTTTACTTAAACAACCCTAAAGTATAAAGTTAAGTGTGCTTCAATCTGTCCAGTAACTTTTTTTACGGTTGGAGGTGGAGAAAAGATCGCGAAGGTGCAGCTCTGAAGAGACAAAGCACACTTTTCTCACACCCATATTTAACTAACAGTAGTTCTGTAATAAGAATGGGAAAATGTATATAACTGTTGTCTTCAGGCATCAGAAGCATCTTTATTTTAAATAATACAATAGAACATTATAACTCCTTTGTCATTACTAGATTAAATAGTTATTTCATGTAATGTGCAGCTTCGAACTTCTGTATCTAAGTTTTAAATACATGTGTATCTATTTATCTCGATATCTGACAATATTTTGACTATAAATATATCTTTCTTCATTATAAATACTTGATATTTATTTCAATAATTATTATTCGAAGGTCACGAATATAATAATAGTCTTTCTAATGCTATTTTTTAATGTTTTGCGGTGAGTAAGGCAAGTTAATGTAAGAAAGAACAGTTACAACAATTATTTATTACAGTTTTTCCGTTCGAAGCTGCTGAAACAGAAAATTTTGAGGCTGTAATCAGTTATAGAAAGACAAGTAATGACGTCAAGAATAAAGTTCTTTTTATTACAGAACTATTCAATGAATGATTCTACTTCCGGTTGTTAAAGAAGCATACAGACAGGTAGAAACATCATTAAATATTTAACTTTGGTTTGCAATAACACATAATTTTAAAGAAAAGAACTGATACGTTTTCAATATTCCAATATTCGGTCCAGTGGAAAAAAAATAATTAGACACGGTACTATAATCAGGTCGAGGTTGCAGACACATCAGGTACTCTATCCACTCTATGGTATTACAAAGGAAATGGCGTCGGTAGTTTGAAACAAACAAGATATGTAGATGTGCACCTAAATTATGCTTTATGACCGTTCGGGGACGTATGACGATACTACTTACTTGGTAATGTTATCTTATTACAAACAGCTTTTAGATTTTGTGAGAAAAAAAAGATGCGTAATTAAATAACGAAATTCCTAGTAATTACTTATCTTCAGTTCAATTATACATCAGCTAACGTTTCTAATATGTCTAAGTCTGATATTGAGGTTGTCCAAAACATTTAAAAAATACAGAAAAACATAAAATTGAAGTGCACCAGAATTTTTTATACAATCGCCATTCGAGCATTTGAAATTCTATATTAATTAAATTTTGTATAATTTATATGTGTGTATATAAACTACCATATTCTAATAACTCATTGTAAAAAGGAATCCTTGCTAAACGAATATTTCATATTCATGAACACTTACTTACACATGAAAGTGGTTAAACCAGTTTTTCATGAAACAATCTTTAAATACAGATTAGTATTTATATGGCACACTAAAATTATATTTACAACATCTAAATGGAGAATATAAAATGTAATAAAACAATGATCTACTGAACAATTTGCAATGATAGAAGAGCAGACTCTAATATTATTCAGCTATATCTGATTTATCGATCCGCGTATTACTTAAAATTTCCAACCAATTAAATATTCACTTTATCAAATGGATTAATGCTAAGGAAGGCATAATTAGGTTCGATCCTCAACAATGGCTCCATTTGATCATGAAAGATTATTATACTACTTAGAATCCATTTTTTTTTCAACTGAAAATTACAAGGTACTTTTTACAAAGCGGATCGATTTTTTTTATCTTTTCTTCTTAGTTAAGTTGTGCCTTCTAGGTTCATCAAAAACTCTATATAATATATTTGTGGGTTTTTTTATGTCGTAGTCAGTTTCGATGTGACATAAAATGTAAACAAAATATTTTTTGAAACGACAGTTTTTATCAAAATACAATGTGACTTTAAAATTACAGATTGTTGATAGGCTAAACATATCATTCTACACCTTCGAACTATTACTCTTATCAAAAACCATACTCTTTAGACCCTTAAGTCGGGAAACTCGTCCAGTTTTCTTCTACACGGTCAAGACGAGTACGATACACCGTATGTATTAACTAACAGTGTTAACTGTTAAGTAGTTGGATACCGTATTCCCTATAATGCGTTTTCAAATTTTCTTGTAAAATGCTACTTTATAACTTTAGTTTCAATATGCTTAGCGGTAGAAAAACCTTATATTCAATTCTCTGTTTACATACTAAAGTTCTTTGATATTATTGTACGGAATATACGAGTGTTATTCAGTAAATTTAGTCACTTGTAGTCTTCCATGGAAACAATACTACATAAAAGAATTAGATTTTCGTTTACTTGATTAAAATGTTGACAAATCATAACAATAAAATGTCGATTTATTCTGCGTACAGAATACAGTGACTGATGAATTTAGCATACTCATGCACAGTGGCTGTATTTGGAAATGTTCACAAAGCGAGAAAGAATACAGGCATTTGCAAAAGGTATTTTCTGAATAGTATTCAAGACAGTAATTCTCCAGGCGTTACGCCTGCTGTTGCAACAAAACAAGGAAAGACTTTGCTGCTATTAGGTGTATGATAGAAAGATGGCCGATATACTATTTCCCAAATAGGTCATACAATAGGCATTACAGAAGGAACTGTCCTTCATATTCTGATGGCCTCAAATTAAGGAGACTTTGTGCTAGATGTGACCAGTACTGGTATTTCTTTGACACCCAGCCAAATGTACACGTGTTAAGATTGCTTCAAAAACCATGTGAACAAATGAAACAACTCTCATTCCAATAAAATATCTGAGTTGCTCACTGGCGTTGGAAATTAGGTACTATTTGGAGTCCCATATCGATGAAGTAATAAAAAAGCAATGGTTCAGTAGATATCAGGCAAGGCCGGTCGTTGCAAAACAGGACAACTGCTAAGGAGGTTTTTTTTTACAATTTTTCGTTAATTATAGATCCTATGCTTTTAGACACGTTCAATAAAAATGAGGTACTTAATGTTTAACAAAAATATGTCAAAATAAACGCCCAAATAAATGTCCAAAATGCATACATATTATTCACGACGGTGCATCCGCCTACTGAGGTCAGATTGTACAGTCTTTCTTAGAACAATAAAGAATCATTTAGGTTAAGCACCCACCCTATTCGCTAGACCTAAGTCCCTTTTGCCATTCTAGAGAAAATACTCGCGGAAATATTTTATGCTCTTAGAAATATCTTTGGGTCTGCATTTGTTCAGTGTCTCAACGGTATACCCTGCAGCATTTATGAACAGGACTCTAAAGTGTGCTTCTGGGCAGCGGTGATTTTTTGAAGGTATGACGTACATTTTTCATTTATTTAATTGATTACTCGACCAGTGACCAGTGGCAGTAAATTAACTGAATAACCCTCAAAGGCTTAACGTGCGTTTGACAAATCTTACCGTTCTTATCCGAGGAACTAACTGACTTTTATGTATTGGAGTTCGTTAAGTACACCCCTACTAAACGGTGGCTCTTTCACATTTTGGTGATCTGTTTAAATGAGAGCCCTCGACCAAAACAAGGCTAAAAAAGGTAAACACATTTTATAAAGATATACGTTTTTAAAGAACATGCTTGTTTCTCAAAAATCGAAGAATGTCATGCCACGTAGAACATTTTTCTCATCATTTTAGATGCAATTTCGATAAGAAATACCCCAAAATGACGTTGCTAGAACTTTTATCAAATATCAACTCGTGTGTTTTCTTTTACGAGGAAACACATCTTGAGTAATTTTTCTACCGTGAAGTAGATGTTGGCACACTTAATCGTGCATGTAACATTGTACCAATCTCCTCTTTGGCCCAACACAAAAAAAAATAGTTCAGAGAGTTCGGTTAAAAACAAAATACTCACATTTTTTCAAATGTGATCGAGCAATCGACAATGTGCTGGCGCCATCGCCATTGTGAAAGAGCCCTCGAAAATGTGACAGAGCCAACACCATCATTCATAAAGAGTTGATACTGTGGAATTATACCGATTGAAATTCATGTCTAGACTAAATTGCATGAGTTGATAAAGACTTACTTTCTTGAAATGTTTCGGATAATTGTTCAATCAGATTCCTTCATGTTTCACGTATGTGAACTAGTTTTTCATTACCCAATAATAGTATATTCATAATTTAACGACTCAGAAGTTAGTGTTAAAGCAATGAACATGACGAAAAGAAACATGGAGGAAAGAATTTTCGAAGCACCACATCGGCGAAAACGAATGAAAGAAAACGCATCCAAGGTTCAAGCTCCAGAAAAAGCAGCTAAACATTCTACACTTTGGAAAACATCAAAAAGAACATTGAATTTTTTACTTGAAAGCCATTCAATCAGTGATGAAGAAGTTATTTGTACTCATTAGACAAATTTCATAGATAGCGATGTAGCAGATATTGAAGAACCTAGCTCAATTAGTTCGGAATATGAAGCAGAAGACATTAAAAACGATATACCCAATAATGCTGGAAAAGAAGACAAAACAATATCCGATCTTTTCAATAAAGTTTTACCAATTTTGAAAAAAAAGAAAAGAAATCAGACCGTCGCTTTTTTTTCGCGCTTTTTAACATACAATATTAACACTTATTGAATGAGGTGTTGGCTCGATCACATTTCCGAGGGCTCTTCTACAATGCCGATGGCGCAGCACATTGTCGATGGCTCTATCACATTTGAAAAAATGTTTTTAAACGATCTCTGTGAACAATTTTTTGTGTTGAGCCAAAGAGGAGGTTTGAACAATGTTACATGTACGATTATGTGAGCCAATATCTACTTCACGGTAGAGAAATGACTCAAGGAGTGTCTCCTCGTGAAAGAAAACACACGAGTTGATATTTGGTACAAGTTCTAGCAACGTCATTTTGGGGTATTTCTTATCGAAATTGCATCCAAAATGATGAGAAAAATGTTCTACGTGGCATGACATTCTTCGATTTTTGAGAAACAAGCATGCTCTTTAAAAACGTACATTTTTATAAAATGTGCTTACCTTTTTCAGCTTTGTTTTGGTCGAGGGCTCTACAACGGAAGTGTCGAGGGCTCTCATTTAAACAGATCACCAAAATGTGAAAGAGCCACCGTTTAGTAGGGGTGTAAGTAGTAGCATCTAAAATGATTTGTTAACTAAATAAACGTAATACATGTTTGGCAAATGAAGTTATATAATTATAAACTATGCAAATACAACCTTGTGAACACAAAACTAAATTAATATTAAATGTAATAAATTGCATTTGAATAAAAATAAAAGGCGTTATCTAAATGACAAACTATGCGACTACGTCATATAGAAAAATATCCATGTTATCTAATAAAAAGATGTATGTAAATGGCACAGTCGAGTTATATATATCTCTCGCATGATATCTCATTTATTTTACGTCATCAGTTCTGACGTAACGGTTATATCTCATACAGAAATCCAAACGAGTCAATGATTTTGAATAAATGCAAACATGGATGGTAGGATTTCTGATGAAATTCTCTCCAATTTCGATCATTTTCTCGTCTAAAATATTCCTTTATTTAAGCAAATTTTGATTCTGAATAAGACATTAAAAGAATTCAATAAAGTTAGCTATTCCACATTGCAACTAATCACATAATTATAATACAACGTAATGTTAATACTAAACCATTTTCAGCTGTCAATGTAATATATTCGGAGAAAAGTAATATAAAAAGAAATAATAGAAATTTTCTATTAGAAACTAGATCTGACAATTAACATTTTTTTTTCAAAACCAGCAAATAATGAAATGTAAAAAATGATACAAACGCTATTTAACGTCATGAGCTCAGTAAAACATATGTACAAAGTTGCAAAATTGATTTTTTTTCCAAGTCATTAAAAAATTATCATTTTCTCATGAATAATTCTATATATGTGGCACACATCAGTATGTCATGGCCGTATTACAGTAAATAATTTCACTTTATAATACTAAATTATTGAATGATGTCTGATTTATACACAGAGATAATTGGCTGGCGTGGAAACCTAAACAAACGAAGCACAATTGCATCCCTGTAGACATTTCTTTACAAATCGTTTAAGTTTCCGTACCTAGGATCAAAACATAATGTTTCGTATTTCAAATTTGATTCTACCTATCTACGTAAGCTACCGCCTTTATTATACTGGCGTCGTTTTTCTAAGGTAGTCTATATTTGATACACCATACACGTTTTCTCTCGGTAAATGAGTTTCTGCAATTGTAGTTGTTGAAAGCGTATTTCTAGAGCTGTCATTTGGAAATGAATAGTTTGACAACTCATGAGATGCACATGTTGTCTCAGATATAGGTGTGTATGTGTAATAGCTTTCCGATCTACTTAATGAAGTATCTCGCGATCTCTCACGAGACTGAGATCTATCACGTGACTGTGGGCGCGATCTTTTATGGCGCCAATGCTGATTTCTGTCATTTGCTTCTGACTTTAATGCTTGTTGACGTTTCTTTTTCTGCGCATTTTTATAACGTGTTATATATAGATATACAGAAAACACACCAGACATTTCGGTCAATGCGAATGATCCTACGGCCATCATAAAAGAAGGCCCGTAGCTGTAATAAAATTGCACGTCATCTAGCGATGCTTTTGGCTTATTTCCAACTTCTTCTGTTATACTTCCAATGTACAGAATTATTCCAACCAACGTACACAAACCTGAAAAATAGGTCACTCTTACTAGATAATACTGACAATATAATATGAAACAATTAAATTGATAATGGAAAAGTTTTATAAACACTTTTATTAAGTTATTCTTATTGAGACTTACCATGAAGTGAACTATGATTTATAATATGAGAATGTTTTATAAAGTTTCATTTCCTAAAACTTTATATAGAAGTATTTTCCTGGGTAAAACACCGCATATAGTTTTTTAACAACAGGTTCAAAAAGTCTTTGCTTGCGCAAATGTAAGCATATGTTTATATAAATTATAATTATTTCTGAAATTCTTATGAATACATAATATGTGCCGAAATTATTTAATATATATCCTTGGCATAAACAGTATGTTAAAAGATATATAATGAACATTTTTTTTAAAAAACTTGAATATTTATTCACTAAGAGGCGATGTCATTGTGTATGTTTGTGAACTCACAGACGGTGAACCCCGCCATGTTAACATCACTTCGTTAAAAACACCAGCAGAAGTGTTGCTATATCACTTCAATTCCATGAGAACAGTCCAGTATACTTATACTTACAGTCGGTAGAAAGACATTCCATCAAATGTTGATATTATTGTTATGAAATTACCGTTGATATAACCCAATTTTATCAAATATAGTATAATAAGCCCATCTGATTGAATTCAGACATTTTAACAAAAAAAAAAAATTATTATAATAATTATTTTCTACCTTTTACAAAATCTGTTCATTGATCTTCATTACTCTTACGAATTATATTTCTTAACTACAAAGAAATACATACTTATTTAAAACTGACAAATCATTTTTGATTTTGACCGGATGTTTTTGCTGAAATAGAATGAACGAACATACCTGCCAACACAAAGAGAATGCCACTGACAAATGTAAGATTTTTCTTGCCTGACTCACAATGTCCGACAAAGCAAATTGCTCCAGCAATTAAAAGAATGACTAAGCTAGATAATGGGAACCAGGTAGATCGTCGCATTGTTACTGCAAAAGAAAATGTGTTCCATAATACCAGTAAAACATAAGGTCATTATTAAATCACTATGAAGCCATAAGTTGTACGTCTGTATTCTTAACACTTGGCCGTCATGTAGAGATCATTGTCTTCAAGTGTTTTTAATAATTTCAGTTACCATAGACGTCATTTTCTGTTTTCTACATAATATGTGATTAGAATAAAAGCAAACACAGTTTAAAAATTAATACAATTTCGCGAGCGATAGCATCTGAATTTTTGTACAAGACAATCGCTGCCATGAAATGGGAGATAACTAATCTTATTCACTGTTCTCAAATGAATGAAAGTAGTTTCCCTTTATCAGAAGTGTTGCAGTAATCAATATCAATTTTTGAGCGTTACATTTCACGAAACAACTTTAAACCATTAAATTAATATAGTATAGTAATGGGTAATGGGATTAGAGCCAATTACCCTCGACTGAGTAAAATTATGTGTATCGAGTTACCCCACTGTGTCACGGGGCTTATTCATTTTTGTGCCCACGTTATTTACAATATGAATATAAGTCTCCACCAAGTGACTAAAGGGGTAAAATTTTCATTAAATAAAATAGATGTAACACTATTTATTCCGATGTGTTTCCATGACAACAAAAATAATAAAGTTTTGTTGCATTCTTCATAAGTACAATCAGAATTTCTATTTTTATAAAAAAAAAAAAACTTTTTTTATGCATCGGCGAGCGATGTGGATGAAGGTCAGTCACTTCAGAAAAAATTCCGCCAATAATATCAATTCGTCTGTAGCAACAATTCTTCATTGTGGGACTGCTAAAAAATTACAAAATTCCTGCTAGAACTTATTTACTCATGCGTGTTCTGGAGTGCAGACAGTGGTAGACAACGTATTTGACTTCAAAATTTCCTAAAAGTCAAACAGCATTATGGAATGTATCTCAATTAAGACATTGTGGACAAAAAAGTGAAATAAACGTTTGGACCCTTTTACAGTTGTTATAAACAAAAACTACAACTACAAATAATAAGGTGGCGTAATATTTGCTAAAAACAGCTGGTCCTGTCTTGTGATGGATATCTCCTTATCTAATCACAGATGATGGATGTTAGAAAGAATAGTTTTATTTTCTACAATCGAAGCAGTCAATATATATATAAAAGATAAACACCAAGACAGTACACCAATGACCGGTGTTTTTTTCTTAACTGAAAATAAGCCCATCTTGGTTTTTGAGTTTTCAAAATGTCCGTCACCTTTGAATATTGAAAGACTAGATATTTGGCTTCTGAATTAAATTGATTGGAACTGATAAAATAAAACGTTTTAAAAAAACAAAATTCTGTTTAATGAACTAGAATGAACATGGGGGAAGTTTAATGAATGAAGCATGATAATGAATTAAAAACAAGGAACTGCTTTTGAATGAAAGGAGATCAGACGTAAACAAATACCAATAAAGAAATGGATATGATAAAACGATTTCCATAAAATGAAACGGAATACAGAAGCATTGAGAAACACAACCATACGAAGACATAAAACATACTATATGAAAAAAAACAAATGTAAGATAATATCTTGAGAAGATGTAGCATTTAGATGTATTTGTGGTCGAAGCATCTAATACTGAAGTTACTGACTACAATTTCTTCAATAACTATAATTTCTGCACCATGCTTCTGTTTGAAATGGAATGCTACATTATACAATTTTATCCTTTTTTTATTGATTAAAAATTCATTTTTTACTAGAAATCTATTTGAGACGGTGAGCATACAAGAACTTCAACAATATTTTCTATAGCTGTAATCTATCACAATCGTCTATTCCTTTTTATCCGTGAAATCAGTTAAAACGCCCTGATGTCAAACCTACATTGTGTCATTACGAGTGTCGAATACAATACAAATATTCCTTACAAAACCTCTTTTCCTAAATTGTTCCATAACAATAGTTAGAGGTCAAGAATGTATAGATTATATGACAGAATGATAAAGATCGCCTCTGACCAGATGAATTAATTTTGTATTGTTTAGTTAGGAAAAAAAGAATCCATGTCATCTTTGATAAATCTTTTTGTCTGAAAAAAGCTGAGATCTTTATGCTCTATTGACTTTTTGTATTTTGTCAGAATCTGTAAGCGGATAAGTGTACGGTTTTACTAAAAGCATAGGACAACCGCACGCCAAGACGAATACATGTTAGCTTAATGTCAATTTCACATCTTAAATGTACAAGTCTTGCTGGAAACACACTTTCAATCGATTAGTCTATTTTCGCCATGCGGCACAGTAGTCTAGTTTTGATGTACTCAGGCGAATAAACACACAGCTGTTCTATTTCGATGCAGAGTATTATATGAATGCATTTATTATGAAACTTATTTGACCATGTGAAAAATATTTTGGAAGAGAAGTGTCCAATACTTACATAATATGGCATCTGTTTGGGGTATCCCGTCCCTGTCGTCGTTGACGGTGAAATATTTGATATATGTACAGTTTCTTTTGCCTGAATACTGTGCTGAAAAGAGAAATAACCAATGTTGAAAGAGTCATCTATAGGCAATAAAGTCATTCTGACACTTAATAAACTTGTCTTCCTGGGCTTTTACTTTTGATCTTCAGTAAACTAATTCCTCATGTTTGCAAATCATAAACCTGTACAATAATAAGCTACCCGACAAAGTAGTTGCAGGCATATACTCCGATGAACCAGCTTAATTAAATTTCAAATATGCACGTGAATATGGGCATGAATCCATAAACTTAGATCATTGTAACTCCTTTTTTCTAAAATTAATAACAACTGCACGTGATAATACAACATATTATATCTTCATCAATATCGTGGTCCCAACACGTTTGTAAATTTAGTATTTACACTTAGCCATGACAGAACTTCTAGATCTTCTGTACGATACAGTAAAATAAGGGGCCCAAGGGAACACGATGCGCTGGATAAATTGTATAGATTCTCTCGCATTGCTGTACCAATCATTTCACGCCTGACCCAACTATATTCTTAAGTTGATAGAAAGCTTCAAAGCTATTACCTGACGATGTGATCTGCATACTGTTATAATGATGATGTGATTTGAAATGATATATAGAATATAGACGATGCACCTTGTGGACATCATTATATTGTCATTAGATTTCCCTTGCCATTTGAAGTTTCTAAGCTATAGGTCAAAATATTAAAGACATGGGATAAAAACCATATCTTGAAAAGTTAGCATTGGTTTTTATGTGAAGTATACATCTGTATGGTAGATTATTAATTAACTTTATAATATTGAACTAGATTCTGACCATGTTGTTGGCTTGATACAACCAAAGCCTCGCCAATAAAGCTCGAAACTCGGCCAATACGAAAAATACACGGCCAATAAGTAAAAAGTCGGCCAATACGAGATTTAGCCAATCAGGATACAGGAAAAACTCGGCCTTATATGAGCCTAGGATTTTCACCATGTTGGACGCCATTTTGAATATGCTTAGCCTAGTTTTTACATAAAAGTTTTTATCTCTTAAAAAGTTCAAAAAGTAGCCAAAAAAGACGTGGAGACCCTGCGCTATCGGATTACAGTAAATTTAGCAGTGTTCAACCTTTCATTTAGTGATTTTCATATTTACCAAATATTATGTTGCGCGGAAGTGAAAAGCAGACGATCACAAGTTTTAACCTGTTATAAATTACGAGTTTTGGATTACTTAGTTTGATAATTGAACATAATATTATAAAGTTAATTAATAAAATTGTCATTAATTAGTCGAATTCATATTGGCTTTGTTATTGGGCTTCAGACGTCATATTGGCCTTTGGCCTTCGGCCTCAGGCCAATATGACTGTCTTCAGCCCAATAACAAAGCCAATATAAATTCGACTAATTAATAACATTATAATATAACCCATACAGTTTGCTTTAACGCATGCAACCACATAAGAACAGTTTTAGCTCTTCAGCCTAATTCCCGTGCTACACACTGTGCATCGTATGATACAACAGACACGTGTTAATGGTGACTAAGTGACAAGAACTTTCTTTTTTTAAGATATAATATTACAGCGTTGATGAGAACTGAAATAACGGAGAAAGTGTTTTACAGCTATCGACAGTATTGTGCAGATTTTTGTATACGTCCGAAACAGGTTTTAACGTGCATCTAAATTGACATTAACATCATTGTTTTTTATCGAAGGAAATTTTATTCAGTCAAGATGCTAAATTAAAAGTTTAGTGAATATGAACCATAAATTTCAACTATTTGTCGTCTCGACAAACAACGGTGCGTAACTGTTTTTGACTAAGTATAGGAATATACCCCAAATAGGTGAAAAAAACTCGTACGAAAATATTTGTCCAGTTGTAAAGAAAGTGAGACATGACGTGGTGTTTCTAAAAATAGTTTAAGTCATAACTTGAAAAATTAAAAAAAAAACAACAAACAAACAGGAATTGAGTTTGTCAGTGTAGAGTATTATAAAATGCCAGCTTACCGTGTGGGAAGAGTGAATAAAGTGATCGAATTAATAAAGTATAAAGACGTATATTTCGCACATTTATTTTCCCTTATGTCTTAATCAAATATTATATGTCTGTAAAAAGGGAATTTTTCTCATGCTACTGACGTACAATGGATATTAAAGGATAATATCTGAAGATCGAATCACTCGGATCAGTAACAGTTTGAGGATATATTCTAAAGAAATCGCAGAAATACATCATACTTTTGTCATCTTCTGAGACTATTGTGGATGCAAAATAGTTTTCAAGTTTAAATTACTTAGCAGTTATTTGTGGTAAGCCATGATTTTAAATTGGTCGCGAGTTAGACATAAAAATTATTATAAAAAAATATCACCAGCACATTTTTTTCATGTGAAATGAAAAGACAGTTTGATATGTTAAAATATTATAAGCAACTTTTAAAGTTAAATACACTGATATTCTTAACTTTGTATATTGTATGAAACGCATGATACGAGTTTGACAAAGGTCGCACGACTTAATCTTTAAGGCAAATAGACAATTTATTTATTTGATACTGAAATTAGTACATATATTAATCAAATGTAGCGATACATGTTATAAAAGAATAAATAACAGGTCTATACGAAATGTAACTATAGAAACTACACTGTGACACTAAAGTGAATTTGTACAAATCATGCATTTATTTATAAGAAACAAATTTATTTTGAATAACACAGCTTCAGTTTCATTGAAATTTTAATGATTAACACACGTAGTGATGTAGTAATGAAAAAAAATCCTTTAATAAAGATGTATTTTGGTGTTGACTAATAAGAAAACATAATAAGGATTAAGATTAATTTTAAAAGAAAATGCTTCGTCCTAAAAGACAACTACGTACTCTGTCTCTCCTGTTATCAAATGACATTAAGATGTCTCAAGAGAATCTAAAATTGAAATTTGTAGTTTTTAATCTCCCATAAGAATACGCGTACTACACAGAAAATGTTTAAATTGAATATAAATTGGATATAAACAGTTGATGAATGCTCTGGATTATAGTTTTTTTCAACAATGGTGCTATCACCTATATACATTTTCTAACTTACAACTACTATTATACAGTCTCTCAACTCTAGTGCTACGTTGTGTGCATCAATGACTGAAATCGCATCATCTACTAACATAGACTTTACCAAACAAAATTGTTTTTTCTCTTCGCTCCTTATGATAGAAACTTTATATTTGTCTTAATAAAATGGTTGTGTCTACCAATTTCATGTCTTTAAGAAGATATCTATCGTCGGCGACTGTTTGTTTGTTGTTTTTTTTTGTTCGTCAGTCTGTCTGTTCACCTGCTCGCCTCTCCTCTGTGTCGTATCAGCTCCTCATTCAAACATAACTAGAAGACGTTAACCATTCTGTCTCAAAACTGTATAGTTCATGGTAAATTAATACAGTTTCCATTATTTTTATTTGCTCTGAATAAGAAAAAAACACGTCATTTAAAACTACTAGAGATTTCTAATATCACTGTCTGACTAAGAGGACTGGCGGAGTTTTATCAATTATAGTTTGACCACGTCAAATTATATGATTCACAAAACAACAAGGCATTAGAGCCTGGGTTTTAATTCAACATCCCGAAGCACATATGCGTGCAACAAAGCGCTAAAAAACTGTCTATGAATACAATAGTACTAATATTTCTTCAAAAACCAGTACCTAGCACATCTAACGGAACTGCGCTTAAACGATACCAGAACATGCCTGTAAAAGATTCGTGTCTTTTTACTAAAAGACAATGATAAAACTGTACAACAAAACAAATCAGTTTCGCATGCAAATCTGAATGAAGATGTCTCATATTTTCTTTCTCTTGAAGAATAACCATTTTTCAAACAAAATACATTCTCTAAATTACTGGCATGTATTGATTCAATTTTAACAGAGTATACGTACGTCCAACTTAAAGTTTGATTAATATAGCTTGGTGTATATCACTTTCATTGTTTCCCTTCTCTCATAGTTAAATATAACAAGTGCCAGTTTCTGACCAACACTGAATCTGTTCTCAATAGACAAGATGGCCTATAAACAAAATGATCAAGATTAACTGTAATTCATTTTTCTATACATATTTCAGGATTTTTGTTCTTATTAATCAATGTTTCAGTTATGTTCTTAATGCAGTCACTGCTCTCTTACTAATCTTTGATTTATTTAAATGGAAAAGCTCTTCATTTGTGTCATGGCAATGATTTGAGTAAATGAGACAGTTAAGTATCGGGTGATTCCGATCTTCACGGGTCAAGCTAGTAAGCAGAGAGAAATAAATACCTGGATGACGTCCTATATTGGTTTCAGTCAAACACGAATCAAAACGTACGCATGTAAATGACAACTTTTTGTAATCCCCTTCCGCAAAGCGGGGAGGGGATTATAGGAATGGCCTCTGTCTGTCAGTCCTACCGTCCGTCTGTCCGTCCATCCGTCTGTCCGTCCACTTTCGTGTCCGCTCCGTAACTTTTAAACTGTTGAATTTTTTTTGAAATAACTTGGCACAAGTGATCACCATTATGAGACGATGTGCAGAGCGCAACTATTGGGTTGATACCCCTAAGGTCAAGGTCACACTTAAAGGTCAAGTGTTAAAAAGTCTACATTTCGTGTCCGCTCCATAACTTTTAAACCGCTGATTTTTTTTTTGAAATAACTTGGCACACGTGATCACCATTATGAGATGATGTGCAGAGTATAATAATTGGGTTGCTACCCCAAGGTCAAGGTCACACTTAAAGGTCAAATGTTAAAAGTCTACATTTCGTGTCCGCTCCATAACTTTTAAACCGCTTGAAATAAATTTGAAATAACTTGGCACAAGTGATCACCATTATGAGACGATGTGCAGAGCGCAATAATTAGGATTGCTACCCATAAGGTCAAGGTCACAGTTAAAGGTCAAATATCCACATTTCACGTCTGCTCTATAACGTACTAACTTGGCTTACGAAAAGTTTTTTAATTACTTTGCACAAATGATCACCACTATGATACGATGTGCAGAACCCAACATCCAGGTTGCTACCTCCAAGGTCAAGGTTAAATGTTCTCCATTACTTTTTGACTTTATGGAAGATTTTACTAATAATTTCTATCATGAGACTATGTGCTTATAATATGCCTGGCACAACATCAAGATCATGTTTGGTTAAAGGTCAAGAAGTACACATTCATGTCCGCTGCTGAAGGGGAATTAGCTGTCCTTCAGACTGCCTTGTTTATTTTATTTTACTTCATTTCTGAAACAATGTCTGCAAAAAAATGAAAATGAAAATAAAAGACTGTTTCTTTTAGGTCTAAGGTTTTCACATTTTATTTTAATCGACTGTTGATAAAACAATAAAACAAAGTACCTTTTGCAGTCTTATACATCAGGTATTTACCAGGATATGTATGCAGATTTTTTTCAGTGGTTAAGAAACATCTATTCATTTGCATCATCACCCTGCCATGTGATAAAGGTCATGACATATCACTGCAAACATTATGTGGCTACGTGGAACGTCAGCAAAATAACTATTCCAGATAAACATCAGAACTCGACCTGCTTAATTCACCTGGGTTAGGTCGCTCATATTATCCCCAGACCATTTCTTTTAACGTAGACAATGCCATAAATTAAGCGTCTGTAGCTCTTGCTAAACAGATTAAAGGCAAGCCAGATATCAATAACTATGCTGAGATCATTACTGGAGCAGAAGCATCGTGTAACCAGAAATTACTAAGAAATAGATGAACAATCCAATAACAAAGATGTCTCTGTAATTGATCATCTAATTTTGCAGACCTACAATTTTATAACACTATGCTGCCTGCCAAGCAGATCCCCTGTACAAAGGAAGATCTCGTCTGACCTCGGCAAGTTTAATTAAATCATTTCGACATTCATGTAGCGTAGCAGCGTCTAGTCTGGTATAATGGTGCAGTAGGATATAATGATACGAAAGATAATGATGCCAAAAGACAACTAAATAGTACTAGTCACTGCATATTTCATTTATATTAACATATTGTGGCTCATTTAATATAAATGTTTCGATTATTCTTCAGCTCAAATAATAAGGTATCGAAGAAACCATTCAGTTTGCGAAAGAATGCCACGTTGTTTCGCCCAAATACAAAGACTTTCTTCTATAGCTGTTTGTTAATCCGGGTGTCGCCAGTAAGAGCATCGATCACCAATCGGAACACCTCGGGCAACTTCAATGCTTTAAATTAAAATTTATTTTCATCTTTTTATGCATAAGACAAACATTGCTTGAATTCTGTCATGTTTGTTTATATTTTTATTAAAGCCGGGCGAATTACCATTTGGTGTATGCATACACTTACTTACGAGGTTTTTATACGAAGTTGTCGGATCGACCGATCACATATACATATATATACCTATGTAACCTGCTAACCAGATAATAATTCATTACATGTAGTAAATCGGTTGAAAATGGAAGTTCTGATTGCGGGAAAATGATGGTAATTTATAACGATATAAGTGCGTAGGAGGCAAACACAAATCACAACTTCATCCGAACATATCCAAAATTGATTTCCTCAGAAATGCTCATGACCAAGATAAGATCGATACACGCTTATAAATTGTACCCATTATTCAGGAATACATATAACAAGTGGAAATAGAAACAAGGAAATAATATGAACGTTTTATCACTTGTAACCAGAATCATTACCTACAGGTGGACTTTATAGTAACACGCCCATAAGAGGCCCATTTGAGTTACCAACAAATCGATTTGGAAACAATATAAAAAAGCTATAAGTATCATATATCAAAATAAACAAAAAAATGAATTAAAAAATAAATCGGTCGATCGATAATAAATGGGTAAGAAGATCGGTTCAACTACAACTTACCTAGTTAAACCGCTACATTTCTAAAACTAATTTTCATAGCATTTTCGTAAGTCTATATTTTTTAGAAATATACAAAAATGTAAAAGGAAATTCTACGAGATATTCTTTTATAGGAGTAGTTTATACTATCATATATATTTTCATTATGTCTTTTATAGCGATAATGTATGTAAAGAGACTATTTCGAATGGCAAGAGCACAACTGTATGACAACATAAAGCTTTGATCAAATCATATCGCGTTCATTTAGCTACTGTTATGCCCTATGTTTCTTACAACAATGTCACTACATAGCCATAAAATCAGATTGTGGTTCGCTTAACCATGTACTTTAGCATGGCCACTGACAGAACAACTGAGATTATACTTTGAAAAGTTAAGTTTGAAAATATGGATTTCGAAAAGTGACGATCATGGTTTCTTTACAAAAAAGAACTATACAACAATTTATAAAAGCTTAATCCTTTTATTATATTGCGGCCATGGAACTTCTAGGAAAATCGCTTAAGAAACAGGTCTTATAACAATTAGAATTTATATATATAACACACATACACAAAACATTCTTAATTTCAATTTCATAGCCCCTTGAGATTATTTACAATTATAGTAACAAAATCTATTTAAAGTTTGATGATAGCCCTACATAGAGTGTGACTGAAACGCTACTTATTGTTGATTTGTGAAAGACTGGGTATAATCTGAACAAAGAATTTTTGGATTACATAATTATTTGAAATTGCTTTTCTCCTTCAAAATATAGAGGTCATCATTTGACAATTTGACGATTTCGTTTGTCAAAACAGCACACTGTTTTCGACACTGACATTTGATTTCAAGGAACAGGCGTCCGTAAAGAAAATAACTTGCTTTTACGCACAGTAACTGATACAACTGAGATCGTGTCTACGGTAACACAACTTATTGCACTATTTCTAAAAAAAAAGAAAAAAGAAAGAAAGAAAAAAAGATTTCCCCTTAAACATCTGAGAGGGCCAGAACAGTTGTGTAAAAAAACTTACGGCATGTAAAACGTTGCAATATTCAGAATTGTTTATATATTTGCATTGTATATTGTTTCATTTGTATTGTATAATAAGATCAGTTGTATTTTTTATAAGTATTCAATTTGTTTGCAAAACAATTACATTTGTATTGATTTTTTTTCTATTGTATTATCCTCGTTTGTATTATTTATTTTCTCTCTCAGTCTTAGTTCCAAGAAGCTGGCAAATTTATCTACACGGGGGACACCATGTTGCTTTCCCTCAGCCAATAAAACAGTGAAATCTTAAAAGCTATTAAAGAACATAAATTTAAAGCATACACAATACAGATGAGTTAGAGTTTGAGTGGTATTGAATCAACTATTAAATAGAAATGGATTTTCATAATACAAATGACTAACAAATCCCTTATAAATTTAACAACATTTTTATCAGCTTGGAATAAAAGTATGAGATATTATACAGATATGGACTTTTTAGCTGATGAATATGATGTGATCTGTAATTAAAACATTAATAATGACCGAGACAATAGCCGAGGTCAATACTAATTTTCTAGGTACACATTTCATCATATTTACCAGCTAAAAAGTCCATATTTGTTTTATCATATAATCTATAAAAAGCTTTTATATGGCACATTTGTTTCATCCATTTCTTATATCGCTGTCAAACGAACGCACCGGAAACGTCATAATTCACAACATCCTGTCAGGTGACGCATTCGACGGAATTCGCCGAAACGGCTTTCGTCATTTCCCGAAAGTGAGTCGTTTTGCCGGAAATGTCCGAATTATAAACAGATACGGGGGATTTCCAGAAAATCTATTTTTGAAAAAAAAAAACGGTCAATATGCTCTGATATTTACCGTTATTTTTTACAAAAAGTTACGCCTGCACCAATCAGAGAAATGCCTTTCAAAGCTATTTATAGGTTATATAAAAAAAATAAAATTGACAGTTACTAATGAATAAAGATAAATAATATTTAATCCTCATGTAATTAATCGAATGCAAATGAAGAATAATATGAAATAACTGAATAATAAAAACTTTATAATTTCAATTGACCTTATTTAACATAAACAAATAAAACAATAAACAATAGAAATATAAACATTGAATACTGCGACGTTTCATATACCATACTTATATTGCTTTTTAATATCTTTATGCGCAAGAGTAAATAATACAACAGAACGTTTGCAAAGTCTAATGACCATCACTTCGACAAATATAGTTACTAAAAGTCTATTGAAAAACTGTCAAGTAAGTTACTCAACGATAACATTTGGCTCACGTACTTGCCTCCTTTTTCGGTTTGGTCTAAAACATGTCATTATCAATCCATATAAATTGAATATCGTGTTCTATACATATTTTTAAACTGATAAATGGCAAATGATGTAACAAATATTATTTCAAATCTATAAGAAACGCATTCTGAAATAGATAACTTTCTTTGACCATGATTTGTTCTTAAATTCCAGATTTCCCAACTTAAAGAAATGCATAGAACGTGTTTTCTTTCTTCAACAAAATAGAAGTTTTTTTCACCGATTGTCTATACTTAATGGCGACGTTAAACCATCGGACTGTATGTTATCATCAAACAGCATTGCTCTAAATGTAGACAAGTGTTGTAACCTATATACATTCTTTCGAAACAGACACGCTTGAAACAACTAAGTACAAATTGAAACCTCTTTTTCAGCAGCGCACAGTCAAAATACTATAAAAGTTGATGAACGTTTAAATAGCACTTTGCATCGCAGACGTTACTGTAATTTGCTGTTTCAGCTTGAACATTCTTAGAATGGGCATATTTTATCTGAATCTAAAAGGATTGTAAGCACAAAAATAGAATGTATTAAGTTCAGGGTACATTCTGTAGCATTTTGTTACATAATATTTTACAAAATTAAACATAACATTGAAATTAAATAAATTAGTTCTGTAAATTCTCAACAAAAAACAACCATCTTACTCGAATGGGTCCAAACGCCCTGGTTATTTCCCGGATCATTGCTGCAGACGCAGACACTGTCGAGAAGTAAGTATCTGCCGTTCTTTCTAAATAGATTAAAGGCAAGACAGATATCAATAACTATATTGAGACCATTACTTTAGCATCGCTTAACCAGAAATTATCAGGAAAATAGATGAACAATTCTGTAGCTTTGATGTCACTGTTACTTACTTTCCGGTATTGCAGACCAACTTTAATACCATGCTGTCTTCTTGTACAATTCTTGTGCAAGGTCTGATTTTGCTAGACTTAGAAAGGGACATTAACTTTGTTTAAAGTGCACTGTGCTCCAGGTACATTTTGGAGTCAGATTCTTATTAAGACGTCTGCTTAAAGCCATCTAAGCACCATATAAGAAAAAGCCGCCAATTGACTTGTGTTGTAAAGATAGATATTTTGGGAACAAAATATAACACGGTTGATAGATATTGCTAGATATTGACTATCCAAATATGTGTTTACTGTCATTTGAGAGTGGAAAGCATACAGAGTTTGTTGAGCAAAACAAGATAATTTAAACTCAAAACTGCCAATGTAACAGGACACTATCATACCACAAAATTAAGGTAATGACATATTAAAGGAACAAGTAGTGTATGCAGAACAAAGTACCATCTATGTGTTTGGGGTTCGGACCGGTTGTTCCCGAAATCAAATGCAGTTGCTGTCGGGATGGATCGTCAGACCCGTACCTCGAACACATGAAAGATACTTATAAGAGCATTATAATCAGAAACGGTGTCCCTTTTATCAGACAATAGACTTGTGTAGGTGGCGGTAATTTTTTTCTAACATAATTAGTACCTACAACTGCGATATTGGTTTAGGAAGGATGCTGGGATCGCCCTGAAAAAATATCAGTAAGTGCCTAAATTTATATCAGGTTTACAAGTGCACAAATAAACATCAGCATGTATGGGTTTTTTACAATTATATTGCTTAATTTCATTTCCGTTGGTATTTGATGTTTTAACGAATGGTTAATTTATCAATTTAATATTGCTTGTGTAAGTTTAAATGTGTTTTCATGATTTCATTACAGATACTGTTATGAGTATTTTATAGGTCAACCAAACATAAGCAGATTTAATTAGCTTGATTTTTAAACCTTATTCCGGGGCGGCACGTACATTCCGCTACAATTTTCCTCTGATACCTAACGGAAAGCCCGCCTAAAACTGGACAGTTTCTAATGTATTTTCCTTAAGTACGGAGTGTTTGTTTTTGATAAATAAAAAAACTTTAATTATCTCTTATATAATCTGGAAACACTCTGTACCTATTTCAGTCCATACGCAATGCATAGTTACTTACTCTGTCGTATAACTAACACTGCCGACTCCAAAAATATAGCTTTCAGAATAATGCCCCTTCTGTCACAAATGCCTCTTGTCATGATAAGCAATCACTCAAAGTTTCATATTGATACCTTTTAAATTATTTAAGTATTGGGCTACATTAAAATTTTTGCACGACGACGACAACGACGACGACGACGAAACAATCATAATAGCTCGACTTTTTCTTCGAAACAGACGAGCTAAAATGATGAAAATGTTTAATTTCTTTGTTCGATTTGACATGATGTTTACCTAAGACGTGTTTGAATTGTCTCAATATACAAAAATAGAATCCTTAAGACCCTATTTAAGCGTTTCCTACTAGAGTATCTTCCAGAATCGTAATGTCATGCAATCGAATCCATTCAGTTCATATCTTCCCTCCATTTGCAGAAACATCGGCGGGGGAGGATAATTAAGTTCCCTGATAGATTTATGACAATTCGCACAGTTTGTTCAATATTTCTCTCTGTTCTGCTCCGTATAATGTTCGATTATTTCACTACCGTTGACAACTTTAAATACAAATCGGAAAAATCCCAGGCAATGTCTCTTTGAATGGATAGTGTAACGCTTTTCAACAGCGCATTCATAGGTGGTTCCAACAATTACAGAAGTCTTCTTGTCAGTATATCATTCATTCAACAACAATATTCTGCAAACGAATTGTTTTTAATTCGAGAACAAAAGAGAAAAGAATGATAGGTGGTCTGTAAACATTTTTTTCAAACTTTTAAGTTTGTTTGCAATCTAGTGAATCCAGAATGAATAAAAAAATTATAAGTGTAGAATATTTCAATAAACAATACCACTAGACAGTTAAAATCAACATGCACGAAGTTGTTAGGCAAATAAAAATTAGTACGTCCGTACGTCCATTTGTAAGTCACGAATCCACAAAGACAGAGTAGGTAGACGTAAAAGTAATTTGAGAGATAACTGAAAAATAACTCAATATACTATATATCGAATATCTCATATTGTAGAATTCTTATGCAATAAGGGGAGGGGTCATTTTCGGGTAAGTGCAAAATAGAGAATGAACAAAGTTCCGACAGCATACAACGTGATAGTTCTCAAAATTAAATCTTAAAACTGCAATCAAACGGTTTCATTTGACAAATGAAAGAGTTTGGGTGGAAATTTGATTACATATCACTGATTTACTTATTGAGTCAGTCGAGTCAGTCGATCAGTCGGTTTACCATTCAGTCGATCATTCATAAAGTCATCTGTTCAGTCATATCACTAAAACAAAATGCAAACTTTATAAATATTCTTGTGCAATAAATATAGTGTTTGTCCTTTGTCTCTTTCATGTTTGTTTCAATCTTTGAGATTTAACCTATGACAACAGCATTTTTATGCCACTGAATCAGACGAAGAAAAAGACAAACTTTTCTCCCTTTCACTTTGCAAGGAAGCTCGTAAAATATACGTGGGAAGCGCGTAAGTTTAGAGAACGCGTGAAGCCTAAGGGAAATTCTTTCTAGAAAGTCTGATTACAGCGGCTGTATACAGCCGATACTTCGGAAACTTTTCTCACAACTGTGAAATAAGTGTTTCTCCAATCTGAAGTAATGAGAACTCTTACGAGACGGACATGCACTTAGTGCCTGATAATTGAGATAAAATGTATCAGTATAAAGAGATTCCAAGATTACTTTTCCTCCTTGATGAAAAGTGTAACTTAGCAACTACTGCCTGAGCGGTCAATGCATTATTTTTCCTATAGTTGCTCAATATTGTAGCAGGCTTATCAAAAGAAAATATGAACTTAAGAGATAAACTCTAAATTAGTTGTATGCCTTCTAAGTTAAGTATATCTCAGGATAATCTGAAGAAGCTAATATCTATGCAGATGCATATGTGATATCTGATTTTGAAAAAAAAAATGTGTTCTTGTTTTGTTTTGACAATCAATTTCATGTTGGATGTAAATAAACAAATGTAGGCTTGCATATATCATATATACAAGTTTAACGTTACTAAAACGTGAACTGCTGTTAACCCTAAGTAAGTGACACTTACTAGGTATCCAGGGACAAAGTTCAGCTTGCTATAGCACGTTTCTTTCAATGCTAGTACTTTGAGTTCGCAAACACTGCACAAATGTGAATTTTTAAAGCTGGTGCAAATTGGTTTACTGTGCCTAAATATGCACAACAGAACCATAACGTTTGTTTTAATGCGAATTATGCCATGTTACTTTATTTTAACTGTATCAAAATAACAACAGCAAGTTATTTCAATCACATAGTATTGAAACAAGATAATGTGCACGAAGATTTGATATAATGTTGACAGGAGTATCTGTTTTGAACACATGTGATAGTTATATAATTATATTAAATGATCTTGATGGCTGGTATTGAATTTTATTCTGACAGAACCTTTAACAAGAACATTTTAAATATTAAGTTATTGACTTTATCTCCTTAGTTTTTGTGTCTGCTAGACGCTTTATGGAACAAATAATTTCTTTCTGTTATTATACAATATACCTTTCCTAATTCATTCCTATAATATGTTGTAAGTAAGCAAGCAAATTAGTAGCTAAATAAGTAAGTAAGTCAGTAAGCAAGTTAAGCACGTTAACAATTAAGTAAGTAAGTTAGTAAGTAAGTAAAATATACTTATGATAGTGACACGTGCAACCATATAACATAGTTACAAACTAACAAGACACAATTATACTAAGAAATTTGCAATCCGGTACAATAAGC
Source organism: Cyclina sinensis (assembly GCA_012932295.1). Taxonomy (NCBI): domain Eukaryota; kingdom Metazoa; phylum Mollusca; class Bivalvia; order Venerida; family Veneridae; genus Cyclina; species Cyclina sinensis. The sequence goes on along the minus strand of JAAONU010000001.1, from coordinate 41,693,179 downwards.
CTATAAGTCACTCTACATATTATAAATACTATTGAAAGAACAGATGCAGCGAGCGCACTCAAGTCCGCAGATGTGTTGCATTCTTGGTAGTACACGAAGATGGCAGCAGCTCAATGTACCGGGATTATACCTCATGAATAATTTGCATTATTTAGCAATAAGCAATGCTCGGTAATTCGATATAACGCGACTATTATATTTTAAATGTCACAGTGGTAAAATATGCATGAAAAATGTTTACACGTATTTACATTACATAGATGCATCCATAAGTAAAAGAAATTTCACATAATATAAATGCATGTTACAGTACCACGAATCAATCATATGTGTTATACTGATTAATTTTTCGTCATAAAACATGCAGCCACAAAAAAACTTGGAAAATTGTTTTGGATTAGAATCAGCCACAGTGTCATTCATATTAAAATAATTGTCTTTTGTCAAAAATTCATTGAAGTATCATTCTAACGAATATATCCCAGACGACTTTCCAAGTTGTTTCTGTGCATACGTATATATAATGAGATATATGTATATGTGTCTGGACAATTGTAGTTTACTTAGCCACGTGATCGAACATGCTACTAACACTCACCCATCCTCTCATTCGGGTTTGGATTGTTTTACATTTAAAGAAAATTTTGCCTATGTTAGAATCGAAGCACAAAGTTAAACAACCGATACACATCATTTTCATTTTATTTTATCTTTTTACACTTTCTTTTATTATTATTTTGTTCTCATTTTATTTGTTTATTTTTATCTATTTTTTTCTGAAAAACAAACAAACAAACAAACGAACGAACAGCTGAAAAGAGAAAATATCAAAAGTACTTTCAGTCAGTTTTGAGGGTTAAGTATAATCATTATTCATGTTTTAGGAAATATAAGCTAAATGTTAGACTTTTTGTGTTAAACAAGTATTTAATCCAAGATTACAGTAAGCATTTACAACTTATGTTGTGAACAAGACTTACAAGGATCAACAAGACAGCTCAAATCTTTTAAAAAAAAAATTTTCCTGCACCTATGATGTATTTATTTATTTATTAATTTGTTTGGTCATTAAGTTATGTTATTTTAGATGGAAAACTTTATCAAAGTGTTACCTTCTACTTCTTCTGATTTTGTATAAAGTAGACCAATAAATATTTACCTTTATTAGAAACGAAATAGCGAGGCCTAGCTGCATTATTCATAAAAGCTTTAAAAATGTCCTTCCAGCATGAATAAAGACCAGTTACAATCTAGCTGGTCCTGTCTTCATTACATAGTAATCATTTTCTTCAGAGATATCAATAACTTTCTTACAGAATAAACTATTATGCTAATGCGTTTCTTGTGTTTGCCTTCCTATTTAAGCATCTAGACGTTTTTTTATCATCACGTCGATAAACGCTGGCGGTCCAGTTTACTTTCTGGTTGTTAGAATGAAGATTTTGCCAATTGTTTAGTTATCATAACATCGTTTTATATTGAGATCAAGTTTACTTTCTGGTTTTTAGATTAAACGTTTCGTCATCTGCACTTTCTTCATTACATCGACAAATTTAATATTCAGGAAATTTTAGGCATAAATATTTGGTCTTAAGTGAAAATGTTATTTTTGTTTTCAAAAAGAACCGCCTGGAATTCTAGGTCTCTCTGTATCCTGCTTTATCAAATCTGAGGACAAGTTTACAAAAGTGAAAGCAAAGCATTCCTATCGTTAGCTCCATAAAAGTCATGCAAACTCTAACACCAAGTTATAGACACTTTTGAAAACAAACTGTCTCCATAACGACCTAAAAGTATGCATCGTAAGAACAAATACAGAAATTGAGTAAGCTACTTAAAACATGGTAATACAAATCATTCAAATAAATACACTATTTTCTTTTAGTCGCAACAATACTTTTGTAACTGTATCTAGTCTGCATGCATCGCTCGAGTTTATCTGATTCTCTTATCTCATCCACAATGACTTTTATTCACAAAAAATGTCAGTTTACTGCAGTTGAGATCATTGCCAATAAATTAGACAAATATACATAATTATATAATATATCTGCTGTTAAAATTAACCTAGATTTCTGACAGATATTTGACTTTATCAAAACAACAAGACACACACTTCAAAGCAACTTGGCGATAGATTATGCGCCGATAAATTATGACAGCCAGACGATGGTGTTTTGCGATTCTTGCAATTTTCTGCCAAAATCGTTTTTCATTGACGGACAATGGTGGCTCGGGCTGAGCATTTGGTGCCAATTTTATTGATGAATAAGCTTTTTGTTGTGTGCAATTAATTGCCCCAGGTTTTCAGCAAAGCCTTTATTAAATATTTAATTTATATAGGAGGTTAATCATAACGTATTGCTGGCAAAATTTGCACTACAGATGGGAGCTGACAATTCCCAACCAGTATCCGTGTGCTAGAGAAAATGTTAGAAAAAACGTAATCGAAGGTGATCGTGCAAGTAAGCAAAACAAAGTAAAAAATACTTAAGATTTACTAGCCACATCAGAAAATACCTCTTGAATATACATTCTGACAATCAGTTTGCTTAGTAGATTTAGTTCCTAATCTTATCATTCAAGGTATAGTTTTCGGCAGAATTGAAATTCTAAGCTAGAAAGGTGTAAGTTTGTATACCTATAAATGCTGTTTGTTTTTAATAAGTAAAACTTGGCCCGAGCCTCTAAATTTAATTCAAAATAGTGTATTATTACTGAAAAACTAGTATTCTTTCTATATTCTTTTATTATTTTATTTCTTAGATTAATATAAAGAGAAATTATTAGTATAGTATTATATGTAATATAATTAGTTAATGTTTGACGGTGTCAGTCAAAATCACATATTTTCAAGTATTTCTCCTTTCTCAATAGCAGTAACATTTATCACACTGGACATTTTGTAGCAAAAGGATTTGTTTTTCTGAGTCAGGACAGTGCAACTTGAATTTTTGATTTGTCAGCGTTATTTTGACTACCAATATAAGTCTTAAAATTTTATGATTTTCTAAATAACTGACCTATCGGACTATTATATAAAATCCTTTTGGTAACTTCACCTGACGAATTCCAAGCTTATATAATCATGATTTAATCTAAATGTAGATTTACGGCATATAAAGGCTTCGACTCTTTAGAATACACTCACTTAAAAGGCTCGTGATCAAATTGGCAGGCTGCAAGGCCTCAGCCACAATTCATTTTCTCTTTACCGCCAAGCGTTGGAGGGTTTTACACATCTGTGAGATAATATTTCAAGGATAATAAAGTAGATTAATTCAGCTAAAACATATGATGCTCTGTTCTTTAATTAGATGTTCAACAAGAGAAAAATGCAGTGAATTCAAGAGACAGCATCTCAGTTTATTAATATATCAACTACTAAAAGAGTCAATGATCTCTGTTCAGAAACAGACATAAGTTTGTTATTTAAAGAAAAATAGATGTCAATGAAATCTGGCACTTATAGTCTGAAAATCTTGTTATGATCAGCAATAAAATGTAATGTATCTGATGTTATGACCGAATAAGCGGATTTTGTGTCGAAAGGGTTAGTAGTAAAACTTTTAACTGAAACATCAGAGGGGTAAATAAAACAAGGATTTTGGAGGATAATATAAACCATTAAGCCAATTTTCTTTGAATTGTTCTAGCATGTCACGAAAAAAATCGACATTTAAAGCAATGTTTTTTTCCAGATTCAACATTGATAGAATTACGTTACAGGAAATTTTCAGTGTATCAAAATACTCATTTGAAAACCTAAAATCTTACATATATTTTGACTTGACTCACTGCTAATACACGTGAAGGAAAAAACATGTTATTTCTGTAAATGTTTGAAATTCAGTATGACATCACTTTTTTTTCCTTATTACACCTTTTTAGAAAAATAAAGGTTTGTTTCCTACTTGTATTCAGTGTGGGGTTATTACCACGATTGATGAGTGATCAGTAATCATTTATTGGTTGAATAATCATCCGAATGCCAGCCATTGATGGACATAAATTGAATAAGGGTTTTATGAACTAACTGTTTTTGTATTAAGTTAATAGAATGTTCATCCGATTTTAGTTGAAGTTAATTCAACGGCTACAAAGATGCTGTAAGGTTAAAGAATAAATGGAAGTTAAATTAGTCCAAATGGTCTTAAAACTTATTACTTATCACAACAGCATTACTGAACTAATATTGTAACTGTAGATGACCATTTGTAAGTTTCAAATAGGAGTAAGTATCTACAATGTCAACTTCAATTTGAATGGACAAAAAGTGACATGTTTCTTAACAGAATACTTTACAATAATGTCTGTAGTGTTTTCATTCTAGTTCATGACTGGTATTAACCAGCTGCTTTGTTCGCCCTTCTGATAAAAGAACAGCTTGACGAGAAACAAAAGAGAAGAGGTTCAAACATAAACAAAACCAACATGATTAAACAAAAGACATTAAGATCTTGGGTTAAGCATTTGCTAAAGCTGTTCTCAGGTCTTGATATTTATCCGAGCGTATGTTATTTTACACTTGTGCATATTTATCAAGTCAACAGAATAAAAATGTTATTCATTGTAAGAAATGAAAAATTCGTGAGAATTTAAAGCAAAAAGAGAAAAAATATTATGACACATGTAACAGGAAAATGCGTTCGTAATTGTAAGAGATTTTGAATTGATGTGATAAAAATGGAAACTATCTGATTAAAACAGTTTAAATTTAAATATATGTGTCGCTTTATAGGGCAACATTTACTCGGCAGTTATTATATGGACAAACCGAAAATGGTAAGGTATTAAAATCAGAGCACGTCAGTTTGTTTGCAATACCTTGATCATATACAATACCATTTTAGGATTGTGAAAAAAAAATTAAGGAAGATATTTATATTGATGTAAAGAGCATTGTCTTGAAAACGTCTTAGGATGTTTTCCCTGACTTGAAGGCACTGTATCATATAATTATTATCAAAAAATAAAACAGCATTGAATTCGTTTTGCAGTGCTTTATATAAAAAATAAAAATAAGGTTAAAAGGTAGATCTTCAAAACTGTTACAAATAATTCAAACCTTTTCTAATGAACACTTGCATGATTTCAAAATTAACAGAGTGTAAAGTGTTTTGCCAGAGAAACCCAGAAAGCTGCTGGCGCTTTGAGAGTCCTGACGATATAGATTTCTGCATGTCAAGAGATTTCTCTTAGTAATTGTCAAGCTGAATACGCCATAATGTTTGGAATTATTGTGTTTACCGTTTTTGATATCAAGTACTTCCAAATGTGACAAAAGTAACAGCTTAGATACAAGGCAATCAGAATTATCAGACAATACAGTAATTATCTACTGAACAAGACCACTATGACAATTTCTAAATTATGCAAAAACTATGCAAAACTCAACAACTTCAATCAACGAAACACTTAAAGTGAAAAAAACAACAACACAATTTATTCGCATTCGAGACCACTTCATTAGTTAGTCTAGTCTGTACTGGTCCCATAAGCAGAATTGATGTATATATTCCAGGACAATAAACGCCTGCTCTCCGAAAAAAACATTTAAGCAAAGATTAAAGTCTAAATTAAATAGATAATTTCTTTACAGTAGCTTCTATTTATCAACCTTGTAACGTTGTGCTGAAATTCAATAAAATAAAAATATATGCACAAAATAAATAAATGCTGCTTAAATCTTGCATGTTCATTTACTGTTATTCATTTTCTTTGATTAATACGTTTATGTTTCAGCCTTTTAAGAATTATTTGCAAAAAGGCACAAAAATTCATTATCTTGAAACGAGCTTAAATTCAACTCTTCCGCCTCTTCCTGCCATACAAACGTAGAAAACTCGTAATTCCAGAAAGTGCATGCACCCTTAAGGACATTATTCCTAGAAAGCTTGATTAGGTGGGCTGTATGTGGCAGCTTCTGCAGACTCTCTCACATACTGTAAAATAAATGTTTTTGTCCTATCTGATCAAATGGCGTTGGTTATGAGATGAACATTCACTTACTGCCGGATAATTGTGAGAGCTCTAATCATAAAGAGACATTTTCTTAGAATTACCGTTCCAATATAATGACAACTGATATTGCATAATTATTTGAAAGAGGGAGACTCAGTAATTATTCAACATTTGCACAATGATAAATCTTTCAAAAGAAATAATCACAGAAGTATGCAATTCAAATGAACATATCTGATAAGAGTAAAACTCTTTTTTATCAGTTTTTTTATATCAGAGAAAAATCAACCTTGCGATGCTCTCTTGATTCCCGTTCAGGCTTAAATGATTTTGATTTTAAAATAATTTGCAATTTCAATTGCATTCACTTATATTTGAATCTAATACTTCTAATGCTTACTTCGTTCTCACTCTATTGAGAGTAACAAACACTAAATGTGCTGAACAGCTATAGTATACATTTCGTTATAAAAGAAATAGACTCCTTTCAGCTTAACTGAATTTAATAAAAGTTACAAGTCGATTGCATTTAAATCCCATCGACTACATAATTAGATTCACGTGTTAGTTATCAGAAAAAAAACTTACTAAGACTGCATTGCGTGACAGAGCACACAATTTCTTATTTAACGCGGCTGTTATCTGAATCTGATTTGTAACAAAATAGCAGATGTAATGGGATATTGAATTTGTGTCTTTCAGTCAAGCTGATACAAAATATGGAAGTGCCTAAAAGCCGTCTATCAATAAATATATTTGAATATTTATTTGTTTCGAAAGCATGGACGTTTAAATACTTGGGGTACCACAATTAAGAAGAGCTATTATTGAAGGTGATAGTAGAAATCCGATAGCAATTAACCGAGCTGTACTTGAAATATGTTTAATTAAAACTATATATTTTTTACATCGATCGGGAACAAGTTCCTGCAGCGCATGTAACTCCCACTCGATGACTGTGTCATGATTCAAACCGGTATTCGTGCTGAAATTGTTGAAAGTCACTTGAGAATCCTACTCTTGCTGGGATTCAAACCGGCAGTTTCCGGACCGAGAGGCAGGCGCTATAATCCTTCGACCACTGCTTCTCTACAAAAAAACTAAACGATGCCCGGCAACCGTTATTCAAGTAAATTTTCTTGAGTTTATTTTTTTAAAGTTTGTCTAAATTGGTATAAACATTGAATAATCTGTTTTAGCCAAGCTAAAAGACGTGTGTTATTGTCGTAATAAAGCATTATTTTTAAATCCCTCCAAGCATGAATAAAAGTTATTGCGCAGACAAATGAGACTAATGGACGCACACACGTATACATACACAAACTAACGAAAACTGTAATATAACACGCCCACTGTGACAGTTATGTCGGACTTAGCGACAAGGCGTTCAGTAATTTATAAAAGAAAGAAAGAAAGAAAGAACGAAAGAAAGAAAGAAAAACTAAGTGCGCTTTAACCTTCAGGTGATATCATTGACAAACTTCAATGGAGACTGTGTATCGGAATTTCGGATATTAAGTTAATATTATCCACTTCAATTGAGCTTCTGCGGAGCAGAAGAAAATTAAATGGCACGTGACCCAATGTCAAATTTATGTCTGTTTATTGTAAAACAATGAAGGGGTAATAAAACGTTGACGAGGTAAAATGACAAAATGACGACAAGAAAACAGATGAAGAGTGTTGTAAATTCAGTAAGTTCTTCTGTCAGTATTTAGTTCGATAATGTAATTTATTTTGAAGCAGGATTATCATAGGTACGGCGTTTTGTTTTATCAAATATCCCACAATTTCTTTTATCAGTTCATCTTCTGTTTGAAAGAAAATACTTCTGATAGTCTGATGTTGTCATTGACTGGATCTACAAGTTTTAAATGTCAACGAAATCTCTTGGCAATTGCAAAGTCTGCTGACCTTATCCAGTTCAGCAATAAAATGTAAAATATCTCATGTTATGCCCCTGAGAAGCAAATGCTATCAGGCATCTTACAGATTTTTCTATGTAATATCAGATGGATAAAAGTAATGTTCGATCTCTGTACAAATATTGCTGTTCAATTTCCTTCTTTTTTCTTTGCTTTTTAGACTTTGTGGATGTACTGGGTATACATCTCTGAGATATTAATATTATCTAAATGAAAATTAGCTATGATACACATTTATATACATTGGAATACATAGCCGCCACGTCGCAATAAGTGTGATGTTAACGTGCCTGAAAGATGACTTCCAACTAATAAAATGTCCAACTGCTTATGGTATCGTTTTCTGTTGTTTGTCTACGACAGTCGCTAGATGCTCTATGCTTCCTTGGAATGGAGTGTAGGTAAACTACTATGCTGCAGCCATGTTTCTTGCCGTAAGAGCATAGTATTGGCCCACTGCAATACAATAGTAAGTTGATATAAATGAGACGTTTATACCATACTACTAAGTTTTGCGTTGGACCACCGTTGTTAACAATCGACTTCCCTAAGTAAGAGAACAAATGTCACTTCAAACCATTTAGTGCCCCAGCGGGTAATATCATTACTTTGTTTATTCAGAAAGTATACACAAAAGCCATTTAAGCTCTAAGAGGTTTACATGATGTTATTTGTCTGTGTTCTTCACCAAAGTAATAAACAGACTATTTGGCTGAAATTCGTCTTTCATTACAACTTTGACGTGAAATCAATCCTTATACTACCAATGTCATTATCTATGAAAGCTTTAATTCTGACTGTGCTTTCTCGTCAAATTTCTCCGCCAAAGATTTTCCAATAGAAAATGATCAATAAATCAAAAGAACAGGCCAGTTATTTTGTAGTTTAATTAAAAATGTTCAGCTGTACAGTTATTCCCGCCCAATATAGTTTATTCCATTTCTTTCAGTCGAAGACTATACAAGTAAGTTTTCTTTTGTCGTAAAAGGAACGGACCAAGCAGTTTCAGAATAATGTTTCTGCAATGACACTGGTTGGTACAAAAATTATAATCGTTTTTAGTTGAGATATAAATAGATACATCTTTTACTTAATCCACAGAATTAGAGTTAACTTTGATATTGTCTTGACGGCAGCAAAATATATATGATGTAGAGTTCTTTCATGATTTTTTTATATACCAGCCAGTAATCTTAACAGCTAAGAGCAACATCTAGCGACAAAATATTATTAGAAGATATAATCACAGAAATAATTAAGAAAATATTTTGAACATAAAAATGTGCTGTGTTGAAGCTGGAGGTATAGTTAGCCACCTTGATTTTATTAAAGAATATTGGCAATATAGTTATGTTTTTTTGCCTGGCGGAGTTAAACTACAAAAGTTACTTACTTCTTGTATACCGAGCCGGTGTAAACATAAAACAGTTCTTCTCTGTCAAAATGCCTTTTTTGATAATCCTAACAGCTAGAAAAGGTCTGATGTTTGTTCTGGTAAAATACCATACGGTATCTGTGCGCAAAAGAACTAGATTCAACGAAGACTCTCGATGCTAAAATATTTCAGACAGAACGAAAATATCTGTAAATTTGCAACATCCGTCATTAAAATGACATTTTGATATATTTGTCAGGTTAATTGGCCTTATTTTCCCCATTTATCGTGAGGAAATTTATGTGTCTAACATTTTTATTTAAACATTTAAGTTGGATTGTGTGTTGAAATATCGATATTGTAAGATTGTCTAATGCAAAATTCGATAGTCAGGGTTACACGCATTGCCTGTCATGTTTTTTTTAAACTTCTATACATATATTTAAGAATCATATATTGTTACATCAATTAAAACGGTTACGGTACACATAAATTTTGACGGATGATTTTAGAGTACGTTTGCATTTAAACTTCGCTTAAGACTAATTATTACCACTGTTCAATCTACATAAAGTAATCAATTAAACATGATTAGATATGTGAAAAGTCGGTTTATAAAAAAAAAATGCCATATATCTTAAAATCTATTCCTCAACTGATAAACATAACCTTAAACCAGACGACCATATGAGCGATAATTACACTTATCTTACATATCTGTAAGTTCGTAACTCTTAAAGTGCGAAGTACATAATTTAAACAAGTGTTTAGATATTACGAAAATAATATCTAGAAATATTCATTAGAGAGTCATCTTTTTCTCATAAACTTTGAAGTTAGATTTTTCACTAAATCGCTGATAAGATGGATTACCAGTAAACTGCACTAAGCAATGTTTGGTCTTCAACGACGTCATGTTGGACACTTTTGTCACCTTTATCATTTGTACTTATATACTTAAACTTTAAGGCTTTTTGTGTTAATGAGCTCCAATGTTCCAGTAGCCAAATGGTACATAAACTCGTGGTACCAACTTAGATGATGCTTTGTATGTCATGACTAGATGGTTGTTTTGAAAAAAATGCAAATACCTGTGATCAGTTGTACCTTGCTTTATTGAATCTACTACAGTTGCATCAGGCCACGAATCTCAGGATCATCGTTTGCTAAATTGAATCTACTACAGTTGCATCAGGCCACGAAACTCAGGATCATCGTTTGCTAAATTGAATCTACTACAGTTGCATCAAGCCACGAAACTCAGGATCATCGTTTGCTAAATTGAATCTACTACATCAGGCCACGAAACTCAGGATCATCGTTTGCCTAATTGAATCTACTACAGTTGTATCAGGCCACGAATCTCAGGATCATCGTTTTAGAACAAATGGAACTTAAGGACGCCTAGAAACAAAACACTTTGAAAAGAACCTAGAAAAGCCTAAGTAAGTTATGTAAGGTATCTATGTCAACGAATGTACATTTAATTACGTGTACTTATACTGAAACAGAAATATATGCCACTGTTCACCAAAACAGGGTCTTTAAAACTGTTAATATGCTATGCTTGTAATTATTTTTGTTAAAATTTTAACTAACCAGTTATCAAAAACATATTCAGTATTTTAAAACGTAGAAACAAATATACTACGACCAATGTACATAAATAGTAAATACTTTACTGATAACGTGTAATAAAGCACTTGATGCCGTAGTTCTTTGCAATATCTATTGCAAGTCTTGTACCGTTGGAACCATATTATTCATTTTATACATGTATAATGTATATGTTACAATGAATACGTGAATATGCTCGATTCAAAGTTATTACAGTAACTTTTATATAGTGTATAGAACTTTTTGAATTTGGTGTATTAATTGAGTCATTCTATTACATTTTACCTTACTTTAATCCTGATAACGGGACAGTTGCACATACTCATTGACAAACATTCTGCTACAAATTAATTTGACACATTATTTATTTCGCACAATTGCTAAGTGATAGTTATAATTCAGTGGAATAAATCTGGTCGGCTGATATTGATTTTTGTCTTGCAGAACTTCATAGAGAAACATGTTACATAAGCTATTGATTTTAGTTTCTTTGTTGTGATGTCTGCCAGACGCTTCATGGAGCATGAAAGGATAAGAGAGCTTATTTCTCTAAGAACACAAGAGTTTTAATATGACGATGCATAGTTTTAGAATCGAAGTGTCAAAATGTGAATATTAATTTGACTTATCAAACATATTTTGGCGACATTATTTTAAGCAGCACATGTATCACAATAATTAACTGAAATATTTTGCACATAAATTTATTAGTTGCCATACCTTTGGCTATCAGTATCTACTTCACTCAAGCAATTGTTTTCACTAAGTCTTAGAATCAAATCCATTTGTTTTAATGGCCTCCCTCTTTTGGAGGCTATGTTATTCCTGTAATTGTATCTGACAAACTATTACAAATGTGGCTTGGAACTGACAACAAAAAATAACCCTTTGTAAGATTCTTAAGGTAAACGTTGCCACCAGATCATGTAATCATAATTATGTGTTTTGTTTTGTTTTTATTTTTGTTTTATTTATTTAAATAATTTTGTTACCAGCATATTACGTAACATGTAAATACTCTGAACGGCTGAAGAAGGAAATCATGCTGTCCCTATTCTTAGAAAATAAGAAAACAATTTCCCTTTAGTACACGTTATATTGTTTTCTGTATGCGTTTTATTTCAGTTCAAGTCGAAGATACAAGATGATGATGTTATATTGAGAGCAACTCACAGGTCTACTTACATGCTTACATCTTCGATATTCATTTTGTAACTTTTAACAACAGACTACCATCCATTTAGTTCTGTCTTAATAGCACAGTCTATCATTTTCTTCACAAAAGTCTATCAAAACGAACCTAATTTCTTCAACACAAGGCTATTATGTTAATGTATTTCTTGTGTATGAGTTTCCATTAGGGCATCTAGAAGATGATTATGATATCGATAACGGTTGAAAGGTCCAATTTTCTTGTCTTTGTTATAATGGATGTTTTGTCAGCTCTTCTGTACATTAATAACAAAAATATAAGGCTACTAAATCAATCCAGTATATTTCGTGTGAATTTCCCTCAGTTGACATGGAACCATTTCCCAAAATATAAACAAGACCACATTCCCTTTCATAAAGATATATACTGATTGGCATTCAAACCTTTTTATCTTATAGAAAAAATATTTAACCAGAACGTTTAAATAAAACCAAGTTCCAAAGGTTAGAAACAAAACTGGTCTAGTTTATGGGAAAATGATGACTTAGTTTTATGTTCGATGACATGGCTCACTTTGTACAAAGATACAAGTGACTTTCAAATGAATTTTAACCATCTTTACAAAAATGAATTCGCCTGTATTTCAGTGTTAGTAATTCAAGCCATAAGAATTCAAAAATGATAAGGGTCTGCTTCTTTCTGTTCTTTCTAGAAAAGACATGTTTTTCTCTACTTTCGGTATTTGTTACTAAAAGCCAGTATTTAGATTGTATCGCCTGTGACAATTTGGAGACGTCCTACAGAAACTATTTCAGATTCCTGTAATTGCTATACGCTTTCCAAAAGACAGGTTGTATTATGGGAACAGCAGCCGGCCGGCAGGTCGGTAAGGCGGTGTCCACAGGTTCTTCGCTCTTGTCATCGTGTCGTCCTCAAACATCGTGTTAATGTTTGTTGGCATAATTTCTCGGGAAAATTTGAAAAAAAAACAATAGCATTTTTACAGGCACTTTACGGTAATGGACTATGAATTATCTAAAGTCGGTAAAATTAGCCTCGTTCAGTCTCTAAGTCGAAATATTCTCATCCGATCTTCACCGGACATGCTGAGAACGTTTATAGGCATATTTTATTTTTCATTTTCTGTGTCCTAGAGAATATTTTTTAAATATTGTAAGTATAGCTTTTCGAGTCAACAAAATAGCATAATGCACATGTTTCATTATGTAACATTATGTATGAAAGCAAGACCGCCACAATCAGATAGTAAATCATAAGTAAATGATATATATTCTTTTTTTCCTTTTTTCTCCTTTCATATGGCATCGACTTTGCTATAATTTTCATCTTAAAAGCTTTGATTTCTGACAAGATATATTTATTTCTCATATAAAGCACTTACACATATCGTTGCGTGTGTATCATGTCAACATAGAATTGTTTTCCTGGAAGAATCTCTATGGTGAAATGTATCATATTTTCTAAGAAAACTCTTGTATTAATTTTTGCCAAAGCGCTTTCTCCTGTTGCAGATAAGGAAATGCAATCTTTTCCTCATCATTCATAAGAAAACATTCCCACAATGACAGCTGTATGCAAACGGTACTCGACAATTTACATATGAATAAAGTTTTCTAGCTCGGAGCAGACATCTGTATGTAGCTTACGTGTAGTGACAGAGTTTTAATGAAACTTTCAAAAACGTGGAAGAAGAAAAACAATAATTTTGTCCATACTTTTTTTGACACATTGGACAGTAGATTGTCGAATGTAAACTAATAAAGTTTTAGAAAAAAAGGTGTTTGCTTCAACAGAACATGTAGTTAATCATAGTTTTTTCTGTATGAGGTGAATTTCGTTTTGAGGCGCATCTCTATTACTTCTGACACAATGGTCAATAGTTTCTTTAAATTCTCCCAAATCTCAACTGAAATTTCATCGTTACATTTTAATAGTGAAAAGTTTTGGAGATGAATTGAATATGGTCAATTACATTAATTATCATTTTTTACATTAAACTGATATATTCGGTGCATTATCAGAAAATATCTGTAGAAATTCCAAGAATATTCAACGTATGTCTGAAATATTCTCAGTTCAGACCGGTTGTTCTGTTTAATAACAACGCTTATCCTGAAATATTAGTTCGTCCTGACTCCGATTTATTCATTCGATGAGTAATTTATCAGTGATATTTACGTGCTGTAAATATAATTTCTCTCTTTAATTTTTAAGATTTTGTGAGGCAAATGTGCACTTAGAAGCTTTACAAAGAAAAAAAACAACAGTATGTTAATTTTGTTTAAAAAAGTCTTGATTGTATATGAAAATGTACCTAATGTACCTTTAAAAGATTCTTGATTGGATTTGAAAAGATTGCAAAAAAGTAAAACACACAAAACCTAATAAAAAACAAAATCCTTCAATGGAAATTTATTTTAGTTCTATGTTTTATTATCATTTTTTTTGGTGTGGAGGGGAGGGGTAGGTGTGTTTTTTTATAGTGCGGAAAAAATTAAAGATGCGTATGGTCTGTCAATGGAAAATGTGGTTGCATCTAGTCTAATGTGTTATTTTAAGAAAAATACATATTCATTTATTAGATGACCCCCTCAATGAGAGTCACGAAAAAAGCTTTGCAAAGACACTTTACGACCCAAAAACAGAAAGTATGCCCATTTTACTTTCGCTTTTACGACGGTTCCTTTCGGTAGTTTCCGTATAAAATAATGTATTCATACCACGCGACTGAAGGAAAACGCCACCGGTTGACTCCGTATCTTCGTTAAGATTTTTGGGGATTTTTTAAACTTAGGTAGCCTACCTAAACTACAAATATGACATGTTTTGTTCTTAAAAAACCCCATCGAAACATCCGCTTTGAAGCTAACAGCTAGCAACCCGTTTTTTAATATAAATTTAAATAAATTTTATAAAATAAAAATCTCCAAACATAAAATAAAACTAATTAGAGTTTAGACTGTTAGGTAAAGAACGAGACTCGTCGGTACACCTGCCAAAATCAATTAAAGCGCCGCCCAATGTGTTTCTTTCAAACTCCGCCTATTACCTGTTACTACTGCTTGCAAAACTGATTAGAGTTTACACTGTTAGGTGAAGAAAGAGACTCGTCGGTTCACCTGTCAAAAATCAATTAAAACACCAATGTGTTTCTTTCAAACTCCGCATTTTACTTGTCAAAAGTGTAATTCTGTGTACGAAATGGGAAAGCGGTTAGGAAAAAAAAATATCGAGTGAAAATTTCCGGTAGCAACGCAGCGACAATTACGACAAAGCAACTCTGGCGCCGCCCAGGCACATTTTTCTGGCTGCGGGTAGATTGCAAGAAATAGTTTTATTGACAGGTATACCTGAGAAACTGCCTCACTGTGATTGGATGATCAGTAAAGTGACGGTTAAAGCTACTGAAATAAACATCGTCACTTTTTATTGCGTTCCGAATACGTGAAACTCTTATCAGTTTTGCAGTAACAAGTACGTCATTTTGTTTCCAAATTTAGTTCATACATAGAAACATGCCAGTTGTTCATGTCTATTTCTGAAATACTGACTGGAAAAAAAACCCATCTCACTAGATACCCTTTAGAGTAAACTTGTCTTGGCATAACGGCAGATGTATTACATTTTATTACTAAAATGGATTAGATCTGTAGACTGTGTAAGTGTCAGGAGATTTTGTTGACATTTAAAACCTGTAGACAGTGACAACATTATACTGTCACTGATAACTTAGCTGTTATAAAGCAAAAACGAGAAGAATTCAAAGCAGGGGTTCAAATTGTCGTTCATATTTCCAACGGAAGTCTGTAGGGGATAGGACACAAATTAAACTGGAGTTTGTTTACACAATTAGAAAATACATTTTAGATTTAGTTTATTTATTACATAGAATATGTTTTCTACAACTTATATAGGGATTAGACTGAGACTTGAGAACATTTGAACTGATCAGTGAGAGTTGAGATCGTTGGAACCTTCTGATCAATGACAATTAAGATCATTGAAACTGACTGACCAATGACTGTAGAGCTCATTTGAACTGGCTGACTAATGACAGCGAAGTCTGATTGAACTGGCTGACTAATGACAGCGAAACCTGATTGAACTGGCTGACTTATGACAGCGAAACCTGATTTAAATGGCTGAATAATGACAGCGAAGTCTGATTGAACTGGCTGACTAATGACAGCGAAACCTGATTGAACTGGCTGACTAATGACAGCGAAACCTGATTGAACTGGCTGACTTATGACAGCGAAACCTGATTTAAATGGCTGAATAATGACAGCGAAACCTGATTGAACTGGCTGACTAATGACAGTGAAGATCATTGGAATAAATTGATCAGAGAAGTGATCATACGAAATGATAAACGCAAAAGTGTTGTTGGTGATACAGATTTACTAAATAATGTTTATCATTTTGTACCAGACGTTTGGACTTTCCATAAGATAATCATATTATTATTCACCAGTCATTTTATTTCCGACAGAATTTTTCTTTTGAACAAAGTGTTTCAAATATATGCAAACTTTTAATTATTTCAAACTGTATAAATTGCAATGAAAACAGACACTAAAAAAAGAGATACATACATAAGGAAAAATCGTTTCTAACATAACTTATGCATTACTTATGAAAGGAAAAAAGTATGATTAAACTAATGTATGTTTCGTCGCGTATCAAAATCGAAACAGACAATCTTTTGTCAGAAATATATTTAGTCTTAACTTTGCAGATGAAAAAATAAATCAACAAAGCGATATCCCCCGCCGTCAGCGTTTAGTAAAGTTTAAAGTAGTCCGGGAAACCTGGAATTGCATTTGTACTGGCATATTGGATTTTGAGAAAGCTTTTAAGTACTGCATTGACAATAAGGTGACATAGGTTTGGTTTTATGATGTATTCAAACTATCATTTTAGCTGTAAACTGCAAATTAATAATTGGATAATACATGATAAAGTGGTTGTTGACATTTGCTTTTGCATCTTGAACAATGAATCTGTAAATATTATGCACTTTGTAAAGTAAATAACCTTAATAATTTTGATGAACTTCATAATAAATAAAGAAAAAATATGTACAGATTAACAAATATATTTTAATTGTTCTTACAGTTTTTCAATGTGTGATCGTTTGTCTTTATTCTCTTGGTTACATGTAAATTAACCTTTAATACACTTAATCACAAAATTACAATTCGAAAAGAAAAGTGTTGAAAAAATGATATTGAACGGGCATGAAACTAAAGGCTCGAACAAATGACCTTCAAGTAAGACATTGACCTTGAACTGACATAACTGGGCCATGTCTTCTGTAAATCCTCTTAATGAGTTATACATTTGACCAAAGTTTCAAGAAAATTGGTTAAAGGTATAGGAGATATGGAGCGGACAGAAAATTGAAGGCTAAAACAAATGACCTTCAAAAGTGATCCTGAACTGAACTGACATGGCTGAGCTCAATGAATTAAACATCTGACCAGAGTTTCAAGAAAATCAGTCCAAGATTGTAAGAGATGTGGAGCGGAAACAAAATTGTTACGGACAGACAAAAAACAAGGTTGGCCATGCCTTCTGCAAATCCTCTTGATGAACTATACACTTGACCAAAGTTTCAAGACAATCGGTTAAAAGGTATAGGAGATATAAAGCGGAAACAAAATTGAAGGCTGAAACAAATGACCTTCAAGAGTGACCTTGATCTTGAACTGACATGTCTAGACTATGCATTCTGTACATTGTCTCAATGAGTTAAACATCTGACCCAAGTTTCAAGAAAATTAGTTAAAGGGTATAGGAGTTATGAAGCGGAAAGGAAAATGTTACGGACAGACAGACAGACAGACTGACTGACGAATTCCATTCCTATTCCCACCTCCCGCTTCGCGGCGGGGTTATAACAGTTTAGTTGAAGTACTTGCTGAATAAAGCAAAGTTCTACTGTTTGTGTAAGTTGCCAAATTAATTGTGTTGCTGAGCATCTAATAAAATAGTAGCATTTGGCATATCATTGTTTCCTTACATTCATTTACTTTCTGTTCATCATTTTGTCATTTTATTGCACAGCCGTTTCCAACCCCTTCATTGTTAAGCAATAAACCAAGAATAACTTGCGATTGGGTCACATGACAGTATCTTTAAGTTGACAAACTTGGCGTGCAAAGAAGCTAAGCTTATATTCGAAATTCCGATACACTTGCGATACACAGAAAAGTCTCCAACGGCATTTATCAATGATATTATTGATCACATTTAAAGCCAAAGTACCAAATAACATGTCTTTTACCTCATAATGCAATAAGTTAGTTACTGGATAAAAAAGCCTTGTCTTTGAATAAAGGGCAATCATCACCTAAGCAATTTACATTTGCGTCAAATGTTTTAGCTGACAGGTTAAATTGCCGTTCCAGAAGGCTAAAGCAGCGTATATATAATATATATTTTTATTTGCGAAAGCATTGAAAGGAAACGGTTGATTTTGAAATCTAGATAAAATTAGATAAAATCATTCTGTAGAAAGTTGCAAGAAAAGTTTAAATTTAAATACTTCTATCCAGAGTTAAAGGTATGCAGAATTCATCATAACTGCGTTTTGAGAATAAAGTCAAAGAGAAGAAATGTGCGTTACTACGTCCGATTCAATACTTTGTTCTGATAAACTGCCGTGTATATTTGTTTGTAGAAGAAAAAACTGCCATTCGTACCATAATATTATTAGTTAAATTTTAATGAGACATTGATTGTGGAGTTCATTTTAATTTAAGGCAATGTTAGGACGTAAGGATACTTATGATAAGATTCTTTTCGACAAAATCATAGAGCTAATATAAAAGTCATATTTGCTCCATATTGTAATCAAGAATGGTTAAAAATAATTGAATAGAAAAGTAACATAGGTGTTGTAGACAAACGGAATACTACCACTCACAATTTATAAAGTCAAGAAATGCACGCATTTGTAAGCTTCAACTTACTTTATACATTTAACATCACGTTAAAATGCATTTTCAAAGTTGAAATTACCGCACATGTTTTACCACATTCAAAAACTAAAGTTAACTGTGTACATGTAAGCAAACGCAAAGCTTTTGAGTTCACAATCATTCACAATCAAAACGTAACTTAAGTTAATAAATAAATTTATAACAAACATATTCTACTGGGGCACATTTCAATTATACAATTATACAATTATACCACTGAATTTCCTAACATACTGGCTAAGCTACTACATTGGACCGAATGAATATGTCAAGCCATTGAAAAGAAAAAATCATAAATCTATCAGATTTGCCTTAAAAGTTACTTTAATAGTTTTTGAATATATTTTCTAATGTCCAGATATCCACCAGATATGAAACGAAATGGTTTAATAGAGCACCCAGGTATAAACAAAGGTTTCGTCATGAAATAAGCATCAAAAGCCTCTAAACCACGTTTATTCACTTAAATTATGGTGTCGATCCAGGTACAAAACAAAAGTTCACATCCCGAAAATACAATCTTTATTTACGCACGTCACCGCAAAACAAATACACTGTAGTTTAAATCATTTCATCAAAAGATCGTTGCCTTACTTAATTCCGTATTCCATGCTTAGCAAGCAAGGGCATTAAATATTTTTTCTTGCGTTTTAAGAATGAATGCAAGAATGTACTTTTTGTTTTGAAAAGCAGAAAGTGGGAGATTTTTTTATCAAATTAGATTGTACAACTTGCTAGAATGATTTGTATCCTATCAACACAGGTCTTGATGAAGCATCCAATCTTTATAAAACAAATTGAAACAACCACGAATCGTAACAGTAGCAAGCCATTTGGCGGTAACAATAATTGGTGAAGTCTGGTTTATTGTTCCTGGCCATGGAGACAAATATCTAAATGCTGCGCTGAACCATTGAAAGGAAAATGTTCAACGAAATGCCCATGTAAACTGAACAAAAGTATGCTGCCCTCTCTGATTTCTCGTTTGTTTAATTGATTATACGCAGCCATGTTAACATTCTGTAATGGACACGTACACGTCACGCCGCTTGTTGTTCCTATATATCGCTGTCTTCTGTCTTAAATAGCCAGGCCAGGCCATGGCCTTATCAACTTAAAGTGAATGGCTACAGCAGGCTGTTTACTCCTTAATTGTCAGGCTCACACATTTTATTAGAAAGTGTTAATTAAGTATCATTTTGACGTTTAAGAGATCATAAAGGGGAGCTTGAGGTTTCGTAACTGTAATTGTTTCTTTACTAAAAACTAAATTATTCAATTCATTACGCCTTTGGACCTTTTAACATGCAAACCGCAGGAAAGTGGACGAAACATCTCGCAAGTTATTTTCTCATACACTCGCTTTCAGTAAATTTGTGGAAGTTCAGAGCGAATTCAAACGACGCACAGTATCTCAGTTTAGAAAATTCATGTTGTAATTGATAAATGCTTATACATATTCAAGAGCATTTGCTGACATCTCCGTTGTTATTCTCGAGGGACTAGAGCGAAGGACTCCAGATCTATAGACTGTTGGTTTGAATCCCTCAAGGAGTGATATTCTCAAGTGACTTACTACATTCTTCACTTTCAGTGCCAGTACTGGTTTTAATCCAGGGAGGAGTCATCGAGCTGCATGATTTTAAGTTTCAAGAACTTTTTTTCCCAATCGGTGTGCAATGAAAAGGCTTAAACAAAACTTTTGTTCTTCTATTCAAACTTCACCAAAAAGCTTATTAATAACATGCATTTTCCAAGCAGTCAGTTACGCTTCAGAGTATACAGAAGTGGCTACGTAGAAGCTACAGACGGATGTTTTGCATATACCTTTGTTGACAGAGTCATGGTTTGGTGTTGATAAATTTTAAGCTTACTATTTGAAATATAGTTATAAAGAGTCTGGCAGGCTAAAACTAGTTTCAAATGCATCAAATGCACATATACCTTACAAACTGCCGAAATCGAAGCAGTCATACAGGTATTTCATCAATGTACTTAAACTGTATCCTCTTGTAGACCACTGGTCACGGCATATTCTCATAAGACAAACAGAAAGTGTCGAGTCTACAAACTAAATATGGCCATTCCTGAATATAACTAGACGCCTCCATAATGCCTTCGATGTTACTAAGAACAATGTTCATTTATCCGTCGAGTGTCCAAGAATTTCTACCTACGCTCGAACAAAAACGGTTTCAAAGATCGAATGTGTAGTAGATTTACTTTCATTCAGTAGTGTGATTTATTTGTAGTGACTGGAGTTCATCGATTGATTGTTCGGACCATGACTGGGTCAATTACGAAACGATACGGGCAATATTTATGGTATCTATGAAAAGTGATGAGATTGTGTCTGGTTACAACTTGACGAAACCGTTATATGACGCTGAATCAAAGTGCTGACAGCTAAATACAAAAATAATTTATGACAAGAATTTCAGCTTATCTTGGCACTCATTATAATATTGCAAACAGTGCTCTGGGCTTTATTTGTCTGGCTACAGATCATAAACCAAAACGCGTCTGAATAACCATGGTCTTTAAAACGAATGATTGGACTTGAACTCTGAGTAACCGCTATAACAATGCACGTTCTCATCATAATCTAAGTTTTTTGTCACGTGACCAGTATGCTAGACAGTTAAATTCGGATTCAAGACAATCGCTTCATAAGATTTATTTTCTCGACTTGATTGTTAAAGGTCTTTGAACTCTAAAGAAATCAGCAAATACTGTTTTCGCTTCTCATATTCACCGGTTACAAACTATTGCCAAGGGGGAGATCATCCAAACAGTAAAACGGCACAAAGTTTATTTATTGCCGTATTATTGATTTAAAAAGAACACGTGATTTCTACTCGAAATAAATGCAGTAACTTTATAGTGAACACAGTTAATACGAAGAAACTTATCTGAAGTAGAAAATTAGAATACAACATGGTGTGAAAGAAGGTATATCTGATTTTCTTTTTAAAATTTAAACGGCCAATCTGTAACAGTTATCAAATAGCGACAGTTATTTCCTAGTTCGGATCAAGTCATATTAACCACGTTTGCATGGTAAGCTAATTACCAAATAAGCATTTAAATAAATAAATACAGCTTATAATACACAGGGATTTATGTTATTAAGCAGTCAACACTTAACACATCTCAAGTTAGATACATTTCAATCATAATATCTTAAGTAAAGCGTATTCGTTGTAAAAAGTAAAAAGTCTAGTCATGCGGAAAATGAATTTTTTTATGTGATGAAAACACTGAAGTAGTCATTCTAAAGTCAAACACGTTGATTACCTCAAACCGGACTTGAATTTTTTGGGTACTTGTTTAACAATAATTTCCTTAAAGATCCATTATTTTCATACATTGACTTATGAACACAATAGGGAAAATTCGTGGACGAGGAACCTAAATTAGTATAAAAAGTAATCTATTTTTTAGGATCACATATTTTTTATGTATTGGTACTTTTGCACGTAGAAATGATTTTGTTGTTACTCTGTATTCAAACAATTTGAATCAACTTATTCATTTTTGGTGCAAATAATTGCACTTAATAATAAATGTGTTTTTCAGTAAAGCCGATTTTAGAAGTGCATGTTATGTCACAAAATTTCGGCTTTTTAACTATAAACGGTGAATTCCTTTAAAATTATACAGTAAAGTGCCTTGTACGATACATATTGTACGATACATAATGGACGATACATATTGTATACGATACATATTGTACGATACATATTGTACGATACATATTGTATACGATACATATTGTACGATACATATTGTACGATACATATATTACGATACATATTGTATACGATACATATTGTACGATACATATTGTACGATACATATTCGAATGCAATCTGTTCTAAATACATTTGTGATTGTTCTTTTTAGAAATCGAACATGTTTAGAGGATTTGATGTATGGACGGTAAAAATGTGGGTGTGTTCACTTTTAGACGAGATTATGTTTCACTTAGAAACTCAAAACCTCAAAATACACATTGTAGTTCTTTATTAAAACATCATTACATGTATTGTACTTGTAAAATAATATTTACAAATAAATTTACACAAAAAACTGCCGTTAGTGTCACAATTTCAATTCTTTTAGAATTTAGCTGTGGAATGATTTAAGGCAAGAACAATTTGCTTCATCAAATACTTAAATTCTGTTTAAGCTTGTGCTTGTTCCCAATGAACGAGATTGGACAATGAAATATGAAAAAAATCCTAATGATTTAACCCCTCTAACTGTAATTGTTCAATGGACACGTATCATCAGAGAGGGACGGTAATTCTACGAATCTTTCTCTGTATGACTGTGGACAGTCTGTATTATCCGGCAGTAAGTGAAGGTCCACCTCATAAGCGATCTCATTTGATGAGATTGGACAGACACATTTATTTCACAGTTTGTTAGAGAGAGTTGAGAAGTAGCTGCCTCATACAGTCGCTCTAATCAAGCTTTCTAGGAATAATTTCCCTAAGGCTCCACACATTGTCTCGATATATGCGCTTCCCACGTTTGTCCTACGAGCTAGCTGGGAGTGGAAATAATGTTTCGTTCAGAAACTTCTTTTGATTCAGTTGATCTTTGTAATTTGAAACATTTAATCCTAAATTATACGTCACTGTTTTCTTTTCGTCAAAACATAAATAAATAAATAAATAAAAACGCTCAGACGGTTCCGTAAGATTAAAAAAACAACTTGCAATAGGTACTTTCATTACACTTACAAGATAAACTTTCAGTGAATATTCAGACATACTGGTTTCCCAAAAACTTATTACTTGTCATAACTTGTAATTCTCTTTATCTTTGTTGTGCCTGCGTTGTTCCAGCAAGGGGAACCAGGCAGTTTCTTAAAATTCTTATATTATAAAGGCACAACCTTAAAATTCGCTGTCAAAATCATAAAGTAATGAATGGCGTTCAATAATAAATAATTATGCAATGTCAAGGCAGTAGTCAAAAAAGCACAACAGACATATTAGATGCATGAATATTACCCTTTATACAGAAAGTTATTGTTGCACAATTTTGATGTGGACAAATGAATACTTTCTTAGTATCTATATGCCCTTAAAAGACTGTTTAACCTATTTTCTTTACATTACAAATTACTTTTCATTTAATATAGCGAATCCAGCAAAATGCAATTGCAGTATATCTGACTGATTTCAGGGCTTGCCAATTTAAGGATCATATTTTCTTCAAATACAACGCTTTTTATCATACATGAAACTTTTTCAAACAGAAAGGGAATCTCAATATATTCACGAATCTCTTAACTTGTTCTAGATACATGTATATGTTTCCTTGCATCTTCTTTGAAGCTTCTACAAATAACCTAGCGAATCATAAGAAACAGACGATGGAGCAGAATTAGACAAAAAGTTAATGGTTGTGATTGTAAAACTCAGGACTGACAGCACTGGTTATCAGTCAGCTTTATTAGATATAAAGTAAACTCTGTGGTCATACGATGCTGTGACCTTTTGAAAATCAAAATGACAAAACATTTTATACTCCCGTCGAAAGACAGTCGTATTATTAATGCGAAACCCCGTGGCGGGCGGACGGCGTTCAGACTTTGTCCGGACCATAACTCTTTTGCTAATTGGCTGACAGACTTCAAACTTGCTGTGAAGCTAGATGTGCAGTGCATAATAACCATAACTCTACCTAGTCCCATTTTTGAATTATCTCCCCTCTTGAAGTTTTTTTTTGTCCGGAGCATACTTTAAAACTATGAAGTGAATTAATGTGAAACTTAAAATATAGACAGCTGGTGACAGGAAGAAATGCAGTGTCATAAGAAGCATAACTCTACCTTATCCAGTTTTCAAGTAATCTCATCTTCTTCAATTTCTATTTGTCAGCAAATTTGTTGCATGTATTATGCAAAGTTTTGGAAATAATTGATGTCAAAATTTATGTAAATCTGTGTCACTAGAACGACCTGATCAGTCATTATCACATTTTATTTATATCATGTAAGTCAATTTTGCTTTACAACTCTTTATTTATAAAATGGTTTCAGAGATATTGCCTGTAACAGAACTTCTTGTCAAATTAATATTTTTCAATGAGTGACTTCCGCTAGCAGTAGCTTAGGTAACTGTATATACATAGAGCTCGTGATTTTCGTGTAATAAGGTTCACACATAGTCCGTGCGCTTCGTGCTAAGCGCACTCAACTAGATATACACTGCACTTGGACACACCTGGATACCTTCTTTCGCTTATTGCTGTTACTTTGTATATATTATGACTTCCCCCCGCAACACACAATGTATGACCAGGAAAAATATTTGAAACATTGTTATTTTGTAAATTCCCCATGTTGTATCATGTAAATGTACCTGGGCAAAAAATAAAAGATGTGTTCTGTTATGTTCTATAATGCATTTTTGTCCAAAGCATAACTTGAACACTTTGAAAGGGATTGTCTTGATACTTTAGATAAAGATAGATGAAAAGAATTTAAAGTGCAATGCACAAAAACCTTAACTCTACCTGTCCCGATTTCGAATTATTTTCTCCCGTTTTAATATTTTTTTTGTCCGGAGCATAACTTTAAAACTATGCAGGGAGTTGAAGTGAAACTTAAAATATAGATAGCTGACGAAAAGAATAAGTAAGTACAGTGTCCAAGAAGCATAACCTTACCTTATCCAGATTTGTGTTATCTACCCTTTTTAATTTCTATAATGAGTTGTTGTTTTTTTCTGGAGCGTAACTTGAAAACTGAGAAAGGGATTATAACCTTACTTTATCTACCTTTGTGTTATCTACCCCTTTAAAGTTCTATAATTAGTTTTTGTCCAGAACATACCTTGAACACTGAGAAAGGGATTGTCTTGAAACTTAAGACAAAGATAAATGGTAAGAAGTAGAACTGCATTACATAAGAACCATAACTCTTTTTGGTCACATCTTTTTAAATATCTTCCCTCTTATTTTTTGGCAGGAGCATTACTTAAAACTATAAAATGAATTGATGTGAAACTTAAAACTAAGATAAATGGCGACAAGGAGAAGTGTAGTGCCGAAGAAGCACAACTCTACCTTACCCAGTTTTTTTTAGTAATATCCCCGTCTTAGGGGCATAACTTTGAAACTGTGAAGTGAATTGATGTGAAACTTGAAATATAGACAGATAATAACACAGAGAAATGCACTGTCTAAGAAGCATTACTCCTCCTTTTCATGTTTTTTGAGTTATTTCCTCTTTTATTATTTTTTGTCTGTATCATAACTTGAAGAGAAAAAAATAAAGATAGATGAAAAGGAGTAAAAATGCACTGCATGCGAACCATTACTCTACCTGGTCCAAATTTTGAGTTATCTCCCCTCTTTAAATATATTTGACCGGAACATAACTTTATAAATGTGACGTAAATCGATGTGAAACTGAATTATTGATAGCTGACGACAAGGAGAAGTGCAGTGCCCAAGAATCATAAATCTTCCTTATCCAGGTTTTGAGTAAGTTCCCCTTCTTTAATTTCATTAATGAATTTTTGCCCGTAGCATAACTTGAACAATATGAAAGGAATTGCCTTGAAACTTAAGATAAAAAATGATAAGAAGTAAAAGCGCAGTGCACAATAACTATAACTCTACCTTGTCCCATTTTTGAATAATCTCCCTTCTTAATATTGTTTTGTCCAGAGCATAACATTAAAACTATGAAGTGAAGTAATATGAAACTCAAATTATAGATAGTTGATGATACGGAGAAGTGAATGCCCAAGAAGCATAACTCTACCTTATGCAGTTTAAGTTATCTACGTTTTTTGTTGATGTGGTTTGTGGTTTTATAATGAATTTTGTCCAGAGCATAACTTGGTCTTTATGAAAGGGTTTGACTTGAAACTTAAAATAAAGATATGTGGTTAGTGCAGTGGGAGTGCAGTATGTAAGAAATATATCTCTGCCAGGTCTCATTTTTAATAATATTCTCTTTAAAAACATTTTAGGTATATAGAATTTTTATGGTATATTGATAAGAGTCTTTTAGAGTCGTTTCAACACGGAGTTGTAAAATATTCTTGCTGAAGTTGATGATTTCCAAATATTTGTGCAGTGTCATGTGAAATGTCTGGCATCATCAGTTCGCAGCCTAGGCTGATGGGCGTATATTGCATATTTTTTCTTTATTGTGTTACGTAAGATTATGAAAAAAAAAATTACCAATCGTTTTACTTAACTATAATCATTGAGAGTTTTTTTCTCTGTTAGTGTAAAAAAACCATGACTGACCCAGTCACACAAGAAATTTACAACTGCATTTATATATCCTTAAGAAAAGAGCCAAGTATCGTTTTACTTCTTTTATCCATGAAGTCTGATCATTCATTGTGTTTACATCATGTACCTTGACTGTTATGCATATTTGTCACTTTGCATACTCATATAATATTTAAGGGAATTATTGCATAAATAAATTTCTCTTTTAAATTAGGACCTACAATATCATTTATATATTATATCAAAGTAATAGTGGTCATTGCTAAGGCAGTTCTGTATTATTGCCATAGAGAGCATTTAATGGCTTCGAATAACCATTTTGTAGCCAGCATAACGTAATGAGAAAAAAATACTCTCATTTTAATAATGTCACTTCGTCATACCAGATAAGACACGTGAACAAGACGTTTACGTGTATCTTTTTGCTCTCAGGAACTATCCGTAAAACGTAGCAAGGCCAACAAAAAACTCCCTATAAACTGCAGGCGACATACTGACAATATCATTGTACAAAAATTAACATCAGCTGATTTGTGTTGGGTTCCTTTGGTAAAGACCTTTTTCTGCTATCGTTTCTGAAAATAATTCTCGTTCCATATTGCTTAGGCCAGATATTGTAGAAAAATGGATCTCGCAACAAAGGATACCTGTTGTATAAAGTCAAAAGTTTCCCTCTGTGCTCGTTTGAGAGGTTATCTTATCAGCCTTAAAAATTAAGCTTTTAACAATAAGAACTGTAATTTTATGTTTAGCCATTTAGGAGTACGCGGTAGGAAAAACATAAGATGTCTTTTGGAATCGTTTTCTCTTGGAATTACTCCAGATATATTACATTTAATGGCTGAGACGAGTTATATCGGCAGACGGTTTAAATGCGTCAGGGGAGTTAGTAGACATTTAAAATCTGTATCCGATGACAACATTATAAACGCAGAGAAAACAGTCTGAAGGTGAATATAAGAGAAACGTATAACTTGGGGCTTTGTTAGTATACTGAAATCTCTACTTACGTAGTAAAAACATCATGTGCTTGCAGAAATCGTTAATTTATTTATGATATCAAACTTTCACATTGTTTTCTCGATGACGTCAAATTGAGCAGATTGTTTAGTTACGTCACATTTTCTCTTACATAAATTTCACAAAACTTTTGTATTATGCAATAAAAAGAGAATTCCTTTCACATTGCTCACATAAGATGAAAGCGTTTTTAGAAGCGAAAACTTCTAAAGCTACTCACCAGATTTTGTAGTTACAATCACTTGACCGCCTCTTATCCATACATTTGCGTTGAAAAATAGTACCACTGGTTGTATAAATTTTCATTGCAGTTTTGACAAAAGTGCTTTGATAATGCAGAATTCTGTTGATTTTGAAAGCATAAGGTATAATTTAAATTTTTTGGCAAATCAAACTCTAAAACTAACAAGTTTTTAATTTAGTATTCATCCGCACAAGTTTCATTCATTAAATTTACTACGCATTGAAACAATGCCAATCACAAAAAGTGTTTGAAGCTTCCATTAAACAAGCCATTTCTGGATGATACACAGCAGTTTCCCGAACCACATTAGTCTGAACGAACAGTTAAACAGTACCTATTCTGATACCGAAATTCTGATAACTATTGAACCTCCAAAGACTGAATATTCGAATATGACAAACGGAATATTGAATTCAGTATTCGTTCCCATCT
This sequence comes from Cyclina sinensis, assembly GCA_012932295.1. NCBI lineage: Eukaryota > Metazoa > Mollusca > Bivalvia > Venerida > Veneridae > Cyclina > Cyclina sinensis. Next base: position 41,664,171 of record JAAONU010000001.1, on the reverse strand, counting down.
CTTCTTTTTGATAACATTTTGCTTGAATATAATGTATATAATAATGTATATGCATGTATTTTAATGCTTTTCTTGAAACACCTTCATTTATTATTGATAAGCAAAGATCTCCAATTATATTGGTCATAAAGAATGTAAGGATTAAAACATTTCAATGAAAACGTTTGGGGTTTCATCATGACCATGTTTTGCATTCAGTTAATTTCAGGCCATATTTCCTAAACAAAAGATTAAGATCCAGTCTGAAACTATTAATACCTTAAAAAGTATTTAAAATATCTCATAGAATAGGTTTACTTCATTTAAGGTAGGATATATGTGCTACATTTTAAACTTGTCACAAGAGGTTATTCTGCATAGTCATTATGTAGGTCTAGCACAAAGCTGAGTAGATTGATATCCAAATTACGTCTAGTAAAACAGCACTGAATGTTTTGAACATGGTCATGGAGTCACGAAGTTAGTTTGTGTTACATTCTGTGTTGTATAATTGCATTTGAGGCCGCAACATATATTTGCAGTATTATTTTTATACATTTCAGATTATTTATTTACTATTTTCACATCTTAATTATTTGCTCAGATTATTTTGTTACTTTTTTATAAACAGTTTACTTAAATAAAAAAACTATTTAATTTCTGTGTTGCTCGTTATTTGGATATAAGCAATTGTCAAGTGTTTCATTTTAATAGAGATTACCATGGTATTTCCCCTATTTTAGCTTATCTGTTTCGAAGAAAAACTCGAGCTATTGAGATCGCTATGATCGTATTCGTTGTCATGTAAAAACTTTGATGTAGCCCGTTGCTGAAACACTTAAAGGTATCATCACAAAACTTGGAATACTTGCTTATAATGAAAAGGTGCAGTTGTAAGACAATGGGGATTATTCTGAAATATATTTTTGGAGTTAAACTCCTTTATAATTTAAAATTTTTGTGAAAATTGGTATTTAAATGGAATGATTTCATATCTATCAAAGGTATTAACATGAAACTTGGAATACTTGCTTATTATGACAGTGCACGTTGTAAGACAAGGGACATTACTCTAAAGGTTGTTTTTTTAGTTCTATCCAATTTCAACTTGAAATGTTTGTTGAAATTGGTTATTTGATAAAAAGAATGAAAACTATCAAAGATATTGTACTCATTCTGACATACTTGCTACTGGGGACAAGGCACATCTGTACCGCAAGAGACACAACGAAGTGATCAGTATTTCTAAAATTATGCCCATTACTTTTATGTTGAAATTATGCTTTTCTAGACCATATCTAAGTAAGCAATTGAAGGAATTGATATGATTCTTATCACATGGGTAGGATGTGCAGTGACAAAGAACAATCTTCACACATTATAACTTTCGCTCTTGATAGTATTCTCGGTACTTTGATTTTACACTGAAAAATCAGTAAGACGATTAGGCTAATAACTGAACACCTGGGTGTACAGTAGTGCACTGAAAAAATCTCCTAGAGTGTGTTTATCTATATATTAAATGTTACGGAACGAATTATTATTATCCATTATTCACGTGCAGAGATCAAAGGGTTTTCATTCTTTTTCCAGTCTGTTTATTCACCGTGACAACGAATTGATAACATGTAGAACATAAGTGAAAATAAACAAATTAATTCTGATTGACAAATACAACATTTTATTAAATCTACGCTAGACGCAATGTCAAATATGAGATAAAAGAAGGATTGCACGAGATTCACGAGAACGCTACCAATACAATCACCATCAGTAATAACTAATAAATAATACGTGATTAAAGGTTAAATAAAAACATAAACCATTTATTTATTCAAGAAAAGATTCTGATAATAATTTATAAAATTCAATCAAGAATTGTTTTAAGCCTATACTGTTAAATACCGTAGACCTCAAAAACTCAAACCATGGACCAAAAGAAAAAACAACAACAACAACAAGCTCAATAAACCTTTTATTCACATTTGGTATAAAATTTTGATAAAGAAGATATAAAACACTGCATAAATGAGTTCTGTCAAAGTTTATTATAATATTTCTTTGCCAAACATTTGTTTGAAAACCGACTTATGATGAATTTCGATAAGACAAAATAAAGGCCTGCTGTAAAACACATACAAACATTATTGGACGTCTTTATTATCTTTTGTTTTCAGTTGTGAGATATTGCTGCAAAACTTACTAGAACTATTGTTAGAACTTTGTGTTCGAACATCTTAAATACAAATGCAGTTATATTTTAGAAAAGATCAAAACGGCCGTTACCTAAAATTCATAACAAATCACAAATGGCTTCTGATTACTTGCTTGATCGTGATGACCCGAACATTGAATCCCACTGATGTGTTTATATTAGGTTCCAAAGTGATGCGAGAGAAATTTAAATGAAATTATTGTATTCCTTAAAGTTCGCAAGGGCAAGAAGGCTTAAGTACTCAGCAGCTGGAAGTATATTTATCATAATAATGGCATGAAAATTGGTTCTTTCAGCTTTTATCGATATGATAATAATCATTCCCATACTTAATAATATAAACAACACAAGAAATGCATAAAAACATAATTATTTTATCTATCACGCATTGGTTTCATCGGTGAAGAAAATAATGGTCCATACGTTTCATACTGAAGAAATTCAAGAGAAACCTTCCTATATATTCGATCAAGGAATATGATTAAAGAATTTATCATATGAAAATCGTTGTTTACCTAAGTATGTACTCAAGTTTCTTGATCGCAATTTTTTCGACAAAGATTCATGGCATTTAATAAATAGATTTTTAATACTAAAAAAAAGATTTACAAAACTCTTATCATATCACAACAGACTACTAACCTGTTAGTATTGATACGTTTGTGGCAAAACTGAATGATGTTTGAAAAATTATGTCTGTCTCAAGTACAGTGTTCAACTTCAGCAATTTACAGTAATTTTTTCCCGGTTACTCTTTTGCGATGCTTCTTTTTTTATTATTTTACACAATGAGTAGAGTTGACGAATGAAACAAAAATATTGAATAGTTGTCCAGATCGGTCTGTTAATATGAAAGAAGTATTTACTTTCAACGACATGCAAGCCATTAAGACGCCGAACGATTGATTTGCTTGGTTATATCGAAACAGAAAATGTTTCATGCCCTTTGCTTTTAAAACAATGCATTACCATACACGATAAGTAGATTTTATATTACAATATAAAAAGTATATTTCTTTTGATACACCAAGTGTTGAGCCGACACCAAAACAAAGGAGATAAAATCAATAGCTTATGTAACATGTCTCTCAATTTCTGCGAGACAAAAATCAATACCAGCCGACCAGATTAATTATATGATATATTTCTACTATATTTAATATGTCGAAAGTAGATAATCATGTCAACTTAATTTACCTTCTCCTAAATTCTCTCTTTGTGTCTCTGTAAATGATATATCTATAAATATCCGTATTTGTTAATATCTGATAATATTTGTAAATTTGCAAATTTTTAATTTGTAAATGTTTGGAAAGAAGGTCATTTTATCAATCTTAATAAGTGTGACTTTGGTATGCGTGGGAGAGAAATTATCGTAACGCAAAAAAATGATAAAATAAGTAAATGAATATTAAATGCTTGGCATAAAACACTAGGTGTAGATTTATTTCTTTTTTATTCTATACTATTCTTTGTGCATAAGATTTTGTGACTGATATGCGAGGTAATTCTGTCTGTTACTTTTGATCAAAATGGTTTAGAAGTTAAGGTTTATTTGCATTTTAAATGCAACATGGAACTGTTCTGTACAAACAAATGTTCTTGCACTTATTGTCAGAAATCTTTGCAGAGCTAACATTATTCTAGGAGCAGTAAACAGCACCTTGTCCTCAGTGACCCTTAAAGCAATTCCAAGTGAGATAACGATGTATGCTACATTTTAACCAAATGGTAATATAATAAGTCAATAGTAACTTGAACAGAAAAATATAATATATCTAAGAGAAAAAATGATGTAGACCTTGAACCCAATAACCTCTAAAGCAGTCACAAATAAGATAATCTATATTATCTATAAAACATAAAATACCGAGTGGAGATCAAAAGTTTATGTCAGTTAAAAGTGCGCTAATCCTTGACCCTGTGGTCACAAAAGCAATCACAACGATCGTCTTGCTACAAGTTATCAACTTTTCAAATTTGGTTACAATAGGTGAATTGAAACAAAAGAAAATATGTGGAAACTATTGAGTTGGACGTTTTGAACAACAACATGAAATGCATTCTTGTAATACGTATATCACGAAGAGGAAAAATATACAAAGATAATCAGTATAGTTGCCTCTGTTATCCTGCCGTAAGTGAATGTCAGCATCGGAAGCGATCTTGTTTGGTGAGGTCAAACTGACAATTTGTGCGAAAAACTTGAAGGGTACCTGCCTCATATAGTCTCGAAATCTAACTTCGTTTTCACTCCTTCTGTTTGAATATGCACTGCCAAAATGTATTGAGGGTCGTATTTTTCTTTCGTTTTATCTTTTTCCTTTTGACCTTTACTTCGTTACATTCTTAAGTAAGAAATACAACAGTTCTTGTTCACATTTGTTTTTGCGTATTTAACTGCTGAAGGTCTGGAGTCTTCAGTGTTTAAACGCCAAGAAATGTATATTACAACATTTAAGAGTGTACAAAGACTTTGGTAACACCTTTCCTACCATTAAAGTAGACAGTTTATAATAACTCAAGCATGGCCTTCACAGTTTGTAATATATCAGATTAAACATAATTTAATTCTATCTTATTATATTTATTATAACAATATATTTTTCTTCCCTAATAAAAATAAGAAATAAACAATAGTGGATAAACGTCTTTTTCAGTTATATAATAATGACCGAAAGAAGAAGAAGAAACAATTAATGAGATAAAAACTAAAAAAGACAAAATATGCAGTTCAACGTGAAAAATCATTCAAAATGCCAAATGATATGTAGATGAAGTGAATTTAAAAGATCATTTCCAGATTATTTGAAGCCAAAGTAGTACTCTTTAAATACTGATCTCCCAAAAGTTTGATAGAAATATAAATAGAACTACTGGTGAAACTAAAGAAAAACAGAAAAAATGTAAGCTTTACGTGCATGCACTAATTCGAACGTTGTTCTTTACCGTCAAACAGGGATGATGTTACTTTAAATAGATGTATTTTCCATAATTTTAAACATAGCTTCATGTTCAAATGTAACAAGTAATTTCATTAGCTAAAATTGTGAAAGGAAAAATTTCGGAAACCAATGAAAATACGTCATTTATTATTCATGTGTATGAAATAATCGAAACCAATTGTCAAACGGCCGATAAAGAATGACACGGAATGGATCGAACGTGGGTTCCCGACGATGATTCAAACGGTAAAATTACTATAACTCAAGGACACGAACATTTACTCCTTAATCTAAACAAAAGCGATCATCCAGTTGTAGGCCGAAAATGTTTTTATCATTATTATTATTATTTATGTTAATATCGAACTGATTTCTGCTGTTTTTGCCTTCAGACTCACTTGTTTTGTCTGAAATAAGAATTAACGTCTTTTGATTTATTGATCATTTTCTCTGAGAGCATCTTTTGAAGAGAAATGTTTATGTTGAAGCTAAGTCAAACATACAGCTTTCATGGGATTGATTTCACGTCATTGTTGGCATTGAAAATAAAGTAAAATCAACCAACTAGTTCATTTATTACTCTCAAAATGAAAACAGACTCATAACATCATGCAAGCCTATTAGAGCTTAAATTGTGGAAGTATCTATTTTGCCAAAGAGGTTCAGTGATATTACCCGCGAGGACATTTTATGGTTTAAAGTGACATTTGTCATTAATTTGACATACTGGTTACCAGCAGAACTTAATGTAAATATGTTGATATTGTAATAATAATGTCTGCTCGTCACAAAGGCAGATACAGAAATTGAGAATCAGGTTCTTAGACTGTTAAACCTCCTTTCAAAGATACCATGTAACCTAAAAATAAAGTACAATTCTCAGACGAACGTTGTTGTGCTAATGCTATCACTGAAAACGAAAGTATCACCTGTCATTTTATTTTGACATTTTATTTATCAATATACACACATGCATCAATCTTTTTGTCGATTCTTTTCCAACATTTTGATCCTAATTTTCTGCTATCTTGTCACATTTGAGTTGGCTTGGAGTATCTGCGAGAGTGCATTTTGGCATTCTTTTCCTTTCAGTAGGTCTTTTCACCAACGTTGCATTGATAAAATTAAACGTACCAAAATAGCATAATTTCTAGAATTTAAATCTTCAGATAAGTAATTATATTACAATTGTTTCCTACTATCAGAAGTACATAACTGTCCTTTGCCAAAAAATAAATAAATAAAAATAAAGAAAAAAAATAAGGCCTTGGTAAATTTTCATGTAATATATAAATTTAGGCAAACAGTCTAGCCACTGAATAAAAATAAACAACAACAAACGGTTGAATGTCACAAAAATGTTATATTGCTACAGAGACCACATTCGCTAAATATAAGATTGTCAAAAAGATGTAGTGTTTAAACAAGCGAAAGAACAGTTTAAGGGAGCTTAGTTCAATTTAGTAAGGTTTCCATACATTGTAGAACCTTGAAAAAAAACATATACCAACGGATTCTAAACAGAATCTGTCTTTTCCGTCTACCCTTTAGTCTTGCCTTAGAAAAAAAGATCGTCAGAGAACATTTCACATCAGTTTGTTCGGCAAAACTTTATTTGTATGTACATTTAGTTGCACAGTAAAGGACCTTCAGACTATTTGATGACATTAGATGTTCTGATGCTAAATGCACGAAAAATAAAATCCTTTTCTATATAAATGTACAGCGTGAATTCAAGGGACTAGATGCCTGTTTTTTTTTTTTTTTCTATGTACCTGTCGTGTATATGAGGGTGTTAATTTGGCTTTATGTATAATTGAGTATTTATGTACACTTAATCTTTTAGTTTGAAATGTATATGTATGAATAGTGAGGTGATTTTTTTGCGTGTATATCTGAAATAACTGGAGGAAATGCTCGAAATACGAATATAGGAAATTTTATTTTTCATTAATGCAGAAATTTTATTTAAATGAATTCATATTTCAATGCCGTTCAAAAACGACTTGGTATTTTAGCTTACTCTTTTTGTTCTCTTCTAACAAGATGTAAAATATCTTCGGTATGAGTAAAGATTACAACACAGTACAAGAATGACTTGACAATATTGAAAATAAGTATGGTGTACAGGCAAATCAATACATCAGGGCAAATGTCGAAATGGCTAGATGATAATAATATTAAATTCAACAATAACTCAGATAATATGTGTTTGTAAAAAGTATGATTACTGTGACATTCAGAAAGGGAAATAAGCTGAAAAGTGCTGTTCGTCACGAGTACTTCATCCTGATAGAAACTCTAAAATATCAGATTGTAGAAGAAAACAAAAATGCAAAAGAAAACCAGTTTGGGAATTAGCCTGCCAACTTCATGAATTGCCGTTGCAAGAAACAAAATAGCCATTATGTTACTGAAACGCTAAACATGTTTAGTTTAGTTTAACTGGGTTTAACGCCAGTTTTAACAGCTGTGGTCATATCCCGGCGGTGATTCCAGCTAACAAGTGTTCCTGGGTATCAACCAGTTTACTAATTTCTCCGGAAGTGAAAAAAGAAAAACTATTTGCTAATAAAAATGTAAAGCAAAAGAAAATAAAGTGTTTACTTTATCAACCCTCGTTTCATCACTTTGTCGTTTTATGATACAGATGGATACTCAACAAATTTCTAACATTCTGTTGTTCTATTAAGGCAGCCAGTAAGACTTATTAAGAATTCAGTAGTACATTTGCTGGAAAACCGAGACAATTAATTGAAAAAACGTTGCAAAAGTTGGCACTAAATACTTAAATTTAGGCACCGTTCTTCAAGAATTATAAACGACTTTGGCATGATATCTTGATCATCGTGCAAGACCACTGTCTGGCTGTCATAATTCATTGTGCAGCTGCTTTGACTCAGAGTCTTGGGTGTTTTACCGGCATGATTTTTGATGAAGTTAATAATACTTATAATTAAAGCTTTATTTCAGATTTGTTTTCGTTTAGATAACATTACAATCGTTTACTCCATTAGCAAGCATTTTAAGTACTTTTTATAATCTTGTTATATTTAGTAGTGATCCGGTATTTCGCATTAAACATACCAAAGATGCATTTCTCCAAGCTGTAAAACAAGATCAGCTTGCTAAAAAGAGTTTATTTATAATTATAATAGGTTATACACCCATTAGTTTACACAAATATAAAGAATATAGTTTACACAGCACTTAGTTACACTTTAACAGTAAAGATCATACTAATGTGTATAATAATAATAATAATATATAATAATTATAATAATAATAAGAGTATACAGCGTGAGTCGTTAATCTTAAAATCGTTCCATGTGTATAGTAAACCGAAGTAAAACTAAATCTGTCAACGAAAATTTGGTATTATATCTACCTATGTTAGCAAATGTAACAGAAGGCCTCATCATAGGGATGGTAATTCATATTCGTTTTCCTCTTTATGATAAATAGTGAGATATTTATTACACATCATTCAACCTACTTTAAGTGGCTTTATTAAAATTCATGTGCATTAGAAATTGTATTCACTAAAGCCTAGACTTATATCTTGTTGAGTCATTCAGTGTGTATTCTTCACTGAAACTAGATTTAAGCCCTGTTGATTTGTTATTGTCTATGCTCTACTGAAGCTAGATTTATCCTGTTTAATTATTCAGGTCTATTCTTTACTGAAGTTTGATTAATGTCATATCTTTTCTTCTTAAGTCTAACTAGTTCCCATTTCAGTTTGTTTATTCACATTGACAACAAATTTATTGCAGATCGTGTAAGAAACAGGCATTGGTACTAAATGGACATTAAAAACAATATATTATTGAAAGTCTTAAAATGATAATATTCATCTGTAACTGATAACATATAATATCAGAGTTCATAAATGTAAATGCACATCATTACAGTAACTATATATTTGTTCGATGTTGTCCTTAGAACTTTATAGTCTCAAAGTACCATATTTTTGTCATAATTTCGACTGTAAGTTTGATCCTTAAAATATAGTAACAAGTATGCACCTGTTTAAGAGATTCACATTTTGCTGTGCATTTCACATTTTGTCGGTTTTCACCAGCAAATGAAAATCATCTTTTTGTTATAAGCATTGGAAATATTGTTTTCCTTTAGCAGTTTTCTCAGAGAGTATTTAATCGGAAATTTAGCCAGTTGTAATCAATTGGAATGCCACCTTGATTTTTCCAGTTCCTTTTGTAACTTCTGTATGTTTCGAGACAAATGAAATCATTGGTGATAACGCAGAAAGATTTACATGACAGAATGGCAATCAGGATATCAGACAATGTTGAGGTAAAATGAGACAGTAATTCATCGTTAAGAGAAAGAATTTTGTAATTCTGTATGCCTTTTCATTTAGTTTATTGTAATTGGTTACAGTGTTGATTAAAGAAGTGTCTGGTTTGTTCTTTGGCTGTTAGGAACAATTGCAAGTGCTAACATGCATGTAATTATATTTAGTTAACTAATCTGGACTGTCACACAAATCATAGTTTCGTTCATTTGCTTACGTTTTACGTTTGTACCCCCACCCCTCAAAACACACACTAATGGTCCGTCTGTCTGTTTTGATAAAGGCTTTGATTTCTAAGTTTCCACTTATTATTCAGTGTTATAGTTCTACTAGATTTGGTTAACATTTGCTATCTTTCTCAATTCCCACTTATTATTCAGTGTTTTAGATCTGCTAGATTTGGTTTTACATTTGCTACCTTTCTCAGTTCCTACTTATTATTCAGTATTTTAGTTCTTCTGGATTTGGTTAACATTTGCTACCTTTCTCAGTTCCCACTTATTATTCAGTGTTATAGTTCTTCTGGATTTGGTTTTACATTTGCTTCCTTTCTCAGTTCCCACTTATTATTCAGTACTTTAGTTCTTCTGGATTTGGTTAACATTTGCTACCTTTCTAAGTTCCCACTTATTATTCGGTGTTATAGATCTTCTGGATTTTGTTAACATTTGCTACCTTTCTAAGTTCCCACTTATTATTCAGTGTTAAAGGTCTTCTGGATTTGGTTAACATTTGCTATCTTTCTCAATTCCCACTTATTATTCAGTGTTTCAGATCTGCTAGATTTGGTTTTACATTTGCTACCTTTCTCAGTTCCCACTTATTATTCAGTGTAGCAGTTCCACTAAATTTGGTTAACATTTGCTTCCTAAATGTTAGTTTAAATTAAGACATTTGAAAAAGTCTCTCCGGGAGACAGATATCGACCACGTACTACAAGTCGACGTTATAATTTTCCCATTTCATAATCCGTGGATTGCATATTGAAACAGTTTAGATTTGTATCGGAATAACGTAGTAGTCATAAGGGAAATCCACTGTTATTAAAGGACAAAATGTGTGAAAAGACTTTGTGATAACCTTCTGTGCTTGAAAATGGTGACAGCTCAAGCAATGCCAGACGAATATTAACACGATTTTAAGGAACCAAGAATATGAGATCGTTGATCGGTTGAGACAATTGACATTATGCATAGACATAAACATGTGTCCATTTACACCACTTGCCTTGAGAATGTGAAAATCATCACTGAGCTATCTCCAGTTCAAACACTATGAGTAATTATTGAAACCCTTCATTTGCAATACAATGCCTTTTATGGCAGCAATTGTTTTAATGACAACATTTGTATAAAAGACGTTGGTATTATTACTTTTCTCCTATTATTAACATTTTTTACAAGTGTTACTTTCTAGGCATGTAATGTACGATTATGAAAAGAAAAGGAAATATTTCTACCGCAAAAATGTTACTTCATGAGCTTGAGAAGTTTATACCACAAAGCTATCATGGGATCAACAAAGAATATACATTGGCTTTATATGACAGAAATACTTGGCCATGCTCTTGTTGCCTGAGTCATGCTTGTGTCTACAGTTCTGTCGTAAGTTTGAATAGCGTTTGCGCTTTCCACTCCATTATGATTCCACACCAATTGGAAATTTAACGAGAGAGTGCAGAAGTTTTTCCTACGATGTCTCAAAAATGTTTCTGTTCTATTGTGCTATACAGTTTGAATAACATAGACACAGAGTTAAGCTTCGAATAATTTTATACTTTACAATTTATAATGTTGAAAAATGGTTACAAACTGTTGTATGTAAACGTTCGTCAGATTTTATGACTCAGTTAATCGTACTGTTATGTTTTAAACTAAAACTTAAATTTTGTATACATTAAATGATTACATTAACAATAACATCTAAATGTAGGCACTCTTCAACTTACAATATGTATCGATAAGAGATATCATGTATTATTTTATATTCATCCCATCTTGCAGCAGACGTCATTTATCAAACATAGACGACGAATCGACAGAGGCAAAATGTATCTCAAGAGATCAGAACTCTCTTGCGTGTCTTCCTTGAGAGGCAAGAAAATTGATATATTCTGTACTAAGGGCATATAAGCCTTCAGTTAGTCTATCTCAGTAAAAAGGAAATTGTTCAAACCATGTGCACTAAGTGCAGTTCAGTATTATATCCTTTTTGGCCAAAAAGATGTTCGATGTAATAAAACTTGTTTGCCATATAAACGTTTCAATAGAGCATAAAATTGCCTGTGTGTGCAGTTACAAATTTTATTATTTTAAGCAGGATACCAAAAAGAAAAAGTAGACCAAAATGACAGATAAGTAAAGTCTATCCTTAAATTAAAAAGGAAATCGTTAACATTCAAAAATTAATGGTAAGCAAAACTAAGAGCCAAGTTTGGAATGCGTCATACAATGACCAAAGACACCTACATAGTGATTGTTTTAGGAACAGGATTGTCATTATTGAAAAAATTATACGAACAACAGTAATAGACTATAGTGTTATTTTATCTTTCAGAGTCCTATTATTTGTTAAATAAATTTAACAGTACAAACGAAATTAGTTGCTTTAAATGCTTAAATAAAAGTCGCGTGGACTTCCTCAAGATCATTTTGGTCAAATTTCCTTGTTCCCTTGTTTTAGCAGAGACAGTCCAGATGATAAAACTCTAGGATGGAACACCTTAAAACAGAAGATTTTATAAAATCATAAGAACATTGAGATTTTCAGACATTATAAAAATTATGTGTGGTGGTGCGTAAGGAATTTAGAGAGTCCTTGCTCAATTCATAACAAAACCTCATTCATTGGACATTTTTCATCAGTATGTGAATGTAAAGTAACAATATAAACAACCCTGTCTACACTCTCTGTTGCTTCTTTCTGAAAAGAATGGTAGATCTCTGTCGATGATAAGTTACGCATCTGTCTAGAATAAAACAGTGAACTTTTCTGCAATGGTATTTAGATAGTCCTACATTTTGTTCTAAACCATGAACGCTATTGCAAATGATAAGAAACGGTCTCCTGTAAGCTACTAGCGGTAACCGTTTCCAAGTTTTATCTATTTGACTTTATACCTATTGATGCTGGAATGCATTTATTCCTTTATTCTGGTTTTCTTTACCTTATTTCTGGACTCTACTGGATTAATGTGGAAGGAGAACTAAGTACGGCTACCTTCAACAATTGATAATAATAGATAAGCAAGAAGCCCAATCAGAGGGATAGAAGAGACATGTTCTTGACGCTGGCCACGGGAAGTGTTTAATGTCCTGAACAAATCTGGAATTTCTGAGCATTGAGTGATCGCTCAAAATCGTCATCCATTTCTTTACTCTGAACAAACAGTAGACACTGACAGATTTCTGGCAAACAGTAGACACTGACAGATTTCTGACAAACAGTAGACACTGACAGACTTCTGGAAAACAGTAGACACTGACAAACTTCTGGCAAACAGTAGACACTGACAGACTTCTGGCAAACAGTAGACACTGACAGACTTTTGGCAAACAGTAGACACTGACAGACTTCTGGCAAACAGTAGACACTGACAGACTTCTGGCATTGTAAGTGTAAGTAAACGCGTTTTACTCATTATTGAGAACATTATTTTGAAATAATTTGAAATATACACCTATTTTAACCAAAACGTTGCAAAAACACTTGCATTGTTGTCTAGACCAGCAGAATAAAAACGTCAAAGTCTTGTAGGAGTTCCTTACCTACAGATTACATAGAGTAACGTGTATGTCTTCTCTCGGATTGCCAAAATGAATGAAAATCAGTACAAACTTAACAGTGGTGTTATGATTCACTTATAAACAAATTGTAAAATTGATGACTTGCAGTAATTGACAAATATTTCACATTAGACAATATCTTTCGACAGTGATTTTACGATGCTGCTACAGTATAACTGCGTATAAATTCTCATTTTGAAGATACGTATATTTCATTTTTCACTTAATGTTTGCTAATATTTTATTGTGTTCATGTTAGTTTGCCCTAAATATCAATTTTTATCTCGACGTCATTTGTATAAAGTAAGTTTAATCAAGGATCGTCGCTCAAATAAGCTGCCTTAAATTTGCATCGGAACCTCGAAATTTACTCTATCGTTATTTTTTTTCAGAAGATATGGCATTTTATTGCTTTGTGCTTTCGAAAAGAAAGTTGGCACATTTTGAAACAGAATGAATAAATGCAAACGTAAAGTATTGTTAGGGTTTCTAACCATAAACTAGACTTTATCGTGATGGTTGGATTTCAATATTACACTTGCGTGAAGAATATAACAGAAGATCAAGAGACAAACTAAAGGACAAGTTACTGTAATTGATTTTCAATTTGACTATATTCATTTTTCTTACCTTAAAGACAAATTAAAATTCAATTCTTTTACTTTGGTATCAAGAACTGTGTGTCTTAATAAAAGACACTTTTTCTAACCTTTTGTTAAAAACATGATATTTTCAGATACATGTCAACAGGCTTTTGAAAATCTAAAACCAATCTGTTTATAAAGCATTTGTTTAAGTCTCTGTCGACCTAGAAATATGATCATTTCTTGTTTACATTCAGTAATTTTGATGCCTTATAATAATCTTTGCCTTTATGTTGTCGATTTTGTGATGGGATAAGTATATGTGAACCAAATATTATCTTAACATTTTTGTATTCTCTTTCCTCCTGTTTTTTATTTCTTTTCCTCTATAAGTATTCTGCAGCGTTGCTTCGCTATATTCTATTTTAACATATTGCTTTTAAAAGTCAAACTCCGATAAAAAAAAAAATACGCCCACTATATTAAATCCCTTGGTTGTTGTTGTTGTTTTTATCCCGCTGATTATCGTCTGTATAAAAGTTTCGATGTGTTAATTTAACATTTGATTTTAACAGCCAATCCCTCTATCAAGACATTTAAAAATGTTTTCGTCTGACAAAGATTGTCCCTATGAGAGACAAAACATCGATCATTAGATACAACTTGACTTTATTTTTTTTCTTGTTTTTAATACATGGATTATACGTTTGAAGTAATGCTGATTTTATCTGAAAGTTTGCACAGAGGAAAAAAAACACTGATATTATAAAATGACAAATTGTGTGGTGGATAATTTGTGATTATTCTAGGATGACTAAGAACAGTGGTTGATGTGTTACAGAAGTATCCATTGAGATGCAGTAACGTACAGTCTATACTGAGTTATAGGCCGTATTGGAATATAATAAAAAGCGCATTGCAAATTACACGTTTTTGTGCTTGTGGTACAAAGATCAAAATTATTTCTTTAAATAAAGACCATTTGCCTTCAAAGACCCAATTTTAACCTTTTATTTATTTATTTATTTATTTATTTATTTATTTATTTAACTTATTTAAGGCAGTTCATCACACGGTACAGAAAAGTGATGTTTCTTTTCTTTTTTGTGTATAAATGGTTCATTCTTCTTTAGGCATGGAAATCAAGTTATCCAACCCGATGACTGCTTTCAATGTCTGAAACTATGGAATTGGGAAGGTCGCTAGCAGACTCTCATTTCTGGTGGTACATGAACTAATACCGGAGGTATCAAAGTAGTTACACTATTTATCCAATCTTGGCTCAAGGTTTAAGGTTTAACTGTATATCTAGTTATAGTTATAATAGTGGTCAAAGCGACCCAGATAATTTCAAACGTCATTTTCCACTGATGTGTTCTTGTAGAAAAACAAATATGACCGCTGTTTATACATGAATATATTCATTGTGAATAAAAAAGTTTAACTCCTACTAAATGCAAATGAAAACTGGTATTCTAAATTCTTTATGACTGGCCTAGTCATTAATTTAATTTATTACTGTACTTGAACATACAATTTTACTTAAGCCCAGGTCAAAAATTAATTAACTTATTTATTACTTCTAATTTCTATGTTTTCCTAACATTCAATGTGTTTTTTATCATTTATTTAGACTGTCATATGTCTTCATTATTTTGACCACTTTTTAAGTCCCTTTTCTTTATCATTTACGTTCAATCCTGATTTTATCGTCTGGAATTTGTGTCCTTATCATTGTCTTTTGAAGTTATTTCCATCATCAAGTTGTTATTGTTGTCTAATTTGCAAAAAAAGCATTGCTTCTTTAGTCAGTTGCAAAGTGAGAGGAAACAAAGACCATTATACTGTGCAATTTTACAGGAGGTTATCGTTTGTAATGCCATAGGTTGTTTTAAATATGTCACTTAATAAAACCTATTGTCAAGTTACACGTTTATGGTCGCTTTGTTTAAAGCCTGGACCCAGACGACAATTTAACAGTCAAATGGATAAGAGAATCTTGAACAAAACATAATGGCAGCCATCGTTCAATACTCTGCCATAATGCTGGAGATGCTTTATTATTTAATTCTCTCAGTCTGTTCTCGCAGCAGACGTCATTCGTCAACTCAGACGGCAAAGAACTGCCATTGCCAACCAAATATATTCAGCAATCCATCGTCACTCCCTTGTAAGTAGAAAAATCAAGCATTCTGGGGGTTCAAAACCTAGAGTTAAATGAATATTGTCATTTATAAGTGCATCTGAGCAACATTGAAAACGTGCAAAAATTACACATTTTCAGTTAGAACTTTCTTTTGGGAGAAAGAAGAGAAATTTATATAGTTCTCAGTTTGATCGACATGAACTTCAATCTTCATGTATGCATATACTGTATTGTTTAATTAGATTTAGTAAAATTGGTGTTGATACCTTCTCCTCGTCATAGAGTGGTTATAATAAATTAAAAACAAGTTTGACTCCATTGAAAATTTATTGGAATCGTTTTTGTAAAATATTTAAGACTAAACATTTGTAATTTTTATAATCAGACTAAGAAAACGGAGATTTTGAAAAGTTTGCTACTATTATGCCCAGTTTGGTTGAAGTTAATACTTACCATTTCGTACTAGTTAATGCTAACCATTTCATATAAATATTTTGATAGATATGTTTCAGATTATCCATATTTTGTTGAATAATAATATTTTTCTTACAACAAATCATAAAACTGATTGTTGAAGAAAGTCTGTTACATCCTTTTTAATTCCTACCTGAAATAACTGTTAGTAAATGTATATTTGCAACAAACGGTTACCCCTCATACTTTAAAATGATACTAAACAGGAAACTGTGTGCCGCTAGCGAACTCACAAGTAAAACTTCACGTTGGTGGAGATTGTTTCAGAAGTTTTTTGTATCAAAAACATGTATTAAAATATTTGAACAGAGTACTTGGTGCTAATGTTGTATTTCCTTCTAATGTTATAATATGTAGTTACATTTTTTTTTGCACTGAACCCTCGAAACAGTACGTCGATTATCATTTCGACATCATTAGTTTTCGTTCGTACCTTTTATACGTAGTATTTCATATATGTGCATTTTTTATTATTTTGACTTCAAGTTTTAGTTGTAATAATTTGAATAAAGTAAAATTACGTTTAAAGACTCGCCATCATATCAGCAAATGATACATCTTTCCAGTTAGTCTAGGAAAAAAGTCCCCAGAGACCTTTCTCTGTTGTCATTTTATGAAAAAAATATTTGAACAAGAATTTAAAATAACTAGAATTCAATCAATTTGAAAACACTTTCAAAGATCAAATGATCGGTATTTATGTGTGCAAAGGTTCCCAAGTGACTTACCTAAATATAATTTTATTTGCAAATGTTTAATATATTTCAAGAGCCCTATGGTTTGAAGAGTTGTTAGATCCACTGTGTATGACCAGTAGAAACCAATGTTCTCCCAAAAACAGACCTCCTTTGTCTTGAGAGCCCTTGAGGTGCTTTCGAAATTGTTGTCACATATTGTTTTATCAATTTGATGAAAAAAGTACATGTAAAGCACTTCAGATATTGTGTCTGATTGTTTTTTTCCCTGAATACGTCAGTGTTTTTTCTGAATACGTCAGTGTTTTTTACGGAAATTATACATCATGCATCACGCATAACCAGGAATGGGTGAAGAGAATAGTAACTGCTCAGTGAAGATAAAACCTTATAAATACGTACTAATTATGTTTGATTCACTTGTGTGACAGTGTGACAGTACACGATCAGTTTCTAAATCATCAAAATATTCATTAGATTTCAACCCTCTTACCTTTGAATTCAAAACTAAGTGCAAAGGTTTATAAATTGCTTGCTTAAAGATCCTATTCGATTGTTCTATAACAAGTGATGCACTCTTTTGTTCTAAACCTAAACCTTAATTAATTATAATATAGGGTTTGCTTTATGCCCTAAAGAATTAAACATCATGAAATATTTACTATATACGTATTCCCTCTTATATCTAGTTCACATTGTTTTTCTTTGTGGGTTCTCTCAATGGTTTTGAAAGTGTTTTGTTTAACTAATGAAAACATTCCATCATCAGAAACACAGTGTCTCTGAACTATAAAGATACCTTTTTTCACAGACGATTTCCAAATATTTTCATATAACTTTAGCAAGAAGAAAGAAATAATTACAGATTTTAGATAAAAACTTTTAAAGTAATGAAACGTGATGACATTCATGATTCTCTGGTTTCTTGTAAAAATCTTTCCCAATACAATATAGTACAAACTACTGTAATCAGAAAAGATAGACATCCCTGGTTGTTACGTTTTTTAAAGTTTTACAGCAGACGTCAACTTTACAATTTTGTGAGATACCTTGTACCAAATATAAATAACTGCTGTAGACTTCCGATGTTTCGTGATGCTTGAAATCTCTCTGTGTCTGATCGTCTGGTCTTGCAGCAGACGCCATTTTTCTTAGACTACCACTCATCTATACAAACCTAATATCATTAATTTAGTGATCCACTATCTTCTCCTTACAACCAAAAGAAATGGGATTACGTTGCCAAAAGGTAAACAGTCCTCAGAATATCAGTAAAGATATCTGAAAAATGCTATAAAAAAGACCTGTGTCACCTAAAGCAGTGAAAGATCTGTTTTGTCACAGAGACATTTCGATGGAACAAAAGTAGATTTCTAAATTTGGTTAATGTCAACACGTTAAAAATGTACTTTTTCTGTTCCATACTTTTTCTGTTTTTGTTCGTTTTGAACCGTCTTATAAGAGTCACGTGATCTCAGGGCATTATATAGAAAAAAATGTATCTTTCAATGGTATCTTTCTTATGGCAGAAGTCAACTTAAGGTATTAGAATACTAATAAACATTTGCTCAGCCCTCATTGAATTAAGTTTTTTTAAGAAATATCCTTGAACAAAATATAGACCATAAAAGACACTTTTACCGTGGGAATTTCAAGAAATGACTAATACCCACATCCAAGCCTCAACCGACTTTGTGGGTTTATAAGGTATAGAGAAACACGATGTTTTTCTAACATTGACCATAAAAACAACTGTTACTTGGAATATAATCATTCACATTATGTAGACCTACTGACTGCTGACAAAACCAAAACAAAATGAAAAGCCGAACGTGCAAAGAAACGAAATATGAATATAAACATAGCACGAAATTACCCCACCCACTTCATTATGGGTAAATGTTATCAACGTGAACTTCAACAGAAATCTTCGGGTCTTCAAATTAGCTATAATTATTTTTATTCAAGTACTATTCTTAACAAATTAGCAAAATATCACATATTTTTACAGTCTAGTTTTGGAGAAATTAACAACTGAAATCACAGATACCCAAATTTTCATCGATTTACCATGTTGAAAAGCTTTCTTACAACTGAAATATATCTAAAACAAAAGAAATTGAATTTAAGTTCTATAAAAGTTATTGTTGTAAAACCAAAAAAAAAATGTAAAACTGCCAAAAACTAGAGAAAAAAATTTGCTTGTGTGGGGTTTGAACCCATGACCTTCAATGAAAATGTCTCAATGTTACACAAATTAATGGAATTGAATACTTTTCAGAGTGGAGGTATTAGGAGACTAACACTTTAAGGCAGTTTCCCTAATGTAGAGTGCCGCCATGTGTTTTCTGTTTTGCTTACATTAAGAAATTCACGTATTGACTATGCTTGAAAATATATCATGTGGTTTAGATAGCGTTACAGCCTAGCGCATACATTCCTATACTTGTATAAATACAACCTCTGAAAACCGATTCTTTGGCTCAGTGGTTAGAGTGTTAGCCTTCGATACGCTAAGACTGGAGTCAGAATTCCGCTCTGGGTTGTGTATTCTAAGGTGCATTGTATCTTCTGTTACGGACTTTCATGTACGTAAGATGGGGGCTTGTCTGGGATGACCTCTCCTGGACTTAGTTATAAAATTAAACAAAAAGAATTTTTCAGGATTTCTGTCTGATCTTCTGGTCTAAAAATAAACAACACCATTCGTCATTATAAATGATGACTTTCTCAAGAGGGAGATGTGTTACGGTCTAGTGCATACCTTCCTATAGTTGTATAAATACAACCTCTGACAATTGCGTCAGGGAATCGATTCTTTGGCTCAGTGGTTAGAGTTTTGGTCTTCGATGCGCTAAGATCGGAGGTCGAATCCCGCTCTGGGTTGTGTATTCTAAGATTCATTGCATCTTTTTGTTACGGACTTTCTTGTTCGTAAGAATAGATGTGATATTGATTACTCGTCACAAGCGATGCTACTGATAATATAGAGCATAAAAATGTTTGCATGACACTGTGTGTCTTCTTTAGAAATCATTCCTTTTCTACCCGTTAAAAGAGCAAATGATATCACTGATTTCACCGATGTAACGAGGTGACAAATTTCTGGTTAGATAGATGAGATTAAAGTATTTTATGCAATGTAATAACTATAGCTACAGTTTATGTTTTAAAGGGTCTTTTTAATAAGTGACGTGGACAAATAGTTCAATTAACAGATGTGTTTGTCTAAAACGGCAACAATAAATTGAAAACATATTCTAGATATTACCTGTTATTATAAATTAACTTTTTCGTCGCGTATTTATTGTAAGAGAGATTATAATTACCAAATCCCTGAAAGCATTGGCCTACCAAAGATTAACAATGTTATATTCTTTACTTTCTGCCTGATAACAGCAGTATATGATAAACATAAAATGAATCTAACTTCAACATTTACAACTGTGTATATTAACAAAGCTAAACGCAATCCATTACATACTGTAAAAAATCACTGATGAGGTTAAAGGAAGAGAGCTTTTTTAGATCAAAGTAACGCCACGGCTATAGCAGACACTGTTAGCATAAGTTTGAATTGTAGTATATTTTGTGTTGATTTTCTTGAACACTAATCTGTAATTAATAAAACACGGGTTTCTTTTGAAATTTCTCAATAGTCTAGTACAGATAACTAACTGAAGTATAATTTAATAGACTGTATGTTTGTCAATCAACGCCGCTGAATGTCAAATTTGGAATATATCAGTGGTTTATGTATCTTTTTCTCAATTTTCTGTGAAAAAACTGACTGATCATATTGACCTCATACGTGCAAATGTCATATCAAATGATCAGATTGAATTGACAGGAGATAATAAAAATTCCCATCCAAGAGCGAGAATTACATAACAAATGTCTTTATTTATCAGACACTAGCCATAGAATATAGGAGATGTAATGTGAAAAAGTCATTTGCAGCAATAAAACGATATCTGACAAAATTAATGGGGAGCAAAATTAATGTCCTTTTTATATTTTTAGAATCAATATAGCATATACCTACGGAGACCACATAATTTATGAACATGCTAATTAACGATGTACTGGTAGCTGTACATCATATTAAGTTCATTGTGCGTTATAAAAAAGCACTATATTTGCTCAAAGTGCCGTCTCCGTATCGTATATTCCCATATAGTCCTCCTGATGGTGATATTAAGATATAAAGATCTACACTTTGTTCTGTCTATGGTGTGTAAAACGTTTCTTAAGTTCAGAAAATGAAACGGGTCTTTCATCAGATATGTAAATTGCCTTCGCTTGACAATTCCCAAGAGATCTTTCTCAATTTTCATTTAGCCGGAATTTTTTGTCAAATGCTTAAATCAAAGGGTTAAAACTCATTAGAAAGTAATCATCAGAACTACACATTCCTGAATTCTTTCATGGTACGAGTTCGCGTAAATGTGTCAGTACAGCAGGACTCTTAATCTTTATGTCGAATCTAATGGACAATAGGGTCACTCTTCATCTGCATGTGGCAAACCTTAGATCACTTTGAAGACTTGAGGCTGGTATCTTATTTCCTTATTCAGTTTTAAAAACAAGGACAAAAGCAAAACCAGGATGAATCTGAACCCCTTTGCTATGAAGTTCGATGTTCTTGACAAACCTTACACAGTTCTAATGAATCTTGTTAGTATTAGAAACATTATCTTAATTCTTTTCAGACTCAAGAATGTCTCCATAACTTCCTCTGCTTTTACTCGATATAGGCTTTAAAAAGTAAAACATGAACTGTGTTAGGCAATACATTCACTTTGTTATACACTTTCTGTTTTTACGTTCTGTATTTCATGTCTGGCGCAGATATTCTTTGAAAATCTGTCGGTATCTACCCTAATAGAGACTGCCTTTGTCTCTTTTCTCTTCACTTAACAACAATTCTTAGGCAGGAACATGAAATAATAATTCTCCGTAATTAAAGTCCCTTTGGTCGCCTTTTCCCGAAGATCATATTGTGTTTGTTAGTTCAACTTGATTTATTTAACATATGCCCCTTAAAGGAGCCTTTAATCAAGACATTAAAAAATGCCTTTCACTGACAAAAAGGCTCCTCTTGGGGAAATCTATCGATCCTTTAATACAAGTCAACATAATCATGTTCTCATCTCATAATCCGTGGATGGCATATTAAAATAGTGAAGATTTGTTTTCGGAATGATGGAGCAGTCACAGGGGGAATGCAGTTACTGAAGGATGTGTGAAAGAGAGTTTTCGATGGCTCTTGATGTCTAAGAACTGTGATAGCTGTGACAAGCACCAAAGAAAAGAAATGGAGATATAGATGACAGATATATGAGAAATCACAACGGCAATTTCTGAGAAAAAATTTAGAAGCCGAAAACAAAAGAATATTCAAAAATTATTTTACTGTTATTTCGTAAAAATCAAACCGACTTTGTTCACCAAAGTTTCATTTTAGTCTCTTGAATTATAAATGAAAGCTACTGTTTACTGTATATAAAAATAACATTGACTTGCGATTTAAAGAAAGAATCGCTATCGTCATGTCAACTTGGCGAAATAAGTATAGACATATCACAATATAAAAACAAAACAAATGATGTCACAGAATTACATGTGTCTGACCTGACTCTTGTTGACTTGAATAGTTGTAAGAATTCCATTTAATAAATTTCTCGGATGGATGAATAAGGGACGGTGATTATTAGTGTAAAGTTTGTGCGCAGATATAAATAGCTGCCCACGTAGCTTGAAACGAATAAAAACCTGAACAATTGCATTATAGTTCAAACTTAAGGAAAAGTAGAATTCAGATACTATTTTCTCTTCATCTGGTCCTGCTGCAAACGTTATTTATCAAGTCAGAGGACACCGAGCAGTCAGTGCAAAGTTAATCAGTGTCGTCTGCTTTCAGTCAAGAGAAAAAACTATGTTTTCAGAAAAATAGCAGAGAATGTTTCTATACATGTATCTTAAAAGTATTGATACTTCCAGATAACACATTAAAATTTCAGTGAAACTCTTTTTTTAAAATTAAAATAATGTAGTTTTTCACCAGCATACATAAAACACGGATTGTTTAGTTTGAAACAAAACATAATTGTATGAATGATAATTTGTCAACAAAATGGTTGAAGATTAAACCTTTCTTTGCATATGACGGCAATTTTAGGTTTAAACATGACACTTGAAACAACTTCTTATTAATAAAAGAAAAGTATTATCCATTCATGATGTGACAAAAGTATATTTAACTTTACATGTATAATTGTCTTTCTAGCCTTTAGTTCACATAAAACTGTGAAGAATGTATTTTTTCGAAACTGACGTCTCCCTACAGACCAAACTCTGGGGAGACGCTGACAACCTACAAAAGACGGTGCAGTTCATCACCGCATCAGAACTGAGGATATAACGGCCATTATAGGATGGAACGCAGAAGAAGAAGAAGAAGTATTTTTCGAAGACACGCCATTAATCAAATAAATATTGTTTTAAACAAACGTCACGATGTTGGGGTAGCTGACAGCTAAGTAGACAGCTAAAATCTTTTCCCGAAAGATTTAAGCAAAACAAAGCTTATATAACAGGTCTGTAATAGAACCGAACAAATTATATAAATATGCAACTACAAACTCTGGAAAAAAGCCAACATTTTCTTACAGTCAAAATTAACTTGAAAGTTAGCCTGCTGAAAAAAATAAGCCTGCATTACCTTACCCAAGAGCTGATATTAAATTGTGACTTATAATATTAATATTGAATGACACAAAATAACTAATCTGTACATGACATATATATTCTATTCATACTCATCAGAATTTATTTGGCATTAAAGAGGCTGTACTCCAGATTTGACATTAAAAAAAATCATAAATTATATATTTAGATGCCGTGAGATTATAACAACATAATATTTTACTTCAAAACTGATTATAAAAGTCAAAATAGAATAAAAAAAAATATTTTCGCTCCAGCCTGATTTGAACTCTGGACCCTCATATTAATAAAATATTTCCAACGCTTTTTACTGTCACCACCATCGCCGCATGTGGCATTAGAAATATTTACTTTAAATCTTATACGATATAGTTGTACCGTCGCGTTACGGTATAGCACTTTGAAAGGGAAAAAAAAACAATTTATAATGTAATTATTTGACTTATTTTTTGTCAGTAAGTTATTTTTTAAGCATTAGTCATAAATATTACAAGAAATTTATAATACAAGAAAACTTTCTTTTTTTTTTGTCATCTGGAGCACAGCCCTTTAAATGTAAAGAAATCCATAATGGTTTGCAGTTACACGTCAGCTACCGAATACAGACTTCCGTTAACGGTTAAATCTACGTAAACTTATGCAACATTCAGGAATGTTTATTTATTCCATACCCTTGAAAAGTAACAGGCCAGCTACCGAATACAAACTTTATCTACCGTATGTTTATGGAATGTCTTTGAAATTAAGCCCGTGAGACTTAATTACACTCATAACTGGAAAGTATGCCGGTCTTGAAAATAAGCCGTCCTCGAAAATACGCCACAAATGTCTTACCAAAAATTAAAATAAGCCGCGGTTTTTTATCAAGATTTAAGGGTATTATGTTAATTAAGATTCGTCGTCAGGTTTTTGATATTTTAAACAAAATTGCACATTTATGCAACTGTGAATAACTATTCACTGAAACTATAAAATTGCTTCGAACACATCTTTAATAAAAACGTTGTCCGTAAGCTAACTTTAGTATGTTGCATCCCACGCCTACAGAGGAGCTGTCCAGTTTTCAAAACCATCAACCTATAGACGTGCTCTAAAACTCGTTCGAACATGTATGGTATTGTCTGCTGTTTAATCGAAAGCATCACTCGGATACATCAAATCATAAAGACCTATCCCAATTACAGAAGGTTAAGTTGAATATACAATTCTTCAGCATTTGAACAAAAACTGTTGGTGAAGTATATCTCTTTGTCATAGGTTCAAGGTCGTGATTTATTGTGACACGTCTTTTTCGCCTTAAATAACACCCTGAAACTCTTTTTGAACAATAAATAGCGTGGTACGGCAAAACCGCCTATGTTCCAAAGGAGCATTGGAATGTTAGCGTCATGTTCCATTCTCCCTACACGCTGTTCATGAGCTTGTACACTATTGTGATTGATAAGACATGGGTTTGTATTGACATTTTTCATTAGGCTAGTACGGATAATTAATTTAAGCTTTATTTAATTGACTGTATGTCTGTATATTGATGCTGCTTAATGTCCTGTTTGGATAATACCGATGGATTCTTTCCTTTATTCTCGTTTTCCTTTAAATTACCATTGGATTATATTGACTTAATACGGGCAAACATCGTACACGGACGATCATATTCAATGAACGGGAGATAATGAAATTTCCCGAGCAAGAATGTCCAACAAAAGGCGAGAAGTGTATCACAGATGGCTGGCAATGTCTACTGACATGAGACAGGGAAAGTGGTTATTGTCATGTACGAATCATTGGATATAAAATTGACATGTCTGACAAATTTGTAGTCAGTGAAACTGATTATCTCACTATTAATTCCTGATTCAGCACACAAATGACAACAAAATACTGACAATACATATTAATATACATATAAATACATGATAAAAGATTCTTCAGGTCTGAGGTTTTGGTAGAACTACAGTTAAATTTACCGAACGGCGTATTACAAAGGTGATGTTTAAATGGAGCTATTGCAGTGTATAAGCAAATTAGGAAAACTGCACGTGTTAAAATAATATTTCATCTAAAGTCTACAGTCGAATTTATGATTTTGAAGATTAAAAGACAGAATGCTGAAAATGTAATTACACAATTACCAAGAAAGGCCAGTTGTTTCCAAGATATTTTAAACACTACGCGTCTAAGTTCTCCTTTATAAAACTTATATATATAAGCCTCCATCTGCCTTCGAGAATGGAAACCAAGTCGGTCAAAAACTATACATAGCTTATGTTATTTTGTTTATTGATGTCATCCGACTATAAATAATATTTTTATTGTATTGTATTATATTGTATTGTATTGAAACCAACAGCTCATTTATTGAATAGCTACTGTTCCTTGTATTCCTACAACATTCATTACGTTTATACCGTCTACATATAACAAACAGTTGTAAATATGACACGCGGAGATATATATGGTTCCTTTTGACCTTTCGTGGCAATGTTAGCAAAGCTGGGAAGTAATCAATCAGTTAGGAGCCGCAGCTTCAAATTCCTTCTTATGGACAGATGTCGTCAATGGAGGCAAGAAAGAACCTGATTACCCAATTAATCACTGAATTACTCCGACAAAGAAAATAGACCGGAAAATATTAATGGACGAAGTCCAGCGTAGGCCAATAAATGTGTCGTTTTATTGTACGCGTTATTAAATCTGTGCTCTAAAAGAGATGGGTTGATGAAAACAGAATATAATACCGATATCATTGGTTTCCACTTATTGGTGTGCAAATGATAAAACGTACGTTTTGCTTCAGATGTCTTTTTCGCTTAACTATGGCTTAAAACTATATAATGTTGTCAGAAAGCTTGTTTGTCACACACAATGTATTTTTATGTAGCTGAAACAAATCCTAGTCTTATACTAATTTCTTAGATACGCATTTTTTTGATGTCTTGTGTTACAACAACGTACAATTCCATGGTTACTAAGGTATCAGTAGTACTAATGTATCCATGGTACTAAAGTATCCCTGGTTGTTAAGAAAATGTCCGTTTCGTATACTTTCAACGGTACTTGTCAGTTATGAATAAGGAAATCATTTCTAAAGTTTATGAAAACTCTTTTAAACCTTTCCTGCTTGGGAGCAATAGGCAGAAAAATAACACGTTATTTTTTCTCGCGAAGAAGAACAATACGAATTGCTATATTCATTATGTGCTATATTTGGTGTGATCAGAACAAAGGTTTTATTTAAATTCAGGTTTTACTCAAAGAATTGTCTGTTACTTCAGTCTTCGTCTTATACATATCGTAGAAGGTCACTACAACAAACCATTATATACCAAGGGAATGAAAGTATCATCAAGCTAAAAGGTTTAAAAAATGTTAGTTTTATGTCCCATATAAACATAAAACTCGACGAACGCTGTTTTACGCAATAACAAATAAGCTGAGATGATATCGGAAACGATTTCATTGAAAAGACAATCCAATATTTAACGGCAGTTACTTTTGACCCGTGGTATATAATGGACTTGAAGAACAATTTACTAATAATTCCTATTTAATCAGCAGCAGATTTTGTATTATTCAACATTGTGATGATAGAAAGAAGAATTAGCACGATACACGCGATATTTCGATGAAAACAAATCTTTTTGTTAATTGTGTTTCAGAATTGTTGGGTCTCTCTCCGATAAAACTCTCTGCTCAGTTTTAGATGTGTATCGATCTCGGAACATACTACTGATGCAGGGACTAAATGCGGGAAATTAGCGATAACTTGATGACTTCACGGTACGAAGAACAATCATCTAGGCATCGGTCTTAATGTGGCCTAGAAATCATCGAACTTTAAGACAGTTTAAGACAAGAAGTTATTTTCCGATAAAAAGTAATGCTTTTAATGGAATAAAGGGAGCTAGGAAGCCACAGCTGTTCGCTACAATATATATATCGCTTCTTTTGAATGTATAATTGAAATTATTTGACCAACTGTCTGTAACTTGTAGGCTGAATGCACAAATCGATTATTGCATTTTGTTTAACTTCGGAAGGATTTCTTATCCTAAGAATAGCATAGGTCAGGAGTTGACTACGACAACTACACTATATCTACAGTAGACATCTACACATAACATACCTTCTACTTTGCATTTTCTAAACAAGCCAGACCAATATCTATTATAGCTTGTGCCATTTACGCCTTCCTCAAGTCTTTCTTTGGTATATAGCCAATAATCAGTAGCCACTGCAATGCACAGAAGTCCGAAGGCTGCACAGGCACACGCACTAGTCATGACCATAAGCACCCTTTTCCGGTCGCAACAGTCCATGTTACACACGTGCTCACTAGTACTTCCGGTACGGTATACAATACTAGCGAACGGCCAGACGGCTTGCAAAAAATGATCGAAGGTAATGTTTTACCGATTTTAAAGCAAACATCATTCACTGTGTGCACTTTTTCACAATGGCTAGTGCACTCACACACAGACTTAATATTTTGAAATACACTCCTTGCAAATTTCCGTTCACTGTAACAGTGCGTAAATCCAGACTTCGTCACAATTATTCGCGCTTTTATCACCATCACCTATAAACGAATATACATTCCTTGTAGTTAAGGTTTCACATTAAAGATAACTTCAACTTTTATTTAAATGAATGTTTAATCAAATAAATGAGCTTTCGGTCAACGCGTATTATTTTCATGACTAGATTTGGTTCCCAGATTTGTTTGACATGAAGATGTAAGGATACCTTAATGCTTCATATTTATTCAATAATAATCAATTTCATCTCAAGAAACGCCAGCGTTATGTTTATTTGCTGAAGAAAACGAAGATTCCTTGAGGATTTTATGACTTAACAAGAAAATATCAATACAAGAAACGCGTATTTTTTTGAGAGAAAGAAAAACGAAGTAGTGATTTTTATAACCAATCAAAATCCAATTTAAGTGCGGTGATTAAATCTTACGTTAACACTCTTTCACGAAACTCCGTCTTAGAAATGGCTTCATTTAGCTTTTCTACGCTTCAAAACACAGTAATATATCCTCATAAGAATATAATGCGTTTCCAAACTGGAGAGTTATTTCCAGACAGATGTGAAACTCCTCTGCTTAAAGCATACATCAATACAGGGTTGAACTACGCGCATATCTACTGAGAACGGCTTTAATTACTGTTCAGTTTTCATACCAATAAAGTGACAATCCTTTCTATGAATTCACGCATCTTCCATTAGAGAACACTTGACACAGTAATGCGTTTCCATCGAAATAATCATGAAAACATGCTGTTGGCCGTACACACGCCGTTATGTTCCAACAGAGTAGACATTTAGGTGGAACTAATATCGATCGCGTGGCACACCAAATTCTCTCAAACAGCGGACTGTAACAGAATATTTCCTCTCGTTCTAATGCTAATATGTGAGACCATGCAAAGATTAGGCTTATTTGGGGCTAATTCCTAATTCGTGTATTGTTTTAGCTCCTATCGCTCTGTGTAATGGATTTTGGACAATTTATGGAATGGCTTTTATCTCTGAACCGATCGAGTACTGTAGCCGTGTAGTAGAAGTTGTATTCTGTAGGGAAAATCTCTGATTTATTAAGAAAATCTATTGTACAAGAATAGCAGAAAAAAAGAAAGTTGACTGAAGTACGGTCGTGTTAAAAGATCAACGGAACAAACAAACAAGTAAAAAAATTATATCTGTGTTATATAGTGTGTCTAGAAATTAAATTTTCCAATAGACCATCCTAGTAAATTCAATGACTTTCCTATTTTGCATCATCCTTGACTGATTACTAAAATGACTTGAGAGATATAAAAGAGTTTCGCTCCATTCGAATCAATATTTGCTCCTTGCAGCAAGTCACGTGACACATCCAGACAAACACGTGCAACTATACTGTCTGGTCTGAGTTCATTAAATTCATTTATCCATCTTAGTGTAACCTGAGTGAGCTCAGCTTTGTTTCAATTTAAATGGACGCATCTTTTCCCTCCAAGACATTAGCTATTTTCTTACCAACGTTTTAACCAACGTATTGGTATTAGATACAACCGGTTTTTCCAAGGAATAAAGTGTCATTAAAATTCCGGATTTCTTTTTCAAATAACACTGGTTTTCTCTTATTTTTCAATGATTTATATGTATCTTAGTTAAATAAGGAAAGAGCACTACTTGACCAGTGACTTTATCAAAATGTTCCTGTATTAACTTTACACGTGAAAAGAAACAATGCTTTGTCATAGTATATATGATG
This sequence comes from Cyclina sinensis, assembly GCA_012932295.1. Lineage (NCBI taxonomy): Eukaryota > Metazoa > Mollusca > Bivalvia > Venerida > Veneridae > Cyclina > Cyclina sinensis. Next base: position 41,634,036 of record JAAONU010000001.1, on the reverse strand, counting down.
AACATCAATTATCAAAAGAAAAAAAACTTCCGCTCACTTTTTAGTGCTTTCACAGCAAGCTCTAGAAAAAATAAAGTTCAGATCCAGGAGCCAATATACTGCAGAGTAATAAATATGTCGAGTTCAAATATCATGACCATGTAAGTAATAAAAATATTACTTTAAAGTTCCTACATTTATTTTTTGTGGTTTCCTCCGATCATTATTATGAATGTAGAACATTATTGCTTGACTCTATGAAAGATAAATATGCATTGTATGATTTTGCTGAATAAACACATTTTCGCGTTAGCGGAAAATTAACATTCTCCGCTCAAGGACAAAAGCATACCGAGCTTTGACAGTTGAAAAATCTTATAATCTCAGTAGTAAAGTACATATGTAGATATAAATCCAAAGTCTAAGTCCGTTGTATTGTATTCTAAATTCATTAAAATCGGTGACATATCTGATGACGTTTGATATTGATGTTTAGCTTACGTGCAATAACAATTAAAACTATTTTATGTTTGGACAAAAAATTACGACAGCCATATCAACTCATGTCCAGTATAGTTCATTCTCACTGGAATACTTCTATAAGGTATCTATTTATTTAATTATAAATAGATAAACAAATTAATTAATTAAAATGGACCAAGTTCTAAATTTATATATATATTTGTTTCGTTATCAATGAAACACACATAAAGGGTGATAAAAAAGCAAGCCATCTTTTGGAGGCTACTGTCTTAGAACAGGTCAAACAGGTAAAAAAAAACAGGAAGATGTCACCTATGATGCAAACCTTCACCCTGGTTTTGTGGTTGAGACAACGTCTATCCAAGCGGCCGAAAGTCGGTTTTACGGAACTCAGCTAGGGGTCGACCTGATGTTGCCGTTTATTAGTCAGTAAAAGAAGGTTTGTGTTTCCATGTGTCCTTGTAGAACTGGTTCATAAAATAGTATACATTTGTATACAAAGCTTCTTATTTCATTGAGTATGACAGGCTGATAACTAAATTAGTTATTTCAACCTGTAGTTAAAGAATAATCAAGTGTTGTCTTAACATAAATTACTACTCAGCGCATACATTTCGTTAAAATCAAGAGACCAAAATAAGATTTGATAGATATTATCATGCTAGAGAGCAGACTGGCATACAAAACACATAAAATCACTCTCAACACGTAAGGTTTCAACTGTGTGAAATAACTTTGTAGTCACTAATAGGAAGTAGGCAGTATCAGTACGCAGTAGCAGTTGGCAGTAGAAATTAAATCAAACGAAATGGCAGTAGCAGTAACAGCAGACGCAGTAGGCAAAACGTGAAGTTGGCAGTAGCAGTAACAGCAGTAAGCAAAACGTGAAGTTGGTAGTAGCAGTAACAGCAGTAGCAGTAAGCAAAACGTGAAGTTGGCAGTAGCAGTTACTGCCAGCTTCACATTTTTCTACTGCTGTTACTGCTACTGCTCACTTCCTATACATTTTGTAGTCTATCTTGTTTCTACTGAAATAAAATCAGCTAGACTTCATTTATCAGTAGCTCAGTAATCAAGCCTGCATGAATAACCTGCCAAACACATACTTTGTGGTTTAGGACGAACGTGGCCTACATATAAATTGGCCTAGGCAATAGAAAGTGATTTTTATTATGACTTTTCATAATAAACTTCTATTGGTGTTATTCCTGGATTATATAGTTCAAAAATATTACCATACACGCATTAGTCTTAGATACCACGATTTTGTTCAACCAACATGTTTTTATTATTACGTATAAAAGTGCATTACAAATATGATTTTCAAAAAAAAGTATGCCGGAATTATTAAACGGGTCACTACGAAATCGTGAATAATAACACGAAAGAGAAATCCTCTTTTCAAAGGCAGTACAAGCCACTTTCAATTTTCTAATATAGTTTTACTGGTAAAATGCTTGAGTAATGAAAAACAGATAATGCATTATAAATGATTTCAAACTATAACACTTCTGAGAAGAAAATGAATTTAGTTCAAAAAATGACAAGAGCAAAAAGTTTGTGAATCTTTTCGTCAAATTATACCCTGTTTCGTCACAGTTCTGCTCCCTTTTATCGATTCTAATCAACTTTAATTGAATAAACTCCGACAAATCATGATAATGAAATAATAAATCAACTACTGGCGAAAGTTTGCTTATGGGTGAAGCTAGATTTTCGAAATAAAAGCAGAGTCAATTCAAAGCGGATAATCAGATAATGACGTTGTACATTAGAATTTAGTTTTAATTCTGTGATTTGTCTCCGTCAGTGAATATGAATTTCATCACACAAGTATACAAGAATATAAAATGACCTCATATAATACTTTTCTGCAATTAAAATGAAGTCCCTTAGCACATATAGTCCTAAACAGTAGCGAAGAATTCATTCATTCATTCATTCAATCAATCAATCAACCAACCAATTAATCATTCATTCATTTATTCACTTATTTTTATTACATTTATGTATAGTATAGTTTGTATTTATTTACTTTATTATTTGTTTCATATTATTATTCAATTAAAATGAAGTCCCTTTGCACATTATAGCCCTAAATGGTAGCGAAGAATTCATTCATTCATTCATTCATTCATTCATTTTTATTACATTTATATATATAGTATAGTTTATATTTATTTACTTTATAATTTGTTTCATTTTATTATTCAAGTAATCTCATTATGTTCTTGTTTAGATTATACATGTTCACTGATTTTGAAAAAGCTATATCTCTGAAAAAAAAGTACTTTATCGTTTCCTCTTGGCCGATTCAGTGTTTAGATAAAGAGAGAATGCGACAGTACAGAATCTTTATACCCCACCTGGGACTTGGTTTAAGTAATGAAGTAACCAAAGATATGTCAGCTGAATAGGAATAAGGAATAGAAAACCGTTGGGAATTTACCGTTCTGAACGACATCAGAAATTAATCAACTACATTGTAAAAAACACTTTCAAGAAATTATTATTTTGATAAATAATATCAATATCCTTGCCTCCGTGTAAGATAAGGAAAAATATGAAATGAAATGTACATCGGTATGGCAGTAAAACATGTACAAATTATAATGATGCTGACAATGAGGACATCTTAATGACAATGATGGGGAGTGAGAAGAAGAAGAAGAAGAAGAAAATGATATTGATAATGATGATGATCATGAAGATGATGGTGGTGGTGGTGGTTGTCGTTGTCATCGTGGTAATTAATAGTGATGGTGATTGTAATAGCGAACGTGATGTGGGTTGTGGTGACAGTACGTGCTGGGATAGAGAAGAAGAAGACGAAGAACATGATGATAATGATAACGATGGTAGTGGTGGTGGTCTTCTTGATATTGATGATGTTGATGATGACCGTCATAGCAACGTGGTGTGGTTGTGGTGGTGATCATGAATTCTACTGGACATTAAGAAGATAAGTCATTTTAAAAACTTGAAAATATTTGGTTAGATAAATTATTGACCTGCAAGCATGGCATTAGAAATGGACCCAGGACGCAAAGCGTTCCGATTCCCTCTCTTTTCAGTGAAATGAAAACCATTCATTATGGCAATTATTGGTATCAATAGTTTTTAGTCTCGGCCCATTATAACTTAAAATTTACGACATGTTCTGCTCCATCGTGGGTTATATCGCGTGCAATTAATCTGTCTGTGATGTAATAAAACATCAAACAGTTTCAGAACTGCAAGAGATTTTATCGCTTATGTTTTGCCTAATTGTGGAAAATGTTTTCAATTCCTTGGTTTACAAGTGTTATGAACTTTTGAAATTCTCCGACGCAACAATCGCAGCTTCTTTCTTTGTTAAACAGATACTGTGTAGAAGGTATAAACGCTGTATATTGCCGTGGTTTATCCTTTTTGTTTCTATTCGGCACGATCATAATAACCATTGTGTTGCAATAAGCCTTAATAAAATCCTCCATATTGAATGTGCATTTACTTTTACAAGAATCTGCGAGAGACTGCGAAAATAAATAGCCACTGGTTTAACTGTTGAATCCGTTTGAATGAATATTTACCTATTAATGGGTACATTAATTTGACAGATCTTGAAGCTATAAAACTATTTTGTGTGGCTTAGATAAAATTTCACATTGACAATAAGTGCTTTGTCAGCAAGACACCTTTGACACTGGTGTATGACGTAGTTTCCTTGAAAAATGCTGCAAAATTACGTATTGATATCGTCACTGATTCATAACAAAAAAAAAATGTAAAAAATAGTATTTGTGTTAAACATTGATAACTTACGCCTCTGTCTTCCGGAATGTATATCATGTTAATTCTGTGTCGATGATTTGTTAAATAAATAAATAAATAAATATCATTTTACTAAAATAAACATTTTATTCTTGCCGACCAAGTCAATATAGACGATGTTAATGTTGTTATCTTACAAAAGCGCGATGTATTTCCACCATACTGAATGAGTATTAATGCCAAAATATACGTGTATGACATTTCAAACTTCGGGTTAGACCAATACGTACATTGTAAGTTTCTTCTGCGAAAAGTGTTCTCAATCCCTTATTGTAAAAGCAGGGATTTCTTCTTGAAAACGCACACAATACTAACCTCTTGAGCCACACTTTTTTGTTTTCATTTCAACAAAACTCGGCAGAACGAATTAAGCCCTGAAAAAGTAAGTTTTCATCATATTTTTTCTCAAAATACTCAAAATGATATGCTGAAAGCTTGTGACGAAGATAATAAGTCCACTAGATTGACCATCACAGAAAATTGTATATTCAAAACTAACGCCCTATAGATGAAAAGAAGGGAAATGGATGTCTCCACCCATTGCGTTCGGTACCGGCAACCGACATTTAAACAATTGCGAATCTTTGTTGACCTTGTAGCTAGTTTCTTCTTTGCCTGGACTTTCTGTAATAACACTGGTTGATTTTCTGGTTAAAGTGAACTGATGTATTATACAGACTGGTTTTATTCGATATATATTGTCTTTACAGATAAAGAACAGTAACTCCAATATGTTCATACAGAAACTTAGTTACCTGTTTTTCCTCCAAAATCTAGAGATAATTTGTATTCTTTTATCCATTTTACTTTTGGTCAAAACTTGAGATTATGTTCTCTTGATCAATACTCTAATCAAACATGCAGATGTTCGAAGTAATCCGAAAACAGATGACGCATGCGCAGTTACCGAATTCCAACCCAAACAAATGTATTCAGCTGTGGAAGAAATATAGTTTTGAATTTCTCGCCTATTGAGTCCATACAGAACAAGCATCAAGATGGTAACTATGTCTTTCTAACAAACATAAAATGCTGTAAAAGTCCTCTTGCTGAAAACCCTCTTAAGCAGTAAAGTACCCAAGATTAACACTTTCGTATGCAGTGAGACTTGGCAGGAGTCAGAGGCATCTTAAGAGAGATCATGAAATCATAAATGGAATTTTTGTACCAGGGCTATTGCAAAATTCTTTTTCTGGTGTTAAATTCAAATACTTAGCGGGGACGTAAAAATAGACAATTGGGTGTCAAGTCACTTATTTTTATTCATTAATATACATTAAATTTGTGAGCACAGCCTCGTACCTAGCAACACTAATTTTCTTCATTTAAGTGCTTCAAAAAGTCTCATTTTTATGTGTTATGCATAAGCTTATTGCAGACGCATGTTGAAAACTGACATTGAAGAAATGAGTTACTGATTACTCTCATGATAATCAGTGTTCCCAAAAAGTATTTTATCCTAGAAAGGGTGTATCTTCATTAAAGTCAAACCCCTGACATGGACAAAGACATTTTTTGTTGTAAGAACTGACTCTTTTTTCACTTTTATGGATTTTTCCTATGAGATTTAAGTAATATCTCTGGTAAAAGTCTTGTTTACTTTGTTTTTAACTTTGACAGTTTTACTGTTCCTGACAGGTGCCTGCCCGGTTGGTATAAACAGCGAAATGAAGATTACATGGCAAAATGGGCGAAATGAAGATCAAAAAAATCAAAATACTGATATTATCATTTATTAGAGATAAAATATCTAAAATTGTTCAAAGGTAAATTGTTGTAAACATTTCATATGTTCTCAGACTAGATATAAATGAAAAAAATGTACATTACATTTCACTTTGACCATTTGCTTTCAAGTTCTTGCTATGGCGAAATGAAAAAGAGCGACGGCGAAATGGAGAAAAATGTAGAACACACTTCAATTTTTAATTACAATCAGTTTTGTTGAACTGTCAAAACACATATGACTAGAAGTTGAATTAGTGAATTTATCTTTTGTTATGTATTTGAAAGATGTACTAAACATGGGCGAAATGGATCTAACTCGGCGAAATGAAGATATAATCCTGATAACGCGAAATGAAGAAGATCGACAGCAAAATGGAGAAAAGTACAATAAACTGTCGAATAAAATTTTGAAATTCCACCAGATTTTTTTTTCAATTTATTCAAAAGAGTGATATCATAAATGATAATTAAAATACCACTGTTTTTTTTGTTTTTTCTTTTTTACCGTATTTATTTATTTTTATTCAAAAGTATAAATAAAGATACAAATGCATATTGGTTTAAATGGAAATGTTATACTTAAATATTATTAACAGAGATTCGGCGTTTATAAAAAATAGTTACTTTTACACATGTTTTGTCTCAGTGAAATGGAGATTTTACTTAATGAAATTGAGGCTATCTTTGTGTTAAAAGTAAATATTTATTATTGTTATTTAGTTTAAATAAATGTTGGTTTTTCGTTGTAATGTGATAATTGTAATGAAAAAAAATCATCTTTTTTCTTCATTATTTATTTCATTGAAATACCAAATTGCTGCATTGATTGTTGACTGTTCTTCAGACTTTCCAATTTAACTGATGATAGATGTATTATTTTCAATCAGTTTAGTCCACTGATACTCGTCAAATAAACAAGCAATTAGCGAATTAACATAAAGCCACGTGTAATCCGTTCACAGGTATGTCGTAAATGTTAACTGACACGCGCTAGATAAAAGAGCAGAGCAATTATACCATTAAATAATCGGATGTTTAAATAATTGATTTATTGCGCGGCATTAAGTTATTTGTCTGTCTTAATTTGTTAATATCATCAAAATTATTTCATAGATTTCTTTTCTTGCCTTTTCTTGGTTATACAGTATGAAAAATATAGGTTTATTTTTAACATTCATTAACTTTTTGAAATTAAAATTATATGGCCATTTTCTAAATTTCTTAAGTGCATTTTTAAATTTTGTATCTTGTACTATTTCCTAACTAAAACCATTATATGAAAACTAATTATATATTATATCAGAATCAAAAGATCGCGTCTAAGTTGCTAAAGAGAGACAACTGTATTTGCATTTATTATTTTTTGCATTCATATACACCGATCACAAATTGATGCTATGTAATTGTATAAACTAATTGCAAGAAAAACGTACCTCACTAAGAATGCAATCTTGTCATCGTGAAATGAAAAAGAACGACGGCGAATAGAGAGCTTGAGAAATCTATTTTACTTTCCTTGGAACTCACAGTGGATATACTTTCAGAAGTTTTAACTTATACATGCCGCAACTTTGTTAAAAATATTAAAGTATCGAACAAATACATTTCCTTACAAACAGTTAAAAAGTTTTCACTTTTTGTCGTATGTTTAAATAAATTGCAATTTAAACCAGGGTTTTTTCAAATTGCTATTTGAAAGACCCTTTCTAAACCAATATCTGTTTATCTTGATTTACACTTTTGAATAAATATAAATAAATACGGTAAAAAAAGGACCAGTGGTATTTCAGTTATCATTTATGATACCACTCTTTTGAAGAAATTTAAAGATAAAGTTCTGGTGGGATTTCAAAATTTTATTAGACATTTTATTGTACTTTTCTCCATTTTGCCGTCGATCTTCTTTTCGCCGAAATAAATACTAACTGAATAATCAGGATTATATCTTCATTTCGCCGAGTTAGATCCATTTCGCCCATGTTTAGTACATCTTTCAAATACATAACAAAAGATAAATTCACTAATTCAACTTCTAGTCATATGTGTTTTGACAGTTTAACAAAACGATAAGTGATTAATTGTAATTAAAAATTGAAGTGTGTTCTACATTTTTCTCCATTTCGCCGTCGCTCTTTTTCATTTCGCCATAGCAAGAACTTGAAAGCAAATGGTCATAGTGAAATTTACCGTACATTGTTTTCATTTATATCTAGTCTGAAAACATATGAAATATTTAAAACAGTTAACCTTTGATCAATTTTAGATTTTTTATCTTTAATAAAAGGATAATAACAGTATTATTTTAATTTTTTTATCTTCATTTCGCCCTTTTCGCCCATTTCGCCATGCAATCTTCATTTCGCTGTTTATACCAACCGTGCCTGCCTAATATAGTCAGTATTGAATTTTGGCAGTTATAAGTTGAAGTTCATTTGGAGCACTGTATATGCATTTTGTCAGTTTGAAACATCTGTCATTGTTCCTTAATAGACTATATTATTATGAAGTTCTTAATTTCAGATGCTCTCACGTCAAAAGCCGGCCATAGGGCCTGGCTCTACCACACCAGCAAAAGAGAATAAGAAGAAGAAAAAGCTTCCCAAACTAGAAGAGTTTCTGGATAACAGAGATTATACTGGAGCAATTACTTTGTTAGAGGTATGTCAAATCACTGGTTAGACAGAGTGATAATAAGGCATTTTACTTCAACTGATTCTAGAGATAAAAAGTTCAAGTCACATTTTCATTAAACTTACAGAATGTCTAACAATATGGTTTTTAATTATTTGAATGAGCATTGTTAAAATTACAAACTTATTCTCTGTTTCCAGTTTAATAGAAACAGTGGGAAAGGAGACCAAGACACAGACTTATGGATTGCTTATTGTGCCTTCCATTTAGCAGATTACAAAAGAGCGATGGAGGTTTGAGCATTTTTTTACATTTTCTTGCTCTGCAGAAAGTAGAAACTAAAATTAAAGAACCAAGTACAACTCTGCCATTTAGCACTGCATGTTTTAAAAAAGAATAGTATATCTGTCTTTAAATACAAGTTTTCTATCTAGCTAGCATAACAGGAAAGGCTTTAAAGTGCTAGCATATTACTACATGAACAATATAGTTCTGAATTAATGAAAGAAAAGTTATAATGTTTCTATATCACTTCAAATAGTTTGGTATTCAATGAAGGGTATAAATATGTAACCTGTGGTGAATAAATTGTGGCTTGACCAGGACTCAAACGCAAGGCCTTCAGTTTACAGGGTGGACTCTGTACCAACTGAGCTACCATGCCACAGAGTTTTGCCTTATTGATTTATCACCAATATCCCTGTACCTGGCTACATATACCCCTTCCAAATTTAGAATTCATCCCAAGTTCTCGGAGTCACAGAGAATACTGTGAAACATTCTCCAGGTGTGGAATCACTGGCCACCATTTGTCACTGGGTGAATATATAATGAAGGCAGATTTCCCTGGCATTGGTTTTCATTTGTCTTTATTCCTTATTTAGGACCTAAAAATATGATACATGTAGTTTACTTAAGTCTTACAATATAATTGAGATGAAGACAATACAATGCTTATAACATATTCTAATATCATTATTAAAGAATATCTATATCTAATTATAAAGAATACTGAAATATGATAATAAAAAAGAAAAATATTTACAGCAGTTCCGAATAAATTGTTCCTGCAATATAAATTGAAGAAATATAGAAAATATCTTTCTGATGAGAGAAAACTGGCTGGACTGATCAGGGCAAGAGAACGAGCGGAAATGAAAGTTATTGTTAATCACAATAACCAATGCATAAAACACTCAGTACAATAGGACATTCGGATTTACAGAACATATTTACAAGTGTTTACTGATAAATGCTTTGGGAAATTTCACAAATGTCCATTTTTTAGGTTCCTTACTGCCAATTACCTCTGCAATTACTGGAAACAAGAACATAATGAATAAAAAACCTACTAGATGCATGCGCGAAGGTTAAACGCTAAATTAACAGATGCATTTATATAAATTACACTGTGACAGATATTAAAACCAGTCAAAAGTCATTGAATAAAAATTAACTTAATATATGTTGTGATGAAATAAATTAAAAATAACTTACCAGAAAGTACAAATTTTTGCAGGAGTATGAAAGAATAGTGGCTAAAGGCAGTTGTCACCCTGATGTGTATGTGAATCTTGGCTGTACCTATTTCTTCCTAGGCATGTACCCTGAGGCAGATGAAGCAGCACAGAAAGGTAACTTTATGTTGAGCATCACACTTGTACGAGCTAAACTAAATATCTTAGCTGTACTTAACATGTCTAATAGATGATATATTTATCTCTTAACTGTGTCTTGTACATAAGCATACTCCTTAGAAATTCTTTAAAAAACAGGTTTATATTGGTCTGTAATAAATATGTAGATAAATTTAATTCCTACATCAAAGTGTCAAGTGTCCAGTCCTGTTTTGCTTTCTTAGACATTGTAACATAGTGCAGTAGATTAGAAATAGTTGTGTTCTGTTCTGTTTGATGTTTGTTTTATCAAGTAGACACATGAAACTATAATCGAAAAAAAATTCTCGGTCATCAGAGTTGTCGGTAAAAAGCTATACATAGCATATGTTTATCTCCATTTTGTACATTGAACCGATAATAAATAAATATTGTATTGTATCTGAACTCGGTACTTGTTTTCATCATGTTTTGCTGATTGAAGCATTATGGTCCCATGTTTGATACAAACTCTGTGTAGACATGATAGAGATTAAGTTATGTGTGTAGAAACATGACTCTACATAATGCATGTTGCATTGTAAGACACATGTAATGGTAGTTGATGAATGTGTGTTTATGTATATTAAAGTTTTGTGTGTTTGTGAGTCAGGACAGACATTGCTGAATGTAGAATGTGATATGTTAGGTTTGTAAGGTACTTTGTTGTACATTTGTCTGCATTGATATGAAGAGATTCATGAAATCAATATAGTTCCTGTTTTACCTGCAGAAAATGCATCACAGTTCAAATATATAAAAAGCAAAATATTACTTTATATTATGGCTGATTTTTATGACAAAAAAATATTTTCACTATGATTAGATTAGTCATAAGTCCGGGTTTAGATCCAGAAGGTTTATTTTTTACACATAATTTTCAAAGTTGCATTCAGAAATATGTAAAAGAAATGATACAGCCTGAACTTGATAAGCCCAGGACAAATAACTTGTTAGTTTAAGTTACTGTATTATGTAGAATGTTTCCTCCGCCCTGCTGACATCTTCAGTTTTTGTCTATATTACTAGTTCAGACCATCATCAGTCTGTACATGTATATATGTAGTAAGATCATGGTTTACACTGGTTTTTTTTTTTTCATAGACCATATGTTTTAGTTATCACCCCTTCATAAAAAATGGTTCTGTCCAAAGCCACAGGAATAAACCAATAGTTTAATTGTCAGATTTTGAAATATTAGTTCAGAATTGTTATGATGTATAGGTATATTAATTAACAGACATCATTACAAATGAAATCAAGAAACTGGCTACTTAAAGGTACAAACAGCGAATGCAGCCATAAATGTAATGAATGTAATAACATAAATATTTGCACACTGTTTTGAATGATTTTGAATGTTAACAAGTGGTATTCATTGTAGGTTTGAAGCTAGCTGGAATTTCAGTAGATAACCTACAGAACGACCATTGTAAGATGTTTTATTTACAATTTCAACCTTGGGTTTGACATACTTGTAGTCTGTCTAGTCGTTTCTGTAGTTAACTCACTAAAAGTGGACTTAAATTGCATGAAAATCCTATACACTTCTGTACAAAAATCACACCTTTTTTGAAAATAATAGTCTTGTGAAAGTCACATTTCACTGGGAGTTGAATTTCCAGCTATCATCATTAGAAGATATAATGTTTTATGCATTAATGATGGCTCTTGATTAGAACTTAAACTGTACTAGTGTTATATAAACTTTTGTCATCAAACATTCATTAGTTAACAAAATAATGTTTAACCCTAATTCTGGAATCAGGGTCCAACTTTTTTGCCATTTTTTATTCAGTTCTTATGGTAGCTTGTATCAACTTTATGTTAATCTAGAAGAGTTCTAACTTGCCATATTCAACTTTATTGGAAAAATTATCCCAACTAGAAATAGGCTATTTTATTTTCAATGAATTAAAGGTTGTACAACTTATATATATTTCTGTTTGCCTACAGTCCAACTTGCTTTGCTGTGTTTGTTGTGATTATAAAGTTATAACATGCAGTTATCAACCCAGGCACGTTTAATGGTGATGAAATGTAGGGGTTGATTGACAGTGTATTCAGCATGTACCCTGCATGTAGATACTTGCTTTTATTGACATTTTGAAATTGAAGGTTACACTAAATGCACAAATTGGCTTTACATGTATATTGATGGCAATCCATCTATGAATAAGAAAAAAAATATGATTCAGATTGTAAAAATTTTACCTGTTACTGGATTATTACACTATGTGCAGCACAGCATGCTGAAATATCCAGATTTTTAGTCAGTAGTAGAATTTAAATATATCCTTTATTCAGCTATAACATTTCAAAATGGGCCTAATTTTTGTGTTCTCAGAAATGGCCCTGCCCTTGCTATGAATGTCTTTCACGCTTTTAGATGGATAACAATTTTCTTTTCTCCAAAAGGCGTTGGATTCCTTGCACCAATTATTTGTCAAAAGAATATTGCTACATTTTATTTACCAAAATTTATTCAGTATACGCACCAGCTGAATTGTTTTATAATTGAGCATGTTTAATAACCTTATTTATTATGTTGCATACGTAAAATGTAATTTTTAACTTTTATTTAAATGTATATAAAATTGTTCAATCTTTTGCATTTTTGGTAACTAGACATGTGCATTGCAAGGACTTGTACTTGTTACCAAGGTTAAGGTGCATGCATTTATATTTTCATTATTTTGTTTACTATGCCTTTTAAAAAAATCTTTACCATACTGCCAATGTTCGTTGTCTTTATGTTTTATCCACTTCCTGCATGTTGGCAAGCATATTTTTCTCAAGATGAAAACCATACATTTCTATTTAAAATGTTTGATTCATCAGTGTTGTCACATGTATGTCTTTTATCATCTTATAGCTCTATTTTCATTCATTATTTTTTCTTCTGTAGAAACTATAAAACATTGAGTCTGCATTAAAACACTATTTTTTTTTACTTAACTGTAACAAATTATTTGTTTGTATTTGCTAAGAGTCATTGTCAGTTTTATCATTTGTCATGACATTTTTTGAACATTTTTGTTCATTTTTAAAGTATGAGCTAATATAAGACTTTTGGTGTTTTATTCTCTCTGCAAAGCATTAACTGTTAACTAGTCTTTTTATGTTTCAGCCCCTCACTGTCGGCTACAGAACCGTTTGTTATTTCACCTGTCACATAAGTTCAATGATGAGAAACGATTGATGGGTTACCATGGACAACTACAGGACATTCTAGAAGACCAGTTATCTCTGGCATCTATACATTACCTGAGATCACATTATCAAGAGGCTATAGACATTTATAAAAGAATTCTCTTAGATAATAGGTAATTTTTTTTTCTGCATTTTTAACCTTTACTGTTAAAAAAATCTAATTAGCTTACAGAACATGCAGTCTGATCATAATCGGCATTGTTCACGATTCTGTCATTTATCGTGTTCACGATTCTGTCATTTATCGTGTTCATGATTCAGTCAGTTTGCTATTTCTCAGCTTATACTTATATAATTAAATGTGATTGTCAGAATTGAGTATGGGACAAGTCTGTTTTAGAAATTTTGCAGGTTAACTTATAAACATACATGATAGGGAATAGCTTACAGTGAGAAGAAACTCTACACTGATTGTCCGAACACTAAGTCAGAACATAAAAGTTTGTTTAATTTAATTTATTTAGGGTGCTACCATTGTTTTTGCATTGAGAGCGTTATTGTAAACTTGCCAGCTAAGGAAGCTCTGGATGTCATAATTTTGATCAGATTTGTAATTTAAGAAATATATATATTATAATATTTAGCTAAAAACCCTTTGCCTCTACCACTTTTATAAAGCAAATATTTTAAGTAAAAACTGTTGTTTTGTTAATGACACTTAAATCAGTTTGATACTTTTTTAGTGAAAAACAAAGTCACCACAATATCTTAGTTATTGAATAACTCTGGTGTATTAATTTTGAAAAAATGCTACAATATTCCTATTTCTATGTCATATGATAGTTGTTGTCATCAGATCGGCTCATTCATTTGATAAAAAGCTTGTTTTTTTGTCAAAATACAGTCGAGCCTCAGTTTCTTCACATGACTCAGGCTGTCCCTTTGAATCAGTAAAAAATCTGTCTGACTTACAGATACTATTCCTTTTTAAAAATCTTTCACAACTTAACCCTGCAGTTACTAACAAGCAGAGACGTGCTAATTTAGATATTTTAGGCTTTTTTCCAGGTTTCCCACAAAATCGAGGTAATGAGTCTCGACTGTAGCCAGTTTTACTCTTCTTGACATTTGTGTTAGTCATAGTTGACTTTGTTGTTGTCAGTGTTTTAGTTTCACTTTTGAAAGTTTTGATTCTAAAGTTCCCTGTTGCAGCAAATGGTGAATAACCATTTTAATTTAAAAACAAAAAAACTGTTGTTTTGAAAAAGAAAAAGAGATGTGTGATCAAAAGAATAAAAATTCCCAAAGCAAACATTCTTCAGTTTATAATTAATTGGATAAACAAATGTCATGTCTGTAACTTTCGTTTCACTATAAACATGTCTGTATATTTCAGGGATTTTCTTGCATTGAATGTATATGTGGCGCTGTGTTATTACAAACTAGATTACTATGATGTATCTCAGGTAAGTGTGATCTTGTTTCTTTGACATTATCTCATAAATGAAGCTTTTTCAAATTAATGAAGAAGCATATATACATGTACCATTCAGTTTTTATTGTAGATTAAAATTAATGAGGTAGTCAACAGTCAGAATTGAGAAATGTTGTTTACAGCAGATAAATGGCTTGAAGTATTTACAAGTGTTTTCCAGAATGATCTTTCCAAGCCTGTTATACTACAGTAACCTTTTTGTTATTATGGTTAGATGCAGGATATCGCTTTTAACTTGATTCGTCAAAGTAGCAATTGTTTCTGCCTTTACGACCAGTGTAGAATGTGATCTCCTGCACATGACTGTGTGTTCTGCAATGTTAGTTCCTATATTTTAATTTTATACTTCCATCAGTAGAAGGGAGAACTGTCCTAGCTTAATGATGAATATGTTCCTTTCTGTAATTTAGCAGGGTTAGAGCATAGGGACTGTTTTTAATTACAGGAAGTGTTAGCAGTGTATTTACAACAGTACCCAGACAGTGCTATTGCTCTCAACCTCAAGGCCTGTAACCACTTCAGACTATACAATGGGAAAGCTGCTGAGGTACGATTTACAGTTTCAAGTAAATCTTTGTATGCTAGAGCTGATAATATTTTCAAAAAAAAAATAATAGCAAGTGTCCAGATAATATATCTGATGTCTTTCCATTTTGATTTAAAAGTTATGATAAATTGTACTTGATAAATATGAAATCTGATAGATTGTGGAGCTCTGCAGGATTGTTCAGATAGGATTTGTGCTCAGTTGTTGTGCCACAGTAGTGCATTTCATCAAGAATTTATCTTTTAACATCAGACATTGCTAATGGAGTTCTATAAATTTTCAAAACCACTAGGACTATTAGAAAATAGATAATACGCATTGATGCATAGTGATTGATGAAGTTTATGGTTTGATACAGTTTATAAATTGAATATAAAGAGTGTAAATGTGGGAGGATAAACTGTGTCACAAGGGACTAGGTTTGATTCACTGAATGCCACAAAACTTGCAGTACTGCACTTATCCTTACTGTAATATTAACAGGGGGTGGCTGGGACAGCGGGTGGGGTAAATGTCAAAACAAGATAAGGCTCCTGACATTTAGCTTCATGTAAACTTGAAATTAAGAAATGTAAATGATGTTCTGCAAATACAAGTAATTGTCAGAGTATTTCTAAAGTTAGAATTTTTTATATACCAAAACATACAGTATTGTGACCAAGGAATTGTGGTACATGTTGTATTATGAGGTAATTGTATTGTTGCACATTTGCTGAATATATTTCAGGCTGAATTAAAGAACTTGCAGGACATAGCTTCACCATCTTTCATCTTTGCTAGAGATCTCATCAAGCATAACCTGGTAGGTTGCCCCAGTTTATCTTAGAAGATATAGCAAGATGTAAATAGTAATTGTTTGCCCAATAAAGAATTTTAATTATTTTTTCTAACCTTTCAATATTATCAGTGATTTTCAATTATAATTTACTTGATGAAAGTGCTAAGGTATACAATACAGATGTATGCTGAATACTATTGACTGCAAAAATGCAAGAAGAAGTGCATATGTCATTGTTTATTTTGGTGATTTCTGTATTTTTTAAGAGAGATACAAGCTTTCTTACATGTATGTTGCAGGTTGTATTTCGAGGGGGAGAAGGATCATTACAGTGCTTACCTCCCTTGATTGATGTTATACCAGAGGCAAGGCTAAATCTGGTTATCTATTACCTTAAACAAGGTAGGTTACTCTTCAGTGGACTAATTGCATAATGAATACTGTTTAAAAGTGAACAGCTGCTTAAAGAAATATAACATGGTTTGAAAAGCGATACCTACAAGTATGTGGGGTCATTATTATATTGTTTATGAACCAAAAACACTTCATTTATCATTTAGTTTAGAATATTGCTGATTTAATTCAGGCCATCTTTTAAGCCTTTGCATCTGCTAAGTCATTATTTGAGGATGTATCATTGTTAGATGTAAGAGCAGTGAAGGGTTCGGTAAAAACAATGTGATAGGGGAAAAATCATCATAAAAATATTCTTATATGAAAAGGTTCTTTTTAAGATGTCATATACATATAAGGTATACAGCTTTTATTGTCAAGGATTATAACTATTTGGGGACTTTTTCAAGCCTGCTGTTTTGGCTTAAAGATAAGGAAATGCAAATAAACACAATTAAAAAAAACATGTAAGAAGTCTTTTAAGTTAAACCTTACCTAAATATCTAAAGTAGACTTGTTAATCTTCCAATTAGAACAATCCATTAATCTTATGGGGATGGTTATTGAAATTTTACTGACTGAAGACCATGATTAGACTGCACAGATGTGCAGGCTGATCTTTGTCTACACTGGTCACAAAGGCTGAGTCTCTGCCTCCAGCAGGATAAGGGTTAAATAAAATTTGGTTTTCACATTATCCATACTGTTAACATTTCTAAGATAGTTTTGTGTTGTTTTATATAAATGTGATACAATATAAAATGCTACATAAGAGTTGTGCCTGTAATCTTCAGATGATGTTGGGGAGGCATATAATTTAATCAAGGACTTGGAACCAACTACGCCACAGGAATACATCTTGAAGGGGGTGGTCAATGCTGCTCTGGGACAGGAACAGGGCTCAGTAAGAATTTTTTTTCAAATTTGTTATTGAAAATTTGTAATTTGTAGTCTTAAATTTTCATGTCATGGTCCAGAAATAAACATGTTTCAAACTCCTCAAAATCTGAAGCCTTAATGTTGAAAGAAAAAATTGCTTTGAATAAGAAGTTATCAAGGAAAGTCCATGCTGAAAGATAAAAAATGTCATACTGTGTTGAATGGTTGTATTACAAAGGTTGAAAAAACATATGATGGTTCATATTCATAAATTTAAACGCTGTTATGTTACTATGTAACACGCGGTTTCATACGCATGTCTGAGACATTCCTTGTAAAGCCATGCTAGTAATAGCTACTTTCTACTTGACAGCGAGAACATTTGAAGATTGCTCAGCAATACTTCCAGCTGGTTGGTGGCTCGGCCAGTGAATGTGGTATGTACATACATGTACAGAATGTAAACATATACAGTACTCTGTAGCTTAAAGCAAGTTTTCTTGCCTTCATGTTTTGCAGCTTAAAAAGATAGGTAAATGCTTCAAAGAAGCAGTTAAAAAAATTTATTTGTTCATAGTATCAGAAAAAAGTCTGCCCTAACTCAATTTGACTGCAGCTACAAAGTAATGAATACGCATAGAAAAGAAAACATGAAGACGAGACTTGCTTTAACTAAATCAGTGGCCTTATGGGTATTTTGCTGTAGAAATGTACTGATAAACAAAGGACAAAATATACACGAGAATTTCTGTTTTCAATTCAGAGAGAAGGCTTTAGAGATGCGCAACAATATTTTCAACTGGTTGGTGGGTCTTCCAGTGAAGGGGGTAGGTAATGTAGAGACTCAAATCTGTGTCCGTGTTCAGTCTTTAGTTTGAAGAAATGTTTAGACGTTTCCAGTATCTACTACTCTGTCCAATTCTGACTGATGGTAATGGTTACCAAGACTTCATTCTGCAGATATTTTGTTCTTTGTTTATCAGTTCTCAGTTTTTTTTTTCTAGTTGACGTTCTTTAAGGATTTTTTTATTTCCAAATTCTCTTATGTTTTCATTTTGGTTTGTTTCTTTCTTAACCACAATTTTTACTAGATTGTAAAATAAGGAAGCCCAAACTGAAAATTCAGTAAATATTTGTAAAATTTATAAATTCTGCATTGGTTTACTTGAAATGAAATGAACAAAATACTCTGTCTTAATCAATGCATGAAATAATTTTCCACAGTTTATAGCATTTTAATAGTGTTCCTTATACAACTTAATTGTGTAAAGCAAGTACCAAAAAATAAATATTTCTTTGGATAGGAAATTTGATTAATGTAATAGAAGAAGTAATTTTGAATGATTTATGATTCAGTATATTTAGAAAATAAAAAAGCATATTTGTGTATTTCAGACACAATTCCTGGCAGGCAGTGCATGGCTTCATGTTTCTTCCTTCTGAAACAGTTTGAAGATGTCCTCATTTACCTGAACTCTATCAAGGTGGGTCATGCTTGGAGTTTCAGTTAAAAAGAAAATATTTCTCAATGTAAATTAGTGTTATTGAAGTGAAAAGTCTAAAGGTATTTTCTGGCAACACTGTCCAAAGCATTTCGGTTGCATTTTATCATTTTTGGTTACTTGATGAACAGTGGGTAAAAAATGTATAGTTATTGCTTGCAGAAAAAAAATCTTTAATCTATACAGCCATTTATTTCCTGCCTGACCTTGGTACATTGTAATTGCATCTCCCATTACTGTTTACCTTTTTAGATTTGAACTGTTTGAACAAATTAAAATAACAGTTGTGTCTACTGTTGAAAATATTACAAGTCTTCAAATATTGATACACCTTAAAATGATATTTTATGGTGAATACAATATGTAACCTTAATACTCGTGTCAGATACATTGAAAAGCATAAAATCAGGTTGATTTCTTTTCCAGAGTTACTTCTACAATGATGATACATTTAACTTCAACTATGCCCAAGCCAAGGCTGCTGTAGGCAACTTCAAGGAGGCAGAAGAGGTGTGTTGGTTCTTTTAATTCCAGATTTTCTAAGCATTATAAGATCATTTTTCATGAACAAAAATTGAAATATTCAGCTTTTAATGAGTGTGTGGCTAAATGATATGCAGACAGAGAGCGGAATGGGCAAGGGGTGGAGTGCTGAACTGGTCCTGAGGTTGGTGGTTCAAATCCCAACCAGGAATAAGTGTCTATAGTGACTTTCTGTATTCCACACACTCTGTCTGTCACATGCATGAACCCAGATGGCAGTTATCGGGCAGGATTTACTTAAGTTGCAACAACCTGTTTCAAATTTGATGTAAAATAAATATGTTGAAAACAAAGATGTTAAAACAAATGTATTAAATGAATGAATTTTGTCAAATGATTATGAATGTCACTTCAAATTGACATTGTTATATCTGCAGGTGTTTCTGCTGATACAGAGTGACAAGATTAAGAATGACTACACGTACCTGAGCTGGTTAGCTAGATGTTGTAAGTATATACACCTAGTCCATCAACTTTACTCTTATATCCTGGAAAAAATAATATATTAGAGATCCAGTTTCACTTACAGAGATGAAATAAGATAACAGGATTTAAATGTTCTACAATTATGCATCTAAGGAATTTCCCTTTTTCAAACAGCTAGATACAACCCAGTATCTACTAATTTGCAAGAAACACTTAGTCTAATGTGTCTTATGATTCCACTTAGGGCGATTGTAGTAAAACATATATTTGTGAATATCCCACTCCAGGTAAGCCTTTCAAAATAGACCTACTATCTTAGAAGATTACCTGACAAGATAAGACCGCTATGCCTTCCTTGGATGGGATATATGTTTTACTGGAATGGCCCTATCTTGAGACATCACCTTATTTAAAATCATCTATGGTCACGTCGGTAGTCAGATCTTAATTTATTACAAATGTAAGAAATGACCAAAGTCTGTTGCAAATTAGATGCTCATTAGAAGAACAATTGTAGTGCCTGTGTAAATCCTGTTTATCTTACTATAGTTTCTTTGCAAGTGAAACTTGATCTTTAATGTACATTTTGATCTGTTGAAAACTTTATCTAATTCTTTTTCATTCTGTCAAAAACCTCTGTTTAAAATAATTCATATAGATAAACTGCTTTCTTGTATATTTTTGTGCTGTGAAAACAAATTCACATGATAAGAAGAACAACAGTACCCAGGGGTTAAGTTACAGGTTTGTTGAAAACAAACCTCACTGGAAAGTCTCAGTATACTGTGAGAAACTACTCACTTTGGTTAAACGTTTTTGCCACATTTTAGAAATTCACATATTTATAAGATAATTGTATTTAAATGAAATAATACTTGTTTCAGATATAATGAACAGGAAAGCCAGGTTGGCCTGGGAGTTATACCTGAAAATGGAGACATCAGGAGAGTCTTTTAGTCTGCTACAGCTTATAGCAAATGATTGTTACAAGGTAGGCAAGAGTTGCAACGGGTTTGACAAATTTATTTCACAAGAAATTTATTACTGTGTGATCTGAGGTATCTTTGACTTCTAGTCTCTTTCAAGACTTTTTAACCTAATCATCTGTTCTTCAGTAATTTTGTTCTGACCAGTTTACAAAATATTTTTGAGAAAGCAGATTAAGAGAATATTTTGTGTTGGTACAGGTGTCTGTGTGTTCCTTTGTTTAGACATGATTCAGTAAGTATGAAGATGAAGGTAAAAAAGATCATTAGAACATGTAGAAATTGTTAAATATTGGAAACTGAATGATTAGGAAGTTTTCTCACTTGGAAATTTTCGGAATATCAGAATTTCATGCAGAAAGATGGTTGCTCTTCAGTTACTCTTCTATTTTTAGATGGGTCAGTTCTACTATGCAGCAAAGGCCTTTGATGTGTTGGAAAGACTGGACCCCAACCCCGAGTACTGGGAAGGGAAACGAGGGGCCTGTGTGGGTGTGTTCCAGCTGATCATAGCTGGACATGAGCCAAGGTATATTATACATGTGCTTTATCTTCTATATGAGGAAATCTGACTTCTTCAGGAGAATTTTTCATTGGGATTTGGTTAAAGTCTAAGACTTTACAATGTTGATTACCTCTAACCTGTTGAAGGTTTCATACCAGTTGTTGACACATCATTTGGAAAGTCCTTTGAAGGTTGAGATTTAATGTCTTGTTGGATGTTGAAAGACAGAAGTTTAAAAAGAACTAACTGCTTATACTGAATTGCTGAAATTCCTTTTGTAAGGAAGACAGAGATGGGGGAATACTGTTGGAAACATTTTTGAAACATTATACCAGCTTAATAAATGCTTTTGTATCAGGTTTCTGTTATCCTTCCATTCCCTGTCAGAAATGGAATTGATCAAAGTTAAAATAAAACGCTGTTATCAATCCTTCAGTCTATTAAGACTGAATACTCTGTAACCACTTGCTGAAATATTTGTAAAACTTATCTACATTGTTGTAATTCACTTCAGTTATATTTAAAAAAGTGATAATATTTACTTCATAGCTACAAGTTCTGTACTTTTACAGGGAGACCCTACGTGATGTAATCAACATGTTAAGAAATTCAAGCACACCCCAGGTGGAGTATATGGTTAGAACAATGAGAAAATGGGCAAAGGAGAATCTTGTTCCACTACCTTGACCTGTTTAGATATGTGTTCATCCGTCCTACGAACATAACTCCTTCACAGGCACAGTGTCTTTAAATAGAAAAAGTGCAAATGCACCAGCTATATCAAGTTAACAATAGAATTATAATTTGTGATGCAAATAATTGTAAAGGTCAGTTAAAGCATTCATTCTCACAATTGAGAAAATATGAAATCTTTACTTAACAGCAATAGGATGTGATCTTTGTTCACTTTTCAACATTTTTTTTTTTTTTTTTATTATTATATAGTAACTCTCAAGTGCAAGAAGTGAAGAAGTAAATAAGAGGTTTAAATTTAAGAAATGTTTTGGTTACCTGGCTCTGTGCCAGGAATCTCTGACATAATATTTACTACACTGAGTGACCAAGATAATAGATCTATTTTTGTTAAATCCTTCATGTAACTGGTTAGGTGCATTTGTTTTACTGTTAAAAAAAATGTATTGAGATTTGAACTTTCATTTTTCAGTTGTTTTAATAATGATGTTTGATGTTTTGAACATTGACTAATGTATATATGTAACTTTTTCAAGTCTACAAAAGTTTTAGCATGATTTGATTTGATTTTTTTCTCTCATTTTTCCCATGAATGTGATAAAAAAAAATTCATATGAAGGTGCATTAAGATGCAAAGATTTTTTTAATCTGCATATAACATATCTTATCATACACATATCAGAATAAACTGCTGACAAACTACCTTTTATCACTACGTTTATACCGCAAGTAAATAACCCACGACAATACTATGGTAAATAGTATAATTATAAAAAGGTTTTTTTATAGTATTGCACTGGGCGATTAAATCATCAAATTTTTGTATCAACCAGCTCAAAAGTTTAGCTTTACAAAGCTTGCATAATCACATTCAAATTCAGTGGCCTGTATATTGTATTGTTTTCCAAATCACCATGTCTCATCTTGATTATTTTCAATGATATCACACCATTATGAAGTGTGTCAGTGGTTTTACATATACCTTTTATTATCTTTCGTCATGCATCCACTGAAATGCTGTGATATCTGTTATACATGGATATGAATTAATTTGTTTAGAATAATACTTGAGTTTTTGAGATTGCTAATAAATTATTTTTAGGGTCTAAGCGAGCTAATGAATATCAATAATCATTTTTTTGCAGGTTTTTTTTTTACATAAATACAGAAAAAACTTATAGCACAACAATTAATTTAATGAAGAACTTTTGTTAATTTATAATATATGTAGATGAGCTTGCCACTGTGTAGAGATATCAGTTAAATAAATGTTAGCATTTCCTTGCTAATTCTTGCGTTTGGATTCCTAGTTGTATAAAGAAAACCTTAAGCAAAGCATTCCATTTCAGATTTCTGATCAAATGTTGACCATGTACGTATAAAGCACACACAGCTGTTGGGAAAGATAGCATTATTGAGTCTATTGTTTGTATTTTAAGACTATTATTTATTTTCGTATTCCGTCCAAGTGTGTTTTAATGATCTGTTAACATTCCAGTATGCATTGTTTCTTGGTACTCTTAAGACATGAAGATCTAGACTTGAGTAGATCTTGTTTTCCTGATTCATGCTTAAAGTTTCATTTCATTGTCATACTACCTTTTAAAAAGATTTACCTGTTTTCTGAGCCTGTCATTTTTTCAGTACAGTGAATTTTTAGGAAAGGCTGTAGAAGAGAATTTCTATGGAGTGTTTTTTTTTTTTTAATATAAACTAGTTATAAATATGCTGTATTTAAATCGTTCTGCAGTAAAGAGTTTTGCTAGAAATGATAGTATGTCATTAATTAGTTTCTCTGAAATGTCTCATTACTTAAGGAAACCCATTAAAGTTTTTGATATACAGTCAGTAACAAAATGGTACACTCATTTTTGTTAGAGAAGAAACAGGCACTATTAAGTGTGACATAATGTTAGTGTTTGTATACTTTTAATATTGAATCTTGATTTATCTGTGATTGTTAGAAGTTGTGCTGAATTTCTCATTTTGCATGTATGTGTCCATATATGGACAAAATTGAAAGTTTAATTTATTAAATTACTTTCTGGAACCAAGAATTGTGTTTATTTATATTTTTTTTGGAATAGAATTGAAACAAACGTTCAGAATGACCTCCCTTTGCCATTTCCTGCATCTCTGTTTCCTGTCTTTGGACTGTTGCATCAATCCTGGACTGGTAACTGGATGTGAATGGACTGCTACTCACACATCTCTCCAGACCTCAGTGACCTTTAGCTGTGTAGAATAGCAACCTAAAAGTCGATTTGTGTTCTGTGAAACCCTATATTACTTGTTAGTTTATTTAAAACCGATACACCTTTAGTTTATTTGAAGCGAACTTAATTGAATTAAAACTTCTACACTGTATTAAGGAGTTTTCATTTTATTCAAATATATTTTCTGGTTTCAACAACAATTACAGAGTAGGTAAAATACATAGAACTAATGTAAAACTTCAAAAGGCATGTACTAAACTAATGGATGCAAAGCATTTCTTCTGACATGCTCTGCTGTCATTTGCTTATTCATAACATATACAATGAATGCTCGTTATTGTGACCCTTGGTTAAACGTTATACATTTGATGAAAAAAAAAACTTTTTTCTACTTTTACAGTTAAAAAACCTACTGAAGTAAAAGTGTTTACCAATTTAACCAATTGTGGTCAGTGAAAATCTCCCCAGCCCCCGCGCAGTATATGCGAGTGATTTCTTGACTCCGAAAAAAAAAAACATGGTAAGAAACCATCGTACTTTTTTTGTCTTGCAGCAGTGAAGAAAAGACAACAGTGCCAATGACGAGCGGGTTTTCATGTTTCTAGTTATCTCACTTCCCGTGATAAAGTCTGCTTGTAAGCTTTATTCCTTCTTCAGACGGTGTGAAATATTTTATTGCTTACAAGAAGAGAAATTCAAGTAGGACCGTTCAATGTTAATTCCAGTACATCGCACATATATGACAGAAATCATGCGTTATTTTATTTTTCTTAAATATATATTAGTGGACGCATGACAGTCAAGATTAATGCTGAAAAAACAGCATATAAATTTTCAGGGTCACTGAGTACTACATGAAACTTCCAGTCCTTTACTACACCGTGTGTAGTTCCTATCCTGTTATCAAAACAATAAACGCAGAACATGCACAAACAAAACGTTTATGCATAAATTGCTTGACTTCAGTTTCAACAAGTTCACCCTATGAACAAAGCACAACCTTGACAAGTCACGTTGATATAAATACAAACAATTATATACAGAATGCCATCTGAACAAAGATAATACGAAGTAACAAACATTTAGATATCAATATGAAACAAATAGCATTGTTTACGTTTTAGAGTAAATAATTGTTATCCGAATTCAGCTGTTTATACGAATTTGCGGCTACCTCTGTGTCACAACTTTGTTTGTTTAGGGTTTAACGCCGATTTCAACATTTAGGTTATATCTCGGCGGTCAGTCCACCTAATCGGTTTTCCTGGATAACTGACCAGTAATTGCCAATTTCTCCGCAAGTGACTGACTACTGTTCTCACATGATCTTCTCTGAATCAGCGGTGAGAGACAAATGAACGTTAGACACAATGTCTGAGATCAATTGTCACGGAGAAATTTTGCCCTGCCCAGGGGTCGAACCAGCGGACCAGCGACCGAAACACCATACAAAGCACTGAATTAGTGCCGTGGCTATACAGAAACTAAGACATTGATTGCCAAAATAGACAGACATGAAGATTTTCTTATTCTAGATGAAATATTTTTGATGTTATTTGAAACATGTCTACCTAAATACATATAGCAATATTGTATTACGTAAAAGCTATGTTGATAACTTTTTCAATAGCCTAAACCCCGAAGATCCTAAACCCAGAAGAGTTGTTGGTGAAAAGGTGAACTATGACAACAAACATGGATCATTTGACAAGAGATCTGCAAAGCTCAAACTCTGTCCCATGTATAGAGTGCTCACACTATCCCATATACAAAGTCCATTGTAATAAAATCCGAACAATTATAAATGCAACAACACAAAATGGTGACTGTTAATTTGTCTGTTCGAAAATTAAATGCATAGGTGCTGGGTGACCTTAATTTTTAATATTAATAGCTCTTAGAAAAGTTTAAGGTCATTACCATCTGTATCAAAATTCCGAACAAATTCACTTTTGTACCAGATACCTAGATATCCAGTCTTGTGTATTCCACTGAAATCCTGTTTTATACGTCGACAAGAGGCGCAGGTTTACTTGCCATTATTTTAGACAGTTCATTCATGTTTCTTTTTACTTTATATCTAAACACCCACGGCAAGTCTCGTTTTGGTAAATACTTTTTTGGGCGAGGCAAATAACTTAGATCGTCGAATTCAAAGGTCTCTGGGTATATAATGACATTTTCTGGCGGGGGTGCTGTTCTTACTGATTCTGGCGTTTTGCGTACAGATCTGTGTGAATGGCGCGAAGAACAGGATATGCTCCGGGACTCGGACTTGGGACGTACTTCTGAGTAGGACGTCGGTACGAGCTGAAGAGGGCCACGTTCTTCACGCAAAGGTGTCGGCTGAAAAAAAAGACAAGAATAAGGTTAACACAAATTGTACACTATATATATGCAATTACCTTATAAAACAAATCTTTCTCTGAAGCCTTGACCATGTGTTATGGTGTGAAATTGTTAAGGACGGGTTTTAAAGCGCATGTTTTCAAAACTTGTGAGGAATAAAATAGAATGTAGTCTGTGCATCGGACATGATGCTCAGTTGTTTTAGAACATGATTACTTTAATTTGAAAAATTAATGTACTTATGAATAAATTGTTTGAAACGTGCGAAATTTAATAAATGTACGCAATAAATTGCTTAATTAAAAAAAAAATGTTAAAATATGTATTTTTCAATATGATATTGAAGTAAACTCAGGGGGTACTCAGTCGCTTGCAGGAAAGATTGGTTAATAAACTGGTTTGATACCCAGTAACACTTGTTAGGTGGACTGACCGCCGGGAATATAACCAGAAAGAGGTTGAAACTTGCCTTAACCCCCCTCCCCTACAAAAAATAAATAAAAGAAACATAAAAAACTCGATTGCATTTCTCATAAACACATGCCCACGCACACACGCACACATACACTTTCAACCTCGATATAAAAGTAAGTCTGACCACTGACCTAGTGGTTTAGGATTTCAATGATAAAACGAACCCTAAATTTAACAAAGATTATCTTTAAAATGTCTTAAAGCTAAGTACATTCATTTTATTAAGCTAATTAGTCTTTGGTTTTCTAAACAGTTCACATGTGGTTTTTTAATATGCAGTGTAACACACATAGGGAATAAGAAAACAATGACATTACAGATTTCTAGTACAATGACATGTCCCTTTGAACGTCAAATGTTAAAAGTTCAAGTCCAGGATAAGTTAAACTTTTTTCTTACTTTTTGACACGATTTCTATTAATAGAAAAAATCTCTCCAACCTCGATGAAACTGCTTATATATCTTAGGTCTGCCTTATTCTCTGTCCTACTTTTTAAATATGATTTAAGCTATTGGCTTAAATCATTCAAATGCTTCTAAAATGATGTGTGTCAAGAGTAGATTATAAATAAATGTTGCCAAGTCTGGCTGCGACTGTCAGAAAAAATGTCGTTGATTAAAGTCTGGCCTCAGTACAATCTTGTCTTAAAACCTGAATTTGTACATCAATGGACGATATTCCTATGCAAAACTATTCTATGACTAATTTCTCGTTCAGTCCTCGAATTGTTAAAAAGTCGAACCAAAAGTCAAATCACCCAAAGACCTCTGAACTCAGCGATATCTGGAGAAGAAGAAGAGAGAGAAAACTATCCATAAACAATTAGAATATAAATTACTTGTCTTTTAATACAGGTGGTCTCTTAACAGGCATAGTGTTTCAGACAACGGATTGGTTGTAAAAAATTATAGTATATACTAATACTATTTTGATAGTCTCAACTCTATGTTGTAAGATGAAAAGATAAATTCCAGCTACTGACTTGATGTGATTAAACCAAGCTTATGTTATTGAATATGTAAAAAGCTAATATTATAATTGTGTGTAGATTTTTATCGATCAGCGCTTAAAATAAACCCATTCTATTATAGTTACTTTTTCAAACGGCAGAAAATTAAAATAACTAAAACAGGTTTATAGAAAAGATAGTCAAATATTTGCTTTACACCCAACACATATTTCTCTATCTCTTTCAATATTTAAGCCGAGAAGTACACAGTCAGAATTATTATCTTCTAATTATTATTAACACCTTATTTTTTCTTAAACAGAACAGAGTAGCGGGATATCTGGCGAGGTCCCAAATCGCCGAAGAATGCATGTTATTACTGAATTAACTATACAGGTCTCGTCAACATTTTTATAATACCCTGATAATACTTCAACCCCGCATAATCTATACATTATATAAAGATCAATACCTATTAAAATCCGCATGATTATGAAGTTTTGTGGCCTGAAATTCAATCCAGAGTCATCCTTTTAAAATTTAATTGAACACGTATACTATATGTCAATTCAAACACCAGGCTTTTTGAGACTTTTTAAAGGTTTCAATACGCCATCTTCGGTTAGTTAGGAAAAATACACAAATGCTTTCTTTTCACAAATAAAGTAAACACATAAAATAGTCAGTGTTAAGATTTAAAAAAAAATCTCAGTGCTTGTTTATTTTCAACATTTCGTGAAACCTACACTGCTATCTTTCGATTTGAATTTTATCGCGAGCTTTCATTTCTTAAAGTTATAAACAAACGCCTTGAAAATGTTTTTGAAATGTTATCATTTATAGGCTTTTTGTGTAATTTCTACCGTAAAACAGCCTTTTTTTTCGGTCAACACCTGCAAATTAGAGAGATTACATCAGGACATAATGAAAAGAGAGCCTCCCTGGTTATTTAGAAATGTCGAAATTAAAAGCATTTGGTCACGATTTATTTTCGAAAGTTTTTTTTCATTTTGTTTATGAAATAATACATTAAATCACGTATTGGTAAAAATGAAATCTCGTTTACTTATTAATTTGTCAATTGGTGGTATAAAGTTTTTACAATTTGATTGTATCTATTACACGCAATTTAAACAAGCTTTGGGGTACACTTTGTCTCCAAGGCAAACTTTAAACTTCCAAGACTTTGAAGAAATACAAGATCTTACGAAAAAAAAAATAAAAACATAAATTTCTTTTTATAAAGGAAACAACTGCGTAACTGCAGTGCCTAAATAAGTCCAAGAGACGTAAGAAATATAAATAAAAGAATAAAATGAGACACAAAATACCTCTGAGAAAGCGACCGTATGTGATTTTTCCCCCGCCTTTGCTGAACCCCGAAGTTTGACCGGCGGGAAAAATCCATTTATACCTCTCCTGCGTTTCTGAGAGCCCATTTTAGTAACATTAAAGTCCACCACCTTTGGCTGTGTTGTCGGCCTTGACATAAACCTTTTAGCAAACTCTGAAGAAGAACTGCCCGTAAGTCCGAGCTTTTTGTTGTGCGGAGCTCCCATTTGATGAGTGAAATTCGGTTCTAGCATATCCGAAAGTGTAAATGTGTGAGGTTTCGGTGGAATGCTGCGGTAAATGAGGTTCTTAGAGCTTGCGTCCCTATGGTTCTGGCTCACCATACTGCCACTAGGTGCCGCAACACTTGCCGAGCCCGTGACGTTCGAATACAGAGTAACGTTATTTCCACATACTCCAATATTTTTATTATCAGTATTATGTGCACTGATCGGTGGCAGCCGTATATTAGCACTAGCAGTGTCCGATTTGCTATGCCGTATTGTGTGCATTGTCCTTAAATTAATATCAATCCCTTCATTATAAGCTATTCATCTGCTTAAAGTATTTATTTTTTATCAGATGTAGTCTACCATTCAGCGCGTATTTAACAATGTGACTTCGGAAAAAAAAATAAAGTCCCGATCCCTATCGCATTAAAAAGAGGCTTTAACGAGGAAACTACCCGATCAATTTTGTTTAAATGTGTTTTAGAATATAGCGCGTTCGATACCGCAGTATTTTAGAGTTTTAAAACATGTCGGGCGGTCTTTGTAAAATCCCATCCAAAAGCCTTTTGTGAGAATAATTACTCTTTCGTTTTAGAGCCGTCAATAATTAGCGGTTGTCTTGTTTGTAGCAATAAACTGAATTGTAAGCAAACAACAGTAAATGTTTAAGATCAATAAAATGTGATCTATATACCTCTTTTTACTTTTATCTTGTTTGAAATTCAATTTATTATGATGATACCCAACTGGTTACAAATAACGTTCAATGTTATGTGAAATCAGTTATTGATTAGCGTAAAAATGTTTAAAAAGCATGACTTCCATAGAGTCTTGATGTTTTTGGGCTTTTAAGGTCGAAATATTCAACACCCTTTACAAGACCTGTTTCAAAATACAATGCTAGCCTCCGATGCAATAAAACACACACGTAAAAAGTGAACATGGAGGTAGTCTTGTACTTTGTCTGGTTCAACAGCCTGCGGTTTATCACTTTAACAGACTTAAGGCGGACGCTTTACTAAAACATCGTTCCTTGAAAGGAGCAGTTCTAGACTCCTATTCTCCTAAAGAACATCCTTTATTTTCGTCTAAAAAGATATGATCTGTTGCAACACTTGGAGCCATCACCCTGTATTAGATATTAAAATAAACTGGGTTTGGACAATTTGAGTTATTTGATACCAGCACTAAACAATACCACGGTAACTCTAAATAACAACCATTTAAAGGATGTGTTTAAAACTTGTATTTTAATGGCCAGCTTGATTTCCTGATCTCCAATTTATTGTCTTCCGATGGGACATTAAATCCATGTCAGATGTTTAAATGCCTTACCCTGAATATATAAAAGAAACAACCCAAATGCGTACTGTATCTTTCAATATGCCTTACATATCTGAATATCTATATCAAGGAACGTCGGTCATAATTGTAAGCAGTACCGAAATGACAAAAAAGTAGAAGGAGATAATGAATAAACTGGGAGAGAGAGAGAGGGGGGAGGGGTGCTTTAAACCGCTTAAATAGATTATATGTCTTAGACATTATTAAACATTATATATTCATGCTAGTTGTCTTTGAGGATTCGGTCTAAGAAAGGCCTGAAAGACGCCTAAAAAGGTACATGTAGAAAACAACAAAAATATTATACCGACACAAGAACAAGCAGAACCATAAACTAATGAAAAGAAACTTTTGAGTGCTCTTTTTTGACATGAAGCATATCAAAAGAAGAAAAAATAGAACATCGCTGGAACATGTTCTTGAATTGATATTGGTATAAAACAATATTGGAATAATTAACGCATGCGAATATGCATACTACTCTTCACTGTAGTTTTTAGCATATAGAATTAATGATGAAATACACCTTTAATGCATTGTCACGGGTCCATTATTGGCTACCTAATGATTCACGCTGTATTAAATCTTTCTTTATTGGCATATAGTACAGTGTTGCTTCGCCAATCAAACAAATTTGAACGAAACAGGATAAATAATCAAAATGACAAAAGATCAAGATTTTGAGGATTCTCATACGTATGCTAGTTACGAAAGAACTCAAGAAACAGCTTACTTACTGTCGGGACGAAGATCTATTACGAACAGCTCAGGATCAGTTAGCTCTAAGCTCAGTTTGGACACGGAAACAAAGAGCTTGAAGCCGACCAATCCTCCACGGTCAAGATGTATATTAGTGATGTTAGCGTGTTTGTATTTCCTGTTAACTGTACTTGGAATGGTTAATGCCCTTGGTGTGATTTATGTGGAGTTGATTTCACATTTTCAGTGTCCCAGATCTGAGGCAGCACTGGTACAAAGTTTATACATGGCACTATCTTTGGGTTTGTATCCTTTTTTATTAGCATCAAAATGCACAGATTGTACAGGAATCAAGTTTGTGACGTTTTTATTCTTATTGTGTAATTATAACAGAATGTATTTTTTGAAAATTTCAAATGCCATTGTAGCAGGGCAGTGGTTTAAAGTATCCAGTGCTGTGTTACCTACTAAGTGTGATTTTGTTTTAAAACACGTATGAAATTAAACGTTCTGTCTGTATTAACTGTTGCAACACAAAATGCCAAATGCTATTTTTTTAACCTTTTTTCTGAGAACTCATATTCTTTTATCTTTAAGCATTTCGTTTTTATTCTAAATGGTTCGTGTCTGAATTATGAACATATTTTGTTCTTTTTTCAGCTGCTGGAGTCTTCGTGTCAAGAATAATTACAAAATATGACATAGGTCTATGTATCATGCTAGCCGCTGTCTTTGGCAGTGTTGCCATGGCATGTGGAAGTTTGGCACGTGATATATACACAGTTATCGTTCTTGTCGGAGTGGTAGCTGGAATTGCAACGAGTGTTATTCTAATTAGCGCATCTGTGATAATTAACTGGACATTCGTAAACAACAGAAAACTTGCTCTCAGCATTCTTAGTCTTGGACCAGCTATAGGACAAATTATTATGCCATATATAACAGACGCCCTGGTTAGAGAATATAGGTGGAATGGGTGTTTACTGATTCTAAGCGGACTAACTCTCCTGAATTGTGTTCCAGGGGGTTTGGTTATTTATTATTCGAAGCAATATTTTCACAAAAACGATGAAAACAAAACAAAAAGTAAATTTTCAATAGGTTCTGCTGCTACAGACAGTGCATTTCTGGTTTATTTGCTAACGTGCTTTATATATCCTGGAATTGGACCTGTGGAGCAGTGGTTTGCAGTAGACCTTGCTGTTTTAAAAGGTTTCGGGATACAAGCCGGGACTACACTACTGTCACTGAATGGTATTATGGGATTAGTTGCAAGAGTAAATTGTTCCGCCGTTTTGAAGTTTTATCCAAATATAAGACCTGAAGTGCACATGTGTTACAGCTTCATCTTTTGGAGTATTGCCCACTTTGGGTTTGTTGAGTCTAAAGAGTATTGGCAAATGGTATTAGCGATGATACTCAGGGGATATACCTCTGGAGCTGTTACTTCTTTCTCACCAAGTTTGCTAATAGAGCTAAGAGGACCAGAAAACTTTTCGCAGACTTTGTCTATCAGTTACTTGCTTTATGGTGCTGGTCAAATGTTTGGAGGTTTCCTCGGCGGGTACAGTGCAGATGCAACAGGCTCATACAATCTGATATTCTATATTGCTACAGCTTGTTTTGTTTACTGTGGAATTAGTATGTTTATAATACATGTGATATTTAAACGAAGAAAAATAAAAGGCTATACTTCGATCACATAGGTATACTGTAAAGTTATATCTACATTTTCAGGACATTTTGCACGTACAGAACAGTTTGAAATCGAATCCTTACAAGGTCTAACTGGTTATTTTATTTTAACCTAATATATTGACGAAGAGCAAAACATTCTTTGTACGATAAATTTTTATATAAGTTTGGCGTTTGTTATCAGAATTAAGTGCACGATTGTTAAACATTCAAAATATCGTTCTAAAAAAGAGGTGAAAAATAATCTAGTCCGATACACATTATTATTTCATGCAATAACCCTTACTTCGTCACTATTAGATATGCAGTAATTTATCATTGCGTCATTTGCAAATGTATGTTACGACTTTTGGCGCCGCCGCGCTTATTGTACGGGGACGTTACGTCATTCCGTTATTATTGTTATTTGTTTCATACCCTGACGAAGCCTCACGGCGAAACGTTGGTATTACAATAAAAATAATATTTTATTCGTGTTTTGTGGTATTCTCCTCCATAAATGAGTAAAATATATGTATACAACTTTTCTTTCGAAATGTCCAAGATTATCGCATTCATTTACAACAATTTTTGTCAGACTTTATTTTGGATTTGGATAACCAATATTCTAGAACGAAGTCGGATGTTCGAACGAGTGACAAATGGTATAACCTGTTTTTGTCTGTTCCGTTTCATTGCGAACCCTTAAGTTCTATCTATCTTGAAACAGAATGCTTCTGGCCAAGTCGCAAAGTCTGTCATCTACAAAAAGTACGCCTACATGTATATATGAATTACTACCGTTTCTGAATCCGTATACATGACTTTAATGACCTGTGAAGTATGCGGCTTTGCGAATGATTTGTCTTTAGAAAAAACAGTACATATGCAATTTTGCAAGAAAAGTTTAAGTCTTGTTAAAAAGCAACACAGAATGATTTATGTGTAATGAGGGCGTGTTTCCTATAGAACTATGCATATGTTTAATATCATTAAATACTGGTTGAAAATGTAACAACATAACAATTCAAAATACGTACGAATATTATACAAAAATTGGAAAATGTACAACAACAACAAAAATGCACGTAACTGGTGGTCTTTAGATTTCACAGATGCTAGGATAAATCATGGTTCAGGAAATATAGTTGTATTTTTATATCTAGGCAAACAAAGGCTTAATGATCAATTTGTCCAGAACTAGAAGTCAAGATTAAATAATTTAGCAAGACTTCTATTTATAGAAGTATTTTTTCCTTAAAATTTCAGCCAAATCGTGAATTTTAAATATAAGTAAAGTTTAGTTTCTCTATCACACGAATGAGACTGTCTTCATATAGCGAACAAATCGAAGTTGTTAGTTGGGCAAGACCAGCAAGTGTATCTTGTGAAGAAAGAACATGTCACGTGTGTCAAAAATTAGATGAGTACAAATTTACTCGAATGTCAAATATACAATTATTCAAGAAAAAAATACCGAGAGTCTATTGTGTAAGACCTAACGTAAATATAAGTGGCACTTCTGATTATGAATAATGAAAACTGATAATAAATTTAGGTACATATACATCTTCATCCCTTTTAAACTCAGAAATACCCTTGTTTAAGTTAGCATTCTTGTAAAACAGAACTTGTATTCTAGTAGTTTATATTTGACGTGCTTACGTATTACTTTTACCATTGCCAGAAGATTTACCATGTAAACCGTTTTTTTCTGTTCTTTTCCGTTTTGTTAGTGTGTTGGTTTTTGTTTATAGTATCATCTATTCGTTTAGTAATGACTACTATACTTGTGCTTTAACTATAGTTTAATGACACTATGTGCCAGATATTGTGTTGATTATTTTGTGTCAATTTCTGTCTGAAATGATAATTACCACTGTTCGTCGAACATATTGTATTATGTTTTTTTGTAATGTCATCATATGCTTTTAAACCTTTATGATTGAAAAAGATTTGTCTGCCTGTATTTCTATCTGTCTGTTTATTAAAACATCATTCTTGTGATGAATAATCAGCTTCCAGCTGGTATGTAACTGAAAATTCTAGTTTGATAGAAATTCATTGCTATGCTTTTAATCTCTAAAAATATCTAGAAAATAGATTTGATTTTATGTAAGGAATATATGCGAAACACATTGCTACATAGTATTACATAATTAGTATACTCCTTATGGACAATCAAGTAAATTTTGTATTCTATTGAATAAAGGATTATAAATATGGCAAGTTGTTAGCAGTTAAGTAAAATGAAGTGAATTGAAGTGAATTGAATTGAAGTGAAGTGAAGTGAAGTGAAGTGAAGTGAAGCAAAGCAAAGCAAAGCAAAGCAAAATCGGTAATTGTAAGATTTTTACAGGTTAGTTGAAAACATGTATATATTTTTTCTAGATGGGATCGAAGTTGAACAGAACAGACTTAAAACGGTCAACCCAGTTCCTTATCAGCATAAATTCCAAACTTTGTTCTAGAATGAAACGTGTTTTGTAATTCAAAGTTTGAAATTATTTCTGAAATAATTGTTCAATAAAAACATATGTACACGTAAGTAAACAAGATATTACAAAAATAGATATTACAACATTTTCTAATTTAGTTTTATGGGCTCTATTTTTTCGAACGGATCCAAAACTGCCTTCAATTGAATTTGTACGGAACATTTATTTCACTTTATTTCAATGACCTTATTTCAGTGATAAATTCTCAACTTTATTCGTGTACTCAGTTTGAATATAAAACGTAAGATATACAAACTGCTTGTAAATAAACTTTTACTTCGATTTCTGTAGCTTTTTTATTTCAAATTTAATCGTGTCTGGAGTTTGTCCGTATCTTAAAAACTTCCGTTATTGTTTTGTTTTTTACTCATTCAACTTTTCACACTTCTCAGCAGTATTAATGTGTTAGAGTTTGATCAAACAATGATGGCACTTGGCGTACGAGTATATCTTTTCTGTCATGGCGGAATAATGTCCCAGGGATTCAGTGCAATATGCAAGAAAACTCAACTTAAAGGTTTCATAATGCTTATTTCTAATGGAATGAACTTCGACGTTATTCTGACAGTAGTTTTGTTGATGAGTCATCTCAAAATAGCCTATATAGCTGATTTCTTCAACCACTTAGATTTCCCTGCATGCTTATTTTAATTGTTTCGGCATTGAATCATCATAAAAATTAATCAAATTAAATTTAACGGATAGTAAATTTAAAAAATGGAACACACCATCAAAGACGGTTGTACAATGACATGTTGTTATTTGTGTCTTCATCTCTTCCACTATTTCGTCACTTAAGGCTTCTATATTTAACAATGGCCCAATTCAAATAAGTTAACACATCGACCTTTTAAAAATACCATCCAATTAACGTTACCGGTTTCCTTTGTTTCTTTCTGATTTGTATTGACAGTGTCTTAAAGGTTTGAAAATAACACAGTACTCCTATTATGCTCAAGGTTAAGTGAAAACGGTTATTGATTAGCGTTAAATGTTTAAAAGACATGTCTTTCGTAGAGTCTTGATGTTTCAGGCCTTTTAGGTTGAAATATTCAACACCCGTTACAGACATCTTTCAAAATACAGTGCTAGCCACCGATGCAACACACACGTAAAAGTTGAACACAGGGATGTCTTGTATTTTGATTATTGTCGGGCTCAACTGCCTGCGGTTTACCACCTTAACAGTTTTATTGCGGACGCTTTACTTAAACATCATTTCGTGGAAGGAGCAGTACTAGATTTCCATTCTCCTAAAGAACATCCTTTTTGAGACGGTTTTTGACAATTTGAGTTATATGATACAAACACTAAACAATACCACAGTAACTCCATACAACCAAAACTTAAAGAATGTGTTTAATTAGTGGATTGGTGGTCTAGAATTTACACAAAACTTGTATTCCAGTGGTCAATAGCTCGGTTTCCTGATCCAACACTATTTATTGTCTTTCCGATGGACATTTAATCCGTTTTTTAACTTCTTTACCCTGGATATATAAAGGAACCATTCGAAATGTTTACTGTATCTTGCAATATATCATACCTATCTGAAGTTCTACTCTTTAGGGGACGTTGGTCATAAGTGTAACAAGCACCGGATTGACAAAAACAACAAAAAACAAACAAATAACCAAACAAACAAACTTTGATACAGAGAGAGAGAGATGCTTAAAAGCTCAGAGGTTAGATTCTAATGACATTATATATTCAATTCATATCGGTTGTCATTACGCATCAGTCAAAGAAAGGCCTGAAAGACGCATCAGGAAGGTACATGTAGAAAACAACAAAGGTATTATACTGACACAAGAAAAATCTGAACCATAAAAAAGCGTTCAACTACTAATGAAATGAAACTTTTGAGTGCCCGCTTTTTTGACATGAAACATATCAAAAGAATAAGAAAATGTTCTTAAAATGATATTGTTATAAAGCAATCTCGGAATAATTAATGCATACGAATATGCACACTACTGTTCGCTGTAGTTTTTAGCATATAGAATTATTAATGACGAAATACCATTAATGCATTGTCACGCGCCCATTATTGGTTACTAATGATCTACGCAGTATTTAACCTTTCTTTATAGGCATATATAGTACAGTGTTGCTTCGCCAATCAATCAACTTTGAACGAAACAGGATAAATAATCAAAATGACAAAAGATCAAGATTTTGAGGATTCTCATACGTATGCTAGTTACGAAAGAACTCAAGAAACAGCTTACTTACTGTCGGGACGAAGATCTATTACAAACAGTTCAGGCTCAGTTAGCTCTAAGCTCAGTTTGGACACGGAAACAAAGAGCTTGAAGCCGACCAATCCTCCACGGTCAAGATGTATATTAGTGATGTTAGCGTGTTTGTATTTCATGTTAACAGTATTCGGTATGGTAATGGCTCTTGGTGTGATCTATGTGGAGTTGATATCTCATTTTCAATGTCCCAGATCTGAGGCAGCACTGGTACAGAGTTTATACATGGCACTATCTTTAGGTTTGTATGGTTTTCGTATTAGAATCAAAATGCACGTCTTATAATAGGATAAAATTTGTGAGGTATCTGATACTTATTGAATAATCTAGAACAGTATGTATTTTACAATAATTTCTAATGCAAATAAAATACCAGTAAGGCAGTGATTAAAGAAGTCCAATGTTTTGTTATCGACTAAGCGTGCATTTGTTTCAAACACATAATTTTTTATGACATTAAACATTCTGTGTTTATTTGTTGGAACACAAAAGCCTAATGCTATTATTTTTACATGTTTGTCTTTATTTCGTTTTTATTCTAATTTTTTCGTGTCTGAAGAATCAACATTTTTATACCTCATTTATCTTTTTATTTAAGCTGGCGGAGTCTTCGTGTCAAGAATTATTTTAAGATATGACATAGGTGTCTGTATTATGCTAGCG
The DNA here is from genome assembly GCA_012932295.1 of Cyclina sinensis. Lineage (NCBI taxonomy): Eukaryota > Metazoa > Mollusca > Bivalvia > Venerida > Veneridae > Cyclina > Cyclina sinensis. The sequence continues at coordinate 41,595,160 of JAAONU010000001.1, read as the reverse complement.
GCAGCTGTTGGCAGTGTGGCCATGGCATGTGGAAGTTTGGCACGTGATATATACACAGTTATCGTTCTTGTCGGAGTGGTAGCTGGAATTGCAACGAGTGTTATTCTAATTAGCGCATCTGTGATAATTAACTGGACATTCGTAAACAACCGAAAACTTGCTCTCAGTATTCTTAGTCTTGGACCAGCTATAGGACAAATTATTATGCCATATATAACAGACGCCCTGGTTAGAGAATATAGGTGGAACGGGTGTTTACTTATTCTAAGCGGACTAACTCTCTTGAATTGTGTTCCAGGGGGTTTGATTATTTATTATTCGAAGCAATATGTTCACAAAAACGATGAAAACAAAACAAAAAGTAAATTTTCAATAGTTTCTGTTGTAAAAGACAAAGCATTTCTGGTATATTTGCTAACAGGCTTCATATTCCCCGGCATAGGGCCTGTGGAGCAGTGGTTTGCAGTAGACCTTGCTGTCTTAAAAGGTTTCGGGATACAAGCCGGGGCTACATTACTGTCACTGAATGGTATTATGGGATTAGTTGCAAGAGTAATTTGTTCCGCCATTTTGAAGTTTTATCCAAATATAAGACCGGAAGTGCACATGTGTTACAGCTTCATATTTTGGGGAATTGCTCACTTTGGGTTCGTTGAGTCTAAAGAGTATTGGCAAATGATATTAGCGATGATACTCAGGGGATATACCTCTGGTGCGGTTGTTGCTTTCTTACCAAGTTTGCAAATAGAGCTAAGAGGGTCAGAAAACTTTCCACAGACTTTGTCTATCAGTTATTTGCTTTATGGCACTGGACAAATTTTAGGCGGTTTCCTCGGCGGGTACAGTGCAGATGCAACAGGCTCATACAATCTGATATTCTATATTGCTACAGCTTGTTTTGTTTACTGTGGAATTAGTATGTTAATTATACATGTGATATTCAAACGACGAAAAGTGTATGGCTATACCCCTGTCCCTTAAGTTTATTGTGCACGTACAGAACATTCTGAAGTTGAATTCTTTCAAGATGTAATTGTTTTTGTTATATTATATTTACCTCATATGCTAAGTGGAATACGAAGAGCAAAAAATAGAATAACTGCAGTTGTGATTTTTTTACGATAAATGTATATATAAGTTTAGCGTTTGTTATAAGAATGAAGTGAAAGATTGTTGGCAATTCACAATATCGTTCTAAAGTATCGTTCTAAAAATATTCTAGCCTTTTCTCAATCTCTTCCAGTTACAATTAGGAAGGCGAAAATAACTGAGTAAACTGTATGTATAATGTATATTTCTATTATTCGAAATGTCCAGTATTATCGCCTTCATTTTGAGCACTTTGTGACCGACTTTTTTCGATTTGGATAACCATATTCTAGAAAGCAGTTGGATATTCGAACGAATAACGAATTATATAGCCTGTTTTTGCCTGTTCCGTTTCATTGTGAACCTTTAAATTGAATCTTTATTGAAACAGAATGCTTTCAGCCAAGTAAAGTCTGTTATCTACAGAAGAACGTCTATATGACTTATTACCGTTTCTAAATCCGCGTACATGACTTTTAATAATACTGTTATTAAGATTTTCCTCTACCGGGAAAAATATTATCTCCAAATAACGCCATGGCTACGAGATAGTTTTAGTTTTTAGCATATATTATTTGACAAGCTAGCATCACTAGTATTGCAATGAAGTATTCGGTTTTGCAAATGATTTGTCTAATGTAAAGGTACATATACAATTTTGCAAAAAAGTTTAGGTGTTAAATTCAACACAGAATGATTTTATTTAGGGAGAATTAGGGCGTGTTTCGTGTAGAAGAATCTATATGTTTAATATTATTAAATTCCGGACGAAAATGTAACAACCCAACAATTCTTAATACGTACGAAATGTTGATAAACGATGCAGATCAACAACAGCATGTACGTAGTTGGTGTTATTTGTTGAAAGATTTGTTATGTTCTAAAGGTTTCACAGATGCTAGGATAAATCATGATGTAGTGAATAGAGAAATTTTTGTCTAGTCCAGAAAAAGTTTTAATTATTAATGTGTCAAAAAAAAATTAGAACCCAAGGTTAAATAACTAGAGTCCCATTTTATAGAACTATATCTTCCTTCCGACTTCAGCCTTATCGTGAATTTTGAATATAAGTAAAGTTTAGTTTCTCTATCACACGACTAAGAGTGTCGTTACAAATCGAGGCTGTTAGGGAGGCAAGACAAGTAAGTGAACACTTTGAAGAGTATGTCATGTGTGCCAAAAATTAGAAGATGAGAACCATTGTGTACCAGAATGTCAAATGTACAATTATTTAAATATATATATGTATATATACCGAGAGTCTATTGTGTAAGACCTAACATGTAAAAATTAGTGGCACCTCTGACTACGAATAATGAAAAATTGATAAGAAATTAAGGTACATATATCTTTAACGCTTTTAAACTAAGAGATACCCGTGTTTAAGTTCGCATGCCTGTAAAACAGAACTTGTATTCTAATAGTTTATATTTGGCAAGCTGGCGTATGACTTTCTCAGAAGATTTACCATGTAAACCAGTTTATGTTTTCTGACATTTACCGCTTTGTTTGTTTATTTGTGTGTTTGTTTCTTTTTGTTTATATTATTATTTATTCGTTTTGTAATGTCTACTATACATGTGCTTTAACTATAGTTTAATGACACTATGTGCCAGATATTGTGTTGATTATTTTGTGTCAATTTCTGTCTGACATGATAATTACATAGTTCTTCGAACATCTTGTATTATGTTTTTGTAATGTCATCATAGGGTTTTAAGTCTTAATAATTTAAATAGAGTTGTCTGTCCGATTTTCTATATATCTGTCTGTCTATTAAAACATCTTTCTTATGATGAATAATCAGCTTCCAGCTGTTATGTTACAAAAAATTCTAGCTTGGTAGAAGTTCATTGCTATGCCCTTAATCTCTAAAACATATTTATAGAAAATAATGGACTTGATTTTATGTAAGGAATATATTATTAATTTGTAATATGCGAAACATAGTGTTACATAGTTTTCTGTATGTAATGGCATTTCAGTTCCTTGTAATCGATGCAGTCGCATGTTGTATGTAAATTAAGTGGACTTAAACCGACTATCAAAGACTTTCAGAATTTCGTTCTCGGTTTTATTTTTGTTTATTATCTTTTTTTATTTTAGTCAATATTTCAATTCATTGATAAGTTATATATAGACAACATAGACAGTAGTATTGACACATAAGATCAAAATGACGTTTGTAGAATTTCAGCTCTATAACTTAATAAATGCAATTATAAATTTTTGTGTCATTTTTTTGGTTTTTCAAAGTATGCATAATTATTACTCTGTTCGAAGGTTTGCAATTGGTTATCCAGACTGAGTTCATGAATAAAGTTGAGAATTTATCATTGAAATAAGGCCATTGAAATCTAGAGAAATACATGTTCTGTACAACTTCATTCTGTTACATGGGATCTATTCGCAAAAAAAACCCCATTTAACCGAATTAGAAAGTCCCGGTATTTGTTTGTTGTAATATCTATTCTTGTCATATCTTGTTAACGTATGTGTACATATTTCTGGATTTTTATTGAACAATTATTTCAGAAATAATTTCAAACAAGTTACATTCTAGAAACAGTTTGGAATTCATGCTGATAAGAAACTGGGAAACTTATTTATTTATTTATTTATTTATTTATTTATTTATTTTAGACGATTTTTCGAAATAAAACATTGCAATCCTAGTAAGAATTTACCAAAATTATAGCTATGTCCTCGAAATGTTGAACCAAACAAACAACTACCAACTACTTGCCAGATTGTTTATCCTTTATTCACTAGGAAAAAAATCCTAAATACAAAATTTACTTGATTGTATATAAGGAGTATAATGTGTAATGCTGTATTAAACTAAGCACGCACTGTTGCATAAATGCATTTTCTGTATGCAATGACATTTCACGGACTACAAATCAATGCAGTCTGATGTGATATTTAGATCAAGTGGACTTACATCTACTAGCTGAGTAAGTTATACAAACTGCTTATATATTCCCTTCTATTTCGATTTCTGTAGCTGTTTTATTTCAAATTTAATCGTGTCTGGAGTTTGTCAGTATCTTAAAAACTTCCGTTATTGTTTTGTTTTCTTGTTTTTTACTCATTCAACTGTTCACACTTCTCAGCAGTATTAATGTGTTAGAGTTTGGTCGAACAATGATGGCACTTGGATTACGAGCATATCTTTTCTGTCATGGCGGAATAATGTCCCAGGGATTCAGTGCAATATGCAAGAGTAGTTTGTCACAATATTAAAATACTTCCGTTATTTTCTTTTCTTCCCATTTAACTGTTAAACTATCTAAGCAGTATTAATGTGTTTTAGTTTGATCGAACAATGACGGCGTTTGACTTTTGAGTAATGCTTTTCTGTCACATTGCGGAGTAATATCACATAAAGATATATCAGCTTGAAGCTCAAATTTAATAATACTTGGAACCTCGTTTCGGTTGTTTATGTGGGATAATAAATACTTCGATATTCATTGTTCAAAGATATTCTGGCATTAATTTTGTTAATGAGTCTTTTTAACATACTCATAGCATATATAGTTTGATTTGTTCAGCCACTTAAAATTTCCCCTGCATTCATATTTTAAATGTTTCTGTTTTGAATCGTTATGAAAAATAATCAAATTGATTCCAAAGAATGACCAGTTTAAATTTAAAAATGAAGATCAGATCACACGGAATACAGTTAGATGACCTGTCGCACTAAGAAAAGGAAAATAGCCCCTCCAGGAGTACTTCTCAATTAAAACGTTGGCGATATAGGTCAAGATCGTCTGTCTTATTGTAGAAGCCAGATGCTGAATGCGAACTTTCTGTTGTTGAGAAAGATCAAGTTTATCACAATATATGAACTGATTCAATTTACACTTACAACTACAAGTACTATGACTGTACCGATATTTTGTGCAAGACTTCCACAGGCCATAGTCAAACCTGCGACTAATGATGCTATCGTCACACACGCACTTCTGTCATTACGTCATCTTTATCCGTGAGACGAGAACTCCACCACCTGAAATGAAAATTATCACCTCCATCAATTAAATTGACATAATCATCTTCCATCAATTCTATCTCAATTCTTGCAAGAAATGTAAATAAAAGTCGCAAAGTCTGCTGAGGCAATGCCGATTAACACACTTTTAAAATACTTAAATTCTTAATTAAAACAATCTTAAATGTACATAGTACTTTTTACGCACCTCTCACTCCTCTCTGGCATCTAATTGAAATTAAAACTGAAGCCCACAATATAGACTCCGTAAGTTTGTTCACTACATTTTGATAACCTTTAACTGGTTACGCAAATTAATCATATTTCTATTTAATCAAATATCATTTAGTTAGTGCAAGTACAGACTTTGCACAATGGCATCCTCAGGGTGCTTACAATGAAAAGCCGAAATAAGTTCTACATATAAAATGCTAAGAGAAGAGGACGTTCCAAAACTGCGCATGTTCATATACAAACAAACAATCATAACTGCTTTATATACTGCGACATTTTGTTGGTTGTGTCTTCATCTCTCCTACTATTTGCGTCTATGCTCCTTTCTTTAACAGTGGCACGAGGGTGAGAATCATTTCCTTTTGTGCCCCTGCTTGTGCCTGTTATGCATCATGTTACTTCTGAAATGTTCTTCGTCATCAATACGACACCGCATTATGACTTATGGTTCCAACAGAGAAAAACTGATTTAGAAGAACAATTTGTCATTCGAACGCTCTTTAAAATATTGAATTGGGATCTTTACTTATACACTTCACATAATATGGGCTGATTGAATGTTTATAATATACATGACTTAGAAAACAACTAGTTGTTAATTATCATGCTTTTACAAGGTGTAGATCGCATAATTACTATCAACGGAATACTTACCACTAAAATAAATTTTGTGTTGACATATTCATATGCTAGTATGTACAACACTTGAAAGAGAAATAATACTTAAATATACAAATTATTTAACTTGCTACTTAAACTTCTGTGGGTTTAATTTTCTTTGTTTTCAAGTGCAGAAGTATTTTGCATTCTTTATTTAAACCATCCAACCCTACCTGTCGCGAATGGTCTTGACTTAAATAGTAGTAACCTGTTGCTTTTACACGAACTCTCCATTTTACTCTTATGAACCAATGGCTTGACAATTTAGAAATAAGAAAACACCCACCATTGCTCTCTTAAAACTTATTAAAAATGCACAACCCTGTGGATGAGGAATTTCCGACAAAACAAGTCTTCAGTCACTGTGAAAGAATAAACTGAAAAAAACGTCCTTGCCTTGTCGTTTTTTTAACTATTCTAAACTATAATTCATATCATTATTTATCAGATATAACGTTAAACATGTTTAAAAAGTTTTGCTTACAATTTCACGCCATTTTGGATGACGTCATAAGTATGACGAAAATATTTTATGTGGGACTATTGTACAGTAATAAAATTAGTGTACTTTTGAATTTTAGAGAAAAAATATTAATTCACACGGTAGATTTATGAAATAAAGCAAACCACGATTTTCTAGTATTGTTGACATCCGACTTGGTGCAGTTGTTCGCACAGTCTTTGTTTATTAATAATGCTTTGGCAGCGGCCAAAAAGGCATAATGACACAAAAAGGCGAATTTTCAAGGTTCGCAATCCCCTCTATCTATGTTACTATACACAGGTATTAAAATTTAATATTATTCTATATTCGGAATAAGAAAACAGATTTATTCGCCTTGAATAATCTTATGTATATATATATATATATATATATATATATATATATATATATATATATATATATATATATATATATATATATATATATATATATAGTTTTCGTGTCTCTGTCTTATCAAATAATGCATTTATGAACCTTTAATCTCAATATTTTTCCGGGTTTTACACTTTGTTGCAAACAATCGCAACTTTGAGATATAATTTTAAAATTTGACAAAAAGGAAGGAAACATGACACAAACATAAGTATGTGATGATTAAAGTAACAGGATGTGGACAATGTTTCATATGCCGAACATTAACATATCATTCGTCCTACAAGCCAGTTTAGTTGGTTCTTGAACTACTACATGTTAATTACAGATAATTTTTACTTTATGAATGTTGTTTCCTCATTAAAAACTCGGGGGAGTGCCTATACAGAAAACCAATTTATCAACAACGACAATATTTAGATTTAAAACAGGTGCAAGGCTCTAGATATATGTTCTAAATTCTAATGCCATATTTGTTTGTTGGACACTCGCCGAAGCAATGCATTTTCATTCTCTGTTAAACCGCATTGTAAAATCTCAATTCTGTCAATTCCTTTAAAACAACTTTCAGATTTAAAGGGGTTATGCTTGGTTAAACATGATGCTGGTAGGGCCTTTTATCATTTCTGTTCAACTTCAACTTCAACTTATTACTGCCTGAAGTACTCTCAATACTGACTATACTAGGCAGGCGCGTACGTGTCGGCAACATTAAAATTATAAAAGACAATAACAGGGAAAACAAGATTTTATTAAAGATCTTAAGTAAACACTTAATTTTGAACATGTATTTAAAATCCATAAAACTTGTTCAGTCCACTGATAAAAGCTGGCACAGTTTGGGTTTCCTTAATCTCGGTCGGTTATTCGTTCCAGAGGACTATAGTCCTTGGGAAGAATGAGTTCATGTGATGTTGTGTTTTTGCAGGAGGAATTTGTTGTTTTCTTGTGTCTGTAAGGTGATTGTGATCGACATTGACCTGTTTTTTATTTATTGTTATTCATTATTTTTGTATTTTTTTTATTTGACCAGGATGGCTTGGTTTCGACTTTGCTCTAGAGTTGACCATTTTAATTCCTTAATCATGTTTGTTACACTACTTTGTTTATAACGTGTCTTACTGACATAGATTTTCAAAATAAAATCTACGTGTTCTATTAAATTTTATGTGACTTTGAATCTGAACCAAGTTTGCCCTCCTTACGTCAATTTTTTCCTCTTACTTGTATTTACATTCCTTTGACTTAAAAATTTAATTGCGCATGCGTGTGGCGATTTCCTGTGTTTCTAGCAACTCTGTTTGAAAGGTAAACTAAGTTTGTAGCCGCTGCTGGAAAGACCCAGTTCTTACCTTTTCCCCTTATAATGTAATAGACGTCCGTCAGTGCTCGTGTATATTTTAAAGTCTTCTTTCTCCTCACTCTTTCAAACCACTTGCTTACCTCATCAAGCACCTGTTTCCTAGTTTCAATTTTAGTTTTCTTGTAAGTTATTATTAATGTTTATTTTTATACATCACTGAACAGGAAAAGTAGTAGAGAAGTAAAATATTGGTATTGCTTATAATTCTGATATTCTTCAACAACAATTTCATTTGATCATCTACGAAAGGTATTCCCCCATGATAACTGTAAAATTTGATGCCAAAGTTAAATACAAAGTTCTGGCTGTGATAATTATTCAATTATTGGGATAAATATCTATACTTAAAGACCAAACAACAATCGGGGCTCTCACGAGGGGGCGTTATGGACAAAATGGTGACCCAAAACTCCCTAACTTTGCCTTAATGAAACATCAAATCTATATCAACTATGCCGAAAATGTTTCATCTGCCGACGTCAATAACTTGCTCAGCTATGGTTATGGGCGGAGCTTACACTCGGAAACGGCGATCAATACATACTACCTTCAAAGCATTGATCAATCAGAGCGCATTTTACTACTTTCATTGATTTAATCCTGTGTGTTGACACTTGATAAACAAATAACACATTTAGCCATCAACAGGTGTTGAAATTTGGTCAATAATTCGACTGGGGATCTACACTGAGAAGAAAACTTTTGTGTACAACAGGGCTCTACAAATACTAAAAGTCAACCAAATTATGTCTTAACAAATTAATTGAATGCTTAATTTTAAAGGTAAAGGGTTAAACATCAATGCTTTACCAATGTTATTCTAACCTTTGAAACAGTGTATGAAAAGGGCAAAAATACTTTTGTATTTTTGTTTTAATTCTCAGATTTTTTTATAAGAAAAAGTCAAGTAGATTTAAGACAAGCTTAACAATTGAAGGAAACCAATTCCAGCAAATATTTAGTTCATTAAACATGAATCAGCGAGAATGTCGGATAAATTCTGTTTGTCATATATTTCCGCGACCCCATCATATTTTTATATTAATAGAAAACAGTGTCTTGGAGTATCTTTATATGGCAAACTTAACAACATTCAATTAATTGATTAAGATAAGTGGTCATGATTTGATTATAAGTACCTGTTTCTCATTTAAAAAGTTTCCTTTTCTCTAAGACTTGAATATATTTCTGTTGTTGTTACTTTTGAAAGCAACAGTTTTAATGAATCAACATAATTTACATCTTAAAATTCTGGTGAGATCGGAAACACATCCCAGACTTTTCACAATAAAGTTTCTGAATTTTAATGCCACAGATACATTAGTTTTTAACCATACCTGCCATACGTCCCAGATCGTCCGGGATTGTCCCGGAAAGACATCCGATGTCCCGGAAAACATGAAAAACGCGCATACCTTTGATCAGGCCAGTCAAATTTTTGACACGCCGCTAATTCTTTAATTATTCGTTATGATAATATGTTTCGATTCGGTGAATACACCGCGTGTCATTGATAACCAATTAACAAATGACTGCTATCAGCTATCGATTTATTGACTTACGGTGCATTAATTAATATGTAAAATATCTGCCCCTATCAAAGACTGTCGCCGGGGTAATTGGTGTTAATAGAGATGCTACTTACAATTAAATTTAATGCAAACGCGCATAAAACTCATGGTGAATATTGTAATGTTCGATCAAATAGCGCCGATACTTGTAATACGAAGCATAGACGCTGTCATCAAATGCCCGTGATTCAACTTGAATTTGAGTTTATGATGTTAATTAGTTAATGGTACACAGTTATTATTTTATGATTACTGCTACACAATCGAGGACGAGTGACAAAAATTTCTACTCAACTTGCATCACCAGTCCTGGTGACCTAGGAGAAAAACAAACAACGGTACTGTGTGGTTTACTGAATTAAAAAAGGCGCAGTGCTCCCCCTTACTCACGCTTCCAGTTTCGTTTTGACAGCGTATTACATGGAGAATTTACTGTCGGTAAACTGTGACATTATGATATACACATACATCGGTATATTTCTTGCGGTTTTTGCACTCGTTCTGCAGGATGATCGATCAGAAAATTATACTCGTCTTCCTACCTTCTCCACTTGTAAATACGAGCGAACATTTTTTTGAAGTGGTATAGAGGGGTGGGGAATAATCGTCGGGTGGTCGGACCGATTGAGCTTGAAACATTTCTGCAAGCCTGTCAATTACTATGCTCTTGCAACTAAAATAAAAGCTATGAAACTGATGATACTGATGTGTATTTGAAAGACTTGCATGGCTTTTCCCGCCAAAAATGGAATCCCGTCCAATTTTGTGTACTGCCAACGGTAGGGCATTGAAAGTATATGAATAGTTTTATGTCCCGGAAAATCGGCTCAAATCCCGGAAATTCGATATCAAAATCCCAGAAATGGCCAGAAAAATTATGGCAGGTATGTTTTAACAGTAAATTGAATAAAAATCACTCCACATATTTGCTGTCTGTCATTGTCATTCACAAATGGAACTGGCATTGCCAGTACTAACTTCTCCCAAGTGTCTTCTGATGTCTCCCAAATCTTGCCTTAGGGAGAAGTCACTTCTCCCAAAATTTTGACCCTAGCGAGAGCCCTGAACATTTGTCGTGATTTTGACAAGATCGAATCATTCAAGTCACTTACAAGTTGGTTATTTCACTTGAAAAAATGAATGAAACTCAAAATTAAAGGTATAGTCCCATTTACAAGCCATTGGGACATTCATTTTCATTTGCATATTTTTTCAGCATGTATATTCAAGCCTTGTTTTTTCTTTCTTTAATAGACACTGTTTCTTCCCCTCTAAAATAAGTGTTTTTCCCCCCAAAACAGGGCCTTCCCCAGAAAATTTTCCAAGCGCAACTCTTTGGGGGTGGGTGCAGGAGGGGGTAATCCTTACAATGAAATGATGCATTTAAGCATACGTTTAATGGGAGTTACAAAAGGTGTTCAGTATTTACATATTTTTAACTTCTTCCAACATCTTTAATGCATAAATATATATTTCATACATTGATGCATTATAATATTATCAAAGTAATAACTGATAACTAGAAATAACACTGAATGTGATTCATACTTCCACCAATGTTGTTGATAGGATCTGATTTCGATACTGGATAGGTAAAAAAGTAAATAACGGTAATGTAACTGTAATTATTACAGGGCTCAACAAATTTTTCTGAGTATGAGTTTAGGACAACTGACCATGGCAAAATAGAGTTGTCCCAAAACCAGTCAGATGTCCAAGTGACAAGTACAATGTTTTCGGTGAGCATTATAAATGAATGGGTTCTTTTCTATCATCATATTTCTAGATAAAAAAAGAAAATAAAATGCATATATTTTATAATTTAGAAGGAATGAAACCTTTATGGTCTTATGAAAACTTTCAACAAAAATTGAGTTCATCTTTTGAAGGGAATGAATGACAGCAATGTTCAAGAGAAAAGGAAACTTTCACAATGACAAAGGAAAAAAAATTGGCACAAATTATCTGATCTTTTCCATTTGTCTTAATCAATAAATTAAATTTTGTAAGTTTGCCTTGTCTCCAAGACACTTTTTTTCTCAAAATAAAAATGTAAAAATACGACACAGGTGACAAATGGACTATCCGAGATATTTTCAATAGATGGTTGTGATGGAATGTCAGAATTCATTTTAACGCGGTTAATAATCGACAGCATTATACTGTATATTAGACTGGGCTGTGTTTTTGGACAGTTGTCCTACATTATGACAGTCAAAATGAGAGTTGTCCAGGACAAAAAGAAAAAGTTAACATTCCCTTGTCCAAGAACAATTGTCCCTGACGTCGGACTACCGTAAATGCTCGAATATTGTACGCTAGCGTGTATAAAATGCGACCCTGGTCTGACCTCAAGATCTGGGGAAAAAAGCTTGCATTGGAATATGATACATGTACGCACACAAATTTCGTCTGGAAATAGAGTTACCATTGGTCCATGTTTTTCGTTAAGGAAGCGGCCATTGTCAGTGCGCGTAACAATTACAACACTTGAATATTGCTACGGTTGCATTTAACTATTTATTTCGTCAAGGAAAATTACCGCTAGAAACTTTATTTCGGAAATATCGAATAAACATGGCATGATCTCAAAGTGTCAACACCTTCTCAATACCTTTTGGATGTGTTAACAAACATCTCATAAATATGGCGACATCAAACGACACTAATTATTATATTTGTTTAACAATATACAGACGACTCCTTTATTAAATTAATTGGTCGATAATTGTGTGAGTGCGAATATTGACGGTAAGCATTGGTTATATGATTGAATCTCTAGCAGTTATACATTTAGAGAGAAAAAAAAACAACCCTAAAAAAACGGTGTTATAACGGCTTTTACGATACCGTACTTTCAGTACTGATGACATTGGTTTTCTCCCCTTACTAACTTTCTCCAAAAAGAAGGTGCACCAAAAAAGAAAACATGATCATTATTGACTATTGGATGTTATTTTACGGGTTTTCAAGCTGGAAAAAATTGTCTGACGGCCCACCTTCATGTATAATACGCACCCCTTTGTGGATACTGAAAATTCTTGAAAAAAGGTGCGTATTATATTCGAGCGTTTACGGTATATAATTTGTAGAGCCCTGTAATACAAAACAAACTTGACTAAATTACTTGACTAAATTACATCATATTTAGCACCTCCCACAAACCGAAGAACATCCGCCAATTAAATTACATTAAATCAATTAGCCGGCCTCCTTTATCACCGTCGATTTAACGACTGATTTTCAATCAAAAGCAATTAATGTCATGTGATCATAAAACACATTTCTTTTGATTACTTCATCAAATATAGCCCATTATTACCAGTCACATGTTTATTCATACATCCTGTCATAACATGGGATTTATTGATCGAACACAAAATACGACGGCTGCTGTAGTCTGTTTTAAAATTTTGTTGTGTTAAGTCTATATATGTTGTCTTTTATCTTTCACGGGATCAATAACAAGGCTGAAATGGACAGACAAGTAAGTGCCCCTGCTGGCACAGGCAGATATGAGAAGAAACAGCAACATCCAACCTCTAGGATGAGCAGACTTGGAAGGTACAGATATATTTATATTAAAACATCGCTGTAGGTTCAGCTAGTCGTTATGCTTTCTGTAATTTATTGTGTTAAAATGATATTAAGGAAGTTTGTGTTTCAGTTATACTAGCTGACTTGATCAAGCAGCCAAAGGATAGTACATGTATGTACATCATACTTGATTGCTCTGTATACTATGTACAAACATGTTTTTACCCATGAGTTGTATCTTGATGTACTTACTGTCCGTAAATTTCGTAGTGCAATGTCACGTTTTCGCACATCTGCACATGACCTCAATATCAAACGTGGACGTTATAGTGGTGTTGAGAGAAATCTTAGAATATGTAAACTATGTAACTTGGAGGTTGAAGACGAATACCACTTTTTATTAAAGTGTCCTAGGCTCAATGATGTACGGACACAATTCATTCCCCGAAAGTACTATGTAAAACAGTGTGTGCAGTCATTTGCTATCCTTATGAGTAGTAGAAACCATGAACTAATTAAAAATGTAGCTATGTACATTTATTATGCTCAAATGGAAAGACAACATATACTCAATCAAGTTTAACTTACAAAATGTATAAATATTGTAATGATTAATATTATTCTAATACTCTTGTATCACTGATTGATTTTTGTATAATTGTCTTCTTGTCATATGTTGATCTTGGGCCGCTGGCCATATGTCAATAAACTGTTGTCATTGTCATTAATAACTTACATGTTGTTTAGCAAAAGTAATGTTAAAACTGCTATAAATTAAGAGGTGCTCTTTTTCCGTAGGTCTATGAAACACAGTGTAGCTGACTTCTTTGGTCTTGGTGATGAAGATTGCCAGCAGTCATCTAAATGGCAGAACCGTCATATGCGCTACTACAAAGGCAAGGTGAAAGATGGCTACCTCAATAGAACTACAGACTTCGATGAACTTGACTCTTCTATTAGATATATTCATGATCCCCTTAAAGGTGAGATAGTTGTTACTTTATTGCTTCTTTATTGCGTTTGAATCGAGTATAACCTTACCGATTCTTTTTAATTTTTCTTTATAAAAGATTTTTGTTGTTGTTCATTCTTTAAAACAGAAAGCAGTTAGTAGAAAGATTGAAAAACAAGTCATGCGTATCACCAGTTTTGTTTAACAGAATATTAGGATTCTGTGACACGTTTTATATGAAGGATTTGAAAAATCCATGCAAAAAATTTTAAAAAATATAATTTTCAGCACCTGGAGCTCGGTATAGTGCTGGTGCTCAGTTTTCAAGACGTACAACACCACTGTCTAGTACAAGTACATACACACCAAGTACTCGGGGATTTCCTGCCAGACGAACAAGAAAAGACTCAGTTCTCAAAATGACCTTGAAAGGAATGCAGACCATTACTGTAAGTCAGCTCAACTATTATAAGTTCTTTCTGAATAGACAGTATTTTTCATATTGCATGAAAGATACACATATAGTTATGTTGTTTTAACTGTCTGCCCATGTTAAATAAAAACTTGTATGTTTGACTTGCATTTTTGTGAATCTTCAAGGTTTTTTATGTGTGTTTAAATCGATCAAAGTAACTTAGTTTATGTGTTTTTAGAAAGACTAAAGTTTGATTCTGTCAGAATAACTTCATACATTTAGTCTTAGATTTCATGGCAGTTGTGTTTGATTGGAACTTAGTAAGAAGATGTATCATTCTTTCCAGGGAACCAGGAAGAAGTTACGTGGTAAACAACAGAGCGTCAGGAGTTATGCCCCTGCTAGTCTGGCAGGTGATATGGGAGATGCCAGGAGTGACCTTGGAGACAGTTATGCAGTATGTATTAAACAAGCATAACCTGTGTGGCGGCTTGGCCAAGTGGTTAACGTGTCGGACTAGTAGTCAAAGGATTGCTAGCCGCACAGGTTCAAACCCAGTCAGGGCCAAGCTGTTGTTTCCTAGAGGAAGAAACTTTATACTCATTGCTTAGTACTGGTTAGTTCCAGGAACGGATTCAAGAGTGTGTCTATAAGCTAAAAAGCTACTTACACAATCGAACTAAAATAAATTTGGTATAAACTAAGCATAACCTTAACACAGTAAAGTAAACTAGATTAATCTTCATATTTCCTGGACTCCTGGTGTGTCAGGTTTATTTATATTCAGAACAGTTAATATATGTATATTTTAGAATAAGGATTTAACATTGACAAAGGTTTCATCATAAGGTTTATTTCCCTTTATCTAAAAATAGTTGACAGATCATTCAGGCATGTATGTATCCTGATTTTTATATGCCCAAAAGTTCATATTATGTTATGGTCCTGGGTGTCCGTCTGTCAGTCCTTCCATCCTTCCCTTAACAATTTGGTTTCTAGAAGATAACTTGTTTGGCCTACAGTCTTTTAATTCCATATGATGATTGCCCACATTGAGGGCATGACCATTGAGTAAATGAACCCTATTGATTTTGGGGTCAGTAGGTCAAAGGTCAAGGTCACAATGACCTAAGCACTGAAAACTATTTCTGCTGTAAAACTTTATAACCATTTGACATACAGACTTCAAGCTTCATATGATGATTGATTACTCTAAGAAAATGACCCCTTAGGACATACATCTTAGGATCAGAAGGTCAGATGTCAAGGTCACAATGACCTAACCACTGAAAAGCATTTCTGCTGTATAACTTGGCAACTACTTCCTATACAGACTTCAAACTTCTTAGGATGATTGCCATCGTTGATTACATGACCCCTATATTGTTCTGGGTAAGTACATAAAAGGTCAAGGTGACAATCAACTAAACGATAAATATTTCTGCACTTATATAACTTGATAACCATGCATCACAGCATGAACATCAGAACTTCTGAAAGACTGACATTTATACAGATTGTAAAACCTAAAATTCTGATATGAAAAAGATCTATAAATCTCTAGAATTAAAATTATAAAATGTTAAAAATCAAAATATTATAAATCAAAAAATGCAAAATTTCAAGCAAATCATATAGTTCCAAAGCCTAAGGTTTCCTCCCTTACATCACAAATGCATCATCTCCGGGCATAAAATGCCTTGCCCAGCAGTGCTCTTGTTGTGTTTTAATATGGTAAAATTTGAGAGAGCCTAATGAGAATGTGCAAAAACAGAATCATATCTGAAAACAGTGAAAAGCAGGCACTGAAATTTACAGAATTGTTGTATGGCTTAGTTTCAGATCCCAGAGCATGATCAGCTCAGTTTGGTAGATGATGTATTTTACGATGAGCCTACAGCAGGTGTACCTGAGAAACAATTAGCAAAAATACGAGAAGAAACCAGTGCTGACCTAGCTGAATCAGCACCACTAAGGTCAGTATTGATTATTCTAAATGTCATGTTTCTTTCTTAAAAATAATGCCAGTGAAATCACTGGTTTCATTGAAAAATACTCTTTTAATTCATTACAATGGCTGTTGTTTTAAAAATGTTTTACAATGTATGTCTTAGTTTGAAAAGCACTGTGGTTGACATAACTTCCTGAGATTTTTCAGCTATAAAATAAAGACTTCAAATAATCATGAAATAATTTATTTGTGTTTCAGTTGTAAAAATTAAAACATATTTATAAATAAATAGTTTGTTGCCGTTTTAAACTTCCAAAACTTTGATTTTACATTACAGAAGTGCACCCATGGCAGGTTGGAGAAGAGGAGCGCAGCCAAAACCTGCCCCAGGGACACCAGATCCTGGACTTGACATGCCTGACTTTGGCATGCGGAGGATACGACAGGAGATTGTTAATTCTGTGACTGAACGAGACAAGCGGCACTTAGGGATGGGCTTTGTAGGAAGGCTGTTCCAGAGAAATTACCGTCCAGATAGGATGAATTCCTATGTGAAGAAACAAATAGATGAAATAGATGACCATAGGTGTGTGATATGAATGAAGTTTTTTTTTTTTCCTTTTGTAGGTTTTGTAGACCATCTTGGTTATATAATAAAGTAGGACAACTTTGGCTGAGTATGGTACATTGCATAAACTATGTGGAAAGGTTTATGTAAACTGTGCAAAGACATTTTATGATCACAGACTCTTTTTACAAAAGTTTTAGGTAGAATTGTATATTGCAAAACTCACTGTCCACCCTTGTGTTTCATTTGAAATGTATAAACATATTTCGTTGCTAAAACAAAAAGTATAGAATATCTTAATTTGTGTTACATTGTTATGTGACATCGTCAGAAACCCACGTTTGATCCATTCTGTGTCACTCTATTCATGGACCGTGGGACAATTGGTTGGTAAAATTTCGTACTCATGAATAATTCATTAACTACTTTCATTGGTTTCCAAAAGATTTCCACTGCACCATCTCAACCAATGAAATTACTCGTTACAATTTGCCTTTCACGGCCACAATTAGAAGTATCTACATGTATTTGTAATGCGGAATCTCATTGGATGAAGAGTGACTTCCCTTTGCTTATTAATATTCATGAAAACAAATAATCTGAAGTCAATTGTCCCATGGTACATAATGTAGTTGTGCGGTATATGTATCGGCGGTATATAGTGTTTGGCAGTAAGTTCAAATGATACCAATTTTGTATTTACCTTTTTTTTCAGACCATTTTTCACATACTGGGTGACATTTGTACAGGTGGTTGTGTTTATAGTATCCATAGCAGTCTATGGTATTGCTCCAATAGGCTCATCTGAAACAGAATACTCAGAAGCTGTAAGTAAATTGAAATACTGTATAATTTTGCTGCATGTGTTTACTATTATTGTCTTTTGATCTGTGCTTAAGAGAACTACACTGTAACTGGAATATACTTGTAGCACTCGAGTATTTAATACACTAAGATGAGTGAGGTCTTACCCTTCTCCTGCTGGTGGCAATTGTGATTGCCTTTGCAACTAGTGCAGACCAAGATCAGCCTGCACATCCATGCAGTCTGATCATGGTCTGCTGTATTCGCTTTTCAGTGGGTAAAATTTTGATAAGCACCCCTGTAAACAGTTAATGGATCTGTCCCAGTTGAAAGATGGACAAGTCCATTTAAGAAATTTATCAGGCTAAGGGCGAAACATCAGAAAAATGAGAAGTAGATGCCCACATATATTAATTTGTAAAGCACACAGTAATGAGATGTCCACCTAAAATAGACAACTGCATCTTAATATAAAACAGACAGTATAACCAGGCTCCATTTCTTGGCTGAAATCTTCAGGCATCATAATATACTGAATAAAGTTAAATGAACACAGAATCAGTGTCCTTAAGAATAATAATACTGGATGACACTGTTCAGTAAGGACAAACCTTTGCAAGGACGGTAGATATTTTTTGATGTCATTTCAGATCTTAAAGCCTAATTTGGCCTATGAGCTGACAAGATATGTGGAACCTGACAACTTGTGGATAGGACCAAGGCAGGTAAGGAATATTTGAGTTATTTTCCCCTAAAGCAGGTGCTGCTGATATAAACTTGATATGCTTTTTTGATATACAGGAACATAAGTCAGGGAAGGTTATGTATTCTTGCTTTTATGAGTTGTGCAAAGCAATATTTTTCCTCATCCTATTTTAGTATAAGATCACAACTTTCTCAGTGGACTAAGTGTAAAGACAAGGAATTGTGTAACTTTGAAAGTTGGAGTGAATAATGTTCTAACAAATAAAATGTGTGCATTATCAAAAGGCTGACTTGATACACCTTGGTGCAAAGTATTCCCCGTGTATGAGAAGGGATCAGGGTATAGAGAAAGGCTTGATCAAAGATCTTGATGAGGAAAGAAACTCAGCATGTTGTGTACGTGATGATGGCTCAGGGTGTGTACAGATGGCAGAGCGTAGATGTGCCGTAAGTTGTTACCCTAGATATGATTGAAGATGAATTCTTTAAGTTTGTAGAAGACAAGAAATTCCTTTATGCTTTTCTGTTTCATGTATGGACAAAATTAATTCAAGTTGTAAGAGACATAGGTTTGAACAATTTTATGTCGTGTACACTTGATTGAATTATTTTACTTTCATGAAGAAATAGATTAATGGATTCTGTACCTGAGTGCATTACCTAAAATTGTTACCTTAGATGTGGCATGAATGCCTTACCCCTTGTATGGAAGAATAAAATAATCATGAATGACTTGTTATGAAATAGGAAGTTCTGAATAAGATTATATTTTTAAGAATAGATTTGAAGGCAAAGTAAATCTGTTTGTTTTACTGCTAATACCTTGATTGGATGTATTACAAACTATGTGGAAATGCTTTATCTATTTCAGAAAACTTTGAACACTTGGTATAAGTGGAACTCTACAAACAAAGGTCATGGTACCTGGACATCAGGGTCTGTGTGTGGACAAGATCCAAAGTAAGTACAGGGATACAAGGCGTAATTTCTGTAGTCAAATATATTACTTTCCGTTGGCTCAAGATAAAGAATATTGAGAAAAAAAATCCAGAAAATTAATATTGGCAATACTTTTATCAGCTTGTTTAAATTTGTTTTTGTGTTATAGCATGAAAATAAAAACCTGCTAGAAATAACAGTGAAGAAAGGATCAGAGATATTTACCACCTTAAAGCTATTCTACTGGCATTTGAAGATAAGAAGTATTAATCCTGTTGTAAGCGATAATGTTAATTCATTGCAAAGCTCTTTTTGTCAATAAACTGGATCAAACTGAAAATAGTTTACTTGAAAGTTGTACTTTGGTTGTTTTTGTTTTCAGATATTGTAGAGACCCTGTATCTGTAGTACCATTTCTATGGGAGGATGACATTACAAAATGGCCTGTGAGTGGATTTGATTTTTTTATCCCCCTGCCAAAGGGGATATTAGAAATGGTCTCCATCCGTGTGTGGGTCTGTCCCCACTACCGAAAATAAATAGGGGGCCATCTAACTGTAAACATAACAAAAGAGAACAATACAGTTCATTCCATAACAATAGATTAAGGGGCCAATGGCCCTCTATTAAACAAAAGAAAATAACAAAAGAAAAGGCCCCCTATCCAGTTTTGTCCTGAGCATAACTCCAAAAGTACTTGAGCAATTTTCTTCAAACTTCATACACTGACAGAGCACACTGAAAGGAAGTGCAGTGTGTAAGAACAATAACTCTACCTTGCCTACTTTAAGCGTAATTCCCATTTATCAGATTTACTTGAAAAACTTTGTCCGAAGCATAAATCCAAAAGTACTTGAGCAATTTTCTTCAAACTACATACACTGACAGAGCACTTTGGGAGGAAGTGCAGTATGCAAGAACAATAACGCTACCTTGCCTACTTTTAGAGTTATTCCCCTTTATCAGATTTACTTGAAAAACTTTGTCCGAAGCATAACTCCAAAAGTACTTGAGGGATTTACTTCAAACTTAATACACTGACATAGTATATTGGGAGAAAGTGCATTACACAAGAACAGTACCTCTACCTTGCCTACTTTTAGAGTTATTCTCCTTTATCAGATTTACTTGAAAAAAAAATTCCAGAGCATAACTACAAAAGTACTTGAAGGATTTACTTCAAACTTAATAAACTGACAGAGCACATTGGTAGGAAGTGCAGTGTCAAGAACAATAACTCTACCTTGCGTATTTTTTGAGGGATATGTTTTTAAACTGCATACACGCATTATTACATTTAGTTTTTGAAAGTACAACCTTCAGGTAACTTCTTCCAGGCAGGGGGATTAACCATGTTTAACATGGCTCTTGTTGTATATATTTCTGGACTATGTCTATCATAAGAGAAATGACTGATTTTGACATACAGAAATGATCTACAGTTAAGTAAATCTTTACTGACCTCTTGCTTGTCAGTATGAAGCTGTTTTTGAACCACAAGTCTGAGAAGAAACTACTTTTCTTTAGAAAATTTAATTTGAAAAGATGTATTTTGATCTTGTCATTTCCTACAGATTTCAAGTACTAAGATAGATTAACATCTTATATCATTGCCATTTTGTTAAAACTTTGTTAGAAGGGTATACTTATTTATTTCAGTTGTGTACAGAGACCAAGCGACCTGATGAATCGGAGCAGGGTGACAGACACATGTCATGTAAGATATCTGGTCGACCTTGTTGCCATGGGATACAGGGAGAATGTATGATAACAACAAGAGAGCACTGTGAATTTGTTCGAGGATATTTCCATGAAGATGCCTTCCTTTGTTCTCAGGTAACAATAGAATGCCTGTACAGGTTATTTCATGCTACCTGTTGTTAGATGTCTTATAATATTCATTCTCACAGCTAATTGCTTAGTGAGAAAGTGTCACTAATAGCACCTTGCTACTGAGATGTGAATATACATGTATAAGAATAATTCAGAACTGTGTACATGAAAACTGTGTGTGTGCTATTTCAGGTAGCCTGTATGAAGCAGATCTGTGGTATGATACCTTTTGCTCAAGACAAATATCCCGACCAGTTCTACAGACTATGGACTTCTCTGTTCCTACATGGAGGGTAGGACAAGCTTCAGTATTTATTAAGTCTTCACAACAGATTAATTGAAATTCATTTTTTGGAAAACATTTTTGTTTAGAAACAGTAAATGTATAACTAGGAACTTAAGTACTAAAATGTGCATGACCAGTTTAGGGAAAATATATGTATGACTTCCTTTATTTAACAGTGTTGTCATTAGTTACACACAAAAATTAAAGTGTATGCTCTAATTGCCAGAAGACGTCTTTGTGCCAGTATTAATTTTGAAATCAGTAGTACTTAATAAATTGTATTTCATTACAGTCATATGAACTTATCCTTGGGATTTTTTTTTTTTTTTTTTTTTTTTTTTTTTTTTATGCCCCCACAAAGTGGGAGCATATAGCATTGCATTTGTCCGTCAGTCCGTACGACCATACGATAATACGACCGTACGTCTGTACGTACGCCCCGAAATTTTGTGAACGCATCTCCTCTTAAACCGGGTCGCAGATTTTGCTTAAACTTTCAGGGATGAACAACCTTAATGTATAGATGATAGTAAAGGAAGGAATTTTTGCTTCGACCAAATTTAACGGAATTATGGCCCTTTGTTGATTGTATGTCTGTACGTACGTCCCGAAATTTTGTGAACGCAACTTCTCTTAAACCAGATGGCAGATTTTGCTTAAACTTTCAGGGATGAACAACCTTAATGTGTAGATGATAGTGAAGGAAGGAATTTTTGCTTCGACCAAATTTAACGGAATTAAGGTCCTTTGTTGATTTTTTCACTATATACCATATAGCCAAATAAATTTGTGAACGCAACTCCTCATAAACCGGATTGCAGATTTTGCTTAAACTTTCAGGAATGAACAACCTTAATGTGTAGATGATAGTTAAGGAAGGAATTTTTGCTGCGGCTAAATTTAACGGAATTATGGCCCTTTGTTGATTTTTTCACTATATACCATAAAGTGAAATAAATTTGTGAACGCAACTTCTCATAAACCGGATGGCAGATTTTGCTTAAACTTTCAGGGATGAAGAACCTTAATGTGTAGATGATAGTAAAGGAAGGAATTTTTGCTTCGACCAAATTTAACAGAATTATGGCCCTTTGTTGATTTTTTCACTATATACCATGTAGCCAATTGTACTTGCGGCGTGGCTATCGGGTTAAAGTTTTAGGGCAACTTCTCATTTTCACTATTTCTTCCCTTTCTACTGCAGATATTTGGTTCAAACTTGGCCGTAGACTGTGTCATTCCATCAAGGCCCATAACTCTGTTAAGCATTTTTATTAGTTATTCCCCTTTTAAGACATTGAAAAATCTTTAATTTCAGGCTTTTATTATACCTTCAAGCACTAAGAATAGTCAAGCGTGATGTCCATCCGACAGCCCTTGTTTCAGTATAAAATATCTAATTTTGAAATAAAAGGACAGCATTAATAATATACAAAACACCTCAATTCATTTGCAACTACAGAAAAAAATTGTTCCCCACCTAAATCTTACATACAGAATATACATGCTCTTGTTTATGAGCACTTATGCATAGTGGGGGCATCTGTGTCCTATGGACACAGTTCTTGTTTTTTTATGAATATGAGGAAGTTATTGCTTTTCAATTCACATGCTATTTTTCTGCATGTACTTTTCTAGGCATCTGTTGGGTTTTATTAAGTTGTATCTTTTTGAATGCATGTAAAATTTTGAATAAATATCTTATCAAATGCATATGAAATTTTTTGTTTGAAATTTGGAAATGATGTTTGTTTACAGATTGTTCCATTTAGTTATTACCCTTGGATTCCAAATTCTGATCATGCGTGACACTGAGAAACTGACAGGGAGTATAAGAATGGCCATCATATATATTGGTGCTGGTATAGCAGGAAACTTGGCGAGCTGTATTTTTGTACCATACCATGTTGAGGTAAGTTAATCTCAATTATACCTGGTGTTTCATGGAAGTCACAAAAAGTTTCCCTGTTATTTCTTTTGTCTATATGGCCAAGAGTTTGGTTTTATAATTTTCAGATTTATCTCTCTTTGAGTAAAGATGGTGTATTTTCAGTTTGTATATAAAACTAAAAACAAAATGTTTTTCCCTTGACGAAAAAGATAAAGTATATTATATGGAAACAATTTTTCTTTAATGTAAATCATTTGTAATAGGGAATTTTAAGAAGTTGTTGAAAGAGTAGTGTTATTAGACTGCCAGAAGATTTGTGGATGATTAGCTGTAGCTAAAGCCAGACTTGAAAGAATAGGGAATACCCATGAAAGGAATATCTTAATGTTTATATCACTTGATACAGTACTGACAGCTCTCATTATCCAAATGCAAATTTGTTTTTAAAGTATTCTTTTTCAGGAAAATAGTATTATTCTCTTTATTCTCTTTTGTTTTCATTCATGGAAATAGATCATGTTGTACTTAGATAACATATTAGAAAGATTGAGTTTAAAAACAATATTTCATTTTCACTACTTCTCATTTCAACATTACTACAACAGCAAAATATCATTCTTATACATGTCATTTATTCTATAATATCTTCGGAAAAAAAACAGCAAAAAAACAAATAAAGTAACCAACCATAATTTTTTTCTAGGTTGGTCCAGCAGGATCACAGTTTGGTATCTTAGCTTGTCTGTTGGTTGAAGTCCTACAGTCTTGGCAGATGTTGGAACGTCCTGGTATAGCGCTGCTCAAGGTTGCTGTACCTATTGTTGTCCTGTTTATGCTTGGCCTGTTACCTTGGATCGACAACTGGGCACATCTTAGTGGATTTTTGTTCGGTTTCCTGCTAGCTTTTGCGTTATTGCCTTATGTCTCATTTGGGACATATGACAGACGGCGTAAACTGATAGGAATTATTTTGTCACTGGGTGGAGCGATATTCCTTTTTGTACTACTTGTGATATTATTCTACGTTCTTCCTTTGTATGATTGCCCCGGGTGTCAATATTTTAACTGTATACCATTCACACCAGACTTCTGTAAAAACATGGAGATTGATATTAACAGAAATTCCACTTACAATAATGTGTAATGTGTTGTTTGTAATGTTACTAATGTTACTTTAACATTGTTATTATCCCCATCTTCATCCACCTGGATATGGAAAGGATTTTGCAGTGTGCTACATTAATTTTTTTTTCAACTGAAAAATTGTTGTTTTGACTGTTGTTTGATATTAATAACAGCCGGTGTTAAATTGACTTAAGTGAATAACAATGCTCGGGTATTTTTTTTCCTTTACTAATATTTTTCATAGTGAAAAGTGTTTCAGCTTATAGAAGACATGTGAAATGAGAAAAACTTTTTTGAAAACAATTCTTTGGGAATGAGGGTGTGCATTTTTTTGTTGTGAATGATCTTAGAATTCAGTTTAAATTGTACATATTGTAGAATTTATACCTATTCTTTCATTTAGTATGACAGTTTTTCAGATGATTTTTTTTTTTATATCAAAACTCAACTAATACTAGGATTGTTGTCCCCCTACATGTATATTATAGGTATGCTTAACCATTAGACTAAATTAGTATGTTAAACCACTAGAATAATATACATGTGAGTATTACTTCCCTTGTATTTTCTATTAATAGAAAAGTTTGCTTTAACTTCTTGTTTTAAGGAGTGTTACTGATTAAGTCTTTGTTACCTAATTGGTGTAATTGAACAAAAAAAGTTGCAAATTATTTGGATCACAAAACCTTACCTTGACATGATTTTAACAGTATAGGTATTATTACATTGTAAGACCCAGAAGCTTTCAATTCCCTAATTTACTGGAAACTGCTCTCATTTATTCGGGAAATACTAAATATTTGTTTAGTTACTAGTCAGATTCTACATCTTATGTCATAGGAAGTTGGTGTCTCCTCATGCTTTCACACGTATCCAGTATCTGATTCAAAGAAATTCAAGATAAATTATTGCCAGACAATTTACTAATAAAATATAATATTCGTGGCCTCATTAAAAATGACTACTTAAACATGATTATAATAGTAACAAACCTGAAGAAACAAAGAACAATTTTGAAATGTCATTTTCTTAATCTATTAAATGCATGGTTAAGAAATTCAAAGGGATATTTATTCATTTACAAAATAAAGTAATAAAGATGGTGGTCTAACTTTTTTGTTATCATTATAATCAACAAAACATCATCTTCATCATCTGTACCATGTGATCAGCATCATACTTTCGAAATTAAGAAGCCTTGTTGAATAGATATGTGGTTTTTACTAAGTAACATCTCGGTTCTATTCATGTACGTGTATATAAAAAAATAGTAACTCTACGCAGGTATATTTTGTGTGACCTTTCTGCTCTGAACAGGCCACAGCTGTACTGTGCTCCTGTCAACATATAACTTACAAATTAACCTTGCTAACAAATTTGATATGTCATGCACTGAGAGTTAAGAGAATGGCTACTGGATTTGTTACAAAACAATATTAGGAGAATATTGTTAGGGCCATTCAAGTAAAATGTATATCCCACCCCAGTAAGGCAAAATAAAGAAAATCTCTTGAAGTGGTCTTTTTATAAAGTAAGGGTCTTATTTTGTCAAATGAACTACATAAGAGGGTTGATTAGTTTTGAAAATGTCTTCCTGTGGTGAGATATATGTTTTACTTGAATGACCTAAAGCGTATTTTGTGTTTTGTTTTCCAGATTAGTTAACTTTTTATGTTGATTTTAAATAGATTATCATAGGAATTCTATATAAGCTAAAACATGTGAATGTACAACTTGTGTATGACTGATAGTTTAGTATAAAGACTTGTGTTTTAAGTTTCTTTGGATCAAAAGTGTATTTTATAGAACTATTAATCTCTATACAGATTGTGTGCAATGAAAAAAAACATAGAAAATGAATCAAAATTTCATGAAACAAAAGTAGACAATTAACAGGCTAATTAGCATAAATGCATATTCGGATACTTTAATATTTAGATAGATAAATGAGAGTAGTTTGGATCTGTTTGCAAGAAATTCAACAGTACAAGTTTGACTACATACATGTATGCTAGCTGGCACAAATGAATGAAACTAATTGCCCATCTTTAAACTGGGCATTAAACATTTGGTGTAACATATCTGTAAGAAAATTTATATATTTCTTTCCATATATAAAATCAGTTCTAATAAATGTTACATTTTCAGTCATTTTATTCGGATGTAAATGCTTCATGTACAAAAAAGGCAACACTGATGCAATAATGCTGTAAAAATACTCTTTTTCATTTTTAAAAATTTATTTTGTGCATTAAAGATACTTGTAAACATATAAATTAATAAGATCTATATATGAAAATACATATTAAAGATTAAATTTTATAAACATATAAATTAATAAGAATTATATATAAAAAAATATATATTACTGAATTTATGTGCATAGTTTATTTAATGTTTTGAGTAAATTGAATAAAAATAACAAAATTAGAAATATTTTAAAATTATTTGTATGTATAAGTTGACATATAAGATTTATAACATGTCATTTTAGTAATAAGAAGTGAAAATACTTCATAGTCGATTTTTTTGAGAAGCTGCTTGTTATTTCAAGATAGTTGTTGTGACTTATTAATTATTGCTATTATTTTAGGAAATGTTTTGTATCTAATATTTAGAAAACGTAGCTTTGTATAGGAAGAACAAATATGTGAGAACAGAATATGTCATTTTAGCTTAGTATATTTTAAACATTGTTCTTTTCTGTAAATGGTAACTGGAGACTTGATCACTCTGTTACGACCAAGGGTTTGAATTCTGTGCAGTAAATGGGGTCGTGTTGTTGTTGTGAGAGAAATTAGGTATTTGGTTATGGTTATGTAACTACATGTATTTACCAAAAACTGCTTCATGTCAAAATTTTTAATTGGTTAGCTTGCCCATAATTGTCTCAGTTTAGCTTGATGTTTAGACTGAAATGGCATTTGTTACCAAAGGGTCTGGATGTAAAATGATTTAGTAAAACACCCAGGGTAAACAAGCCGAATCCCACTGTTTGTTAGTAGTTCTGTTTCTGATAAGTTGAATCCTTTACTCATTGACTTCCTACGAACTTATATATATGTATTTTTAGATTTGTAAATAGTTCTTTTTTTCATATACATGTATTTATTTTTCCTTTTGATCTGTTATATATTTATCAATCTGTGATAGTCAACATTTTATAGTGTATTATTGTAAAGTGTCCTTTTTATATACAAAAGTAATGTCCAAATTTGTAGAATATATTTCATATTATGCAGTCATATTTTTTATTTGATTGATTTTACATGTTTGCCAATTATTTTTATTTACAAAATTTTGCACTTTGCCTGTCCTTGCGCAGAACTTCTGAGGTAAAAGTAATGTAAAAGAATGCAGTGTTTGAGATTGCGGGACTTTGTACAAAGGAGTTAAATGCGAGAGGTTTTAGAGATCCATTTATTTATATACATTTGTATATACATTAAGTTCATGCAGCATAAAGGTACGTGTATTTATCCATGTTCTTTTAGGAGATGATGAAAACAAGTACATGTAGATTATGTAAATTTGTAAACAATTTTGAACACAGTTACTTGATATGGGTAGGAGCATTAAACACTGTATTTACATTAAAAGTATAACAATAATATATTATAATATTGATCTAAATTGTGTCAACCTCATGAATTATACTTTGTTCCTTTATTTGACACAAATTACCCTCACAATCTAGATTTGAGGGGAAAAAAATAACCCAAAACAATGTATTGTTAGAAGATCTGTAGATTTCTTGAAGGGACTACATGATTTACATGTGAGTGAACAGAACAGTGATTCTCTTTAGAAAGGACCCTGTATTAAAGCTTAATCGAAGCTTTACAAAATGGTGGTTTGGGATTGAGAATGTTATTTGTGAAAGTATGCAGTGTGTGTAATGATTCCTGAACAGTTTGACATACAGTTAATGTCAGTTTGCTGATACATGTATATTTCTGTAGATAACTGACAGAATAGATTTATCTAGACATTATTTTCTGCCTGTTATTGCTCAATTTTGAAGTAGAATATGTTGTTTGTTTGTGTTATATGTTTTTTGTTTCTCTGTTTATTTCTTACAATTTATCAGTGAAGAAACTTAGTTAACCAGTATACACCAACATTATGTTAAGATATTACGCAATTGTGAAAACCTGGCCTTATAAGATGAAATTGATACACGAATTTTACATCATTTTTTTTAGTGAATTGTAAAGTCAAGACAGTCCAGTTGTTAAGTAGACCTGTGCTCAACTGGTACCTTTAATATAAGGGTTCAGCACTTCACTGAAATTGACTGTTTCATGCTGAGGATAGGGTCTTGTCAATACCACTTTTCTTGCTGAACACACAGATAAAGTGTGTTGAATCAAACACAAGCAAATCAAACAGACCACCATCTACATATTATACAGACCAAAAAATCCTTGTTTTTCAAAGATTACATACAATTCAAATGTTTTTTTCAAAAATAACATTGGTTTTAAATGTCTAAGTAACTTTTGATAGCCGTGACTATTTCATTCTTTAATTCTTTTAATTAACCTACTACATTTAGAAGCGTTGTATCACTTGTAATTATGAAATCTGATGAATCTTAATTCTTATGTAGTGTGTACATCATGTCATTAGAGAAAATTGATTTTGCAATCTTCTGTGCATTTACCACTGTTGTGTAATTTATGTTGAGCATAATTGTTAATGTATATTTCTTGTCACTAAAGAGAATTTAATTTTTAAATTGACATAAAGTCTCAAAGCTTAAAGAAAAAGTACACCTCAAAGTACTGTCTTCCTTGTTTTTACATTATCTTTCTTTTAGGAATGTTAATATTGTTATTTGGAATAAGAAATGATATAGTATTCGTCTAAGTGGCAAGAAATGTTTCTCAGTTCTCTGTAGATAAACTCCAGTCATAAACATCATTTTATAATTATGATGTGTCATATAGGTTACCATGCATGTGTAAACTAGTTTATAACGTGAATGAATAGAGCTTTTAAAAAATGAACATCTTTGAAAACAAAAACACTGGTTTAATTAAAGGTTTTTGAAGGAGTTAATAATTCATTTAAAAGACTATGCTGTGTTGTGAATGGGAGAAATTTTCACTTACATGTACATTTAGATCAGATTCTTGATTAGAATTCCAAAGTGTTAGAGGTACAAGTTACTGCTTCAGTTTTTCCGATGAGTTATTCAACTGTTTACATTTACAGCAATTTTACAAGAACAACACTGACTGAAGTTTAACAGTATTTCATTTTATTGTAATTTTCTACATTACTAGAGAGAAAAAAAACAGTAAAATAATAGAAGAGGAAATTTGTGTGTGTTTGTTTTTTTTAATCAGAGTAATGAGGTCGGACAAACTAAATTAAGACAAATAAAGATAAAGTGCTCCAAGTTTCTCTGGCCTAATTAAGCACCAAAACTTTATCTTAATTGCATGCAGTGCAACTGGAATGTAGTTGATTACATTGGTAATCAAGTTAAGGAAATGAACTGCCGCTGTGTTCAAAATTTCAGAGTATTTTCTCTAATATTTAATGAAGAGAAATTAACTTTCTGCACTGTTAGATTACAAAAAAAGGATTGTTGCAGTAGTACGCTGAGATCTCTGTTTAATACCTTCTTATTAATAAAGGAATGAATCTTAGCAAGATAAGAGCAAGGTTTCTTGCTCAAAGGTCAAGGTCACATTGAGATGATGAAGGTTTAAATTAAGTGCAGTTTAACTGGTCTTGTGGGATTTCAGAACAATTTGATGAAATGTCTACCATGACTATGAGTGATCATTGTTACAATGTAAGAACCAGTTCCATTGCTCAAAGTTCAAGGTCACTCTGAGATGTTAAAAGTAAAACATAAGTGCAGTTCAGCTTGTCCTAGTGCAGTATTCATGAAGCGTCTTACTTTTGCTTAGTTGAGTTTGACTGGAGTCAAAAATTTTCAAATCAGTTTGCAGCTTTATTGCTTATAAACGTGAAACTTTCAAAAATGTTATAATGTCAAGAATGAGAAATGAAATGTTTAAACTCTTTCTTGTTTTATTGCATTAGGATAGGTAACTAAAATTGTAATTTAAGAAAATGACTTAAGTTTTAATTAAGCTGCTTTATGAATACGATGCTAGTTTTTAACTCTGTCATACGTAGAGTGATTTCGAACTTGGTACAAACTAGTACCTTAGCACGACATACTGTAGCTAATAAGAACCGGATCGGATGCTCGAAGATAAAATAACTCAGAGAGATCAAAGGTAAAAAATTAAGGCAGTTAAGCTTGCCCGTTTCAAGATGGTCATGGTCACCACTTAGAGGTCAAAGGTAACCAATAAGTGCTATATAGCTTAATGTGATTTTGGGATGCGTGTTAACAAACGTTTGCTTGAAAGAGATGTTTTTTTCCGTGTAAGAAACATGTCAATTGCTCCAATTTCATACTGAGATGTCGTCAGAGGTTAAAAAAAATCGATGTAATTTATCTCTTCATAAAGATAAGCATACAAGCACATAGTAAACTTGAGAAATTTCAAAGGAGATGACCTAGTTAACTTAATGTTTATGAACTTGAGCAGAATGTTTGTTCTGGTGACTTCTCAGATGAATCCACTACTTGTCACATTGACTAAACAAGGATACCAAATCAGATCAGTGGACACTTTGTGTGGACTCTAGGGGCCATTCTTTAGACATAGATTTCCACAAACCTTGACCAGAATGATTTTCTTGACTAACTTCTGGTCAGAACTTAAACAGGTTTACATTTGGGTAAAAACTATGTCACAAACTGACATCGGAGGAAAACCTTTGAACAGACTAGTGGCCATATTTTTCATCCAACCCTGTTTAAATTTTGCCAGCGTGATTAACTTGATGATCTCTATGTCTGTTTTGAAATAAGTATACCCTACCATCAGCTCTGATCAAAGGCACAGTTAGTGACAATTCTTGGGGGTTTGGTTTGACCCAGTTATTTCTAAGCTTTGTTTATGATTGTGACAATTTCACTCCAAATATTGAGGCCAAGTTCGGTGGAAAATAAACTAGGTCGTCTAACTAAAGTATTCTTCTCTCTGCTTTACAGATTTTATTTGCCTATTCAAATTCGTAAGGTGAGCAATGTAGAGCCTTCATGACCTTGTGGTTTTACGTTGTATTTGACTCTTTAATGATTTTCTTTCTCCCTTTATCATATTGCCGCTGTTCAAGTCAAAGAAACAACCGTACAAGGGATTTTTATTTTGCATTTATCGTCAAGTCCAGAAATATTAAGAGATTATTACATACTTTTGGATTGCTGACATGGCCAAGCCATTGATTGGCTTGCTAAAATCACTTGTTTATTTTTTCTTCAATGACCTTACAGTTTCGTTGAGTTGATGCTGTATAATTGTAAGCAAACAGTCCCTATCAATTTCTGTGCTTTGTTGGCTTTTTATTGAACAGGAAATGTCGCACAAAATGTAACTGGTTTTTTTAGGTACAATCTGAAAACTCAAACATATTTCTCATAATACCTCAAATTATACATTACTGTCAAAATTGTAAAACGAAATGATGAAAGAGTTCTGTGTAAATATCTTGACATCACAAAATGGCATAAACATTTAGTTTTAAATGCTTTCAAGTTGATGCCCACGATGAAAAAATAATACTAGATAAATCAACAGACTGTCTGACACCAGAAACTACAGGACCCAGTTATTATGACGCTAACGATTATTCCACATTGTCACACAGGACTAGCAGATCTATCAATAACAAACCTAATAAAATACTTATTTGTTGTCTTATATTCTTCAAGTACTCAGTTTGGGCTAAACTGGGAAAGGTAGAATACATCAAGAAGTACGCACTTTCTTCAGCTCTATTAGTCGGCTATCTTGCAGACTGGGTTTTTGTTGTTGATGTTGAAATCAAAATGGCATTAGTTAACATGACTACAATTTTACTGAGATGAGATTAGTAGCTAAGAAATACCAGAAATTCAAGGAAGGTGTATTTTTACCCCCGTTCCTATTTTCTATTTAGAACAAGTTAAAAGTAGTTCCGCTGTGTAGTGTTTGTCTCCTTTTTCCGTGTGGTAATTCGTGGTCTGTTGTTAACAATTGTAATCTGAATTGTTTATAACTCAACATAAGTACAATAAGGGAATGTGTGCAGAATTTTATTTGCGATGGCGGAGTGTACAAGACTTTTCATGAATGCAGTTTTATATCCTTTGACGGGTGAAGACATAATGAAAATGTCGAAAAATAATATGCGTTAAGCAGTTTTACCTTCGTCCATACATATTTAACAGAATGCAATGAATGCCTGATGAACGAAAACAAAGCCTCTTGTTTTTATTTCCGTCCATCATATCTGATAACGCATATGTCATTGATGGCAAAGAAGCCTCCTACTTAGATATGATGTTTTCCCTTCACAAACGATGGTTAAAAGATCAAATAAATAACGAAATCGAAATTTGAAAATGATTAATCTTTAATAAACAGCCTATTCCGCAAGGCTTTGTGCAGAAAGCCCTTGTGATAGTCGCATTTCAATCACTTAATAGAGCCTGATAATGCTTTGCTAGATTAGCTTCTTTTGCTGCTCCGAATTTGTGATGTTTTGCTGACTGCAAACAGCTTGACTCGAAGCTTGTGGTTCTGGGGGAAAAGCCTTGCCATTTGTCCGACTTGGTACAAAAAAATAGGGAATGTGGTATTTTTTTTTACATGGATGGACAAGGCAACGTCCGAATTACATCGGACTTCTTTAATTGGTCATGACTACAAAAAAATGTTGTAGCTCCTGCCCGACAAGCTATGCTTTATCATAAACAATGATACACATGACGATGTTGTATACCTTTGGAGGGAATTAAGTCACAGTCATAGTATGGTCACAAAAGGTCAAATAAGCAAAACTGAGATCTTTGAGGTCCTCAAATATATTTACAGTCACATCTGCGACTGAAGGCGCTTGTTTGAAGTAATCGATGGAGTGCAACCATGACGTCCTGTTCTTGCGTGTCTATGACTGTGTCCTGAAGTATTTGATGGAGTGCAACCATGACGTCCTGTTCTTGCGTGTCTATGACTGTGTTCTGATGTATTTGATGGAGTGCAACCATGACGTCCTGTTCTTGCGTGTCTATGACTGTGTCCTGAAGTATTTGATGGAGTGCAACCATGACGTCCTGTTCTTGCGTGTCTATGACTGTGTCCTGAAGTATTTGATGGAGTGCAACCATGACGTCCTGTTCTTGTGTGTCTATGACTGTGTCCTGAAGTATTTGATGGAGTGCAACCATGACGTCCTGTTCTTGTGTGTCTATGATTGTGTCCTGAAGTATTTGATGGAGTGCAACCATGACGTCCTGTTCTTGTGTGTCTATGACTGTGTCCTGAATTATTTGATGGAGTGAAACCATGACGTCCTGTTCTAGTGTGTCTATGACTGTGTCCTGAAGTATTTGATGGAGTGCAACCATGACGTCCTATTCTTGTGTGTCTATGACTGTGTCCTGAAGTATTTGATGGAGTGCAACCATGACGTCCTGTTCTTGTGTGTCTATGACTGTGTCCTGAAGTATTTGATGGAGTGCAACCATGACGTCCTGTTTTTGTGTGTCTATGACTGTGTCCTGAAGTATTTGATAGAGTTCAACCATTACGTCCTGTTCTTGGGTGTCTATGACTGTGTCCCGAAGTATTTGATGGAGTGCAACCATGACGTCCTGTTTTTGTGTGTCTGTGATTGTGTCCTGAAGTATTTGATGGAGTGCAAACCATGACTTCCTGTTCTTGTGTGTCTATGACTGTGTCCTGAAGTATTTGATGAAGTGCAACCATGACGTCCTGTTCTAGTGTGTCTATGACTGTGTCCTGAAGTATTTAATGGAGTGCAACCATGACGTCCTGTTCTTGTGTGTCTATGATTGTGTTCTGAAGTATTTGATGGAGTGCAAACCATGACGTCCTGTTCTTGTGTGTCTATGATTGTGTCCTGAAGTATTTGATGGAGTGCAACCATGACGTCCTGTTCTTGTGTGTCTATGACTGTGTCCTGAAGTATTTGATGGAGTGCAACCATGACGTCCTGTTCTTGCGTGTCTATGACTGTGTTCTGAAGTATTTGATGGAGTGCAACCATGACGTCCTGTTCTTGTGTGTCTATGACTGTGTCCTGAATCCATTTCAGACTACCATCACCAATTATGACATGGTTAAAATTATTTGCCGTTTTAAAACCTTGCAAGGGGGCGCCTACAAATGCCATTCTGTTTGTCTTAAGATCGAAATTCATCATGTTCGAACAAACCGTATATTAATACAAATTGATAATTGTTCCATTGAAGTAATGTATTTCTTTGCCATATTCTAAAGCCTAAATAGCCTGTCTGTCAGAACAAATTATTCAAAATTTTGTATCAAAGTTTTCTGACTGTATTAGGGGTCCTGCTATGAGGAGGGACATTTTGAACAATTGTTCAGCCGTCCATAAATTGAACCAACTGTAAACACGTTTACCTGCCATACGTACACCTCTAAATTTGTTCCTCAATTTAAATTTTGATTCCAGCTTTTATGGTTCAGTGCACACTGGCCTGTAATATAGCCGCTATATGTCATTATTTACATATACAAAGGACGACAAAGGAAATAAAAGGTATTCTCTTTTTTGTATTATCCTAAGTGTAAATGAGTATTGACATGGTTCCATTATATTTCTTTTCATTATATAAACAACGATACTAGAAAAGTTTTATGTGATAAAATAACTATTTTAATATAATGATAATGTGTCTTTCTATAATTATGGAATTATTAAGTGAAATATGTCCCCCGAACAGCGTATTTTGGTACAACTTATTTAAAATTACACATAACTCATCATTTCTATATTATGTAAACACTGTTAGCGATTACCACATACTAAAATTTAATGTTAGAACTTGAACGATATTCTACCACTATATCAAGCGCTTCCAGTCATGATCGATTTGCAAATATTCTCAGCTACACGCCATTAGTTCGGTAGAAGGCAAACTCATTATCTTCTCATTATATCTAACAACAATATAATTGTTTATATTATCACTATGGGCGAAATGTTAGTTTCTAAACAAATCCAAATAGGTTCAAAATTGCAGTCTGTGTTGTTTGTCTCATATATTAAATAATTAGCCATCATTATTTTGGAGTTACTATCAGTAAATGTCTGAAGCCGTATTGCTTTTAGAGTTAATGGGTTTATTGTTTGGAAATCAAATAACTTCAACAGACATGCTTCTCTGTTTAATGTATGACATGTCAAATTTCAGCAAAATCTTTTAGAAGTAGTCTTGTATTTAAGCCAGGTGGATTTAAAGAAAAAAGTAAGAAATGTGTTTTTCTGTTATTTTCATTTCGATTCATGCTGCAAGGTGGATGATGTAAAATTAACATAATGCGTTTCGGAATTCTCTTGCTAAAATTAAGCATCTAATCTGCATCTTAAATGAAAGCCAAGAAATTGTAATGAAGCTGTTTTGGTTAGAGGTTAGAATTTTTTGTAGAATAAAGAATCAAAGTTGAAATATTTGTACTGTGCTAGTACTGAGGAACAAAAAGATAAAATAACTAAAAAAGAATCCATTCTCAACCAATCTACTGTTTGTAAGTGGTACGAATGGGGTGCATTTAAATTTCAAGGAACTTTGATTTTCATTTAGGAAGCAAACAACCTTATAGATACTTTTATTTTGCAGCAGGAAGATATGCCTTAATTTGACGTACTAAATTGAGAGAAATATTGCCTCTTACAAAGCCCGGCTCCATAAAATTTCCTGTTGTTTAATTAAAGTACAATGCTCCAAGAAAAAATCAAAGAATACCTTTGAGAACTACCATGTGTACAGCAGAAAGCAGTTAATGCCTGATGA
The DNA here is from genome assembly GCA_012932295.1 of Cyclina sinensis. Lineage (NCBI taxonomy): Eukaryota > Metazoa > Mollusca > Bivalvia > Venerida > Veneridae > Cyclina > Cyclina sinensis. The sequence goes on along the minus strand of JAAONU010000001.1, from coordinate 41,558,443 downwards.
ACGAAAACAAGGTTTAGCATCACTCCTTTGAAAACAAAAACTAATTTAAAAGTGCTTAAAAGATAAAGTTCATAGCTTGCAATCAATGATGTGTTAAACAGAGATTTTCTTTCAACGGTTCTTTCATTAGAAATGCCCTACATTAGAGATACACTAGTGGAACACTTATCTTAGTTTAAACAAGTTCAATTCTGCTTGATGACTATTGTGTTGAGGCCAGTACTTGCGCCGGAAGTGAAATGAAACGTTGATATTGTTTAAGCAAATTGACTCTGTAGTGGAAATATAAACTGGAAGATAATTCAAATTAATTAACACCTGAGTCGCTGGAAACATTCAGAAAATTATGTAAGACGAACCTTTGTCATAAATGTCCACTTCTTTTTATTTTTCTACAATCCATGTTTCTCTGAAGCTGACAATGTAACGTCACGCAACCCCCTACAAATGAATTTGTATGATCAATTTACAATTGAACTCAAATTTTTTTTTTCTTTTTTTTTTTACACAGCGTTTTTGTATCATTTTATAAATTTACAAATTTACATTTACATACAGGTCAGACTGCACTTTTGAGTGGTTTGATTGAATATTTTAGAACTCTCTAAATCTAAAATCACTGACAGAATGTTAAATTGTTACTTTGTTCATTGACCGCATTTTATCGTTATTGTTTATATTTATTTTAACTAAAAAGTAAATATAAACAGTATTTATAGATTACAAGCAAAATTAGTCAAGATATTATTTCATTTAAACAGGAAATATCTTCCAAAAGATAATTGGCGTGGAAACACTTCAAAATTAATGCCCCGTAAGTGTATAGTTTTCGGACGTTGGCAATATTGAACGCAGATGGTAATCGAATGTCCGATTTCCATAACAGTTTAGGCTATAAATTTAATGCACTAAGTGTCAATATAATTTTCAATGAAATAAATTAAAATATTAAGTTATATTTATTATATATTCATTCCATTTAGTATAGTTGTTCATGGTTAAAAAAATTTGATATTTAATTATCGGCTGTATTAATGTCGTTACTAATTTTTATTTGCAAATAAACTAACAATTACGAGTTGTACCCTAAAATTCCATAACAAGCAAAACTTATAACCAACAGCAAACATCCTTCTTCAGCTGAAAATTTTGTATCTTACAGTTTCATTCGTTACAAATGTAGGTCGATTTTAATACAGCTACGCCGAAACAAAATCTTTTAACATTTGACAAAATTGGTATCCGGGATTCTAAGGAATGTCTACACTGATCACGAAGAATAAATATATTGTTTCCAGTCATTGTATGTCGTCTCCAAGTGTTCTTCACTGTCAATCCGGTTTAGCAAGCTTATCAATAACATGCAAAATTATATATATTATATATCTGTCGAAAGATTATTTATCAAATAGGATTTCTGAAGATGCATTAAAGCGTTTTCTATTCTTCCAGTGTCCACAAGGAAAATTTGACTGCAGTTAGACAGAAAGCTAAACTTTGAAAGTGTGAGAACGCTGAAAAACAAGGATATATTTACTGACAGACTGTACGAAATCAGTAAAATGTTCTAATAAATTTTAAATTTATTTCGATACAGAACTTTTATATTTACTTTCTGTAAAAAGTAACAAAATTAGGTTAATCGAACAATCTCAAAATAAACTTTTAGACTTACACTTAATGACCGGAGTGGTATTGCTATAGGCGTGGAACAGTTTTTAACCTCACTGCAACGTGTAATGATAATATCCTATCAAAAATCACATTGGTTGCATGTAGCTGGCTGTTCCTATTCATGCATGTAGCTGGCTGTTCCTATTCATGCATGTAGCTGGCTGTTCGCTATTCATGCATGTAGCTGGCTGTTCGCTATTCATGCATGTAGCTGGCTGTTTGCTATTCATGCATGTAGCTGGCTGTTCGCTATTCATGCATGTAGCTGGCTGTTCCTATTCATGCATGTAGCTGGCTGTTCCTATTCATGCATATAGCTTGCTGTTCCTATTCATGCATGTAGCTGGCTGTTCCTATTCATGCATATAGCTTGCTGTTCCTAATCATGCATATAGCTTGCTGTTCCTATTCATGCATGTAGCTGGCTGTTCCTATTCATGCATATAGCTTGCTGTTCCTATTCATGCATGTAGCTGGCTGTTCCTATTCATGCATATAGCTTGCTGTTCCTATTCATGCATGTAGCTGGCTGTTCCTATTCATGCATGCATATAGCTTGCTGTTCCTATTCATGCATGTAGCTGGCTGTTCCTATTTAGATAGCGTCGGCTCTAGCAAGAATTGCTTTTTCTTATAATTTCTTGTTTGTGTCTCTATTATTTTTTCAAAACATTTTTTTGTTCACATAACAGACAGAATAATTAGATTATCCAAATTTAAAAAAAAATTAACGTGTGAGTTTTCAAGTAGAAATGCTTTGTGACTGCCACGAATTCTACGTATTCCTTTTTAAATCAGAGACATGAGCTAATGGTCAGTTAATGGATGAATCGCCAATAACTACGACAGAAAGACAGACAGCTCAACTAAAACGTAAATATTAAAATTTAACGTTGATCAGTCTCTCTGAACATTCTATTGTTGTTTTTTCAGCAAAAGTCCTCAAGCCTTTGAAAAAATTTAATATTGCATGTGGACACATCTCACCATTCTAATAGTATATTTGAGTCGGTTTGAATTGGATAAATATATATAGACTCAGTATGCTAATTATAATCGATACATTATCTGAGATGAAAATAGTAAGTGGCAGCATTTTTTTAAGTAGCTTCCTCTGTCTTTGAGAAGATGAATAATCACAAATGAATTTATAATTTACTTTTCTCTCGAAATTGTCTTCGCATGCATATGGTTGAGAAAGTGTTCATGGAATTTGCTCTCAACAATATTGATATCATTTCTGCTAGTGTAAGGAAAATATACTCAAGAGACTATTTCCAGCCTTCCCGTCGAAAATTTGTTTTTATTTCCGACCGTGGTGAAGTTGAATAAAAGATAATTTGGAAAAACACTGACACTCAAGGAAAACTTGCATCCATCCATGTATCCATCTGTCCGTCCAGTCACGCACACACCAACCCATACATACATACAGACAGACAGACTTCAAATATTTTGTTGCTACCTTTTCAGTAGAAGTCAATGTTACATGGTATGGTTAAAACTAGTCGCACTGCAATACTTTTATGTTAGGTATATGTTGTATAAATCTTGCTGCGAAAGGAATATTACGTTTTGTTTTTCATATTAAAACTTAATCGTACCTTCCAGATAAATAATAACAAAAAGTCTTCAAGCTAGGTTCTTGTACATATTTTTACATATCATTATTATAATTGATATAAGTACCAGAACACTTACTCGACTTCTGTTTCTTGCCTTATCATTTTTTATTTATTATTATTATTATTATTATTATTATTATTACTTCAATAACCCTGAGTATTATTTTTGTCGTATTGTAATGTTCCCAATCATAGCGGTTAAGTCTATGATAATATTCTAAATAGGTTTCTTTTTGTTTAAAGTGCTATGATAAATCATAAACACAGTTTGATACCATATACATTAAAGTTACCAATATTTCTTTTGTTTATTCAGTAACAATAGTCCTTACATATACAAAGGACAACAATGGAAATAAGAGACAGTCTATTTTTGTATTATCCTAAGTATAAATGAGTACTGACATGGTTCCATTGAATTGCGTTACATTATGTACAAAGATATAAGAAAAGTTGTGTGTGATGAAATAGCTGTTTTAATATTAGGGTTGTATGTTTTTCTTTGACAGCATGTGATTGTGCATGTATGCTGAATAAACTATTGCCATGCTCATAACCTCTATTTCTCAGTTCAGATATTATGACAAAGATAATACTCTATGAAAACTATCAAATAGAGGATATTTGTTTTTTTCTGTGTGAGATCGAAATTTTATTTCACGAGTGAGCATCAGATAAAATATTTTCACGAGTGACGTGAATATAATTATTGACTATTAAGTAAAATGTGTTTCATTAACAGCCTATTCTGGTATATTTTATTTAGAAGGACGTATAACTCACCATTTTTATAAATATAATTAATATTTACCTCATACGAAAATTAAATTATAGACCTTGAACGATATTCCACATCATATCAAGCAGTCATGATCGATTTGCAAATTTTCTCAGCTGCACGCCATTTATTCGGTAGAAAGCAAAAATCATTATTTAGTCGTTATATCTATCAACAATATAATTGTTTGTTTTATCACTATGGGCGAAATATTAGTTTCTGAACAAATCCAAATAGGTTTTAAATTGCAGTCTGTGTCGTTTGTCTCATGCAGAAAATAATTCACTATCAAAATATTCTCCCATTATTTTGAGATTACTACCGATAAAATGCCTGAAACCGTCTTGCTTTTAAGAGTTGATGGGTTTATTGCTTTGGAATTAAATAACCTCAACGTACATGCTTATCTGTTCTATATATGAAATGTCAAATTCCAGCGAAATCTGCTAGAAAAGGTCTTGTACTTAAGCCAGGGTGTTTTAAAAAAATATTATGAAATGAGGTTTTTAGTTTTGTGTGTATGTTGTTTTGTTGTTGTTGTTGTTGTTTTTCATATCGATTCATGGTAGTACGGCAAACTCATGAAGGATTTTGGAATTCTCTTGCTAAATTAAACATCTAATTTGCATCTTAAATGCAAGCCAAAAACTTGTAATGTAGCTCTATGCTTTGGTTATTTTCAATTAGGAAGCAATAACCTTCTCCTTAATCTGATTATAACAAATAGTAAAAACAACTTAGATTATCTTTTTGTTTTGTTGTTTTTTCTTTTGTTTCTTCCTTTTTAATATGTGATGCCACAATGCCACCACCATGTTTTTCTTTTGATTCACCTATAATTTACCTAAACAGAGACTCGAGAAGTTTTTGTCCCAGAACGAACTGGATGGCTTACTGTTGAAGGTTAATTTTTGATAAAATAGATAAAATACATTACCTGCATTTTCAGCAATGTATGTGAGTGAGATTGTGATACTGAATGTCTCTCTTTATCTCGTTTAAATGTTTATTTTTGTCGCCTTAGAACATATACAAAAACTATACATAAGACTGAATTAATGGAATAATCATTTCCATTCTAGGATTCCATTTTGTCTTTCAGAGCTATTTTCCAATGAAGTTGTGTATTTAACTCGTGGTACCAGTCAGGTGAAAACACAATACCGCAAGGAGTTTTTTCTCTGCAGTTACCCTACATGTTTCGGCCATATCAGGATTATTTAATAATAGTGCCACGGGAGTAATTTAAACTGAGCTATGCACCTGGGTAAAATCGATATTCTATGTTTTTGTCAACGTTTGAAGTGTTGATAACAGTTGGCAATAGGTGTTAAGGTTCTGGTAGAAACTATGCAATTTAGCAGATCTTTTAAACACCACATAAACTTTTTCTGGCCTAAATGTTGATATTACAAATATATGAATATCATTTGGCTAGTGTTGTAAGTCGGATAAAGGATGATATTTTCTGTACTTAACAGCTTAAAATGCCTTTATGTTATACTATCAGCCAGCATTTTGAGTATACATTAAAACTATACAGAAGGAAACCAACCGTAAATAGCGCAGGTTTTCTTATACAACATTGCCTAACGACTTGCAGACTCTGTAACTTTTTTCCTCTGCTGCAAAGCATGGCAATTTCTTTACATTTCTATTTCTAAACGCACCCTTTACGTAATGTTGTAATAAATGTATTAGTGTAAAAACTTTCAAGATCTGAAGTTTACGAATAGGAAACAATTGACAACATTCTCAATTTCAAGGCAGAACTGCTGTTAATTGGAGACCGCGATGACAGACTGGACATTTTTATGCGTTTTGTTCATATTACATCGACATTCGACATAAAAAATGTAAAAAAAACAACACGTTACTCTAATTTAGTATGGGAAAATCTTACAGATCCATAATCAATTCCTACATGTAATTCAGTTTATATAAATATACCCATCGAAAAGTCAAAGAAATGAAACTTAAAGTCACTAAAATAGCTTTATGAATGTAAAAAAGCCGTTAAAAGTACCCTTTTTTTAGAAGAAAGCATCCCATGATGTGACAAACTAAAATGAGAGAAACGCTGCCTCGTACAAAGCCAGATTCCATAAAATCTCCTGTTGTTTAATTAAAGTACAATGCTCCAAGTAGAAATCAAATGGTGTCTTTGGAAACTACCATATATACGGCAGAAAGCCGTTAATGCCTGATGAACGAAAACAATGTCTATAATCACTCCTTTGAAAAACAAAAACTAATTTAAGAGAGACTTAAAAGATTAAGTTCGTAACTTGCAATCAATGATATGTTAAACCTGGTGATTGATCAGAAGTTCTTTCATTAGAAATGCCCTACGTTATACACCAGTGGAACAGAATTATAGTTAGGTTTATCTTAGTTTAAACAACTTCTTGCAACTAACATTAATTGTTCTCGATGGCGCTTGCATTCAAAACAATGTAGTATGTAGAATTGCAATCCAACGTTAGTGTGGTTTAAAGCATTTAATAAACTTGAAACGTGTTTATTTGCTTAAACACCTATTTTCACATATAAAATACTTACTCAATGGTATCGTAAAATATTAAATAAAACTTTTTCTAATAAAAATAACATTAATACAGAGATAGCCTTCAATATTCAATCGTCAAAGCCAAACAAGAACATCTCATATTACATTATTGACAAAACTTTATGTTCATTATATCAGTGACATTTTCTGAACAAATATTCTGCACAAAAATGAACAGTCATAAAATATATCAATTACCACATCAGTGTTTGGATTCCTGTCAAAGTCATTGCTTTTTTATGAGCACACATTTCAAAACAATGCAAATTAATGGCTTAAGAAATGGATGTGTTTAAATGTACATAAAAGCTCAAATAAATGGACTGTCAGAAAAATGTTCAAATGGTCGCAAGAGAGTAAGACTGCTAAGAAAAATCTATTATGGAAGTTACGACTCTGTGATTGAAATATTAACTGGATGATAATTCAAATAAATTAACAATATCGTAAACTACCTGGCAAAAAAGTTGTCGCTTGAAACATTTGATAAAAATATTTGACACGTCTTTGTCATTAAAGTCCACTTTTTTGTATATTTTTCAACAGTTCATGTTTTTCTGAAGCTAACAATAAGCTTCCGAACCCTCTAAATATGAATATGTATAATCAACTAACAAATTTAATGTTACGTCATTCTGCACAGTGTGTTTTTGTTTTATTTTTTACCAAATATTTTTTGTTTTAAGAATTTCAATCGATATTTGGCATTTTATTTTAAATATAAAAGGTCTTTTAAGATTTGACAAGTTGATATGCTGGATTCTATGGAATATCTACGATGTTCACGGTGTATATTCACATGATTTCCAGTCACTATATGTCATCTGCAATTATTCCACACTGTCAGCTCAGTTTAGTTAACCTATCAATAATATAACACAAACTTATATATAATTATATTATCTGTCGAAGGTGATATTTCATCAAATAAGATTTCTGTTGATGCACAAAATGGTTTCTTTTCCTTCAAAGTACATCAGGAAATTCTGTCACTGCAATAAATCAAAAAGAGAAACTTTGAAAGTGTAAGAAAGCTGAAATACAAGGATATATTGTCCGACAATAGAATAAATCGCTATAACTATGGTAAAGAAGTAGATAGCTCAATTAAAATGTTAGGTAAGATTTAGAATCTAATGTTAATCAGCCTCTCTGAACATGTTGTTTTTCAGCAAAATAAGTGTTTGAGCTTTTCAGGGAGATTCAATATTCCTTGTGTACACAACTCACCATTTTATGCTACCTTTGTGTCGTTCGAAGTTAGAAAAAAGGACAATTTTAGCAATGTCTGTTATATCGGTTGTATTGAAGTGGAAATTACGTAATAAAAGAAATAATATAAAAAACAAAGTCATATTGGTTCAACAAAACAAAGAAGATTGATTCCTATTTATTTTTGAGATAATATTAGAGATGTATTCGTAAATGTTTTCTGGTTGGTTTGTGCTTCAAATGAATGATATTTCAAATGAATGGCGGTCTTGCAGTTTAAATATGATTACGTAATGAAGGCTCAATGTGTTACATTATTTAAGATGAAAATAGTAAGCCGCAGCATTTTTTAAAAACTACTTCCTCTTTCTTTGGAAGATGAATATTTACAAATGAATTACTTTTCTCTCGAAATTACCTTCAGATGCCAATTGTTGTGAAAGTGTTCTCAACAGTGTCGATATCATTTCTGCTAGTGTAAAGAAAATATACACATCGAACACATCAAAGATAATTTTCAGTTTTCCCGTCGAAAGATACATTTTTCATTTCCATCCGTGATGTGCTTGAGGGAAATATTAATTGAAATAACACTGACACTCGACATTTATACATAATTTAAGTTTCTGTGTTGCTACCTTTTCAATAGAAGTGGGTGTTATACGGTTTTCACTAAAATACTTCAATGTTAAGCATGTGGTGTACGAAGTTTGTGGCGAAAGGAACAGTACTCCTTGTGTTCAAGCAATAAACCATTATCAATTTCTCAAATTAGGTAGCAGAATATCAATGTTATTTTGCAATATTCAGGCAATTTCAGTCATGATCAATTTGTAAATTTTCTCAGCAGCAGGCCATATGTTCACTAAATGGGAGACTCATTATCTCCTTTACACATCTAACGACAATATATGAGTTAACATTACCACCATGAGTGTAATGTCTGTTCGTGATCTAATACACAAACGTCTCAAACTGCAATGTATGTCATGTATCTCATGTATCTCAACATTTAGACGTTAACAAGTGTATTTCTTTCGACATATTAACAATGCGCGTAATTCTGAATTTGATTTAGGGCTGTTCGATTCAAGGGAAAGCTTCCTTATATCAGCCATTGTCTTTTTATGGAAAGTAGTAACAGTTTTATATAAAGGTTTTCTTTTTACTTTATATTTTGTTAATTTAATAAGGTTATGGAAAATTAGCATATAATTTCTTCTAATTTGCACATAATCAAATTTGTATTTGAACATAAACTAAAATGTCTGAAATTAAAAAAAATACGTTGACAGTTTTGAAGTATACAGAAGTCTACACAATGCCACAGCATTGATATCATTATAACTATCAAACAGTACTCGCTTGGAGACTGTTGAAAGCAGAAAGTTATTTAAGGCGACTTGAGAATTCACTTCTGCCATGGATTTTATCTACATTAAACAGAGATTCAATTGTTTCTCTCCTTTAAAAGAAAATGACACATTACTGCTTGATGTCGCTGAAAGAGTAACAAAAATGCAATTTTATTATTATCTGCAAGCGAGGTATTGATTTGTTTTGGGACAAATTTCCCTTTTTTTCTAGGAAGCCTTTGAATTTGTCGACTTAATAGCCTGATACTTTTTTGTCTTTATGAAGTTGAGTAGATAGATCTTTGTTAACAGATATAGGCCCTGAATAATTAAAAAAATTCTTATATAAAGACAAAGTAGAAATACTTTCATACAAAAATTGCGAACAATTTTTACTGTTTTTATAATATTGTAATCAAGCTACAGCATCTTTCGAAAAGTTTATAGCTGCTGAAATAGCAACTGTTGACTCTTACTTTGTGCGTCTGAGATCTTCTATACGTTCTTGCGAAACTCATCAAAGGCACTCTTACATTTTTTAGGATAAAAAATGATACATTTAGACCGATGTATACCTGATTTCAGTGGATATCCTCATTACCATTTTAGTTTTGTTTCTCATTTTGCCCCTCAGACACATTTAGTTTTATTTTTTAATGTTTGAAATTTTGAGTCACTATGTGGCGCCGTTCATACTAAAACAAAAACGCGCAAGGATTTTTATGTGGCAATCATCACCGGAGGTTCAACAGCGACGGCATTCATTGATAATAAAACTTTCAAACTGATGCCACGGGAGAAACATTCAAGTTGAGCTATCACCTTGGTAAAATCAATATTTTTTTTTTTTGCTTAATGTTTGCAGTGTTTTGCTAGCTTCCTAAAAGTTAATAGTGGATGCCTTGTATTACAATGTTTCTTGGAGACTATGCAAATATTTTGTACAAGGTGGCTACACACAGTTAAATCATACTGATCGCTCAGAAATACTGATTTCATTTAAGAAAATCGTTGGATAAGATATTATGGCAGTTTGTGTCAAATTTTGATTTTTCCAGAAATAATAAATAAATAGTACAAAGAGGTTTAAAAGTGTTACTTTCAGTTTCAAAAAAAAGAGAACTACATGTACATTATAGTTGCTATAAAACTTTCTGATATTGGAAACCATTACAGTAACCACGTTATGTCGCATTGTCACACATTTTAGTAACAAAAACGAAGTAAAAAGGTACAGATTTTCTATAACACACTTTGTCAGAATAATTAAAGGCAGCGCAAAAATACCTTATAAAAATGTAGATGTTTTTTTTAACTATAGTCCATTTTACGTTACTACATCCATAAAATGAAAGTTGATCTCATTTATAAAACCTTTTTCAGGAGGACTTGTCTAGAATGTATGATAACGACGATCAGATCATCGACATTTTTCATAAATCATTTTGCTTCAAATTAACAAAAACATGTTAATTGATACTGAATACAAATATAACTTTTACAATACAATCTGACGTTATCAATTAAAATTAAAGTCATTAAGACAAATGGAACAATAAATTAATCAAATGAAAACATTGAATATTGCAACATTTCACATGACACAATTTTGACTGATCAACTAAGAATCATATTTTCTGTTTAATGTGTTTACATTTATTGCCTTTTTAAAGATATCTTCTATTTAATGTTTTGACTTTGTTAAACAGAAAACTTCCGTCAATCTACGCTCCCTCAGCAGCTAAATGAATACACTACCATTACTTCACACCGCTGCTTAATAGGAGTAGATTTATGATATTAAACTTTACAATAAACTTTTAAGCAACCAATGAAAGTGCACCAATATCCCCAAAACCGAAAAATCTTCAAACCATTTTTCATTGGTTTAAACGATCATGTGATTCCAAAAATTATAAATAGACGGGTGTTTTCTGACAATTTTGTAAACACATTTCAACTATGCGTTTACGTAAACATCTTAATGCAGCAATTAAACGTCTAAAAAAACCATACCATCATGATTTTAACCTTTTGGTAGTTTTACTGGTCTATTTACGTATACAAATTGAAAATCACTTTGAAAAGTGAATTACGTAAGTAACATGCAGACATGCATTGTTTGTTTACATTTTGGGTTGTCAATTGTATGTATGGACATTTCGTTGTAAGCTAGTCACTGTTTGGCTGACAAGTAACTGTGGATTTCCCTGTCTAAAAATTAAAATATTGTTCTGAAAATTGAATTCGACCGATGCGCAGGAGAGTACCGTTAATCATACTCTATTGATGTCCATTTTAATGTTGGTGATGCTACAACATGTCGCAGATTGCAACTTGTATTTACGAGTATTTTGTTTTAAGTATCTATATTTTACTTATAGAACTAAATGTACCTCTGTTCCTTTCTTCAACCATATATGTATACTAATATACTAATGCAATGTCTTTTGTTTTAATAGATATCAGCTTTAACCGATTTGCAACTTTTTCAGATACATGAAATGAGATAGAGTAGAGGAAATCTTTATAGTCTTCTCCCAAATGCAGCTTAATTGCCTAGTATACTATTACTAGTGTAATGTCAAAACCGGTTTGATATCAGTCTATATTAAATGAATCCAGTTTCTCCAAGGCTTGCAAAAAACTGGTTTTAAAGGTTCCTTGTCATACATTTAGCATAATTATGAATTTGCAAAATCTTCGAAAGATTATGACATTAATCGCTCAGATGTAGCGAACACAGGCAAATTTCTGCAGTTACAATTTTATTAGAAAGAAAAGTGTACAGACTACAACTGGATGGTTTTAATCATTGAAGACTCAAATTTTATGATGTTGTATAACGCATAGTTTTGTAGAAATCAATAGGTTATTATTTAAAATATAAGGAAAAAACAGTGTTTCCTTTTAGTTTACTTTTAGTTACAAAAAACCCTCTGCGTCTAAATCATGGCGCCGTTTTTTTTATATGTGGGTGTCTTAATAAGGACCTTTCAGAAAAATCTATCACTAATTGCCAACAATCACCATCATTTTGTCTAAGGAAAGTAGAAATCTAAGCGTTTGGGAGAAACATACAGTCAAAGAATACTTTCTTCCCTGTTCCTTACGTCTTCTGCTTCAGAAAATAACCTGCCTCGAAATAATTTCATTACTTGTGGACACTTGCTTCTTATATTTAACATAAATAGAAAAATGTGAAGAGTACCAGTGTAAAATTTACACATTCTAAAAAAGTGACAACTGATCTTAACAGAAACTTATAAGACATTTCATGATTCGGGATATCACAAGACAACGAAAATGATAGCCACAAAAACAATAATAATGATAATAATGAAATGCAACAAACAGAAGTCGTGTGTTCTTATTCTTATGTTAACAATACACCAATAACGTAAACGGTATGCTGATGAAACGTGAGAAGTATAAACAAGTACCTATTTTGAGGATTTTTTAAAATTATTTATTCAGAAGGTGCGTTAAATTTTTAATCTGATAAAAGATGAGCCTGTTTCTGTCTCCTTGTAAATGAATCTATAGATAACATACCCATTGTCTGTAGTTTTGCTAAGACATTGAGAGAGGTTTCGTAGAGAGCTTAAAGACATTAACTTACTTAGATTTAATCAAATAATAGACTGTTTATAAAGCACAAAATAAATAAACGAAAAACGGCCCAAGCATTGCCATGGCTACCATTTTGTTGTTGCGATTATCTTTCCTAATATAAGAGAAATATGAAACAGTTTTTCTCTTTTTTGTGATTTTTCAACATATTTATAACAAATTAAAAATATTTTAGGTGAATAAGACATACTATCAGTTATTAAATTTTCAGTAACAACATTAATAAAACAGAGGATTTGATACTGAGACAAAGTTTTGTTTCAATTAATCTTTCGCCTGTCATCACTTCAGTTTAATCAGTCGTCAAAGTCTCTTCTTTATTTGAACTGATTCATTTTAAATGAAAGATAATTTTGTCTCAGAAACTCGAACAACGTTTAGAACAGCGTTTTGGTTTGATATTTTATTTCAGCAAGTTGATTTCTCTTTCCTTTTGGATCTTGTTCTAGTCAGAAGCAGTCATGGTAAGGTAAACTAAGCAATAAATCACACAAAAGATAGCAGAGTTATGATTAAGTAGATCTTCCGCGCATATTACCATATTCGATTAGAGAAAGAGACCTTTTAACAAAAGGTTATAGGTTAAATTCCCATTCTCATAACGTTTATCTTTAGTTTCTTGGTTTTTTTAATTTTGGTTTTGAAAACATTTTTAATGGAATGAAACTGGGTATCTTTAAACATGGAAAACAAATCAGTTCGCCGATTGCACTTTCAGTAGTTCAAAAAACTACGAGGTAATTTTGTTTTTCATTCTTTAGTATTTTGACTAGTTGTTAATAATATTGTTGTAATAAAATTAAAGTCTACAAGTTTGTAGCTCTGCCATATACGTGTTTTAATATCTGTGCTGCATCAGAACATGGTTGGGGTAAAATGGTGTCATCTTTATTATCACATTTCAGTTGTTATCACTATTTGAATTTTTTGTTGTTTTATTGTAAGCAGCCTTTTGTTTTTCATTGCTGTGAATGACTACAGACTGCGTTATTGAATAAAAGTCCAAAACACCTTTACTACCTTAAACTAAAATAAAGCTGCTGCGGAAAATACCAAGTTTCTTTCCGTGAATCATCTAAAATTATCCACTAGATGTCGATATGTTACCTTCATAAAGTTGCTCCAAGCACGAATGTGTTACTTGAAGAAGAACGACATTGTCTCTCGAGTATTTAATTAAGGACCTAATTTGTAAAACGTATGTCATTTTTTTTCTTCTTTTTTTATATTTCTATTTTATTATTATTTTTGGTATAACTAACTGAATTATACACATCAGCTGACAAAACAATTGTAATCAATCATATTTCAATTTAGGTTACAGAGAGAAAAGAGAGATTTCAATATTTGGCTACGGTTCTTTCAACAACTGAAGACTGCTTAAAATGAAATTGAATAACCTATCAGTACTTTTACGTCTCCAGGGGCACATTAATTGTTATCAGCCTGTTTAATGCTTGATTTGCATCCTGAAAAGTTTTGTGAGACAAAACAGAATTCCAGGAAATCTAGGGTTCATTGATATAATGCCTTTTTATTGAATTCCGCAATTCAATTTATATGTGAGATTTGTAATTTTATTATTATTACACTAGTGCACGTATAACTTACAATTGCATATAACAACGAATCGATGTTTGTTGGTTTTCTGTGTAAGCTTGTGTTCTTCATGCTGTCACCTTCCATTTTGTGTATATCAACTAATAATAATAATAGCCAAAAGAAGGTATCTTTGATTTTTTTATTTCAAGTTTTAAATGACATGAAAATAACAATGATTACCATGCATAATTATCAAAGTGCGTAATAGGTATATATTCTTTCAAGTTTTTTTTTTAACCGAACAAAATATAATCAAAAGCCTACGCATAGACGCAAGTTTAGAGTATTTTTCTTTTTCTACAAAAAGCAGTCACGGATAATATTTTTTTTCTTTATAACCTTTACCAAAAGAGTTACACGATACACATTATCGTCAAACTTACACTTAGTTTTATATTTTCATATTGCCCATTTCATTTCGTATATAATAGAATTTACATGATTTGATGGTCACTTTTTGTAGAATCCAAGACCTACATTATAAAAATTTAGAGAAGAAATTTGATTTTCTTTGTTAAAAGAGAGGGAGTTTATTATATTTAAAGTTTTAAGAAGGCTTAACTTTACAACATTCATAAAACAGATGTTGCACTGTTTCTCTCTCTTTCTTTGAATATTAAAAAGTATGAGGTAGTCACTACTGTTTTTTTAGATCTGAGCAGCTAAAGTAATGTAACGATATTGTCTTCTATGAACCTTTAATTGGTAAATTTACAAAAACATTTTTTTCAATTTTCCTGAAAATATCACCAGAAAAGTTTCCGTCACTTTTCATTAAATTTAGCTCGATACTCAGAAATACTGTGAAAGTAAAATGTCGATACTGATTATTTTAGACTGCGATTTAGCTTTATGTCTTTTTGTTGAAAATGACCGACAAGGGCCAGACATTTTTGTTGTTTAAGTTTTTTCCTAAATGATTTTAATTATGCGTTACAGAATCTAATTGCACATTTTAATCATATTCATTCCTTTCTGATTTCCTTCAAGATATTTACTTTTTTTCACAATGATATTTGAATTTAAACATAAGAAATGTAAAGTATCTAACAAAATATGAAATAATCAATCTGAACCCAATGCATATTGAAAAACTCACTGATACCTATTTTACAAAGAAAAACTCGCCTGGTAACCAACTGGCAGACATGCCAAAACATTACAGATTTTTATTTCATTTATCTCTTACAGTAAAGGTGTAATCATCGCTGAAGTTACAGGTTCGCTGCATTTAAACGCGCCGTTGTGAATATGTATATAATGCCTTTGTCTCCTTTAACTTTGTTATAACATCATTAAATCAGTACTTAACAGGAAACGCAATTTTATGAAGTGTCTTGACATTTAGTGAAAGCACGAAGTTGCACATAAAGAACAGACAATGTCTCCAGTATGTGCAGCCAATGGCTGAGAGCAGTAAAAAATAAATGAACAAAATGTTTGTAACAGCGCGAATATCTTGGCTTTGGAAATGAAAATTAATGATTTTGAAAACAGTATTTTTTCAATGAAACGAATAATATTCTTCACTCACGAAACAGTACCCCTTAAGGAGTGCAAAGAGTTTATTCGTTGCAAGAAATTTTACAGAACAGTTTAAAAAAAAAACAAGGATTCATCTAATATATATGTTCATCTTCCACTGGTCAAACTCTTAAAGAATTCCTCGTTCAAGAATATACCTAGTTGACCTTCAAACGACAGTCTTTGTTTTTAACGGATTGACTATCAACGTATTTTGAAAAACAACATCTGTTCAACAACAAACAAACAAAAATAATGCAACTTACATGAGTACAATAAGAGAACTTCTTCACATACTAAGTGTCCAATTCGTGATTAACCTTTTTTTCAAATTCTTGACTATATAAAAAAATCTTTGGAAACGATTGAAGACATTGTTTGCTATCTGTTTCATTATGGCTGTATCTCTGGCTATTGCCAGACCTTGTCTTCAAACCACAGTATTTACTCTAGAGAAATCAATGTTCTCTATGGAGCTTTCGAATTAATGGCATGACATTAATAACATGTCTTTATGTCATTTTTAATTAATGCCACGTCATTAATTCGAGAATCTTTTAAATCGCAAAATTTTATTTCAAAAGCGAAAAAAATCTGACAATATCCCTAAATTTTATTTTAAAGTATTTTCAAATTTAAGTAAGGTAGAACCATGTAACGTATAGTTTGATGTGTACTTGTATACGTCGTTTCACAGACCATTTAAGGTTGTATATTTATATAAATTTTCAACCGTTACATAATAAACGCTCGATATCAGGTTCCTGCATGTTATTCCATCCGTTTTAAACTTGAAACTACATTTTCTATAGGCTGAATCGGTATATCAGTATTGTTAAAAGATACGCAACAAGTCCGCTGATGTCTTCCTTGCATTCGGTTAAAATAGACGCAAGAAGTCCGCTGATGTCTTCCTTGCATTCGGTTAAAATAGACGCAACAAGTCCGCTGATGTCTTCCTTGCATTCGGTTTTTAGTCTCAGTAAGAAGTTCAAAATCGAGTAAAAGGTAATTTAATAGTATGTCTGGAACATTTTACTATGACTTCTTATATACTGAAGTTCACCCCAGATGCCGTATTCTCCTGAATTACACTAAAATCTGTTTATTGTAAGGAGTCTTTGATACTGAGTTTGCAACTGTAAAACGAAGATTGAAGCATTTGATCGGTTAAAAAATATTTTTAAAACATAATATTGGCAGGAACATTTTTATTTCCGTGTTAATCGCCATGGTATTAATATTCTTTTGAAACACCTTACAAACAAAATATGTCAGAGTTGATTTATTCAGCCTCGTAGCAATCACTTACAATATAAACTAATTTAATCAGAACGACAGATATGTAACTCCACATGTAAATTATATCATGTTTATAAACTGTAACTGTTGGTCATTTGTAAAACAATGAATCAAGTGTTGGTAGTGGTAAATAAAATTTTGTAAAGGCCCTGAATACTTCGGGAAAATATCAGTTATATCTTATAGTTTATTTTTCAACAAAGACTTTAACCAACAAAATTAATAAACATTGTAAGCAATCTACCTTAAGATAAAATTCAAAGATAGAATTTGAATGACTTTCTACAATATTCAAGCAATTTGTAAATTTTCTCAGCTACACGCAATTTGTTCACTTGATGGCAACGTTATTATTTTCTCATTATTCAAAACAACAAAATAATTATATATATTATCACCATGGGCGAAATGTCTAGCTGAAATGCAGTCTGTGTAATTTATCTTTATACTGAAAATAATTAACAAATTTTACCAAGAATTCTGGATTTCTGCCAGTAAATGTCTCCAACCGTTAAGCGTTCAAAAGTAAATGAGTTTTTACATTTGAAGTAATTATATATTCAACGCGCAGCGCGTGTTTCTCTCTATTTAATTATATTTGTTTCGATTCAAGCGATAGCATCAAAGGATATTTCTTCTATTCGAACCTGTGAATTTCATTAAATATATAACATTGAATTATGGCTGATGGAAAGTTATTTCTGACTTACCAAGATAATGTGGTTAGAATTGCTCTAGGCTGAAATTTCAACAAATCGCAAACAATGCAAATTATATGCATACATGATTTTTAGGGTTGTTTATTAAATAAAGAAATACAACTATAAAGTCTGAATTTAAAACAATTGTTTCATCTGGTCATGGAATGAATTGGGTTTATTTGCTTTGATGATCATGAAATGAAATAATAGGGAATTTAGATTGCAAGTCTTCCTTTAGGTACAGAAAATTAATTTTGTCGACTTAATTTTCATTTCTAGTCACCTGCTTGAGTGACAACAGAGGTGACTTTAGGTTTACCCACTATCCATCTGTCTGCGTCTTTGTCTGTAAAATCTATGTCTTGTGACAGCTTAAAAGTATAGTAGACAGTCTTATGAAACGTGTTATGTTAAAGAATACCAATGTGTAGATAATGCACGTCAGATTTTGAGAAAGTCTGCGTCCGTATCTTGATTCTGCAACTGTTTAAGAGGTATATAAGTTAGATAAAAAACACTAACGATTATAGGAATCAGTATGAGCATATAAGTTTATAATTCTCATTTTGTTCTTTTCTGCTCTCATGTGGATCTTGCAATTACTCAAAAAGAATTGAAGCTCCATTATATCTTTTTGGCAATATGATACGTAACAATATGATGTAATACAAATAAGCATCACAATTTTTCAACGTCCGTTATACCATAGAGATAATCTTTATTTTGCAATGACTCAAAACATACTAAATCTTCATAATAAAAATTTTGCAAGCTGATAGATGGAATTACGAATTTGAATTACTGTCTACGTTCGTATAGTCGTTAGTTGGTCTTTCCAGCCTAAAAATCTGGATTCTGCAACAGTTAAATCTACAGACGATATAAATAAAATGATAAAGTTTTGTATCAATAAATCCAAATAGCGAAAAAGTCACCGTTGAACACATTGCATAAAGACACTTGACTTCACACCAAAACGATCAGTCAAGTTCAGTTTACTGATTTTATTTAAAATGAATTCGTGATATAGATAGAACAGTTTTGTTCACAATTAAAATAATACAGAAGTATATTTGTGAGAAAGTAACTGCTGAATATTGTTTTGTATGTCTTTTAGATTTATTCTGCAGATGAAAAGCAGACGACCATACAAATTTGGTAGCTGCAAAAAGAAACGTCAGGATGAACGCATAAGAACTGGTACAAAACTGGTATGAAATTGATTCAAAATAGTTCTGCATCCAGTTCTGCATTACCATTTTAGTTAATCATTTAGTCTCACATAGCGTTTTCAGTTTGCTTGACTATTTACTTTTAGGAATGTTGGAAACTGAAGTTTTTACGTACTGGTGGCACCGCACATGTCAAAGCATAAAAATGCAATTTGTTTTGCAGTTATCACAAGAGCGTGAGTAGTGACATCAATAAACAAGACTACAGGACTCTAATTGATTTCAGGAGAGCCATTTCATTTGAGCTATACGCTTGGCTCTGTGTTTTTGTCAAAGGTTTTAGCTTTAACAATTTCATCATAGTCAGCAGTCGATTGTAAGAATCTGCTGATTCAGGAAAAAAACATCGAAATTGGTTAGTTTAAACATATTTATTTCTCAGAATATGTACACATGTAGTTACAACGTAATCACAATACAAGATAATAATATTCTTTTGAAAAGGATTAGAATGAAAGACAATGTCTTATTAAATTCTTCTCCTAACATAGTGATTAACACATATTCGGTGCTAAGTTGTAAACATCCATTTGAGAAACAAAACATGAGCAGTTTTATCAAAATTGAAAATGGTAAATAAGCTGAAAAATATTGGTAATCAAAAGAAAAAATGAATGTTAGAAAAAAGAAGAAAAGCAACAGGTACAGTACTTGTAATAGATTGCGACTCGAAATTAATTTCGAAGTCAATTTTATTCGTAATTGAAGTAAACAATTTAAAGATTCAAGTGAGAAAAAGAAGAAAAAGTGGGAAAGGTAGGAAACTTTAAAGAGTTTATAAAGCTCAAGTATTGAAGATGACATTTGTCGAGACAAATAAGTCCAAATGTCCAAATTTGAATATGGTGTGTGTCTCACGTTTTTAATAAATCCAGAATATGTTAAAGGAAACGTTTTGTGTCTAGTAGGTATGTGTGTACATATGAAAAGATTGTGATATTTAAATGATCAGGAAGTTCAGGGTTGCCAAAAAGAAGTATGTCTAGGTGTACGTCAAAGTCTTGAAGATTTTCAAGTAATTTTTGTCGATGTAAATAATAGAGAGGACATTCAAAGAAATAATGAAAGCTATTTTCTATTTGACCGCAAACGCATAAGGGTGTTGGTGATATGTTTTTAATAAATAAATGATAATTTAGGGCACTACATTTGGTGCGTAATCTTGTATGGAGTATTTGCAATCTTCTTTCTCCATAGTAATAATAATTAGGAGTTTGTCTTCTGTTGTTCATAAGATTAGATTTGAAGGAACACAATGTTGGTAGGTTACGTATTTCTAATGGAAGATTGTTCCAGTCTCTTATAACTGTTGGTAGAAATGAATTATAGTAGAAAGATGTTCGTGCATGTATTCCAGGTATATTTTCAGCATTACGTAGGTTGTAGCGACCATTGTGTATTGGGGGAATAAGTGAAGTAAGAAAGTTTGGGGCTAGTCCATTTTTCATTTTATAGAATAATATTAATCTGTGTTTGTATCTCCTATCTTCAAGAGTTTCCCAGTTTGTTTCGTTATACAAATTTTCATTTGATATAAACCTTGTTGTGCCTGTGGCGATTCTTGCGCATTCGTTTTGGATTTTGTTAAGTTCTTCAAGTTCACCTCTTGTTGAATTTCCCCACACAACATCTGCATATTCTAGAATGGGACGTATAAAAGAAGTATAAATAATTTCAAGAGCTTTCCTATCTAATATGAATTTAAGTTTTCTCATGATGTTTACCCTTTTCCAAGCTTTCTCTGTTACGTATCCTATGTGTGCGTGCCATTTACATTCGTTTGAGAGATATATACCAAGATGTCTATGCTCTGTAACTTCTGTTATGTTCTGATTATTCATTTTAAGTGCTGGGTGCTGATTGTTATTACATTTTCTAGAAACAATGAGTGATTCAGACTTAGTTGGATTAAAGGATACAAGCCATGTGTCTGCCCAAGAAGAAATAGTTTGTATATCAGACTGTAAGGTATTTGCAGCTGTCTGCGGATTTTCCACGACAAGATAAAGACTTGTATCGTCGGCGAATAAGTTAACGTTTGACCGGAGATCCTGAACAATGTCATTTATGAAAATAAGAAAGAGCAATGGACCGAGGATTGAACCTTGAGGAACTCCGGCTGACAGAGTAGCAAAAGAAGATTTAGAGTTTGAAAGAACAACACATTGTCGTCGATTGGAAAGGTAGTCGATAAACCAGTCAAAAAGAGATCCAGAGATGCCTGCATATTTGAGTTTTGCAAGAATTCCTTTGTGCCATACTTTATCAAATGCTTTACTAATGTCAAAAAATATAACACGTGCTTCTAGGCCATTGTCAAGTGCTTTGCAAAGAGTGTTGTAAATTGATACCAGTTGATTAACAGTGGAGTCACCTGGAATGAAACCTGACTGAACAGGAGTGAGAAAACTGTTATCTCTGAGATGGTTGAATAAGTATTTGAATACGAGTCGTTCGAAAACCTTTTCTATGTTGTTAAGTAGTGAAATGGGACGATAGTTGTTTGGAAAAGAGGGGTCACCTTTTTTAAAGATTGCAGTTACGTGTGCTTCCTTCCAAGTAGAAGGTATTTTACTTATTTGAAGGGAGTAGTTAAATAGGTTACAAAGTGGAACAGAAAGCTCGTGAGATGCTTCGCGGAGTATTCTATTACTAATTCCATCAGGTCCTGATGCTTTGTCAATTTGAAGTGATCTGAGAACGTCTTCGACTTCGTTTGGTAATAGACGGATTTCAGAAAGATTTGATCCAGACATAGGAGGTCCAAGATCAGGTACAGATTTATTAGAGTTTTCAAGATAGGTCTGTTTTACAAAATGCTCATTAAGTAAGTTTGCTTTTTCTTCATTTGAAAAGTGCAGTTCCTGTGTGCTCGTATTTTGAAGTGGTGGAATAGATTGTGTATTCGATGACGTGATAAAAGGTTTGAGTGTCTTCCACCAATCTTTGGAGGAAAGAGATTTTTCTTTCAATTTGGAGGCCATATTAGAATAGACATTTGATCTCGCTTCTTTGATTAGTCTTGCTGTTTGATTCATGAACTGTCTAAATTTTTGCCAATGATATTGAGATTCAGTAAGCCTTGCTTTTCTATATAACCGCTTTCGTTTACGAATATGACTTCGAATTGTGTTCGTCATCCATGGAACGTCTGATGGGCGTACGTGTATAGTTTTGTTAGGAATATTGTTTTTGGAAAATTCAATGATTTGTGTTGAAACATTGTTTGCATATATGTCAATATCAGGATTATAACAATTATTCCAATTAAAAGTTCGAATATCGGATCTAAAACTCTCATAAGCACCACGTTTATAATCCCATATTAACCTTTTGTAAATACTTTGTTTGGTTTACTGAATTTAAAAAAGCAATATATAGGGACATGCTATCGTTGTTGTTGCTCAAGAAAGTGTTCACCAACGCCACAGTACATAATATTTTACTTATTCGATGTAAAAATGAGATCAATAAGAGATTTAGAGTTTTCTGTAAAATGAGTTGCTTCTTCGATAAGTTGTTCCAGATTGAATTGTTGACAAATGGATTGTATTTTCCTTATTGACGTATTCTTGAAAGCGTCATAGTTGAAGTCACCAGTTATTATAATATCAGATATGTTAGTGTCAGCTGCAAGGGAAATGGAGTCTTCCATTAGTTCGTTATAAATGGCATCTGAGTTGGATGCTCGATAGAAAACCCCAAATAGTACATGTCGGTTATTTTCAAGAGTCAATTCAATCCAAATATTTTCAAGACGGTTTAACTCTAGGTCATATCTCCGTGTATAATGCAGATTATCTTTTACATACAACATCACTCCGCCAAAAGAGTTTTGATTACGATCTTTTCGTTCCGGTTTTGAATATGAGAAAAGTTTCAAGTCATCAGTTTTGGTATCAGGACTAATCCATGTCTCAGAAAAAGCAAGTATGTCGAAATCTCGAAGATTAGCATATAACAAATCTAATTTGTTGCGTATACTTTTAACATTTAAGTGTACAAAGGAAAGATGATTCTGAAGACTAATAGAATTTGAAATAGAATCTTGTGAGTACGTAGAATTCCAGGAATCTGGACCTGGATTTTTATGAATATCTCCAGCAATGAACAGAAGCAGATATAACCAAGTGTAAAAAACGATTACAAGAAAGGAAGCAGCCAAAGTTTTTGTGAAGTAGATGTTATTGTGTAGTTTAGATATGTTTGGCAGAAGCTTCTTATAAGGATGTTTAATATTTTTAGACATATTCAGGGCAGAAACAATTTCATTTTTTAATATCCATGCTTCGACTGGTAGGTTGTAAATATGCACAAAAAGCAGAAGGTGGATGGCAACTGGTAGCAACCCATTGTATTTGTATGTACGGATGACGGCAGTGGAACATGTTTTAGTTTTCATTATGTGATGGACGAAAGAAGAATAAGAATGGCGGTTACTGCCGTCATGTTTAAGTTGATTTTTACATGTATGGTAGTATTGCCGTACACATAATGACTACTACGTTCAGTGAATTGTGAGACTGTGGTAAGTAGAGGAAGTGTCAAGAAATGCAAAAGAAATGTTGAGAGATAAAGAAACTGAAACATTATAACAAGCTCAGAAAAATAAGAATGTTAAATATGTACAGTGTCGGTATTTGAGGATACATTTTGGTGAAAAAGATTAAATTCATACACAAGGATGCAAAAAGTGCGTCTACGAGTTATCATAATATCAAAAATCTTACCAAAAACAATTATTATACAGAATCATTATAAACAAAATCTGTTAAGATATGTTTTTGTGTATCTACAAAAAACAGATTCATTATAAAAACAAAATCTGTTAGGACATGCAAATTTAAGCTTCACTAATTGTAATGACTATTAAAAATGTAAAAGAGAGAAAGAAATCGACAAGAAATCATTTTAGTAACTTTTTGAAATTGAATACGTGAAATCTAGAACATAGGCAAAGGATAAGTTGTAAATTCGACGCATACTAGGTTTATGTCAGCGTTATCATCTATTAATTTTCATCATTTTTTGTTCTTCATTAAAGTAAAAATTCATCAACAATTAATAGCATAAAATGTACAAGTAACTACATGTATTTACAACAAAAAATGTTAGAGGGGAGAAACAATAATGATAAATAAATAAATGAATGAAAAACAAAGAATCGTTTAGTCATGAGAACATAAACTATAATATCTATTTTACATAGATGGAGGATTTTTTCACTATGTGAATTTCATGGTTATAATATGTGCTTTAAATTCAACCAACAAAGTTCGACAATAAATACATATAACATTTGAAAAATGCAAGACTTGTCAAATGATAAAATATTTTTGCAAACACTGTCACAAAAATAGATCTCAAATTTCCAATACTTTATAAATAGATGGCTTAGCAAAATGGGTTTATCCAGGTATAAAATTAGATCAGAATTCACGCTTTATCATTGACCGCCTCATGGTATTGTACACAAAAAATAACGGTATATACTATATTTCCAGTATTTGGCTTTAAACACATTTAATGTTGAATGTCACGTAAAACATTTTATTCTATATAATCAATACATAGCTCTAAATACGAAACTAGCGAAAGGACAAAAGTGAACATGAGGGTGAGAAAAAAAAGCATTTAAAATCATGTAGAAAGCACTAATCTTAGGCCATTTGTTGTCCAACCCTAAGATAATCTTTTAACGAAAACGAAATGAAAAAAGATTATCACCAGTTGGATATTAAAAAAAAAAAAAATCCAATTCTTTGTTTTATGGTTAGCGGAAAGAATTTCTATACCACATAAACCGTTACTTTTGTCTTTTGTGAAGGATTTAGAGTTTTTAGATTTGGTGATCATGCAATTGTCTACTTATGCTGTATTCAATTTGTAATTGTAAAGAAGTTAAATACCTATTATTGTTATGGTTGTAAGACGAATCACTTTTCACATGCTTGATGTTTTTACAAAAAGATCGAAATTGGTTAAAGTGCGCATTAGAAAAAAAATCACGTGTATCAAGATATTTGTAATACAAATGCATACGGAGAACTACAATAAACTGGCAATACGCATTTAAGATCCAGTAAGAGCTTGTATGAATAAAACTCTTTTTTTATGTACAATCAATAAATTGTTTTAAGAAGTTGTAGACGCTAAGTTTATTATCAAGCTCAGGAATTATATAACTTATTAAGCCAACAGAGTAGTATTGACAGCTCTTAGACACTATCACCTCGTAACGTCTACGATTGTACAATAGTGTCACATTTGTTGATTACAAATATTAAACTTGTCTTATTTATTCCGTTTATAAACTTCTGATTAAAATAGAAGAAAAGCAGGCTGAAAGTTGTAAAGACGTCCAAATACACTCTTTTTCAAATCTTTTGCAGACTGTACAATATCTTGGAAGAAAGAAGATAAAATATTTTTGTACGTAAATGCATTCTGTAATGGAATAATACGAAAAAAAGTGTGATCTTCCGTCAGTATACTTTTTTCTGTAAGACCCTTCTATATCACGATGGCATTCAGGTAAAAGAATCTAATTCAAGTTGAGAATGTAGAGGAAGAACAGTTAACGATGCCTTTTCTGTCGAGGACTAACACAAATATATATTTTATTTAAGGAAAGATAGTTTTAAGGACACCGCTTTTCATAAGCCCAAACATTGATTTTGTTATCAGCAATGTTGTAATAATTTATGCTTAACTTCAAGCTGTAATTTCATTCATAAAATAAACTGATTTTTTGAAAAATGTTACTTTTAATAGAGTCTGTTACTTCACTATAGATGTGTTATTTAAAAAGAGAAACTTGGAGTGTATTTTTTTCATAATAAATTAAATAACATTGTATCAAATACTTTAGTTAGGGAGTAATCCCCGAATGATACTTTTGCGCGGATTGTGTGATATGCATAACTTAAAGACTGATTTCCTTAACTGCAATGTAAGCTTTCAAATGGCTTTAGATACAAAACTAAACTAAATGATAAATTGTTTAGGGAACCAGACTTAAAGATGCCCCTCTTGAATCTTTTAATCGGGAACAGTTCAGTGAATTTCGAATAATTAAAAAAATGAAATATTTCTGCAGTTTAGGTATTGGGAAATGCATTTGCGGAAAAAATATTAAAAAAACGTGATTCTCAACAGCAAATGATGTTTGGAGATGCTTACATAGAGAACATTCGATGAAAACGTTCAGTATCCACTTGAATTAAAGTACGTGTATGTTCGTCTATCTTCTTTATCAAATCTCATAAATTGAAAAAAACGCATAATATTTTTCATCAGGAAAAAACACAGTCAGAAAACGTAGCCTCCCTACACGGTGAGAAAAAAGAGGAACAAAGAGAATAGATTTTTAAATTAATCAGTTAAAAAAAAATATACCACAAACAATTAACGAAAATGAGAACTCGTGGGGTTACCGCCTTGGAACGGTCAGAGGCAAAACTTTTGCTCACATTCGTCCGAGTAATTATATTAAGGGAAAATGTTACAAATCTGTTAAAGAAGTACTTAGTTAAAAGTTATTTGAGTCAACATCTGAAATGCAATCAATATAAATTATTATATAAAGTAATATAAGAAAATAGCTGTATATTTGTGAAGTCAGTCCATAAATTCTACTTTAGCAATAAAGAAAGTACAAAATTAATAGATTTTGAAATATACTTTCTGCATAAAATCAGACAAGTTTAAATTTTAGAAACAGTCATGCATTTCCGTTTGAATTTCCTCTCAATTATTGACATCAGGGCTTATCGTTCGCTTAAACAATACATAATTTATCAGTCTTTACAAGACGCAATTATCAATTCAAATTAGGTATTCAAAGGTATTCTTACAACTTCAGTCATTGTCCATTTGCAGTAGGTACTCAATGACTTTACTAAAAACAGAGAACTTGGTTTCAAACCAGCAAGAACACGATTGGAAGAACACGAAAGCAGGAATAAAAGCATATTGAAACATTAAATTATACCTGATCTAATTTACAGCAACTTCCTATATATTTTGACAGAATAGCACTATATGGTCATGACTTAATAACGACCTTAAGAGAAACTCCATTGCCCTTTACTATAATAACTATAATTTTCTCTACGGAGAATGGCCATTTTAATGGAAACCTTAATGTATAGAAATAAAAAAAACACAATAGGGAAAACTGTCTATCAAACATGTACGAATATTTTGGATCGATTATCAAATCGATCCAGTGTTACACCGGTTTACTAAAAATCACATGTCAACGACCAGAATTTTCTACCTACCACCATGACAAATTGTAAACTCGATTCAAACATTTAAACTAACATTCACGTTTTTAGAAGTTCAGTGATTATTTAGCAATACAGATGTTACCTAATTCAGTATGTTTCTTACTACTGTGGTTTAAGAGAAAGTTTAGATTTTCTGTTTTCTGTTCCTTTTATTTAACAATTTACTGTCAAACGTTCTATGTAGCGCAATGGTTCGTCTGATAGCCTACTCATTTGTGTTCCGGTCATTACCTGGCCTGCTTACGCAAAGATCAGTTTGATTAGAAGATAATTAATTGTATTTACTGATTCATCTAGTTATATTTAGTATTTTACCTCTCTGTTTAGACTTTAATCTCTAGTGCGGACTTAGAAAACGTGGCCGAGTTTGCAAAACCAGATTTAAAATCAATCGATCCATCAGTTTTTTTTGTAAACTTTGATTTCTCTGATAGTGCCCTACATAAAAATAATACATTAATTTCATGTGACAACAGCCTGGAAAATACTATTTATTTACCAATCCTTTAAAACAAGCACTTTTCTGTAGAAAAGAAAATACTTTATCATATCAACTAATATATAATAAGATTCTCAGAATAATAATAAAGAGATTTTCATTTTTCCCAAGAAGCTAAGAAATAATCGATTAAAACTTTGAAAACAGTAAACCTTACTTTGTTCATGTGTTTAAATAATCTGTTGAAATTGAAAGAAAAAAACGCCGAGAAGTTGAACAAGCACTACAAACAAAATAATTTTGCCATTCAAATATATACTACTCAAAATTTGATAGGGATCACTTTTAATTTCTTAAAAATCTTTTTAATGACAACTTCAAGATAACTGATTTTTTCTCATACATGTAGTTTATTCTTATGGCAAAGCCGACCTGTCCAGCAGATTTTGAATGTTTACCTGTACATGGCTCGAGATGCACGGGAAAAGCGAAACCCCTGGAAAAGTGGTGCACCGCGGGCATGTACCTTCATGTACACATCCGTTTTATTCAGACTTCGCTTTTGCATGGTAACGTTTATATCGAACCTAGGACTGGTCATGGCAAAAAGACGGCGTATTGACGATGAGGAGATGAATAGGGGGTAGAGATTCTTGAGGCTGGACGTTCCCAACGGCACGTGGCAGGTGTCCTTGGGGTCTCCCAGAGCACCGTTGCCATGCAGGATGTGGCGACGGTTTCAAACTTACGAGCATGTTATGCATAGGCATGGCGGAGGGCGTCAGAGGTCCACAACTCAGCGTGAGGACCGGTTAATTGTCGTTCAAGCGCTTCCAGAATGCCACTGGTGTAATACTTTCCACTCAAACCATCAGGAATCATCTTCATACAGCTAGCATGAGGGCTAGAAGGTCAGCAATCCGAATCCGATTGACGCGAAACCATATCCAGGCACGTCTTCAATGGGCCAGAGATCACGCCAGGTGGACGCTGCATGACTGGACCCCAGTGCTGTTCACTGATGAGTCTAGATTTTGTGTGGACTTCACTGATAGGTGAGTGCTAGTATGGAGATCCGCCAATGAGCGTTTGGCAGCCGTATGTGTTGCTACCCATGACCGTCATGGCGGGGGCTCGGTCATGGTGTGGGCGGGCATTAGCATGCAGGGAAGAACGGACCTGCACATTGTTCAAAACGGCACATTGACGGCTGTACGATACGTCAATGAGATCTTAGATGCGTACACTGGTGCTATAGGCCGTGAGTTCATTTTAATGGACGACAAAGCCCGGCCTCACAGGGCAAGGGTCACTGACGAGTACCTGGAGGCAGCAGCCATAGAGAGAATGGACTGGCCAGCAAGGTCTCCAGACCTCAATCCAATAGAGAACGCCTGGGACATGCTGCACACTGCAATATCTGCTCGCCCAGTCCAGCCAACCACGGTCCCTGGGCTACAGCAGGACGAGTGGGCTCGAGTCCTACAACAAGGCATCCGGAGTCATTAGTAGTATGAGAAGGCGGTGCAGAGCAGTAATCCAAGCAAACGGACACCACACGCTTATTAAAGCAAAATTCAGGCCATAGACTTGATTTTTCCAAAAAGTTCCATTTCATCTCCTGTCTGTGTTATCCCAAATTCGTGCCCTCCACGGTTCAGCCTCTGTCACGCTTCAACGGTTTACAGACTTACTCATTTTTTGGTACCAAACTCTTGTCATATGAACATTTTTTCAGAATCACAACAAAAAGTGTAACCTTTCAACCTTATGTAGTAAATATACACATTCTTATAAGTGTTCCCTATCAAATTTTGAGTAGTATAAATTAACAATGAGGTTTAATGTAAAATAATGTGTATAATATACTTCTGTATCCATTTTTGACTCTAACATTTTCAGGCTCTGATTTTTGAAAGTTATAATTTCTTTGGATTTATGTTCTATACAGATTCAGATCAAAGCAAATGTCCCATTATTGTTAACGCGATTAATATTGACATTCGCATTACATACCTACGGAAACAATTCATGTGCTTTCTAAAACTGCTGTGGCTGTCTCATTAAAATGAATTCCTATAAGGTGTGAAAGTACCTGATGACATTTACTGAGTCAAATCTAAACAAGTAGAAATATAGCATATGACTGATTCTAAAGTACAAAAAAACTAATGAAAATCTTCGAACGGCCCTTTGAATGTTTCCAGAAACCGTTCTTTCACAATGATCCCCTTTTTCATATGAACCAAAAATTTTTTGAAATATCAGCAGTTAAAATATTTTAGCTGATTTGCAATCGAAATATCGAAATTTTTATAGTTTTCATTGTTAAATTTTCAAAGGATTAAACTGAGACAAATCTTTTTGGACATAAAAATAATCGGCGGTCTTCTGCTGAATGAAGTATTAACTTCAAAGATATCGCACCTTTATGTAACCTAGTTTGATTTAATTAAACAATAAAGAAATATCTGAACTCTATCTGTCTGCTGGCATTTGATTAACTGAATTAAAAGATGCAATATTCAGACATGTCTATATCTAACGTGCAAATATCAAAGAACATAATTACATAGTAATTTGAAGCAACATAGCGTAATGTATTAACATTGTTTTCTCGAAAAATAAGAACGATTCACTTTCCAGTTATGTTTCTGTGGGTTACATAACAAATCAAATGTCTAGACATCTTATGTAAACTAAAGAGACAGATGTCTGTCTTTTATTTGAGAACCAGTGATGTTTCCTACTGAGGACAGAGGTCTTGTTTTGTCCGGTTGGCCTTTGGAAAAGCCCACCATTAAATAAGAAGTTTGCTTTTGGCACAAGTAGTGGGTTGTCTGAATTGGATTTACTTTCTTCAATTGTAAGGTAATGTTTGAACAAATAAACAGCATTAAAACATATAAACATTATAAGTATGTAACAGTATTGGTATCAAATCTGTCACTTTGCTTAAACGTGCACAATAAACACTGAGCAAATTCAACATTCTGTCGACAGTAAGAAGAATATTAATAGAAGTCTCTATTTTAACGACATTTTCGTCATAAGCGATACTTTTTGCAGCCTTTACAACCTTTTGATTACGTCCTGCAAATATTCATGAGTCTAAACTCACGGCAATTCTATGAATCAATTGTATAGTTTATGAATCAACGTCCTTTTAGAAAGAATGGTATGCTCATATTTTATTGTTCATTTTTGATATGTCTGATATTTGAAAAGTAAGAAGGTGCTGAGCTTTGTTGACCGTATTTACACATAGCATTTTCACTTCCATATACAATATGATGAAACGTGCAAAATATTTAGCAGAAGAAAGAAGTCTTAGCTGTATGAAATAAATATGCTTTTATTGGCTACATTGCCGTCAATGATCGAAATCTGTTTCATAAAAATGAGCCACATGGCTACCGACATGAAAGAAATTCTTACTTTTAAATCTAGCTCTTTTTATTAACGTAACACAATTCCGTAGGTTTCAAACAAAAACTTAACAAATTAACGTTTGTCAATACAATTAAGCTGAATATTGTGCTTTCAAACATAAGAACTCGGTAATAAGTGTTAAAGTTCAACAAAGTCAACAAAACTTCATTTCAGTTGACCTGGTAATTTCCAACAATAGTTTGAGAAAATACTCATTATTTCATATTTTATACATTAATTCAATAATTGCGATTCGTCCCCTGAAGTGAGAATAAACGCAAAACTTCAATACAACAATTAAAATTGTATATTTTTTTAGTCATGTTCACTTACAATTGCTTAATTAAATAAGGCTTCTTTGAAACACACATTGGCAGCATTGATTATATCATGAATATAATCTAAGGATGACAATTACAATATCTTATTATCTACCAAGATATTAATTGTGTATGTCTTCCCAAATGTGAAATTATTATGAACAGTGTCTCTTTTATAATAACACATTTGATAAAATCTAAATTCGTACATACAGAAACAGTCAACATTTCCATTTTAACTGATCTCTTACATTGGCGAAGATTTATCAACACTCTAATAATTGTTTCCTGCTTTAAATCTCCGCTGTTAATGTGTAAATCATGCACATGTCATAATTTAGCTTGTTTCCAAAGCAGTGAATCAATACTTTGCAGGGAACGATATTTTATGAAGCTTCTTAAAATTTAATAAGGGTTGTATGTTTCATATAAAGAATACCCAACGTCTCCAGCAATCAAAACACTGATGTCAGAAAGCAGTGAGATATTAATGAACATTTTTCTTTATAACAGACTGTCTTTGTTAAATGTTAATGTACACTTCAAAACAGACTGAGTGTTTTGTTTTCCAATTATAAAAGCGTAGATGAAATATGAAAAGAGGTTATAAAAAGATGTAAAATTATACTATACAAATCGTTGACATCACCTTTTAGTTTTTTTGTTATTTGTTAACACGTCCATAACCAAGGTCATCAGACCTCTATTCATTGTTTGGGATGCGACACTCATTTTGTTGATCGAACTGAGGTTAAACCTAAAGATCTGAAGTCCATATCTTTAAAACCAGTCTCCAAGTGCTCTGCTTCAAAAGAAGAATTCAGAAAAAAAAAATATTAGCATTACATGTTGTCAAAATTTTCATCTAAATGACCACTTGTTGAACCTTTGCAATCTGCATGTTTAAGTAGCTGCAACCTGAGCAAAGCATTCAAAATATCGTGACAGGCACAAATTGTCGATTTAAAAATACCTGATATACTGAACAAGACAAATCATTTTCCAGAGCACCATGATTTCTTTTTTAAAGAAACTGGCTCGTTTTTCAAGTGTTTGTTTGCCAAATTACGATAGCTATAAATGATGACTTCTGATAAATGACACTAATTTTATATGAAGAATCCTTCCACAGGAATAAAATGTCAGTGACAAAGAACAATTATCATAATAATGTTTGGGCCTCGACAAACAAAGTTAAATGCAGCAGTACTTACATAGATGGAGATTAATGAGATAAATATTTGATTGTGCATAATCACACTTTCTTGTGTCAAAAAGTCGTTAATGTATCTTTATACTGCTTAATACAAAACATTTATACCTCAAAATTCTGTTTCTGACACAGTCCATTTTTACTTTAGACTTTAATAAGTCAGTGAGATTTTAACAGTAGGGTGGAATCACTGTGCATATATCAACAACTGTTTTTACATAAATGCACAACTCTAAAAATTAAATTCAATGTGATGTTTTTTGTTGTTGTTGTTTTTTGTTGTTGTTTAAAAAAAAGAAACGTTAAAAAACTGAGTAGCAAACGCAAAGATAACTGAAAATCGATATCTACCTCGCGTATTGGTCGATCACAATTGGAGCGAGGTGAACGTGAAATTGTCAATATACTATGGTTGTGTATATTTAAATCGTTATTATTGGTTGCTGATCAAATTGATGAGCAATTATTGTTTTAGAATAAATCATATAGAAATCATAAATAGCCCGACTATCTATTGATACATGTTTGTTTTTTTTGTAAGGGCGTGGATTTACGTACAAAGATAAAACCTATATTACTGAACTTGAAAAGAGATATCAGTATTCTACAGTGAGTTGTTTTGTAAGTTATAAGTGTTCTTTGTGATCATGAATTTAATTGTTTAATGGAAAACTGATATTAACATATGTTTGCATTCTTATATCAGAGGATAAGAGGAAATGCAAAATGGTATTTGTATTAAGTTGTCTTTCCGTTCTTACACATCAGTAATACACACCTGGAATATGTATATAATACTGACTCCTAAAGTCATATAAAAAAACAACATTTTACAATGTATTTGTAAATAGCTCGAGTGTCTATTATCACATATTTCTTATTTCTAAAAGGGCATGCATTAACGTACAAAGATAAAACCTATATATATGAACTTGAAAAGAGAGATCAGGATTCTATCATGAGTTGTTTTGTTATATATAAATGCTCTTTGTGATCATGAAGTTAATTGTTTAATGGAAACCTGGTATTTAAATATACTTACATTCTTATATATGCAAAATGGTATTTGTATTAAGCTGCCTGTTCGTTCTTATACATCAGTAATACACACCTGGAATATGTTCTTGATAACAATACTGACACCTTAAGTCGAAAGCATGACTCTATAGCCGAAAGCAAAAGAAAACTTGCAATAAAGTAATTTCATCAAAACATTACAATCGTTTTTACAATACTGATTCAGTCATTTTTTTAAACAAGCTGTGTTATATGACATAAACATGTAACATAAATCTAACAACTGTTGCGCAATATTTTTTTTGTTCCAAATTTACATTTCTAGAAAAGATTCTATTTCCACAAGTCATGTTTTGTCAGATTTGAAAATATTTAAAGAATACACAAAATATTGTATGATGAAAAAGCGAAGTAACTGGCAAGTTCTGTTTTTAAATGTCTTTTAGTTATTTCTTACAATGAAAGTAAATAATTTATTTTCATTTGAACAGGGCAAATACAATTCTATATAATTATCTTTATTTTCCAGGAGGGCAAGTACAAGAAGAATTGTCAGGCACTTTTTTCACGGTTCCAACGCTGTTAAAGAATGCTCATAAAACCTATAAATGTAATTAACCAATCTCTATTTTACGACTCCGGCGTCGCAAGCATTTATCATTAGCCTGTAGACTATTTTCATTACGCCCTAAATTTTCACGAGACTAAACAATCACCTCCAGTCTAGATATCATTGAGTAGACGCGTTTTGTCTTTAAATTGCTGGTTTGGTGAATATTCACTCATCATTGCGGGTTTAACTTACCTTTATGCAAAACATCCAGTAACAGCCACAATATTTAAATAAAGCCAAAACGCATTGTAAGTACAGCAATACATATTATAACCTTTTCTTTTTTTCCTGGCTTTATCATTTCAGAAATTATTTAGAGAGTATTAAGAAAATGAAAATACTTTTGACATCTTACAAGATGGATTCTGTTTTTATTTCTTTTATCTGTAATACATATATAATTATAAGAAGTTAAAACAATCTGACAATAACTACATATTTTAGGGGGAAAATAGAGTACAAAGTCTATTTAACCGTAAAATATGACAAATCAGTATGCAGAGATAAAGTTTCCTGGAACATTATCATGTATTTTATTCATTCCTCATATTAGTGAATATTATATTTGAACTTTTACAAGAAGTAACAATACATGGAAAATGTAAATAATTTGCAATAAAGTTAGTTTAAAGAATGTTAGTATTAATCATATTTAACGGCAGACACATAGACACATTAGAATAACCTTGGTTTCAAAGAAAGAAAAAGGTAAGGAAACATGACTCAAATTAAAAAACATTCTATTCTTTATCAATTTAGTACAATGGTAAATGCTGATAAAAAGCCTACGCTAGTAAAAATAGCCAATGGGTCGTAACAATATCTCAAGAACATCTCTCTGTAAGTAGTGTTATTATGCATTTAAGGATTGTAAATGAGTTATTCTGTTACTGTTTACTAAAGGAAACAATCTTAGCCGTATCTTCAGTGTTGTTTATCTGTCGATCCGGTTTTTGTTTTTGGCCTTTTTTCCGCAATTCCTAAAAGCCTTTAGTTGTTTGTATGTTTGTAGCGAAATTTAACTGCTAGTACCGTTTATACCTGCCTAGTCGGATCGCTATGTCAAGTTATCAAGTATTTAAATATGATCAATGGCAGATTTGTCTGAGAATGGAAAAAATGTTACCGTGCAATTCTCGTCTCATGCGTGTTGGTAGAGAGAATCTGTAGATATCAGTGAGTTAACACGTGCATCCACTGGTAGCTTGGTCCTGTCTGAAACCGTTTTAAAAAGTACCTTCTTGAAGAGTTTAAAATGTGAATGCTATATACCCTGAAACCATTTCGAATGTTAGATGAACTTACAAAGGCATTCCAGTCTAAATAGAGGAAAGAAGGAGTTATTGCTTACGTGAGACTGTAAATACCGCTGTGGTGCATAAGGTCAAAACAATTACGGTAACATTTTTATTTAAGGGTAAGTATTGTCTAGAGGATAAAACATGCAACTTAAATTGAGCAGCAGTGACAATATAGCAATGTTTTCATTGTTTGCTCTTTCGAAAAAAAATGCTGTGTGAGTCTCGTTCAAGTAGCTGTAGTTGTGGTCAAACTAGGCCATAGTAATTAAGGAATATATTATTTAATCGGGTGTTTCGGATGACATATCCACTTTTCACTTGATCCTTTCTGTTAGTATTGAATCCGTACTTTGTCAGACGATCTTATCGAGATGGACTTACTTTGAATCAATCTTCTTTCTTTGTGAACAGGCAAGCAGTAGCGTGTTCAATATTGCTGTTTATTGTTCTTACCTCCTAACAGTTACTCTGAATGACGTCTTTTCAGACTACTCTGTCAGTCCTGACGCCATGATCTATAATGGTACACTATAAAATCTGCTTACTAAATGAGCTCTATTCCTTAAGCAACTGCTGTGATAACGTTTTAGACCTGTCCTGTCTCTGTATGTAGTCCTAGACCCGTGGGACAGTTCAATTTCTTTTCTTGTAAACATCAGAATGGATGGCCAAGAAAGCTTTCTCGAGGACTGTTCATGGCTTACTGTATTACAACTTGAATTAAGGTTTTGACATTAAAGAAAGTTACGGACCATGTTAATGAATAACAAACTTGAAAATATTCGCTTGTATTTCGATATATATGTCGGCATTTTCATTATCTAAACACCATTTGTTATCCTAACAAGTTGTTTGATCATAAAATAATTCTGTTTGAAACGAACTGAAACATAATTAAACGGATCACAATCTTCTAATAAAACAATACATTAGCATTGCTATCACACGTTAGTGTTTCATTTAAAAGCATAATATATATTATTAAATAATGAAAGTAGTATGGCTTTTATAGACGTTAACATACCCAAATCATAAAGCAACACCACATATTTGGAAATCTACAAAATTGTTCTAGATATGATACAAAATTATAGATTTTTCTTCAGAAAATAAACCTCTAATGTGAGGATAGGACATTATCAAAGTTGTTACCTAGTAGTTTACTTGTAGACCTATAATTCATTATTTTGATACAAACGGCTTCTGCTTTGCTTGTTTGTCTTCTTATGGCATCTCAAAGGTATTTCACGTTCTTTATCACGCAAATGTCTACTTATGTTGTAGCCAGATAATTAACTTTTACGAGATGTAACATCAAGTATCAAAGCATTAAAACTGTCTGATCTGCGTCTTTATTCAAAGCTGGCAAATATATTTCGCGAGAAAGCAAGGTATTAAAAGCCTCCTTTTCTTGAGAGGAAAACACGCTTGTTTTCTACAATTTGTCAAGTATTTTAGGTAACAGAAGAAATACAAGATTACTCTTTAAACAGTAGTTAATCAGTCACCACTACTAGAACACTGTTACGCTGCTATTGTTTTTTTCCGTTTCATTTTTCTTCAAGTTTTATTTTTGCTTTGAAATAGAGAAACAAATTTCAAATGGCAGACCCATATTTCAAAAGTCTTTGGTAGTACTTATCTTTCGTTTATTTTGTCAATATTGTTTCCTGAAACGATACAATGATAAATATATAATACTTGTTTGGTCACTGTAATCATGCGGTTGAGATAAAAATACACGTGATTTATAAACATTTAGTAATATCGCAGCAATGTCAGTTTTTTTTTCTGAGAATTTGGTGGAGTGGGTTAAACAGTATCAAAGGGCTGCACTTTAGTTTTTTACCTTTCACTGACAATTAATTTTCTCTATATACTATCTTTAAAAAAACAACTTTTTAAGTCATTCTTCAGTTATTTTTTGTTCTTTATAAAAAGTATGGCTAAGTGTTAAGAATTTCCCACGTGACTGAAGCTTATTTGCCCTAAGTGGATGTAACAAACTTTTATTGAATTTATTGGTCTTTTCTGAAGATAAATATGTATGAAATTTTATTATACTTCTTGTATGTAGGGAATTCTTTTTAGAAACTAGTCCTATTACAAATGCATATACTATTATTTCAGTATATTTTATCTTCGTAAGTGAAATGGATTCTCAATATATGTGGGGGAAAGTACTGCTATACTAAAATTTGAGTTTAGATCATCCAAAACGTACTCTGACAAATTAAAACAAAATGTACCCTGAAATTCAAAGCGTTTCTAAAGCGATATGTGTGTTGGAGAAAATTGTTCTCAATTACCTGAAATGGTATAACGTTAATTGGACTGAATCGTTACACTATTTTAAAAAATATAACATATATTGAAATGACATGTAATAACCCTTAGTAAAGCAAACTTATTTCGAAAAACAGGTTAATTTTGAATTTTATTTGAAAGAAATTTCAAGTGACATTTATGTTGTATTAAATGCAATTCTGCACGAAGTTGGCAGTGCTTAAAAAGCACTATTATGCCACTGTATTTCATGTCATATATGGCAGCAAATAACATTATGTGAGATTAATGACAACTACGAAAAGAGGTATTTTCAGATCCCAACTACCTGTGTAGGCAAAAAGATTTAGAAAAACCTACTGTACCACCATCTCTGAATGTCTTTTAGAAGTCTTTTACTTGCACTTTTGTTTAGCTTTTCTCTGGTAAAAAGTTGCTGCGTAGAACAAAAAATACTGAATAATATAGCAGATTGGATGTTTGAGAACTTGCCTGTAATTCTCTTGTTAATTATCTCTGGTGAAATAAAATGGCTTCTTTTGGTAATTATTGGTTTATTTCCTGCGTCTGTCTTGTTGCGTCATCAAAAGGCTTGCCTGTCCGTCAGTTAGCATTGCTACGGCTTGACAATTTACAAATACGTACGCTGCTGTTTACAAAAAATCCAAAAAACTTAAAAACAATTAATGTAATTACATATGAATTTAAAACTTACCAGATAAATGATCACATTCTTCCTTTTTAAGATAAAGCACATATTGAATTATATTACTATTCAAATAATCACTTTGAATAGTAACCTAATTCGATAGTAGCCTTGAACAAAGCTTGACAAAGAAAATATTAATGTTTAATTTCAATGATATAATAAGTGAACAATGCGTATAAACATCTCCTGTATCCATGTGTTTGAAAATAACGAAAGCTATCAATAATAGATTACTTCTCCAGAAAAAGTGTTATACTGTAGTCCTTAAGAGTGACAAGGATGTAAACATGCGTACACTTCTATTACAAAAATACACAAATTAAATAATGTACATAATCATGTATCATAAATTTTAATTAGATGGAAAATCATATTTGCAAGCCCTTTCCTTGGTCGCGCTAATGTGTTGTGTCTTTAATGCATTGGAAATAACTTTATGTATAGGATACTGGATGAAAAATAACGCAGTTACCACCACCATTGAACTGAATTTTTATGATTTCATCCCTTAACAGCTATCACAGAAGATGGAGAAACTAACTTAACTTTAAGCATAACTTAATGAGGCAATAAAAACAAATAAGTGCATATAATTGTTAGATTCTTATTTTGTCCTCATTTAATTTTTAAAAAGTTGATTTACCTTGACATTTTGATCTTGTTCTAGTTAGAAGTACTCAATTAATCACGCAAAAGGTAATAGAGGTATTATTAAGTGATTTATTAACAGATTCTTTTAATGTATTAAGAGACCCTTTTCATTATAGTTCATGGGGATTAAACTACTCTTACTATCTATTACACTATTTATAATTTAATGACAGCAGTCATACGTTTTTTCATTGCTGTGAATGATTACAGACTGCACTCTTGAATAAAAGTCTAAAACGTTTGCAGTTCCTTAAATCAAAAGAAATGCGCTGCGGGAACAGAGCTAAACTACTAACTAAAGTTTCTTACCGTATTTCATCAAAATTTATCCACTGCCTAGACTTGAAGGAATTTTATTTCGAGTGTAATGACTACTTGTTAAGCAAACATCCTCAATTTGTGGAACGTTTTATCTTGTTTTTTTTTCCCTTTTCCCCACTTTATTTAAAAAACAAAATTAACACACGACACGGGAAAAGGGGCACTCGGACATTTGTTTTACTATTGTTTTACTATTGAAATATACTGAATTGCAAAATCAGCAAAAAAAACAACAAATTTCTCGTCCATTTCTAAAGCAAGGTTGAAGGAAACAAATGATAGTCTGAATATTGTCCTTCATAAAAAGGCGTATCTTGTATAAAATTTTTTGATTGCCATTACCATGGCAACGGTTTTGGAGACAGCTTTTACTTAAGTAAAAATGATATTACCTGAATAAGACGCAACATTGAATGATAACGTTTACAGTTTTGTAAAAAGATCGGATAATGAAAAAACATACAATTTTACAATAAAATAGCTAAAATTAAAAAAACATAAAATCAATCATATTGATTTAGTGCCAGCCGGAACTTGAATAGAATCTGACGTCAAATTTGGATCCTGAAGAGTTTCGTGAGCCGAAACAGTAAATTCAGAAAAAATCTAGGGCTCATTGGTGTAACGCTTTTTTCTGATTGACTTTCCCGAATCTTTTCAATTTATGTATGTGAGATTTGTAATCTTATATATACCGGTGTTAATATCTTTACCATTGCAAATAACAGCGAATCGATATGTGTCGATATCAGCTTGTTTTCTTTCTGCTTTCACCTTGTATTTTTTTATATCATTTTTTGATAAATCAATTTTAAAAAATCTACAAAAAATTATCTTTGAATATTAAAACTCTATCATGTATCCACCAATGGAATGTTTTATCGATTGTCTGAGCAACTACAATAATGTAACAAAATTGTTTTCTTCGAACCTTTAAACGGTAAATTTGCAACATTTTCTTCAATTTTCAAGCATGTTTTTTTTTTCTTTTTTCCCTCACAATGCTTTAAAGTAGGCTTACGTGAAATTCGTCATCAAAAACAGCACCTGTCAATGAAATGAGGATAACAACACAAATTTTAATCATCTCCATTCCTTTTGGATTTCCTCCAAGATAGATTTTTTCATAACGATATTTGAATTTAAACATTAGAAATGTGTAGTACCTGGCAAAATATGAAAACGCTTATTCTGAACACACAGAGCATTGAAAAGTTTTTATCAATGTCTTTTACAATGAAAACATGTTTTGGTAAAACATGCAGACATGACAACACATTACAGATTTTTATTTCATTCTTCTCTTAATCGGTGTGTTATCATCGCTGAAGTTACGGGTTCGCTTGATCTTAACTCTCTATTGTGAATATGTATATCATGCCATTGTCCCATTTAAATTTGTTATAAAATCATTAAATCAGTTTTTAGCAGGAAACGTAATTCTGTAAAGCACAAAGTTGCACACAAAGAGCAGACAATGTCTCCAGTATGTGCAGGCAATGGCTGAAAGTAGAAAAAAGTTAATGAACAAAATGTTTGTAATAGCACGAATGAATATTTTGGCTTTGGAAATTAAAATTAATGATTTTGATGACAGTATTTATTTTTTTGACAAAACGAATAATGTTTTTCACTCACGGAACTGTACTCCTAAAGGAGAGAAAAGAGTTTATTTCATGCAAAATTTCTAGGAAACGTTTGATGAAACCAGGCATTTAAACTTTGTCTAGTGAAAAAAAATATCAATACTGAGTACAACATTTAGGTTACATTTTTGTTTAAGCGATAATCTTTTCAAGAAATTGTTGCCATGAATGCAGTGACTGGCACGTTAAGGTCATTTCAAGCTAAACAGTTTCTTGTTTGAGGTATACCTAGTTAAACTGTCAAATCGCAGTTTTTGAATTCTACGGATTAAGTACGTGACGAATTTTGGAAAAAGGTGCACCATACCTGAGTAGTTAGATTATGGAAGTACTCCTAATTGATAACGGCCAAGTCGTGATTAACCTTTTCTTCGTTTCGTATTGAACGATGGAGAACATTTTCCATTTCTGTCCTACTGTGACTGTATCTCTGGCTATCAACTTGTTAATACGACCAGTCCTTGTCTTTAAATTACAGAATTAATTCTCTCTGGATGGAAATTCCGAATTAATGACTTGACATTAATAACGTGTCATATTGACTTTTTATTAATGTCATTTCATTTTTTCTAAAAACAATTAAAACGGAAAACAGAGAAATCGCAATCCGAAGGCGAAACAAATCTGGCTAAAAGAATGGTTGTTTTTAAGTAGTTTTTATTTAAGGTAAGCTAGAACTATGGTACGTATTGCTAGTTTTGTACGTGTATACGTATTATCACTGTATGTATATAATTTCCCACCGTTTCATCCTCGACGCTCGATATCGGGCTCCAGCGTTTTAGTCTATCCGTTAAAAACTTTAAACACGTTTCCTTTAGTTGAATTGGTACACTAGTATTGTCACACACAAAAAAACGCAACGACTCATCTGGTGTTGTCGTTGTATTTATTTTTTAGTCTCAGTAAGCAGTTCAAAAGTTAAGTTAAAGTTAATTTAATAGTCTGTCTGGAACATATTACTATGACTTCATATATTCTGATGTTACACTCTAATGCTGTACTCTCCCGAACTCCATCAAATATGTTTACTGTCTATCTTACTGAGTTTGCAACTTTAAAACGCAGATTAAAGCATTTCATTGGTTGAAAAAAATATAAATATATTTTGAAAACATTATATTTGCGAGAAAATTATTTAAGTGTTAATCCCCAAGGTTTTAATATTCTTTTGGAACAAATATCTTACAAACAGAATATGCCAGATTTGATTTTATCAGCATCGTAGCAGTTATATCTAACAAATAGTTTATCTTTTAACAAAGACTTTAAACCAACAAAAGTAATAAATACTGTAAGCAATTTAGCTTTAAATAAAATTCAATTTTTTTTACAACATTTAAGCAGTTTGTTAATAATCTCACTACACGCCGCTTGTTCACTTGAAGGAAACGTTATTATAATATCATTATTCACAACAACAAAATAATTGTATATATTATCACCAATGGGCAAAATGTCTGTCTGAAATGCAGTCTGTGTCATTTAATTTTATATTGAAAATAATTAATAAATTTTACCAAGAATTCTAAACTTCTTCCAGTTGATGTCTGCAATCGTTAGGCGTTCAAATGTAAATGATGTTTTTGCTACGGAAATAAATATATTCAAACGCGCCTTTGTTTCTCTATGTTTCATTATAATGATTTTTCATTCAAGCAGAAGCTTCAATAAGATTTTCCATTTGAGCCTGTGCATTTCATTAAATGTACATATAGTAACATTGAATTATGGCATTTGCTTGTTTTAATAGGTAGAATGTAATATGGAGATGGAAAGTAATTTTCGACAAACCAAAGTAAAGTGGTTGAAATTGCTCTATGCAGACATTTCAACAAATCGCAAACAATGCAAATGGAATGCATTGTATTTTTTTGTAGTTTTGGTTAAAAAATAATGAAATAAAAAAGCCTGCTAAACCTGGATTTCAAATGTGTCTTTAACAGGTCATGAAGCGAATTGGGGTTTATTTGTTACGATGATCATGAAAAGAAATAATCGGAAACTAATATTTAAACTGTGCCTTTAGGGATATAATTTTTGTCGACTTAATATTTTATTTTTCGTCACCTGCTTTTGTAACATCAGAGGTGACTTTAACTTTACCTTCCGTCCGTCTGTCTGCCCTTGTGTCCGTAAAATTTATGTCCTGAGACAACTAAATACATGTAGTACGGAAAACAGTTTTATGAAACTTTTTTGAATGTTTATGGATAACACTGACTAAATAATTCACGTCAGATTTCATTGATTTTTTTATTTTGCAATTATCATAAGACCTTCAATAATAGCAGTATTAAACGAGACTACAGCTCTCAAATTGATTTCATAAGAGAGCCATTTAATTTGATAATTTGAGCTATACGCTTAGCTAAAGCCAGTAATCTATGGCTTTTAACAACGATTTTAGCATTGTTAATTTCATCATAGTCACCAGTTAATTCGAAGCAATCTGCAGATTTAGAAAAAAAATAAAATGGTTTATAGTGCAAACTAGCAAAGAAATCGTTGGTCTATCAAGATATTCATGTTATACAAATGTATACAGAGAGCTTCAATTTTAACTTTATGTTAAGGTAGGAATACACGATCAGGCTGCAGTAAGAGCTTGTACGAGGTTAGATTTTTTATGCTATTTACATTCTACATGTTGTGTTAAGAAATTTCAGATGCTATGTGTTTATTTTCAAGCTCAGGAACCATATAACTTAATAAGCCAACAGACATTCTAGTATTGACAACTCGTAGACAGTATCACCTGGTAACG
The DNA here is from genome assembly GCA_012932295.1 of Cyclina sinensis. NCBI lineage: Eukaryota > Metazoa > Mollusca > Bivalvia > Venerida > Veneridae > Cyclina > Cyclina sinensis. Next base: position 41,514,227 of record JAAONU010000001.1, on the reverse strand, counting down.
TCTAAGATTGTATAATAGTGTCACATTTATCGACTACAAATCTTAAACTTGTCTTACTGACTCCGTTTATAAATTTCTGAATAAATTGGAAGAAAAGCAGACTGAAAGTTGTAAAGACGTCCAAGGACACACTTTCTCAAATCTTTTGCAGACTGTACAAAGAAGATACAAAAATACGATATCTTTGTACCTAAATGCTTTCTGTAATGGGGTAATACAAAAAATATTTTAATGTAAATTCTACAATAGAAAAATGTTTTTGTCATCTTCCGTAAACATAATGTTTTCTGTATGTGTCTCTCGATATTACAACGGCATTTGGGTTTTAAAAAATTTAAATCAGCAGATTGCAGAGGAAGAACGGTTACCGATGCTTTTTTTGCCGGCGACTGAAACGAGGGCATTTTTTTTTATTTACGGAAAGATAATTTTAAGGATAACGATTTTCATAAGACCAGATATTGGCGCTGTGGTAATCAGCGATAGTGTAATAATGTATGATTAAGTTTAAGCTTTAATTAAAACAAACTGAAAACTGTTCCTTTTTAAAAAGTGTCATATGAGTTATTGTTAAAAAAGAAGATCTTGGAAAGAAGAGTTTTGTGATCATATCAATTCATATTACATAATATCAGTACAGTTAGGGAGTAATTCACAATAAATAATTTCGAAGGGATTGTGTCAAACAAATCATCAAAAGATTTATTTCCTTTAACTGCACTATAAGCTTTCAAATGGCTTTAGATATAAAAACTAAACTGATTGATTATTGTTTTGTGAACAAGACTTAAAGATGTCACCCAACAAAAGCTTTGAAACGAAAACATTTAAGTGCAATTCGAATTACGTCGAAAAAATGAATATTTCTGCAATTCAGGTCTGAGGTTTTGCCTTCGAAAATTTCAAATAGCGTTTGGCTAAGACACAGTTCTAATTTACAAGGTCCTACTTGTGTCAAAGTACTTGGTGAAAAAAACATCCTAAATATTCGCTACACGTTTTCATTTTTACAAGTGCCTCGCTGGTATTCAAATAAATAAGAAGGAAAGTACAAAATTAAGGTATAAATAAATGTTTGTGTCGTTTCAGATAACGCCGGAAGAGTAATTTATATCGACCTACCCACTGGTTCCTGTATATGCTATTATCGATTGTGTGCCTTTATTCAACCTTTTGCCAAAGGCCTATTTGGATGGGGGTCTTGTTGGAATAATGTATTCGCGGAAAAAAAATATTGAAAAAAAACATACTTTTTAACAGCTAGGGATATTTGGAAACGCTTACATAGAGAAAGTCCAATGAAAATCATCATTTTCCACTTGAAATAAAGTTATATTCAGTGTTTCACTAGCCTGATTTCCGTTTTCAAATTTCACGATCACATTCATCCCAAAACATATATTCAAGAAAATTGTTACAAATCTATTAAAGAAGTACTTAGTTATTCTTTTTATTAGTTATTTTGAAATGCATACAATTTTACAATCATGGACTCTATTTTTCTCTGTTAAAAGTGCTAAATTGCTGTTATTTATGTCACCTTTATATATTTAAAGCTGGAGGGATTCAGGGTAAATATGATGAAAACAGCTCTATTACTCCTCTTCGTGCGGAAAACAATTTGATCTCAAAGTAATACATTGGTTTCAGAAGTTTTCTAGCGATGGTGGAACTTTGATAGCTTAAAATGAATAAATCTGTTTTTAAGGTTTATGAAATTCGATATATAGAGTTTTGCATCAGTTTTATATTCAAGTGTGATAAAACAGACAAGGAAAATTACCAAGGATAAAAATGACCTTACTTGCATATTTTATATATATTTGTCTGTAGATAATTTAAGTTAAAAAGATTGTAACTGTTTACCTAAAAGCAATACATTATGTGTCAAATTAGATAGGCAGTTATTTTCCGCGGACACATAGCAGAAAATAGTGAAAAATGCATATAAACAAAAAACAGATATAAAACACAGCCTCCACACACAGTCAAAAAGTAGAGGAAAAGTTAGCATCAATTTAGAATAGATGCTGTAGAATATCATGTCTGTAGTCTTTCTTTTTTGAATTTACAAATTGGTTTAACAAATAACGTTGAAAAATTTATGTTGCTTTTTATTTACTTTAATTTATAAATAAAATCACAAAAAACACACTGGTTGAGAAATAACTTTTTGCAGTAGTGTTTTTAAACTGCAGTAGTATTTTTTTACTTAAAACTGGGTGTCGGCGTTAAAACTTGCAAAACTTTTTTTCTTAATTTGTGGTACCGATATCCCTGTTTCAAAAGATTGTGTTGCGTTCATTGAAATATTTAACATTCAATTTTGTTATATATTAAACCCCATAAGATGTAGCGCCTGGAAAACCATTTTCTAAAATGGATAATTAACAATATAAAAATCAAAATCATCTCTTGTATCGTATATTTTAGAAATAACGAAACCATTTTCAATAGAAAGATTTAGATCAAAGAAGTTTTGCTTGTTTTTTTTTTGAAGTGTTTGCTTAATTAAGCATGAGTTCATTTGGATATATTTCATTGCCTAGAGAAAGAAAATGGTTATTATCAATAATTAGCAAATCGTCAAGATACTTCGAGTTGTTGTTAAAGGCAGTTATAATGTCATCTTGATGTCCACTAGAAAAAGATAACATAAAGTATCTTTCATAGCAGTATAAAAACAGATCAGCTACAACAGGTGCACAAATATTTCACACGGGGATGTCCACTACCTCTTTATAACTAGAAGTTACGAATCTGACATGAATATTTTCTAGTAAGAAAGAGAGCGACTCGATCATGTCTTGACAAGTCCATAAGGTATAATTATCATAAACCATCAATCTAGTGTAGAAATTTCCTCATCAATTATTCTTTATTTTCAGTTTTGTTTATTTGACCGAACAATAGCATGCCTCTAATATTTTCTTACGCTTTATTGTACTTATAAGTATAAACTGGTCTAGTTTAAAGCAGCTTCGTGTATATTTCGACCCAATAACCATGTATGTTCATTTAATAACGACCTTTAGAGAAACTCCATTGCCCTTTACTATAATTACTATAATTTTCTCTACGAAAAGTGGCAATTTTAATGGAAACCTTAATGCATATTAAATAAAATCCGCACATTACAGAAAACTATCTAACAATCGTGTACACATTTTTTTCTCAGAAAGTGGCCTAACTCGAAATAATACATTAATTCTATTTGACAACAGTCTGACTAAATATTTACCGATCCTTCAAAATAAGCACTTTTCCTGTAGAAAATTTTATCAACGCCAAAAGATGAACAAGCATTACAGACTGACATAAATATAAATTTGCTTTTCAAATACATATATTAAAAATGAAGTTAAATGGAAATTATATACTTTTTTATCCGTTGGTGACTCTAATATGTTTAAACTCTAATATTTGAAAGTCATAATTTCATATAATTTTTACATTATGTTCTATTCAGATTCAGATCAAAGCAAATGCCTCATACTTGATAATGTGGTTATTATTGACATTCGCATTATATATCTACGAGAACAATAAATTTTCTTTCAAACACAGCTCTGGCTGTCCTATTAAAATGGATTCTTAAGATGTGTGAGAGTACTTGATGACATTTACAAATCTTAACAAGTACTAGATATATAGCATATTATCGATTCATAAGTACAACAAAAACTAACAAAAATCTTCGAACGGCCCTCTTAATATTTCTAGAAACCGTTCTTACACAACGATTCCCTTTTTCATTTGAACCAAATAAATGTTTGTAACAATATCAGATGTTAAAGAATTTATGCTTGAATGTCTATGACTATTATTTTGCAATCAAACAATCAATTTTCACAGTGTTCATTGCTAAATTTTAAACAATGAAACTGAGACAAATATTTTTGGACGTGCTGTCATCTACTGAATGAAGTATTAACTGTCAAAGATATCGCACTTTTATGTCACCAAGTTTGATTTAATTAAACGATAAGGAACCATTTAAGCTCTAGCTGTCGGCTGGCATTTGATTAACTGCGCTGAAGACATGCAGTATTCAGACTTGTCTATATCTTACGTGCATATTTTAAACAATATAATTACAAAATAATTTGAAGCAACATGTCGTTATGTATTAACATTCTTTTCTCGGAAGATAAAATATTTCACTTTCCAATTCTGTTTCTGTGGGTTACATAACTAATAAAATGTCCAGATATTATGTAAACTAAAGCGACAGATGTCTGTTCTTTTATTTTAGAATGATATTTCAGACTAAGGGTAGACGTCTTGGTTTGTTCGGTTGGTCATTTAAAAAACCCACAATTAAATCAGAAGTTTGCTTTAAGCACAAGCAGTGGGTTGTCTGAATTGAATATACTTTCTTTAATTGCAAGATAATGTTTAAACAAGGTAACAATATAAAAACATGTAAACATTCTACGTCTGCAACAGTCTTGGTAACAAATTTATCACTTTGTTTACACGTGCGCAATAAATTTAGAAAAACATATGTGTATGCTCGATGTCGTACGAAACAAAATGTATGTTCATTTGCTATTGGCTCATTGCAAAAACAGTGAGCGTATTCAACGATTCTGAGTATAAATAGAAGTCTTTATTTGAACGACATTTTCTTCATAAGCGATAATTATATGCAGCCTTTAGAATGTTAAGATTAAGTCCTGAAGGTATTAGTCAAAATCTCTTTAGAAAGATTGGTTTGCTCATATTTTATAGTTCATGTTTGATATGCCTGATATTTACAAAATATTGAGTTGCTGAGCTTTGTTGAACTTACACACAGATTAAATTTTGGCACGCGAAACTTCAATACCATATAGAAATTTGACGAAACATCCAAAACATTTAGCGGAAGAAATATGTCTTTAAATTTACAAAATAAATATGTTTTGTTTAGTTACATTGTCATCAAGGATCGAGGTCTGTTTCATAAAAATAAACTATATTTATATGGCTAACTATATCCTCTTCCGTTAATGTAACAAAATTCCCTAGATTTCAAACAAAAACTGAACAAATTAAATTTTGTCAATATAATTAAGCAGAATATTGAGCTTTCAAACATAACACCTCGGTAATAATTGTTAACTTTTGGATCAGCAAAACTTCATTTCAGTTGACCTGGCAATTTCAAACGATAGTTTGCTAAAATACTCATTTTTTTCACGCTATATACATTTAATAATGGCAATTCGTTCTTCAAGATGAGAATGAACGCAAAACTTAAATATAACAATTCAAATTGTATCTTTCTTTTAGTTATTTTCACTTACAATAGCTAAATGAAATAAGATAGTTTTAAAAGAAAGTAACATTGATCATATCATAAATATAACCGGAAGATTAAAATTACAACATCTTGTTATCTGCCAAGATGTATTTCTTCACAAATGTGAAATTATAATGACCATGTGTCTCTTTTATAGTAACACAATTGATAAAACCTCTGTTCGTACATCCAGACACATTCAACATTTTCATTTGAGTTGATCTGTTACATCCGTGATGTTTTATCAACACTCTAATAAATGTTTTCCGCTTTAAATTTTCCTTTGTTAATGGGTAAATCATGCAAATGTCTAAATTTAGCTTGTTTTAAAATCAGTGAATCAATACTTTGCGGAAACGATATTTTATAAAGCTTCCTGAAATTTAATCAGAGTTGTATGTTGCACATAAAGAATACCCCATGTCTCTCACAAACACTGCACTGATGTCAGAAAGCTTTTATTTTATGAAAGACTGTCTTTATTCTGAAAATAAATGAAAATGTACTTCATAAAAGCGTTTTTTGAGAAACAAAAAATGTTTTTTCAATTATAGAACCATAGATGAAATGTGAAAATTGTTTGTAAAAAGATGCATAATAATACAAGACATTTCATTAAAATCACCTATTAGCATTTTGGGTATTTGTTAACGCGTCCGCGACCATAACTTTACGTCATTGAAAAAGTCATCAGACCTCTCCAAAATGATGGGGAGAGATGCAGGTGGATTAAATTTTGCTTATCGAACTGAAGTTAAACGTAAAGATTTAAAGCCCATATCTTTAGGACCAGTCTCGAAACGCTCTGCTTGAATATACAAATTTAGAAAAACGAACAAGTAGCAATACATGTCAAAATTTTCATCTGAATGACCTTTCACTTACCTTTGCAATTTGCATATTTAAGAAGCTGCAACTGGAGCAAACCATTCCAAAATTGGGACACATGACTATACTTGAACTTTTGCCGTGTTTTCTTCGTGACAGGCTCAAATTTATATATTTAAGAATAGCTGATATACTGAACAAGATAGACATTATTCTTCAGTGCACGCTTATGAACCTCCCTTATGCTTCTTAAAAAGGAAGCTTGCTTGAATAAAAGGTCAGTGACAAAGAAGCAATATAGAAGCAGTGTTTGGGCCTTGTTAAGCAAAATTAAATGCAGTAGTATTTACTTGGTACATGGATCTTAATGTGCTAAATCTCTGATTGTGAACGATAACACTTTCTTGAGTCAAAAAGACGTTACTGTATCCTTATACTGCTTAGTACAAAACATTGAGACCACATAATTACGATTCTGACACAGCAGTTAATTACACTGAAGTTTTTAATAAATCAGTGAGATTTTAAACAATAGGTTGAAATCACTGAGCATATGGCAAAAACTGATTTCATATAAATGCGTCTATTGCACATTTCTAAAAATTAAATTCATTGAAGCTTTTTGAGAACGTTAAAAATACGGAATAGCAAACACTAAGTTTAATAAAAATCTACCTCGCGGCTGTGCACATAGATGATTTTACATAAATGCGTCTATTTCACATCAAAAAAATAAATTCAATGAAGTTATTTCAAAGCGTTAAAAATACGAGTAGCAAACACAAAGTTAACTAAACTCGATATATACCTCGAGGCTATCAGCTACAGTTATGGATGCGAAGCTGGCGATGATACCAAAATACTTTGGCTACGTATATATAAAGCGTATTTATTTGTCGCTGAACAAATTACGAAGCAATTATTGTAGGGGAATGAATCATATAAAAACATTAAATAAAGTATTTGTAAATAGCCCAAATGTATCATTACACGTGTGTTATGTTTGTAAGGGCATAAATATACTTTCAAAGATAAAACTTATCTGACTGAACTTGACTTGAGAAGAGAGATCAGTATGCTACAGTGAGTTGATTGTAATTTATAAGTTATTTGATCATGACATACGTCTATTTGAACTGTTCATTCCACATGCAATGACAAAATAAAAGAAAGAAACATTGTGTGGATCGCAATCATCTAATAAAAAATATCTTTATCTAGTATTACAAAAAAAACATAGCTATCAAGCTATCAATAGTGAGTGCTTAATTTACAGCATTCTGTATGTCATAAAACACATGAAAAGGTGAAAATAACATGGTCGTGTATATAAGTTTATAAGCAACTCTTAATCTTTTGGAAACCTACAAAAACGCTGCTAGGTATGAAACAAACAGATTTTTTCCAGAAAAGCAACCTCAAATGTGATGTTAGATCATTATCAAAGCTGTTACATAGTTGTTTATTTGTAGACCTGTAATTCATTATTTTGATACAAACGGCTTCTGCTTTGCTTGTTTGTCCTCTTATTGCATCTCAAAGGTATTTACGTTCTTGATCACGCAAAGGTCTACTTATGCTGTAGCCAGATAATTACGCCGTGACGTACATCAGAGTTGTAACATCAAGTATCATACCATTAAAACTGTCTGATCCGTGTCTTTATTCTAAAGCTGGCAAATATATCTCGCGAAAAAGTGAGGTATTAAATGTTTCTTTTTCTTGAGACGGAAAAACATTTGTTTTCCGCAATATTTCAGTTATTTAAGGAACGATTACAGAAGAAATTCAAGACATATCTTTATACGGCGAATCCGTCACCACTAGCAGAAAAATATTGTTTTTCCTAGAATTGATTTTCTTTCGGACATGTTTCATATTTGCTTTGAAATACAGAAACAAATTTTTTAATGGCGACCTGTATTTCGATAGTTGTGTATACTACTCTTCTTTCGTCTATTTCGTCAAAATTGTTTCCTAAAAACTATTTGACTTTTGTGTGATCACTGAAATCATGGTGTTGAGATAAGACTTCAAATGATATAATTAAAACATTTAGTAATATTGTAGCAATCTGAGTCTCTCTTTTTTTCTGAGAATATGATGTTGTGGGTTAAACAATATCAATGGCCTGCACTTAAATTTTTTACTTATATTTTCCTCAATGTACCATCTTTAAACACAACTTTTTAAGTCATTAGTTGGCTTTTGAACACTAAGATCTCGACACTTTTAAATGTTCTGAATGATGTTATTTTCTTTAGACGGTACTATAGGGTACTACACCGTTTCGTAGTGCAAAGGTTTGGGAAAGAACGTGTAATTTTTAACGTTTAATGATCAATAATTTTATTCAGCCTTTTCATACGGGTGCAAATGAAGTTAATAAATAGATAAATAAATAAACAAGGTCACTGATCAGTCACCTAACGTATGAAGACTGAACTAAGTTTCACATGAACGTTGATTTTAATATCTATCAGAGTTAGTCTTATTGCTGTCCAACAACCTAACAACTTTTTGTACCTCTCAAGGTTTCATCCTCTCTTTTGTCATTGACTTAACCTTCATGCGTTATATTTTGTTTGTCATAAAAAAGTACGTGTAACGGTTTAGAACTTCCCACGTGACCGAAGCTAGTGTGCCCTTGGTGGATATTACGAGCAGTTAGTGAATTTCTTAGTTTTTTCTTAAGATATATAGATATGAAGTTTTATAATACTTTTTGTATATGGGGAAATATTTTAAGAAGCATACTGCTATTACAAATGTTTATTCTATTATTTCAGTATATTTTGCCCTCGTAGGTGAAATGGATCTTCAATATTTGCGGAGGAAAGTACTGCTTTACAACAATTTGAGTTTAGATCATCTATAAAGTCCTCTGACAAATTAAGACAAAATGTGCCCTGGACTTGTAAAACATTTTTAATGCTCTTTTAAACGTTATGTTTGAGGGAGAAAATTCTTCTCAATTATCTGGAATGGTATAACGTTAATCGGACTGAGTCATTACACTATATTACAAAATATAAGATATATACTATATTGACACGTTATCCATTAAAAAACATTAGTGAAGCCAAGTTATTTCAAAAAAAAAATTATTACTAATTTCATTTGAAAGAAATTTCAAGTTGCAAGTTGAATTTTTTGTTAATTATCTGTGGTGGTATTTAATGTAACCAGTAAAAAGAGTGGTAATTTGGATGCTTTTCACAAAGATCTGTTATTTCAGTCTTTTTCTCCGCTTCTTTTACCTTTGTCCAGTAAGACACCTTTAGAAACATCTTATATTACAATTAATCTTTTTAAAATTTCGCAAATCAGCATAACAGATACAAATTTTTAACATAAAAAGCACATATAAACAATAATTTACAGCTTGTGCAATTACTTACAGCTTGTATTGTAAACACTGAGTATAATAAAAGAGCATACTACGAAAACATTGCAGATGTAATTATATTTCGTGTGTTGCCTTCTATAGGTAATTTACATTTTCCTGCGTGTGTCTTGTTTCGTCTTCGAAATTAGCTTGTCTGTCAGCGTTTGCAAATACAAACAAAACTGTTAACTTAAAAAAACAAAAACATACACAATCATTGTAATCACATATGAATTTAAAACTTAACATACAAATGCAAAAATTCTTCCCTTTTAAGACTAAGCATGTATCGAATTATGTTACTATTCATATAAGCAATTTTAATAGTAACAGAATTCGTTAACAGCCTTTAGCAAATTTGGCCAAGAAATATAAATATTTAATTTCACTAATGTAATAAGCGAACGAGGCGAATAGACAATTTATGTATCCTTATGTCTGAAAATAAGAACTTATCAATAATAGATAATTTTTCTAGAAAAATTGTTCTACTTTCCGCCTTAAGGGTGACATGGATGTGAACATAGGCACAAATTTTACTTCACCCAAATTAAACGATAACAAATAATGTACAAATGTTATATATTTTTAGATGAAAAGAAAATACTTGTCCATTCCCTTGTCGTGCATAATCATTTATTACTTCACTTATGCAGTGAAAATAACTGTGTTTTTTATAGGTTACTGGATGTTAGCAATAGTATATGCTTAAAATAATTTCATTTGTAGAGAAAATATCATTGCCAGGCTTGTAGGTGATTAAATGAGTAGTCTTGCTTCAGAAGTTTCATAGAGGAAGTCATATATACATATCGTTGAAGCTATAAGTATGCTATCATTTTTTTGTAGTTTTACACTGAATAAGACACATTTAGATAGAACAAGTTTTATTCTCGAAAAAAAAAATTACGTTGCTATCAAAATAGAAGGGGAATAACGATATCTTACTGGCAAAATCGATGTTTGTTTAGGTAACAGATAGCTGATTAAATGAAATTTATCAAAGGGGAGAGTGTTGCAGAACTAATAGAAATGTACCATATTCAAAAAGAGAATGTGTAATTGGGTCTCAAAAGAGCTGAGCATTGACATTACGTGATCACACATTGTAAAGTATGTTAAGAACACCGCCTGCAGCTTGATATAAATAATTGATAAAACACATTCTGTGGGAACATTTCAAAGAAAAAATCCATTACCATGCATAGGTGTTATTAGTGGTTATTTTGTCTCTTCTACATTGCAGTATCGACACGATGTCGAGGGGTTTTCTTCCCAAGATATGTGAGAGGTACTCAGAAGATTATGATGAAATGATGTTGCTATTTTACAATTAAAATGTTTTAAGCATTTTGAGTAGTTTTTGCTAAGGCGTATGTTGAACTTCAGAAGTCATCGCCGTCATAGAAATACTGAATAACGTTTGTTTTCTATTGCAAAGTTTCTAAACTATCTTAGATGGAATTGCATGAATAAAGTAAGTATTCAAACTTTCTTTAGATAGCAGCATATATCAAGTTATGCTATAATAAGAAGTTTTGCTATTGCTATCCAATACCATTCAAATTTATATCATGAAGAAAGTAGAAATGCTATAAATTTTAGGAAAGGCCTCTTTAGTTCTGTTCGTAAGTTTCATAAATAAATTTTTAGTGTTCCTATTGTTATATCAGTAAATATTTCTAGTTTAACAATTTTACTAGATTGTTTTGTTGTTTTTTTTGCTCTGCACAACACTAATTTTAAAACTTAGCTGAAAGTGTATTGGTATATTGAAAGTATACTTACTCCGCCTAATCAATTTTGCCGGACGGCAGCTAAAAGCTTTCTGACATTCAAACTGCTTCCAACCCAGATTGATAAATGATCATTGTAAGCAATAATTTATCTTATAGTATCTTCATATTCTGTGCGACTTCTTGCGTTATATCCATTGTTTGATGAAAAGAATCAACCCATTACATGAGCTGTTTTGCATCGCGCACTCAGACAAACTTACAGATGACCAGTGTGAAACACTCACTGATGTTCTTATCCCTGTCAGTGGGAACCTATCGGGTGGTCTCTGATTAAGTGAACAATTTTTCCATGAAGAACACAAAACTCACATTTGTTTTCAGAAACTAATCTCTGCCAATGGGAACACATTCAGTGGTATTTGATAGGTTTTAGAAATGCACAATTCTAAAATAAAACGAAGCAGAATCATCATATGAATCGCACTGCATTGCAGCGAGTGCAAGTTAAAAGAGTACTTTTTTCTTCTACCACTGCTGAGATACCTGTCACATCATAAATGTTTTTGATATTATGTATCTTGTATACAGGCACAGTATTGAATTATGTTCATCATTCTTCAGTTTTGCCGGAGAGGAGCTAAAAGCTTTCGGACATTCAAATCACTTCGTGGACAGACTGATATATGGACACTAAAGATAATTGATTTTCCCTGTGGCATTGCGGTCAAATACTAAAAGTATTCTGCTGTAATATTTTTAGATGCATCGTTCATGAAAAAATGTACTTTTTCTTTCCGTTAGTTCGATCTCCCTGCTCTTCTACCACTAGTTGTCTTTCTGATGAGACATTCACCGAGGTATGTAACCTTCAAAGAAAATAATACAGGACCCTGTAAAATTTTCTTTATTTAGACATGGCTTAACTTTAAGTTGACTATATGCAATTTTGATATTATGTTCTTCTGTACATTTATGTAAGTCGCATTTTTATCAGATATATATTTTTTCTTCTCGAAAAATTCAAAGCTAATAGTAAAAGTATGCGCTTTTTAAAGAACACAATTGATTTAGAATGACTTATGTTATTAACGTTGTCACAACAAAATTCGATCATTTTAAATGCATTATTTTGCTTAATAAAAGACTCTGTTATTAAACTTTAACTGTTTTATCAAGGATTTAAACTATTCATAATGTTTACCATGATTTATTCTTTCCAGTACAGTAGTAAATGCCTTTCAAGAACGAAATCGATTTACAGATATAGAACCTAGCTGTTTGACATTAGCGCCCATCGTCTTTATTTGTTTGGTTTTTAAAGTAATTAAGAAAAACAGTAGTAGCTGTCTTATTTTGACTAATACAATCTTATCCTTATTTTTCCGTATCTAATATTTCGTAAAAGCTTCGCAGCTCTTGAAATGTCACGTTTGATGCATATTCAATGAAATGAACGATCTTCCACTGAAAAAAAACAATAATAATCAAAAGGTGTTGTTTCTTGATTTTCTATTCAGAGCGATAAAGGAATAGTCTAAATTTCTCAATTACATACCGTTCACAAGAATCAAAAGAATCACGTTGCAGAGAATCAAACTTTTTAATCATTAGTCATGATGTTCTATGTAGGAGAGCAAACAAATCAGAAAACTTTCTGAAGATGGTAAAATGGATTTTTTCGGACTATTGATTGAATCACGTTAAAATGGGTTCTAGTGTAGGCACTAATATTCACGCTTTCTTTGATACTATAAAGACAATCCCAAAACCTGAAAAATTTATGCTGTTGTTGATTCAACTGAAAGTGACATTTGAGACTGACATTGATACGTATACCTATACTTAATCTGTATCTATACTTACCTTGAATATTTGAAATTTCATCAGAAACCTTTGGACAGGAGGAGGAGAATTTGTACAATTACGGCTAAACTTCGATTTGTCTAACTTCAAAAGCTCTAAACTAACCGTTCCCTCGAATACGATATCTAAAATAATACTTTATACATAAAAAAATATGTTTATATGATATAATTATGTATCTGGTATCAGGGCAAAACACTCAAATGTGTTGATCATAATTCAGTTTTGTTTTGAAAAAATCGTACGTTTATTTGATATATGTATCTGGTATCTGGGCATTATACTCAAATATGTTGATCATAATTAAGTTTTGGCGGAAGGTAGCTAAAAGCTTTCGGCCATTAAAACTTAATTTTTGGACAATCTGGAACAGAGCGACTAAAGCTAACTGATTTTCTCTTTGGTACAGCGGTACCATTTTGAATGTATTCTGCTATAACTTTTTCCATATGTATCCCATATGTATCGCAGTCAACAAGCTTGTTATATTTCATTAAGTCAATCTTTAACTGTCTTTCCTTTTCTTGCGAGATTTATTCGCCAGTTTATTCGCCAGCGAAAGAACTAGTTTTTTTATCAAACATTTCTTTCTCTAAAATTATGTTACAAATCTGTACATTATTAAAGAAAAGAAAGGAGGAAATAACAGTTCAACGAGTGAATAGTACTATGATCATGGACGTCATGTAACTTAAATATAGCATGCTTTAGAAAGATTGACTAATTCTCTATTATCCGTGCTTGTAAAGTAGCCCGAGTTAAGCGATCCGGGTTTCTGTTAGAACGTAATTCTTTTCTAAAATGTTTCTAGAATTTTTTAACTTATCGTTACAAGGAAAAGAAAAATTTTGTGACGTATGCAATTTCAGTCAGCACTTTATTTTGTTCAAGTTTTTAGAACACATACTTAGAGTCATGTAATTCGTAAGTGGTGTATATTCACTGTATTATTTTGTAACGGTTTGGATGTTCATCGGTCGGTCCGTCAGTGAATTCAGCGATGTCTTATCATTTTAGGTTCAGGGATTTCGTTTCATAGTAACAGCGAATGGTTATCTACCGACATGTGTATTATTTAAACGTACAATCTATGCACAACTAGAAGTGTCACTGAAAGATGACAATTCCCCCAAAGTGGTGCTTTGACCTTTGAAGTGAGGACCAGATGGAGATAAATTGTAAATCCTTCTAAAAAAAGTGAACATTTTAACAATTTGACTTCAAGATCAAGGAAATTTTAGGTGTCAGTGTCAAAAAATAAATGTCATTTAAAAAATATGTCCGAAGGAATTGTTGTGTGCAAATATGAACTTAATCTGTTGACTAAAAAGAAGTGGAGTTTTTGACAATTTCACCTCAAAGTCAATGTCATTTAAAGATCAAGGTAAAAATGCATTTGCACGATTTCTCCCAAATATGTCAGTGGTAAGGTCTTGTCCAAAGTGGTGTTGCGGTTAAGTATAGATTAAATCCATTTACTAATAAGGAAGTTAATGGCAATGTTACAGTTTTTTACAATTTGACATTTGATCTCAAGGTCATTCAGTCAAAGTGTTACAAATATATGTTACTGGGGTGGTCTTGTCCAAAGGGGTGTCTTCTAAGTATGAAGAAAATCCATTTACAATGTACTAGTAAGGAAGGAAGTTCTGGACAATGCTAAAGTTTTCGGACGGAATGACGGACGGATGGATGGACGACCGGACTGACAGACGGAAACTTCAAAAATTATATGCCTTTCTTCGGGCGTCTAAAAGTCACGGTAAGAGACCGTCTCAATGTAATCATCATTTGTACGAAATGACGCTGTCTCAAGTTGGTCATATGCAGTTTAGATGTCCATCTGTTTTGTGTATCTTGTGAGAATGACTGACTCGGAATAACATTAAATGAGAATCGAGGTTTATTGAAATTCGAATTCTCATGTTACATATCTCAAAAATCTAAATCTTAATGTATTTACACAACAATCATCAAATATCAAATATAACATTATTTTGTTGATAAAGCACTTACTTGTGAAATATTCATTACTGTTAAACCAAGCATTCGGGCTATTCAAAATATTTTTGCTGAAAATGTTAACCATGAGTTATTGTTTTTCAATAATTTCTTTATAATTCAATACACGCTGAATGAAACCTATCCACAGATATAAAGTCTAGTTTATACAATACCTCCAGCTATATGTATTGAATTGGTTTATGAGGTGATAATCAAGGCAGACGTTTTCCCCTTATTTAGAATTATGAAATCTGCTTAATATTTTCGATGCATGTAGGGTGCTTCCTTTCTCACATATTACAAGCACACTTGGACACATTATACCTCATTACAATGATTATTAAATGGCAACTCAACACCTCGTGTGTAAATACATACAAATAAATCACAGTAATAGAACGTTGAATGGCAACTGACAGTTATACTGTCAAGGGAATATAGAAATTTGAAGTAAAAATCGTGAATACTGACAATTAATTTCAAGATGATGAAAAGTGGAAAAGTGTTTTCAAAGTTGAAGTTATTTCTATTTCAAATGGCTGTTGCGTTATTTCTTTTCTTTTCTTTTTTTTTCATTAAAAGAAAAAGTACGTCACTTTAACTATCAATTTCCATTAGTTCAACATATTTTTGACAAATATTTCTTTTGTTCTATGGAATATTGCACTTTCATACTTTGATTAAACGTAAGGAAACTTTCTCAACCAAATACATTTTAGCTAGTGTCATGTGAGTAGTAATGAGACACTTGGCAGATAAAGTCCAACGTCTGTTAAGGTTGTAACACATATTAGGTAACTTCTTGATATTCTACTAAATTTTATCTTTGCAAATAAAATCTGTGAAACGTTAAGATGTATTTTATTTCAGTCAATTTAACTACCAATTTCCATTACTTCAGCACATTTTAGAGACAATATCTCTTTTGTTTCTGTGAATTATTCTGCTTTTATGCTTTGATTAAAAGCCAGGAACATTTTTGTCATAAAACTTTTCTCAGACACTTGATGATTTAAAGATTTTAAAACAGGCTAACTCCAGACATATTCATGGTTTATCTATCGATATTAATAAATGTTCGAGGCAAAGAATAAAATGTGTCGATAAAACGTCACTTACATGAAAGGAAATCTGTCTATGTCTGTTGAAAATAATAAAATATATGTCTATTGCAGTAGTTTGTGTATTGTTTCTCCAGGATATGAATTCTATTATCAAGAGATATTATTCGAAATAATTGCACATCTGTTCAGAAACATGCATTTTTCATGATGCCAGATCCACTTTAATACGTTCACTTACTTTATTCTCCGAAAGTGTTATGAATAATAGAATAAAATGACTAGAAATGCCATTCAATGTTTCATATGTAGTTATGTGTAGTATTATTTGATAAATAGTTTTTACTTAAACAGTGAACATGTTTCATACATTCAACTGTTATCACCTATTTCTGAAACTAACCGGCATACATTTGGTTCTAATACCACTTTCAAAACATTTAAAAATGCTTTCATAATTTACTAATTTGTCCCGATTAGCCGACGGTGATACTTCAAAAGAAACAATATGCTTATTGATAACGTTAGTGCTAAACACATTTTTAGATATAATTCAGTGTAAGATCTAACTGAAAGTTAAAATCAAACATAATTATCATAAATTCAATTGTAATACATTTTCCTACGTTACATTAGAAATGTCAACGCACACTTATATTGTAATTCTTAACATGCAGTTAAAAAGAAATGTAAAATCGTATTATGAAATGTTACATTATTTATTTATCACGTAATAGAAATTTGTCTTTACAACTTTCTTTCATACTGATTAGTCTTAAAATGCCAATATACCTTTCTCAACGTACAAAATAAAGTGACACATTGGTATTGAGAAACAAGATTAATATAACCTATACAAAAAGCCAAAATCAGAAAATACAACAGATAATAATAATTATAATGATAATCATTATCATATCATATCGTATTGTATCGTGTCGTGTCGTGTCGTGTCTCGTCGTATCGTATCGTATCGTATCGTATTGTATCATATCATATCTCATATCATATCATATCATATTATCATTGGAGAAAAAAAGCAAAAAAAAACCTTTTTAGTCGGAGGACACGTTACAATACAAAGATGGCAAGATGGCAATTCATTTGATACAACAGTATCCATTTTTATATTTTATTCGAATATTTGAAATTCGTGATGTTATAAAAAAAAATATTCATTAAGATTTCACAGTTTTATTGCTTTTTCCGGCATTAGTGCAGTTCTTATCATGAATTTCTTCTTTTTGTAAAACATTTATTTTGCAAGGTTGTTAATTCTGCCTACTGTAAGATATCGATTCACTTATTCAAAAACAAGCAAACTTCAGACATATGCTATTTATTCAAATAACACATTAAAATGTCAAGCAATTTGCTAGATGTAAGAGAGATGATACAGCTAAAATAAATCAATAAACTGAATAATGAAAATGCTGATTTCATGTGCACATATTGACTTATATCACACATACAATATTTGAAATATTTTAAGATGCGCATTTTTACACTATGAAATATCCGATGTTTAATTTGACCATACTCTACCATAAATTATATAACAATTTCATTGGTGTTCGGTTAATTTACTTCAGTTGACTTAATTTAGAACATGATAATGAAAAGAACAGAAATTCAAATACAAAGACGGCTATTATTACATTTTGTATTGAATATATACCATATATATTCATCATCATTCCGAAGTGATAAACTTACAGCTATTTCATAGCGTTTCACATAATTTGATTAACATAAATATTCGTAGAAGTCTTCCAAATGATTCTTTAATCATTTTTTATAAATTTGGCCACGTCTCTTGTATCTACTGATTGCTTTTCCATGTACAATCTAAAAACATGAATTCTCCTCATCAAGAACAGATTTTATCAGTGGTTATGTTTCATTTTTTTACTCTTGAGTGTAGTTACTTTAACAATTTTGAAATGTTTGGTGTCTACAATTTAACTGTCTGAACGCATGCTGAAAAACTTTCACTCGTGTTCAGGCCTAGAATTTTACATTATAAAAATTCTTTACGTTTAATAATACAAAGCACACCAGCCAACCTTCGGTGCAAAACATGATTGTTTGTTACTCTACAGATTTCTTATTGAAAAAGACCATTTTACCTTTCAAGCGACGGATTGTTGACAATTTACCGATTTTGTCTAGGTTTGGACACTTGATTCATTTGATAAATGAATTGTGGACAATTTTTGAGTTGGATCCAATCCTTGTGTTGCTGAAAGTGACACACTGTGTTCACACTTCCGGCGCAAGTTTGGATTTAGGATAGCCATCGTGAAAGAACTTGTTTATCGATGTAAAATAATCAAGTTTAGAAAAAACAAAAGCATTTAAACGAGAATTCAAATCTGTTAAAGCAGCGTTTAAAGAAGAAACAATGAGAAACACGTGACTTAATTAATAATACGGGTATGTTTTTGTTTTAATTGTTGTTTTTTGTTTTGTTGTTTTTGTTTGATTCTTTTTAAAGAAAAAATCTCAAAACAGAGTAAATATAATTTTCTAAGTTAAAGTTAGGGATAATTTAAATTTTTAGCCATTTTTATAATACCTCTTCACGCATATGTTCACAGAAAAAATGTCCTGTTATTAATGCTGGTGGATAGTAAAAAACTGCTATAGACAAAACATGAATATTTCCTTCTACAAAGTTTTATTCAGTTCAAAAGTAAAAAGGACAAAACAAATTTAAAAAGAAATTAAAAAACCATCTCGTCCTTAGGTTTGTCGTCGATTATCAGCTTAAACGCATTTATTGAAAATTTGAATGACAGAGATACGAAGATCAATGCTGCAATACACATTCCTTTTCTGTTCCTCGTCTCATACCTCATTCCTGTCGAATTAGAAAATCATAACTGTATATTATGGACTGATGACTCACAGAGTTGCCTCAGACGTTATAACGGTCTTAGAAAAGAAGAATTTTCCTCTCAATGTTACAATATTACGTTGCTTCCAAGAGACCAATTTCACGACATGACGAAAACACATGACAGATGGGCGAACATCTGTTTGATTGTGAATTAAAGTATACAAATGTGGCAAGAAAAAAATCTAGTTTGAGCACGTGGTGGGGAGCGGCCGGACAAAAAGACAGATAGTTTTAGGTGAACTTTCAAATGTAAGTAGGCTTTAAGCGTAACTCGATGTCCCCGGAGCTATTCTGGTGATTTTGTTGAAGTATTTCTAAAAGTCTTTGATTGTTACACTTTCCTTCGTCTAATATGATGTTTTCTTTCACAATGCTTTCAGACGTTTCGAGATTTTAAACTCCAATAACTTTATTTGATACTTTCGCATTAATAATTTTACGTGCCAGTTTTGAAAAAGAGAAGTTCAGACTTGTATAGTACGTCTAACTAGGTTTTTTTTTCAACCAAAGCAGGTATTGAGTTGTGCTACATCTACAAGCCAACGAATGTTTCAGTTGCGCAGTTTAAAGCGCTCTGTCGTCTGTTGAAGGTGATCCCAGTAATAGTGGGTCCACCTTTCATTTACAGACGAAAGTAACAAGTGTTTATAATACTCTGGTGAACTTCTGAAAAATTTTAAACAAACATTCGGAACTCTGGAAGTTCAGCTATACCTCCGAAATTAGTCATTAATATTCAACGGCATGTACACATTTTAGGGATAATCTTAGCTGGAGTTATAGTAAGTCTTATTTATCGCCTTCACCCTGATGAGAAATGATTTCCATCAACTTGAGTGGTTTGGAAATCCTTTCGCTGTAGGGCATAGGTTTGAACAGCATTGGGATCATGTATTTAAGTTTTTTGTTTTGTTTTTTAATAATTTTGATGCAGTATGAATTTCTTTTGTTTTCAGTATATATCAAATGTTATAAAGCCTTCAGACATAGCACGAAAATGTCTTCAAATTTGGTTCATGTCAGACACTAAATGATTATATTTCTTTATTTCTCTGTTCATGCTAGAATCAATGTAAATTGCTTTAATTCGGATAAATGTTGCTGTTTTGTTGTAAAATAAATTGGCTACCAATCAGTTTACTTATTGTTTTAAAAAACTTCATAGTAAACCCCATTTGATACTATGTCTTTATGTTCAGAATAGAATGAGAATGATATTTATTACATCAAATTGGAAGCGCCATTAATATATTGTTTTCGAAATTTCCATTCCATGATGAAATGGATGGCGTATATTGGTTCCAAGTTTGTAATTACACCATAGTACATCTCAGTATTTGTTGAAACTTTTATATTAATTAATTGTCTGTAGTCTATTGCGAATGATCACACACTGCATCATTGAAGTTTGTATGGTCAGTCTACGGAAGAAAAAGCGATTTTTAAATTTGTGCTAGTTTTAGTCTTTTTATAGGCCCTTGAGATTTGAAGGTACTTGTCAGAGGTGTTTAATTCGCGGGTAAAATTTCCATTTTCTAATTTTTTTCTCGTAAGACAGAAGTTCTTTTGAAGACAATCAGTTGGCATTTGTTTGAAAAAATGCCCTACTTTATATCTATATTAACTTAAATATAACTTACTTTCCGACCAATCTATGTACGGTATTTAGGGCTTCCTTTAGTAAAAGGAGTCAGGAACTTATTGGTTTTGTAGCATATTTTGAAAGACAGTACAGTTATATTTCAAATCCCTAAAGCCACAGTCAATATCAGCTTTTTTCTAAACATACTGTTTAGTGTAAACCTTATTTTTTATCTTTTAACTTCTTAAATCATAATTACAATCTGAAAAATTAGCAAAACAGTTTCTACGAGTTGAATGTACTTAAACTATTTTATTGCTGTAATGAAAGAAAGTCAGCACTTGCTTTCTTGATATGTTTATATCTGTCTTCATTGCCAGTAAAATAACATCAGAAATCACACCATATCTGAACACTCCTTGGAAATAATTCCTTAAAATTATCATTTATTTTCGCAGATAAAATGTGATTTTGATGTCGCAAAGCTTTCAGCAGCAACAGCCGTCCGACAAAATTGAAGAGCCAATCCATAAATATTTTCAATAAAGTCTCTGATTTCAGCAGAAAGCACTATCATCCAGACCACAGCATAAAAGCTTATCTGAATTGAAGCGGAATTCGTTCTGTGAAAATACATGCACAAATATTCAGAACAAATGTTTCTGATAAAAATGTTCGTGTAATACAAGAATGCCTTTTATTTAGTCCACCAGTGAAAAAAATAAAGAATACAACATAATGTTTAAATCGTCAGTTTAGATTGCATACATTAATTTATATTTTGAATTGTTTCAAATATGGATTATTCTGGGAAAGGTATATGGTAATTATTATTTGTAAACATTGATTTTCAGTTAAAATTACTTTAAATGAAGGATAGGATATTATGCCTCCGACGATCCAGTATGTAAGACAATGTCTGGGACGTGAAGTGCCGAAGGTATCCAAATATTTTACATACCGGAGCATTTGAGGCTTATATCTCACTAAAAATACATACATTAATCACAAACTATGTATTCACATTGTTCACTCTGCTTGAATTTCAAACCAAACCTACTGATATACTAATTCTTTTCTGCAAAACTAGAACTACTCTCCCGTAATTAACGAAAAACCTCATTCAGTTAGAAATACGTCCTTGTCACTGATTGTCAATTGACAATAATCAAATGTGCATTCCATGAAACGCTGATTTTATAAAACAAAACCCTGTACATTCTGTACATATACGTTTTGTGTATTACTCATGCTCGTGATTTCCATGGAATGCATAAGAGTTTAGTTTGTCATTTAGCACATCAATTTTTAACATTATAGATGGAAGTGAATTTCATACACTTTGTTTGAATTAATCAACCTAAGACAAAACTGTACACAGATTTAGTCGTAGTGTTCAATAAGAAACCTACGATAACAAAAAATGAAAACAAATGAAGAAAACTAAGTTAAACATTAATACAACTATAACAACTATAACTAAGAGATAAGCATATCTAGTAAATTACATTACATTGCACTTTCGCCATGTGTTGTCTTTGGTTAAAAGTAATCGACTGAATGGATATTTTTTTAATGTTTAAGGCATCGAAAAACTTTTTGTTCCACCCACTTATGTTTCTCTCCCCTCCATCAAGCATGTGCTCACAACATGTAGTACAATATAAATTATTTGATCCAATATTACTACCACATGCAAAACTGATTAGAGTTTCGCGTATCCGGAACGCATTAAAAAGTGACATTACGGTGTTTATTTCAGTAGCTTAAACTGTCACTTTACTGATCATCCAATCACAGCGAGGCAGTTTTCTCAAAACTGTGTCTTGCAATCTACCTTCAGCCAGAAAAATATGCCTCGGCGGCGTCAAAGTTGCTGTGTCGTAGTTGTTGCTGCGTTGCTACCGGAAATCTTCACTCAATATTTTTTCCTAACCGCTGTTCCATTTCGTACACAGAATGACACTAGAATGACACTATTGACAGGTAAAAGGCGGAGATTGAAAGAAACACATAATGCGGCGCTTTAATTGATTTGTGACAGGTGTACCGACGAGTCTCGTTCTTTACCTAACAGTGTAAACTCTTATCAGTTTTGCAAGCGGTAGTAGTTATGTCCAATATTAATACTAATAATAAATTATGATCAATCTTGGTACAGGACTACTAGAGGTGCCTCACATCAGAATACAAAAAACTGTGTCCAGCGGTTTTAGAGAAGAAGATTTTTGAAGTTTTTCCAACGTATCTATATATATGCCCTGAGCCGGGGCCAATATTGACCCTGGGGTCATGATTCGTGCCAACATGGTAGAGGTTTACTGGACAATGCTTCACAGCAAATATAAAAAATTAAGTCTTATGGTTTATGAGTAATCAGCTACATCAACAGATTTACACGACGACACCGCCGACGACGTCGCCAACCACGACGACTCAATGACCATAATAGCTCCACTTTTTTTTCTTTTCACAAACAGATGAACTAAACAGTACTTCAAATACAATACACGTCAGAAATAGTAGTTAACATTATGATGTGATAAATCCGTCTTTTCTAACTGTGTAAATGCATCATTTTATCAAAATCAAATTTGTTTAATTATCAATATAGATTATAGGCATTGAGTATCAGTGAACTACTTCAAATATATTTTTTCTGGAAAATGTGCAATAATGTTAAACAGTTATCATAAATATTTGAGTCTGTTAAGATTGTCGTATGATATCCTTCCTTTTTCAATAATGTTGGTAACCGTGGTCTTTTTTAACAAAATGATGGATATGACAACTACCAAACACGATAAAATGTCCCATTTACAACAATAAAATGTGAATAATCTAAATATACAATTTTATATCGTAACGTTTGTTCGGTATCAATACATTAAGATGACTTCTTTATTGACAACTTTTGAAGAATTCAATGTATATATTCCAAAGAGAACTTAAAATTAAACGTTCCAGAGATAACAATTGAAAAATCAGCTGAATTAAAAGATATTCTGTTCTCGAAATCGTTCAGACAACAGCTTGGCATGTTAACCACTGCTTCTGCAATATAGATAAATAACTGGTTTGTGGAATGTGGGACCACAAGCTGATTTAAGGCTTCTGTGAATAGACAGTTGCCTAAAAGTCTGTGATCATAAACCAAATTATATCAAGCAAAAAAATAAACATAATGTACACGCTGTCCCGATCTAAATGTTAGTGTGCGAAGTTCATAACACGAATGAGAAATTATGAAAATAGGTTTAGAATAAAACTATTAACACTATTCTGTCCAATACGGTATATATTTAGACCCTTACCATATGAGATTCGTCTAGTGGCTCGTCCAATATGGTTTACTCTCCGTATTATACAAAGCACTGTTAAATAACTTATATTATTTTCAGTGTTTAAGTTACATACAAAATGAATCATGGAATAGAAATAGTTAGGCTACATTCCCTTTCTTCACACAAAACCTAGTTCACATTATCAGTAATTGTTTTATTTAGACAATATTGTTACAGATGTCTATGAACGCTCTAAACTTTGTCACCACTAGGCACGGAAGGAATTTTTTTCTAGAAACGTTATTTATTATTAATGCCTATATTTTCAGACAGAGTGGTATAAGATGGCTACAAATTTTCTTGAGGGCACACACAACACTGGCATATGTTAACTCACTTGAAACTATAACAATTTAATAAAAGCTCCATAATATTCTATTTTTAAAAGAAAATAGTTTTGTTTTACAGATATAATTTTGAAAAATACTTATAGACAAAATCTCATAAAAATAATGTTTTAATATAGTATTTAATTCAGAATTTTTCTCCTCAGATAATAGATACATTTTATTCTAATAAGATCAGAACGCAAGTATAAGTGAAAAAATTTAGCTGTAAATCTAGGTTTAGCTGTGAAAAAATCTGTAATGTTTGTGAATATAGTCACATGTATTTAATTATCCGCAAACAGAAGTTGACAAATTATCCACAGATAGAATACAGGGTAGAGATGCAAACAGTACTGAACCTATTTTTTGTATTTATTTTCCTTCTTTTTTCTTTTCTTTTCTGAATTAAATATTTGAAACTTTAAACATAAAAGCAGTTATATGCATTAGAAACAAATCGTTCAAATTTTCTCATCAACCAGCAAAAGATCCAGATTGAATAAAGGTCTGTCTGCTTAATTGTTCGTAATATTTAACTTTTTATTGTCAAAAAGGTTAACAAAAAGAAAATATCAAACAGATGTCATTATCTTATTTCCTGAATAATTAAAAGTTGCATTTTATACATTCCCGGTAATTCTGTATTTTCCAATCTAATGAAATCCATGTCGTTAATACGAAGACAAAGAGCACTGTTTAACTTTTGAAAACAATCTGGTCGCATTCTGGACTTTTGTGCTGTTTAAACTCTGTTTCCTCTAGTCACAAGCAGAAGAATATGGTAATCTAGTGAGGAATTAAAAGAGGTACAAAGTCGAGTGTGTATTTCAGAAACTATGAGCTAACAGTTATCCTAGTACTGATACAGATGGAAAAGACCGGTTTGTCGTTCGATAAATTATTCAGTTGGTTCCGTAATCATATTTTAAATGTTTGACCTGCTATCGAATGTTTACAAAGTATTACAGATATGTTATAGACCAATTTGTTTAGTTTATCTTATCTGGGCATTCGGTTATAGATTGTATTACCATGATGACTGAACGCAAATTTTATTAAAATTTCTTGACTAAGCAACCATGTAATGACAATTTTTTCAGCGCTGGTTCTAAAGCAGATATTCTGTAGATAAATATTCGTATATTCATGACATTATTAGAAAGATATTGAGACTTCTAAATGACAAATCACAACGGATATTGTTATTCATTTGTTGGGAAGAAGATAAGCTCTCCCTTGAAATTAAGTGTGTCAATATCCTGGCTTGGTGTCTAATAACAGAAATGTTTAGTTGAAAGTCTTAAGACGACATTCGGATTGCTTTGTGCTTATCGTGTTGAGTATTAAAGTTCTGTATAATTTGTATACGAAGTACAAATGTATGTCATTGTTTTCTTGTAATACCCTCAGCTTTGATAGATGAAATAAAAGTTTCAGCGACACCTGGTCAGAAATACCCACACCAGACCAGTAACAAAATCATTTCTCATTTTAGTTTTTATTCGTTTCATGAAGCGTACCGATGGATAACAGATGAATTATGATAATTATTACATTCATAAATAAGAAGTTATCTATCGTTACAATTTTGAAATATTCTAAACATGTTTTGCGTCTGTACGTTTTTCATTTTCAAAGAATATTACCAAGGAAATTAATTTCGTATTAACTTCATCTCAAAAAAGCACATATATTCTGAAACTTCAAACGATCCCTGTTTAAACAGATATTTCAAGTAGCCATCTGTTTTTGTTTTAAGGAACACTTTCTGCTATAAAGTTTTTGAAATATTGCGACTCGAAACTGTACACATCGCTCACGATTTAAGCATTGATTAAACAATCGAAAACAAAAGAATATTTCTCATTGAAATTCGGTTAAAAAGAAGGTCTGAAAAGCAGCGTCGTCTAGATTCCAAAGAAGCTGAGTATTAAATGTATTTATCTGACAGACTTTTGTGGAGTTTTTAAAAACTCGGTTCAAACAATTTGCCTGTTTAAAGCTGTTATAATTTCTTCGATTTTCTCGAAGACCAGAACACGACACAGCTGCAAAATAAAATTGCTTCGTCGCCGTCCTGATATTTCAAGCAGTATTTCCGTACATATTAACCGGGAAAATCATTATGAAGAAAAGTATAAACGAAATTGTATTTTTTTTTGTTTTCTCTTGCATTCAGTGTCATGGTATAATTTCTTGCAAAATAATTTGCATTAAAATAGTCTGTGTATTATTTTCTGGTTTAAAACAAAATAATTTTTATTACTTCTAACTACCTTGTCAGTACTTGTTTTTTTTCCAAAACAGCGAAACCGTTTGAAAAAAAGATAAAGATGAAAAAATAGGCTCCTTCAATTAAACTAAAATTGTCTGCTTTTCTAACAACTATTCATCGTATAGTAATCATGGCGTCAGCAATCATAAACATTAAACTAAATATCATAAAAGAAATCACTTCTCGAAACATGGGCTCATCAACAATGAGACGTTATTAAGACATTACAAAGGTTTTAGCCGTTACCCAATGGAATTGATGCAGAATTACACTAATAATTCTTAAAACCATTTCTTGTGTCAACAGAGATAACATATTGTCAAGATGTTTAAAAAACATGATACCTCATTTGATCCAAATAAATTTATTTCATTTTTAGGAAGTTTAATTCATAAATTGTGGAATAACTGTCGTGTAACAACAGTCCTTCGTTGTTTTTGGTTTGACGCCAGTGGAATTATTACAAAACACAAAATAAGCTCAATATTTCTCAAGATCATGACAAAAAAGCTGACTACAGAATACAAATGTCCTTGATTTCCGGCAGCAGTTGTGAGAAATGATCTTTGAACTGGTATTCTCCGTTTAGATTCCACATTAAGAATAAGCACACAGTTTACTAGAATCATCAAAACAAAACAAAAAACGTTTAGAAAAATCATGTTTGTACTTGTAGTGCGAATAAATCGGCCAATTATTATAAGCCACGCTTTAGAGTTCAGCGGTATGATATCTATAATAGCAACATGAAGAATGAGTACAGCCAAGGTATAATTTGAATGAAGATAAAAACCAGTTGAATGTAGTAAATATTTATATATCAAAAATAAAAGTTATCATAGAACATGCTGTATTATTAAGTCATCACTATGCCCTCTCAGTCCAGCCCCCTCCACATAGCAACTCAGTCCCGCCCCCTCCACATAGTAAACACAAATCGGGCACAGTACTGATTTATGCATAATTAATATGAGTTAACAATAAATATACTCTTATGCTTTTGCTCACAATCAATGTCCATGACTTTCTTCAACAAATACAAATAATAAAGAAGAGATGTATCATAAATTCTAAGGGTTTTTTATCCGTGAAAGATATCAGGTTAAAACAATACTCTTACTATTCTTACTGTAGTAAAATATTTATACATTCATGTGAGATCGAATCAATGTATTTGTTGTTTTATGTTTTAGTTTACCCCGACTCCGTAGTTTGTCCTATCTGAATCTTTATCTATCAAATTCACTTCGCTTCTGTAAACACTTCCTTCATTGTCATTCAACAATCTCGAGGAAACTCACTGATTGGCTGTTAACGACTAAGGGATTCTCATACTTTTCAAAAATTTTATGCATTTATACTTGTTCAAGGCGTCTATACCAACGGTTTAGCCAATGAATTCCCATGGGTGTCAACACATAATGTCTTTCCGATGTCTAAGTTATACTGACACGTATTATATCCAAGGTTGTAGTTCATTGTACACGTGTAGGCAAAGGCGCAATGTGTATCCTCATTGCACGGCTCTTCTGGCATACATATTTCTTTCACACAATGACCGTCTGGACAACCATTGGAACATCTTATTTTTGGATAGCATATATTTTGGTAGGCGCAGTATTCCTCAGGACAACAACCCTCGGAACAATACCGATACTGAAATGAAATATCTCAATTTTGTTACAAATTTCTATAATAATTGTTTGCTTCCAACCAACGTATATATTACAGTATCTAAAGCATTTAAATGCGTAGCATGTCAGTGATTTTCTCTATTACAATATCTTTGAGCGGAGGGTGGCTTTAATTCGTTCCAATAAAAAACGCATACCGATTTAATAATAAGTATAAATAAGCAAAGGTCATAACTCTTGCATCTCTATTCAGAAAATTATTACAAATTTTCGTTTCACAATCAGTAAGACTGAGCAAGTTCAGTTGTTGAATATATACATCGTTAAGACAAGAAATGATATTTCAGACTGAACATGTCCAATTGTTGAATATATATATCGCTAAGACAAGAAATGATACTTAAGACTGACCACGTCCAATTGTTAAATATATATATCGTTAAGGGAAGAAATGATATTTCAGACTGAGCATGTCCAATTGTTGAATATAAATATCGTAAGACAAGAAATGATATTTCAGACTAAACATGTCCAATTTTTGAATATATATATACCGTTAAGAGAGGAAATGATATTTCAGACTGAGCATGTCCAATTGTTGAATATATATATATCGTTAAGACAAGAAATGATATTTCAGACTGAGCATGTCCAATTTTTGAATATATATATATATATATATATATATATATATATATATATATATATATATATATATATATATATATATATACATGTATATCGTTAAGGCAAGAAATGATATTTCAGACTGAGCATGTCCAATTGTTGAATATATATATCGTTAAGACAAGAAATGATATTTCAGATTAAATGAGAATTGTACTGATTTTTGACAAATATAAATACAAATTGATTGACATTTTATCTAATATTCCATATCTAATTTTCGAAAATGAGATATTTCTGGCACACATTCTGCCTTGTTTAAAATGACGAATTTATAAACAAAAAATGTATCAGAGTTGTAATCAAACTATGTTAGAGACAAAACATACTAGAAACAGCAGCATTTGCTCGGTAACGTTAACAATGTTCGTTTCCCAGTAAAACATCATGTTATGATTTTCTTTTAACTCACAAGACCATATGATTAAGTCGTCCAAACTTGGATGTCTCAAGACTAAGAGGCTAATTCAAATGTTTTCCTGAACAGGTAAGGTGTATGTTCTTGATTCAGGGTCTAAGCTGTAGTTCCTAATGAAACTTTCAAAATTTCAGACTCAAGGTTTATTCAATTATATCAAGCAAGAAGGTACGTTCTTCAGATTTGAAATCATAAACATTGATCAAATGCCAGTTTCAAATAAAATTTTAACATTATTCTTGTCGAGTGAATGAGCTGTTTTATGCAATAAGCCTTCTGCAAGTTGATTTTATAAATTTTCTCTGACAAATAATCAAATAATGGAATTATTCAGAGGAATGTGTTTCATCTATTATTTATTACGTTCTGCAACTGATAGAATCATAAGGCCTGTAGTGTATTAATCATGCTAACAGAGGAGTGACACAAGAACAATTCACTTATTTGAGAGACGGGTGAAAACGGCTGAAAATTAGTTCCATATCGAATACAACAGATTCTGTGTTGTCCTGTACTGTTGCGCATTTATGAATATTACAAGAACACCACTAAAAATGTGATAACTGTCCGTGAAATGGCTCTTTTTCACATTTCTCGAGTAATCTGCTTTATGCTTTACATTCACAAACAATTAAATGCAGCCATCTTATTTCAGCTATAAAATGTAACAGTCTGAAAAGGTGCATGGCGAAGCCATTTTAATCAATACAGACTGTATTTTCTAATCAAGAAGTAAATTTACGGTACATGCATTAACGTTTTTTATTCTATACATTTTAGGTCTGCAAATCATAACCCTGTTCTTTGTGATGATTTTAAGGAAAACCTCGGCCATGTCGGCTTCAAAAAGAGAGAGAAACATCGTCACCAGAGAAATGACTGGATTCGAAGAATAATGGTAGTTATTATTATTATTATTCTTATTATTTTTATTATATAAGTGTTTATCTAGACCCCGACAAGAATGTAGTCCCTATTTCTTTTCAGCAATGCTGGCTTTAACATGTTTTTATTTGCACTGACTTTTATTCAAGATGAAAAATTAATTAAAACACACACGCATACATACTTGAGTAATTAGTGCCTAAAAATGACTAGGTCATGAATTGCATAACCTAATCAAATCCTCTCAATGTACTCGATTAATTTTTAATCCAAGCAGCCTTTCATGTCTTTTTACTTCTCATTTTTATATCATTTTATTTACAGTACTATTCAGATATCATGAAGAGTAGCTCGTACCTAAAAGTAAATATTTATCTGTGGGAAAAGAAACTTGATTGTAAGTGTTATGTCACTGGTTTAAAAGAAATAATTTTAAAGTACGTGATCTCAACAGAATAATAACAAGTGACATTTACCTTTATACACATTAGTTAATTGACATTGTATTTTAAAAGCGATTTTAAATAAAAGTGATTCATACCCTTCTGCCGTCTGATTGAAGCACTAATGTTACTGTCACAAATACTAATATCCAATTTGCAATCGTTCCTCTTATACAATAAATCGTCATTTTTCGTTCCGAATAGGTAACATAGGTGACAATTTGGAAATAAGTGAGCTGCTTTTCGGCATAAAAGAAAAGCAATTAAACAATGACACGTGCGTACATTCCGATACATCAGAGTGACACATTAGCGGCGCTACAGACAATCAACTGATCACAGGATTTTGCCGAAGCGCTCTGGGAACACGATCAGGTTCAGAACTTCCATAAATAGATACGAGAGCATGATACGTTAGCCAATAACCGGACAGAGACCTGATGAAAGCGTTTCTTTCCCTCTCGCAAGAATTGCTGAATAACTCTCTGTGAGTTAAACATTGCTTCCTTTAGACAAAGGCTTTTATTGAAAACTGCTACAATCCAAAACTGTTAATGAGATGATGTCTATTACCAAACTGTTGTTTTCATGTTACTGTATAAACACTATTTTCAAAAAACGCCAGTTTTTAGGAAGGTGACATTCCGACCTATATACACAGTCACTAATAATTACCCGTATTGGGTTTGGTACCTATACAAACATAAACATTTTATGGTGTCAAATTGTACGAAAAGTTCCACAATTTATTGACCGTAATGCAGGTCAGTACTGTGTTCAGTGGTACATTCTGCTGGGTTGTTTCTGATTTAGTGGTAAATTGTGAGCATTTCTCTCTGAATCAATATTCAACCTGAAACTGTGTTTGCATAATCTGTAATGTACATGCCTGTGTGGGAAAAATAGCTTTAGCTTTCTGCTGTATAAATATAGTCAACATCGAACGTCTTGAAAATTGACAATTTAGCATACGGCAGTGCAAAATGCCAAAGGAAATCAAGTCTGACTTAAGAATTTAGCCATCAGTCATCAAACTTTTTTACAGCTGGACGTGAAGCAGAAAAGACTGATCGCAAATAATAATAAAAAATATTTTATGACAGAAATAATAAATACTAATATATTACCTCCATGTGATGTTTCAAGGTAACTACGATCAGTCAAAAACAATCATTTAGTCTCCATTTGGGAATAACAAATTTAAAACTCAAAACGCCATACAGTCTGATGATGTAAACTGATTCCAACAATTTCTATTCATTATTAGACCGAACAGTGTCCAACAGTCTCCTTTAGGTTTTTTGTAAAGCTAGCGGAACCAGTATTTTTGGAGATCGGAAGCAGGATTGATAGAGAACAAGAATTTTGGAACTGTAGTGTTATATTCATCAGAGTCAAGCCGGTAAATCAAATAAAACAGTCTGATAAGTGGAGATGCATTCCCTTTTCTGGCTATTACAGGGAATGTTTCCTTAGAAGGTGCTTCAGACATATTTTGTTTCAGTAGTCTTTCGGGATTCGTCGTTCTTTATAAAATAGGTAACACTATGAAAAAAGTAGACAACAGACTGATTTCATTTAAACATATCAGACAATTATTAGCTCATGCCAATTCTTGAGCGTTTATCGCTAATGCAATAGTACATCAATTTCAAAATATCAGGTACAAGTGCAAACAGAAATTTTGTGTCTAGGAAAAAATCCCTTGAATCAGTTACACTGTCTGACACTTAAATTAAATTAAAAGAAATGAAATCGTCAATGCATGTATTTCTAATCAAAATTATCTAGAGAAAAATAAATTCAAAATACTTATTACATATATTTTAAATAGTTCTTCTTTTTGATAATAATTCTAGAAATTAGTCGATGTGACTGGGTTTTAGTAGCTGTTTTCATTTTCAATTTATTCCATACTTTTGAAAGAATTTAATGACACCAAACAGCTTTTTGTCTTTCAGTAGAAACCTGATAAACAAACTAAAAAATAAACACCATTACATTGAAACTTGGTGACTTTGGCAATACATGTTTTGTACACGTGTATACGCACAATTATTGTATCCACAGACCATGGGAATTGAAAACATTATAATTTGACTTAGGTGAAGGCACCAAACAAAAAGCATTTCATAAAAATAAAGGTCATTATACTTTGCTTCTTGTGATTTCACATACTTAAAATATTCTGAACATGTGATTAACGTGTTTTAACAAAGATGTACACCTATATTCAACAAGAACTGTCACTGTAAGATGACAATGCCCCTGAAATGTGCTTTGACTTAGGGCTGAGGACCAGTCATCCAAGAGTCAAGGTCAAATAAATATAGGTCAGTGGGAAGGTCTTGTCCACAGGGGTGTTGTGTCACCAAATATGAAGTAAATCCACTTTCTAATAAGGAGGTTATGGCCAATGTTAAAGTTTTTGGACAATTGGGTCTTCAAGGTAAAGGTCATTCAGGGATTAAGGTAAAATAAATGTAGGTCAGTGGGAAGGTCTTGTCCAAAGGGGTGTTGTATCTAAGTATGAAATAAATCCAGTCACTAATAAAGAAGTTATGGTCAATGTTAAAGTTTTTGAACAATTGGATCTTCAAGGTGAAGGTCATTCAGTGTTCAAGGTCAAATAAATATATGTCAGTGGGAAGGTCTTATCCAAAGAGATGTTGTGTCCAAGTATGAAGTAAATCCACTTATTAATAGTTTAGTTTAGACTCAATTATTTTACATCGATTGCGATACAAGTTCTTACAACTTAGATTCACCACGCTCGATGACTGCTTCCTGGGTTCCATACCAGTATTCGCGCAGCAGTGAGGAATGTGAAGATCGTGAGAGAATCTCGCCTTTGACGGGATTTGGCACCGCTCAGGCACATTTTTCTGGCTGCGGGTAGATTGCAAGACGCAGTTTTATTGACAGGTATACCTGAGAGAACTGCCTCGCTGTGATTGGAAGATCAGTAAAGTGACAGTTTAAGCTACTGAAATAAGCATCGTAACGTCATTTTTACCGCTTTCCGAATACGTGAAACTCTAATCAGTTTTGCAAGCGGTAGTAAATGGCTACTTCAAACAAGTCATGAGAGACAAATGTAAACTGTTTACTCTTATAAAGTTTTGTTTTAAACAGACATAAATGCATCATCTCTTTGCATTAGTTACGACTTGTTCATGATCAATCATAAAATCGCATTTTGTCGTCTTCTGGGATTTTCAAATTTCATTCTTTAAATACATTTACAGCTTAAGAGAAAGGGAAAACATAAAAAGTTTCTTCAAACGATCTGAATTGTTATGCTTTGACGAAGAAGTTGACAGTAAAATTTCGTCTTTTTTTCAATTTAACTTAAAGCTCTAAATGTTGATTGTTGTGTCTTTCTTTGTCTGTCTATATTGTAGCAGAATTGCTTTATTGATGATTTTACTTCATTAGGTGAGCCACTCTACCTTAAGTACAGCTCTTGTAATTTATCTTTTACTTATTGGAGAGGTCATCAGACCTCTCCACAGTGTTGGCTTTAATTGCTGGCGGCATCCATTTTTGCGTATCAAATTTTAGTTAATGATCTCATATTAAGCCTAAAAACATGAAAACCAGTCTACAAATATAGTTATGCGCATGCTCCAAATCAAAATACGAATTTATTTAAACGAAACCAAAATTTAACAGCGGGTCAAAAAGGCCCATGGTTAAAACGGCCCATTAGGAACAAAACGTACAGAATAATTTTGTATTCCCTTAAAGCGACTGACTTACAGATGGGCCGACAATGACAAAAAAAAAAAGAAGAAAATGTTCTTACATCTTGAAATTTTTGCTGCAATTGCAAAGAACATATTTAAACTAAGTTACTGATTCATTTACATCAAAATATAAAGTTTTACACACTTTTATCGGTAAAAAATTTACCCCGTTAGTCAAGGGGTAGATACTTTTAAGTTAGTTATAAAATTAATTTTGACATATGCTTTCAAGAAAGCGCTTTGGCTCAGTGGTCTAGATCAACGTTCCCTATTTTACTAACCGAAAGGTCGTGGGTTCGAATCCTGGTTTAATCAAAACTTTTTTTTCAGTTTTCATGGCGTATAGAAGCATAATATTATGTTTTTTCCGTAGTATACTAAATTCTCGTAAATTTTAAAGAAAACAAAATTCAGCAAAATTCAGTGAGTCAGTCGCTTTAACTAAACACAAAAAATACAATTATAGGGGTGCATTTCTTATAATGCATGCTACTTTTTAAAGACTACAAATTCTAAAATGCATTTTTTTTCTGAGAAACTCATCAGCCTGCTGAACAAATTGATATTTAGCCATGGTCATGAAAACATGGTAAATATTTTTTACGAATTTCAGAGCATTTTTGACAAGTCCATTTCCTCGATTTGGATCAAATTTACGCCCTTTAAATATTTAGTCCAGCTTAACAGATACTATCGGTGATTATTTTGTAAAATATTTGGACTAAGAAAGGTGTAATTAAAGCTTGAAAGGGAAAACAAAACTTAATGAGCCTAAAAAAGCAGCAGTTTAACATGGGAGTTCTGGCTTCAACAATTACATGCATTGTTGTAAAAGAGGGGGGAGTAAAGCCTTAGGGGCTTATAAGAAGATCCCCAAGATTCTACAAGGTATGAAATACATGAGGTTATCTTAATTTGTTTCATTTATTTAAATGATAGATACGCCACTATAAAAACATTTGAAATAACTAAATTATAGTCAGTTTCGGTCATTTTGCCTAATAAGGTATTAACTATTAATAATAGTTAGGTTACTAGTTTTTATAATTATTTCAGTCACAGAACGTTTAAAAAATTCAAAATGATCTTGGAAACAGGTAGATTCATTCTTTCATTGACGACAGCTGCTGACCTCTCTTTGGCTTACTTTTTAAAGGAAGCCAACTTGTTTCTTTACACTTAAGTCAAAGTCATTGGATATATTGTATAGTGTTAAAACTTCTTCACGGTACAAACTACTTGATTTCAGGAGATTCTTACTTTTCATGCTTTTTAAGATACAGTTATATAAACTAGGGTTGTTCAATAATATTGCCTTTATAAATCACCGATATCAGTGGCTGTTCCATATTTGATTTACTTGAGTTTTGTTTGAGTTTTATCAACAACCCTTGTGTGAAGTTCCACTATAAATTCGAACACAAACTTGTAATTGTGGCCAGTGTACAGACATTCAAGGTATTGTATAGCTTTCTCTCAATAATGCTATTTTGTTTAACTTTTATTTTATTCTAAATACACAGTTTCGTCATTTTTTCACTGTAATTGAGATTTAAAGTACATTTTAGGGGGGATTATTTTATTCAGTAAGATACTTCTTTTACAAGGTTTGGAATCCATTTATACTTTAGATACTTTCAGCTGTGAATAAACGTAAATAATTGATATATTGATATTTGATATTTGAATCATCTTGAACCTAATAAAATGTAACCTTATTTAGCATTTGATAAAACCATGAACTCTTTATCACTACATGTATTTCATCATTTCTCAAGTAATCAAAATCGAACCTTGGTAAGAAAACAGGAATTGAGGTCACTGTCTGGCCATGGTATAATTTCATTGCCCCGGCCTTCCTTTTACAATATAATTCACGGTGTTATATTCGGTGAGATATGTAACTGTTTAAAAACATTAAACAAAGGTTTGTTTTCTGAAAATATTCCTTAAGTATCGCTACTCTAGCAATTTTAGATACATCGTTGGTGTCTGCTGTCTTCACCTGAATGTTACTGAGCAATTAAAGAGTTGTACATGTATATTCTAACGTTGAACGATACTGTAAAAAAATGTTTATAAATGTCCAACGATTGTTTACGTAACGTTTTCTGGCAACGCAATGCAAAACGAAAACCTACCTATATATATATTTTGATTGTCGGGAATAGTGCAAGATACAGAAAGGATCCTGTTTCAGAGACAGACCTGTTTTACGTGTTTAGTTTATAGAAGCGATACATGAAGCTTCGTTTTAATGTCTCATCAGGAAGACGATAAGTTATGTTGGTGTAGGAACGGGGGATCTAACTTATTAACCCTGGATTACAAGTCATGTGCGTTACCTATGGACCACTGATCCGTCCCAAGAAATTATCTCATAGGTAAGTGATGGTTTAATACATTCATTTACTTTATTATACTTTAAGAGAGCATCGTGTATTTAACGGCATGATCTATTATGCCAGATGACAATTAAAGACAAATTTCAAGATGAAAATATACCAAAACAAATATATTGTGTTGACAAATGTGCTTGTCCAGAAGCATTCAAAACAGACTGGTAGGTGGACGTTGTTTTTAACCTTCTTGTATAACGATTTGGTGAAAATGTGATACACGAAGTCGTATTTGAGTTTGATTATAAAAAACCTCAGATGCATCCCTTGAAAGTTCATTTTATTTTATCAGCTTAAATGGTACTCAGATTATTTGCTTAAAGCACCATAATTGCATGGGGTTGTTTTGAAATACAGATTTCACAGAAGACTAATCTATATGTGAATGTAATTGGGGTATACATAGGAAGAACAACGTAATACAATTTCCGTAATATCAGTATTATTTTGTGATGTGCATCGCTAACAGCAAAACTAAAAGCAGAAAGTCTTCCATATCGACTTGTTCATGTCAGTTTTGTGTATATTATGATCAATCATAAAGTCGCCTTCAGATTTCTTTTGGGAATACCAAATTAAATTCGGACAGACTGATGAGATTTAAAGTCTTAAATTTAACTGTTTTATTTAGAGAAATAGTTCCCAACGGCTGTAATGACAGGTGCGCGCAGACCTTCTAGGTTCGATTGTTTTTACTAAAATCAACATCGGTTCTTTGAGAAAAGGTGATGTTTTCATAAAACTAAAGATTATTTTCGCAAAGAGATATTGTGTAAAGTACATGCTCCAACCTCTTGTTTCTTCAGGCGTTCAGGATTTTTTTTAAATCTTCAAAGCTTATCAAAATATATTACGTAACGAAAAGTAACATAACTTAATAAACGTCTCTCACTGATGTGATGAGTTATGTTTATTTCATCAAGATCAACTTGTTGCGTGCAGACATCTGGTAAATTTCTGTGTCTGGGAATAAGTGTGCATCAATAATAAATAATGCTGCTAAGAATTATTTCTCATTTACACTTGGGTGACAATAACGAGAAAGTATGTGTAGGGAAAATGTAAACTGTCGTATTGCAAATTTGAATTTCCATAAATTGTATCATGTTTTTACTCAATTGCTAAAACTGCATTTAGTATTTAATTACTATACCGTTACTACTTGCTTAGTATAATGGTCCATATGTGCATTTTTAACGATTCTTATTTGGATATAAAACAAAGCTGTAATTTTCATTTAGTAAGACATGGTTTTAAGGAATTCTCTGTAAATAATGATACGCCTGATGAAGCTGATCTTGTCGTTCGTTAACATGGATTCATTAAGCTGCCTTTCAATAATTAGATAGGAAGTATATGGATTTATAATACGGTGAAATTCTGTTTTTTAAAAGTCGTTGAAAGCAAAATAAAACAGATGGAATTCAGCGCTCCAATGTCTTATCGTACTGTCGTTTCTGAGTATTATATAATCAATCACATTCGCTCATTTATTCTAGCAGGGATTTTCAAATTTAATATTTACAAATGCCAGTCAGTCTGTCTGTTGTACGAACGTTTTGTGTTATCATGAAAACCATCCTTCTTTTTCTGAAAGTTGAACCAGTTTCAGTGTTTGAGCAATAAATATATTGACGCAACAATAAATTTAAAGAATATATATATGTGTGCAAACACACAGTCTCATCGGTATTCAAGCGTTTTATATTTGCATTACATATTTGTATGTACTCACGTTGTATATTTGCATTACATATTTGTACATATATGAACATAAAAACTGCGATTGATTTACATCAAACACATTTAATATATGTTTTTAAGTTTATATGTATATAAGTTTCAGACATTTGCCTTCGTTAACTTAAATCCTGTATTACTCGCTGGTACTGACACAAAGCAAAATTTATTATTAACTGTAGGAAATTCCAACAAAACAAGGCTGCAAGTGTAAAGGCTTTTTATGCCCCCGAAGGGAGCCATATTGTTTTTGAACTGTCCGTCCGTCAGTCAGTCAGTCCGTCCGTCAGTCAGTCCGTCCGAAAACTTTAAGATTGGCAATAACTTTCTTATTAGTAAGTGGATTTACTTCATACTTGGACAAAAAACACCTTTGGACAAGACCTTTACACTGGTCTATAATTATTTGAGCCCTGATTGACCTTCACATTGAAGAACAATTTGACCCCTGATTGACCTTCACATTGAAGATCCAATTGTTCAAAGACTTTAACATTGGCAATAACTTCTTTATTAGTTAATGGATTTACTTCATACTTGGACACAACACCCCTTTGGACAAGGCCTTTTAACTGAGCTATATTTATTTGACCTTGACCCCTGAATGATCTTCATCTTGAGAATCCAATTGTCCAAAACCTTTAACATTGGCCATAACTTCCTTATTAGTTAGTGGATTTGCTTCATACTTGGACTCAACACCCATTCCCACTGATCCGTAATTATCTGACCTTGACCCCTGAATATCCAATCGTCCAGAAACTATTATTTGGCCATAATTTCTTTATTAGTAAGTGCATATACTTCATACTTAAACACAACACCACTTTGGACAAGACCATCTCACTGTCCTGTATTTATTTGACCTTGACTCCTGAATGACCTTCACCTTGAAGATCCAGCTTTCTAGAAATTTTCACATTGCCCAATACTTCTTTATTAGTAAGTGGATTTACTTCATACTTGGACACAACCCCCTTTGGATAAGACCTTCCCACTGACCTATATTTATTTGACCTTGACCCCTAAATGACTGGTTCTCAGATCAAAGGTCAAAGCACCACTTTTGGGGGCATTGTCATCTTACAGTGACAGTTCTTGTTGACAGCTTTTCTTCATTTTCGGAATAAAACAAATGTTGCCTTTAATATTCACAACACCACGTTAAATGTACATGTACTGGAAGTTTTATTTGCGCCAATTTCAATGATAAAACTTAGAAAGCGGTGATATTTTTGCACCGATATCTTTTCAACTTTAAACGGAGAGCGTTTGCAAACTAAACTTTCACGACTGAAAAATTGTGCAGCTACAACACTTTGTGGTGCACTGAAAACGCCTTAAAGATATCCGTTATAGTGCCAAGCACCAGTATACGAATGTAACGGTTCGTATGATTACTTTTTCTTGGTAGAAGTCTTATTTGTGAAAAAAAATAAAACAAACTGGAAATGTATCGATACGCAAAATTGCACGTAATTTCATAGCTCATTCTTGTAAACGTTGTGGCGCCAATGCATTTGTTGTTATGATAAAGCACCGTTTGCGGTGCTCACGTAATGGTCTCAAAAAAAAAAGAGTTAAGGAGACGTGTATCATTTTCAAACCTGTTGCTGGACCTTTCAGTTACTTTATTATTAATTCCTTTTTTAATCTGTTTTCAATATTCGAAAAAGTGGTGCATTCCTCTTTGGGCATATAATTGATTTCTGCATCAATTTAAGGTTTGATCATTTTTCAAACTGTTCTCTAAATGTTGTAGCAGACAAAACGACATTTCCTGCATACATATTTCCGAGACCTGGCGTTGATTGCACCCGCTTTTGTACTGAGCATTTAGTGCCCGATTTGGTCCTTTTTCGCTGTAATTAGATATTTTGATTACTTGACAAGACAGAAAATTGCTGACGACTTCCTGATGCATTTGCTGCAAACTGTCATTAGTTTAACCGAGTATCTGTGTTCACTGCTGCTGTTAGCCAATAGATGACCAGGTTGCGTGCAGACATCTTATAAATATCTGTTTAGGAAAATTTGCACGAATGCATAAATGACAAATATCTCTGTGGAAGTAACGCTCATTAGCACCCCGTGTTACGAAATTTGTAGACTCCTAAGATGTTGCATTATCAAATTTAGAAAGTTCCAAATAATTTTTGATGCCTTTTAGTGCAAAGAAAAGTAAATAGCAATGTAACGGTTACGAACTTCCGTCCAAAATAAATTATATATTGCATCAGAAAAGACCAACCATATGCTTGCTTTGAACTCATACACTCTGGTTCATAAGTAGTATGAAAAACACAATGCTCTGTACCATGGGGCCAAAGATCGATACTCTGACGCAATAGACGGACTAAGATAGGTTCGATCGTAACTGTGTAAGTTATATATTGTACACGTATAACTTCCGCGCGGACTATTAATTAATTCTTGTTATATTAATCAAAATTTCAGAACGGATACGTCTGTAATTGACATCTTACTTCATACAACTAAACATTTCATCAAGATCTGTCTATACTAAGATAAACATACCAATGTGCCTCAGTAGACTAAAGAAATGAATGAAGTAGCAAAGCATAACGTATTTCCTTCGTAAAAGACAATAGTTTTTCAGGATAGTGATTTTGGTCCAGAAGCTCAGTAAAAAAAGGGAAAAAAAAGAAAGAAAACATTCTTGGAGAAAACGGTCATTCTTTGGCAAATCCACGCCTGTTTCATCAGCTCACAACTAACATTTTACGAAAATTTCTATAAATAAATGACAAATGATCGGGCAGTAAGTAAAG
This sequence comes from Cyclina sinensis, assembly GCA_012932295.1. NCBI lineage: Eukaryota > Metazoa > Mollusca > Bivalvia > Venerida > Veneridae > Cyclina > Cyclina sinensis. The sequence continues at coordinate 41,472,878 of JAAONU010000001.1, read as the reverse complement.
CCAGCAGTATATGTTTCATTCACTGCATAACTGTTTGGTTGCAAAATCTCAATCCATACATGATCTCCTTAATAGCGGAGCGTTATTTAAGGGCTGATTTTAATCGGATTGTAACAATCTGTTTAAGTTTTCATCAAAATTGAAAACACCGTATAAATGTTTCTAACAAAAAAGGGGAAAAAATGATATCTTTTGAAATGTTTTAAACAATTTCCACAAGCTAGTCACAAAGCCCAATGAAATAAACCACATAACACCGTTATTATCAATAAGAGAGCAAAGACGGACATTTGATTAACTTGCTGTAAAGAACTAAGTCATTCTATTTTACTATTCGTGTACATATTGGTGTCTACTTGTAGGTGAACTTTGTCGCCTTCATTGTCACCGATACTCCGTTACAAAGCAGACGATACATGCACATTTCGTTCAGATATCTCCACAAGAAATCACCCGCTTACAGTCTAGTTTTATTGACCATACCAAGGTTCTGAAATATTTTTTTAAGTATTTCAAAAAAACTTACGTCATAAATATTCCTGCATTGTTCTTTAGCAATGTTCATTACACAGCAATTCAGATTAAACAAATATAACACATGCATTTTTATTAATTTAATGAAGACTTATCCCAAGAGAATTAGCTAAATTTCAGTAATAATATCAACGATTTTGTTTCTTTGGTCTCAGAAGACTCTGGGGATGTAACAATCTAGAACCCTTCTGCTACACCTGTGTTATCTATACAGTCTTGTAAACACTAATATCCACACTTCTGCGCTACCGTTACTATTTCAAAAGACTAAGGCCTCTCAGTTTTCAAAGACAAAGTGGTTCAGGACACAAATGTTCTTCTAACTGTGCACTTAGCTTTACATAAGTATCAGCAGTAAAATTGTTGTTGATGGTGTTTTTAGTATCTGCAGTATACTTATTGTTGTTGTTGTTATTGTTGTTATTTTGATGATTAAGCTGGAAAATAGATATGCTTGTCATACATCTATAGCTGAAATCAGTTTGTACTTTTAATTTTCACTTTATTGTTATACGTAATATTTGTAGAACTACGTCGAAAACTTGCTTCTAGATAGTAGAACGTTTTCATATCCAGTGTTTTTGTTTATATAATCAGAATAACGATGCCTTAGAAGTTAATATACTTCTAACTGATTGTTTGTAATGTTCTACATTATATACTTTCTCTCTTTGAAAGAAAAAGTGTTAAATACAAAGAGAAATCGTTGGAAAGATTTTAACTACGATGTTATTGTCAGTGTTCAAAGCCGTACAATTATTCGATTTATCTCCTTTCCAAGGAGTTGTCGATTCCTGAAAATATCTCTTATTATTCACACGGTATTATTTTGACTGTGGTCTATTGTTTTTACTATGATGAAACGGGGCCATATTTTCGTCCAACGTATATGTGTTTATGCGCTAAGAAAAGGTTGTTTTCGGATTTTAAATTCATTACGCCGTCTATGTCTAGCTAGGAGCTTTACCCTAAATATAATTTGTGTAACTAAGGAGTTATAGACGGTGTCTGCTATAGTTAAATCGATATACCAACCATACTCAGGCGCACAAAAGTCTAATTAAGAACGCTGAAACAGAAATGAGAATGTCTTAAATCCTTTGAACATCTAAATATTGCTGGTTTACAGGATTCTGAAATCTACTGTATCAGGATATTCATTTCATATATTATAACTCTGACAGCATATAAAGTAAATTATACAAATTCTAACGCCTGAAACATATTGATAACATAAAGGACAAAGACCTGCACAGACTATTCCGATAATTTGTACCCTACAAAGTCAGTCATGTTTCTGCATTCGCAAAACAATGTTGAAATAATAAGAAAAGTTTATTTGTAATAATTTTATACAAACAATTTTATTTTGTTAATGGGAGACATTATGCAAAAATAACACTCACACAAAAAGAAAACACTTTAGAAAATTCTGGGCAAACCCTACCCAGCAGTTACTTTCCCTGACAGTACAGTTATTACTGTCATCACACATGTCAAGTGATGATGGTTAAAAGTAAATAACAATGACAACTTTATTCAAGTCGATATTGTTGTTCATTTAATAACTAAATATTCAGGTAGTTCTGATTACTGATTTCATAGGGGAAGTAACTATGCGTGAAGTTTGAATTCGTCGGTTTTGTATTCGATTAAAGGAGAACTAAAATATATTTCACAAAAAAATCAAGTAAATCCAGTCCTTTGGAAATCGGAAATCTAACAAAGCAAAATGCCACGAGGGAAAGGCACAGCACGGCGTGGGAAGGCATCAGCAAAGGTGAGGAAAGCTGTACTTCCGAATACATCTATTTAATGCTACCAGACGGCAGTGTTTTGCATTGTTTACTGAATGAATTTCATTTCTATTGCAGCACGATGTGTGAATTTCGCACCCAAATATTTTCGACCCACGCCTTCTATTGGGTCGGTGTGGCTTTGCTTGATATAAACGAAATGGTCAAGATTTATGGGGGATTTGCAGAGTTTTATGCTCGTTAAGACTTTATATTCTAGTGTTTTAAGCCAGATGTCTGTATGTGCTTCTGACACCGAAGTACAGTCAGTAAATGAGTTGCAATTCTGTTAGTTTCAATATTGCGACTTCAGGCAGGATGCTGCTGTTACATCTCAAACAGTAACTACCAAAATAGTGTTGGAAAATGGATTTTGTGAAATCCCAAATTCCCAACTGACTTATGGTCATTTTACACTTGCACATTTTGAAGCATATTGATGTATTATATTCTGTTCGGATATATGTTCCACAAAACCCCCCAAAAAGCTAAAAGATGCTTTTAACCCTCATCAGTCATGTTTACATCAGCCTTATCTGATTCTCGGCTTTACACATTCGGGTACTTTTCAAAGGTAGTATCTGTACTTGGGTGTAACTTTTATCGTTGAGCTATATGTAACTTCAAGATTAAAAATTACAAAAACTAGAACATATAACAAAAGAAACTGTCTTAATTTCCGAGACCTACGGCCTGATAAGTGAATTTTTAATGATTCTAATTAATTAAAGTCGTTAGATTTCATAACAAACGACTTTAAAGTCACATAGGCTCCAATGATAAAGTCCGAGTAACGACCGAGAACCGAATGCTTAAATTAGTTAGTTACTGTTATCTGATTGGTTAATGGCTGAAATGACGTCATGCTTGAGAATAGGGGTGTGCGCGCTGAGAATGCAGTCGCCAATAAAATCAGTGCTATTATTTTAAACTGTCAGATAACTGTTATAAAAGCTGTACATGATAAACTAGTTCTGTATGTGTCATTGGTCTTGTCGCTTAAAAATTATTAAAATTATGAGAGGTTTAATGCCGGTAATCAGAACTCACAGTTCAGGGTTCACATACAATTGTTAAGTGTTTACATCTGCGGCTGTTTTTCCAATGGATTTAAGCATGTTAAATCTGTAAAATTCTTATCTGCCACTACCGACATACTTTTCAACAAACTTATTTGAAACATCTATCATCTGAAGCTGAAAATTAAACTCTTTCACCACAAGTATATTTTTTGCTTGTATGTTTCATAGTGTTTGTGCAAATCGGTGCCCAACAGATTTTGTTAGGCATTTCATATGCAGAGAAGAAAAAATTTCCACCACATTTTGTCCTTTCTGGTTTGTACTCTGAAGGTGGATATCGACCTTTCAAAAAAAATAGCACAAGTTAGTTTTTTTAGTACAATTATTTGGACTACGGATCAGTCAGTTGAACTTCACCATAAATAATTGAAGCTAAAAGACCCTAAACTTCAACATTTTACTGCCAAAAGTCAATGCTGACTATACTAGGCAGATAATAAAGAATATCACAATTTTTTTTGTAGTTAAAGGTGCTGTTACCAAGAAAAAATGTTAATGTTAAATAATATTTTGAAACATATATGCTAGAAGTTGTTTTCCTGTAAGTGATTTTTGGAACAGGATTTTCACTGCTAATTTATCTTCCAAAGTATGAAAAAAAATAAAAGTGAAGTTTTCAGAGTAATACATTTTCGGATGAGTTAAACCTAGCTAGGTTGAGAAATTCACAGGGTTTTTCAACAGTGATGGATTTTACTTGAATCAAGACTATCCAAAATCTGTGAATGTTGGAACTATTTCAACTTTTTAGATAAGCTGTTGAATTAAATGCACAGACAAATATATTCAGAGTTGTTTGTAAATGTGTTTCAGGGTAAGGGGCGTGGCCGAGGTAAGAAGGTAGAAGAAGAAGTGCCTGAGGAAGAAGAGACACAAGAACAAGAAGTAGAAGAGGTTAATAAAGGAATATTATATAAATGGGATCAAAAATTTAGAAACTACATTGTATTGATAAAGTTATTGGATTATAATCTCTGACTCTTTTCATAAACAAGATTAATCAACTCATATCAAGACAGTTGAAGCATTATGCTTCCTTTTATCTTTAGTACCATAGTTTCAAATTTATTGGTTTTTTCCACAAATTTAACAATATGCTGACCGCAGTTAAAAGGAATAATGTCAAGAAATTAAGATTTGTTCGCATTCGACATTGCTGTTAAGCATAAAACAAAAACATTTAAAAAAAGCAAGTTTGTTATGAAGTAGCAGAAGAAATTTAGAAATCATGTTCACAAACAGGATGACATCACATTTCTTGTCGGAGAGTTCCTGTTGACAGAAGGTTCCAGATGAAGCTGATATAGTTTTGTTAATTTAATTTTTATGCTCTTCTTGGCTTCAGATTGTTTAAAGTTAAATTCTATTAGTAAAACAGATACAAGCTGATTTTCTTTATAAAAAAAACCAACATTATTATTGCCAGGAGGGATAAGGGGAAATAAAAATTTTTAGCTTGGGGAATGGGATCAAACTATTAACCTCCAAAGTGCTATAAATAAAGGACTGAAAAGTTTTTGTCTTTAACGAAAGAACTTATAATCAAAACTGTTTTTAAAAAAGCAAGATTTTAAAGCAGTCCATGGAAGTGACTTTGTCAAAAAAATCCATTTTCTAGATAAAATATTTAAAATAAGCATTTTAAGCTTAAAGGTATTTAAAGGTTTTATTCTGACATCATTCCTTTAAGCAAGCAGCTTACATCTGGATTGCTAGCATTTGCTTTGTGGTTTGCACTATTTTGCCATTCCTTTCATCCAGTCTCTCCATTGCTGACAAACACATGGCTTGAAAAATTTTTATGATTTTGCCAAAATGCTTTTAGATCACCTGAGCACAAAGTGCTTATAGTGAGTTGTTGATTGTCTTTGCCGGTCATATTTAAAGAGTTTGCTTCAGATAACTTCTCTCCCTAAACCACTTGGACAGAGTTGATGGAACTTGGAAAAGATGTTCCATGCATGAAGTTCTGTCAAATAGTTTTCGAAGAATTCAGTTTCATGCAGAACTATGGTTGCTACAGCAGCTTGAAAGAAAAACTTTAAAAAACATCTCGTCCATCATACACATGGCCCAGATCTCTGAGTGTGTAATAATTTCTGGTGTGCTTCTTTCAGTATCATTCAAATTGTGTCTCTGGGGTCACTGTTGACCCCACCTAAGGGGTCACTTAGAAAAGCATTGAAATAATATAGGAAAATCTGAAAAATTCTGAATATGATTATCTAAATTTATTGAAACCACAAGGCCCTGATTTCAAAATATTGCCTAAAGTGTTGACTAGCATACCTCTTTCAAGATTGTTTAAACTTTGCCTCTGGGGTCATTGTTGAGTCTACCTCGGGTGTCAGATGTTTTACATACATCTATATATATCATATAGATAAACTTCACAATGAAATCTGTGCAAGCATGAAACTGAGATTTCCAAAAGCTTGTATGTTGCAATTCTAGCAAACAGTAAGTTTTTTTAAATAATGCCCTTGGGGTCATTTATAGCTTCACCTTGGTGGTTGGGTCTCAGGTTTTACAAAGAATACATAATAAATCTTTTAAGATCTTATTTTCATGAATAGAGTAGCCTAATGCTTTGATATTTGGCACACAGCATTGTCTATTTCATTATTGTATTTTAAGTCAACTTTTCCATTTGAGCAGTATTACTCAGGTAAGTGATTTAATGCCATTATGTCATGGGACTGTTTATATAAAAATTTTTATTGAATTTGTCCAAGTTAGTTTTTCGAATATAACAACATAACTTAGAATTTCAAGCCAGGTGCCAAGTCTGAGAATGGTGTCACTGTGCATATTAAGCAATAAACGCAACCATTTTTTTTTCTTCTTTTTTTTTTATTGGAAAAAATAACAACTCTTTTTATTTGGCCTTAATTTGAATTTTATATTTAGAATTTGTATATAGAAATCCAAAAGATAGATTTTAGAGTACCAATAATATGTTGATCTTGATATGACCATATTTGAAGTGGAGACTTACCTTTAACCCTGAACATGCTGAAACTTTGTAATGGATTTGCCCAGCTTTCAATTTGGAACAGTCCATTAAAAGATTACCGGGGTAAGGGATTTCAATATCAAAATACAAAAATAGAGCTACCAACATTTTCGAGCCTGGTCAGACTGCACGGATGTGCAGGCTGGCCTGGCTTTATACTGATGGCAAAGGCTAATCCCTTTCGGTTTCAGCAGGTTAAGGGTTAAACATAAAAATAATGTATTCAAATACTGCTATCAATCAGGATATGTTTTCTCATCAAAATTTTAAACACTATCTCTTTCTCATCAAAATTTTAAACACTTTCTCTTTCTCATCAAAATTTTGAACACTGACATGAAAAATTGACTTCTCATCAAATTTTGAGAGATTCTGAAATTTGGAACAGACTTTTTTCTCATCAAAATTTAAAACACTGACTTTTTCTTTTCAAAATTTTGAACACTGACTATAGGAAATTGACAATAACTTTTCAAAAGTTTAATGTGCACAGTACTGTTCTTGATCCCTTTTTCGCTTAATTGCTGCAGCATGTTTTATATCTGTTTGGCTGTTCAGTACCATGTTGTGTTGTGTTATATAGGAGAGTCAGGAAGCAGATGACAACGATATGGAGACAAGTCAGCAGTCAGAGAATAATGAGAATGAGGAGGAGGTAACTGAGGAAGGGATCAAACAAGTGAGTTAGGAGCTGCCACATCTGATAGTTCTAATACATTTGTTACAGTAGAACTAGTAATTCTGCTGGAAGTGTTACATTACATTTGTATCACTCAATGAACACTGTTTTTAGCTGACACAATCAACTGGTTTCAGTGTACTCATAGAACTTGAAAGCAGTATTGTCAAGTGTACTGGTTTCAAAAAAAACTAAAGTCATAAAAGCCTAGAATATAGCACTTGTGAATTTTCACAGTGATATCCTTTGTGCTTGACAAATTCTAGATTCAGAAATGATTTTCTCTGTCAGCTGTGATCTGAAATTTTATAAAGCTCTTTCATATAGCTTGCCAATGAAATATTTAGGTGCCATGATTGTAAAATAACAATTCATCTTACCTTAGGTTTTCAAGTAATAAGTGTTTCAGTGTATTTTACATTTATTTTAGTTTGTTTAGTTTCCGACTACATACTAATATAAAGGCTTATTTCTGTGCAGTATTGTAGCTTAAAGTTAAATCTATAGCTGTATATCACTGCATGGATCAGTGCCCTAGAAAACTGGCTCTTGTTGCATGTAAAATATATTTTACAGAATAGATGAGGGGTTATCAGACACAGGTGTTAACAGGTAAGAATTAGCAACAGTTTCAGTTTTATGACTGTTGAACAGTTTGCAAATGAGCATTTGTATACACCTGTTTACCACCTACATCCTGTGCTGCCTTCATAGTTAATGCTGAGACATACTCAACAGCTGTAAATGTTAGATTACAAAGGTTATGTGGACAGCAGGTCTGTATCATATATGCACTCACATTTTTATAGGAAGAAGAAGAACAGACTACAGAAGGTGAACAGGATGACACTGCTGAGGAAGACCAGGGTACTGGTATGTACAGACTAATAATGTCTTTTTTTCTGTACAGGCTGTAGGCTATTTTGGCGCTAAGAAAAAAAAACCCAGATACTAAATTTTACAATTTATCTGAAAGAATTTGTGTAATTAAAAACAGTTCTCTAGAAAATCAGATGACAAAAAAGGCAGTGGATGGTAGTCGACGTTTTTTTGTGTTTTTTTTGGGTGTCTGAAGTAATGGCTATGCAGACATAGGTAACTCAAACACTGACAGTTCAGTTAAAATAGCAAATCTTTATTGAAAAAGAAAAATATTGAGTTTCTTTAAAATCTTGTCATACAAACATCTGAATAAGATAATTGCATTCTTATGGCTACTTGAAACAAGCCATTTCATGTGACTGGCATAAAAGAAGGGGGAGATATTGTTTAATACACTTGTAAATTTGCTTATATATACATGTATATTGTTACAAACTGTGGGAAAGATTTAAATAACAAACATATACATACAGATAAAGAAGTGTGCAGTATGGTTTTAAAAACAGTGCTAAGCAAGTTACGAGCTTTTTTCATTCATGTGTTCATTAAATTCTTGCTAATAAGACCACTTAGAGTATTTCAAATGAGCAATTTGAAAGTAAAGAAGTCTGAATTATATAACAAGAAGGGTCCGTTGTTAAGACATTTATTACAAGGCTGCTTTCTGACTGGTCTTCAGGATGACTGATGTATATGTTTCACATTCTTGATTTGAAATGGATGAAGTTCCAACAACATACTGCACTTAGAGTCTTTTCTGTTTTTAGATACGTCAGAAGGAGGTGGTCAGAAACGCAAAGCCGACGAATCTGTGAATGGAGACGAGGACAAAAATGAGTCGGATACAAAACGAGTAAAAACTGAACCAGATCCCAACAGTAAATAATCTCATCTGTTAAATTTATATATCATCTCTATTATAAATTTAGAATACACATATATACACTGAAATTTCCTGTGTACTTTCATTTGTCAGATAGAAATGAAAGATTAAAGTAAATATACTTCTTGTTGAAATTAACATGAGATTGCTTAAATCTGTCAAGTTCCTATTGTTTTCAGTGGTTCTAAACTGGACATAAAAAGTAAAGAGGTAGTAATGGGAAACATCTAGGATTTAGCACATTCAAAACTTATTCAAAGAAAAAATAAGAAATACAAGGTGATTGATCTTAATGTAGAAAAATACTGCAATAATCAACCTTCTGTTTTAGGGCCTGTTACCCTGTTTTGTGGTAACCTAGACCAAGATCTGACTCCAGACACACTGAGAGGTTTCTTTGAAACGAATGGTATTGATGTCACCAACCCAAGGAAAATTGGTTTCAAGAGGTATATCTTTTACTTTGTAACATACTGAGTTTAGTGAAGTTCAGGTATGTTCTCACAGAACGGCAGTGAAAAGCCAGAAATTTATGTGCACATACCATTTTGTAAGTTCTCTTCTAACAAAAGCACACCCTATTTAAAAAGTGTATCATGACCCCCAGGCTTATATTGGAAAGAAAGACTTTTTACCTTCAGAAGTGGGTCTTTTTATGGCAAGAAAAGTACTTTCAAACTTGAATATTTGGATATCAATACTTGGATATTAAATGATCACTTGTCTGAAGCAGGGTTTCCAGAATGAAGGGGTCATGGGAAAAGATTTTGATCTAGTATGTATTCGGAATAAAAAAGCTATAGTTATCACAACTCATATGTTTTACTGCAAAGTTAAAATTATTTGCAGGAAGTCATTAAAACAAAATGTTTATGGGTACAATGGAGTCAGTTGTGCTGTTGGTCTGTCTTGTTGCTTGCAAAAACATTTACAGGTTTGAAGCAGATAAGATGAACAAGTTGTGCAAGGCATACTTTTCATTCCAACTTGTTAGTCTATTCCTAAGTAATGGCATTCTATGACACATAAGGTATTTCTGAAGTCAAAGCCTATCGAGACATGTTAGACTAACTAGGCTCTTCCTAAATAGTACTCTGTTTCTAGGTGATGGTCTTTATGATGTGTTGAATTTAACCAATGTTATGTCACGTTAGGCTAGACCTAAGCAATGGCATTTTATTATTAGCTGTACTAGGCTGTTCTGAAGTTATGGCCTTTCATGATACGTTAGGCTGTTCCAAACTTACAGCCTGATTTGACATTTATGACTGTTCCTTAGTGATGACTGTTTTTTATGACACGTTAGGCTTTTCCTAGGTATTGACCATAAACCTTAGTCTCCTAACTGTATATATACATATACATGTGTTTCTGGGTATACCACCATACAACTTATGACTGAATGGAAAGTTCGCTCAGGCCTTGAATAGTTCTGAAAGAAAGATGGCTGCTCTTGAAGAGTTATTGAAACTGAAGATTGGGAACACTTGTGGAAATGTTCTTAAATTAAGGGGAAATAAAATGTGTAGTTATATTATTGGTCATTTTCTTGGCTATAATTCAACAAAGAAAATTTAAGTACCTCAATATGAATATGATTCTATCTACCTTATTATTAATACGATTCAGTATATATTAGCTTATATTCCATCTACTGTATCCAAGAAGCCTTGATTTAAACTGTCTGTGTACACGTTAAATCTTTGTTTAGGAAATTAGCATAAATTAGCTAACCCTTTAAAAATTATGAAGTTTAAAATATGATTTTTTTTATTTATGTAGTTGTAAAATAACTCTTGAATATTAGCTCTCCTGTGTCAGTGACACCAGAGAATCAAGTCAGATCTAAAAATGTTTAAATGATAAAATAATTTTAGCCTGTTTAATGTAATGCCTAGAAAAGAGATTATGACTTTCCCATTTTTATTTCTTCTTTACGAGAACGAGTTTTTGAAGCTGTATGTAGCCAGTTGTGGGTACTGTCTTGCAAAGTTTGAAGGCCTGATTAGAAAGCATAAGGTTCAGGTCATTTGCTTATTCTGAGGCTGTATAGAGATATAAGATGACGACAGTATAATGTGAAAGCCTCAAGTAGTACTGTCTATTGACAGTGAGGAAATGCTTTGTGCAGATTCTGCTGTGAAATCATTTTATTTTGCTGGGATGAAATTTCGTGCATATGGCAAAAATTGTAAGTTCGTGCAGTCTTAAATTCACTCATTTCCATTTTTTGAAATTTTTAATAAGTCATAAACATTTATGCAGACGACAGATTGAATGTGCATGATCACCCATCGTCAAGTGTTTACGCATCAATTATAGTGGTCCCCATAGAATAAACAAGCTGACAGGTCCAGCTGTTAATTGGCGTTTAATGACACAAAAAGATCAATATACAATAGATGTCCGACAAGATCTTACAACAAGTAACTGATGCCTGACCAGTTACACTAAAACAATGTTGGGGTGAATAATTCAGTTCCGTTACCCAGTTATTTAATTTATTGCTGCGTGTTTTCCACTTTAATACCTGTTTTCAGATCGAGTACCGGGTAAATGTTGATTATTGTTTTGCATGGTAATTTGATTTTATCGTTTTGCCTTGCTAGTAAATACATAGAAAATAAAAATTAATGGTCCAAGTTGTCGGCTAGATATTACCGTAAGTCTTTATCTAATTATTAACTGAAGTATTATCACTACAGATGACGCAAAATTGCACTTTTGAACAGCATATGCCATCCAGGAAAACAGAATGGAAAAGAAAAGAAGGAAAAAATGTTTCATTACAGTTTGACTAGATAATCAAAACATAAAATATATTGGAGTATTTAATTAAAATTGGCAAAAAGCAATGGCTAAAAGTAGAAGTTCAGGGGCAAAATGGTATGCATATATTTCGGACATGTACTAAATTTGGATAACTGTTATTGTTAATGTTAGTTTTATATTAGGACGGACTTAAATTCAGTCACTGTTCCTAGCACGAAAAATTCATCCTTAGTGAACAAAAAATGATTTCACAGTAACATTGAATTCTGAAATACAACAAAAGTACTATATATGTAACCTGAAAATGAAAAAAATTGTGCCAAGAGCATTTCTGAAAGTTACAGTCTGAAGATGTGCAGTTGACTGAAGGTAAACCTGGTTTGAAGAAATAACTTTCCCATAGCAAAATAATCCTCCCCCATCAATAAACCATAAACTATTTTATTTTTGACTGCAAAGTTCTGTTTTGGCTTGTTCATGTGTTATTTTATAGAAAAATAATGGCTGAACTTGCCAGAAAATAGCTTGTTACAGATGAGTGCACATAAGTCACAGTCTTGCAAGTTCATCGTATGGTAACTGAATCAGGGAATCAGTTCTCTGCCTCAGTGATCTAGAGCATTGTTTTTTCATGCTGGAATTCCCTGAGCAGGCTTGCATTTGAATCCTGTGGGGATTTGGATTATTTAATGCATTTCTGTTAGGTACAAAAATTCGTAAGATGTTTGTATTCTGCATTGGATTATATACAGGAAATGGTATGAAATCTGAACTTTCTGGTTGAAATAGGAGGTAAAATCTAGTCACTTTATTGCAGAAAATTGCCTAAAATTCTAAGTTCAACATTGTAAAGAGTGTTTTCTGTCACTATTTGTTGGAAAATGTCAGGGACTTCCAAATTTGGAAATCAGCGTTGTTCTGAATAAAATTGGGATTGAACCAATTGCTTTAAAATCATGGTGACAACGGTAAGAAATAATTTCTTGTTGATTTAATTTCAGTAAATTCAATAGATAGTGTCAGTAAACACAATGTTTATGACAGAAGATGATTTTCTTCACTTAATTAGTAAGGAATAGGTCACTTACATGGTCATTGTTTCCCAACTTTCATTTTTGTGTAGCCTGACTATAGTCTAAACACATAGGTGTTACTTGCGGTGTCTGCATCAACGACAGGGGCATCCCATTTTGCTTTTCCGGGGCATTACTCTAAAAGTACTGGAGGTATCAACTTGAAACTTCATAGGTGAATAGTTCTCTTTGTGGAAAGGTGTTATGCCATAGAACTATAACTCTCTTTCGCATAATTAGCACACCTGAGCCTTTGGCTCATTGTGAGTTATTGTGACTGGACTTTGTCCGGTGTCCTGCGTCCGTCAACAATTTCATTCAAATGACATCTCCTCTGAAACCTCTGGGCCAAATTTGATGAAACTTGCCTGGGATGTTCCTTGCATGAAGCTCTACCAAAGTTGTTCAAAGAATTCAATTCCATCAAGAACTCTGGTTGCTATGGCAACTTAAAGGAAAAACTTTGAAAATCTTCTTGTCTGAAACCACAAGGCCCTGAGCCTTAAGATTTGGTATGTAGCATTGTCTAGTGGATCTCTATCAAGTTTGTTCAAATTATGCCCCTGGGGTCCAATTTGGCCCCACCCCTGGTGTCAATGGATTTAACATAGGCTTATATAGTGAAACTTTAAAAATCTTCTTGTCTGAAACCACAAGGCCCTGAGCCTTAGAATTTGGTATGAAGCATTGTCTTGTGAACCTCTAACAAGTTTGTTAGCTCACCTGAGCACAAAGTCACTTTAAGTGCTCAAGGTGAGCTTTTGTGATCGCCTGATGGCCGTCGTCCATCCGTGTGTGCGTTGTCAACTTTTTCTTCAAACAACTTCTTCTCCTGAACTGCTGGGCCAATCTTGCTGAAACTTGGCAGGAATGTTACTTGCATGAAGCTTTACCAAAATTGTTCAAATGGTTTAGGTCCATTGCATTTCTAGGCCACAGGAGCTAAAAATAGATTTCAAATTTGGAACTTTAAAAATCTTCTTCTCCAGAACTACAAGGCCTGGAGCTTAGATATTTGGTATGAAGCATCATCAGGTGGACCTTTACCAAGTTTGTTCAAATCATGACCCCTGGGTCAAAATTGGCCCTGCCCCAGGGGTCACTAGTTTTACATAGAATTATATAGGAAAAACTTTAAAAATCTTCTTGTCTGAAACCACAAGGCCTAGAGTTTAGATATTTGGTGTGCAGCATTGTTCAGTGGACCTCTACCAAGTTTGTTCAAATCATGGCTCCTGGGTCAAAAATGCCCCCTCCCCCAGGGGTCAAATGTTTTATATAGAGTTATATAGGAAAAACTTTTAAAAATCTTATTGTCAGAAACCGCAAGGCGTAGAGTTTAGATACTTGGTGTGCAGCATTGTCTAGTCTCTATCAAGTTTGTTCAAATTATGTCCCCTGGGTCAAAATTGGCCACGCCCCAGGGTTCTATTGATTTACATATAGTTGTATAGGAAAAACATGAAAAATCATTTTTCTCCGAAACTAATAGGACTAGACCTTAGATATTTGGTGTGGAGGATTGTGTTGAGAATCCTTATACCAGTATTGTTTATACGTTGGCCCCGGGGTCAAAATTGGCCCTGCCCCGGGGGCCCTTAATATGTAAAAAAGGCAATCTTTAAAAATCTTCTTACTGGAAACCTCAATGCCTACAGCTTAGATATTTGGCATGCAGCATTGTCTAGTGGATGTCTATCAACTTTGTTCAAATTATGTCCCCTGGGTCAAAATTGGCCACGCCCCAGGGTTCTATTGATTTACATATAGTTATATAGGAAAAACATGAAAAATCATTTTTCTCCGAAACTAATAGGACTAGACCTTAGATATTTGGTGTGGAGGATTGTGTTGAGAACCTTTACCAGTATTGTTTATATGTTGGCCCCGGGGTCAAAATTGGCCCTGCCCCAGGGGCCCATAATATGTAAAAAAAGGCAATCTTTAAAAATCTTCTTGTCTGAAACCTCAATGCCTACAGCTTAGATGTTTGGTATGCAGCATTGTCTAGTGGACCTCTACCAAGTTTGTTTGAAAAATGTCACTGGGGTCACTATTGTCCCCGCCCAAGGGGTCATAAGTTTTAAATAGCAGTATAGAAGAAACTCTAAAAACCTTGTCTGAAACCACAAGGCCTAGAATTTTAAAATTTGGCATGAAGCAAGCTTTATCAAGCTTTTTGAAATTATTAGATTAGGTTTAAGGTCATGGAGGCTAAAAATAGATTTATCTTCTGTACCTTATAGAGCCTTCATTTATAGACCAATATCTTTGATATTCAGTATATAGGTTCCTTGCATGGACGTCTACCCATGGGTAATGTTTGAGGTCACTGGGTCAAGGTCAAGGTCACCATAGCTTATAATAGATATTTCTACTTTCTGTCATAGAGCCTTTATTTATTGACTGATATTTTACATATTTGGTTTGTAGGCACTTACATATTTTCAATTAAAAAATGAAATACTGCTTAGTAGCAAACCTACAGCCAAAGTACTCAGGTGAGCGATCCAGGGCCATCATGGCCCTCTTGTTCAAATTATGCCCCTGGGATCAAATTTGGCCCCGCCCCAGAGGGTCAACTTATTTAACATTGTGAAACTTTAAAAATCTTCTTTTCTGAAACCACAAGGCCCTGAGCCTTAAGGTTTGGTATATTGAATTGTCGTGTGGACCTCTACCAAGTTTGTTCAAATTATGCCCCTGGGGTCCAATTTGGCCCCTACTCGAGGGTCAATGGATTTTACATAGGCTTATATAGTAAAACTTTAAAAATCTTCTTGTCTGAAACCACAAGGCCCCGAGATCTAAGATTTGGTTTGTAGCATTGTCTTGTGGACCTCTACCAACTTTGTTCAAATTATGCACCTGGGGTCAAATGTGGCCCGCCGCTGGGGTCAACTTATTTTACATAGGGAAAACTTTGAAAATCTTCTTGTCTGAAACCACAAGGACCTGAGCCTTAAGATTTGGTATGTAGCATTGTCTTGTGGACTTCCACCAACTTTGTTCAAATTATACACCTGGGGTCAAATTTGGCTGCCCGGGGGGTCAATTGATTTTACATAGGCTTATATAGTGAAACTTTAAAAATCTTCTTGTCTGAAACCACAAGGCCCTGAGCCTTAAGATTTGGTACGTAGCAGTGTTGTATAAACTTCTACCAAGTTTGTTCAAATTATGCCTCTGGGGTCAAATTTGGTCCCTTCCCAGGGGTCATTTGATTTTACCTAGGCTTTTATAGTAAAACTTTAAAAATCTTCTTGTCTGAAACCACAAGGCCCTGAGACCTAAGATTTGGTATGAAACAAGCTTTATCAAGTTTTTTCGAATTATTAGATTAAGTTTGAGGTCCTTTAGTTTTTGAACCTTCTGTCCCTCTGTCTGTCCGCATTTTTCTTGTCCGGTCAATAACTTTGTTATTATAATGTGGATTTTAAAATAACTTGGCATTAATGTGTGGCACAATTAGACGACTTGTCATGCGCAAGACCTGGGTCTCTAGCTCAAAGGTCAAGGTCACATTTAGGCTTCAAAGGTAATTTTTGAGATAATGCAGTGATGGTTGTGTCTGGTCTGTTTCTTTGTCATTCACGATTGGATTTTAAAATAACTTGGCATAAATGTGTGGCACAATTAGACGATGTGTCATGTGCAAGACCTGGGTCTCTAGTTCAAAGGTCAAGGTCACACTTAGGCTTCAAATATCTTTTTTTTCATGATGATGCAGTGATGGTCGTGTCCTGTCTGTTCCTTTGTCATTTATGGATAGATTTTAAAATAATTTGGCATAAATTTGTTGCACATTATGACGACGTGTCTTGCACAAGACCCAGGTCTGTACCTCAAAGGTCAAGCTCACAGTTGGGCTTCAAGACCTCATTCCTATTATAATGCAGTATGCAGTAATGGTTTTCTCTAATAACATCGCACCTTATTTAAAAGTTTACTGATTAAATTTTTGATAATTATGTCTCCCCCCCTCTAGGGGAGACACATTGTTTTTGCCTTGTCAATCTGTCTGTCACACTTCAGTTTCCACTCAATAACTGGACTACTGTTTGACTTAGAGCCTTCAAACTTCATAGGGTGATTGCACTTATTGAGTAGAAGAACCCTATTGATTTTGGGGTCAGTAGGTCAAAGGTCAAGGTCACAGGGGCCCAAAGAGTGTAAACCGTTTCTGCTCAATAACTGGAATTCTATTTCACCCAGAGCCTTCAAACTTCATACAGTGATTGCCCTTATTGATTAAAAAAACCCTATTGATTTTGGGATCAGTAGCTTAAAGGTCAAGGTCACAGGGGCCCAAAGAGTGTAAACCATTTCCGCACAAAAACTGGAGTTCTATTTCATCCAGAGCCTTCAAACTTCATACGATGATTGCCCTTATTGAGTAGAAGAACCCTATTGATTCTGGAGTCAGTAGGTCAAAGGTCAAGGTCACTGCTGGAAGGACACTTCTCGACCATATATATGTTAAAAACATGGACTGCATTGAAGCTGGTGTTACTCCAATACATTACAGCTACCACAGAGTAACATATGATGTCTTCCACACTGCCGTTGATACAAACAGTTCCACTGTGATGTCAGGTGAACCATGCCTAGAGTAATAATATCTTATTTAAGTGCCAGTGCTTAAACCTAAAGTCCTTTCATTTGCATAGGCCACTAGATGAGATGTACTGAGGTCAAGTTTACTCTTTTGACTTCAAATGCCTTCTATCTAAAAATTGGGTATTGGGGGGCATATGTCTGTTTACAACGACAGCTCTTGTTGAAATTGTAATTTTTAATACTTAATTGTAATTTTTAATACTTAATTCTTGTCTGGGGCAGTATTTGAAAGGTATTGAAGATATTAACTGGAAACTTCATAGGTGAATAGATCTCACTCTCTTTTGCATAATTTGCATAATTTTTGAGTTATTGCCCTTTAGATTTTTCATGCTTAATTCCTGTCTAGGGTCTATAAATTCCCCTTTCCATAGAAAAAAACTTATATAACTATTATGCTATCATCAGGTGACACATCCAACTTGCAGAGTTCTAGTTGAAATTTATTTATTCTTATAGGAAAAAATACATATGTCTTAGCACTGGGAATGGTATCCTATTTATGCCAAAAATTAACAAGAAAATTGATACTGCTAACCAATATTTCAGACATGGATTAAGCATTGGGGGATGTAACAGGTGTCACAATATTGTTTGCTCTTGATGTTGTTCTGTGTATATTGCTGGGACTCTATTTTCCATTTGTCATTTAGATTCTGATTGCTTGACATGAAGAAAAACTATAGTTAAATACACATGTAGAGTGCTTGGACCAACGCTCAGGCGTAAATCTACTTTTTCACAGAATTGATAATTTTTTTCTTAGAAGTGATTTAAAACTCTTCTTTAATTTGAGTTAAGTGTCATTTCGTCTATCTTTTCACGGTTCTCTGAACTTCCAGTATCATCACATGACTTAAGCATAGCAGACGGATGGGAATCCCATTAGATAAAACGGACAAAAGGCATTGTTTTCTATGTGAGATCATGTACATCCGCTGTTTGATACGCAATGAATAGAAACAATCTATACTTTATTCATTTTATGTTCAAGAAAGGTTCTTTGCATAATTACAAAAGATTTCTTTTTGAAAGGTCGCCCATCAGGTCATCTACGGTACGCCAAGCATTTGTACAATTTTGTGCAAACCGCACCTGTTTTACTCGGTCTATTGAATTTGATAGCCTGCCCTGTTGTTTATGTCAAGGTTGTTTCACATGGGGAAACTTCGTAAGGATTTAGCAAAGTTTACTCTTGAATATAATTAGTTCATAACATGAAATGAGTAATTTGTTTAGTCTCTTCAAAGAAATTCCTTTGATTTTATGCTGAGCATTGGTCTGAACACTCTACTGGTATTTGCTGAAAATGACTGGTGTAACAGTGTGAACAAATGAATTATCTGCTGACATCAACAGATATATCAGCTGTAAGCAATTACATACACATGAGAGTCACAACTTGCAATTAGAAGAAAATGCAGGAGATGTTTTGCTACTATTTTTCTACTGACCAGAGAAATGAATAACAATGGAGAGAAGCCATTATCATTTATACATAGCACAAAGAGGTACAAAAACATAAACCAGGGACAATGTTGAAGTTGGATAAGACCTACTTGATACCTTTGCAAATTTTGGCCTTCACTACAACATACATCACCGTAACTTCATGAAGTAACATACAAACTAAAATATTGTGTTGCATCACTATACTCCCAAATCGAAGTTTGTGGGGTATATAGGTCCGTTGCAATTTCCTTGTCCGGAGTATAACTTGAAAACTACTGGTTGGAATTCAATGCAACTACATACAATGATCAAGCACAATGAGAGGAAGTGCAATGTTTAAGAATCATAACTCCATCTTCACTATTTGCAGAGTTATTGCTCTTTATTGGTATACCTTGTCAGGAGCATAACTTGAAAACTACTGGTTGGAATTCAGTGCAACTTCATACAATGGTCAAGCACAATAAGTGGAAGTGCATTGTTCAAGAATCATAACTCCGTCTTCACTATTTGCAGAGTTATTGTGAATGTTGAACGGAGACGCTAATCAAAGATGTGAAAATTACTGATCGCTTTGGTAATTATGTCGAGTCATTGCAACATAGTTTATAATGATTTTGATTGGTGGGGATAAACGCAAGTGTTGAGTCCGCAAATTTCAACTCATTGCATTTAATCTATATGGAAAATATAGAGAAAAATAACAGGACCGAGCAACAGCTTCGAGTCAGGCTGACCTGTTGAGTCATTGCATTTAGACTAATTGCAAAACTTCTGTATTTCATAATTTTTGTCACAACATAGAAAAGCTTACCAAAAATACACAGCAAAATCATATCAGATGAAATCAAAACTATAGTATCTGCTTATAAATAAAAAAGGCAATACAATAGTTTTATACTCGGCTATTACAGTGAGCTGTTATTGTCTCCATTCGACAAAATAAACCATTTGTGCGGTATTGTTAAAGTACATGTAGTACATGCGTTTTATTATACAGTGGAACTACAAATAAATGGTTAACAAATTGAAGTACTGAGGTACTAGAACAAGTTGCGATACAAAAATGCAGTTTGTGTGAACATACAAACTTAGGATTCTTGACATAGAAAGAATCTTACTGTTTATTGTCTGAAGATAGTGAGTCTTGGTATTTCTGCTTTTTACTAAATGCCTGTAGACCATTTGATAGATTATAATTGGAAACTGTAGTCTGACATGGTACGTCAGTGAAGTACAGGTACAATCATTTTTGTCTGAGCTTTATTTATCTGTGTAGTAATAGCATAGTCTGCTATAAATAGTCAAAATAATGCCCTCAGATTGTCCGAAGAATGCTGGGACCTGAATTGTGTGGGAAGAGTCTGATATGTCTGCGGAAATGGTAATCCAAGGTTTTTACTGTTGCACCAAATGTATTCATTTTGTCTGCTGGTATAGTATTCATTTTGTCTGCCGATACGGTATTCATTTGTCTGCTGGTATGGTACCATTTTATTTTTGCACCGTCTCTATATCACACTGCTCCGTGTCTCATTTTACGTTGTGCTCCATGTCTGTAATCTAAGTAGTCATTATAATGCTCCGAGTCTGAAAGCTGGCTAGCTGTCTGTTTCAAACTGTCCACTATAGCTACATATTATACACTTAACCAGTCGTTAATCATTGATGACTCCAAAATTAATTTTGAAGTTTTCACTGGTTGACTGGGATTTCAAGTGGTATTTTTATGTAGCTATAATGGAGAACTAGAATTGAACTGGCAAACCGGCAGTGGAAGGACTCCAAGTCAGACAGCCTGTAGACGATGGAAGACGGCCCGCAGATCACAGTGCCAAGTAAGTCTTCAATTTTGTTTTGACATTGAGTTGTTTTTCCATCTTGGTTTCCGTTTCAATAAATTTGACTGGAGCTGTTATGTTCATACTAACATTTAGTGTATGTTATCATTTCTTGAGTGTTGATACAGAGATAGACTGAAGTGACAGAAGGTCGGAAGTAAAGACCGATAATAAATCATGCGTGGCTGCTCAGGCAAGTGAAACTGAATCATGGCACGATAAGCATTTTTGTGAGTAGAAATCATAAACGGTATGCATTGTGTGGAATTTTATGTAGGACAACCTGGTTATTTGGTTTCCTCCATAACTGAAGTACAAAATCGGTAAAAAAAAAAAAAAAAAAAAAAAAAAAAGAAGAAAAGAAAAAAGTATCACTTGGCCTATATGTTTGTGCAGGTACTGATTTTCACTCTAATGTGTGATAAAATCACTATTTCACTTGCACATCAGCCATGAACATTTATCTCCCCACTGGGTCGCATGGATCTAACATTTTTTAAATGGCTTCACTGAAAATGAATTTTTGTCACAAATGAGCTATTCTCTAACTTGCCCTAATCTTATGCCTGTCTCCACTACATGGTTTTGTGTGTTGTAGAAAATAAAAATATCTCTGCAATGTGTTCCTGTTTTAATTACCACCTTCTGATAAAGTTTATGACACTTTATTTCCTGGAAAGAAATTGCTGACTGTAGCAATGATGCCATGAATATTTCTCATGTTTCATGATATGATTTATCATCTGTCATTAAACCTGTGTATGCCCACTGCCCAGCCCTTTTATATTGTCTTATGGTCTGTTTTAAGAAACAAATTCAAGCTTCCGCATTCATAGCAGTGATGTAGACTTGCATTTGGTGGTCTGAGTAAAATATTTCCCAAGGTACTTGCAACCAGAATAGCTTGCATTGATTATTTAAACTTACTGAATTAAATTGCATTAATGACTGCCATTATAAAATTGGGTGGTAAAATGGCTTTGTAGTAGTAGGGGCTGCTTTAACAGAACAGCTCATATCTAGTTGGTATCATAGATTATAAAATGTCCCACATACCATTGAAAACATAGGGAACCATATTAGAACTGGAATATGAAATAGTGTTTGTTTATGGGTATATAGGCTATGTGATTGAAACAGTTTCAACCCCTGATAGCCTGTGTACAGATAATTGTCATGTGATGCATTATAATGAATGCTGACTATATGGCTCTTACAGATTCGGATATGTTGATGTAAAACCTCAAGATGTTGATAAGGCTGTTGAATTAAGTGGCAAGATACTAAACGGTGAACCCATTACAGTAGAGAAGTCTAAGCCAAGAACACAGGAAGCCCAGGGTGGTCGAGTACAAGGAGGTGAGAATGGAGTCTGTTTTCATTAGATATGTTGTAAATTAGGTTCATCTTAATTGGTATTTAAATCATTTTACATTTAAACATTATCTAGAAAGGACCTACATTTTAGCTTTTACAAAAGCTAAAATAACTAACACGACTTGTACAAAGGTCAAGGCAACGATGTGGTATATATCGCTGTAGATTACATGTAGCTTTGTTTCATTTAGCATCTCTTGCTAAACTCAGTTCTGTCTGCTTCACAGTTTTATTTAGTTGTCATGAAGTTTTGAAACAAAAGTTAGTTACAATATCTGGCATTTATTCAGATACTGTTAGTGGATATTAATGATGCCTCCTATCTAGTTAAACTTTCACAAAGTTTTTACAGGTGAATGCCATGGATTGCAGAAAGTAAGCAGATTGTGCATACTTCAGGTGCTATGTGACACAAACTTGATCTCTGTTTTCTGTATATTTCAGGTGATTCCAAGACCTTGTTTGTGAAAGGGCTCAAGGAGTCAATCACAGAGGATGAACTGAAGAACTTCTTTGAAAACCCTGATGATGACATCATTGTTACAGAAATCAGGTTACCCAAGAGCAAGGGGGGAATGTCTAAGGGGTAGGAGTTATTTACTTACATCCAACCTATTCTGGCTCAAGCATATATGTTCTTTGATTCTGAAATATATGAAATGATAAACAAAGCTTTGTGGCTGCATGAAACCCTTCCATGTGTGACAAAGAAATCTAAAATTTCAGTCTTTGCGAATTCTTTTTTTACAATAGTTGAGAGTTTAACCTTCACCAGCTGTCATGAATTTGAAAGCATTGTTTTTACCATAAGGTACCTTGCCCAGACAATTTGTACAAATAGTTAAGACTGTATGAGGCATTTCAGCACCTCTGCTATTAGATTGGCAGAATTTCCTTGCTTTTCTGGAGCTGTAAAAATTTGGATGGATGTTTTCAAATGCATGTCGGTATTTCCTCTTTGTTACTGTGTGGAATGCAAGGTGTAGTTAAGTATGCCTTAACCCTTTACTCCATAGATACGTGTTTTAACGCATATGCGACCAGTGCAGATCCAGATCAGCCTGCACATCCTTTATGGATATAAAAGCGAACAGTGGAGATCCTGATCAGACTGCACGGATGTGCAGGCTGATCTGGATCTGCACTGGTCGCATATGAGATTTAACACTTAACCATATGGTAAAAGGTTAAGATATTCTTTTAACGAAACTTTATACTATATATATAATAGGTTTGGGTATGTTGTGTTTGACTCGGAAGATGCCCTGGAAAAAGTAATGAATGAGAAGCAAGATATTGAACTAGACGGAGAGAAACTGTTCCTAGATTACACAGATGAAAAGAGTAAACATGTTGGCAAAGGAGAAAACAAAGAATTTGGTAAGGTTTTTGTCAGCATATAGCAGATTGTAGATACAATCGACATACCTTTGTAAGATGTGATGTTTTTTTGTTAGTAAACATGTGGGGTTATAAAATTTACAAATCACAGGGCCTAGTGCACTGAGGAACGAATTAGGGGAAGTATTATTACAATGTTCGAATCTTTATTGTTGAAAACAAAGATCTATTGTCTTCTCTGGAGGCAAATTTGGATAAGGACTGTTAACAGTGCTTGAGCACGATTCATTGAAAGATGAAAATAACCAACCTGTGTTTGAAGGCTGTTACGGATTTGTATTTTAATGCATTATCTTTACTTGATAGATGATTTAGCAACTATTATATTTCCAACTTTTTATGAGCATAATTCTTCCAGAAAAGGATGCATTCAAGTCAAGGTTCCCTACTTTGAGATAATATTTTAAAACACAGCTTGAAATTCATTAAATCTGCCTTAGTTGGCTTCTACATGACTTTGATGGACATTTGCACAGACAGTCTGAGACATGAAATATTAAAATTAATCCTAAATTTATCCTGCAGTTAATGTATCATTTGTATGCACATGTATATAAGAATAAATAACTTCTGAAATGACATTTGACTTGATTTCAGGACCATCAAAAGTTTTGTTTGTACGAAACCTTTCCTTCCAAGTGTCTGAGGATGAGTTGAAGGAGTTATTTGAAGGTTGCGAGGCAGCTAGGATCCCACCTAATGATTATGGTCAGTCCAAAGGGTAAGTTACAGTTTTCAGATTCATATCCTATGCAATAAGTGTTACTGTTGTAAGGTATTATTTAGCTGCAAAGTGACTTAAATAATTGTGGTATCTGAAGCCAAAACTGGCGTAAGTTTTGCTAAAAAGTTCTGAATAGCCAGGTTGTACCAATCTACACACTAAGTTTTTCTTTTAAATAAATCAATAGAAAAGCACATTTTCACTTTTTGGTGAAGCAACTAATGGAAAATTTTCAGCTGAACAAATTAGATTTATGATTTAAGAACTTTCTATGGAATAAGATAATCAAAACTAGATAAAAACTTTTCTAGCCCAAAATAATAACTGTTGTATGTATTTCGCAGCTTTGGATTTGTTGAGTTTAAGTCAGTAGAGGAAGCAGAAGCAGCCAGGAAGGACAAAGATGGACTTGAGATCAATGGCCGTGTGGTACAGTTGGCCTTCGCTAATGACAAGCCAGGAGGTGCTGGAGGGGCACGAGTTGGTGGAGGTGGTGGTGGTGGCGGCGGAGGAGGTATGAGAAAGTCTTTATACATGGTTTTCGTTGTTTTTCCTCAATATGGTTAGGCAGTTCCCTTGTTTTTAGTTGTTATTTACTGTGCAGTTAAGGTAGCAAGTAGCCCTGTATTTTTGCTTCCAGGTACAGAAAACAAATTGTGCATTTTCGAATTGACAGATAATTGTTGGTTATTTACAAGACATAAACAGTAGGGTTATGAGATAGTGTGTCAGAAATAAGACTTCGTATTCATGTTGCACAAAGAAAGCAACAGTGCTCATCAATTTGTCTATGTGTAAGTGATTTAAAAATGATTTTTTAGGTTGACACGCAATTGAAAGTGTTGGAATAGAATGTCTTTGTACTACGAAAACATTATTTGTCCAGTCAGTACTTATCCCTAGAATCAAAGATGTGATGCATGGAAAAATGCAGTTCTATGTAAAGATTATGAAGTAAATTATGAATTGTGAATTACAAGTAGATTATGAAGTTGCCAATTCTAAGAACCATGTCCAGCCACAGTATACATGAAAGACAAACAGAAGACAGTTCTTAATTATTTGCAGGTTTCCGTGGTGGTGGCAAAGGTTGGGGTAGTGGTGGAGGAGGTGGACGTTTTGGAGGCCGTGGAGGAGGAGGCTGGGGTGGTGGTGGTGGTGGAGGCTGGGGTGGTGGTGGAGGTGGCTGGGGAGGAGGTAATAGAAGAGGTGGTGGTGGAGGAGGAGGATGGGGAGGAGGCGGTGGCCGTGGAGGCGGCGGTGGATGGGGAGGTATGCAGGAAGAAACGTTCCTTTCTTACCTGGGTATACAGAAGTACACAAGTTAAAGCTTTCTAGATCTATTCCCCAAGACTAGTCTGGTGCTTCTGTTGGGGTTTGAACTTTGGACTTACAAGAGCTGGACACCCTACACTCATAAGTTGTAGAAATCCCTACTGAATTGTGTAAAACAATAGTTACCATTGATATACATGGTATGATTGCGTATGTCGTAAAATCAAACCAAACTAAAGCTTTTACTACCTTTTTACTTTTTGCAGATTATGTCTTTCAGAATATAAATCCAATGTAACGATAAACATAAAATTTTGTATTGCAGGTGGAGGGAGAGGTGGAGGTTTCCGCAGAGGTGGTGGTGGCGGCGGTGGGGGCTGGGGTAGAGGTGGCGGAGGAGGAGGTGGCGGTGGTGGATTTAGGAAGAAGTGGTAAAGCAGCATCACAGAATCGTCATCATCATAAATCATCA
Organism: Cyclina sinensis; assembly: GCA_012932295.1. Lineage (NCBI taxonomy): Eukaryota > Metazoa > Mollusca > Bivalvia > Venerida > Veneridae > Cyclina > Cyclina sinensis. The sequence goes on along the minus strand of JAAONU010000001.1, from coordinate 41,446,999 downwards.
TCTTCATCATCATTTCAGTGTTGTCTCATTATCATTTACTGATACATTTTCTTATCGCTAAAATAAACTCTAATCATTTGTCTTCAGAAGAGACAGTTGCTGATGTGAATTATCATCAAATGTTAACTCTCGGCTGACAGATAATTCATGTTATTTGAATTTTGTAAGTTTAAATGAACATTTTAAGTGTTAGAATTTTTAGTGTGATTGCAAAGAAAATTATTTTTAGTGCAATCACAAATAAAAATTTTAAGAGACACTTAATATTTCAAAATCATGTTACAATCTGACTGTTCAGGCTATTAGTAACAACTGCATGTATTTAATTCTGTTTCACATCAACGTGTTTGTTAAGGATTAAGTACATATTGCTCTTGCAGACATTTTTATGTAAGATTGTGTTTTAAAATGGCATAAGATGTTTTCTTTCACTTGAAATGAAATTTCTAGACTTGGCTGAAATTGATTTTATAATAGTTACTTTGCACATGGGAAATGAGCTTTTTTAAAGTATAATATATATTTTTAAAGTAATTATTGGGTGTAATTTTCAACATTTTATGAGTGTGATTCTACCAGCCCTGTACTGCTTCCGTTTATTATTGAAGGGTACTTTTGCATCATTTTTTTTAGATACTGATATTTCACTCAATTTGATCATGAACAAAACGTTTCTAATTATGTAAATCATTATAGATTTAAGTCACCCACATGAAATACTGCTTGTCCTCACCATACTCCATAATTAATGTTGTCCTGTCATTTCTCTTAAATTTGTTTGGTACTTTTCAGTTTATATATAGCAGTTGTTTTAATTGCACAATTTTTACCATTAAGAAAATAACATTCATTCCCAATCAAGAAATTCATTTTATCACTTGCACCTCATATTAAAAAAATATGTTAAATATATATACACTTAAATGAATTAACTAAATAGTTTTAAACATTACTGACTTCCTGTGTTAATTGATACTGTACTGTTAAAAATGAACAGTTTCTCTTTGATCGTATTGAATATGCCTTGCTCAAGAAAAATCGATAAGAAGTTTAATATAGTCACTAGTCAGCGAGATTTACTCTGAATAGAAATGATTCATGGTTACAGTATAAGATTTATTGTTTTCATCATTGAAAATAATTAAGAAACTAAAATCAAATGTGAATGAGTAAGCAGAATGGACAGATTTAATGAATGACTCTCTTATGTTAGTGTCTATGAATTCTTTGATACATTGTACACCCCAAAAAAATTGTTTTATTCAAACTTCAAAATGAAAATTTTAGAAAACATCTGTGTTGATATGAATAGATTTACAAAGAAGAACAGATTTATCACATCTTAAGTGTATAAATTTCTTTTGTTGTCATTTTTTTTACTAAATAAATAATTGTAGTATATCTATTTTGTTTGTTGTTTTTTAGCTCAGCAAATCATGAGGTTCTCCAGGTGAGCTTATTTGACAGGTCCTAGTCCCTTGTGCATGGCTGACATGTTATGTTTAAAAAAACTAAATCCTAAGAAGTTGAAACTTGTCAAGGGTGATCCTTGCATGAGGTTCTACAAGGGTGATCCTTGCATGGAGCTCTACCAAAGTTACTGGAAAAAATTCCATTTAGAAATCATGCTTCTAGTGTCATTGGTCCTATGAAAGTAATGTTTTACACAAGATATATAAAAGTAAATCAACAGTAATATTTTGCTTGACATTGTGAAGGTTGCTGCCGCCCAGCTAGCTCAATTGGTAGAGCATCCGATTGTCCTGGATAGTTGATCTCGGACAAGGCATGTATAGGTCACTTGTCCCTCACCTCTGAAGCAAGTGAGGAAGTAGTCAGTCACTTAATGGAGAAATTGGTAAGTAAACTGGTTGGATACCCAGGAACACTTGTTAGGTAGACTGACCACTGGGATATGACCTTAGCTGTTTAAAACTGGCATTAAACCCAAGTAAAGGTTGTTGAAAAAGCATGCTAGGTATCAGTGGCCCCAGCCAGTGTTGAAGGATTTATATACAGATACAGAGTAAAATTATCTGTGGGTGCACAAGACTGAATGAAACCTGTAAATAGTCGTTCTTTGCTGAAAAGTAGGTCTATTATGTGGAATACCAGTATACAAAAGAATATTCCAGCACTTTATTGTAGGAATTGAGCGATTCAAGTGCGAGTTGCCGCCAACCTCCACTGTTCCAGTTCTGTTGGAGCACAGTTCAGATTGAATGTTTGACCTATTTGATCTTAATTATATAATGTACCAAAAATGATCTGCCCATTTAATTGTTTCAAAAAAATGTGTTTCAAATCCTATAAAGGCCAAGTTGTTGATTAAATTTTCATCAAGTTATAAACAAGCTTATATCGGGCTGAAATAATATCTGAATGTAGATTTGGTTAAAAAAAAAAAAAGGTAGAGAATGATAAAATCAACGAGGTCTAGGAATTTTACAACTCCAAAATCGATCTAAAATGTTAAAGCAAACAACTGGTCAGTTTAAACATTCAGTACTATCTTCAAGGCTTTCAGATCTGCAGACTGAATTTAGAACTCGCCTACCTTTCACCATCTGGTCTATGATGATAAAATAACAGCAAGCTGTGGTATTATGAATTTATTTTCTGTTAACGAGTGTACACACATGTATAATCTTTGTTAGAATTCATTGTTGTGACATGGCTATGAGGAAAATAGTGAAAAACCTGTATATGACAATAAATGGAAAAAAACTGCTTTACTATCGGTATTAGGGGAAAAAAAAGCAATCAAAGAGAATCCTGCATATTTCATTATGCTTTCAAATCTTATGTGGAAAAACAAGGTAAAGCAGAAGACTTATTTTTAGAATCTGATATTTTAAACAATATTGTCTCAAATGAAGTGCATGCTGTTCTTCAGGATGTTTAATGTTAGGTTAGCATTTTTTAAAAACATTTCCTACTATGATTTTCATGAATTTCTTTTTCAACTCTCAATCAAATTAATATCAAAACAATTTAAATATGAATATGTATCTTGAAAGGTAACCTACCCTTGAATGAAATACTGTTCTAGAGATGACCTTCACCTACATAAATTCAGTCAAAAGAGCATGTACATTATATTTACTTTAAGACATCCAATATAAATTTCAGCTGTTTTCATGGATCACTCAGGGGTCAAGCTGGAGGGTCATTATCCCCCCCCACACACACACAAATTGATGTATCGTATTTTGTGCAATTGTACAAATACACTACATTTTCCTTGTCCAGAGTAATTTGTACATGTATATTCTATATAAGGTTGTGTGTGTGTGCGCGATAAAAACAAGAAATTTGTGATGAAATACATGTATCTAAATTTTGTTATATAAAGGTATCGACTCAAAATAAAAGCGATCTTCTGAACATGTAACACAACAACAAAAACTACATGTACATAAAAATTAGTATATTTCTAATTTCATTATTTCTCCATATAAAGTACAGAATTCCTCTAACTGCTGAATTTATGAGATTAATCAAAAATGATGAAGCTTTCTTTTGTAGGTAAGGGTAAAACATTATGAATAATAGTTTACTTTCTGTAGGTGAGAGTAAAAATATTACAAACATTATATGAATTTCAAATCTGAATTTATTAGAGACTCAACCAGTAAACTACTAAGTATGTTAGCAAGGTCAACCTGACTAAAACAATACTTTATTTAAGCACTCAGAACTGTCGTATCCTCAAATTAATTAGACAAAGACACTAGTGTTAAACAGACACCTACCATGAATCACCTTTAGGTTTTTCAAAGGCAGTCTGCAAAACAAAGCATTTAGTCCTTTTTTTTGGGGGAGGGTGGTGGGGGGGTTGTATCCAGACCAAAAACAGCATAAACATTTATCAAATTTTACCAATTAATTTATCTTGACAATTTATTTTTTAACAATAATGCAGCATGGAATCTAAAATCTACTGCCAGGTAGAAAGTAAGACAGGTGTACATAACTACATTTTAAATTTTGAAAAAAGTACTGTAAAGGGACTGTCTCAAACTTCTCAAAAAAGACCAGCTATATAGTTAAACATATTTTATGATGAAATAGAACTTATCAAAGACAGCTGAAACAAAAACAAATAGGATGACAGTTACATCCTTCAGCATTTTTCCAATCAGTGCTCAAATGAAGAAAAAAATCTCTAAATATGAAGAAAAAAAATGGAAGATCTCTTAAATCAGTAATAAAAATAATTCTACATAAACTTAAAACTTAACAAAATAGAAGTTCAAGAAAATCTTAAATGCGAACAAAACATTCCCATATCCACTCAACTCTTACACCAATAAATATACCAGTAAATACATAATATATTTACACTGAACCTTCTCATTTCAACAACATATCAACATATTTGTAAAAATGAAAAAGGACATTACACTATCATACTTCAGAACTTCATTTGATCAAGAATAAACTTTCATTCCAAAATGTATGATCATGCATGTAAATGTGTGACACTTCTGTACAGAAAACTAAGTGCTCCCATATCCAAAACCTAGGCTGGAAGTATTGCAATCAGGCAATGCACTTTATACATGTAACTGTAGAGCACTTTAAATAAAATAAAAAGTTACTTAATAGTTTCCTTAATTGATTATCTAAGAAAATGTGTCTTTTTTTATTCTCTTTTCCTTAGTCTATGTATCCTTGACCTTTGACCTTCTGACTCAAATATTCAGAATTAGGAAGTATACAGACAACAATAACCTCTTGAGTGACAGTCTATAATCATTTATGAAAAGTATCGACTTCCTATCCAGGGAGAACATCATACATGCACACTTTCAAGGGTTAGAAAAATAACCCAAGTAACATCTACATTCTACAGAGACTAGATTTCAAGTACAGGGAATGAATGCCCCTTTTTTATATAAATTACCCCTATCCAAAATAGCTCTTTTGCTTTTCCCTATACTATTAAAAATGCATCCAACATAGTTATTCATTCCTGATGTCAGCAATTGTTTACCTTTGCAACCAGTGACACCCATAATCAGCTTGAATGTCTCTGGTCTACACTGTTCAATATTCAACTAGAACTATCGCTGAATGCGATTCATATCCCCACCAATGTCACTTGATAGAAGGTGTCTTGGATATTTGAATATATGGAAAAGGGAATGACTTTTGTGGCATAAAATAGTTGTGTTTAATGGAAAAAAACACTTCACAGGTAATGGTAATGAATAACTTCTGAATCATCCAAGCAGGAAACAGGTAACAATAACCTTTGATTTTGCAAATTTACTAAAACAAAGAAATCATGAGCTAAAATAAAGAATATCATGTATTCAGTCCAAGTAAAAAAAATAAATCCTCTCCTTACATTTGATTGTCTAATATTTGACGTTTAAGTGTGTTCTTGACCATGACCTAATACAAGGGCAACACAAGTTCAACATCAGTTCTGCATATCCTCTTCATCATGGAGACATTTGAGCTAAGTTTGAATAAAATCCTTCAAGGGGTATAGGATTTAAAGAGTAGACAAACAATTGTCTGACTTTCCAGTGTGACCTTGACCTTGAGCTGACACAAGGGCAATATGAGTTCTGCATATAGCCTTGTTGAGATGAACATTTGGGCGAAGTAAGAAGAAAATCCTTGTCTTATAATTCGTCGTCAAATATTTGATCTTCAAATGTGACCTTGACCTTGAGCAAGGTCAACAATGGGCTCTGCAAATCACTATCATGAGATAAACATTTGAGCCAAGTTTGAAGAAAATCCTTCAAAGGGTATAAAATTTACAGAGCGGACACGAAAATTGTCTGACCTTCCAATGTGACCTTGACCTTGATCCTGACAGAAGGGCAACATGAGTTCTGCATATAGCCTTGTTGAGCTGAATATTAGAGCAAAGTAAGAACAAAATCCTTCAAGGGGTAAAGAATTTACAGAGCAAACAAGACACACATTGTCTTTTTTTATTGTTAGATATTTGACCTTCAGAGTGACCTTCACCTTGACACAAAAGCAATATGGGTTATGCACATTGCCTTGTTGAGATGAACATTTTAGCAAAGTTAGAAGAAAATCCTTGTCTTATAATCCATTTTAAAAATTTGACCTTCAAGTGTGACCTTGACCTTGAGCTTGTACACAGGTCCACATGGGTTCTGCACATCGCTTTCATAGGTGAACATCTGAGCCAAGTTTGAAGAAAACTATTCAAGGGGTATAGGATATACACAGCGGACACGAAAATTATCTGACCTTCCAGAGTGACCTTGACCCGACATAAGGGCAATATGGGTTCTACACATTTCGATGTTGAGGTTAATATCAAAGCCAAGTTTGAACAAAATCCTTCCATTAGTATTTGATTTATTGGGCGGACACGGTGGAGATGGACTGACGGACCGACGAAGCGACAAAGTGATTCCAGTATAGGCCCCACCCCCTACATTTTGTGGTGTGTGGTGGGAGTATAACTAACATCCCTTTTCTTGAGAAATGGTACAGTCCAAACTAAATGACAGACAAGTCCATTTTAGATATTTAAGAGGGTAAGGATAACAACTTAATGTTATCCCACCAAATTAACAAACATATATTCAACAAACAAAAATGCACAGTACCCTTATTCTCCAGCTGAGCATGCATAACACAATAAATTTTATCTTAACTACACTTTCAGCCTGAAAACATATTGCCAGGGACATACATTGTTGAAATACTGTGCTAATCTCTTAATTGCTCTACTTAAAATGATCATGTACACTATAACATGACAGTACTGATGGTTAATGCTTTGTTTCTATACCAATCTGTCTTAAATATATGCCATATTTATATATGAATAGTATCATTAGTGTATTCATGTATTTCAGACCAGTAAAAACAACAAAAAACAAGAGCCATGTTACACATGGTTAATCCCCCCGCCGGGAAGAAGCTACCTGAAGGTTGTACTTTCAAACACTCAATGTAATAATGTTTGAAGAAAATCCCACAAAAAATAGGCAAGGTAGAGTTATTGTTCTTGCAAACTGCACTTCCTACCAATGTGCTATGTCAGTGTATTAAGTTTGAAGAAAATCGCTCAAGCACTTTTTGAGTAATGCTTCGGACAAAGTTTTTCAATTAAATCTGATAAAGGGGAATAATTCTAAAAGTAGGCAAGGTAGAGTTATTATTCTTACACACTGCACCTCCTCCAAATGTGCTCTTTCAGTATATGAAGTTTGAAGAAAATCACTCAAGTACTTTTGGAGTTATGCTCCCGACAAAACTGGAATGGACGCACGCACGGACGGACAGAGACCATTTCTAATATCCCCTCCTCCTTTCGCGGGGATAATAAGTTCAAGAATTCAAGAATTAGATAAACATGTATATGCTGGGATTTTTAAAATGTAAACAAGTAAATCTGATAAAGGGGAATAACTCCAAAAAATAGGCAAGGTAGAGTTATTGGACTTGCACACTGCACTACCTACCAATGTGCTCTGTCAGTGTATGAAATTTGAATAAAATCCCTCAAGTAGTTTTAGAGTTATGCGCTGGACAAAATTTATCAAGTAATTCTGATAAAGGGGAATAACTCTAAAAATAAGCAAGGTAGAGTTATTGGACTTGCACACTGCACTACCTACCAATGTGCTCTGTCAGTGTACTGAGTTTGAATAAAATCCCTCAAGTAGTTTTGGAGTTATGCTCCGGACAAAATTTATCAAGTAATTCTGATAAAAAGCAATAACTCTAAAAAATAGGCAAGGTAGAGTTATTGTTCTTGCACACTGCATTACCTACCCATGTGCTCTGTCAGTGTATGAAGTTTGAATAAAATTCCTCTAGCATTTTTGGAGTTATGCTCAGAACAAAATTTATCAAGTAAATTTGATAAAGCGGAATAACTTTAAAAAAAGGCAAGGTAGAGTTATTGGACTTGCACACTGCACTACCTACCAATGTGCTCTGTCAGTGTATGAAGTTTGAATTAAATCCCTCAAGTAGTTTTGGAGTTATGCTCCGGACAAAATTTATCAAGTAAATTTGATAAAGCGGAATAACTCTAAAAAAAGGCAAGGTAGAGTTATTGGACTTGCACACTGCACTACCTACCAATGAGCTCTGTCAGTGTATGAAGTTTGAATAAAATTCCTCTAGCAGTTTTGGAGTTATGCTCCGGACAAAATTTATCAAGTAAATTTGATAAAGCGGAATAACTCATAAAAAAGGCAAGGTAGAGTTATTGGACTTGCACACTGCACTACCTACCAATGTGCTCTGTCAGTGTATGAAGTTTGAATCAAATCCCTCAAGTAGTTTTGGAGTTATGCTCCGGACAAAATTTATCAAGTAAATTTGATAAAGCGGAATAACTCTAAAAAAAGGCAAGGTAGAGTTATTGGACTTGCACACCGCACTACTGTCAGTGTATGAAGTTTGAATAAAATCCCTCAAGTAGTTTTGGAGTTATGCTCCAGACAAAATTGTTTCGGACAGACGCACGGACGCACAGACGCACGGACGGACGAAGGGCATTCCTAATATCCCCTCCGCCTTTGGCGGGGGGATAATAATGGACCTTCTATCACTGTTACAGATGAATATTATATACAAACATGAATATACAAGAACATTGTCCCACTTCTAAGAAAATTACTTTTGATAAAAAAACATGGTTTTCACATGTTAAATGTTAAAACCTTGTGTCAGTGCTCAGCAAAAGGGCAGAAGAGTCCTACTTGTGTAACAGCCAGCACTGCAGACTTTAAAAATGAAGAGTACAAGGAACATGCTGTATGAAATAACAAAAATCTATGATAATCTATGAACATGGCAAAACCAAAACTGGCCATTAGAATTTCAAGTATTCTGAAATTACATACAAGAATAACCCATCAGGAATTGTGAAACCACTGACTTTATAAGGTATTAATTTATACTTAAAGAAATTCTTGTAGTATTTGTGCAGAAAACATTCAAAACTTAGTTACAGTCTTCTTGTATTGGAAAAGCATCAGATTAAATAGTTTTTCATATTTCTATCAGTTACTGCTTTACCCCTTAGTCATAGGTAAAAGACTTACTTTATCTAGTTCTAAAGAATATATTTCTAAACAAAAATTGCAAGTCAGTAGCTTTAAAGTCTCTTGTATCCTGTTTTTCCTATCTTGATCCCAAATATATAAAGCCTTTCAAAAGAAAAATGGCTGTTTCCTGAAAACCTGTAAGAAAGTGTGAGCATTTCAATCAAATATGCAATTTTTAATTGGACCGATCCATGCAATAGACCAGCATCACCAAAAAATAAAATCTAGAATTAAATATTTCACACAGAACTTCAAAGGAAGTACATTATACATGTACCATATACAAGTACAATTGACAACTGTACATCAAAAAAGATGATACGAAAATATTTTGACAATATGTGGAGGTAAGTCTTAATGATATAAATATTCAAGGAAAGGAATTATTTATGTTTTCTGCAAGCTGTACAAAGATTGGTCTTCACTATGACAATACAAAGTGATCTTTGGACCCTGAATATCACAACAACTAACTAGTGTTGCATGATATAGGTTAAGAAACATACAGCTCATTTCTACATCAAACTGAAATATCGATTTTCTTTTCCCTAATCATAAACTCTGAAACCAATTCTCCAAATAAAAAAAAAATCTCTTGAATATCATGTGCTTTTTTATACTTCTATGCTTACATATGAATCCAAAGCATACAATAAAACTTGAGTATTGGTCTACAGTTGAGTAATTTCCTCTAATAAAGTACATGCACATTCTATATGGTAAAAAATATACCAGAATTCCAAAACACTAATATCGTCATTTACTGAAAATTGTCCCAATTAAGTAAATGATTCATTTAATTAATAATCTTGTTTTCAATTCCTCAAATATTCCATAAACGCTTTTTCCATTCAACATTTCATGTATTTTATGATAACCAGATCACAGTTTCCATCTTTCTGTATTTTGCGTAAAAGAATAAATTAGAAATAAAAAGACAACAATAATCATATTACAAAAAAGATTCATTCTTCGTCGCTCACAATATAAACTTTAAACATGAAAAACCTATACTGTTAAAAAATTCCAAATGTTAAAACATGCGTACATATGATGCAGAAGATATTCCTGTGTTTTTATTTTAAATAACATCTTACATGTATCTAATATCAATCTAAGGTGTGTAACTTTACAGACAAAAAAACATATCACAAACTTGCTGAAATCTGTACTATTATCACAGTTTATCACTCACTGTGGTTTTTTTTAGTTTTTAATCATAATAAAACTCCTCTTATTAACTATAGTCTATTCTATCTCAAGTTGCAATTTGACAAAGTGCATGCCTTTCACAAAACACACATACTCTGTGTATTATCACATTTTTATATCCTGTTTTGGTGATGTACTCTTTACACACTTAAAACCATAGATTTTCCTTTCATTTAGAACTTTTCAATACACTATTCCATAAAATTCTCATCAATAAAGTGCAAGGTAGCAACAATGTTTGCTGTAACACTAAACTACATTAAGTTGTCCCTATGTAAAGAGTGTGATGGGCGTTGACTTTTGGCCAAAAAAAAAAACACCACCAAAACCTAGTAATGTTGTTTGAATTAAAAACTATGTGTGGCAATATTAAAGGAAATATGAATAAGTTCATATCTACTTTTGCATACAATATTTTCTTACTTACATAATGTCTTTGCTCCCATTTTAATAATAAGACTCTGAAATATAAATGATCGCTACTTCTCAAGAAAAAATTTCATGCACAAACTAAACTGTTGAATATCAGACATGAGATTTACAGAAATAATATGCTGTGACTTTTCAAATCAAATCAAGTCTGATCATTTGTATATACAAAACTTAAAATACAAAAAATTATATACCAGTAACATTAATTTAGTATTAAATCTGAGATAGAAATGTTCCCGTATGTAGATTTTGACAAAGATATGCATTGTATATAGTTTAACGTGGGTCATGCAGGTAACTGACATGCATATATCAGTGTTTTCTAGCCATGGGTATACTGTGGTTGGTACCAATACTGAGTGAGGAAAATCCGCTGGCACTAGATTGTAGACTAGTCACTGAACCTCTGAAAGACAAAAAATAAACACATGTACATGGCTATGGTCATGCTTAGAAAAAAACTGTTTTTAAGACCCTGCCGAATTTAAGCCTTAAATATTCTTTAAAATTAAAGAAACATGTAAGTCAAAATAGCAAAACTTGTATGTTCCTACAGAGCTTGTGAACAGAAGAGAAATATATCATTCTGGTAGTGGGATTCAAACTCATGACCCTTGATTGAGTAAAATTATTTGTAACAAGCTAGCCAACTGTATGATGGCGGCTTTTCATATAAGTTAACTAAATTAACAATAGAAAGTAAGTCTTTATGCTCTGCCTAGTGGGTTCAAAATCTTAACTGATAGAAATATGAAAAATTGTTACATAATTATATTTCTGACGTGTCTGTGTGCAAAAATTTGTCAAAAACTTAGATTTTAAGTGTTCTTCACAAAGGTAACTAGAAATTCAATATGTATAAACATTTTCTTTCTTATACACAGGCTAATGGTGTGTGGTGGGTCAGTAGCTTTAACATTAATTAACCTTTCAATTATAAGGTTTATTTTGTTCTGACAAGGCAACCTGCCAAGTACTTATTCCAAAACCAACTTCTACTATGAATACGTATATGAGTAATGAGATTACTGTTTCTGATATAAACTCTCCAATAAAAAAAAGTAGGTTTATTAGATTCAGTAACTTTTATCTTGGGATGTTAATGTAAACACCTCTTACTTATCTAAAGTACATTGCACTTTCAAGAATTTATCAATTATATTAAATGAGTCACATGATATCACTAAAATTCAAATACCTTTAGTACTGCTATTTAGTTAAATCTACAGGCAATACAAAAACATGCAATTGCATGTAGGAACAAACACTTTCCAATACTGTGCCTCAAATTCAGTTTTTAACCCCCTCACCACCCACCCCTCAAAGCTCTGACAGTCCATAGACAGTACAGCAGAAGTTTACCTGAAAGCTGCTGACTGTAGAAGCTCTGTGTGATACATGACCTTTGACTTGTGGGTCGTCAAGGAGAACTCAAAGGAAGCTTTTGTAGAGTCAAAATATTTCCACTGTAGAATGTAACTGCCTGATTCACTTGCTACATGCGAGCCCTAAAAAGAGAAAAAAATCCCTTGTCAAGTAGCAAGCTTACAACTGCTCAATAAGTAAATACAATCACATCTTAAAAGGCACTAGGACAAATATGACACATTTAGAGATTCATGTCAATCAAATCCACATAATACACATTCAACTTTAGACCAAAAAAAAAAAAAAAGTTGAAAAACTTTATCAACAGTTTGCTCCCCTTTTATCAATCCTGGAACAAGTTACAGTCTAAATCAGAACTTTCATTTTTTCCAAATTCAAACAAACATCTCAACTTTTTATAAACACATACAAAGATACATTTGTAGAGACTAAATATTTTGACAAATTTATTAAAACACATGTTATGCAGAGCAACACACTTGACTGGAGACTAAAAACAGTTATCAGCAGATGTTACTTTGTTAGTAAACTAAACTTTACTTAAAATATAGCTTTTTATAACACTGATTAACAAGATATTTGCTATCATAATAATGCCAGGAATGAAAGACCAAGGTAAACTACTTCTGTCATGTAACAAACAGCAATTCTGCTACTAACATGTATATAGTATCTGAAGCTACAATCCCACATACCTGTACACTATCACCATCCCTACATATATGAGGAGGTTCTACAATACTCATGTCTTTGCCCACTTGCATGTTTTTGTCTATATACTGAATACTGACTGGTAAATTGCTGATGTGATGTACATGGTGCTCAGACTTGCTAAGCGGGTTCTTGCATCTGAACACAGTAAAAGTCACATCTCCTTTGAGTATATCAAAGTCCCAGGTTATCACGCATCCACGTTGGGGTACTTGAATAAGCACCTGGAAAAACAGCTTATCGCATTCATTTCTAAAGAACCTTGAATTTAACAGGTAAAATTTTATTCCAGTTTTGAAGAAAATTGTTTATTTTCAGTCTGGAAATGTTTTAACCAACACTGTAAACTCTCTTCTTATATTCTTCTAAAAATTTACCACTGAACATTTGGTTAAGATAAACTTTGAAACACCTGGATTTTAATTTTAAGATACTCATACAATGAATGGAATAAGCTTATAATTATATTCAGAGTACGTTACAAAGGCTTCCATTGTATCTGACCATACATAGAACTAAAAACAACAACCAGAGATTGTTTTGAAAGAAAACATTTGTCTTCCCCCATATGTCATTTACCGAAGAATACTAGTTATAACAAGGAGCAGCTGCCCAACTGTTCAAACTGAGACAATCAAGGGCCGTAACTTTGCTAAAAATCATCCGACCTGAATACCATGAAAACATCCATAATATTTTTTCTCAAAATCTGATCACCTGTTAGGGAAATATGACTAAATGTATTCAAATTTGGACAAATCGAGGGCCACAACTCTGCTAAGAATCAGCTGACCAGAACACATTAATAATACGGGTAAGTACAGTTTGCTTACAATCATTCCTGCGAAATTTCATTAAAATCTTACATGCTGTTATGTAGATATGCCAATATGTGTTCAATTTTCGACAAATCAAGGCCCATAACTTCACTGAAAATCACCGAGCTGGAGCATGCAGATGATATGCTCCACCAAGGTTGGTACCAATCAGTTATAGCAAGTTCCATTGAAATCCAACCAGTGGTTATGGAGTAGAAGCACAGACAAACTTTGTGACATACAGACATACATGTACATAAAGATGGGAAGTACAAAACAGTATGTCTCCCACCACACTTTGTGGGGGGAGACATAACAAACAGGTTGAAAATCTTATATCATTAAAGAATACTCTATACTATTTTGTCAATTTTTCATAGAATATCATATTTATTAGATTGTATCTCATCTGTCATTACAAGCAAAATTTACTGACAGATCAAAAGAATTTTTTCATAAGCACTTAGTAATTTCATTCATTATTGATTTGTTTGATTGCAATTACATGCAGACTGTGCTGTGAAATAAAAACCTAATTATACGACATTAAAGACTGGTTACTTTTAGAAATCTATCTCATAAAAGGATATTTGAGACTGGTAGACTGGTTGCTGTATCTACAATATGATATTCATTGTTTGGTTTGGTTTTATTGGAGTTTAATGCCAGTTTTAACAACTGTGGTCATATCCCGGTGGCCAGTCCACCTAACAAGTGTTCCTGGGTATCCAACCAGTTTACTAATCAATTTCTCTGCAAGTGACTGACTTTTTTCTCACTTGCTTTAGAGGTGAGGGACGAATGACCTATAGATGCATTGTCTGAGATCAATTATCATGGAGAAATTTTGCCAGCCCTAATGGGGATATTCATTCTTTTATTTTTAAGATACATACCTCATTTGGATAGTCCTTTATGATATTTGATGTCTGGTACAGACTGTTGGCCACATTGAGAGGTTGTTCATCAGGGGATCTGTCCATGTATTCCTCTTTATACAGAGATTTGGGTACAAGGGCACCCTCTGGTACATCACACTGTAATGAACACTTCAAGTTATACTGTCATTTCATGGATGGCTAAATTCACTCACTAAGAAATGATCCATACATCACAAGTAATAAGTAAATTAGAGAAATCTTCCTTCCCTGATCAGTTACTAAAGTATTTAAAACTTTTATCAGAAATGTTAGGTTATAGCAATATGGGTCCTGCATCCATGGCAAATCGTTTTAGATTACTTAATACATATGGCACTATAAACATACATGAGTTATCTTGGTGCATACCAGTAGTTTAACAATTGCTTTACAACTTTTGTATCCTTGCCATCAATTCCCCATAAAAAAAGCTTCCATTTTTCAGATTAAGCATCCACAACAATGAATTATAACTATACTACAGAATGACGTTACAGAAATTCTCTTTCCTGGTCTCTTTGTAGTGCATATTTTTCAGTTAGTCTAAATTTCCTGTTTATTTCAGTTAATATGATTGAGTCGGTCTTATATGTAATCATTTTAAAATTGTAAACAGAAGACCTACATAGCATTCTCCACCCAGGAAGTCAGGTATATATTTTTTGTCTATAAAATCTACAAGACCGCCAGGGCCTTGGTAATCATTGCCTCCATAGATCATAAACTTCTTGCTTGTGTTCTCATCTATAAAGGGGCTTATCAAAGTCCACAAGACTGGAAACACCCTTGGTGCCCGCACAATGAGTAACCTGCCCATTGTTTCTGGGTAGTTGGCCTCGACTATTTCAATGATACGTAGTAATGCTCGTATTCCTGGTCGCCACAGATGCCTCATACTCAACCCCTCAAGATCAACTATACATGTACATGCACTGAAATGGGAAATAATCACTTATTTTTCAGCCTTAAGTGTTTCTAAGATAGTTTTACCCTTACTTTGCCTTTTTCTAGAGAAGCTAATAATAACAGAAACAAAAAAGGTTTACAAAGGTGCCCTTCAAAATTTAAGAAAACACATACTCAAGGGATAAAGAAACACAGGGTGATATCATTTGCAATATCTTGTGAACTCGTTGTTCAAAAAAATGAAAATTGGTCAAGCAACTCTCTAGGTTACAGTGCAATGTTCTTGTATTGAATGTTGCATAGCGGGATTGCGTAACAATGTCTCCCAGGGGGACAGCATGAAAGCAATCGTCACCTTACTGCCACTGAATCGGTCCTTTATACCATAGGTACTCATGACCATCCTATCAATGCTAAAACTGTTAGGAAATGATTGCCAGAAGTTGGTCTTCGGGCACGTCACCCGTACATAGGTCTGCCCCTTACTGCTGTTCTTCGCAAGCGTCGTATGGATTGGGTGGCGGCACATGCCCTTAGAATATTCCCACTGAGGCAGTGGAGGCGGGTCTTATTTACTGATGAGTCCGAGTTCACCATGTTTCAAGCAGGGGTTCGATGTCGTGGAGAAAGTTTTGTTGACTGCTGCATTGTAGAAGGATAGGTTTGAGGGTGGTTCGGTTTTAGTGTGGGGAGGAATCTCACATGGAGCTAAATCACCACTAGTTGTGGTAGCGGGTAATTTTACTGCTGCTAGGTAAAAAGAGATGAGATCCTCCGACCCCATGTTGTCCCATTATTGCAGCAAAACAACCTCACATTAAAGCAGGATAATGTTCGGCTCCATGTAGCGAGGATCTGTCATGACTTTCTCACTTACAACAATATCCACCCACTGGATTGGCTGCCACACAGCCCTGACCTATCATCCCCTATTGAGCATTTGTGAGACCAACTGGATAAACAAGTCCGACGACGCCAGCCTCCCCACTAGATACAAATAATTGATTTTGCAGTTGGTTCTGTATGGACTGATCTTCATTTTTACTTAAAACGACGTCTTACCTATAATCATCTTCAAAGTTTACCCTATGTTTCTTTATCCCTTGAGTATATGTCCAGAGTGATGGTAAAAAATTATGAGATACTAAGCAAAAAGGAGGTAGTTAGTTAAGATAAGAACTAAACACACAAAAATTTGCAAATTGTAGACTACATAACAAATAGAAAAGAAACACTTTACAGTAAGTGTAAATGCAATACTTGAGCTGTTATTTTTATTTTTAACCTCTATTTTGACAAGTGTAACTGCAACCAGCATATATCTGAACTGTAGCAACACTTCATATAGGTTTACAAGTAATCACTTAAAGTCTGGTCTGCATACCTGACAGGGTGTCCTTTCAGTTTAGTGGCTTCACTTGCTCTCTGTAAACCTTCTTCATTCACCCATAGTACCTGAAAAAGTATTTCTTATTACTATCCTATCTGATAAAGAAATGTCATTTTTTGTCCTGTCTTATATGTTGTAGGTCTGATAAAGGGCTGTGAAAATTAAGTGTCAAATCCAAAGTATACCAAAATGAGATATTGCAAAACACCTTATTGGCTGACTTTCTATAAAATAAAAATATAATTGATAATGTTAGTAGGACAATTGTTCAAGAAATTCTTTTAAGGGACACTGACCTAACAGACAGTGTTCATTTAAGTAATAAATGGCTGTCCACCAAAGGATAAAACAACAACAACTCTCAATATAAAGGCTAACATTAATACATTCAACTATCATTCACATTTTTATGAATTAAGAAAATGGATAACTCTAAATTCTCTTTTTGACAGCATGTTTAACTATCAAGTCGGCTTCATTAGGGATCATCTAAGGATCGCTTTATTAGTAATCATTATCAGGTCTTCACAGTTCAATATGGCTAGCTATAAACCAATCAATCATAATATCATATTAGAAATCCACAAAAACATGGTTTAAGCTGTAATGGTGGTGAATGCTGCAATCAAAAATTCTTAAAAAAGCTCTTTTGTACATAGATCTTATGGTAACTACTTACATGTTTGAGCAGATTTTCTTCCCCCACAGATTTCATCAAACCTTTCACATCCATTAGGCCAAGTCTAAGTACATATAGTGGACGATCATCTGCAAAGAAATAACAGGATTCTTCTAGTGCAGCAAATATAACAGACAGGTTTATGAAACAGTGCTTCCATAAGTGATGCTTCAAGTTATAAATGTTACATCAGAGCTAAATAGTAATAAATATTTGATTAGAAAATGAAAGATGGGTTTCTGAAGTAGATGTCAGTGAGATTTCATGCACATTATTATTTTTTTTTTTTTATAAGTTCTGCATTTAAATTTCAGTCAACACTAGAGAAAATTCTAGAACTGAAACAAAGTAGTTTTCACATGTTCTGAGGCACCTGATATTTACGTTAATGGAAATGGTAGAAATATATCATTTAACAAAAATTATTTGTCAATACTGTTAGTGGTTTTCAGAGGAAAGTTTTCTAATATACTTATTACCATGGAATCCAGTCCTCCATTTATAAAAATAAAACTTGTGACACATTAAAACATCTTACTTTCCCTACCTTTATCATAATAATGCCAGCCCCCGGTGTAATATTTCTGTAACACATCTGGAGGTTTATATGTGTGCAATAAGTGATCTATGTTGTGTAGTTTACGCCAGGCCAGGGAGTGAGCCAGCATCTCCCGTGCTTTCTCCACATTAAAATCTCTTGCACGCAAGAATCGTAAAATATGTGCATCTTTCGGTATCTGAAATATATTGTAGTAGGATAACTGATAATGGTTATGTGAACTGTATGTTAAGATACACATCGATTTAACCTGATTGTGCTATTTTACTTCGGGTCAAATTGTTTTTGGTGTTTACTCTTTAATACATATATTCTTGCCACTCCAAAGTTATATGTGTTAACAAAAATGAAGACTTACTTATTTTATACTGACTTATACTGATGTATGTGATGTTTCGGACATAATGTTATGTGTGACTTCTATTCTATTCTATGCCATTCAATTCTATTCAACTATCATATTCTATTCTAGGTGTGTTAATTGTGGAGGTTTAGAGCAATGCACTTTTATTTTTAAAATCTATTTAATTCTTTGAAGCTCAATGAGATATACTGCAAGGAATCAAAATGCAGATACATGTAGCTATACCATCACCGAGAGCAAAAGAATTTGAACCAATCAGATTCAACATATTGCAAATAAAATATAATGGCAGCAAAACATCTGGAAACAGATTTTTCAAGTAGTTTTCTTATAGAAACAATCTCTTGACATCTTTTGCTACCAGTCCCATGACTTGTAATCTCTAGACCACTCATGTTTATAAGAAATTCAATTTTAGTTCCACTACCGTATCTTAGAAAGTTGGCAGTCTCTATTGAAGGATGGAGTTTAATATTTGTATGCCAACAATGTGGAACCCTACAACAGTTATTTAAAATCTGTCACATGACCAACAGCTGACTAATCATATATTCAAAAGATTTATGGTAGACACTAGTATGCAAGGTAATTAAACATTGTGGTTGTTATATACCTTTCCTTTATGTGTTTTTTGTATAATCTGTCTAAGCTGTACAAGTTGGCTTTCTTCTACAGGTGTCAGGTGACCGAGGAAACGTTCTATATAGTCAGCATCGAGCTTACCCGAGCTCTCTGCAACTACATGGACAGGTTCTGAAACTATATGTAAGAAGTTAAAGATTAAAAGAAATTTCTGTAGCACAAATATTTAAAAAAAAATAGAACTCAAAATATACCAAAAATCTCACAATTACTGTTACATGTTACTGATAATATCACTATTTTCATTTTCAAAACTTGAAAGCATAAGCATAATACTTACTCACCAGATTAAATGTACTTTTAAATGTACAGTTGCTTACTCTTTGTTTTCTTAATTTTACATATATATATTATATACTGGCCAAAAATATTCAGTACATCCAGAAACAATCTGCTACATGTGATAAATACAGAAGCTGCACAAATCTTTTGCATGTACTTTTGCTAACATATGATGGTATGAGAGCAAGTCAAAATATGTCAGCCTGTCAAAAATGCTCAGCAAATAGCTAACGTTTACATGTAGCATAGGCAATCATTAAACAAGATAAGAATACAAACCTTCCACAACAGGTACAGTAATTGATGCAGCAGTGGCACCAAGAATCAAACTGCTCTGACTACTGTGACTGTGCTGACTTGCGTTACTGACCACACTGTTTGACCTTGACCTTACTCCGCTGTCCTGGGAAGAATGTTGATCCGAGCTCTCCTGTCCAACTGGCAATGAACTTTTCCAGCGAGGTAACTCTGTTACACCTTCCTTGATTAACTCATTGATGTAGTACTCGATAACTTCTTTTCCCTGTGAAACAAACATGTAGAAATGATTTATTTATTTATATTCTCACATCAAATTATATGTAACAAAGAAGGTATATGCATTTTCATCACAGGCTTATACAACATCTCCCAAGCTAACTACATAATGCTTTTGTTTGAAATGCAAAGAAACTGTTTCAGGCCATAACAGAATGATTTCATTTAGTTTTCAGAAGACTATTCTGAGTACTGATAAGGTCAAATATACTTCTGCCAAAAAGAATTCTGGTACCTTGATTTTCATGCAGTAATTTGCACACATTTTAAACGAACTTGACGAAACTTCCAATATTATTAAGATTCTAAATCAATTGGTTTAACTCAGTTGAATGCCTCCAACAGTCAAACACAAATCAGGATTGCAGTTTACGGAACAATTATTCCTTGGAAGGACCATCAACAGATTCCTATTCCCTATCAAAAAGTTCAATCTTTATCAGATAAACAGTAATAGACAGTAGCAGGACTCAATCCCATGACCTTCAACCAGTGAGAGGTCAAGTGATTTTATGTCACTGACTTTGACCACTTGACCACAGAGACAGCTTGATTGAGATGCTCTAGGTGAATACTTTTCTTGCAAGCAGGTACATATAACTATAAGCTTATTGACCACTATAGAAAAAGGATCAAAGAAGTGGTCAATTACCTTTTTGATGTTATGTGTGTATTGCTTCATAGCAATTTTCTCAACTGTGTTTTCAAACCCAAAGAAAGACTTTATGTCAAGACTGGCTTCCTGCTCAAAACAAGTCCAGTCTGGATTCTCTTCATGTACCTGTAATATTTACAAAACATAGGCTTAAGTGTCAAAATAGTTCCCTGGCTTTAGTTTCAAAATAGTTCACTAACTTTATTTTCAAAACAGTTCATTGGCTTTATTGTCCAGTTACAACAGTTTACTGTCTTTATTTTCCAAACATTCAAAACCTACTTTTAAACTTCACCTGCTACGAAAAAATTGCAGAATCATTGTTAGTAAGCAGGCAAAGACCTTACGGATTACAACACAATAAGCATTTTATCTGATCTTTTACAAAACATGTTAATAATTCAACACAGCCGATACTTTGTACTCTATCTGTTGCCTCATAAAGATTGGGTTTGGACTAATGCTCAATATATATGTATATATAGTTTCAATTTGTTCTACTGAAAAATTGAACATCCCTTAAATTGAACTTGGCAGAACAAGAATAAAACATACTTATTTATTGGATTTACACTTACTTGTGCATCAAATGTTAGTTACTGATGAGTACTACCACTTTTAATTTTTAACATCTACAATCATTTCACGATACTAGCAAATAGAAATAGAGAACATGTTCCAAATTCATTCCTATGAAAACTTCCCCACCCCCCACTGCACCACTTTTCTGCTCAAAAACTTAGTTCTGCCTTAAACTGCAAATTGCTGCAATACTGCTGAGCCAAAACAACATAGTTCAAAGCAATGCAAACACATTGTATGTAATACATACCGTGTATGTACAGATTTCGTTGATAACAATACGTGAAGAGAAACTCTCATTGTGTGCATATATCTTTAGAGTCCTATTCCTCCTGTCTAGGCAGTTCTTCTGTATAAATATCACATGGTCTACCCCAACAATCTGCAACACAATGACACATCTGTATATAAATCTGTAAAACTTTACATCCAAACATTTATTTATAGCTCCTTAAGCTTTTTTCTGCTTATAATGTGTTTTCCTACGGCTTAACAGAAACAATGAAGAAATGAGAATGAATGACTGTCCTCTACTAGAAATTACCAACAACACAGGCTGGCTTGGCTCGAATCCATGAGCCTCCATCACTGAAAAGTTACAGTGGCTGAGAAGTCAACAACTCAGACTGACCAGGATTATATTAATAACAGCAGATGACTGAAAACTACTATGCTGTAAATGATCATTGGAAGTCTGAAATTCATGATAAATGCTACAAATTGATCAAGAATGTATATGTATCAGTGGTTTATCTTAAAATGGTAAATTTCTCTCATACAAGTATCAAAGCAAAATTATACAATGTATTAATTGATTCATCAGCAAACAGTGAAGTACAATAAAGGAATGGTCTGAAATACACACTTTTTTCAGTAAATATGGGGCATCAACATTCAGTCTGCATCTCCTCTCTACATCATGTATGGCCCCATCTTCACTCTTGTACTCATTTATGATGTCACTTCCAAGGAAGACAGGAATCATTTTGCATGTTGGAAACCTTTTTTCATAGGCCTGAAAAAAATTATAACACCTCAATATATCTTTGAGTAAATGTAAATTCAGCTAGAAAAATTATCAGAGTGTAAATAATCTATTTAAAACCCTTTTTATCACATGCCAGAAAAAAAAATAAAATGTAAATTCTGTTAAAAAGTTATCATGATTGAAACATTAATTTCCAGAGATCAGTGTAAGTATTAGTACATTTTGTTCTCAAACTTATTATATTTTAATTTATTTACATGTACTACAACTTAAAAAATATTGAGCTAATTTTGAGAATGCAAGATTTCCAGTCATTCAAAGTGAAATATTTGAAAGACCAAAATAGCAGGACTGTGATACCCAATTAATTAGGTCTAATTTAACTTCATGACAAGTTTCAATTTCACAAAATCAGGTATCAATTTCAGGTATCCCTAATTATAAGTCAAGTAAAATTATGAAATTATGTCGACTTTATTTCGACGATTGTAAATAAATGAGATTTTATCTCTGGTGGCCAACAACTCAAACATGTTTCCTGGAGAAGAGCTTGCTTGATTTTATTTCTATGCAGACATGTCTGAAAATTATTCTGCTAATAAAAGAATATATTCAAGAAAATAAAATCTGAAAAGTTTGATTAAAACATTTTTTCTTCTTGAGGACTAAGATTCAATGTACATCAAGCTCTTTTGAAGTACACACCTTTTAAATTACAGTTTATTATATAAAGTAAGTTTACATTGCCAAAAACTTAAATATAGAGTATTCAGGCTTTGTATCACAATCTCTTTGTTTTACGTGAAAGCCAATATTGTTTGTCACAATGCAAGTTTAATGTTTAGATGTTAATCAATTCAAAGGTTTGTCAACTAATTAAAAGAGTTTATTATGAAAGCTTACAATTTTCAATGGACTGAAGAAATGTTTAAAAAATGATTAGAGAATTAAAAATTAATTAATCTGATTTTGTATGATCAGTTAAATTAGTTTAAGAAATCAACTTTTAAAGCTTTATACTTGGTAGTGTGAGTATGGGAACCTTCTAAAACTGTACATAATTATACATGTAAATATGTACTATACATGTAAACATGTAAATATGCACTATACATGTAAACATGTAAATATGTACTATACATGTAAACATGTAAATACATGTATGTACTATACATGTAAATATGTACTACACATGTAAATATGTACAATACATGTAAATATGTACTACACATGTAAATATGTACTATACATGTAAATATGTACTACACATGTAAATAAATGCTTGTGTTTTATATGCTGACAAATTTATGTACTTTCACTAACATACTGCTTTATAGCTTTTTTAAGTGATATGTTCATATCACATCTTTAGAGATAATTTATCTGTTATGCATTTTGGCAGTGTACATGTACGTCAAGAGTGGATCGTGTGCAGCTCATTAAACATGAAGAAGCAAGAATAAAACATGGCCAACTTTTGGAAATTTGTATCAAAACTTAATAATGATCCAGAATACATTAGTTTCAAACTGAACACATCAATTCCAATAAAAAAATTGTCTTTGGTACTGTAAAAGTCAACCCAAAAAAGAAGAAAAATTCACAATTTCAACATGTTCAACCAATTCCATGATTTTTCATGAGGGAACACCACTACAATGATCATCATTCTTTTGTTCATGTCTCTTAGAGGCTTTCACCCCAAGACATTTCACCCCAAGACAGGAGTGAAAAGTCTTTACTTATCTAGACTTTTCGCCCCCAAAGCATTTTATATTACAGGTAATTTTCAGAATAAAATATTTATATCCATGATAATATATTCAGTTTAATTCAGTTATTTAATAACCAAAATCATTTATGTGTAAATCATTAATATGTATATGTTATTAGAATTACAGTCAACCTGGCCCAAAGTCAACCCGTCCCCAAGTAAGTACAGACAGTAGGTAGTGACTTGCGATAGCTGTGATAGATGGCAGCATATTTTATACATGAATATTTAAAAAATTTACAGCAGAAATTGACTAAGATGCATGCAAAATTATTACATTATTTATATTTTTTCACAAAGCCTAAGTAATGCTAACTTAAGTCTAAGTGGGTACCATTATTTTACTAGTAACAACGAATAAAAAAAAATGAAAGCTCAGTTTTTAACATAGTAGATCTATCTTTGAAAATAATGTATGACTTACTTTGTGTGTTCTCTAATTTCACAGATACCACTTGAAAACAGCTATCAGCTACAGCATTGCTAAAGAGTGTTTCGATGATAGACAGACCAATACAAAATAGTAGGAAGGAGAGGTTAAAAGGGAAGACAAGTAATGGAATGAATTAAAAAACACATGACAGATTAAGAATATTATGTACCATAAGTTGTGTATTATGTGAACATGTTAAAACATCAAAGATTGTGGTTTTGAATATGTTTTAAATTAATGATAATAAAAATTTTGAAGACAGTTTCTTTTGTTTTTTCGTTTATTAGTCATAATTTTATTTGTTTCTCTTGATAGTTTTTCATATTTTTTTCTGTAAAAAAAGTTTACGATGCAACAGGTAAAGATGAAAATAAGGAAAAAAAAATCGGGGCCAGAGTGACTAATTTTGGGGCTAGGGTTGACTTAGGGGCCAGATTGACTTGGGAACAAGTTGACTAGTACTGTAATTAATGAATTATAAATTACTAAACAAAGGGTGTCTTTTAAGATCCTTTTGACTGAAACTTCAAAGAAGGTGTTGTTTCAATATTAAAAGGTGAAAATATTCAATGAAAATCATTTGTCATTATTTTAATCCTGACTGTTTTCAGTTTCTATGAATTATTCTTTCCCCTATCACTGCTGTTTAAAGAACTGCTTTTGGTGAGGAAAAGTCTTGGGGATTCATCAGCAAATCCTCCTACAGTCGACTTGTTAAGATTTAAGTCTTCCTACCCTCCCTTTGTAGCAGAGGTATAATACGGCACTTCTACTCCCTTGCCTATCAGGCTCAGCTAGCTTTTATAGTTGACGTGGTAGAGTATTCCGCTTAGTAATCAAAGGTACCTCAGTTCAAACCAAGCTTGGGGCAGGTGGATTTTTTCTGGTCACATCTGGCGCCCAACGTAAATAACTCACGAGTTTCAGTGTGCTGACACCCTTAGGAAGTCGTACAGACATTAAGTACTCCAAGAATTCGAGGACAAATTCTAAGAAGGAGGGGGTGTATGTAGTGGAGGTATAATATGGCACTTCTACTGCCTATCACCTGGCTTTTATGGCAACGTGGTAGAGTGTCCACTTAGTAATCAAAGGGACCAAAGTTCAAACCTAGTCCAACTAACTGTACGCAAGTCGAGATACTGTGTAATTTTTTGTATGGGTCTATATCTCACCTCAGCGAGATTCTGACCCATAACAAAAATATCTCAGAATTTGCTCAAGAAGTCACTTGAATTATTTTTTTTTTTTAATTACTAAGTTCAAACCCAGCTTAGGGCTGGTGGATTTTTCTGGGACACACCTTGATCACTGAAAATTGTAAATGGAAGAGTTCATATTACATTGTACTTCAGTTTTAAGTGTTTGGTGCATGTGAGCTTTTTGTCCATATAATAAACTAAGGGGTTATTTTTAGGCAGTGTCTATAGGTACGGATCCATACCCTTAGACCGGTGATCTAGGGATACGGATTTGTACCCCTAGACAGTACTTATAGGATTGTCTAGACATAGGGACCCTTTTTTATGATATAATTAAGCAATAATTTACTTTAGAATGAACTCTGTTTTAGTGGTTCTGACAGTTTTTGTATTTAATGGACTAAAATTATCTAAGAGTGATGATGACTTAAGTTATTTTTTCTGAAGATATTATAGGAGTAATTCAAAACTAACTTTTGCTAACGAAAAGAGAAACATATCGTTGTCATCTCGTGTATACTTTTTAAATAGAAAGTGTTCAGTTAGAGCTGAGACTAAATGTGAATAACAAATGACCATTTCTTTACATTTTTATAGCTTTTGACTACCGATTGCAAAAAT
Source organism: Cyclina sinensis (assembly GCA_012932295.1). Taxonomy (NCBI): domain Eukaryota; kingdom Metazoa; phylum Mollusca; class Bivalvia; order Venerida; family Veneridae; genus Cyclina; species Cyclina sinensis. The sequence goes on along the minus strand of JAAONU010000001.1, from coordinate 41,420,832 downwards.
AATTGAAACACTCATATTAGGTTCAGCAACATCCAGGCGACACCACGGGGAGGAAGTCTCTTCTTGGCCTTTTTGTTGTTTTTTTTAACCCAAACAAACCAAATGAGTTATTAAAATAAATGAACTAACATTTCTTTTTATCATTTTAGATAGTACTGTCTCAATGAAAATTCACATAAACCTATTTGTGGTGCATTTTATGATTTGCCATAGATTTTTTACAGTCATTATATATGTTTTCAACAATTTTCTTTAGCAAAAGTTCATTTAAGTTGATGCAAAGTCCATCTACGCCTATCTCAAGAGAGATACTTCTCTAACAGTACCAGAGATGTGCTGCTTACTATGACACCGAAGTAAGTAATCCTAACTACTTAAAAGTCCTTTTCGGGACTATACAAGTTACTCGAAAAGATACCTTCTCAAATTGTCATTTCTAATGATCCTGCTGGATGACAATGATATTTCTGAATTGGCCTATTCGGATTCATTCAGATTTTACACACAAATGAAAATGAAATTTAAGCTTCGCTTGTTAAAATAAATTTTGTGGAAAAAAACAACGGGGTTGTGATAAATGAACTAAAGCTGTAATCAGCTTCATTTTGTAGCAATATATAAACAGCTTTAAGTAAGTTAAAAGAAGGTCTGTATCCCTAGACATTCCTACTAGTAGTGTCTAGAGGTACAGATCCGTACCTCTAGACACTTCCTTAATTTTAACACAAAGATCAAAATCCACTTTTTTCATGTCAGTTTAAATATTGACTTCTATACAACCACTTTAAGAACCAGTTGAAACTATTTAGAGAATGATTAAAAAACTTATTATTAAAAGGCTACATACCGCCATAACAATCTCAAACGGGTATTTGTAAACCCTTACAGGGGGATTGGTACTTATGAACCATCTTTATGACGTGGGTGGGGAACCAAATGCCAAAAAGGGCTGAACTCCTGTCAGCTTATTTCAAAGTTCGTACGAGTATTTAAGCATAACGTTTAATTAATCACATTCAGTTTGTCGGTGAAATCCACATCTGTGTCATGAATATAATTTAAGAATGTTTGAAACTGATGGTTATTTGTCTACATTTAGTAACGGTAAATTTATTCAGAAATGTAAACCGTTTTATCTTTAAATCATGAATTTTACTGTTGACTAGAATTTTACGTGAACACCGTTTAGATGTAAACACACGTGAGCTAGAAAAATATCAGTATTTCTTCGTTTTAACCTGAATCAAAGCCTTGTAAGCCTTTTGTTACCATTTGGAATCATATTTCATAATTATCTAGTATAATATCACTTGAAAAGATGGACATTTGTTAATCAAGACAACTTGTTCCAACTCCAAGTTCAAACATCCCACTGACTAAAAGTATCAAAATTCAAGTGAGTCTTGAGCACATTCTGAGATATTTTTGTTATGGGTCAGAATCTTGCGAGATATTGACCCATACAAAAATTACACAATATCTCGACTTGCGTACAGTTAGTTGGACTACCCCACTGACTTAAGGTAAAGTCTAGATTTCAGAGGTGGGTAACTTGTTAGTCTCAATATTTCGACTGCAAGACCGACCGATTTACAAACTGATATTACATAGATGTCGGCCTTTAGAAGGGCGACCATCTATATAATAAAGAGCCCTGGCGCACAATTTGTTGGGCTAGGTAACTTGTTAGACGTCGGACGTTATGCGTCAGTGTCTTTATAAAAATGAACCTGGCCTTTAGTTTATGCGCCACTTTACGGGGTTGTGATAAATGAACTAAAGCTGTAATCACTTCATTTTGTAGCAATATAAACAGCTTTAAGTAAGTTAAAAGAAGGTCCGTATCCTGTGCTATTTTGTGTTCTGGTTAATGTGTCAGTTTGTTTAATTTGTGATGTTCTTTATACTGTTTACATGTTGACATGAATTAAAAGTTGATGTGAATAAATTGTCCATCATGTTTTTTTGTTTTTTTGTTTGAATTACTTAATGTTTCAAAACAAAAATATAACGAGAAGTATTAGTCTGTCAGGTTTTTTGGGTTCAAAACAGAAATATAACGAGAAGTATTAGTCTGTCAGGTTTTTTGGTTTTTTTTTTTTTTGGTTATTTTGATATACAAAAATGTAACAAAAATACCTATGTGTACATACATACTTACATAAGTTTTAGTTAACATTTATTTCTAAAAATTAATTTTGATGGGTGAAGTGCGTTACCAATTTTGGAGGGGTGAAGTGTCTGCAAAATTTGCGGGGTGAAGTGTCTTGCTACCTCGTCACACTACAGGTGCATCACACTTATTTATATAGTAAATGAAAAGAGGTTTCAGGACAATGATATCATAGAGTAGTTTATTAATATTGATTATTAAAGCAGTCAGCAAACATTAAATTCAAAGCATCTTCTAAAACAGTCTATTATTTTGATGCATAAAAGATCTTTAAACAGCGAAAAATGACTATACTTTTGTGCAATTATTGCAAATTAAAATGATTCCTTTTAATAATGTTTTCTAAAAACTAGATCAATTAACTCAGAGTCATAAAAAATAATTGCTTGTTATTGACACCTCGTTGCCATCGGCAGTTTTCTATTATCTACTATATAAATGAATTGGGGACGAAACCTAAACCTGTTTTGCACAGAAAAATAAGTGTGACGAAACTGGTATTGTGACAAAACCTCCGGCACCCATAAGAATTATAATTATTAAGATATAAAGATACAGAGATGCTGTAATTATTACTTGAATAAAAGAACATTCCTACGGGTGTTGTTTTAATCTGATGTTATTTTAACAACTAGTAAATCTTTATAACAGAGATTCAGTAATGAAAATGAATTGAACCCTGATAGTGGTCAGATGTTGTGCTGTTCTTATCGAGAGAGCGTTGTTTTCTTTTGTTAGTTAAAACCATGTTTCCTCAGTTTTGAGTTCTGTTCATATATTTAGTGGAATCCTTAACTAGTTCAGCTATTGTAGTTGAGTTTGCACACCAGCCTTTGATAGTAACTATGGTATTTGTTCACACCCAAATTCACTATCAATAAGTACTGTATGTATACAATCAATTATAGTGGTGCATAACATCTTGAAAGTGGTACATTATGACAGTGGCCCAAAAAGACACTGGAGCATAACATCTGCCACCCAACTTGTTAAATATTTAATGTGATGTTTTAAAATCATTTACTAGCTTATTTTACTTATGGCCGTATCTCAACTTATGTGACCATCAAACATAAGAAAAACAAGAATCAACTTTTCAGACCAAAATTACTGGCACTGTTTATACAACAGGCACACAAAAAAAGTAACACTTAGTCATGAATGAGGAATGACCATCTTATATTTTATACACTTATAAAAGACTTAAGATTGCAGAAGATTCCAAACATGGGATTCTGATGTGCTTGTTAAAACTGAATTACATTAATAGCAGTTTCTTGTATGAAAAAATGCATTTGATGTCTCAAAAGGTAAAGAATTACTGAGTCAACAACTGTATGTAGAATTTATGTTACTCTTACTTTTCGTTTTCCCTTATGTCTGTGACAATATCACTGCCTCTTTAAATTGCAGACTTCTGTTGCTTGTGGAATAGAAAATTTCAGTCATACAGAACAAAAAATAATATAACTTAGTAGTAATGAAATGTTTATTTTTTGTTACCTATGTCAGAATGTTTGATGTTATCACTTTAGGGTTCAAGTGTCTTTTTATTTCAAAGTTTGCATTTTTTCCATTGATATGACCTGTACTTATGGATTTTTAACCATTGCATAGGGCTGTTTTGTTCAGAAATGCTGCCGTTGGCCTTGTCAACATTTGGTTTAGAAATTTTCAGTCTGCTGTGAGGTTACTAATTTTGTAGATCAGACATGCATTCCTGTTTACAGTTATGCTCACTTGACATGAGCTCTTTATCTTTTGCAATTTAAACACATCAAAATTATATTAAACATAATCACAAATGAATTTGATATCAAAATGTTAAATCACTGCAACATAATACACATGCTGCATACATGTTGTGTAGGATGTGCCATTAATTGATTATATGCTGTGTCTTTACAGCTTTATGTATTTTTAAATTAATCACTAGAGATAAGCAATGGAGGATGTGTCGGATCAGAAGAAAGCTCACAGGAAGAAGCTGGCTGGACCAAAGGCAGCCAAGAAGAAAGCAAAACAAGGTATAGACCAGACTTTGACGGCCCAACAGAGGAATCCAAAAGCATTCTCAATACAGCATGCTAACAAAACTTTGAAGACTGTTCAGAGGTAGGATATTTTGTTTGAAAACGAGGTCTGGAGCAGTCAGTACCTAGTTTCCTTTATGATCATCCATGATAATTATGTGGGTTTTTTTTTCAACAACTAAATAAAAACATTAACAGTAATCATGTACTTGTGTTTCAGTTCTTATTCTAAACATTGATATTGTTATTTTTACAATAACATTTTAAAGCCTTTTATATACATGTCTGTTTATTGCAATGGAGTTAACTTATAAATATTTATACCACAAGTAGAAGTTCTTAATTATATGATCAAGACAATTTTGTTAAAATATTTAGAATTTTTTTTGGAAATTAATTTTTACATTTGCTGTGAAATGTTCTGTTTCATTACATATTTTATTGTAATACTACTTTAACCCTTTACCACATGGTTAAGTGTTAAATCTCATATGCGACCAGTGCAGATCCAGATCAGCCTGCACATCCGTGCAGTCTGATCAGGATCTCCACTGTTTGCTTTTCAGTCAGAAATACTTTTATGGATATATAAGCGAACAGTGGAGATCCTGATCAGACTGCACGGATGTGCAGGCTGATCTGGATCTGCACTGGTCGCATATGCGTTAAAACATGTATCTATGGAGTAAAGGGTTAACTTACCATCTGTAGCTGAAACTTGGCAAGACCATTATGGAGGCAGAGTACCTAAGTCTGGTAGAAATGTCTTTTTTTATATGTAAATTAGACCTACACATACATGTTCATTATTTGATACAGAACACAAGATTTAAAGACAAAGAAACAACATATACCTGTAGTTGACCGAACCCCTTTGGAACCCCCACCTGTAATTGTGGGTGTGGTAGGACCTCCCAAGGTGGGGAAAACTACACTACTGAAATGTGTGGTAAAGAACTTCACAAAACAGAGGCTTACAAAGATACAGGGGCCAGTAACCGTAGTTTCAGGTTTGATGCTTTATTATCATTCATGGCTTATGTCAAATGTAAAATTTGTGATAGAAGATGATCGAGACATTAATTGTATATTTAAATGCATCGAAATGATTAGAATGAAAGAAATATACAGTACTGATGCGTAAATTTTCATTTTGGCTTGATTCCAAGAAAAGCTGTCCAAGCTAATCCTAATATCTTTACCACCAGACGAGAGGACTGAAAGCTTACAGAGAAAAGCTATTCAAACTCATTTTTATCACTCTTGAGAAACGACTCATAACTGAATAAGTGTCTTAAGAAAAGGAACAATAACTTTTGTAACTGTTACCAATTTACTGTTGGAGACACTAAGATACAGACTTATCTTTGCATAACATTTACTTTTTTCTCCGGCTTGAATAGATATAAACATGCCACCTACCAACCAGTGGCAGATACCTTAATCATCAGGTTGACCTCATCATGAAACTTGGGTAGATCTGATATGCAAAGTACAGGATTAACTGTTAGTACCAGAGATGTAAGATTAAGATCAGCCATAACATTTCAGCATTGTTTTCTTTTATTTTCAGGAAAGCAGAGAAGACTTACAATTATAGAATGTAATAATGACATTAGTGCAATGATAGATATAGCTAAAGTAGCTGATTTGGTAAGTGATAATATGTGATTGACAGAAGGTATTTAAGAGTCTGGTTTCAGAAGAACAGTTTTTTCAGTTTTACATGATACATTATAGTTATTGTATCTTTACTGAAATCAGTTAAATGGTAGTTACAAATAAGATGTGTGTATAGAAGTACGTTAGTCTTTGTAATATAATATCTAGTTCGATAGTCTGCTGCAGCAAACAGCTGAATGAAATCATAGGTCATTAGGAAATGTGGTAATGTTATTGCGAATAAAATTGATTTCAGTTGTAAATTTGGATGATTTTTTTTTCAAAATTAGAAATTATACATTTTACATTCCTTATTCCCATTAAGTTAATTGTTTGCTTGTCAGATGTTCCTTGTACACATACATGTACTAATTTTTTATGTGCTACATTCATTTGTTCAACAGGTACTGTTGTTAGTTGATGCCAGTTTTGGTTTTGAGATGGAAACCTTTGAATTCTTGAATATCTGTCAAGTGCATGGATTTCCAAGAATTATGGGAGTTCTGACCCACCTGGACTCTTTCAAGGATAGCAAGAAGTTAAGGAAAACGAAGAAGAGACTTAAACACAGATTCTGGACAGAAGTGTATCAGGTACCGGGTAATGACAAGAGGGAATTAGAACTACAGCTGTAGAAACCATATTATTAAAAGCATTTTCTGAAACTGTTCAATGAAACTGTTCAATGAGGGTTGCCCTGTTTGTTGTTGAATAACGTCTCCTGCTTTCAAGAGTTGCTTAATGCAGTAATGTTTGTAAGGAACGGTGTTTTAAGGTGTATAAACTGCCAACTGAAAATAAGAAGACAAAATAGAAGTAAAATGTTATATTGCAAAATTTGTCAATTCACATATTGCCATGTAAAAGCAAAGTCTTTTATTTTAATTTTCTTGTCAGTTCTTGGCTAATTTTTATTTGAATCTCCATCTTGTTAAAAATCAAGTTCAGAGTTCAAGCTTATATATTTTAATACATAACAAAGTAAGTTCCTGCCAATTCTGTCAGTTTAGCATGATGAGGGCTTCCTTTATTCAAACCAGTAAAAGTCTTAAGAATGTGGATTGCAGAAGGTCACTAGAGATTCTCCTATGAGGTCTCTAGAGATTCTCCCATAAGGTCACTAGAGATTCTCCCATGAGGTCTCTAGAGATTCTCCCATAAGGTCACTAGAGATTCTCCCACAAAGTGAAAATGAAGTATGAGCAACTTACTTTTGTTTTACAAAGTTGAATCTTTTTTAAACTGTACAGGGACTAGATGAACATTTATACTAGGATAGAGACATGACTCTTGTATTATTTTTCTGTAGGGAGCCAAGTTGTTTTACCTGTCTGGTATGGTGAATGGAGAGTATCAGAAAACAGAAGTACACAATCTCTGTAGGTTTATATCTGTAATGAAGTTTCGACCTTTAACCTGGAGAACGACACATCCTTATATTTTAGCTGACAGGTAATGCTTCTTATTTCTTTTGGACCTGAAAACTTATTATTTACGATTTTGTGAATATATTTTTTGTCTTCTCAAAATCCATACTGATTTCAGCCAGTTTGAAGTTTTAAACAGGAAGTTTAATTCATACTAGCATGTTACATATATGTGTTCAAACTTATATTAAATGCTCAAAGGACAAAACCTCAGATGGAACTAATATTTCTGAGAAGATGGAATAGTATATTTTCAGACACAGAATCAGATTACTTGCACATGTAGAGGATCTAGTGCTTTACATTGCTTGCTGTGGGAACATGGTCTAACTAACTAGAGTTAAGATCTCTATCTTTTACATTTGTGAAATGAATGAAGAATGTCTGAAATCTATAATGCATAAGAAAAGCTGTTAACACTGAAAGGATTTGTTTTTCAGAATGGAAGATATAACAGACCCTGAGACAGTACGGCAGTCCAGCAAAGTAGATCGTAACATTTCCCTGTATGGCTATCTTCACGGAACACATATGAAAAACAACATAAATATCCATATTCCTGGATGTGGAGACTTTTCCTTACATGATGTGCAGTTTCTGTCTGACCCATGCCCCACCCCTGAGAAACAGAAGAAACGTTCCCTCAGTGTGAGAGATAGACTTGTGTATGCACCAATGTCAGGTGTGGGTGGTATAGTGTATGACAAGGATGCAGGTCTATATTGACCTTGGTGGGAGCCACTCTCATACTGATGCACAGAATGTAAGATGATTGATTTTTTTCTTAATAGCTGTATCTTACACCAGTCAAGATGTAATATCATGGTTGTATGAATGACAGTGATAAATCTGTGAATGAACCTATTATTTAACTTATAATTATTTGAGCAAGTAGTATAGGTTGTATACTCAAGAGGTAAAGGGTTGATGAAGAGTTTTGATGTTCTAATAGTCACTTGGGTCATTTGCCAACTAGTGGTTTGGTTAGCATCTTTCTTTTGGCCAATTATTATGTGAATGTTATTTTATAGACCAATGTACGTAGTGGATATATTCAGATATTTTGACTTGCCTTTGTTGTTGCTTATTGAATGTATGCATATTTATTCAGGATGAAGAAACACTTCAGCCTGTGAATGAACTAGTGTCTTCCATGATGGCATTAAATGATCCCCTGGATAAGAAAATGACCACATCTGAAGTGACACTGTTCTCAGAGGGAATAAAGAGTTCAGACACAGTACTTGATGCTGACAGTGACCAGGAGGATTATGGGTAAATATATGAAACTTAGATTTGGAAATTACTTTGTTTTTCTAATTTCATTTTTAAGGGTAATGTTAAGTTTCATACCTCAAGCTCAGTAATTTATAATTCTTCAGACATGTTGACTGTTGCTTCAAAGTCTTAATGTGCTAAGTTTAAATATCTGAATATTTGAGTAAAAAGGTATTATGAAATACAGTGATATTTTGAGAGTTTTAATTTTGCATGTCATACAGTCAGATGATTCTTATAGAATGCTGCAGGACTAGGAGTTGAAAGCTTTATGATATTAAGATATTAAGAAGTTTAAGTAAGTTGTTATCAAATTATTTGAACTTCACAGTGGTGGAAGGCAGTTTGAGACAGTAGAGACAGAGGGGAGGGTTCGAAGAAGGGCAGTATTTAATGATGATGCTGACAAACCAAAAACTGACATAGACATGGAATCTAATGATGATAGTGAAAATGACAACCCTGAGGAGGATGATGATGATGATGAAAGTGAGGATGATAGCAAAGGTGGAAGCAGTCATGGATTTACTCATTAAAAAGAAAAATCAAAACCAGTCTAAAAATGAAAGTTTTGTGTTCGCAGATTCAGATGAGGAAATTTGTTTTAAGGAGGTAAAGAAACAGGAAAACAGCAGATGCTGGTGATGATTCTGCAGTCAGAAGTGGAGACAGTGATGATGAAAGTGACAGTGAAGATGATGAAAGTGACAACAGTGATGAAAATGTTGATAACAAAGAAGATTCTGATGATAGTTGTAACAAGTGTGAAGACATTCATATTACATCAAAGAAAGAGAATGAAAGCAGTAAAAGTGTTAAAGACAGTAGAAAAGCTGTTGTTAAGAAGGAAAGTTTAAATGATTCCTCAGAAATTGAAAGAAAAGATGCCAAAGGTAGACTTTCAGGGGTAACTAAACAAAAGTCTCAGAAGCAGGAAAGTTTTGAAAGTGCAAGTGAATCCGAAAGTTCTAGTGACAGTGATTCAGCTGACTCTGATATAGAAACCGGTGCTGAAACACGTAGTGTTCCACAAAAGGTGCAGAGTAAGACAGCTGAACCAAATGAAAAGCCTGGAAAATCATTGTCAGAAAAACTTCAAACACTCTCAGAGACAGATTACTTTTCACTGAATGCAAAGAAGAAAACTGAACAGAAGGTTAATGGAAGATAGTAAGGCCGAGGACATCGCTGGTGAGAATGTTGAAATGGAAGATGATGATAATGATGAAGATGGTGATGAAGGTATTGAAATGGAACAGGATGATGAAGAAGGTATTATAACTGTTTGTCTTATATCCTGCTTTGCTGAATAATTTGTCAGTAGTCGTGTTGTTGTTGTTTTTATCTTTCTTTTTGTTCCTGTTTCTCTAAACTCGGATTTGAGAGTAGTATAGCTATATTATATTTCTTTATAGCAATTAGTAAATTATATTTCTCTCCCAAGAATTTGAGTCTTGAAAAGTAAGTGCTATTTTACTGGTGTTGTTGAAAATATAGTCATGTGAGAAAGAATGATAGATGTTTTATGAGAACCTTGAGTTGTGTTGTTTTGGACAGTGAAGCTTAGTACTCATATCAGTTATATTACTTTGTGATGTTTTGTGAATAAAAATTTAGCAGAGTCCAAAGCAATTCAGCTTTAAGCTGGTGAAATCATATTTTCATTTTAGTTTCTGATTTGTTATTAGTTTCTGAATTGTTATAATGCTTGAAAATATTGTATGAATTATACCTTTTGATTTAACAAGTTGTTCATAAAGGTGTTCTAGATTTTAACATGTACATATAAACATATATTATGTCTATATTACAATATTTCAGAGGAATCATTCAGGTGGAAGCATGACCTAGCCTCACAGGCAGCTGCTAATTTCAGACAGAGACAGGCCAGTAGAATCAACTGGAGGAAATACATCTATGGAAAAGGTAATCTTTCAAAGTACTAAGTATTTGACAGAACATTTTTTGGAAAGAATACTTCCAGATATTGAAAAAAATTACTCAGAAACCATTTCTTGTTCGATTTCCCAGTGCAGAAATGTTGCAAATTTAATACTTTATAGAAACGACGTACAACCTTTTGGCACAAGTGCATTCAGATTGTAAAATAGGTGTACCTGTTATAATTCTAGTCTTATTCTTTTGAATTTATGCTTTGGCTATCAAATTGAAATCTTTAATTAGGGACTGAAATATAGATTATTCAGAAGTAGGTGAGCCATATCTTGTGCACATTGCAGGAAATTCTTTGAAACTGGCCAGTCAACATTAGATAGGTTTTTAATTTGATGAGAGAAAATTCTTGATAGATACAGCTTCACTTTTACAATTAACTTCCATAAGCTACTCTGTAACAACCAAATTCCAACTGTTAGGAGATGCACACTCTTGAACTCTGGAAGTTTTCATTGAGTGTTGTAAACATAGATTCTAAGACATTTCTTTGAAAATTATGTAAATTACAGTCGAAAAGCAAGTCCTTTGAATTGACAATAGATTCTATCATTTTTTGTAAAAGCTCATTCCTCTATACATTCTTTCATTACTAGCCAAAACTCTGAAAACAGAAGAATTTTGTAATAATATTTCACTTTAATTACTTTTATTTGTGATTTGTTCAGTTAGAGGAGTTAATGCAAAAAGAAAGGCTCATTGGTTGTCTTATATAGCAATTAGATCTTTTCTTGCATTTACCCCTCAATTGTGTTTTGGCTAAATAACTGTGAAAAAATAACCCATTTTCTCAAGACTCATACGAAAACATAATTACCAAGAACTTTCCTGTTACAGATGAGACAGAAACAAGAACAGCTGATAAGGAGGAGGAGGATGAGATAGGTGGTTTGTTTAAGGTGTTGAAGGAGAAGACGGAAGCCAGTGCAGCAGATAGGGTGGCCATTAACAGTACAGATTGCTCCAAGTGCCTTAATAATACATTACTACAGCTAGATGTTGACAAGGTAAGTGAAAACTGGTCATCATTGTTCATCTACCTATTGTATTAGTAATTGAAAACAGTATTTAAAGGAACTTAGAATTCAGATGACTTAAACAATTTATGCTTCAGAGAAATATACATGTATGATTGGCATAGTTTCGAGAATTCAGATTTAAATTGATTCTACAATGTCAGCCTGGTTAGCTCAGCTGTTAGAGCATTGGATTGAGAATATAGGGGTTCTCAGTTCAAACCCCACCAGGTTTGGCTGAATTTCTGCTTTATAATAGATCTTGGACATTGTATCGAAAGGTCATTTGACCCTTCCCTTGTGGTTCAAGTGAGGAAGCTGTCAATTGCTTGCAAAGAGATTGGCTAGTAAACTGGTTGGATACCCAGGAACACTTGTTAGGAGGACTGACTGTCATGATATGACTAAAAAGAAGTTAAATCTTGCGATAAACAAAAAAGAAAAACAAACAAGAATCTACAATAAAATTATGTTAGCTGGCATTGATAATTATTCTTGAGAGTATGATTTACTTTGTTATGTTTCATTTTTCTTAACAGATCCAAGACTTGATAGCAGATTGTTTTGTAACTGGGAAATGGGATGACAACAAAGATGCTGAGGCCCTCTTACAAAAAGATGGTTAATATGTTCTTTTAATTTACCTTGTGTTTTTTTCTGTTAAAATTTGCATGTTCTTTAATATATAAATATTGGTAGTTTGAATTGTTGATATGATCTGATATACATGTTTGGTATATAGGAAAATAATTGCTGCAATGAAACTTTGAACTAAAAAAATAAACTGAATTAGAAGAGGTACCATTTGTAAAGAGGATTTTGGACTTTGTCATACAAGGTTATAGAATGTAGATGTTTTAAGACTGCTGACTGAAAAAAATCTAGGTACTTGACTAAATTTAGGTAGTAATCAGTTTGTATATTATACTTGTAGATGAGTTGTATGGAGACTTTGAGGATTTGGAGACAGGTGAAACCCACACTTCCAAACCAGATGATGATGACAATGATGAAGATGATGATGAGTCTGAATCAGAGAAAGATAAACAGCCTGAAGGTAAAGTCTACCCCTTAGTTCACCAATAGTGAATGTGACAGAGATTACTGTATAACTATTGCCAGTTATATCCAGCTGTTGTATAAATGCAGACTTACATTGTTATAGCTCTCTGCAAGATGTGTACACTCTCTGACTGTTATACCTGGTTATATCACAATCTGTTTGAAATTTTGTACAAAATATTGGAAGTATTTTATCCTGTATTTGCCATTATACAGGATATTAGGTCTTTTTGTTCATTTAAAGCAGAATAAAATGCTTTACATCTAAAAATATAACTTTACAGTAGAGTCATTATACATGTACATTTTGACATGTGTATAGAAATGTTTGTACAAGGTTTATGAAAAAATGACTGTTGTGATGTCTGACCTGTATAGATGAATTAATTTTATATTTTCAAATTCGAAATTTCTCTGTGTACCAACAAAAGTTTTGTAACCAGTATTCATAAAATGCTATACACAGTTTCATTGGTGGCACAAGGCAATATTTGGTTAATTTGCTGATTTTAGAGGTCAAAAAGAAAAAGTCTGAAATGACAGCAGACGAACGACGTGCTGAGAAGAAGCGCAGATTGAAGGAGATGTTTGATACACAGTATGATATGAAAGGCGATACAGAGTTCTATGATAACTGGAAGGAGGAATTAGAACAACAAGCCAAGGTAAATCCATCTTAAAGTTTATTGTTGAAATTTGGTTATTTTATTACGGCTTGAGGGATTTTGGTAAAATGGAGATTTGTTCCTTTTGGGTGCATTAAATGTTTTAGAATAACAAAGAACCCTCTTTCTCAGCCATTCTGGTATTTATCTCTCAGCTGATATGAAAATGTCAGTATATGTGACTTGCCCTGACAAAATTATCTGTCTGGTCAATTTGACATCATCGAGAAAACAACGTCAAAGTTTGATGTCACAAACTAATTAACATCTTCTGCAAGAACACAAAGTATTCTGCCTTCTGTTAATGACAGTTATGTGCTGTTTTTGATAAATGCAAGTTAGGTCTTCGAAGGTTACTGAAACATGAATGTGGATCACACAATTTGGTGATTGTATTGCATGCTATGTGGTCTGATGTTATTTGCATCAAAATGATAAATAGAATTGTTATTTATGCATTGTTTATTCCATTATTAGTGTACCACCTGGTAGTTGGATTGTGATGAAAAATGTTCAGAAGTAATTTCAAAACAGTCTATTATCTGAAATGAAAAAAATCTGAAAATGTCAAATAAGTATATGCTTATATGCTTGTTTTAAGTCTTTTTGTGGTTTATTAAGACAGCTTATCATAGCCTGTAATTGTTTAATTCATGTAAAGGTTGTTACTGTTCAAGTTTAGGTCGAATCATTGTTTATCAAAAAAAATATATTGTTTTTATTTTCCGTTGTCTGTTGGTTTTATTTAAACATAATTCTTTCAGCTTGTATAAAGTTTAGTTCTTTTTCTGATGTACAGATGAACCGTTCAGTGTTTGAGGATATGGATGATGAACTACGAGTCCAATATGAGGGTTTCAGGCCCGGCATGTATGTACGTGTAGAAATACATGGGGTCCCATGTGAATTTGTGACGAACTTTGATGCCACATATCCTCTGATTCTAGGGGGACTTCTCAGCATAGAAAATAATGTTGGATATGTTCAGGTATATTCAGTTATATATCAGACTAAGATATTTGCCCTTCATACAGGGCTTGATTTAATTAAATAAAGAAGACTTATTCCCTGCAAAATTGAATCAGTGAGGGACCATTCCAGTAAAATATATATCCTGCCTTTCAAAATCGAAATGGACCAACCCCCTTTAGAAGTTTGAGAGACTTTGCTTTCTTGGGGTGGGATATATGTTCTACTGAAATAGCCCTGAGAAAATACTGTATATTTATTTATGGTGGTTTTATCATTGATTTCAAAACATTATACAACCTTGAAGCAGTCAAGGTGAATTTGTATTGAAAAATATATTACTATAGTTCACATTCCAAAAGAAGGCAGTATAAGTATTCTTCTGTTTTGAATTTTTGTTTGTTCAAAAGACATTTTTTTTAAATGTGTTTAATTTTTCATAAGATAACAAGACATTCATTTTTAAATCTTCTTTTTTCACATATTACAGGCTAGAGTGAAGAAGCATAGATGGCATAAAAAGATTCTAAAGACGAAGAATCCCTTGATTATCTCCCTTGGTTGGAGAAGATTCCAGTCTATACCTCTATACTATATACAGGATCATAACATGAGGAACAGACAGCTGAAATACACACCAGAGCACCTACATTGTCAGGCATGCTTCTGGGGTTAGTGACTTTAGTCTGTCAAATTAAATCATTACTGTAGCAAAAAGGACTTTTTTTACCCTTTCAGTCATCCACCATTTATTTAATTATTTACACACAAAAATGTCAGTCTCTCTCTTGTTGATAAATTGATTTTTCAATCAGTCATTTAACTAATATTAAATGCACATTCATTTTTTGTAAGATACTTTTTTTGTTGTAGATGGTTTTGTTATTGCTATGCCTCCTTCAGTGTTAAGTGGTTACTTGTAAGAAATACTTGAAACTTTCCTTTATTTCCAGGGCCTATAACTCCACAGGGCACTGGTTTGCTGGCTGTTGAAAATGTTGCTAATGTTACAGTAAGTTTGCTTGAACTAATTAGTGATCTCAGAAAGATATGTATTTAACATGCTCAGATTTGTTATTCAGTCAGACTTATACTAATAGTAGTATTTTCTTATAGAATTCCTGAAAAGTTACCGGTATTCCAGTTTTCACTATATTGTAGTTTTACAAGCCAGCATTTTGATAACATTTCTGAAACTTACAAGTAAGAGTGACGCTCTTGCTGTCTTGTCAAGGTTTCGTGTCAGCTGTCAAGAGATATTGCTAAGTTGATATTTACTTGTCTCACACTTGTAATATATTAACCTACATGTAGTTCCTAGTTTGGTTGTAAAGAACAGCTCTTTTATATAAAATATTTCTTGTGCATCATTTGTATTCCGTTACTATGTTTGCCATTAAATCATATCTCTGTCAAAATAATTTCACAGAGATGTTTCAAGTACAAGGATGATTATCTCAGATTTTACCATCTTGAAATGAATTTTTCCAAATACCATTTCCCATGTATATATTCCCTGTAACTTTGATGTCTTTGTAAAGTTGTAACAATTGTCTTTCAGCCTGATTTCCGTGTAGCAGCCACAGGTGTTGTTCTAGAACTAGACAAGTCTCAGCAAATAGTGAAAAAGTTGAAACTGACTGGTACACCTCAGAAAATATACAACAAGACAGCTTTTGTCCAGGTAATTAGACAATATTACACCTGCTCTAATGAATTTCAGTGCAAAGTAGGTATTTGTGGTATTTTTAGTCTTAGCATATGTTATATTATATTGTAAGGTGCCATGGGGATGGCCTCGACCCCATGTAACCTATGACGAGGCTAATAAATGGGTTTTTGCCGGGAAAAAAAGGGTATGTGTGGTATTTAAATGAGTTGAAGTTAAATGTTTGGAATGAAATTACCTCTGAAATTGGCAGAAAAAATTGTCGGCCATTAGTTGGCTGAAATGAATTATTTAATTTATAATTGAGGCTGTGATGTTTCATTCAATATCTAGAATCATTTAGTAATACTGGTCTCAAGAATCGAAATAAACTTTACATTTCCTGACCTCATGGAATAAATGTAATTGAATTCAATGTTATTATTATTTCTGTTAATTTCAAGTATTGCCTCTCTGGTCTTCAACTCTGTCTTTTTCCAGGGTATGTTTAACACAGCTCTTGAGGTAGCTAAGTTTGAAGGGGCCAGTGTTAGGACTGTCAGTGGTGTAAGGGGACAAATAAAAAAGGCAGCTAAAACTCCTGAAGGGGCATTTCGTGCAACATTTGAAGACAAAATCCTACTAAGTGGTATGTTTAATTTAGAAATATTTCTTTTTATAGTTCACGTCATGGCCAATTCTTAAAAATCAATTGTACAGCTGGTAAATTAAAGAAAAGTTTTGTTATTCTGTTCAACTTGATAAAAAAAACATTGGTTTTTTCGATTTAAGTCCTTTGGGCTTTAGACATTAGATATACATGTAAGTTGCTGTCAGTCTGAAATGACTGTTTCTTGTAAGTGAATCAGTTTTCTTCATATCATATCACAGATTTTAGGTTTGTTTAAAATAACCATATAACAGTGCATGAATTGATTTATTTTACAGACATTGTATTCTTAAGAACCTGGTACCCTGTAGAAGTTCCACAGTTTTATAATCCGGTAACCAGCTTGTTGTTGCCTAGGAACCAGAAGCAGGGGTGGACAGGACTCAAAACAATGGGGGAGCTACACAGAGAGAAAAACATGAAACCTAAAATCTCTGAAGACTCACTGTATAAGGTAAAATACTTATGTATTTGACTAATAACACAGGGAAGAAAGGGACACAGACATTGGTTATACTACTGGAATATACTGAATAGAAAATCAGAATTAAAAACAACCAATTTCTAATCCTCTCCAAATGCAAAGTTAAGTAAAAAAAGTAAAATACTGTCAGCCTGAGTATTGTCCTTCATAAAAATGTCTGTTTTGTATCAAGTTTCTTGATGACCATTGCCATGGCAACAGTATGTGCATACAGTTCTTCCTTATGTAGAAATGATGATACCTGAATAAAATGGGTTGTTGAATAATAACAATAGTTTTGTAAAATGATGGGATACAGTGAAAAGGTATATAATTTTACGATGAAATAGTAAATTCTGAATATATAAAATCTGCCAGCAAGAATGTACATGTGAATAAAATCTGACATTAAATAAGAATGTGTGATGTCATTGCACGGAATAACAATTTTACGTGTCATTTGCCTCTACACAGTAGTATATGTACATGTATATCATATCTGTGCTATGTGGGAAGATGAAATGTTCAAACATTAGATTTTGGATATCTTTTTTTTTTCAAATTAAGTAAAAGGTCAATCTCCAAAAAGTGTGGCAGAATGCCAGTTTTCCTGTGTTGTCAGTCGTATAGATTAATTTGGGACTTAACTTGGAATACACATAGATTTGCAAATTTCTAAGGAAATATAATGAAATTGTAATCCAGTAAAAACACTACCTTTGAACCTATGATCTAACATGTTTAAAAATGAGGTCACATGTCTTGTTTCTGGGCCATTAGAACTCAAGAATTTATTTCTGTTTTTAAGAAAGTATTTTTGTGGATAAATGTATTTTCAGCTTATTGGATTTTAATAAAGGGCATTAAGTACTGTTTGTCTTTTTCAAAAAAGTTTTTTAGTCATTAAGTTGCTCTGTTGCTATGAAAATTTAAGAAACTTGGTACTTTCAGCAACAGTTGATGAGAAAAAAAGGAAACATTTGTTTGTTTCCTTCATATTATCAGACAGAAATTACATGATATTTTTGATACTCAAAGGAGAATGGGTATGAAATTTGCACAGGTTTTTGGTTCATTCCCAATTAAGATATTTATAAAATGCGGAATGGTTCACCATTTGTCAAAGCAGGTAAGATCAAAACATCTGTAACAAAACCCTCGTAATTAAGTACCATCAAATCAGGTGACTGGACATTTGTTATTGTGTTATAAATGCTGATAGAAACTTCATTCAAAATACGTAATAACAAAGTCAAGCCCCTATGTAACAGGGACTATGGAATTTATAAATGTAATACTGGGTGAATCAGTAGAAGTTTTTTTAGAATGTTTTTTTGCTTTGAAAACATGTTTTCAGCACTGTCTCAAAAAACTTAGTCACTTGCCTTCTGCATATGCACCGTTTCTAATGCAGATTAAGAGAAAGCATTATCAAAAGGTAATACGGAAGTGTCCAAATATCAGATCTCCCAGATGATTGATATGATCACAGTTATCATTTATCTTTTAAAACTTGAATTTATTAATTGATTGGCAAAGTTTGATATTCAGTTGAGTTTGAAGGCATATTTTTCTATTGTTCTTATGTAACTTAGGATATTTCCAATCTTTTTATTTTAGAAAATTGAGCGTAAAGGAAAGCAGTATACACCTTTATCTATACCAAAGTCTCTGCAGAAAGTCTTGCCATTTAAAGACACACCGAAATCTTTGCTGGCCAAGAAAGACACAGTGCAGCGTGTAGCAATCCTCAGAGAGCCACATGAGGCCAAGGTAAGTCTTAATACATGTATATATATATAGATGCCTTAAAGAATGTTAAAATGGTATACTGTCCTATTACTTTTTTTTAAAAATAGGCCATTGTTACTTTGTTAGTAGAAACTGATCTTGAATAACACTTTGTATATTTGTATATGACATAACCATTGTCTAGTCTTTAAGGCCCCTAATAGGCAAACCCCAGTAATATTTTACTATTTAAGGTTGAGGGTTTAACCCCTGCTTCAAGCATTTAAAGCATTTAAAGAATATGATTGTACTACTTACACTAACCATGACATAAGTTGGAAGAACATTGGATTTGGGGTTAGAGCACTGGACTGCCAGTCCAAGGTTGCTGGTTTGAATCCCACCAGGGGTGAGAGCCTCCATTGATCTGCACACTTGATTTCACACTTTCAACACAAGTGCTAGTTTGAAGTTCAAGAAGAAGTCATCAAGAGAGGTTGATCTAAGTTGCAAGAACTTTTCTCCCAATTGATGTGAAATAGATCAATTTAAAATAAACAAAGTTAATTCTTTGATGCAGTGTAAATTGTAAATCTGCGTTATTTAAAATACATGAAACATATACATAATTGTACAGGTGCTAAACATGTAATGATGCTGTTTTCAGGTTGCCAAAATGATGTCCATGTTGAAAGATGTTTACGAGCACAAGAAGCGTTCTGAACATGTCAGAATGAGAGAGCGGGTGGCAGAGCATCAGAAACAGATGCAGAAAATTGACCGTGAAAAACAGAAGAAACATCGTGAAGTCAAGAAACAGGTGTTCAGGATGCTTGGAAAAATGGAGAACAGGAAAAGTCAAAACAAGAGAGATTAATTTTTACAGGGACATGTTGGAAAAATGCGATCTGTTTAATATCTGGATGAAGAATTGACATGAATGTAAAAGACACAATTCAGATATAGCATTGAGAATTGGTTAAAATGTGATATTGGAAACCGTGTCCAGGAGTACATTCAGTGTTAAGACAGAAATAATTTACGAAAGAAATATTTGAACATCTCTGGCTCAGGTATCAATACATATACTGTTAGTATGATGTGGTTTTATTGTTATTGCATAAATTGTGTATGAATTTATTGTCAATATGTGCAAAGAAGAGAATAAAATAAAAGGTTCTAAGAATGCAAGACATAACTCTGTTGTTAACTGGATTGCGAGTAATCCAAATATTTGTTGTGCTCGGTAGTATAAACAGGAAGAAACATGAGCTAAAATGTGCTTCAAATGTTTTTCATTAACTTTGCCTGCAGGGAACAAGTTTCTTTGAGAGAAAAGTATTGATATTTCATTCAAAACTTTCACTCGGATATAATTTAAAATGTATTTTTTAATCACGTAGACACTATTCAGTTAATACCACCATCCTTCTTAATATGCATTTTGTCATGTCAAAAGTAAGGATAAGAAACAAACAAAAAACAGTTTCAATTAGACTATATTTTATTGCCCTGTACGAAAATTAATTTTATACTGGCAAAGTAGAGCAATTGTTTCAGGCTTATACTTTCTTACACACAAAAGATTAAGAATTTATTTTACAAGAGTGACTTTGGCAAATAAAGGCCATATAGATTATACACAATGAGAAAGTCAGTAAATGACTTTTGATGAACCATGCATTGTTACGTCGTGACTTGAAAAGGGTAGGTGTTTTTAATGAAAAAAGAATGACGTGAAGAGAATATGCTTGAGTAGATATCCTTAATATGAAAGTAACATTTTCATTTATATTTCCTCTAATTTTGTCAGGTCAGTTATGTAAGGTTGTGACACCCATAAATGGCCCGTATCCTTTTGAAAGCACAATTGGTCTGTGACCACCGCTTTGCTAGTAGTACTAAGATTGTCTTTGAACCAGTTAACTGTCGATACTTTAAGATCTTTGTCCACACCTGTTATCTTAACCTTATAAGAATGTGTTTACTTTATACGTTTGTTGGTCTATGCTTTGATACATTGAAAAACCAATGTTTCTGTGTTTTTCGTTTGCCTGTTCAACTTAAAATTTTCACGCTGTATAGGAAGAACACGGACTAAAATGTCATTAAATATGTCCCATTCCTGATATTTATTGCCCGTCTTTAGAACCAAAAATAAAAGAAAATTGGAAAAGTAATGTTTGACTAAAGGTCAACTTTTGGACCGTTGGTCAGCTGTCTAGTCGTCGGTTTCTTTCACATTCGATATAAAGGTCAGATTTTGTTTGTCATTTGTATATCTCTAGATGCTCGGTCTACACAGGAAATTATTCTAGGAACAAAATACATGTAGCTAAGAAAACTTTACATTTTTGAATGGTGGGCAGTTTTAGACTACATGTAGATGAATAAAATGGCGTAGGCCTATAAAATAAGGTTGAATTTAACAAAAGAGCTTCACAAACACAGAACAGACGAGACTTCTTTAAAAATTCAGAAAGAATAAAATAATATTCATCATGAAATCGACAATAGGAAAAGAATTTCTAACAAAACAAAACTATACTAATGATACACATATCGATGGTTTGTTGCACCGTTGGGGAGACAGGTTTGTATGGTAATGTTACATGCAGAAGAATACAAATGTGATTTGATTGGCAAAGCGAGGCTGCAAACTGCGAAGCAGACCAGACTAAATCTTTCCCATTTTTATAGGCCCGTCGAAGATGGGTCGTATTATGGGAACACCCATGGCGCGCGTCCACAATGATGTCCGCTCTCTTATTCAAACAGTTGTTGTCAGATGTTCATGAAACTTGGGAAAAATGTTTATGGGCATAATATCTCGGCCAAGTTCGATAACCAGTCAAATCGCTTCAGCCACCTCAGAGTTATGGCCCTTTATTTGTACAAAAATATGGCAAATTCGCCTTGTCCACTCTCTAATTCAAACAGTTGTTTTCCAAACTTCATGAAGCTTGGGGAAAATGTTTATGGGCTTAATATCTCGGCCAAGTTCGATTATCAGCCAAATCGCTTTAGCCACCTCAGAGTTATGGCCCTTTATTTGTATAAAAATGGCAAATATCCAGCAAATGGTATTAAATTGGCTGGTTATAAAGTTCATGGTAACAACGGTTATCATGCTTTAAATGCCCTGTAACTTACTATTAATGTGGCTGGTTATCAAATCCATTATAGTACTACATGGTTCCTGTGATATAATTGACACCTCTGCAAATACGCCATAATTCTTTGGTATTAATTTGGCTGGTTATCAAATTAATTTCGGTTATAAGGATTCCTTCATGTACACATCTCTGTCAAACTGTTCAACCATTTACCAAAATTTTCGACGGGCGTATTTTGTGGCAGTTTGGCACTCTTGTTTTAAATTCTTTTTCATTATTCTCAGACCCGACCTCCGGGATTAAGACGAAACATTTTGCTCCTCAAGAGATTTTTCTAAATTCCCGAAGTGCGCTCGCATCTTAACTTCAAGTTAAGATACTGACATAACAATTTGGGCTGTTCTCTTATTCATTTCATGTTAAATGTGATATTTTCCCCTGCAGAAAATGTCATAGATAACAATTTAAAAAATCTAGATAAATAATCAAGTAGTTGCGGCGAGATAAAATTTTAAAATACAGTTCCCATAATTCAAAGTTTTCTAGCGCGAAAATTTCTCGGCCAGCGTAAAAGCAAGGTACCAACAACCTCACCACAGCAAGCTGCATATGTTTGTGTTTATTGTGAAACGATAGAAAAAGCGAATAACGGTGTTCCATACCAGTACCGTACATACATGATTCCGTTGCAACTGGTTTTAGAAAATGAAACTATGACGTAAGCAAGTGCGCTGACGTCACAACAAGATGTATGAAAACAATGCTGAATAAGTTATTTATTTTTACTCAGTCGTTTCCACACTCTTAATAGATAAAATAATACTCGTTGAGATGGCTTTCTTTAGAAGTATGTTTATATTGTCTTAAATGATGTAGATTTTAAGTTAAGTTAATTTCATTTATTTAAAAAAAATAACACACATTTTTTTTTACAATTAAACCAGCAGTTTTTCGGATCCAGAGTGCTTTCGGACAATATTGTCTGAACCAATTTATACAGAACCCTTTCCTAAATCTCACTTAATTAGCAATTGAACTTAATAGGGTTAATTCCTTTAAATACTTTTCTTACTTTACAAATATCATTTTGATGCCGAAATAAAGTCAACGCCCTGCGAGGGGTCTTATTTAGCAGCAGATAAATTGTATAGACAGTTTATCTGAAATATAAAATAACAAAATATAAGAAGGATAATAAAAATAAAAATGACAGTTTCTTTTTTTATAAAAAATTAACCTATTTTTATTTACTTACTGCATTTATTCTTATAACAGTAGCAAAACCAATCCAATTTTTCTGTTGTTTTTTTTTTCTTTTTTGCTATCCGCGTTAGATATGACAGAGTCGACAAATAAAATTATAGATTAAGATTCATTTTAGCAGCATGACTTATTTGTTACAGTTTATAAGAATCAAGATCATGAGAATTTTTTTGCCCTTCTTCGTAATCAAAGTGACACAGAAATGACTAGAGACGTAGAGAAGTATTTTCTGAAATAAAATTTTTTATGAATTGCAAATATTTACTCAGTTTAATAATTTTCAGGCGATTTTTAAACTTTAAATCTATTCTGCTTCATTCAAAGACAAAGCCAATTCTGTGATACATTTAAATCACCGACACATATTTTCCAGCAATACCAAGCCTTCCGCTGTTTTCAAGCGAGGAGGACAGGAGGTTCAGCCATGTTGCACTTGACTTTCAACACCAGGAAGTTCAAACTGACCATTTATCGCAGGTCTTTGTGTCACGTGACATCTTCACACAAACCGATATTGATGCCTTGTACGAAAGTTCAACAGTAACACACGAGAGAACAGAAAAGAGAAGGAAATTACCAAAGATTTCTTGCACAAGGGCAAGGGTTGGCTACATACTTTTTTACTTTCTTCCAATCTTCACAGTTCTGCGACAGTATTGCCATGACTTCAGAAACAAATTTATCGGTAAATACAGATTTTTTAATGATTCATTTGTCCTAGTACATATTTACGCTACCTTATTTGTATTGTACCTGCATACATTTGTCTGTATATTACTGTAACTGTTAGCAGTTCCTCGCTATTCCTTAAGATTTATTTGCGACTGTGAACAAAGAAGTGAATTACAAAGCTGTTGTAAGTATAATATGAAACAATTATACGACGATTTCAAAGCAAAACACACTGGCTGTTCCTTTGACCACGTTCATTGCTTTTGTGTTTTGATATTTCATATTTTCTTTTAAGGGTATCAATCCTCTACTCCTTTAATGAAACAATTAGAAATTCTAAACCAATTGAATACGATTGTCTTTTTCGAAGAACTGATAAGGTAAAAAAAGAAAATATTCGGTACGCTTCTGTAAATATCGGAAACAGAAACCTCGCTGTAATTGAACAGATGTTGACTCACTTTTATAATAAGTAAAAAAAAATTTTTTTTTCCAGGAGACTTGATGGGCGGGATTTCTGTAGCTTGTCTGCATTTCCCTCAAGGTCTTGCATATGGTTTGCTGGCATCTCTGACCCCAGTGGAAGGCCTCTATTCCTCTTTCTTCCCGATCCTGTTCTACACGATATTTGGAACTTCTCAGCACATGTCGTTTGCTACTGATTCAGTTATTGCCATTTTGACAGCAGAGGTTATTGACACACAAGTAAAAACCGACTTTCTGCCAAGGTTCAATATGTCAGTCGATAGCAACATGAAATATACAGAAACTGAACTTATGAATTATAAAATAACTGTATCTGCAGCCTGCACTTTCGTGTGTGGAAGTGTTCTGGTTGCCATGGGGATATTCAGGCTAGGATTTCTAACAATGTTTCAGTCGAAATCTTTTATAGGTGGATTTACAACAGCTGCTGCGTTTCATATATTTACCAGTCAGATACCGAAAGGTCTTGGCATTGAAATTCCACTCGTTAAAGGACTAGGGAAACTGATATATACATTTAAATACATATTTGACGATATTCGTAACACTAATCTAGCTTCCTTTATAGTGGTCATCTTGTGTGTCATTTTCATTGTGTTTATTAAGGATTTTATCAACGAGAGATACAAAAAGAAATTAAGGGTACCCGTCCCAGCTGATTTACTAACCATAATAATTGCAACTATTATTTCAACATTTTCCAAACTTGAAACAATATATGGAATTGAGGTCGTTGGTTCTATTCCTGCTGGAATACCGGATCCCGCAGTACCAGACCTGAATTTATACACTGACATTTTTCCACAATGTTTTCAGATGGCGCTGTTAATATTTTTCTTAAGTATTGCAATGGCAAAGGTTTGTGCTGAACAGAATGAGTATGAAGTCGACGACAATAAGGAATTGATGGCTTTTGGCTTAACAAATGTCAGCTGCTCGTTCTTCCCGTGTTTCCCAGCTTCAGTGTCTCCACCTAGAAATATGATTCTTAACTGTATGGGTGCCAAAACAACATTTAATGGTGCATTCACAACTTGTATTATGTTACTGGTTCTCTACGTACTCGGACAGCTGTTTGCGCAGCTTCCGGTTCCTGCGTTGGCGGCCATGATTTTCGTCTCTGTAAAACCTCTTCTGCTGCAAGTAAAGACATTGCCAAAATTGTACCGTGTAAATGTGTACGATTTCATTATCTGGGTAGCTACTTGCTTGAGTGGAATTTTGCTAGATCTGCCGTACGGACTAATTGTTGGGATTGGAATTTCATTTGTTACTGTGGTGATTCAAAGTCAGAGAACTATAGCTGAAGTCAAATACCGCACAAACGACAACATCTTCTTGTATAGACGAGGTGACAAAAATCTAACCTCAAAAATAGTCGTATTCAAAATGTGTTCTTCTCTCTACTTCGCCACGTCGGAACTATTTCGTAGGAAAATTTACGCTTCAACCGTGAATCCGTTGAAAATGAAATATAAGCCCATAACTGTTGTAGAAGTAAAGTTTAGTTATTCTTCATCTGATACATTTTCTAGCGTGTCTCAAAAAAGTACACGAACTAGTCATGTATCTGACCTAGATGGACCTTTGAAAGTAATCATAATAGACTGTAGTTGTATCACGTACATTGATATTCAAGGTATTAACACTCTGTCCGTTATATTTGAGGAGTACAGAAGGGCGGGTATACTAGTGTATCTTGCAGATTGTACTCCATACATGTGGACTTGCCTGAAAAATTCTGATTTCTTTAATGTTGT
The DNA here is from genome assembly GCA_012932295.1 of Cyclina sinensis. Taxonomy (NCBI): domain Eukaryota; kingdom Metazoa; phylum Mollusca; class Bivalvia; order Venerida; family Veneridae; genus Cyclina; species Cyclina sinensis. The sequence continues at coordinate 41,394,785 of JAAONU010000001.1, read as the reverse complement.
ATCCCAAGAAAGAGTTTTCTTTAAAGTCGAGGACGCTTTTTGTGCTGCAAGAGAAATTATCACATAAATTCAATAAAACGAGAAAAAGCTTGTTTGAAATATTGATACAGTGAAACAATGTCTGCATCCAAAGCTTTTATTGAAGGGATATAGGATAGTACAAAATGTCACATACATGAATCCTTGTTCATTGGTTTAGTATTATATTTTGCTGAAAAAATTTCTTAAATATTATATGCTTATAGTTTCAAAGGGGATTTCAATTAGAAATCATGTTTTTAATCTTAGTTATCTTTGTTCATTTGTTATTTATCAGATTTTCTTGAAATAAAAACGATGAAAATATTTTTAACTGGCCCAGTTCTTACTTATGTCATTTTTAGTTAAAGTTTTGTTTTTGAGTCAATGATACTATCTGAAATATTAACGCATATTCAATGAACATAGGTGTAAAATCTCATTAGGGAGGAAGGTAGTGTTTGGGTTAAGCGTCGGACTTGTATTGCCGAGTTTCATGAAAATCCAAAACTTTAAAAAATAGTAAAGATAGGAATCATACTCCTACCCACTGCCTTTATCTTATTGTCTCCAGGAAGTCGGGTAGCGGTGAGGGTATAGATAATCGAATGCTCTTACCAATGAAAAGGTTCTCACAGAACCCTGAATATCATAACAATTTATCTATTGCAAATAAACAGAACTTGAGACTATATGTACTGTCAAAGTAACATTTCCTATTTGTAGACATATCAACGAAATCTAGCGACGGCCTTTAATTAAAACAGATCAAGTCCGTAATGAAAATACATCAGCTATTCATGCGAAAAATAATCCTGTTTTAGAAGAAATTATTAATATTTCAAGGGATTTTTTTTTTCTAATTTTGTGAAAATGTGTTTCATTTTGTAAGCACGCAGCTACTGCTATCTGGGTCCACAATCATTTGGGATTGTCATGTAACTAGTACAATCTCCTACCCTGGGGCACATTCCGCTAAATGCAGGATAATACCAAATAATGTTGTACATTCTTCACATATGTAAGTTTCATCGCTATAATTAGAACTTTAAATGTCAGAGTACGCCCATGTACATACATGTGTAGCTTTCAAAGTATTCTACGCTCTCTGTCAAATCGTCCACGTTGTCAGCATAATCACTCTATTGCGTGGAATCGAGCTTATTTTAATATTACACTGATCTAGAGAACGAGACAGTTACAACCTTTCAAGTCAATTGTTGTGCATTAATTAATTAAGCCGTACTTTTTATCTCAATGAAATGTATCTGTTATTTCTCCAGTATTCTAAAGGGATCGAGAAACACCATTATTGCCTTAGCGGCGGGCAATTATTCCCGGTCCCTCGGCGCTCCCTGCATGCAAGCCATGTATATCCTGTACATCAAGAATGCCAGAGTTCGGCCCTTCTTGTATGTGGCTTTTACATTTTATTTTTCTAGTTCTAACAAGACGATGCTGGGAGATACTGAATCCGGGAAGATGATTTTTATTTAAATATTGTTTTTGTTTTTGTTACAATGGATTTGGACATAACTTCTGCATGAACGGTAATGTTAATTCTAGACAATAAATTACTTTTAAATTTACCGGTGCCTGCTTCATTTTAAACTTGTAAAATTTTTAATAGATCTTTTAGATAAAAAAAATCTTACCTCCGTAATTATGGAAAGGGAAATACAAAATAATTGATTATTTTGTTAAGAAGTAGGAGTTAGACTAAAATGAAAGAAAAAACTTTTTTGATTCCTTGAAACAATATTTTTTCATTACTTACAGTCTGTTTTCACATGTATGTATTTTTTTTAACAACAGTCATTGATACTTCTGGAAGATGAAACCTGAACGAAAACGGTTACAAGCGTGTATCAGTATTGTTCGCAATATAGAGGACAAGTGTGTGGTTTTGTTGTTGTTGTTGTTTTGTTGTACTGATAAGAAAGAAGACTTCAGGGAGAAAATAGAATATTTAGTTAATTCATCTGGTTGAGAGAACAGTGATATACATATACAGCGTTTCGCAAAAGCAAATGGTATAGCTGAGGATTAAAACTTTAGGATTGAGAGTAAAAAGGCCGGGCACCTGCAGATGGGATTTGGCGGGACGGAAGAAACCTTCGTCTAGAGTGATAATGTGCATCTAGGCCAGGATTACTTCCGTTCTGCCAAGTTCACACACACCCAATTAGAGTTTACAGCGGTTCATGTAGCATCATCATATAGAACAGGATCGTTCTCTCTACACGTGAAACAGAAAGCCTCCAGCCAGAACAGCAGAACAAAACAAAGCTTATCTGTTACGGTCACAAGGAATTCATAATTAGGAAAAAGGTAATATTGGGCGCCAAATGTATTTATTTCCCAGTAATACAGATGATATCCGATGGCGGGACAGTAACATTATGACACGGTATATTCTTGTAAATATCGTGTATTTTATCATCATTCCTTTGTTAATGTTGAGTTATGCATTTAAACCTGTACATTTTAAAGTAACACTTTGAAGACAAAAAGCGAAAAGAATTCTTACAAAAATGGCCTCGGGTCAAGATTTGGAATGTTGCTAGATATTTGTCCGTCGCCGTTTAATTCCGTTCAATGTTATTTTTACATTTAAATTTGTAGATACCTGTAGATAAAAAATGATTCTTTCTTATATATTGTGTACAGTTACTAATAAGTATTGCGAAAAAAGCAAAACAAAGACAAAAACTAATGTATATAATTATTTAAAGTTCTGCTTTTGCCGACACAATATTAACTGATGATTCCTGTATATATCCTTCAACAGATATATTACATATAGGGTGTTTTACAGTTTTATTAGCAGCGTCGTTCTCTTGACAAGACTATAGAAACCAGAGATATTCCAGACTTTCTTGGATTAAAAGAGATTTATGGTGCAATATGGTACCAATGACAAGAAGCTGTAAGCATACTGCAGTGCGTTGGTTTACATTGTTTTGTTTAAATGTACATTTTCTACATTTGATCTGGGATTTTTTTTATTATACAAATTCTATACTCGTATTATCTCAAGTATTTGATTTGTAAAAGTAAAATCCCTTCGCACGCATTTTGTTTGTTGCTGCAACATTGTAAGCACATTTTAAAGCAATATATTTAGTCGACAAGATTTTGTTTGTTGTTGGTTTTCCTTTGCTATAGACAGCTATTAATTTATAAAATATGACATACTCATACTGGAATGTTGTTTCTGTACCTTTTGACAGTGAGACCATTGATAACTAGTACTGACATTGTCCTTGTTTATTAACCTAAATGAATTGTGCCATGCAGATAGGAAGAGAAATTTACAACGTTCTAGTACCGGACATTAAATTCTCAGTTTAAAGAGTACTACTTCACTCCAAAATATCGGGGGGTAACCTGTTTTACAAGTAAGTGACTAAACCATTCGATCACGGACGGCAGATTTGAGCCAGTAGTAGTGTAGCGCCGATATATGTCCAAACGTCGAAAAATGTCCAAACGACTATAAATGTCCAAAAATTGACGATAAATGTCTCAATCGCCGATAAATGTCCAAAACTCCTTTAACGATAGATGTCCAAAAATTAACGAAAAATGTCGCAACAAATTAGGTGCTCATAAATGTCCAAATCGGTTAATGATAAATGTCTCAACTTTTATATGTAAATTTGTAATTTATTGTATTGGAAAAACGTCGATTGTTGGATACTGTAACAGTCTATCCAACTAACCCGTGATTTTACCCGCTGGTTTACCCCCGACGTACAATGTATCATACATTATTGTGCGTAGCCAGTTGCAGATCTGGATGGGGCGCGGGGGGCATGTGCCTTCTTAACTCACCGAAGCAATACGTTTTAGCATTGTTTGTGTTCTTCAATATTTTTGTGCCCCATATAGCGTTGCCCTTGTCCGTCCGAGTGTCCAAGTGCCCGTCCCGAAAGTATGTGAACGCTATAGGGGCGTGGACAGTGTTGCATATTCCTTTACTGTCTTTAAACAGACTCAATGAAACCGAGTCTGCTGATTTCTATATTTTGTTTGTTTTCATTCCTTTTAAATGATCAACATTTGTTTGGAATTTTGTTAATATGAGAAGAATCAGCACCGCAGCCATTTATTATAATTTGAAAACCATAAGTCAATTTGCTTGGCCAAATTTGACAGACAGGTCACAAACAGTACACTAAAACCCGGTACATCGACATCATTAGTTGATAACCGTCGATGGCGAAGCGCTCCTTTAAGCTCAAAACAAAGCAGTTAACCTGTATAAACAAACAAAGCAGTTAACCTGTATAAACCATGTGAGCTAATCAAGGGGTTAACTGCTTTGACATTAAAAATCTGACCTACTGATTCAACAGCGAACAGTGCAGACCTTGACAAGATGACGCATTTGCTTGTCGGCGGATCTGGTTCGACAATGGTCGTTATAAGCATATACGCAACACGTGTTAAATGGGTTTTGTGACTTTTCTCTTAAGTGCTGCGAAGACGGTCCTTCTCATGCTACATTGATTTAAGACATTTGTATTTGATTATTACTCATCCGCGTTGTGACTGAACGCCACTGCGGGGCCGCCGCCTTATAAATACAGAGTTTTGAAAGGCTCCCTACATGTATCCCTCCAGTGTCGACCCAGATCAGTCTGCACGCAAATGCGTCACCAGATGAGGGTATGCGCTATTAAACACCAGTAATTGGTAGTTAAGGTTTTGTAAGTCCCTACAGTGTGGCACTTTCAAGATCAACCTACATGGTTATACATGAATATAATGTATATATAATCAAGTAAATGTTCAACTAATTAAGGGGAAGTAACTACTATGTTACCATTTTACAGCTTAATAACTTATTTTATTTGACTTTTTTATCGTTGGTACCGGTTGCCCATATGACCAACGCCCCCTGAAGATTGTTAGTATATTATTTTTCGGGGGATAGTGCATGATACAGAAGACGCCCCGTTCCAGAGGCGACCCTGGTTCTTTTAAGTGCCCGGTGTAAAGCACCAGTACACTGCACCTCGGTTTAACGTCTCATGCGAAAGACAAGTTAGAAAGTTAGTGGTGCAGCGGGGGATCGAACCAGCAACCCCTGGATTGGTAAGCCAGCGCGTTACCACTGGACCACGGATCTGCTACATTTAATAACTTATTTCTTTTTTCCCTTTTAATGGTAAGGGAGATAGACTGTATCCAACAATCAACTTATTTTCCAATACATTTTTTAAACTTTTTTACAGTCTCACAAGCATCCCGCTAGAGTCCCGGTGGTCGGTCGGGTGATCCAGGAACGACCGGGGTACGTCCGTAACTCTGTCGGCAACGTCCGGGATGATCCGGGGCTCTACCGGTGACTGTCGGCACTCTATCTGACCGTACCGGGGCTCTGCCGGGACATCCGGGACTCTGCCGACATCATCCGGGGCTGTGCTAGCATCGATCTCAGCTTTTATGATCTCTTTGATCGAAGACTTAACAGCGTTTGAATATCGTGTTAGGTCATCCGTCGTCCACTTACTATCTGCATTATCCGTAGTTTCACCTGGACTCTGCATGGATGGTCCGGAGTTCATCCTGGTTGTTATAAGTATGGAAATTGGGTATCGCCGTAGTGCTACCGGGATTAGTGAGACTGCAACATTATTTTCATCCCGGATCGTCTGGGGTGGTCCTGGGCTTTGCCGGGATGCTGGTGAGAACGCTACATAAATCGGTACTTTTAATCCCTATGGAAACCTTTATAACTGACTGATGCATTACTGTTGAATATAGAAATAAATGCAATTAACATATGAAAAGTTCAGACATTTATCGTTAACCAATTTGGACATTTATGAGCACCTAATTTGTTGCGACATTTTTCGTTAATTTTTGGACATTTATCGTTAAAGGAGTTTTGGACATTTATCGGCGATTGAGACATTTATCGTCAATTTTTGGACATTTATCGTCGTTTGGATATTTTTCGACGTTTGGACATATATCGGCGCTACAAGTAGAAACTTGGACGAAGATGTAAACATTCGATTCATGCTGTATATGATGTGCTATGCTTCGGAAATTAAACAAAACACGTAGACTAGATACACTTTGTTTTTGAGTTCTTGCTAAGATCTACTACTTTTAGTACAAAGTCATCCTTAATTCCATACTGTAAACATTTTCCTGAGTACTTATTATACTGCTGTGTTTCTAAAATTGGGTGCAAGTTTGCTGTGAAGTTTGAATATTTAAAAGATTTTAACGGTAGACCTTTAATCGTCTTGATAAGCCAGTAAGATATTTTTTTCTGGCGCAAACTAAAGTAAACTTGAATTTCATTGAAAACTGGATAATAAATTGTTATAAATTGTATAAAATATGGATTTAGTATCAATTACCTCGCGACTTTCAACTAAATATATGGAAACATAGACATATTATGCATACAGAAAAAAGTACACGTGTCGTCTCTGTGTTTTTCCTGTAATACTTTGTTATTACTTGGTGTGTGTTTCAGTATTTACACAATCAGTGTTATTCAGTATGCATTGAATATCCGCTAGTAGGTCGACACAAAGTTTGTGTGCATTATTCCATTCAATTTAAAATTATGTTTTTAACAATTTTATGTAGGAATGTGCACATTACCAATCCTTTTGAAGTGCAAGAAGGCCGGTGGCATATATTATTACATTCGACTTCTAAAAAGGAGTGTTGTTAAAACAAAACAAAATGAAAAAAGAAATGTGTTCGGTGTCTGGAGGTCATTTTCAATGACAATATATCATAAAATTGAACTGCCTGATTTTTGTAAAGTATTTAGAATTTTCATTATTCAACAGTTGATTTTTTTTAAAAAGAGAATACATTGGGATTTTGAAATCCGTTCGCCTTTTCAAAGGTTTTTTGGTTTGTAATAAATAAGTAGGAAGCAGTTATCAAGAGTGGTTGATATGATTTGCAAGAACTTGTCCATACAATAGATATAAAACAAATATGAACCACTTTAACCTTTCTTAGAAATACCTAGTACATTGTTCACTTTCGAATTGTTTTGAACTCGATATTAGAAATTTGGTTATATCTGTATCAAGAAATGTTCCTTTGTAACTATTGGAAAGCTAGTATTTCTATATTTTTAATGACATATGAGAAATAACGGTCCCTTAAACGCTCAATCACTCTATCTTTTGAGTTCATTTACTGTCGATACTGGTTGCCTAAATGACCAAACATAAACCTGAAGAGTTTAGTTATTTCAGGTTGTTGGGGATAATGCAACACCAGGTGGTCGAAGGGTACAGCGCTAGTCTCCTGATCTGGAGTTTCCAATACCACCAAAAGTGTCAGTCTCCAGTGATTTGTCGCACTCCGCTCTTTCGGCGCAAGCACCGATATGAACCTATAAAACAGTCATCAAGAGGGATAATATAATTCTGTTAAAACTATGTACATACAGAATGCGTCCTTTCCGATAGTCCAACTAATCAGACTTGTCGAAGAGACATCGAGAAAATTTTTGATAGGCGATGTCTTTTTCCAAGTCCAGCACGAGTTGCATTTTTATGAACGGACAATTCTCAATTAGAAGTCGTTGGGAGCGATAACTAGCATACTTTGGGAGAAATGACCAACGTTTCCTTTTAGAGAAACAATTTTTATACAAGTTCCAAAAAATCATTTTTCAATGAACAACTTAAAATATCAACATTGACTTAAATTTCAATCGCAACGTAAATCGACTAGGTGTGAAACCACCAAATAGATTCCTTCTTTATTTTATATAAAAATCATAAAGTTCACAGGGCTGTAAAACATAGCAAAACCTTTTTTTAAAAAGCTTTAACTTACATATTCTTGTAGATCTATATCTGTACACATGAAAAATAGCAAGAAAAGTGGGGGTTGTGTTTCAAACAAGAAATATTTTTCTGCTAATGTGAATTACCCATAAAATTAACAAAAAATCTGAGCTAATTTTCAGATTGGGGTATGTGAAACAATTTCACATTGTGAATTCTATTCTGAATGTATATGAGCATAAAATTGCTACCACACTATCAGAAATAGTCAAACAAAATGATTCCAGCAAAAAATATACACAGATTAGGGCAAAAATGTTAAAAATAGCCAAGAAAACTGAGAACTATTTCTAGCCGCCATTATGCGGGTACCATTTTTTGAGCTCCAGTAGACTGAATTGTTGGTTTCATACCACTATAGAGGCGGCCATTTTGAATAGTTGGAATGAGGTAAACGGTGCATTGGTAAACATTAGCTACAAATCCGGATTTGTGTCGTTTGTCCGGTATATTTACTTACGTCCTCATTAATTAGCAACGTATTAAATACATCGAGAGTCGTACATTAGAAAACAAAATTTCCATATTTCGTATAAGTGAACTCCATCATTACCGGAAAGATACACTGATTTTTTACCAGTTTTCTAAGCATGATTATTTCTACGGTGGCGTCATGCTACATATCGCTGAGGAAAGAGTTTCGCAGTGCAAATGTGAAATAAATTGCAAAAACACTTTAGGGCGACAGGTTTTAATGATTTTAAAATATATGTTCTTTCGATGTTTAGAGGAAATTGAAGATGCATTTATATTTTAAGTGAAAAAAAACAACCCAGACCACCGGCATTGTTGCCGCTAAATTCTCCTTGCACAAAAACGACAGTTCAAATTAGGCGCTACAGTTTGAGTACAATAAAAAAAATGTCTATATAAAATGGGTCAAACCGTCAACGCCAAATTAATTAGGCTACCTTTCCCAGACACACACCTGTTTATCCTGCGTCCTCATTAATTAGCAACGGAACACAGGACCTCCATTTAAAATATAATTCGAAAGACAATTATCACTAGCGTTAGAAAAAGAGCGAGGATCGAAATGATTCGCCCAAACCATTGGTTTAACAGGCATTCACACTTTGATTAGCGAGTGTTGCTGTCAAATTGTGATTTTCTATCATTATTTAGTCACAAATTTTTTACCTCTGTCCTAAACGGAAAAAGGTCATTTGTCATCCATATTTTGTTGATTAATGAAAAAATAAAATCTGAGGAAAGACGATTTAGCGTTTTATTTGAAGAAAAGGTCACTTGGTACACAAGGGTGAAGTAGGTCATTTATTAAAAAAACGAAAGGTTCTTTTCTTAAGTAAACACTTTATTACGTCGCCTTTGGAGTAAGCTGATTTTTAGGAAGACGAAATATGCTGCATTTCACTTCTTACTTATGCACACCTTACCAAACACCTGATCTTCAAAGTCTTCCGGTACTGAATCTTTGTGGGGCTTTCTCAGATGGATTGTTCCACGTAGATGAATTGTTAATGTCTGATGCCATATGAAACACGGACAATCCTTTTGATTAGTATAAAACGGAACCTTTTAATAACTCACAATGAAAAAATGAGGGCCATGACAGACAGCCTGGGATCGCTCTCCTGAGTACATTGGCTGTGGGTCTGCTGTTGAGCAAACATCAGAAGCAGAATAAAGTGACTAAGACAATACAGTTTGACAGTGACAGCAATGTAAAATTTCAATTAAAGTCTGCCAAACTGCAGAATATTTTGGAAAGGCACTTTATAAATAATGGTGAATATGAATTGATGAATGTTAAGTCTATTTCAAAATCAAGGAAAACCTGATAAATTTTCAAACTTAAATTTCATCACTTTCAGAGATAGCATCAAAGTAGGTAGAAATGCTTGGTCGTGCTCAAGACTTGAGTCTCAAGGTCGTAATGCTAACATTTGACCGATTGTAAGATTTGAGTCTGTTATCCAGTAAAGAATAATGAATTATTTATTTATTGTAGGTAGTGGCGGTAAACAGTAGTTTGGCTTTAAGATTTGTATCCTTTATGAAATTGCATTGATCGTGACACAATCAGTCCAGAACTGGAATGAATGACAAATCTAAAACACTATGCATCCCAATGCAAAAGATGTAAAAACTAAACAATAACAAAGAAAACTGTCTATTAAAATTATTTACTTATAAAATAGAAAAGACATGACACAAAATCAAGTAATATGGAATTAATATAAATACCAGCTGACCTTTTCACAAAAAAAATCTTAAGACAATTTTTTCGTAAGAGAAATCTTAAGATGAATATCCTTTTCACAAAAAATCGTAAGAAAATCTTAAGTGTAAAATATGTCTTAACCTGTCTTAACTTTTATTCTGTTTTAGAAACTGTTTGTTCCAGCACAACTGACTTTTCATCTTTGGAAACTGTAATTCTAGGTGACCTTAACACCAATGTTTGTAAAAGTAACAGAAAGTGTTTTTTATTTGAAAGTTTAAGAAATTTTATGAATATGTTTCATTTTAAACAACTAATTACAGATTTTACTAGAATTGGTAATGTTACATCTACCATTATTGATCTTATTCTTGTGTCTGATACAGATAAAATTACTCAGTCTGGTGTTATACATACAAGTTTTAGTGACCATTTCATGACATTTTGTACAAGAAAAATAACTAAACAAGTCATTGGTGTTCATAATACTGTAAAAATTCGTTCTTTGAAGAACTATAACAAAGATGATTTTCAACATACTCTTTTGAATGTAGACTGGAGTATAGTGATGCTCTCTGATAATGTTATTGAAGCCTGGAACTCTTTTAAATCTCTATTTTTGAAAACTATTGATAGTGTTGCTCCAGTGAAAGAAGTTAGAATCAAGCAAAGAACAGAACCCTGGATGTCACCAGAAATCCTTCAGTTTATTAATGAACGTGATAGATCTTTTTATGAATATAAGAATGATAAATGTGAAGAAAAACTTTTGAAATTTAGGCAGCTTAGAAATAAAACCCAGTTTATGATACATAATGCCAAACATACTTATTTTAAAGAACAAATTGATGAAAACAAGGGTAATTCTAAGTCACCCTGGAATGCTCTAAAAAGGCTAGGGCTACCATCAAAAAAGTGTTCATCTTCACATTCTACCTCTATTGGTTTAAAGATGGTTGATTGCAATGAGGTCTGTTTAACTGTTTCAGAAAAGTTTAATACCTTTTATACAACCGTTGCATCAAAACTTGTTGACCACCTGCCTCAATGTTTGAATAATTTTGGTAGGAAATTTGTTTTTGATTTTTATTCTAGAAAAGGTGTAATTTTAAATAATTATTCTTTTTCAATTGTTTCTGAAAATAAAGTTTTTAAGTATTTAAGTAAGCTGGGCATAAAGAAAGCAACTGGATTGGATGGTATTCCTTCCAGATTTGTTAGGGATGGTGCTTCCATTATTTCATGTCCTCTTGCTCATGTAATCAATTTGTCCCTGATACAGGGAGTTGTCCCTGATGATCTAAAAGCAGCCAGAGTTATTCCTCTTTATAAAAAAGGTCATAAAACTGAGGTTGGTAACTATCGTCCTGTTTCAATCCTTTGTATTATTTCCAAGGTCTTTGAGCGTGTGGTGTATGATCAGGTAGAGTCATATTTATCTGATAATAAGTTACTCTATATGTTTCAGTCTGGGTTCAGGAGAAAGTTTTCTACTGAGACATGTCTTGTTCATTTGTCTGACTATATCAGGTTTGAAATGGATAAAGGTCACCTTGTAGGTATGGTGCTTCTTGATCTTCAAAAGGCCTTTGATACTGTTGACCACTCTATCCTTTTGATGAAACTTGAAGCGATTGGACTTGGCGACGACATTTTGCGCTGGTTCAGGTCATACTTATCTGATAGACAACAACTTGTTGATCTCTCTGGTACTTTTTCCAAACCCTGTAGTGTTACCTGTGGTGTTCCCCAAGGGTCAATTTTAGGGCCGCTTCTCTTCCTTATCTATGTTAATGATATGTCTGGTGCTATAAATAGTAAACTACTACTTTATGCAGATGATTCAGGAATCTTGGTTGCAGTAAGAACAGGTCATTCATAGAAAAACAGTTATCTGAGGATCTGGAATTAGTACACCAGTGGCTGGTTGATAATAGGTTATCTCTACATTTGGGTAAAACTGAGTCGATTTTGTTTGGGTCTAAAGTAAAGGTCAACAATTATGGTGTTTTATGCATTTCTTGTAGTGACAAGGCTATTCAGTCCACTTCTTCAGTTAAATATCTTGGGGCAATACTGGATCAGAATTTATCAGGTCAATCTATGGTTAGTTCTATCATTAAGAAGGCCAATGCCAGGTTAAAGTTCTTATACAGGAAGCAGAAATATTTAACAGTCCACACTAAAAAGCTTTTGGTTCAGTCTCTTATCCAATGTCATTTTGATTATGCTTGTTGTGCTTGGTATTCTGGACTGACCAAGTTATGGAAAAACAAGCTGCAGGTCACCCAAAATAAATTGATCAGGTTTGTTCTTAATATGGAAAAAAGGTCACACATTGATCAAGGTCACTTCAGGTCTATAGGTTGGTTACCAGTTGATAAAAGAGTGGATCAAATTATTCTAGGTCATGTTTTTAAGATTAGAAATGGTCTTTCACCAGAATATATGAATCAAAACTTTGTATCCCAAGTCTCCATTCATACTTATACTACAAGGTCAAGTGATAATGGTTCTTATATTCTCCTAAAGGTCAAAGGTTTTGGTATAAAGTCTTTTTCATTTTTGGGATGCAAGCTATGGAATTCACTGCCTTTTAAAATCAGGAATCTGTCCAGCCTTGCTTCTTTTAAAAAAACTGTAAAGTGTCATTTTTTAACAAATTTAGATTAAATTTTAATACATGTATATCATTTTATCAGTAATGTTGTACATGGCTGATCCTTTCAAAGACATATTCGTTCAAAATGTATTCTTTTCCCGAGATATTTATTTTTAAGACTGTGATTTATAATATCTAAATGATCTATGATCTTAACTTTCTACAAGCTTAAAGTGATGTCAATTTTCTGTGATGATATTTTAATTATTTACTTACTCAGGATTATTGTTTTATGTTTTTTGTTCAATTGATGTGCTAAGCAATTTTTTTTAAAAATTCTCTAATTTTTCTTTAAGGTCTCATGCCTCTCTATGTCAGGCCATTACTATCAAGGACCACAATGGAAATAAGGAATTCTCTTCTCTTTTTTGTGTTATCCTTGATATTGATGTGACTGACATGGTTCATTTTCATTAATATATCATTTCATTCTTATATTTGTTTTATATACTTATATGTCTATTTTACATGTTTTGTATCCATGTTGCTTACACAATATTGAAATAAATCTATCTATCTAACGATTGATGTTACCCATTCGTAAGTGTAAAATGTTATATTTACAAGTAAAATGTATCATAAGTTTTTAACTTGAATAAGTATTATCATAAGATAAAAAAATATAACTTACGATTGGTTTTGTGAATATGACTTAAGATTGCACTTACGATTATCATAAGTCAAAATCTTAAGATAAATCGTGAGCTTTTTTTTGTGAAAAGATCTGCAGGTTTCCAGTTCTTAACCTTCTGTAATGTTGTAAGCGTCATTCAAGAGTGGTTTATAAAGAAATGAATAAACTATTGCCTAAATATAAGCTGTATCTTGTGCATACAGTTTTAGACAAGCCGATTTTCTAGATCTCCTTTTCCGAAACAACTACCTGTAAAACAAGTGACTCCCAGGTCGGGGTCAATTTTGATCCTAGGGAGATAATTTGAAAAAGTTTTGTAGAGGTTAACCACACAATACTACATACCAAATATCTAAGGTCTAGAGTTTACAGTTTCCTCCAAGAAGATTTCAAAAAATTAAATAATTAAAAAGGATCCCGTGGATGGGACCATTTTTGTACCCAGAGACATATTATGAACACACTTGGTAGAGGCTGACTAGACAAAGCAACATACAAGACATCTCAGATCTAGGGCGAACAGTTTCAGGCCTTTCCTTTTTAAGCATATCTGAAATAAAATTAACTCCGGGGTAGGGGGTCGTATATTATTCCAGGGTCATAATTTGTGAAATCGTAGTAGAGATCATCTAGATGATGCTCCATGCAAAATATCTAAGCTCTAGACCCCTCGGGTTCAGATAAGAAGTCTTTTTTAAGTCTTCCCCGGGGCAGGACCATTAATAACCCCAGAGACATAAATTGAATAATCTTGGTAGAGGACCTCTAGATGATGCTTCATGCAAAATATCTAAGCTGCAGGCATTGTGGCATACTAAAAGATTTGTTAAGTGTTCTCTATTTAAGCCTATATAAAATCAAATGACCCGGTGCTGGGCCATTAATGACCCCAGGGGCAAATTTGAAACTCTTTGTAGAAGTGAACATGAATGCAAAATATCTAAGCTGTAAGCCTTGTGGTTTCGAAAAAGAGATCTGTTTTACTTGCCACGGCAACCAGCGTACTTGATGAAATTCAATTTGTTAAAAATTTTGGTAGAGCTTTGTGAAAGAAATGTCTTGGCAAAATTTGATTAGCTTTAAGCTAGTGGTTTAGAAGAACATGTTTTAAGTAAAAATTGACGACGCAAGATCGACACAGGGCGATCAAAAACGCTCACCTTGAGTAGATACACAAGAGCTGAAAATAAACAATGTTACCACATATTCATACTTTAGTCAACGGATAAGAAATATTATCTATCTATCTATCTATCTATCTGTCTGTCTGTCTGTCTGTCTGTCTGTCTGTCTATCTATCTATCTGTCTGTCTGTCTGTCTGTCTGTCTGTCTGTCTGTCTGTCTATCTATCTATCTATCTATCTATCTATCAGTCTGTCTGTCTGTCTGTCTGTCTGTCTGTCTGTCTCTCTCTCTCTCTCTCTCTCTCTCTATCTATCTATCTATCTATCTATCTATCTATTCTTAAAGCAATTAATCTATCTGATTGAATATTTACACTGTTATGTTTGTGACGCCATATTAAAAGTCATCGTTGGAATCCACTGCGATGGTTCCGTTACACTACAACAATATAACATTAGAACCATTGCCGTTGGTTCCGACGATGATAAAAAGCACAGGAGACCTATAAAATCATATCAAATTAATAACCCAGTGTGCTTATGAGTGAAACCCATAGATTTTCTTAACTATGGAGTGTTTCATTTTTTATATTGTAGGAACAAACTGCAGTATATTGGGACATCTTGAGTTCAACCAGATAACTCTTGGAAATAAAATATATTTCTGTTTCTTAGAGTTGCGTACCTTAGATCATTCCGCAGAAATGTAATATACGGCACTCTTCAGGTAAAAGATATTGTATTAAACTTACAAGAAATTATTCTGAGTCAGAAAAAACGATAATGTGCATACTTGAAATGTGGCTGTTTTTTGAAAGACACGTGTACTATTTGTTAATTTCTTTACTAGCCAAAAAGACGATTTATCTAAAATACTGAGTTATTTCTGCAGGGACAATGACATAAACCAAACAGTCTGATTTAAGTTAGTGTGACAAACAACTCAGAAACATTTCTTCCTGAATAAAGACAGAAATAAATAGCAGTCAAAGTTTCATTGATATACCACGTTGTTTTAAGGCATCCGTTGTATGTTTGTCAATAAAAGTATGATTCGTTTCAGCCATAACAAGATGTAAACAATTCATGAAAAGAAAAGACTTGGCGAGTTTGTTCTGCAAACGTGCGTGTAAACATTTGCCTTGCGGACTTAATTGCCATTCGTGTTTTAGAGTATTAATATCACCTGTCTCTAGCATTATCAACATGTGGGACTTTTTTTGTATTACATCATTTTATTCTATTTTCAGCATCTGTAACTCTAATCCCATATCTGCAAATCCTTTTCTTTTTTACTTGGTATGTCTTATACATACAATTCATTTAGCTGTAAAGGAATAACTTTTAAAATAAAACACCCCTACAGTAAGTGCGCACGAATATCTACACATTCTGAGGACTACTTTTTTAGTATTGCATTGAAAATATTTCCATAGTACAGCCTTAGATCTTTGGTAAATATTATGATATTTTCATATATCATATCAAATGCTATCGCTTTTGGAATGATCATTATTATGCAAAAATGATTTTCCAGGGGCAAATCTATGTAAAAGTAATCAGACAAGAAAAAAACAGTGCCTATAATTTATACATTAGTAAATGATCAAAGCTGAACACTATTCAAAAATATTGCCTAGGAAATGTTTATCTGTCACGGTTCACGCACAGTTTTTTATCATTTCAGTTGTGCTTCTATCAAAACTATAAATCACCTAAGTTAACGATTAAACCACAGTCCCTAGGCGTAATAAATCACAGGAGCAAGCAACAGTTTTTGATGAAGACTTTATAGCTCGTGCAAATAAATTATCACCGATGTGAAAAGTACTTATCTTAATAGCAGCAGTGTGAATTCTCTGTGTTATTACGATGACGTTACTTAATTGAACGAGTCACATGTTGTCTTTACCTTAATTTTTACAACTCTTCACATTAACAACAACAACAAGACAACAGAAGAAGAACAACAACAACTTTATTTCTTATCTTGAACCAAAAACTCTTTGAAATATCTCTGAAAAACCTGAGACGGCTCGAAACAAAGTATAGAAGACTGAAAAGCAAAAATACATGTAATTGAAAAATTTTCAGAAATCAGCTTTCGTTGGATTTTAAACTTGGCTTGAATATTTGCTTAGGGAAAATTGAAAGACGAAAACGAAAATTAACGTATCTAACAGGAATGGGAAGTTCAAATCGGAATTAATGCTTGTGTATAATATATGCCTTAAGTTATATGTAAATGTCTCTGTTTCTGTTATATGAGCTTGTGCGAGCCTTGAACGCGTTGAAACAAAATGTTTGCCCTGTTTCTACATTTATGTGCACCATACTTGATAACTATAACTGTGAAAATCATGGATTACATGCACTAGGCTGGCTTGTCATGCTAGCTTTCAATTTAACGAAAATTAACTTCCTCTAAACGCTTACGAATAATTTTCCCTAATATTCTAGATGCCGTCATCTAGAAACATAAAAAAAAACATGTGTAGTACTTTGCTACCCGCAAAATTATCTGGTGATGTAACTTTGATATTATGTCCCGCTCAACCACAGTTGTATACCATCGTTGTGTGCATGCAAAATGGAGGACAACTATCAAGACACAGGCACCGCACCCCCCCCC
This sequence comes from Cyclina sinensis, assembly GCA_012932295.1. Taxonomy (NCBI): domain Eukaryota; kingdom Metazoa; phylum Mollusca; class Bivalvia; order Venerida; family Veneridae; genus Cyclina; species Cyclina sinensis. Next base: position 41,377,682 of record JAAONU010000001.1, on the reverse strand, counting down.
CCCCCCCCCCCTCCTCCCCACAAACCCACGAAAAAAGTCGCACTGGCAGAGTAAAATGGTGAAAAGTAGACTTATTAAGCAACTTCAAAAATTCGCTATGCATCTTTCCACTTTCTAGTATGTGTTTTCGACTCAGTCATCGTAAAATACAGAGATAACTAATGCCTCGTAGTCCAGTTAAACGCACGAAAAACAAGTCCAAGAACAAGATTAATTAGAAGTGCTGATATTTAGCGAGACGAAATGTTTTATACATCCTGCTTTTGATGCAATAATTCTTTTATTTCCTTAAGACTGGTTTATTATTTCCCTAGAACAAAGCATATATATCATACAAGAATACATCAGATCGATACGTCATTCCAGCGTTTTTCTCTTCAACTAAAGAATCCGTCAAGTGTCCCAAAGCATGATGCTAAATCAGTTAGGGAGGAGGTACATCCAGTATGAAGGACTATTATGAGATAAATAATTATGTTTGAATTTGCAATGTATTCCCTATCCAGACAGAATTTCTATCAATCAGCGAACTGCATTTTATGGTTGTTCTAAAGGATACTATGCTGTTCTAGATTTATTGTGCTTTTCATTGACATCTGAGTCACGGGCACATAGTTGCTGGTCTGTATTAATCAACGAGAGTTTAAATACCGAAACAGATAATCCCGTATCTTCTAAAAAATTCTGTAACATACCTGTGGGTGATCTTTTGTAAGCAGGACGTACATTTGAACATAAACACCTGTTTCTCAGTACAAGCTTTAAATCTACTCAAAAAAAACGAAAAAAAGTCCACATATGTCAAAAAGACACGAAATGTTCATTTTAACTATCGAATTGGTATTCTCTGTAACACTCGACACAAGCTGTGCGGATCTGTGTGTCAAATTGTGTAATAACGTCCAGGAAAATTTCACATGCTCGACAATATTTATAAATTTCAAAGAATTGAATTAAAAAAGTCTAATAACTAGGTATTTAAGCAGCTGATAAACGCTCCCTTATTCCACCACTCAGCATGTAACGCTTACATGATGATACTTCAGTCATCAAGATTTTTAGTAAGTGATGAGCATGCAGATTACTACAGAAACGTCAATGTTATTATACACCCACTTTTTTCGAGCTACAGATGCTTTAAAGGGGCTGTGCTCTGGATGACAAAAAAAAAAGAAAGTTTTCTTGTATTATAAATTTCTTGTAATATTTATGACTAATGCTTACAAAATAACTTACTGACAAAAAATAAGTCAAATAATTACATTATAAATTGATTGTTTTCCTTTTCAAAGTGCTACACCGTAACGCGACGGTATAACTATATCGTATAACATTTAAAGTAAATATCTGTAATATCACTTGCGGCGATGGTGGTGACAGTAAAAGCGTTGGAAATATTTTGTTAACATGAAGGTCCAGAGTTCAAATCAGGCTGGAGCGAAAATATTTTTTTTATTCTATTTTGACTTTTATAATCAGTTTTGAAGTAAAATATTATGTTGTTATAATCTCACGGCATCTAAATATATAATTTATGAAATTTTTTTTTTATGTCAAATCTGGAGTACAGCCTCTTTAAAAGAAATCCATTTTAACATTTGCTAGTTACAGACAACAGCATATTTTGAAAATAGAAAAAAGTGAGGTTTCGGGTTTTGTTCTGATTAACAATATAAACACTTGTTTTAATTAAAAAGATCTTGTAATACCACTGATGTTAATTTCTGATTCCCCCGTCATCCAAAGGCACAGAAAGTTACAGAATAAAGACTACGTTATTACAAATAATGAATCAGTCCAGACTACCGCATGATGCTGCCATAAATAATAAAACAAGAGATACGCACAAGAGACACTTGGGGAATATCAGAAAAAAACATAGTTGTGTGTAAAAGTCGTGCGCATTTATCATATATTCTGTCTGCAGATAGTTTCCTATCAATCAACAGACTGCATTTTTAGTTGTTCCAAAGAATATTATTTACGTCAATCTTTTTTTTCCTTCCCTACTGGACTTCTATTCCAAACTACTGGCTTATCATATGTCAATGCACTCTGTTTCTACAAATCTTTTACCTATCTTCTGCGACTTATTCTAAACGATTGTTTCACGACATAATTAAAATTATATGATAAATTTTGTCTACACTGTGCATCATACAAAACCAACAGGAAATCTAATATTAATAAACCCTGAAAGTGAACGGAAATTCTAAATCGATTGTCAAACAAGTGAATTTCATTTGCTTGAATCGAAAATTCTTTCACAAACAGACACAATTAATCACTGCCTTAAGTTGCATTATGGTCACGGAGATACTTTGGACGGTCTCGATTACGTATCATTATTCAAATCAAACGTATTTCCCATAAACAAGGTCAAAAGTTTTTGTAAAAAGCCGGATGTCTCCGCCTGCAACATTCAAAGTCACTAGACCCTAATTAAGGGCCGCCATCTTATGAAGTTTTAAGGCTTTTGGTCAAATGGTATTCCAGTTATTTAGCGGAAACCGTTTTCACATTCAAAGACCGTTGACTAACACCAAAAAAAAAACAGTATGGTCTTCTACTCATTTAAACCAATCATCCTAAGGGTGATCAACTTGTACTCAGGTTACAAACAAAGTGTGCAAGACAGACAGCAGGACAGACAAGTAAAGCAAAAACAATATGTATCCCCTAGATATTGGGGAGACATAATTTGCTTACAATAAATTTCGCCAGAAAGGTAATCGAGGGTGCATCTAGAAGTGTCATAATTCATTATTTGAGAAAAGGTTGGATTTAATATTGACATACTTTGGAATTTAATTAAATTTGTCCAAAATTTTTATGTGAGACTTAAACAGAAACGTTCAAAAAGTTAGACTGAAAACATTCTAGTATACATATATCAAGAAAATAGATAATCTTTGAGAAATACTGTATGTCTCGCAAGAAATTACAGGTTCCTCTCAAAACGTTGTACGCGTATATCAGGAGCAGGCGTCTGATGCATTTCAGAAATTATGACGCCATGAATTGATAATTTCGATTTTTTTCAAACGCGGTTATTGTGAAAAAGAAAAAAAAGGGCTAAAATAACATGTCTTCTTTATGGTAACGTCAAACATCTTTTGCTAAAGGCTTAGCCAGTGTTGACTGTGATCAAGTGACCCTGGGTGGGGCTACTTTAAATCCCAGTGTAAAAGTTTGGACAATATTGATAGAAGTCCACAGGACAATGCTACATATCAAATATCTCAGCGTTAGGCCTTATTGTTTTGTACAAGAACTGTTTGTTGGTCTTGTGGTTCTATACAAGAAGATTTTTTAAAAGTTTTCCATTCCAGTTGTCACAGCAACCGTAGTTCTAGGTGGAGAGGAAATATTTCAAAAGAGCTTCGGTAGAGCTAAAAGCCTGAAACATTTCTGCAACATTTCGTCAAAGATGTTGTTAAAAGTAAAATTTGGCGACGTACGACGGATACTGTATGATCACTTAATAAGCTTATACAAATGTATATTTTTTTTGTTTGGAACCTTGATACTTTTCTTCAATAAGGCATACACTGGCATTTTGTTGTATTTCAACAGTATTGAAATATAATTAGCAATCTTTTATTAATTACATCACATTCCAGATCTTTTATCTTAAAACTATTGCGTTGTCGCTTGTAGTCCAGTCAAATTAATTTCCAGTCGTTTTACTAAGGACAGCTTTGAGTAAATCTAAAATGTCTTAGTGATGAAATGAGACAATTTGTAGTCGTTCATTCCGAAAGTCTGATGATTTCTGAATAAATTTACACGCCTGTGTTAAAGCGTTAACTCTCATGTGGCACGGCACTGTCCGTTATACGGTATGTCACATTCGACCTAGATCTGGTCAATATATATATATATTCAAATCGGTCTTTAGCTAGGAAATCGTAACCGAAATATAAAAAGTACACCGTATTACAGAAATCTAAACATGGTGGCTATAATATAGTAAATAACTAACAATAAAAACAAAAAAAGGAAAACGTAACTAGAAGAAACAAATGATACTTCTATATTTATTTTCAGTGTATAAATATTTGTTCATTCACTATTTCAGTGACTTTATTTCGTTGAAAACTCACTCATAGCTGATCAACTAAGTTTTTTTGTTTCCTTTTCTTGAATGTGTTGCACTATCTGTAATGCAAAATCCAGGTCATCACAAAATGGTACTAATTTCAAATAAGTAAAAGGCTAATATGGAAAAGACAAGTGTTTAAATAAAATAAATTTGAGTCTTTGTTGAATAAAACACGCACAATTCCAAATATAAAAATATTACTTTCCTCTTTCTTCGCTTGAAAAAAAAATTTGGATCGCCCATTTCAATTTGCTCTGCGTCATCTATCGATATGTCATATTGCATTTCTACAAAAATTTTGGATGACCTTGCGCGGTATTTTACACCCTCAGTTCTTAATAGCTCTTAGGAAATAAACAAAATAAGTACTTTTTGTGTTAACAGACCGGAATAGAAAGGAAAATGGTTATGATTCGAGAGTTTACGGTTCGAATTCCACCATAGCCATTTGCTGTCCATTCATTGCCTTAGTCTTCTCATACACCAGTGAGAACAAGGAACAAGAAGCTAGTTCAGAGATCTTCTGTGACAAGCAGTATCAGATAAACCAGCCTGTTTTAATAAATATGTAAAAATAAATAATAAATGGCAAAGGATAGAACAAAAGATTCTAATTGCAAAAAAAACAACAACAACAAAACAACAACATCTGTTTAAATTTCCATCACTTGTTAAATCTTTAGATGAAATTCGTAATGTTGCTACATGTACCACTGGCATCCGTCTGTCTATGCACTTCTCGTTCTTGAAAGCCATCAGTGGACTTGAGTAACATTTTAATATTGTCTGTTTTCCGTAAGTATTAAAATCCTTTACTTAGTAATATGTTCATTTTTATACTGTTGTCATTAAATTATCGTTAAATAGGCGAAAGGATCATAGAACACCATTTTAACACTTCATACATACCAACTAAATTGTAGCCATTAAGCATTTTATGGATGTGTCTTTCAATTAATGAAAACGTTTGTGTTACGACGATTTGGGATTAAATAAGGCCATTTGAATTTTTGAATTAGTTATCAGAAGCGTAGTCGTAACATATACGTTATCGTAATATTTTAGCATACTAAATTTTCGTTAGTGAATCAGGATTTTTAAGTATAAAGAATTACATGCATCTCCTTTTCAAATTATCATATAATCTCTGAAATAGAGTCGTTCGTGTCAGTTCTTTGGACCGGTTTTAAAATGAAAATGATTTGTTAAAACAGGGTGTCTTGGTGACTTAATGTCAGGCCAGTCTGTCACAGGAATCAGAAAGACAGGATATATATTAAGATAAAAGGAGTATCGTTTGTCATGGCAAACTGTGTGTATTTCTTTGATGTCTAAAATAAATATCTATAAATATACAAAATACATTTTATTTTTGTTTCAATGGATATAACGCCACGTCTGTTTTTTTGTGCTTTTAAATGCACAAATGAGCCAACCGAATCTCTCAGACAAATAAAAGCACGATTGTTTGTCAATTCGCCAGGGTAAAATAATTATAGAAACAGACATTCGCTTATCCTCTGCGTTAAAATATTTATAGTCGATACAATTATCTGAAAGTCTTAAAGTGATTTGACGGTACAGTTTTGTTCGATTTTAGTGCGTAATGTCTCGTAAAAGTAAGAATAGAAAAAGTAAAAATAAGAACATTTACTTTAAAAGAAGTAACCAATTGGCCAGACTTCGTATAGCGTTAACTTCAAGAAAATCGGGGACGCTTATCCATTCGTTCAGTGGTCACCTCGTTGGCTGTCACGTTTAAACGTTTAACTGAAGGCATTTCGGAAATGAAAATACCGAGTTCAAGATGAACACTTTAAGATGCATTTGTTTTATAAAAAGGACAGTATCAGGTACTTTTAAACAGGTCACATTAATATTCAGGTAGTATCGAAAAAAAACCTACACAGCTAAAAATGAACATGGTTAAACTAAGTTCAAGGCACACACATCTTCTGTTTCATTTTTTCTGATGTTAATTTATGAAATCATACATATACACAGAGAGTTTAAGAATAAGACAGCCATTATTACAGATAGCAAATCAGCTCAGACTGCCGAACGAATAAGACGAGAGATAACCTATGTGTTCTAATCGAAAGAGACTTTATATGAATAAGTTGCATGTACATGTATTTATTATATTTGTCCTTTAAGGAAACTTTATTATCAATCAGCGAATTGCATTTCCTTGTTCCTGAAAGGAATATAATTGGATGCCAATCTTTATGTTTCTTTTACTACTGGACTTATATGTCATCGACCGACTTTATAATACGCCAGTGCATTCTTGTTTAAACAAATTACGGACAGACATTTAAGACGCAGACATTTATCTATCCACTGCCACTTATCTTGAACGATCGTTTTACCCCCTGATTAAATCAATGGATTATTCAATATACAGTGAACATCTTAAAGGAAACCTATTATACTTTATTAATTTATCTATATTCTTAACTTCTTAGGCGAAAGAACAATCTTTCACGATTGTCAAACACACACGTTTGTATTTGCCTGATTAGAAAGATATTTCACTATCAGACAATTTGTTGTATTGATTTATGATATTCGCAATCTCATATTTGGACGGTTTGAACTATCCTAAATATATCAGTGTTCTTCATCTACTGAAATCAGACATATTTCCTGTTTTGGCTATCGTCAGTCAACCGTAAAGGCAATTATTTCGTAAGTTGTCTCTTCTCCACTGTCGTGGAAATTTCTGTTTTACACCAACAGACTGTTTATTTACCACAACAAGTAAAATCTGAAGTTTTTCACTTTTTTTTATACAGATGAATAATTGTTTTACTGCCAAAAATGAGGTAGCTTCTTGCATTTACTTATTCTTAAAAAAAGTTATTCAAATTAGTTAAGCCTGAAATTTCAATGAAGGTACATTTTTATGGCCAATTTTTGTGACATACTCTATTGTCCCGTCTGATTTAATAATTCTTATTTCCTTCAATTTCCACAATAAAATAACTAAATGTCGCACGCAATTAAAAAAGGTTTGTGTATAATATAGTTGTACTGAATGTAATAATAAAATACTAATGTATTCCAAACAAAGATTCTCCAACCGGTGCTTTTTTACTAAACGAGCCAACATATTAACCTTTACCAGAAAAGCGTTTCGTATAATATATGTTGTTTCAAGAGCTTTGTGACCATTTGGTGTGACATCTACTTGCTTTTTTGTAAATGCCCTGCGTATAACTATTCTTCAAATCAAAGAACTGTCAGTGTTTTTAACAGCACATTCGCACATTATGTTCAGTTGACAAAATCACGTTAAGTCGCATCAGCTGCGTAGACTAGACAAATTAATTTACTTTTTATTTAGAACAGCCATGGGTATTTCTTAGAATGTCCCGATGATGAAATGAGACAATTTGTTGTTGTTCTTTAAGCAAGTCTGATCATCTACACGCACGTGGTAAAGCGTTTACTCTCCTGTGACTCGACCCTCATCGATGTCAATGTTTCTTATCTCAGATTCGACCAAGACGTATAATGAACCAAATATCGCTTCGTGATATATTTTATATAATATTTCAAATAGTATAACGGTAACTAAAATAACTGAATGAAACTGACAATTTTACAATTTGAACTTATGAAACATTAAAACTACCTATAAATCCCTGCGACCGTTACACTGCGTCCTCCTCGTAATCGTTTTGAATAAATAATATAATTTGTCCTGGGCTTTCTAAATGTGATCCGAAACCACAAATTCGTTTACCTATCATAGTATCGGCTCTGAAAGCAAACGAAACCAAAGAATTGCAAAAATTGAGAGAGAGAGAGAAAATCAAAATCGAAAGAGAGGGGATGAATTTAAGTTTCATCTAAAAAGAACGTTTCTATAAACTTTACAGCAATGCATAAAACGTTTTAAAATGCGTCATTAATGATCTTTAATTAATTTCCAGATGTTAAAAAAAATGATGAGAGGATATGTTCAGGTTAAAATAATGCTGCATTACTTGAACTGAAACAAAGTGTAGACAAGGTAAATGATGATGTTGGGGAGTGTCCGGAAAATATGGGTGCTGTTGAAATATCATGTGCTTCTGCAAGAGAACAAACCTTAAACTAATTGCAAGCCTTGCCTCGTGATCTTTGCCAGATCTGGTAACTTTGGTAAATGTAAAACTTTAATGAAGTTCTGTATTGTCATACGTATAAAATGTTTAAAATATCTTAGATCTGATAAAGAAGACAAATTTAAAGTCGAATAAAAAGATATAAAAAACAGGCTTTACCGATATCAGAATTCCAAGAGATTATATACTTTGTAAAAGGTTCTACAAAGAACACCTTGACTGTAAGATGTAATATCTTCATGCATTTTGACATACATTTTAAGTCGTCCTGATGAACCTTATTTGACCTACCCGGCTTCATTCTTTGCGACATCTGTAGGTGATTGATATTCGTTGGAGACGGTATTCATTACGGGCACTATTGACATACTATTGCCTAATGAACCCTTTAATCAGTTTCATAAGCTAGAATTCTGCCACTGTTTTTTTCCTAATTAAAATATTTTTTCCGCTAAATTTAAAACGAAAACAGATTTTACTTCACTTACTTAATATTAGAAGAAGTCAATTTCAGTGCTTTTTTAAGTTGTCATAAAGTTTAGGACAACATAAATGCTTAGAGTGATGAAAAATATTGATTTCGTGATTCTTAGGGACTTTTTTGAAAGTTCAGCTCTGTTCTGTCCAACTTCTCGTTATTTCAAGCGCGAAAGTTTATCGGAGCAAGTTTTTGTCTCATTCAAGGTTTTTGTGGCTGTTATCACTGTATAATAATGATATGTTGTTATATAGGCATTTTTTCCTGAAATAAGTTGGTTTTTAGTTATTGGAAGTCCGTACATGTCAACTTTGAACTCACTGAAGTATTTTGTCACTCACTAATCAGAATTCCTGAAAATGGAAAATGCAATCTAATCAATAAAAATGTCATCAAACACGTTACTATACACTTAAGTAGGTATTTTACTGAAGTTAGATTGACGATTGTGGTTTACATGAGGAAAGCCCAGTTAGTACCTTCAAATCAACAATTTGTCAAAACTAAAACAGAACGTTTCTCGGATGAACAAAGTGCGCACTTGGTAGCCATGAACAAATACACCAAGACTTTTACCCACATAGAGTTTATGAAAGAATGTTAAAAGAAAACTTCGAGATGAAGATGAATTGTGTGTTGCCTTTTTTGTCTAAATAAGTCGTAAACAATCCATTATGTTGGCGTTAACAGGTTCACAATATTATCTTAATGATAGGCAGATGTCTTGTAATGAGACAATAATAGGTATTTGAGTGCGTTACCATTAGATAAATGATTTGATAACGAAATAACAGTATGAAATCTCTTTTGAGAGAAAATGTGATATTTTTTGTGGCACTCGTATCTTAAACTTTCAGATATTTTCAAAATACACCACGTTATTTGTGGCAACTTTGTACAAACTGGTCCGTTGAATTTAAATGATCAGTTTTCTATTATACATTAATTTTTGCATTTGCAATACGGACGAGTGTCGGAAACATCAAAACCTAACACTTTATTGTCTGCAGCATTATTTAAAGCATATGTTTTAGAAAATGCTAAAATAGTATTGCCGTAATAATGCCCTACTTGAGTCGGGGGAAGCTTGCTATGTTACCAGAAAGATAAATTGTTTGCAACATATTTACTTAAGAATATTTCTAAGATTTACAAAGCAATACATGTATTGTGAAAATTCCATTCTGAAACAAAGTATCTAGATTATATGACACCCAGATTTACATACTGTAATGTTAATAAGTAAATTGATTTACAACTTTTATCGCAAACTTAATGAAATAAGAATCATAACGTTACCTTATATTCGTTGGCCATGAACATTTTTAAAAGCGTTGATTATGTAAGAATTACCTGACACTTTTTCACTCATGAACTTCAAACTGGTTGACTGAAAACAGAAGTACGTTTGCCTGGTTCCTAAACGTTTTAAAAGTGAATCTGGTGTTGTTCTTTTATAGTTTCAGATACTGTTTTATCGCACATCAGTGAAATAATTGCTTTACCAAGTTTCCTATGAAGTGTCTGCTTTGATTCTTGTGGCACCGGTTGTATTCAAATCAAAAATAAATATTTGAACGAAATGTTTGTACGGTTGCCCTTGTTTGGATTCCTTTCGCTCAAAAACGTCACAAGTGCCATCAAAATGATGTACAATAAAATTTCAAATTTGGGAAAGATGAATGCTGTTTAAAGATTTCTGGTTGAGAAGGACCTGCAACATCCCTATGAGGAAGCTTCATATTTTTTACAACATATAACGTTAACACAAGCCGTTTTGTTTCAAGAACAGCTTGTCCTTCCGACACGAACTCAATTACATTCGCAGTGTCAAAAATACGTAGTTTTGTTAGTTTTATGATATTTTTATTTTCACTTTTCGTACTTCTCACTATTCTATGACCGTCAATCCCATTATCTACAAAATTTAATTTCTATCTAGGGCAATAAGTCTGAAAACAGAAATATAATAATCATATCTGTTTCTAATTTTAGCAAGCTACTAGGAGTTTCTGCAAGATGTTTGACCTTCCCTTGTTTTAAAGAGACTATAAAATGTGTACGTACAGTTACGGTAACAGCATGCCTTTTTTCTGCATGTGTTAAGTAATCAAAGCCTATATTCCACAATGTTATGGTACACACTGTAAAAAAAGACATTTTGACTTTTGTATATGAAATATATAACAATCACTTCTATTAAAGTCAAAATGACATTTTTTTTGCATTCAACCGTCCTTGCATTCATCCGGTTTTTAAGTAGCACATTCTACCTCTATTTCTGGTAGATTGTATTTACGAAAGTCTATCAATGGCAAGTATCCACATGCGCAAAATGTCTAAATTTCAAGTTTAATTCTTTTTATGTGAACAAAACAGATAATGATCTATTGAATTCAGATCTAAAAAGTTTTCCTTTCAAAGAACTTCCTATTGAAAAGTAAAAAAAAAACTCAATCAGTATATTTGATTGGCAATGTCGTTTGTAATGATATTTGTCAGTGCCAGTTTAATTTTGAAATATGCAGAGCTACTTTGGCCACTAACTATATAATTGGCCAAGGTTTGATAATATTATATTGTGTATGTAATGCTCCTTCAAAGTCATCAGCTTAAGTCAAAACAATAGAAGAAAGAATTCAAAGACAAAGCTTGTGGAAAAAGTCATTTTTGTGTTTGGATCGATTATTGTTGTTTTTGTTGTTCTTGTCGTTGTTTTTTATTGACTTGATAAAACGGTTTAAGTTTTGTTTTTGATAGTGACTTTTGAGACAATCTTTTATTTGGTCTTAATCAAGAATTGATGGTGAAGAAAATAATGAAATAATAGGACACCCGAGGACAACCTTATAATTTGTAGAAAGTATTGTGACAAAGACTGCAGTAATTTTATAAACTCTAAAGTCTTTTCCATCACAGTCAAACAATCGCAGAGAGTACTTGCAAGATATGGTTTAAAACCTAAAGTTTTAGGTTACAGCTGAAGTGCCCAACAGAAGGTTCAAAATGACATATAGAAACACCTAAATTATTTATGCAGTACATTCACTAACAAGTCTGTAATGATATTTTTTCTACCCTCACTCCCACCCATGATGTAAGCCATTTCAAACAGTTCTTGAAATCATAATGCTTTTGTAAGCAGGGATCTTCTTTTCTTTAATTATGAACTCTACAGCGATGATACGGATGGTCAAGTTAAATGTTTCCAAATACATTGCTTATCTGTTTATTGTTCTTTTTCACTTACCTTCCAGCAAAGATTGTCTGTTCTGTACGAAATAAATACATATAAATTTTTGTATACTTTTTGTAAAGCTTAATGCAATAAATGTTTTATGCAAAAAAAACATCTTTTCCAGGTTTCATTAACTTCTGGCCAGAGGTAATGGAGAGATTATTTAAAGCAAAATGTTGACGCGTGATAGACGCATTTACCGGTTTTAAGAAATTCATATTTAACGAAACAACCAATGACATTGATTTATTTTTTGAAATAGATTGAAACTTACTATACATAGTACCTAATCAACCTTTAAAAAAGCAAATTATATGGAATAATAGTATGATTAGGAACAAAAACGGATCTTTCTATTACAAAAAATGGTTAGAAAATGGTATTAAGTATCTGGAACATTTAATAGATTACAGAAATAAAGATTTTTATACGTTCGAGGATTTCAAATATATATATAATCTAGAAAATAACGATTTTTTGAATTATTATCAACTTAAAAGCAGTATAAATTCGAACATTAAAAATACACTTATTAAAGAAATGCAAACGCAAAATACAAATGAATCTCTCACTAAAAAAATACTTATAAGTAATTCACCAAATAAAATGCTATATTCACTTCAAATGAAAACTGCCACAAAACCTTACACTAATTCCGAACAGATATGGAGTAACAAACTTAAGGAAGAACAAATCGAATGGAAACACATATATAAAACTACTTTCAAAACAACTATTGACACTAAACTGAGGAACTTTCAATATAAATTTCTGCTTAGAATCATACCAACTAACACATATTTATATAAATGTAAAATTGTTAACTCAAATCTGTGCGACTTTTGTAGCCGTCATGAAGAAACTATAGAACATCTGTTTTGGACATGTGAATACACTCAAGTATTATGGAATAAAACTGTGAACATTCTCAAAAACAATCAACAGAACATCGCCTTAAACTATCGTGACATTTGCTTCGGTATACATACTGATAACCCTAATTCAAACGCAATAAATTTTATCATACTAACAATGAAATACTATATCTTCCGAAAGAAATATCAAAAAGTTCAACCAAATTTTGAAAACTTCAAGAGCTATCTTCTAAACAGAATTAAGATTGAAAAAGAAATTTCGCTTATATCAAATAAACTTGAACAACATACGAAAAAATGGATGTTCTTCAAAATTTAAACCCAATCTTCTTTGATTGTAATATTGTAATGTTTTTTGTTTTTTTTTGGTGCTTTTTTACTCTGATAGAATCCATGATACCGACACCCACTAAAAACTTCCTTCTTCCTTTTCCTTTTCATCCCTTTACTCCTCTTACGTACCTCCTGTTGTAAATAGTTTTCTTATCTAACATAACCTTCACGTACTACTTTTAATAATCCTTACATGTAGGTTTATGACCAATTTAATAAATACAACCTTATTTGTAATATATACAAGTATTCGTATCATTATATTGTTATATAAGCCTATATGTAATGACTGAAAAATAAAAGAAAAAAAAAAAAAGTACCTAAGGAACTTCGGTAACAAGCTACATTGTCGAAAAGTAATGAACATCAAAACTGAAATATCCGGCTTGATGTTGTTCATGAATAACCACAATTAAGCTACATAGGGAGACCAAAGAAATATCATTAGAACTGAATTTATTTATTGACGCAGACCTTTTTCGCATTTAGTAAACGTACAGTCTTTTTAGATTCTTATTCCGGCGCGTAGGAAGTGACTGTGTCGTGGCGGAATTCATAAATGTCAGAAAGGTTTGAAATAGGATATAAAGTTGCAAAACATTACATGTCATACATTGGAACAGTTTAAATAATCGTCTTTTGTAATATTTCCAACTGTAAACGGATAAGAAAAATGAAGATAATTTTTCTCTTCTAATCTTTCCAACTAATGAACGGACAGGAAAATGAAGATAAATTTTCTCTTGTAATCTTTCCAACTCAGGAACGGATAGAAAAACGATGATAAATTTTCTCTTGTAATCTTTTCAGTTCATGAATGGATAGACAAAATGAAGATAAATTTTCTCTTGTAATCTTTCCAACTCATGAACAAATAGGAAAAATGAAGATAAATTTTCTCTTGTAATCTGTCCAAATAATGAACGAACAGGAACAATGAGGATACATTTTATCTTGTAATCTTTTCAGTTCATGAATGGATAGAAAAAATTAAGATAAATTTTCTCTTGTAATCTGTCCAAATAATGAACGAACAGGAACAATGAGGATACATTTTATCTTGTAATCTTTCCAACTCGAGAACGGATAGGAAAAAAGAAGATAATCTTTCCAGCTAATAAACGGATAGAAACAGTTACAATAAATGTTCTATTTTCATCTTTCCAACTATTGCACAGATGGAAATAATTAGAATAAATGTTCTCTTGTAATCTCTCCAACAATTGAACGGATAGTAACAGTGAAGATGTTTTTTTTCTTATAATCTGTCAAACTAATTATCTTATAGAAACTGAGATTTTTTTTAATACAAAATTCATCTTATCTCAAAGCAGGTCACTGTCTTATTTTAACATAAACAAATAGGGATTCGCCCATGGCACTTTGGGATACGTCGATAATAAATATGCCTTATTTATTCATGGACTGTTTATCCTGATCAATCTAATTAAAAACTTGTTTTATTCAATTTATTTGTTGTCTGTAAATCAATAACGTTAATGATAACTTGTAGACAAACGTGATAATACTTTTATAATTTTCTCTCAACTGTCACAAATTTATTCCTTTGAGATAGATTCATTTATTTTGTTATTCAACCGAAAACTGAATATTACGAAGTATATTTATTTAATTATCTGGTCAGACGCGTTCACACAATATCCACAGACATTGAGATATTAGGTAAACTCTAGGGAAAAAGATATCAGACAACAGTATTACTGCTTTATGCATATGGATGGAATATTTTCATTTAACTTAAAAATAATAGCTGCGATGAATTATGTACATATTGCAAGCTGTTTTCCTTTTCTTGAATGCAAATATATTAAAACGTTATCGCATACAATTTCTCTTTCACGTAGTTGTTACAAGACATATTTCAAATCAGCTTTTTGAAACCTATTCTTAAACTGTGCAAGCGAGAAGAACATTTCTCTATCTGTCTTATTTTGTTCTAATACTTCTACTGTTTCCCTGCTGCTTCTTTCAGACACTTTTCCGGGAAAAGGTTGTACTACATTATATTGTTAAGAATAGAAACGCTTTTTTATTACTTCTCTACCATTAGGCTTTTACTGTCTTCGGAAGACTGTATAACAATCTTGTTACAATGTACCTATATATGCCAATGTGTATTATAATGAATCTATATTGTGCGAGCAGCTGTGCAGCCGTCAGAACTCCAGACAAAATAATTCATACATGAACTTGCTTAAGAACGGGTAATAAGATGATGAAATGAGACACCTTTGTTGTGATTATTTTCACAGGTGTAATAATCAGAATAAATCTCTATGTAAGAGTGTTTATTCTCATTTGATAGTTAATACACTAGTTCAAAACTTTAATATTACTAAGTCTGGGAAGATACCAGCATCCGACCGCAAAGATGTGTAAAAGTCATGCTTTAAGATTCCTATCTACTACTGTGAGATAGTGTGTCACCTCTTACAGAAAAAATGAGCTTGCATACTAGTTTGAACGAGAATATTTAAAAAAAACAGACTGAAAATACACGCTTAAAACCTTTTATCCCCCGTAAGATTTGACTGACAGGTTTGATTTTATTTCGTTACCCAGGTTTCTCCGTATAAGTGCTTTCTACAATTATGATAAAGAACTCGATTGAGACTTCAAGTGTCTTAAAAGGGAAAAAATTACAACAGTTAAGAGCAGTGAATGTTTATTGTCTCAACAATTGATAGTAAAGTCAATATTTCTCTAGAAACCTTTAGTAAAGATGTCAGTTCGATCGCAATTTTCGTAAAAGATGATCAGCTTGCAAACGCTATGTTCTCAATCTAGAGATCTAGCGTGCTATAGACCTTTTAAAATGCAGAGTAAACTGACGACTGGTTTTGTAAAAGAGATCACTGATTAACGCAAGCTTTAAAAGGCCAACGTCTTTATTTCAAGCTTGAACCCAAGGTCTAGCCAGAAAAAAAAACATATGACGCAGGTCGAAGATAACCTCTTAGGCTATTTCCCTAGAAACAATGCAAAAAGATATGTTCATATATGAGCAGGTATATATCATTTCAGTTCATAAGTTGTTTTAAAACACGTTAGAAATAAATGCATTTGTCTGGAGTACTAAATAGAGGATATTCAAGTTTTTTCTATAAATACGGGATTTATTTTCAACGGGTGGTATGAAAATAAATATTTCATGAGTGGCGATAGCCACGAGTGAAATATGATAATTTTCATACCACGAGATGAAAATAAATTCAGTATTTAATGAAAAAACTTGAATTTTCTGTTTATTATATACTTTACTCTTTTTTGACCTTAAGATTCGAAAGAATTCCCCTTTAATTTAGTGTATTGACTGAATTTAGAAGAAAGTAGTCCGGCAAGACACCAGTGAAAAAACGGCAAAAATATGTTTCACTGCAGTGAAAAATAAATTTTTACAGTGAAAATACGGAAAATGAAAATACGCAATTTATTTCATCAATATTTCTCAATATTTCATTTATAGTATATAATAAACAGTTTTAAAGCTATAAAAGACAGATTTAAATTTCGTTTCTGCCAAAGGTGAGACTTACAGAAATTTCAGTACCTAATAGTATTTACTTGTTGCATTGTGACAAAATAGTGTTTGAACTTACCCAACATACTTGACACCTCAGGAACGACTTTGCATTTGAGATGTTTCAAAAACTTACTTTGTATCACAGACTAACCAAGTTATGTTTTCATACCGTAAGTTGAAAGAGCACCCAAACCTGACAAATAAAACTGCAAACATCATGTTGATTGGCAATAGAGAAAAATCCTCCTATTTTTACAGCTAATATTTATAATGTAGAACCTAATGACTTTTTTTTACATGATGGCGATCAACAGTTGTTCAAATCGTTCTGTAGAGATATGAAAGAGTCATTTTTTTCGTGAGACGCCTATAACGATTTGTTGACATAAGACAAAAGAGACGTCAATAAAAAATGAGTGAAATTTATTGCCACGATAACAGACTTGCATCGTATAACATTTACTGCAACCATAAAACATGTACTGTGAGTGATACATATAGTCATGCAGTAATATTTCTAAAGGGAATATATACGATGAATGTAAGCGATTTAAACAAACAACTTAGTTTGTCAAATATAGTCCAGACGTCTACAGGGTCTATCACGTAACTTATGTTTGTGGGAAAAAAATTCGGAGGTCTGCACTTATCGATTGATTTAATATGAAAAATGTATTTTCTTTTAGTCTGACATTCATTTTTTTGCCTGAGTCTTATTTGTTAACTTAAAACAAATGTGATTTAATGATATAAATTACGCATTCCTTATAGTTTGATGAAACATTTTCGTCTTCCATACATTTCTTGGGTATGTTCTTGGTAGCAGTGGTTCGTGTCATAATTGAAAATGATACAAGCTTGGGCATCTACACATCTAAAAAGCACAAGCAGGAATGGAAATAGTAATTAAATGATTATAATAAAAACAAGCAGGAATGGAAATAGTAATTAAATGATTATAATAAAAACAAGCAGGAATGGAAATAGTAATTAAATAATTATAATAAAAACAAGCAGGAATGGAAATAGTAATTAAATAATTATAATAAAAACAAGCAGGAATGGAAATAGTAATTAAATGATTATAATAAAAAACAAGTATTAAGATGATATCCGATGAGGAGATAAGTCCTGCTGTTAAATGTTGATTTTGATATTTACTATAAACAAATAGTTGAAGTTGTGATTATGTCAAAGATTTTATTACGCAATAATTGATAAATATAAAGAAAAGGATGGCCAAGAAAAATATTTCAATACATTACTTTCGCAGCACAGTTAAATGACAAGTCGTCTGTACAAATTGTCTTCATTTTTGAATACTTTTTGCTTTTTCGGCGTAGCTGTACTAAAATCGATTTTGATCTACATCTGTAACAAATGATGTTGTTAAATACAAAATCTTTAGTTGAACAAGGCAGCTTGCCATTAGATAAAAGTGTTTCTGTTATAAATTTTAGCAGAGAAATCGTAATTGTTTAGTTTCTTTGCCTCCGAAAATAATGCAATACAAGTAAGATTGACACAGCCGTAAACAAAATATCGAAACGTTTTAACCTTGCAAAGTTGAAATGATTGAAATCCTGTTTTATGATATTCCTGTAAGAAATTAACACAGTCACGGAAGTGTCTAATTTTAGAAAAAAAAAGATAGACGCTTCTATGTCATTTCTACAAGAAATTAGAAAAAAATACAGGAAATTCTAGTATCGATCTCGTATAATTATGTATTTTCTCTTTGAGAACATATGCAAACAATAAGCACAATGTCATGTTATTGCTGTTGCAAGTTATATGTGTCCAATATGTGTTTCAACTCAACTTACTTTTAAAAGCATGTTCCGCATAAACATGACCTTTGACTATACGTGTTTGTAGCACGATACATTTGAAGTAAAAAGTGATGTAGAAATATCAAGGCCTATCATCGAAATATCATTTAAAATGTTTCTTGTGTACGTCATGACATTTTTTAAACGCTTACTTTAAACAAAAGAAAACTATTCACAACCAGTATGAATGTTTTGATTTTTCTGCACTTACTTTTTACGATACAAACCAACTTCCTCATTATAAGCCTGCTATTTTTTGCTGACAATTAGAAGTAAAAGCCATTTTTTACATGTTACTTAATTCCTTTTTTCATTAGCTTTGAGTACGCATTCCGTCTTGTTTCACTGCAAAACATGCATATTTGTTTTAATTACATCATTAACAATGACATTTTCTGTTCAGCTTTGTTAATCACTTAAGGTGCGAGCAGTTAGAAACAGTTTATTTTTTCTATGTTTTATTTTAAGTTTAGACTCGCTATTGGTAATTGAAGAATGTCTTCTTGTTTGATGAAAAATAAGACAAATTGCTGTGGTTCTGCTTTCCCATGTTTCAATGTAATTGTGAAAGAATAAAAGCGATTTAAAACAACAACAAAAAAACTGTGTTCAAATTATGAAAGTTAAGCTCTCAGGTATAGAGGATATGTGTTTTATAAACTTTGTCTCTGCTGAAAATTAGTATTTTGCATTCGTTTTGTAGAATGAACTCATCTGCTTTTGATCATATATAGTGCAAAAACTACAAAATGTTTGTCCAACTTGTAGATCATTAATTATATGCCTCTATGCTTTTCGAAGGAAACGTGACACGTCTTTTTTGAAGAACTGGTTCTCACTTAAAAAGCACACTTTTCGGAAATGTATTCTAATGTATCAGAACGAATGTGATCAAGCAGGAAATTCATTCACTTTCTAAAAAAACAAAAAAACAAAACAAATATTTGAATAACTTTAAAATTAACTGTAAATAGCAGTTAAAATTCACTGGAAATAATATAAGATTTAAACATGTATCGACTAATAAACTCAGTATTTGGATAACACTTGCCTTAACAGGTATACAAGACTCAATTACATATTATGTCGGTGTAAATTAAGTGATTTGAATACTGCCAATGTTGATTTTCTTTTCATTTATCAAGTTAATTTAAAGAAAGTAACGAGTGTGCCTATTTAAGCAGTATGCATTTACACGAAAACCTCTCATTTTGCAGATAGTTATTGATATCCTCAGTAAACCGAGTTAAACATTACCGTTTACAGTAACTGTATTTCGAGGAAATAATTTACAAACTGTTAAACAATCAGAGCAATTACATTTAATCTCTTTTCGTGACAAAACTTATTCCTCATACAGCAAAATTTATACCTACATTGGGAACGACTGATATTAATGTTCTAACACATTTTAGCACATTGTTACGGATTCTGTCCTGCACGAAGCAGAAAGATACAATGCAACAGATAAAAATCTAAAAAATTTAGATACAAATTCAATGTTTTGAGACAACCTAACATAAAAAGTCAACGCTCTTTTCGGCTGAGCCGACGTATCTATATCATTTAAGTCTTAAGTTCTCACTAGTTTCAAAATGTATCTGTTTTAAACGTGTTTTATTATAACGAAAGAAGCTGAGAGTTTCCAACATTTACTTCGACGGAAAAGACGTTATTTCTTTTGCGTTATATATAACAACAACAATGATAATACCAATGATTATAATTGTTATAACTATTATTGGCTAATATTCTATTATATGACACTTATTTCTACCGCTTTTATTCTTTTTAGATAAAAGTAATACTATATGACTTATACAGACAAGGAAAGAATATTTCCTTCGACGGAATCCTCCTTTACGGGTGTAACAACTGATCCCTTAAATCATCTATACATTTGTCTGACACATTAAAATGTTAATTCTAGCACTATCTGCATTTCCATTTCGCCAACAATAAACAAAGAAGAAATTGACCGTAAAATATTTTACATGTTATATATCACGCAGGCAGGACACAAGCGCGCGACTTCTGATGTCACTGCAAACGTCACTGTTAAAAAGTGCACATGCTTGCGCTTCTTATAATATACGTACGTGTTAGAAGGAAATAGATTTTAAAACTTTTGTGTTATACCGTCGTATATATCACGGGTTCTCGTTTATATGCGTAATAATTTAATCATTTAGGTCTACGGCCTTCGTGATTAAATTTTTACGCATCTGAACTCGACACCGTGATATATTTGACGGTATAACACTCAAACTTAAAATGTATTTCCTAAATAAACGTTTTTTTTTTTTACTTCTTTTTAGATATTCAAGAGAAAGAAATTAGTGAATACTTAAATGTAACATATTTAAAAACAATCGGACATTATTCATGTTAGACAAATACTATGTAGTATCTATGCAATAAGTTTAACTACCTTATACGAGGTTTAACAATACTGTCGAGATGTTTTAGGTAAACTAGCTAATTAATTAACTAACTAACTAATTAAATGTTGTTTGAATTTTGATTTCTACCCTTCTTTTGTGACAAACGCTTACTGGCAGTACCTGTTGCACTATCCTGCAGGAGGCCAGATTCCACAAATAATTGCAAGAGCAGAATCTGACAATCCCTCTTTTGAGAATAACACCATCGCTAGCACATCTGAAAATATGAAAAATTAAGATATGAACAAATTTTATCAAAGGAAGCACTTAATGAGACAGCAACATTAATCCCATCTTGGTTACTCTCTGAAAGTATGTTCTGTAATTGATTCTCCTAGGACTGTAATCATTCATGAAAAAAATCTGCTGTAAACATTCTGATGACATATATTGAATCTGTTTACCAATACAAATATTGCCATATCAATTATGAACTTTTTATAGTTTAAAAAAATAATTGAATAAAAATTATAATGAGAACACCAATGCATTCTGGTCGACAAAAGATTTCTGCAGAAGTGATTAAATAATAATAACTACTCTCTTGAAAATAAATAAATGTTTTTCGATACCGAGTATATCTTTTTTCTTTACTATCTGACGTTGGAACTAAAAATACATTTACATTTCTTTGGGAGCCATAAATTTAGAACGCAAGTATAGCAAAAGCTATATTAAAGAGATTTATAACAATGAAATCACATGAGGAAAAGAATAATGTAAATAACTTGATAATCAATTGAAATTATTTATTTGTTTCTACTCATGATTCATTTATTTATTCACTTTAGGTGTTTCTTTATCACAGAAGTAAGAAGTAATAACATATTAAAAATAATGTGAACAATATTTTTCATTTTAAAATGGCAAAACAGCTTACGTGAAATGTTATAGCGAAGTCAAATCACTGAATTCATTTTAGTCATAGGCGATGAACAAACCTTTCGGTTGTGTCAACTTCCATTTAATTGTCCGGTAAATGTAAACTAACCATGAATCATGATAATGATAACAATCAAATTATGGCCACGAACGAAAAAAAAAAAAATAAAAATAAAAAAAAATAAAATAAAAAAAACTATTTGTGCCACGGTCTATCAGCATAGTTAGTTCATGATTTCAGCTTTTCAGCTTTGCTTTTGTGTGGATACCGTTACTTAAGATTCTGTGAATGGATATATCCTATAAGGAGTTTAGTAGTCAACTCTACCCTAAAAGATACAATACGAGTTTTCTTCTTACAGACGTTAAGAAGGCGGTTCGCCAGGACAAACAACCACTTTTGTCCGAGGGGAAACCGTATAGAGTTCATAAACTGTAATAATAATCAATTCTTATTTACTGTTGTTTTGTAAGTGCAAAAATGTTCCCTATAGCTCAACACATTTTGCATTTATGCAGTGAGTCAAGCATTTGAAATAGTGCTAAGTATGATTAAGAATTTACTGTTCTGCGACAGGTAAAATCATGATGTACAATTATTTTAGCCTGCTGCTTTTAACACGAGGGATATCCAAATAATTACTCATATTTTTTAAGTAAATATAAAGATAGAAGTTATCTACATAATATGAGTAAATGAATAAATTCAGTTAACACGATAAAATAAATTAAAATGAAATAAAACAAAATGATTAAGAAACAATAAAAGAAATAAAATACATAAAAAATGAATACATTAATAAAATTAAAGGAATTCCTCAACGAAATTTCTCAAAAGTTAGACTTGTCAGTAACGTTGCACATTTACGATTCTTCTTCCGCATATGTAAAAAAAGATATTTTAACTAAATGACTTGAAATTAAAGAAATTGTTTTAATAGGCGTCTCTCAAAACCTTTAAAAGATAAACATCTCCACAAGTGATAACACACCTGCTAACACAACGATCAATGTATCCGGCTTAATGAGGATAAAAACTCTGTCTCTCTTTATCCTTCTTCTTACTGTAGTCTCTTCATGTTTTAAGTTTATTTAAAAAGCCACAAGAGAGAACAGACTGTTTTGGCTTTTAAACATATGCAAAGAGGTACAAAAGAGCACATACTACTTAAAATGTCATGAAACTGCAACTATATAAGACATTAGAATTACATTGAAATAGATATATATGTCTGTTGTGCATTCTTCGACACATTAAACCAGGGCCATAGTGACAAGTATAAGTCCAGACACAAATCCTTTCCCTCACGGCATCCCAGCGTCTTAATCATGATATAAAACATAATTATGGCTCCAACATACAACAAAGTAAACGTTCTCATTACCAAGATGAAAACAAATGATAGACGAGTCTAAAGGTGACAATTTCTTCTTGCTTCTGGACAGTACATTGCAGTTAATTAATCCTTGTTCTTCAGTGATGAAAGTAAAGATTTATCATGCTAGACATATATAGTTTACTGTCTGTAAAAATCAAATATTCTTCATGATAAATATTATCTGCTTTAAAGAAAACTCTATTGAACATGTGTCGTATTAAGACGTCATGAGGTTAACTTGCCCAATGCATCGCGGAAAACCAATCTTATGTATTAATAAGACTGCAATTTTTAATCATTTTCAACGAAGTGTTTTCCAAGCGAAACGGTATTGTAGGAGTAGGCACATGGTAGGAAATTTGGTCGAACTTTACAAAAGTATGCAGAAAGCTTATGTTTTCCTTTGCTTCAACAATTTATCAACATAGAGACAAAACTTTATCGCCAGTGAATTAACGCAAAGGAGAAAAATACCCCAACTTCAATGACTTGAAGACTTAGTGGTAAGAATTAACTAAGGTTTGTTTAGAAAACTAAAATAATTTTTTTTTATCTAACTATTTGATAAAGAGATATACAAGAATTCAAATACATTAATACTGTATGTACTTACTTTTCCAAAATTTAAGGGATTTGCCATAAAAATGCAGACATGATATTCTGTTTATTTTAGTCTTATTACATGTGAAATATTCATTGTAGTTATGAAACAAACAGCTTTCTTCCGTTACAGGTGCAACAACTCCATGAATCAGGAAAATTGATCGAGAAGTAGATCACCTGACTCCCGATCCGGAGGTTGCTAGTTCGATTCTCACCAGTCTCTAGTGAACCTCTTCAAAACCTCGGCCTGAGTATTGGTTTGAATTCAGAAGGAAGACATCGAGCGTAGTAACTGTTGCAAGAATTGTTTCTTAATCGATGTGAAATAGAAAATGAATTAAAGTAAATCTTCTTTAAAATAAGGAAAAAAAGACAAACTCTGAAAAAAGTTAAGGTCATCACACGTAAGTCTGTGTATAGCTCTCGACTGAAGCTTGTGAATTTCTCTTTAAAATAAAAAAAAACTGAAAACATTTCTTTTAAATTCAATTTCATCATACGCCTTCAATAAAAGTGAAACTGACATTTTGCTTTCTTGAATTTTGTTCTCGAAAAGCGGAATATATAATTCATAAAAGATTATATCTGAAAACCATTGTATTGACAAATGAAGTTTCTACTTACAAAACATAGCCCACACGGGACCTTTACAGTTCTGCGAGTTCAGTGCAGTAAGAAGTTTGCTCACAGCAATATGGGGGATTTTATGAACAAAAATAATGTCTAGACATTTAAATTAAACATAACCCTTTCCTGAAAGACAAAGACTCGAATTATAATATAATAAAGACTGCAAATGGAAGAATAATGTAACAATATTCAATTTTGTAAAAATGTCATTAACACATTTTCGAAAATCAAATCACGGAGAATATTATTAACACTGTACTTCTTGTAATAACTGGTTTTGACAAGACAATGCTAGTTTAGTTAACCACATTGTTTTGTTTACATCTTTGTATCATCATCAAGAAAGTATATCTGTTCGGTAAATGTTTTAACAACAAAAATAGTCTTCGGAAGTTTTTGTTGCTTCATCTACATTTAAACACGGATATTATTTGTCCTTTTTAGCTCACCTGTCACGTAGTGACAGAGTGAGCTTTTCTGATCACCTTTTGTCCGTCGTCCGTCCGTCCGTTAACAATTGGTTTGTTAACACTCTAGTGGTCACATTTTTGCCTCGATTGTCATGAAACTTGTTCAGGATGTTTGTCTCATTAATATCTCGGACGAGTTCGAACATGGGTTATCAGGGTTGGAAAACTAGGTCACAGAGCCCAAATATAGAAAAACCTTGTTAACACTCTAGAGGCTACTTTTTCAGTCCAAATATCCTGGAAATTTGTCAGAAATGTTCCAATGATGATTTCTAGCTCAAGTTCAAATATGGGTCATCTGGGTTCAAAAACTAGGTCACGGAGCCCAAAAATAGAAAAATCTTGTTAACACTCTAGAGGTTACATTTTCAGCCCAAATATCCTGGAAATTTGTCAGAAAAGTTGCTTTGATGATTTCTAGGTCAAGTTCAAATATAGGTCATCTTGGATCAAAAAGTAGGTCACAGAGCCCAAATATTGGATAACCTTGTTAACACTCTAGAGGTAACATTTTCAGACCAAATAATCTGGAAATCTGTCAGGAAGGTTGCTTCTATGATTTCTAGCTCAAGTTCAAATATGGGTCATCTTGGTTCAAAAACTAGGTCACAGAGCCCAAAAATAGAAACATCTTGTTAACACTCTAGAGATTACATTTTTAGCCCAAATAATCTGGAAATCTGTCAGAAAGGTTACTTCAAAGATTTCTAGCATAAGTTCAAATATGGGTCATCTGGGTTCAAAAACTAGGTCACAGAGCCCAAAAATAGAAAAATCTTGTTAACACTCTAGAGGTTACATTTTCAGCCCAAATAATCTGGAAATTTGTCAGAAAAATTGCCTTAATGATTTCTAGATCAGGTTCTAGTATGGGTCATCTGGGGTCACAAACTCGGTCACAGAGTCCAAATATGGAAAAACCTTGTTAATATTCTAAAGGTAGCATTTTCAGTCCAAATAACCTCGAAATTTGTCAGAAAGATTCTATGGATGATTTCTAGCTCAATTTTGAATATAGGTTCTCTGGGGTCAAAAACTAGGTCACAGAGCCCGAAAGTAGAAAAACCTTGTAAAAGCTCTAGAGGTTACATTTTTAGTCCAAATGTCCTTGAAATTTGTCAGAAAGGTTGTTTCAATGATTTCTAGCTCAAATTTGGATATGGGTCATCTGGGATCAAAAACTAGGTCACATGGTATAAATATGTAAAAAACTTTTTAACACTTCAGAGCTTACATTTTCAGTCCAAATATCCTAGAAATTTGTCAGACAGGTTTTTTTGATGATTTCTAGCTCAAGTTGGAGTATGGGTCATCTTGGGTCAAAAACTAGGTCACAGAGTCCAAATATGGAAAAACTTTGTAAACACTCTAGAGGCTACATTTTAAGTCCAAATGTCCTGGAAATCTGTCAGATAGGTTGTTTTGATGATTTGTAGCTCAAGATTGGATACGGGTTGTCTGGGGTCAAAAACTAGGTCACAGAGCCTAAATATTGAGAAACCTTGTTAACACTCTAGATGCTACTTTTTCAGTCCAAATATCCTGGAAATTTGTCTAAGAGATTGTTTTAATAATTTCTAGGTCAAGTTCGAATATGGGTCATCTGGGGTCAATTAAAAAGGTCCATAGCAACTTTGTTAAAAGCAGTCATACTCAGGTGAGCGATACAGGGCCATCATGGCCCTCTTGTTTAAAATTCCGTTTAATCCAGCAAACATCAATAAACATGGCAAGAGACAACTAATATTCTCACTTTCAGGGCCTTTTGTATGTTTCAAGTTGATTCAGTTTCTTCACACGGCACAAAACAGTGACGTTGTTGAAACCCTATAATGTCAGGGACTAGTCTTTATAAAATCAATAAGAAAGAAAAACCAAAGGATTGGAATTTGTTTTGTCACATAGCTTGTGTTGGTATAGACAAAGAGAGAAAATATGACCACATAGGGGAAACAAAGTTGATATGATGGCCATGCTAATGAACCACAGAAAATGTCGTAGATGTATTTGTAACATTTCGACCTTTAGAAGTATGCAATGATGAATGTGTTTTAGTGTTTAGGAGTTTTGGAAATAAAACAAGATGTTACTTGAATTTACTTGATTACATTGGCATTTGTGAGAAAAGTTTATAAATTGACTCTATTCATAGGTGTAATAAGATTCAGTTTACAAAATGCAATTACATAAACTACGAACAGCTAATTTTGCAAAGAAAACATATCTTCCCTCGTATATTGATATTTTTGGCACGTACTATATTGTAATAACCCACTTTGATATATACTTTAATCGCAAGTGTAACGTTGGTTAACCTCCAGGGTTACAAAGTACACGAAATTTCCATTTAAGACCCCAAACAGTTAAGAAGAAAGGACAAAAAAATGCTACACTGTTATTTAACGTCCGGTTTGGTGTGAAGCTTTCAAGCTGGTTCCTTTCAGCCACTGTTTAAGCATAGTTTTGTACCTGCAGAGTGTATATCTTCTTAACAATGAAATAAAAACACCTATCCAAAGTATTTCAAACTAACATGCATTTCATTGTAAAAAAAACCCAACATATTATATTAAACTTAAGATACACAGTATGCAAAAAAAACCATATTTTAATCCAATCACAATATTTCAGCATATTTAGTAACTTTACATTCAACCAGTCCATAATTTGCTACACTGTCTCTTCCTCCTCAAACAAACATTGTCAACTATTGCTGTTTCCAAAAAAACTTACGAGCTACAGCGTCAAAATAAACACGCAACAAGGTGAATCTTAGATCCTCTAAAGGAAAAAATGTCCACACTCGGCCTTTAGGTACAAGAAATTCAGGAATGATATCAGCACACGTCGGTACACTGGGTGTCTAACATTGAGATAACTTTAAATTATCTTCATTTTTGCCCTAGGTTGCAAATGGACTATAGAAAGCTTAAGTAAGTTTTACAATTTTTATTTTTGTAATAAAATCTGTTTGTTGCCATTTTGAGGGTATGTCTACACTGTAGTTTTTAGTTTTATGAGTAGACAGGGACAACGTATTGACGACATTTCTTACAACTGAATGAGTTTTTAACCTTCAGGAATATCCGCTGACAAAAGGCTAGACGATGTATTTTAAGTACAAAGTTAAAGAACTATCAATGCCTTTTATCAATTTATCATTTAAAAGGTTTCTTGTTTACGTCATGGCATTTCTATAAACTCTGATTTTAAACAAAAGAAGACTTTTCACATCCAGTATGTTTGCTCTGGAAATTCTGCACTTACTTATACGGTCCCTCTATCAGACATAAATCAAGTTTTTCTAAGAAAGTATTTCGCTATTGTCTGCTGACATAATCAATTAAAAACCCTCTTTAAATGTCACTTAATTCCTTCTTAATTAACTTTTAATATGCACTCCATCTTGTTGCACTGCAGAAAAAAAGCATAGGCATTTATATTTTTATTACATTGTTTAGAATAAGAGATTCTGTAGAGCTTAATAAATCCACTAATTAAGAAAACGTTTATTTTTCTATTTTTTTTTTATTTTTTCAATTAGTAAGTACCAAATTTAGACTCGCTTTTGGTTAATCTAAGAATGTCTTCTTTCGTGCAGAATTAAGACGAATTGTTTTTGTTTAAACATGAAGTCTGATAACAAGAACAGATAACTGCATTGATTTTCATGTTTTAAATCAGACTTCGAGGCTTGTGTTGTAAACTATTATAGCAGCATACAGATAAAGAAAGCGATGCAATAGTTTCACGCTCCATCTAGGCCTAAAAGCTGCCTTTGACCAAAAAGTGCCCCGACTGAAGGCATTTAACCAATTATGTAGTCTCCAATGTATGAAATTTATTAGCATATGATTAAAGTTTTCATTTTTCAATACTTATTATTAACTACAGCCTATCTATTTCTTATGGGTACTTGAACCAGTGAACCGTAAGTTCTGACCATAAGGTTTGACAAACACTCATATATGCATTGCTCCTTGATGTTCTTTTAAACTTCTAGTGTTAAAATAAACTTTTGTTCTTTCTTTATTTTATTAATCACGAATCATAGAATTAAAAATATAAAACTATGATTTTATCCGTCCTTTTAATTTTACATATCTCTTCTGACACACATCTCACAAATTTATAAAGGTTACAACTGCAAAATACGACCTAAAATACAAGCAAAAGTCACTTCAAAAACCGAAATAATTAATCTATGTGAAGTTGTGATATATACCTCAATGATTGTATAATATATCCTTTTGAATCAAATTGAATTGAAATTAAAAATCTAAAGGTGCAATGTTTTGGCTGACATTGGAAGTATTTTATTGCGGATAACGGATTAGTACTAGATAAATTTCATGTGTGTTTTTCTTTGTGACTGCCCCAGCCTTCTCAGGGTTTGTCTTTACACTGCACTAAGTTAATGCGACATTTTGACAGTTTACTTTTCCATATCTCAATGTTGTTTTGTAACGGAGAAAGCGCCAAAACCTTTGTACTAGGAGTAAAATAAATCTATTCAAATTCTGAAAGTAAACCTTTCAGTTATAGAGGGTATACGTTTTATGAATTTTCGTAAACATTCGTATTCAAGAATGCAATTCATGTTCTTTTGCTCATACAATTGTGAAAAAACTACAAAGTGTTTTTCTTTTCGTAAAGGCAGTCATATTCTAATATATGACAATGAATGTGCTTGTTTTTAAACAAATAAGGAAGAAATTTTTTTTTTCTAAGACAAAAACGAAACAAGAAAAAGAAAATGAACACATTATTTATAACATAAACTGGAAATAGAATATTGGACTTAAACATTTATCAATTAACAGACATAGTATTTGTATTACATTTGCCTGGCAATGTTTGCATTCAGTTACATCTTCTATCAGTGTAAATCAAGTGATTCAAATACAGCGAGTGTTGATTTTCTCCTCATTTGTCAAGTTAATTTACGACTTATGTTTATGTTCTAACTAACACATTTAAGCATATTCTTACAAATTCTGTCCGGCACGAGGCGAAGAGATGCAATGAATCAGAAAAAAATATTCAGTGAGATTTAAACTCAACCTGTTGAGGCAGCCTAGCATGACAAATCAACGGCTGAGCCGAAATATCCATATCTATTCGCTGAAGTTAGAAATAGTCACCAGTTTGGAAATGCATTTGTTAATATGTATGTATGAAATCAACTGAGGGCTTCCGACATTTAGTTTGACCCTGTTTTCCTTTGCGTTATACACAACAACAACAATAATAATGTCAGTGATGATAATTGTTGTAATTATTATCGTCTAACATTTAATCATATCACAATTACTTTTACCATTATTATTCATTATATAGTAGATAATACTTATGAAACAACAATTTTCAAGACAAGAATGGAATATTTGGTTCGACGGAATCCTCCA
Organism: Cyclina sinensis; assembly: GCA_012932295.1. Taxonomy (NCBI): domain Eukaryota; kingdom Metazoa; phylum Mollusca; class Bivalvia; order Venerida; family Veneridae; genus Cyclina; species Cyclina sinensis. Next base: position 41,347,346 of record JAAONU010000001.1, on the reverse strand, counting down.
CAATGGGCAGTGAATTTAGCAAAATAATACGAGGTTATTCAGCATTGCTAAGATTTTTAGTTAAAATATAAGATATCGATATGAAGATAAAAAAAGACTTTGCAAATGAAAAAATAATTATATCAGTTACATTTTACCTATTTCATAAAATGAAAATTAAATTGAATAAATTAATAAATAAATAAATGTAGTTAGGACTTGGATTTGTATTTTTCTTATCTAACAAATGGCATACTCGCAGTACCTGTTGCACTATCTTGCAGGTGGCTAGATTCAAAATCTGACTAGGACTCTTTTGAGAATAACAACATCGCTAACACACCTGAAAATATAAAAAAATTAAGATAGAAACAAATTTGATCAGAAGAAGTACTTCATGAAACAGCTACATATAGCCACAATCGTCTAGGGTATTCTCTGAAAGTATGTTCTGCCAAAGATTCTCTTAGGACTGTAATCATCCATGAACCAGAGCTACCGATATCACTCTGATGAGATCAATTGAATCAATTTATCAAAACTAATATCCCAATATCTATTGTGATTTTTCTCTAGTCTTAAATCATAGTTCAGTAAAGACTATAATGAGAACGCCATTGCATTTTGGTCGACAAAAGAGTTCTGCAGCTGTGATTTAATAATAAACAACTATGACCTTTCTGCAAAATATTTCTAAAAAACACATTTTATCTCGCTGCATGGTTCTTTCTGCTTTCTTTACTATCTGACTTTGAAACTTGAAATACATCTATATATTTTTAGGAGCCATAATTCTAAAAGGCAAGTATAGCCAAAGCTACATACAAGAGATTGCTCGAGATTAAGTTTCTACAATAAAACCACACTTTGAAAATAATAACGAAAATCACCTGATAATCGAATTGAAATTCTTAAAAAAATATTATTCATGATTTATTCACTGATTCATTTTCAAGGCTTTTTCCGAATAAAAGAAGTAAAGTTTGATAAGATATTAAAAAAGCTTAAAACTGGCTAATAAAATAAGCTGGATTTATTTAAAGATAATGTACAGAGAGAAAAAGACAAGGATTTAAAGTGAAGGGTAAGAGACTTTACAATATGCCACAAGAGCAGGGGTGAAATATTACAGCTGAGTCGAAACTCTAAATACATTTTATTTCTAGGCTATGTATGAACCTTTCTGTTTTGCCAACTTCCATGTAATTGAATGGAAAAGGTAGATCCGTAATGATAATGATATCAATAATGACCATTTGGGCCACAGGCGTTAAGCGTAGTTTATGTTTTCAGCTTTTCTTTTGTAAGCTTACTATTTCCTTAAGGATCTGTCAATGGAACAGAGTTAAGCAGTCAACTCTACAATTCATAAACTTTGATAATTAATTGTTATTTACTATTGTTTTGTTGCTTTGTTAGTGCAAACATGTTCGCTTGAAATAAAACCGTGAAGTCAGCTATGCACATATAATAAAGAAATGTAGTGGCTATTGAAGTTGAAAATTATTACTCATTCCTGAATAAAAGTCACTCGATATTGATTTCTCTAAATTTTAAATACTTTGTGCATTTATGCAGTAAGTAAAGTGCATAGTGCTAACTATGAGAACTATCTTACTGTTCTGAGACAGGCAAATCATGATATACAATTAGTTCTCCCTGCCACTTAAAACACAAAGGAGATCCAAGTAATTACTCATATTTTTTTAAAGTGGGAAAAGGCATATCAGGAAAAAAATACAGCCAAAAACACAGCCACCCTACACGGTCAACAAGTAGAGGAAATGATAGCATAAAAGATGTGTAAACTAAATGAACTGAAATAAGAATAAATGTTTGAATAGGCGTCCCTCAAACAAATATCCACCAGTGAATACACACCTGCTAACACAACGACCAATGCATCCGGCATTATGAAGATAAGACAAGTCTAAGTGTCTTTTTATCCTTCTTCGTGTAGCAGTCTCCTCCATGTTTTAAATGTATGCAAAAAGCCACAAGAGAGAACAGACTGTTTCGGGCTCTTAAACTTATGCAAAACGCTTCAAGAGTACTACTTTGGAATTCTAAATGTCATGAAACTTCAACTTAACTTAATAAGACAATGTAATAATTATGTCTGCTGCACATTCGTCGACACCTTAATCGGGAAAACCCCTAAATTCATATCAAAGCCTTAGAAACAAATGCAAGTCAAGACACAAATCATTTCCCTCAAGGCATCCCAGTATCTTTGTAACGATAAACAACAAATGACTCTAAGGAACAATAACAGCGTAGACGTTCTCAATGAAGAATTTATTTACCGTGATGAAAACCCAGAACAAACGAGTCTACAGGTGACAGTTTATTGCTTCTGGACAGAACATTGCAATTAATTTATCCAGGTTATTCAGGGATGAAAGTGAAAATTTTATAATGCTAGCCAATATAGTTTACCATCTGTAATAACACATATTCTGAACACCTTTTGCTTTAGGGAAAGGTCTATTGAACACGTGTCATATAAAGACGTTGTGACTTTAATTACCCGATGTTTAGCAGAAAACCACTACTATGCATTTATTATTTTGTATTATGTTGTACTTATTACTCGAACTGAACAACAGTAGGCAGAAATTTTAAGTTCATGTTTTCTCCTTTGCTTTAACAATAGTTAATTTCAATCAATTTAGAGACCAATCAAAAATAATCGCCACTGAATTTGTGAAAAGTAGAAAAAATACCTCAATACTAATTTGTAAGAATTAACTAAAGTTTGTTAATAAACTATAATATGTATTATGTCTGATTAAATGAAATAAACTATAGATAAACAATGATTAAAATACATTAACTCTGTATGTACTTAATTTTCCAAAATTAAAAAAAATTGCCATAGAAATGCAAACATTATTCTAAGTGTACATCAGTCTAATTTCTATCTGATAATATTCATAGTAGTTATGAAACAAACAGCGTTCTTCCGTTAAACGTGCAGTCTCAAATGAACCGCTGTGTATTAGTTTGAGGAAGACATCGAGCGTAATTTCTGTTGAAAGAACTTGTTTCTGAATAGATGTAAACTAATATTTTGTAACTAAACTAAATCTGCTCGAAACAAAATGAAAAAAAGATAAAATCGAAAAATGTATTGGTTATAACACAAATCTACATATAGCTGGCATCTCAAGTTCGCGCATTTCAATTTACAACAACAAAAAAAGAAAACATTTCTTTTTCAGTGCAAACACATCATACGCTTTCAATTAAGCTGCAAATTCTGTACTATTCTGAAATTTCTCCTCGAAAAGCGGACAATAGAAATAATCAGAGTTTGCATCTGATAACCATTGTATTAACAATATCAGGTTTCTTGTAATTCTTACAAAAAAAGCACGCCCTGTAGATTTCGTTGCAGTAAGTACTTTTACTCAAAGCAATAATGGAGAAGATCTTATTGGCAAAAATAATGTCTAGACATTTAAATTAGACATAACACTTCCCTTACAGACTGAAATCATAATATAATAAGAGTACTAATGGAAAGACAATGTTGACATTATTCAGTTTTGTGAAAATGGCCCTAACACACTTCCGAGTGTATTAACCTGATGTCTTTTTTAAAACTGTACTTCTCGTGATAACTTTCCGTTGGAAAGACAATAATAGTTTAGTTTGCCATATGTTTACATATTATTTGTATCATTGAATAAATCTGAAGGTATCTCTGTTCCGTAGCTTGTAACAACAAAATTGTTCTTCGGAGTTTTTGTAGCTTAGATTAACAAGATAAAAGTAGATCAAAGTCGTAAAATATGCTTTTTACACTTAAAATGAAGTCAACATCTAAATACACAATAATTAATTAGAATATTATTTGTTCCGTTTTTAAAATTTCTTTTAAACCAGCAAATATCAATACAAAATGACGAGAGAGTTTTTTTTTCTCACTGTTAGGGCCTTTTTGTGTTTTAAGGTGAGTCAGTTTCGTCGCATGGAAGAAACAACAAAGCTTTTGGATTTATTTAATAACATGTTTGTTTTGGTTTAGACAAAGAGAGAAAATATGTCGTAATGATGGTCATGTAGAAATATCGTATCGAGAAAGATGTATATCTATTATAACAAATGTTTTGGTTCTCTGCATTTTGACAGTATGTCTGCACTGTAGAATACGTTTTACGACTTAATAGAAACAACGTAAGGAGAACGTTTCTTTCAATTAACGTGTAACCTTCAGGTACGTTCTCAGACAAAAGCTAGACAGTAGAATACCAGTTTGTATTTAGTTGGGAATAACATTTGTAGAACCTCTTATTACTATATTTCAGGGACATTCATTTTAGAACTAGAGAACACTCAAGCTGATAAATTATTTTTTAGCCTCCAACCAACCCAATTATTTTCTGCCTAAAGCATTTGTTCCCAAATTCTGCTGTCTACAAATTATTTTTAGGATGGCAACGGTTCTTTGTGTTAAGAGAGATTTCATATACGTTTTATTAGGAAAAGGTATGTGCTAGACATTCTCGCCTGTATTTCAACCGCTGGAATAGACATAATTTGTTTAGATTAAAGTTTTATGAATGGAGGGCGGCGAAATAAACGAAGATGAAGAGCCATGAGCTGTCAGTGTAGGCGACCAGGTCATTTTATATCAAATAATGAGATCAATGTTGAAGCTTCTTGCAAAGTAACTGGAAAAGAAAACAAACGGAGAAAATGTCTGTTCGTGTTAAAAACGAACCAAAGTAAAAAAAGATAGAAGTTATATATAGTACCACCGCTTTTGACATTTTGGGCAAGTCTACCATTATCAAATTTTCTTACTTGATTTAAATATTTTATTTATTACTTATTAAAATATATTGTCATACATTTGATACATACTTATCAATTACATTTCAAGACGAATAGCCATAGCAAAATAGCATTGCAATACGCGATACCGGAGGGTCGGATGTCATTTTTCCGTTCCATATACATTTACAAGAAGTTAAACGTTTTATCCTGTTATCATTACACGTATTAACAAAGAACACAGTCATTGTCATTTATTGTATGTATAGTATATCAAAATTACCTTTGTTTGGCTACGTACCAAAAGTATAAATGTTCACTTTACCTGTGAAGTATGTTTGGAGATGTATATAATAGATACTTAAAAGACCCACTGCAGTCTTAAAAATGGTAATATTGTCAAGTTCCAAACATGACTTGCATTTAAGTGAACATGTAGTAGAAAATAAACAATACTCAGATGCCCTCCTACATATACATACTTTTGCTCAAACAATCACAATATAAAATCAGATATAATTCATTTTGAATGGATGTGAACATACGAAATTTGTTTGCACTTGTTATAGGCGAGTGCTTCCGATGACGGTCCGATAGTCTTCACTGATGCGCATTAACGAATGACGGCATCCGAAATAAACTCAAATCCGTCGTACATAACAAAAGTAAATGTGTGCATAGAAAAGTGTGTAGACAACAAATTATTTGATGACCCATTAAATAATTAAGTAATTTCGTATTTCATTTTGAATCATTATGAACAGCGATGAAGTCTAACGGAACGTCATCAGAAAGGCTCATCGAGATCAAAGGTAAACAAATTTAGTATTTTCACATCCATGAACCTTTATAATCGCGATTTTAAGCATTTATATGAATAAGTAAGCGGACATTCAGATGTAACGCATTTTACATTCTCGCAAAAACTACGATGTCTGTTTGAAATTTGAGAATATTATTATTGTTTAAGAATAATGTATATGAAATTAGTTATGAATTATTGGCGAAACAGATTCATGATAGTATTTTAAAATTTAAATACAGAATACTTTAAATACAGTACTTTTGAAAACAGCTTTTTGATGTTTTATTTTTACACAATGACTAATTTTAGCCCGTGTACATCATGATCAATTGAATGAAAAATAAACCATCTGTCCAAAAGAGTAAATATTTTTTTTCAAACTATAACATTTTATTTCCAGTTACAAATTTGTCAGAGTATTTATGATTGTGGTATTTTATATACCAGCAGGTCATGATTAGAATTCTGTTAGGTGTTTTTGTTCCTTTAATTTCTTACTGAAACAGTTTTTCTGGATCAAAGCTATCTAAAATGCTGTTAGTTGAGAGAGTTGTCTCTCATTTGAACACCTTGATCTTCAAAATTATTATCTGTTCACATAAATCTCGCCGAGAGATCCATCATCAATGTCATAGTCAATCTAAAATTCCACATGTATTTCTCAGTTATTTTTGATTCCGAGGATAGTGCGCATAATAAGTTTACCGGTCATTCTTCGTTCGCCAAGAATTTTGTTTAATTTTTGTTCCATATCGCCTTTACGTATTTTTTTCTCTGACAATGTGTTTGTTTAGTCTAATTTGTTCAAAACATACAAAGCCAAATAAATAAAGCTGTTTTGAATAATTAAGCCTTTATGATCCTTGCATATCCCAAATTGTATTGTTGAAGCCGGTAAATATCAATGAAGTTGCATGTAATTATTTCAGTATAATTTGTGTTCAAGTATAATGTACTTAGTAATCGAATTCTCGCAAAAGTCGAAGCCAATGTTCGAGCAAATAAATTACTAAAAACACAGCTGAACTAAAACGTTTTGGAAATACAAAAAGGGGTTACAGCATTTTTGGAAATCTGAAATAGATGAATGCCAGTATCTTTAGTAGATGAATACATGTTTTTATAAATAAAATCAAATTACTGACTTTTGAAATCATCCGGATTGTTTTTTACTTTGTTGATGGTTTTCGGTTAATGTGTCTAGACATAAAAGTCGATCATAAAGTCTTATGAATATCTTATCAGTTGTGTAAATCACAGTTCTTTTACATCCTTTACTTTCAAACCTGAAAATCCCGAGATACAAGAAAGTTTGAAACGTCTAAAATCCGTTTGCTTTTATCTTAATATAAAAAATAGAAACGAAAATAACGCCAGTTTTTTACAGCAACACAAACGTAATGACGACTGCATTACGGAATTCTTTTAGTCCGTCACGTTAAGCTACAATTCTGTCTTTAAGTGGCAATGAATTGTACATGAATGGACCAGGGTGTTGAGCACCATATACAATTCAAGACAACTTATACTACCGCTTGCAAAACTGACTAGAGTTATTTTTCTATTTTCCTAATTTCAAGAAGCATTGAAAACATCTCTTGTTATTTTGTCAAACACAATTACTGACCGTTTAGACAGAAATCACGTTTTAAAATATTAAAGGAGCCTAAGGATGTTATTTATTTTACGATTCTTTTATATCCTAATATCTGAAAGTTTCTGTTACCCCGTATTTTGATTTGTGAATTACATCAGTCTCATTAAGCTACTTTTGTGTGTTTGAACGATCTCATTAAAGCTCACTGTCCCAGATTGGCCACGGTAGGTCCCGGATGAGTGATCCGAGAGAAACTCTGTCACGGTGGTACATCCCTGACGGCAGCGTTAAAGTCTGGGACAATCCGGTGTCATTGAGCTACACTTACGTATGGGAGCTGTCTCATTAAGTACTTTTGCGTATAAGAGCGGTCATTAAGCTACCTTTTTTGTGTAAGAACGATCTCATTAAACTACTTTTGCTATAAGAATGGTCTTTTTAAACTACCTTTTTGTTTAAGATCGGTTTCGTTAAATTCATTTTGCATGTTAGAACGGTATCATCAATCTACGTTTGGGTATTACATAGGAAGATATAGATATTTTGGATCCTCGGCAGTTATTTTTGGAGCTTTTTATGAAGAAATATCGGAATGACGTGCACACTCCTCTTTTCGGCTGGCGAAGATATCATTTATACACCAGCTAATGCATGTAAATTAGGTATTACATTTCTTTGAAAATAATGATGATGGTCTTCAAAGAAAAAAGATAATAAATGGCCAATTTGGTTAGGAAATTGACCAGACTAATCAACAGTGTATTTCATTATACATAAGAAGGTTTTATCTACAATTTGGCCATAAGTTATTGTCATTTGTCGTCACCAGACCGAAATTTCTCTTTTTACATTTGTGATGGCTTAGGCTGGTAATGCACATTGTATTTCACTAAGACGCTACAGAGCTGGGAATTTAAAACGGAAATATCTGCCTGAACGCTAAGAAGAAAAACCTTTACTGACACCAGTTCTAAACATAATAATAGCTTGAAGATTCAAGACAATCTGATTTAATCACTTATATTTTGCATGTTAGTACACAGCAGCGACATATGAAATAAATTTATCATTGGTTTTGTCAATTGACAGACTCGTGTAAACAGTCCAAGAGCGAGTTTAGTTAGTTCTGTGTCAGATCAAAGCAATTTAAGTATCTCATTAATATATCATTATCTTTAATAAAGCCACCTTGATAATAGAATTTAATTTTTCACTATTGAGGAAGTGTTGTTTTTATTTCATTGTATATACTTGTAATTCAAGTATTTGAAACTATAATTTAAAGTTTGTTGCAAGGGAATAATGTTTGCCAAAAGATAATCGTAAATCAACGAAAATTGTAAGATTACAAGAAAACATTATTTTTTAAATAATAAAATGTAATGGAAAAAAAACGATTTTATTTGTGTTAAGTGAATACCTCTGAAATAAATAATTTATAAGATGCGTGAAAAGAGTGAAATTAAAACAAAATGTCTTACATGTACACGATACTTTCATTGTGATGAATGACCCCGCGATATCATTTCACATTATCGTTTTAAATCCTTTTTTCATGATTAAGCATTCTTAAGCAAATATAAAATTTTGCCTATTATATATCTGAAATAATGATACAGAACAATAGTTAAACATTATATGCATTTATAACTATTACGCTGGTACAATTATTAAATTCAAAATTTTTCAGATGGATGAAACTGGTCCAGGTGACTTCGATGATTATCTCTACGTACTTCATGTTACCATTATAGGCCAACATGGCTATATTTGGGACTAATTCATCAGAGATGCCATGCAAATATAAATTTTGAGCTTGTCTTAATCAAATTGTGTAGCTTCAAATCAAGTAATAATGCAAATAACTAAAGTGGAACTTGTTTAATTTTCAGTTTGACAGACAAAAGGCTTTCTAGGTATGCCGTATCATATGATTAATTTTAATGTTAAAACAGATTACCTTAATCCATCTATAATATCAAATACAATCTACTTATTATAACACATATCTGTCTGGAACTGATGCGAACCTTTGAAATACAATTACCCCCTTGTTGTAACAAGGTTTAGAAGCAACACTGTCAACTAGCACAATGGTAGGGAAGATTTAAGTAACAAAAAAGTATTTTCCACAAACTTTAGTTTCATCATAACACATCTGATAACTTCCACATAGCGGAGAAGAATCACTTGTTAAGGTATCATAGCTTGAATAGCTTTAAGATTCTGCTTAACACAATGCCAAATTCATTTTTGGTTACACAACCGCAGATTCTACACATTTCTATCTGATGGATGCAAACAATACAATGTACCAAATTAGAATCACTTAATTTGATATATCTGACAACGGATGAAAACGGCTGAAGAAAAGACCTGACATCTTATGAATACCTTTTGTTCCACAGAGAAATTAAGTACGTTCATTTCGGCGTTAATATGAACGATTTCTCCTCAGTGAGCGTTTGCCTCAACTTGGGATTTTTTATAATTGTTTCATTTACTATCTTGTTATTGGCGGAATGCTTTCATATCATTGGTACACTATTTTGCCACAACCATAACAAATTTTGTATGAACAAGACTTACAAAGCACATAAAACCTTATAAATAGCTGAAAACAAAGTAAAGAAAGGCTACAAAATTAATGTGCTCAATGAGCAGTTTACTTTAAACAAAATAAGTCTTAAACTTCTGTGATACCTCTAGTTTCAGTTTAATCTTCAAATTGTTTCCTGCCGCCGATACATCAGAGAAAAACACAACAAATAGCAGACCAGATTGTAATAATTACTACATCCTGTAATTCTTTTCATATTTCCTACAGAGTTTACCTTACCTAAGTGCGTCATTGTTATCAATTATAGTATAATTTTATAAGAAAATTGTAATGTATCCCTTTGAAGCCTAAGAGACATGACAACAAACAAAACAAATAAATTAAAAAATCTATTTTGCATGAAAACACTCAGGAGCCACTCGAACCTAACAAAATCGTGACAATATATAATAATTTATAAACCTATAATAACTTGTTTTTGTACATTTTGATGTTATTTAAATTAAATTGAAACTTACAATTGTATCAATACTATAAAATTCTATAAAGCTATAAACCAAATAAACAAAATCAGAATACCCAAACACGTTATACGTTGTAATTTTTCCACCATTGAAATATGCAGGATACATGAAGTATTCAGCTTAATGATTTAATATTAGTACCATTAGTGTACTATCAAAATTAACAGAAAAACAAAACACTCCTTTAAGTTCAAAGAAAAATTTGAATGTTCCTTCATTTCTTGTGGACTTAAAATCACGGCGACTCTACGTCACGTATCTCAGAGCAATTCAGTGCTTGATAGTTTCCGCTGCAGTAAGTACCACCACAACCATAATATTTTATTAATCACAATTAACTTTCCAAGAGAGAATTTCTACTTTAGTTGCCTTGTTTATTTGCATAACCAGTACACTTCCTAACTTTGTTTATTTGTAAGGCCAAACGTAAAGTCTAAACAGGAAAATGGTTTGGTAACGAACAGGAAATCATTGCTTACACATCATCCAAATAAATGGTCTGAAAAATGTTATGACGGAGTAACTCGTGCAGAACTGATTCGATATTCCATTCAAGAACTTGTTACAACACTAACCATTCTTAAATACGACATTAACAACTATTGCGAATGCACATGGAATCAATCAATGTTATTGTAGGTAACAGGAACTGTATTTGTTTTTATTGCTTTATAAAACGAACTATTATTTTGTGAAGTGCCGAGTATTTATAAATTTCGGATATCTGGAAAAATAAAATTTCACATTAAAGTAATGCAATTTCCTTTCGTCTGTGTACATGATGTGCAATTATTTCCATTGGATGTGAGAATGTTTTAAACTTTATACGAGATGTATGTGACTGATGTTTGAAACACATGCAACAGAAAGCTGCGTTTACTTTTACTGCACTGGCAAAGATGGCGTGCACTATCATTTACGGTGCCTTAGTTTTATAAAGCGTCCGTTGAAAATATTTAAAGGAAAATATAAAAATCAAATGACAAAATGAAACATCAGATAGTTTTGGGCATGACCATTACATGACCTCTATTGATTTAAAGGGCACCAGCTCAAATATTTTGGTCACAGCGGCCACCTGTCTCAACTCCTTGTCCGATCAATAACTGGCAAACAGTGCTACGATTATTAAAATTCCATAGGGTTATCAGATTGATAACTGAGAAATTCACTGGCCTACGTAAACGAAATTTGGTAGAGTCATTGAGCATGACCGGCAAGTGATTACTATGTAATGACAACTTCTCCACACAATTAAATTTTAACCAAAACATAATATCGAATACGTAAAGGCGAAAACCACAAATACAAATATAATTATAACTAGAAATTATATAGATGCCAAATGGATATAAAGGGTTAGTTTATGGTAATTACATCCAAATGTACATCAGCTGAGATACGTGTCAGATTTAAAGAATATTATTTTTGCTCCACGACAACAGATCACGTAACATTACATCAGTCTATTCTCCATCTGCTGAAAGAATTTGAAAATGATTTGAACAATACCACTAATTCATTTTGTATAGTTTGCTACCAGAGGATATCAAATTTCAATGATTATTTGGAACGATGAGAACTGATTGGTATTTAGAACATTTTATTCTTCACAGATCGTTTTAGATATCAAGAGCTGGATAAGGATTTCAAAGCAGATCGCAGAAGCTGCTAACATAAATTTGGCAGATTAATGCATCACAGTTTCATATGAGAATGTAGTGACTAGATGATATGGTTCGACTTTTTTAAATATTTGATTATCTTTAATTTGCATAAGGTTTCACAGAACGAACATGTCAATGAATGCTGACTGGAAACTGTTAGATGTGCAAAAGAGACACCTTTTTAGTCCCTGAATACCTTCACCCGTTTCAAATGATTCATGTGATACGATACAAAATGGCAACATATAGCACCTTGGAATAAATATGGACCAGTATCCTGGTAAAATCGACACCATAACACATCGAAATATATGCTGCTTTGCTTCAGTGTTTTGGTGTTTTGTTTCGGCCTACATAGAAGACTTATTATAAGTAAATAACAGGTAATAAATATCATTTGCAACTGATATTTATATTGTAGATAAAAAAACCTATAAATTCTAAATTCCATGGCTTGTCAGCAGTGAATATAGAAGTTCTTTTCAATACTTTGATTTTCTTCAGTTGGCTGAATGATTTTAATAGACAGGAAGAAGTCTCAGCATGTATAAATACATATTTATCAAATTATTTCGTACACTACATTTTCTGTCACATTTTTGTTACGTAACAAAACTGGTCGTGAGAAAGAACATCGTTTCTTAAAATACAAGAAAATCATTATTGTTTGCTCTTTACTCTTGCAAATCTGTAAGCGCCGTCATTGTCGGTAACACGATTTCACAATAATTATAGTCCCCATTGTTTTAAATGTTAAAATATATCAGAAACAAATTTCGCGGTTAACAGGGTTAAACATTGTCTCTTAAACCACATTTTCATTTTGCTTTAGGTCGTGATCTCTTGTAGTTATGAAAGAAGACCAGCAGAGCTTATTGTGTCTGTAAAAACCTACTTGGTCATTTCTGGATAAAACCAGAACCAGTCGCTAAAATGTTTGGACTCTCAATGAAACATTCCGTCCCATTTGCTGCTAATTGGTTGTATATCGCCTAGATAAGGTTTTGCTTTTAAATAAACGTAATAAGCCTTCAACACAGGTGTTTATTTAAAAACACTTAAACAAACTTTGAATTTTAAGCTCTTTAACTAAAGAAAAACATAACGTGTCGTTTAAGTTAAGTATACTTTCTTTGTAAAAAAAATAATGAACATTTTAAGAATATTGGGTTATGTTTTAGAGCATCACCATATAGTTGCGTGATTTTGTAATGGTTACATGACCGTTCTCCTTTGGTTAATATCCTTTGAAATTTTGTACGAGATAATGAATGAAATTTGTCCGTAATAGACAAAAAAAAATAACAAAAAAAAATAACAAAAAAAAAAAACAAACATGTTTTTACCGATTTAACTTTTTTTGATCTGGTCATGAATAAATTTAAAAAAAAATAGGATTACATTAATTATTCACAACAGACATTTCCTTTTTAACATGTATAATCTAAGTTTAATGTCCTCCATATTACTGGAAATTACGAAATTTGTCATTAAATCTGTGCCCTTTATTCATAAATCAAACAGATATGAAAATTTAGATCAACTGTTTCAGCCAGCTATACAAAATGTCAGCTACTTGACAGTTTACGTTTCTCAATCAAATCATGTAACAAATATACTGAATTCGAGCTGAAAACGGATGTGTTGAAAAATCTGTTACACCAGGATTTTGTCTTAGACTTCTCGCATTTCAAGGGGTAAATCATTTAGTGCGCAGTGCTACTCGAATTATGGGTTCCTTAATTTAATATGTCTGAAAACGAGTGAAAAAGACTAAGAATAGACCTGACATATGTAGGTGATTTCTCTACCTTAGGGAAATAAATTCTCTGTACAATTTGTAAAATAACAACGGCAAAGCTTTCTCGGAAACCTTTCACTCTGTATTACAATGAACAGAGCATATGTCTTCTTGAATACACTGACGAATTGATATCACATTTGTCTGTTTAAAAATCACGTTTCACTTGTACATACGAAATATACTATCAAGATTTATATATGTTTTTTAACTATTCTTCTAACAGGAATCTAGATTTATAACAGACATTGGGCATTCTAATACAGATATGCTAAAGATCTCGTGACTACCCACGTGCCCGTGGCTTATTTGCATTTAGTCGGTGTATCATCAAGTTAGTGAAACCGTTGCTGTTTCCTGCAAAAAAAAAAGATACGGGGTTGCATTTAAATTAAGAATGATCGGAATGTTCATTAGAAGCATTATAGTGGTTTTGTTAAACATGTTTAAATACTAAAGTTTAGAATATTTCATCTATAAGAGAAAATAGGCCCCGCATCAACCATATAGTTCCTAGAATCTTATATTAATATGCCACCGTTCCTCTTTGGGTAATATCCTTGGACATTTTATACGAGATTACCAATTCTAAAGATATTGCTTTTCTCAAAAGCAAAAACTCGTATACAGTTTTGTTCTTTATAAAAGACATGTTTGAATTTTGTATAAGGTCAGGATTTGATCTTAAAATAAAAATGTATTTGTTATTACTATTCATTACAGAAGTGTTTTTTGACATCTTTTATAAAAGTGTTGTTTATTTTGAAGACAACATCATTGATAGTCACATGATTATTCGCTGAATGAATTTGATTTGATTGAATAGTGAAGTACGATTGGTCAAGCAAAGTTCCAGATTTATCTGAAAGTCACCTGGTTGATTTATAAGGCAAATAGGGTTTGAAAGAACGACACTAACATGTGACTTGGAGTAAAAACAAATACATTGAAAGTAGAACGATTTCAGCTTGTACTCATCCGGATAAGCCCTCAATGCACTAAATGTTTTACTCTATTACTGCAATAATTTCAACTTAAATTAAAAAAATATTGTGGCAACTGCTCAAAGCTTTAGAGGGTTTGATTTTTCACTATGCTTCTATGTGGTTATACAAAATCTAAACAAATCTGGATTTTTGTTAGAGATAATGTAACGTCAAATCTGATCTTGTAATGCTAAATGTGATAATGACCATCGTGGCTGGGGGTCGAGTGTGAGAAAAATGCTTAAGGACTACGGCTTTACTCTTGAATTTGACACTGTTCATAATATTAGATTAGACATTTTGGTAGAAGTTTTAAATACAGAGTAACAGACGCTTTCAAGCTTGATTGGTTCAGCGTTATAAACAATACATGTAATTTTGTATAGTTATAAACAATTTAAAGATTCAATACATTTTGAAACTTAACTAGACATTTTATCGAAATGCTTTGGCTTTAACTTTAAAGATATAGATCTTTTCTACTTAGCATGCAGACTGGTAGATATGTTAGGAATACTGTACCAAGAAGTAAGTTATTGTTTATATAGTGATACTTGTGACATTGAAGACGAATATCATTTTATTTGAGTATAACCTTGTTACATAAGTCTAAGCTAAAATATCTCAGTAGAAAAAACAACAACAAAACAATATTAAAATGTCGGTATTTGAAAACGTAGATTTGTTAAAATCAGACCGGATCGAACTCATCAGGTTATGTCTATGGAAAACAAAAGTTCTGCCTGTCTGACTGCCTGGGTGTCTGCCTGTCTGTCTATAAAGTAAATATATTAAAAACTCTTAGAAGCCTTTCCATTGCATTTTCTTAATGCCAGTCAATATTTTGGTTAGAACATTCGATTTGTTTTTTATCAACAAAATTCTGTGGAAATTTGTTACGACTTCTCGGTTTTTAAAATACGGTAGTTGAATTATCCAAAAAAGGCATCTGTGGTTATAATAAATGACATGAAAAATTTAAATGGTATCTTGCGAAAAATTAAGTTAATGATTAATAACGTTTCAGTTTTGTCACGCAATGCTTCCGTGACATAATAACATGAAAACAAAACCCGCTTGAGAATACTTTAAGGTTTGCTGCAAATAATACAGTTGATCTTACAGAAGTTTATCTGTGTATGTAAAAAAATGAAAAGATATAAACAAGCATTTAAGACTGTAAATCACTGCAAATGATATTGTTCATTCTGTAAGAGTTAAACTTCGTGTCAAATTGTATAACATGAACAGAAACAAAATATTAAATTGTGAACCACATCTTCTCAAAAACTGTTATTTTTGTTAAACTGGGTATTTGAAGTAAAATAATGAAATAGTGTTGTGTGTTATTTTCTTTAAATGTTTGTTTTGGCTGACCATTCTAATCATTTGTTTAAAAAGTCTACCGCAGCGCTTTTTGTGAGTATTCAATGTTTGTTTATTAAAGTTTTTTTATTTATGAACGTCAGTCAAAGAGATGTTTGCTCACAACCGCTTTCCTAAAAGTCTGATAGTTATATCTTTAATTACAATGGAGACTTTATGAGAAATCCGAGGATAAACATTTTACGTTTATCTCAGATACATCAAACACCACTTCATTGCTAGGGTTTCCTTTCTAAGTAAAACAGTCTGTATGTTTCGTTCATGCCTTGATGGCGAAAAATCTCCGGATGCAGTTGCTATAGAGACCCCCATAGTTTTTTCTTTTATACAAACAAATTTCATGTAAAACAAAATTTAAAGGATTTTATGCTTACAAGAGACTCAAAGTTAATTTGTTTTCTTATAATTCTAATATTTCTCAAATTTCAAACAGCAACGCAATTTTACGAGAATGGACGGTGGCAAAAAATAGCACCCAGAAACCTCGTATCTTATTTCCACTTAAAACGGGCTTTAATATTTTGCTAGGATATGAACATAATCCGTTTGTTTAGTAATTGGCGGGCGTTTTTGATTACGATCCGTAAGATTTTTGAACTGCGCTTAAATGAGAATAAATTTAGAACAAATACTGACCAAACTGTATAAAGTACCAAGTATATTTCATACAATTTCTATGCGTATCTTAAAGTCTGTTAAACGGCAGCGAACGTAACTCTTGTAAATTTTGAAGTTTGAAATTTGGGCAATTTTCGGAGAGTTTATGATAAAATTGACGTTGCGCTATAGATCAAGACTTCTAAAATCAATCAATGAAGGATGAACATACGACTACCTATTTGATGCACTCAAAATGTCTGTTTCTGAGAAATAATGGGGTTTTAAATCAAATATTCAGACTTCATTACTACTCCGAAGTGTAAGAACTCACAAGGAAGAAAGCTATAGATTTGATTTCCAGGGGCCGTATTCATAAAGCTCCTAAGGGAAAATTTTCCCTTAGTTTCTAAGATTTTCCTTAATATTTCACAGATTTCCCTTAGTTTTTAAGATTTTCCTTAGTTGCTATTCATAAAACTCCTTAGGGTAAAAATTCCTTAACTTTGGCCGATTTTTCCCTTAAATATTAAGGTACCTCTATGCTCCCTTAACTTTTAAGGAAAAAATCTTGAACCAAAAATGGCTGACTAGAAACGTTTTGTGCATTCATTTTTTTTTTACAATAACAGCTCTAGTAAGAATAAACCATCTTTAACTACATGTATGTTATTTGTGTAATTCTGTCACTGTTTTAAAAGAACTCGCTCCTATGTTATCCGGATACGACCAACAACAACAACATTGTCGCGTAAGAGTGTCTGCAATTCCAGAATAAATCTGTTTTATTTCTTGTAATAACTTTAGTTGTGGAGTTTATTAATTTTCCGAATTATCATGCAGTCGGAGATGCAACTAAAGGTTCTTGCAAGACATATTTTGATTGAATCATGTGAATGAATTAGAGTTATAATGTCTGACAGAATATGCTCATTAGCTAGGGCAAATAAAATCTATTGAAAAAACATACAATACCAACGACAACAACAAAGAAATCAACATTAATTGTTTAGATGTCATCAGAAAGTTGATGTAATTCACTATACGTAGTTCAAGTGTTTAAGATTGAGATTAAATAAAAATGTTCCCTACAGAATTCTGAAAATCAAAACAAATGATCTATTCTATTTTTAGAAAAAGGAAGAAAAGACATTTGGAGACTTACTGGATCAAAGGCTTTTGATATGGTATTAAAGATGAACATTTCAGGGGTGTGATAATAATGGATATTGATTTTTATCTGTCTGATAAAAAGCATGACAGAATGCATTTTTTTTAACATTATGTCAAACTAGAAAAAATGCTTCAAGACTTTTCATAGTTTATCATGTTTTTCGACAATTTACGTTACGTAACAAGTTGATTGCACCAATACTGACAATTGTATTTGATAAGATTGTCAATCACAAGGAAGGAAAACATGAATGCGCAGAATGAACTAATAATAAGTGTCTGCTTATCTGATGCAACTGAAAACGAGTTGGAGACATGGAAGTTTGCCATTAAATATTGTATTGTCCTTATTTTCAGAAATATTTTTTCTTATCTGTGGGAACGGATTATTTTGCGCGAAAAATCTTTTTCTAACTTGTGGGAACGAATTATTTTGCGCGAAAAATCTTTTTTTAACTTGTAGGAACAAAATATCTTATGCGAAATATTTTTTTTAAAGTTTTGGGAACGGATTATTTTGTGCAAATTTTTTTTTTTAACTTTTCCCACAGATTAGAAAAAAATATTTCTGAAAATAAGTCGTTCCCACGGATTAATAAAATAAACCGACCATGTCCTCTCCATGCTTCCGTACTGAAATGAAGACAGGATGCAAGTAAAATGCACGAAGGAAGCTTATTCTTTCCACAAGATCATATGTTGTATTCTTTTTCATAATATTATTTTTAAATCATATTGCATACAGAGCATTTCGAAATTGTTTCATATAGTTAAGGTTCCAGTTTGTGTTAACATGATTTTATCAGTTTTATTGGCTTTGATATTTCTTCTTTTTAGGCAGTATTAACAAAAAAACAGGTAGCAGTGACTATTTCATCCTTCACTTCTTCGCAGGTAAAACATGGTATTAGGTACAGGTCTTTCAAAGCGCATTTGTTGTTATTTTGTATTTGATCAAGATTTCAGAGAAATATTTCGTCTGCTTTAATTCGAGTACATTAAGGGAATAAAGAAGAAAATATATCACTCCTACAAACACTCTTTCCTAAAAGCCAAAGGATCATATGTAATAAAAATCTCATACAATCGTAGATGCAGTACATGTTGCAGATATAGATAACACTATCTTGAAAGTAATAAAACAAATTATCTCAGCAAGTGCATTTAAAATAGAACTCATCTCTCACACTAGCTTTTGATAATATTGCCTTTCTCGAGGAAGAATGTTTTTTAGAAGAAATCGAATATTTTTTTAGATATGGCAATACTTGTTGACTTGTCTATCATTCTGTCAGTGTATCTGAACATTTACCCAGCGGGAGTCAAAATTCATTCGCACTGACAGTTTCATGAAAATTTGATCAATGTTCAGCTTAATAATATTCATAGATAATATAGATGTCGACGCTCCTATTGCAATAAGCTAATTATTCTCTTTAATGTTAAAATGAATTTCATGTTTGTAATAAGACAAATAATATACCGCTCTACAAAAATATGTTCCAAACTCCTCTTTGTAAAGAAGCTTTAGTTCAAGGAGACGCGGGAGGGAAGTATGTCATGAACAGATAAGCAGAGATGTTTATTTGGTACATTCTTGTAGTTATGGCATGGACTTTTTCATTTTTCAATTTCATCAGACCAATTAGCACTTTATGGTGCTGACTGAAAATTTACTGACTGAATGGCAAATAGTGCAGAGCATGATCAGACTGTACGGACGTGTAGTCGTGTAATCTGATCTTGGTCTGCACTATTAGCAAAGGCTGCGTCAATTGGTTCCAGCAGAGTAAAGGTTAATATTGCCTAAGTTATGTTTTTTGTCTTTATTGACTGTAGCTAAGTTCACATATTTCAAAGAAGGCTAAGGCAATACATTATTTTATTTAGTTTATACCAAATTTATTTTAGTTCGATTTGTGTAGGAAGCTTTTAGCTTATAGACACACTCTCGAATCCGTTCCTGGAACTAACCAGTACTAAGCAATGAGTGTAAAGTTTTTTTCTCAAGGAAACAACGGCTTGCCCCTGGCTGGGTTTGAACCCGTGCGGCTAGCAATACTAGTCCGACTGAATACTTGTATATCTGTCTCAAAATCTTCTATTCTACTTTCCCATTATAAAGATACAGTGGGAGTAAGTAGACATTGTATCGCTTTTTTTCACCAGTGCTAGATTATTCTGACCCTTGTTAACGAAACTGTCCAACAGTAGGTGTTTATATAAAATTCAAACAAAATTAATTCTTCTAGCTCATACTTCTAAGTTGTGGCTCGTTATTTTTCAAACTAAAAGAAAATTAAGAAAATAATTCAAATAAATTTCAAGAAGCGTGTGTCTACAATCAATATGCTTGAGGAGGGCAAAACATCTCAGGCTGTTGTTGATCATTTGATTGTAGCAGACCTCTGGTAAAAGAATAGGGCTTTCGCACAAAATGACAACAGTGCTTAAATTTATTGAGTAATTCAAAGCTGTATGAAAAATCAAGTGTACTGAATGCATTCTTATAACTGTCTGTGTAAATATTAACAGGTTAAATTATCGTGAAATATTTTTGTGAACATTTAGGTTTGTAAGAAGAAAAGATTGGACCTTAAGGCAAAATACGATTCGAAGCTGACAGTTTCCGAGCACAACAGAAAACAACACATACTTAGAATGTACACCTTGATAGACTTGTTCTAAGGAAGATCAAGGATTCAAACACGAGAGTCATCAGTCTCTCTGGGACTCGAATCCACAATTATATTATCCTTATCTTCCCCCATTCTCTTGTACTGAAGTTGGTGTCTTTCTGGAATATTTCTAGCCGCCCATTGGAGCGCTTGATGTTTAAGTCCGAACTCGGCGGAAGATGCTTGATTGCTGTCTTGTGTCTGTTTTCTAGATTACATTGATATTATGTATAAATATGTATACATCGAAAAATAAATGATCTGAAACCTTTGGAAACGTATCGGATTAGATCACTTTAGTGAGACAAAAGCGAGGAAATTAGATTGTACCTGTCTCGAAAGCGCCTTTGTGTTAAATGCCAGTTTCATTTAGCATTCTGAATTTGATTTTCATCGACTTTCGAATGCAATGACTGAAGTATTCTATATCCTGATTCAGTTTTATTGAGTTATTACAGGAAGCAATATAGTTACTCAGTTTTATTCATTATTCTATTGAAAAGATATTTACTTGTATGCATTGAAATGTAAATTGATTCAAATGCAAATGAGTTTTCTGAGATAGCCAATACTCGTAGATATATAATTGCCAGGGATGTTTATCGGACGCGTAAATTTACACACAAAAAAAGAAAACACATGACATCTATTTCGATAATATTATTTAAAAAACACTGAGGTTTTTTAGGGAAAGGGTTTTAAAAACATTGGAAAACACCTAGAAAGGGTTTTAAATACATTGGAAAACACCTAGGTTTATAAAGCTAAGAATTCAACTATATATTTGATTATCGAGTTAAGTATTCTCTAGGTAAAAAAAAATTAAAAACTTTATAATTGAAAAATGAAAAACTTAAAATGTCGTAAAAATGATGTTAGAGGTAAAGTATAGCAACGTAATGGCTTATTTAATATGATTGATAATCAGCTTTAGACAATTTTTGACTTGCTGTTGAATGTCAGACAACAGTCATGTCGCTTAGAAAACTGCAATTCCAAAATAAATTGTTCAAAATTAGTTTATTATATTTAAATTTACCTCATTTTTAAGAAGAATAAAATTAAAATAAATAAAAGATAAAAAAAATAAAACTTGTCAATGAATATTTGCTGACAGACAGACAGTAAGCTCAAAATTTAAATTACTGAGTTATTTTTAATGTATTTCAATTCCTGTTATGCATTTGGAGTTAACGCTTATTAGTCTCAAGGAACTTATAATTTTGACTATATGATATATAATATTTAATTACTGCTTATTGCAGAATCTAGTTAGCTGTAAGCATGTATTCTGTTTTTTTGTTTCAGCATGTACCTGTGTTGCTGTTATTCGGTTCTGCCTTATTTCAAAATACGGACGCGACACTGACATTTATTTATTTAGTGAGTGATAGTTCTCTCCACCAAGTCGTCTGCATTTAAATCAATTTACATTTTCAATGAATAGATAAAGTGTATTCAATTGTAGAATGAATAAGAAAAGGATACAATTTGCTTCCGTTAAAAATTCAGTTAAAGCAAGAAAATTAATGCAACATTTTCTTCATCAGTTTATGTTTTTAAATATATAAAGACACTAAATTTTAAAGTACAATTTATAATACTTGATCTGAAAAAAAATCCAGGCATAAACATAGAAAATATTTTGTTGTTTATACCGAGTAACCATATCTTTTTAAATAATTACCTTTGCCACCCTTATCTCCGCGGTCTATGAAGAGTACTCGGTAGGTAAGCACACTGTCAGTGTTTTGTATAGAGGTCTACTGGATCGTTTAATCGTTATCGTTTGTTTTTTGAGAAAATATTATTTGTGCTCTTAAATAGATTAAGGATGCTAAAATGTGTATAGGGTGAGCTAAATAGTTTAATACATGTGGGAAAGCACGTGGGTAAGCAGTTTAGTTACTCCATTAAACCAAGCACCACCTGTAGAGGTTATCTTCTATCAAAAAAAATTATGAAGTACAGTAACTTTCTGTATCTTTTTATTTCTGTTTTATCTTTATCTCTGATAGATAACTATCAAAGCATTTAAGCAACATTTTCATCCGTCAAATGTTATTACAGGCTAATAGAGTCCCATTTTTATAGAGTAAACGGACTTTTTCAAGAACTAGCAAAATTTCTGCAGCGCACTATGTTATTTTTTAAGAAAAGGGTTAAGTCCTAGATAGACTAAACTTTTCGATATTTGACCTGCGTTATTCATAACATGTTACCAGGATATAAATTGCGGTAATAAGACAACTTACATATTTTTTTTCTAAAAAATATGATACTGTGTCAGATACCTGGACAACTCAGCTCTTTATACCAAGCATAACATTGACAGATACGTCAGATGACGCCAAATCTTTTTTTCTAAGGACTGTATGTATCTGCACTTGATTTTTAATTGTTCAGTTAAATGTATCTGTATTGCTCCATTGGATCATACTTTTGTCGTTTTTTTATATATACGCAGTCAGATGTGGATTCTAATTCAGCCAGCATTGACATGATAAGGGTTTTCAAACAATTTATTACAAAAGATTATTTTTATACCAAAAATAGTTATACTAACATTTTCTTACATTTGAAGAGGGACAAGTTGAGATCGACTCAATTTGATTTCGCATGTATTAACTAATGAACAGAGTCCATCAGTTGTCATTTATATTTGTTTAATAATTTGTTTCGTATATCAGCTGTCAAATACAGATATTTGCATAATGCTTCCTAACCACTGTAGGCTCTCTCACATCATTCATCTATGGTTAATTCAAGTCAGTATTTTGTATCTTAAACTGATGCTCCCGGATACCATGTGAGCAAACTCAAAGCCACAGAATTGTGGGATTATTTCATTAATTGAGTTTTGTTTGTGTAAATGGGATCTAATTTCCATTTCCTTTCCTCTCCCCGAATATTAATGTTTTTTCGTATAGTAAATAAAATAGTTGAATTCAATTTGATGCTTCAAACTACCATTTCCTCCCGTGGGAGACCTCATGGATTAATTTCTCTGTCTACAGTATGATCAGTGTTAATGAAATACAGTAATAATCTTTGTATCTTATAAGGAATTTATTGATATTAATTAGTAATAAAATAAATCATTTAATTAATTGTTATTAAAACACTCATTTATAAAGGACAGGATATTAGCATTAATTGAGCAGCAAAAAAAAAAAAAGAGTGAAAAATAAGTTGTTTTTATCACGCAACAACGTTCTTCCAAACTCTTGTACGATAATGATGGACATTTCTCTTAAGCCCATGAAAGATGACGCGAACTTGTTAACAGCACTCGTCGGTAATCATGGCACAAAATTCCACATTTAATAACCAAACCAAACTATTGATGTTGCGACAATCTTATTTGTACTCGATCTAATGATTTCTTAAGCGATATTAATGATCATAATGTTCTTGACAAATAAATGACCAAGTCTTGAAATGTGATGTCATAACGTTATGATCTAAACCTGTTAACAGATACCACACAACAACCGTATAATATTCAAAACAAAGATGTTTGCACGTCCCATTTCATTGTCAAATACAGAAATGTAGTATGCTTCGGTTTTCATTGAACAAAACCAAATCTCACTTGAGAACAATTTTGATTTAAGGTAGAGCGACTGTAAAAAAACTCCCGCCATTTCTTCGAAGATCGGTAAAGATCGATAAATGTCGGCTGTGTTCGGAAGAATGTTTTAGATAATTTCAGTTTTTAACTCTGAAAATATTTTTTTATATATCTTACCAAATTCCTTCATATCATAACATTTCCACGGTAAATTCTTAGTTTTATCATAAAATATCAATAAAATATGAAAATAATGCAACCGGATGTAAAGGTGTCTTGCCTTCAAAATCGAAAGTAGGCACGAATTACTGGTTTTCGCGACTAAACAGGAAAATGAATCGCGACAAGAAAGGTCGTTTTTCCAGACGGATACGGAATGACCATAAGAGGAAACACATTTCTCATGATCATAATTATACTGGGAATGCTAAAAGTGACAAGGAATATAGAAAATGAAAGACAGTCATTGATTCTTTAGATACTTGATTAACCTTGATATTTATAAGTACGAGTCCTTTACCAATTTCCAAATTTACAGAAAGAAAGTTATTGATATTAAATAGTATTATTTCACACCTTATAAAATGTAACAAATGAAATGGTCTTCCAGCTTGTACCATGTGATCATCTAGTGTAATCATTATTGGATCTAATCTTATCAGTTAGTCTCGTTTTCATTTTCCGAGTCCAAAAAATCCATATCAATCTGAATTGTACTAATTCAAGCCTCTTTTTCATTTTCCGAATCCAAAATATCCATATCAAATCCATATTGTACTCAAAGAAACTCTGCCTGTTGCTATTGTATCAGTTACCTCTCTTGCAATTTCGAGATGCTTTTTAAAGTTCTGTATCCCAAAGTTGCCTTATTACCTTGACTGTGAGAGTGTTTTCTTTAATGTGTTTTCTGCTTGAAAAATGCTGGTGTGAAAGAGTTCATGATACATTGTTGAGCATAATACTGATTCACTTGGACTCATACATGGCTACAAAACCTATTGGACTCGGCTAGCATCTCGTCCAATATAGGTTTTACAGCTGTGCTTCGTCCAATAGAATTCTGTATTGTACTCAACAATGTATAATAACCCCATAATATTGTTTCTTTATTATGTAAGGAGACCTCTCAATACTGTCTGTAACCTATTGCAATGTTTATCATAGATTTTTCTTTGACTTGGAACTTTGAAAATGAAAGTGTGCACTAAATTTCAACACAACATCTGTCAATTTTAGCCTCTAGTTGCATTCAGTAATATTAGTTAATAGTAGTTTCAAACTGTATTACTCTTTATAGCTAAATAATACTTCTTACATTCATACCAGTCATTTAAACATTAAATATTTTAAAATTGGTAAGTGAATCCTTCAGTTTTAAACTTGTAACAAAATAATGGCTAAAATAAGGAGAAAAAACTGTTGAAAATATGAGTCATACATGTTACATTTATGTAAATTTTCCAAAAACTACATGGTTAAATATTTTTATCTTCTGTATTTAAGCTGGATATAGTTTATCTGTTAAAAATATGTCCTAAATATTAAGGTAATAATCATATTTTTAATTTTCTGACTCTTTGTTTTCTCCCAAACAAATTTTTACACTGCTCAGATCATTTGGATTTTTTGCACTCTTCCACAGATTAACAGGTTATGGAAGGTTGTTGTCAACAAAGAAAGATTTACTTTCTCTGTTTTCAAGTTTTGACACCTTTACTGCATCTGTAGAAACCAGTATTGTATTGGTATTTGGAAATTTGGGTGAAATATGGGACTTTGTTATACCCAAGGGTGTCAAATAAACTGAACAAAAGACGAGCTGTGGGGTTGTTTCGAAAAAAGTCGTTTATTTCTCTAAAAAGTATGGAAAGCCAACCTAAAATTTTGCAGGTAGATCAGTGAAATGATGCAGATTATGAAAATAAAATGTTAGGTAACATCTGGAAAGGTGCTCATTACAGGTGCGCTACCTTAAATGACAACAAATATAATTTGATTCCTGCAATTTCCTATTTTTCATCAAAAAGGAAATTAATAAAAAAGATGAATACAATTTTGATTTTGGCAAAGGAAGGGAATTTAACAAGGTTTCTTTTTAAATTCGAAATGCTTTTACATTGAAGGGATTTCTCCACAGCCTCATTTTGTACTAGTTTTCCACAAAAAATTAGTATTGTTTAAATAAGTTTTTCTTTATTTGAATTTGATATACACTCACGTACGTATAGATACATATTTCTGTGAATATTGATATATCGACTTATTATGTGTTCAATTTTCTTTCATTGAACTGAAAATTTGACTTAAACCTATAAATGAAAATGATAATCAAAGCTTCAAAAATGATGCATATAAAGGGAACAATAATGCGAATGAATATTTGCTGTCTGACTTGGGAACTATATGGAAAATATGATTAATAAGCAAGTTCTAAAATTCTTAAAACATATGCACTTCTATAGTATCAATTTGCAGTACATCTAATTGCCTAACGATAAATTTAAAACTTTTTCAAAAATCGAAAAGATTAATTTTGTTAGTGATTATCAAAATAACTGAACAACTTATGAAATAAATGAAATAAAAAGGCATGTCTAAATAGCACTTATGTTTTATCCTTTTGTTATTTTTAATCAATATTTACATATTAATTTTACTAATATATTGTAGTCAGTTAAAATCCACTTTTCGATTTGAAGCAGAGGAAAGACTTATTTAACTGATATAATTTGTGTATGTTTAAAGTGAACAGAATGACCCAGCTGTATAAAAAAAGCAAAATAGTACAAGTAAGATTTTTGTTTCAGGTAACTGTCACTATTTTTGGTAAGAGTTCAAATACAGTGGATATCTGAGTGTACAAACGTCATACGAACCTAAGTACATATTTAACACGGTAACTAATTTTGAAAATGCACAGTTACCAATAAGTACTTAATGTATTATATCCTTACGTTACTTGTTTATTTCTTGTACTGCATGATTTATGTAATTTCAAATAATCAACAGATTCTTTACAAGTCTCAAGGTTCAGGACAGTAATATATATGCTAATATATACACTATTACATGACGTTTATGAATGCTTTTGGCATTACATTCAGTTTGAATTCAGGTAATTTATTTGTTATTTTGATTTAAAAAAAATTAATGGTGGTTTAATGCTAAAAATACAAAAACAAAACAAAGAACAACAATCTGTTAAAAGAAGAAGTATATAAAAAGAAAGATATTAAGGGTTGAGTTTCGATGCATTTATCAATATTTTAATATACGCACCTTCAAACACTTCTCACTTTTAATT
The DNA here is from genome assembly GCA_012932295.1 of Cyclina sinensis. Lineage (NCBI taxonomy): Eukaryota > Metazoa > Mollusca > Bivalvia > Venerida > Veneridae > Cyclina > Cyclina sinensis. The sequence continues at coordinate 41,319,933 of JAAONU010000001.1, read as the reverse complement.
TAAGATTAACTTGTCAAAAAATGATAATTTGTTTCAACTCTGTCTCTCGCAGTTTCTCTGTCTGCGTGTCTGTCGGTGTGTGTGTGTGTGTTTTCTTTTCATTTCATTAAGGTGTTCATCTTGCTGATTGTGTAGATTTCATTAATATGATATGTAATCACACGTTACCGGTCAAATACAGATAAAACATAAGTATTTCACTAAGTTTATTTTTTTTTCAGATCAACCAATCTGCAATTCTACAAATAAAATTTTTACAAATATAAAATGAAAAATATGATACAGACCCAGGCAGTTTAAACAAAATCAAACACTATGGAGTCGTGAGACAATTGCATAAATCCTGTTAATTTCATTTTATTTGTACACATAGAATCTAATTTCCTTTCCATTTTTCTCTAAGCAGATGTTATAATTAACTTCCCTTTTTTCAGATACAAAGATCATTCTGGTCTTCACACTTGCATTTTCTCCCACGAGACACTTTATTTAATAAATAGAGTGTTGTGTCAGAAGTATCACCTATTCATTTAAATCTATAAAAATAAGGTTACGACAACAATAATTTGATAATTGTTTCCAAAGAAAATGGTTTTGGCATAGAACTGATCTTCTAAATATCGAGTTTTTTTGTTTGTTTGTTGAAAAGGAATTCTTTCACATCACGAGTTTTGGTGAAACGTATTTGTTTAATCAAAAAACCAATTTGTTTAATATTCGTGTCAAATAATTTACAATCTAGAGTAACTAGATACTTTACCGGTTTGATATTAACTGTAAGGTAAAATCGGCACATTTTGATGGACTCCACTAATTTTGAATTGCCACATAGTATTTCATACAGCAATAAAACATCAAAATGTTCAATTTGTTCCTTATATTTCCGTTATGTTTTGTACATATAAAAATACTTAAAACTGCAAAATACTAGGCTATATCTTTTTCCATTATTTTCTAACACAAACCACGTTTTCTTTGTTTGTTACCAATATCCGAAACTGAATAGGTCTGTTTCTTATAAAATGCAAGAACGAGTAAGCAAAATAATATTTTATCCCAAGAAACACTTCATAAAACGCCAAATAAAATATTTTAAATCATAGAGTCCTCCTGTCAAGTAACGCAATGAATTGCTAAGCTTTCGCGTATTTTTTTCTTTTTTCTTCTTCTTTATTTCAGCGGGAATATAACACACATTTGCTTGATATGCTTATCGTCACAGTGTGTAATTGAAATGTTAATTTACGAAACATGTTCATGCATTTATGCTTTCTTTTTAATGTTGTTTTTTTTTTCATTCCAAAGGTATGACATTTACTGCGTCCAAAGCATTATATAGCTCTTCAGCGGAAAACAAACTGGGCCATAATTTAGCTGTTATTTTTAATTGGTTAACACTTTCAGCCTTCTCTGACTGACGTTTATTCTTTCTCTCGAAAAAGAAACTAATAATAAAAAATAACTCCGAGTTCATTTAAAAGACGTCATGCTAATTCCACTTTCTTATTAACCTGTAAACCTTGAATCGAAGCAAAAAGTTTCTTTTGTAGTGAATACATTATTTGAAAGGATGAACTTGAACCGAATTCCGGATCAGAATGTTTAAACGTCTACAAAATATTGTTTTTTAGTGATTTGTATATATTGCTTGGTGGTATCCTTGTTTTGTTTAAGTTATTTGTTTGTAGTTTCAGGGGGAAAATACCATTTGTTTGTATCCAGACTAAGCTATTAAACCCTATGTTTTTAACAATACAATGTATGATAGCGCGACCAAAAATACAGCAAACCAGACAAATATCAACTTCTGTTAGTAGTGTTGGAAACACTCCGTAAATGCTTCATTATTAACTCGTCACAACATGAAACTCATACTGACTACAGCTTTTGCTGTATCCTCGATTTTTGCTATTCCGAGTTTTCATATTAAACGCCTTTTTACAACATTAATTTAACGTTCTAGAATTATTACTGCAGTGGTAATACATAATACAGCAGTCTACACTGGAGTTATTTGAATTGTCGTTTAAATTTTACGGAGTCATTCCGTCTATAGATATCCTCACGAAACAATGCATGGTGATGTTTGAACTAAGATCATGTTCTCTTGAGGTCACACATGATATCAAAATAGACGTTTACAACTTGTGGCTTTTAGTGGTTGATGCTTTAATTATAAACTGATGAATTTCAGTATATTTTAGTGTGTTGATGAACTATAAGTTTATATTATTAACGACTATCATAATTGTAAAATTCCTCTTACTAGTAATCCTTGTGTAAAATATGGCCACACTTACAATTACAATAAACTAAAAGAAGCTTTATTCATTTTATTTTTCACATTTACAGATTTTTTTTTAAACCATTCAAAATCATGTCTAAATACAACATTCATATTTTAATTCGTTTCGAACAGATACCCAACACTATGTGGACTCACTAGGCTGCAACTTTTCAAATGTCAATAGGTCAATCAATAACTAACGTCCTACTAAAGACGTTTTGCCTGACCAAGGGCTATATTACTGACATTTTGCTTGTTTAAATGCTTCACACTTCTTCTTATAGAGCTTTCAATTCTCCCCAGACAGATGAAGCAAACTTAGTTAAGCAATACTTAACAATGACGGATACATTCAAGTTTTTCTGTACCTAAAACTGATAACGCGTCTTTCTGATGCAAGCTCGCACAATAGAAAAAAGTGCTGACCGAATCGTTTTTTTCTTTTCTTTGACAATATAATCATGATATACACTTGCTGATGATAAATGAAACATGACATCTCTCGAAAGCCTTAAATGACACATCTTTAGACATCTGTTGACGTAAGCTGAGCCTTTAGCGTGTCTCAAAGCAAGTTTGAGTAAGATTGCTTTAGAAATAAGTAGAAATACGTTGACATATGACACAACTAAGCAAAATACGCTCACGTCAGCTAACGGGAACATTTCTCGTGAGAAACACTACTCAGCATAATTTGCTCTGTCAGGCTAGTGAAAAGAAAATATTATCTTAGGATTGCAGTCACTTTTTTCCTAAACATTTGATTTTTTACACACACCAGTTAAATAAGCTATTTTACTAAAAAACCAAGACACTAATTTTGTGTATGACCTACTTTTTAAAAATAAAGGAAATATCTTTCTTCAGTAAATTTAATAATTCACCGTAAACGAATATTTATTAAAAGGCAACATATTTTCAATAATTTCAAGGTTTGATGCAAAAATATATTCAAAATTTGCTTGGTACCATTTGAGTGTCTTATTTACCAACACTTTCAATTTGAGGAAAATCAATAAAGCTAAACTAAGTTTCTGTTTAAGTTTGTCTTGTTCACAAAAACAATAAAATGGGATATTTAAGAACTTGTGCATGCTGTATCTTCTGTCACATTTCTCTAGGCTAAGTAAATTTATATAATATAAAGACAAAATCACAGCGTTTTTCTTCCTTATAATTGATGGATCCCTAACCCCTCATAATTGCATGATTTAACAAAGAAGTACAGTTATATTTTCACCAAAAACAAGTATATAACAAAAGAGCACGTGGAAATGTTTGTGGGTAAAACCTATTGGTATAAGATTTAAGAGTCATGCAGTGGATCCATGAATATTTAAACAGAAGCTAACTATGCAATGCCCCTGTCCTATACACGTATATTATCCCCTATCCTATACACAATTCATGATTTACAAATACACAAAATAACTTTATTATAACCACAGACATACAATAGTTTCAATCAACCTTGTTAACTCCTGTTATAATAACAATCTGCAATCACACAATGCAATGATATATTACAAGAACGCTTTCACGAGCTTCTACTGATATTTATAAAGATGAATTTATATATTATTTCGGACAGCGTTTCTGTACGCTTCGTATCTGATTTGTTTCACATATATGATTTTCAAATATAGTAACACACACATCACACGCACATTGGCATTAGACTATTGCTTGATATTAACAGAACGTAACTTAAGATAAATCTACGTGAGATAACCTATAGCATTCACCATATTCAGGAAGACAGTACATTTATTGCTTTATATGCCTTTAATTAAAATGTATGAATCACATAACCATGCTGAAGCTAGTTTTGAAATGAATTATTTACAAAACTGAATGAATCAATTTCGAGAGAAATTCTTTCTTTTTCTTAGACCGTTTGTTGACAAGAATCTTTACGCCTTAAAGAGGATATCTTTTCGTAGACGGTTTGCAGAAAGTCTAAATATATGTGAAATAACTTACAGAAGGTACAACTAGTTAAGCAGCATTGTGTAAATCAAGAACATTGTGATTTACCCTTGCAATCATAAATACCTAGAATGGACTTGTCCGTTTTTATATTTGGACAGACCAGTTAATTGTTTATGGGGTGCTTATTGAACATTTACTGACTGAATGCCCAATAGTGCACGGATGTGCAGGCTTACCTTGGTCTGCACTCATTGGACACCTCCTGCAGGGTATACGTAAGGGTTAAATTCATTTATCATTGTGGATATATACAACCATTACTTGTCTAACACTGCTTATATTTATAATAACATTAAATGACTTAACTCAACGTGTTCATTTTAATAATAGAACGCGAACAAAACGATCGCTGTAAAACAGCAAACGTCTTCGAATGGACAAACAAATTATCTGTCAATAAGTTTTTGAGAGAAATTAAGATAAATTACTGACAATAAATTGCTTTGTTTGCTACTAATATTGCAGCAATACATGTAAGATTCCTATACAATATATGTCAGTCACAACCAGGTTAAGTACATACAATTCACTTATATGCATGTGGATGTAAAGTAAATTATACACTATGAAGTTATGATATACGTAAGTGTTATTTTTGGGGGTTTTTGTGTGACGTTGTTAGTTATTTACAAAATTGAAATTAAGGTTGGCATAACAATTAGATTGCTGTATTTTTCTAACAAATTATTTATCTATCTCCATGCTTGTTTTAAACCTTAAGGCTTTTGTGAATATGAAAACTCTCATTAGATTTCTAGGAACTACTATTCCCGTCCTTTCCAAAGAGCACAAAATCAAACACTGTCGAAATTGACACAATCATAATGACAAGATATATTACAAAAAACAGCCTGTCTAGAACGACAGCAACAAGCCTCCATTCTTTAATTGTTTTCTCAAGTTTATCTAGTCGGCTCTGTTTGTCTACTAGGTAGTCACACTGTGCTCTTATATCACGAATATCAAATGCCAGGCTCTTCAGCCATAGTGTCTCTGGTTTGTCGGCTTGACCGTCGGAAAGTGTTCTTATAATGATCTCTTCGTCGGCAACATCTGTGTAGGGCACATGGTTATCATTCATATGTGAAGTAATATCTTTATTACACTGTGTCGGAACTACATTGTATTTTCTGCTCCCCATATCTCGACTTGCTTTGTCCAATTTAACAAACTCCTCTCGCATACAAAATATTCTTGCTAAACCATCAATCACAACCTGAAATACACATGGGATAAACGTATGCTTGCATTCAGATGATTCTGTCACTTTGCGATGAAAGAGAAAATAACAAATGAATATACTATGATTTGAAAGCTCTATACAGAAAAGCTCATTTTGCTGAAACATTTGGCTTCTCTGTAATACATAGATTCAGTATATGAAGACGTTCTTTTATTGTTCATATGCAAGTAAAGCTTTGAAAGCCGTTCTATAAACAACAATCCATAGTATTTTTTTGATCAAAATGTAGCTTACCTTTCTTACAACTAAGGGGACTTCCCTCTTGGCTCCATGGAAGTATAGATTGACCACAATAACGGAAAGGAAGGCAGACAGTGTGATCAAAATCATGTTCAAGCAGTAATAAGCACCTGAAATACATGAAAAACAAAGCTTTTAACTTACTCTTTCAGTAAATATTATTTAATAGTATAATACATTCTGAAAATAGTGAGCATAGTAAACGTTTTGTCTTTATTTACCAAACGTGAATAATTACAGTTTGTAGTTACCATCGTGCTATACTGTTCAACTGTACAACAATTATGCTAAAACAATTCTGCATCCGTAAATAATCAAAGGCATCCGTCACATTAATATTCAATATTCACTTCAGCAAAATCATCTTTGAGTTAGTGAAATACAATCGAAATATTGCCACACATAATCCTTTGATCAAGATAGACTTGGTATAATTCGTTACAGATTACACTGGGTCTTTAACTGGTCTATCAAAACTCTGATTTGTCTGCAGGCTATCAAGAGGGCAAACAGTTTATCAGTTAATGGCTTTAGGATCTGGAGATCATATCTGGTCTTAGTCTACCATTCCACAATATTCATTTACATGTTTTTACAAATACAGTCAAGTTTCGCTAACGATACCAGCCGAAGCGTGGTTTTATTAATGCAAAGGTCTTAATTTCAAATGTTCGACTTCTGTTATTTCCAACTGCCTATTTCGCATGATTTTAAAATACCGATACTGATACTATTAAAGTGGGTTTACTGTACATATACCACTGTTTTGCCTAACATGACTTCACAATAACTTGCCAGCTATTTGCGGTACACTCTGTGGTTAAGATGAATGGTTAACTAACGCAACTAAGAAAAATAACCTTTGAAGATACTCGAATGTATAACTCATGAAACTAAGAATATAATCACTGAAGATACTCGCTACAACTATTATATCATGTGTGGTCTAGATCTCTGAATGACTTCTATATATTTATTGATGTAATACCGACTGGAGTCAACGCAATGTGATCTTATAACTACTTATGTAATAAATTTATTACAGAGATAAGTAAGATCTGTATTAAACTGAAGTGGTACAGATTAGCTATGAAAAAGTCCTTACCTATGAGAGGTATAGAGGATGCTGATGGCGGAGTGGATTCAGCGAGAAGCAGCAGTAACACAAAAAATGCAACGAAAATGTTCATACCTGAAAACAAACACTACTTTGTAATAATACAAAAGTGAAAAGTCCCTGTCCTGAAACTAAAAAACTCTATGTGAAAATTCTTGGTATTTCTGAAAATTAAGATGACATCAAAACACTTATTTAACTTATTAATGTATCTTTTCGTGATTAGTTTAACTTTTCAAGTGTGTTATAAATCATTGCAACGTTGATTCCACGAAACATACATTCCACGAAACATATATAAACGAGTACTTTTACTGTTTTGTATTATGTACAATAACGCTTGTATTTATTGTATTGCCATAAAAGAGGTGTTATATAAAGCATACGAACCTAGTTGCATTTTAGCCGGAGATTCCGGGGGCAACCAGAATAACACAAGTGTCAATGAAGATAACAGAATACAAGGCAATATCAGAATGTAGTTATAAAAGGCAACTTGGCGACGCATCTTTAGATAAAACGTTATATCAACAAATGGTGCTCCAGGACAACAGGCATATCTTAAAACATTTCTCTTAGCTGATGACGTCACTACCATCCATTCGTTGTTTTCAATATATTCTGTGAAGTCAAAACCGTCGGCGTTGTCATACAAAAGTTCGAGCATGATTTTACTTCCGTCATAGGTCCATGATCCAAACTTCATTTTGCAATTCTGTATGTCAAAGGGAAAATACTGTATGTTTATTGAACATGAGCTTTTATATATTGCTTGTGGTATCCATTGAATTGTTCCGTCATGTTCGACGACCACCAGTGTCTCACGTTTTTCCTCCAGTCTGATATCTGCACTGTAATATCAAATAAATATTTTATAAAAACACATCAGTAAAATGAACCTTTGAATATATATTCAATTTCACAACAACAGACTATTCAACTTAATAATTCTCACTGAAGACATAATGGATAACACCTGTGAATAAAGCTACGTATATTTCTTGGTCACATTTGATCTCATTCTAGAGTACTTGGTACCTTGTGGAAAAGGACGTTCAGCTGTTAGTATTCGTTATAGAATGTTTACTGCTTAACTGTTTTTTTTATCTTTTCCCCAAAATGAAACTTGTTATGGCAATAACAGACCAAGTTCCTTAAAAGATATCAAATTTTTGTAATATATCATCTGCGGTATTTCCTTATGCATGCTGTATATTACGCAAACGTTTTTTTTATATTTATGACGTAACTTTACGAAAGGGATATCGTCAAAATAATAAAAAAATACCCCTGATGCTTCTTTTTTTAATTTTTTTATTGTGACACGTCACAGTTTTGATAAAACTGAAAACAAAATGCCCATTTCCGTTTTGCAAAAGTGTAACAAAAATGCAATTTTAGGCCGTCTATACAATTTTCTTTTTTCTAATTCAGTTTTCAGTGGGTGTACTGGCAACAAATACTGATTTATTTTGACACAATTTACTGAGAGAGCAGGTCTTTTGGACCTCCTGAATAAACGGAAAATAACTGTTAACTACGATAGCACAGAGGTGACATGCACAACTTTTTTTTTATTGCACTTCTCTTTTTTTCATCTCGTTCCCACGAGATACTAACTCGAGGGAACGACTTAGTATCTCGTTCCCACGAGTTACTAAGTCGTGGGAACGAGATAAAAAAAAAAAAGAGAAGTGCAAATCTGAAAAAAGAATCGGCTTTGGAAAAAAGAGTTGGGCAGTTAAAAAAAAGAATCGTGTTGTAAAAAAAAGAACAGCGAATGTAAGCTATGTCGAGGGAACGACTTACTAACTCGTGGGAACGAGTTAGCTATGTCGTGGAAACGACTTAATATCTCGTTCCCACGAGATACTAAGTCGTTCCCTCGAGTTAGTATCTCGTGGATACGAGATAAAAAAAAGAAAAGTGCAATTTAAAAAAAAATGTATTGCTTTGAAAAAAAAGTTTAGCACAATATATTGCTTTCTCGTTCCCACGACATAGCTAACTCGTTCCCACGAGTTAGTAAGTCGTTCCCTCGACATAGCTTACATTCGCTGTTCTTTTTTTTATAACACGATTCTTTTTTTGTACTGCGCAACTCTTTTTTTCAAATGCGATTCTTTTTTCAGATTTGCACTTCTCTTTTTTTATCTCGTTCCCACGACTTAGTAAGTCGTTGGAACGAGACACTAAGTCATTCCCTCGAGTTAGTATCTCGTGGGAACGAAATAAAAAAAAAGAGAAGTGCAATTAAAAAAAGTTGTGCATGTCACCTCTGTGCCACCGTAGTTAACAGATTTTGTTATCTCCTTTTTTCAACAGATTGAGCATCTAACATCCTTTATTTTCTTAGTTTTTATCAAAATATCTAATCTTATTATCAATAAAAATCACATTGATAAACATTCCAAATCTGACAATTTTCCATGTTCCTTACATATGCCTGAATCTAAATGAATTCAGTATTTTTGGTTTATCAGTCTGTCTGCGAAGTAAGTTCTCTTTGTCTAATCGTGTGTCAAATCTGCATAAGAATTGCGGACTGGTCAATAAGAAGATTGATACATTATACGTTTTGGGAAGATATCAGGCTAAAAATGACATAATGAAAACAATCTTCACGTCAGAGCTCCATTTTTATTAATATCTGGATGCTCAAAATGGTACCGAGTTAAGGTGGTACAGAAAACGGTTTGTAAACTGTACATTTTAATCATGCTAAGTGATTTTGTTCTGAATAAAAGCGAATTTAAAATTAATTAAATTAAATTAAATTTTAGATTTTAAAGACATTCATCTACTGAAAATGATAAAAATGTCTCAATTTCTCATATTTACAGCCTTGAAGTCCGATAAGAAATTAGTAACATTGTTTTATAATAGTAAAATGATTTACAACAACCCTTACATAACAATTTCTTAATAAATGGTTTCACATGTATAAACCTTCTTGCACTGAAAGACAGGATTATTATTAAATCGCTTAAACTATTTAACAGACGTAAACTTCGTGAATTATGACTGAGAATAATAAATAATGCACTGCTTGTAATAGTTTAATAAATCGTCAGCAGGGAAGGTTAATGTGTTTGTTGGGAGCGTTCCATTCCCTGTATTGTTATACTAATTTTTATAGAACATTTATATCCTACGGCAAAACACTGAATACAAAATAACATACCTACTTAAACGTCAGCTTAAGTGTTAGGTCTTAATGCTTTTACCCTATTTATGACATATCTTTCAGAAAGTCAGCGTAATTTCTGCGTTCATTCTAGAAGGTGAACGACTTTGTTGGACTAAGACTTTTACTATCAATAATAACTTCTTAAGGTTTTCAGTGGTAAAATGAACTGATGTTGCAATCATACAAATACATAAAAACAGAACATCAGATGATCTGAATGTTACATTTTGACATTTATGTCCATAAAAACATGAGTTTACGAACACTTTCTTACCAAGGAAATGACAAATTGAACTAAGAACCCAATTACCAAAAGGACGCCATTTTTTATATTTACGAGCGTATATCAAAGTTCCTGTGTATCTTTGACAGAATTCAATCATAGTTTTATAGGTTTCATAAAACGCAGATACCATTTTATGATTGATAAATACTTTAACATCAGTATACTTACTAGTTGTACAGCTTAATGTCTGGAGTCCAAATACTCTTTGATGGGACTCTGACTTTAGTTATATTTGCAAACAGTTCTGGATCCCAGCTCAAGTAGATATCTTTCCAGCCCTTACAAGTAAAACATAAACAGTAATCACATCCATGTCAAAGAACATTTGATTTACATAAATGTTTTTTTTTTTCGTTTTCGTTTAAATCTAGTCAACCCTTGGAAATCCAAAATAATCCGACATATGTCTGACAGAAGCATTGTTTCTGAACGAAAGCAATAAATTATTTTTAGTAAAGTATAATCGGGTGAGAACAAAAGCTTCTATTACATAAAAAACATACTATGAAAAATAATGATTTTTTTTTAAAATTTGCTGTCCATTGTTAGCCAAAGGCAATTGGTTGCCGATTTTGCTAATAAAAGTTTGTTGTTGTTGTTGTTTATGAAAAACAACAACAAATTATTTTTCTTCCCCCTTTGAATTATAAGAAAGCTTAAAAAGTTAAAACAGTGTATTCTTACATATGTTGCCCAGACATTCGTTGTAAGAACTTGGTTTCTCTCATCAAGGTCAAGAATCTGTATTAAACTCAGCCCGTAATAGACTGTAAGTGTGTCATTCTGCTCAGCTATAGGTCGTCCCATTTTACCACGGACTTCATACTCATCCAGCAGTGTTCGTATAAGCTTTTTCTCCATGGAAGTTTCAAGATATCCTACAATGTAGAAATTACTTCGATAATAACAGAGCAGAATAGTCTTGTTATACAAATATTGACTAAATAAATATGAGACGCAATCTATTTAAACCTTGTAGAAATCGCCCAAATTTCATTGACGGAAGTGGTTGTTGGGAAGGGGGCGCAGAACTTAAACATTTTAAAAAATGACAGTGTGGCTTTAAGTATTAAAACTTTAAAGCAATTGACATGAATACAAAAAATCTGAAGCAGTCTTGAACTCTAATGTTGAAATGTGGTTTTGCTGTATAATGGTCGAGAATGAAAAAAAAGGCAATTGAAATGCACGACATTTGTTTTAATTTAGCAATGCCGCAAATTTCTGCATTAATTTCTTGGATCCTAAGGTTAATATATACATCCGCAAGAGCTCCTGGACTCATGGTTATCCACCAGACAACATAGAAGCAGACAGTCCAAAGTCAACAGTTAAGGTCCCTTCGAGGCTTTGTGCTTACTTGAAAGTCGCTTTCATTATAGGAGGTCAAAAGTAGACGTCCACGGTGTCTTAAACTGCTATTTATTTCTATTTATTTATCTTCTTCGTTAAATAAAAAATGGAACATTTATACCAGAAACCCTTTTAATTGAAAATCGTCCAGCTGACAAAGATTGCATAAACTATAAGGCATAATTGGGTAAATAGTTCTAAACTCCATATTTTTAGAGAGACACTACTATATAAATAAATCGTAGCAGAAATGTTGATTAAAATTTGTAGCCAACCAAAGAAAAATAAAAACAACAAATATTTGAGCTGATAATGTGTTTGCGTCACCCTTACTGGCTTACGGATTTCATAAGGATATGTATGTATAGAATTTATAGAGCTTTTGTATTTGTAATGATGAAACGTATGCATGATATAAAAATTCAGTTAGTAAACTAATTACTTTCATTTTGAGCATTTTCTTTGAAGGTTTTCTAGTTCATGTAAAATATTGTTAATGCAGTTCTATCTTATCTGCACTAAACAGTGCTAAATATTAATGCATTGATAATATTGTTTATTTTTTAATATGTAACTGGATAGTTCAGCAAATCAAACATTTTAAGCATAAGCGTAATTTCTCCAAAAGGTAGTCATCTCTCCATTGAGAAAAATGACGCAACAAAAATATTATCAAATTCAATGTAACAATTATATCGATAATGTATATCTGTGATATCGATAATATATATCTGTGATAGTATCCTATTTCATTCTTTATTATCACAAAAGATAATCTAGAAACTCAAGATAGAGGAGATGATGTTATAGATGATTACTTTTTGGCACACACAAATATCGTCATAGCTTCTCTTACTCTTTGATAAAGATGGCGAATATAATTATGATTATGTCAAAGATATAACTTCTACTTAACACGAAGAAACAAGTCTGAAATCACACACAACGTTATTTTCTTAGAAGCTGCACACAAGTTACCACTATATATTGTAACACTTGTGAGACAGAAATCTTAACATATGCGTTAATTAACTTAATTTATATACCAAAACACTTAATTTGTAAAGGTAGTACTTTTACATTCACGATTTTACGAGAGCGTATCCGGAAAGGGCGAGATTATATTTGTATGTGTTGTTGTGATACGTAGATGTCTATGTTTGAAGTAGTGGTCTTTATATGTATGACTAAATAAAATCATTAATTAATTATGTTAACTTTGTAAATATTTTATATGCGACTTTCCCTGTCATCATCAAAATCTTTTTTTTTTATCATTTATCTTTGTAGCTTATCGTTCTGTCGCTATCTATAGTATTTCAATAAAACGTTATCAGATAAAGTCTAACTCTTTTATTATCTTGTTATCGTATTATCTTCTTAAATTTATTCAATACAACTCACAATATCTTCATTACTGAACACATTATCTTTCTGTATATATATATATATATATATATATATATATATATATATATATATATATATATATATTATCTTAACTGAAAAGGGATTTTAAAATTGATCGTGCGTACACATACTCTTAATAAGTAATTTCGCCGCTATAAATAGTAACATGGCTGCTTCTAATAATTGGCAGCCATCATAACTGGAAGAAGTATTGAAAGCCAATATAATTTATTTGACAGTAAATATGATAATTGATAAGCATATTTACACAAGGGATTATTCAGTTTAAGTTATGAAGCATACGATATCCGATTTAAGGGAGCATAAACCTTTAAGTAAGCAGAAGTATATTTGATCACCTCTAGATTTATCAGATCAGAAACTAGACAAACGAGACCAGGCGATGCTCTGCCGTAAGTAATTGGTTAAACTGTCGAGGGTTTCACATATTTGCCTGTACTCGCAAAATTTTAATAGGTAATCTATGTAATTTCTCAAAATGCCGCGTAACATCATTGGTTCTCACTTCGTGGTATTGTATGGGCTCAACAGTTAGGAAATTCATTTGAATGTTATTTGTAATATCTAATTCTGATAAGTCTGAGGGCTTTAATTTTCACTCTATTTCTGAACAGAACAAAACAAAACGGAAAACAAACAAGAACAAAAAAAAAAACAAACACAAAAACAAAGAAAACAAAAAAACACACAGAGAAAAAATGTTAAGACATTTCCACTCCGTGTTTAAGTGTTTGCACTTATACTGAACTGCAGATGAATAAATAGCCGAAACTACTTTTACTGGGATTTTCCATTATCTTCGAGTTTTTAAAAGTTGTTTTTACAAACACCAAACACATTTCAAGCATGCTAGCTAGATAAATAAATAAATTATACAAGAAACCTCATTCAGATTACATGAACCAAAGTACTGACTGCCTCCATATTTTCTTTTTGTTATTGTTATCATAGCCCTGGTTTGAGTCTGCGATTTACGTTACCTGAAAGTTTACGTTGGTAGCATGCGGTAGAGAAAAAAACAAAACACTCACAAGTGATGAGTGTTTGACGAAATACAGCAACATATTATTTTATAGGACCTTAAGACGAAGATGAGAATACTGATGTGTTTGTTTCTGTTTGTATGTATTCATATCGTTCTGTAAATTAGACGCTGTAAGTGTTCTCTTCACCTTTTTCTGAAAATTCCTTAATAGTTAAAATGGCTAAAGAAAACCATTTTACATAAAGGCTACCGTTTCATTTGCAAAAAAAGTGTTTTTAACGCTCACGAAACTACACTTTCTTCCCATTATAACAAGTAATAAAAGATTCCAGGCGAGGCTCATTCCTTTCGCAATTTTAGCCAATGAAATAACTCGTTACAATTTTTTACGAGGCTATGTTTAAAATTCAATACATGTATTCAAAATCTCTGTTTGGCGTTAAAGAAAAAACCTTAAAATTGAAAAGCATTTATTTATAATGCGAAATATCATTGGTCGATGCGTTCCTTCATTTTGCACATTAATATTTATGAACACGAGTCATGGACGGCCAATTGTCCCACGGTACATTTTGTAACTGTTACCGGGAGTAACAGACGATGCGCCGCATTGAGCTAACCGCCGTTCCTGTGATCGTTACAGTACCAGACCCTTTAACTACATATTTTAGCTTCACACATGTGGGTATGGTCGTAGCGGAACTCGATTACATGACCATCACTCAGAGAAAGTTCAGAAATTTGAAAATCCGCATTTATTTATTGTATTTAACCCAGAAGAATTGCTAGATGAGTCTGTGATGAACCGCAAAAAAGTTTTTACGCAAACAGATGAAAGAATTCGAATGATTTTTTAAATCACGCTTTACTGCTAATTACATTGCTAAAATAAGTTATTCTAATAAAACGCCTTATAATACGGGGTTTAATTCATCAATAAAGCAAGGAAAGTTAATAGACTACTGTTATTTTTGAAAACATTACTTTGACAACAGTCATACAATTATTACATATTAACTGCTTATGCAATAGCCATCAAGTGAATAGCATTTAAACTGCAACAAGAAAACACATTTGCATCATTAAAGTGTACGATTTTATTAGCATTAAATCTGCCAGACTAGCATAAATCATTGAAAGCATGATTTTTTTTCTCTTTCACTGTAAAATTATACAGTTGTTTTTTTACAATTTACCCATGGAGAATATATAAGTTAATAAAACAATGAAACCGTTTTGGAATATACTCTTATGACCGAAAGTTACATATGAAAGATGCTTTCTGAACAATTTTCGAAATTCCACGCTGATATTATTTTGTAAGAAATTACAATTTCGTAAAATAGGATAAAAAATAAAAATGTAAAAAGGGTCAGGTATAACAAAATCTTCCAGCTTTTAAATACCAAGTGAATTTCAACAAAATACACGCACAGACATATTTGTGTACTAAAAATCCGTTACGGAAACAACATGATTGTTGGTTCCATTGACAGATTCTACTGAACGGTCATACGAATTAACAACCCAAAACGAATGTTAAAATAATGTATTGAATCAAAATATTTATTTAATAAGTATATGCCGTAGATTTCAGCTTTAAAGAAGACTTTATACTGAATGCTTAAATGCTCTTTTGAAGCAATTACATCATGTTGTAATTGTCATGTAGTATATTTGCTGTATTTGAAACCCCTCCCGGCTGTTCATCATGTAATCATGTAAGTAGCAAATTACCACGACGTAAATAAATTTTAATGACTGCCACTATAGAGTACTTGACTAGGTTGCCATATCGTGGCCTTGCCTGTTTAGAACTATTTTATATAAGAAATGGTATCTGTGACGATTTTAATAAAACAATTTCATATGTTAAACCGCCATGCTAACAATAGGAAGGTTGTTTACGTCAGACATATTGTATCTGCTTACAATCCAGGAAATGGTGAAAATATGTAATATACCCTAACCAAGGTAATAAGTAATAAAATCAAATTGAAAACCAGTGTCATCTTTTTCAATCGAATCGATTAGCCATTCCAATTTTAACTTCGCTTTGTTTTCAAAGATTAAGTAGATTTACCTTTATTAATTACTTGTTCACTGAAACATGACTGCTATTTGTCGTTCAAATATTTACAGACGTGCTCAGAGGACATTTACTTTAGTCAATAACTGAATAGAAATGACTGTATGGTCATGTTTGCACTTCGGCTAAGTCATGAAAATGGTCCACATTCGAATCAAATTACAATCAGGTATGCAAGTTACAGATTTTAATCTAAACTATGAGTGCTGATAAAATATGGATTCTTAAAGAAACCCAATTTTCAAAATTGAACTGAGTGAAAATCTAATTAAATGCATATAGCAATATGCACGTGAGTAATCATGTTGTTTAACGCGTACACTTAGATATCAATATGAAATAGTGACACAAAGAAAACTTAGTACTAATGAAATAATCCAAAAATGTAAAATATGTTTGATGTTTTAACCCTTGTTATTATGCAACATACCATTACAATATACCTGCATTTGCTTAACTTATTTAAATATTGCGATACGCCGAGTACAATATCATTTTCTCTTACAACTTTCGGCTTGTTCCATCAAATATTGAGGTCAAATATGAGGAGGAAAAGGTTTGTTCCTATGTCCTAGTCCGCTCTAGATTTTTTAATCCCCTTAAAGGATTTTGAAATTATCGTGTTGCAATATTTAGCATATGGTCTAATTTTTAACCTGCCATAACACATATTTGAATTTGATCAAGATCTCTGAATGTAGATATTCTGACAAGCGTGCTGTAAACTGAGTAGAAAATATGACTTCTTGAATGTTTAACACCAACTGTTGTTAATCGCAGCACGTTTAGTCCGTACAAAAATCCATACGTAAGCACAGAAAAACCTTGCCTATGGTCAAGATTTCATATTCAGAGAGGCCTTTGTGTACATATGAAATAACACGCACCTTGAGCAACTTTTAACACCTTCACGAATGTATTTCTCAAGGTCAACCTAGAAAAGCAGACCAAAATTTCCAGTTGGTTTTTACTTTCTCTTGTGTCTGACACATGACCTTTATTACTCATTTCAATAACAGGACACACTAAGGAAGTACAGCAGTAAAATATAATACTGTGTTTGACAGTTTCAAAAACGATAACAAAAATACGTGACATGTCATTACATTACAGATTTTTTTCATTCAATATTCATACCCATAAATCTTTCTATGAATATTGCACATGGTTTCGAAACTCCGGGTGATTGTTAAATGAAACTGATGTAACGAAACGTAACAAAGCAGAACAATACTTTCAGTAAGAATGTCATTTAAAAAACTAATTTATCATTCGACTTCTCATATTTCCCCAAACATGCATAAAACATTGATGTCTTTATTACGAGTGGCTTTATTCTACACCGCAGACAAGTTACACACTGCTAAGGTTCCGGAAATATGCATAACAATCATTTTTATTCGACCTCAAATTGCCGTCTGTCATGCGAAAACACAATTTTCATCTGCGCAGAAGTAAAATTTGTAATTAAAACAACTGAAGTGCATCCTGACAGAATTTTAATAGATAAAAATAGCAACGAGTTTAGTTATGGCAATGCATTCAATGGACCAAATGATCAAATGTCAAGCAAGCACGCAATTCGTTTTTTATCCGTATTCATGGGCAACTGCGTGTTTCCTTCTTTTTTCCGACCTGTAGTTAATCTTTGGTACTAATATCCAAGTGATTCTAATATGCTGTAGGAGTAGATTTTTTTCGTAGCAGAAGTTAGTTCAGAAATACTGTTAAAGCAAAACAACCCATACCCAGCGTCATGCAAACGTACAAATCGAGACAGGCAGCAGGCACTACATATACAATAAATCAATTATGAAAATCGACAGTGCACAGAAACACGACAAATGACTAAATAATGCAGATAAGTACGTACTTGAAGAAATGTATCATGTACTACATGTAATAAAGCATATTTTTAAGATTATCATTCGCTGATAATATTGCGGCAAGAGATTGCACTCATTTGTGATAGGCGGGTCAAATATAGCTGTTGGCGATCCAATTGCTTTTTCATATTGATTAGCGCAATTTAATGTCAGTTTTCGCAGTTAGGGTTTAAACATTTCAGAATTCCTGTAGCGTTTGCACTGACAGAACTTTTCATGACATTTTCACTCCTACACTATGATATTTACAAATCTGTAATTAATAAACAAATCACATAACACGATCAAATTGATTAAACTTTGTAGCACAAATACAGAGTACCCAAATCGTTTTTACTGCCTGAGCTTCAGACATCTGGTGTTTAATAGAAGAACTAGCCTAAGGAAATATTTCAGGGCATAAAATTGTTTCTGACTGGAAATTTAGCAAAATTCTTTTGCTTTAGAACAACAGAGTTTTGCTGCAATAAGGATACTGTCTCCTGAAACTAAATAAAGCATTATTATGATCATAGATACAAATTCAAAACTGCACTTTTATCTTTTATTTCTCTCTTACGTCATCGTGACGTCATCGTGACGTCTCACCTTCATCCTTCTCACCATATTTGCGGAGTAGGCATGATTACATTCTCACAGATTTCGTTTGAGCAACCTTTTAGTATGTTTGTATTTTGTTTGTTTCTTTGCGGGAAAACGGGAGTTTCAATCTTTTTTGGTCATATCTCGGCGGTCTGTCCACAAGAAAAATGACATATACATAATCAAAGAACTAATATATATATAGGTCTAATTTGTGTTGATATGTCAGGTTACATAACTGTGTATTTGATTTTAGTATAAGAATATAACAACATTAGTTTTAAGCATCTGCGTTAAAGACTATTTTTCCGGAAGTAGACAAGGTCAAACCTAATGAAACAACGGTTTTTCATTCGGGCATCTTTTCTTTGCGCAATTTCACTTGAATTTCAATAAAAAAAACTTTAACGGAGAATGTTTGATGGAAATATTGCTTTTTTGCTATGAAAACTTGAAGTCATTAAACCGTCATTTTCCAAAATTTCTCAGGATGTTATTCAAACACGTAATAGCATTTTGCTTCAGGGAAATCTACTTTAAAGTGCTATTTGTAGAAGAATAATGGAAATAGTTAAAAGTGGACCATCAAAGAGAAAAAAACGTTCGTATTTTTCTTCTTTAAGTCAAGCTAAAAGATTTATTAGTTTGCCTTTTTCCGAAGTGGGTTAAAGGAGCAGTGCCAAGATTTTGACTTTGCCCATATTTCTTTCATGAATGGGAGTATTAAAAGTGTTTTTGCAGTGTAAACTTGCATGGTTCAAACGTGAATTTATACCGTTTCAATTTTTACAGTAGTGTAGCGAATATTTCGCATTTTAAAGAGTTACATACCATTAAAACTTTATCAAAAGGAAAGTAATACTGGACTGTTGGCTTGTATGAAACAGGATTTATTACCAGAGGTTTAATGCTGGCAATAAAATACATTTAGGCTTTTACAAATCAGCAGGGACTCGTCACACCTTGTCTACAATCAGAGGGTTGTGTTAGTATATAACGAACTATACAATATAAAGTTTTATATAAGGAAAGCACTTTTAGTTTTTATGTCCCCATCACACTTTACTTTCTTACTTATTTCTACAAAAAGCAAAGAAGGCATAAAATGGTTCCAGGTAGCCCTTGTAAATCGTATTGCTAAACATCCTTTACTCTCCAGTCTTGGGATTATTAATTGCTATTTTGATAAAAATCCCTACAATCAAAACTTGAATTTACATTTAGTATCTCATTTATAAAACATGACTTCAGACATTTAACTGAACCAATGATAAACCTCTAAAATTTAACCTAAACAGAAACAAACAGCTACCTTTCTTCTATGATAAAGAAAAAACAAAACAAAAGAGCTCTGAAAAGAATTGAAATGTAATTTAAGTAGCAACAGCCTTTACAATATTTTAATGGCATTAAAAGAAACAATATGACTGATGCGGCATTAAGTGTTTGAATACAAAACCACAATCCTTTTAAGAAATCAAAATTTAATCATAAGCAGAAGCACTTGAAGTACTTGTTAAACCAATAAACTATTCAGTGAATCCCATTTAAAAATGTAAAAACAAATCAAAAGTCTACTCAAAGATATCTTTTATCTTATTTTTGAATCCCTGCTTTACACCGATTTATGAGCATTCCTGTTATTTACTGTTAAACAAGAAAAAAGAACAAAGTCCGCTTTCCATATTACAATGTATGAAGTTAAATCGAAATCAACAAATGAATCTAAAAGTTGCGGTATGGAAACAATATAGGTGACGTATTGGTCACGAGTTGAAGTCTTTGAACTTTTTTTTCGTAAATGAGTAATATAATACAATACAGACAGTAATAGTGTATACTTTTCAAATTGTTACATATCATCCGACAACTGTATTACTAAAAACAAGCCGGAGAGTTTATTCTAAATTTATGCATACACACTTAAAGCTTAATGGAAATGATCTTCTTCAAAATTATGACATTCTCTTTACATGCCCTTAACAAATAAGGTATCATATATTAACAAGAAAGCTGAAATCAAACAAAGTTCACTTAAACAAGGATAATGTCGAAAAAGTGAAATTGCCACACGGCCACTTCTTATAATACTATAAACAGATTTTTTTTTGGTACATATTTGTAGTATTGAGATCTCTCATACTGCCTACCATACTTTTGTTTCGTTTTGTTGTTTCTGATTTTGATGACAGTTATACCGTATAAATTTATCTAGCCGGTTGTCACTGATAAGCATGCACACTCACAACTATACCAGAGACGACAACGTGCAGATCGACGCCTTTTTGAGCCAGTGCGTTTGTGGCGCATGCGTAGATCATTTACAGAAAATGGACGAATGCTAAAATATTTTTTTTAAAAACTAGCACAACCTGTCGCAGACATTATTTGTGCTTCTGTTTTGTACGCATGCGCAATACGAAGGCGACGATCGGCGCATTGTCGTTTCGGCGTTATTGTGTCTTTTCACTAGCGCCAGAGAGCCATGACAAACAAATGACACATATACAGCGCCTTCATAAGCATCCTCCCTAACTTCGTCTTTTCGCATCGGCGCTTTTCCTTACTTTGAGTTATCGCCTCGGCTATAAAGACTAAGATACACACTGGGGACAGAAATCAGCCACCATATTTTATTTCATTACACAATTTATTTTAGTTTGTAGCAAAAGAATGTAAAAATATGTCTTTTATATTTATAGGCAAATATGTTGCAGCTGTATTATATTTTGATGCATAAAAATGTTTCTTTAGATGCTTAGAAATTAAAACTAAAGAAATATTTAATTTGTCTGTAACTGCTGATAGATAAATGTGAAAAGCTTACACTTAAAATAACCTTTAACAAATGACTAATGTAACAACTTCATTATACCAGAATCATTGTTTCATGATTTTTAAAGATTATTTCATCAAAAAGTTCTTTATTTTGCTTGTGTCAACAGTATGCACAAATAACTACTATTAATCAAAGTGCACATTTACTGCGATTAAATTATAATCTGATGCAATAAAGCTTCGAAATTAAAACTCATTTAATTTAATTTCAACAACAGCAAGTAACAACAATTGACACTGTAATTATTCATATAATACCCAAAGCAAGCATACAATGCATCAGTCGATGCGTAATTGTATTTATTTTACACGAAGGACGAGTAATACATTTAAAACAAGCCCATAATATGCATATTCATAGTTTAAATTCACTTTTAATTTCTCTGTCTTTCAGGCGAAAATCAAACTTGCATCCGTATAATCATAGTCAAGGTGTTAAATTTTCAGCATCAAAGCTACGAACAATAAAATGAACTTTGTAACATTGACAGAAACAACATAAAAATCCCAAAAGGTTGCATGCTATTTGCATTTTCGTTTTTTATTTTTCTTGGCTGACTTAGCACTTCTGTCATAAACTTGTTTTATTACTAGCTCTCTTACAGACAGACTGAATTTGTCTTATCAATTGCAATGCCACATTCAATAACTTAAACACAGCATTGCAATAACATCGGCTAACATACCAATTATTCTGTATATAGTACAATCTTTATTGCTGTATGTAACTTAATTACTTTTGATAAGTTACGATGCCTTTAACGTGAGCCTACCCTGTAAACTTGAACTTATTTGATATCTAAAATATTCATTTAACTGACGGAAGCTCATTAACTGTGTTGAAAGTTCACGAAAACAAATAAAGAATTTCCGTTTATTGACGAAATGTATGTGTCGGTATTCGAAGACAAGCAAAAGGAATACATACTATTATTATTACAGACAATATTTTGCTCAAAAGTTTTTATTTTCTATTATTTACTATAAAATTAAAAAAAACAATTAAAAAAAAACACCTTGAAACTGTAAAAGTATAAAATAACAAAATGAATATCAAAACTTTCTAAATACGATTTATAAACGGTTTACAGTTAATTCCGAAAATAACAGGACAAAGGAATGCATCCAAACTGTGAACTTTAGGCTACCATGACCGTGACAATTTAAACATTTCTATGACCTCTTCTGTTACTGATGGTGTCTCGTGATTACAGTACTGAAGTGTTCAATATTCTGTAAAACGTTCTATGATTGAAAGATGTGTTGTTAGGAGGGTGTGTATGCGAGAAGCTGTCACTCAGTTACTTTGATACTGTTGTCAATATGCCAGAGCTATTCTCAAACTAGATTAGAGCGTAGAGAACTATCATTGAGGAGGTACTGACAGCCAACCTTAGGGAACTCCAATGTGTTGCTTTGATCATCAGGATTGACAACAGAGATCATTAATCTATCCTTTGTCTGTAATTTGCTGACAGAAATATGAAAAGGTTACACTAAGAATAGCAATCACTCTACCACAAAAGATAATTACACCACATCATTTGAAAACATAAAGTAATGTTTACAAACATGCTACCATGGCTTTACGGTTAGGAAATGCTGTATTATTATTTTATTATTTTCTTGTTATTATAATTTATAATTATATAAACTCTGACTAAGATAAAATTAACGAGGCAGTCTTTTTTGGTATGCACGATGTATGCAAAGATGATGATGAAGATGATTTAAAAAGATGTTTGCTTATCATGAAGAAAACGCTTTTACAACATCTTGATTTTAATCATCAATTTTCTACATAATAAAATCACTTTAAATCCAGTTTTCAGTGTGTGCAAAAACGCATTTTGCTGGCATTTGAAGCCGACATTTGTTTAGGAAATGGAAAGCAGATTCGATTCAAACATGATTGCTAAACCAATAAATAACACATTGCCATCCATTAAGAAATCTAAAAAATAGGAAAAAGAAGATTGGCTAGGGCTATACTGTATTTTTGTTAAATCCCCATTGTGAATCAAATGTTTAACATGAGCATGACATTTTCGCCCCCAAAAACTTCTATAATTGAAAAAAAGGAAACAAAAGCAATCTGTTCTCTTGTTTTTTTTATGCTGAGCAATTTTCTAAAATTCTTGTTGGAATGCTTGATCCAGTAGATATAAAGTTTCTGATGTCATAATGATTCTTCAAATACAAATAAAAATATTGATTCCATTAGTGTATTTTACCCTAATTCTTCACTTGTGCCAGGATATAAGAAAGGGCAATTGCAATTTATTAAATGTCACATTATCGTACGTTTATGATATAAGTGAATGTAACTAAAAAACAAGAACTGTCAGTGTAAGATGACAATGCCCCCAAAGTGGTGCTCTGACGGTGGGCTGAGGACCAGTCATTCAGGGGTAAAGGTCAAATAAATGGTGTCAGTAGGAAAGTCTTGAAAGTCTTGTCCAAAAGGGTGTTGTGTCCAAGTATGAAGTAAATCCACTTACTAATAAAAAAGTTATGGTCAATGTTAAAAGTTTTTGGACAACTGAATCCTCAAGATGAAGGTCATTCAGGGGTCAAGGTCAAATAAATATAAGTCAGTAAGAAGGTCTTGTCCAAAGGGATGTTGTGTTCAAGTATGAAGTAAATCCACTTACTAATAAGGAAGTTATGGCCAATGTTAAAGTTTTCGGACGGACTGACAATGACTGACGAACAGTTAAAAAATATATGCCTCCCTTCTGGGGCATAAAAAGTTTGTACTTGTATACTTTACTGTTGCATTTATTCATAATATGTCCTTGATATAGAGAAATCAGCTGTGTCCAACTGTGACATTTAATCAGCTATGATGTTCTATTGCAGATATTTGTGTGTTGTTGGCTATATCTGCTCATGAAATTCCTGAAAGGAATTGATATTAATATATATTTACAGCGTACAATTTCCATCTTGTTAGAAATAAATTGAATAGATAATATTGTAAGATATGGTTCATAAAGTAAATTGGCTGGCACTGAATATTTGTTCCTTGCTGTCAGAACGGTATTGTTTAGGTGACAAATTATATCCAAATGTAATCAGAAGTTTGTCTCTATGACAAAACCAGTTATAGTAAACTTCGATTTCTAAGCATGTAACAGTTACAGCAAAAGTGGAAAATGAATTATTCAATATAATTAGTGCAATCACTGTCCAATCAGTAAATCAGCCACGATAAATATTCAACAGCATTTTCTTGACGAGGTCCACCGAGATTTATCCTGGCCAGATAAACAAAAAAGAATTTTTGATAGGTACTAGACAGCGCTGTATTTCTTATGGGTTTTATGCTAATACCTTTGCACTTAAGGTTTGTGATATTCAATTAAGGATATTAAGGAATTACATTCGTATTCTGAAGTATGAAATGCACAAAGTTTAACCTTATTTAAGCCTCTTTGTCAAAAATATTTATAACATAACAAACTAACTCCCTTTGGCATTACGCCAATATGCTTATTACATAATAAACAAAATCCCATTGTAAAAGCAAACAAACTGTAGATTTTTTAAGGACAATAACATTACAAAGTACTAATATCCTGGAAGGCAAACATTTGCATTTAAAAATCACATTGAATTAAATAAATTCTGAAACAAAAGGTAACATTTTTGAGAATGTAGTCCGTATGGATGCCTCCGATGCTCATATATTATAAAAAATGCTAAAAGTCTGTAAAATGCCTACAGTAGTACTTTTTCAATTTTTTTCTTCACTTTAAAGATGAATAGACATTGCATAAAGAAACAAATGCCCGAAGTAGCAGAAATAGAATAAGGCAGCCGATAGATCGTTGATTTCTTTTTTTAAATAACAAACGAGGTATTAAGTTTTAAACTTTAACGAGTTTTAAAAATCCATGTTAACTTATAATTATACAGTTTTTTTTTTAAAAATTCAATGATACAACAGCAAAAGCATTTAAAACAACTTTAGTTATCTCCTTGCTTTCAACCAGGTTAATAATGCTGCATATTTCTTCTTTTCATCTTGATTCGTTTGGCGCATTTGCCATTAGAGGCACAACGATAAACACATATTTTTTATACGTTTTCAACTCATGTCCTTTCATACCATTCCGAGTGAAGATATGAATTTTCCTTACGATCGAACGCAAACACAGAGAGAACTGGAATATAACTGATAACTGAAAGTGCATGGGACCAGTGTTACAACCCGTTTTGTAATAAAAACAAGAATTGTTATAATTATTACAATTCTCGTTTTTATTACAAAACGGGTTGTAACAGACCAGCCTTTTTTTGTGCATGGGACCAGCCCTTTTTACTTTGAGCATGGGACCAGCCCTTTTACTTTGTATCGCATAACTTACTGCATAAGAAGTTTCAGACTGTCTGTGGAACGAGGAAATGCTTTGAAACTTCATCTTTGCAGTCATAATCGATTCAGTTATTCAGTTCTCAACTTCTGTTTTCGTTTGATTATGACACTAATCATATTGCAAGTGTTTTGTATGATGTAAAAGGTTGAAAATGAGTTTAAGGTGAATGCAGTTAAGAGAGTTTAATCTTGTCTACAACTTTACTTTGATACTCTTGACAATTTGCCAGGGCATTTCAAAGAACATGTAAGCTTTGAGAACTATCATGGAGAGGGTACTGTCATACACTATATGGTGGTTCTAATGACTTCTTTGATATTTTGATGAACACTATCAAACGTGACAACAAAGGTGAAGTATCGTCTTTATTCATGAAGTGCTGGCATTACTGTAAGTTTAGAACATTTAACGTAAGCCACAGGAGGACGTCATTCAGTAGCTGTAGCGTATTGCAAAGATAACGAATATTTATATATTATGGAAAACTGAAATCCCCCTCCCCCCCCCAAAAAAAAAAGATGTGGACAAAAACTTTCAACAGTTATTTATTTGAACAGTTATGTTACGCTATTAGTTTTTTCTGCACCTTATAAAAGCTGAAATATTCTGAAACTGAGACAATTGCAAGAGAAATTTTATAGCTGATTTGTAACCTTGATTCGTTAACTTGAGCGTTTATGATACATTGAGGTTACTAGAGGAGCAAAGGCCGTTCCCGCTGATATTATCAGTCGTACAAGACTGTATCAGAACTGGATTTTGACCTCAGGAAGATAATGTAAGAACGCTTTTGCTCAATTTATGTATTGAATATGAACTCTGTAATATGGCCTGCAGTCAGTCGGACTGAAAATCCATTAAATGGTTAGATTAGATTTCATAGATAAACCAATAACTCCAACTTACATGCCATATTTGTTTAAGATATAGGAAGAATTTTACAGGGATAAGCCTACAAATAAAGTAACCTAGGCTGAAGTGTATACTAAAAACAACAAAAAAATAACAAAATTGTAATAATTATAATAATTAAACGCTAATTAAAGTGCGCACTGTATACAAGCCAGGTGTTTAAATATTTTCTGGTCTGATATGGGTTTGTTTTCTTAGCTTATTATGTGAGTAATTTGAGTACGATGAAGCAGGTGTTTTAGTGCTAAGAAATGGCACAAATGTTTACAAAACAGTTTTCGCTTTAGATAGAATAGACACAAAATTGTATCTCAATTAAATCTATTCAAAAAGTAAAAACTTCGTATCAATAACAGTAAAATGGTAACATCAGTTTTGCAGAACCTTGGCGACATGTCTAAACAACCAATCAACCTAAACACAAACATAATAAAAAAAATCAAGTGTATTCCTGAACTGTGGTTCTCCTGATTAATTTCTGTTCAACACACGATGGACGTTACCATATATTTGGATGTTCAGAGTGGGGTGACTTACTTAGGATTCATCGAAGTATCATTCTTAAATGTGTATTTTCTTTCAATGCGATTTACTTAAGTACAGAATTTCTACTGACTATTCTCTGGCCTGGCCTTAGCAAAACAATAATCCCTTTTCAGTTATTCATTAATCGGAGAGTTGAGAAAGTTCTACATGTGATAAAGAACAAAATTTGGAAGGAGGTTTGCTTTAATTATCTAAAACATGGTCTACAACAGTTTTATACTTATTGAAGCTATTTTAATCATATAACCATATTGGATCAAAGTGGGTTTTTTTTCGGCGGTAATTTTACGACATTTGTCGTAACGGATAGTGATTGATCTACAGTTGACGAACACGTAAACTTCTTCCGTGGGTATTTCCTGACATTTGACAAGACGAAATACACATTTCCGTGTGGTTGACGGAATGTTTTGATATGTCTTGTCTTTGTATTTGATTCACTATGGTTATATCCATTCCACAAGCTCCTTGTAATCATTGAGAGCTGTAGCCTACAAGCTAAATAACAAATCCAAGTAAAACAACCGAAGTTGATAAAATTTTGAATATTTTCAAAGTTCATTACTATATCTCGAACATATACCATTAGCAAAGTAATATTCTGCGTTAAAGTTTTTTTGGTCTATTCTTGAACACAACACTAAGTAAAACATTTATGTTCCCGTGATGACCGAGCAATGCTTACGAATGATGCATGAGTCTGACTCTTAACCTTGATACCGACAATGTAAGTAGGCCATTCTTTGAAAATAAAAAAAGTAAAAGTTCGGTGGAGAAATACAAACAGAAAAGTTAACGATCATAGTGTATGTTTATTTTTTTTCTTTATGAAAAGAACTAAACGTTCTTATTCAAGCTTTGCTATTATTTGAGCGCCGTCATGAAAAGATGTCCCTTTGGGCAATTTTCTTCGATTTTTTTGGTTTCATAATTTTTATAGAAACCAATTATTACAGATGATTTTACTTTTTGTTTGACGAAAAAATCTTGAAAAATGTCCAAGATATATCTTTTAATGTACACAGTCCAAAGTGGAAAAATATATTTCAAAACTACGAAACAGTTGGTATGCTGGGACAAAGCACTGTAGGAACTATAGTTTAAAATGTTGAAATCACACTAAAGCGAGCTCGCTTTTACGTGCTGAAAAAAGAAATACGTGTAGCATTAATGTGTTAAGTTACATAGCACAATGTTACAGTACTTGGTTTATCATGTTTGACTGTATGTCATGATTCATTGTGGTCAAAATTGTAAGCATATTCCTTTACTGTCAAAAGTGGCATTTCTATAATAAGTTTGGCTCGTAGCTTATTTTGGTAATCGATTTCCGAAACTCTCTCTCTATCCTACAAAACATTTTTGTTTAAACGGCCTTGATTATTTGATTATAAACTATTTTACATTATTTGATAAAATTAATATGTAAGGCAAAAGCCTTACTATACATTACAAATATAACACTGCCATTTCCGAGGCAAACATACTTGCTTCGATTCGAGGAAAGGATTTTACTACAATTCTGCATCGGAGAAATATAAAGAAACTCATTAATCTGTTACAACTAGCAAACGGATTGTAGACCGAAATATCGATTTGTTGAATAAGAAATATTTGCAGATTCACAAGCAATATACTAAAGTTTTAGAAAATATATTTTATTACAGCATCACGTCTGCAAAAAGAAGGATGAAACATACATTTCGTCTCCTTAAGGCAGGATTAATCGGTAATTTGCATTTTCAAGCCACATATTAATTAGTTTCTTAGAAAGAAACAACAGGCAATTAATACGAAAACTGATGAAAAATCAACGAGAATGTCTCTTTTCCTTAAGCACAGTAGCAAAATCTATCATCATGCTAATTTACAGACAATGGGTTTTCAAACAGTGCAAAAAATTCCTGAATGCAAGTACATATATCGTTCAGAGGAACTATTTTAAATAAACGGTATAATGTGAATCTTGATTTTTTTACAAAGCAAAAGCTGCGGCGTTTTGAACTCTTTTGCTCCGATTTAAAACCTGCATTATTTAGCATGTGCCTTTAAGATTGAAATTAAAAAGCGTGCAGCGAATTCACTTGAAGAAAATGGCATCGTCACGGGGTAAATATGTGCGTTTGTTTTCCTTGTTAAGAAAAACGTGGTTGCATTAGGCACTTATCAATTAAAAAAACTTGATTCATATGCTAAATAGCTTTTAACTAGAACCTTACGATTATATTATTGGCTTTCATAGACAGGTGCTTGTAATTCTTAATTTTACAACTGTATGAAAGAACAGTTTGCACCTATCGAATGTGAATATTCCCCTCCATTAGCATTAACAGGCTGATTAATTTACGTTTGAGATAAAAGATGTTCGTTTTTTTTTCAGAAAGCAACGCAAAATGAATTATTCCTGGCAAAACGAACAAATCTCATAAAATATAGTTTTGTACAAGTCATTAACGAATTGGGGAATCAAAGTAAAATGGAAAATACCAGCCATATTTTACAAATTAATGTTTGTTTCTCATCCGAACAGAATGAACGTAAATATCTACAGATAAGTTACAAATACTTTTATTGGCGAAAACATATCATTAAGCTCTTTTACAACCACACCTAAATTTTCTTAAATAAACATAACGTCTACGGGTAGTTCATTTAAATGATATGAAAATGTCACAAAGCATTTCTTCAGATGAAATATTATCCGATTGTGAATCTATGTTTACACATCTACAAAGCATACTGCCCTAGAAAATACCTGTTTGAATATATACTCCAGAACAGAACAGAACATAATTCTATTCACGTTGACTCTGCAGTTTCTTGTGATTTGCATTAAAACAATTCACAGTTTTAGTATAAGACATCTAGAAAAAAAGACAACAGCAAAAGGCAATATAAACAAAATGTATCGTCTTAAAGTTAATTTTAGTTAACATGAATTGTACAGACATTGAATGAAATGCATTTAAATAAAAGCTATGGATGAGGTATCGTACTGAAGTATAACAATACTCAACAGAATCTGTATATTATTCTATCAACACAATATGCACATAATTATTACCACATTTAGTTTCAGTTTGTTCTTACAGTTAGTCCCCTGCGCTGAACTGACACTTAGGACATGTACAGGTTTTGAAACATGAACAAGTGTGTTTCAAATTCAGTAGCATTCAAATGATGAGGTGGTAACTACTCATCTATAACACTGTAAAATTCCCCTATTCAGTAAGAAAAACATACAAAAAATAAGTATGTTTTCCTTCGTAAACAAATCTATTTTTTAATCAAAGCTTGACATAACTATCTTTTCCAGTGATGACTTCCAGTACAAAATAAGTAATGTTACTAAAGTCATAACTGTATGTTTTAACAAAAAAGAATTGTTTAACTTCAAAGATTTAGGAGACATCTAAATTAACAATATTTAAAAATTACGGATAACATACAACGCTTGGTTACATTGATTTTTTCAAATATATTTTTTAAAGATGGATTAAAACACCTACCATCTTTTTTCAGCAAGGTTGGTCTATTCAATTCCTGTTTCGCAATTACTTGGATAGACAAACCAATAACAAAAAGAATAACGTTGGTAAATATTTCCAAATCCATAATACAGGTTTTTATTCCATTCTGCTTCGTCCGATGCGGAATGAACTACTGCAGTTCGTAGCTCATAAAGTGTGATTTTTCGATATTTCATACATCTGCCAACTATTGGCCTATTGGCGCTTATATATCATATCAAACCACACAGGTGTCATAATCATTCAGAGAAACGCTATTCCAGTTTCAAATGAGCTCGTTTTTTTCGTGTAATTTGATTCAATCTACAGATTTTTTTATTACTATGGTTATATATTTCCCTTTATATTTAACTGAATTTATATTTAACTGAATACGAAGCTACAGTATCCCGTGTTATTTAATCTAAATTGTTTAAAGAGATATGCGTATATTCTAAAACTTCCATACGACACACTTTAGATGTGACGCCATTTCTAACAAGTAAAAGTTATTCATTTACTTTTTAGTTAGCGGATCTAAACAATTCTTTAATTGCCGGTTAAACAATTATTGTGTAAATGTTATTAATTTCCATGTAAAATCCTCATTCCTTATTTGAACGATAATTATATAATTATTAATTAATATAAAGTAATGATAATAATTATATTCTCCAATTTGAAATGTATTTTTTCTCTAAGGCGATACATATCTGCAATATTTTAAATTCTGTGTATACAATTATTTGAAAGGCTGTTTTACAGCTGAATTATGTTAAGCAAAAATTACAAAATTTTTAAATACATAAAAATAAAGATAATGACCCATGTGTTTTGCATAGTGCTAACATAATGAAACAAACTTCAAATGTAATATGTAGAAGAAAGCCAATATTCTGCAATATCTTCATTTATAATATGTATAAAGTACTTCTTGTCTTGTGGGTGTGTACTCCATGTATGACTGATCAATTACTTTGATATGGCAGTCGATACGTCTTAACCATTCTGTAACTCGATGAAAAGCTGAGAGAAATATCTTTAAGGAACTGACAACTAACAGATAATAGTTCTAGACGGTGGCTTTGATGATTGAATGAGAACAGGTAATTCATTGTTTCTTTGTTCACCCGCTAGTTCATGTAGACTGAATGATTTTACAAACAGCAGGCGTTAAACCCCGATTAAATGAAAATCTTAAATCAGTCTCTATGAACGTAACATTTTATTCAATCTCTAGACAAAGCAAAAGAAAAATAGTAAATAAGACTTTCACGCGACTAGCGAGACATCTGGCGAAACAAGAAGTCTGGCAAAACTGGCAATCGATTTGAGAAATTGAGTTATCAATGCGTACCATGAATAAGAAAACGAATAAGACTGCTCGAAGCAACCTGGATGAAAATTCCATTACAACTGTAAATTAGATTTCAGAGATATACAAAGCCATTTATCCTATATGTCATACTGTTTACGATACCAGTGTGAAAGTCACAGTTGTAATCACATCAAGGAAGCCTCTGGACTTAGCCTTAACTACTTTAACAATATATATAATAAGTTTTTGTTTGTTTGTTCTTTTTAGCATAATTAGATGTTCAAGGCATTTGATATTCTAATATCAATTAATGCATGCACTAACAAGATCTCATTTAGAAAACTGTTATCGGTTCCGTACTTATCTAAAGGTTTGTAACAAAAATTGTCAATAAACTTCCTTTAAATGTCTTGTTTAAAAGAAAAGGAAGTATCTTCATGCTTCCGGCCGAGATAATGTAAAATTATCGTATCTGTTAGCTTACCATTCCATAGTGTTTTCAGTGAACTCAATAGTGTAGCCAGGCTAGAATATTATATAAATGATCACTTCTGACAAGAAAGTCATTTTTAAAATTGCCAAGAGACCGTGTATAGAAAATTAAAATCCACAAATATTTAATGATAATGAATGATCAGGAAGGTCAATGAGCCAACTAGTATGAAATGCAGAATACTTCAATGATACTCGATACATATTTCACGAGAGATGCATCAGATCATGACCGTCAAACGTCTATCAGGAGTACACGTGAGGCATTAATATCAGAAATAATATTACATTATTGCGTTACGTAACACATTACTTCATTAAGAGTTTGGAAAAAAAAAGACCCGTGAGTTACAAGGTTTGCTCATAAGGATCTTCTAGTAACGCTTCAATAATTAGATTAATTAAACCGTGTGTTTTATGCCGTCTAGAAATATTTAAGTGTCATTCCCTGGCGCTTCAGAAATTATATTATTAAATCGAGTGTGTTTTAATATGCTGATTGAAATATTTAAGTGTAATTCTTGTTATTCACTGTCGTGATAGGAATAATCTAGCGAATCACACTGGGGACACTACTGTCAAACATTAAAAATGTGTGTCCTCTTGAGATTAAAAAAGCGTGGCCTTTGTTGTGCAAAAGGAGAATTTTCAGCGGAACTTTTACATATGTTTGCACTAGCTGCTTTCAAGTTTCAGTTGATATAATGTATTAGCAAATATCATGTTTAAACGATCCTTATACACAGAGTAGTTTCTTTTGTAAAGTCAAAGACTTTTGAATGTCCATCATTGTTTTACATATATAAGAACTTTATCACTATATTACAATCAGAGTTATAAATTGTGTCTACCTGTGAATCTGCAAAAATAAATCTCCGCTATTACACAAAATCACAGTAAGTGGAGTAATTTAAGCAAACAAGAAATCTCCTAGCGGTTCTAGTACGCTAATATTCCTGAACGCCATTACGGAGTGATCACCACGATGCCCTTAACGGTAATTTAAGGATAAAAAGTTTTCCCATTGTCATAGAAAGTCTTAAATAGATAGTTAGAAATGTAAATATGTAAATCATGCTTCTGTTTTATCCTTCATTTCTAGTCTTATGTTTAAAAGTACTGGATTCTCAGACCAACCTTTCAGGAAAATGAAGTTATTTTGTTTTTGTTTTGTCACGCTAGTGTGACATGTTTCGATTTTGTCATATAAGAGTGTTGGCTTATTTTTCTGTCGCAGTAGACTGATGGCGCATAAGGGTACTATATAATAATGAAAACATCAGACTGGTATACAATATACATTTCTCCCACTAACGATGCGTATGAGTTACATCTTTCTTCTATGTTCCAAAAATACCAGTAGAGATATAATAAATATTGCATAATTTTACTTTTTAGAAATTACAGGTGAGTTTAATGTGAATTAATAACAGTGTAATATAAAATTAACCAGCCGGAATGTCCTGACATTATGCACATTCGCCCTTACTTGGGAAGCTTTCAACATAAAATTTTGTTGAACTCTGTCTCATGTAAAACAAATATAATTGCAGTCGCGAAAAATGTGTTCGATAATGCTATCTATCTAATTTTTATTTAACGATTGTAAAATTGCAGAATAGGAGAAACGTTGTCTTGAACAACCATGTTTTTTTATAGATTGAAACAGCTGAATAGTACATCCATCCTCGAAGTGGGATACACGTAGTCGCCGTCCGTCTAAAGCACTTCCATTTTCAGTCTTTTTCGCAGAATCCCTGACATGAGATAGAGTTGAACAAAATTTTATGTTGAAAGCTCCCCAAGTAAGGGCAAATGTGCATACTGCCAGGACATTCCGGCTGGTTAAATTTTTCACATGATATTGGCCTGATTTCAACAAAACTTTGTGTGAGGCTGCACTAGCATGAAGAGATCCGCAGACTGTTCTAAAGATCCATTCGGATGATATTCTCTTTGTAAGGCAGAGTCGTTTCATTCAGAATTATTTCTCAGAAATTAGTCGCTTGAGCTCAACCAAACATTAACTAAAAATGTGTAAATTATTGGAATAGTTCGGTCGTATGAATAGATGACAATTCAGTATCTTAACAAAAAGACCACATCTGGAAAAAACAAGTCCGAGGCATACATCCGGGTAATTTGCTGAAAATCTGTGAAACTTTTCAACAGAGAGGAATAAAAAAAGAATAAGAAACGACTAGGCTCACTCTAATTCGATAATTAACTACACAAAATCAATACAGGGACATGCAATTACAATAAAATTTCAAATAATTGCGTAAGAAACTTTTTTTCTGTTTGACTGAGAAAAAAAGTGTTAATGAATTACTTCATTCGTGCAAGTTGTTTTCCATCATTATTTAAATCAAGAAGAAGTGTTCCACTTCATTCACAACAGTAATAAACACCTGAAAAACACCTACAACATAAATAGATTGTTGATGCTTGTCGATTATGACTAACTGTACAACTAGTATCTTGAAGAAGAAGCGCAAAGAAAAGGAAATTTTCAGTTTTTTTGAGTTGTATATTTCAATGTCACACGATTTGGCATCTAGTATCATTCGCTTTAATTGGACTTTACCCTTAATCATTCAGGTTTTTCAAGACTCTACAAACTAGCAAGTTTCAAAAAGCATTTGGAACAAACCCACGTGCATCAGAAAGCAAAAAAGCCAAGAATTCTAATCAATAATTCTTTTATAATACTCTCTAAACATACACTCAAACAAACGTTTCTAAATTTTGGAATGCAGCTTAAACAAATATATTTTCATAATGGTTACCACGATGTTTACCTTGTCGTGTACTGATATTGGTGAAATATAATTCGAATAGTTAACAAGATCGAAGAGGGGAATAATAAACCCAAGTCAATTTAAACGGGCGGTCAAATTTTTACAACCCAGATACAGCTGATTCTGATCTCGAATATAACAAACTCTCTCAACGTCGCACCTTAGCAGCCTTGGATAGATTTTGTAAACATATCAAATATTTCAGCTTCAATCAATGACAGTTTGCCTTCTTGATAAACGCTTTTGTGACATCTTTGGCTAATTTGATTAAGGAATTATCCAAAAGAAATACTGAAAATGATATTTAAGATTGTTTATTTCGTACAGAAAAATAATTAAAGTAATTATAAGTAGAAACAAAGAAAAACATTTAGTACCTATATAAATTCTGGAAATACAAAATTGCTAGTTTTTTTTCGCAAGATTACGCCTCACGTTTCTGTGTCTATGTAATGATATCTTGAATTATTCAGGAATTTTTCAATACTTGTAGTGTCATGTCATGCAAAATAATTTAACGAGTCAGATTCGGGACACTGCTGTCAATCATTTAACAGACTGGCTCGCCTGGGATCAATAAAGCTTGCTGATAAATGTAACAGGGGAAATAAGGAGAACTACTGCCGAGTTTAAAAACGAAACGCACACAATTAGTTATTCTACAGATATAAAGTAACTGAAGAAATATTTATGAATCAAAAGCAGGATATTCCACAAAAAAACTAATTCAAATTCACCCATACGTTTCATGATACCATCAACACTTAATGTAGAGTCTCGATAGAACAAGTTTAATCTGATTGTAAAAGGTCTTATAACGACAGACGCAAACACTAGGTGATAACTACGATGGCATAAAGGCGACATGCCCAACTCTTTTTTTTAAACTGCACTTATTTTTTAACTAGTTCCCACGAGATACTATACTCGAGGGAACGACTGAGTATGTCGTGATGACGAGTTACTAACTCGTGGGAACAAGACAAAAAAGAGAAGAGCAAATCTGAGAAAAAGGTATTGCATTTGAAGAAAACAAGATTAGCGCAATTAAAAAGAATTGTGTTATATAAAAAAGAAGAGTGCATAGTAGCTAGGTCCAGGAAACGACCTTCTAACTCGTGGGAACGAGTTAGCTATGTATCTGGAACAACTTCATATCTCGTTCCCTCGAGTTAGTATCTGGTGGGAACGAGATAAAAAAAGATAAATACAATTTAAAAAAGAAGTACTGTTTTGAAAAAAATAGTAGCATAATATCTTGCTATCTCGTTCCCACGACATAGCTGACTCGTTTCCACGACATAACTAAATCGTTCCCACGACATAGCCAACTTGTTCCCTCGACATAGTTTATATTTTTTATATCACGATTCCTTTTTCTTACTGCGCTCCCTTTTTTTCAAATGCAATACTTTTTTCTATATTTGCACTCGTTACTTAGTCGTTTTCTTGAGTAAGTATCTCATGGGAACGAGATAAAAAAGAGAAGTACAATTTAAAAAGGAGTTGTGCATGTCACCTTTGTGCCACCGTAGATAACCCGGTATAATTTAACGTAGTAAATTGTTTGCTTAAATCGCACTATTACGCTTGAAATGCATCGAGACTAAAGATTTAAAAATTACTAACGTTGTAAGTACTTGAGAACAATATTATATTCACTCAACATTTTGTCGTCTTTGGAACGCACATCGGCCTTATCTTCGTAATACATAATATACGGACAGAAGAATTCATCTGACAAAATATATTCTAATACTTATTTAAGCTTATAATCGCTTTTATGAGAAATCGAATTTCGAATATATTTTCTCCTTTTCAAAGCCATTCATTTCTGACAGCCATACTTACTTGATCAAAATTTTGCAATCAGTGTCGCAAATTACATCTGTCTGTGAATTTCTAAAACCAGATTCTGTTATTACTCAGACAATTCCTAACGAACCAATTTTGGTAAACAAGCAACTCTCTGATATTTCAAGCCCTTTGATATCTTAAGCCATTTTTATT
The DNA here is from genome assembly GCA_012932295.1 of Cyclina sinensis. Taxonomy (NCBI): domain Eukaryota; kingdom Metazoa; phylum Mollusca; class Bivalvia; order Venerida; family Veneridae; genus Cyclina; species Cyclina sinensis. Next base: position 41,282,444 of record JAAONU010000001.1, on the reverse strand, counting down.
GAATGCTGCTATGTTGCCAGTAATTGTAACTGCAAAAACGAAACAATGCATATGTATGAATATTTACGTATAAAATCAACAGTATAGATAATTTTATGTCAAAGATAAAAAATGTCTTCATTCTACGAGAAGAAATCATAAGCTTGTTTTGTTGCTTTATTATTTACAATTACGAAAACATAGGAACTAGCCTTTTTCAAGCCATAAACGTATTGACGCAGCAAACTGTGTTCTTTGATCTTTCATCTAAAAGTTTATCCTAAGTGTTCGAACAAATTACTTTCATCAACTCCACGTGTTTTTGAAAATTGTGAACAAACGAACTTTCAATTCAAATATTTATTATATGGATAAAATTTAAAAAAGAAAATAGGTGGTATAAATTAATAAATGTGGGGTTTACCAATGCAAACAAAAGCGAACAAACCTCAGACAAAGAAGAAATAAAAGCATAGAATCAATAGAAAGGTGCGTAATTGCAAGGTTTTTACGACTAAATAAATCCGGACTTCTCAAAGCAGATACATGTGGTCTCTGAGTCAAATTTCCCATTGCCTTTATTTTCAGAAGCTTAAAAAGAAAAAGAAAGGCTCCGATAATTCATGTGGTTATCGTAGAGAACACTTTCCAGACATTGTAAACATCATACCTTACAAATCGTGAAGAAGATTACTATCTATGTACGTAATATGCATTCAATGATTTTTAATGGAGACTTGGTGTATGTAAAGTACAGCTCATCTTAAAATATTCAACTTGATTGTGAAAAAGTATACTAAACCCATAAATAAATAGATGATGCAACATATTAATGATGTGATGGCATTTACTGAAATATTTACACATCTTTTTTAATGTTTTTGCTCAATTTTATTTGAATAATTGTTTAACTATGAACATTCAGGAATAATTCAAATCCTTGAAACAAATTAAACATTTCTAATTTTCTAATAAGAATACCTGCGTTAGTCAGCAGAATAGCAGGAGTTTTGAATTATTTAAGAAAAGATATCACAAACAGTGTATATTTACAGACAGTATTTGAACAAATCCAAGTGTTAATATGTTCTATTGCAATCCAAACAAAAATAGAATACTCGAGTTATTTTTGTTCTGTCCGAGATGTTTGTACTCTCGCTGTACCCTAAATACTTTATGTTAATATTTAGAAAAAAAAGGATCAATGGAATTCAATACAATTTGTTTAAGAATGATTTATTCAACGGTTCAGCCGATTCGTGTTCTAATTTGCTTTTTAAAAGAAGTGTTTTCTTTACTTAATACCAGATGTTCCTTATACGAAAAGAAGGAGAAAAAACTCACACATCATAAATTAATGTAATATGAACATTTAGCTTTAATACTTTTTTTCTGGTGGTGGGGGTGGGATTTTATATGTATATCAATTGAATATATCAACCAAACTAAGGAGAGAAAACTAAGAAAATAATAAATAAAAATGAAACACAATGGATATTAGTTGAAACATGATAGCTTTGTTTTCTCTCCAAGCTTACAGTAAGGTACAAAATGATTTTTGAAACATCAATTATTTACACAAGCAACATTTAGCAACTAACTCCATCACCTCTTTTTAGAAAACGTTTCTCTTTATATTTCCTACACAGAAGTCCCTTAACTGCGCAAGACTAGCTATATTTTCACTCTCTTATCTTCATCGAAAAGGCAAATCATAAACTCATTAGCTAAATTGCAGTTCTCAAGCGAGATGTTTTGATAAGTATGTTACCTAAAATCAATGACGATAATAATCTTTTTCTTAACGTTATTTTTTATCTTTTAACATACCATTACAGTTTGCATAAGCATTCATAATTTATTACTGAAAAAGTGTTAACAGAAAAACTACAAACATTATTGCACAGTGTGCACAAGGTAATATCTTTATGACAGCTGAAAGTTCCATTCATGAATCACTGAATATACTGGGGTTTTTTTTTTGCTTCCCGAACTAAAATACGACGGAGCATATGGTCGCCAGCCATTTCTTGGTCGGGCTCAGTAAGAGACCTAAGTGTCTCCTACCTAAAGTGCTAAGCGGTGATACTCATATTGCCACATTCATCGTAATCTTTCACATAGTTTAAGGTATTTTGATTTTCCTTAAGCACCATCCGTGTCCTGGCTACTCAGTAACGACTAATTTTAATTAACTTTATGGGAAGCTACATTACCATTTCACATTAACGGATATGACGTGCAGTGTACATTGACATGCCGTCATTCATGAATCATACGACGTCGTGCTATCTTTGCATAAGAAACGTGGAAGATATACGTGATAGAAGCCCCGCCTAACTGATACTTAATTACTAAGGCAACGTGAAAAATGAATGTACATTGTTCTCATAGTAGAAAACAATAAATTACTCTATTCAAAAAGTTTTAAAGATATTGTATGTAAAATTTAGTCACAATATCCCTATATTAAATTTAAAAAATGGCAAAAGTCTACGTAATTCTGGGACACCCCTCGTATTGGATAATAACTATAGCAATATCCGTGTCTACTTCTCAGCAATACATTAGTGGAAATAAATCAAATGCTATAGGAATCTTTAACATTTAAACGATAGGCGCATATTACCAGCATGGTCAGGATTGATCCTTCACCGTTATTGGTCCATTCATTTTGATAAATATAAAATATTATGTCTGTGTTTCATTGCATGGTAGTAAATTGGTTTTATAATGAGTTTGTGCACGTTAAATATACGGAGGACGAGACGGAATCTATTTTAAATGTGTTAAATCTTTTTGATTCCAGTATAAAATCATTTGAAATCGGAATTCTACTGAGCCACTGTCTTTTTTTTCTTTTCTTTTTCTTTTTTCGTTTAAAATGAATTTACTTTCCTGTAAATAAGCTGCATTACTAAGATATAATTTAATGAGTTATTCTGCAATATTTGATAATTACGCTCTTTGCCAAATTATATTTCTAAACAAATAATATAAACAATACAGTATGATATTTTAATCGTCCACACAGATAAGTCACAGTTGTAGCTGAGTACGTTGATCATATTCTGAAACGTAGAACAAGTGTGAGCTTTACATTTCAGAATTTTTTACCTAAACAAAGGGCGTAATCAAAAGGTTCCTTTTATACTTAATATTGTTTGTTTCTTCTTGTATTTAAATATTACTTTATGCCTACCAATGAAATATAGGGAAATATCAGTGAGATAAAAGTGATAATCCACTGTTTTGAATCAGTGAAATTACCATTTTGATATCCACTGTTTGTGCCGGAACTACTTTTCAGGAATTTCCCCACCACGTAAATACAAGAGAATCCGCTGTATTTCAGACAGTGACAGCGAGTGAAATTTATTTTCCTTGTTAAATCCAGTTATAATATTGAATTCCTGAGCCTAACTAGTTGTGAACAATGATGAAATTCACCATAAATTATTTAAAATGTCTAATTTGTTTACATAACTCACATGGACAATATCCAATATGGCCGACTTTCAATTCAATTGATTGAATATTACTCGGTATTAATCCGCTTTTATAATTAAAGTATGTATGGCTAAAATTCAATAAATATTGATAAACTGTGTAGAGAAAAATAAATGTTATTTGATGAAAGTGTATTCAGTTTATTTCAGCAGAAGTAAAGTTATCATATGTATTGGAGATTGTCTGCACTTTTTTTGTGCGGAGTAACGGTTTGACCAAAGTACGCATTAACTGATTTGGGGCTCACCATGGGGAATTTATTGAAGGCCCTGAGTAAAAATGTCATAAAATACCCATTTTTGACGTGTTGGCATAAAATAAAAAGAAAATTTGTTATGTTTTTTAGTGGAAGATGGGAATTTATTTCATCTCGTGAACACCATATGTTTGTATTTTCACTTGTGGCTGCGCCACTCGTGAAAATATTAATATGGTGTTCACTCGATGAAATAAATTCTCATCTTCCACAGAAAAAAAAACAAATATCCTCTATATAATCTTGATCTGAATGTTTAACCTACTGTTTTAATCTACTATTTTAACTTACTGTTTTAACCTACTGTTTTAATTTAATGTTTCAACTTACTGTATTAACTTACTGTTTTAACATACTGTTTTAACTTGATGTTTTAACTTACTATTTTAACTTAATGTTTTAACATACTGTTTTAACATACTGTTTTAACATACTGTTTTAACTTGATGTTTTAACTTACTATTTTAACTTAATGTTTTAACATACTGTTTTAACCTACTGTTTTAACTTAATGTTTCAACTTTCTGTTTTAACTTACTGATTTAACTTAATGTTTTAACATACTGTTTTAACTTACTGTTTTAACCTACTGTTTTAACTTTCTGTTTTAACCTACAGTTTTAACTTACTGATTTAACCTACTGTTTTAACTTACTGTTTGAATGTGAAAGTTCAATATCTATGTCTAGTAAAATTACTTTTATATTTAAGTTGTAATTTAGAACAAGCCAAGCTCTTTATCTTTGATGAGATAAACAAACAATTTCAAAAGAAAAAAAAACTGTTAGAATTTCTATTCCGCACTTGTAGCATTTAGTTGGAATTGGGTGACTCAAGTAACAGAAATACTTCCGTACTCTTCTTATAAAAATAACCGATTGTTCCGATATGTCTGATATCAAAAACACGACACAAATACATCGGAGTGAGGGGTAATTTTTGAAAGTTGATATTTCGCTTAAATAGGGCTGAGCATATCATTTCTGTTCATCTGAAAAGGAAATAAAGCAGAATTCCACCGAATAGATACGATCTTGGACCCGTGCTCCTATGATTCTTATTACGACCTTGACTTGTTTCTCATTGTTTGTAATAAAAAAAGGTCTAAAGAGTCTTTAGAGGTGCTATAAATAGAATATAAGTAAGAATTTAATAACTTTAAATCTATGAAATTGAAATCAACAGGTGTGTGCCTACCTAATAGCTGGATTAATGGTTATAGCCAAAGAGGTGTTACTAGTTGCAACTGCAGATATTACTTACCCACTGGGCATTCTAAGGAGATGAGGTTTAAATTACGAAGATTTAATACCAAGTGTTGTAAGGACCTATGTTTCTGTTTTATAATATGCCTACTGATACTTTGTTATACTTTTCCGACACAATTAAATGTATATTGTACAGTACTGTACTTTATTATATACCTATAAAATTTCTTTCTAAAATACACGCAAATCTAGAAGCGCAAATACGCTTCGACGGATAGAAAAATCCGTATCATGTTAGGGTCAAATACGGATTTTTCTATATATGGAAGTGCCGGACTATTTTTCTTGGTTGGCTCCCATCCTTGTTGTGCGAGACGTAGTATTTGGAAGCGGCAACCGATACTATAGGCACCTTACGGGGAATCCGTTTCTATTTTTAGTAACGAAATCCCCCCGTCAAAAATATAAACAAACATAATTTAACGAGTTTTATTGAATTCTATTACATTTTTTTTTAACATAAAAATCCATAAAGTGTACCATTCTATCAAAAGCTTATGAATACACACAAATAACGTCCTATTTAATAGAGACTCCTCGTGATTTTAAATACGTCGTCTGCAACTGTTTACATGTATATACAGTAGGTCATTTGATTACAACATACGGAGATATTTCTGTTTAAAAAGTCGGACGATTTGTTTGATAATTTGTATATACTTGAACGAACAATCTAACTGAAGTATTAAATTCTTCTTAGCTAAATACTGTTTATCTTTCCCACAATCGTTGACATTGTTCAATTTATGATGTGTGTTCCCCATGCTGGCGGCCATTTTAAATGATTTTTTTCCAGTTGATAGACTGAATTTGGAGGCGTGGCTTCTTTTTGCAAAGCTGATGTATTCATCCGCAATTCATCATTTTATTTTTTAATGATATTTTTGTTTGTGAAATAAAAGGTCAGTAAATTGAACCATTTTGTCTTTTTTGTTGTCTAAAATTTATAGGTATATAATAAAAGGAAAATTGTGTTGTAGTAGCTGTATGAGACCTTGTATTTTTCCACGCTGCGAGGTCTCAGACAGCTACTACAACATAATATTTCATATGTATTGTCCGTTTCGGGAGAGCTTTGTAGCAAGTAACATGGAGTTAAGATAGAAAAAACTTCGTCAGGTTAAAGTTTATCAAAAACTATTGCCGAAATGCCATTTCGCGAATTCGGTTGGGAATGTTTTTTTTTTTCAAAAACTCTTCTCTAGTTCACATGAGAATCGTTCGCTAAATTGGTAGCTTGGTACAAAGCAATGGCAATTTCTTTGCTAAAAGTGGTATTTTTAATTTCCAAATAAGCAGTGAAACAAAATTGTATGTTTCTAAATGTATTATGTATTGTTACTGCTAAATTAGAAGAAGGAAGGGTTTTTTTTTTTCGACAGAAACACAAAAGTAGCATTTAAACATTTTCTCAGTTAATTTTACATTCAGTTTTATTCTTTGAGGATATAAATATACATCAGAATTAGTAGTGATAGGTAATGATTACAATATAATATGACAATAACCATTATAATCATTCAGTCGAAACCAACATTGGATTACTATTACTTTTTTCTAGTAATGCCTACATAGCGAAAATTAGCTTTCTATTGCAAATTTCAATTGCACATTTATAATTTATACTAATACCACATATAAATGAACTTTCCTCCAAAACTTTTTTTTCTCCCCACTGACCAAGAGTGGAATTTTAGTAAATGCGTTTTATGTAAGAAACAAATTGCTTGTTGTCAGAGTCTCGTGCAATCTAGCTGCGTTAATTTGTACATTTCGAACAATATTGTTCTAACATAATCTAAATTAAATGGGCTCATATTGGATAACAAAAACTACCTCGTAATTCTACGAAAACGTAGTCCCAGGAACCTAATAACATTTTATTCTTGAAGACAAGCCTTGCAGAAATAAACATAAAATACGTAATGACTTCCTTCAAAACGAACGTCTGTTGCGTATGCAATCAGCAATATCGATATTTAGATGTTCGGTTTCACAAATGCCCAATTATGCTTGTTCACTTATTCATTTCTTGTATCACGTCAGGGAATTGATCAACTAATTCAGCATAAGCTTCCTTATAGCGCCTTTCCATTATTTATGACTTCTAAGTTGGACCTATGTCTACTTTGTTCCACGTTCATGCCCGCATTCAATGCTTCAATCACCTTGTAATACACACCGACCTTTGCTAAGTTCCAACATGTTATTAAATACAGCCGTGACATTGGATTTCAGATTTCTTATCATATCATTTCAAAACTCGCAATACCGTGAGAAGTTTTAGACCTTAAGTATTAAAAACGTTTTGTACCATTTCACTTAAATAATTATGTTATGATATGTTCCTCAGAAACACTTTTAAAAACAAAACTTAACTTTCATTTTCTTACAAAGCAATACATACAGTTACTACATTAACTTTAAATTATAATTTCTAAAATTTTTCAGCATTATTAGCCCATTTGCTACTGAACAGGAAACATTTGAGAAAAAAAAACTCAGCAGAAAACCTTTGAAAGTCTTTTTTTCTTGTTTCGACTGCAGTGTCTGTTCAGAATATGTTTGTTCTTTGACATGTACAGTGGGTATTTTTACACTCTAATGTCTACAATCAAATGGCATTTTTTTCTGATTATATTGCTGATAACAAATCCACACAGGTGTCAAATCAATCATTGAGCAAGGTTTTCTAATTTCACGATGAGCGTTAAACCAAATGAAAATGTAATTCCAATGTCAAGATTACACATAGAAAAATTATGTTTGTAGAAAAAAAAACTGTTTTTCTTTGAACTCCACTACCTGATTACTGAAATTGATATCTGAATATTTTACAACTCGGAGCGTAACTTTAGCCGCGGGATAAAGCTTTCCCTAATTATTAATGTCTGGAATCTACTTCTGTCTAATCACTGCATAGAAATTTCCTTCTTTCGTTTTTCACTGCCTAACAGCATTGTCGTTTCTCTGATTTACTCTTGTTTTTTCTTTTGTTTCCTAATCTTCTTTATCACATTAAGACTTTTATCATAATTATGTTTAAGATGATAATTTTCATGACGAATATGACAATGATGAGATCATAATTATTATTGATGTTATAGTCAAACATTATAATAGTAAATGCAATTGGAACTGGTAGCTTAACTCATTTATGTCTTATGGATTATGTCATTTTTTGTCTATTGGACGAATTCATTTTCAATAAAAAGGATTTCTAGTATAACTTTTAAGTTTTCTATTTAGTGAAGAAAGTCTTTTGTGCAAACAGTGAAGACCTAGATCTGACGCCGCCTGGCTACTTTTGCAGACGCCTGACTTTAATGGGTAAAGAATAAGCTTGTAGTTTATCTTACAGTGTTAAATAAAACAATATTGTATTCAACCGACTTAGTTTTGCTTATATATTGTAAACAATGCGCAACACACACACACACACACACACACACACACAAACACAAACACACACAAAAAAACAGTAAGCAAATCTTGCAAACAAAGAAAATATAATTGAACCTATCTCAAAGCAAATATGTTTGCATATGCTGATATTATTTTGTGCCTGAATAAAACAAAAGCTCGAAACTTGTTTTCCTTGGCAATATGTCTATGACAGCGATCGTAACACACAGACTCTTTTTCCGCTATATAAATACCATTTAAACAGTCGTTTTATATATAAAATCCCTACGGAATAAAATACTTATAATGGATGTGAATGGTGTTGACATCTTTTATCTAGATGTTATTTTAGAGGCGAAACCTACTGCAATGGCCAAAAACGATGTCTGGATTATGTTAAATATCTCAAAACGCGAAACTGGAAATGTGCCTTTTTTGAAAGACTGATATCTGAATTAATTTTCCTATGGCGACACACAGTTATCAACATCTTTGCAAATAACATCTTTAATGATGGAGACAAAAACGATGAAATTACAATGTTTGAAAATTCTATAGAGCTGACATCTAAGGATAATACAGCTTATCGATCAGAGAAGGAAAGCGTTGGTGGTATATAAGATATAATGACTTGTTCCAATAGCGAAACAAACGTCTGTTGCATATTTATTTAGCAATATCAATATTCAGATCTTCGTCTACACAAATACTTAATAAAGGGTTTTGACATATTCTTTTCTTCCCTATGTCTGGCGGTTGATGAAATAAAGAAACCTATTCTAGAAAACAGAAACACTGTCGACCTCACCTGAATTTTATACTTTCGTTTCATGTTATAACAACTTCAAAGGACTCCAAAACTACTTCCTGTTTTACTGACTACGATCTTTAAACTGCAGTAACAGTTTTAAGCTTAACGTTTCTTGCCTGATCTTCAGTATTTTTTTCTTTCACGTTGCGCTTTAACGAATATGCTGTAATATTAAATCAGATATTCATAAAGAAACTGAAACTAACAACCGTGAAACAACTCACATTAAACCAGATTCTGGGTACCATTTACACATACGTCAAAGATTAAACTTTAAGTGTTAAACTCTATCCATTAGCATACGTTTGATCCATAACTCTTTTAAATAGCAAGGCATGACACCGAATCTTTCACGAAAACTAAAAGCTCTACGTGAAACCTCGCACATGACAAGCACTTCGTGAAACCTCGCATACAAGGAAATTCCAAAGTTTCACGTAGTGCTTGAAAAAACCGCTCAGTTTCTGATGGAGTTCCTATATTCCGTGGAAAGCTTATATTTTCCCCTTAGACTGACATATGTCCCATTGAAATCGATGAAGAAATGAAATACGAGAAACTATCTATTTTCAAGCGGAGCCAATATTGACAGTTTTGTCTTAGTTTTGATGCCTTTAGTGACGTCACGATCACGTGGTATTGCTACAATGACTAAGTACACTGAATACTGAAGATTGTCTCGTCAAATAATCATTTCGTTTAACTTCAGCAGCAGCAATTTAATATCAATATTCCTAATACATAATAGAGATGTTTTGTATCTTTAAATTGGTTGTATATATTGGCGTTATCATTATTCTGTTTAGCTTGTAATTCAAATATTGTGTATGCTGGTGTATTTGGTCCGAACTACAAGCTGAATACCCATCTACTAGCTTGTACTTCAAATATAATGTATGCTGAAGTATTTGGTCCGAACTACAAGATGAATACCCAACTACTAGCTTGTAATTCAAAAATAACGTATGCTGATGTATCTGGTTTGAACTTCAAGCTTAATACCCAACTACTAGCTTGTAATTCAAATATAAACTATGCTGATGTATCTGGGTTGAACTATAAGCTGAATACCCAACTACTAGCTTGTAATTCAAATATTGTGTATGCTGGTGTATCTGGGTTGAACTACAAGCTGAATACCCAACTACAAGCTTGTAATTCAAATATAACGTATGCTGGTGTATCTGGTTTGAACTACAAGCTGAATACCTTACTACAAGCTTGTAATTCAAATATAACGTATGCTGATGTATCTGGTTTGAACTTCAAGCTTAATACCCAACTACAAGCTTGTAATTCAAATATAACGTATGCTGATGTATCTAGTTTGAACTTCAAGCTGAAAACCCAACTACAAGCTTGTAATTCAAATATAACGTATGCTGATGTATCTGGTTTGAACTTCAAGCTTAATACCCAACTACAAGCTTGTAATTCAAATATAACGTATGCTGATGTATCTGGGTTGAACTACAAGCTGAATACCCAACTATTAGCTTGTAATTCAAATATTGTGTATGCTGGTGTATCTGGTCCGAACTACAAGCTGAATACCCAACCACTAGCTTGTAATTCAAATATAACGTATGCTGATGTTTCTGGGTTGAACTACAAGCTGAATACCCAACTACAAGCTTGTAATTCAAATATTGTGTATGCTGGTGTATCTGGTCCGAACTTCAAGCTGAATACCCAACTACAAGCTTGTAATTCAAATATAACGTATGCTGATGTATCTGGGTTGAACTACAAGCTGAATACCCAACTACTAGCTTGTAATTCAAATATAACGTATGCTGATGTATCTGGGTTGAACTACAAGCTGAATACCCAACTACTAGCTTGTAATTGGCGAATCACAAGCTGAACTACGATGTACAATGTACAAGCCAACTTCACATATCTAGAACAGCGTACAATCTCTCAAATGCCTACTCGATGTGTTAATTAAATGGTCATTGAATTGAGTGATTAAACATCGTCCCAGTTAGTTCGAGACCGTTACATCTCATCTCGTGCAAACAAACATGTCTATATCAGATCGATTCTTTAAAGCGACTGACTCACAGATAGGTCGACGATGCATAAAAAGAAAATGTTTATATATGTAAAACTTCTGATTGTATTTGTAAAGAACATATCTAAACTAAGAAACTGCCTCAGTTTTTGTTACAGAAACACATCATCGAACAATTTTTTCTACACTTTTATCGTAAGTCACGGGGGTAGATAGATTGTTTATATTGTTAATTTTAACAATTTTGAAATTTGTTGTTTGTATTTTGTTATAACGATGAACTGTATATGTTTAAGTTGTATCAATAAAATTACTATTCTTTTGTTCTGTTCCGTTAATTTTGACATTTGTAAGAACGTTCCGGCGTTGCTCAGTGGTCTCGGTCGCTGCTTTTAATTTTACTGACCTGAAGGGCATGGGTTCGAATCCTAAAAAATAAATCTTTTTTCCATTCTGTTTTCATAACGTACAGAAGCATAAAAATATGTGTTTTTTATTATAGTATATTAACTTCGCTTTAATTTTAAAGAAACATTTTAAGGCTAAATTCTGTGAGTCAGTCGCTTTAATGTCATGGGCAAAGCAATGAAGAGATCGTAGGAACAATTTTATGAAAGAGCCTACGAGAAACACTGCTCTAAAAACTTTTGGTGCCTTGCAACAAGACAAGTCCTAGCTAGCAAACATAAAAGTAATAACAATAATAGTAATAATAATAATAATAATAATAATAATATATTTATGTATTTCTCTTATCTTTATGGAATTTTAGGTAGAGAAATCGTTTTCACAATCAATTCTTCATATTTTGTCCCTTTCACAATAGTGTTAGAGAGCAAATAAATATAACAAGCATATCAATAGCAAACTTTATTACCATCTCTCTCTCGTTTTAAGAGATTACAAGTAAACAATTGCCTCGTGGCTATATGAATTTTGTATCATCAACTACACAATAGACACAAGTCTGAAATGTATCGTAAAATAACTCCGCCTTTCAACTTCATTCTAACTTTAAAAAAATTATTAAATAAAATTTCTCTGATATGTCTGTAAAACGTTACAAGTGTATGTTAAAGCTAGTGAGGTTTTAGAACAATTAATTACAACACACACTATAAATAGTAGGCGGCAGACAATGATTAAACTGTCTGGACAAACGGGCAAACAAATGTGGCCAGAAATGACTCACTTGGAAGTCATAAATCAGATTCTATTTGATATGACTTACGGAAAATGTTCAAAAAGGTCTCCCTATAAAGCTATGTGAAGCAAAATACTGATCCTTTAAACGTTAACGAACGTTAAATATTCAAAAGGCAGCAAGATGTTTTGTTAATTGCTTGCATGCTCAGCCTGTTTTTATTTTGATTTTGTAAATATTTTGCCTATTTGGTATAAAATTAGAAAATGTTTTGTTCAGAAAAAAAATACCATAGACGTTTAACTCATATATTATGACCTTTGAATATCATAGATTTCTACTGCGTATTTATTTTTAAAGACTGTTTACATGTAGTGAAAGGCGAAAGAACGATTACACAGTTAAACAAGTCTTAAGTGTTGTATACTGTAATATCAATATCAAAATAACCTCTTTGAAGTTTTTTGTCTTTACACTGAGCCAGACTATTTAAAGAGACACTGTTCTCTGAATTTGGTTTTCTATACTCTTATTTAGAAAAAAGATCTTCATTCGCAAAGCAGACAGAAAGTCACTGTTTTGCTTTTAATGATAGACAAACTTATTCAAAACGCGTAAGCAAGGCGTATAAATATCCATAAAAACTGTAAGCTTTTCGAGAGAAACATTCCAAAAAGAAAAAAAAAACTTCTGCCACTAAAAAGCATTCTATGGCAAAGGGAAATAAGACAAAGGGAAAAAACGACAAAATTTCGTTCAGGATTATTTATATATTCCACAAGAGAAACACATTCACACTGACAGAAAATTACTTCTTATGAGACAAACGGGTAAAATAAATTTGGCCAGAAATAAATTGCTTGGAAGAAGTCATAAAGCACTTTTTCGTCGATATGTCTAACAGAAAGTGTTTAAAGAAGTTGCCCTTTAAAGCTGTGTGTGGCATAATACTGATCTGAAGTTAGGGAACCAAAATGTATTTACTCCCACTAGAGAAAAAAAGTTAAACATTCGAAAGGCAGTATGATGTTTTGTTGTTTGCATACTTAACTTTCTTTCGTTTTGATTTTGTAAAAAATATTTGCCTATTTGATATAAAGTTAGAAAATGTTTTGTATAAAAAATATACAATCCATGTTTAACTCATATCTTTTCGTTAGACATTTAGATACCACAGATTTCTACGTCGTATTTATTGAACTTGCAGGCTGTTTACAGATCGTGTTCTGTCTCTACAGTGAAGTTATCACTGAAGAATGTTACAGCACAGACAGTCGTAAAAACAAAGTTGACACATCTATTTCCTTAAGACGGTTGAGTGTCAAAATTTGCTGACACCCCACAATGCAAGAAATGCCAGTGACTGTACATGTAGTGTGAGTAAGGTGATAGAACGATTCCATATTTAACAGTTTCTGTAGTGTATTATCCTTTAATATCAATATCCAGATAATCTCTTTAATAGTATTATGCCATTGAACTGACAGACTTTTTAATTAGACATTGTTCTTTGAAATCGGCTTTCTATACTCTTGTTTAGAAATATGTAGATTTTTCATTTGCAAAGTAGACAGAAAGTCGCTGTTTTAAATGATAGACAAAATTACTCAAAGTGCATAAGCAAGGCGTAGAAATATCCTTAAAACCTGTAAGCTTTTTAAGAGAAACATCCAAATGCTAAAAAAAGCCAACTTCTGCCACACAAAAGCATTCTAAGACAAAAAGATAAAAGAAGAAAAAAAAAACAACTACACAATTTCGGTCAGGATTATTCATATATCTATCACATATACACTTGGAAGTTCTATACGTTGGCTGCTAAACCTAGCCCGGAAAATTCATTAGCCCAGAGCTTGGTTTGAACTCTGATACCCTATGTCAAAAAGTAGACCATTAATGATAGCTGATAGAAATTGAAGAACTTGAGTATATCTTGTGAAATCAACAAGGAGCGGATGTGGTCCAGTGGTAACGCACTGGACTGGTACACCAGGGGTCCAGAGTTCGATCCCCCGCTCCTCCACTAACATTACTAATGGTCTTTCGGATGAGACGTTAAACCGAGGTACCATGTATCAGTGCTATAAACTGAGCATGCAAAAGAACCACGGGTGTCTCTGGAATGGGATGCTTTCTGTATCTTGCACTACCCCCACAACGTAAAATAACTTATCTCTTCAGGGGGCGTCGGTCATACGGGCAACCGGTACCCACGATAAATAAGCTCAAATAGATAGACATTATAACAAAACTGACACAAAAGCCTTAAAATAACTTTGAAAATGGTCAAACTATCATCATATATCTTTTAATTTAGGCTGATTTTATAAATTTTGTAAAGAAGATACTCGATTTGACAAACCAAGAAAAAATGGTATGTTCGTTCTCTTACTGTATCCCATCTCTGCTAAATGAAATATCTTTCAAGTGTTGTCATGTTTGATATAATTAATATCAAACATTTTGCATTCCAGTCTCATCGATAGTGAAATTACGAAAGTATTTATGCAACATAAAACTTCGGTTTTGATTGCCTGTTAAAACAAAAACGTGTATTTTCATTAAAATGATGATATCATGAAACCTCAGGCAAACTTATTCCTTGGATGGTTGTCTTTAATTTTTACTTTTATCAATTGTTGTAAACTTAATATCATTTTTATTAACTGTTATATCCTCTTAACACTAAATCCCTCTTTGAAATAAGCCTAAACGTGAATCACAATGTGGTATTCAGAATAATACATTAATATATATTAAAACGTTTTGAGTGAACAATACTTTTGTGCTTGACAATATTATTCAATGCTTCCAAATTTTAAAAGGCATTTACACATCTCTGAATAAAAAGCTAAATTTTTATATAAAATATTATAAACAGCTGACTTTTGATGTGCAGTCGTAATGTATAATTTAAATTCATGTGTCAAGTACACCCCTTAACTGTTAAAACATAAGTATTGTGAAAAAGAATACTCATATTCAAGTGATACAATACTTCTCTCTTAAATTAGAATACGAATATTTTTTCTTGTCACGACATGAAATTTATATAATAAACATCAATATGAATGTATAAATGCCTACTTGCCTGCATTTGCATAGATAGCAATTGTATATTTTCAAATTCACGTACGAGATGTATTTGCTAAAATAAAGATATTTTTATTGATATAAGTATCGTATTGAATGTAACATTGAAACATTATGATATACAGCGTTTGTGCTTATAAAATGGTCGTATGTGAGTTCTAGCTTTGAAATATCTGATTGCTAGACAAGAAAAATAAATTTAAAAACAAGCGTAACGTTCGAATGAACGCCATGCATCCGGGGGAGCCTTAAGTCACTGATCCCGTGACTTCTAAGAGGGTCTGGAGGGTAGAGCCTATCAAGGTTCATGCACCTGTGAAGTTTGGATGCTGCAGGTGGAAGGACTTCCGTGTTATGGTCAAGGTTAAAGTTTTGTGACCAAAAAAAACAAACAAACAGACGGACAGACAGACCAAAAACAATATGCTTCCTCCGCGGCCATAACAACTTCTCTTTGTGTTGTCTTTAACCAGTGTTTCTTCATTCTTATTAAAGTTTGGACAACTGCTATCATGTATTTCAAAAATCAGTTTTTTGATTTATACTTCGAAAAAAAATTGTTGAAAGACCAAATATATATTTTTTGTGAAACACATTTATCTACTTCCTGAATTTGCACAAATCACTGTTAGGCCACATTCAGTCATCGAGATTATTTACACTGCGTTCTTTCTAAAATACCGTTACAATTACAGAAGTAGCGTTTTCATACTGAACAAATCGAGGACAAAAACACTTGATTTTATTGCCTTTGCGTAAAGACGAGCAATAAGTAGGATTTTACGATGATTATTATGATTACCTAGATGAGTTCTATGTTTATTTATACCAAACAGCTACTAGCTACAATTAGTGGTAATGAAATCTTTGATTGTAAATGGAAGAGGTAATACATGTTCAAGGTCATTAACAAGGAATTTAAAATCATGAGGCATTTTTCTTTAAAACAAAATTTTGATGAAATGTTTAAGTTATCTTAGTTTCGTTTCTAGCAGAGGAATGGTGTTATATAAAATTCTATACAGCTGAAATCTAATTAAAATACATATTTATATATCCTCTTCTGAAGTGAAATAAACACAGAACTGGTCAATTAAGAGAAAATTTACTTAAAACTCTGAGATATCGTAAATGAAAGATAAAGACAAAGATTTTTTTCCGCTATTTATTATCATGTTATCAACATAATGATAACCTAGCAGTAAAAAATGAAAATCGTTCTTTTTGTTTTTGTGGATTGTTCTTTTTCATTTGAGTTTTAAAACTTAATTTTCGTTCCGAATGAAGATAACAAAAACAACAAACAACAACCCACCAACACACACAGAGAAATTAAAACATCGGTGCAATCGTAAAGTATACTCTATACTGCTTCGTTTGTTTGAGGTGTTTAATTAATTATTTTTACCAGCCTTAGTAAGAAGAAGAGGAATTTTTTAAGAATTTTCAACCGTTCGCAGGTCTGGACAAACGGGTAAAAAATGTTGCCAGCATTGAATCGCTCATAAATAACTTTTTCTTCGATGTGACTAATAGAAAGTGTTCAAAGAAGATGCCCTTTTAAAGTTGTGTGAAGCAAAATACTGTTTCTAAATACAGAATTTAGAAAACCAAAATAGTTTTATTGTTACTAGAGAAACAAACGTAATACATTGAAAAGGCAGTACGATGTTTTGTTAATTGTTTGCATGCATAGCTTTCTTTCATTTTGATTTTGTAAACATTTTGCCTATTTGATATGAAATTAGAAAATGTTTTGTATAAAAAATAACTTATAACGTTAGATTTTCAATCGCAAAGCAGACAGAAAGTCACTGTTTTTCTCTAAATGATAGACAAATTTACTCAAAGTGCATTAGCAAAGCGTATAAATATTGCTAAAAACTGTAAGCTTTTCGAGAGAAACATCTCAATGCAAAACAAAGGAAAAAGCAAACTTTTGCCAATTAAAACCATTCTAAGACGAAGAAAAAAAAGGAAAAGAAAACAACTGCAATATTGCGTTCAGGATTATTTATAAATTCCACATGAAAAACACATTCACACAGAGAAAAAATTACATCTGATGAGACTCAAAACAAATACGTTATTTCCCTGAAAAAAAAAAATCAATTGTTTTTAACTGGGTCTGAACTCACAAAGCGAACACTCCATCATATAGCTATCTAATAGGCAAGGGAGTAGAAATGGCGTATATTCCTCTACTATATACACCCAGCTTATGTCTATGGGACTTATTATCACATCTACACATGGAAAATATAAACGTTGTGTGCTTTATCTAACCCGGAAAATCCATTTGCTCAGAGTCTGGTATGAACTCTGGTACCCTCTGTTAAAAGTGAACCACTGCGATATAAAGGATAGCTAGAGTTTATCTCGATTTGACAAACTAAAATATAGTGTTTTAGAAAATTGACACAAAAAATCTTATAATAACTTTTATAAAGGACTAAACTATCATCACATACCGGTTCATTTAGGCTGATGTTATCAATTTTTGTAAAGAAGATACTCGATTTGACAAACCTAGAAAATAATGGTTTTGTTCTCTTATCGTATCCCCTCTCTTATTGCTTTATAACTTGTAAGTTCTAAACATTGGGTGCCAAATCTAACATTGCCCAGAGTCTGGTTTGAACTCTGGTACCCTCAGTCAAAAAGTGTACCACTCCGCCATAAAGGATAGCTGATAGACAATGAAGAACTTAGAGTATATATTGTGAAAACAACGAACATATTAATTTTGTAAAGAAGATACTCGATTTGACAAACCAAAAAATAGTCTCTTATTGTTAAATAAAATATCTTTCAAGCGATGTCATGTTTGATATAAATAATATCAAACATTTTGTATTCAAGTCTAATCGATAGTGAAAATCACGAAAGTATTTATACAACATAAAATTTCGGTTTTGATTGCATATTAAAGCAAAAACGTATCTTTTGATTAAAATGATGAGATCATTAAACCTCAGGCAAACTTAATCATTGGGTGGTAGTCCTAATTTTATTATAAACACATGAACTTTTTGTTACCTATTATAACCCCTTAAAACTAAATCCTTCTTTGAAATTAGGCTTAACTTTAACGTTAATTATGTGGTTTTCAGAATAATATATTAAAACGCTTTTGAGTAGACAGTCATATTGTGACTGACAATATAAAACAGTGCTTACAGAACATGAACACGCATAAACACATCTCAAAAAGCTAAATAAAAAACCACATAAATAATATAAACAGCTGCGTTTTGATGTGCAGTCGTAATGCGTAATTTAATATTAAACATAAGTATTGTGAAAAAGAATACTTATATTCAGGTGACACAATACTAATTGCAAAAACTAGAATAATACCGATAATGTTTTCTCTGTCTGGACATGAAATTGACATAATAAGCATTAATATGAATGTATAAATGCCTACTTGCCTGAATTTAGAAAAAAAACAAACAAACAAAGAAAGAAAAAAGTAAAACTCTCGTAAGAGTTGAACTGGCTAAAACAAAAACATTTTTGTATTGATAAAGGTATCATATTAATATCTTTTAAAAGACATTTTTTTCGTGTTTTTTTTTCGACGCCATTTCTACATTTGCACAATCATCATATCACTGTTACGCCGCATTTAGTCATCAGGATTATTTACAATACGTTCTTTCAAAAATATCATTATACTTAAAGTAGCGTTTACTTAACGTATTCTTAGACATAAACACTTGATTCTATTGCCTGCACTTAAATACAAGAAATATTATTCAAGATTATAAGAGGATTATTCTGATTACCTAGATGATTTCTATGTTTATATATACCAAACAGCTGTTAGCAACAATTAGTGGTAATAAAATCAATGAATGTAAATAGAAGAGATAATACATGTTCAAGGCCATTTAACAAGGAATTTATAACCATGTGTCATATAATCATTTTTCTCTGGAAATTAAATTAAAGAGTTTAAGTAATTTAAGTTACATTTTTACCATAGAAGCAGTGTAATACCATAACTATCATATACATTGTGTACTATATTCTGATAAGACTTCAACTCATAATCATTACTGGTAAAAATGCATGTTTATAAATAAAAAAATTCAGCATGCTAATTTGCTCAAAAGCAAACATTCGATGATATAATACGATGAAACATATATTTCAAAGCAAAGACATAGCTCAACATATTTTACGTATAATGCGAAAATAAAAGAAAATTATTAAGCAGTAATGCAATTATTGATAATAATTGTTTTTTCAGTATATAATGTCATCAGTCTTAATACAGCACATCACAACCAAGATAGTGTATATTTATTTGTATGTTAATGAATACAATCGGTATTTTATTGTATTTTGGTTGTAACATAAGTCACCTGTTCTGAAAAATAAGGTTTAATATTATTTCTGCAGAAAAAAATGACAGGCATGCGTCAAGCCAAAATTGAACTGATATCAAATCATATACTTGTAGCAACTGAAATCAAATCAAATACTGATTGGATAAACGTTATGATATCACTTAACTTAGCACATTATATTTAGTTCAATGTCATGATGAAACAGCAAGTAATGAATAAGCAAAACATTTATTTTTACACCCAAAATACAAAATGCATTGATCATTCTGTACTAAAACAAAGGCTGTATAAACATCACATACACAGTTATTTCACTATAAATACACAGAAAATATGAATAAAGATAATTGTATATCGCTGAAAATACTAAAACTTTGAATTTAATACTGAATTTATTTTCTGAGTGTAACAGTGATATCATACTCAATATAAGCATCGTACAGTTTAACAATGACGAAATGCACTTTTTGTATTTTAAAGGCAGTTCGGAGTTTCTCCTAAATGTAAAATGTTATAAAAAGAGTATAACATATTAAGTTACCAAGATAATTAATACGTAAATACATCTATCGTTTGATAGACAGAATTCCTGAATAAAGATATAAAGTAGAGACAGGCTGAAGTGTGCACAAAAAGGGTTGCATATCACAACTAGTAAATAACTTACAATCTTACATTCCATCATATGACGATGGGACTATTAAAGGCTTCAGATTCCATAGTGAATATAAAGTGTAAAATTATACACTGGTTACATTTAGTGACATCACGGTGTTAAAAAAGGACTAAAAAGTACAAATAAAACAAGTCGGTAAAGTAAAATATCTTAATTTTAGACAGTTAAAGAGCAGTGCTAAAAAAGAGAAAAAAATCTCAATAAATGACCATATGAGCACACCATGTTTAAAATGAGACTGCTTATTCTGAGAAAAAGGTTTCAATGCGGAAAACATCTTTTCCAAGCTCTTGCAATTTGTGTTTTAGCAAAATCTGTCTGGTGTAAAAGTTTTGGAAACGAGAACAGTGTAGATTTGTATTTTGAAGCAAATAAAAAAGCTCATCGTCTTATCACATACCGAAATATTTTGTCATTATGATCAATAGAGCATTTCCAAAAGGAGAAAAAAACGCAGTGAACACTAAAACGAACTTGACAAATGTAAGTCAAATATGCAATGTTCTCAAAAGTCTACAATCATGATAAAACTAGAAATCCTTTCAGTTTGAGTTATACAAGTTATTGTTCTTCAAGCACAAACAATATTCCGATATCACACTAAGGTGTAAAGGCTACTTTGTATTCAATGAGCAATATCAATACTCAGTCGTAAGTTTTCATTTCTATCTTATCATGCTTCAATACTTATTCAAATGTTGTGCTGGATCAGGGAATTGAGGAATCATGTAGCCATTACTTTTTTTCTTTTTATGTAAGCACCGTTTTATTAGATATATAGAGGAAAATACGGATACTGTCGAATCCTATTTTTATAACAAAAAAACCCACATACTTTTATATGTGTGTGCTATTTTAATTTCCTTTTGGCAAGAGAGGGAAAGATGTAGTGTTTATTTCTAAAAAGAACTGAAAAAAGGGTGAACTGAAAACTTTAAATTCTTTTTAGAAAATTAACTGCATGAGTAAGGCACTTGGTTAAGATTTGTTTTATCGTTTAAAGATAATCGTAATATCGATGTACATTATGTGTTACGGATAAATGGCTCAAGAAATATAACTTTTTACTAGTTAATATTGACACTAGAAGAGCAAAAAAACTTTATATATTCTTTAACAAAACAGATGTCATAAATGTAAGTGACATCTGCAAGTTTTTTATAAATAAGTTTCCTTTTTAATTCAACAATATCGCAGAATTCATGTTTTTTGTTTGTTTGTTGTTTGTTTGTTTGTTTATCAGTGACCTCAAAAAGGATTATTAAAACGTGCATTGAAACATTTTTTAAATAAATTTTACACAGCAGCAATTCTTCTGTATAATCATATTTTACGTTTGGCATTTAAAATATTCTTTTGAAGGTGTATCTTAGTCCAAGCAAACCGTTTTGTGAATTGAAACATTCTTCAATCTTTCATTCAACTGCAATTGGTTAAAAATTAATAACTTTTCTTTAGCAAATCTTAACAATGACAATTAGTTTTAGATTTTGATACTTTTACAATAAAATATGAATACTAGACGACTTTAATTTGTCAAACTGAGTTACATAATCATCGATTATCCGTAAAGAGTGAAAACTAGATCATTTACTTTTTACTTAAATATCACTTTTAAAATATTTATATACAAATACAAAATAGTGAAAGCATATTTGATTAAATTCATTTTAGTCCAGGTGTTACTTTTTCCAATTTACTTTCCTTGTTTAAAAAAGTATTACTAATATTTACTTTTAAGATCAAAGGAACTCCATACCTGCACACTAAATAATTCATTTCAAGACATATCAGCCATCTATAGAACATTTTATTCATGCGAAATTTTTTTTAAAGAAATTAGGGATGTACAGCAAAAGCTCCATCAAAGTTATTATTTTTTGGAAAAGAAAAATCATAGAAAAGTAACATAAAATTTAAAGTTGCAACTTACAATCCTTTAAAGTAACATAAAATTTAAAGTAACATAAAATTAAAGTTGCAACTTACCATCCTTTTAAGTAACATAAAATTTTAAAGTAACAGAAAATTTAAAGTAACAGAAAATTAAAGTTGCAACTTACCATCCTTTTTCAGAGCAGTTGTTCTATTTAATTTCTGAACAGCCGTCACGAAACTAGACCAACCGAAAACAATGGTTATAATAATGATATTTATTATTTTTGTATCCATATTTCAATTATTATTTATTAGAATATAATTGTTGTATCCATTTTTACAAGATAAATTCCATACTGCTGCGAACGACGAACGGTGTGTTACACTGATATATGTAGTAGTCCTTTCAAGCCAGAGAGATTTTTCGATAATTCAGCAGTATGCTGACTTGTCTTGTTTGTGATTAAAATAGAATAAATTCCACATAGGTGTTTATAACTCTTAAAAGGCGTATAGTTAGATAGGAATTTCGCGGAAACTTATTTGCAATATGGCATTGTCCACGTCGTATTATAGTATCAATAAATACTAAAGTAAACTAGTCCTTTAAATAAACAATTTTAGTTAAGAGTAAGCGGTATCGAAGCCTCAACTTCATTTTGAAAAACAAAAAGAAATAAAGCCGTACAATGAGCCCAAATAACTGTTGAATTCATAATAGCGTTTTTACAATTGTGATCGAAACGTCTAAACAATTATTTTGTCATTCTGCTTTGCCTTTTTCAAAACCTTAACGTTATCATTATATGAACTTATTTGATATCTATTACCTAAAACAAATCTAAGCAAAATGGGTATTTATTTATAAAAAAGTTTATAGCATATTTCCTTTAGTAATAATATAATATCGATTAATTAACGGAAAAATTGTGTGCAGTGAAACAAGTTGTTGTACTGATAAATTTATACGCACTTAACACAGAAAGGCTCTGTTTCCAATTCCCATGGCATTTCACCTCAACTGCCTTCAGTATCATTGAACAAATCATAAAAAGCGGCGTAAATTTTGCAACCGTAAAGATTTATTTTTAA
This sequence comes from Cyclina sinensis, assembly GCA_012932295.1. Lineage (NCBI taxonomy): Eukaryota > Metazoa > Mollusca > Bivalvia > Venerida > Veneridae > Cyclina > Cyclina sinensis. Next base: position 41,258,957 of record JAAONU010000001.1, on the reverse strand, counting down.
TTCTAGTATAAGCCAATCAGAAAAACACTAGGATAAAATCATATGAAATTAAGTATCATGAAACTGGATTTTCTAGATACGAAATCGCACTTCTTCTACTTTAAAACGTTATGGCAGTTGTGACTTTTGGCATGCAATTATCTTCTACGCCTTGGCAAACTGGTTCAGAATTTTGAGTATATTTTAGAATTCCCATTATGTAATAACAAATGCCTTTCTCCTAGGCGGTGAAAAAAATTCTTGAATAAAACATTTATCTGTTTATCCAATATTATAATATTTACTGAAAGTTTTTGAAAATGCTCAACTGATAAGAATGTTTTACCACCGACGGTGTAAGTATGTGGGTGGTAACTGTTCTTTATCTTTTATCTAGGTAACATCTAGGTAGCAGTTATAACATCCGGCTACGAAGAAAACTTACACTGTCAAGAAATGCTAATTCTGATAGAACGTACTTTTGTAAAACGTATATCAAAAGTATTTTCTGTATACTGGGTTTCTGTGAATTGTAGTGAAGTTCTGTTTTGTGATGAATTTAATAATTTTTTCTTTTTTTCGCGTATTGTCAAAGACTTTTTTCTTTTTTATTTCTTTTGTAAAACTTACTTAATAACGATGTTACTGACTGCAAATACTTTGGTTGTAGCTATTTTGATTTCAAGAGCAGCTATATATCTATGTCCTGTCAATCAATCATTCTCTCGCCTTTTTTCTGTATATCATAATATGGTTCAGCTGATATGGTTTAACTGTTTGATATCTTTACCTGCTGCCAGTTTGAATTATTTGCCCGATGGATTACAATTTAAGTTCTTTTTTAGTCGTTATTTGCAAGCACATTAGATTTAGCCAACTAAAATATATTTGATATCAATTACTTTGTCTGAGAGCACACTAATGATTTGGTTAAGGTGGAAACTACAAATGTAGTGGGTCTGTCAATACTGTTGCTAAATATTTTACAATATGTGACTTTTTTTCGTTCTATAGATTGACCTAATTCATATATAATATATCATTTGCTCCTGTTTTTACTGCCTTGTATCATTCCCTTTTGTATTCTACTCATTCCTTCACTTGATTGATCATCACTACCAAGACGGACTCATAATGCCAACTCTTATATTTAGGTGGTGAGAATTTTCTTTTTATTATTAGAATATATATGTTCCAGGAATTTATTTTTTTGGCAGCGGACAAAATATTATTTACTGAGAGAGATGCTCCGTGCAACTTTATTTTAAACCATTTGATTAACCGTGTTTTAATGCTTGCCAAACAATTAGGTTCCCAGTAAAAATGTTTCGTTTTTGGTGAATTCATCAATCTGTGAAGAAATCCAGCGCAGTTCTGTAAATAACCTTTTTAATTTCAACATTTATGTCCTAAAGACAATATTATAATTGTTCAAAGTAAGGTTAGTCTAATTCGAACAATACATGCACACATTCAGAAAGTAGCAGAAACAGAATATTTTGTAAGGTGTGACTAGGATAACTGTGTAACGTAAGTACAAATGCACCTCACTGCGCAAATCTTTACTTTTGCAGTTTAATTGTATATTATATAATCAATAGTAAGTAGTACTAGTGCAAGAAATCCAAAGTTCAAAAACTTCGAAATCGAGGAGCAGAATACAGTTAAGATGATAATTAAAAACAAATGAATTTAAAATCAACAGCTGCATGCCCCACCTAATGCCTTAGGGTCGTTTTAAAATATATTTTTACCTGTTTTGTTGAGTGTGGTGTATATCATATATAGCTCCTCCGTTATAAAGATTTGAAATAATTTTAAACAAAAACATTTGAAAAATAGCTTTCATGATGTATCTCATGATTTACGTTAAGTAATACCACGTAAGATTTACAAACAAAACGAAGATACTAACTAGACTAAATCATATCTGATGAACGTATACCAACAGTATATTGGAATTAAACTCCTTACATTAGCCAAAATCCTTTAACGTTACAAACTGATGCAACGGTACCTCCATACATGTATGATTGTCGCTGCTCGTGTGAAATCATAAGTTAAATACGATATAATAAAAAGTACATAAAAAGTATGCAGTATTTAAGTAATGAATCATCAAAACAGTATACAGCCATTATATTAATGTGTGTAATTTCTTTCATATATCTCTTTCTAACACCAGCCTTTTTCTCAATTTACTTTGATGTATATTAATATTAATTAAATTCTTGATGAAATGTTTATTTTACGAATGCTTATAGCAAAATGGTTCCTTAATGCGTACTGATAGCACGATGTTTTTCTTCTATTACAAAAATCTTTGCAGCACTGATTGTATGATTTAACATCAATAAAAACTCTCAACCTAAAGGATTGTATTTTAGTATTACCTTAGTTTGTAAAATAAACGGAACTGATAAATGTTACACAAATAAAGTACAAAATTAACATATCAGAGATATACTAGAATAGGAAATGTGAAGTGAAGTTTTCCTGGAAATATTGCTGTAAGTAAAAACAGGTAAAATACTATCTGAATATTGTTCTTGATGATTTTTGATGTGAGAGTTTAAATCAAAGCTCAAACATTTTGATTTCTGCTTCAGTTACACGTAACTTCAATAAAAAAGTTCAAACCTCAAAATGATCATTACTTTAATATAGAAAATGTAAGAATTTGTAATCCATTTAAATGTTTTACTAATTTTATTGTATGATATGAACTTCATTTCCACAGTAAGTACTTAACAGCAACAACTGTTATTCTCTTGGATTGAAGATTTCGTATCAAAGTCCACAAATGCGAAATCTTAAGATGATAAAAAAATCATTTTCATTTGTTCTAAATCAAATGTATAGCTTGCTTTTTGTTGTTTTGTTTTTTTGCCGGCAAACCACCAGTGACTGATATCGAAAGATGCCTATCAATCAGTTAATCATTCTTCATGCAACAGTGTCATTAATCAATTGAAATCAGTTGTCAAAAGTTCAAGAAGTTTGATATTAATTTTTAATTTGAATTTCTATCACAATTTTTGGTATTGTTTGCATTACATATTTTATTGCGAAATTTAGTAACTTTGCATCAATATTGTTGACGAATTTATAGTGTAACTGAAAACAAGCCGTAATTGTCAGAAAGACTATTTTTAAATTTCAATTCATCTATCAAACAAAACGATGTAAATTTATTTAGTTTCATATAATCTGCAAGCAATGATTTTATGTCATCTAACACCGCTAGTTCTACCATTTGACTTGCTACAAAATTTAATGTTTGTTTTCAAGAAAAAAAACAATACTTAAAAATAATTGAAAATATCGTTTTTATTTCCATATCGTCAATTGAAACATTGTAATGCACATATGGCAACAACATTCAAACGTTTACCAGATTTGAATGATCTAGGTACAAACAAGAACTGTCACTGTAAGATGACAATACCCCCGAACATGGTGCTTTGACCTTTGAGCTGAAAACCAGTCATTCTGGGGTCAAGGTAAAAAAAATATAGGTCAGTGGGAAGGTCTTGTTCAAAGGGGGTTGTGTCCAAGTATGAAGTAATTCCATTCACTAATAAGGAATTTATGGACAATGTTAAAGGTTTAGGACAATTGGATCTTCAAGGTGAAGTTCATTCAGGGGTCAAGGTCAAACAAATATAGGTCAGTGGGAAGGCCATGTCCAAATGGGTGTTGTGTTTAAGTATGAAGTGTATCCACTTACAAATTTGGAAGTTATGGCCAAATATTAGTTTTTGGACAATTTGATGTTCAGGGGTCAAGGTTAAATAATTAAAGGTCAGTGGGAAGGTCTTGTCCAAAGTGGTGTCGGTCCAAGTATTAAGTAAATCCACTTACTAATAAGGAAGTTATGGGCAAAGTTGAAGTTTTTGGACAATTGGATCTTCAAGGTTAAGGTCATTCAGGGGTCAAGGTCAAACAAATATAAGTCAGGGGAAGGCCTTGTTCAAAGGGGTGTTGTATCCAAGTATGAAGTAAATTCACTTATTAATAAAGAAGTTATTGCCAATGTTAAAGTTTTTGGACAATTGGATCTTCAAGGTAAAGGTCATTCAGGGGTCAAGGTCAAATAAATATAGGTCAGTGGAAAGGTCTTGTCCAAAGGGGTGTTGTTTCCAAGTATGAAGTAAATCCACTTACTAATAAGAAAGTTATTGACAATGTTAAAGTTTTCTGACGGACTGACGGACAGTTCAAAAACTATATGCCTCCCTTCGGGGGCATAAAAACAAGGCTGTTTACTGAAGTATTTCCTGACAAATGTAGTAAATAAATAATATCTCATTTATTTAAGTGTGATGTTCTGACGAATGATGATAATTTCTATCAAGAAGGTTACTATGATTATTATGAAGATCTTGCAATGATGCCCTTAAGATAAAGATGAAAGAAAACTGTAAAATGGTATTAAATAATTAATCTGATATTAATACTTAAATTGAATAGTTATGTATTATCTTCATCTATATGAAGTCCGTAATTGCAGGAACTTATAGATATAATTAATTAATCATCAAATCAGAAACGTATATTTGTAGGAACACAGTATAAAATTCCAACAAGATGGGACAACTGACCTCACTTTCACATTGGTATATTTTCTTAAATGAAGCTAAATAAACAACACATGCTTCGACATAAAAAGAACTTACTTTTCTTCCATAAAATATTATTTAGATTCATGTGTAATTGTATAATGCATAAAAGGAATATGTTCAGTGATTGATTATGTTCAATAAAAGTTATCTTTATTCATAATAGCAAACGTATGCATGCGTTAGTTTAAACAGAATCCCCGTATTATTTCCTCACCCTGCACTTTGCTATATAAAAGAAAAGAAGTATTAATATTCAGTACAGAAAATAATAATGCTAAGAAAATATTATATATTTGTGCATTTAGTGTTGCTCTAACAGTGACAATTAGTAAAACAGATATACCGGGTATTCGTTTTCACTTTTAAACTGGCACTGTCTTTTCGCGTTTAATTCTTATAATGATGAAACAATATCAACATTATTTATTTTTTTGAATCACATTTTCCCACTCAGCTATCAAACTTCAGTTTCTCATGTAAAATCCATTGATGCAGACGAATATGAGGTGTTTTTGTTATTATAAATATATTAACAGGTATGATAGTAAGAGAAAAAGAAGAATAATTATAAAAAAAATACATTTTTGAACTTATTTTAAATAAAATCAATTTTCTTTCTTTTCTTCAGGGGTCCTAAAATTGTCCAGCTGCTGTTACGGACTTTATAGTTTTCTCTGAAACAAATCAGATCCAAAATTATTTTTCTCCCATTTATGAACTTAATTTTTGCCCCGGTTCTAGGAAAACTACAATAACAATAGCAAAAAGGGGTTAACTGGTATACCAAACACTCAACTCATTACGTTCTAAATCTGAGGAAAAGGTCAATGATATTCATACATGTACTCCAAGGCACAATTCCTCATTACTTTAATATTGATAAAAGAGTTTATGTTCTTGAACTAACAAACATAATATGTGTAATAACAGTGATATTCGATATTAATAGGAAAATTAGATAGAAATATAATAGTAACTGAAACAAATCCTTGTAGATAAAATCAGCAAGAACTCGCCTACTTCTGCATTTTTCCTTTGACATTTATACAGCAATACATGTTTCTGAAAAGGTTAATTTATGTCAACAAATAAAAAAAACATTCTATATTTTTAGCAAGGTGATAAAATATTATTATGCAATCTATAATAAACCGTATAATTTCTGTTGATTTCGAGGGACTCTGCCGTTCCAAAATTGATATTTTTGATTTGTTGAATTATTCATTTTTTATTTTAAATTTCTACTTTAAGGTTTTCGACAAGTGAATATGAGATTAAATTTGGATGCATGAAACGTAGCGCCATCTGGGTCCTGGGTTTGTGTGTATGTTAAGTAAAGTTTCGCTAAAAAGATATGTGAAAAAGGGTTACCTAAATAATAAGTCGGCCTTTAAAGCGGATCTGTTTTTTTAAAGTTTAAACTTTGGTTCTTGAAAATTGCTATTTTTTATGTGATTTTGAAATTATTTGAGTTCTTTTGATAGCCAAAGTTTGTGTAAAGGTAAGTGGGTCAGAATCATTTTAGCTTTTTTCACATTTAAAGATGTGATTTGACATGAAAAAGTGGAGGAAATATTAATCCAAAATAACAAATGCCAGTAGAGGACACTTAAGTCGTGATACAATAGATGTTTACAATTGAAGATGTAGAGTATATGATAAAACACATACAGACCTTTACTCATTGAACATGATGCCATATTCACCATATGTGTGTATTAATGATCCGACTATCGCCTCTGCCAATGTATTTTTTTTGCACATGGCGAACGTCACATTATAGTCAATGAGAAAAAGTCCTTATCAGTATAACATGATTATTTTAGTTTAAACTTATTTATTTTACATCGATTTGGAAACAAGTTTTTGCAACTTAAATTAATCACTCTTGATGCCTGCTTCCTTGGTTCAAGCCAGTACTCGCACCGAAAGTGAGGAATGTGGAAGTCACTGGAGAATCTCACCTCTGGTGGGATTCGAACCAGCGACATCCGGATCGGTAGTCTGGCGCTCTAACCCCTGGACCTCATCTCCTCCTCCAGGCATTTTTATTTTTATATAGGAATGCTTCCACGATTTCAAAAATGTAAAACTACTGTATATTATATATAGATATTTATAATTCCTTAACTTTTTTGCAGTTAAATGAAAGAATTAATTGGATACTAAGCTAAAAATAGAAGTTATTCCTAAACATAGATATTTTATATCTAACTCTGGTGGGATTCAAGTGCAGTGAGGTAGAAATTTTGCCTGTATCTTCCTTCAAATTAATTTAATCTGTAAATTGAATAGTTCAAAAGCGTATAGTTTCGAGGCGGGTGACAGTATTCCCTCAAGTATAAATTCATGCCTTCCGTATTAATTCTTTCCAGTGTCAGTTATCAATTAAATAACAGCGGCTTCATTTGTGTTATGTCATTATTCAAAGAAATGATCGTGAATTCTTCATGTAACTTGATACATTCCAGTCGGTGTATTGTAATTTGATAAATGGAATATACACCTTATCACTTGACTTTAGGCATCAAAAATAAAAAGCACACTGCTTTATCCCTAATGAATAGCAACTTGCGTTTTTAAGAGCTCATGGAAATATAATATAGAAAGAACCGCAACAGATATTTATGAGTCCCTCATAATCCTACATACTCATTTTGAACGGAATGTACTTTAAAAGAAATGCGAAGCTTACTAATTGGGAGTATCCCTGTTCAGTAAGAACGAATAACTTAAAAACAGAGTGCAACAAAAATTATCGCAAAATAAGAATGAATAATGCTACTGATGCTAAAAAAAATGTTTATGAAAATATTCTTAACTGTCTAGATGGCGATTACCACGTTGAAAAAAATATTTATTCGACTGAAAATTCTTAAGATAAAGGCACGTCACCTGAACGTAGGAGCACAGGTCGCGGTGTTTGGGCGCCAGGCACGATCAAGAGGTGTGGTATCAGCCTAGAGCGGTCTAACAAAGGGGTGAGAAAAATGAAAATTTCAGGCCTCATATCGTAATTACATATGTTTCCTATTATGAAGAGATGGACAGATAATAAGCATTCAGTATCAAAATCTACTTTTAGCTAAATTTATTGGACTTGCAACAAGCTTTCCTCCAAAATAAAGCAGACTGATATAAAATGTCGTACGCAAGTGTATTTTTGACTAATTCGCACCACAAGTTTAAATGTAGCCAATTCTCATACGTATGTGCGAGTGGTGTGTTTCTAAAAGGTGATATGAAATCTCTTAGATGTTTCCTTTTCCTATAAAATGATAAACAAAGAAAGATCTATTGAAAGAAACTTATCTTTTGTCTAACATGTAGCAATCAGCAAGTGAACATTTCACCTGTAAAACTCAAAACATTCCTTTTTATTCATGGCAATAAAAATGTTCCTCGTTTGATATGTAAACTCAGCAATGTGACAAAACCCCACCTGAATAACGAATGAATTATAGCACGATGTCAAAGTTTAAGTAAAAACATCACAAACGGCAAACCGACGGCACTAGTACTAGTCTTTGTATAAATTATATAAAGATTGTTGTTGTACTTTTTTTGAGTGGATTAAATGTAGCCATTCATTGCGAATATATGCTTGGTTTCTATATGCCTTCAGGAAACAGTTTGAACACATTTTCTTCTTAGAGTTATCAAGATATTTTTTAAGACAATGAGCCGGTAAATGATAGTATGTCCCTTTAAAGACTTCATGTTTTGTAAAAAGAGCGTTTACTTGCTACTATTTATACCTTTTTTTTTGAAAAATAGTAGTTCTGCTCCGACATCTGATATTAATAAATCGTATGTAAATAAAACACACAAATCCGTTAAGTTGTATTTGTAGTAGTACTGCTCATATCAAACTGATTTTTATGCTGGCTTAAATTAAAATGTTACTCTTTTTTTGTCATGACCCGAATTCTTTTAGTATTGATAGCACGGCGGGTTGAAATTAAAAGTATATTTGGTGACTTTTGCTTATTTGCTTGAAAGGTATAACAATCACACTTGTGCTGTCATTCCTACTATAGTATTGATATAAAACAAATCTGAAATGCTTCCAATGAACAATAATCATGTTTCTTAGACCCTGCTACTTAGCACAAACACAAATAAGGAATGTATTTTTGCAAACTTTCAATCTGGCTTTTTACAATTGTAAACATGTAGATTGTAGTGAAACATAAATATTTTAACTCCATTTCGATAGTCTTTTGATTCCGTTTTTATCGATATTTACGATGGTATTTTCATAAAAGAGAAATTCTTCAAGCATTAAAATAATAATTTCATCACTTAATCACATTTCCGTGATCTTAAATGTTCAAAAAATATCTATTTTTAATCCTATGGCATACATAAAACCTATTTATAATAAGATGATAAGATTCATTGAGGTTCTACTGTTCTAAGTTTAAACGCTCTAAGATACAATCGTAATTTTCATCAAAACTACCACCGAACACTGTGATATTGTCAAAGATAAGGATTCAAGAGATATATTATGTGTTACCTATGTTTCTCTTTGAAGAGAAATCGCCTTTCTAATATTTTGAATTTTTACTAGAAAAGCCCAAAAGAAATGTTTTATAGTATTTTCCTGGGACTGTAAGAAGTTTCCTCTTATTTTTTTCTGGAAAAAGTGTTATTCTAAAATGACGTCTCCGTGGCCTAGAGGTGAAAGCGTTCGCTAACGGAGCGAGGTTTCGAAGGTTCGAGTCCCGTCAAGCTTATTTTGACGCGGTCGGTTGATGAGCTGCCAGCCAGTTAAAGTATGGTTACCGATTGCCTGTCCGACTGGATAAGGAACCGGGGAGTACAAAAAAATCAGAGGTGTCTCATAAGCAAACAAACATTTTACTTTTGACTATACTTGTAGTCAATTTAATGAGCTGAAATCTGTATAATGTGTAACTTTTAATTTCAATTCCATCGCTCTCAATGATATGTTCGTGTACTTGAAAAGACAGCATCTTGAAGAAGGATTTGAAAAAGAAATTGCAGTGAAAACAAAACGATGTCTTCAGTAAAAATTGTTTAAATGGATTACATAACTCGCTCGTCAAATTATTACATTAGGTGTAACTCAGTAGAAGTAAGATATCATATTGGTGATTAAATGTGTAATATGCGTGTTTTCAAACTCACATTAAAATATTACCACAGGAATTTGGCTTTGGCAGCATTTGTCTGAAATAAACATCATTTACAAGATAATCCTAAGGTTGGAGTGAACTGGTCACAACTGTTAGAATACTCTAGGAAATATTAACTGTAATATTGTAAGATTAGGCAAATGAAACAGAGCATTTCGTCCAAATAAAGTCCCGTAACGTTACATTTCTTCTAGCATTCGTCGCAGTAAACGCTTTTCAAGTCACGTGACCCGTAGATACGTTTAAGACTGTTCACAAAGGTATTTCAAAACACATTACCTTTGTATTCTTGCATTGATGAATAAAATAATAAGCATAAGTGTGATTGTTATATAACTCTACAATGACAGGTAAAGTAAATCTAGTATAAATCTGCGGAGGTAAAATCAGTATATGCGTACTTACGAAATAATCAGGTGAAAATTTGCCTTTAATCAAACAAATACAATTCTGTTAATACGAAACCCATTTACTGTTAATATCCGAAACTTTGTTTTAAAGAGGCTGTACTCCAGATTTGACATATAATTTTTTTTATATAAATTACATATTTAGATGCCGTGAGATTATAACAACATAATATTTTACTTCAAAACTGAGTATAAAAGTCAAAATAATATAAATAAAATATTTTCGCTCCAGCCTGATTTGAACTCTGGACCCTTATGTTAACAAAATATTTCCAAAGCTTTTACTGTCACCACCATCGCCGCATGTGATATTACAGATATTTACTTTAAATTTTATACGATATAGTTATACCGTCGCGTTACGGTATAGCACTTTGAAAGGGAGAAAAATCAATTTATAATGTAATTATTTGACTTATTTTTTGTCAGTAAGTTATTGTTTAAGCATTAGTTATAAATATTACAAGAAATTTATAATACAAGACAACTTTCTTTTTTTGTCATCTGGAGCACAGCCCCTTTTAACAAAATTCCTATTTTTCAAAAAATATTATACATGGATCAGTGGTGTTAAATGATTTTCTAACATGTAACTATTCAATTCCAATGATAATAAAGCTATTTCTTTCAAGACAAATTATATTATCTGTTGACGTAATATCTGTCTAAATTGTATGACATTTTATTGATATTATCAGTACTTATGCTGCTACGCGATAAAAAAAATGCGATGACACAACTCAATGAATATGTATTTCATTTCAGTAAATTCAAGATGGCACTTCCATTGGTAATAAAAACTTGTGTTTAAGACCATGGAGATTTTATTTGTTATGTTGCATTAAGTGTTAACATGAACATTAGTTTCAAAAGCGTTGCTCCAAATAACACTAACTCGAACAGAGAAGAGCCGTAACGGTTTTAACAGTTGGCACTTATCCGCTAAGGACATATTGTAAATTCTGGTATAAGCCAATCGAAAAACACTTGGATAAAATCTTATATAATTAATCAGTGTTATGAAACTGAGTAAAGCAAAATTTGTCAAATTATCTAGATGCTGCGTCGCACTTTTTCCACTTAAAATGTTTTATAGAAGTTGTGACTCTTGGCATGCAAGTATAGCCAATACCTTGGCTGACTGCTTCACTTTTTTCAGTATATTTAGGTTATCTATCATTTAAGAATAAATGTCTTTCTCTTAGGTAGAGAAATTATAACTTCTTCGATGAAACATTATCTGTTTATCCGATATTTTAATAGTTACAGAAAGTTTTTGAAAATGCTCAACTGATAAAAAAGTGTTTTACCAACGACGGTGAAAGAATGTGTTTGGCAACTGCACTTAATCTTTTACCTAAGTAGCATATACTTTGGCTGTAGCTGTTTTGATTTCGACAGACTCAAGATCAGCTATAAATCTATATCCTGTGTATCAATTATTCTGTCACTTTTTCCTGTATAATATGGTTTAGTTGATATGGTTTAACAAGTCATCATCGGGTGTTTGATATCTTAACCTGTTGCATTTTTGTAATTTAGGCCTGATACATTACAAACAAGTATTTTTGTCTGTCATTATTTGCATGCACATTAGATTAAGTCAACTTAAATATGTTAAATATCTTTTACTTGGTCTAATAGCACACTACTGATTTCGCTTAGGAGCAAAAACAATCTGTAAATGTAGTGGGCCTGTCCATAGTATTGCTAAATGTAGTATTACAATATGTGACTCCTTTTTATTCTATCGATTTATACATTGACCCCATTCATACATAATTTATCATTTGCTCCTGTTTTTCTTGCCTATTTCATTCCCTAATGTATTCTACTCATTTCTTCACTTGATTAATCGTTATTACCAGAATCATAATGATAACATTTATATCTATGTGATGAGAAATTACTTTGTACTGTTAGATTATGTCTGGAATTTATAATATTTTTGTTAGCGAACAGCTAGGATTTCCTAAAGTATAATCAATGAAGTTACAAACTGAAGTTATCGGTACCTCCATACATTAAAGTTTACCGCTATTCACACAAACTTAAATTATATCTGATATGATAAATAAAATATACACATGCAATATGTAAATAATGAATCATCAGAAAATGATACTAGCTATATTAATGATATTAGTGTGTGTAATTTCTTTCATATACTTTTTTCTAACAAAGCCTTTTCTCAAATTACTTTGATGTAAATTAATAGTAATTAAAGATGTTTCCTTAACGATTGTTTATAGCAGTGAAAATGGTTCTTTTGATGCGTATTTATAGCATTTTGTTTTGATGTTTTAAAGGATTTTCGCAGCACTTGTGTTTTGATTTATCATCAATAAAAACTCTCAACGAAATGGGCTGTATTTATTTCTCTATCTTAATACGCGGAATAAACGGAACTCATAAACATTACGCAAATAAAGTACAATATATTAGATGTATATTGCAAGAATAGAAAACTGCCGTGTTGTCTGCTTGAAATATTACTGTAAACAGAAACAGATAAAATACCATCTTATATTTTTCGGAATTTTTGATAAATAAGAATTTAAATCGAAGCTCAAAAATCTTGATTTCTACTGCAGTTACACGTACCTTTAATATAAAAAAGCTCCAGCCTCAAACTAATCATTACTCTAATATAGGAATTATTAGAATGTGTATCCCCAATTCATGCTTTATGTATTTGTCTTGCATGTTATCAACTGATTTTTCCTTTCATATTTCACAGTAAGTTCTTAATGACACATACTGCTATTCTTTTGGACTGAAGATTTCTTATCATTATCGACAACTGCGAAATCTTTAGGTGAAAAATCGATCTAATGTTGTGCTTGTAAAAAGTATCTTATTTCCTTCCAGCAAACTGTAGGTAACTGGTATAGGGAGATACATATCAATCAGCTAATGATGCTTCATGCACTAATCATTCATATGCAGCTTTCAAAAGTTCGTTTTCTATACATTTATGATAGACAGATAGAAAAAAGTACGATATTATCTTTAATTTGAACTGCTATTTCTGTTTGTGGCATTGTTCGCATTACATATACTTTTGTAAAATCTAGATACTTACATCATTAATGTTGACGAATTTAGAATGTAACTAAAAACAAATCGTAATTGTCTGAAGGGCTACTTTTCAGTTTCAGCTCTGCTTTCAAATGAAATGATGTAAATATTGTTTCATATAGTCTGTGCAAAATGACTACAAAGCATCATTTTAACGTCCCACGTTCTTCCGTATGATTTCTTATTAAATAAAACAATATTTAATTTTGTAACAAAACTTAATGAACTTGTCTTTGTCTTCAAGACATTAATAAACAGTACTGAAGAAATATGAAAATATTGCCTTCATTTCAAGATCGTCAACTGAAGCATTGTAATGCACATTTGGCAACAGCATTCAAACGTTACCAAAGTTGAATGATCTAGGTAAAAGAACCAATGCTGTTTACTGAAGTATTTCATGGCAAATGTAGTTACTTATTAATATCTCATTTATTCAAGTGTAATGTTCTCACAACTGATAATTTCTATCAAGAAGGTTACTACAATTGTAATGAAGACCTTAAAATGATGCCCTTAAGATAAAGATGAAAGAAAACTGTAAACTAGTATTAAATGATTAATCTGATATTAAGTCTTAAATTAAATGAATGATTATACATTATCCTCATGTGAATACACTTACTTGTAAAGTCCGTTAATTATGGAACTGACATCTAAAATTATCTTTTATGAAATCTGAAACCGCGGGTAGTCGGGACGTATATTTGTGGGAACACAGTATGGAATTCAAGCAAGATAGGACAACTGACCTAAGTTTCACATCTGTATGTTTTCTTAATTGAAGCTAAATAAACAAAAGTATGCTGCGACATAAAGAAAAAATACTTATTTTCCATAAAATATTATTTAGATTCATGTAAATAATGCATAAAAGGACTATGTTTAGTGATTGATTCCGGCCGTCCGCATAATGTTAAATAAAAGTAATCATTATTCATAATAGCTAACACGTATGCATGCGTTAGTTAAAACAAAAACCCTGATTATTTCCTCTCCCTGCTCTTTGCGATATAAAAGAAAAGAAGTATTATCATATTAATATTCAGTATAAAAACAAATAATAATGCTAAAACTAGGAAATGTAACTGATGTTTTTGTGCATTTGGTGTTACTCTAACATTGACAATAAGTAATATGTCTTCTAATGTTGAAAAAATATCAACGTATTTTTTTCTAATCAGTTTTCCCACTTATCTATCAAACTTTAGTTTCTCGTGTAAAATTCTTTGAAGCAGAAGAATATGACGCGTTTTTGCTATTATAATGCTTATGAGCAGTTACAATAATAAGAAGATTTATAAAAACACTCGTTTGAATTTATTTTAAATAAAATCTGTTTTCTTCAGATGTCCTAAAAATATTCCCTTGCTGTGATGGACCACACAGTTCTCTCTCAAATAGATCAGATCGAAAATCAACTTCTCCCATTTAAGAATTTAAATTCTGTCCCGGTTCTAGGAGAACTACAATAACAATAGCAAAAGGTAAACTAAACACTTAACTCGTTGCGTTCTAAATCTGAGGAAAAGGTCAATGATATTCATACTTGTACTCCCAGGCACAATTCCTCATTACTTTAATATTGATGAAAGAGTTTATGTTCTTGAACTAACAAACATAATATATGTAATAACAGTGATATTCAATATTAATGGGAAAATTAGATGAAAATAGTACAGTAACTGAAACAAATCCTTGTAGATAAAATCTGAAAAACGCGCCTGCTAGTATGCGTTTTCCCTTTGACATTTACACAGTAATATGTGTTTCTAGAAAGGTTAACTGTTGTCAACGAATAAATATAAAAAACATTCAAAATTTTTAGCAAGGTGATAATATATTATTATGCAATCTATAATAAACGCATTTAAGTTGATCTAGATGGAATGTGCCAATTCTGATTTGTTAAATAATCTATTTTGCCCCTGGAGGGAGGGCACATTGTTTTGGTCTGTCTGCCTGTTTGTTTATTTGTAACAAAACTTTAATCTTGACCATAAACCGAAGTCCTTCCGCCTTCACAGGTGCATGCACCTTGAATAGACCTACCCACCAGACCTACGGGGGGCATGGCGTTAATTCGAACGTAGCGCTGGTTTTTTGTGTGTCTTTTTTTAAATTTCTTCTTTTAGATTTTCCACTAGTGAAGATTTAATTTAGATGAAACGTAACGCCACCTGGTTCCCGGATTTGTGTATATATCAATAAATCATTTAAGAGTTCTAAAATACATGACCTTTTCTGTTGAAATCCAATGCAGAAAGAATGACAGTAAAAAGGTATTCTTAATAACAAGTCGGTCTTTAAAGCGGGTCTTTAATTTTTTAAATTTTATTCTGAGGTTCTTGAAAATTGGTATTTTTTCACGTGTTTTGAAAATTTTTGAGAGGTTTTAATTGCCAAATTTATTGTAAGGTAAAGAGTAAGTGGGTCAGAATCATTTTAGTTTTTTCTTTTCATTTAAAGTGGCGATGAGACATGAAAAGGTGGAGTAAATATTAAACCAAAGTACAAATGCCAATAGAGGACACTTAGGTCGTGATACAATGGATGTTTACAACTTCAGATGTAGAGAATATGATAAAAACCCATGAACGTGAAGTTGGCACATAGATCGAAGCTCTACATCCAGCTCTGCAAACTTATATCAATGCAGAGCTGGGTCGCAGCTCTACATCCAGCTCTGCAATCTTATATCACTGCAGAGCTGGGTCGCAGCTCTACATCCAGCTCTGCAATCTTATATCATTGCAGAGCTGGGTCGCAGCTCTACATCCAGCTCTGCAATCTTATATCACTGCAGAGCTGGGTCGCAGCTCTACATCCAGCTCTGCAATCTAATATCATTGCAGAGCTGGGTCGCAGCTCTACATCCAGCTCTGCAATCTAATATCATTGCAGAGCTGGGTCGCAGCTCTACATCCAGCTCTGCGATCTTATATCATTGCAGAGCTGGGTCGCAGTTCTACATCCAGCTCTGCAATCTTATAATTGCAGAGCTGGGTCGCAGCTCTATATCTAGCTCTGCAATCTTATATCATTGCAGAGCTGGGTCGCAGCTCTACATCCAGCTCTGCAATCTTATATCATTGCATAGATGGGTCGCAGCTATACATCCAGCTATGCAATCTTATATAATTTCAGACCAACATCCAGCTCTGCAATCTTATATCATTGCAGAGCTGCTTCGCAGCTCTACACCCAGCTCTGCAATCTAATATCATTGAATAGCTGGGTCGTAGATCTATATCTAGCTCTGAAATCTTATATCATTGCAGAGCTGGGTCGCAGCTCTACATCCAGCTCTGCAATCTTATATCATTGCAGAGCTGGGTCGCAGCTCTACATCCAGCTCTGCAATCTTATATCATTGCAGAGCTGGGTCGCAGCTCTACATCCAGCTCTGCAATCTTATATTATTGCAGAGCTGGGTCGCAGCTCTACATCCAGCTCTGCAATCTTATATCATTGCAGAGCTGGGTCGCAGACTTACATCCAGTTATGCAATCTTATATAATTACAGACCTACATCCAGCTCTGCAATCATATATCATTGCAGAGCTGGGTCGCAGCTCTACATCCAGCTCTGCAATCTAATATCATTGCATAGCTGGGTCGCAGCTCTACATCCAGCTCTACAATCTTATAATTGCAGAGCTTGGTCGAAGCTCTACATCTAGCTCTGCAATCTTATATCATTGCAGAGCTGGTTCGCAGCTCTACATCCAGCTCTGCAATCTTATATCATTGCAGAGCTTGGTCGCAGCTCTACATCTAGCTCTGCAATCTTATATCATTGCAGACCTGGGTCGCAGCTCTACATCTAGCTTTGAAATCTTATATCATTGCAGAGCTGGAGTCGCAGCTCTACATCCAGCTCTGCAAATCATTGCATAGCTGGGTCGTATATCTACATTTAGCTCTGCAATCTTATATCATTGTATAGCTTGGTCGTAGATCTACAACTAGCTCTTTAATCTTATATCATTGCAAAGCTTGGTCGCAGACTAACATCCAGCTCTGCAATCTTATATAATTACAGAGCTAGGTCGCAGCTCTACATCCAGCTCTGCAATCTTATAATTGCATGCCTGGGTCGCAGCTCTACATCTAGCTCTGCAATCTTATATCATTGCAGAGCTGGGTCGCAGCTCTACATCCAGCTCTGCAATCTTATATCATTGCATAGCTGGGTCGCAGACTTACATCCAGCTATGCAATCTTATATCATTACAGACCTTCATCCAGCTCTGCAATCATATATCATTGCAGAGCTGGGTCGCAGCTCTACATCCAGCTCTGCAATCTAATATCATTGCATAGCTGGTTTGTTGATCTACATCTAGCTCTGAAATCTTATATCATTGCAGAGCTGGGTCGCAGCTCTACATCCAGCTCTGCAATCTTATATCATTGTAGAGCTGGGTCGCAGCTCTACATCCAGCTCTGCAATCTTATATCATTGCAAAGCTGGGTCGCAGCTCTACATCCAGCTCTGCAATCTTATATCATTGCAGACCTGGGTCGCAGCTCTACATCCAGCTCTGCGATCTTATATCATTGCAGACCTGGGTCGCAGCTGTACATCTAGCTCTGAAAGCTTATATCATTGCAGAGCTAGGTCGCAGGTCTACATCCAGCTTTCCAATCTTATATCATTTCAGAGCTGTGTCGCAGTTCAATATCTAGCTCTGCAATCATATATCACAATGAGTTGGATCATAGATCGACATATAGCTCTAAAAATTGTATAGCTGCAGAGTTGGGTCGTAGGTCGACAACAAGCTCTGCAATCTTAAATCATTGCAGAGCTGGGTCGCATTTCTCCATCTAGCTCTGCAATCTTTTTCATTGCATCACTCCATCTGCATAGTTTGTTTCAGTTATTGCCTTTTGTTATTTTTCAAAGCATTACTTAAAAAGACTTTGAGTTATCAACATGAAACATCATAATATGTGGATAGAGCTCACTCAGGAGGTGTGCAGTGTAGAAGAGTGATAACTTTACCCTTAATAATCTTTGTTTTTTCATACTTAATTTTCACCTGAGTGGAGCAGAACTCAAAATGTCTTTGAGATGTCCACATGAAACTTTATAGGTGGATAGATCTTATTGAGGAGGAATGTTGTGCGCAAGAATGATAACTCTGCTTTTTATAATGTTTGATTTAGTGCCCTTTGTTATTTTTAATACTTTTTGTCCCGAGCTTATCTCAAAAGTATTGCAGGTATCTACTTGAAACTTTATAGGTTGAAAGATCTCACTGTGGAGGAGTGCAGCGCACAAGAATGATAACGCTACTATGCATTATTTTTCAGTTATTGACCTTTAACTTTCAAATCTGTAATTACTTCAGCCATTAGTTATCATTACCGAAATGCTCTGCTGCTACATATACATTCTTCCAATAAGCAAACACATGTTAACATGGCTCTTGTTGATAAGAGTTTTGTAACAATCTATATCCATGTTGTTACAAACATATTGTAGTAAATAAACTTTTTGCATTTCTTTCTTTTTCTTTCTACATTCTACGGATGGACAAAAAGTCTATCGCAACACGTATGGTGTGTGAATAGACTAAGGGTCTTAAATGTTCAAGCATTTTTACACATGTTAATTGCGGACAAAGGCATTTTCATATTTACGTCGTTTGTTTATTTTGGCATGTTGATGACTGCTGCTCTAACCCCGACCCCCAACAAATCTGTTGATAAGTCATGAGAATAAGTATTCGAACGCACCTCCTTTATAATTATATGAGAGCTATCACTTAAAGGTGGTAACAAGTTTTATTTCTTGAGCCGCCAGACTCCTTTTAAGGATTACTTACGTTCTTTACTCAACGGAGTCTTTGTATGGCCATTGAGTTTCCATGTATGTGTTACATCTAAAACAAGAAAGGGAAATAAAATACGGCTAACTAAAAAAAGACGAATGTTTATCATCTTAAATACTTGATAACTTATAATTTTAGGAAGAATCGACATCTGAAACAATTCAAAGTTTTGTATATATAGTAACGATACGGTTTCGTAAAGGAAGATAAATCAAAGCGCTGTAAGCACTGGGGTAATAATGCATAACTCAAGCAGTGCCTTACAGTGTAAATTCTGAAATGCAGATCGCCCTTACTTCGTACAACTTCAACTAAAATCTAAATTGCACAAAATCTGTCGTTTAAACAGATTCATCAATCTATGCATTGCTTAGCAGCTGCTTGTGTAAATTCAAACACAATGACTCTTTTGAAGAGATATAGATAAAAGAAACATATCTGTTCACTACGTCACTAAGTCGTTACATTGTGAATACTATATAGTATTTTTTTTCACTTCTAAGCATGTTATCTAGTCCTACCGTGACGGTGTTCCGATCATGACCCTTATTTTACCAGAAAATGCTATGGGACGATGGCATGATGCTGAAAACCTTATTCTGTGTCTATAATTACTAGCACCCAGATGTATTTTATACCATTGTATCTGTCAACTGGATTGAGTAAAATTAATTTATTTTATGTTTTGCTACGAAATGGATAAAATTTCGTTTTCCATTTTATCCCGTAAACAACGAGAAGTGTAATTTGATGACCCTTCTTTATTTGATAGTTAAACGTTCGTGGATCTCTTACATTTTCCTTTAAGACAGATGCCCACCTGCTGAGCTCAATTGGTACAGTACTGTATTAAGAATCAAAGGTTCGATCACTGGAATGAGTGTAAATTTCTCTGTGACGATTGATCTCGAACGTTTTGCCTTAAGGTCATTCGTCTCTCACCACTGTCTCAGACTCATGTTAGAGACAGTGGAGAAAGTCATTCATTTGTGGAGAAATTGATACTTGCTGGTTAGATATAAAGGAAAAATCATAAACAACCAATAAAACAAACAGTTCATGAATTCTGTCAAAAATGTTACAACCCAGCAGTAAATAATTTTGCTCAAAGCATCAAAAACAAACACTATAATATTTTTTGGTGAATTTAAACCATACTTTAAAAATATGCGCGCCGCTTTTGATGCTTGCATCAAAACTAATCTTTTACGCACTTTGTATTCATAGCCATAGCTAGTGTATACTTCTTGTTTTAATGCATTCCTTCTTGAGCGCATCTGTCTCTCATCTTATTATAATCTTGAAAATAATGCACTTGACTTTGCATGTCGTTTCAACACGACTCAGTTGCTCGTTAAATGTACTACGATATACTACGTCGCATTTCTTTGGATCGAGATAAAAAAACGAATCCAATGTTTATGTTTTTCTTATACGGAATACATTACTTTTAAACATGTATAACCTCTTTTCCACCGTAGTGACAAGGTAGCAAGAAAGCAGGGAAAAGATCAAAGTTCCCCTTGCAGATATGAGAAAATCAAACATTTCTTTGCAAGAGCCGCCAACAGTGTAAATAGACCTACATGACTGTACATGAAAAGTAGACAAAACTAAAACAAGTTCTATCCTTCCAGTTTTTGTTTCTGTATAATTATAATACCATTACAAATCTATCTGGTCAAATAACTATGCTCATCTGAAACGTCATTAAGATAACGCTCTACAGTGAAGATATACTGAAATACCATTAAAATTTTGCAGACCTAATTGAAACTGAATAATGAATATGTAAAAAGAAGTAAAAACAAATGTTTAAAGAGCTCGTTGTCTACGACCCAGCACTGCAATGAAAAAAAGACTGCAGATCTAGATGTAGAGCTGAGATCCAGCACTGCAGTGAAACAAGATTGCAGACCTAGATGTCGATCTACGACCCAGCTCTGCACTTATGTTAAATAACAGAGCTAGATATCTATAAACGATCAACATCTGCACTTATGTTAAATTGCAACCAGATGTCGAACTACGACACAGTTCTCCTAGAGCAAAGATACAAGATTAGTGTGCTATATTTAGATATTATACCCAGATCTGTATTAATCATAGATTGCAAATTTAGATGTCGATAGCCTAGATTAAGAGCTGGGAATCAGCTTTGTAATGATAATAATAATGCTGAGCTAGTTGTCGATCTATGATCCAGCTCTGCAATGATATAAGAATGCAGAGCTGGATGCAGAGCTGCGACCCAGCTCTGCAATGATATAGGTTTGCAGAGCTAGATGTAGATCTACGACCCAGCTATGCAATGAAATAAGATTGCAGAGCTGGATGCAGAGCTGCGACCAAGCTCTGCAATGATATAAGATTGCAGAGCTGGATGTAGAGCTGCGACCCAGCTCTGCAATGATATAAGATTGCAGAGCTAGATGTAGATCTACGACCGTGCTGTGCAATGATATAAGATTGCAGAGCTGGATGTATAGCTGCGACCCAGCTCTGCAATGATATAAGATTGCAGAGCTTGATGTAGAGCTGCGACCCAGCTCTGCAATGATATAAGTTTGCAGAGCTAGATGTAGATCTACGACCCAGCTATGCAATGATATAAGATTGCAGAGCTGGATGTAGAGCTGCGACCCAGCTCTGCAATGATATAAGATTGCAGAGCTGGATGTAGAGCTGCGACCCAGCTCTGCAATGATATAAGATTGCAGAGCTAGATGTAGATCTACGACCGTGCTGTGCAATGATATAAGATTGCAGATCTGGATGTATAGCTGCGACCCAGCTCTGCAATGATATAAGATTGCAGAGCTGGATGTGGAGCTGCGACCCAGCTCTGCAATGATATAAGATCGCAGAGCTGGATGTATAGCTGCGACCCAGCTCTGCAATGATATAAGATTGCAGAGCTTGATGTAGAGCTGCGACCCAGCTCTGCAATTATTAGATTGCAGAGCTAGATGTATAGCTGCGACCCAGCTCTGCAATGATATTAGATTGCAGAGCTGGATGTAGAGCTGCGACCCAGCTCTGCAATGATATAAGATTGCAGAGCTAGATGTAGATCTACAAACCAGCTATGCAATGATATAAGATTGCAGAGCTGGATGTAGAGCTGCGACCCTGCTCTGCAATGATATAAGATTGCAGAGCTGGATGTAGAGCTGCGACCCAGGTCTGCAATGATATAAAATTGCAGAGCTTGATGTTTAGCTGCGACCAAGCTCTGCAATGATATAAGATTGCAGAGCTACATGTAGAGCTGCAACCGTGCTATGCAATAATATAAGATTGCAGAACTGGATGTAGAGCTGCGACCCAGCTCTGCAATGATATAAGATTGCAGAGCTGGATGTAGAGCTGCGACCTAGGTCTGTAATTATATAAGATTGCATAGTTGGATGTAAGTCTGCGACCCAGCTCTGCAATGATATAAGATTGCAGAGCTGGATGTTTAGCTGCGACCCAGCTCTGCTATGATATAAAGTTGCAGAGCTGGATGTAGATCTACGACCCAGCTCTGCAATGATATAAGATTGCAGAGCTGGGTGTAGAGCTGCGACCCAGGTCTGCAATGATATAAGATTGCAGAGCTGGATGTAGAGCTGCGACCCAGCTCTGCAATGATATAAGTTTGCAGAGCTAGATGTAAATCTACGACCCAGCTCTGCAATTATATAAGATTGCAGAACTGGATGTAGAGCTGCGACCCAGCTCTGCAATGATATAAGATTGCAGAGCTAGATGTAGATCTGCGACCGTGCTGTGCAATGATATAAGATTGCAGAGCTGGATGTATAGCTGCGACCCAGCTCTGCAATGATATAAGATTGCAGAGCTAGATGTAGATCTGCGACCGTGCTGTGCAATGATATAAGATTGCAGAGCTGGATGTATAGCTGCGACCCATCTCTGCAATGATATAAGATTTCAGAGCTGGATGTAGAGCTGCGACCCAGCTCTGCAATGATATAAGATCGCAGAGCTGGATGTATAGCTGCGACCCAGCTCTGCAATGATATAAGATTGCAGAGCTGGTTGTAGAGCTGCGACCCAGCTCTGCAATGATATAAGATCGCAGAGCTAGATGTAGAGCTGCGATCTATGTGCCAACTTCACGTTCATTAAAAACCCACAGAGACCCTTTCTCATTGAATATGATTCCATAATCGATGGTGAACATTACATTATCAATAAGGAAAAGTCCATAACTGTATAACATGATCAGTGGCAGTTTATTTTAAAAGGAATACTTCCACGATTGTCAAAAATGTATGCTACTGTAAAACATAGATATTTATAATTTATAACTTAAATGTTCTGCAGTTAAATTAGAGAATTAACTGGATACTAAGCTAGACATATTCCTAAACAGATATTTTATGTCTGACTGTTTAAGTGATCAAGTGCAGTGTGTTAACAATTTTGCCCGCATCTTCGTTTTCATTAATTTCATCTGTAAACTGAATAGTACAAAAGCGTATAGTTTCTAGGCCTGTGACAATATTCCCTCCAGTGTAAATCCGTGTTCCGTGTTAATTCTTTCCAGAGACAGTTATCAATTAAATAACAGCAGCTTCATTAGTGTAATGTCATAATTCAAAGGCTATGACTGAGAACTCTTCATGTAACTTGATACATTCCAGTCGGTGTACTGCAACTTGATGAATGGAATATACACCCTATCACTTGACTGTAGGCATCGGAGTTAAAAGCACACTGCTATATCCCTAAGGAACAGCAACTTGCGTTTTAAGAGCTCCTGATAATATAAAATACATCGAACCGCAATAAAATATTAATGAGACCGTAATAGTACTACATAATTATTTTGAACGCATTAGTCTTTAAAAGAAATGCAAATGTATCTTTGCTTCGTTAAAACGAATAACTAAATAACAGTGTGCCACAAAAGTAACCGTGAATTAAAAATGAATAAAGTTACTAATGCCATGCAAATGTTCATGCAAATTTTTTACTGACTGTGTAAAAGGCGATTAGCATACTAGAAAAAATATTTATTTCATTGAACATTCTTAAGATACAGGCGCATCAAATGAACGAAAGAGCACAGATGGAGGTGTTAGGGCGCCAGACACGCGGTTGCTGGCTCAACCTCACAAGGAGTGTGGTATCAACCTAGAGCGGTCAAACATAAGAATAAAAGAAATGAGAAATTCTGGTCTCACAGCGTAAAAATGTATACATGTGTTACCTGTAGATATTCTGGTCTCACAGAGTAAAAAGTATACGTGTGTAACCTATATAATATAACAGGCAGATTGATAAGCATTCAGTATCAACGCAAAATCTACTTTAAAATTATTGAACTTGCAGCATGCTTCTCTCCAAAGAACTTCAGAAAAGACATAAATTTCAAGTGTAATGCATACTTTCTGAATCATTCGCTACACAAAGTGTGAATGTAGTCAAGTCTTATACGTATGTGCGAACGGTGTGTTTCTAAAAGGTGTTATAAAATCTCTCAGATGTTTCCATTTACTACATTAGATTATATAACAGTGCAAATTCTAAACAGAAAGAAGCATGCCTAAAAATCGAGTATTTCCGGTTTCCACAAAATCATGTAAATGTGAATGGAATTGAATGAAATATTACAAGATGTCAATGTGTTAGTTAAAAATTCTATATACAAACGGCAAAATCGTTATATAAAGAAATGTTGTTCTACCATTGTTTAGGTGATAGCTATTTATCATTGCAAATGTACACTTCCTTGGTTTTTATATGTTAGCAAAAACATTTTTGAACATATGTTCATCTTAAAATGTTCATCATATTTTTAAGGTAACGAGCCAATACAATACTTATTCAGAAGATCATCGGTAAATTTAGGATTTGTTTCTTTAAAGATATCTCAATATTTTGCAGCCGTATACTCGATTAGTCAACTTATAGATGCAGTTTACGTTATATATTTCAAAGAAGCTACGTAATTGTCTTCATTTCACTTAACATTTAGAAGACAGAAGAAATAAAGCCGAAGGTCGTTTAATAAAGCATTTAAGGGTAATCCTCATCATTTTACAAAGACTACCTTTAATTGGGAATTATGTTTTGAAGTAAGTAATTCAATTGGGGCCAAAATACAATCATTATATCAGATTAAGAGCACTAGTGCGATTACTGAATTATATAACAAGAATACATAGATTAAAGGACAATTGTTTTCCGGCCTAAATACCCAAGGTAAAGGTACAGACACTTTTTTATCCTTATGGTCATATTATTAAAGGTTACTAGTAGACGTTCACAATAAAAGAAATAAAATAAAAAAAAAAATAATAAAAATAAACACTGTTGAGAGTTTTAAAGGTCTGGAATGCTTTAAAAAAATGCAGTCGTCAATCTAGTCTATGTTTTGTAAAAAGGGGCGTTTCTTCGCTTTTGTTTTTACTCCCAAGTTTTGTAAACAGAGCGCTCACTCGCTTTTTATCTCCGCTTTTTGTAAAAAGAGCGTTTTCTGGCTTTTGTTGTTTTTTCTCCCATGTCTTGTAAAAAGAGCATTTTCTCGCTTTTGTTTTTTTTCTCCCATGTTTTGTAAAAAGAGCATTTTCTCGCTTTTGTTTTTACTCCCATATTTTATAAACAGAGTGCTCATTCGCTTGTTATCTCCGCCGTTTTGTAAAAAGAGCGTTTTCTCGCGTTTGTATTTTTCTTCCATGTTTTGTAAAAAAGAGCATTTCCTCGCTATTGTTTTTACTCCCATGTTTTATAAACAGAGTGCTCACTCGCTTGTTATCTCCGCCGTTTTGTAAAAAGAGCGTTTTCTCGCTTATGTTTTTTTTTTCGCCCATGTTTCCTAAAAAGAGCGTTCTGCTCTGACATCTGATAATATATATTATGCAAACAACACACAGAGACCCTTTAAGTTGTAGCCGCAGTAGGACTGCTACATAAGAAACTGATGTTTATTTTGGTTAAAATCAAACTGTTACTCTTTTTTGTCACGACGTAACTTCTTTCATAAAGACAGAACGACGTGATGAAATTTAAGTATATTTGATAACTTTCGCTTAATATTTGGGTAATATGATGGGTTTTGTGTTGTCATTTCTGCAAAAGTTTTAATTCACAACCAATCTGAATGCACCTGATGAACAAAAAAATTGCTTATTTGACACTGGCACACAAAAAAAGGAATCTATTTTTGGCAAACTTTCAACCTGACTGTTTCTAATTGTAATCTTGTAGATAGTAGTGTAAGATAAGTATTTTGTCTCTTTTTCGACAGTCTCTCGATGCTGATTTAATCGATGTTTATGATGGTATTTTCATAAATTAAAAGAGAATATTTTGAAGCTTTAAAATGTTAATTTGTATCACTTATCACAACGCAGTACTCATAAATGTTCGAAAATATTTATTTTAAATCTTACGGCAAAGATTAACTAATAATAAGAAGATAAGATTCACTGAAGTTTTGTGCTGTAAGGTTCTACGATTCTAACGCTGTAAAGTACTTTCGTAATTTTCATTACATTTTCATTTTCACTACCATTAAATACATTGTAATGCTGCGTCAAATATAAGGATTAAACAGATAGTTTAAGTGTTATCTATATGTCCCTCAAAAATATGATCGCCTACTTAATCCTGCTTACAAAACAGCCCAAAATATATGTTTTTAAATCATTTCCACGGGGCTGTAGGAGCAATGGTTTAAAATTAGTAATTGAGGACTATACTCAAATTATCAGGAAACTAGCTATAGGTATTGCCAGTCGGAGTTAAGAAATGTATGAACTCAGTGCATAAGTTCTAACAACATCAGGCAGTTTCTTCTATATTTGCTTTTGGTACGCAAATGATGTCCTAAATTATAGTCAATGTAACGAGCTGTAATGTATACAATGTGTAACTAGTAATAAATTCTTATTTCACCGCTTATAGAGATACGCTTGTGTATCTTAAAGGCGGCATCTTGAAAAATGATTTTTAAAGGAAGTTCTAGTGAAAACAAATCGATGTCTTCAGTTCGTCAAAATATTTCACCAGGAATTATTCAGTGTAATTATTAAAAAATAATACTGGTTATTAAATAATATATTTTTCTAACAAACTAAGTAATTACCTAGGAAATCTTGCTTTGAAAGCATTTGGCCTGAAAAAAATACGTCATGTACAAGATAATCGACCTTTTATTGTCAATTTCAAATTATTCGTGGTCGAAGTGCACTGGTCACAAGTCTTAGAATAACCTGTAAAAAATTGTTCTGCTAAAGTTACAGAACATTTCGTCTAAATTAATGCTCCGTTTCAATAAATTTTAACATTATATTTCTTCTGGCATTCGTCGCAAGAAACCAATTACTGTGACCTGCTAAAAAGTGCTCCAGAAAATATACTCTCCCTCTTACAAGTTTTGGCATTTTGCTATACAGGATATAAGGGGAATCGCTCATCAAGCCAACAGATCTTAGGAAACGTTTCAGACTGTTAACAAAGGTACTTCTAACCATATTACCTTAGTATCATTGCAACAACATAATAGGCATAAGTGTGATTATAATGCAGTTCTACAATGAATAGAAATATATGATTGTAACTGGTATAGATTCGTGGAGGTAAAATGCGTGCTTACCAAATAATCTGTTGATATTTTGCTTTAAATCAAACTAATGTTGTATTCCTTTTGTAAATAGCAAACACCTGCACTGCAAATATTAACTTTAAAATAATATTAACAATGTTCAGACAGGTTACTATTCAATTGCCTATTTTTTGCATTAACAATTATCTGTTGGCGTACTATCAGCCCAAATTGTGTTACATTTTATTGACTTAGTCTGCTATATGATTAGCGATACTACAATTCAAAGACCAAATATCGAGTTACAAAGATTCGCATTTTATTTCTGAATCAGTAAATGAAAGATGACAGTCTTGATCAGGGTATACAAGTCCAAAAGCCACTTCCCTTGGGAATAGAAAATTGTGGTTTTAAAACCAGGGACTCTTTAAGTGTTACAATGAATAATAATTTCATAGAACTAACGGAAAAAGAAAAGTGTATTTTTAACATAAGGCACTTATTCACTAAAGACATACAGTTCTTTGTATGTACTCAGATTGTAGGCTTTAAATGCAATAGAATTTTTTACCATAAAAATAATTTTATGTTAATGTTGAACACATACTGAAAAACCTAATGCTATAGATACAAATCTCTCAATTCAAAATCTTATAAAGCCCTCAAGTGCACTGTATGCGTGCCCATAAGATTTTCACTGAATCAGAAAAAAATCCGGTCCAAGCAGACTATTCAGGCAAACCGACATTTATAACCAAACACTTTATGCTACTGAGCAAAAGACTGGAATACCTGGCGTAGCAGGTTGAGGTTATAGAGGTAAAGGTAAAGGTTTTTTATTTAACGTGGGTAGTCAACGAAAGTCCCCACCTGGTGTGGATGGAACAACTTATTTCCAGAAGAGCCCACGGTGCGTGCATTTTACCTCCCCGATCCCCAGTTTAGGCCGATACTGCTGGAAACACTACCCGGTTAGGTTACCACCCAGTCCTGGGAAATCAGTCGATAACTCAGTCGCTACCCGGAATCGAACCCGGGTCGCTAGCTTCGTAGCCCAACACACAAACCACTCGGCCACAAATCGAAGTGTGTTGTGCGTTGATATGGATTTCACTATTTTGTGTTAAAATGATAGAATGCTAATGTTATCTTCAATATTTTTAGCTGGTACACAAATACAGCTGATAGTATACCAGTAATGCTTTTACATTTTATGCAGCAGATCATATTTTTGCTCTCTCGAATTGAGTCAGCAGCAATTTACCTGTAAATCTTGTTAAGCAGATGCAGAATGGTAATTCATCATCAGGTATTTAATAACTTCGCGTCTGTCGTTTCGAATACTTTAGCAGATGCTTTATGAATTCAGATTCGTTATTTATATTTATTTTGCTTTTTCCACAAGCAGCTTAAAAGAAATAATAAGATTGCAACGCTAATGATTGTTATCTAACGGCAAAACATGTATGGGCATCCAAAAACAGCACAAAGCGAGTTCCACATTCCAGTTTTATAAACTCTATTTTTGTTTTAAGTCACAGATAGTTTTCTGGAGTTCCAGATAAGGATAAAAAAATACAATGATCATATCTCGCATTCTCTTGAAAAACTAGTCTATGTGTGTTATTAAAATATATAGTTATGATGAAATAATGTGCGAAAACGCTCCATTTATTCTTCTGTGGAAGTTATTTCACCGTGTAGGATAATTTGTAAACTCTCTCTGATTGTCATCTATAACAATTTTACTGTTTTGCCTCGTTATGTATTTTCCTTTTTAAGAAAACAAAATTACCGCACTTTGTGGTAAGAAAAGGAAAAAGCAATATATAGTTAGGTAAATAAAAAAGAGAAAACGGCAGTACCCAAAGAACATATCTTGTTCACAAGTTTACGTCGGACGTACGACTTTCAGCAAATACTCTAAAAGGCTAATTATTTTATTGAAGATTTATGAAGAATTTGATGACTTTAATCAAATGTAAGACTTTTTTAAACTAAGAATCACCCTAAGTTCGTCCACAAACGTTTAATGCACTCGACCTCAGGTCTAAGTATAGGGGCGTTTTAAAAAATCAAAGCACTCAACATTTTCATTTATAGAGACATACGTCTAAAAGTCACAACACGTATAATTAAAAGGAGATACAATTGCTTCGTTTTGTTTTAGAACTGAATCCGACAATTCGTATTCTATTCCAGCTATAATATCACAGTGAACTTGTATGAACCCTATCAAAATTGTATTATTTTTATGAAAACAAGCTGCCACATGACACATATTTTGCACCTTATATTCTTATGAGTATCAATGAATATCGCAATAAATATTTATGCGCTTTCTTCAAGAATATGGTAACAGCAAGTAGGTGCACGTGCTATCTTATCTGTGTATTTTGCCTAGCGGTTTAATTCCGCACTTTCATGTGGTGTAAATAAAGATCTTGAAAAGTATTACTTAATGCATATTTATCTTACTTATGTTGATTATATAATTATAATGCTTATTAACATGATGAATGTGTTGATTTCAACAACATCAATCATCACCATTTAGTAATAAGAAACAAATATTAGATTTATTTATTAACGTCTAAATAGTTCGTACTCTAGTCAATAAAGTATGGAATGTTATTTAGGTAAAAATACCCAGTGCCTGCTTACTGTTACAATTTACTCATTGACACTGCTATTGTGCTTACTGGTTTAGACATTATGCATGCTGGCACCTTCACCACGCTGTTGACAATGTTACTATGATTGCTGGAAGATACACATTGTATTTTGTTTAGACCCTGATGTCTATATCATATCTTCGTTTAGCTGAGTGACAGTTCAGTGTAGTGTAATGATATATTTCAATGTCGGAACTGTATATCAACATTGCTCTTTTACAATGCTTTCGGAACAGAATACACGATGTGATCACACAATATGAAAGATGTAATCAGCCACTAAGCAAGTTGAAAGTAAGCATAATTGCAAAATTTGCACGTCACATTTTGATACCAGATGGCGCATGTTCGTAGTTTTCACGAAAGATAACGGCCTATGACGAAATTTTATTAGCTGTTGTCTAAACACACCATTTCCTATCAGTTAGATCTCTATACATATTAGGATATCCTCAATATCTTCCGAAAAATACTTATTCAAATTACGGAAAATCACGATTACTTGAACATAGCGCCCCCTGTTGCCCAAAATGTGACTTACAATTTTGAATTGACATTATGCTTACTTCTATTTTGCCTAGTGCCTTATAACATTTTCTATATTGGTTGATCACTTCATGTATTATGTTCTTGGATGCATAACAAATGAACCAAGATAGGTACGGCATGATGGAATACCATTACGCTACACTGACCTGTCATTCAGTCAAATGAGGATATGATATAGGCATCATGGCCTAAACAGCATACAAGTTGTAACTTCGAGCAAACATGGTAACATTGTCGAGAATCGTGATGAAAGTGCCATAGTGCATCATGACTGTACCCGTAAGCACTTTAGTAGTGTCAGTACATAAATTGTAACAGTAAACAGGCATTGTGTATTTTTTTACCTAAATAATATTCCATAATAAACTGTGTAAGCTAGTAGAAGTGTCCTCATTTATTTTTTTTAAACCAACAAACGCATTTGTGTAGTTAAACTCATTAGATCATACTGAAAGTTTTTAGTGATAGGGGCAGATAACCCAGACTTTGAATATTCATGCTTGTACACTTTGCATTTCTAAAATTATAAATGAATCAGTTGAAGAATCGAAAAGACATTCTTCTATTATTTGTCGGTAACAGATGGACACTTCAGAGTATGTGCAAAGCAACTCTATAAACAACATGCAACAGCATAATTATAACAATCTGTAGCAGCCAGAACAACCTATTTTTTCTTAAATACTTAAGATACTTAAGGTTGTTGGTTTCAAAAGATGGATATTTGTGAACAATCATTTTCACCATCTTCATAATGTCAATTTCACTTTCAAACGCACTCAAAATGTAAAATGCACATACAGTTAAATTTACTTTTATGTACGATGTCACTTAAATTAATTTTTAACTCCGTACAAATGACCTTCAACGTGTAACAAAATATTCTCTATATTTACCAATTGAAAGAAACACTAAGCCCACTGGATTTTAGCCTATTTTCATAGATGTTGAATACTATTGAAAAAACATGCCATATTATGTTAACTAGCATTATAACAGTCATAATTACTAAAGAGTAATAAAACGTGGAGACATCGCGGTCTTAGGGACCGGAAGACAATTCGTATGATATAATTTCGCCTAAGCGCATATTTTTACATTTACTTGTGTTTTCAATGGAAACAATTCACAATTCTTGTAGAAGTACTTGATTAAATTGCAAGCGTCAGAAATTAAAAGCTGATCATGAGGACGACCCTCACAAGAGTCTCAAGACCGT
The DNA here is from genome assembly GCA_012932295.1 of Cyclina sinensis. Taxonomy (NCBI): domain Eukaryota; kingdom Metazoa; phylum Mollusca; class Bivalvia; order Venerida; family Veneridae; genus Cyclina; species Cyclina sinensis. The sequence continues at coordinate 41,226,848 of JAAONU010000001.1, read as the reverse complement.
TAAACATAGCACTATATTTCAAGAATAACCGCATTCATTTGAGTATTACTTAAATATTAATTACCTTGCCTTATCACTGTAATGGTACTTCACGGTACGCTTACAAGTTTGCAAATGATAATATAAATCCTAGACCATAGACAGAGCTAAGTTGTGTTATTTTGAGCGTAAATGTTATAAAATCTGTCTAAACACTTTTTACTGGTGCGTAATATAATGTTTCTTAAATGATGATTAAAACAAATAACTAGACGTTAGCATACAAAAGAAAATATGTAATGTCAATATTTAACTAGAAATTAGTCTGATGCTGTAAAAGAGGGCATTTAGTAAAAAAACTGGTCCTAGCACTCAGACTAAATGACGTTGATCCCAATTTCTGAACAAACATTCATTTTCTTTGTTGTTAGACTTCATGTTTTATATCTGTCAAGCAAGAGTGTTCAAAGAACATCATTCATAAAATGTACCAAACATAGATAACGTAAAAAGGTGATTTCGTACGAGTGATACAGTACTTTGTGGTAAGAAAAGGAAAAAGCAATATAGTTAAGTAAATAAAACAAGAAATCGGTAGAACCGATGAATTTTCCCCGAATAAATGCCAATTCCAAAAGGGGTATTGTTTAATATGTATTTTTTTAAGTATGAAAAATAACAAAGGGCAATAACTCCTAAATTATGCAAAATAGCGTTACGGTTGCACTTATCCTCATAGAGATCTATCTATCAATAAAGTTTATTGTAAATATCTCTTATACTTTTTGAGATATGCCCCGGACAAAAAATAAGTATGAGAACTTTAAAGGGCAATAACTCAAAACTTAATAAAGCAAGAGTCATGGTTCTTGTACACTGCACTGCTCGTCAATGAGATCTATCTACTTATAAAGTTTCATGTTGATATCTCTCATAGTTTTTGTGTTATGCTCCGGACAAAATTATGACGGACGAACGGACGTACGAACTGTGTGCAATTTAAACAAATTATGTCCAAGGGTTTTCAGGATATACTCAGGACAAGATTTTTCTAAAATGGGAGAGATAATTCAAAAACAGGGCAAAATAGAGTTATGGTTCTTTGGCACTGCACTCCGCGTCAATGGCCTCTACCACTGTGTGCAGTTTAAACAAATTATGTCCAAGGGTTTTCAGGATATGCTCCGGACAAGATTTTTCTAAAATGGAAGATAATTCAAAAACAGGACAAAATTGAGTTATGGTTCTTTGGCACTGCACTCCACGTCAATGCCCTCTACCACTGTGTGCAGTTTAAACAAATTATACCCAGGGTTTTCAAGTTATGCTCCGGACAAAATTATGACGGACGGACGGACGGGACGGACGGACAAAGCGGCAACTATATGCACGCCCTTCGGGGAGCATAAAAAGAGAAAACGGCAGTACCCAAAGAACATATCTTGTTCACAAGTTTACGTCGGACGTACGACTTTCGGCAAATACTCTAAAGGGCTAATTATTTTATTGAAGATTTATGAAGAATTTGATGACTTTAATCAAATTTAAGACTTTTTTAAATTAAGAATCATCTTACGTTCGTCCACCAACGTTTAATGCACCCGACCTCAGGTCTAAGTAAAGGGGCGTTTTGAAAAGTCAAAGCACTCAACATTTTCATTTATACGGACACACGTCTAAAAGTCACAACTCGTATAATTAAAAGTAGATATAAATGCTTCGTTTTGTTTTAGAACTGAAACCAACAATTCGTATTCTATTCCAGTTATAATATCACAGTGAACTTCAATGAACCCTATCAAAATTGTATTATTTTTTATGAAAGCAAGCTGCCACATGACACATATTTTGCACCTTATATTCTTATGAGTATCAATGAATATCGCAATAAATATTTATGCGCTTTCTTCAAGAATATGGTAACAGCAAGTAGGTGCACGTGCTATCTTATCTGTGTATTTTGCCTAGCGGTTTAATTCCGCACTTTCATGTGGTGTAAATAAAGATCTTGAAAAGTATTACTTAATGCATATTTATCTTACTTATGTTGATTATATAATTATAATGGTTATTTACATGATTAAAGTGTCGATTTCAACAACATCAATCATCACCATTTAGTAATAAGAAACAAATATGAAATTTATTTATTAACGTCTAAATAGTTCGTACTCTAGTCAATAAAGTATGGAATGTTATTTAGGTAAAAATGCCTGCTTACTGTTACAATTTACTCATTGACACTGTTATTGTGCTTACTGTTTATACATTATGCATGCTGGCACCTTCACCACGCTGTTGACAATGATACGATGATTGCTAGAAGATACACATTGTATGTTGTTTAGACCCTGATGTCTATATCATATCTTCGTTTAGCTGAGTGTCAGTTCATTGTAGTGTAATGATATATTTCAACATGTCGGAACTGTATATCAACATTTCTCTTTCACAATGCTTTCGGAACAGAATACACGATGTGATCACACAAAATGAAAGATGTAATCAGCCACTAAGCAAGTTGAAAGTAAGCATAATTGCAAAATTTGCACGTCACATTTTGATACCAGATGGCGCATGTTCGTAGTTTTCACGAAAGATAACGGCCTATGACGAAATTTTATTAGCTGTTGTCTAAACACACCATTTCCTATCAGTTAGATCTCTATACATATTCGGATATCCTCTATATCTTTCCGACAAATACTTTTTCAAATTACGGAAAAACACGATTACTTGAACATAGCGCCCCCTGTTGCCAAAATGTGACTTACAATTTTGAATTGACATGATGCTTACTTCTATTTTGCCTAGTGCCTTATAATATTTTCTATATTGGTTGATCACTTCATGTATTTTGTTCTTGGCAATCGGAACACCTTAGGCGACTTCAATAAGTCACCTCGGAAATAATATGGTAGGCGCCATATTGGACTATTTTATAATACAAATGGTGTCTGCTAAATTGAAAATATTTCTTACAGCCTTTACCTGTTCATGCTTTAAATTAAAATTTATTTTCATTTTTTCTAATGCATAAGACAAACACTGCTTGAATTATGCAATGTTTGTTTATATTTATCATTAAAGCCGGCGCCATTTACCATTTGGTGTATTCATACACTTACATACGAGGTCTTTATACGAAGTTGTCGGAAACGGCCGAGTTGTTACGATTGTGTTCTTGGATGCATTGCAAATGAAACAAGATAGACACGGTATGATGGAATATACCATTTCGCTACAATGAACTATCATTCAGTCAAATGAGAATATGATATAGGCATCATGGCCTAAACAGCATACAGGTTGTAACTTCGAGCAAGCATGGTAACATTGTCAAGAATCGTGATGAAAGTGCCATAGTGCATAATGACTGTACCCGAAAGTACTGTAGTTGTGTCAGTAAATAAATTGTAACAGTAAACAGGCATTGTGTATTTTTTATCTAAATAACATTCAATAATAAACTGTGTAAGCTAGTAGAAGTGTCATCATTTATTTTTTTTAAACCAACAAATGCATTTGTGTAGTTAAACTCAATAGATCATACTGAAAGTTTTTACTGAATATTCTGGCATGATTGCCGGTCGTAACCTTAGATTACGTAGTGACAGAGGCAGGTAACCCATACTTTGAATATTCATGCTTGTACACTCTGCATTTCTAAATAAGTGAATCAGTTGAAGAATCAAAAAGACATTCTTCTATTATTTGTCGGTAACAGGTGGACACTTCAGAGTATGTGCAAAGCAAGTCTATAAACAATATGCAATAGCATAATCATAACAATCTGTAGCAGCCTGAACAAAAAAAAATCAAAAACTTATTTTTTCTTAAATACTTACGATAGTTTCAAAAGATGGATATTTGTGAAAATACTTTTCACCATCTTCATAATGTCACTTTCACTTTCAAACGCACACAAAATGTAAAATGCACATACAGTTAAATTTACTTTTATGTACGATGCCACTTAAATTAATTTTTAACTCCGTACAAATAACCTTCAACGTGTAACAAAATATTCTCTATATTTATCAATTGAACGAAACAGTAGACCCATTGGATTTTAGCCTATTATAAAAGGTGTTAAATACTATTGAAAAAACATGCCATATTATGTTAACTAGAATTATAATTATAATTATAAAAAAGAAATAAAACGTGGAGACATCGCGGTCTAGGGGACCGGAAGACAATTCGTATGATATAATTTCGCCTAAGCGCATATTTTTACATTTACTTGTGTTTTCTATGGAAACAATTCACAATCATTGTAGAAGTACTCGGTTAAATTGCAAGCGTCAGAAATTAAAAGCTGATCATGAGGACGACCCTCACAAGAGTCTCAAGACCGTTAAACATAGCACTATATTTCAAGAATAACCGCATTCATTTGAGTATTACTTAAAAGTTAATTACCTTGCCTTATCACAATAATGGTACTTCATGGTACGCTTACAAGTTTGCAAATGATAATATAAATCCTAGACCATAGACAGAGCTAAGTTGTATTATTTTGAGCGTAAATGTTATAAAATCTGCCTATACACTTTTTACTGGTGCGTAATAGAATGTTTCGTAAATGATGATTAAAACAAATAACTAGACGTTAGCATACCAAACGTTTTAAAAGAAAATATGTAATGTCGATATTTAGCTAGAAATTAGTTTGATGCTGTAAAAGAGGGCATTTAGTAAAAACAAACTGGTCCTAGCATTCAGTCTAAATGACGCTGATCCCAATTTCTGAACAAACATTCATTTTCTTTGTTGTTAGACTTCATGTTTGATATCTGTCAAGCAAGAGTGTTTAAAGAACATCATTCACAAAATGTACAAAACATAGATAACGTAAAAAGGGCGATTTCGCACGAGTAATACAGTAACTGCCACTGATCAAAGTTTACCGTTACAACCATTAATTTTCAGGCGTTACTATGAATTGACAAATGCAGTACAGCATTCTTTCATGACAAAATACAACAAGTGGTGCATACTGTAAGAACAAACATATGCAATTATAATACAAGTTGCCAGGTGCAGCATTTTCATGTTTTCCGTGTTGCCTTTGAATTGATTCCCAATAAAAAGAAACAAATGAATAGTGAAATAAAACGACTACCATTCTGCCTTCACTGAAAATTCATTTTACCGTGATAGAAAACATGACTGCTGACGTGATATTTTTATTAATTAGATTATGAATTAGATTATTTCTTATTGCTCCGCCTGTGTAAAAGAGAAGGCAAGACAGTTCAAAGGCAGAGATGGGAATGACGAATAGTGCACGAAAAAATATTACTCATTTATACAAGCAAAGGATTTCACGCTTCAGGACAATAATACTCATAATCAATAAACTTAAAAACATGTAATAATCCTAAAAGGTTTTTCGTAGAAATTTCAAATGCATAGTTTTGCTGGAACTTTAAGTCGACAAAAATCCTAAACAAATTATTAGGATTTCCATATACATAAAATAAATGGATCCAATGAAAGAGTCAGGATAACTATATGTTTTTAAAACAATGGCTTTTAAGCTTGTTTCTGGCTGTTCTGCTTATGTTTTGCTTGTTACAATATTTCTGTTATAACAGTGCCGTTATACAATACATCAGAAATTTATTGTCTCTGTCCATAAGATGTCACCTTTAAACCTCCTTATATTTTGCCATGGACTCTATTCTACAGCTACGCTAATTGTATCTGTTTAAATTTTTTCCACATAATATATGCATTATCCGTGATGATCAAAATAAAAACAAAGAATGCATTTCAAAAGAACAGGGGCATGCATTTTCCCACTTCAAGTATCTTCAAAGCATGAAAGGAAAAATGAAATGAATTTTCAACACTTTCATCACAATCCCCTTAGATCCTGTTAATACACAGCTCAAATTAATTAAAGGAGCGCAAATTGCCCACTATACTAGATATTCGCTGGAAATTTCGTTTTTAGGTATCGACGGTCAATAGCCACGAGAACCCCGTGCACTTTTCAATAAATTTAGAAAGCATGGGTATTTTGTTTTTCTTTTTGTTGTGTAACCCCCGAATAAGATTTAGACTTTTGCATGTGTACAGTTCGTTCACGATAGCACATTTGACAAAATGAATGTGTTAGTGCAACTATTTACTGTATGTGCTCTTTTGACAACGGTCCAGGGTGTGCGACGTCATTTAGCAACTACTGATGTTGCTCGGGCGATGCAGATGATCGAAAATGGAGATACGCAACGTGAGGTGGCCACTGTTCTAGACGTTTCACGTGGCGTTGTTGCAATGTTGTGGAATCGTTATCAGGTGACTGAAGAATTCACAATAATACATGGGCAAGGTCGTCAACGCATTACAACACCTCGTCAGGACCGATATCTGAGAACTTTGGCCCTCAAAAAGCGTCAGTGTACAGCTACTGGCATTGAAATTGACTTCTGGCAAGCTACAGGGGTTCGTGTGTCCACTCAAACTGTCCGAAATCGTCTTCATGAAGAAGGTTTGGATGCCATGCCCGAAGACCTGCCAGAGGACCAATTCTGACCGTAGCTCACCGGAGAGATTGCTTAGACTTTGGCCAGGAACACGTCACTTGGCAACTGCGCCACTGGCGAACTGTGCTCTTCACAGACGAGAACCGCTACCATGTTTCGACCTGTGGCAGGCGTGTGAGGATGTGGCGTCACCGAGGAGAGAGGTATGCGGAATGTAACATTATACCATATGACAGGTTTGGCGGTGGGTCAGTTATGGTGTGGGCAGGGATATCCATTGACGTGCGTAGAGACCTTGGTGTGATTCCAGGAGGTAGTCTGACGGCCCTGAGATATCGGGACGAGATCCTAGAACCAATTGTTAGGCTATATGCTTGTGCAATAGGTGAAACTTTTCGTTCAGTGCAAGATAATGCTCGAGCTACACTGCAAGAACGTCCGGAACTTCTTTGATGATTAAGGTATTGAGGTCATAGACTGGCCAGCGAGGTCTCCCGATCTTAACCTTATAGAGCATGTCCCAGCATGCTTTCTCGTAGACTTTCTTCGCGTCCGAACCCTGTACAGAACGTCCGTGAGCTTTCTCATGCTCTTGTAGCAGAATGGGATGCCATACCACAGGATATGATCAGACGTGTCATCAGGAGCATGCCCAGAAGATGCAGAGAGTGCCTAAACGCCCGAGGAGGATACACTCATTACTGACACTGAAACGTTTCCAGGCCTGAATCTGCTTTTACAGACATTGCTTGTTCTCCTGTAAGACCACCTTTTCAAAGTTAATTTGATAGTGTTCATATCCTGGACACTGTCTCTATTCAGGAATGTGCCTGTTGGCGATGAAAATGCCGATTTGTTTTTGTAAAAAGAACGTTTTGTTGTTTCTGTAAAAGATATTCATAAATCTACTCAACGCGTATGGGATTTTATAGATTATATGGGCGCTCCTTTAATTAATTTGAGCAGTGTACAAGGCTGTATCGACATTGTTTTCATTAACTGATTCAATAACAGATGGTGTGCAAAAATTTAAAGGTATTTATGTATTTGGTGAATATAACTATTGTATATTACTCGTTAACATTAAATTAATTATGAAAAGCAAGGTGAATGATATCTGCCTGAATTAGCAACTGTCGTTTCCAAAAACAACAATTTTACTTTTAGAATATCACATTTCATGTTAGTAACAAACAACTATCAAAATTTCATTGAATCACATATAATATCATATTTCATTTAAGATTAAATACATGCAGTGCATTTAAAAATCTCGTTTCTTCCAAAATGTTCAACAGTTCAAAAGTTTGTTTAAAAGATAGAATTGTCAGAATAATGACAAAGAAAGGAATATTTCTTTCCAATCCAAATGATAATATATCATACTGACTATTGTCAAAACCTACTTAAATGGCTAAATACGAAGAAGATTTGAAAAGTTTACATTTGTGCAAAATCGTTATTCCCCAACTAATTGAGCATTTAAACACATGCTATGCATCGAGTTTTCTATTTAAGTTGTTATACATGTTTACACAGTAATAAAGACTGGAAATGCTCTTTAACAGTAACGAGTTTCGTAGAATTGTCAAATGCTTCTTATATATAAAAGTTGCAACTTCTATCGATTCTTACCGAACACGAACAATTTAATGGAATTATAACATAAATCAAGTTAATGGCTTTAGAAAGAAATCGCCAGTAAAACAAATTGTCTTCTACAATGTAATGGCCGCATTGTCATGCAAATAGTCCTGAAAACCGTATACAATTGCGATATTCTGTTCCGTTTACAGATTCATTCTGGGAAAACATTTAATATCCAGTCCTAGTTTCGGCAAAGGATAATCTCAAAGTAAAGACCATGTTTTTGTTGGAAATAACTTTAAATTTCGGAAATGCTGAAAAGTTATAAAACATGACAACCGTTATCATTTTCTACGTCACGAAGTTACTGTTTCATTGATAAGTTTGAACACAAATTTTTAAGTTACTGAAAGGCCTATTTACCTGTTACAGTTATAGATATTGTGAAACATTAAGAGCTTTTTTGTATCGTTTATGCAGTTATTCATATACAAATGCATCATACAGTTAATGAATTTTCCAAAAAATATATTAATGATTAAGCACATGACAGCTTCCCCAAATCTTTCTGTATCGTTCTATGAAACATTTAATTTAAATGTGCATTAAGTTGGTCACTTGATGAAAATCATTCCTAAATGCATATTTACAGCACTGATGTTGATTCTTTTATACTTATTTATAGCATTTATCTAAGGTTCAAACACTATTTAGACAATCTTTGTTATTTATGTGACATAGATATTATAAAGTCTACACATAATAGGGTTTTTCCCAATCTGGAATAAATAATGCATAAATTTAAATTGTTAAACAATGGGTTAAACATTTCTTAAAGTAAGAGTTTAACGAGATATGTCTGGAGTTTATACTTATTAATGTTTACTGTTTTGCACAACTGATTTAAATTAAAGCAATTTCAAAATGCTCACTGTAATCAAACATCGTTTTGTACCGTTTAAGAGTCGTATACGAATCACTGTTTATTTAATTAAGATTATTTTATTTTATCCCAATTTGAAGTTACATACATGATCAAACTATCTTTAACCCATATAAATACAGTTAAGATAAATACTAAAACACGGTGACTGTTTAGGAACAACGTAAATTAAAAGTAACATTGACTTTCTCCACTTCCTTGATGGAAAGAAGAAAATATACCTGACTGAAATATTTGGTTGGACTAGTCACACAGGACTTTTACCAAATTTTTCCAAATAAAAAGATATAATTGCAAAGATTGGTAATGTTTATGTTTCATCTGATTTAGTGCAAGTTAAGTTATTTGAAGATTTTCAGGGTCACTTTGGCGCTAGTATGACTTGAAGTATTTAATCAACTTCTTTCAACTGTCATATGCAAATGAAGAACAACAATGCAATGTTTTGTTTCATGTTTATTGACACCAGTTCCCTCAGTTTCAAATAATTTCACAAGCTTTCATATTATACATCATGTAACGAGAACACAGTCAGACCTCAGGCTAAAAATATATTCTTTTAAATCAGCTTGCATCGATTGTTTCATGTCTCATATAAAGTGCAATATAGGTATGTTTTTGTTTTGTGATTGGAAGAAGACTTGTCGTTAAAATATATTCTATATACATAAAACTCTAAAATAGATAACACGACAGTTGTTTTACTGTAATACCCCATACCAGATATACATGGTAATTCTAATTGAACTTTTTTCACCCCTTACCGAAATAAAAACTAACAACAAAAACGGATAACAAGGGCATCATTATAGAGCCTTTCCCTGCATTTTATAATTATATTCTTTCAAAATCTGTTAAAAATATTCAGATGGAAATAAACAGTGCATTTTGTCGCTGCTTTGAATACAAGTTTTAGAAACGGCAATCACACTGTTTTAGCTATTATAAATCTCTTACGATTTATTCGCTGTTATTATCATTACTGGTGTCCCCTCAGACTTGCTTCTAAAGGAAATCTCGAGTACCTTCTTCATATATCGTTAACAATTCAAGTGTTAGTTTTTCACGATTGAAAATTCCAGAAGCTAACAAGGGTCGCCTCCAACCCTAACTCTCTAATATGAATGCCTCATTCACCATGAAGTAAAGGCACTTTGGTGAACCATTACCATTACCTACTGTTATACTATTAATGGAATGCTAATATTACATCCTATCAAAAATGTTAAGCTGACCATTCGTTTTGTAGTGATTTCCAATGCTTTGGTTCAATTTGTTAAGAAGGCGGACAAGTTAAGCATTTAAAGAAAACATACTAATGCAATTTAAGCGCAATACAACACGTGCATTTAAATATACGGTTCCTGTATTCATTGCAGATAAAATTCACAAGATAGAACAAATGACACGATTAGTTTTAAGGTAAGCTCCTCTTTCTATAGTTTTAAATAATATTGGTTGCTTTAGGTAGTAGACTGATTGAGCTATTAATTAAATAAACTTTGTAACACTAATACAACTGACAAATTCTGACAAAGTTATAAGTCATACATATAAGGACGACTTTGTATTTTCAACTAATTTCATGTCGTAAATATTTTCTGCATAATGGTACCTACATTTTCATCATTAGTAACTGAGGATGTGGGCATTTTTCTTCACTGTAGTTTATTATAGATAAGAAAATTTAGAGAATACATTAAACATATGCCGTAAACATTTCAAGACTATTCAGAATTAGTTAAAAATATTTATCGTATTGGAAAAAGACTGTTTAATGCAAACAATTAAATTTCAAATATGCCTATCAAGGACATAGTTTCCTTATATTTTTCCAGAAATTTTCCTCTTTTCATTTGAAAAAGGCTGAACATCCTGTATCGACAACTTATTACAACAGTTATTTTTCAGTATATAGACAAAAACATGCAAGTGGAAAAATATATGAATATTGTAGAACCTCCTAATAAATGTAAGGATGGTGATAGCGTGCAGGTATGTTGGATCGAAGCTTTAAAGGCAGAATTGCTGCTTGACACATGGCAGAAGTAGTCTTGTTTTATCTTTCATCCCTGTCATTATGATAGCAAATATCTTGATCGTTAGTATTATAAAAACTATGTTTTAAGTTTAGTTTAGTTTTACAACAAACCAATATCTGCTATAAACTGATTTTATACTCCAGTCAACTTTGGTGTTGTTCAAAAATGAGACTGTTGTAATTCCATTTGTCCAAATACTCAAAACAAGTTTCGAAAATGAAAATCTGTAATTGAAAGTATTTTCGGTTCATTATCGATTATGTAATTACTAAGTAATACAAGTTTCTCCGCAAACAACAATGTTCTTAGCCAACAAATAAGATTGTCTGCATTCTTATGTAAATGTGGTAATTTGAGTTGTATGTTTAAGCAATTACGTGTCACAAAAATAAGATTACGTTCAGCAAAATCTCTTCGGACCGAGACAGGACTCTCCTGACAGATTCAGACCCAGGCGATTTCAAACTATTATTATAATTATCTTTATATGATTAGTAGTCAGCCATGCTTTTTTGCCCTTTTCTTAAAATGAAATACATTTTTTAATCAAAAACTGGTGTTTTAGTTTGACAAACAATGTTTGAAATAAACAGAAAATGTAAGATCTAACATATTTAACGACTGTCAGTTTTGTGAGGTTATCCAAAAGGGTATTGGTATTATTTTTACAGATAAAGCCTCTATATGGTAATAGCATTAACAGGAGAATGCTGAGGGTAGCCAGAAATAGTTTATAATACACATCAACTGAGAGAAAATATATTTACAGAAATTTCAGTTTTTTTCACTATTGTTTCTCTCCCAATATAAAAAAGTATCAAAATAACTATAATACAGTACGTAATTACCATCTGAATTTATAGTTATGGCATTGAATTATAGCTTTAATCAGTTGCAAGCTTTTGTCATATTTGTAATAAAAACACCTGTCTAGCAGATTCGTATAACAGTTATATTAAACAGAATATTGCCAGTAGACTTTTTGAACAATAAACGCCTTAACACTTTATGGTGACGCTAGAAGTAATTTTACATAGACTGGAATATCACTACAAATGTTTAATTCTGAATAATTGGTTTAATATTTGATATTATAACAGTAGTACAAAGGTTTATTTGTCATTTGTTATCCACTGTTAAGAATATTTCGTTTACAGGATTTGATTTGGAGACATTCGAATTCTGAATATGATGCTTTACCCAACCTCTAATGCTCATCCTCTAAAACAAAAGTCGAAACATAATTAGATAAAAATTCTCATATAAAATCTTAAACTAGACAGTGATGTGTCGAAGAATAAGTAGTCTTCAATTTTCAAAATATGATTCTTTGAAAAGTGTCTGTGTAACTTTGGAGAAACTTTGTTACCACGGTAATCTAGTCGGAGAGACTTTCAGGTAACACGTGTGCCACTTATTTATAAATGAACTCTGATTAAAATTCTGTGGGGAAATGCTGTAAAGTTTAATGCTCAAAAGAACTGAGAAATTGCAAAAGATGCTTGACTATTTATATGCGAGTGAACGCAAGAAGTGTTATCTGGTGCAGTAACAAGCACTAGATTTGCTGCCGATATAAACAAAGCTGTTCCTTTTCAAAGAGGTCATTGAGTACATAAATTAAAATTTATTTTTTTCTCTTTAAAGTTTGCATCGTGAAAAAAGCTACCAAGAACGTTTACAAATATTTAAATATTCAGACTGGTTTATATTTTATGTAACTCCAAAAGGTTTCGGGTGTTAATATCTGCTTCTTCTTAAACCAAGGTCTTCCTAATGTACATGGTAAAACATTTTTAACGCTCATATAAATGTCGGGAAAAGGTTTTGTGACCTGGATGTTTCAAGTATTTCTGTGACTGCAATTTTCAGGGATGGCAATGAAGCAGTTTTAGAAAATAACGGCAAATGATTCTGCCCCTTCCACTGTCGAAATTATATACATGATTTACGTTCTTAAAACATCTTGATAGTTTTTTCACTTTCTCGACGTACACAATCCATTGCTCTGACGTACACAATCCATTGCTTCGTAAAAAAGAATTCTTACATATATTCTACAATTAAGAAGGCAATGCATAAATTTATTCTTTCATGACCGTTTGTATGCTAGACAGTCAGGCTCTTATTTTTTACCTAAATACTTTAATCTAAAATATAATTAAATTACAGAATTTACGTAGATGTAACACCTAAGTTTCTAAGGAACATTCATATTATTGAAACAGCTACACCTACAAATGAGCGGGAACCAATAACGCTTTCGCTAACTTTCTGGTACATCAACTACATGCAAATTAGCTACGGTCATGTGGGTAGTCACGAGACCTAGGGAAAATCTCAATTTATTACAATCAAAGTGAATGTCCGATATATGTTAGAAAATAAGACGCTCCTTAGTAGACTAGTTAAAACACATTTAAAACTGGTATTTTAATACATCTTATAATTTATTACGTGCAAGTAAAACTGGATATTTAAGTAAGAAATGCATCTTCGATATAGATGAAAAAATACTTTCTATGGAATTTACTGGAAAAAAACAATGAAAACATAAATCAAGATAATGAATTCAGAAAGAGACCACCAGAAACAAATTGTCTTTTACATATAAAATGGCAGCATTGTCATGAAAATTGTCTACAAAATTGTATAAAATTGCAATATTCTTTTCACAAAATACAACTTTTTCAGGGAAACCATTCAATATTCCGACAAAGTTTCGAGGAACGATCTCAAAGTAAATTGGCACCGTCCATATCTAAAAAGGCATTATTTAGTTAGAAACCCAACCTTAAAAATATAGTTAAAGTTTAGCTAGAATTTGTTTTAATTCAAAATTTGAAATGATCACTACAGTTTACGCGGTTTCAGATAGATCATAAATATTCTAAAAACAATGTGTGTATCGTTTAGAACATTTTATGTACAAACTTATCATACGTGTATAATTAATGAATCTCCAAAAACTAGCAATACGTAATAATTAAGTGAATAATGAGTTTCTTGTATCTTCCTCAAACATATTGCATGACGCTTTTTATTTTTTTAAGTGTTTTAGTTAAACCTGTCCTTAATGCATATTTACAGCTTTAATGTTAATGTTTTAATACTTATTTATAGCACTGATCATGAGATCCTACAATATCAATCACCACTATTTAGACATTCTTAGTAATTTGTGTGACATTAATTTTAGAAATTCAAGGCTTTTCGCCATCTAGAAAATACGCTAGCTGTAATAGATTAAATAACTTTTGGAAGTGAAAAATCAAACATGAATTACAAAATGGGTTTAGTTCCTTGAAGGTTTATAAATACACAATCATTTTTGTATCATAAAAGACCGTAGAAAAATCAGTGTAAATAAAATTCGTTAAATTTGATTAAAGTGTTAATATAACTGCGTACTCTTATGTTGAATAAAAATATAAATTACATGCGGCTTGCCCTAAATTATAAATGATTTTAGAGTTTATCATACTTCCTCTGAGAATAAAGACCCTTATCATTCTACTCTTACATTTCAGAATATTTGACAATCACATGGATTGTTGCTGTTCTATATCACCTCCTGAAAAAAATCAATACACATATGTTGTTGTTTAATATAAGATATTAAATGGGACTTTTCTTATCAACATAATAACCTACACGCAATAAAGGTATCCGTTTAGTACAAGCTGTCAGCCTTCGTATTATTTTTTTCTTAATATATGATTAAAAAGGGAAGTAAGGGATGTCTTTGTTTTGTTTTTTCTGGAAAAAAAACAGTAATCAACTAACTTCTCTGTAAAATTATTAATGTATAAAATCACTTTCAAGCCCCATTCTTAGAGTCACAGGAATTTATTATACCCATAGCTATGAATGTGTCTAATGTCATATTATGGTATATATGCAAAATGTATGTTATGTCATATTAATTGATTCACGTTTTGTTCAAGCTGTTGACAAATATTATTAAACTCAATCAGTAATTTTCAGTCATGCGTGAATGTTTGTTTACGCATTGTGTTGTGTTTTCCTTTTGAACACTGCAAATGCCTTTATTAAATGAATAAACAGGAGAGCCAGTGAGGCATCTCAAGAAAACATACCAATTCAATTCAAGCTCTGAATATCAGGTGCAGTTCACTCACTGCATGATTCCTGTATTCATTTCTGACACGTGAATAGTAATTTGGAAAAACTGAATCTGTTGGTTTTGTGGAAATATCCATTATTTCTATACACTTATTTCTATAAGTTCATAATCCTGTTTGTATTGGGTAAATAAATCATGGTTTTGTATTGTTATAAATTAAGAAGTCTTTTTTAATACTAATGCAACTTTATACAATCAGAAAGACACATTTCTTGGATATAACTTCCACGGAAGGAGGACTTTTTATAACGAATTAATATTTATTAATTTTAGTACCGCTTAATCTGGAAAAAATATCGTTTGTTATTTTTTTGTCTTTCTTTCTTGTTACAGCTGTCTAGCATATATTCAGAAATTCACTTTTTTATAACATACACCTTACAATAATTTTATGGTGATGTTAAAAGTATATTAAATTGACTTTTAATATCACTATAAAGGTTCATGTCAAAGTAATTGGTTTCATGAAAAATAAACATGAAACACGAGTTTAGTAGTCATTTGTTATCCATTCTAGGAAATATTTCAATTAAATCATCTGAACTCGTGCCATTTGTTTTCAGGCCATGATGTTCTGCCTCTCCTCTGCTGCTCCTACTCCCAAACAGAAGGAGAACTCTCTCAAACAAAGCTAAACCAGACCATCATGCTGAAGAAGGCTTTGAAAATAAATAGGTAAAAGGTAGTCTTTTATTTTTTAAATAGACGGTTTTCACATTGAACATCGTAAAAAAGGACGTGATTATCTTGTCGGGGAGATTTTCAAGTTACACATATGCCATCTATTTATACTAAAACTCTTATTTAAATACTTTAATGTAATTTTGTACAGTCCAATAATAAGAACAGTTAAATAATAAAGCGGACTGAGAAAATATAAAACAGATTGAGTATTTAGATGAAATCGCAGGCCAGAAGTGTAATTTGAAACAATAAAACGTGCCAGATTGCTACTGATATAAACACATTTAATCTGATTCTTTACAAACAGAATTTGAGTATTTTAAATGAAAGCGAAGGTGGTCTTTTCTGATTACTTTTTTCATCCTACAAACTGCCAAGAAACTCTTCAAATATTTATAGTCATTTGAATTTATATTTGACGTTACTCTGCAAAAGAACTGGCTCTTCAATTCAAATTTGACTTTTCATAAGTGATAATGCATCTGTCCAATGACATTTGTATTTTTATCACATATTTAAACTAATTTTGTATTGTTATCATATATTTAAAACCATTTTGTAATGTAATAATATATTTAAACTTATTTTATATTGTTATCATATGTTTAAACTCATTATGTATTTCTACCATACATTTAAACTCATTTTGTATTTTTATGATATATACAAACTTATTTTGTATTGTTATCATACATTTAAACTCATTTTGTAATGTTATCATATATTTAAACTCATTTTGAAGTGTTATCATATATTTAAACTCATTCTGTAATGTTATAATATATTTAAACAGTACTTAATTTGTATCTTCAGTATACGACTCGTGATCTTAATCTTTTCTCATGTCAAAATCAGTTATTGGTTAATCAATGTTCTGACTCCTTGCACTGACAGAATGCTTTGAACAATGTCAATAGCATATGTCTGTTAGTGTTATTCTGTGAAATCACAGCTAAGAATTTAGTGCATGGTAAACGCCGTAAGCCGTCATTGTGTCAATATTGTGCCTGTAAGATTCATTAATGTAACAACCTTTAAGCAAATATTAGTTTGAACTAGACACTAAAACTCGATAACGTTGTTCAAACTATCTGATTATTGTTCTGTTATACCGGCATACATATTTCATTTTCTCGTAAATCTGACTTCTCAAATATATCTAACAATTAACAACGATACGCATAGTTTTTTTCTTTCATAGATAATCATTGATATGAAAGACATATCGCACAGAAAGAACTATGAAATGATTGTTGTGTTTTCCTCTTTAACGTCAAACAAACATGTTACAAATGTAACATAATTGTGTCATGTTTCGTACTTGCAAAAATATTTAGTTAGATTGTTCATGGATAATGGTAAAGGGTGATTATTTTTCAATTTAAAGTATTTCACAAGAGTACCTTCTGTTTGATAAGATTCTAAAAACTTGGAAAATTCTGAAGGACAATCGAAAATTTAAGCTATACATTTATTTTACAAATAATAATAATTTAAATTTTTGGTTACTTCATTACTTTCTTTAACAATGAAATTAAGATTAATTAAATTTCCTTTTCTTGACCGATCCTTAAAATCGGAAATTTCAAACTCAAGTCTCGGCTGAGAAGTTAGACCTACTTTGTCTTAATGTCTTTCTGCTGCATGTGTAATTTTGACAATCCCACCTACTTTTGGTCTTTCATTCTTTTTTCTTTCATTTCTTTCTTTTACAAATATCATTCGATTATATCCAAAGAAAGTATTGGTCAAATAAGCTGCACACCAAAGTGCAATAAAGTTGGAATCAAACAAAATAAAAATTGAACTATGTTTCCGTGTGTAAGGTGATAAAGAGTTGATTTAAAGTTAATTGCAAACACCTGTATGTATCATAAATAAATTTTTGAATAAGGAATCAGCATTCATCCACTAGATCAACAGGTTAATAAGTAACTTAAAATCAGTCTTCAATATTCTGTATAAAAGGTATCTTATACATATTTATATTTTTAATTACCATTCATTTACTTCAAGTTAATATTTTAATTTTAGACACTTTAATTGGATTGAATATCTACATACTGCGTGATTTCTGCTCAGAATTCCAGCCCAAGGGTCTTATTTTTTTATAAATATCCTTGAAAATATTCAATTTAGAAACTGCAAACCTTAGATCTTCGATTGATTTGTAGAATTGTATAATTGTCCTCACAAAGATTGTTCAAGTTATTTCCTTAGGATCAAAACTGACCCAGACCTTGGTGGATATTTGTTTAACATTATTTTTAGGAATAAAATGATTTTCTTTCATTTTTAGACTGATAATATTTCACAATAAATACAAGTAACAGAGGATACTAAACGTACAGTTACTGCAAATAGCTACACTACTGCCACTAGTTACACTCAAATAAACAGCTCATTAATATTTACTGGATAACAGACACAATTCTTACAGTCATTCAAATGTTAATAGGTGTAACAGTCTTGAGACCCAAGTCTTGAGCACAACTAAGTATTTCTACCTACCTTCATGCTGTCGCTAACTAGAAAAATTTCCATGGGGCTCAGATGCCCCCGCTTGCTCATATGTTGACAGAAGGTCATAGGTAGACGGTAATATGGTAAGAAGGGGTAGATGGAAAATCGAAAGCAACCCTTCCCTCCCCCTCCACAAAAATACCGTCTTGTTAGATAAAAAGGAGGCTTATAGATTAATTCTAGAACGGACGGACGGACAAGGTGACTCCAGTGTACCACCATAATTAACGTATTTCATATTTCACAGTGTACCCCCACTTCGTTTTGTGGGGTATAATGATAGAGTTATCTAACGGACACGGAGATCAGACCCAACATTTTGAGCTTTCACATGTAAGTGTGACATTGACCTTGGAGGTACAAACCTGAGTCTTTAATCTGACACATTGTCACATGTTTGTGATCATTTCTGTCAGGTTTTCCAAAATCTATCTATGAATGACAAAGTTATAGATTTATTTTCGAACGGACGCATGCACACACTGACGGACAAGGTGACTCCAGTATACCCCCTCCCGCCAAACTTCGTTTTGTGGAGTATGATTAAGTGGGAATATGACCATAACTCTGATAAATCAGAGGTGTCATGCCCAATTTCGGAAGATATCTATAGTTTTATATGACATATATAGACGCAAAATGTGAATGAAATCTGAGCAAATGTTTCCTTTGAATTAGCTGAAACAAATCTGGACAGACGGACAGGTGCAACATTTAATGCTCCTTGGGCATAAAAATTGTTTTAATTTTTAAAATATAAGTTTGAACAAAATACTTAATCCATCACGTCTTCTCTTTTGAGTTTCTTCTTTATATCCATTCATTTCAATTCACCATTATTTTACAAAGTGCCTCTCCAACATCTGTAATTTAGCAGACTAGAATTGATATTGTACTTTATCCTTTTTTGTATTCTTAAACGGGTCTCTTTACTTAAAAACAAATATTTTGCAAATATCAAATCTAGGGACACCATTTAATATCTTTGAATTGCAGAACATTTTATTCTAGATGATTTTTTTCGTCAACAGTTTTTCTTCTACCTTACTTTCACAAACTATTTATTTAGACATGTGTGATAACAGATATCAACAAGAGAACCGCTGGGCGGAGCATTATATGCCCGAAGAGGGTTTTTTCTAAGTTTGATGCATGTGTGATATAAGGGAAGAAACCTTAGGCTTTAAACGTTAATGATTTGCTTTAAATTTTGAATTTTTTGGCCTTTGACCTACTGACCCCAAAATCAAAAGGGGTCATTCACTCAATGTGTGCAACCATTACATGAATTCTGAAGTATCTAAGACAAATGGTTGTCGAGTTTCAGAGTGTAAATGATTCTAAATATTTAGGTCACTGTGACCTTGACCTTTGACATACTGACCTTAAAATGTATAGGGATCATCCACTCAATGTGTGCAATTAGGATATAAAGTTTGAAGTCTGTAAAACCAATGATTGTCAAGTTACATGGCGGAAATGGTTTTCAATGTTAAGGTCTATGTGACGTTGACCTTTGAGCTACTGACTCCAAAATCAATAGTGGTCATCCACTCAATGTGGGCAATAATCACATGAAGGTAAAGGACTGTAGGTGAAAGAGTACTCAAATTATTCCCCAGAAACCAAATTGCTTACGGACGGACGGACGAACACCCTGGACCATACCATAATATGCCCCTTCGGGCATATAAAAAGACTATACTGAATTAAACCAAGGAATAACTTAACATCACGCTGAAATATGTTAATTATTTATCGGATAGATTCTATGGATAATAACCAGTTAATATGTTATAATATTAAGAATAAAGAAAGTTCATTTATTTCTATATACGCTCGTAATATCGTGATCTTTTAACTACAATTCACAAATGCGTAAGTTTTATTGCGTTAAAAGCTTTCCAACCGTATTCGAGAAACCACTCAGTAACGAACTATTCAGTTGAAAATAATAGCGCCAGCAAAATTCATTTCATAACCAAATACATTTATATCATACAAAATGAGGACTTTTGTCGACTATCAAAAGTCTCTAAAGAAACAGACTAGTTTAGTTCGGAGAAAAAAAGATCCAAGCATATCAAGTACTAATCTGCATGCTATTAAAATAACCGTGCATGTTTTTGCATTTGACATTTTAATGTGATATGATTCAAATTAGCTTTAATCATGTGGCTTTAGCAAAATGAAGAGAGTGATTAAGTATGTTATATACTGTAATGACATTTTTGTAATCTGTAAGATTAAGACTTGATTAGTATCTAATACATTGGCTTTAAGGAAAATGTTTGAGCATCATTCGTCTACGACAAAACGCACTTCCAACGATAATATTATATTTGTTCAGGCAACATGGGAATTGTTTTCAATTTGTGCTTAATCTGCAATTTAATCCTTTGCGGCGACGGAATGCTAAGATTTGAAAGGCTAAGACGCACAGTTTAAGAAAAAACTTTTATTTATCTATGGTATCTACCTGAAAATGTGCTTGGAGTAATGAAAGAAACGTTCAGACGTTTGGTCGTTGTGAGATGAATGAAGACTCAAAGTATATATACTAATGACTTTCCTACATATAGACTTGAATGTAATCTGAAATCTGAAGCAAAGAGCAAGAAAGGTTTTTAAAAGATTAATTTTGTATGTAAATCTTTGCATTCATGAAGACATTAAGTATGTGGAAGTATGCAAACACGGCAAAATAAACTTGTCCCTGAGGCCTTTAAAATTTCTTAAAACCAACATAACTCAAATTAATAAAATAATGTTCACCAATGGGGCATTTCTGTGGGCAGAATGGAAACTTGGCCAGGGATTTCTGAGGAGAAGACAATTTTCAAAGCTTTCGATTGTCGTACAGTGAAACTTGCTCCAAGTCTGCCAAGCCTTTTTTCACAAACAAACATGGCTAGAAGGAATTTGGTAGAAGGCGAGAACATGAGCATTTGTGAAAAAATATTTTGAAATTGTGCAAGCCGTTGTTAAAAAGAAGATTTTCATAGAGTCAAAAAAGTGTAAACAGGCACCACCCTCTGTCAGCTATTTTTAAGGGACCAACATGTCTTGAAGGAATTTGATAAAGGGCCACCTAAGAAACATTTTTTGTGAAATTATTTTGAAATCAGACGGTTAGTCTCTGAGAAAAGATCTTCAATTTTTATAGTTTCAAATAGAACCATCTATTTTTAAGGAATTTATGAAAACACCGATTTGATTAAAATCATTTCCTAAAAAATCGCTAAGCTATTAGGATCTTAGGACGACCAATAGAAGGTCACCTTCTCGTGACCTATCCATCAGTCAATCAGAGCAACTATTCCACCCTCATGGAAATCAAGAAGCGTACGTTCAACTTGTGAAAATCTATTCATATAGCTTGGATCCCAAACAAATATCAGAACTCAGAGTTAAATTTCTTTATCAAAATCTTCCAAAATAATGATATAAATGTTTGTGCAAAATATTATTTTTTCAAAATATCTAAGCATTTTCCGCCTCCTATATTAAACATTGTTATGTTAGAGAAGTTTAAACGCTGTTTGAACACGCCGTGTGTACAGGTAAGCTATCGAGACGCGTCATAAGCTGCAGTGTCATTGGCTGGTAAATAAATAACTATATTGGAAAGTCCAGGTTATCGAGAAGATAGAAATGAATGTGTCGTGTAGGGAGATCGTGAACTTCAGTCAGACAGTGACAACACTTACTGAGGAACTTTCCTGTAAAATTTTATTTAAATGCCCCAGTTGATTAGAAAGCAATGTTGTTTGAAGGCAATTGATGACTATGGACGCCGGGCGACGGACAATCCCTAATCATTACAGCTATCACCCTTGATCACTTCTTCATCAGATGATCCAAAATGGAAGAAAACTATGAATCCGGCACGTTTACACGCAAACTAGAATATAGCATTGTGAATCTGTTTTTTTTTTATATCTTTGTTCTAGATGTTGTTAAGGGGATTGGAGGTTATTTGTTACTAAAACAGAGTATTAAGCTCAAAACGATTTATATTCTTTTCTCGATTCAATTTCAAAAGGCCAATCAATTTTAACGAATTAACTAAAACAAGACATGTGTTTTCTGTTCCAAAAAAAACCCCAACTTGTTCAGTAAAACCAGATCTATTTTCATTTAGACACGTGTGTTTAAATTCTTCTACTGTAACTCTGTAATGTTTACTGTGCGGCATTCTGAAAATGAACACTCGTTTACGCCAAAAGTGTAAGCTGTTCTAGTATTGTGTGCTAGGTTTACTTCTGAGATCAACAAAGCTGTTTCATTTCAAACAGGTTTCGGTGTGTTTAAATATATGTTAATGTTTTAATCAGTAATGCTTTTGATAAGCTAAAGAATGCACCGCCAATAATTTTCCAGTAAAATATTTAATTTTCATAAAAATATTTTATGTCTTACGATACCTTTATTTAAAAGAACATACAAATTCTCTAAGCAGTTGTTTTGTGGTATGTTAACAACAGTGCAACACTTCATTTATATTTCAAAATGTGGCATAAGTATTACAAGAGGGTCCATGGGACCCTGGGTCGCTCACCTGCCAACAACTGCTCAATGGTTGCAAGAGTCAGTGGATGCAAATACAATTGCCAATTGACTCAAAGGTTGCAGGCAATTATGACCATGGGGTCATCTTTGGTAGAGTTTCACTAGATGTCGTGCGTCATCAGGATTGTTAAAGCACAACGTGGACGATAATGGACTGAGCCTCATAAAAAATATATCAGGCACGTATACACATGATACCTAACATGTTTAAAGTTTCAAAGCAGTATCTTGAAAAATGTAGAAGTTTGTGCCGCAATATTTTTTTAAAAAATCCTGCCGTTATACAAAAAACTAGGTTGCTGTGAACTGAATGTTGGAACACCGTTCCAAACAGGGATTATGTACATGACACATGTTCACTCTATTGCCAATTATGCTAATTATTTTAAAATCCAACCATAGATGCAAAAAATATATGGGCAAGACACAAACTATCAGCAGTAAGGCCTATATAGCAGAACTTCAGAGGGTTGCTGTGACATGGATCTTTGAGGGAGGAGCATGGGTTTCGAGTGTAACACATACTTATTTTAATTTTTGGTTGTAAGGGTTGCAGAGACTTTCAGTCTTTAAGTAATGTTATTTATAATACTAGAACTTTTATTAAAATACAATGTACACAATTATAAAGAACAAGATTCATAACGGAAAAAATGTGTAAATGCAATCTTTAATAAAATAGAACAATATAAGCCCTTCAAAATTATTTTTCCCTGACTTTTCACTATCTTTTCTGGATTTTTATTTTTCACTGACCAATTTTCTAAATTCCCTGACAATTCCCTGACCTTGGAAAAAAAATCAAATTTCCCTGACTTTTCAAGTCCCCTGGCAACCCTGCAAGATCTTATATTAACTCAAGTATTGTACAAGTCTGATTAAATTCAAATCAAAAATGAAGCTGCTATTGTGCAGACAAGGTCTAAATAGTTAATTTTGGCACTTTCAGGGGCCATAACTCTGGAACCAATAATGCAATATGGCAATTTGAAGAAAGGAACCAAGATCTTATGGTAATGAAAGTGAAGATCAGACCAAAATTAAGACCACTAGAGTGCAGAAAAGCTTTTATCAGAACTTGACCTAGTTTCCTAAATTTCAAAGTCACATGACTCAGTTTCAAACTTAACCTAGATATCATCGAGATAAATATTCTGACAAAGCTTGAAGAAGATCGGAGCAAAATTAAGACTACTACAGTGCGGACAAGCTTTTTCTATAATTTGACCTAGTGGCCTAGTTTTTTAAGGTCACATAACCCAGTTTCGAACCTGACCTAGATATCATTGAGATACACATTCTGACCAAGCTTGAAGAAGATGGGACCAAAATTAAGACCGCTAGTGTGCGGACAAGCTTTTTCTAAATTTCGAACTAGTTACTTGTTTTCAAGGTCACATGACCCAGTTACGAACTTGACCTAGATATCATTAAGATAAACAATCTGACCAAGTTTGAAGAAGATCGGACCAAAATTAAGACTGCTAGAGTACGGACAAGCTTTTTCTATAATTTGACCTTGTGACCTAGTTTTGAAGGTCACATGACCCAGTTACGAACTTGACCTAGATATCATTAAGATAAACATTTTGACCAAGTTTGAAGAAGATCGGACCAAAATAAAGACCTCTAGAGTGCGGACAAGCTTTTTCTTTAATTTGACATAGTGACCTAGTTTTAAGGGTGAGATGACCCAGTTATCAACTTAACCTAGATATCATTGAGTTAAACATTCTGACCAAGTTTAAAGAAGATCGCACCAAAATAAAGACCGCTAGAGCGCGGACAACAATTGTGAACGGACGACGAACGGACAACGGGCGGACGACGGACGAAAGGCGATCACAAAAAACTACGGACTGAGTAATAATTATGTTATTCAACTTGAATACGTTAATTAATGGTTTCGTTATTCTGTGTATTAATATAATTGAAAATTTACTAAAACTACTATTTCAATAATGACATCTAAACAAGTTCGTTATTTAGAGCGACTGACTCAATGCGTCGACGGTGTATAAAAAAGAAAATGTTAATACATATAGAATTTCTAGTTGTAGTTGTGAAGAACATATTTAAACTAAGTAACTGTCTCATTTTTTGTTTCATAAACACATCATAATATAAAGTTTTACACACTTTTAAGGATAATAAAATTATTTATTAAACTTTGTTTATTGTTCATTTTGACAGTTGAAACTAACAAGTCCCTGTGGTTTGGTGGTTTAGCTCGCCACCCAAAATTTTACTTACCGAAAGGGGCATGTGTTCAAATCCTTTTGATGTCAAATTCTTTTTTTTCAGTTTTCATTATGTATAGAAGCATAAAATCGTTTTTCCATAGTACATAAGTTTTTCTTTAATATTAAAGAAAACATTTTAAGCTAAATCCTATGAATCAGTCGCTTTAAAAAGTAAACAGCATTACTTTGAACTGAATTTACTAATTTACTCAATTGTATGGAGTATTTACAGCTGTTTAATTTCGTATAATAGTGCACACCTTGCCTTACGGCCTGCGTTCGTATATAAATGGATATACGAGATAAAATCATATAATTTGTACTTTTTTAATTTTAATCGAAATGTGTTTTGGCAACAACACACGTAAAATCATCCTTGGTCATTTATAAATGTTTTGTCAGTTTTACCTCAAACCCAAACTTTCAACACAAATATCTGTAAATGTCAATATTATGCACATTTGGTTGGCTTATCAGCTCGTAGTATTATTTGGAATGAAACTTTCAACTGTAAGTCAAACAATCAAGAAACTGAAGAAAAAGCAATGAACAATGTTCATTCATATACCAGATCAGGAGGGTTGATCCCTTAGTTTAGATTTCTGGTGGAAGAAATGTTAGATAAGATGTTTTTTGTTTATTATTATTATTACTGTTGACAGAAAAATTGAACCCCCATACCGGTGTTGGTACAAGTCAGAAATCTAGAAGTTAATTACCGTGGGTAATTTTATTCATCTGCAATTGATGTAAAATAAATAAATATGAACTAATTACATAAAGAAAGCGTTTGTCCAAAACAGCAGTTTGCTGTATTAGTAAAGAAAGATGTTCAGTTTACCGCGAGTATGAAAATATATAAGATATCGTTACAATTATAATTATTTGCACAATAAATCCTACTGATAAAATATTCTTAAGAATTTATTATAAAAACCTGCTACATATATTCTGAAGGTAATACGCCAGATCTTAAACAGCTATAATAGTTTATCACAGGTGTATTTGTACTGTTAATTTTATGATATTACCAATAAATTCCAAGTCAGTCATGAGCCTTGTAGACACCGGACCGCTAGGAAATGTCAATAAAACAGGTGTGGTATGATATTCATCTCAGACCAAAGTGCATTAGCATTATTTTAACTGAAAATGAATGAATAAAATGCATCATTGTGCTTACTCTCCTGCGCATCGGTTGAAGTAACGGTAGTGTATTCATTTAGCTGCTAAGGGAGCGTACATTGTGCTGTAAATAATGTGACAACAATATGCCAATGCACTGTATTTGATATATATATATGAGTTTGTACTTTTTCCTCGTACTGGAGTTTGCTCTGAAAAAAGTTGCATTAAACATTTCAGAGTTTTGGCAAAACATTGTCTTTCATCGAAAAATATGTCACATTGAACAAGCCTCGGGGAAGGTGGTTTTATGTTCTGTGATGTTCGTATATATTATGTATAAGTACTTAATTCTGCGTAACAAAACGAGAGCGAACAGAAAAGACACTGATGCCGCAAGCTCTCCCCAGCCAACGCCATCCCTATGCAATCTTTAGGCGCTTTAGAAATCCACATAATCAGTCTGCCTTGTCGACTCGGTAAAATAATCTTGTATCAAGGGATATGGAGTTATCTACTCACACGACCTGGAGCAAATGTTGAAGACCACTTATGAAGAACAGGCTCCTTTGTACTTAATGTTTGGTGGAATGAGCACAAAATCAGCGGGGCCCAACCACTCTGTAATGTTGATGGACCAGAGCACTCTAGAACCTGTAAACTTGGCTTCTGACCCACTGGACCTTAAAACAATCCATGAATCTACTGATTATACCTAACCATTCTTGGGAGACTGAAGGTCCTTGAAGCAGCCGTTTTAGAAAAAACAAGAGCTGTCACTTGAAATTGACATATGCCCCCGAAATGTAGCTTTGAAATGAAACTGGTGTAAATATATAATTGAATATGCCTGTAGAAAAGAGATCAGACAAAAATAGAGCATGAACTGAAGGTAAATGGTAAAGTAATGTTTTTCTGCTTCAGATTCTTATATGAAGGTTGAAGACTTAATTATTCAATGAACTAGAAAGCTGTGAGTTTGGCCTTGAATACGAACAATATTGTTTTATTCCTAAACTCTACTGATGTTTTTGTATATAATAAAATCCCCCAAGCGGTTTTGGAGATGTAGCTTGAACAAGATTTTAATATAGAAGTAAGAGTAAAAAATGACTAAGTGCCCATAACTCTGCCAAAAATCATCTGAGCAAAAACTCCTGATGATATGTACAACTAGGTTTGGTGACGGACATTCCTGTGAAGTTTCAATGAAATCTTCCAAGTGGTTTTGAAGAAGAAGTGGGGAGAATATTTAAATATAGAAGTTAAAGTAAAAAAGTCTAAGAGCCCATAACTCTGCCAAAAATTATCCGAGCAGAAACTTCTGACGATATGCACAGCTAGGCTTAGTGACAAACATTCCTGTGAAGTTTCAATGCAATCCTCCAAGCGGTTTTTGAGATGAAGTGTGGACAATAATTTAATATAGATGTTAGAGTAAAAAAATAACTCAGTGTCCATAACTCTGCCAAAAATAAATCGAGCGGAATCCCCTGAAGATATGCACAATTAGGCTTGGTGGCAAACAGTCCTGTAAAGTTTCAATGAAATCCCTCAAGCGATTTTGGAGATGAAGCGAGGACAAGATTTTACCGGACGGACGGACGGACGGACAGAAAGTACGATTACTTTATGCCTCCCTTCGGGGGCATAAAAATTAGATTTGCTTTAGGCAGTTCAAAAGACGAAATCACCTCGACTGTAACTGATATATGTGTCATTTAAACTACACTTGAACTGGTTTGGAAGAAAAGTAGCTGTAAAGAAACCCGTTCACTATGTTTTACCCTATTGTTTCTTTTCTGAATGTTAAAATGTCCGATTTTACGACTGGGGAAATAAACATACTCTGATATCACATTTTACCAACAACTAACTTAGTCACCACTTGTAACAACAAAAGTTAACCGCAATTCCTATGAGTATGATTTTTATGGACTTCGTGTAAAAATATGGTTGAATAATTGCGAATTGAACTTTAAACAATATGCTTACATAAATAAAACTTCCTGGAGGTAAATAAACTTATTTATTTTAACAGTTTACTATAACATCTTTAATTAATTTTTTGATAAACTTTATGCTCACGTTTCAAATAAAAGCAAAAAATTATACATAAAACATACAATTTCTTAGAAGATTCTTTTTCGGATATGCTTTGAAATGAATAGGTGCTGGTGTTGTTGTTGTTGTTTTTTTCCATGCAAATGTTCAGAATTCTTACCCTAAAACAAGGATAAGAATCCAAACACATCTGCTCTAAGGATAATATTTCCTCGACAAATATCCCTTTCTGTTTCTCGTAATTTACCAAATACCTATTTAGCGGGCCATCTTAATATTTAGGCATTATTTATTAAACTTGATCTGATGAAAAATCGATTTTCCCACCTGGCCGTACATCTCAGGGTTGTCTTGCAAGCGATGCATGTAATTTACCAGATATATTGGTAAACAATAAAAATACATTTAATTTCATGGGAAGGGAGAAATCACCAGTGTGACATATCTCATGAACACATGCGCTTGTTATTTAATTACAAGTTTTCAAGTGCATTTCATTCACAACATGGCTTGCATTAGCCTTTTTCCTACATTAAAACTTGATGGACAACAATGAAACTAATCAACACAAAGAGCGTACAATACTGCTCTTTGAATAAATCACTATTTGTATAAAGAATGACAAAGTTCTCTACTGTCATTAATTTGATTAGATGTCCACTAATGATCTCTGTGTACAAGGACAAGTGCAAAGCCATTACTTCAGTCAGGAATCGTGTATTGTAGACTTTTAAGTTTTAGTAAGTTGACTGCAAGTTCATGTCGCCCAGTTAAAAATAAACCTGTAGGTACTTAAGGTATGAAAACCAAAAATGAGTTTCTCACTCTTTAGTAGTTGTTCATTTCATGATTTTTATAAAATAATACCATATTAAAGTCACTGAAAGAGTTACTTTATACACAAACAAATTAGCTGGTTGGATTATGTTCAAACACTCACTGTTCAAAGAGTCGTGGTGACGACAACTGTATAAGCATATATTTTCTTGACTGTGAAAGTTGTTTTGTACAAAAACAAACTGCATGCAGCTTCTTGTGTTTGAGAGGACTCTTGTAAACTTCAAAATTCAAGTTATTATTTCGAAGCTTAGAGCATTTCTGTCTGCATGTTATGTAAATGCTGGCATTATACCTTTGACTACATACAATTAGAATTTCATCATTACCATGGCGACAAAAAAGTACATACAATATTCTAAAAATTCATGGTATAATTAGAATATTAGTTATTTAAGCCATGTTTTTGTAGTTTTTATAATATCTTCAAAGTTTTAAACCATAACCTGAATTATTGGCTTATAGTAAGATTAAGAGAATTCCAAAGAGTTTAAAATCATCGAAGAAAAAGTAAATGGAAGTTCTAATTCCTTAGTAAAAGAGACTGAAATTTTTAAAGCTTTAAATAAGCTTAAAGAGCAAATTTCAGTTAATGTTAAGTAAGCAGTAAAGCATTATAGATTTACGGTTAATCTATGTCCTAATACAAATAAGGAATAGAAATGTTTAGACCAGTCAATAAAGTGTCTGGAGAAAAGGCAAATAAATTCAGCTAAAGACCCCAATGAATTTCTAATTGGCAAATAATGTCTATGTTAAAGCAAAGATGTTATCATATGATAAAAAGATAATTTCTATCGTAAGGAAAATACTGCGTAAAATTGTCATTTATTTCAGTGACGCCGATCGGGAACATAATAATTTCATTTATTATAGATACGTTTGTATCTGGTTTTCACGTGTGTTTCAGACCTGCTACTTTGTTTTGTAAAACTTAAAGATATAATATCCACTATCTTTTCCCCTCATATTAGCTATAAAAACTGAATAAAGGTTGACGTCTTCTTTGCACAGTGTGGTAGAACGATTTGTAAATATCGTTACCAGCATATGAGTTTAGAAGATATTAATAAAAAGGAACTACTTCTTAAAGCATTTATTAAGAATTTCCTGAATGGTTTGACAATAAAAAGAAATGAGAGAAAAATAACATCTGAATAATGTTTGAAGAATTTTCAGTCACTACTAATTATTTTGAAATAAACTCAATGATGTATAGGTCTTTTGACTGATGTTATTACGGTTAATATCCAAAAAATTGTACCATTTAGATTAGTTTACGAAAGTCTAATAATAAGTAACATTTTTCTCCTCGTGCAATTCTTTTTTTTTTCTTCATATTTACATTGTAGTACAGATTTAGTACAGAAAGTTAAAACAAGGTTGTTCTAAATGTTTAGGCACTTAATACATTTTGTTAATTTAAGATCGCGTCAAATAAGGTGCTGAATGAATGGGTACAACAGACAAGTCTACAATATACTTGCACACTTAAGAAAAAAGCAATTTTATTATACATGTGAATTGTTTAATTCTAATAAAATGATTTCAAACAGTATTAATACGAAATCTT
Source organism: Cyclina sinensis (assembly GCA_012932295.1). Taxonomy (NCBI): domain Eukaryota; kingdom Metazoa; phylum Mollusca; class Bivalvia; order Venerida; family Veneridae; genus Cyclina; species Cyclina sinensis. The sequence continues at coordinate 41,196,032 of JAAONU010000001.1, read as the reverse complement.
TAAATCTGTGATTACTTAATACGTTTAATTCTACTGAACTACTAAAAACCTATATATATATTTTAAAACTCACATTGTAAAAACACAATCAAAACTCCATATACAAGTAAAGAACAACCACTTATCAATTACCTAAGAAATACTGCTTCTATAACCGAATGTTGAAGCTCGCATATCTTAAACCGAATTCAGCTGCTTTCCTCTTGTAAAGTGTGGGCTTTATCTTCTTTTACATTTATCAAATTTCATATTATCATGGCATTTAACAGAAGAACGTATTACACGAGTCAGTGCAAACTATTGTTTTCTCCTTTTTCTATTTATAGTTTAAACATTATTGCACCGATGCTTCGATATCAAGTGTATTTAATATATTGCTTCTTTTCTGTTAACATCAATCTAAAACATAAACAATCAAACGAAACGCCACCGGTCCCAGAACGGCTTTCGCAAGACGCACGATCACTTAAAATTAAAATTATTTTAACTTGTGATCGATAATATCAATATCTGCAGCAATTCAAGTTCTTTCAAGAATTTTGTTAATTTTAATTACTAAGAAATGAGAAAAATCTTACTGTTTTTCCAGAGCTCCGTATATCCGTCCATCTTCACATTTCTGTTTGCCTTTATTTCCACAAAAGTAACCAAAATCAGAAATAAATCATAAACACTCTGTTGTGCAACAATCATCGTTAGAGAGCAGCATCTGAGACAAACTGCATAGAATGCTTTCAAATGATTCCTCGCGCTTTCAGAATACAACGAGTTTACAACTTATATCTGCATTGCTATATAATCTGATGGGATGGTCAATATACTTTCGATCTGATTTACACGGGGAGGGGAAGTATATACCTTTATAAGTTAAGTTTAAATTTCAAATTTCAAATTAAAAGAGAACGAAACACATGAACTCTGAACTTGGACTACACTCCGTTTTTCATGAGGAACACATGAAAACTTAAAAAGGTCTTAATACTTATAAAACAAAACACTAGAAATGTATCCGTTTGTCATGGCACAGACACAAAAATGTTTTGTAGTTCTACCTCAATTTAACGACTAATAGGCTGCAAAAATTATACTTGAGCCAGGGTTTCAAGGATGTAGATCCTACTGCTCTTCAAGACTGGAAGTAGGGGAAAGTGCTTATATATGTATATGTGAAACATGATCTATCTGTCATTCCCCCCCCACCACCCTAACCCCTCCCTCAAAAACAATACAAAGAATTTTTAATCTGTTTATCAGGTTCAAGCTTCAAGTTTTTAAACGATTAGGAATGTCACTGAACTGTGGCCTTCACCTTTGCCGTAGGCCGCAAATTTGTTCTATCCGTGGTTATCATTCGATTTAATCCATTAATGCCTAGCGTTCACAAAAGAAGACACAGGCAAACAGTGCAGACACAAATCAGACGCCACAATACGAAGCGGCGTCTGATCAGGGTCTACGCTGTTCATACTTTTTTCACCTAAATAGAACGAAATTTGAAATTTATACCAAACACACTTTTAACTGAAAATGGACTCGTCCAACTAACAAGGATGGCATAAATGGGTTAGTTAACAACACGAATGTAACTTATCACATACAACTAAAAGGAATAATGTCTAGATTCAGCAATGCATTGCTTCATAGTGAGAGATATCCAATGCCCGACAATTCATACGCCCATGGTGAGCAGCTTTATGAAATAATTCTGTAAATCCTGGATCAGTTTCTAAATTGGTGTTTTTCTACGTCTTTCCGAAAATTATCATTTTAATTTAAGATATCAAAGATATCTTTAGGTATAATAGTGTAAACAGTTCAAAGAAAATACGGCTATCTTGTGACGATTTTTTTCATTTATCTATTAATATTTTTTGCAGGTTCATGCTTTCTCGTACACTTAACTATAGATTTCAAAAGCAAGTTGAATGTATAGTTTCAAAAGTATACATAATCATTTTTGATATTGTTTAGGATTAACCTTAAAATCAAAGTCAGTTATTTAACTATGACAGATAGATATAAAATCACTATTGTGCGGGCAATCATGTATGCTACAACACTCCTTGTTGTTAATCGGGAGCAGAAATCTTGTTTTATAAAAATAAAAATAAACGTGTGTTTGAACACTGACAATTAAGTTCTTTGTGTTCATATGTTTCTATTGGAGCCAACTGACACTACCTTTGCGATCAAAGAGACCAAGATCAGCCTGCACATCCGTGTCGGTAGAGTTTCCATGGGCATCCCTATAAACAATTAATGGATATGTCCTTATTGAAGGAAAGGCCAAGTCCATTATAGATATTTAGCATTGTAAGCGTTTAGCTATAAAAATGAAAATAAAACTTTATAACAATTCCCTTACATCTTACAAGGATGGGATACCCAGAACAGTTAAGGAAGTACAACAGTGAAAAACAAAAGATTCAACAGCTTTCAGTAATGTCACTTACATGAGAAACACATTAGTTTCACTTTGTTTCTGGTCTTCAGATCTATGTCTAAGAAGGAAGTATAATACTTAACCTTTATTTTACACTTCCGTCTAATTTTGCAAATGCCATAGTCCCCCGGCCCCGCCCCACCCCCACCACCACCACCACGTTCCTTTTTTGTGATAAATACCGTTTAATATTTTCTATATAGCCTAAAATTTATGTAAAGAATTTAAACAAAACCTTTGTTGATTATTTTCTTAATGGCATTGTCACCTGAATGAATGTGCTTGTGAATGCTTGTTTTATTTCTAAATATAGACACAATTCAGTGGTTGAACTTAACTCAGTTCACTTTCACCTGTCTTTTATAGACAACATAATACACAATCGTTTAGCTTGTTTTCGCGGTTACGGTGTTCTCTTCAGAATGTCAAAACATGGGGTCAGGCTTGTTCATTAATGACAGGCAGGTGGTTTAATACGGAAAATAAAAGTGCTGAAGGCATCGTAAACTCTAAAATGTGCCAATTATTTGTCTTTTCAATGCTCAGTCCTAGGAACAATGATACAAGAATTTGTTTGCACTGAAACGTTAACCAGACAGAGATGTTAAATTATCGGGTTTATTGTTTCAGTACGCCAGCGTGCACTTTGCATTTCCTCGTTTATAATTATTTTACTTTCTGTTCCAACCAATTTACGAGGCTTCATGTGGTTCTTTTTTGTTTTGAAATCGTTATTTGCAGCAAGCCTCATCTTTTTTGCACAAAACATCTTAATATACTTTAAATGAACTAAAACAATTGTATTTTTATATTTGGTTTTGTTTGACACATGTCCGACCCTTAGAATATATTCTTGAGGAAGCTATTTCATTTGAAACGCATATTTTGATAATTTATCATAATTTCACTTTGCTGTTATCTATTTTTAATATACATTTTTTTCTGAACGTGTTAAATATCAACAACATTGTGCTTTCCATCATTTCTAAGTCTGTGATGCTGGAAAATCACATTTGCTTCAAACATTCAAAATTAACTTTTGGCAGGCAGTTGGGGGGTTGTACAAGGGCATTCGAAAATGCACTTCTTGCGTGTTGTTGCGGATTCAGATAGGCTTGTATTATATATATAATGCATTAACATTTTAGCTCACCTGAGCAGAACGTGCTCATGGTGAGCTTTTGTGATCCCCCTGTGTCCGGCGTCCGTCGTCGTGCGTCGTCAACAATTTCGTAAAAACAACATCTCCTCTGAAACCAATGACTGCACATTAACCAAACTACACAGGAATGATCTTTGGGTGGTCCCCTTTCAAAGTTGTTCAAATGGTTTTGGTCTGTTGCATAAGTAGGTCACAGGGCCAAAAAAGAAGTTTCAAAAATGCAAATTAAAAAATCTTCTTGTCAGAAGGTACACGGCCAAGAGCTTTGATGTTTGGTATATGACATCATCTATAGGACCTCTACCAAATTTGTTCAAATTATGCCCCTAGTGCCAAAATTGGCCCCGCCCCCTGGGGTTAGGTTTTCCTTATATGTATATAGTAAAAACTTAAAAAATCTTCTCCTCTGATATGACAAAGGCTAGAGCTCTGATATTTGGTATATGACATCATCTATAGGTTCTCTACGAAAGTTCTTCAAATTTTGCCCCTAGTGCCAAAATTGGCCCCGCCTCAGGGGGTCAGGTTTTCCTTTTATGTTTATAGTAAAAACTTAAAAAAAATTCTCCACTGAAATGACAAAGACTAGAGCTTTGATATTTGGTATATGATATCATCTATAGGTCCTCTACGAAAGTTGTTCAAATTCTGCCCCTAGTGCCAAAATTGGCCCTACCCCAGGGGGTCATAGGTTTTCCTTATATGTATATATAGTAAAAACTTAAAAAATCTTCTCCTCTGAAATGACAAAGGCTAGAGCTTTGATATTTGGTATTTGACATCTATAGGTCCTTCACGAAAGTTGTTCAAATTATGCCCATTGTGCCAAAATTGGCCCCGTCCCAGGGGGTCATAGGTTTTCCATATATGTACATAGTAAAAACTTAAAAAAAAATTCTCCTCTGAAATGACAAAGCCTTTAGCTTAATTATTTGGCATGAAATATTGTCTAGTGAACCTGTTCCAAGTTTGTACAAATAATATCCGGGGTAAAACTTGGGCCTGCCCGGTGGTCATAGATATTCATTATTTGCATATAGTAAAAACTTATAAGAAAATAATCCTTTAAAGCTTCAAAGGCTAGAGCTTAGATTTACAAGAAATAATGATAGCTTCCACACTTATAACAGTCTGTCTTCAGGTGAGCGCTTTGGGACCAATGGCCCCCTTGTTTCTATAACTGTTTGAGTTTAAGTTTTGATGTGTTCGAATTACCTGAAAGATGTTGTATTCGTTTACAAGTAATAAACAAAAAATCGAACCAAAAGAGTTAGTCTCTACCTTTTGAAGTGCTTACAGTACACACTGTAATACATAATGCTTTACTATTTTAAAGTTAAGAAATTATTGTACTATGAAAGACTTGTTTGCTTTAAAATATCTTTAAAACAACCCAAAGACCTGCATTTTTAACCCAAAATTGCAAATCTTTTCAACATGCGGAAGACATACCCCCTCCTCTACTCATGATTAGCACTTAAATAAGTTCTTGGGGAAATCCGCCTATTTAAAAAAATGTTTTGTTGCTTGTGTAACCCACATTGTTAAGGAGACCCATATTTATAGCTTTTTGACTGCATTTTTACCCAAAAAAATTCAAAGACGTTTCGCGTTATTTTTCCCCACCTAATGGGTATTGACCCGCTTCACCCGAAACTGAAAAAATAACACTGATAACTTACATATTTTTCCATTATAGCTTTATAGAATAGAAGAACCAGATAGATGAACAAAACATATCATATTACGTTAACCACTCTGCAAGCAGAACATCTCCTCATACATTTGTATTTCGCTGAAATTTTTATTAACCATAAGGCCGAGTTGATTCTTGACGTAAATGGGGCATCGATTGAGGTATACAGTTAACTGGAACGCCCGACTGTGTATCAGAGCGCCTATGAACCAGACATACAATTATACATTTTCTTAAATTTCATTGAAATCTCTATCCTAAATCCGTATTGATTTTGCATTCCGAAAACATCCATCACATATATAGCCTAATCATGTTAAGTTGCTTCTGGCTACTGCAACAGTTTTGTCAGGGGAGGTAAATCTGTGTGGGATCTCCGGTCTAAATTCGGAAATTTCCTATCATAATACCGTCCCGTTCAGGTGGGCGGAAAAAATGTGAAAAAAAATCTAATTGACAGTGTCTTTTATTCTACTGTACTGTAAATCTCAGCTGCAGTTTTATATTAGCCTATAAGTTGAAAGCTGATCGGTGAATATTTAAACTTGCTGTAATTGTAAAATGTATATAATGTATACATACTTTCTTCGGGGCGCAGTTTGAACCATTTAACAATTTTACTCATATACTATATAATTAAATAACTTCAGATTGAACCTCAGGCTGTGCTGCATTTGTTTCCGTTTTTGCAGTTTTCATTTACAACAGTTCATGCAGTAGAAATTCCCGAACTCTATAAACGCGCCGAGAATACAAGTGACCCAAAAGATTTAATCTCAATGCCTTGGATATAAATAATACTTGAAATCGAGTTTATCTAGAAGGTTTGAAGATCGAAGTATTTCGTTATGATACGTAAATGTAACGCAAAATATTTTACATGTGAAACCTGCGTTAAAAATCATCCTAACGTTAACAAATTCCTGATATTTACCATCAGGTTTTAGTGGAACTGTCACCATGTTAACATGTGGTAGTTGTGAAGCCTGTAAAGCTAATGATAATTCTACCAGTTTCTTTCTTGCTAATAATGTCAAAGTAAAAATCGACACTTAAAAACCATAGCGATATTTAGTTTCGATTTATTAAAAGGAAGAAACTACTAGCAACTGTTTTCTCCAAAGACAAGTATTGCTATTTATTTTATGCCTACCAATGAAATATAGGGAAATATCAGTGAGATAAAAGTGATAATACACTGTTTTGAATCAGTTAATTACCATTTTGATAATACATGTTTGTGCCCGAACTATTGAATATTGAGTATTAATCCGCTTTTATAATTAAAGTATGTATGGCAAAATTCAATAAATATTGATAAACTGTGTAGACAAAAATAAATATTATTTGATGAAAGTGTATTCAGTTTATTTCAGCGGAAGTAAAGTTATCATATGTATTGGAGATTGTCTGCACTTTTTTTTGTGCGGAGTAACCAAAGTATGCATTAACTGATTTGGGGCTCACCATGGGGAATTTATTGAAGGCCCTGATTAAAAATGTCATTAAAAAACCCATTTTTGACGTGTTGGCATAAAATAAAAAGAAAATTTGTTTGTTTTTTAGTGGAAGATGGGAATTTATTTCATCTCGTGAACACCATATGTTGATATTTTCACTCGTGGCTGCGCCACTCGTGAAAATATCACATATGGTGTTCACTCGATGAAATAAATTCTCATCTTCCACAAAAACAAACAAATATCCTCTATATATTACACTTTGAGCTTGTGGTGTAAATGTCTTGATATAAACTGTATTAAGTTCAAGTGCAAGACCAGGGGTCTGGTGTTCAAGTGGTTATCTCAAAAACCCTGGTTGTCTTAATATTGGCAAAAACACGGCATGAACTGACTACTAGCAGCTACAATGTATGACTTTTAGACAAGAAAGACATTTATTTCCCGCGTCAAAGTTTAATAGTTTGAATGTACTTTGTAAACTACTGAAAAAAAGCAACTGAATTTTGCTTGTTGAGGGAATAGTTTGTTAATCCAAATGAGAACAAAGGTGAAAAGTTCTAATACTATTGTTTTAGCTACTGACAGGAAAAGACGAATATAAGAACGGGACGCATATCTTCAATACAATATCCTTCAGTGCCTTAGATTCCGGCGGATTATAAAACATAATTATATGTATCTGTATATATGTACAGATTATTTGAAAAATATGTATGTTTAATCTAGACATAATAACGGCACGGATATGCTCAGAACAATATCCTAGAGTGCCTTAAACTCCGACTTTGAAATTTGGCATACTCTTTACCATCAATAAATTAACTTATTGTGTGATACTATCGAGTGAAATTTTGTGGTCCCAATTAGCATATTTCATTTAATGAGATAACGTAACTATTGATAACTGAGGCATGATTAACATTACTTGCTATGTCTTGTTTACTCCAAATTAGTTTATTAAACTCAAAACTTATTTGAACTTTCTATCTACACGATGGAAATACAGGATTTAATTCGTACTTATGAGAGAGTCAGTTGCACAAGGGGAGTGTGTACCTATGGATTTGCAGGACATGTACGTTTATAAAGTGTCTTTGTATTTTGTATTTCATCGCCTATCATATAATAAAGATTAAAAAGGTCATTTAAATATTCAAACGACTGTACAAATTAAAATATGAAAGCTGTAAATCCTTTCATAATTATGGCCATTTTCACTCATTTTCAAGCAGGAATTTCATACAACATGTCTTTTGCAAATGTTTATTCTTTTGAGCAAAGGCTGCAAAAAAAGTAAAGAAAATATAGATGACTCTTAATTTGAGAACACACTGCCAATCAATCAATTTAAAAGAAAGGGAAGAGAATCAATCTGTTAAATATATCTACCTGTATAATAGCATTTGGGGCTTTGTCCTGAGCCTGTTCGTATCTGGCACAATCATTCAGAAGTGTTAGCATCTGAACATGCAATGTAAACATTAATCATTTATACTACACTGTTACTTAAAGTGAAAGAGCAAATCTGTTTCTTTTGAAAACTTGAGATAATATTGATTTATTACCAGCATTTATATCTGTCTATGAAATCACACCAAAACTTTTACCCGCTCGTTTGCTTTCCTCTTATTTCAACAAATCTCAATTCAAAAAAGAGCCTATTGCAGAACAAATTACAAAATCTCTCAAGATCATTCTATGAAGAATGGGGAACTTTTGTTTTCATTCCGCTGCAGTGTAGTAATTAATAACATGTACTGTGTCTTTTCACTTTCTAGTCAGAAGTTCAGAAAATTTCAAAGCCCATCCACCTAGAGCAAATATTGGATATTTCAATAAAGCTTTAAACTGCAATCCGGCACAGGTTCACAGCATTCCTTATTTTTTGTAATTGTAAAATCAGGACTTGATTTTACTTTTCATTACAATAATTGTCATCCATAAATTGTCCCAGTGTTCATTTCCCAAATCCTATCATTTACAAAATAGAGAGGTATTTCATTAAAAAATATATTTGTTAGCAAGATTTTCATGTCTGAATGTCAGTCTGAATACACTCTGTAACTGTAATTTTAGAAATAATTTTATATAACTTGCCGCAAATGTTAATCACATGACGTGTCGCGGAAAAAAAAACATAGATTTCGTGTATAAAGTTCAATGGCAAAAATCATTGTCCAGATAATGTAAAATACTGCAAGCTTTTTTTGTCCGCCGTGCTGATTCTGTAACTCAGTTGTACGTTAAATGCTTCCGACATAGACAAGTGAATTTTTCTTAACATAATGGCAACGTACCGCAAACAATTCGTATGACTGTCCGTTTGTCTGTTCCTTATATAATGCAGAAATACACCAACTTGTGTGTTGTATCCGTTTATTAAGTACATTTCGGGAATTAAAAATATTTCGCCAGAAATGTTCACCAGTTTGTTCAATGTGCCATAAAGTGTCCGTCTGTCTGTCCGTCGTCTCTATATCAAATAACATTGTTTTTTGTTTCTGTCCGCTGTGCGTTTAAGTGATTCATGACATGATTTCATAAAAACCAGACACAAATTTTAAAACTTTAAACCAGAATATCTTTTTTTCGTTATTCTGTTTACTATAAAAACAAAATAATATACAAATATCCTTCAACACGACGTCATATTACTTTGTGTCTTCATAGTTACATTTATCCGGTGGTATCTTTCAAACAGGACTTGAGAATGATCCGATACTTCAAAATATACTACAGTGTATGAAAATCACTTATTTAAAACCAAACATTTTAGGCGTTTTTATTGCAATGTAGTTATTCATTTTAACATCAAAGACCGGTTAGCTCTTAGAGGAAAACATTTCTACTTGTACGTTTCTATGTATAATTTATTGTTAAACTTGTTTTTGGTCTTATTTCAAAGTCTGATCACAGATATATTCGTTTACGTCAGAAGAGTAATTTGTTACAGTAAGATGTGCCAAGTTTATTTCCTACATAAACAAAGCTGTTTCCTTTCGTAGGATATTACCAAACTTTTAGATATTTATGCTTAGTATCGATTTGACATTTGCATCTCAACTGTAATTGACTATGGACTTAAAGCTTTAACTGTTTATTCGCACTCTTTCACTACGAGATCTTTTATGTGTAAACTTAGCGACATCCAGAAGGTATTAAAATTCACAATTTCTCTTATCTTATAGCTCTGTGTCTCTTTTATTATTATCGCTTTAAAGGATCAATAGCTGTTTGGAAATGTTCAAAGAATTTAATATTTTACGATACTGGAGAACTTCTATGTAATAATACATTATGGAATGTAATATAATTTATCTGTCTCCTGAAATATGACTCTTCTAAACTTTCAGTACATCATCAAATTTAACAAAATTTATGTATTTTCTACAACCAAGAACAATATTACTGCCTTGAAAATCAACAGTCGACCGTGCTGATTTCGTAATCAATGTATACCGACGCAATGATAACGCAAGGAAAGTTTTTTCAAAGTTAAATAAATGAAAACATGTATCATTACGAAACATGGAACGTAATTTTGAAGTACGTGTAGAAGTGTAGATTGTGTCTTTACCTCAGTTGTTTTGACAGCGACGTATTTTTGTCGTGTACAGGACGGCATTTCTAACACTTGTCCCAACAAAAAAAGAGAAAAAAAGAGAAAAAGAAAAAAAAGATTGCGTTGAAACGTTTTTTCGATCTTTATTGTTGTACTCTGATTATGGTTTGACTGAAATATCAAAAATACGTTGCTAAACAGTTTCGAACACATCGGCCATCATTATCAGAATGTTTATCATGTGAGGAATCAAAATTATATTTGAGACTTTTTGATTTTGCAACGGATGTTTCAATAGTATATCTAGCAATTCATAGTAAAATTGTGGTATGTTATTGTTACAGGCTGTGTTTCCATTATCTTGATTTAATGCACATTTCAAAGGTTTTGTTAACATCACTTTAGCAAAAACGCACACGTGCTGATTTTACAGATCTAATCCGATTTTTCTTTCCTTCTGCTTTGTAATATGCACCATGCCTTCAGCAACTCAGGAACGGAAAGGCTTGTTTAACAATATTTATTCCAGTACTAAAATTCTTACAAATCTGGCACTGGAAAGGCTGAAACAATGTACCACATTTATATTTAAACATTGTTTTAGGGGTTTTTTTAAATAGCACAAGCAGCAGTGTCTTAAAGGAGTTTTCAACAAATGACTGGCCTCAGCCAGTTACACAAGGAGGTTCATGAAAGGCATGCTAGAAAGGACCAAAGTATACTGTTGTATTGATGTTTTAGTAATAGAAAACGGTTGAGTATTTGGTAATTTGAATAATGACACACAAAATTAGATAATCTGTTAATAATAAAAAGAATAATTATATTAACACGGAAATTATCTTCAATTCTTTCCACAGATGGCTGCAAGCGAATTCCCTTGATATCTAAACCAACCAACATCATCAGTAATATTGTTTTCATACCAACATTGTACACAAGTTGAAAAATTGTTTGTTAGATCTATTGTCTAGAAAAGCCATAAATAAGCATTTTAAAGGGGCATAGCTCTGATGTTAAAGGTATCCTATATCTTAAAAATGCGTTTGACCAAGACATTATGCCCCTTTACACTGTCAACCATAATTATTTTCTGACAATTTGTTCATAGCCCCTTAAGCTATTATCCAGAAAAGCAATGAACCACTTCGATGTCATATCAAAAGGGACTTAACGCTGGTATTCAATTTGTATTCAAAAACTTTCATTTGATCAGGTCAAATGTTTTCGGCTATTGCAGGGACAAGTCCTGACGCAACACTGACGCTATCAAAATAAAAATCACTTGTCACCTTTCAGATGATACCAAATTTAAAACACTATTTAAAGTTCAACGATAACTAATAAATCGACAGTACGAAGAAGTAGTATGTCACTCTTCCTGCACTTCGGATGTTGTCTGAGACTCAATTAGGGAGTTCTTCGATTTGAAATTTCAATCTGTGAATATTCAATAACACAGTGCCCTCTAAATTTGCATGGCATTCGCTTTAAATTCTTTGAAATCCTTATGGAGAAAAAGAAACTTGAAAATGATGATGATTTTCCGCAAAAAAGATATAAACTTTGAGTTCATTTTTCGTGTAACCTTACCACACATTTTTATAAATCAGTCTCTCACCTCGGTCGAATGTTTCTAATCAAACATTCCAAAATATTGTAATATGACTGTAGTTACTAATGTCGTTAACCGGCGAAGTGTACAGTTTAGAAAATATCAAAATTAAACTACTACAGTTAGTTACTGGCCGTAAACTCACTTATTTTTCCCCAAAAAGTAAGAAATGTGTAGAGGGCACGTGTGCACGTTAGGAGAGTTGTGTGGCTTTGTGTAGCTGTATACTTACTAAAAAAAACCAAAGGTACGCAACCTTACTTGCTGGTATAAATTCCTGTAAAGTTTTATGATCTTTAGTGTAGTAGTGTTGGCGGAGTGTGTGACACAAAGTTTCGAACAGACAGACAATAGCAGAAAAAAAGGTCTACACAAAAGTTGTTTTTGTTTTCGTTTTAATTTTTAACTTGCACTATACTGTGACTATATGACTTTGTCTATATCTGTTCATTGTTCAACATTTTTCAATTATTTTACATTGCCTTTATCGTTACTTTTCTTCACTTTACCTGCACCTCCGTCTCACCTCATCTTCACTCAGCTTCACTTCCCTTTGTTTTTCTAACTTAGGTGCGCAACTTTGCTTGCTGTTTTATATCCCTGTGAAGTGTCATGACTCTAAGTGTAAATTTGTTTGCTGATCACGCAATATAAAATTGCAGACAAACGGACAAGAGCAAATCTAAATGCATCCCTAATTGGGGCACACATTTTTTCTTACCACGCTTACTTTACACAATGACCTCTCCATCATGTGTACATTGCTTATTTGTATTTTATCCATGTTGTATAATGTATACCTCAGTAAAATAAAAGATGTCTGTCTGTTTGTCTGACTTACACACTTTCATACATACATGCTTACATAATTACACACTTATTTCATTACACACTTCATTATACACTTCCTCACATAATTATTTACTCACTTTCTTTCTTACTTACGTACTTACTTACTTTCTTACTCACTTACTTACTTGCTTACTTTTTTATAGTGACGTTTTCTTTAATTTTTACTGACTACTTACTCGCTTCATAGAGGCTGTGTTTAAAATATAGCATGTTTGCTTCAGTAAACTATTTATGTATTATAATTTAGTTAAAACCACATAAACGAACAACAGACTAAAGATTCTAATTATTCTACCTCTATTGTCCTAACCTGTTACTTTTGCCATAAAGGTTCTAATCATAATCTTTATCGTTAACAACTTCATATTCAGAAAAAGTGTCATACAATTACTCAAGCTGACATGAAATAAATCTACGTCAGACAAAATAGGTAAAGGTTAATAGATCAATTTAAACGATATAAAACACAAATTCGGGCGCTAAGAGTTGTCTTTCAGTGTTCTATACATAAACATCAGAACTAAGCAACAATGCATTTCGGGATCGTTTTTCCATCTTCTTTCATATAAAAAAGTGATGTAAAATAAAATAAAACTTTTAAGATAGTGTATTTAGCTGCAAAGAAATTCGAAGCGCTTACTGTTTTTCCACAAGTTTGTATATCCGTCAAGCTTCACGTTTGCTTTTCCTTTTATTTCCGACAAAGAAACAAGAATAAAGAGTAAGTTTAAGACACTACGTTTGAACATGATCATCGTGAAACACTATGTTTTTACACAACATGTAGAATGATTCACGTTATAACCCGTGCTGCCAGAAGTTTACAACATTACTGCGAGTTATATCTTATGAAACTGTCAATAGACTTCGATCAGTTTTCAAAACAAGTGAAGAGACATTTATATCTGTACACTTGTTTATTGGGCTTAACATCGGATCGTAGATTTTAAAGAACAGACTTCATGCGTGCACTGACTTACGATTCCGTGATGTACTGCACAATTAATATGACCATGTATTTCTTTCTGCTTCATATTGTAGAGTTAAAAAATGCCGCTAAAATGCCTGTTGAAGTTTGTCATTCGTTTTTTGATCGATACACTTAATGATTTCTTTTCATATTTCAAGCAGCAACTAGTTAGAGAAATACTTGTTTTAATGAGGTTTTAATTAATCGTCGATTTATGCAATCTCATATCCGCTATGCTTCTATACTGTTTTGCTGATACAGTTTTGGAATTGCCGTCTTTTTCGTAAGTAAGATTTACCTGACGTAATTATTAAGAATACCATATATGAGCGGTACATCAATGAGTTTGATACATCTTCAAAAGAACACAATAAATGAATAAACGAAGTAATGTTTTATTTGAGAGCGTCATGTCATCAATAGTTCATGACTAGTATAAGTTCAAAGTTCTTGTCAAGTGATATCATTAGGTGTGTAAATAAAAAATACACTAAGAAAAAAGGGGAGTAAAATATTATGACACAAACACCTTTTATATAAAAAACATAATTCGAATATTTGACTGCTGTAGATACCGTTGACATAAATGTAGGATCTTGTGTCCAAATAATCTAGAAAAAATAACAAAAACTTACGTTTAACTGGGTGACGTTTCAAATCCTGAAATATCAAAGCCAGTTAGGAACTACACTAGTCAAATTTATTATGCTTAAAGTGTTAGACCGCTTTTATAAATCTGATATTTTTAGTTGTTCAGCTTTTAAGCATAATTTAAAACTGCATATAACCGAGCGGAAATCTTGCAGAAGGAACACCTTGGATAATTTCCTCTGCAACAATAACACCTTTGCGTTCAACACCGAGGACTTCCGAATGCAAAACTTTAAATAAAAGAGAGACTGGGACTACACAACCCTTCATTTGTCCCCAAAGGAACAAATTATTTTACATTTAGATGTATGTACGTTATCAATTTGTGGCCTTAGCTGTATTTTATACAACAGAACTACTTCTTTCGTATCCACTAAACAAAGTGGAACATTCACGTGTATTGTTAATCGCAAAATCTCATTCTATATACAAAACTGATCAACTTGAAAATTGAAATGTTGTTTAATCTGATTTTAATTTGAATTCCAAGGTTTTAATATTCTCAGATCAATCTATCTCAATAACGAAAAGAGAAATGTGCCAATCGTTACAGAAACAATACGAAAGTTGAGATGTTTTCCGTAATAGTAAAGAGAGATTTCCTTTTGTTTTGTTTTACTGGTATCCGTCCATTTATTGTATCTAGTAAATGTAACATAGTAAGTAAATAATAAAAACGTACGGAATCAAAAGACCACTTATATCTCATTTCCGAGACAAACACTAAACTAAAAAGCTTCGTTTATTAGAAAATCTACCGTCAGCCCTTTTCGATGGAATATAATAATTCTTTGTGTATTTCCAGAACATGTCAGTCCGACCTTAGGATCAAAGGTGTATGTTATACTTGTTTCTGACACCTTGCAAAACGATATTAATCTGATCGGAACGCTGTGAATCAATCTATATATATCTGTACGAGTGGTATTAGATTGTTGATTTGACCAGAACTTGTTTTCACGGCACAGGAATGATAATCTGTCCGCAGACCAACATGCAATATAAACATTTTTCAAATATAGTTAATTGTTACTGAACGAGAAGGAGCAGATCTGAGCTCTGCAGAATACTTATAGATAATCCTGATTTCTTGCAAAACTATGTCTGCCTAAATAATAGTAGAAATGTTTTTATCAGTGTTTGTTTTTATCTTCTTTCATATGTTTTCATAACATGCTTTTCTCTCTCTATGTTTTTACATATTGCAATGATGAACGTGCTAAGCACATATTTTTCTGCCGAAGATTATGAAAAAAATGTGAAAAGCCTGGCCTTTTTTTTCATTCAGCATGTACTTCTATCCTTCTTCTGTTTTAGTTTTCATAGCTAGAGATATACTTTTTTTCGTTAATTCTACAAATTATATTCATCTGCAAACAGATATTATTCCAGGCATACTTTTGATAGTTGAACCTACTGTTGCTGAAGACTATTATTGTCAAGGAATATTACAAACGGACTAATTGATTAAGCAAAATTTTAAATGGCATCTTTTCTCTTTAAACAAATTAAGTACTAACTCTTTTACCCGAATGTTTTCGTTTCGAGCCAAACAAACGCAAAGATTCAATTTTTTACCGAGGGTAACGGATCCAGTTGTATTTGTTTGATCAGCTATAGGAAATTTAAAGAAAGAAAAATTTTCACCAAAGGAACAAGTTTTCTTAAGAGTTGAGAAGAGAAAAGATGTGTAATCAGTTTATCATTATATTCAAATGGTCTTACTAAGTAGATGATGACATAAAAAATATCTTTAAAAAACGCCTATTCGGCACTTGTAGCGATTGTACAGATACACTAGGTAAGATACGTCCTACCAAGTATTTCTTACTTTCGTTCACAAGTAAAAACTTCTGTTGATAACATCATCTCTTCTTTTATAAGTGATGAGCTATATGCCATGGTATTCGATAATCCTTATATCCTGATCCATATTCATCTGCAGTTATTACAACAGTTTTGTAACTTCTTTCATTTCTGCGTCATTTGCTACGATTGCTCTACAATCCTGACCGCCTTATAATTGTCGCGTATTTTTATCCAGTTCAGTTTATGATTTTCAAAGAATTGAATAATTGTTAATACTTTTCTGGAATTATTACTTCCTTTTTGGCCATGTCAAAAAAAAAAAAAAACAATAAAATAAATTTAAAAAAAAAAATAAATAAAAAAACGCTTCAACGTTTTGAACTTGAACAGTGTTTGTCGAATAAGACTTGATTCTGAAAGTGCCGACATGAAATGTGATGTAAGAAGAATTACAACAATTGTTTTGGGTTTGTTGTTGTTGTTGTTTTGTGATGTTATCATCGTCAATCTTAAATCGCATAAATTTAATTAAGTTCAACTTGTACTTAGAATCCTATCACGAGATACAATGAAACTGTTATAGATTGTTAAGATTTTTAGATTTTCAAGTTAAGAATATGTGTCAGCTTCGCATAATTATGCTATTTTCCTTTTGTCTTTACATTAATAAAAAACCCATTCGTCACATTTACAGCAACAAAAAAGGATAATTGGTGAACTGGTGGTCAAAATCCCCCTGATCAGACCGTTAGCACTGATAAAGCTTTTCGTATCGACTGTTGTGGCCAATTTTGTACTCAATTAGGTGTTACATTATTCAAAACGTACGCTTACTCGTCAGCGAATTTGCCGCTTGTACGACGTGAAAACTACGGAGCCATCTTACTTGTTTCTCATTAATCGAGATATATACCTACTGATCAGAATTCTTTGTATTGCTGATAAATATGATCGTATCATCAATACCCTCTCTTAAGATTGATAAACTTATGTAAAACTGTAGTCCTTATTGGAGCATGCTGGAGTATCAATATTAGATATTAGATTGATTTGGATTACAATAATGGTAAACAATCAATTTGAAAAAAAAAACTTCTTCAGCATTTTTTAAAAATATATATATTTTGCGTATTTTATCACGTTAGCTGTAAAATACATTTTCAAACAGGTCCAGGTAAATTATAATCGCCTTCCTCATAGGTAAGCTTAAACTAGACACGTCTAAATACTAAACGGTTAAGTTTAGCTCATAACTTTTCTTCCTCCAATGAAATTATTTGGCAAAGAGAGCTAAGGTGTACTACTAAAACTCTTGTAATAAAGAAAAACACTTTTAAGAGAATTTCTTTTCTATATCCTGTAAAGACATCAACAAAGATTGTCATCATTAGTATATGAAGTTAGATTCTTTATTTTATATCTACATTACTCGGATTGGTGTTGTTTTACTACAGTGACTGCATAAAGCGTAATTTTATTTCTTTTCTACAATACTGGGGTAATTGTTTACTTATTTCAACATTTTTTAAAGTTTTTTGTCCTTGTCTTTTTTCTTTCTTTTTTTTTTTTGCCAAGTTAAAAAAATCAATTTGATACATATTAAAATGAATAAGGTGACTAGGAATGCGTTATATCAACTTCTTAGATAGTTTAAAGGAAAAAAGGTTATACCATATATTCAAACAGTTTATGATATTGTCAGTTTTGTAAAACTAAATTTCTTATGTATAAACAGCCCTCAAATTTAACTTTTTTGACCACTTGCACATTTTAAGCAAGTAGATTTTTTTATCTTACTAGCTAAAGCTGAAAATCTACTTGCAAATTTTGTCGTTCTATCAAAAATGTTACAATATCATTATTTGTGCATTGTTTATACCTTAATACTGTTAATATATATTATGACATGGGAATAAAAATAAGAAAATACTGTTTTGTTGATTTATTCATCCACTCAATTCATGTATTGTAGACAAGTTACATAATGTAGCAATTTAGAAGTACACACACGTGTATTCAATTGTTTACATGTAGCAGTATAGTTGTAAAAGTTGGTGAACTGATGAACCAAGAGCCATAACTTTTCTGTAAGTTTAATCGACAGGTATTGAATGAGATCACTAAGATGAACTTTACATCATAATGACAGTCTTATCATCTCTGGAAAATTTTGATGTCAGACTGACTATATAGACAAGCACAAATGAGTCATCAACACCTTAACCAACTTTACATACTGGCCCAGAAATAAAGAAAGGCTTCCTTAATTTTTTGGCCCGTATGGAAAAGATGTGTGTCTCTTTTCTTCTCCCCACCCAACCACCATCTCTGGGCAATACGTCTGGCATCAAAATCATTTAGATTTGTTCCTGTCATAGTAATCCTAAGAAGTTGATTTAAAGTTGAAGTGTTGAGACTACATCTCCAGTCAATCTTTATTCTCTTCATAGCTGAAAAGCAGCGTTCACAGGAAGCACTAGAAAGGGGAAAAATGCTGGTTAGGTGGATTACTTTCAAAATGTTTTTATAGTCACCCCTCCCTTCAGCAACTTCACTGATTCTCTTCCATACAGCCAATGGATGCTTATGTCCGAGATTGTCATTACTAGAGACATGAATCTAAAGTTCAGTGAACTCCTGAACAATACCACAAATATTTTCAAGCAGAGGCTCAACATGATCATACAGGTGCCTATCTCATCTCTCCCATATCTGCTCAATGCACTCTGGTCATCTGGCCAATTCTTATGGTCAAATGCATTGCACACCATGAAATTTAGATAACTGTACAGAGTTACGAACCTTGCAAATAAGGAGTCAATAACAAACTGTTATAGCACCCATATTTCGCCTTTCAAGACAATCAGTATCAATATAATTTCTTAATTCGTGATCTTTGTGTACTTACTCCGCGGTACATTAATAATATTTAAAAA
The DNA here is from genome assembly GCA_012932295.1 of Cyclina sinensis. NCBI lineage: Eukaryota > Metazoa > Mollusca > Bivalvia > Venerida > Veneridae > Cyclina > Cyclina sinensis. The sequence goes on along the minus strand of JAAONU010000001.1, from coordinate 41,176,873 downwards.
TACAGTTAATAATTGTCAAGCATTGTCCATCTGGTTTCTAAGTTCAATATCTACTGTTTGTAGCTTGGTCATAGCACTTGATGTGTTAATGTCCTGCCTTTGAAAGACCAGACTGACTTAAGATAACTTATTTAGAATGTCCTTCAGGACACTAAGATACTAAACGAATTTGTACTGTAACAGTCTGTTGGTAATTCTCTTAACCTTAGGTCTGTCTTCGGCTCTGTTCGAATTATCTTCAGCATAGTTCTGCGGGTGTGTTACACTTACAGTCCAGTTTCTGAGGAGTTTTACTGTACCATGCAATTTGTGATCAATCCATCTGGTACCATTCCCCTTTTTAAATAGTCAGAGAACATTTTGTTTAAGGTTATGAAATTACCCCCTAAGGATCCTGGTAGCAACTGATGTACTATCTGGTCCTGATCTCCACTGCTCCCAAACATTTAAAAGCAATTATATTGTTGCAAGAAGTAGGCACATTATAGATAAAGTTAAGAGGATGTTTTGGGTGTATTAAGAATGAAAAGAAATATCTGCCACATGACTTAACTATAAACATTCTTGGTAGAGGGCCACCTGATGATACTGCAAGCCAAATTATTAAGCTTTTAGGCAGAGCCGGCTTCAGAAGAGAATATTTTTAAAATTTTCCTATGTAAGTCAAACTGTCAGTGCAAAAGTATTTGACTTCCTAGGCGGGGTCAATTTTGAACCCAGAGTAATGATTTGAAAAATCTTGATTAAGAAGACCATTTGATCACATTATATACCAATACCTAAGCTCTAGTCTAGACTATGTGGTTTCAGACAAGAAGATTTTTTAAGTTTTTTATCATGTAAGTCTATGATTGGAGTCAATAATGACCCATGGGCTATAAATTGAACAACCTTGGTAGATTTCCACACTAAATGATATTACATGTCAAATACATGTATCTCAGGTCAGAGCCTTATGCTTTTGGATTTGAAGACTTTTTTTAAAGTTGTTGTTGTGAAAGTCTATGGAAAATTAACTAAGTGACCAATCAGGTCTACAAATTTGATTTTAAAAAGTCTTTAAAAGTTTAAGTTGCTTAGGTTTCAGAAATTCTTCACATAATTATGAAGTTCAAGGTTCATAACCTAAATAGTTTTTTAGTTATGTCCCAAACAAAGTGTCACAGACCGACGGACAGACAGTCAGACAGACGAAGAACAGCCGGACGTACAACCTTTAATCTATATCCCACCGTTTTCCGCAAATTTTGTAAAAAGTAGCTAGAGTTGGTGAATGGCCGCTCAAATACATGTAGAGGAAAGTCTATACTTTATAATTCAAGATGGGTTTTGATACATTAAATGCGTTTTGGAATTGATTTAGTGGAAATCAACATTGTTCACAAAAGTCAACAACGAGGCTACAATTTATAGCCAATTACACAAAAATACCCAACTTGCAGAAAAAAACCAAATACTGTTCCTAAACCAGACATATTTAGCTACACAATATTGTTTAGTTTGGAGAAATCGATTATGTTATCATGGAAAAATAAGTTGAAACATTACCTGGGGTGAACTCGACGCTGGCGATTGTACTTCCGTTTTCGGCGTTTTGATGGGCTATTTCCGGTGAACGGTGTACAACAGTGAGAACGTATTATGAATTTTCTTGTTTCCTGCAGATCTTTTTTACTTTAACTTAAAATAGGACTTTTATTTTTTCAGTTTGTAACTGGAAACAAGGCTGTCAAGAAAGAAGGTGTTCACTTTCATTGGAAGTCTGTAGCTCACAACGATACTTTAAAGGGAAGCAGCGAGGAAAAATGCAGTTCAGCAGCCTACTGCAATTGAGTCAGTTTTTTTTTAATGGACGCTTAACAATTAATTAAAATGACGTGTATTTAACATAGCTATCACATCGCAACTGAAGGGAGACCTTTCACTGATTTCCCCAAATTAATGCAACTATATAAAAATCAGTAGATTTAGGAGTAAATTATGAGAATGAAATAAGTTGCAAAAATTTTACTGGTGAGATTGCTAGCTAATACTTTGATGATTTGAAAGCAGACTTAGAAAACTGTGACTATTTCAGTATCTTCTCAGATGGTTTAATGGATAAAACTGAAAGTGAGAAGGAGGTGATCATGATTCAATACATTAAAGATTTGTACCCAGTCATAAGATACTTTAATTTGAAGGAGCTACAGAATACCAAGCTAGAAGGTATTCTAGGTGCTATTGATGCAGCTTTTAGTGACTTTTGCATTAATGATTATCACAGGAAGGTAGTAGGTTACTGTTCTGATTGTGCTAGCGTTATGATGGGGGCTAAAAAGGAGGTCATAAAGCTGTTCAAGGATCGGGAAAATGCTCCTTGGGTTCTCGCAGCATGGTGCTTAGCACACAGACTTGAATTAGCTGTGAAAGATACTTTCAAGGCAACATACATGGATGAAGTAATTGAGATTCTCAAAATGATTTACAACTTCTACAAAATGTCTGCCAAAAGGAATACATAGGCTCAAGAAATTGCTTACATAATGGCTGTGATTAGATCTAATTGAGCTGAAGTGCAATTCATAGATACTTCAAATCTTCACCTCATAATTTTAGAGTTATTCCCGTTTGTAATCTTTTATATAATTAATCTCTGTTTAGACCATAACTCAAAAATAAATGTATTTTATGTATCAAAATTAAACCTCGTAGGTGCATAGATATCAATAACGAGCCCGGCATTTCATAATCACCTGATAACTTTTGAGTTACTGCCCTTTGTTAGTTTTGTACTTAAATTTGTTCGGAACATAACTAGAAAAGTATTTAAGATATCAACATGAAACATCATAGGTGCATTGATGTAACTGAGGAAATAAAGGATACAGATTTGGCGTTGTCCGTCCTACTGTCCGATCGTCACACTGTTTATTTGGAACATAACTCAAAAACTATTAAAGTTATAAACCTCAATCTTAATATGTGATTAGGTCTCATTGACTAAAAGTGTAGTGCATAGGAACTTTAACTCTTCACTTCATAACTTTAGAGTTATTCCCCTTTGTCATTTTTCATACTTTATTTTTGTTTGAACCATAACTCAGAAAGTATTTGAGGTATCAAAATTAAACTTCATTGATGCATTACGCAGTCACGCAGTGGATAGGAACTTAATTCTTAATTGCTGTTGTTCCGCTGCTTTTTGAGAAAGTTTTCACATCATTTCTCTCAAGCAACGTTATTTACTGTAAGAGCTATTTGTGCTTGGCACAGCTCAATTTTTGTGGGCATTGATTCATTATAGATAAAGATACCAAACTGATTTGTCACTAAAATCCCGAGGTCAAAGAACTACTTATACTTAACAGTCCCATTCCAGTGATCTGTATCATTCAGCGTGGGATACCAATTCAACGTGAGATATCAATTCAACGTGGGATATTAATTCAACGAACTTGCTTTTTTAAAAACAACTGCTGCTGAAGTACCAGTTTTTGAGTAACGATGTCAGTTTAGTCACGTATGACTATAAACATTACAAAATTTTAAATTAAGATTTATTATCGATATGAGTCAATGTAATATTGCTAAAGCGATCACATCAAGATTTTGATGTCGTTTTACAGGCTATACCATTAAGCTTATCAATATGATAAATTTAAACTTAAGTGTCATTATTTTTTACAAATTCCAGTAACGATCTTGATATATCTTAATTATTGAATTAAAATCTTCAAAGTAAAACGTATAGTACAGCAATATAGAATCTACGTGCACAGACTATAATTCATTCTATTTATGACAAATCAAGTTTATTCAAAAGTCATCTAGCTAAAAAAACATTCGAATATTAATATATGTGAGTGAGATAAAGTTTTGAATTACGATTTTTTTTTCATTCTTTTTTTTTTTCGAAATCATTTTTTTGGTATTTTTTTGTTTTGTTTCTGGTCATGTCTGGCATATTACATTCCATTAAATAATTCTATGTAGATACTAGAATTTATCTTACTTTAATACTACCAAGTTTATATTCTGGGTTGAGCATTCATTTAAACTTAGTAAAGAACTGAGTATGCGGTTTGGTATTACTTCCAAAAAATGAATGCGTGCTTTGTTTACTCTAAACTATGAAAGTTAAATGCATATTTCTAAACGCGGCAATTTGAATTAAATGAGCGTTGTTTGATTACTCGTAATGAGAAAAAATATAAATATAAAACTATGTAAGTGTGGTTATGAAGATTTCTGTACAGTCGCCTATAAATATCGTTCAACAGGCCTCCCCTAAAATCTAAAGTACTCAATTTTCTTAAAAATCGTGTAAACGTGATCGAATTTGAATAAGTTAATGTCTAGGTGTCGGTAAAAAAATCTAAGTACAACAGTGAAACTTAACATATTAATATATGTCTTTCTAAAGAGAACAGTTGCTGTACATGGTTTGACTTGATGGCTTTTTATTTCAAAAGTACACTTTCGAAGTGTCTAAATGTCTAAAGGTAAAAAATTTTCATCTTCTTCTTAATATCTTAATATCTCTTTACCACGACTTATCTTGTTACAACGACATATCTCGTAATAACGACTTAATATCTCCTTACCACGACTTAATTGTCTTGTTACTACGACTTAATTATCTCGTTTCCAGAACATATTATCTCGTTACTACGACATAAATAAAATTACACATGTCACACCTATGCCACCGTAGTAAGAAGCAACACTGACGATTCACATTTTCAGACACTTTCTAGGTTTCCGTTTAACTGTAGTGAATGCAGAGAAAAAAGCACTAGATGTTATGTGTGAAGTAACGGTAGTGTATTTATTTAGCTGCTGAGGGAGCGTAAGTGTCTATAATCTGAGTTTCATCAATAAACTTCTATTTTTACTGTTATTAAATTTTTTTTAAATATCAGGGATTGTGATTGTCAGATCTATGCTAACTTTCATAACGTCTTCATACTGAATTCTTAAATACACCCGCCCAATGGCTTTCGTTCACAGCATTCAAGGCTCAGTTTCTTCATCATTTGTTTCTAATATAACAATGTTTTGATTATTCATTTTATTTCACATTACGATTACATGTGAAATAAATTTAAATCACCCAATCCATTTTAACGAATCAACTTATTGTTCGCGAATTAATACAACATTAAATTGTGTAAGAATGATAAATATTTCAACACAATATTTGTCATCGGGAAATCGACCACTCTAAATATTGATATAATTTACGAAAATCAGATTGAAAATGTCAAGATGTATCTCTTTGTCAGGAGGAAAATGCATTAAGAGATAAAAGGATAAAAAAGATTTCACCAGTATCGATTCTTAAACATTTCCTCTCTAAAAATAATATGTATATATATTGGAAAACAAGATGCCCTTGTAGATACAGAATTAACTATTTTCCGAAATTCTTATAAATATCCTGACAGACTGACGGAGGGCAAACCCTCTAGTGCAAACACCGGTAATAACTGCATATAAGATAATCAAAAAAGTAATGCAAATAAAAATAAGAAAAATAGAGGTTGTCTTTTTAGGTTACTCAAGAAAAAAAGAGAAAAAAAAACAATGTCGTTTTGCAAGTTCAAGTACAGGACCAGGACGACGTGTCAGTTTACTGGATTATAATAGACTCAAAGTACTTCTACAGTTTAACAAATATTACCGTTACAGAATATCTTTATCACAGTTATCGACAGGCGCCTTTTTCAACAAATAACTCGTCTGCCAAGTTAGTTTAGCCTTTTAATCAATCTGCATATTAAGAAAACAAAGCGCTGTTGTAATACGTGTCTCAGAAAAGACAATAATACCTCGTTTTATTATCATCATTATCAATTCTCAAGTTGGGAATTATTTCTAATACAAACATTTAAATGCATCAAAAAGGAATTGACTTTGGAATTATATTATGACATGTCACTTAGGTCTCGCTGGCTTTAACGCTGATAGAAATTTGCGTTTTCACTTGAAAAATTCTTATTAGATGTCTCTAAAATCTGTTATCAAACTAGCAATTGCAAGCTAAGATTTAAAGTCGTACCAACGTGATGTTTCGGAACAGTAAGTTCTGCAGTATTATTATACCTCAATTTCATTATACATGTTAAATTCCCAAAGGCCGACCAGCAATTATTCTTACTGTTACTAGCAAGAGACAGAGAAATATATTACACGTAGTGATCTTTTTGCCTTTAAGAAATTGATATTTACTCGTAATTACTTTGTTTTCATTTTTTATACAAAAACAAAAACAAAAATGAGATAATGACATCTTTTAAAAATTTCAGAATCAATATATCAAAAATTGCAAGTATCATTGTTATGCGCTAATTTTTAAGCGATGGGATTGAACAAATTTGATAATCTAACCAAGGGAATTATCTTTAATATCTTTAATATTGTTAACAGGTCATTAATTTCAATAATAAAGAATGTCGGGCTGAATGTTGCCCTCTGATCTTCACAGACTTCTCTTAATGGATTTTTTCTCTTAAGCATGTCATTTTGAAAAGCAAAAACAGTTGTCCTGATTCATTATAAGATTGTGCTTACAATTATCATACAAAGAAAATGATAGAAAAAGGTTAGATAAAGATATCTGTGTTATTGCTTTTGCAAGGAGTACTCTACTTCTTGCTTAAATATTTAGAGGAGCATCTTAAACTAGTAGACAAAAATAACTTCAGTTTCTAATCCTTCTTACTTTTTTGCCCGCAATATTGACTTAAGAAAAGGTTTGTCAACCCCAAACCGTATGACACAAACCAAAATGACTTCAACCATTGTAAATATCCCAATAACACTGTTCAGAGACATAATTATCAGTGGTAAGAACGCATAAATCTTCAAATGTCAGGAGACCTGAAAAAAAGCATCAAAATGAATACATTGACGCCCAACGGAATTGACGAATTGTTGAGGCTAAAAGCAAAAAGAACGATTTCAGCCAGTTGCATTTTAGAGTATATTTCACCGACTAATACGAGGTACCTAGTCACGATGACCCAGTGTTTCAGCGATTTATAATCATTAAGTAAAACAAAAACAAATTAAACTAACAATTCAGTCTGTACTCTGACATCTCATAAAGTTACAAATGTGGAAAGGATACTTTCCATTAATTATATAATTGTTTTCGAAATATTCGCTGCATTTTCTCCTCGTACGGACATTTGAGCTTCAATGTGTGAATGTCAGCGTTTTCTTCACTGTTGTGTGCAATTCTGACTTCCGCCATGTTTGTGATAAGTCAGAGGCCATCACTTAAGCCAAGACAAGTTATCAGTACTAAAACTGGATAAAACAATTATTTCTGATCTGTTAAATTGCTCACAAACCTAATGAGACTGTGACAAAGAAAGCGTCAAAGGGAACAGTTGTTTATGAATAAATTAACGAAATACATGAAAATCAGGTCATCCAACACACAGGCCCATAGGTATCCACACATAAAAATTATTCATTTATCATTTTTATTATCAAATCACGTGTCGTCTGTTTTATTTTGGCATAAATGAAGTGAAATTGCAGAATAATAGATATCTCGTTTAAAACCTGATTTTACAAGAAACGTTTTCTTTCTATGAAGAATTTGGTGGATTATTGCTAGCCCAGTTTGCCGTGTGGCCGGGGTCTGAAATTTGAAGTAAGGGCAGATCAAAAAATGTTGGCATGCTTCTCCTAAATATATTTATGTGTTCTATCAAATGAGTATCTTTTACTGCGATTGACTTTCCTGAATTAAACGGTTCTTATTCTGTGAAAACGAGTGCTGTTTCAAAGACGACGGCTAGGTGACTTGAGTGTTTTCAAGACATTTACTATTGCCTTGTCCTTTAAGGTAAAAATAGCATAAAATAAATACCTCTAATGCCTTTAAGATGTGATTTGTTCAGAGAGTATCTAATTGCGATGATGAAAATGCGCCAGGCCATTTTACTGAAATAGTACACTTGTCATGATTAACTGAAATGTGCAGGGGAGGTAACTCAAAATGAAAACATATGATACCAGACATGTTCTAAGAGTGTGGGGTACTTTTTTTTCATGAATGTTATTAAATTATTATATATAGGGAATATTATGTTGAAGTAGCTGTCTTTGACCTTGTATTTTGCTACGAGCACGTGGGGAAATCGATATCTCGCGAGACCGAAGGTCGAGCGAGATATAGATTTTCCCACGCTGCGAGTTGCAAAATACAGGGTCTCAGACAGCTACTACAACATAATTTTCCTTTTATTATATACCTTTAAATTTTGGACAATAAATAATAAGACAAAATGATTTAATTTACTGAACTTTTATTTCACAAACAAACACATATTATTGAAAAATAAAATTATGAATGGCGGATGAATACATCAAATTTTTAGAAAGAAGCCACGCCTCCAACTCATTTAAAATCATTTAAAATGGCCGCCACAATCGGGAACACACATCAATATTTCAATGTCAACAAATGTGGGAAGGAAAAACATTATTTTGCAATGAATACATTAATTCTTCAGTTGGATTGTATCAAACAAATCGTCGGACATTTTAGACAGAAACAGATATTGTATACATATGACCTACTGTATATATGTAAACAGTTGCAGACGACGTAGTTGAAATCACGACGATTCTCTTTTAAATAAGACGTTATTTGTGTGTATTCATAAGATTTTGATAGAAGGGTACAATTTATGGATTTTTATGTTAAAGAATTGTAATAGTATTCAATAAAACACTTTCAATTATGTTTGTTTATATATTTTTTAACGGGGGGATTTCGTTACTGAAAATAGATACGGATTCCCCGCAAGGTGCCTGTAGTATCGGTTCCCGCTTCCAAATACTACGTCACGCACAACAAGGCTGGGAGCCAACCAAGAAAAATAGTCCGGCACTTCCATATATAGTACCGTATTCGACACTAACATAATACGGATTTTTCTATCCGTCGAAGCGTATTTGCGCTTCTAGATTTGTGTATATTTTAGAAAGAAAATTTATAGGTATATAATAAAACGTCTTATCTACTGAAACAAAACCCATTTGATGTTTTTTCTCACGAAAAAACTTGCATCTGTTTTCTTCATTTTCTCTATAAATGACATTCACGGTAGTCTCAAGCCTGTAGGTATGTGTTTACATAGTAAAATTTAACTGTGCTTGTATTTGTCATATTTTCCATCCTGTTAAGTCACTGTTTATCTTTTGATCAAAATATAAAACTTAGCTAGAAATGATATACTTGGAGTGACAACACAATCCAGCAGACCACGCCCCGACAAGATAGTTTGTACCAATCTCTTAATTACAGTCATATCCTCAAAAAACATGATTGTCTCATTTCTTGTTTACGGAAAACAAAGAGCTATGTAGGAATTTTGTAACTTCAAATTGTTACAGAAGCTGTTATGATTAGTACCACAGATAACATCAGACATTGCTTATTAGGAGTTCTCAAGTAAAAGTTTGTTTAAACATTTTTGTTCGGTGAACATATATGCATTTCGGAATAGATCAACAGTACATTAAAATAAATCGTTTATCTAGATAAGTATGTTCATTACGATACATGGGGTTATTGTAATCGTAGTCGATTGTAGACATATTTTCCTCATATGACCGAATGTATTCGATAAATTTCCAAAGAAATTGCTTAGTTTAATATTTTATCCCAGTCATAACGGGCAGAAAAAAGTTATATAAAGTTCGCTTACTATTTAATAACATACGATTACAATGTTTTCATCTAGTTTTGAAATTTTTAATGATGACTTCAAAATAAGAAAGCGGCTGTGTGAAATAAATTATTCTTACTGAAAAGGAAACCTCATTGTAAGCACACTAGTAGTAGAGTATTTCTAAACAGTAATTTTTATTGTTATATGATTTCCCAAGTCAAACAGGAAGAATATATGATAAAATAAAGAGAAATATTAAGTAGTCATTTGTGCAAACTAAACTCGTAAACAAAATTAAACAGAACAGAAAATAAATTTGCAAAAAAAAAGATATGTTTTCATATATAATATAATGAGTGGTGACACGGTTAGGCTGTTGCTAACTAACAGTTATTTCAACGTTCTTAATATTGTACCGAATGAGTGTAGAATATTGCAAGAAATTGTTTTTTTTTAGTAATAACCTTTAGTAATACATTTTTCCCCTATTTAGTTTTAGCACAGACTTCTCACGTTCCAGAACCGCTTATTACGTAATGAAAGACAGTAAACCTTAAGGCATCAGCTTCCTTATATAAGCATAACTTTCAAATACTGTAGAAAGGTCCTTCATAAAAAAAAATAAAAAAATTAAAGAAAATGAATACTTGTCTCTTTTCTTTCCGCGGTACAGGTCTTAATCAGCATTATCTGTCTGCCTTTATGGAAAAGAAACTTGCTTGCTGTTAAGTATATGCGTTCTGAATAACGGTAGAAAATAATAAGTCTACTCACATCATATTCATGCTATTTCTTTCAACAATATCTCCCTCTTCAACAGGAACAACATGTCTTATACTACGCTATTGAACAATAACAATAATTTGCTGGTTCTTTACTGTTTTTTTCTTCAAAAAATTACTGGTTTAGAGAATTTTCTCTGTCTAGTTTGTTAGGATTTTCTAGAGATACTGATTTCTGTTATCTGTTAATGTCGTTTTCTAGTGCAATATCATATTTACTGGAAGTATACCAAAAAAAACAAGATACATCCTTTTGAACAGATTACTATTATCCCACTGTACTCTGGCGACAAACGTTTTTGTTTGCCTTTGGTGAAATGAAACAGTTGCCGTTGTCTACTACAATATCACATTTACTGGAGATATACCAAGAAAGAATACACATTTTTGGTAGATTACTACGATCCCACTTTATTCTAAAAAATAATCTTTTAATACATATTTGAAACAATGATATTTTATCCAGATACGTTAAATAAATAAAGACTTTTTTGACAAGTGAATTGCTTGTACACACTTAGGAATCAAAGTATTTTGACAGCTTATTTATAAACAAATGTTAAATAATTGTTTTGATTATTTTTTTCACATATGTCCTTGTTCTTTTTCGTCGATACTCTAGTTAAATTAATTAAGTGTTTCTTTTAATTATTCATTTGTTTTTTTCCACGCAGTCTTCTAGATACTGATGCCTTACCAAGGATGCAAAGTGACAGTACAGGAAATAATTCAATTTTCATCGAAATCTTCTCTTTTTAATTAGAAAAAATTAACGCCATAATCATACTGGCCCAAAGACAAACCTGACATTGGCAAAATCAAGTCATTTTCTGGTAACAGGTTTTAGAATAATGGTAATAAATAGCAATTATGTTGGACAGTAACGAGACTTTACGTGACACACAGGAAGCTTCTGGTAAAACCTACTTAAAAGTCCATACAGACGTTACTTTTTGTGTTTCATGTAACTGGACTATAAGTTTAAATTATGGTTTACTCCATTAATTACAGTGATCATTTTAGTGTAATGAAACATTGCGCAATCTGAACATTTTTTCTGTAGGAATGGAGGAGCTGCTAGTCATTTCAAGTGCTAATCCCTCGAAAACATTTTGTTTATAAGTAGTTAGTGCAACTATACTAGGTTTGAGAAATAAATATATTTTGTTTTCATTTTATATGTGATGGCTACAAAATAAGTCTAGCCCCTGTAATAAACAAAAACATTTATGAACTATATTGAAACACCTTATCGTGTTTAAAAGAACCTGCATAACTTTGAAATGCCTGGAATGAATGCTGTTTTTAAAATTGTTTTAATGATAAAAGCAGATTTGAATTCTAAATCGTTCCTAAGAGAATACAAAGGGTTTTTTTATCTGCAGACAACGCCTACATTATTGCCTTATATCTTGATATTAAATCTGATGACAATCAAACTGATTGTGCTAGAGGCGTCTACTAAATCATGACAAATGTACAGGAGAAAATGTCTCTATATGCTTGTAGAATTATAAATGAACTTGTCAAATCATTTTATCGACTGTGAATAGAACTTAGCAGAAGTTCAGTAAAAGTGAAAGAAACAAATAACCTATGGTCTAGCAGATTTCAGGAAAAAATGCTTTTTCAGCAGTATGTGGAAATTTGTAGTAGAACTCTAACAAAGAAGAAAGAAGAAGTCCGAAATCTAGATGATAAGTTATTTGCTTTGTTCACATTTTTCTTCTTCCGTTATAAGCTTGAAATAATATGCTTTGAATAAAAACATATCGCATGTTTCAATTAAAATAAAACAGATTTTTGTTTCATGTAGGAATAATATGATAGTTACGGGAAGATTCAGTTAGTACGTCAAGCTGTACGTTTTTTAGACCTGCGAGGATTTTGCTATGCATTTTAGATCATATTCAAGTAGGTTTCCATACTTAATTTTGTTTTACTTTAACACATTTAATGGTAAATTATGCCAGATCTGTAATCTGAAGAACTCCAGCGAAGTTTAATTTTTTAAGTATATGTATCAAAACATTCTTAATACATTTAGTTTTCTCATTTGCTATAAAGCATGTCATAAGGTGTTTGCACGAAGCATTGAACTTGAGAATGAAAAATCCATATATTACTTGTTTTCAAGATTAGGTCTGAAAAAATTGAAAAAAAAAACATTTTAAAATATGATAAACATATTGAACAGAACACGAATCAACGTTTTATGAAGTACTTATGAAGTTTACAATGCTACATTTAAAACGGTTGAAAAAAAAACTCAGACGATTTGTGCAAGAGCATATTGAATAAAGAATTCATTTTAGTACGAGGAGATAAAATTAATAATACAAGTCAATTTAACGGTCACAGATTAATGTTTTCTTCTCCGGCACAAAAAATAGGACCTCGCTCTTACGATAAACAAGCAATTTTTTTCGAAATTTTATCCCCCGCCGTTAATTGTTAATTACTTTTGGGATATAAGAGTTTAAAAATAAACAACTTTTTTAAATATAAAAAACACCAAGCTAGATATATGGGTATTGTTTATGAGAATGGAAGTTGGGTCACTCTTCCACCTATAGCAGATGGCCTCTACACCATGTCACGTGGTCAGAATCTAAGCCTTAACTAGGTCTTTGGGGTTGAAACTTTTTTTCTGTTTTTCGTTAAGAACTCTATACAAAAAATCTCTGGAACGCAGAGCAAGGTTCTTTCAGATCCAGGACATTATCAAATAAAATAGAAGTTCATGCATTGAAACTTCCTAGGAAATTCTAATGCTTTATGAGAAGCAAAAAGTTTTGTTTTGAATTTCTTATGCGAGTCTTTTGTATAGAAAATTAATCAAAGGACAATTAATTTGGTGTTACCGATCTGATAAGAACAAACATCCTTTACACATTTGTATTGAGTGACATGATTTATTTGTCCCTATATAAGTGTTTAGTTCTAATATTGAATGGAAATTTAAACAAAGGGCCATAATTCTGGTATTACTAATTTGATCGAAAAAAATGTGCTTGCAACGTCCCGTATTCATACATATTTGTTTTTCTCTACAAAGAGTATATGCCTATATATTGTAAAGAAAATTAAAAGAGCTATAACTCTTGTATTACTGAACTGATCGAAACAAACTTTGTGCCGACACAGTCCCGTACCGGTGATACATATTTGTTTGAAGCTCATTATATTCCGACCATTGCCAATCTGATTAAAATCATATCCTAAACATCGCCAAGCTATTAGGATCTGAGGACGACCAATAGAAGGTCACCTTCTCATGACCTATCAATCAGCCAATCAGAGCAACGCTTCCACCCTCATGGAAGTAAATGTTCAACTTGTGAAAATCTATTTATATAGCTGGGACCCCAAACAATTATCTGCCATGTAAAAACTGTCACTGAACTCAGGTAAATTTATTTGTCAAGATCTTCCAAAATAATGAAATTAATGTTTGTGCAGATATTATTTTTTCAAAATATCTAAGCATTTTCCGTTTCCGATAACAAACATTGTTATGCTAGATAAGTTTACACGCTGTCTGAACACGCCGTGTGTACATGTAAGCTATCGAGACGCGTCATAAGCTACAGTGTCATTGGCTGGGATATGAATAACAATAGTGGAAATTCCAGGTTATCGAGAAGACAGAAATAAATGCGTCGTCTTCAGATCTAACCGATGGGTATCGTGAACGTCAGTCCGATTGGACCATTGCTTTCTTAGTTGTGAGAACGGAACTGACGGCAAGACGGATAGGCGGATAGACAAACAACTTGAAAACCTACGGCGAGGGATAAAATACAGTGAGATAATGGTTCTGATTTTTTTCCGGTAGAAGATTAACTTAGATCATCTTGACATTGCATCAACTCAAATATTTTTATGCCCCTGAAGGGAGGCATATAGTTTTCGAACTGTCTGTCCGTCAGACGTCAGTCAGTCAGTTAGTCCGCCAGTGCATCCGAAAAACTTTACCATTGGCCATAACTTCCTTAGTAGTAAGTAGATTTACTTCATACTTGGACAACACCCCTTTGGACAAGACCTTCCCGCTGACCTATATTTATCTGACCTTGACTCCTTAATGACCTTCACCTTGAAGACCCAATTGTCCAAAAACTTTAACATTGACCATAAATTCCTTATTAGTAAGTGGATTTGTTTCATACTTGGACACAACACCCTTTTGGACAAGACCTTCCCATTGACCTGGCACTTGAATGACTTGTCTTCAGCTCAAAGTCAAAGCACCACTTCGCGGGCATTGTCATCGTACAGTGACAGTTCTTGTTTATCAATAAAATCGGTTTTATAATTATGAATTGAAAATAAACTTGTCATAAATCTCAATACCTTAGAGTAATATAACAGAATAAATGTGTTAACCAAATTAATCTTTAATTGACATTCATGTGAAGTTTTTCTATCAGAAAAGTACTATGAGAAATGGGGAACATTAGCGGATTATCTACCCTGAATACTCGTCCTACCATTTAGATTCCTCTGCTTTCATCGATATTTTCTTATTTTGGTCTGTGAAAATTAAGCCTAATTATTTGCAACAATGGTAGTCAGATTACACATTTAGTTTAGCAACATGTTTTGTTAACACCATTATGTTTGTGTTTTGATAATCCTAACTTTATTGACAGTTTTCACAACTAAGTGTCAAGACTATCACAAAGAGAACAATAAATTTACAGGATTCGAACTATAGTACCTATGTGCAATTTGTGCTACCTTTGATGTTATCTTGGTAAGGGAGATAATTTATTATCAGGAATGTCCCTCATTATAAATAGGCGTGCTTATTATAATATTTATAAGGAGAATATCTCGTTTCTGTTTACATTTAATATCTCGAGTCCGTGTTTCAGAGGAATGCTGTATGAGTTTGAATATTTTCAGAAATATGGTTTATAAATATCAATAAAACCAACACATGTATCATTTTAACTAAGAACAAATGGTTATAAATTACTAAGGAAAAAAGAACGAACTTATAATACACGTTGTAAGAGCTTCACGTGTATGTTCCATACTTATTGTAAGTAATTACATATGCATTTGAAAGGTTGCAGACAAATTGATAGACACAAACTTCACTGGTTTATCGGCAGAAACGCAATAATGCATCTTTCTTGCATTTTTATTCAAATAATAATGATTACAACTAAAGGTCAATGATAAACAAAGAAGCGAAACAGAATATTAACGCCGTAAATTTCCCTCTATGTTTTCTTAAGGGACCTAATTATTCGCCTGAAAATGTGAGGTGTTATAACGGTGAATTTCGAAATGTCTGTAAACCGTTAATTACAACTAGCCTACTTCAAACACTTTGTTTATATTTCGTTTGCAAGTAATTTGATCATCCTTCTGAAACTAGTGTTGTGACAAGGATTCAGAAAAAAATGCTGTAAACATTCAGTGGTGTCTTTTTTCTCTTACCCTTTTCATATTATACCTCTGAAGCCATTGGAACTAAATTTTGATACCAAGTATATGTAGTTCTCTATCTCTTTAGAGACAAAAATATTTTAGTAAAATAACTTCGAAAATGTATAGCTTTAAACTAAATTTACTATTGTCATGGTATACCATTTTTATCTAAAAAAAACAACGTTTTTTTGCCTTGCAAACGGGTTCTTCCTTTCTCTCGGGAAGATGATGCCTCTGAAAGTGCCAAATTTAATGCATACATATTCATTCACAAACATAAAACAAAATTTCAATCTTTTAACTGTAATAATTAGTGTCGTTTATTTGAATTTTGCTGTTCAGATCAGTCGAATAGAATTTCGCTTAACTCAATTTTTTTAAGATGGCGTAGTATAAATGTCTTTGAAAAGTTCAGGTAATGTTTCCACAATGGATAGATCTGGTGTTCCCTTCGTATTAGTACGCATGTGCTGAAAATCATTGACTTTAAAAACGGCAATTTTATACTTAACAACTAAACAAGAGATAAAATGAGAGAAAAAATTGAAGGACAATATGAATATGTTGAATCAACATAAATAATTAAATTGTAAATGAAAAAGTTTTAGAAATCAAATAGATTAAAAGTGTCGTCTGATGTTCAGTCAATTTGAATCTGATTAAAATCAGCTCCTATCACCTTCTCATGACCTTTCAATCAGCCAGTCAGTGCATAGCTTTCAAGTTTTTGAAGGTGAAAAATCCATATTTAACTGGGATCCCAAATACCTCAGTCGTTTTCTTCCATAAACATCAAAGTTAACTGAGGAAATCTTGTAAAATATTGAGATAATTGTATGTGTCGGTAAATTTCCAGTAGTTTCTGACATTTGATAGATACTGCATGAATGTATACTAAAATAAACTGACCCGTTTACCTGATCTTTTTCGTCAGCATAATATCATACTCTAATTAATATTCATTTAGTAAATACAAACCGAAACTTTAATAATCTTATATAAATCGAAGGAGAATTCATTTATCCTTCGAAACACAAACTATTTTTAAAATGTTCAAGATAATTTAAACATGCTATAGAAGTTAACACACTCAACATGAACATGGCGTCTGTACAGGTAAACCATAAAGACACGTCATAAAGATTAATCTCATTGGGCTGGGATATAAATAAAAATACTGGAAAATCCAGATTATCAAGAAGATAGAAATGAATTGGTAGCCTTCAGATCTAATCGAAGTTAGATCGTGTACTTCAGTCAGATTTGGGCAATTTATAATGTAATCAGATACATGTACAATGAAAATAGTTTTCTCTTTTACTCTGATGACTATGTTGTTTTTTATTTCATGTATTTATAAGTCCTCATATTTCAAAATGTTTATCCACTACACGATGTTATATATCAGTTCTTCTCATAGATTCTGGGCATCAATCATAAGCAGAAATGAAAATTTGAATCGGCTTTGTTTATTTTTTTATTTTGTTTTTTTTTTTGTTTTGTTTCTCTTCCAGAACCAGTGAGACATCTAAACATAGACAATATTGTATTTTGTTTGTATCATACCTCGTACATCTTCTTAATTGCATTCAGTGGGTAAATAGCAAACACGGAATCCATCCACCACCAACCCAGTTAGATGTTTACGTATTTTCAATATCCAGTGGAAATTCATTAAGTAACAGTTTTAGACTGAAATCCCCTAAAATATTAATCAGATGAATTGATAAAATCATTTGGTGTTTCGATTCATGCGATGTCTTGGGTCCCATTAAACTACATCTGTTTTTCAAGGATGGTTGGTGTCTGGTGTAACAGCCACAGGCGAACTGTTTAGCCATACGTTGCTAACAATGATTGTGTCAAATTCGTAGGTGCCAAAACCAAGCTGTGCTTAGAAATAGCGTTTAAAACTGTGGTACGTCATGACAAGTCTATGGTATATTAAAGACTTAGCGTGACAAAAGTAAAACGCTACTAGCGTCACAATTCCATGTATCCGAAAGACTTAATCTTGATTTATTTCCAAAATTTATTCATCTGACTTTTAGTTTATTTTTCCGTCAGTATTTAGCATTCAAATAAGATAACGTTTTAAGTAGAAGTTGTGAAATCGTACATTGTCTTCTCTTCAAACCTTTATTAAAGTAATTATTTTTAATAGCGTGTTGAAATACAAAACATTCTGAAATACGCGTTTGTCGCTGCAATACAAAATGACAGTTCTACAAAATTCATGTTTTCGAACAGTACAGTCTATTTTTCTTTGGTGAACTTTTTATTTAGTTTGCTGACCATTCTGATTCCATAATAATATCGGGTGACGTGTAATGAAACGGCGAAATATTTGGACAGGAAAATGAAATCATTGCCAAGTCTTGCATCGATGATTTATTACTTCTTAGAAGAAGTTCACGCTATTTTTACAGAGAAATCCTAAAATATTACAATAATTTTGATTGCAAAAGTCATACTGTCACAAAACAACCTATCATAGCAAGGTTATCTGGAGTTTTTGAAGTTGAATAGAGAGTATAGCAAAATATCACCAGTCTAAGAGTTATTTTTCTAAAATAGATAAAATTTGCCAATATTTTAACTCCTGCTGTTGCCTCGCACAATATTTATATATTTATGGATATGACCCTAATTGTCGAAAATTAAAAGAAATGAAATGTAAACTCATGTATAATCTTATATAACGGGTAAATATCACATTATATTCAGTCATATAAAAGTCACAACTGAATAGTGTCAACATCGTAAAACAAGAAAACGTCGGGAATTTTGCAGCAAATAATTCTTGAAAAGTATTGTACAGGTCTGTTTACCTCTCATACCATGTACAGAGAACTTAACTAATACAAACAGTATATGGACAAAATTGCTCTCGCATTTACAGAGAACTAAACTAATATCATTGGTATATGGACAGAATGTGTTCGCATGTACAGAGAACTACAGAAATGCAATTGGTATATTGTCAGAATGTGTTCGCATGTACAGAAAACTAGACTAATACAATTGGTATATGGACAGAATGTGTTCGCATGTACAGAGAACTACAGTAATACAATTGGTATATGGACAGAATGTGTTCGCATGTACAGAGAACTACACTTATACAATTGGTATATGGACAGAATGTGTTCGCATGTACAGAGAACTACACTAATACAATTGGTATGTGGATAAAATATGTTCGCATGTACAGAGAACTACACTAATGCAATTGGTATGTGGACAAATTATGTTCGCATGTACAGAGAACTACAGAAATAAAATTGGTATATGGACAAAATATGTTCACACGTACAGAGAACTACAGTAATACAATTGGTATATGGACAGAATGTGTTCGCATGTACAGAGAACTAGACTAATACAATTGGTATATGGACAGAATGTGTTCGCATGTACAGAGAACTAGACTAAAACAATTGGTATGTGGACAAAATGTGTTCGCATGTACAGAGAACTACACTAATGCAATTGGTATGTGGACAAAATATGTTCGCATGTACAGAGAACTACACTAATGCAATTGGTATGTGGACAAAATAAGTTCACATGTACAGAGAACTACACTAATGCAATTGGTATGTGGACAAAATATGTTCGCATGTACAGTGAACTACACAAATGCAATTTGTATGTGGACAAAATATGTTCGCATGTACAGAGAACTACACTAATGCAATTGGTATGTGGACAAAATATGTTCAAATGTACAGAGAACTACACTTAAGCAATTGGTATGTGGACAAAATATGTTCGCATGTAAAGAGAACTGCAATAATACAATTGGTATATGGACAAAATGTGTTTGCATGTACAGAGAACTACATTAATGGAATTGGTATGTGGACAAAATGTGTTGGCATGTGCAGAGAACTATACAAATGCAATTTGTATGTGGACAAAATATGTTCGCATGTACAGAGAACTACACAAATGCAATTGGTATGTGGACAAAATAGCTCTCGCATTTACAGAGAACAACACTCATGCAATTGGTATGTGGACAAAATGTTCTCGCATGTACTGAGAACTACACTAAGACTATTGGTATGTGGACAAAATATGTACGCATGTACAGAGAACTACAGTAATAAAATTGGTTTGTGGACAAAATGTGCTCGCATGTACAGAGAACTACACTCATGCAATTGGTATTTGGACAAAATGTGCCCGCATGATCAGAGAACTACACTAATACAATTGGTATGTGGATAAATGTGCTTGCATGTACAGAAAACTACACTAATTAAATTGGTATGTGGACAAAATGTGCCCGCATATTCGGAGGACTACACTAATACAATTGATTTGTGGACAAAATGTGCTGCCATGTACAGAGAACTACAGTAATAAAATTGGTATGTGGACAAAATGTGCTCGCATGTACAGAGAACTACGCTAATGCAATTGGTATGTGGACAAAATGTGGTCGCATGTACAGAGAACTACACTAATACAATTGGTCTGTGGACAAAATGTTCTCGCATGTACAGAGAACTACACTAATACAATTGGTATGTTGACAAAATGTGGTCGCATGTACAGAGAACTTAACTAATACAAAAAATATATAGACAAAATTGCTCTCGCATTTACAGAGAACTAAACTAATATCATTGGTATATGGTCAAAATGTGCTCCCATGTACAGAGAACTACAGTAATAAAATTGGTTTCTGGACAAAATGTGTTCGCATGTACAGAAAACTACACTAATACAATTGGTATGTGGACAAAATTGTGCTCGCATGTACAGAGAACTTAACTAATACAATTGGTATATGGACAAAATGTGTTCGCATGTAAAGAGAACTACACTTATACAATTGGTATATGGACAAAATGTCCACGCATGTACAGAGAACTACACTAATACAATTGGTATATGGACAAAATGTGTTCGCATAGTAAAATTTCGTTTTTTGGTGGTTGAAACGCACATGTGGTTTTAATACATACTTCTGGAAAAAAATGAAGGCCTATCAGTTTAAAATAGAAAATTACTTAATGCAATTATTTCAGATGCAATAACCTGACTTTAAAGTTTCTTCTCTACAGTTTGTATATTTTTGTTTATACTATACACACACTTGGCATTTTAGAATTTTGTTTAGAGTTTAAAAGAATTACAACTGTTAAATCATAGGAAAGGAAACGTGCTTATTGACTTCCATTTTCTTAGTCTTCTTGCTATGAGCATGCACATGTTTCTTTTTTTTTTTTATTAAGTCGTTGCTTTTGCCTGCGGTTGCAGTTTTGTTTATTATATCGTTATGTGCCAAACAATATTATGTTGCAACTAAATATTTTGAATGTAATGCTAGGTTACAAATCAGCCGATGAGGTCAATTGACGATTGGCAAACTTTAAATTCCTACGATATTATTTACACTTTCTGAAAAAAAGATGATAAATAGAACGTTTAATATGTCATTTATATTGACAATGCAACTGTTCAAGAAGCTTACTGTTCTTACAAATGTCTACAACAAACAATGGACATACAATATTACATGTACAATATAAATTCAGGTAAAAATGTTTCATTACATTTTCATAAAAACATGTAAGTGTGAGTACGCAACATCAAAGCCTCATACGTCAAAATGGTAGCCTGAGATATGTCTACAATTTCAAAAGGACATTTTTACAGCTTTGTCACAGATTCTGCGATGTCTTTTTATTTTAAAGCAGACACTGGGTGAACCCACAAACAACATTTGGAAATGATGAAGAGACAATCTTAGATTGCTAGCGGCTTAACGTAACAGTAATGAAAGATAAAATAATATCCATTTATATATCTGTATGTAAAACAAAACAAAAACGTGGAAAAAGCTTACATGGAAAAAAAAACACAGTAAAAAACAGCCTCCTTTCACAGTCAAAAAGTAGAGGAAAGGATAGCATAAATCTAATTATAGATCAGTTAAAGAAAGGACACTACAAATCATTAACGAAAATGAGAACCCGAGTGGTTACCGCCTTAGAACTATACAAAATATTTGCCACTGGGGGTTTAAACCAGGTTCTAGGGTACACCAACCTCACACTTGCCTGGACAGGTTATCATAAGAACAAAGAGAGGACAAAACCACTTCGTTCCTGCTATCAGCTTCTTGTAGAGTTTCTTGAAGCTTGTTTCTTCTGGAAACAGTTTTTTTGTATGGCACATAAATATTGTGTTGTTTTAGCTTTAGTTTTGTAAGGCGTGTTTATTTACCATAATAATCGTCATCATCATAGTTTTCCTGAAAATAATTTTCGCTCTGGAATTCTGTTACCAAAAATTAACAATCATCTTCACGTAAGGTAAAAATTGAAACGGGGCGATATGGAAACGTGTCAACAAATAAAAAATGATCAGTTTCCCTTATGACAATAAAGAAAATGAAAAACATTTTTAATCCGGCGGTTCTGCATACTAGTATATATAACTAATAAAATGTTTTGCATCTGACATGGAAAAAAGAGTACTGATATTTGCATAGTTCTTATAGTGAGTAAAACATATATTATAATAAATAACTCTGTGAATTTCAATTTTGCAGTAAATCTTATCTTAAAATGTTAATTCCTGAAAACCAATCTGATGTGTGGCTTTTCGATCATTCTCTTAAAGAGTAGCATGTTTATATTGATGTGCGATTGAAGTTGTTATGAACCGATTTTCATAAACAATATGATCATTCTTGGTAAAGTATAGCATCCAAGATCACGCTGTCGATTATAAATGACTTCGTCGCTACATAATAAAAGTAAACTATATAAATGTCACTTACCGTCTTTTGTTAGCAGTGATCTGCGTTTGACGTCATCTGTACTTCCCTTTATATCACTCACTGGAGAAAAATATACCAGGACATAAATAACTAATTTTATCACTGTCACCATTTTCACGCAAAATTAAACCTGTTTATCAGGGAAATTGGGTATAATTTCCAGATCAGATTCTGCCTACTATATATTTTACTATTCCGTAGCGGACAACCGTCCGAAAAATATCTTAAATTTGTTCAAATTGTCTTTTCAGGAAGCATTTGTCTGATTTTAACTTATTTTCCAGTCAAACATTCAATATGGATGTTTCACTCCAAGCAGAAGTAATCTACAGCTTTTTTTTGTTTTACTTTGTCATCAATTCAAACTTTTATTGACGTTTTAAGTTCTTCTACCGTGTTCGAATTTTTAACACTGAAATACTAACTCTCAGTTCGAAATGTTTCGCACGAAAATTGTTTTAAAATTAAAAGATATAGTCCGTTCTATTTAAGTGAACAATGTATTCAGTTTCCAAAGTATTCTGTTTTGATAATATCGGGTGACGTCTAATGAAACAACGGGATATTTGTACAAGAAAATTAGATCATTGCCAAGTCTTGTGTCGGTGATTTATTACTTTCCAGAATAATGTCTCATTCACTTTACAGAGAATTTCTAAAAAAAAATCACAAGAATTTTTGTTATTGCAATAGTCAAATATTTATAACTTTAACGCGATTAATCGACAGGCATTCAGATGTTTGTAAAACATTCTAGAAAAAGAAGTCTTTGTCTTGTTTTCAAGTTTAAAATTGTGTGCTTTATGAATGGGTTTAAAAGGATTTAAGGACAGTTACTTGGATGTGTTTGTCTTTTGATTCACCTTATATACGTCAAGTTACTTGCATTCTCTGCGTTTTCTGATTAAGTTATTCGCTGAAATACAAATCTTAACAAATTCAATTTAAATCACTAACCACTCCACTCCGTCTGATTTGTGTTAAAATACATATCTGTCTTAACGAATGTTCTTTTCTAAATGTTAATTTCTTACACGATAACGCAGTTTGGGAACAAATGAAGAAATTTCTATCAGTTCACGTGTGTATAATTTGTCATTTATTATTAAATCTTTAGAACATAATATAGTTCTATTTCTGTGAAAGAAGCACAATATTACGCCATTTACACTCTTCATAAAGCTGTTTTAAACAATAATAAGTAAAGTTACATTTAATTAATTTAAAGAAAAAGCCTCTTAAAAAACCTGACATTAGTTTAATGTTAGAAAAGAAAGACAGAACCTTCCATCTTCTTTATTCTAGGTTGTCAGAGGAAGTGTTCCAAAGTTGCACATAAGTGGAGTGTTGTTGTTGGCTGTTATTTCTTAATGCGTGTAAGAGCAAAAACAAAACAACTATCACTTAAGACAAAGTACGTAAATAAAGCTATAATAATAGTCATCATTATCATCTTTAACAGGAAAATTCTCTCACATTCTGGGATTATGTCAACAAATAGTATCTTTAAATTCGGTTTCAGTTCAGCTATGTTTTCTTATAATGATCGGCTTTTGGCAAAGCTTCCGATACGTTTGTTTGTTTTTTCCACCATAACTACTATTTGTATTTCCTTTTAACGTATGAGTCTGCCAAAATTGGATGTTTCAGAGTATCAAATGGATATCCACAACTTTCAGAAGAGGTTTTCTCTTCGTGTCTTAGAAAGATAATGTGTGACAAAAACTTATTGGGAACCTTGACTAGACTTGGCTATTTTTTTAGAATTTAGTTCAGAGTTATTACCGGTATTTCAAAATCATTATATTTCTTAAAATATAAAGTAACTTTAAAACAATTGGCTTCACTCAAGTTTTCCAAAAAAAATAAACAGATAAATTAAAAAAAAAAACGTTTCTACAAATAATCAATGGTTTCACGAAATGGATGTTACAACCACTAAATGCAAATTACATAGGGCCACATTAGTCTTCAGTAGACTATAAGTTGATCTTAACTTGTAACGTTATGAGTGTTTACTGACTCAAAAAAAGGCAAAACAGAGGAGAGGAATCTTGAGATGTGTCCATAGGATGCACAGATGCCCCAACATTCCGCTGTATTATCACAAAAAAAATCCTGTACAGTTACAGATCCAAATAAACATTGTCCTTAACATTAAGGAATCTTAAATGCTAGTTTTGCTTCATCAGGGGGCATAACTCTGTCAATCTCAAAATACCCAGATGCGTTAAGTTAGCATGCTGAGAGCTATTCTCAGAAAGTTTCATGGCTTTAGCAGTTATACGTTTCGAGAAACATGCGACACAGTCTAGAAATGCTATTTTTTGCATAATCAGGGGACATAACACTGTCGATCTCTAATGAATTAGCATCCAAATACCCAGGTGCACATGTTCAAATGCTGACAACTATTTTTAGAAAGTTTCATGGCTCTAGCATTTATACGTTTACTAGAGTTACCCGCGACACAAACAAGCGTGACAGCAGGACAGTGTGACAGCGGGATAGCGGGACAGACGGACCAGGGCAAATCTATATGCATCCCACCCAATGGTGGGGGCATAGAAAATGAGAGGATATGCTCTTTTCCTATGCATTGTTCGGATTAACTCGGTTAAAACGGATTAAAACTAAGATGTATGCTATTGAAAAAAAAAGATTGCCAAAGATAAAATCATTTGCACTGTTTAATACCTAAAATGTCGCTTTGAGGATTACCTTTCACGAAATTAAACTTTGAAATGAGACGGGTATAAAAGTTACGTACCGGGAGTAACCGTTTAAGAAGATTTTCACATGTGTAGTCAATCAAACCACATGTAAAGTGATGTTTCTGGACGCTGTGAATGTCCACAAATGACATTTACTGTTTTGCTAGGAGTGAACGTGGTTTTAAATCATAGGTCGAATTAGGCATGACGAAACCTAAAATGATTTATTTGAATACTGCCTTTTAAATTTCAGCAACAAACTGCATTTTAAAATAGTTTTCAAATAAATATGTTCAGGTTACAGTGACAACAAATCCTTTCTTCTTAGTGTAAGCGGAGAATTAATTCAAATTGTATCAACTCTCATCTAATAACATCATGTGACACGCGAGAAAACGACGTGATATTTGTTCAAGACAATTTGATCATTGCCAAGTCTTCTATCGGTGATATATTACTTCTTAGAATGGCGTCTTGTTTACAGTCTCAGAGGAGGTAAATGATACAATATATGTAACTGGTATAGTCAGTTTTCTCACAAGAAAATTACGTTTGGAAGTGCTAGGTCTATATTTATATCAAGTATTTCAGATAATTTGATATGTGTGTTTCATATGTTGTAACAGTATAGCGCTGATATTCTTTCTTTAAGTTTAAAAGAAAATGATTATTTTTAAATTGAAAAGGACGTGGTTGAGGACAAATAAGTAAGCATATCATTATTAACGAATGGCGTATGTCCTGTGATATTAAAATTCCATCAGATAACGTCACATAACCTTCACTAAAATTAACTATAAATAAATGTGTTCATGTCTTAGAGCAAATATTTCAAGTCTTTCATTCAGCCTTTTAAGTTTTTTTTTAAAAAAAATGGTTTTGGCAAAGAAACTTGGAAACATATCTGAAGGTCAGTGTCCAACCAGGTCATAGAAATGAAAACAAATGGTTGATAATAGTTGAAATGACCGTCATCTAATTAGTTAACCGTACAGTTGTCTTAGGGCGAGGGGGTTCTCTTCTTATATCTGAGTACCATCTTTTATTTATATGTCATAAAAACACTAATAGTTCTAAACGGTTTACTTGTTTTCCTAGAAAGACCCTTATTTTTCACAAGCACTGATACGACAGGCTTTTTAACATGTACACAGTGTCAAAGACGATGCGTGTGGTAGCATATACAATTCCATACTTGATTTGTGCCGTCACAGGAAACAGTGAACAGTAAATCAATAAGCAGAAGTTTCATATACGATTTGGACCTTGAAAAATTATTTGTATGTCTCTCCGTTAGTTGTATGTGTCTCATGTGTCTCCGTCAGTTGTATGTGTCCCCGTTAGTTGTATGTGTCTCCGTTAGTCACACTTACTGTCTTTTCAAACAGTAATAAATCTGTCACTATGTCTTTTCCTTTATTATATTGAAATATCATCTTCTTGATTATTGCGTTCTGACCTTATCTCTATAAACTGATATCTTGCAGATCTACATCATCCTGTGTATTTTATAATGCACGTATTTGAAGAAAAAACCTGCACCAGATAAACCTTACGATTGTTATATTAGGTGCCATTATATT
Source organism: Cyclina sinensis (assembly GCA_012932295.1). Lineage (NCBI taxonomy): Eukaryota > Metazoa > Mollusca > Bivalvia > Venerida > Veneridae > Cyclina > Cyclina sinensis. The sequence continues at coordinate 41,149,870 of JAAONU010000001.1, read as the reverse complement.
TAAATTTTACTCCTAAGCATGTTATCTCATCAATTTGCTAATTGAAACAAAAATCTGTATTAATTAATGCTACTCTTACGCTTTTCAAAAACACATAGCTTGGTTTAACTAACGTCTATTCTAAGACCCCATTTTACAGAATATATATATTGTCTTTCTAAGACTGTAGACTATTAGGCCCAGTAGTTAACGAGGCAATGTGACATAGAATTATTATCCATGTACCTTATACTTTGGATAATAATTCTAAATCCTTTTCGACCCAGAATAAACATTTCCACTGTTATTTATAAATAGAATAAATACCAAGGGAGATAACGGCTCACATTGTTTCAAACCAACAGAAACATCAAAGAAGTCTGATAATTTCATGGAATTAGATAATTTCACACAGGACTGAACACTACTATAAATGCTTTTTCTCATGTAAATCATTTTTACAGCTAAGCCATATAACGCCGTATTCAGCTCCCGCCGGAAAAAGCTCCTAGGGGATCCCTCTCCGTTGACATCTAATGATAATTGCAACAAATATAGCTCCCAACAAAGGAGAGCTGTATAGGTCAAGATGCACCTTTTTGACGGATAGAGCTCCCCATAGCCGTTGAAGAAACAAGAGGCGTAAGATGAATATTTACTAGTATATGTCATGTATTTTCATGCATATCACACACGTTAATGTTATCACACACGTCAATTAATTTTAACCATGTACTGTTATTTAAGACTAACACATTGTTTAAAGTATGCTTATTCTATCTACAGCACTGAAAATCATCATCACCCCCACTATCATCATCTTCTTCTTCTTTAACCACCATCATCATTACAATTCTACTGCAACTCATCATCATCATCTCCATTTAATTCACCCTTCTTGTCTTAAACGAGGGTTTTTCAAAATATTCATAATATATTATATCAGTTTTCATCAACTTAACTTGTACGTTTTTCTTTATGTTATCGCGGGATCAAGATTTCCGGACAGACGGAAAGTTGGACAGACAGACGGAGGGCAAACTTCGGTAGAAAACTATAAAACTTAATAAGACCTTTTATCTTTTTGAAAGTTGTTCTGCTATTCTGATGTTCTGCTAATCTGCTAAGGTCATACAGACTATTTTTTGGTAGCTGACGTTGTATACCAGGTTATTCAGTCACTTTATGATGAGGAGCTCTATTCGTCGGTGCGACACATCACTTTTAAAACCGATGCGTGTCGTTGCCGTATATAGCTCCCGGGAATTTTATTCGTTGACACAAACCGAATGTAGCACCCGGGGTCTTTATTCGTTTATACCTAAAGAATACAGCTCCCCGTGGAGTTTTAATCGTTAACGCGCGAAGTATAACGCACCACGAGGAGCTGTATCCGGCGGGAGCGGTATACGGCGTTACAAAGCCCACTTTGCATAGCTTTATAAAGAGACCATCTCTGTTAACGGTATCAAAAGCCCTCTGATAACATTGAATATACACCAAAGATTAGAATTCTTTTATAGAAATGACTTTGACCTTTCTCCGTGGTCGAGTGGATAGTGTCACTCTCTTCAAATCACTTGACCTTTCACTGATCGATGGTCATGGGTTTGTCTTTCGCTACCGCGTACAACTGAATTAAACAAAGAGTTAAAGGAAAGAATTTATTAGAAATAGAGGAATCACTTGCCTTGAGAAGTAAACCCAATAAAGCAAATGCTTAAATTGCAAACTTCAGTGTAATTCAATGATAAATGCCAAAAGAAATGCTCACTTTGGATACTGTCATCTTTTATTTTATATTTAATGTCCTTCTTTGTTATTTCAGACAGTTTATCTACGATATAATGGTAAACATGACAAACCGACTTGTGCTATTGCCTTACAAATCAATCATTCGTCCAATATCTGGCTAATTACAGATACTTTTGGAAGTATCAGTATGCTAAACATACGTAGATATAGATATATATTATTTACAATTTGTAACACAAAAAAGACAACACAAATATGTCTATGTGTCAGTTTCGTCTTACGGTATATCAAATATGTTTCCTTAACTCATTACAAACATTCTTAAAGCAGCTCGTTCATAGATGGTCATTGACTAGGAATTTGATTATTACTATATGTGTACATTACTTCTACCAATACCCATCTACAGACGAATTGTCACCCAATGCAACATTTATTTTGTGATTTCAAAAAATGGACAGTTTCTCCATCTTAGGAACGGTATAAAACCTATATTTAGAATTTCTATTTTCGTGTGCCAATAAATGACTGATCACATTCACTCTTTGTGCATGCGCTCACCTTATTTTGGACCGAAAACCACAGGCATTCTTTTCACGGATAAATGTCCCGAACCACTATATAACCAACACAAGGTACGAAATTCCCCAAGGTGACGTTTACGAAAAATGCATCCATCAAGTTGTCGACTAAACGGATACGCGACAACTTGAAATTTAAGATATAATTTTTCGCGTTGAAAAAATTCCACGAAAAGGAGAAATGCTGAAGTTTTTGACTCGATAATTATCATGCAATTGTAAACTTGTCGATCAATTATTTACCACGAAATCTTGAAATTTCAACTGCCTTATTTCAATTAATTATCGTTTAATTGTCAACTTGTCGACCCATTATTTACCACAACATGTTGAAATTTCAACTATTACGGAATCCTGTTTCCGCCATCAAGTTTTCGACTAAACGGATACGCGACAAATTGAAATTTAATGTCTAATTTCTACTTTTCGTGTTGAAATAAACCCGCGAAAAGTAGAAATGCTGAAGTTTTTGATTAGATAATTATCGTGCAATTGTAAACTTGTCGATCAATTATTTACCACGAAATCTTGAAATTTCAACTGCCTTATTTCAACTTCTCGCGCTAAGAACGTCCCACGACAACTTGAAAAGTTGAAGTTTTTACTCGATAATTATCGCGCAATTGTCAAGTCGTCGCGTATCCGTTTAGTCGACAACTTGATGGCGGAAACAGGATTCCGTAATTTTCCACAGTAGATATATTAAAGTTAATGACTGGTTATGTTTGCTTTTTTACAAGTATACATTCGACGATACAGTGTTGCTTTGACCATTAATTTAACTTTGCCCTAAACCTTCCACTCATGACAAGAACCAGTACAACATCAAAGCAGCTGTTGTATTTTATTCACTTTAACCAATACCCAATGGCGAGAATGTAGTGATCACTAAAAACATGCCTAGCAGACGAAACAGTTATTGCTAAAGCAGATGTAGTTCGCTGATAATTTGAATATTTCGAATATCAACTTTGAAGTAGCACCTTTTTACGCCCTGTATCATAAAACAAAAATGAATCTATAATTATACCAATTTTTTAATGAATTACCATCTAAGTAAACCGTAACCACGATATTTTGTTGGAAAAGTAATCGTCTTATGAAATTTTTGTAAGCTGATTATTAAATCACACTTCGAAAGAGTATTATCTGGAATTCTTTAAATCAAAACTGACAATGAATGTCTGGAATGTTAAATTACAGAAAAAGCAATACGTACCCAAACAGAACCGCCTCTGATAATTTTTAATAAACCTTGTATCTCCACGTATCTGTTATATAGATAATAAAGATGTTCAAAAACAGTTATATAACAAGGCGTTGCTCTTGCTGTGATAACAATACTTCTTAATTCACTGGCAAGGTCGTCGGGACATCTTAGACTACTTGTTCACAGGTTCATGTCATTTTGTTTGTCTACAGAGTTGCTGTGTGACTTTATTATGTATCGTCTTATAACTTTGTACCAATAAGGTGGATTTTTAACTTATTTCGAAAGTACTTTTACTTGGAAGACAAATGCCTGTTTTTAAAAAAGAAGACAATAACTAACAACTTGTTTTGTCAACATTCAACTTTGTTCTGGTTGTAACACTGTTCCTGACGAAGTGAAGGGTACGAGAAAAAGTAAAAATGAGAGTATAGACAGTATTTTTTACAGAAAACGCGCATCGAGATTCGGGTTTGGAAAAGAGCAATTGTTCATTGGATTTGTTTATCCTAACTTGATGCTACTGTTTACGAAACTAACGCTCCTGGAGATATCTACAACGAAACAGAAAATAAAACGCGCTCCAGATCTTTCACGTCTCTTGTAAAGCTAAAATTATAAGTTCTACATTTGGATACATACATACACAAATAAAAACCGTGAAAAAACAACTTTAAGAAAAAAAATGAAAATGCTACCGTCTTTTTATTATGTATTTTCACATACATATTTTAATCAAAACTGGTAATATATAAGTAGACAGCGAGATAAAAATAATAAATAAACACTTAGTGACAAACACTGAGGCCAATGTTTCAATATGGACATGTTCGTTGTACAAGATTGTGTGTGTTGTTTAATAGTATATAGAGGCACTGCTTAAAATAACTTAAGCTTTCCTGGAAACATATTATCGCTTAGACAAAATATTCCTGTATTTTCACGAGTTTTAAATTGGGTGTGTGCGTGTTTGGTCCTGGACGAGTTTTGTGAAGGTAGAAGGGTGAAAAAAGGGTTAAAAAAAAAAGAGAAGAGAGCGGAGAGAATGGAAAGAAATGATAGGAAAATGTGTGAGTGGGGTGCGTTTTTCGGTCGTTTTTGAGTGATGATGCTAGATTTAATGAACTGTTTGGCATATTTCATTAGGATATAGATATGGCTTGAATATGAGATCAAGTATGAACGATATGCTTTGTTTGTTGCAGAGAAATTAGTGAAATCGAGTGAAAATGTTAATTTTTAAACATTGAAAACGAGTGTGTAGAAATCAGCGATATTTCTTACAAGAGCGAATTAATGTGAGAACTTGTTTTCGAGAAAGAAAGTAGACAAAATACGCTTTAAAATGATGTATGACAGATAGGGGTAGATATGATAGAAGTGCGTTATACGATTGATTAAAAAGTGTCATTTTTTGTCTTCTCTTCCGAGAAATTACAAATCGAACGTTGCTGACCCGAAAGGTCAAGTGACGTCAGAGTCACGCGAGTCGTTTGAATTTGAAAATGAAAACGGCCGAACGATCGAACGAAGGGCGTTGGGTTAGATTTGGGCTGGAATATGATGGAAAACGAAGGAACTAGGAGTGATAGTTGTGTTTAAAAAGTGTGGAAGTGTTTGATTACGGATAGCGAAGTGATATTTTAGGATGGAATGGATGATTTCGGCGAGTAAGGTAAGAGAAATTTTGTTGTGTTGTGATTTCGCGATTTTTCTGAGGAATTTCATAGCGATAACGATTTTGACAATGTTTGATACGTTTTGACTTGATTTGAAGTATTGAGATGAGTGGAAATCATTGAAATATGTTGAATTTGAATGAATAAGAGCATGATTATCAGCGTAGATTGTTTTCTTTGGGCGTTATTTGAGAACTTTGAAATCGCTAGCATCGAAGCGTTTTGGGAAAACTGACATTAGTGATGTTAGTGACAACATGCCTATTTTTTAACGAAACGAGTCAGGGCATGGGCATGTTGTTTTGTTGAAATGGATGTGTTTTGCAGCGGGTTTTAGTGAAATCTCGTTATAATGGTTGTACAGATTTAATTTCGTTAATCCAGGAAAAGGTGTTTTGACTTTTAAAAGCTGTTGTTCTGTAGCAGGTCGTAGTTTGTAATAGTATGGTTGGTATTTTGCCGATACGGTAAGGTAGTGGTTTTTTATGACGGAAGGTGTTGTGCAGAGTTAATTCCCTTTGAATTCCGCTTTCTTCAGTTAGATTTTGGAGAGGAAGGTTGGGAATCTTTATCTGAGTAATCTTTCTAATGTAAGTAAGTTAAGATTTAAAAGATTAGTGGAATAGAATAAGAGATGTTTCTAGTTTAGCTCGTTGTGATTATTTCGGGTTGTCATCTTCGCGTTTATCGTATTTCTGTCGGTTTTCGAATTGGATTATATGCCAACATTTTGGGTCGGTTTCATATTGCATGACTTATTTGTTGCACTGTTTTAACCTTTATTCAACAGCTAGTTAACAGCACAGCTCTGGCAGCTTTGGCACGACAGTGTGAGAATTGTGTGGACTGGTTTGAACACCTTATGTTCTGTGAGTATTGTTTACTTATACTGATATGTTGAATCCTGGACAGTTTTGTACATAATTTTATATATATTCATAATTGTTTGAAGCAATTCATGGGGAATAACATAATTCAGGTTGTATTTTGTACATGCGTTTTGTTAAACAGACTTTTGTAGGAGTTTATATAGTTTGTCGCCCCGTTAGTGAATATAACGAGCGTAATAAGTGTAACAAGGTTTTTTGGTATGTTTTGCAGATTACATACTGTGTAAGTTATTATTTTATTTGTAAGAGGCATTTTTGTCGTTTTATATTTTCAGACCGTTTCCCGGTTTTTTCCACATGTGACATACCTTTACAGTCACATGGATGTCTGTCATGTACTACAGTTAAATGTCGTGTATAAATCTATTGGTAAATAAATGAAGAGAATTGACCAGACTGAGTTTTGTCGTCATTGTGGAGGTCATACAAAAAAAACCCGGTTTGGTACATTGGAGCCCCCAGTGAGGAATCAAGACAACTTCAGTGAGAAAAATTTATACAACTGTGAGTAGAAAATTTATATGGACAGACTTTTTCTACATCAATTAGAGCAAAAATATCTATTAACCTCAAGAACACATGGAATTTGACCTTTGGAAAGCAAATGGTAAACGACCTTGGAGGAGCACATGGTAAACGACCTTGGAGCAGCACATGGTAAACAATCCTTGGAGCAGCACATGTAAAATGACCTTGGTGAAGTACATGGTAACTTATGACTGTGAAAAGTGAAATGGTGATTTAACCTCGGACACAACATTTTTTTTTTAAGTGAATAAGTGTTTAGGTGATTTTTTTTTTTTTTTTATACTTAATAGAGCTCTCATTAGAGTGTATTTTATGTAATTTCCTCTAAGTTTGGGTGTGCTCATTATTTTTATTGTAGACAAATTCTTCAATTTTTTTTTCAAAATTGGGAAATATCTAATTAGAGTTCTCTATATTATAAATACATTTTAAATTGTTAAAAAAAAAAGAGAGAGAGAATTCATTTGTTGTAAGTGAGGAAGTCTTTTTACAATTTAAGCACAAACACATCAATAAGTTCTTGGTGACGGGTACTCTTAACAACCTTTAACAGCAATTTGCTTAAACTTAATAAGTAACAAATCAGTTTAACAAGTCATCTTCATAAGTAACATTGAATTAATAGTAACTTTCACTTTCATACCATATATCTTATGATCTAAATTGTTGGCAGGTTTGTATTTCGTTCCTGGCAATTGTATCAGCAGTAAGGTTTGTGCAGACACAGCTAGCCTTGTCGTTTCAGTGTATTTGAGTGTTATTAGTACATTGATTTGAGCTTTGGCTAGGGCATCACTTTAGTTAGTACTATAGTGTAGAACCTTAGGTTAGAAAAAAGGGGGTTTTAGGTCCTGATACTGAATCACAGTGATCTACAGTTTTGTTTAGTATTGAAAACTGTTAATAAATTACACCAATAATTCTATTTAACTCTTTTGCAGATTTCACAGGAAGCAAGATTTAGAGTATCTATTATTTTTAGAATTATAAATTCTTTAAATCGATTCATAATTAACATTTTACTTTTTTTTTTTTTCTGTAGAATTTTCTTTTGCATTAGAAACAGTGTTGTGAAAAGAGTAGTGATTGTGTGATGTTCATTGAGGCACATGGAACAGTGGAGATTAGCTTCAATGTTTTATTTTTTCTGCATGAAATCCATTCAACGGTAAGATAACTTTTGTGACATATAATTATTTAAAAAGAAAAATGTCAGATGATGAGAATATCAGTCAAGAGTCTAAGACTCTCTTGGAAGCCCTGAAAAAGATGAAAATTGAAACGGTCAGTGACTTTGAACATTTCTTACAAAAAGAAAAAGAAAAATCTGCTTCTACCAGTAATGTTAAAGAAACTAAAGAAGCAACAAAATATCCTAGAATTTCACTTTTCTTTGGTGAAACAGGTAAAGGAGAAGTCTCCTATCGTACCTGGCGTTATGAAGTTAATTGTTTATTGCGTGAACGAGCATATAGCAATGAAAGTATGTTATTAGGTATTAGACGCTCATTGCGTGGAGAAGCAGCAGATATGGTGATGCGCCTAGGTGAAACAGCAAAAATAGGTGACATATTAGAAACATTTCAAAGTGCCTTTGGTAACACTGAAACTGTCCATACTATATTAAAAAAGCTACATGCATGTGAACAACAACCAGATGAGTCAGTCATCAAATTTGCAGCTAGGGTGGAGGAAATGTTTTCACAGGCTGTTGATTTAGGAGCTGTAAATAGATCACAACAGGCATTACTCAAAAGCATTTTCTACGAAGGGTTAAATTTTGATCTAAAAACAGGAACAAGCTTTAAGTATGAAACTATTTCAGATTACAATGAATTCAAATCTATTGTTAGAAAATTAGAGAGTGAGATGCAACAAGCCAGAGGCAAGCAGGAACCAAAAGGTAAGACATCTTGTAACGCAACATCAGAAAAAGAGGAAACAGTGAAACCATCCAAGATAGATGCTTTGCTAGAAAAAATGAACCAAGTCATTGAAAAGTTGGAACAAGACAAGACAAATACGACACAAAATCAACAACAAGTAAGTTCAGGAGCAACAGGTCAAGTTTGGAGACGGGATAGAGGACCACGACACTTCAGGGGACGTGGCAGAGGTGAGTTTAATAATAGACCATACAGAGGTTTTGGTAAAGGTGATGCACCATTTTCACAAAGACGTCCAACTGCGTCTAAAACATTTAGACCGGCAAATTTACGTTGTTACCAATGTGATGAGTTAGGCCATTTTGCTAGGGACTGCCCTTTAAACAAGTAGGTGCCTATGTTATGGGTCAGGATGTAGGTACAGCCACACAGAATAAATCTGATCCATTATTAGTAGGTGAAGTCAATGAAACTATGATCAATATTAATGGCAAAGAAGTAAAATCTCTGTTAGATACTGGATCGTGTGTTTCAACCTGCTCTGAACAGTTCTACCATGATTACTTTTCTGATATAGAATTGAAACCTCTTAAGAATCTACTCAAAGTTGAGTGTGCCGATGGCAGTGAATTGCCCTACTTAGGTTTTATTGAGGTCAATATTTTACCTATAGGAATTGTAGATGCTCATGAACAAACATGTTTACTATTGGTAGTTCCAAACACAAATTTCAATAGTAACACACCAGTTTTGTTGGGAACTAATGTTTTACAACATTTCATGGATGCTTGTAGTGAAATTCATGGCAAACAATTTTTACAGAAAGCTAAATTGCACTCTCCATGGTATTTGGCATTTAGATGCATGTCAGTTAGAGAAAAAGAATTAAAGAAAAATAATTACAGGTTGGCCATTCTAAGGAACGCAGAAAGTAGAAGAATAACTGTCACTCCAAACCAATCTGTAAAAGTAAAATGTTTCACAGACAATGAGATTGGTCACATACCAACTTCAGCATTAATATGTGAAACAGACAGCTCTTTACTGCCAGGATTCATAGACATAGGACCAGGGGTAATACAATACAATAGCCAAGGTAAGCAACTTGTAGAAGTGACGCTGTCCAATTTGAGTACAAACTCTGTAAATATTTCACCAAAAGCAATTATTGCTGAGTTGCAGCCAGTAGAAGTTGAAAGTTTTTTGTCAGAAGAAATGGAACCTGAGTTGAAGACAAATGATGTATTGAGTAAAGTGAAAATTGAAAGTAATCTTTCACAAGAGCAGTATGGTGAGTTGATGGATCTGTTACATACACATGAGAACATTTTTTCCAAGAACGATACAGATATAGGTAAGTGTACTGTTTCTAAGCACAGGATAGAGTTGACCAATACAGTGCCATTTAAGGAAAAATACAGACGGATCCCACCAGGCATGATTGAGGAGGTAAGAAAACATGTTGAAGACTTATTGGTAAGTGGTGTAATTAGGAAATCAAAATCTCCCTGGGCGTCGGCAGTGGTTTTATGTCGTCGAAAAAATGGGAAGTTGAGAATGTGCATAGATTATAGGAGGTTGAACCTTCGAACAGTTAGAGACTCACACGCATTACCCAGGCCAGAGGACATTTTTGATAGGTTACATGGAGCTAGGTGGTTCACTACACTTGATATGAAATCGGGCTACCACCAAGTAGAACTTGAGGAAAGTCACAAAAAGTATACTGCATTTACTTTAGGTCCCTTGGGTTTTTATGAGCATAATAAGCTCCCATTTGGTCTCACAAATTCACCATCAGAATATCAAAGAATCATGCAGGAATGTTTGGGAGACTACCACATGAGCATATGTTTCATTTTTCTTGATGATCTCATAATTTTCAGTTCTTCATTTCAGGAGCACTTGGAAAGACTTGACAAGGTGTTGACAAGACTGAAAGAATGCGGATTGAAACTGTCACCGGAAAAGTGTACTTTCGTTCAAAAAAAGGTAAAATTTTTGGGACATATTGTAGGAGAAGATGGTTTAGAAACAGACCCTGAAAAATGTGAAAAAATTAATAACTACCCAATCCCTACAAATGCAGAGGAATTAAGATCATTTTTAGCCCTTGCAGGTTACTACAGAAAATTCATTAAGGATTTCAGTAAGATTACTAAACCCTTGTCTGATTTGCTACCACCAACTAGTTTAAAGAAGGGAAAGAAACATCAAAGTAAAGAGTGGAAATGGGAAAAAGAACAGCAAGATACTTTCCAGAAAATTAAATCTTTGTTAACATCCTCACCAGTACTAGCATATCCACAATTTGATAAGCCTTTTGAGTTGCACACTGATGCCAGTACACAAGGTTTAGGTGCGGTACTGAATCAAAAACAAGATGATGGTACTCTCATAGTAATCGCTTATGCAAGTCGTGGTTTGACAAAGGCTGAAAAGAATTATTCTACCTTTAAATTGGAGTTCTTAGCTCTAAAATGGGCCATAACTGAAAAGTTCAGTGACTATCTGATATCAGGTAAGTTCATTGTATTTACAGACAACAATCCCTTGACACATGTTTTAAGTACAGCAAAATTAGATGCAACAGGTCAACGTTGGGTAGCGTCCCTTAGTGATTATGATTTCGATATAATATATAGACCAGGTAAAACAAATGTAGATGCAGACTCTTTATCAAGGTATCCATTTAATAGAGTACAAGAACAACTGATGTCTAAGAGCAAAACAGCTTCAAGTAAAATAGACAGTGAAATTGTCCATGCCATTTGTAATACAATTTATGCAGCGCCTTGTATTGATATGCTGCCATGTCGGTCGGTGAATGTCCTAGATTTTATAGACACACCAGGTCAAACTTTGCCACAAATAGAGTTGCGTGAATTGAGGAGAAACCAAAGAAATGATCCAATAATTGGGCTATGGCTCAGAGCAGTGATTGATAAGACTTTTCCAAGTAAATCTCAGTTTGTAAGTAACAGAAATCACTTAACTATGTCAAGACATTTTGATCAGTTTACAGTCAAAAGAGGATTGCTGTACAGAGTATTAAAAGACAATGAAGAAGAGGTAAGTCAATTAGTTTTACCAGAACTTTACAGAAAGCAGGTGTTACATGGACTACACGGAGATATAGGACACCCAGGAAAGGAAAGAACAGCGTCTTTGATTCGAGAAAGATTTTACTGGCCAGGTTATCTAGCAGAGGTAAATAGTTGGGTTGAGAACTGTCCTAGGTGTTTGAGAGGTAAACAGACAAGGAATAACACTAGTCCTTTGATAAATATAAAATCATCATATCCTCTCGAAATTGTCAGTACAGATTTCCTAACAGTAATACTTTAACATTAATGCTAATGCAGCTTGAGAATAATCGCATTATGACAGAATTGTTCAAAGCTTTTACGTAAATGCATTAATAACGATGTTTATTTCATGCTATATTGGTTTTATAATGACTTGTTTTTATCATTTGTTTAGCATATTCAAATTACTTCAATAGTCACAAATATTCTTCTTTCAGAAGGGGGAGGAAGGTTGATAATTGTTTAGTTATGTGCATTATTCACTATTGCATGTGTTAGATAAATTTTTTTTTGAATTTTTTTTTCAGAAGCTCAATAACTTTTGTTTTGCAGGTTGGAAATATGTTGGAAAATTTTTTTTATTATGTTTTTATATCATTGAATATTTATGTCCATGTTATATAGACACTGTGATTCAGTAGCAGTCGAGACGACTTTTAGAAAAGGGGGGAGAATGTAGCAGGTCGTAGTTTGTAATAGTATGGTTGGTATTTTGCCGATACGGTAAGGTAGTGGTTTTTTATGACGGAAGGTGTTGTGCAGAGTTAATTCCCTTTGAATTCCGCTTTCTTCAGTTAGATTTTGGAGAGGAAGGTTGGGAATCTTTATCTGAGTAATCTTTCTAATGTAAGTAAGTTAAGATTTAAAAGATTAGTGGAATAGAATAAGAGATGTTTCTAGTTTAGCTCGTTGTGATTATTTCGGGTTGTCATCTTCGCGTTTATCGTATTTCTGTCGGTTTTCGAATTGGATTATATGCCAACATTTTGGGTCGGTTTCATATTGCATGACTTATTTGTTGCACTGTTTTAACCTTTATTCAACAGCTAGTTAACAGCACAGCTCTGGCAGCTTTGGCACGACAGTGTGAGAATTGTGTGGACTGGTTTGAACACCTTATGTTCTGTGAGTATTGTTTACTTATACTGATATGTTGAATCCTGGACAGTTTTGTACATAATTTTATATATATTCATAATTGTTTGAAGCAATTCATGGGGAATAACATAATTCAGGTTGTATTTTGTACATGCGTTTTGTTAAACAGACTTTTGTAGGAGTTTATATAGTTTGTCGCCCCGTTAGTGAATATAACGAGCGTAATAAGTGTAACAAGGTTTTTTGGTATGTTTTGCAGATTACATACTGTGTAAGTTATTATTTTATTTGTAAGAGGCATTTTTGTCGTTTTATATTTTCAGACCGTTTCCCGGTTTTTTCCACATGTGACATACCTTTACAGTCACATGGATGTCTGTCATGTACTACAGTTAAATGTCGTGTATAAATCTATTGGTAAATAAATGAAGAGAATTGACCAGACTGAGTTTTGTCGTCATTGTGGAGGTCATACAAAAAAAACCCGGTTTGGTACAGTTCTAACTTTCTTCAGGGTGTAATAATGAGTGGAAAACATGTGAAACTGCTGACTGTCTCTGTTGTGGAGCCGTGAGATGTACTGACATGTGAATGGCTGTGGAAATTTTGGTGTATCAAAGGAAGGTAAGTACCATTTTCAAAGTTTTCATTTTCAGTAGATCTATCAAGCAGCAGTTTACTGTTCTGTGTGTGTCAGTGTCAGTGATGCCTGTTCATGACAGATCATTTCATTCTCTATTCCTAGTTCTTTGTGTTCTTTTTTCAGATACAGCGCAAGATGTAAATTGATCTAGTAGGATGAGAAACAGTATTCAGAAAGGTAATTTTATTAACCAAGAATTGTTGCTTGAACTTCTTTCAGGCTGAAGTTGTGAGACGGAAACATGTGAGACTGGTGTCTAAGCACAAGTGAATGGCTATGGAACTTGATGTATGAAAGAAAGGTGAATGAATTTTCAACAGTTTCAGTTCTTGTAATCTGTGACTTAAACTAGTTGGCACATTAGAGTGGCAGATAATTTCAGTGCAGTTGAAAATTTAAAGCAGATCTCTCTGTCTACTTTACAAACATGTAATTTTAACTGTGTTGACATTTCACTTTGTTACTGCTGATAGAAATAGATAGCAATATCACATGTCAGCAGAAAGTATCAGTTTTTCATAGTACTGTTCCACATGCATGCTTGTTTTTCTATTTTGCAGTGTGTGTACATGCAGACAAAGTAAAAAGAAAGAGGTCCTCAATGGTAGTTGCAGTTTGAGAGAAAAACTTGGGTAAGAAATATTGAAAAAGCTATAGGCACTATAGGTACAAAAAGTCAACCAGCAGTGTCTGAGAAAAGTCAGCAAGATTTCAGTTTATACAACAGTACACTTCTCTTCCATTCTGAACAGTGGTAACAGTGTAAAACAGTGCCATTGTTTGGATAAAGTTAATACATCAATATGTTTGTTTTTAAATTACTTAGACACTAGTCTGAGACAATTGTGCACTGTTTCAATTTTCAACTACCAAAGTGTAGTTCAGTAAGCTGACAGCTGTTTTAAACATTTTGATTTCAGCAATGATAAGTTGAAAACATGCAGAAATGCACAATATTATCACAACTGTATTTCTTCTTTTCTTCTGTTCACTTGCATGCATGTTTTGTTTTGCATTTTTTTCAGTTTGACAAGAGTGGTGAAAAAGTTAAACATTTACCATGACTGTATACATGGATGTAGGAAAAAAAGGTACAATTGTTTATCAGAAATATGTATATCTGTGTGCTTTGTTTCCCAGTTGCATTGGTTAGAAAGCAATGAACTTTCAATAGAGCTCTACATGACACCTTTTTGCCTTTAATATATCATCTGGAGTGCCACAGGGAGATATTTTTGCCCCAGTGTGATTTGAACCAAAATTAGTGATGTTCTTTTGCAATATTCTGCTACTCTTTGTCTTGATAAAACTGTAAAATACAAAGCCCAAAGCAGCATTCTGATGTTTTAGTTAAAGAAGCAAGAGAAATGCACTGCCTGACAAAATTTAGCAGTCAAAACAAATGCCCTACTGTGTAAGTGTTATTTCACTGGCAAGCATTTAGCAGAAAACTGTACTGTTCTCTTAATCAAAAGTGTTTCATCATTTGGCTATACCAATTGAATTTCTTTACAGATACAGTGCAAAATGAAAACTGTGCAAGTAGAATGAGAAACAGTGTATCAGAAACAGAACAAGGTATCTTCAGAGTTTGCTTGAAATACAGCATATAGCTTATACAAATACATTTTTACAGTCATTGGAAAGAATGGTTGCATAAAGTATCTAGAATAGCTCAAACCATGTTTAAAATTTGACTGAGGTCTGTGTACATCCTTTTGTAACTAACAAGACCAACAACATTACAGCAAGAAATAAACAAGGGTAAGAACTGGAATGTACTGAATACTTTAATGCTGTATTTAATGTATACAATCAGTCACAAAGAAAGCAATACATATTCAGACAGACAAGCTACCTTGCATCTAAACCTATCTTACTTTAGCACTTGTGGAAAACATGATATTCTGCTGTCAGCTGTTTTGCAAAAGTACAAGTATGACCTAGTATCATTTTCAATTTTTTATCAGCAGCATTGAGTTTCAACAGTTGAGACTGTATATCTAATGCTTTACCTCCCAATGGTCTTTCATGTTTGTTTCAGGTATGGTGTTGCTTGAGATTGCAATGGTCTTGAACAGAGATGCATGAAAGAAATATTGAGGTAATTACAAGTCTGTCCAGCCAAAGATAGTAGATTCTTAGACACAGAATTTTGCCAAATGCTGACTGATGTTGCTGTAAAACTATAGTTAAAAATTATTGTCTCTGGGCATTGCACTTTTTCTCATTCTTGTGTTAAATCACAAGAGAAATGTTTCACTTTGTGCAAGAGCACTGCCTGACAAAAATTGTGCACACACACAGTATAAAGTTTAGAGAACAAGCCTCTGCATTGACTGATCTCATATTCAAGTATCAATACTTTACGTCTGCTGAGAAAAGTATGAGATGTTATACTGTATATGTTAACCTGAACTAAACTGTTTTTTACAATGCAAAAAATACAGGTCTGCAAACTCAAGTACTGTTTAAGTTTATGCAAACACATAGAAACAAGTGTTTTTAGTTCAATTCAGGTCATTTTCAATCAACAATTGCTATCAAATGAGGAGACACTGGTCACACTAGTAGGATAATTTGTCAGTTTGTTCAAATAATGAATCTTCTGAAACCAAAACAACTTGTATGTAGTATTTCACCATATTGTTCACATGTTATTTCATTTCAGATTTCTTAGACACAGAGATGTTAGAAAACTGCCTGGCTGTAAACCTGAAACAAAGCACTGTGCATGGTTGTTAGCTTAAGTTAAATCAGGTACATAGTTACCAGCTACAATATACCTTTTCATTGAATAGAATATTTAACTCTAGTGACAAAGAGACAATGTTTTCTTACTTAACAAACAGCATACATTACTGTTCTATTCTACAAACTTTCGTCAGATTTTATCACAACCAAGCCATGATGTAAAGTATCAAAATGACTCATTGCATCCAGCAAGACTTGTAATATCATAGTTATTGCCTCAACAGTAAGATAAACAGTGCCTTTTCATGTGTGGACATAAGTGAAGAACAATTCTTGATGTTTATTACAGCATTTGTTGTTTTGATTAGTGCATGTTCTCAACTGAATTGTTAAAGTCGTATACTCTAGGAAATTGCATGACAACATTTTGAGCCAGGTTGGAAACAAGTTCATGTATCTCTTATCATGACCTTACTGTTTTGACTTCAGATTACACGGCTAGAGGAAAGACGCTTGGCTGAAGTGAATATGATACAGAGAACAGAGACAGAAGTTTTTCAAACAGGTAGCCACAAATACAGATAATGCAAAAAATGACATGTTTTGTTATCTTGATTCAAACCAAGCCCGAGGCAATTTCTATAATACTATACTATAGCTGTGCACAAACAAGTCACATTATACTGTATCAGACTAAACAGTGACTGCATTTTGTTCATTGAACAAGGTTGTCTGTGCAGTCTGAACAATTGAAGTAGCTTTCTGACAACTTCTGTTCAGACATGAACAGCAAACAGTCACTGAAATACACTCTTTACTTTTATCAGTTGTAGATGGAAAGTTTTTCTATGCACACTTTTCAGATAGGATGGCATACTCTGACAGAGTATTGAACAAGGTCAATTCTGTTGTCACTCAAATAGACGTTCAGAAACTGAGAAAAATGAAAACAACTACTAGTGTTTCAAGTCATATATACTGTAATAATTACAATGAGACAAAAGCATTACATTCAATCAGTTGCACGAATCAAGAAGCAAAAAGGTTATATTCTAGTGTTTTATCGCGACGAAACAGAAAACACAATTCATGAATGTACTTTTTTCTCTCGTCACAGGTTGACCACCAACAGAAGCTGGATGTCTCTTACAGAACAGAAATGCTCGATTTTCATGTAATACATTGATTCGTTTTTGCACTGTTGTCTAGCCCGTACAAGTGGCAGAGTTGTTTTGCTTTCAAGTGTTCATTAATTGTCTTCAGTAGTTCATAACCATGCCAAAGCATTGAAAAGATGTGTCCCAACCTGTCTTGAACATTTGTCAGCGTCTAAAATGAAAAGTCAACAATGCTGTTTTAACTAACACGACCAGTCGCCTTAAATAGGAAAAACATGATCAGTAGAGAAACAACCACGACCTGCCCTGTCCTGTCCCAAAACATTGTAGCGAGTGCTTTGAGACAAAGTCTGGTGCAAGTTACAGCATTACGTTTCTGTCACTGTCATGAGAGTAATTTATCTAGTCGAGATGTCCAAGACTGGCAAGTTGTTTTCACATTGTCTTTCAATGAGAGAGGCAAGATGAATACAACTCTGCTGTGGCAGAATCAGAAATGTATTGTTCATCGTGTCTCGAAGTCACTCGTTCAATCTGTCTGTCCTGACTCTTCTGACCAGAGTTGTATTTAACAACGTCCAGTGTTGAACACTGGCAAATGTACCTCGAAAGACCATGACGTTATACATATACTAAAAACTGAAATCAGTTTACCACCCACCCAAGTTGATTCATTAGTCCTGTTAGCAGAAAAGCAAGATGTTGAAAACACTTGGTCGATCAAACATGATACACTGTCAGGAGATACTGATAAGAGCTCTGCACTTCGGTCACCACCACACGATGTAGTTTCCAGATGATGACTCACTCTGGTCGCAATCTGTATGTGGTCATGATTGAAGTACAGTGCTCGTCGTGTCCCAGGTAGTAACAGTGAACAATTAAGATTAGTCATGACATGTTCTCGCCAGTATCGAAGCTGGCAAACGATGCGAGCACGTTTCGATTTTGTACAAATACTAAAAAATCATACTGACTGACAGGTCGCAAAATTTGTTTGTTTAGTCCATGTGTCTGAAAGCCAAGTCGTCATTGAACGAAACTTGTTCTTTGACTCTAGACGTATCGTGGTAGTTAGTATGTACCTCAGTTCTATAGTCGGATGTAGTATTGTATCTCGTTCGGATAGCAGAATGAGGTACAGTCGTTGTCTTTATACATACAGTATTCATCGAGGTACAGTAAGGTTTTTGCACTTGGCACTCGTTCGAGTTTCAGTTGTAACAGTGAACAAGTCAGATTAGTCTTGATATGTTCTCGCCAGCATCGAAGCTGACAAACGAGTCGAGCACTGTTCAATTATTACAAATACTAAAACCTCATACTGACTCACAGGTCGCAAAACGTGTTTGTTTAGTCCATGTGTCTGAAAGCCAAGTCGTCATTGAACGAAACTTGTTCTTTGACTCTAGACAACAGTAATTTAGTTTGTACCCCAGTTTCCGTTCAATAGCTTTAGTATTGTACCTCGTTTGGATAGCAGAATAAGGTACAGTCGTTGTGCTAAGAGTCTTAATGACAACAGCCATGGTACATTTAGGTTTTTTCGATTGGCACTCGTTCGAGTCAGTATTAACTGTAAGTTGTGATGTTATGCTGAATCTCTAAAGAACGAGGTACAGCCGTTGTCCTAGGAGTCTTTATACATGCAGTATTTATCGAGGTACGCGATGTACAGAAAGGTTTTGTGGTAGAGAACAAGTAAGATTGCTCAAGACAATTTCTCGCCAGCATCGAAGCTGGCAAACGAGTCTAGCACGATTCATTTCTACATATACTAAAAAATCAGATTAACTGGATACATAGTATTTTGAGAGGTACAGGAGGTACAGTTACATTTTCGATCGTTGGCAGTCGTTCGAGTCAGTATTGAATGTACACGCAGGCCATGTTGATCTTCTCCTAAGAATGGGGTACAGTAAACGAGGTACAGTCGTTGCGCTAGGGTTCATTATGACAAAGGCTATACATTATACATAGTGTATTTTCCGAGGTACAGTTAGCTTTTTCAATTGGCAGTCGTTCGAGACAGTATTGAATGTACACGCAAACTATTTTGAACCTATTCTAAAAACGAGGTACAGTTTTCGATTAGGCGTCTGAGTGTTTGTAGTTCTTGTCCATTCCATGGTTATAGCAGAATGAGGTACAGCTGTTGTACTAGGATTCTCTAAGACACACTGGTATGCATTACAGTATTTTCCGAGGTACAGTTAGATTTTCCAGGTGGCACTCGTTCGGGTTTCCGTTGATTGTGTTTCATGTAGAGAGTCAATATTGAATGTATACGCAAACTATGTTGAACCTCTTCAAAGAATGAGGTACAGCTCAGCATATAGTATTTTGTGAGGTACATTTAGATTTTTCCAAGTTGCACTCGTTCAAGTTTCAGTTGGCTGTGTTTCAAGTAGGAAGTCGGTATTGACTGTACACGTAAGGTCTGTTGAACATCTCTTACACTGTTCCACCTCGTTCTGTTTCGATTTAGTTTTCATTGGCTTCTCGTCAACACTGGCTTTCTGTGGTACATCAATTCTTACTATTTTCATCTTAAGTGGGTTATTCTTATCCAAGATACAACGCCACGTCTTATTTGGTTCCGTCTTTAACTGGTGTTTCTTACTGTTGAGGTGCCTAATTTTGTTATCGTTTCGCATCTCGTGATTACAGACAGAGCAATACCACGTCTTGTTTCTTCCCATAGTTACAGCCGAATGAGGTACAGCCGTTTTGCTAGGGTTCATATAGTATTTTCTGAGGTACACGAGGTACAGTTAACGTTTTCAAATTGGCTGTCGTTCGAGTCAGTATCGAATGTACACGCAAACTATGTTAAAAACTATGTTGAACCTCTATTGTTAATGAGGTACAGCCGTTTTCTGAGAATTCTTTAAGACGACGGCTGTACATATAGTATTTTTGGGAAAGTTAGGAAACAGTTATCGTTAGGTTGGTCGGTCACAAAACTGTCTGGCCAAACAAAATGCATAAGTCATTCATGTTTTCGACCAAGTGTTAACATCATGTGTGAGGTACAACATGATCATGTTGCAATGTGCCTTTCTTTCAAGTGAGCTTTTCAATTTCCATCCAGACAAATTAACGAAATTTAAAACGTTGGTCGCCCAGGTCTTAACTTTAACTTTGTATTCTCACTGCCTTCCAGTGACAACTCGGTCCAAAGGTACAACACTTGTCAGAGCAATGTGAAATCACATCTGCTCTCCTCGATGGTCTGGCTAGACTGAATCTGATTGGTTGAAGATATTATTTATTAAAATGGACCAATCAGCGATCTGCAAGGCCAAAAACCTTATAAAAGCAGCCGCACAAGCCCGCACTCCTCAGTCTCGTCTGAACTTTCAGAGGAGACTCGCTGTCGAAAATTCTCTCAAAATTGGGTGGGGTTCTTTCATAATTTTGGCTTTGGGACGTATGTCTCTCTCCGTTCGACTCTAGCATCAGCGCAGGCAAATTGTTAATGTGGCCGTACGGCTCGCCACCATGTCTCGTTGGCACTTGGGCGAACATGGTGCAATTGGTTTGCCTGTCAACTGCTGTGATTTGTCTAAAACAGTTTCAATCCACAATGCTCCGTCTGGGGCCACGCGCTTTACCTCTATCGTTGCATAGTGTGCGACAAGAGTCTCAGATTGACCAATCTGCTGGGTAAACAGATTGCGATTGGGCAGTGGGCTGAAACTGGTTTGGCAATACTGATGTTAGAGCTTTTGAGTCTGTTTGGCTTCCGATGTCTGCCTGTGCAAAAGGAGAGACGTATGAATACTAAAACTTGTACTGGAATCTCTCTTGCGACATGACGGTTGAAATTTTGCCATCATGTCCAAAACATGATGCTCTGCTCTCATTTCCTTTTGGCTGTTAACAAATTCTGAGCGACGGGTGGTATGGAGCCAGTTCGTACGGACGAGCTCTTGGTATTCGAAGTCGGTGGTGAATAGAATGCCAAGGGAACCGCCACCCGTTCACCACGATGATACGTGTTTCCATCTATGCCACTAACGTACACTGTAGAGGGGTTTGGCCTTGGTACTCGCGTAATTAGGTGTGCGCTAGACAGTTTCGCCGTCATTCCCGAGCTGGTCTGGGCCATGGAAACACGTTACTCATAGTAAATTGAAACCAAAATTGTCATTGTATACCATTGAGAGCAAACGATCTGCCTCGAATCTCTGTGACAGACGACCGAATTTTTAAGTATGCTTGCGACCGAAACTAGTCGCAAACAGTCGCAAGCCTGTTAACAATACGAGCGGAAATTCGGTTGTCACTCACAAGATTTGGGCAAACTTGTCTGTGAAAGGTACTGATGGTATAACTGTACCAAAGATTAGTATTCCTGAAATGCAACATGATGTCTCTGTTCAAACTTGGAGCATCATGTAACAGCCTCGAAGTACATTTTTATCGAGACATGACTGCACACAGAAACCTATCGAGACGGTTTTTTTAAACTCTAAACTGTCTCGATAAGTATATATTCTTGGATTTTGACTCGTCACAAGTTGTGCATACAGATGCACTAGTTCGGTCTGGCAAACTTGCCATCATGCTAAAGACATTGTTTACGCATTACAATAAGAAGGCTGTTGTGACTCTTAGTGAGACGCAATCGTCGCATGCACAGAATATCAGTGAACATTCTCTGTTAACCGTCATAACTGTCTCTTAAGGTATACATTTTAGGATTTCGACTATGGGCGATTTGCACAACTTAGTATAAGCTTGGTTAACACATCCTTATGTAATGAAACATTGTTCGTTCAGAAGCACAGTTAACAAGTGTATAGGCATTTTTTGCTTTCTTGTTATGAGCTCAGTTGTCTGAGCTCGAAAAACTAAGAGACTATCAAGACGTCTGTTATGACAAACTTAACAATGCATCGACTACTCAAGTTCGTTCTCACATCGAAACAGGTGTTTTGCATGATTTGTTACTTATCGAGACGGTCTAACTTAACCGTCTCTTATGTTAAAGTAAAAATGCTTGGTTTTTGACTTGCGGCGTAATGGGGTACATACATTTTCACTAGTCTAGCATGGCAAACTTGTCATCGTGCTAACGACATTGTTTCTGCAGAGCAATGAGAAGGTTTGTAATGACTCTTTGTGAGACGTACTTAACCGTCTCTAATGTTAAAGTAAAAATGCTTGGTTTTTGACTTGCGGCGATTTGTGCAGATAACAACGAAATGGGGTACATACATTTTCACTAGTTCAGTCTGGCAGACTTGTCACTATGCTGCCGAAATTGTTTATGTAACATACCAAGACGGTTGGTTATGATAAGATGACTGTTACAGTGAACGACAACACGAGAGTAAAGCGTACAATGCATGGTGTCAGCTAACTTAAAAGACAGGATTTTCACTACTGACGTTTTGCACATCTGAGAATAAGCTTCGTCAAATGCGCTGTAATGTTATGACAATCTGTTTCTGTAAGCAACGTGTTCACTCTGGTCAAACGTTGAGACAGAGACTAGCAAGACTGTTAGTGCGATAAAATTTACATTGCATCGTCTCTGTGTCTCTGTAAATTCAGTGTATCGAGACTGTACCTTACCTGTATGTACAAGTACACATTTTCAAAACTTGACAATGACCAGTTTGCAAAGCACCGAGACTGCATGGACATGTTATGACTGTCTGTTCAGAAATTCAGCAAAGAAGAGTAAGCGTCTTTGACAATCAATGTAATTCAAATTTAGAGACTGTTGAGACTTCTGGTATTCGTGCGCACTGAACAGAAACTGAACACTTGACTCGTTGTGAGACTGTAAACTGTTTTGTCACTGGTAAACTGTCGCGATAGGTTAATGTTGTAGAATATTGACAATGGATGATGTTATCATCCATCATCATGTTATGACTTTTTTACTGTTCGGAAACACAGTTAACAAGACCGACCATACATTTTGTATTACTTGTTAGCAGCTTGATATCTGTTCAAACTTTGAGACTATTGGTGTATCAAACTGAGCAAAAATCAAATCAGTTCTTTGTTAAAGTATTTGACCAAAGAGTGTTGGTAACGCGAGTGCTACAATGGCATGGTTGTAAGTGAAACCTGTCTGAGTTGCAATGCATCAATGAAATGTATTATGCTCGAAGTTCAGAGTAAAACAAAGCAAACATAGTTTGTTAAGGCAATGTCCGATCGAGTCTCTTATGGTTACCATGGCAACCATGAATCAAGAACATGAAACTTCGCTAAGGACTTTGTGCCTTGCTAATACAATGTGAAATTACATCTTAAAGATGTGCTGCTGACAACTTCGGAATCAAAGACGATAAAAACAAAGTATGCGTTTCATTGTTTTGTTTATTGCATAAAGTCTCGGTTTAACAACAACCGTTTTGCCATATCGCAAAGAGTACAAAGAATCCCGTCAAGTTTATTGTCCAAACAGTGACTGCAAAGGAAAAGGATTTCTTCCTTTGAGTTGAAGCGTAACAGCCTGTTCGCTTCAAGTGGCTCGTCCCATCCTTGCCGCCTATCCCAGTTCACCAAGCTTTTACATCCTTGGTTACGGTAGACGTGCCGCATATGCCAGTTTAGCACGCTTTTACATCTTTCCTTTCCCTCGTTGTTCCACCACTCTGAGAAATGGTCAATGTTTCTTTCCTCTTCCGCCACGTTTAACACATAATCGTCGCAGATGCGTTCGGCATACTCTAGGAAACCTCTTCGAACAGACGAGGTACATGGTAGTCCCGTATCGCCTACTATTGACTCGAATTCGTCCGTATCTATGGTATAATCATTTGTTTTCGTTTCAGACAGCAAGCTTTCTTCAGAAGTTGAACGATCGGTCTCGTCAATACAATGTTTCTTAACAACAGACGTTTCCATCATGCACTGAGATATACTGATGAAAGAATGTGACCATTTAGCAGTACGCTTTCTCTTTAAATACTTAAATTTCTAGTGTGTCGGGGGAAGGGCTTCCCAATAAAATAAAAGTATGAGTTTCGTTGTTTTATTGAAGTACGTCAAATTTGCTCTCGTTTTTGCAGCAGATCTTCTGCCATTTCGCAAAGAATGAAAAGAATCGTGTTGAATTGATTGTCCAAACAGTGATTGCAAATGAGAAGAAGTTTTTCTTCCTCAGAGTTCAGACGCAACAGTCTGTTAGTTTCAAACGGCTCGTCCCATCCTAATTCAGAATAGGAACACCCTTCGATTTCGCAAAATTGAATTCTTTTCCCGTAGTTTCTTACTAGAATATCGGCAACCATTTGTCCGGAGAAAACACCATCCTTCTTACTGTACTGATCTTCGAAATAACTTCGAGCGTAATTGTTCTGCAAATCCCATTTCAGAAAGCTTTCACATCGTTTCTCTCCCTCGTTGTTCCACCACTCTGAGAAATGGTCACTGTTTCTTTCCTCTGCCGTCACGTTTAACAGATAATCGTCGCAGATGCGTTCGGCATACTCTAGGAAGCCTTCTCGAACAGACGAGGTACATGGTAGTCCCGTATCGTCTACCATTGACTCGAATTCGTCCGCATTTATGGTATAATCATCTGTTTTCGTTTCGGACAGCAAGCTTTCTTCAGAAGTTGCAGCACAATCGGTCTCGTCAATACGACGTTTCTTAACAACGCGCGTTTCCATCATGCACTCAGAATGTCACACATAAGCAGTGCGCTTCCTCTTTAAATACTTAAATTTCTAGTGGGGGGGGAGGGGGAACTTGCCATACAAACACAAACACATAGATTAGAAAAAAAACGTTTTACCTCTTACTACTGTAAATGCCAAACTCACTCATCTTTGTTTAACCTTCTCACCATGTCACTTCAAATCCTACCCGTACACGACCTAGCTTCGCATGTCGTATTGTCACCATCATTCACAAACTGCAAAAACGTCTACACGTTGCCATAGCAACTACACTGGCTTTTCATACCTAACACTATCTTACGCCTTCTTACAACAAGTTGCATCACCTAACACCTTCTCACATTAACGTAAACAACGCAAACTAAGCATAAAACAAACAAAACAAAACACAAAAAATACCCCGCGCATAAAGGGGGGGGGGGGGGTCTTTTCACACATAGCCCCCCCTTTTTCTCCCCAAACATTTTCCCCTTTCCAAACAATCACCCAACCCACACACAACCCATCCGCAACACACGCAAAACAAATCGCACAAAACACGAGTTTTAAATTGGTTGTATGCGTGTTTAGTCCTGGAAGAGTTTTGTGAAGGTAGAAGGGTGAAAAAAGGGTTAAAAAAAAAAGAGAAGAGAGCGGAGAGAATGGAAAGAAATGATAGGAAAATGTGTGAGTGGGGTGCGTTTTTCGGTCGTTTTTGAGTGATGATGCTAGATTTAATGAACTGTTTGGCATATTTCATTAGGATATAGATATGGCTTGAATATGAGATCAAGTATGAACGATATGCTTTGTTTGTTGCAGAGAAATTAGTGAAATCGAGTGAAAATGTTAATTTTTAAACATTGAAAACGAGTGTGTAGAAATCAGCGATATTTCTTACAAGAGCGAATTAATGTGAGAACTTGTTTTCGAGAAAGAAAGTAGACAAAATACGCTTTAAAATGATGTATGACAGATAGGGGTAGATATGATAGAAGTGCGTTATACGATTGATTAAAAAGTGTCATTTTTTGTCTTCTCTTCCGAGAAATTACAAATCGAACGTTGCTGACCCGAAAGGTCAAGTGACGTCAGAGTCACGCGAGTCGTTTGAATTTGAAAATGAAAACGGCCGAACGATCGAACGAAGGGCGTTGGGTTAGATTTGGGCTGGAATATGATGGAAAACGAAGGAACTAGGAGTGATAGTTGTGTTTAAAAAGTGTGGAAGTGTTTGATTACGGATAGCGAAGTGATATTTTAGGATGGAATGGATGATTTCGGCGAGTAAGGTAAGAGAAATTTTGTTGTGTTGTGATTTCGCGATTTTTCTGAGGAATTTCATAGCGATAACGATTTTGACAATGTTTGATACGTTTTGACTTGATTTGAAGTATTGAGATGAGTGGAAATCATTGAAATATGTTGAATTTGAATGAATAAGAGCATGATTATCAGCGTAGATTGTTTTCTTTGGGCGTTATTTGAGAACTTTGAAATCGCTAGCATCGAAGCGTTTTGGGAAAACTGACATTAGTGATGTTAGTGACAACATGCCTATTTTTTAACGAAACGAGTCAGGGCATGGGCATGTTGTTTTGTTGAAATGGATGTGTTTTGCAGCGGGTTTTAGTGAAATCTCGTTATAATGGTTGTACAGATTTAATTTCGTTAATCCAGGAAAAGGTGTTTTGACTTTTAAAAGCTGTTGTTCTAACTTTCTTCAGGGTGTAATAATGAGTGGAAAACATGTGAAACTGCTGACTGTCTCTGTTGTGGAGCCGTGAGATGTACTGACATGTGAATGGCTGTGGAAATTTTGGTGTATCAAAGGAAGGTAAGTACCATTTTCAAAGTTTTCATTTTCAGTAGATCTATCAAGCAGCAGTTTACTGTTCTGTGTGTGTCAGTGTCAGTGATGCCTGTTCATGACAGATCATTTCATTCTCTATTCCTAGTTCTTTGTGTTCTTTTTTCAGATACAGCGCAAGATGTAAATTGATCTAGTAGGATGAGAAACAGTATTCAGAAAGGTAATTTTATTAACCAAGAATTGTTGCTTGAACTTCTTTCAGGCTGAAGTTGTGAGACGGAAACATGTGAGACTGGTGTCTAAGCACAAGTGAATGGCTATGGAACTTGATGTATGAAAGAAAGGTGAATGAATTTTCAACAGTTTCAGTTCTTGTAATCTGTGACTTAAACTAGTTGGCACATTAGAGTGGCAGATAATTTCAGTGCAGTTGAAAATTTAAAGCAGATCTCTCTGTCTACTTTACAAACATGTAATTTTAACTGTGTTGACATTTCACTTTGTTACTGCTGATAGAAATAGATAGCAATATCACATGTCAGCAGAAAGTATCAGTTTTTCATAGTACTGTTCCACATGCATGCTTGTTTTTCTATTTTGCAGTGTGTGTACATGCAGACAAAGTAAAAAGAAAGAGGTCCTCAATGGTAGTTGCAGTTTGAGAGAAAAACTTGGGTAAGAAATATTGAAAAAGCTATAGGCACTATAGGTACAAAAAGTCAACCAGCAGTGTCTGAGAAAAGTCAGCAAGATTTCAGTTTATACAACAGTACACTTCTCTTCCATTCTGAACAGTGGTAACAGTGTAAAACAGTGCCATTGTTTGGATAAAGTTAATACATCAATATGTTTGTTTTTAAATTACTTAGACACTAGTCTGAGACAATTGTGCACTGTTTCAATTTTCAACTACCAAAGTGTAGTTCAGTAAGCTGACAGCTGTTTTAAACATTTTGATTTCAGCAATGATAAGTTGAAAACATGCAGAAATGCACAATATTATCACAACTGTATTTCTTCTTTTCTTCTGTTCACTTGCATGCATGTTTTGTTTTGCATTTTTTTCAGTTTGACAAGAGTGGTGAAAAAGTTAAACATTTACCATGACTGTATACATGGATGTAGGAAAAAAAGGTACAATTGTTTATCAGAAATATGTATATCTGTGTGCTTTGTTTCCCAGTTGCATTGGTTAGAAAGCAATGAACTTTCAATAGAGCTCTACATGACACCTTTTTGCCTTTAATATATCATCTGGAGTGCCACAGGGAGATATTTTTGCCCCAGTGTGATTTGAACCAAAATTAGTGATGTTCTTTTGCAATATTCTGCTACTCTTTGTCTTGATAAAACTGTAAAATACAAAGCCCAAAGCAGCATTCTGATGTTTTAGTTAAAGAAGCAAGAGAAATGCACTGCCTGACAAAATTTAGCAGTCAAAACAAATGCCCTACTGTGTAAGTGTTATTTCACTGGCAAGCATTTAGCAGAAAACTGTACTGTTCTCTTAATCAAAAGTGTTTCATCATTTGGCTATACCAATTGAATTTCTTTACAGATACAGTGCAAAATGAAAACTGTGCAAGTAGAATGAGAAACAGTGTATCAGAAACAGAACAAGGTATCTTCAGAGTTTGCTTGAAATACAGCATATAGCTTATACAAATACATTTTTACAGTCATTGGAAAGAATGGTTGCATAAAGTATCTAGAATAGCTCAAACCATGTTTAAAATTTGACTGAGGTCTGTGTACATCCTTTTGTAACTAACAAGACCAACAACATTACAGCAAGAAATAAACAAGGGTAAGAACTGGAATGTACTGAATACTTTAATGCTGTATTTAATGTATACAATCAGTCACAAAGAAAGCAATACATATTCAGACAGACAAGCTACCTTGCATCTAAACCTATCTTACTTTAGCACTTGTGGAAAACATGATATTCTGCTGTCAGCTGTTTTGCAAAAGTACAAGTATGACCTAGTATCATTTTCAATTTTTTATCAGCAGCATTGAGTTTCAACAGTTGAGACTGTATATCTAATGCTTTACCTCCCAATGGTCTTTCATGTTTGTTTCAGGTATGGTGTTGCTTGAGATTGCAATGGTCTTGAACAGAGATGCATGAAAGAAATATTGAGGTAATTACAAGTCTGTCCAGCCAAAGATAGTAGATTCTTAGACACAGAATTTTGCCAAATGCTGACTGATGTTGCTGTAAAACTATAGTTAAAAATTATTGTCTCTGGGCATTGCACTTTTTCTCATTCTTGTGTTAAATCACAAGAGAAATGTTTCACTTTGTGCAAGAGCACTGCCTGACAAAAATTGTGCACACACACAGTATAAAGTTTAGAGAACAAGCCTCTGCATTGACTGATCTCATATTCAAGTATCAATACTTTACGTCTGCTGAGAAAAGTATGAGATGTTATACTGTATATGTTAACCTGAACTAAACTGTTTTTTACAATGCAAAAAATACAGGTCTGCAAACTCAAGTACTGTTTAAGTTTATGCAAACACATAGAAACAAGTGTTTTTAGTTCAATTCAGGTCATTTTCAATCAACAATTGCTATCAAATGAGGAGACACTGGTCACACTAGTAGGATAATTTGTCAGTTTGTTCAAATAATGAATCTTCTGAAACCAAAACAACTTGTATGTAGTATTTCACCATATTGTTCACATGTTATTTCATTTCAGATTTCTTAGACACAGAGATGTTAGAAAACTGCCTGGCTGTAAACCTGAAACAAAGCACTGTGCATGGTTGTTAGCTTAAGTTAAATCAGGTACATAGTTACCAGCTACAATATACCTTTTCATTGAATAGAATATTTAACTCTAGTGACAAAGAGACAATGTTTTCTTACTTAACAAACAGCATACATTACTGTTCTATTCTACAAACTTTCGTCAGATTTTATCACAACCAAGCCATGATGTAAAGTATCAAAATGACTCATTGCATCCAGCAAGACTTGTAATATCATAGTTATTGCCTCAACAGTAAGATAAACAGTGCCTTTTCATGTGTGGACATAAGTGAAGAACAATTCTTGATGTTTATTACAGCATTTGTTGTTTTGATTAGTGCATGTTCTCAACTGAATTGTTAAAGTCGTATACTCTAGGAAATTGCATGACAACATTTTGAGCCAGGTTGGAAACAAGTTCATGTATCTCTTATCATGACCTTACTGTTTTGACTTCAGATTACACGGCTAGAGGAAAGACGCTTGGCTGAAGTGAATATGATACAGAGAACAGAGACAGAAGTTTTTCAAACAGGTAGCCACAAATACAGATAATGCAAAAAATGACATGTTTTGTTATCTTGATTCAAACCAAGCCCGAGGCAATTTCTATAATACTATACTATAGCTGTGCACAAACAAGTCACATTATACTGTATCAGACTAAACAGTGACTGCATTTTGTTCATTGAACAAGGTTGTCTGTGCAGTCTGAACAATTGAAGTAGCTTTCTGACAACTTCTGTTCAGACATGAACAGCAAACAGTCACTGAAATACACTCTTTACTTTTATCAGTTGTAGATGGAAAGTTTTTCTATGCACACTTTTCAGATAGGATGGCATACTCTGACAGAGTATTGAACAAGGTCAATTCTGTTGTCACTCAAATAGACGTTCAGAAACTGAGAAAAATGAAAACAACTACTAGTGTTTCAAGTCATATATACTGTAATAATTACAATGAGACAAAAGCATTACATTCAATCAGTTGCACGAATCAAGAAGCAAAAAGGTTATATTCTAGTGTTTTATCGCGACGAAACAGAAAACACAATTCATGAATGTACTTTTTTCTCTCGTCACAGGTTGACCACCAACAGAAGCTGGATGTCTCTTACAGAACAGAAATGCTCGATTTTCATGTAATACATTGATTCGTTTTTGCACTGTTGTCTAGCCCGTACAAGTGGCAGAGTTGTTTTGCTTTCAAGTGTTCATTAATTGTCTTCAGTAGTTCATAACCATGCCAAAGCATTGAAAAGATGTGTCCCAACCTGTCTTGAACATTTGTCAGCGTCTAAAATGAAAAGTCAACAATGCTGTTTTAACTAACACGACCAGTCGCCTTAAATAGGAAAAACATGATCAGTAGAGAAACAACCACGACCTGCCCTGTCCTGTCCCAAAACATTGTAGCGAGTGCTTTGAGACAAAGTCTGGTGCAAGTTACAGCATTACGTTTCTGTCACTGTCATGAGAGTAATTTAGCTAGTCGAGATGTCCAAGACTGGCAAGTTGTTTTCACATTGCCTTTCAATGAGAGAGGCAAGATGAATACAACTCTGCTGTGGCAGAATCAGAAATGTATTGTTCATCGTGTCTCGAAGTCACTCGTTCAATCTGTCTGTCCTGACTCTTCTGACCAGAGTTGTATTTAACAACGTCCAGTGTTGAACACTGGCAAATGTACCTCGAAAGACCATGACGTTATACATATACTAAAAACTGAAATCAGTTTACCACCCACCCAAGTTGATTCATTAGTCCTGTTAGCAGAAAAGCAAGATGTTCAAAACACTTGGTCGATCAAACATGATACACTGTCACGAGATACTGATAAGAGCTCTGCACTTCGGTCACCACCACACGATGTTGCTTCCAGATGATGACTCGCTCTGGTCGCAATCTGTATGTGGTCATGATTGAAGTACAGTGCTCGTCGTGTCCCAGGTAGTAACAGTGAACAATTAAGATTAGTCATGACATGTTCTCGCCAGCATCGAAGCTGGCAAACGTGTTGAGCATTCCTCGATTTTATACAAATACTAAAAAATCAGATTGACTGGTCGGTCGCATAACTGTCTGTCCAACTACTTTAACACTGAACAATATTCATGACAGTTGAAAGAGAGAGAGCTATATCTTGTCTTGTTCCTTCACATGTTGTAAAGCAGAGCGTAGTACAGTCGTTGTCCATATTGTACAGCAGAATGTGGTACCACCGTTGTCTTTGCTGTAAAGCAGAATGTGGTACAGCCATTGTCCACGATGTAAAGCAGAGTGTGGTACAGCCGTTGTCAAGAAGTCTTTGAGACGACGGCTATACATGT
The DNA here is from genome assembly GCA_012932295.1 of Cyclina sinensis. Taxonomy (NCBI): domain Eukaryota; kingdom Metazoa; phylum Mollusca; class Bivalvia; order Venerida; family Veneridae; genus Cyclina; species Cyclina sinensis. Next base: position 41,118,177 of record JAAONU010000001.1, on the reverse strand, counting down.
TGTATATCTGTGGTACTGCAGTATCGGTTGATTCTTACTGACGAGGTGTTTCATTTAATTGTCTAGCCTCATCTCATTTTAACAGACAGAACAATATTATGTCTTTCCTTCTGTTGTATAGCAGAGTGTGGTACAGCCATTATCCACGATGTATAGCAGAGTGTGGTACAGCCGTTGTTAAAAAAGTCTTTAAGACGACGGCTATACATTTACTTTATTGTGGTACTGTGTTTTCGTGTACTTCATGTTAAATAATGGTCTAGAATGTAGCTCCTGACATTTGGATGTAGTTGCTGACAATCTATACCAGAGTACACTGGTCTGTAGTCTTTCTTTGTAATGTATCGCAACCAGGATTTGTTCTTACACTGTTTCAGATCATCTACTCTAAAATGAAATGTCCTTTCAAAGTGCTGTTGAAACATGTCAAACTTCATTCTGTTTTTGGTTTGTATATAAGCACGGCTTTGTGGATGTTTGTAGTTCTTATCTTCTCCGTATTCATTTGCAAAGACATACGACTGTATCCAGTCTTGTTTCCTAGCGTGCTTCGCAAACTGGTATTTCCTTGTTGAGTTAAATGTACATGCAAACTGTGTTGAACCTCTCCTACTTTGGTACACTTCATTCCGTTTAGGTTTGTTTGGCTTCTGTTCTGTAGATGTTCGTATCAGTTTCATCTTAAGAGGGTTATTCTCATCAAGTATACAGCGCCAGGTCTCCTTTAGTTCAGTCTTCGCATGGTGTTTCTTACTGTTGAGGTGCCTCATTTTGGTGTCGTTTCTCATCTCGTGTTGACAGACATAGCAATACCAAGTCTTGTTTCTTCCCATAGTTACAGCAAAGTGTGGTACAATCGTTGTCTAAGGAGTCTTAAAAACGACGGCTATACTTATAATATAAAGTGTGGTGCTGTGGTACTTAGTTTGTACCACTCTATTACAATCGTGGTTGTCTTCATTGCACAGCGTCGAAACCGTTCTATATTTACAGTTGTCTACCAGTGACAACATGACAGAGCGATGTGAAATCACATCTGCTCTCCTCGATGGTCTGGCTAGACTGAATCTGATTGGTTGAAAACATTGTTTATTAAAATGGACCAATCAGCGATCTGCAAGACCAAGAAACCTTATAAAAGCAGCCGCACAAGCCCGCACTCCTCAGTCTCGTCTGAACTTTCAGAGGAGACTCGCTGTCCAAATTCTCTCAAAATTAGGTGGGTACTTTCGTAATTTTGGCTTTGGGACGTATGTCTCTCTCCGTTCGACTCTAGCATCAGCGCAGGCAAATTGTTAATGTGGCCGTACGGCTCGCCACCATGTCTCGTTGGCATTTGGGCGAACATGGTGCAATTGGTTTGCCTGTCAACTGCTGTGATTTGTTTAAAACAGTTTCAATCCACAATGCTCCGTCTGGGGCCACGCGCTTTACCTCTATCGTTGTATAGTGTGCAATTAGAGTCTCAGATTGACCAATCTGCTGGGTAAACAGATTGCGATTGGGCAGTGGGCTGGAACTGGTTTGGCAATACTGATGCTAGAGCTTTTGAGTCTGTTTCGCTTCCGATGTCTGCCTGTGCAAAAGGAGAGACGTATGAATACTAAAACTTGTACTGGAATCTCTCTTGCGACATGATGGTTGAAATTTTGCCATCATGTCCAAAACATGATGCTCTGCTCTCATTTCCTTTTGGCTGTTAATAAATTCTGAGCGACGGGTGGTATGGAGCCAGTTCGTACGGACGAGCTCTTGGTATTCGAAATCGGTGGTGAATAGAATGCCAAGGGAACCGCTACCCGTTCACCACGATGATACGTGTTTCCATCTATGCCACTAACGTACACTGTAGAGGGGTTTGGCCTTGGTACTCGCGTAATTAGGTGTGCGCTAGACAGTTTCGCCGTCATTCCCGAGCTGGTCTGGGCCATGGAAACACGTTACTCATAGTAAATTTAAACCAAAATTGTCATTGTATAACATTGAGAGCAAACGATCTTTCTCGACTGTCTCGAATCTCTGTGACAGACGACCGAATTTTTAAGTATGCTTGCGACCGAAACTAGTCGCAAACAGTCGCAAGCCTGTTAACAATACGAGCGGAAATTCGGTTGTCACTCACAAGATTTGGGCAAACTTGTCTGTGAAAGGTACTGATGGTATAACTGTACCAAAGATTAGTATTCCTTAATGGCAACATGATGTCTCTGTTCAAACTTGGAGCATCATGTAACAGCCTCGAAGTACATTTTTATCGAGACATGACTGCACACTGAAACCTATCGAGACGGTTTTTTCAAAACTCTAAACTGTCACGATAAGTATATATTCTTGGATTTTGACTCGTCACAAGTTGTGCATACAGATGCACTAGTTCGGTCTGGCAAACTTGCCATCATGCTAAAGACATTGTTTACGCATTCCAATAAGAAGGCTGTTGTGACTCTTAGTGAGACGCAATCGTCGCATGCACAGAGTATCAGTGAACGAGGTACAGGTTTTTACATTCTCTGTTAACCGTCATAACTGTCTCTTAAGGTATGCATTTTAGGATTTCGACTATGGGCGATTTGCACAACTTAGTATAAGCTTGGTTAACACATCCTTATGTAATGAAACATTGTTCGTTCAGAAGCACAGTTAACAAGTGTATAGGCATTTTTTGCTTTCTTGAAAACTAAGAGACTATCAAGACGTCTGTTATGACAAACTTAACAATGCATCGACTACTCAAGTTCGTTCTCACATCGAAACAGTTTTGAGTTGGTCAGAGCGATGCGAAATCGCGTCTGGTCTCCTCGAAGGCCAAATTAGAATGAATCTGATTGGCTGAGACAATTCTTATTAAAATGGACCAATCAGCGAGCAGTAACGTGTTGAACGCTTATAAAAGCAGCTGCTCAAGCCCGCACTCCTCAGTCTCTTCTGAACTTTCAGACGAGACTCGCTGTCGAAAATTCTCTCAAATTTGGGTGGGGTACTTTCGTAATTTTGGCTTTGGGACGTATGTCTCTCTCCATTCGACTCTGGCATCAGCGCAGGCAAACCGTTAATGTGGCCGTACGGCTCGTCACCATGTCTCGTTGGCACTTGGGCGAACATGGTGTAATTAGTTTGTCTGTCAACTGCTGTGATTTGTCTAAAACAGTTCCAATCCACAATGCTCCGTCTGGGACCACGCGCGTTACCTCTATCGTTGTATAGTGTGCCATAAGAGTGTCAGATTGACCAATCTGCTGGGTAAACAGATTGCGATTGGGCAGTGGGCTGGAGCTGGTTTGGCAATACTGATGTTAGAGCTTTTGAGTCTGTTTGGCTTCCGATGTCTGCCTGTGCAAAAGGAGAGATATACGAATACTAAATTTCACTATGCAAAAAAACATGATGGTTGAAAAACATGATGGTTGAAATTTACCATCATGTCAAACACATCATGCTCTTTCTTTTATTAACGAAAACAAAACTGGGAAATGGTTTTTGTTTGTCAATGCATTGAATTTCCACTCTTGTTGCTTCGTTTGCATGCATGCATTTTGTTTCTTTGTTATTGCTGATGTGGAAAGTCAATGCATGACAAAAATCACTTCTCAGTAGCAAACTGGTTCATGTTTAACAGAGTAGCTTGTCTCTCTCACACACCGATTCACTTGGTGTAAGACTGTATTCAATGACAGTGTAAAAAGCGAGAACTGATGTTTCACTTGTTCCAGATTGTTTCCTGAAAGGTAGGTGAAATTGTGAACATCGGTTCTTGTTTTTCTGAGACGGGCTAACAAAGACGAAACATGAACAATTCAGTTTGCTTCTCTTTAATTCTCAAATCAAAATCAAACAAAAACTGTGTCTGCCAGGTTGCCTTTGTGCTGAGTTGTGTGTGTAGTTCGCTCCACCATGCAGCGAGTAACTCTGTAGGGCGAGGATTAGTATGGCAGGAATGCAACTCCTGTCGCCTAAACTCTTCCTGTCCCCCTGACCAGAGCGAAGAATGTTGCATCCAACGCATGGTTTTCCTTGCCCATTCAAGGAATGGTGATGGTACGTGCTGTAAGGCACTGCCAGATGATCCGGAGCATGTTCTTCGAGTTGCGTGAGGCGATACGCTTCTCGTTAAACACCGGTTCAGCACAAAAACTTAAGCTTTTGCTGTATAGAGACAGCCTCTTGTTGTTTGTTTTTTCTTTTGGGAAAGGCAACCTGTTTTGAAAACCGATTTTATAACCACACTTGTGATTGAAAACAATCGCAAACAGTTGCAAGTCTGTCCAAAGTGGGAGCAGAAAATCGGTTTCTCATATTTACAAGAGTGAAGCAATTCAGTTTGGCACACTTGTCACTGTGCTGCCGAATTTGTTTATGTAACATACCAAGAAGGTTTGCTATACCGAGACTGTGCGAAACAGTCGTTGAGAAAAAAAAAAACAAGTAAACGACAACGTACGGTTTACGCTGTATAAGGTTTAACTATTCAGCAATTCAGTGTTTTGCATGATTTGTTACTTATCGAGACGGTCTAACTTAACCGTTTCTTATGTTAAAGTAAAAATGCTTGGTTTTTGACTTGCGGCGATTTGTGCAGATAACAACGAAATGGGGTACATACATTTTCACAAGTCTAGTATGGCAAACTTGTCATCGTGCTAACGTCATTGTTTCTGCAGAGCAATGAGAAGGTTTGTAATGACTCTTTGGGAGACGTACTTAACCGTCTCTAATGTTAAAGTAAAAATGCTTGGTTTTTGACTTGCGGCGATTTGTACGAATGATAACTTCACTAGTTCAGTCTGGCAGACTTGTCACTATGCTGCCGAAATTGTTTATGTAACATACCAAGACGGTTGGTTATGATAAGATGACTGTTACAGTGAACGACAACACGAGAGTAAAGCGTACAATGCATGGTGTCAGCTAACTTAAAAGACAGGATTTTCACTACTGACGTTTTGCACATCTGAGAATAAGCTTCGTCAAATGCGCTGTAATGTTATGACAATCTGTTTCTGTAAGCAACATGTTCACTCTGGTCAAACATTGAGACAGAGACTGGGCAAGACTGCTAGTGCGATAAAATTTACATTGCATCGTCTCTGTGTCTCTGTAAATTCAGTGTATCGAGACTGTACCTTACCTGTATGTAGAAGTACACATTTTCGAAACTTGACAATGACCAGTTTGCAAAAATCCGAGACTGCATGGACATGTTATGACTGTCTGTTCAGAAATTCAGCAAAGAAGTGTAAGCGTCTTTGACTATCAATGTAATTCAAATTTAGAGACTGTTGAGACTGCTGGTATTCGTGCGCACTTAACAGAAACTGAACACTTGACTCTTTGTGAGACTGTAAACTGTTTTGTCATTGGTAAACTGTCGCGATAGGTTAATGTTGTAGAATATTGACAATGGATAATGTTATCATCCATCATCATGTTATGACTTTTTTACTGTTCGGAAACACAGTTAATAAGACCGGCCATACATTTTGTAATACTTGTTAGCAGCTTGATATCTGTTCAAACTTTGAGACTGCTGGTGTATCAAACTGAGCAAAAATCAAATCAGTTCTTTGTTAAAGTATTTGACCAAAGAGTGTTAAACAAAGCAACTATAGTTTGTTAAGGCAATGTTCGATCAAGTCTCTTAACGTTACCATGGCAACCATGAATCAAGAACATGAAACTTTGCTAAGGACTTTGTGCCTTGCTAATACAATGTGAAATTACATCTTAAAGATGTGCTGCTGACAACTTCGGAATCAAAGACGATAAAAAAACAAAGTATGCGTTTCATTGTTTTTTTATTGCATTAAGTATAGGTTTAACAACAACCGTTTTGCCATATCGCAAAGAGTACAAAGAATCCCGTCAAGTTTATTGTCCAAACAGTGACTGCAAAGGAGAAGGATTTCTTCCTTTGAGTTGAGGCATAACAGCCTGTTCGCTTCAAGTGGCTCGTCCCATCCTTGCCGCCTATCCCAGTTCACCAAGCTTTTACATCCTTGGTTACGGTAGACGTGCCGCATATGCCAGTTTAGCACGCTTTTACATCTTTCCTTTCCCTCGTTGTTCCACCACTCTGAGAAATGGTCAATGTTTCTTTCCTCTTCCGCCACGTTTAACACATAATCGTCGCAGATGCGTTCGGCATACTCTAGGAAACCTTTTCGAACAGACGAGGTACATGGTAGTCCCGTATCGCCTACTATTGACTCGAATTCGTCCGTATCTATGGTATAATCATTTGTTTTCGTTTCAGACAGCAAGCTTTCTTCAGAAGTTGAACGATCGGTCTCGTCAATACGATGTTTCTTAACAACAGACGTTTCCATCATGCACTCAGATATACTGATGAAAGAATGTGACCATTTAGCAGTACGCTTTCTCTTTAAATACTTAAATTTCTAGTGTGTCGGGGGAAGGGCTTCCCAATAAAATAAAAGTATGAGTTTCGTTGTTTTATTGAAGTACGTCAAATTTGCTCTCGTTTTTGCAGCAGATCTTCTGCCATTTCGCAAAGAATGAAAAGAATCGTGTTGAATTGATTGTCCAAACAGTGATTGCAAATGAGAAGAAGTTTTTCTTTCTCAGAGTTCAGACGCAACAGTCTGTTAGTTTCAAACGGCTCGTCCCATCCTAATTCAGAATAGGAACACCCTTCGATTTCGCAAAATTGAATTCTTTTCCCGTAGTTTCTCACTAGAATATCGGCAACCATTTTTCCGGAGAAGACACCATCCTTCTTACTGTACTGATCTTCGAAATAACTTCGAGCGTAATTGTTCTGCAAATCCCATTTCAGAAAGCTTTCACATCGTTTCTCTCCCTCGTTGTTCCACCACTCTGAGAAATGGTCACTGTCTCTTTCCTCTACCGCCACGTTTAACACATAGTCGTGGCAGATGCGTTCGGCATACTCTAGGAAGCCTTCTCGAACAGACGAGGTACATGGTAGTCCCGTATCGTCTACCATTGACTCGAATTCGTCCGCATTTATGGTATAATCATCTGTTTTCGTTTCGGACAGCAAGCTTTCTTCAGAAGTTGCAGCACAATCGGTCTCGTCAATACGACGTTTCTTAACAACGGGCGTTTCCATCATGCACTCAGAATGTCACACATAAGCAGTGCGCTTCCTCTTTAAATACTTAAATTTCTAGTGGGGGGGGAGGGGGAACTTGCCATACAAACACAAACACATAGATTAGAAAAAAAACGTTTTACCTCTTACTACTGCAAATGCCAAACTCACTCATCTTTGTTTAACCTTCTCACCATGTCACTTCAAATCCTACGCGTATACGACCTACCTTCGCATGTCGTATTGTCACCATCATTCACAAACTGCAAAAACGTCTACACGTTGCCATAGCAACTACACTGGCTTTTCATACCTAACACTATCTTACGCCTTCTTACAACAAGTTGCATCACCTAACACCTTCTCACATTAACATAAACAACGCAAACTAAGCATAAAACAAACAAAACAAAACACAAAAAATACCCCGCGCATAAAGGGGGGGGGGTCTTTTCACACATAGCCCCCCCTTTTTCTCCCCAAACATTTTCCCCTTTCCAAACAATCACCCAACCCACACACAACCCATCCGCAACACACGCAAAACAAATCGCACAAAACATTTTCAGTAAGGTCAGCCCTAGCCATGATACGGGAAAAGGTATCCCTATGCACATTTTTATCGTTTGGTTGCAAAACAATGAACAGAACTCTCATAGTTCTTTGAAATCGTGAAATGAAACTTCATTAGATACCCTCGTGTTTATCAATCTGAGTGTATAGCCAGAGTCAGTTCAGGCTTGAAATATCGAAATAGGCGGAGAAGAATAATATTTTCCCAATACAATTTTTGACGGGATAATAAGGATCCTTTTGATTAATGTTTCTAAATATTTGGCATAAAAAACATAAGAATGCACTACCTGTCAGGCTTTGATATTTGTAATATATTGAGACATCAATATTGCGTTTGGAAAAGCAATTTTCTAAGAAATTTTTTATACAAACGCTCTGTGGATTTGATGAAAGCTCGAATAATTACAGCTTGTATAGGAAATAGTCATGTTTTGCACCAGTACTTCTATTAAAGTTGTCAAACGCTTACGTATTAGAAGTTCAATATCGGTGAAGAGTTTTAGATCAACAAATATTTGTAAAGGGCTCTCACAGTGTACACAAAAAAAATATTTTCAAACTTTTGTAAATCAGTTTGGAAATTCGTAGAAATTAGCAAAATAGTCACAACAATTGGATAATGATAGTGGTGGAAATATCGAATAAAAAACGAGTAATATATGTATTATTGCTGGCCATGATAGTATGGTGTACCTTGGTGTATTGAAATGCGTGATGAAATTCTCAGTAGAATTCTTAGTTGGTCTTGGGGTAATAGAAACTTTTGAGAAAAAAAGGAAAATATATTTTGTTTTTTATTAACTTGAATAAAATCTAAATATGAAAAAGTTGAAGTAGTGATTAATACAAAACTTAAATAGAGGAATGTCTAATACTTGCTTTAGATGACAACATTATTAAAACATAATGCTACTAATCCAAGGAATTATATATGCGAGGAAAGGTTTTGAGGCAGTTTCAGAATATGCCTTATTTCTTAGAGATGTTTAAAAAAATAGAATTTAGAATTATTGATGAAACCCTAACTCGTCACATTTGCATGTTTTAACAAAGAAGTACAAATATATTTTCACCACAAGCAAGTATATAACAAAAGAGCACATGGTAATGTTTATGGGTAAAACCTATTGCTATAACATTTAAGAGGCATTCTGTTGAATTGTTGAATTGACCATGTTCTGACCAACATTGTAACCTGGTTTCAATAAAAGATTGTTGTTGTTGTTGGTAACTGAAGCTTCTGTTCTAGAAATTAGTGTGAATGCTGTAAATCCTTTTTATTTATCAGTAACTGACACGGAACAGAACAGAACAAATCGATACTTATGATGTAAGCATATAAATCTCATTATCATATGCAAGAAGTAAAAGTTTTATATAGTTTGAAAACTTTTCTGGTCTTATAATGCCTGATGACATGGAGATGAAACGGCAGAGTATTTGCACAAGAAAAGTTGATCATTACCAAGTTTTGTACGATTGAATACCGTCTTGTTCACATTTGTCTGAGTGTTTGACATAAAAGGGATTTTTCAATCTAAAGTGTCTATCTCGGACAAGCTGAGAGTAACAGCTAGCTCATAACTGTTGGATCTTTCGTTACGTTATTTTTCCTTTAACCCTTACTCTGCTAAAACCAGTTGACACTGCCTTTGCGACTAGTGCAGACCAAGATCAGCCTGCACGTCCGTGCAGTCTGATCATGGTCTGCACTATTCGCCATTCAGTCAGTAAATTTTGGTTTAACCTTTATTTTTTCACATTAGTCGTATACAATACAAATACAGTAATACATAGGAAACATCGTGAATGGATTAGAGAAAAAGTGTATGTTACACTTATGCTAGCTCTTCTCAGTAAATTTTCAATCAGCATCCCCATGAACAGTTAATGGACCTGTCCAAATTGAAAGATGGACAAGTTCATTTTAGATATTTAGCATGTTCAGGGTTAACTAGTAATAACCAAACTTTATAAGGCTGTCTAATTAAGTGTTAAACATTACAAGAACCGTCATTCAAAATAGTTTATTTTGGTCATCCTAATTATTTGTAAAAATTTGCGATAGTGCTCATTTCCACTATGATAAAATATACCAAACCAAAAACTTATTCACTGCTATTAAGATACACATTGTTTTTGACAACATCGTTTTTTATACTTGTCTTCACAGTTATATATCACGAATGACCTGACTGAATAAATGTTCTTCTCTGCCTGTTTGAATCGTTTACCAGAGTCTATTAAGGTTGGTAAATGAATGTTGACTGTTTTATAGTATCTGTTCTATAGAGATCAGTTTATTATTATGACATAACATTGCAATTCATTATACGTAAATGCAATAAGAATTTTCTAAAACGAAGCTTGAAGTAAAATGGAAATATTTAATTAATTACTAATTACAACAAACAACAATAAGAATTCATTCTGACTGATGTTGTAGGATTGTACCATTTTAGTACGTTATATATGAACCTTTATTCTAAAACCATAAGACCTCCTTCGAAATTCAGAAAGCGGTTGATTTCAGTAATGAAATAATTAAAGGCAAAAGACATTGTATAAGATTTACTTGTCATGGTGTTTTACTATAGCTTTCAGAGGAAATAAGAATTCCATTTTGTCTTGCGACTGAAATTATTATGACTTCGGATATTTATAATGAAAAAAAAGTTAAGAGTATGTAACAATATTTTTTTACACTAATTTCTGATTAATGTCAGGCCAACTCCTGGTATTGACATGATAAATCAATGAAAATTTCCAATATTAAGGTTCGTAAGGAAATATCAGTGTATCATTTCAGCTATCCATGAAAGTTATTATAAACCAGACGTTCACCTCTTTGTCTTACTTTTCCCTGCACAGATCTGCTAACTGAATACAGATGTTCACCTCTTTGTCTTACTTTTCCCTACATATCTGCTAATTGCATACAGACGTTCACTTCTTTGTCTTACTTTTCCCTGCACAGATCAGCTAATTACATACAGACGTTCACCTATTTGTCTTACTTTTCCCTGCACAGATCTGCTAATTGCATACAGACGTTCAGTTCTTTGTCTTACTTTTCCCTGCACAGATCTGCTAATTGCATACAGACGTTCACCTCTTTGTCTTACTTTTCACTGCACAGATCTGCTAACTGAATACAGACGTTCACCTCTTTGTCTTACTTTTCCCTGCACAGATCTGCTAATTGCATACAGACGTTCACCTTTTGTCTTACTTTTCCCTGCACAGATCTGCTAATTGAATATAGACGTTCACCTCTTTGTCTTACTTTTTCCTGCACAGATCTGCTAATTGCATGATGAATTTTAATTACGATAATTTCTCGAATATTTTTCTAAAATAGTGAGTATTTGAAACAGATCTAGATATTCACTGTATCTATAGAAATATTTGAAGGAGCCAAACCATTGGATTAGTAGTAGTTTTATTTTAAAATTGTTGTGAATCGGTAGGTATGTGATTTTGATTTAAATGTATTAATGAACATGAGAATCGTGCCTCTGTTTGATCTTGACTGTTGATGCCTGTTTTCATAGCTTATGTATCATGAGTTCATAAAGCAAACATGTTTGTATAGTATATTTTAACCAAACATTGTACATTTTCATAAACAAACAAAATTAACGATTGGCATTGATTTTTTTTATCAATATGTTATCACTTTTCCTCAAATATAACTATTGTGTTTTATTTCAAATACAACAATACAACGACTTTTATTTCAAACACAACAATACAACGACTTTTATTTTAAATACAATAATATAAGGACTTTAATTCCAAATACATCAATACAAGGACTTTTATTTCAAATCAGTTTCACAGATATAAAACAAGAAGCGCCGCAATGCGACGAAACCAGGTTTTCAACGACCAAGTAATGATGTGACAGGAATTTTGTATGAAATATGGCAGTGAAGAAAAAATGATGCTGTTATTTTGGTTACATGCAGATAGTGATCTACGTAGGGTAAGTAGAAATCCTGCCTCAAACTGCCTCTTGATATAAGCTACCCACACACCAAGTTTAGCGTCAATAGGCCAAAGCAAACTGAAGTTATTGAGCGGAAACTGAAATTCTATTTTTAGCAACAGTGACCTTGACCTTGATCACAGACACCTGGGTAGCAATCCCAAGCTGCCTCTTGATATAAGCTACCCACACACCAAGTTTGGCGTCAATAGGCCAAAGCAAACTCAAGTTATTGGGCGGAAACCAAAAGTTGACGCCCGCCCGCCCGACTTCAGCATTACAATAACCAGTTTTCGTTGAAAACCTGGTTAAAACCTCATGACTGAAAAGTTTCATATACATGAAGGTTCTTATGGCAAACATTCTTTTTACATAGAATGAGACATTTGGCGGCGACAGTTGTAATAGTCAAATGTAATTAATAAATAGCAAAATAAGAACAAAATGTTAAAAAAATAAAGTTTATCCTAAAGAATCTAGTAAGAAGACCATGAATGTATATTTAAAAGCGCATTTGAGAATGGCTTACTCAGACAGTCAATGAATGTACTTTATAAAGAACAACATATTTGTGAAAGCAAAATGAACTGAAAAAAACGAAGTATCCATTACAAAGGTAACATACAATCGGCGATGGTAAGTAAGGCTAACATGATTTATGATGATTGAAGTACATTGTATATTTTCGTAACATTTTCGAGATAATTTAACACTGATACCAGTTACAAACTGACCAGATATGTTTCGTTAATTTCTGTGAAGAAAGAACGCCTCCAACGCATGATTGATTTAAGTTGTTCATGACGCCAGAACCTGTTAGATTATACTTATTATACTTTAGCTAAGTAGCTCACCACGCAAGTTGAACTAATTACTCCCGATATATCATTCATGAATCTATCACTTTAATGAGGATCCAGTATCTTTCATTAAGCTGTCTCTAGACAGATCTGTTAACTGAAACAGTGCACCGCTAGGGACGGCTGGTGGTTACAGTTATCTCTGTGTTTGTGTCACAAAGAATCTTGTTAGTTTCACATGTAATTAATTTTAATCCATCTTAATCCTTTTATTCAGACCACGGTTTCAATAAGCACTTGTGACATGTGCCTTACAGACTGCGACGAAATAGGATGATTGCTAAAACAGAAAATAAGTTAACAAGTTTAATGTTATCACGAGCAAATCCGTATTGTTACAAGGCTTTGTTTTGCTTTTCTGGTCAGAAAATACCATGACAATGATCAGCCTATAGATTATGTTAAGTGAGTGTGATACCCTTGTAAATGGTCCGCATTGTATGACGGTCAGGTTCATTTAAATAATTTAGCAGGGTATGTTTTTCCTTTTTACATCTTCAATTAATGTATTCTAAAATAACTCATCCTGAGAACAAACCAGTTAGTTCAGCCGAAAAAGCGATGTGCTGAAAAGTAATCATTTTACGATTCTTTTATCAATTTGATTATAATACCACAATCAACAAAAACCTCTCAAATGTTGCAATGGCTTTTTTTGTGTTGAAACTGCATTAGATGCTCGTCTGTACGTAATGTTATAATACCAGAATCCAATCATGCCTGAAATATGGGAATAGCTGAAAAAGAATAATATTTCCCTCGATATCACGTGAATGGAAATACCAAATGACGATAACAGTCTTTCTGACTAATGGTTTTAAAACATCAACATGAAAGTTTTGTCAGAATGTAGTACACAAGTCTTGATATCTGTATATATTTGTTTATATGCTGGGAGTACAGAAATTGTATATGTTATATGATTTGTCATGCAATGGAAGATGAATTATAAGAATAAAATTTTATATTCTGAAAAACTCTAAATGACACGAGAAGTAAATATCAGAAGTACAACGTTTTGGAATAATGTTGCAAAAAGATTAAGCCTTAATCTACATGTAGTTGTTGTTGTTGTCGGCAGTTAATCAAAAGAAAGATTGGCATTGTAAATATGATAATGATCTGATGTGCAATTCTCTATAATTAAATCGTAAACTGAAAATATGGTTTGAAAAGTTGTCATGCTCTGCTGTGAAAGGTTCTCAAATTTATAAACTTAAACAAATATGAAGTCACTGTTCTCCGAACATATTCCTCATATTCAGTACGTCCAAAAGATGCCGAAGTTAATTATGTTGTTCCAACAGTTGGTATCCAAGACCAAAGAAAAAACATATTGATAGAAGAACCCGGAACGTTCCTTGCCCAGTATCCCGCTATTTATACCCCCTTTTTACGCAGGCAAGCACACACACACACACACGCGCGCGAGCGCATATACACAAACGTGTACGAAAGCACACAAACGTGTACGAAAGCATGCACGCGGGCGCACACGCAGGGAAGCATACGCAGGCAACCACACACATGCAGGCAGATAATCACACTCACGTGCAAGCAGACACGCGAACGCGAGAGCTCACTGACTCACCAAGCTAAACATTACTGGTAAACACGCGCATGCGCACATACACTAACCTATGTCCCGGACATTACCGTAGTATCAGGGGAAGGAACTCCAGACAAAGCCGCGATAGGCAAATTGTAACGAGTAATTTCATTGGCTGAGATTGCGCAATGGAAAATCTTTCGGAAACCAATGAAAGTAGGAAATGAATTATTCATGAGTACGAAATGTCCCACGGTCGATGAAAAGAGTGAAATGGAATGGATCGAACGTGGGTTTCTGACGATGATAAATAATAAACTATAGATAATCGTATTGTTTAAAACTTAGTTAGTGGAAGGGAAAATACTCTATTTCATGAAATGTCCTGTTTCCAGAAGGATTATTTCCCTGTTGACGTCAAAAATGTTGCGTCTGGTCTACATCTAAATGACAAGATGTCCTTGCATCACTTTGGGTTGCATCATCAGTAAATTCGGACAAATATAAAAAAAAGAAAAACCACTAACATCTATTTCTCTCACAAGATTTGTAAGTAGTGTCTGCTTCGTTTTTGTATCGCCTTTTCTTATAGGGATCGCTTTGTCCGACGGTCCTTCGGTCCGTCACGAAAACTTAACGTTGGCTATAACTTTGCCATTTCTAAACATTATCTTATCAAACTTTCAAATTGTATTGCTTATGACAACAGGGTCGGGTTGATGCCAAAATTTCTAGGTCAAGGTCACATTTGACAGAGTTATGCCCCTTTTTATACATGGATTTTATCATGAAAACTTAACATTGGCTATAACTATGCCATTTTTTAACATTTCAACATCAAACTTCCAAATTATATTGCTTACGACAACAGGGTCGTGATGATGCCAAAATGTGTAGGTCAAGGTCACAATTGACAGAGTTATGCCCCTTTTTGTACTTGGATTTTGTCATGAAAACTTAACATTGGCTATAACTATGCCATTTCTCAATGTTTCTTCATCAAACTTTCCAGTTGTAATGCTTACAATTGTATCACTTAAGACAACACCATTTCTCAAGGGCAGATAACCCTCAAATTTATTTTAGCAATGTTATGCCCCTTTTTCAAGTTAAAATTTCTTGGTTAACCTTTTTCTTTATGTCCATGTCTCAAAAAGTGTCAAGGATATTCCATTCAAACTTGGAATACTTGATCACCATCAAGACCCCTGCAAAGAAAGTTGGTACCCATGTCCCTGGGGTCACAGTTAGCCCCACCACCAGGGGTCACTTGATTTTGCTTATACTTATATATAGGAAAAAAAATTCTTAAGCCTAGAAATAAAATATTAACTGACATGAGATGGGTAAGTACTCCCCCCCCTCCCCCCACCGTCCCCTCGGCATGGGAATCCGCCCCCACCCCCCAACCAGTCACCCCCCACCCCAGGGGCCCAATGTTTTTTTGGGTTTTTTTAAATTTTAAAATAGGTACTTTACTTCCCATCCTACCTCAACACCCCCCGGGCCCAATTTTTTTTTTTAATTTTAAAACATAGGTACTTTACTCCCCCGCCCCTACCTCACCCCCCCCCAACCAGTCAACCAGTACCCCCCCCCAACCGGGCCCAAATCTTTTTTTTTAATACATAGGTACGTGACACCCCATCCACCCTCATACCCCCCCCCCCCCCAAACCAGTCACCCCCCACCATTTTTTTACCCCACCCCGGGCCTTTTTTTTTAAATTTTAATACATAGGTACTTGACTCCCCATTCACCCTCAAAGCCCCCCCCCCATTTTTTTACCCCCCCCCCAGGCGCCTTTTTTTTTTTCTTTTTAATTTTAATACATAGGTACTTGACTCCCCATCCGATCCCCAAACCAGTTCGCCCTCAATCCCCCCCGCTTTTAATACATAGGTACTTCACTTCCCATCACACACACACACACACACACACACACACACACACACACCCCACTATCGGGGCCCAATTTTTTTTTTTAAATACATAACTACTTGACCCAATTTTTTTTTCATCTTGTATGACAAGGGTCTTGCTCTGCCCCAGTCAAATTTTTTTCACTTGGGCCTCTTGTTTAACTTGGCTTATAATTAATTATCCAGCACTGAGAAAAGTGGAGCATGCTGTCGGTGGACAGGTATTGTTGTACTTTGAGTAGCATGCTGTCTTTTCTAGCAGGCTCTTGTTTACCTTTTTAGTTATTCTAACAGAGTACCCAAGGGCCACACAAGTGTTCCACTGAACACCCATCTAGTTTAACTTAGCAATCAAAATTGACAATAAGACATTACCAGCACTGTAAGATATTCATTTTTTTTTGTAGTTATATTATTGATATTTTGTGTAAGTCGCTATGTTATCAGAATTAGACATTTATGTGTAGTGTCAGGGATAATCTCGGTATGCCTCAACATTATCTTTCTGTAGATGTTTAAAAATAACTTTTTGAACTTGCGTCACACACCAAACAATAAACCATTTATGATAATTCAAATGTTAGAAGAGTCATATTTAAATAAAGGCATTTTTGGTTTCCGAAGCAAAAACACTTAACGTTTTTGATTTTTGAGTTTCTTAGTTGTAAAAATGCACAGTAGTACATCTAATTTGTAAGCGCGGGCAGAATTATTTCAGCTTTTATATAAAACCGTCAGTTATCGTGTACGATTTTTATCTCCTAATATTTTCATTGATTCATTTATTGATTCATTAAATGATTCACTCACTAACTCACTCAAACTTTCATTCATTCATTTATTCTTTATTTCTTACTTCCTTTCTTTTTTTATTCATTCATTCATTCACTCATTAATTCATTCACACACACTTATTCATTCATGTGTTCCTTGTGTTTGAGCTTGATAATCACGTACAGACTTATCACCCTTGTGATTGCTTATACTTCCACACTTCCGGACTGTACTTATGAATATTGATAACAAAAGTGTTATTTCCTGTGTTGAACTGTTGTGCGGTGCTATGACTAAAAAATGAAAACTGACTGACGCACAGACCTGTCCTTTGCAAATTCAAGTTGAAGACAGTGTATATGATATAAAACGTACATAGCTTTGAGATACCAAATTCGTGTCACTTGACAATCTTCTTTCGGACGTACTCTGGGACGTGTCATATTTAACTCCAGATCGCTAGTCAGTTTTTCCATCAATCAGTTAGCGGATATATGTGATTTTTTTACGGTTTATATATTTACAACTATGTTCATATTAGAAAAAAATCATTTAAGAAAGAACGGTATCCAATAATAGATAAACCTAAAATCATATCATCTACACACCTTTATTTGTTTACATTAAAGTATTACAATCATACATAGAAATATTCATTCTAAAATCTTTTAAGAATATTCTTTTCATAAAATGTGTATATCTGAATAATCCATACGTCCACAGGATAAAACACTTTCACAAGAAAACGAAGAGCTAATGATAAATAATCATTATCGGAGAAAGAAAGAATTTAGAAAAATGCGCTACACTTTCAAGCTGACATGCAATAAAGAAGTTTCATTCTTTGGTCGCAGACTGCTCTTTCTGCTCCGAAATATACACTTTCTTAACTATCCGGAAGCAAGTTGTCTGAGTAGCAAACTTAAATGCGATCCTGTAGAACCACGTAAGTAACAACAGTGACAAGATAACATAGAAACGCTTGTTAACCCAGAATTTTCTACTGTTCGTCCCCCAGTATGCGCAAAAGCGGTCTAAGAAAAGTGGAATATCGTCACCTTGCTCGGAGTAAACATGCGAATCAGGGCATATCTTTTTTACTTTGTCTTCCTGTTCACTTCGAAGGCGGCTAAATGCATCCATTGTTTCTACGTCTCCAAACAAGACAAGCTTCAGCAGTTTTACCCTCGTGACTTTGTCTGAATTCAGATCGAGTGTGTTTGGATTCGGTGAGCAATCTTCCCAGTGGGTAAACGGAAATTGTACGGTTTCTATGTAATCCTGAACTTGCTCTTGATAGGATTCTGAACCAGTCATGATCTGCCCATTTGCCCCCGTGTACGTGTAGGACCTGTATCTCGTTTCATAGTGATAGGCGCCAGTCTCTAAGGTAACCACCGGCTGCTGTTCTTTTAACTCCTGGATATAAGTCTTACACGACTTTTCTTCCAAAACTGTGCTGAGGTAGTCGAATTCCCATGAGAAAACAATCTCTATCCATAAAAATAATATGAACGCTGGGAGATGAATGTAGCCCATAATATCGAACATGAATCTAGTCCCTTCTTTGATCTGTTCATTAGTCATATCTGAAGTAACTGCAAAGTAAGTAATCCAGGCATACGTCCAAAACGTGAAATGCATCGACAATACCCTGCTCACACTTCTTTCCGATTTCAGTATTTCTTTGGATTCTTCCTCAGTAACTTTATATTGGTTTTCAACGTCAATAGTGGCAAGATTAATACGTTCTTCTGTTCTATGTCTCTTCTTCTGGAAAACTCCAATTAAGTAGTAATGTAAAACAGGTATAAAATAATGAGTGAGGCACATCCCAAATATGCTTCCCAATATAAGCCAAACTGATGGCAAATCGTCCGAACTCATCTTTCGATCTCAAATTTTACATCAAATTATCCTTTTATCCAAATATTAGAAAATATTTATAACTATTGGCTTGATAAAGAGCATCTACTAGACCGAATAAAATACGCATCGTTAAAGGAATATATAGGGTACTTTATGCTTCGATTTCCTGTTTATTTCGTGTAACGATACAGTTGCGCAAATTGACAATAATAAATATCCTATCGAATGTCCGGTTTGTTTACTCTAGAACATCCTGTTTTCTAATTACTGTTTGATCCTCCTTTCACAAAGGGAGATTAACACACATATCATTCTTCACTATTGCTAAATAGCAACGAAATTCTGTTTTGATCACTAGTTCACTTTAGTTTAAATGTACCATTGTATTAGGCGAATTCAGCTACTGCAAGTTCAATTTCTGCAGGCTAAAACATATGGGCTCATGTTAGTATTTGGTCTCTTCACCTGAGCATCATCAAATCTTTGTAACACTTTAGTTCTAAGCAGTTACCATGGTTTTATGCGGCCCGTAAAGTTGCTATACCTCGCTTTCTCACCCCGCCCCCTTCTTAACTGTTCAGATTTTATTATCTAGTTATTACATCTTGTTTGTGCGTATCAAATAGCATACGTCTGTAGTTTTACTTCTATTTTAGATAAACATCTTTCCAAGTTTTGTCTGGCTGTTTATATAACATTTCTCTGCCTTTACTGATTTTGCTTGTTTTAAAAAAAGCATATATTAACGTTTACTTATCGATCTTAGTTTACTTCTTGTCATATGACTAATACCCCTGAAGAGTTAAGTAGCTTTATTATATTGTAAGGGATATAACAAAATACAGAAAACATCTCGTTCACAGACACTAGTTCTGCAGATGCTCAGTGTACAGCATCGAAACACGGACTACTGAGCTCCCCATGAAGTTGAAAGATTCAAACAGTGCTGACGGACAAGGCTTCTTAGATGTGTATCAGCCCTTATATATCCTGTTTATCGTATAAGACACGTGTTTACAGTTAAGGATCTAACATAAGTTTATTGTTCAGGATTCTACAACGGTTTTCAGTGTAAAATCTGACAAACGTTTACAGTTAAGGATCTGACATGAGTTTGCAGTTCAGGATCTGACATGAGTAAAGAGTTCAGGAATTTGAATAAGTTTACAGTTATGGATCTGACATGATTTTGCAGTTCGTGATCTGACATGAGTTTACAGTTCAGGATCTGACATGACATACAGTTCAGGATCTGACAGGAAATACAGTTCAGGATCTGACATGACATACAGTTTAGGATCTAACATGAGTTAACTGTTTAGAAATTTAACATAAGTTTACAGTTTAAGATCTGACATTAGTTTACAGTTATGGATCTGACATGATTTTGCAGTTCATGATCTGACTTATTTAACAGTTCAGGATATGAACTGACATACAGTTTAGGATCTAACCTTAGTTTATAGTGCAGTATCTGACATTAGTTTGCAGTTGAGAATCTGAAATAAGTTTACAGTTCAGGGTCTGACATAATTTTACAGTTCAGGATCTTGCATGAGTTTACAGTTTAGGATCTGACATGAGTTTACAAATAAGGATAAAGCATAAGAATACAGTTCAGGATATGACACAATACAACAGTTTAGGATCTGACATGCGTTTGCCTTTCATGATCTAACACGAGTTTAAACTTCATGATCTGTCATAGGTTCACAGTTATGGATCTGAGATTAATTTGCATTTCAACGTCTGAAATCAGTTTACAGTTCAGGATCTGACATTTGATACAATTTATGATCCGACATGAGTTTACAGTTTAGGATCTGCCTTAGGTTCAAAGTTTAGGATCTGACATCAATTTACAGTTCAGAATCCGACATTATTTTAAAGTTTAGGATCTGACATTAGTTGACAGTTTAGGATCTATCATAAGTTTATAGTTCAGTATCTGACATAAATTTACAGGTCCGGACCTGACATGCGTTTACAGTTTAGGATCTGAAATAAGTCAACAGTTAAGGATCTGACATAATTTTACAGTTGAGGATCTGACATGAGCTTACAATTTAGGATCCGACATGAATTAACTGTTTAGGAGCTGACAAAAGTTTACAGTTCAGGGTATAACATCAGAATACATTTCAGGATCTGACATTAGTTAACAGTTCAGGATCTGATATAAATTTGAAGTTTATGATCATACACGAGTTTAGAGTTCAGGACATAAGTTCACAGTTATGGATCTGACATTTTTTTGCAGTTCAACATCTTAAATGAGATTACATTTCAGGTTGTGACATAAGATACAGTTCAGGATCTGACATAAGTTTACAGTTCAGGATCTGAGATGAGTTTGCAGTTCAGTGTCTGGCATATGTTTACAGTTGAGGGTCTGACGTGATTTTGAAATGCAGGATCTGACACGAGTTTACAGTTTAGGATCTGACATGAGATTTTAGTTCTGGATCTGACATAAGTTAATAGTTCAGGATCTGACATGATTTTATATTGCAGGGTCTGACAGGATTTTATAGTTCACACGTAGCTTTATTCAACGACTTCGGAGAATATAGTGATGCAAGTCCAGACCAAGCGTCAGACTGTTTTATCACAACTACCGTAAAATCGACTTCATCCTAACGATATTCATTTTACCTACCCTGAAAAAAAGCTTTTACAAAGCATGGGTCAAGAAAATTTCCAATGAAATGTCAAAATTTATCAGATAAAACTCTATTTTAAGAAGAACTACTACATAAAAGTATAGCCAAACAAATAATAAAAATAAAAATAAACAATAAATCCATTTCAAGAAATAAATCCGAAATGTTATATTAACTTGTCAAAAAAATTGAAAAATGGAAATAAAATGTAACATGGCACGAATTTACCCCAGCCACTTCAGTATAAGTGGATGTTATCAACGTAAACTTCAACATAAATATTATACTCGGGCCTTCAGTTTAGTTACAGTTATTTAGTTCTTGTACTTTTCTGAAACAAATAGGCAAAATATCAAATCTTTTACCGTCCAGAGAAATTAATTACTGAAATCACAGATACCCATGTTGCATTAATTTACCATGTTGAAAAGCTGTGTTACAACTGAAACATATTTAAAGCCAAAGAAATTGAATTTAAATTCTATATAAGTTACTATTGTAAAACCAAAACAATGTAAAACTGCCAAAATCTAGAGAGAAAAAATGGCCTGAGTGGGGTTTGAACCCATATCCTTCAGTTAAAATGTCTCAATCCTACACAAATTAATGGAGCTGAATACGCTTCAAAGTCGAGGTAAGGTATTAGGAATCTAATACCTTAAGTGACTACTTTTCTTAAGTTTGATGTAATCGATCGCTTATTTCATGGAATTTGCTGACCAATCTAGAAATATTAGGATGATCTGCAAATATTCAAGTGATGGTCACTTTGTTTCAACGTGCTGACTATTTAAAGCATAATTTGGCGTGATCTTAAGCAAATTTGAAATTTGTGTAGTTGATCTTTTTATTAGTTCGCTGGTGAAACTATTATGTAATTATATACTTATAACACATTTACTTATATTTTCAATTATCAGTTACATTCAAACATAAAGATCTTTAAGTTTGGAAATAAGGAAAAGGCTATGTAAATGTAATGTAACAAAGGTAAGATACTTGGCAAAATAAATTGTTGACTTCTTATCACAAGTCTTAAATACATTATATTTAGTTGATATACAACAAACACGTTTCACTGGACCGCAGTCTGTTCTTTCGGCTCCGAAATGTACACTTTCTTAACAATTCGGAAACACGTTGACTGAGTAGCAAACTTAAATGCAATCCTGTAGAACCACGTGAGTAACAACAGTGACAGGAAAACATACAGCCATTTGTTCGTCCACCATCTTCTACTGTCTGTCTCCCAGTATGCGCAAAAGCGGTCCAAGAAAAGTGGGATTCCGTCTTCCTGTGCAAACTCAATTTGGGAAGCTGGATATAACTGCTTTACCTTTTCTTCCATTTCAGTTCGAAGACGGTTGAAAGCATCTGTTGTTTCTTCATCTCCTAGCATGACTTGTTTCAGCATTTTAACTCTCGTGACTTTGCCAGGGTCCAGATCGAGTGTGTTGGGGTTCGAGGAGCAGTCCTCCCAGTGTGTAAACGGGAACTGCATATATTCTGTATAGTCCTGAACTCGCTCTTGATAGGCCTCTGAACCGGTCATGATCTGTCCGTTCGCTCCGGTATACGTGTAAGATCTGTACCGCGTCTCAGTGATAGGCACCTACTCCCAAAACAAGAACTGGCTTCATTTCCTGCAGCCCCTGAATATATGTTTTACATGATTTTTCTTCCAAAAGAGTGTCGAGATAGTCATATTCCCACGAGAAAACAATCTCTATCCATAAAAACAAAATAAATACCGGAAGGTGAATATAACCCAAAATATTGAACAGAAGTTTTGTTCCTTTCTTAATTTCTTCGTTACCCATGTCTGACGTCACTGCAAAGTAAATAATCCAGACATACGCCCAAAATGTGAAATGCATAGACAACACCCTGCTCATACTTTTCTCTGATTTTAGGATTTCTTTGGATTCTTCTTTTGAAACAGTATACTGGTTTTCAACGTCAAGAGTGGCATCACCAGTTCCACCTTCCGTTCCATACTTCTTGGTTTTGCAAGCACCGATGCAGAAATAATGAATGACGGGGATGAAGTAATGTGTGAAACACACCGCAAATATACTCCACAAAATAACTCCAACTGAAGGGAAATCATCAACACTCATCTTCAAGCATTAAAAGCTACACTACAAAACGTAACCGTCCTGGAACAAATTGTTAAACTCTCTCTTTGGCTAGATCTTGCAGTGTTGAACAAATAATAAACGTTTTGTAATGTACTGTTGAGATATATAAAAAGATACAGATTTATAATCTTCTGTCAACGCAAAACACTTGTTTTAAAATGAAGATATATTGCATGTTTCGTTTAAAAATGTTATGTTTATGTTTACATATTTATTGTACGTGTCCTCCTGCGAGTTCAATTTGTTTATTCCAAAACTTCCTGTTTTCTATTATTGTTGCATCATTTTACGAACTGTAGCTAAATAAGGAAAATCAACGAACTTGTTAGTCTCTCTGAATTAACCAAAGATACCTTATTCTATGTAAGGCGCGAGGCGGACAATCAGATGACATTCTTTATCTAGCTGATGGCTCACCAACTGGCCTCGTCACCAAGAGCCCTTGAGCGGCCTCTAACCTTTCAACTTTCGCTCTATAAGCGGACACTTTAACCACTAGGCCGCAAAAAATATATTTCAAATCGTATGGGGTCACAAATCTATAGCTCCGACTTAAAGCGACTGATTCACAGATGGGCCGACGATGAAAAAAAAAGAAAAAATTATACATCTAGAAATTCTAGTTGTAATTGTAAAGAACATATCTAAACTAAGTTACTGACTCATTTTTTGTTACAGAAAAAGATCACAGTATAAAGTTGTACACACCTTTATCGGTAAAAAATTTACCCCGTTAGTCACGGGGTTGATACTAGAGTTATTAATTTTGACGAATTTTGATAACTTAACTGGCTCAGTGGTGTAGATCGTCGCTCTATATTTTACTGACCGAAAGGGCATGGATTCGAATCTTGATAAAATCAAAAAAAAAAAAATTCACTTTTCATGGTGTATAGAAACATATTATTATGTTTTTTTCATAGTATATTAACTTGTCTTAAATCTTAAAGAAAGAACATTCCAGTATTACTACTTGCTTATGTTCGATATTCTTGTCGTTAGTAAACTTAGTACAACATATAAATGCGGGTGTTGTTTAGTGCACGTTCACACTTAAGTCTTACATCTTTATCTCAGAAAGATAAACAAAAAAACTCGGTTAAAAATAATAAAGAAAAATACAAGTAAATCATTACGACCATGTTTACCGTTTATACCAAATTCCTTTAAGTAATTGTAAATAAATATGTGATACATCGCATGTTTGTAGTTTCGTCTTTTTACCCAACTGGATTCGACCGGAACACATACTTCCGTACAGTGAAATTAAAGGAAAAGAAAACCGTTCGTTACTATGACTACAGTGTTTTAAGCCGAATGTTTACTATTATGAGAGAAACATTTAACCCCTACCCCCTCCCCTCGAAAACCCTCATTCCACTTGAATTATGAGTTGAGCTCCCATTCAGGTGTGCCTTTCTGGACACTCTTTCATGATTTTACCATTTTTTATGCTCCCCTGAGCATATAGTTGATACTTTGTCCATCTACGACCGTACGTCTTGCCGTCCGTCCGCACATCCGTCACGCTTTGTGCGGACCATATCTAAAAAACTTATAAAGGTATCAACATGAAATTTCATAGGTGGATAAATCTCACTGAATAGAGGTGCAGTGCTTAAGAACCATTCCTCTGCCCTTCATCATTTTATAGTTATTGCCTTGTGTTGATTGTTCATACTTAATTTTTGTCGAGACTATATATAAGCGCTATCAACTTGAAATTTAAACCTTAAAACGACTGACTCACAGGTGGGCCGACGATGTAAAGAAGAGAAATTGTTTATAGAACTTGATATTCTTGCTGTAATTGTGTTGCACATATCTAAACTAAAATACTGACTCATTTTTTGTTACAGAAAAAATATCAAATTATTACGTTTTACACACTTCTATCGGTAAAAATATACCCCATTAGTCACGGGTTAAATACTTTAGTTATAAGATTAATTTTTACCAAAATTGGTAACTAGCCTCTATGGCTCTGTTTTTCAGATCGTCGCTCTATATTTTACTAACCGAAAGGTCATGGGTTCGAATCCAAGGCTGAGTCAAAACTTTTTTCTCAGTTTTCATGGTGTATAGAAGCATAATATTACGTTTTTTTCCATAGTATATTATCTTCTCTTAAATTTTTAAAGAAAAAACTTTTTCAGCTGAATTATATGAGTCAGTCGCTTTAAACAGGCTTAATAAAAGGAATACATCTGCAGTGACACTTAGTGCAAATACAGTCTCCAGTGGCGTAGCCAGATGCAAATTTATACCGAGGCAGACGGAAGGTAAGACATGGGGTATTACCCCCTACCCTGCAAGGGTGTTGGGGTCACCACCAAAAATTTTTCATGAAAAGAATTAAGTGGTGGTTTTGCTGCATTTTTGCACTAAATTCAGTACAAATGTTAATCACGAGACAAATGTTTGGCCTCATTTTTCTTTCTCTTTTACACTTTACACTTCTTTGCAAACTTTAACCGCGGCATTTGCCTCGGTGTGCCTCAGTGTGGCTACGGCACTGGTCTCTAACATGTCATGCAAGTACAACCTGCCCACCAATACCTGTTACACGCAACAACCTATGTAATTCCACTTCCTTCTGATAAAACCCTACTCCACCGCTGAAAATTAAAAGAAAATGTTTTTAAAACTGTCATCAACCTGCTTATCGATTTGATTCTCCTTGACCTGAATTTATTTATCTATACTATGTCAAAGTGGCGCTTTAATATTTTATGAAAAGTGTCACTTTTTGTCAACAGGATAGTAGTTAAAATACGTATCATATCATACGTATGATAAAGTTAAAATCGTTGTAAGTTGCTGTCAATAACACCGGAAAACTTAACCGAGTCAGAGTCAACCAGCCAGAACTAGTAGTTTAAACAGATTTAAAGGGGCAGTTTGATTAAAATTATTCATCCAATTCGCAACACTAACCGTAAGCAGATTGTATTCCTCTGTTAGACTGATAGGGGGTAAGCACGGAAAACCGTTAGGGCCATCGCCAAACAGTGTGTTGCGCTCGACAGTGCGATAATGAACATACAATGTCGCGACAAAACGATAACAATAACGTGACAGTAGGATAAAGATGATTACGACAGTATGATAATGCGACAGTACGCTAACGAAAACACGACACTCTATCGTGTTATCATTATCGTAATTTCGTACTGTCGCATATCAACTATCGTATGGACGAGTTAATCAAAACTTATTCTGAGAGAGGCTATGCATACAAAGAAATACTTGTTTTATTAAAATCGGATCTGGGATTTTATGTAAAATTAGTTTTGATTAACTATAACCTAATATGAAGTTCGTCTCCTTTAGAGCGTGCGCATGCGCACCGGAAGGCTATAGTACGACAACACGACAGTACGATAATACGGCAACGCGACGTACAGTACGATAACGAAAAGCGACAGTATGATAGTGAAAACGCGACAGTACGATGATGATAATGCCAGAATACGACAACGTAATGCGACAGTACGATAATATGACAATACGATAAGGATAACACGACGGTACGATAACGATACTGCGACAGTGCGATAACGAAAACACGACACTCTATCGCATTATCTTTATCGGATATCGTACTTTCGCGTTTTCATTATCGTACTGTCGAGTATCGCGTTTCAGAGCAACACACTCTTAGGTGATGACCCTAACGGTATTCAGTAGGGTAAGTGAAAATTGTATCTCTCGGTGTGTGGGTTTTAAAGCGACTGACTCACAGAATTTAGCTGAATTTGTTTTCTTTAAAATTTAAGAGAAGATAATATACTATGGAACAAACGTAATATTATACTTCTATACCCTATGAAAACTGAGAAAAAAGTTTTGACTTAAACAGGATTCGAACCCATGACCTATCGGTCAGTAAAATAAAGAGCGACGATCTACACCACTGAGCCACAGAGACTAGATACCAATTTTCTTAAAAATTAATATTATATCTAAAGAATCTACCCTGTGACTAACGCCGAAAGTGTGTAAAACTATATTTTAATATTTTTCTATAACAAAAAATGGGTCAGTAGTTTAGATATGTTCTTCACAATTACAGCAAGAATTTCAAGTTCTATAAACATTTTCTTTTTTCATCGTCGGCCCATCTGTGAGACTGTCGCTTTAAGTTAAGGTTGTCCAGCTCTGTCGGATAGAATATGACCAGAACAACCATAACGGTTTTCGACAATTTGGTCAGGCTTCGTTGCGTTTAAAGGGCAATTTTTATAATGAACTCTCCATAACAATACTATTTTCTACAATTCAAACTTCTGAATTAGACTAACAAATTAAATATTCGTCCATGTTTGCCACATGCATCATATCTGAGAAAATGATCATTTTTAAGCATTTTTTGTAAAATGCTGACAAGGCACTTTTATTGTTTAAAAAGTCCAGTGAAGCTAAACCAGAGCTTTTTGTATTTTTATTTCTCCTAGCTGTCTTTCGGTTCTTTTTTGAACTTGGACAAGGTCACGTATAAAACTCCTGCTGTTACCACACATGCCCCAGCTGCATAGAACGTAGCATCATAGTTTCCAGTACAGTCATACAGGAAGCCTATAAAAGATTAAAACAGATAATCATTATAATAGTAATTCTACAAACTTATAAACACAGTCTTACGGTATTTTATTTTAACTAAAAAACGCAACCGCTCAATGCTAAGCTACTGAACGATCCATTCATGTTATTCATATGTATTTTGAAAACGTTAGGCTCTGTGGCACTTAGAACAAGAAGCGCCGCAATGCGTCGAAAACCAGGTTTTCAACTACCAAGTATTGATGTGACAGGAATTAGGAAGAAATACGCCAGTGAAGAAAAAAAAGATGCTGTTATTTTGGTACCAACACAGAAAGTTGATTTCAATAGTTCAAAATAAAAATATAACAGATACCTGAGTAGCAACGCCAGGCTGTATTTTCATGTAAGTTACACACATGCCATGTTAAGTATCAATAGGTCAAAGTGCGCTGAAGTTATTGAGTACAAGCTGAAAATTCTATTGTAAGCAAGTGACCTTGACCTTGCTCCCAGAAATCTAAGTAGCAATCCCAAGCTGCATCTTAATATAAGCTACCCACACAGCAAGTTTGGTGTCAATTGATAGGTAAACACAAACTCAAGTTATTACGTAAAAATTGAATTTCTTGTTTTAAGCAACATTGACCTTGACCTTGATCACAGACATCTGGGTAGCAATACCAAAAAGCGTCTTGATATAAGCTACCCACGCACCAAGTTTGGTGTCAAAAGGTCTCGGCAAACTGAAGTAATTACGTGGAAATTGAATTTCTATTTTTAGCAACAGTGACCTTGACCTTGATCACAGACACCTGGGTAGCAAAATCAAGAAGCGTCTTGATATAAGCTACCCACACACCAAGTTTGGTGTCAAAAGGTTTCAGCAAACTGAAGTAATTACGTGGAAACTGAATTTCAATTTTCAGCAACAGTGACCTTGACCTTGATCACAGACATCTGGGTAGCAATCCCAAGCTGCCTCTTGATATAAGCTACCCAGATACAAAGTTTGGCGTCTATAGGTCAAAGCAAACTCGTTATTGAGCGGAAACAGAATTTCTATTTTTAGCAACAGTGACCTTGACCTCGATCACAGACACCTGGATAGCAATCTCAAGCTGCCTCTTGATATAAGCTATACACCAAGTTTGGCGTCAATAGACCAAAGTAAACTCAAGTTATTGAGCGGAAACCAAAAGTTGACGCCCGCCCGCCCGCCCGCCAACTTCAGCATTACAAAAAGCATATCATCTTCACTTCGAAGCAAAGAAGGGCAAGACCTTTAGATCTTGGTAAAACATTGATAACTTAATGAGTTAAATCTTCTGACAATACAACCATTCAATTTACAACAGAAAACGCTATTTTACGAGTGGAATTTAATGAGACCTTCTTTAAAAAAATGTTAAGTTACTCATTTAGAACTGGCGTTAAAAGTAACATACCTGCAAATGGGGGTCCAACTAGATTCGCTATACCCTCCATAAAAAGAATAAGAGCACAAAAGAAGTTGTCAAAAGCCTCTTTCCCAACAATATCGATTAAAACACAAGAAAGAAGTGCCTCTGTTGCTGCGGAAAATAATCCAAAACTTCCTGAGAGTATCGCTAGAACAGTAAACTTCTTGATAAACGGAATAAGAAGAATTGAGACACCGCACAGCGCCGTAGATAATCCGTACAATATTGTGCGATTCACATAATCCCGATCACCTAGTACTCCGTAACCTAAAATGCCAACTAAATGAACAAACCCTATTACTGATAACAAGTATGACGCTTTCTGAGTAGGTATTCCAAAACTAACTGACCTGTCCACCATGAATACATATGGTACATCATACCAAAAATACATTGTGAAATTCGACATTGCAAATATAACAAACGGAATGCTGAGCAGACGGAATCGGCTGACACAGCAGGTCGTTGTGTTTCCGTCTAAAATTCCTTCTTTCTCAGTTATCACAGATGAATGAGTTGTGGTAAATAAATCCATCTCATTTTTTATTTCAGCACTATTTGTACAGGTTTCTACTTCCTTTAATTCAAATTCTAAAAGTTTTTCAGCTTGAACAATTTCAGTACTGTTTTTACGTTGCACAGGCCGGTAAAGTGCTCCACAAACTATAATATTTGCAACTGTCCCGCTTAGTATCAATAAAGTACCTCTCCATCCGAACCGTGTTACAAGAAACTCAGTGAAGGGGGCAAAAATCACTGTACCGAGACCTGCGCCAGATTCTGCTATACCAGAGGCGAGTGCTAGCCTTTTATCAAAATAATCCGTCACTGTCTTCAGAGAATTGAAATATGGTAATGACATTCCAAAGCCACCTAAAAGACCATAAAATAATGTTAACATCCATACAGAGTTTGACAGTGAACCAAGCGCAAAGCCTAATGACGCTATTAATCCGCCTAGCATTGTTGCTTTCCGTGATCCTAACCTTTTAGTAATTACTCCCGCTGCTGGTGCACAGAGCAGAGGGACAGCGAAAAATAAAGATCCAATCCATGCGGTATTACTTTTCGTATCTTCAAAATAACTCAAGAGATCTGTGTAGAGAATTCCAAACGAGTAGCTGCATCCATCATAAATTATATTAAATGTAAGCGTTGCTAAGACTACGACCCATCCCCAGCCGCCATCCGGTACGTTCCGGCCAGCCTCGTTTTCGATAACTTTTTCATCTCTCACAGAAAAATACTCCGTCTCTGATATCTTCCCTTCCATAAATGTTTCTTTCATAATAATTTCCTTACCTGTTGCTGGTAAACACACACTACAAAACACGCCTAGATACAACAGTCCGAAATTTAAAAATTGCCTGTCTTTTTTAAATCTACTCCAAGTGAAAGGCGCTCCTGCAATCACAAAATAAAAGAGCGCTTGAATGTAGTTTAATTGTGAATTATTATATGCATGCTGAATTCATATATATCAATATGTTTGGTATATGGTTGCCAAAAACCAAACCAAGAATAAACGAGTATAATTAAATATGGTGAGTAAAGAAAACTTATCTACGGGGCAGCTGTTTACAAGTTGTGCTGTAATTTACGAGGTCATTTACAAAGCTAGGCAAATAAACGTTTATTATTTATTATATTAATTGATAGCAGGGAGAGGTATGGTTCAATTTAACAAACATCAAGTTTGTTTCAAACACGAAGAATATATTAGACTTATGGCAGTAAAACAAAAAGGTATGCAGTATTTCTTTTTTTACTCAATGTTTATCAACATATATTTAGTAATCGTATAAATATAATGTAAAACGAAACAAACAATTTTAAACAGAAACATTTATGTGCTTTAATAAAAAGAATCACGATTAAAAGAAAAAAAATCTGTGTATTCTCTTAGTTTTGGCCTAAGAAAAGTGTGCGTAGTTGACCGTCACGTTAAGTATATACGAATGTATCTAAATAAAACTAATTAACTGAAATGTTTTCTTCATTCTCAAATATTAATGTATAAAATATACAACATATACTGAGAGTTTTTACTGAGCGTCCGCATAATGGTCCAAAAGTTCAATTTGGTTATTAAGGAATTGTACCGCATTCGGAACTGGAACCAGACAGTTCATAACAAATGTATTGACTGCCTCAATGGGTTCGTTTGTATTTTATAAAAAAAAAGGTAAGTAACGGAGTTTGGAGCACTCAAATTAAACAGAATGTATACCGCTACAAAACAAGCAAGAGCTCCGCCGACGGCGGGACAATATACATTCGAATTATTTAACTGACACTGAATGATATCTGCCCAAAACATGTGTTATCTAAAATCGTACAAGTTTAAAACATTAGGAACATTGGTTCTAAACATCAAACACCAAAGTTTCATAATTATCCTGAAAGTGGTTTAGGAGAAAAGGAAATCCATGGCATTAAAAATTTGAGATTAAACTTTGACATTGATCTCAAAGTTGTGGGCCTGAAAACAATTGACCCTTGTTTCATGAATATCCTTCAACCGGTTCAAGGGATAAAGAACAGACACAAAATTGCTAACGAACGGACAGACGAACGGACGGACAATCAGGGGCATTGCATATCTTCGGAAGAATATATCCACGTACTAGTCCAGTCTATACATTTGTGCCATGTTCGGCTTCTTAAGATCTTGACAATGTCTATTAACTGGTTTAAAATAGTTCGTGAACATGCCGATGGTGAAAGCGAAAAGGTTTTTAAATAAAGAAGCATACAGTATATTTCCGCTTAAACTATGAAGCAGAATACTGAGTTATAGAAATATTAAATATTCGGGAGATACAGTTTACAAAACAACTAAAGCCCGCTTGGATAGCTTTGTTTTATGATCAACATTATTTTGTCCAGTCGCAGTATTTTTCAAATTTCTGATATATCTAACTTTAGTTAATGTGTATTAACTGCATTTTATTTTGAAATGAAAGGAGGGACAAAGTTATGGAGTGGACACGATTTGTTACACCCAGTCATCCTAAGATCCAGACCGAAAGCACAACATCAAAATGCCCCCCCCCCCCCCCCCCCCAACTACTACTTGAGGGGAGCCATAACAGGACCAAATGGTCCTGGGTAGCTCACCTGATAAAAAGCCCGTTTAGTAAATCTACACTTACTGGTAAACATGAACACCAAGTTTCAAATCGATAGCCCTAGAAATGTGGAAGTAGTTCACGTCACAATTTTTCGTCACCGACCGTAAGATAACTTCTGTACACCACAAAGTTTGGCAGGATACTTACAAGATATTCAAAGTTGTTCCATAAGGACATAAATAAGTCCCGCCCATGGTTGTCATGCAATTGACAGATCGCAATAAATTTCATAATTTATACAGAGGGTAACCTAAAGCAAATTTATGCCAATTTTTCAAATTGGATTTGCAGTGTCTAAGAATAAGATTTTGCCATATTGACATAGGCAAAATAAGCCCCTACCCTGGCAACCATGATTTTCAGGGACTGAAACAAATTTCAAAACTTATACCTGTATAAAGGTTCACACAAGGAACATTTGTCCCAAATTATTTTCAAATCGGGCCAGGAGTTTGTGAGAAAAAGAACTTTAAAATTTTTCCTATCAGTTGCGATGATGTATCAGATTTCTGGATGGAATTCCATTTCTTATACAATTTTGAAAGGGAACCACATAATGATTATGTCAATTGGCTTTAGAGGAGAAGATTTTGAAAGCCTTTCCTATAAAAGTCTTTACAAAAAAAATGACCATTTGACCGGGGGGCACAGTACTGATCCTTGAGCCATGGTTTAGAGCCATGGTTTGTATTATTTTGGTAGAGGTCCACTAGATGATATTACAAACAAATTATTTAAGTTCTAGACCTATAGGTTTCAGACAAGAAGATTTTTTAAAGCTTCTCCTTTAAAAGTCTATGCAAAAAGAAGTGTGCCCCTGGGGTGGGACCAGTTTTGATCCCGGAGCCTCGGTTTATATGTTTTTGGTAGAGGTTTTAGGTGATACTACAACCCAAATATCTAAGCTCTACGCGTTGTGGTTTCAGACAAGAAGATTTTTTAAGATTTTTCTATAAACGTGTATGGAAAATCAGATGACTCCTAGGGTGGGACAAATTTTGACCCCGGAGCCATGATTTATATGACTTTAGCAGAGATCCACTAGATGATAGTATAAACCAAATATCTAAACTCTGGGCCTTGTTGTTTCGGACAAGAAGATTTTTAAAGTTTTTCCTATCAGTTACCGTGGCAACCAGAGTTCTGCATGGAATTCCACTTTTTATATCATTTTGAAAAGGAACCATACAATGATTATTCCGTGAAGTTTCTTTTTTTGGAGGGGTGGGTGGGTGAGATGGGGAGGCGCAATTGGCCAATTGGTATAGGAGGAGATAATTGTGGACACCAGACGACGGAGGACGAACGGACAGACGACGGACAAAAGAGCATACTAAAAGTTTCTTTTGGTCAGGTGAGCTAATTATCAAATATATATAATCATGGCAGGGTATACGGCCTCGTATATAATGTTTGAATTCATATAACCAGAGCCGTCAGGAATTTTCCTGCAGAACATCAAAACAAAGTTTTAGGCCGTTAGTCACGGGGTAGATACTTTAGTAATAACTTATTTTAACGAAACTTGAAAACTAGTGTCTGTGGCTCAGCGGTGTAGATCGTCGCTCTTTATTTTACTGACAGAAAGGTCATGGGTTCGAATCCTGGTTAAGTCTAAAGTTTTTTTCAGATTTCATGGTGTATAAAAGCATAATATTATGGGGTTTTTTTTCCATTAACTGCTTTTAAATTCTAAAGAAAACAAATTCGGATAAATTCTGTGAGTCAGTCGCTTTAACAACTACCACCAGATTTTTTACATATTTATAAACATTTACTTTTTATGATTTGTCAATCCATCTGTGAGTCAGTCGCTATAAAAATTCTCAACAGAAAGATAATTAGTAATATAATATAGTCATATTTCATCACATAAGATTACAAGTGATCAATGCAACACTCTCCATTCAATTCCCAAAATACAAAATACAAATTCATGTCGGTCAATAGCTATTCATAGCTAACGTTAAAGCGACTGACTCACAGATGGGCCGACGATGAAAAAAAGGAAAATGTTTATACATCTAGAAATTCTACCGGTAATAGTGAAGGAGATATCTAAACAAAGTTACTGACTCAGTTTTTGCTACAGAAAAACATAAAAAATATATAGTTTTACACACTTTTATCGGTAAGAAGTTTACCCTGTTAGTCACGAAGTAGATACTCAAGTTATATTATTATTTTTGACGATGATTGGTAGCTTGTCTCTGTGGCTCAGTGGTATAGATCGCCGCTCTAAATTATCTGATCGAAAGGGGGCATGGGTTCAAATCCTGGTAAATTCAACATTTTTTCCAGTTTTCATGGTGTATAGAAGCATGATATTATGTTTTTTCCATAGTGTATAAACTTCTCTTAAATTTTAAAGAAGAAACAAATTTCAGCTACATTCTGTGAGTCAGTCGCTTTTAACTGTTTTGTGATATACCGACTAAAAATAAAATTTTGTATTTATAATAGTATAAGATTACACGAGTTCAACGCAACTCTCTACAGTCAACCCACCAGCAACAATGTCTTTATATAAAACTGTTTAATGGAGATTTCAATTAAAACTTATTGAAACTAATCAAGAACTTTAAACAACATATGGGAGATTTTCAACGTCATAAGTTTGTGAATATTGTGCTCTCGATGAAAAGTACACATGCTTGTAATTTCAATAGTTTAAAATTATATAACGTGTGCATTATATGGTCAAAGCCTCCTTTATGTTATAGTAGGTAGAGAAGCGGTAAACGGACCTCACGATACTTGCATAACAGTCCGCTACCTGAATTGTCTAAGTATTACCAACGCTTTAAATACGATTTAATACAATCAGTATTGAGAAATAATGCCTGTTTTATACGGTAGTTGATTCAGTTGTGAAGACATAAGCACTTCATTTATAAGAGGTATCTGTATCAACAGTATTTACCAGCTATGCATCCTAATCCATCTATCACTAACGGAAGAAAATCAACACGTATTGAACTTTCAACGTGCTATCAAGCATGCACGGTTAATATGCACACATATAAATAAACGCATGTTGTTTATACAGCGCTCATAAAACCTTTATCTACGCTGTGTAAAATCATTACACAGCATCACACATCACTGCCCAGTATATGGTTATCGGTTATATTTCCAAACACTGAAAGTAACTCGATCAGTGGCAAAAAAGATTCACTGGTTACCTACACCTGTATCGGTAACAAGTTTAGCTTTTAAAAAGCTAATAGCGGCTGGCAGTAACTATGGGTGACTGTGTTGCAGCTTACTCTTCTACTACCACTTACACAAAAAGTTAATTTACTAACGGCATTTCGGTAACATGTGAATGTTGCAATACCACACACTGTTGAAAAAAGTCATTATATAGGCCTCATAAAATGTAAGAACGGTACTAGAGAAAGCCAATCTTACTGAAGTTCATGATCTCCCTACGGTTAGATCTGATTGTTTTTTTGTTGTTGTTGTTTGTTTTTGTTTGTTTTTGTTTTGTTTTTTTTTTTTTTGGGGGGGGGGGGGGGGTGTTAACGCCGATTTCAACATTTAGGTTATATCTCGGCGTTCAGCTAACCAGTAATTACCAATTTCTCAGCAAGTGACTATTGTTCCCACATGATCTACTCTGAATCAGCGGTGAGAGACAAATGAACATTAGACACAATGTCTGAGATCAATTGTCACGGAGAAATTTTGCCCTGCCCAGGGGTCGAACCAACGACCGATGGATTACTAATCCAGTGCTCTACCTATTGTGCTAAGCGGGCGGGCTCTGAAAACGACGCATTCGTTTTTATCTTCTCGATAACCTGGAATTTCCACTATTGTTATTTATATCCCAGCCAATCACACTGCAGCTTATGACGCGTCTCGATAGCTTATCTGCACACACGGCGTGTTCAAACAGCGTGTAAACTAATCTAGCATAACGATGGGTTTTTTTATCGGAAACGGAAAATGCTTAGATATTTATAAAAAATATTCTGCACAAACATTAATTTCATGATTTTGGAAGATCTTGACAAATAAATTTAACTGAGTTCAGTGACAGTTTATACATGGCAGATAACTGTTTGGGATCCCAGCTATATAATTAGATTTTCACAAGTTGAACATTTACTTCCATGAGGGTGGAAGCGTTGCTCCGATTAGCTGATGGATAGGTCACGACAAGGTGACATTCTATTGGTCGTCCTCAGATCCTAATAGCAAAGCGATGTTTAGGATATGATTTTAATTAGATTGAGAGAAAGCATACCATGAGCTAGTCTGTATTGTAATGCACTTGTCAATAGCAACCCCCACCCTCACCCCTGGATCTGGTAATAGCTGTGACATTGACCTTGTATATTTGAATGTTTTGCGGATGTATGGAAATGACGACAAAGGTTTTGATCAAACATAAGGTAGCTGTGAACATATATCCGAGGAAAAGGTGCACTTGTGCATACAGCAGTCCGTTTGTAAGCTGCTGTTTCCCGTGAAAGCACTTATGGTTTTGTATGATACCAAATATCTATATGTATACATGTAATTTCCGCTTCCCACCTGGGATACATCCTTTATCTAATGTGCTCACTATAATTTAAACAACCGAAGTCAATTACGTAGGTTTTTGAAAGAGAAGGTCCATTTCGTAAGGCGCGGTCACAAGAAATGGTTATATTATCTGGAACATCTATTACTTAAACATAATAGGAAAGCAGACATAATAAAGGTACATGTATATCTTTTATTTATTACATTTAACCAAGAAAATACAGATAATACCAATATTAAAACCATAATTAAGAAAGTTCATTTCGTAAACGTAAAGGACAATCAGACTGAAAGTCGTAGCACTTTAGTTTCGGCTTTATAAGATACTTAATACTTTGAAACCCCTGGGTTCTGGCGGAATATGGCCGCCTATATTTACTATTACTATACTACGATATGTCAATTGACGATAAAAGTATCAACAAACTAAAATATCAATTTCACGGGCACCAGATTCTGTATGAGAAGCTACTATATGCAGAAGTATAAAATGCCTGTTATTTTGGTCCTGATCGGATACCAGCGTTCATTGAAAAAAGCCATGTTATGTATAGAACAGCTAGGAACGGACGTTTCTTGCCAAATACTAAATATGACCAAACAATAACACTTTTGAATAAGTTTTAACAAGCTTAGAATATTAGAAAGTTTTAAAACAGAGTATGTGTCTTGTGTATTAATATGTAATTTTTATTTCTGAAAATTTTCATGGTTTAATCAATTACATAACTAAAACGATAAAGTTCTTTGACATTACAAGGGAGGTAACAAAAAGAATCATATTGTTACAGCAAGGAAATTCGAACTTTTTAAAATAACATCAGTTTTAGGTTTTTTTCGCGTGTAGCTCAAAAATTATATAACTGCTTGAGCCATAAAACTTTCTAAGAATAGTTGACAGCATGTGAACTTATGCACCTAGGTATTTTGACGCAAATTTCTTGGAGATCGGCAGAGTTATGCCACCTGATTAAGCAAAACATAGCATTTTAGACTTGTGTCAAACGTATAACTGGTAGAGGAATGAAACTTTCTAAGGTAAGTTGTCAGGATGTTATCTTATGCACCTGGGTATTTGACGAAAATTTATTGGAGATCGGTAAAAAAAGCATTTTTAGTCTTTAAAAAAGCCCAGACCCAATATCCAGCACTATAATATACACTTATAGTGTTGTATATTGAGTGTGGGCCTTTTTGAAAAGGCTACATTTGTAATGGAAAACAGTTGGAAAAGTTGTATGTAGTTGTATGTTATTCATGACTTTTATGCGACAAAACTCTTGTGCAAGGGCAGTTACGCTACGAAATTCTTGTGCAAGGGCAGTTAAAGCGGGGGAAGGGGCCGGTGGAAGGTGGGGGCTATAGGTTCAAACTTCAAGTGACTGTGG
This sequence comes from Cyclina sinensis, assembly GCA_012932295.1. Classification (NCBI taxonomy): domain Eukaryota; kingdom Metazoa; phylum Mollusca; class Bivalvia; order Venerida; family Veneridae; genus Cyclina; species Cyclina sinensis. The sequence continues at coordinate 41,079,697 of JAAONU010000001.1, read as the reverse complement.
AACTTATACTGCCAATACCAGGGTGGTGGACTAGGTTTGCATGGAATAAAAGCACTTTTGGGTGATAAGGTGATGCAGAACAGTCACGTGATTTGAATATTGTTGATAGTAGACAAAAAAAAATAAGTTTACTTAATTACCATTTACGTTGACACGTCGAAAAATTTGTTTGTAAACAAAAAGGCGGAGTTTCGGCCTACAAAATGTCGTCAGTGCGCATCGGTAGGTGGCGCTGGGAAAAGACTAACGACAAAAGGGAGATTACCGTGATCTTTCCGAACACGCGATACTACCGGAAACAACTAACATGACTCTATTTATTGTCATACTTGTCAAAACTGTCGTTGGTTTATCAGCTGATCTCTTTTTGAAACTGTTTTAATTTAAAGTCATTTTGAGCAGATCTGCAAAGACTTCGAATGTTTGCCAAAAGTTTATAACCCTTTTAAATACAGTATCACAAGATTACAGATGGATTAATTTATTATAATTCCAAAATGTTTTCCATCTGTAAAATGATTTAATTTAATGCATTTTACGAACCTTCTTATAAAAGTTAAGTCAAATTGTAGAGCCAACAACATTCTATCCGTACACGTTGCATAAATACAAAATATGTGCGACATATCAACTTCAATACTATTTTTACTTATCGACAGCAATTTCAACCGGCAGGTGCTTGCCAGGAAACATAAGGTTGTTTTGATTCTTCTAGTGCTTGGGACTAACCATTGAAGCTTTTTTGAACACAGTCACTTGAAGTTGGGACCTAGTCCCCGCCCCCGTCCCCCGCTTTAATTTTTAATTGCCTAACATAAGAATTTCGTAGCGTAAATGCCCTTGCACAAGAGTTTTGTAGCACAAAAGTCATGAATAACAGCTACATACAACTTGTCCTACTGTTTTCCATTACAAATGTAGCCTTTTCAAAAAGAAAATGGCCAGACTCAATATACAACACTATAATATAAACGTGTATATTATAGTGCTGGATATTGGGTCTGGGCTTTTTTTTCTTCTAGATCCCAACTTCAAGTGACTGTGACTTCTGAAGGCACTGCATGAACCACAGTTTTACATTTATGAGTATGTATTTGTAGAATTTGGATGATTAGACCAGTGAAACTTTCATAAATACATGCTTAAAATGATTACTTGACAAATGGACTTCAACTCAGAGCTAAAAAGCACTTCCAGGTTAATAGTGCAATTTTTGCTTGCTTTCTATTATAGATTAAAAAAGAAAAGGAGGTCTTTTCGTATTTTACAGTTCTTTGGGAACATTAAGTCATTCAAGATGGCTGCCCCCAGTGATAAAATTCAACCAAATATTTGTTTTGCTGTCAAAAAGACCACACTTCATCTACTTAAAGGAAATAGGATAACTGATGACACTGTTTTGCATAGCTTTTTTGATTTTTTAAAATGTAGTGGTAAGATATGTCTTAGTTAGCTCATCGATTTTCTGCCAGCATGGTCACTTCAAAAAATAAAAAAAGAAACAAGTCAGTGTCGATCACAATCACCTTACAAACACAAGAAACAGCAAATTCCTCATCCCGCAATCAAAAATACAACATAAAGTGGACTGATTACTGAACAAGTTTTAAAGATTTTAAACATTCAAAATAAATGATTTAGTAAGATCTTTAGAAAAATCTTGTTTTCTTTGTTATTATCTTTTTTAAATTTTAATGTTCCTGAAACGCGCCTGCCAAGTATAGTCAGTATTTACTTTTGGCAGTAATAAGTTGAAGTTTGAAGTTGCCCAAGAGGCTTACAGTCAAAACTGGTGATGGTCGTTTCGTTGACCAAGGCATAGCGTGATTTTTAGGCGTAGTGGATATGGATTTGAAATTTAAGCGTAGCAGTCCCTCTATTCTAAAATGGCCTGGGGAGAACCTTGATTATTTTATTATTTTTTCTTGTTTTCTTATGTTGAGAAAATATTGATATATTACATATCTTATTTTTAAGATCAGTTGTAAAGATATAAGTAATATTAAGGGATTTACAAGAAAAGTAGTTCGTAAGGTTAGAATGTCATAAGTTGTATTTGTTGATTTTATTTTATATAATAATACATATACATTAAAATAAATGTTACCTGTTTTCCTGTTCTGTCAACCCCTTGTGTGGACGTAGACAGTTGGCGCGTCAAGCCACTCAGAAGTGTTAAAAGAGAAACTAAGAAGAAGTATTATATACATTTAAAAGTAAACTGTGGAAGATGTAGAGAGTTTGTTAAAATGTAAAAACACTCTGGCATACATGTTTTATGGTGATATACATGTAGTATCACTATTTCGCCTACGGAGGTGAACCTATTTTACGGGCCCTTATTTTATGTCTGTTCACCTAATGGACAAGTAAAAAATATCAGATCCTTAAAATTGGTTCAGCTCGTTGAGCATAATGAATTAGGCTGTATTTATACATATGTAAGTTGACAGAATTAGTTTCCCAGCTGATGTTAAATAAAAGTTCAAGTTGGCATTCCCATATATGGGGTTTGATATTACTGGCAGATAGATGGAATGATTAATGTTGTATGACCTTAGTCACATTTTTCTTTGCTTTTGGCATATATTTTTATTATTTTACTTTCAGTTCACACCATTGATTGTGTAAAAAAATGTGGACTGCAAACATTCATCACTGAGGTTGCAAATAACTGGAAAAAACTAGACAGCTCTGTTGTTGTGTTTGGTCTTCAAATTACAGCCTGGCTTGCTGAGAATGATGCTTTCTACAAACATTTTACATCCAGTATACATCAGATTTACTCCATCTTGTGCGCTGATGTTCTAGCTTCAGATTTACCAGATACTTCAGTACTTACAGCTCTCTATGAAACACTTGCAATACTTGTCAAGCAGAATGACATGTTACTGAGGATTCTTCAAGATGACAAGATCGCTGGTATGATGTAAAAAAATCTTACACACCAAAAAAACTTGGGACTGCTCAGTTTGTTGAGCAGATGCACCAGTCACCTTATAATTATATGTACAAGTTGTGTTGTGATGTTAATGTCTGAGTTCAAGGAACTACAATTTTTCATACATGTACCTCATAAGGCTTACACATTTCTGTGAAGATCATAGTTTTTACTGTTACATTGTAATGTTTGGTACCTGACAGGTCTTATGAAAGTGATCGTGAAATAAAAGGTCCTGTTTAAAACAAATGCAAGACAGATATGCAAGTATATAACGGGATTAGTAAAAATTCCTGTAGAAAAAAAACAACTGTGATATACATGTATTTTCTTCAAATAATAATAGTGCACACTGTCTTTCTTTTTGTTTCAGACGTTGCAATGGAAGGCCTCAGACTTCTTACAGTGTCAACCAGTTTATTTCTTGAGAAGGCTGTGATCAACTTTCTGTCGAAGTTTGTCCCAAGACTGGAAGTGCTTGATAAAGACACCGAAACACCAGACTATAGAACATTGGCCACAAGACTTCTTAGTACAGTCTTAAAGAATATCAGTAAGTTATGTTAAGTTATAACAAGAACGTAATGAAATACTGCTAATTTATTTACAACCTTTATACAGTATTGAACAGTGAAACCTCTAAAGAGCAGACACCTTCAGAATGATTCAAGGTGGTTAACTGAGGGAGGTTTATATTTTTCAGAAGTTAATTTGTCAATAAACAAATAAATTAGAAACCAAAGTGAACAGTGAAACATAGAGAGAGCAAACCATTATGTGATGAACAAGATGGTAAAGTGTGAAGGGAGGTTTTATTGCGCAAAAGTTTTTTGTCATTGAACAAGTAAGTTTAGAAAGCAAAGACATGTCCTTGGGGTTAGGTATATCCCAGTGGATGTGTCACAAAGAGAGGACTGTCTGCAGTTTTTAGCTCACCTGAGCACAAAGTGCTCAGTGTGAGCTTTTCTGATCGGTCTTTGTCTGTCGTCCGTCCGTCCGTCCGGCGTCAACTTTTCATTCAAACAACATCTCCTCTGAAACCAATGGGGCAAATTTAATGAAACTTGCCTGGGATGTTCCTTGCATGAAGCTCTACCAAGATTGTTCAAATGGTTCTGGTCCATTGCATTTCTGGTTCACTGGAGCTAAAAATAGATTTTATAAGTTGGATCTTTAAAAATCTTCTTCTCCGAAACCACAAGGCCTGGAGCTTTGATATTTGGTATGAAGCATCATCTAGTGGACCTCTACCAAGTTTGTTCAAATTATGTCCCTGGGGACAAAACTGACCCCACCCCAGGGGTCAGTTGATTTTACATAGAGTTATATAGGGAAAACTTTAAAATCTTCTTGTCAGAAACCACAAGGCCTAGAGTTAAGATATTTGGTATGTAGCATTGTCTAGTGGACCTCTACCAAGTTTGTTCAAATCATGGCCTCTGGGTCAAAAATGGCCCCGCCCCGGGGGTCACTTGTTTTACATAGAGTTATATAGGAAAATCTTTAAAAAATCTTCTTGTCAGAAACCGTAAGTTATAGAGCTTAGATATTTGGTGTGTAGCATTGTCTAGAGGTCCTCTACCAAGTTTGTTCAAATCCTGTCCTCTGGGTCAAAAATGGCCCCGCCCAAGGGGCCACAAGTTTTACATAGAGTTATATAAGAAAATCTAAAAAAAATCTTCTTGTCAGAAACCGTAAGTTAAAGAGCTTAGATATTTGGTGTGTAGCATTGTCTAGTGGACCTCTACCAAGTTTGTTCAAATCCTGGCCTCTGGGTCAAAAATGACCCCGCCCCAGGGGCCACTAGTTTTACATAGAGTTATATAGGAAAATTTTAAAAAATCTTCTTGTCAGAAACCGTAAGTTATAGAGCTTAGATATTTGGTGTGAAGCATTGTCTAGTGGACCTCTACCAAGTTTGTTCAAATCCTGGCCTCTGGGTCAAAAATGACCCCGCCCCAGGGGCCACTAGTTTTACATAGAGTTATATAGGGAAATCTTAAAAAATCTTCTTGTCAGAAACCGTAAGTTATAGAGCTTAGATATTTGGTGTGAAGCATTGTCTAGTGGACCTCTACCAAATTTGTTCAGATCCTGGCCTCTGGGTCAAAAATGGCCACGCCCCGGGGGTCACTTGTTTTACATAGAGTTATATAGGAAAAACTAAAAAATCTTCTTGTCAGAAACCGTAAGTTATAGAGCTTAGATATTTGGTGTGTAGCATTGTCTAGAGGACCTCTACCAAGTTTGTTCAAATCCTGTCCTCTGGGTCAAAAATGGCCCCGCCCAAGGGGCCACAAGTTTTACATAGAGTTATATAAGAAAATCTAAAAAAAATCTTCTTGTCAGAAACCGTAAGTTAAAGAGCTTAGATATTTGGTGTGTAGCATTGTCTAGTGGACCTCTACCAAGTTTGTTCAAATCCTGGCCTCTGGGTCAAAAATGACCCCGCCCCAGGGGCCACTAGTTTTACATAGAGTTATATAGGAAAATTTTAAAAAATCTTCTTGTCAGAAACCGTAAGTTATAGAGCTTAGATATTTGGTGTGAAGCATTGTCTAGTGGACCTCTACCAAGTTTGTTCAAATCCTGGCCTCTGGGTCAAAAATGACCCCGCCCCAGGGGCCACTAGTTTTACATAGAGTTATATAGGGAAATCTTAAAAAATCTTCTTGTCAGAAACCGTAAGTTATAGAGCTTAGATATTTGGTGTGAAGCATTGTCTAGTGGACCTCTACCAAATTTGTTCAGATCCTGGCCTCTGGGTCAAAAATGGCCACGCCCCGGGGGTCACTTGTTTTACATAGAGTTATATAGGAAAAACTAAAAAATCTTCTTGTCAGAAACAAGAAGGCCTACAGTTAAGATATTTGGTATGTAGCGTTGTCTAGTGGACCTCTACCAAGTTTGTTCAAATCCTGGCCTCAGGGTCAAAAATGGCCCCGCCCCGGGGGTCACTTGTTTTACATAGAGTTATATAGGAAAATCTTAAAAAAATCTTCTTATCAGAAACCGTAAGTTATAGAGCTTAGATATTTGGTGTGTAGCATTGTCTAGAGGACCTCTACCAAGTTTGTTCAAATCCTGGCCTCTGAGTCAAAAATGGCCCCGCCCCAGGGGCCACTAGTTTTACATAGAGTTATATAAGAAAATCTAAAAAAATCTTCTTATCAGAAACTGTAAGTTATAGAGCTTAGATATTTGGTGTGTAGCATTGTCTAGTGGACCTCTACCAAGTTTATTAGAAAAATGTCCCTAGGGTCACTATTGGCCCCGCCCGAGGGGTCACAAGTTTTAAATAACAATATAGAAAAAAATCTTTAAAAATCTTCTTGTCTGAAACCACAAGACCTAGAATTTTAAAATTTGGCATGAAGCAAGCTTTATTAAGCTTTTTCAAATTATTGGATTAGGTTAAAGGTCACGGAGGCTAAAAGTAGAATTATCTACTGTACCTCATAGAGCCTTCATTTATAGACCAATAGCTTTGATATTCATTATAGAGGTTCCTTGCATGGACCTCTACCCATGGGTAGGGTTTGAGGTCACTGGGTCAAGGTCAAGGTCACCATAGCTTATAATAGATATTTCTACTTTCTCTCATAGAGCCTTTATTTATTGACTGATATTTTACGTATTTGGTTTGTAGGCACTTACATATTTTCAATTAAAAAATGAAATACTGCTTAACAGCAAACCTAAGTACTCAGGTGAGTGATCCAGGGTCATCATGGCCCTCTTGTTTACTCATGGGTCATATGTTGCTCTGTTTTCTGTGATAATGTTCAGTAAATAATAACAGCAAGTTAGTCATTGTTACAGATTGTTAGTCAAATTAGCAATTTCTCAAGTATTTTTACCTTTTAACCTGACTGTTCATTTGCCCTTTTTCATTGTTTTAAAATTGGACTGTAATGTGAAAAAAAAATTAAAAGGAGATTGCAATAATCATAGGTGTGGTAAGTTTTTTGTGCCAATTTCAGGGAGACATTACAATAAGGGACAGTCAGGACCTTTTGCTCCAGGGTCGGTACAGTTGCTGGAGACCCTTTGTAGGCAATCTGAGGTCACCTGTAACTGTTTGTTAAACCAGCATGCCGACTTCTGTGAATATTTAGTGGATTTAACAGATGAAGTTAGGACCAAGGATTGTGATGCAATTTTGAGAATTATAGATGCTTTGTTACATGATAGGTAGGTTTATTATTATTAATTTTAGCAAAAAACATGACAAACCATATTTTCATCAGCGTAGGCCTAAGAATTATTTACCATTTTAAGAGTTGCAGGAGGGGTCAGATGTTCCAATTTGAATCATGAGAAAGTGGTTTTGTGAGCCACCAGATGCATAAGAGAATAGTAACAGATTGTTGCCTGCTTTGATAATATATTTATTATATCATATTCAGTTATCATACGACATCCCATATCATGGGAATAAAAACTATAAGTAGTATGTAACAACCAAACTTTGTCTCATAAGACAACCTAGCCTAGCCTTTTCATCAGGGGCAACATAGTGATATTTGTCTTATTAGACAACCTAGCCTAGCCTTTTCATCAGGGGCAACATAGTGATATTTGTCTTATTAGGCAACCTAGCCTAGCCTTTTCATCAGTGGCAACATAGTGATATTTGTCTTATTAGGCAACCTAGCCTAGCCTTTTCATCAGGGGCAACATAGTGATATTTGTCTTATTAGACAACCTAGCCTAGCCTTTTCATCAGGGGCAACATAGTGATATTTGTCTTATTAGGCAACCTAGCCTAGCCTTTTCATCAGGGGCAACATAGTGATATTTGTCTTATTAGACAACCTAGCCTAGCCTTTTCATCAGGGGCAACATAGTGATATTTGTCTTATTAGGCAACCTAGCCTAGCCTTTTCATCAGTGGCAACATAGTGATATTTGTCTTATTAGGCAACCTAGCCTAGCCTTTTCATCAGGGGCAACATAGTGATATTTGTCTTATTAGACAACCTAGCCTAGCCTTTTCATCAGGGGCAACATAGTGATATTTGTCTTATTAGGCAACCTAGCCTAGCCTTTTCATCAGTGGCAACATAGTGATATTTGTCTTATTAGGCAACCTAGCCTAGCCTTTTTATCAGGGGCAACATAGTGATATTTGTCTTATTAGACAACCTAGCCTAGCCTTTTCATCAGGGGCAACATAGTGATATATCTATCAAACATTTTACTCTACTTTCATTGCAAGTGATATAATGGCATCTGCTTTAACCATTTTATTCAGTTGAATCATCATCAATCATGTTACATTACTTACATACAATATTTCATTTGTCAAGTATACATGTTTGCATTTTAGCAAAACTCCTCTGTTCATCTGGTTCTGTAAATAATTTGTGTTTTTCCAGTTTCTAAGTAACCAGTAAGAAATCTGATTGTTGATTATTTCTGTTGCAGAAATAATAAAGAAAACAACACAAAGAATGGAGATTTGATGGATGGTTTTGTCCAGAAAATTCAGAAACAGTTGACAAAGCTTGCTTGTACTGGCAATATTTTGACTGCTCAAAAAGTAGCCGCCTGTTGGTATGATATTACTCTGTCTTCAGTTTAAGAACAATAATTTGTTAGGTATATGTTGTTTTGATATGTCTTCCAGTACAGTAATATCTGAAGGTCTTTCATGTAGTTTCTGTTGGGATTGCACGTTTTTTCTACAATGGACATTATTTTTTCTAAGGGAAGTAAATCGTGTTAGGTATTAAGCATTTCTCCTAGAGTTGCCCCTCTTAGTTTAAGTTTTCATACACAATGAATGAATACTTTATTAACAATGTAACCGTGTTTTGGGTATTTTGCATTTGTCTTAAAAGTAACTACATATAATATGATAGACTTTTTTTTTCTTTTCTAGTTTGAAAATCCAAGGCTATGAGAAATTGAAAGAAACCTGTGTGACAGTACTTACAGAGCCAGTGTACTGGATACTTGATGAAAATGTAAAAAGCTCAATATTTTCTGGCCAAAATCTGCAGAATGCATTGTCTGCTAGGTGCAGATGTACAGATATTATTTGCAGATCATTGGATAGTGAGACTGTAAGTTAATAGATTAAACTTCCCTTGACAACACACAGTCAGTCATTTGTAATATATCTTTTTTATTTTCAAAAGAAGAAATTTCTAGATTATATTAACTCCTTCAGATAGAAATATTCTTACAACAGACACAACTTTGACTTTTGTGGTTAATGAATCTTTATCATATATGTTAACTAAATGTTAAATGTACATGATTTTTCACTGAGATAGATTTTTAACAAGATATTACATGGAGTGACTCCGAGTCACTAAAGTACTGTGGACATTGATAAATTCAGTATAAATTAAATATCCTTCTTCAGAAAATGAAGTGTTTTGTTTACATCATTCCTGAAAGAAATAGACCTACTAAAACAAGCTGAGGAGGAATTGAATTAACTAAAGTATGAATATATGGACATCAAAAGTCAGTGATAAACTGATCTACCAGTGATTCCTTTATAGGAAAACATTGTACCCATTGGCGTATTTCTCTTTGTTTGAATGCAGACAGGTCTGCAATGTATACTAGCAGTTACAGAATCAGTTTTGAGTCGAATAGTTGGCAAGAATATTTCAAAGGTAATATATTTTGTGAAGCAATTGATAGCACATATTACAGGCTGGAATTCACTTGACCTGAATGAATAAAAGTAATTTGAAAACTACCATTTCCCATATTGTATTGACTATTGTTTTAAGGTTTATCATGCCTTGTATTTTGTTATATTTTAAGATAAATGACAGTGTCATCACTCACATTTTGAAGAGAACCATTGAGTTTTCTGGACAAGAAGAAAACCAAAATTCAAAAGCAGTGTCAAACTTGTACAAGAATAGGACTATTCAAAGAAAGTGCTTGGAAGTTTTGACTGTGGTCAGACCATCAAGTAAGTCATGTCAGTTCTTTTAGTTCTGGGGCATTTTGTTGCCATTCAGAATGCTATTGTAGTATTTTCATAAAAAAATCTTTATGTTTTTCAGTAAATTATAGTTTTCTCAGTGAAATAAAATTGATATTCCGCTGTTTTAAAACTAGCTATTATTTATGGCCCTCCACAGGGAACAAGAAATTCTAGGTTTTAGTTTGTCAAGAAAACATAAAACACTTGTGAAGACCAAAAAACTGACATTTTCACTCATGGCTACGCCACTCATTATAATATATGGGGTTTTTTTGTTCTTCACTCGTGAAATGAAATCAGTATTTCACTGAAACAAACCAATATCCTCTATATCATTCACTAACATAACATAAATTGGCTATACATAGTTTAATTTAGTTTTGTTAAAATCTTGCTCTAGTATATTAGTTTTTATACCTTATTTGCTAACAAATAGCTTAGTACAGGTTAAATGTGGTTCAAAAAGTATATGATGACAATAGATAATAAATATAAACTTACATCTCTTGTCAAATTTTAGTGTGCTTGAAATAAATCACAATTATTGTTCGTTTTACTTAGGCATTGCCCAGTTATATTTCCTTGCAATGCTATAGTCTGGAAGGGGTATCAATCAATTTCAGTGATAATCTGAAATAGTATCAGTATTTTTAACAACTTTTGAGACATTGATAAACTCAGTATAAATTATATATCTTTCCCCAGAAAATGAAGACAACATCACTGTAATATCTAAGCTACAGATCATTATAGAGTTGTTTAGGGAGACCAACAGTGACACAGCAGTAAGTTGTCATAGTTTACTAATCCTTGGTTTATGTTCAGTCATTTGGAGCAAGCTGTATTGGTCTACGCACTACATGTGTCTGATCACTTCATATGTAATTCAGCCATGTGTATGAACTTTTAGCTTTAAGCACTGTGTTTATGCATATGTCTACCTGAAATTCTGCAGGTAAAACTCCATGATTGTAAAGATATTGAAAAGTGTTTTGTTAAGTGAATAATTGCATAACAGAGAAAGAGTCTTCAGTATGGCTGGGAATTGTTGGAGTAAAACTAGAGTGCAACAGCTTACTAAAGTTCATATTGTGTGGGTGATTTGGTTCTTATATTCCTACAGTCAAGCAAGCAAGCATGAAATATAACTAAAAGATTGTCAGTGGGTTTTTTTTTTAGGGTGGGGGGTTGTATTTTATTCACATGATATTTTGTGTGTTTCAGATTTATTTTCTGTGTTCACAACTTCTACTAGAGTGGTTCCCGTCACTGTTTACAACTGGAAGGGAAGTAACTCTGGCTGCAGTCCTGGCTCAAGTTATACAATTTCACCTCTGTGCATTACATTGGGAGCTAAGAGACACAACTCTGGAACTGCTAGGGAAAATAATGGCAAAATATAGTAGTAAGGGTTTTTTTTGTATCCTAGATTTCAACATAATACTAAAGATAAACAAGAAACAGTTTTGGCCAAAAATGATCTTTGAAAGTTTATGTTGATATATCAGCAAAATGAAATCATACACTAACTTTGCAGCTATCTTTGTGCTTGTCACAATTCCTTTAAAACAAAATCAAATATGTTTATACTGTCCTTTGGTAAAAAACATGTACTGAAACTAAATTTACTGGTAATCAACCACGTTTGCTAGTTTAATAGCCTACTAAAGTTGCCAGATCCAGTCCTTAGTCAAAGCAACCTGTTGATTTTCTTCGACATACATTTCATTTAAGACAACACAGATATAGGGAACTGGTTGGTTGATCATAGGCTACATGTTCAAGTGTGGAAGTGTGTAGCAGATGGGGAGAGCTATGTTCGAGCATCAGCTGTCTCTGCCCTGTACCACCTGTGCATGTGTCCACAACTCCTGTCAGCACTTATTGAGTCTGAAGAAATCAGGGATGAGGTAAAAAATGCTTCACTGAAAATATCTAGTTTCTAGAATATCATAGATTTTACTTAATAATATTAATGATAAATAAATTGAGAGCACCAGTTTGTATAAGATCACTTAATTTATATCAAAAATATACCGTTTTAATAAACAAGTATATATTGAAATCCCAAAGTATGTCTTCACACACGATACCATTACAGTCATAATTCAGTTTGAAGTTACTTTGTAGGCTAAAAGGCACACAGAGAATCAGTATTGTATAATGATAAATAAAAATATAGAATGATTACTTTAATTTTCCTTTATTTTTTTTGTGATTTTAAATACATCTTAGAAGTATTGTTAAGATTTTTATCTTTTTGTTTCCAGGATGATGTCATAAAGACTATAACAGACATAGTTACGAAGGACACAGAGGCCTTTGCTAGAAGAGCAGCCATTACTTTCCTCTTGAAACTTTTTAATGCGAAGGTCAATGGAACTGTCAAGGACACTTCAGACATTATACCAGATGTTGTCATGGCAACCATTTTGACAGCTTCAAAGGATTTTGACTGGGAAGTGAAACTAGTTGCTTTAGATTTTGTTAGCTTCATTTTACACCAGGAAATACTGCAACATTATAAAGGTAGAAATGCCATTAGCGAAACACCAGTTTACGCTAAAGATCTTTGTAACAGAGTATCAGTAGAAGCAATGGATGTAGAGATAGAATTAGGTGTTTTAATGCAAAAACATTGGAATATACGACTGGCAAATGCATTGTTTGATGCACTTGGTGATTATGATGAAAAAGTGGTTGAGAAGGCTTTAAATATTCTTAGCGAATTACAAACAGAATTAAATGTACTTACCAAAAGTAACAAAGTCCCACAAAGACATTTGAGTTGTTTAAGGTCCGATCACTGTAATCCAGTTTTCTCAGACAAAAGCAGAAAAGATTTAACTAAAGTCAAAGAGGATGAGATAAAGAAAAGAAAAGTGACTGATGCTGATATGCCAGGAACTATAAAATGTATGAAGTTTTCAGAACCAAGTGAAGGAAAACATTCAGGTGTAGAAATAGAAGCCAAGGAGACTGAAAACAGTGATAGTAAGTATACTGGAATAAGTAATGGTTTAGAGTGTGAAGGGTATGATAAAAAGGAATTTGAATGGGGACCTGGAAAACTGAGTACAAAAACAGAGAAGACACAAAAGAACTTTTCTGCTGATACACACACTGGTAGAAGTAATGGTTTGTCATCAGAGGTACATGATACAGGTGATATCATAGAAGAAAAAAGAGAAGAGGAAAATGATAGTATGTTATACAGAATCTTAGATTTGGATCTCTCAAGTTATAACCTTAGACTAGAAAAAGAACTTGACAGTTCTACTAAACTCCTGAGTCTTGTTGAGGATATTGTGACATCAGAGAACAAAGCGGAAGAAGAAAATGCTGTGGATTGTTACTGAATTGAATAACATTGCCCTGTAGGAACTGGTACTCGGATAAAGTACTTGGGAAAAAAACATAATACTTCCAGAATGTGCAGGTTTGGTTGTGAAATATGTTCTAATTTTCATTTGTTTTGGTAAAATGCAATGATAAAAGGCAGTGTTATTTTATGGAGTTGTTCATAACGTTACAGACGCCATGCATAAATATGCCTACAAGTTCTCTCAATTACCTTTATGGGTGAATATTCTTGTGTTTTGTTCTTCACTTCCTCTATACATTAAAAATAGCCTGCATACAAAAAAACTTTAAAACTTTTCATGGTATTCCAGTGTTAGAACTTCAAATAAATACCAGATAATGGCTCTGAAGACCAGCTGCTCCTTTTTCGAATATTATAAAAAAATAAAACCATGCACGTAACCCTTTTGAATAAAAGGTTTATAAAAAGTGTAAAATTTTGAAATACAGTTGTCCCAAACTGTTACTGAAACTAAGTAGTAAAATTAATTATAAGAACGATCCCCAAAATGTTATTTAAGAGAAGTAGACTTGATAATAAAGAGTAAGTATAAAATCTACGTCCTTGACTGGACTTCATTACGCAATCAAATAATTTTGCACTTCAAAGGTCAAAACACCAGAGGATATGCTGTTTTGCAAATACCATCTGTGTAGATGTTGTATCACGTAAGCAGTAAAATTATTCGTTGCAAACGCTTTCCCCCAATTGTGAAGAGGGGATTTAAAAGATTTTAAATGCTGAGATACTTAGTAACCAAAAAATTCAGTTACGTGAATTCTTTTACGAATTGCGTTCTTAAAGGGGTATACCTTACAATTGACTGGTGATTTACTGCATATCTATTTCTTTAGCTCAGTTGCTATAAATTTGATAATTTAAAGAAGAAAGTGCGTTATTTTTTTCGTTTAGGCGTTGAGAAAATTAGAAATGTTTCCTTTGGAATAAATGGCCATTCAGTCAAAAATGATACAAGAGTAATACATTGATTATGATTAAGGCATTAGGTTTACCTGCTATACTTAGAATTTTTACTGACACGTTGACTACAGGTAAATTCATCAATATTCACATTTGCACGATTTTAGATAAAATGAAATTTTCTAGATTTTTGGGTATGCTTCTTTAATACTGCATTCGGAAGAAAAAACTTATTTCAGCTTTTCAATGTAGGTCCAAAGTGTAAGCATGCTAACTACATGAACTTTTAGGCCTTATATATTATCAAAAGTTTTGAAGTAGTTCTGATTTGTTTCTAAATATATACTTGTCAAATGGAAACGTATGTGTCCGTTAATCTGCAATAATATTTACCTAGTACCTAATGACATTGGAATGTTTACGGTATCATAATTGGTTATCTAAGTAATTAACTTATGGTACCTGTGATAATGTCGCAAGTAATTCTGCTCTGTGACATTGCTGGTTTTCACGACCTTGTAAAAAGTCGCACTCAAAAAGATTATTCCACTCAACATGGATTTAAGTTTAACCGTAAAAAACTTAACACCAATTCATATGATCAGGACAAAATTTTACAACAGAACCTATTTCAATTCCCAACTCCAATGAAAAGTTTCTTTTGAAAGTTGCAGACTTTGAAACGCACGTATTGTTTATTTTACAGTCATTTTTCCCTTAATACCTTAAATTACAATTGGTAATGGTAGACAGTTTGCCCCAGACACCGCTTCATTTTTTTCTGTATTGCACATAATAAAAAAGGCCAACTCAAAATATCTCTATTTATCGATAGTTAGGCCAAAACCACAGACACAGTCATGTTTCTATGATAATCACATTTCTGTTCAAGAGTACATAAGATCACGTGTTTCGTCAAATAATTGATAGCATAACTCAACACTGGAAATGGTTACATTACGTCCGAAGTACTTGCAAACGCGAGGTGTCCCGAAACTAAAGTTGAATTTGTCTGGCCTATTTATCACTTTACGTGACATGTCACATTAAAATTCTTTTTAAAACAAAACGAAGTTAGGAATGGAGTGAAAACCTGAATAATGGAGACACAAAAACAGTATCGGGGCCAGACGACAGTTCAGAAAGTGATAAAAACCACCCTGCTTGTTGTTGTATGGGCATGTATTGTGAGTGTTTATTTATTCTTACTTTTTATTATTTTTCATTCATGATTTTTTAGCAATTTTACTGGGTCCTTTGGACTTAATAACCAGTCTGCGCCGTTAATTTTCTGTTATATTTCCATCGTCTTTTTTATCAAAAAGCTAGTAAATTGACAATATCATCAATTTACAGTACTTTTTCAAAACTAAATGTATATGCACTTAGGGTATTTTTCGCAGCAACTTTAGACATTTTCTTCAAACCTTGCCGGAACCAATGTGTACAAACGTTTTTATTCATTTATCCATTTTCACCGGTCTCCCAGCGGCCACGTTTGTCAAGTGTATCTGCAAAATGCAGTTATAAAAGCATAGCATGTCCCATTTCTTTGCATTTTGAGAAAAGTGTCGGGTCGGAAAAAATCAAGGTATTTAATTTGCAAATAAGAATTCCAAAAGTAAGCAATAAATTGTAATTGAAAATAGAGAAAAATCAGAGTCAGTAGGTTTATGATAATAAGTTAATAAAGGTCAAAATGAAAAACATTAAATGAAGGGGTTTGGGGGTGCAACGAAATGAAAATACATTGTATAAGTGATTTCTGATCAGATATATTAACAGATACTAGAAAGGTGTTATCTAGGCCTCTTGATAAACAGCTCAATTTATTTGCATAAAACTTACAAAATTTAATTTGATGGCCATGCTACTGATTTACTGATTTACATCCTCTATCTCGAGTAAAAGGATTGCATTAAAAAGAACAAATAATCTTGACAGCTATTGCACCGTTTGCCAGGTAGCAAATTGTTTTTATGACGAAAGGTTAGTTTCTGCAGACAACATACTAATACAGAACACCGCGGGTTACTTTATTGTTCCCAATTACATTTTTTTAATATCTAAGGTCTTTGTAAATAAGCAGAAAAAGTCATCGTACTGGCTTTTTTTTAAAATAAACATTTAACATTTCAGGGGCTATGTCTAGAAATCACCGGACCAACTTTGATTGATTTGAAGCTACGACTACACACTGATTATGAGTCCATATCTACCGCCGTATCAGGTCGAAGTGCCGGCTTCTTTATCGGGTCTGCCGTCGGAGGTGTTCTGGTCGACAGGTTCGGTCTCTACTGTGACCTTATGGTGGCGATCTGTCTAGACCTGATGGCAGCTGCCACGGCTTCAATGCCTTGGTCTCCGCAGACTGAACTAATGTTTTTCGTAAGCTTGTGTGGCGGAACTTTCGAGGGCGTCATCAATATAGGTAGGTCGTCTAGTGGTTACGTCAAAGACTTCTTCATAAACGATTCAATTTTAGAACTTAAGGACTGTCTACGTCGAGTGAAGATAAATGGAACGGTTTAGCTAATTCACAAAATATCAAATGCCCATCTTGACTGTTAGTTTAATAATTTTCAGTTTTTATAGGCACTTGCTACAGTAGAAATTATTTTTAAACTATGTGTACACTAATTATGTAGTTATAACATATACATGTACATTTCCACCTCATTTTTTTCAGCTGGACAAAAGTTAATCATTAACATGTGGAAGGAGAAATCCGCCTCGCCATTACATATTCTTCATGGAGGTTTTGGTTTCGGCTCTTTTATAATTCCGTTGATAGCAAATCCTTTCCTTGCGAAAATTGCTCCAGATGAAAAGAATTCTACAAACACATCACTCAGTTGTGACGATCATTGTAAGATCAATTTTACGACAACACCGGTCACAACAACAACAACCGAGAAGAGATATTTGGAGGACACTTCAAGAATAGAATATGCTTACGCCATTGCTGGAGTAATAGCAGTCACAGTATCGATAATATTTTACATTTATCACTGCACCGGTGCAAATGACCGCGAGAGAATAAAAGCTGATCTGAAAAATGATACGAATGAAGCGTCTGAAACTAGGACATTGTCTTTCAAAGAAATGTTTAATCCTGCAACATGTGCTGCCGGAAGGTTTTTGTATGGTGTAGAAATTTTTGCTCTTGTTTTTCTTTTCTTCATGCAAGCAGTGGGAGGGGAAAGGGTTGGAGGTAAATTTATACGAGCGTTTTCTATTGATTACCATCACTTTTCAACGGACGACGGCTCTTATATAAACACGGTGTTTTGGATTGCGTTTTCTTGCGGAAGGGTTTTAGGCTTTATAGCTGCTAGATGGATCCCCATAAGAATTCTTATCTTGATTGAGACTGGTGGTTGTCTTGCATCGTCCATAGCCTTAGTCTTTCTAGGGACCTCTGGGCCTTTAGCCTTATGGGTCATTATGCCTATCTTGGGAGTTTTCATAGCGCCTCTATTTCCGACTGGCATAGGCTGGGCTAATTTCCACATAGACGTTACCGGAATTGCAATTACAGTATTCTTACTTGGCGGGTCCATAGGAGGTATAGTTTACATGAAGTTGATAGGATTCTTATACGAGCATTACGGCCCTAAAATGTTTTTGTACACGTTGCTTGGTTACGGCATAGCGGCTTTTGTCCTGGCTGTGTTGATGGACATTGTTGGGGCTCAGCACGGGAGCAGGTTTGATACTGATGATTCGGAATCCAAAGAAGTACCAGTAGATGTTCCTGCTGGAGAAGTCAATTTTACGTACCGCCTGTCAGTGAATAGCATTTCAAAAGAGCCTTTTGAAGATAGCAACGAGATAGACCAGACATGGCTTGGTAACGAGATCAACGAACCAACTAACAAGTACACTTTATCTAGTGAAAAACTGTAAACTCTTAATATAATTTGTACAGCAATAAATATCATGCATGTGCTCTGAAAGAAATCATATCAAATTAGTCAGTTTTTAGGAGTTCTTTTGTACATGTGACTCTTTTGTTTCCTTTGCGATTTTGAATATGCTTTAAAAATGTTTATATGATCGAAACATTTTTGTATACAATTTGTTATATCTAAACAGACAGAAACTTGATAACATACATATATTCAATCATTCATGCATAATCGAAATAAAATGGAAATAAATGGAAAAGAATCAAAGAGAGCTGAATGTTCTGTGACACGCCATTCGGGCTGTTATTGCAGTTTTACAGTGGCTATGAACCAGTCTCAAGAGTGGTCGAGTGGTTAGAGCGCCGGACTCCCGATCCGGAGGTTGCTGGTTAGAATCCTACCAAGGGTGAATGTCTCCAGCAACATTCAACATTCCTCATTTTGGGCGCGAATACTAGTTTGAGCCCAGGAAGCAGTCATGGAGAGCGATTAATACAAGTTGTAAGAACTTGATTCCCAATCGATGTAAAATAGATAAGTTTAAACTAAATAACACACGTAGCTAGATCGTTCGCCCGCCCTCTGATATGACAAAAAACCTCTTCTTCTTTCTTTTGCTTATCTTTTATTTCCTGTGTATCTTGAGAGATTCATTACCCTTCTGTCTTGCTTTTCCTACTTTACAAAAATGAATTAGAATGAAACTTCGAAATGTTTCTGTTGTTACTGTACATGGTAAGACTTGAAGACATAACAGTCGTATTTCTGGAACAAATTATCAAGAATTTCAGACACATGCCTTAGTGGAAACGTTTGAAAGACTCGATTTAAAAGTGACGAAACTGTTTTATTGTTTACATTGCAGGTATTTTAATAGTTCTATCCCGTGAACCATGCTTTTTTAGTGTGTTTGAAACATGGAGGTTGATGTCTGTCCGCGGAATGATGTGATCTTATACTGGGTATCCGTGATTATCGAAAATGAACAAGATAGCTTATGTCTGCCTTGGTACCGACTGGCTGCTACAACAATGCGAGTTTTATTGCACCTTCATTCTTTCGTTCACGTTTTTTTTCTTTATCAGTATACTTTCTACCAAAAGTTGAAATGAAATATTTATAACATCCTATAAGATCGTCGAGAAGGTAAAAGGACAAAGAGGATTTTATGTAACACAAAACAACTGTTTTTAGATATTAAATATTATGTTAATAGAGTGGTTAAAACGATTTAAATTAAATAATTTCACATTAATTGTCTAAGAAAAAAATATAATATAAGTTTTTTGAGCATAAAAACTGTACAATTTATCTCCTAGATGACAAAAGAAAAAAATATTTAGCGTTTACATTTAAAGTTAAGTTATTCTGTTTTTTTTCCAAGGCTACAGAACCAGTGACAAAGATTAGAAAAATATATTATCTTAATTATTAGCAATGTAAACAAGCTTATAATAACAGAAACTAATATTAGTCATGCAACAAAACTTCTAAATCTTCTCCATCTTTAACATGTTGTGTTTCACTTCCTCACTTGATGATTACGTCATAAACAAATTCTTTGTCATTTAAGTGTAGTAAAATTGCAGTGAATTTAGGTGACCGAATGTGTTAACATTGGCTTCACTGAAAAGGAAAGTCACACTGTCCACGTTGGGATATTGTTTGAAAAATAATAATATAGCATATATTTGTGTCTGTTTATGAATTAATCTCCAATGAAATGTTAATTAAAGATCCATAAATCACGCTTTATACTGTGGAATTTATGCAGATTGAGCTACCCAAAACGGACCCTTGTATATTCTGCATAGCTGTCAAAACAAAGCAACAAACACTTTTTTATGATCCAATCAATGTTGAAGTTGAGACAATTAACAAAATTTTATGGCAAGTGATCATCCAAATTGACTGAGTTACTTTTGATCAGTCAAAGTTCTGAAAACATTATGTAATAGTTGCTTCCAATTAGCATGTCTCAATGATTTTTACTTAAATAGCCTCCATGCAGTTCCTTGCAAACGCAAATAATTTATTGTAATAGAACAATTTATGATGAAAATAAAAATTATTATACTTGTAAATGTGAACAAAAATTTTAAAGCAATGTGTTTTTTTATGATTTTGATATAGATTTTATGGCTTCTTCTTATAGTTTGTTCTTTGATCATTTTTTCTGTTTTTCAAAAATTTCTGGGATGAATATGCTGAAAAAGATATGCATTTAAAATGAAAAAAAAAATCATAGATCTAGTCAAAGATTTTTTGCAAGTACCTCTTGAGAAATATATCACAGACAAAAACAACACAGTCATCACTGTAAAAAGAACGTTTTAATGAAACAAAAATCACTCGTTTGCAGCTAGCTAGTCGAGTCATTAAAAAAAACTGCATGGGATAAAAATGAGCATGTACAATTTTTTAATCAGTAAATAAGGAAAAATTTCTAGATATTTTCACTGATGTATCTTTTAAGTCTATAATCCTAAATGAGCTAGTTTCTATATAAATTTTGCTCGTTGGCCTCCAAATTCCATCAACATTCCAAGATATTTATTTAAACATTTCATCAATGTATGTTCATAATGTTAGTTTAACTTGTTCAGTTTTGTTATTTGACTATTTTGCAGTCAATATTTTCACTTTCCATCCTAATTTTAAAGTTTTGTTAAATGTCAAGTGGCAAGGGTTAAATGTGCGACACTTCCGGTTTCACGCGTGACTGGTGGGCGACCAAGTGCGTAAAATATGGATTTTAATTTGCTACAAAAACATCTTTAACATGAAAATTACCTGCGGAATTTTTTAAAACAGTCATAGTTAGATATATATTATTCTTTTATTTGAATGTTCCTTGGTCAGAAAATTGTTCAATGACCTTCAAATGTATCAAACTGGTTCTTCGGAGAGATTTATCATTCTCAAAGAATCAAATATAGTCATGAAGATTATCAAACATAAACTAACGTAGAAATTGAAATGTAATTTCTACGTTACAATAGCGTCTTCCTCATTATCTAGCGTTTCAACAATATCTTCGTTTGTCTTAGTGCGCTTATTCTGGGTGAACTTGCTGCCATGCTGGGCTCTTACTACATTGAGTAATATTGTCATAACTAAGGCAAATATAGCATAGCTAAGCACCTGGTACAGGAATGTGTATGAGCCAATGTGCTCGTAAAGAAACACAATCAATCTTAAATGATAAATCCCCCAACAGAGCCTCCTAGAAGAATCAACAACATACCTATTCCCGTAAGTTCGAAGTGGTAATCTGCCCACGTGACAAAGGTCGGCCGAATATTGCAACAGCAATTAACTCTCCTGTTTCTATGAAAATCAGTATGCGGACTGAAATCCAGTTTGCAGCAAGAGAAAAGGAGATTCGGCCAAAAGCGTAGCTGATGCAGAAAGCGGCGTTGATTTACGAAACGTCAGTTGGAAAAGTGAAGGCGATCAATTGAAAAGCTACGGATGAATCCCCCAACCATTCTTTCACCTCCATTGGCGTTCGAATAGAAAAAAAAGAAGGGCAAAAACTTGTAAACCGTACCAAACACGACACCAGTGCAGGTGGCTGGGTTAATCAGTTCGAGAAACGTGCGATCCTCAGAAGTTTTTTACGTTTTTTCTGCATTCTCGTAATCTTCATTGCAGCTACAAAAGTCTTGGTATTTTCTCTCTCTAACGATATATGTAAAACGAAATCGAATGTAAACCAGTGCTGAAGATATCGCATAGGAGTACCCAACTCTGGACTCCCTTACGTACTCGAACAAGGAAGAATTCAACATGATATCTGATGAAACTGTCGGAGTTGTATTGATTCAGTCAAGGTAAAGTTTTTTCCATCCTCCTTTTTTATAGCTAGAAATGGGTTTGTATATAACGGGATGAGAAACGACCTGAATCCATATCCTGAGTAGAGCAGTATCATCTGAGTGGTTGATTTCTCTAACTAAAGCCTCAGAATGCAGCGCTGTCCAGCTGAAATGTATTGAAGATACAATATTTTCTAACAATTAGAACTATCAAAGCTCATTATCTTAATCGGACAATGTAAGGATTTAAATTCCTTGCAACGTTTGTATGTTTCTAATGCAGCGGCAAGATTTGTACATCAAATGTTCAATAGATAAAATTTAGAAACAGGACATTCTCTGAAATAAGAACTGAAAATTCTGTAAGGATAATATTGACTTACTACACAAGTTTTATAATTAATACTTAATTTTCTCAATATATAAAATAGTAAGCAAAAATTTTACCAATATTTATTACTGACTCAACAAATTCGCGGATAAAACACAAACAACAAATAAATTCAACGTTTGGTAACTACGTAATGACCACGGCTGCTATCGCTGCCACGTCTTAACAAACGGCCAGCATAAGGTGACAGTACTTTCCAAATTAGTCTACCAGGAAACTGCAAATAACGCAGCCAGGAAACAACCCAAAACTCTACCTGAAACTGCCACCTTCTCATAACCAGTGTTAGTTTGATTTTCGGGGTAGGGCCAAAGATCTCCGGATACAAACCCTGAAATAATGATACAAAACCTTAATCAGCTTAAGTAACAACACTCGTTCTCCTATAATTGTTGAACTATACAATTTATTGAGGTTTCGTTTCTATCGTTTTATTAGTAGTTGGATGTTAACTGAAAATTCATACTGGTACAGTATATCTGATTCCAACACCATTCGATCATAATGGTATGCTCTATATATATATGTGTGTGTGTGTGTGTGTGTGTGTGTGTGTGCTAGGTCTTTTAGTCTTTTACTTCTTTATCTTAATATTTCAAACCAAATGGCTTATATATATGGATATAGAATTAAATGTTACAGTACAAAACATAGCTCGTCACATCTCTGTACACAGATACAGTTGCACACGAAGCATGAACACATTCGACGTAACTAACGTTTTAAACTATAGCTGTAGAGTTTGTAATGATGTCAGACTAATCTGTTAAACTTACTGTAAACCTTGACACAGAAATTTTAATAAGGTAAAGAGAAAGAGGTCAACAGTGCGATCAATTCTGAATCGTGAAGATTAAATAATTTAATAGTTGTCAAATTATCTTTTCCCAAGCATTACGACTTTCAATTTCACACATACACCACCAAAATATTTCTTCATTAAGTCTATTAATAATTGTTGTGTTAAACAACACTATACAACTACCTATCAAGAGCTGAAGTTAAGACGGGTCACTCGGCAACTCCGGTGACATTGTCTTCAGGAATTCTTTAATGGTAAGATATCGGAAATATCTTTTATAAATAATCATTTGTTTTTATATACCATATTATAAGCAAGGTATTTCATGTATGTACATTTACGATCACCAAAAAAAGAATGATTTCTGGAGAAATCAAAGGGTCCCAGATGAATGTAAGTCTGCCGAAATTAGGTTGATATTAATGCGACCTATTATGTTCCAGTTGTAGGTCACTTAATGTTTAATCAGATAAATGAATTTAAATTTAAATACAGATATGTCTTAAACAAGGCAAGTACAACAGTACTTTTACTTGTTTAACAAAAGTTGGTTTTCTAGCGTTTTAAGACTTGGATAAGAAAACCCAATCAAACAACTTTAATTTGTCAAAATTACCTATTTTAAACAATATTTCCCTTCGACTTACATGTACGAATAAAGGTTGCGTTGTTAATTTTGCCCTATAACTTATAGTTTTATGTGAAAACGTACTTATTGGGCTCTGTTTAATTTGCCCTTTTGGTTAAATTCAAACGCTTTAACAAATTGTTTGGCAAAGTTGAATTTTGTTGTTGATGTTTTGGGGTATTATAGTGATTTCTCTTAAGCAAGGAAATTCAGCTGGGACTTTCGTGAAAAAAGGAAAACTTAAGCAAAAAAAAGAATCAGTCTGAGTCAGCTTTTTTATAAAGATAAAACTGGGCGTTAAGTATGAGAGTGTGTCCGTCTGTGCATGTATGCAGTGCTATTGTTCTGTCGGATTCAAGCATCTCTATGTGGAAACGTGATAATAGGTAACGTCGGAGCAGGTGTGTCCTACATATATTATCTCTTTTTTTAAATTAAAGAGGACAAGTGGATTTTCATGGGGATAACAGATTTAAAGGTATTACTGTTATGCTGGCAATTAATGTATTCTCACGGGGCCCAAAATTAGCAGAAGTAACTGCATAATCACAATAAAATGCTCGCAAATGAAAGTAAAAAAATCCGATTGCTTTTAAATATTGTATATAATTATGCAGCAGGTTAGCAGTCGAACTCTTATGGTAGCGTTAGTTTCGGCGTTACAGAACTGAAATTTAATGTATGATCTCATAATTGCTTCCTAAGCACATTAAGCAGCATTGCAAGTAAAACAAATAAGGCAAAAAAGCCTTATAGAGTGTGATGCTACACATGTAGATTATAAACGACGCTACAATTACTTACCAAGGCAAGCCATGTTGCTTTAAGAAAACCTGTTTCAATAATCTTTTCATGTTTGGATTTCTGCGGTCTGGCTTCAGCTTTTATTTCTACATCTATGTCATTCTGGGCACTTGTCTTTCCTCCAATAAAATGTAAAGCGTTTTACAAATTAATATGAAGATTCTTGTATAAATCCTCTTCGTCTTAGACGTTTCGTTAGTTATGAATTATACTTCATCTCTATATGACTGAGCAAAAGCAATAAAATTTAACTTAAAGTTGAAACACATACCTGAATTTTCGAGAAGCTTCAGGGATACCATAGTTATGTATATCTTCCACGAGAATACATGATATTTGATAAGTCTGTAGATTTTATAGATCGTCGATGTCTTGTCATGTTGAGGACATTTATCACGCTCGTAATTATGATAAAACTATAAAACAGTTCTTAAGCACGAGAATGTTCTATTCCACACGAAACATCTAGAAAAGCTTAAATTTAAACTGCGAGATTTATTCTAAAACTTCCATGTTCAATTCTTATTTTCTGTTTATGATTTCAAATTCGTCTGTACAGTTTTATCGCCAATAACAAAAAGTATGTTTTAAGTTTCCAGAACAAGGTTGGTTTTCTTTCTTTGTTTTTCTTCTTTTTTTCTTTTTTTGTAAACATGAGTTTTAGATACTTGTAATATAAGGTATAATTTTGTTTAAAAAGACGCTTGAGAGACAGCTCTTGAATTGTCAGCGCAGTACAGTACAGGTGCAATACTTTCTACAGCCTGTCACCTTTCTGTTTACAAAGAAAAACATTTCATTACATGTAGTATGAAAAACGCTAAAATCGTTTTAAGTTAATGAAATGTTGTTATAACGAGATAAGATTATGTTTTTACGAAAACAATAATTCATTATCATTAATCAATAAAAATGTGGGTATCACATAACGGGTTCCATTATGTTTCCTTGTGCATTTACTTTTGTATTCTTTATATCGTTTTTATAGTCAATTGTGGTTCACGCTACGTAATACGGTATAATAAGCGACGGAAAAGACAGATTGTAAGCGTCTCCACTTTATCATTTGTTTTAACATTTTTGAGCCTTTCCATTGTATATGTTGCATTTTAATATCATCAAGCTTAATGGCTTTTCCGACGAGTTCAGAGTGCACGAGAGAAAAAAATATTACAAAGGAAAGTTAACAAGTTTTAATCACACTTTCAAGCACAAAGCTTTAAAACTTAGAACCTACTAAGTCCTATCAAAAAGACATTTATACTGAGGCACAAGAAATTTAAGCCCCTGGATTTTTATTATATAAAGATACGAAACCTCCTCAGTCAAGTCAGTCAAAACTACTGTTACAGAAAACTTAGCATTATCCACGTAATAAACAAAATACATTCTTAGAAGTTAGCCCTGTCTTAATCATGAACTGCTGATTATAATTAATTCAAACTTCCATTTAGAGCACGTAAAATTTAAGACACACCCAAAAACATATTGAAAAGCAAGTTAAGACAGTGTGTGTGTCTGTGTCTGTGTGTGTGTGTGTGTGTGCGTGTGTGTGTGTGTGTGTGTGTGTTTCTCAAAAATTTTACACTTACAAGAGTCTTAAAGAAATCAGATTGAAAAGGGTTTTTTTTCCATTTGAAGAGGCAAAACACTCATATAGTGAGTTAAAAAGGGATTTTTGCGTTTGGTAAATATGTCTTATTCAGGTCCCCAGTCTCACTTTTCCTACTGTCTTTAATTGTTGTGGTTTTATTTACGTAATATAGCAATTCAACAACTTAAGTGCTGCTATCATTCCAGGAAAACCTGCAACCGTGTTGTGCTTCAACCAGGTCTAGAAGTATTGCGAGCATAATATGGCGTAAATTCAATCCTTGATTCTATTATATACTCCGACAATGTTGTATCTAGTACAAGAATTGTTGTAGTTATAGACAATGAAGTATTTGTGTGAGAAAGTGAAGTATTGCCAACATCTTTTCTTTTTACAGCAAGAAATGGATTGGTGTAGAGTGGGAAGGAGCCGAAGCCATATCACGAGTAAAAAAGAATCATTGGCGTTGCAGGCGCATCTAGCCATAACTTCAGAATGAAACGCTGTCTAGCTGAAATTCACCTTGATTTGTATTAAGACTTATGTTATATAGGGATCATTTTTCTTAATTGTGTTTATAATCGAATGATTCAAGAGAACACATGATTTTGTTTTCTACTGGATTTTCCAAATGATAAAAAAAAACATCAAAGAAACAAACTTTATTCTCCTTAACAGATGAGTATATTATATTTCTTTCAAAAAGCTATGTTCTCTGCGGTTTCTTCTGACATTATCGTCAAGTCATCGAAAATTTATTTTAATTAAGTGCATTTAGGGGATGTGAAAAATTCGTACACTTTTAATGAACATCTAGGGATACATTTGAATACTTACCTATGTTTATAACTGAGTCAACAAATCCACCAACAAAATATAAGAACCAGAGAAGTTCTACGTTAGGTGACTACGCAATAAAGACCGTTACAATGACTGCCACGTCTAAACAGACGGCGAGCATAAGGTGACAGTATTTGCCGAACATGTCTTCCAACAAACCTTTAGACACATAGCCAGGAAACAGCAAATCACTTCTACCCGACTCTGCAACTGTCACGCTCTCATAATCCGTGTTTAATTTTAGTTTCAGGTCGATTAAGAAAGGGCCGAAAATATGTAAGTACAAACTATGAAGACAAATCGGATTCGAGCCTTTAAGTAAAGCAGAAATAGTTATCTAATTTGTAGATTACATAAAGGCGATCCTGTTAGACGACTTTGAATCAAGGATGCAATTGTTACTGTGGCAAGAAAATACAACAAGCCAAGAAGAAACTGTTATATAGCAGTATGTACATAATACGCCAGGATGTACTGTCATACAGTTCAATGCATAAAATGGCGGATACCCTCTTCCATATTGGTTTGCTTCCATCTTCTTTCATTTATATATTTCAAGAGGAATTATATTTGTTTTCCAAAACCACTCTGAGTTGTTCTTATTACTAAACTACTTGTGCTTACCAGAGCTAGCCGTGTTGTTTCCATTACTTTTTCACAAGTCAATTTTTGTGGCTTGCTTTAGGTATATTTGTTGTCAGGTTTGTACATTGCCCACTCTGTTAAATATAAAACTTATTCTTATATCCAAACAGCAGCAAGGAAATGCAGATTTACAGTCTGTCAAATTAAAGCCTTTTGTATTTTTCAAACAGGTTTTTATCAACTGTGGATTTTTACGATCTCAAGATCACAGATATTTAAAAAGTCTGCTGCATAAGGTTCCTATGTAGACAGGACTGCAAGCAATTTTTCAAATGTTTTAATTTACTGTGCGAAAGTTGGTCTTCAACTTAAGTAGTTGAAGCGCATGACCTAATGTTTCGTTATCATACTGAACTGAACATTAAGTTCACCGTCTAAACATACAAATACATTTTGTCCAAATACACTTCCAAACTTATATCGGCACAGTAAGTGGAAATATCATAACTTGAATTTCTTCAAAATGATCCGTCTGTACAAGTTTGCAATATTAGAAAGTTTTAGTCATTCTATTCTATGTTTAGCGCTTTTCGCACAATGGCGAAACATTCTTAAGTAACTCCCTGTAAGTCCCTTGACCTTTCTATTAAGATTCAAATATTTGATTTTCAAATAGTCAAGGAAGGATGACCTACTGATTTTAAATTTAATTTTGTCATGAGTTCAGGAAAAATATTGTAATAATTTTGTATAAGCAACACGTTTTATGTCAATTTGTAAACTGTAAATTTGAATGTTTCCTTTCATTTCATTATTCTCGTTTTGTTCTATACCACAGTGGAAAGGCGAGTAGCAATAAGAAAGTGAAAATGCATGTTTGTATAGGCTAAAGGAGTCATCGAGATGTATTTTTTTAAGTATAGTGAATATAGTTATCACAATAAGTGTGTGATTAAGTCTGCCAGACATTTCAATTTAAACTCTCAAGGGCAACGTGTTTGCCACAGCGTTGGCTTTTGTTGTATGTTTTTGACATTTGTATGTTTCATTTGTAATATATCTGATATATACCTGACCTTGGTGTCATGTTCATTCATGGATTACAAAAATTGTTCCATCATGGATTACAAAAATTGTTCCATCATGGGTTACAAAAATTGTTTAAGTCCTTAAACCAATAAATATGTTCTGGTGTGGTCTGATATTTTCTCTCTTTTTTTTTGCTGTCGATTGCTCCCTATTATTTTTTTTATATTTTATAAAATTTATTAATTTATATTTCTCCAGTTCATTACTAATTAACAGAAGTTTAAGACTGTATCAGTTAGATAATTAAATTAAGTATGTACCTATCGAGACAATCAAGTAAAATTGGATCTATCGACTGTTTGTAACCAATACAATACGGAATCTCTTTGCTTTTGCGCTGTGATTTGAAGAGAAAATTGTTTAGTAGTGAAAACCTTAATTTATATAGACAACACTTCTACAATAAAACTGTTTTAAACGAGTAAACGTAGACTGTTTGTGTTCCAAGGCTATAAAAAGAAGTGACAAAAATTGAAAAAAATATTATCCTAATTATCAGCAATGCAAATAAGCTTTTAATATTATAAATTAATACATACATTTTCAAAATCATGCCATACATTTAAGTTTTAATTGTGACTATATGCAACAAAATAGCATTCCGTTTAATTAAAAGATTTAGACAAGTCTGTTTTATACAATCAAATGTTTGCCCATCCACTGCAAAATTCTGTATTTGTTAAATGCATAATGGTTCTTCGGAAAGAATTGCCACTCTCATGTACTTTTTATGTTTCACTATCGTCTTCCTCATCTTTTAGGGTGTCATCAGTATCTTCGTTTTTCTTATCAACGTACATCATTTCAACAATGCGGCCGTTATTAGTGTGTTTATTCCAAGTGAATCTGCTGCCATGCTGGGCTCCTACTACATCGAGTAATATTGCCAGCACTAAGGCAAATATAGCATAGCCAAGCACCTGATACAAAAATGTGTGTGAGCCAATGTGCTCGTACAGAAACCCTATCAGTCTTAAATGACAAATGCCCCCTACAGAGCCCCCTAGAAGAATCAACATCATACCCAGTCCCGTAAGTTCAAGGTGGTAATCTGCCCACGCGACAAAGGTCGGCCATAGAGGCGCAATAAATATACCAAGAAATGGTATCAGTATCCAGTACGCTATTGAACTGTTATTCGCGAAGATAACCAGAAATATTGCAACAGCAATTAACCCTCCTGTTTCTACCAGAATCAGTATGCGGACTGAAATCCAGTTTGCAGCGAGAGAAAAGGTGATTCTGCCAACAGCGAAACTGATCCAAAAAGCGGTGTTGATTAACGAAGCGTCGTAGTTGGGGAAGTGAAGTTGATCTATTGAAAAGCTACGGATGAATCCTCCAACCATTCTTTCACCTCCATTAGCGTTCGCAAAGAAAAGGAAAAGGAGGGCAAAAACTTGTATACCGTACCAAACACGGCCACCAGTGCAGGTGGCTGGGTTAATCAGTTCGAGAAACGTGCGATCCTCAGAAGTTTTCGATGTTTTTTCTGCATTCTCTTCATCTTCATCCCCGCTACACAAGTCTTGGTATTTTCTCTCTCTAACTTGATATATGTAAAACGAAATCGAATGTAGAGCAACCAGTGCTGCAGATATCGCGTAGGAATACTCAATTCTGGACTCCCTTACGTACTCGGACAAGGAAGACATGATATCTGATGAAACTGTCGACGTTGAATTAGTTTCAGTCAGGCTGAAGTTACTTCTGTCCTCATTTTTTATTGCCAGAAATGGATTTGTATATAACGGGATGAGAAAAGAGCCAAATCCATATCCTGAATGGAGCAGAATCATCGGAGTGGCTGATTTCTCTAACCAAAGCCTCAGAATGCACCGTTGTCCAGCTGAAATGTATTGAAGATTCAGAATTTCTTTCAAAATAGAAGAAAAAAAAGCTCATTATCTTAATCTGACATTTAATGTTAGAATTTAGATTTCACTGCAACGCTGTTTGTATGATTCTGTTGCAACGGACAGATTTATACATGCACTGTTTAAAAGATATAAAAAACAGGACATTCTCTGGAATAAGATCTGAAAATTTTTAAGGTCAATACTGACTTAGTATACAGGCTTTATATCTATTTTTTAATTTTGTACATATTCTAGGCCTGTGTAATTAGTAAGCATCAATTTTACCGATATTTATAACTGACTCAACAAATCCGCCAACAAAACACAAAAACCAAAGAAATTCCACGTTTGGTGACCAGGGAATAACCACGGTTGCTATCGCTGCCACGTCTAAACAAACGGCCAACATAAGGTGACAGTATTTTCCAAATTTGTCCACCAGGAAACCACCAATAATGCAGCCAGGAAACAGCCCAAAACTCCTACCAGAAACTGCAACGGCCACCTTCTCATAACCTGTGTTCAGTTTGATCTTCAGGTCAATGAGGGTTGGGCCAAAGATCTCCAGGTACAATCCCTGAAATAATGACAAAAATTAACTTATGTCACAACGTTCGGTCTGTCATAATTGTTGAACTATACAATTTACTCGAAGTTTCTTTTTTATCGTTTTATTTGTAGTTGGATGATAACTGAAAACGGATATTCCAACACCATTTGGTCATAATGGTATGTTTAATATATATAATTGCTATGCCTTTTATTTTTGTATCCGAAAAATTTCAAACCAAATTGCTTATTTATATTTGTATTGAACTGAAAGTGAGAGTACAAATGCTAGTTCCTCACACCTCTGATAATGTCTGCATAAACATACGATTGCACATGAAGCATGAACACATTCGACTTAATAAACACCATTCACTGTAACTGTAGACTTGTAATAAGGTCAAACTAATTTGTTAAAGCTGCCGTAAACCTTGACACAGAAACTGAAATAAGGTAAAGATAAAGAGGTCAGCGGCGCGATCAATTCTGTATAGTGAAGTTTAAAATGATTTAAGTTGTCAATTTATCTTTTCCTAAGCACTCCGACTTTCAATTTCACATATACACCACCAAAATATTTCTTTATTAAGTCTTATAATAATTGTTATTCTAAACAACACCTACTTATCAAAAGCTGAAGTTAAGACGGGCCACTCGGCAACTCCGGTGACATCATCTTCAGGAATTCTATAACAGTATCAGAAAACCCTTGTTTAAAAAATCATTACAAGAATGGCATTTCATATAAATACACGCTTCACTAAAACGAGAGTGGTTCCTGATATAATCAGTGGGGTCCCAGATGTTATTAAAAACGTGACGAATTCGCATTTTTTGTTTAGTTCAAACGCTTTTACATACATGTATTGTAAGTCTAATTTGAAAACATGGAAAACATGTTGTTTTCCCTTATAAATGTATATATAATAGTATTGTTTCTCTTAAGCAAGGAATTCAGCTTGACATTTCTTTAAAAAAAAAGATAAACACAAGACAAAAAGTCACAACAGTTATACCTTTTTATAAAGACAATCTGGACGTTAATTAACGCATGTATGCAGCGCTATCGTTCTAGACTGTCGGATTCAAGCATCTCTGTGTGGAAACGAGAAAAAAACTGTAGTGTCTGAGCCAGTGTTCCTTGCGTACATTAGTTTTGTGGGAGTATTAAGGAAGGCTTGCAGTGTTTCTTAAAAAGATAACAGATTCATAGGTACCGTTAGGCTGGCATATAGTGTACACTCAGCGGGTCCGAAATTATGAAACGTGAATGCATGATTACAATAAAATACACAGTACTTGCAAAAGAACGTCAAAGTATTCGATTGCTTTTAAATAGTTTGTACATGCAGCAGGGCAGCAATCAATTTCCAAAGGTAACGTTTGTTGCCGCGTTACAGAATTGAAATTTTAATGTATATTCACGCGATTTTTCTCTAAGCACAATAAGCAGCATCGCAAAATAGAGCCATAGAAGGTCTTATGGAGTGTGAAAAGCCCAAGCATGTTATACATCTGGATTAGGTATGATAGGCGCTACATTTACTTACTAGAGCAAGCCATGTTGCTACAAGAAACCCTGTTTCAATAATCTTTTCATGTTTGGATTTCTGCGGTCTGGTTTCAGCTTTTATTTCTACATCTCTGTCATCCTGGGCACTTGTCTTTCTTCCTATAAAATGTAATGCGTTTTACAATTACGAAGATTCTTTTATAAAATCCTGTTCGTCTTAGAAGTTTAGTAAGTAAAGAACATATTTTTCATCTCTATGTTTCTGAAAAAATAGCAAAATTTAACTGAAATTTGAAACACTTACCTGCGGAAATTTCGAGAAGCTTTAGGGATGTCATATTTACGTATATCTCTCTCCCACGAGAACTGGCCGTAATACACGATATTTGATAAGTCTGTAGATTTTATAGATCGTCGAGGTCTTATCATGTCAAGGACATTTATCACGTTCGTAATTGTGGTATAACTAAAAAAACAGTACTTAAGCACGAGAATGTTCTATTCCACACGAAACATCTGGATCAGCTATAACTGCGAAAAAAAATTTAACTTCCATGTTAAATGCCTAATTTCTGCGCATGTTTTCAAATTAGTCTCAAATGTTTCATCACCAATAACAACAAAAAAATATGTTTTAAGTTTCCGCAACATGGTGGTGGTTTTTCTGCCTTTTCCGTAGATACATGTACTATAAGGTATATCATTGTTTTGAAAAACGCTCTACAGACAGCTCTTGAATTGTAAGAGTCGTAGAGGCGCAATACTTTGTAGAGTCCTCAAATATTCCGTTATCACCTTTCTGTACTAAACGAGTGATAAATTATGTAATCTTTCGGCCTTTGACAGGTTATTATCTTTAAATAAGGAATAAACATTAAGCAACTTGGACCGAATAAAACGGTATTTAACACATGTAACTGCAATAACGCAAGGCGATCATAGTTTGTATTTCTGAAAATATCTGGGCTCTCAATATATGAACGAACTTTGATATAACCCTATTTTTCCTTCTTTTCTTTGAAGGAAAAGAGAACACAGGCTATGCTCCTTAATTTTTTCAAAGGTATGTGAATAAAATGTTCCATGAGGTCAATATGTTTTTGAAACTTACTAGTTTTACGGAGCGCATGAAGTGTCATCTTTTAGGTTGACACATTTGTTTGTTTTTTTGTTTTTTTGTAATGACAAAGTATAATTTTGCTCGTTTGTTTGGCACCTTTTATTTAATTTGTAATGGCCAGATTTCGGTTTTACACAAAAAAAATCGTTATTACGAAAAACGCTAAAAATAAAGTTTCTATACGCTCATATAGTCAGTAAAAGAGAGACATTTTCATTTGGTAGATATGCCTTACTTCAGGTCCCCGTTCTCACTTTTCCTATTGTCTTTAATTTGGATGGTTGTATTTTCGTAGTATAGCAACTCAACAACTTTAGTGCTGTCATTCCATGAAAACCTGCTACCGTGTTGTGCTCCAACCAGGTCTAGAAGTATTGCGAGCACAAATGACAGCGCTCCATAACCTAGCACCTGATATAAAAAGGTGTAAGCCCCAATATGTTCATACAAGTATCCAATAAGTCTCAGATGACAAATGCCCCCTACGGAACCTCCTAGCAGAATCAGCATCATGCCCATCCCCGTTAGTTCTAGGTGGTAATCAGCCCAGGCAACACAAGACGGCCAAAGGGGCGCCAAGAATACTCCAAGTGGCTGCACTAGTATCCAGTACGCCAAAGAACTGTGTCTCGAGAATATAAGAAGCAACAACGCTATCACTGTTAGTCCACCAGTTTGTACTAAAATCAAAATGCGCACAGAGATCCATCTTGCTAGAAGAGAAAAGCAGAGTCGACCTACCAGGAAGCTGATCCAGAAAGACGTATTGATATAGGAGGCATCGTCTTTGGTGAAGTTAAGCTGATCAATGGAAAAGCTACGAACAAAACCTGCGACCACCCTCTCCCCTCCTCCAGCGTTTGCAAAGAAAAAGAAAAGCAAAGTGAAAATTTGGACGCCGTACCAAAATCGCCCTCCTGCACATGTAGATGGGTTTATAAGCTGAATGAAGGTACGGTTTTCGGATGATTTTTCAGACATTGGTTTGGTCTTATCTTGATCACCTTCTTCGCTTGAACAATAATTCTGATAACGTCTTTCACGTATTTGATAAATGTAAAACGTAAAAGAATGTAAAGCAACTAACGCGGCGGATATTGCGTAAGAATATTCAATCCTTGATTCTGTTATATACTCTGACAATGTAGTATCTAGTACAGGATTTGTTGTAGTTATAGAAAGTGACATATTTGTTTGAGA
Organism: Cyclina sinensis; assembly: GCA_012932295.1. Lineage (NCBI taxonomy): Eukaryota > Metazoa > Mollusca > Bivalvia > Venerida > Veneridae > Cyclina > Cyclina sinensis. The sequence continues at coordinate 41,044,807 of JAAONU010000001.1, read as the reverse complement.
AATCGAAGAATTTCCAACATCTTCTCTTTTAACAGCAAGAAATGGGTTGGTGTAGAGTGGGATCAGGAAGGAGCCAAAGCCATACCCTGAATGAAGGAGAATCATCGGCGTTGCAGCCTTCTCTAGCCATAGTTTCAGAATGAGACGCTGTCCAGCTGAAATTCAATTTTATTTGCATTTTGGATAATGTTATGTAATACAGAACTTCGTTTTCTTAATTTTGTTTATAATCGAATGTTTCAAGAGAAAATATAATTAATATCTACTGTTTATGGATTTTCCAAATAAAAATCAAAGAAACAAACTATCTTCCTTAACAGATGAGTACATTATATTTCTTGAAAAAAAGCTATGTTCTCTGCGGTTTCTTCTGACACTATCGTCAAGTCAACGAAAATTAATTTAATTAAGTGCATTCAGGGAATCTTAATATTTCGTTCGCTTTTACTAAACATCTAGTGATACATCTGAATACTCACCTATGTTTATAACTGACTCCACAAATCCACCGACAAAACATAAGAACCAGAGAAGTTCCACGTTAGGTGACCACGGAATAAAAACCGTTACAATGGCGGCCACTTCTAAACAGACAGCGAGCATGAGGTGACAGTATTTGCCGAACTTGTCTACCAACAAACCTCCAAACACACAGCCGGGAAACAGTCCAACACTTCTACCCGACACTGCAACTGCCACGTTCTCATAATCGGTGTTTAATTTTAGTTTCAGGTCAATTAAGGAAGGGCCAAAAATCTCCAAGTACAAACCCTGAAAACAAAATTTAATTCGAGACTTTAAGTGAAGCATTAAAAGTTATTAAATTTGCAGATTCCGTAAGGACTGTGACGGAAGATTTGAGTTTTTGAGTTTTCCAGTCAATGTAGAACAATTTCACATTAGTAAATAGTTGTTAAAGTTTTGTCAATAGAAGGTAAATAACCACCGTTAAGTGCAACCGTCTACATGACTATTGTATCAAAGATGCAGCAAGAAAAACAGTCAAGAAGCAACTGTCATATAGCAGTATGTATGTAATACGCCAGGATGTAATTGTCATAAAGCAGTATATATGTAATTGATTTACAGCAGTATGTATGTAATATCCCAGGATGAAATTGTTACAGAGTAGTATGCATGAACCATGAATGTCCCCTTCCATTTCCTTCTGCTTCGTTCTTAAACAGTGGACTAATTACCTATCCACTACGAATTGTCATTTCACTAGCATTCTACACTATTCTCTACAAATCTTCTTGTCATATGCTGCTCAAAACAAAAATATGTACATAGCTACTGTCGGTGGTTTTACTTACCAGAGCTAGCCATGTTGCTACAAGGAAACCTGTTTCAATAATCTTTTCACATGTCGATTTTTGTGGTTTGCTTTCGGCATCTTTATTGTCAGGCTTGTTCATTGCCGACTCTGTAAAATATATAATCTGTACTTGGATCAAAACATCAGCATTGAAATGTAGTTAACAGTTTGTCAGGTTAAAGCCTTTGTAACATTTTAAAACACTATCTCACCAGCTGTGGATTTTCACGATCTCAAGATCATAGATATTTCAAGAGTCTTCTGCATACGGATAGATTTTTTGTAGACAGGGTTGCAAGGAAATTTGCAAATGTTTCAGTTAGCTGTGCGAAGGTTGGTCTACAACTTAAGTAGTTGATGTGCCATGCCTAATGTTTCGTTATAATTATCATCTGAACATTAATTGCATCGAATATTTAAGAGTAATTATCACCGTCCTCCACACACCCCACCCCCACCTCGTCCTCTGGCCGATAGGCAGGGGGGATATGGTACTGGTCTCCGCCTGTCCTTCTGTTGTTAAAAATTATGTTATGATGGGGAGTGCAGTGTACAAGGTTCATGACTTTAGCTTGCTCCCTATTTATATTATACTTTGCTTGTCCGGAGCTTAACTCCAAAAGTATTGAATGGAATTCATTCATATTGTACAGATTGATTGAGGACCTGAAGAAGAAATTCGGTGACTTAAGAACTATTACCCTACAATCCCTTGTTCTTGAATTTTGGCCCTTTATTGTATTACTATAAGATTTTGCTAAACACAACTCAAAAACTATTAAACTGATTTAGTTGATATTTCACATACTGATAGAAAACACAAAGAGGGAGTGCAGTGTGCAAAACCATACTTCTGTCTTGATTACATTTTGAATGATCTCCCTTTATCATGATCTTGTGATATACATTGCCTTTCCGGAGTACAACACCTTATGTTTTAAAAGGAATTCATTCATATTGCATAAAGTGATAGAGGACTACAAGGCCTGAAGTTTCAAAGAAATCTTGCCACATTCTTTAGTTATGTCCTTTTATTATATTGCTATAAGAATTTGCAAAACACTAATTAAAAACTGCTAAAGGGATTAAGTTGATATTTCATATGATGAAAAGAACCATAACTCTATCTAGTGTCATTCATGAATTATGTTCCTTGATAACAGTAGTATAAGAATTTGGAATACACAACTCAAACGCTTATAAACGGATTCAGTTGAGACTTCTCACAATTACAATATGCATTGAGCAAATGTGCAATATGAAAAACCATAACTCTAACTTGTCCTTTTTTATTATCTCCCTTTGTTGCTTTGTAACTGCTTGTTAGGAAGATAACTTGAAGACTATAAAAGTGATTTAATGAAAGTTTTACACAATGGTAGAGAACGCAGAGAAGAAGTGCAATGTGCAAGAACTGTAACTCTCTTGCTTCTATTTTAAATGATCTTCAATTATTATGTTCTAATAGCATAGCTCTAAAACTTACAAGTGATTTAGTAAATATTTCACACAATGATGGATGGTATTGGGAGGAAGTGCATTATGTATTAAAGAACCATAACCTCAACTATTATTTTTTTAATTGTTTCCTTTTGTTTTCAGTCTTTTAGCAATACATTTGCCCACAGTTTTGCTCCATAAAAGTTGATGGAAATTTGTTGAAACTTCATGCAATAATAGAGAGCACTGAAAGGAAAAAAATGCACTATTCAGCACTTTTCGCGCAATGTCGAAACGTCCTAACGTCACTTCCTGTACGTCAATCCTGGTATATTAAGAACTGGAAGGTATCATTAACTGAAAATGATAATTTTTGAAAGGGACGACATACTTAAAATGAAGTTTGAAAAACATTTCAAATAGTTCGATGAATAATTTTGACATCTCGAATAGTTGCTCTAATATGTCGCATTCATACGCTGAATGTTTCAGAGAAAACTAAACTCTAAAAACAGTCTGGCTGCATTGTGGTCGGTGGCGTATCCATGTCCCGTAATCGTCTAATGCATACTGAAATACCGTCTTCTTGCTTGAGACGGATTGCAAACGCAAAATAAAAGCTTTCGCCTACAAACGGTATGTATCAAATACAATCCACTTTCGTATGATAAAGACGTTTACACAGCTTAAACTGTGAAACCGCATGCAATCATATGTTTGTGTACTCCATACATGTTTATAATAATGTTGTTGATGTTTTATTTTCATTTTTTTTACTGATTGAAATGTCAAAAACTTATTTTATTTGTCAGTTATATGATTTTCACGAATATTCTTTATATGAAATCATAAATTTAGTTTGAAAAACAATATTTTAAACGATTGTTCCTACCTTATTTGAAGAAATCAAATTAACCCGTTTCTTGAGATAGTAATATCTTTCACTTAACGAAATGAGATCTTATTGTAATGAAATGATATTCAGATTAGTTTAATGTCGAACGAGCCATCCCAGCCAAACTTAGCGACACACGCATGTCGACTGTCCATCAAATTATCTAATTATAAATGTACAGATGTTTTGACATTGGGTTTGCAAATCTTGCTTCATTGTTTTGTGAAATCTCTTTCTCATTTGCAATAGCATAAAACAAGGTTGTGGCAAACAAACAAACAAAAAAGTTTTGTTTCACGTGAATGTTAGTGACTGAAAGACTGCATCATTATTTTAAGCGTATGTGGGAAATACACTGCATAACTTTAACAATTGCAACAGCGATATATTTATGCATTTAAAACTTAGAGGGTTGTTTAATAACTAAAAAAGAAAATATTTCCACAGATCATTTTGCACAGAGGTTACTTACTGAGCACTCTTACGACAGATATACGTTTTATTCCATAAATGGACAAATTGTAACAGGCATTTTGCGAACACAATCTCCACGACAACTGTTGTCTTTTGTTGCATATTTGGCTTCTTCAGAACACGCAATGGTAATGGCAGGCATAATTTCTCTTGGCTACAGACATTGGTCATGCAATACCTCTTAGAACTGCTTGTTCATCCCAATGTTTTCCCGGAGAAGTTGTTACAATTCTACCAATAATAATTCGAAGACAATAAAGAAAAAAATTGATTTTTTTAATACCATGACTTAAATTCGCAAATGTATACTAACTGAACTAGGGTAAATTAAACAGCAACTAATTAATTTAAGTTTTTATATCACTAAGCATGGCATGTTGTAAGGTCAAACAATTAGGAACAAATATATTTCAAACCTAGGTATGACGAAGGTTTATAAATTTGCCTGCATTGACCTTTCTTTTAAAATTCGAACATTTGATTTTCATATAGCCAAGGAATGATGACCTGCTGATTTTGATTTACTTTTATTATGAGTTCAGGTAAAATATTGTGATAATTTTGTATATGCAACATGTTCATTTAAATTTATAAGCTGTAAATATTAATGTTTTAACAGAAATACATCCACTTCAATGTATGAAATTTTCTTTGTTTTAAACCAAGTATACCACATACAAACTGAAAGCGTATACACGTGTTTGTCAAGACTGATTGAGCCATCAATCCTTTTAAGTATAAGTGTAGTGAATATAATAATAATAATATTAAAATTTTGTTTTGTTTTATGCTGTTGATGATTGTATGTATCATTTGTAATGTATATACTTGACCTTAGTGTTATGTATTCATTCATGGGTTATATATAAACTTTGCTGTAAATTTTTTCTTATTTAAATCTTTATAAAATTAATTAATTAATGCTTCTCCAATTCATTACCATAAATAATTAAATTCTTATATATGTATATATCGAGACGAGAAAGTTAATGGAAATTATCGGTTGTTTGTAACCAACAGAATTTGGAATCTCTTTGCTTTTAGTTTAAATCATTTATTTTACATCAGTTGGGAAGTAAGTTCCTGCAACTGATATTAACTCCTCTCGATGGCTGCTTCCTGGGTTCAAACCAGTACTCACGCAGAAAGTGAGGAATGAGCAATGTTACTGGCGACTTTCACATCTGGTGGGATTCGAACCAGAAACTTCCGGATTGAGAGTCGCCCTAACCCCTTGACTACTGCTTCTCTTTGCTTTTGCTCTATGATGTGTAAAAGAATATGGTTTGGTAGACAGAAACTTAATTCATACAGACAGCACTTCTACAATTGCACTTTTTTAAACGAGTAAACGTCAGAAAATGTGTAAAAAATAAATATAATCTCTATATTGATTAAAAGGCATTAATTTTCAGATTAAACAATGAATGATGAAATGATGAACTTGTGTATTTCTGTAGACTCAGCGGTAAAAGTCATTTATAAAGATAAAAATGGTAGTTCACAAATACTAAAGCGCACAATACCCAATTAATGTACATGTATACCTCTACTGTTGAAGCAATTTCAAAATGACGCAAGCGACTGGGGAAAAGGGAGATGTAAATGGTGACGGTGGCCACCTGTCCATAGAAGGTGGCAATACTCTGGAAAACTCCGATAAAAATGAAACGAAAAGAAGCACTTTAAGTAAAGTTATTGAGACTGGGTTTCTCATCCTGACATGGCTAGCATTGGTATGTCTTTTTCTTAAGGTATCAGATTTAATCAAATGGTAATTAGGATTGATAAACAATATCGTTTCGAAGAATCCTCTTATTAAAATTAAAAGAAAATTTCGTTTCTCGAAAATGAGATTTTTAATAAAAAGGTTCACTCGTCGTAAAAATTGCGCCATTTATCAAAATGCGCCAAAATTGGTCATGGGTCCCATGAGCTAAATATTTCCTATGTTGCACTTCAAACGATATCCACTTAAGCTTCACATCTACGAACGAAAGTTACTTGGAATATATCTAGTTCTATATATCATAAGCTAGGTAACTATATTTTAGTCCCAATTGTTCATATTCAGTCTACAATATAATTGTTTCTTTCAGTCTACATACGTTGAGATATATGGTCCAACATTAATGGATTTAAAGAGTAGACTTGGTACTGACTACGAGCACGTTGCAGTCGCTGTTTCCGGTAGAAGCGTGGGCTGGTTCCCTGGATGTATTGTGGCTGGATTCCTGACTGATAAATTTAGTGGTTATTGTCATTTGATGATCGCAGTAGGGCTTAACGTTGCTGCAGCAGTTACGGCGTCCATACCATGGTCCCCTAACGTAACCTATACGTGGGTATTCTGCTTTGTTGGTGGTTTTGTTGAGTCACATTTAAATATTGGTAAGTAAAGTAACCGTCTTTGACCTTTCAATTTCAATTGACCTTTCAATACTTATAAACTTCGGTCGTGATTTGGTTGATTCGGAAGCTCAAGCCTTGACCATAGCACCTGTTCAAGGAAACCTGGGGCCATTAAGTTAATTTCAAGTGCATCTCGACAGGCAATTTGTTCTATACTGGATGTTATTTTATTATAATTATTATCACTTAATTGCCAAATCAAATTTTATGAAAACATTATGAATAGATTAGATTTTCCAATGACCTGGGTCGCAGACGATTCTGATAACATGTATGTGTCGAAAGCACCCGGTCAAGAAGTTTTAACATTATACTGCTTAATAAAGTAATTGTACGCAAGTCGAGATAATAATTGTGTGCTTTTTGTTTGCGTCAATATCTCCACCTCTGCGTACAAGACGTTATAATTTAGCGAGATTCTGATCCATAATAGAAATATCTCAGAATATGCTAAAGACGTCACCTAAATTATTTTCACTAACTGCTTAAGACCGAATTTAATGACAACTATAGAACTATATACCATTATTTTCATTCAATCTGCAGCTGGAACCCGTATTCTGTTTAACATATGGAAAGAGAAGTCGTTTTCGCCACTGATGCTTATTCACCTTGGCTACGGCATCGGCTCTTTTATTGTCCCATTGTACTCAAACCCGTTCCTGGCCGATCTAGAGGAAAAGTCGACGGATGTTAACTCAACTTCGGATAATGGTACAACGTCACAAGATAGGTTGATTTCAACTACGATAAAACATTCGGAGGAAAAATCAGACATTCTGCTTAAAGATAATTCACGAATTGAATACGCCTACGCCATTTCTGCTGTTATTGTTACTTCTGTTTCAATTGCCTTTTACTTCTACCAGATTAAGGAATCAAAAACGACCAGAGCAATTAAGGCAAACGACAAGAATCTTGATAAAGCAGATGCAAATCGGAAGGAAGATCGTTCTTTTAAAGAAATGATTAATCCGGCTACATGTGCTGGTGGTAGGTTTTGTTATGGGAGTCAGATCCTATTTCTTTTATTTTTGTACTTTGGCAACATTGGCGGAGGTGACAGGATGATCGGCAGTTTTATACGCAGCTATTCCATCGATCAACTAAACTTCAGCAAGGATTCTGCGTCTTTTCTAAATACTTCATTTTGGATCACCTTCTCTGTTGGTAGACTTATTTTTGCATTTATTTCACGTTGCGTCTCTGCCAGAATTCTTATCATTGTTGAGACAGGGGGCATGGCACTCTCTGCTGTTTTGCTACTGATATTTGCAGACGACAGTTCTGTCTCACTTTGGGTCATAATACAATTTTTCGCTTTCTTCTGCTCCGCTACTTGGCCTACAGGGGTCGCCTGGACAGATTATCATATTGAACTTACAGGACTTGGAATGGCGTTACAAATATTTGGGGCTTCTGTAGGTGGTGTCTGTCACATGCGATTAATCGGGTATATATACGAAAACTACGGTCCCAAATCATTTTTATATCAAACCATGGGTTATGGAGTTTTGCAGTTTGTCCTAGCTGTTTGCCTTGACTTGGTAGGAGCAAGGCATGGCAGTCGTTTTTCTTCAGACGAAGGTGACAAGGTAGATGTTCAAGTATCTGCCCTCCCGAATAACATTGTTGTGGAAAATAAGTTATAAAGAAAAAAAAGTTATTGTGAAAATCATAAACGATTGCACGGCGATATTTAACTTTTCTGTTTACGAATCTGGTTTTACTATTGTAACGGTATTGCAAGCTATGTCTGTTTTATAAATATTCATTTAACTGGCTAATGAATTATTGTTATACATGTATCTGCAAATTTTTATCAAGAGGACAAATTTGTCTATTATTACTCCTGAACTCCTTCAATGTATAATACATCTTGGGAATGTTAACGTGTATAAGGTATTCAATATCTTTTTGAATGCGCAGTATCATTGCTCAGGACTTGTGAATATATTGTTTACGCGGGCGCGCACTTGTATTCAGCGTACCGTGATATATCACGGTCATCTCCCTTGTTTATAGCCGCCGAATTGCAAATAGTGTTAGAATACTTACTAACAAACTCATTTTCATTTACTTACTAGGAGCAGCCAATAATGTTATGCCCTTCTCACAACCTGAGACGATTTTTACTAATTTCTCACTTCATGTAATAAATCTGTATAAACAAAACCTTTGATTGCCACATGTCATGTTTGCTTTCGTCAGTTTCTTTTTGTATTGTAAACTCATATCAGTACGTATCTGTTTAATAAAGATCAGCTCTGTTCTGTTTTGTTTTGATACATATTAAGTTGTTCATTTGTCATTTGTTAAGAATCGTTACTTTGGAAGTAGAAGACAAAGAAAAGCGTCTCTGTAGAAAAAAACTACTATGTAGTTATAGAATCTATAGAAATAAAATTAATTTAGTTATGTGTTTGGGTTTGTTTACCGACCATGTTCATTTATTTGAGAATAAGATGTCAGTTTATTTTAGAGAATGGGGGGTCTAGTACTGAACGACATTTTCTTCGCAAGGACAATGTCTAGATTCATAAATTTGACTATTGAAGGGCGATAAACCAAACAAGCATTAAACAGAACAGAACGCCAAGTTGTTTTGTTTCTGTCAATTTTCAGTTGTCTCCCTTCAATTATTTTACCGAGCCCTCATTTTTCTTTTACTCTCGTAGTACAATCTCTTTTATCTATCTTTATGTTTTCTCTTTTTTCTTTTTATTGAGGCAGAGGTGGGGGAAAAAGGAGAGTGTTCTACAGTAATTGTGTACTTACAAAATTTATTCAATGTAAAATTCGCATGTTTGTACGTACATAATCTACATTTCTGTTTGCGGTTGCACAATTAATGCCTTAAGGTACTCACAAAAATATACATAATGAAGAACCACAACATAGTTCTAACTTCTGTACTGTATATTTCTTGACTACTTTTGGTTGAACGTGACTGCTCGACAAGACGACGACAATGCAAAATTTTATTCATTGGATGGATGAAAAAGACGCCACTGCATGGCTTAAACTCATACTGCCTACCTTTTCCACTGCAATCTTTTCAACTAGCCCGATCACCCATGTCATGCCGATTTTATGGCACGGTAACTATGTCATATCTGTTGTCATTTTTTTCTGTAAAAGTTTTGATGAAACAGGCAATTTAAGAGTAAGTTTTCAGTTGATAAGTTCATAAAAGTACTTGCTATGAATATCAATACTTATAAAAATAGCAATGAATGAAAATCGCTGAAGACGTAAAGTTCGATATTTTTTGTTCATTTTCAGGACTTCATTCAGTCAGAAACTTAATAAGTTGGAGCTTTCACAAACATTTGAAAAAGTAACTGGCCAACCAAATCTATCTATCTATTTATTTATGGTCGGTACCGGTTGCCCAAATGACCGACGCCCTGTGCAGAGTATATTTTAGTTTGTGGAGGATAGTGCACGAAACAGAAATCACCCCAATTCAGATATGCCCCTGCTTCTTTCTATGCTCAATGTTTGGCATTTATACATGCGGCCTCAGTTAAACGTCTCTTCCGAAAAACAATCAGTAATGTAAGTGGGGGATCAAACCTGCGACCAATGGATTACTAGTCCACATTTAGGTGACATTTTTATTATCAATGAAAGGCTTGGCGTGTTTTTCATTGGACAATTAATTAGTTCGCCATGACCAACCACATGTTGAGTGTGTTTTGTTCTTTTTCCTTAATCCTGTTTGTTTACAAAATGAACCATCAGTTAAATAATAAAAGTAACAAGGGGATTTTAACAATTTAACAACTGAAATGCACATCAATTAGCGACAAAAACTAACCTGCCATGATAATGAATTGGTTGAGTTAGTTCAGCCTACTTGGTTGTGCAATTCAGGTCGTTGATTTGTTCACTACTATGGTTAAGATTTATTAACCCAACACTTGACCCCTCTTTATAACAAGGTTAAGGGTCGTTTTAAAAGGCTTTAGCTGGGTCCCAAAGGAACAGTGGTAAAATTAATTGGGCACTGCATGTACTGAAAAGCTGCAAAATAAAAAAAATACATCCAAAGTTTCTCGTAAATTTAGGAAAATTTGATATCAGATGCAAATGACCAACCGAAGGGTCAGCACATATTAACCACGCCTTTACCAAAGTACGGCCGTTGAAAAAAATTCTCCAGGTTAAATTTTCGTAAAGAACGTCCTAATTTCATGCACCGTATGGTACTTTAGGACTTATTTAAAAAAATGTTATTAGGACGTCTGTGACCTAGTCATCGATAAAAATGAACTTCATAGTAATTTCAATGTCTGTCACAAATTATTACCTTCTCAGGTGTGACCTATATTATTTTACTTATTTTACTTAAATTTAGGTTTTCATGTTCAGTTATTATAAGCGTTTCACTACAAACAATGTAAACGTTTGGTAAGAATCATATATCATTTCATTAGAACTTGCTATTTTTCTTAAATTTCTGCAAAGTGATCGCATCTATCAATAAGTATGAGAAAAAAACACCAAAATTCTTCATCACATTAAATTTTAATTGTAATTTTTTGTATTAATGATTTTCCATATACGAACGCAGTCGTCTAGGACACTTTACAAGTATATAAACGTGTTTTAATGAATGATTTAAATGTGTTTGTATGTCACAAAGACGCGCCAATTAGGTATAAAAACATCCCATGAATTATATATTCTACTTATTATGCTCTACATCTTTTCCAAAAATTGGACCAATGGGGAAGAGCTATACTGATTCACCACCAAATAATTGTTATTAATTCTCCGGGAAAAAAAAATACAGTTACAACAAAAACTATCTAACCACCGACTATCCATTAAATATAAATGATTGATGCTCAAGATAAAAAAAGTAGAGCGTTTATCTTTAATACCTAAACAAAATGACAAATTGATTAGAAACATTTGACGGAAGAGGAATTCGGAACTTGTTCTGTATTATTCAAATTTCTTATTCGCTAACCACGCTTGCTCTCGGCGGAATGCGCGCAGCACGTTACTTAACATCCGGGATTTCAACTTCTATATTAAACCTTATTTTGACTGGCTGATAAAAGATACAACAACTTTAGTTTACTGTTTACTGTCTTGCAAACAAACGCAATAAGGTAAGAGTTTCACTGATCTTAAATTTTTAAACTTTTTTTTTTCATTTTAACAACCGTTATCGCTTAATAGCTACAACGATACCAAAGTGTCATATATACTTTTTCATTTTTTGTTGTTTTTGTTCTCTCTCTCTCTCTCTCTCTCTCTCTCTCTCTCTCTCTCTCTCTCTCTTTAATTTAACTGGCATCTAATGGCGTCACAGCGTAGGCTGATCTGTGTTCCATTTGCTTTATTGTAATAGTTAAGCGACAGCGATGAATATTATTTGAAAACAACAAATAATAAAATCATTCCTATTGGTTACCTTAAAAACCTTTCTCTAAATTTCATGTTTGTTTCTAGCTGTAAAACCTCACAACATTCACTATACTTAAAACCAATCCCCAAGGTAGGCGTAATAGCGGAAGTGAAAAAGACAACAACTGAAATTGTGCAAAATTAGCTGAAAAGATTATCCTTCATAAACGCAACAAATGTATGTGTTATTTTAGAATAACACGCGAGAAAATGTAAAAACTATTATGTTAGATTGCAAATATGATATTTAAAGAAATGCTGAGTAAAAATCTTCTCGGGAATTTTCCTAAAATGTTATATATGTAATTCCGTTGTTTCCGTGCCGCTTGTCAAACACTTCCGGTTTGTTATCTCTGTAAGGATTGTCTGCTAAAAAGACACTTAGAAAGAAAGTAGCGTAGTATCGGAAACGTAGTCAGTTCGAACAAGAATAAAAAGGAATAAATCTTGACAAGAACCCGAAAAAAATAACCCAATGTTCTTCTATTAGGACACACAAACGAAATTGATAAGGAAAAATGAACCAGTGATATACATCCATAACTAAGTACTGAAATTTCATTGGTTCAGACCGCCCTCAGTCACTATCACCCTTCCCAGATCCGTAAAACTATATATCGACCTCAAGATCAGTCTTTGTTTAAATATTTGACTATTCAATGCTTTGCTGGACACAATATGGACATATCTAGCTTACCGATAGCAGAACATACCTGCAGGATACAAGTAAAGCCATACATACAGATTATTTTTAAAATAATCAGTCGGCAGGAAACTATCTAAGCTTAGAAAACAAAACGTTTAAATTTTCACCATCGGGAACTTAAACTGGACACCAAGTAAGCATATAAATTTACTAAATTCAAATATAAACTAGAAGAACTCTCCAACAGGATACTAATTAAACAACAGACACAAATAATTGAATTTTCTCTGAGATTGTGTCCCGTTAGATTGTTCTGTAAACAAAACAACCACTTTCTGTTTGTAAAGCTTCACCATTGTTCTACAAGCAGAACAACTGATCATTTCTTTTTTATGTTTTGCGATGTCTTTTGAGATTCTGTCACCTGAACAATAGATGTTTAATAAAAAAAAATATGTAAACATGATGAATCTATCACGGATTGGATTAAACAATATTATCAAAGAAATTTAATAAGTTTGTAACTAACTTCTGAAATGTCCTGTCAACAGGACAATGGACCCTGGTGTATCATGGTGTATCAGTGTATTGCTGAAAGTCGACTGGGGAGAGTAACTAACACCTTACGCATACAGATTATATTTAAATCAGCTTCGGCTCTTTGATTGCTTCCGACACATGATAGTTGATTGACGTTGTTACGTTATCGACGTCAGAACTATTTCTGAAACACTCAAACAGGATTCTCTTAATGTCAAAAGTTCAGATTTCTTTCTATACATTTTACGTTTGAAACTGAAAAGAAAATGACCAAACTTTTTATAGAGACTTGACTAAGGTTAGAGGTTACATCACAGACCTACATAATCTGTTTGGTGTTGTCATTTGATTTCAATCTGGCATGGCTTTCTTTTAAATTAACATTGGAATCCCAAAAGAGTGCTAAGTAAGTAGATACATTTACTATGCTATTAGACAATAAGTATTGTGTATCATCCATTCTTACAGTATACCAACCTTATCAAGCATTTGATGGTCCTTTTGACGTCTGCCCATCCTTTTCCAAAAGCAGCAATTACTTTCGTCTGCTATCGTTCCGCCAAATTCTAATATCTATTCTTAAAATATAAAAAACAGTACTTCCCACGACATATGAAATGAGGATCGGTCTAACTACAAAAAAGCAATATACTGTAGCAAAAAGGTTTGATAAATGAATAAGAAAAACGAGAAGTTAAAAATCAAAGGAGATAGAGGGATGTAGACTTTATCCTTTCAGGGGATCTGCCTACATTTATAACCTTCTTGGGACATATGTGTCTTCTCATTAGTCAAGAAGTTGCAAATTCTATACTTGATACAAGAAATTAGGGCTGCTGAAATAAATACAACTGGTTCGAAATAGTATATCTTTGTTTCTGTTCATATATCGCAGTAGTATATAAGATATATAGTCTGGAATAAGAAGAATTATTTGTTTATTCATTCAGGAAATGATGACGACGGCTGTTATCCGCGTGTATTCACTGGTTTCGTTGGTCGTAATGAACGGCGTTCCGTTTTCGGACCAACTTCCGGTCCGACAAAAAGAAGGTGACCCCCGGCTGATCCCAACGGCTGAGGTATGGGATTCTTTAATTTTTACTGTTAGATTTACAAAATGGAAATGGGCGCCAAAGTTACAAAACTATACATCATTTAAAGGGATACAAATTTAAAATTCATTTCCTGAATAGTGAACAGAGAAGGTCAGAATGCTCTCATGCGCAGGTAAATCTGTTGCAACCAAACAAAGGTTAAGTCTGTTTAAATCGAAAAGAAAAAGTAAAAATTTCTATTCAGAGTCCGACCTTTTGTTTTCTTCTATGAACATAAATATTTCTTTGGCACGTTCAGCATGGGTAATTCTATCTTTTTATTTTATGCTGTGAGCTGTTATTAAGAAGTTGCACAAGTACCTTGCACTGTTATCATTTCTATAATATGAGTTCAATGAAAATGCAGTGATACATTCCTCTTATAATAGCTAGATTGCTTAGACACATGACAATCCATACTATTTATATCTTATCTGCAAAAGGAACGTTGAATGTTATTGTTTTGAAATCTATTAATAGTAACAAGTAACTGATAAGAGATACAGGTAACTTTTTGATGGTTGGCAAAAACATGGCGGTTGATAGAAAATGCAGAACATAGTAATTTTGTAATTACAGTTACAAAGTCATTTTTCATCAAATAATTCAATATTTTATATCATTTAAAAGGTCTGTAAACTCATATTTTACATATTTAAAAAATAATTGTCAAAACTGTTTACTTTTTTGTTTGTAAATGGTTAAACATAGTGAATCTGAGCTGTTAGAAAAATGCTGAAGTGACAGGTATAAATTAGTTTAGTTTTTTTCTTTAAAAGCAAAAATTCAAAATCTGCTTATATTTTCAAAATATGAATTTAAAGAGCTTTCAAATGATATAAGAATCTTAAAATTCGGCTGACAAAGAAAAAAGTTATCTAAAATTAAAAATTCTGCTGCTATTAAATGTATATAAATATTGGTTCCTTTTGCCAACCAGTAGTTCAGCTATATTTTGGTAACAGGTGCTTGTGATGTCATCAGTCAATGTGCCTATAGGTTGTTGAACAGAAGGTTGCTCCTAAATTAGTTATCCCGGTATGAGCTGTGTGTTTGTTTCTTTTTTTCTATTTATTTGTTTAAATAAATATACTTATCGAACTTCATCGATAAACATAGTGCATTTTTCCTTGTTTAAATTGCATCTGTATATATTGTGATTTATAATTACAGGATTCCCTAGCTTCCCCGGATGTTGTACCAGACACACCAGATCCCTTAGAAAATATAGGTATAAAGTGTGGCTAAAAATCTTGAAGTTTGCAGAATTTGTTAATATATATGTTTTTAACTTATTGTTCACTACATGGAAAACTCAGACGGGGAGATACTGTCGAGACTTTTAAAAAAACTTCCAAAAGTGTACAAAATTCGAAAAAAAAATTACGCAGGTCCAAAATTGAAAGTTACCTCATTCATATAATATTTCTTAAATTCATATAAATGGCCAAAATGACCCTGAATAATGGAAGAAGATAAAAAATATTCGCTGATGAATGTTTGTGATGTAAGAAAAACAAAGATTCCCAACCTTTGTACATGTACTTTGATATATTCACTAAGAAAAAAGTTTTCTTTTTACTGAGTAAAGTTTTTTTATGGTAAAAATATTTCATGACTTGTCAGTCATAAATTAAATTACAATTTATACGGGAAGGTATTTATATATATATATCTTAGAAGTGAAGGAAGCCTTTGTATCTTTTACATGATTTCTGAACATATTTTGTTTCCAGCATTGACCTTGACTGTCATGCACCTTAGTCATTTTGGAAACTATTATAACTTTAAGGCGATATAACTTTTAAGTTACACTCCAAAAAAGAATCCTGAGGATTGTTCCTTTGTTGAAAGACCTTTTTTCAACTTATATATAATCATTTCCATTGATTTTACATAACGATTTGTTTTTCAGGGGTCGAGCCCAATCAGGGATTTTTGATCGAGGGTGACATTCGTGTTTGGCATAGACCACCCACACAAGAACACACAGAAACAGTGAATGTTTATTTCTTTTTTTAAAGTATAATTATGTATATTGCCCTGTGATGAGTAAAGTACAAACATCAGTTCTTTCAAGTTCAAGTCAACAGGTACTTTCATTTCTCGATACCGTAACAACTGACGTATTTCTATAAACAAAAATAAGTTTCGTGAGTTGACGAAACATGACCATTTGTCACACTATACTTTCTTTTACAGAAAAGGAGCTAGAATGTTGTAGAACCTTCTGTATTTTCAGGGAACAAATAGTCCAGATTCTTACGCCGACTACCCACAAGAAACAAACTCACATAAGGTAATAGAGTTAAGTTGATACAAAACTCAAGACTGAATCACTTTACTAATATTCATTAACACGAACTACATTCTATAAACTTTTAAATCTGTAATTGAAACGCCTGGTTTTAGTCTCTACCAGACATCATTTGAGAGATGTAAAAAAACAAGGTTAAGAAAGTCAACTGACATAATTTCAAAAGTAATAAGAAAAAATATTTGAGTTCTCAAACAAAATATTTGGACCTCTTGCAGACGAGGAATTCGGTGGTAGCTGAGGAAACGTGGTTAGAAAGAGTTATTCCTTATGTGATAGATCCGACATTCAGTAAGTAGGGTTAGGAATGAGATTTTAGCTTAAACATAAAAACTTAAACAGTTTTATGAATAAAGTACTTTACAGTGTATCAGCATATATATATATAAGTTCCATGAAGCGATTAAGCAAATTTGTTTATTAGACTCAAACAGCAAATTGCATATATCCAGTAATTAATCAACATACATACTTCAATAACAATTTTTATTGTGTGAAGCTATGCAAAAGCATGTATTGGCCATGATACCTCATGATTAGATCCAAGGTATTACGTGTTTGAATTGAAATTTATTTAATATGTTGCTTATTCAGGTGTTACTGAAAAGCAGATTATATTTGATGCAATAAACGAAATCATGGCGGCTGTAAACAACTGTACTGTTTTTGTCGAAAGAGAAAAACAAGAAGACTTTCTATATATCACAGGGCAGCAACTTGGGTGAGTCTTTTCTGTTATTAAAGTTGTCTTTTGTTAGTAAACAGGGATGCATGTCCTGTATTATACGAGCCATATGGTGATTTTTTTTAAAGTTTATACCTATTTCTTTCATTTCGTTTCGGGAAAAAAAGTTATTGCTACTACTACTAATCTCGCTCACTTATCGAAAGTGTGGAATGTAGAAAGTCACTGTAGAAACTTACGAGTGATGGTATTTGAACCAGCAATACCCGGATTTGGGTCCTGCCCTCTAAACTGTCGACTTCTGCTCCTGGAATATTTTAAAGTCAGCAGCAGAAATATTTAACGAGCAAATTTACATTTCTTTTGTAAAACTTAGCATTTCAAAATTAAGCATAATTTTATGATTGTAGATGTTGGTCTGATGTTGGAAAGATAGGAGGTAATCAGACAGTATCCATCTCACGGGCTTCAGAATGCGTCACTAAAGGCATTATCATGCACGAACTATTGCACTCGCTAGGTTTCTGGCACGAGCACAATCGACCAGACAGAGATAACTATATCCAAATCCTGCGTCATAATATACGAATAGGTAACTATTTTGTAACATCTAAGATTATTGTGTTTTTGTGCTAATAAAATTTCAAGAAACGTTTAAAAAAATAACTTAAATTTGATGATTAACTTTTTGTTTAGTTCCAATATGTTCGATGTAATAACCATCACAATTTCCATGATTGCTCGATGTTACATGTTTTTTAACTTTATCTAGTCTTAAGTTGATTTTTAAGTCGGTATTAGTCGAAAAAAGGTTGCTAGGTTGCCTCTGATATCAACCGGGTTATAACATGACACTGCCATGGGTCCCTTGTTTTTTGTGAAATCTTTTGATATCAGAGCAGTATCTTGTTATGTAAACGATTCTTCTAATTCAATTTTAAGTATATCTAGGAGTAGACCCTTTGAAGATATGATAGCTATTCACAAACTTACTTAAATGAAGTAGAATACTTCTATTTGGTTTGAAAACACTTCAAGATCTTACAATTTGCGTCGTCAATTAAAATTCAACTGAAAAAGATATCTTAAGTTTCCTTTTGAAAACAAAGCGGAGGAAAGAAAATTTATAATTTCTTCAGCACTCACCCAATTTACACATTTGTGTTTTAGTTAATCTCGGTGATTTTATTAAATATGCACCATTTCTTGTTTTTATACAGATCACATTGGTGATTTCGATATCAACAAAAATGGTAAAATGTTAGTCGAGTACGATTACTACTCAATCATGCACTACAAAACAAACCAGTTTTCAAAAGACCATTTTTCTCTGGACACAATTAGAATATTAAAGCCTGGAATTGACGAGTCTCAAGTAGGTCAAAGGAACTATCTCAGCGACAAGGATAAGGAAAGAATCGTACGTCTGTACCAGTGTCGAAAATTTGTAAGGTCCGGCAACTCAACGCAATCTTCGGAATCCCTCGGACACCAAGAAATACAACAATTATCTTTGCCAAATTCACCGAAAATAAATGAAAATGAACTGAACTTGCAAAATGGTACACAAACTGTTGTCAATAATGAAGCAGCTCTTGAAAAATTACCATCGACCGTAACAGTAAATCCGAATAAACCAGAAATCGTTTCAAAAAGCAATTTTACGGAAACAGCTGAAGTTGGCCGGAAGTAGTGAACTCTGTCTCGGACATATTTTCTGATTTCTAACAATGCAAAGAAATACGTTATGAATAGCTGTACTCTAATACTGTGATTAAGTGCTATCCAAGATCTTTTGTATTTATGTTTCTAAATACATTGTATGTTTGTAGAATATCTTTGAACCCATCATGTTGGTAAATAAAAATTGAGTCTAAAATGAACTAAATTACGTAACTTAAGATGACACAGGACATGTCTTACCAAGCTAATCATGCCTATCTGCAGCTGTATTTAGTATTTCCTTAAACTTTTTTTGCCGTTCAGTCGGCTCAAATAAGACAAATATGTTTTTTCTATTATTTTCGAGAATATGTCTTTTTGCCTTCAAAATAAAGATATATTATGCTCAAGTTTCAGATACAAATAACTACAACACCTTTTCTGTGTAAATATAAAATTAACATGTTTGAGTACACAATAAATCAGTGAGTAAGTGAGTATGAAATGTTTTACATTTTCCTCTGAGAGTTTGACACAGAACGAAAGTGGTTCGATTCTTTTGTATCAGACTTTGTACTGAAAAATTCATTTCTAATACAGATAACATAAGTACGTTCATTTGATACCAGATCCCTTCCTTCTCTTTAGACTTGTGAATATCTGTAAAGTGTGTATGTAAACGCCAGGACCAACAAAAGTCCTCTTGTAGGCTTAATCCAAATCTGCACTCTACATTTAACTAATTGTAAAACCTCCACTGGCAGTATCCTGCGACGGTAGGTGGTCTAACATTGGTACATCCCAGAAACGATGTTTAAGTAAGATTGATGTGTGATTGTGCCTCCTTTAAAAATTGAAATATCTTTGAAATTCATCAAACGTGACCACAACAACACCCAACTAACGTGCCGTCATGACTCGTTATTGTAAAATTATTAGAATTAAATTCATTTGGGTATAATTATTGCACCTGTTTAAACAGGATAATAAGATAGTATTTTTATTTTGTTGCATTCTTTCGTGTCCTTAGAATTTAATTTGCTTATCTTTAATTGATAAGATAAGTCTTTGATAAAAAAAGAGCAATTTACGCCTCATGAAAAGCGTCTCCTGTGCATTTTAATTTGATGATACTTAAAAAGGAAAACCAAAAATCGAAATGCCTAATTGCTTATAAGAACATATTGTGCAGCTGTAAATGATACAATAAAAGGGAAGAAAGTGTAGCTTTTAAAATTCATAACAAAATTAAATCTATTTGCAGAACGTGAGGTCTTCAAAGGAATTTGCGATACCTAATCTGTTAAGCCTTGATTTAGTCGTTTAAAATACAATGTTTTAAACCTTTTTCCTTCGCTAATTTTAATAAACTGACAAATTGCCTATTAATTCGACAGACATATGAAACCGTGTTTAATGTTTCATTAAAAATACAAACCATTTTTACGCAGGTTTCTTTCACTGTGAAGTAATTATGTAAAATCCTCCCTTTTCAAACTGAACAGGGTGTTATCTATCTCTTTGTTCGAATCAGTCAATCAACAAAAAGTTTAACAGGTTTATTTATTCACATCAAATGGAATTTTCGAATGAGGCATTCAGCGCGCACCATGGAGTCGCTTGTTGATACTTGACATCGGCTCAAGAGATGCACTCCACGACACTTTTTCACGGGTCCCAGATATTAATGAATCCTGGGTGATCTGTATATCTGTCACAAGTAATAAGTATTTCAAGACGACCACAAAATGCTGACAGCAAAATGACTGTGACAAAAATTTCGTATGTTGTATGACCATCTTTTAAAACATCAAAGTCGTGAAATGAACTCTCTTTTGTAAAACATTAAGTGCAAACATGCTTAGAATACTGTATAAATATTACCCAAGAAAGGGCTTTAGTAAGAATTGTGCGAAGAAAGAGAATGAACGGTCCCTAAAACAGTTTATCATTCGGTCAGTCTGTCAGTAGGGAGCATCATTAAGATAAAATAATCAAGTAGGTTTCATAAGCATACTGTACATTACACATACAAAAGCTTCAGTTAGATACGGAATATACTCTGGGGACATAATTGTTTTCGATCTCATTAATTCTAAATTACAGGTTTTCACTGATACATATATTATTTTTACGCCTGGCTATGTTTGCTCAAAAACAGCAACCATTCATGGAAAAAATATTCATAAATAACGTACAGAAGAAAATTTATATGCAAACCTAATTGATACGTCAATTCTCGTAGCCTTAACGGCTAGTTTTGTCATTTTAATTTGATATAATATTATCAAGGTGAGAACAACATCTTAGAAAAAACATCTTATATGTAACAAAAAAGACAAAATAAACACTCTGTAAGAATATTTTAGCAGAACAAATCTTTCCTTAAAATTGAAATATAAGAACTTAACTTTGATAAAATTCTAAAAGTGTTCCTTCAAATAGTGTATTATTCTCGGTCGGGGTAAAGTCGATTAGGCCCTCTCAATAATAAACAGTAGTGGTGGGTAAAAAACTCTCAGAATAATTTTTAAATAATATCATCAGCTTAGAGTTTAACATAATACTTCAATTAATTGTCACCATTTTGTTTGTTATTAAGCATTGTTTTTCTTGTTGTTGTTGTTGACGATGATAAATATTCACTGATGAATTAGGCTACCCATTTACCTGAAAGTTTCAGTCCGTTGCTCTGTTTTTGTATCTGACTTTTATTTATAGTGGGCCATGAAATAAGATGCCCTGAGTTCTGCCAGTGTTATAAGGTACATTTTAATTCACCACATTGTATTTTAGTATTATTCTACTACAATGTAAAAAAAAACATAGCTTAAAAGAAAATTTTTACGTCTGTTTTCATTCTGTTTGTTCATTTTTGTATTTTGATACCCTTACCGAAAAATAAATAATTTTCAATGAAGTTGTCCAAGAGCAAAAATAGGCCCTTAAAGGAGAGTAGAGAAACATCACGGTTGTGAAATCTCACACCGACAGCCTACGGGAGGCGTTTGATTGATTTGACTACTAATTAGTGTCGAAGGTATCCGAATAGCTTGCCCACGTGATCGGTCTGGGCGTTTGAAAAGAAAAGGGCGGGTGGTATATTTGAGAGACACTTATACTGGTATGTTTTGATTGACAATGTCGTTTTTGCTTTTGTTTGACTACGCAATACCTTAAAGGTAAGGGAAAATGCTGTGTGCATATATATCTAGGCTTGTGTCTGATTTCTTCCCCAAAAACTGTAATAGTTCGTGCAAAATTTTACGCTACAAGAAACTGATTCAATTAATTACATTGACTATATTCAGGGTAGAGTTCATTCAGAATTTTCAATATTTTCAAAATTATATTTCTTTGAATAAAGCGAATTAATTTCAACGCTATTTTTGTCTGAAATTCTAATATAGTATGTGAGTGTGAAATTTTTCCGTTGGAATTAATTCAATGGACAAGAAGCTAAGGATACTATACAAGACATGGAAAAACATAAAACACGTTCAGAGTTTGTTCGGTTCTGCTTCATAATTGTCTGTTTATCTAGCGGTATCAAAGGTAAACAAATCTTTTTACAACTTATCAAAAAATAGCAAAAGAAAAAAAATCTTGATATTAATAAGGGATGTCTGGTTTGTCAATGTCGTATGTAAAATGTAAAATTATACCATCTAAATATATATGTTAAAATAAACACTGGCTTCAGTAATTCTTATGCTGTGGTTTAAGTCACTTTTCGGCTCTGTCGACAAAAAACCGAACATTTGTTTATTGTTGTTGTTGGACATTTCATTGTTTCAGTAATGTAATAAAGAGTATATGTATGTGTCCGTTCTTCTGAATAGTACACAGACGCTCGTAACAAATGGTGGTGCTTCTAATTTTTTTAATCAAAACTGATCACTGTAGATTCTGTGCAATGAATACGTCCAAGCATATTTGCTTCTCTCAGAAACAACTGACTTTTCTTCAACTTACTTTGATACATTTGTAAAGCCTGCATCTTTGATATATAGGTACTTGATAGACTAGATTTAATTTTTGTTTTCAGTATAAATTTTCACCGGTAGTTCTTGTAGGTTTTAAAAATATTTTATGCAGTTACAAAGGTCAGATTAGTTTCAGAGAGTGAGCTTTAAGGAAATCGTGTGTATGTGTGTTTTTAACGACGATTGCACTCAGCGGCCATAAGCATTCCTTCAACTTTCATTTAAAAATAATAGTTCCGAGTTTTTCCATGATGATGTATCTCACAGGTTTCACATTTTACGTCTGACTAGCTAAAACTTACAATCCCTGTTATACTAAAGATAAATCTGATTTATTTGCCAGGGTAGACTATACAGCCATTTTTTCTTCACAGGCAAAATTGTTGAAGAAGACATATTTATAGATGAGGTATTTAAATAAGTTTTCTTTCTCTTTGTTTGACATCTTTTCAAAAAATGTTTTATTTCCTTAATTACAAGATACAGTTCATACTGAAAAGGGTTCTTCGAATAGGACAAATAAATTGGGAAGTATCTGAATAAAAGCCATAGCAATTCAAGGAATTAAATGAATTCATCTAGTTATTTATACTTTAGACGAGAAAAAAACTAGAAATAGTGATAAAAATTAAAGTCAAGGTAAAAATTATCAAGTGCATGCAGAACTAACAACTTTTTGTAATTAATTTCTTTTAAGAATTTTAGCTTTCTGTTTTCGGTTTTCTGGTATTTTCATATACACTAAATTAACCTGTAAGAAAAGATGATATTTAAGAATATCATAGAGAAAATGATTTTTTTCTGAAACCGACTGACACAGAAACAACAGAAAAAATTAATATCCCGCGATATCAAATAACAGTTTAGTATTATGTATCGTAAACGAAAGCTTTGTAAAGGATTAACTTATTTTCCTTTAAGTTACAGAAGACAGTTGGAAGTAGTTAAATCCCGTTTTCGTTTTCGTTTTGCTAAATTTACTTGCCAACATACCAAAACTTTTCATATTCATCTAGCCATTGCAATAGTTTCAAATTCATCTCAAATCTTTTTTGTAAATGAAAATTACAAAGCTTTAACAAAATAATTTTACGTACGATGAAAAAATTATATTGCTGTTCATATTTCTAGGTTTTAATACAGACACTGTCGGCGTACACGATAAAGACAAAGACATGGGTGTCCGGACAAGTTCCGTTCGTTTTGGACAGGGGTTTAAGTAATGTATATTTTGTGTTAGCTTTATTTCTATGTGAAACAGGCAATTGAATTTCAAGTTATTTATACAAATATACCATTTTAAATACAAAATCTCAAACAACTTCGCATAATTTTCAAGATAACCAGGGCATAAATGTGGAAAGAAGAAATTTTGATTTTTTTTTTATGATTAAAAATAATAAGAATGAGACTCGGGTTGATAAGATGTAACGTGTGTTGAATGTTTTATAAATAATCACTCATGATGTAGAAGATCACGAGATTACAACAAAAAACAACAATTTCTCTTGGTTGGAATCCGCTATAGAAGAGTCACAAAACTTCACTTCTGGCACTAATGATAGGACTTATCACAAGTTGCAAAAACCTGTTTCTTAATCGATGAAAAAATAGTAATTTTAATCTCAACATCATGTGACGAGAACTTTTAGTTTAATCTCTTGCTCTGGTCAGGCTCCACTGCCCTGACCAACATACAGACGGCCATGCAGACGATAGAGAGGAAGACGAGTAACTGTGTACGTTTTTTCGCTCGTACATCTGGTAATACTGACTATATCAACATCAGCAGCTCTAACAATGGGTAAGTAAAAATCTAGAGAGTAAAATCTATGGATATAACAAAAACATCATTTTATACTTCTTATTCAAGACAATTTACTTCATGTAAGTAGCGTATCTGAAGATCTTCATATCAATGTAGGTAACAGGGTAATCAACTTCTTTTAGAATTAGCCTTGCATATTGGTGAAAAGCTATATGTTTTGTCCACCGTCATTGCTTCTACAACTATATACATATATACTTAGTATATTACAAGCTTGTCTTCTTTTATTTCGGTCGCTTCCGCGGTGTAGATACATTCAGATAATATTTTTATAGTCATTGTGTGAGTATAATAGTGTACATGTGACATAAATATAATTTAAGGCCTCGGAATTCTATACTGTATATGATTAACTGTAAACAAATCATATGTTTTGCTCTGCTCAGCTCTGCACTCCTCTCCTCTCATCTGATCTGTTCTGTTATGAGCTGTTCTGTTCTGTTTATAAGGTAATTTTGTACTCTATTGTGGTGTTTGGTACAGTTGTTATAGTTCGGTTGGTCGTGTCGGCGGTGGTCAGATTATTAACATCGGTGAAGGTTGTGAAACAGTGGGCATTATCATGCACGAGTTGTTACATGCACTGGGGTTCTGGCATGAGCAGAGTAGGACAGACAGGGACAACTACGTCGATATATTGTATGACAATATACAGATAGGTATGACATTCATGTTTATTCCTTGATTAACATTCACAAAAACACATAAGATGATTTCCTGGAATACATCAATAATATTTATGCATATAGTACTCTTTCTTTAACAAAGTGTAGTTTCAAGAAAATTTGTATGGATATGGTTTAACCTGTTTTTGGAACGAGTTTGTTACCATTCTGAAAACTATTACATTTCTGTAGATTGAATCATGTAACGGAATATGTCTCCACAGAAATGGAGTTGTAAGCAAAACAAAAATCAGATATATTTGTAATACATAAATCTACTAATACTGTTGTTTGTTATAGCTGAATAATTTTAACTAAGATTTTTTTATTAGACATAATACAGTATTATTTCATTCGATGTGTTTTCAACAGAGTAAACTTTTTTACCAAAATTTAGCTCTTTTATAAGTCCAATATATAGCACCGATACATAAGAACCAGCACAAATTCAAACACGTTTATCTTTGATTTATTCATAAGTTTTCGCCAATACCTTGGTTTAATTATTTTAAAAATGTGTTGCATGTTAGAAGTAACACCTGCTTGTCTGTGCCACAGAAATATTTTTGTATTAACCCATTAATGCCTAGCATCTACACAAGTGCATATAGGCAAACAGTGCGGACTCAAATTAGACGACGCAATATGCAACGTCTGATCGGGGTCTAACACTGTTTGCAGAAGGGAATTTCTTCTCGAAATAGAATACATATAAATTCATACCAGAAACACTTGTGATTGAAAATGGAATTGGCCAACTGACAAGGACGGCATAACCCATTAGGCGTAATTGGGTTAAGTTTATGTATTTCATCATTCTTTATAGCACATTACCATTGGTTCAACCACTGGCAATAATTTGTGCCATGAGGAAAATATGTATTTTCTTCAACTTCAGACAAAGTATCAGAGTTCAAAATGCGAACGGATACGACTGGTATACAATCAAAGGTCCAGTATGACTTTCACTCAATCCTACACTACAAATACAACCAGTTTGCCAAGGTAAAGACACTGGATACAATAGTCCCTAAAGCCATCTACAGCAACGTCAGTAAAGCAGAATTGGGACAGAGAGAAAGACTAAGTGATAAAGATGTTGACAGAATCAAGTGGTTGTACGATTGTCATACAGGTTTGCTTGTGTGTTTATTTATGTGGCCTTTTGTAAAATGGCAATTTTGTAACATGCTGTAGTGGTAGGTGTAAATTGATAATTGAAACATAAGGGTGACCTTTTGTAAAACAACAATATTGTAACATAACGTAGTGGTTTTATGTAAACTGGTATTTTTGAAAGATAACATCGTGCCCTTTTGTAAAATGAAACTATTTTCACATAACGTAGTGCCTTGTGTAAAATGAAAATATTGTAACATAACGTCGTGACCTTGTGTAAAATGAAAATATTGTAACATAACGTAGTGGCCTTGTGGAAATTTACAATTTTGTATCATAACATCGTGGCCTTGTGTAAAATGAAATTATTGTAACATAACGTAGTGGCCTTGTGTAAAATGAAAATATTGTAATATAACGTCGTGACCTTGTGTAAAATGAAAATATAGTAACATAACGCCCTGGTCTTGTGTAAAATGAAAAAAAAAACATAACGTAGTGGCCTTGTGGAAATTTATAATTTTGTAACAAAGTTGTGGCCTTGTGAAAACTGACAATTGAGTAACATAACGTAGAGCAATTTTGTAAGGGTAACATTTATAAAAGTATACTGCGTAGACATTTAATTTTGTAAGCATAACAAAATATATATAATTATAATGTCTCAAAAATAAAGAAAATGAGTGAAATGTTTTTGTTGATTCCAAAGCATAAAATATGAAAAAAATGATCATGTTGCTCACGACAGGAAAGGTTAAATATGACACAAGAAGCATTGTTCAAAACAATCAATCGTATTGCTGAAACAACCAAATGTGGCAAACTGACATGTCGCAACTTTTAACCTGGAACACAAACTTGTTGTTTGTCAAATATTGTGCTTTTTTAAATGAAAATTTTGCAATTATGAAGAAGTGAGTAGAATGATAATATTGCAAGCTTCATGTATTTGTAGAATGATAATATTAAAAACTTAATGTAGTTAGAAGAATGAAAGCTAAATTTAGCAAGTAGAATGAAAATATTGCAAGCTTAATGTAGCAAGTGGAACGACAATATTGCAAAATTAATTAATAACAAACTCAATGCAGTAAGTAGAATGACAATATAACAAGCTCAATGTAGTTAGTAGAATGATAGTATTGCGAGCTTAATGTCGTATGCAAAATGATTATATTGCCAGCTTAATTTAGTAAGCAAAATGATTGTATTGCCAGCTTAATGTAGTAAGCAAAATGATTATATTGCCAGCTTAATGTAGTAAGCAAAATGATTGTATTGCCAGCTTAATGTAGTAAGCAAAATGATTATGTTGCCAGCTTAATGTAGTAAGCAAAATGATTGTATTGCCCGCATAATGTAGTAAGCAAAATGATTATATTGCCTGCTTGATGTAGTAATCAATATGATTGTATTGCCAGCTTTATGTAGTAAGCAAAATGATTATATTGCGGCATTAATGTAGTTAGTAGAATGATAATATTGCCAGCTTAATGTAGTAAGCAGAATGATTGTATTGCCAGCTTAATGTAATTAGTAGAATGATAATATTGCCAGCTTAATGTAGTCAGTAGAATGATAATATTGCCAGCTTAATGAGTAAGCAAAATAATTGTATTGCCAGCTTTATGTAGTAAGCAAAATGATTATATTGCCAGCTTAATGTAGTAAGCAAAATGATTGTATTGCCAGCTTAATGTAGTAAGCAAAATGATTATATTGCGGCATTAATGTAGTTAGTTGAATTATAATCGTGTGGGCTGATACAATCTGATAATTATGTTCTTTGTAGTGTTTCAAACGATAACGTTGACAACATGACAACGAACAGTGTGAAAAATGATGCATTTAAGAATGTAAACTAATATTAATAAACTTGCAAAATCGTTGAGATAAAGTGTATGCGATATGAAAGAACCATATCTCAAATTAGCTACAGACAAGTATAAACAGTTTTACCGACATGATAGTTTATGTAACGACAGATCAGTATTTTTTTTCAGAGTGTTATTTTCAACAGTAATTATATACTCTGTTAAACTATGTAGAGCTGATTGCTTTTGCTTTACTTACATTCTCTGTAGACAAACTAAAAAATAATTCACATTTATAAACACGTTAAAAGCAGGGCGTGTAACCATATGACATATGTCAATGAGTGGTTTAATGGTATGCCATTCTTTCTTTTACATAATGTTCTACAGTTGTCCATATTTATGCTACAAAGAGTTTATTATATAATTGACAACTGTAGCACTGGTCATTGGATAAAACATCGGACACCCGTTTCTGAGGTCGCTGGTTCGAATCTCACCCAGGATGGGAGTCACAATTGCCTTTCCGCATTCACAGATTCGGTCCAGTTAGTCTTGAATACAGAAAGCAGCCATCGAGCGGGGTTAAAATAACTTGCAAGAACTTGTGTTTTTATCAATTTGAAATGAAAAAGAAAAGTTTAAACCAGATAACATAATGTGCTGAGTACCAACTCTGAATCTTATTTATAGCTTCTTCGTGTGCACGACCATACTTCGAGAATGTTGAAGTCAGCCCTATTCAGAACAGTTACAGCGTCGGTACTATGGTTGCATTCTCATGTTTAATTGGAACACTTTATGGATCTAAGACAAGTGAATGTATGTCGAGCGGCCAGTGGTCTGGTGAGACACCAAAATGCATGAAATGTGAGTTCATTCTTCTTGTTTGTGATAAATATATAAAAAAATGTAGTCGATGATGTTGTATCATGGTTGTAAACTGTACAGACTATTTATGTAATATTGCCCTACGGTAAACCCTTCCACCTTTTTATAATACACCATAGAAGAAAAAGATATAGTAGGTCCTGTAAGCACTATAACAAAACAAAGTTTTAACAAGAAAA
Source organism: Cyclina sinensis (assembly GCA_012932295.1). Lineage (NCBI taxonomy): Eukaryota > Metazoa > Mollusca > Bivalvia > Venerida > Veneridae > Cyclina > Cyclina sinensis. Next base: position 41,015,415 of record JAAONU010000001.1, on the reverse strand, counting down.
ACATTAATGCACCGCATCAAGTCGGCGCAGAAGATTCTAAAGACATGAACGTGTCGAATACATGAAAGTTTTGCACATACAGAATACCTTTATAACTGTAAAAGTGTTAGTGCATGTAAATAGATCGTCTGTGAGTGTACGCCTTGATCATAAGTAGTTTTCTAAACCAGCGCTCTTACCACTGACACGAAGAACCGATTTCTTGACGTTCGCTTTCACCAGGCAAATTTCTTTTACAGAACGTACATGTGATCCGTCTGTCCGTCAGTCATGCATTTCTGTTGACAATATTACCTCAAACTTTGCAGCTAACTTTCTGGTTTTGATGTCAGCGGGATTCAAATCCGTTTGCTTCATAATAGAACACACTTGCAAGAACTATAGAAAGAAAGAAATAAAATCTTTTTTGTCATAACGTTTTACACCAGAGTCTATATGATTTACCGTTATTTTGAGGTGCTTACTTATTAACGTTTATGTTTAAACTTCATTACATTGCTAAAGAAATTTCTTGTAATCGCTTGGTGAAGTTCGAAATAACAACTACATTCTTGCCAACCAGCGGGGCGAAGACAGTACAGTGAAGTTGCCCTTGAGATCGGCCATCAACATTAAGTCTCACAATCATTTTTAAAGTCGAGCCGCATGTCGAGCTGGCTAAACATTCAATTTAGCAATCGTTGATTTTATTAAATTTCATTTTCTTCAATATATTTAATATTATTCTGAATGTAAAAATGGATCAGCGCTCAGCTCTAAATTCGTTTTAATTGTTATCTTGTTTGATATTGTTTCTTATAGAGTATATTTCATATTTGGAATATCGTGCTGAATGTCGTGTTGGTTCAACATAAGCTCGACATTCTTCATTTAAAGGTTTTTATGTATTTTGAATGTCGAAGTGAATGTTCAGTCAGCCCGACAATTAATAAGATATAAATATAGAATATTAAACGAAGGTCGAGCTCGACGTTCCTCTTAAAGTACCCCTTTTGTATTTTTTTGTACATGATGTCATGTTGACCCATGGTGAACAGCAAAAGTAAGCTAATACCGAATTTCGCCTAGACATTAAAAAAATCGAACGTCGAGCGGAATGTAGAGCCGCGCACCACACTTACATAATGAAACCTCATCTTATAAATTTCTACCGAATTTGTTTAACTCATAGCTTTGAAGCCTCAAATATTTCTTGCCTCAAACCTTATGAATCATTGAAATGTTCAGCGGAAAGAAATCTGAGATAAATTTGAAAACTGATCATGGGTTAAAACCACTTATCACAAAACACTCAATAGGTCTGATTTTGGTGTTAATGAAAGTTGTCTAGATCACACGGAATCTCACACAAACTGTTGACATGGTACCGATAGCTAAGGATAAAAATATTTCTTATTTAGTGAGATTTATTCAACAATTTTCACGGCTTCACATAGGAAGAAAACTGTTTTACCGGCTAACAAATATAAAGGTACATTTTTCGGACATCATTTTTAGTGTGGAATAATTCTTACCTTTCCAGTCAAAACCATCTATACGAAAAGATTTAATACAATTCTGAAATTTTACATTTTCTTTTTACTCTGTAACACAGCCTCCACTTTGCCAGGGTTATGTGCAAGACCAAACATAAAGAATGTTACAGTAAGTCCTTACCTGTATACTTACAACGTGGGTGATACAGTCAAGTTTTCTTGCACTGGAGGGACGTTGATTGGAGCAAGGACGAGTAGGTGTCTGGCGAATGGTGACTGGTTAGGGACCAAACCATACTGTGTAAGAAGTATGTAATAGTCTTCGTTTGATACCTGTAGCATTTAAAAGAGAAACTGCGATGTGGATTTTAAGAACTATAAAGCAATCCCACAATATTTTTTTCTAATAGCCAAACTCTTGAAAAAAGGGCTAATGAAGACTTTTCCATAGGTATATACTGTATATGAAATACATAATGAAAAAAAAAGTTCTAATACGCCTTTCATTTTTATATCTGATCATATAGCAACATACTTAAGCAGTGTACTTGGTGGTTTATTTGTACCCTTGGTACAAAGAATAGATTAATTAACATTGTTATTTTCTAGCACTTTCTACAATACAGCCGCAGTATTTGACTAATTTCCATAAAATATGTCACTCCAGGTAAAGGCTTTCATTATTGTGATATGGACAAATGCTTGATTGACAAATGGCATCTATGGAAATGGAAACAAGCCTCAGGTTCTACTCCTACCCTGGACACTGGTCCAAGCTTCGACCATACCACTCAAAACGTGGCTGGTAAGTGTAATATAGACACTTCAAGCTAATTATACTCTTACCCGAAGTTTACGGTATATAGTCAACACATGGGTTTCTATGACCAACCTTACCATTTTCAGTACAACGATCGTACATTTGCCATATTCTGAGACATAATTTGTTTTGGTAAAGTTTAAAAAGTAGCTCTTATTAGGGTACAAAATGAAGCGGTGTTCTTCGGTCGGTCAGTCAATCGCCCGACATGACCGTTCATATTGCATACTTGTTAAACAACTAGGTAAATGAAACTGTTGTTACATATTTAGATTGTTCAACTTTGTTTATTTGTTGACCCACTCACTGTTTGTGAGTTAGACATTCAACACATTTCTCACTTCTCATTTCTTTCCAGGTAAATACCTACTTATGGAAGCCACAGAAATACCGCAGGGCCAGTTTGCCATCGCTTACTCCCCATCTGTTTCTGGTGTAGGAGGAATCAATGTCTGCATGACGTAATATCTTTATTTTCATTTATAGAAGTGTTCCGAATGGCGACCTTTGTTAGTCCACTGTTTCAATATGGTTCACCCACATTCAGAACACCCTAGTATGATTTTACACTTTCACTGTGAAGAGCAACCAGAATTAAGTTAAATAAATTGATCCGTATATAGTCGTTATGCTTATCGCCAGAAGCCAGCACTAGGTTGAAGACGAGTCGAAGTTCATGTATAAACTATTTTACAAATGCCTTTCTTTTTTATGCTCCCCGAAGGGAGAGCATATAGTCGCCGCCTTGTCCGTCTGTCCATCTGTCGGTCCATTTTGTCCGGAGCATAATTTGAAAACCCTTAGATATACTAGTAATTTGTTTAAACTGCACACAGTGGTAGAGGGCATTGAGGCGGAGTGCATTGCCAAAGAACCATAACTCTATTTTTCCCCATTTTTGAATTAACTCCCATTTAAGAAAAATCTTGTCCGGAGCATAACCTGAAAACACTTGGACATAATTAGTTTAAACTGCACATAGTGGTAGAGGGCATTGAGGCGGAGTGCAGTGCCAAAGAACCATAACTCTATTTTGTCCCATTCTTGAATTATCTCCCCTTTAAGAAAAATCTTGTCCGGAGCATTACCTGAAAACCCTTGGACATAATTTGTTTAAACTGCACACAGTGGTAGGAGGGCCTTGAAGGGGAGTTCATTGCCAAAGAACCATAACTCTATTTTGCCCCATTCTTGAATTATCTCCCATTTTAAAAAAAACTTGTACGGAGCATAACTGGAAAACTATATGAGATAATTACTTTAAACTTCACACACTGGTACATGGCATTGAGCATTAGTGCAGTGCGGAGAAACTGTAACTTGTTTTGCCAGGTTTTTGAATAACCTTCCCTTTACAAAATGTTGTCTGGAGCTTTACTTAAACACTATAACTGATAATTAGTTTAAACTTAACATAGTGGTAGATGGCAGTGAGAATGAGTGCAGAGCACATAAAGCATATCTAAATTTTCCCCCGATTTTGAATTATCTCCCTTGCAGACTGAAAAAGATATAATCGGTAAACATTCACTTTACATCTTTATTTGTTTATGAAAAATAAAATGTGCCCACTTTTTGACTTTGCCTCTATGTTCATGCCTTGCACATGTCCCTTTGGCTCCTGCTTCGGGGAGCATATGTCGGTTTTACCGATCGCCTTGTTTGATATTGCCTTGATCAAATCAATTTTTTTGTAGATGTGATATCAAAATACACAAAATAAATAATTTGTGCATGTTCTTGCAACAATCATCAATGACATGTGGCAGTGGTAACTGCTGCAAGGGAAGTAACCGCTACGTATAGTTTGCTTACACCTTAACACAAGAGACAAATATATCTTAATTTTGATTTAAAAAAAAAAAAACAAGATTTTTTTACTTCAGCCGAGGCCCATTATTCTTATATTATTGTAATTATATATGTTGTTACTCCTGAAATGATTTTTGCAAGATTCAGCCGTAGCTATACACACGTAACATTTTACAGGTTTTATTACTATATGTATGGAGAAGGCCTTGACTCGAAGTCGACATTGTACGCGTTTATAGACTATGAGTTGGCGTGGCATATAAGTGGCTCGACCAAAGTTGGTCAGTGGACTCAGGCTGTCACAAAGGAAATACGACCAGCAAAAGATTATGTCTATGTAAAGTGGTTTTTTCTGTTTTACCTCATATTCCTAAATGGACACCTTTAAGCAGTAGTCGTTATAGCTGGATGAAAGTGACCCCTCCACAACATAAAGAGTCAGTTCGATGCTCGAACCCATGTACATGTAGTTGACCAACTTTCTTTGCTTACAATGGTGATGAGCGATAGCTTAATTTCTCCTACTTCGTCACTAGCCGGCCGACTCTAAAATATAAAACATATCATTACTGTTAAGACCTATCTGTGAGTAGTATATATTGATTATAAAAATATTGTTTGTTCAAAATAATGTAAAAAGCTGATTTCTAGAAATAAAGTTCCCTTTTTCTTAGTCCTTTATATAACTGAACAGAAAAAAGAACGATAATCCTAAGTGAAATATTTTACTTTCGGCATAATTATCTTTCTTTCAGGCGGTACTCTTCACACGAAGAGGTGACGGAAGTGACAAAGCGGACATTGCTGTTGATGACGTGTTTATAGGTCCATGCGACGAGGTCTACCAGTACAGTAACATAACTGCTGCTTCGGGCTTTAAGACAACGGAATTTGATTTTTTCAAGTAGCGTTAAAACGACAAATGGTTTTAGGTTAATTCGCAGAAAAAAACGTGTGTATCACAAAGGTGCATTAGTTTTATCTTATCGTCCGATTAAACACTGTCACAAACCTTCCGGAAGTGATTAAATTTCTTACGAAACGAAAACAGTTTATTAGGAGAGTGAACCGGTTCTGTTACTCTTTGTTTAGGAGAAGAGACAGTTGCGTATAAAACAGCACCTTTTTGACTTAACATTTCTTTTTTCAACCATTTTGATCACAGTGTGTTGTACTTCGGAGAACTTATTAATTTCAAGTACAAATTTAACATGTCTTTTCTTTAAATAAACATTTGTGTACATACGTTTTCGTCACGTTACTAATACGTTGTTCTGAATTAACTATACATGTTTTTTTTATACTTTATGTACAATTACTAAAAAAATCGCTATAAAGCCAGTAATACTTTAATCATTACCCATGTAATTAATAACTTGTTCTCTCCAAAACTGATCGACGATTTTACTTTAGAAATATTGCTAGGCAAGGATGGGTGATAAAATTTCGTTTTCAACATAAAACTGACGAATGTGAATTTTCCTACACCCAGCTGCAAGCAGATTCTCTTAAGCAATAGCGTTTTGTAAAAAAGAAATTTGACAAAAATAACTTCAAGCCTGTAGTGAATTATACAGAAGATGAGTTTATTTTCCTTGAGTTTTTGAAGGTAATCTGGCACACTTTACAATGCATTAATACTGCCTTCCAACAGTAAATGTGCACCTTGTTAAAACTTGTTTGAACATATCTGAATTGTTCGAAATATATGCTACTATAAAATGGCATAGTGTTGAGAGCTTCTTGAATGTCATGTTGTTTACTTTGCTGTTAGCTTTGTTTCTTTATTATGCTGTAAGTTTTTATAAGAAGAAAGATTTATACCGACATGTTTTCCTTTAAACATTTATGCTAAACAAGAAGTGTTTTGTAAATATTATGTCTGTGATTATATGCATAGTTTGATTGCTTTGGTTTTTGTTTTCCAGACAGTTGTATTTATGCTTTTTTTCGTTTTTGTTTATTTGTAATAAATTACTTTGGGCTTTTAAACAGCGTTGTTATAATTAATCAGCTAGCTTGCATGGTTCAGTAAGGTTTATCTCAAGACATTGAGTACGAGTTTACTTTAGATTCTTTAGATAGGTCTCGACCATACCACTTGGTCGGGATATCATTTCAAACATAACATTTTGCAAATTAAAATCTGTATGTAAAAGAAAAAGGGGTAGAAAAGGTCTATAGAAGCAGGCACAGGTAAAACAGACTCAGGCTTGCATTTCAGAGAAATGATATCTTTCCGATACTAATGAAAGAACGTTATTATTCATGAGTACGAAATGTTCAAAGAATGAAAAGTCTCTACGATTGAGACACATTAGTCTACTTATATCCATTTTTTTTCACTCTTTTCATCGCCCATGGAATAATTGGTTGCGGAAATTTCATACTCTTGAATAATAACGTTCTTTCATTGGTATCTGAAAGATTTCATTTCGCAATCTCAGCCAATGAAATAGCTAGTTACATTTTTAAAACGAAGCACTGTTGCGGTCGTGTTTAAATTCCGGGAAATAGTCTATTTAAAGTAACAAAACAAAACCTGTATGACGTTAGTCAACTCTCCAAACTGAAAAGTATTTATTTGTTATGCGAAATATCATTTGACGAAGTGTTCCTTGCCTTTGCTCATGAAAACGTCAATTGCCCCACGGTAATTTATGTAGGAATGCGGAATGTGTACAGTGGGTAACCGACGACGATAATAACTATAATTCAAGTTGGCTTCCTTTAAAAAGTAAGCCAAAGAGAGGTCAGCAGCTGTCGTCACTGAAAGATTTAATCTACTTGTTTCCAAGATCATTTTGAATTTTTTAAACGTTCTGTGACTTAAATAATTATAAAAACTAGTAACCTAACTATTATTAATAGTTAATACCTTATTAGGCAAAATGACCGAAACTGACTATAATTTAGTTACTTCAAATGTTTTTATAGTGGCGTATCTATCATTTAAATAAATGAAACAAACTAAGATAATCTCTTGTATTTCATACCTTGTAGAATCTTGGGGATCTTCTTATAAGCCCCCTAGGCTTTACTCCCCCCTCTTTTACAACAATGCATGTAGTTGTTGAAGCCAGAACTCTTATGTAAAGCTGCTGCTTTTTTAGGCTCATTAAGTTTTGTTTTTATTACACCTTTCTTAGTCCAAATATTTTACAAAATAATCAGCGATAGTATCTGTTAAGCTGGACTAAATATTAAAAGGGCGTAAAATTGATCCAAATCGAGAAAATGGACTTGTCAATAATGCTCTGAAATTCGTAAAAAATATTTACCATTTTTCCATAACCATGACTAAATATTAATTTGTTCAACAGGCTGATGAGTTTCTCAGAAAAAATGCATTTTTGAATTTGTAGTTTTTAAAAAGTAGCATGCATAATAAGAAATGCATCCCTATAATTGAATTTTTTGTGTTTAGTTAAAGGAATACAAAATTATTCTGTACGTTCTGTTCATAATGGGCCGTTTTAACCATGGGCCGTTTTGACCCGATGTTGAATTTTGGTTTCGTTTAAATAAATTCGTATTATGATTCGGAGCATGCGCATAACTATCTTTGTAGACTGGTTTTCATGATTTTAGGCTTAATATGAGATCATTAACTAAAATTTGATACGCAAAAATGGATGCCGCCAGCAATTAAAGCCAACACTGTGGAGAGGTCTGATGACCTCTCCAATAAGAACTAACCTGGTACTACGTAGGTCTGTGAAGTTACATGTCTTTTTCCTTTTTCGTTTATATTTCGCCATTGCCTTAATTTTTCGTAAAGGCCTACTTGGAGAATTCCAGTTAAATATAGAATACGGTATGCCCGAAGCATGTGCTTGCTGTACCACGTGAAACGTTCCGCAGGATGGCGTATTTACCAATCTCAGCGCAGGCATTCGTTTCATGGATAAATGTTCCAAACCACTATATAACCAACATAAAGTATGAAAGTTCACAAGAAAAAATCTGAGGGTCACTTTACTTCAAACAGATTTTCTGTAAGTTAAGCTGACAGATGCAATGAAACTCTTATTTTCTCTGACAGGTGTATCGTTTTTTTCTAAATATAGTAGTCAAAAACTCAGTTCAAAGTCTAACGCACCTCTGATTTCTCTCCAATGGATTTCATCGCTTGTTGACAAAACTTTTCGTGACACACTTTCGGTCTCTTACGCAATAGATCTAAATAGAAATTAGATATTAAATTGTTGAACAACCTCAACCTAAACAACTCAATCAAGTGTCAGCCTTATTGTATAAAAAAACTGAAGTCTTTAAAGAGCCCTATGTGTCTTTGTAACAGATCCCGTAGAAAAAAACTAGAATCAGCTGATATAGGACTACTTTTATTTTCAATATTATAGGAACACGTTGATAACGATGTTTGGAGGGACAATTTGATATGTATAGGAAGTGAGCAGTAGCAGTACGCAGCAGTAAAAGAATGTGAAGTTGGCAGTAGCAGCAGTAGCAGTAAAGAAAACGTGAAGCTGGCAGTAACAGTAACAGCAGTAGCAGTAAAGAAAACGTGAAGCTGGCAGTAGCAGTAACAGCAATTGCAGTAAAGAAAACGTGAAGCTGGCAGTAGCAGTAACAGCATAAGCAGTAGGCAAAACGTGAAGTTGGCAGTAACAGTAACAGCAGTAGCAGTAAAGAAAACGTGAAGCTGGCAGTAGCAGTAACAGCATAAGCAGTAGGCAAAACGTGAAGTTGGCAGTAACAGTAACAGCAGAAGCAGTAAAGAAAACGTGAAGCTGGCAGTAGCAGTAACAGCATAAGCAGTAGGCAAAAGGTGAAGTTGGCAGTAACAGTAACAGCAGTAGCAGTAAAGAAAACGTGAAGTTGGCAGTAGCAGTAACAGCAGTAGCTGTAAAGAAAACGTGAAGCTGGCAGAAACAGCAGCAGCAGTAGGCAAAACGTGAAGTTGGCAGTAGCAGCAACAGCAATTGCAGTAAAGAAAACGTGAAGCTGGCAGTAGCAGTAACAGTAGTAGCAGTAAACAAAATGTGAAGTTGGCAGTAGCAGTACGAGCAGTAGCAGTAAGAAATTCTTAAAAGTCTGGGAAGTCTCAATAAAAATAAAACATGTTTTAACATCAACAGACCCTCCCGAGTCTATTGCGTAGGTCTGCGACTGTTTCTGACACTCTTGCAAACTTTCATGAATTTTTGTGCCAATTGGAAAAAATGTCATTTTTAATGTCTAGGGACCCTCCCGTGTCGATTTTACCGGTCTGCGACTGTTTCTTACACTCTCGTAGACTTTCAGGAATTTTGGTGCCAATCGGAAAATGTCAATTTTAATGTCTAGGGAACGTCCTGTGTCGATTTTACCGGTCTGCGACTGTTTTTGACACTCTCGCAGACTTTCAGAAATGTTGTGCCAATCGGGAAAATGAAATTTTTGAAGTCTAGTGATCCTCCCGGGTCAATTTTACCGGTCTGCAACTGTTTCTCGCAGACTTTCAAAATGTTGGTGCCAAAATCAAGAAAATGTCATTTTTGATGTTAAGGGAGCCTCAGGAGTCCATTGTTACGGTCTGCTACTGTTTCTGAGATTACTGCAGACTTTCAGGAATTTTGGTGCCAATCTAGAATGTCTAGCGACCACCCCGGTTCGATTGCACCGGTCTGTGACTGTTTCAAACAATCTGGCAGACTTTCAGAGTTTCCTACTGCTACTGCTGTTACTGCTACTGCCAACTTCACGTTTTGCTTACTGCTACTGCTGTTACTGCTACTGCCAACTTCACGTTTTGCCTACTGCTACTGCTGTTACTGCTACTGCCAACTTCACGTTTTGCCTACTGCTACTGCTGTTACTACTACTGCAAAAAAAAGACAGGATGAAAGGAAAAGCGAACTTCACGCGGTCGAAAACGCTTACCTTATTTTAACAAGTCATGAGAAAGGGACATTACTCATCTTTCTTTCAGATCAATTTGGAATTTCCTCTATTGGAAGTGATGATGTTTTCATGTAAGAAGACACACTACTTACAACATATCATTGGTCTGCTTGATGTGACAACCCTTTCAAATGATTACGTCTTAAAGAAGGGAACAGAATTCTTATCACATTATTTTTAGGTCACATTTGAATGACGAAGAGATGACGTCATATATCAGACGATTTAATTCTTTCCTCTTTTGTTTAAATCAGCTTTAAGTTACTTACCGGCATCAGTACAATTAAACAGTTCCTTCCTTCTTATACCTAAATTTCAGTTAAACAGAGAGTAACTTCGTTTTGGAATGATGATGTCATATTTAAAGCGACTGACTCACAGATGGGCCGACGATGAAAAAAAAGAAAATGTTCTTACATCTTGAAATTTTTGCTGCAGTTGTGAAGAACATATTTAAACTAAGTTACTGATTCATTTTTTGATACAGAAAAACATCAAAATATAAAGTTTTACACACTTTTATCGGTAAAAAAATTACCCCGTTAGTCACGGGGTAAATACTTTAGTTATAACATTAATTTTGACGCAACTTTACAAGTTCGGCGCTGTGGTTCAGTGGTCTTGATCGTCGCTCTAAATTTTTCTGACCGAAAGGTCGTGGGTTCGAATCCTGGTTAAGTCAAAACTTTTTTTTTTCAGTTTTCATGGTGTATAGAAGCATAACATTATGTTTTTTCCATAGTATATTAAATTCTCTTAAATTTTAAAGAAAAAAAAATTCAGCAAAATTCTGTGAGTCAGTCGCTTTAAGGGGACACAAATCTTTTCACCTGCTTTTAATCAATTCACACTTAATATCCCATTTTAGTTATGACGTCATCATCAAGTGGATATAATTCACACCACAATCTTTAAGGTTACTTTGGAGTTATCTCACTTTGAAGTGATGACGTAATAAGAAGGAAAAAACTGCCTCTTACGCCTTATTTTCAGGTCAATTAGAATTTCCAGACATATGAGGTTAACTCAACTTAAGCGGGCACGACACTTTCTAACTGAAAATTAATCTTCTTGCAATTACTTTCATTTTAAGTGATGACTTCAAAATTAAGAATGTTATAAGGGAACACAACTCTTACAACCTTTTATCCGGTTATCTAAAAAAAAATCTCCTTTATGTGATGAGGGCATAAGAGTACACAACTCTTAAACACAATATTTTTCAGGTAAAGTTACTTGAGGGATGACTTTATAAGGGACACAACTTGCAACATCTTACCTAAGTTGAACTTGAGTTATCTCTTTTCCCAATGGTAACGCCAACATTAAGATAAACAAGGACAAATTCGAACTTACATCCCTCGCTGAATAATGCAAATTTAGTCACATATTTTACCACTAGGTTAAACCCATAGTTAGCTATAAGTGCACTACATTTCAAAGCACAGAACTACAATTCACACTACAGTTACATCACAGAGCAATGTTTATAACACAAAGCAATGTTACAGCATGCTACTTGTCATGTTCTATCAGCTTCATAGTTTTCATAAAATCTTCAAAGAAATCCCTTTAAATTACTGTTCATATGCATTGACTACTCCTACTGACATCTATCCACTATGAAGTTTCATGTTGATACCTTAAATACTTTTTGAGTTATATTATAAACAAAATTAAATGATAGAAAATAACAAAGGGCAAAAACTCAAAAGTTATCAAGTGAAGATCTACAGTTCCTATGAACTGCATAACTGCTTAATGACATTTATACACGTTTGAGGTTTAACGCTGATACTTCAAATACATTTAGAGCTATGGTTCAAACAAAAATTAAATAGGAAAAACTGGCAAAGGGGAATAACTCAAGAATTATGAAAAGAAGAGTTACAGTTCCTATGCTTCCTATGCACTGCACTTCAACTTAATGAGATATAACTACATATAAAGCTTAAGGTTTATAACTAAAATAGTTTTAGAGTTATGTTCCAACCAAAGTGTGACAGAGGGACAAACGAAAGGACAAACAGCCGGACGGACAACGCCAAATCTATGCATAATAATAAGGTACCTGAATGTACATGTGCGTTGTAGTTTTTAAGAGGACATCGTAAGAAACTGGAAGTCTTCCTTACCAACTTATTTTCATGTTAACTTTAAGAGACTTCATTTGAAGTGATGAGGTCACCAGAAAGGATCACAACTTCAATCATCTTATTTATAAGACAATTTATAATTTATAATATTATCTCCCTTAGAAATGATGACGTCTTAAGAAAGGGGACACATCTCTCATCAACCAAATAAAAGGACATATTTGAGAAAATTTCACCTGGGGATGTCATCATAAAGGACACGCAACCCTGTAAAATTTATTATCAGGTAAACTGCTATGACGTCATAATACAGATTGACTTTTTTTGGTGATATCTCCTTTGAAAATGATGACGTCGTAAAAAGGAAATACCACACTATGTATCGTATCTAGAGGACATTGTTACCTCGCTTGAAAGTAATCACGTCATACGAAAGGAGCACAAATCTGCATAGATTTTCATGAGGACGGTATAAAAATACCCCTTTGATTGCGTCATTAGGGGACACTACTTTTACATTCTCATTCTGAGGACAAATTTGAGTAACATTCGTGAGAAGCAATGACATCTTTTAATCTTCGAGTTGCCTCCCTTAATATGACATCATAAGGCAGAGGACATTACTCTAACGAATTTATGTAAAGGACAACGTAAAGCTAAATGTACTACCATTTGAAATAATGACATCATAAATAGGGCGACACAACTCCTGCACCTTGTTTTTAGGTCAACTCTAAGTAACTTTTTTTAATGGATAGCAAAAGAGAACACAACTCTAATTTTCTTATTTTCAGGTCAACTTCTAATTACTGCCCTTTAGAATGATGATGTCATCAGAATTGACAACTCAAACACTTTTCAGGTCAGTTTTGAAATAACTCCCGTAGAAGTGATGATGCCATATGAAAGGGGACACCACTTTTACAGGTTTATTTCAGGTTAACTTGTTGCCTCCCTAAGATACAATAACGTCATATACAATTGGACCTAACATGTACATTTTTCAGGTCCATTTTGAGTTGCCTCTTTCAGAAATTAAATAGGGAACTCACTCATTATTAACGACCTTATTTTTATATCATCGTTGACTTTCCACGAAGTGATTACGTCAAAATAAAGGTGTATCAATTATTAATCACCATTTCTCTGGTAAACTTGGCAGTACCTCCCTTTGGGAGGGATGTCATAAGGGAACACAACTCTCCCTTATTTTCGGATGAATTAGTAGTTACCTCTAAAAATTATTTCATTATAGAGAAAGTGAAATAGTTCTTACTACTTCATTTAAAGGTCAACTTGGAAAATTAAAATGATGACGTCATTAGAAATGGGAATGATGTACTTAATAAATTTCGTGTCATCCTGTAATTTCTCCACTAGGTGATGGCGTCATAAAAATTAGGGCACAACACTAACTACCTTATTTTAAGTTTCTTTCCATTAAATATTTTGCGTCATAAAAAAGAGGATACAATTCTTACAAGAAATTTAAGATCAACTTGGAATTAAACTCCTTAGAAGTACTGACGTTACAAGAAGATGGGAACAAGTCTTACTAACATATTTACAGATCACATGGAGGAACCCGTCTTATGATTACGTCATAAAAAGTGGGCGTGCTTCTTACAACCTTATCTTAAGGTCAATATGGAGTAACCTGATTGATAAAAATTATGACGTCAAACTGGAACACATGTTCAACCTAACTTTAATGTAATCTGTTTAATCTGAGCTTTCTTCATAAAAATAACGTGATAACGTCTTATAAAAGGAGGCTTAGTCGTTACTACCTAATTTTTTCATCCACTTAGTTTTCTTAAAAGAGATAACGTCATAAAAGGACACAATTCACCTGATTTTAGGTCAGTTTAGACATTCCTTAGAATTTATGACGTCATAAATAAGAACACAACGACATATTGTTTCAGTTCAACTTTGTTTCATCCCTGTTATCCGGTTAGTCTTAAAAAGCTCTACGGAGACGTCATCTGAAAACCTTAAGCAGTGATGACGTCGTGAGAAAGGGGAACAACTCTTACCAACTTTTGAGTTATTTTTATTTTTTTTCTCTTAGAGATAATTACGTCGTCAAAAGGAACTCAGTTCTTATCTCTTTATTTTCAGATCAATTTAGTTACCTTTTTTCGAAGTGATGAAGTCAAAACAAAAGGGAAAAATACTTTTCAAATATTGTTCAAATACTATCAAATATTTTCAATTTTGGTTTTAGCGTAGGTTACTATATATTCAAAAAGCGTGGCATTACGCGCTGTTATGTGCCACTAAGCGTTTATATCCGCTGAGTAGAATTGCCATAGATATGATATGTCCACTTAAGTAATAATATTTGGGTTTCAGAAAATTTTTGGAATTGGTACTACGTCAGCGGTTTGGTCACTGCCTAGTCATCAGATAATGTGTCATGCTCCATCAACAACAGTACCGCCTGTTTTAACTGAGCAGCACATTACACTTCTAAAAATATTATGATTTAATAAACGTCTATATGTTTGGTGTACTCACCACTTCTTATCTGAAGATTGTAAAATAACTGAGAGGTTGAAAGCCCACAAATAGTTTACCATATTTCCGGATTGCTTTTCTGTACTTGTAATGAATAGCCTTCAAATCAGCAGCCATGTTAGACCTCTACCGCACCTGAGAATTAAAAAACGGTTGAATTAAAAGCTTTTTTTAACTAATAGAAATTCAAATAAATTATAAATTGATATGTTATAGAATGTCGAATCACGTGATCAAACTAATCCCTACAAGACACGCAAATTTAATAACTATCAGAAGGGAGCAGACATTTTGAATAACAATTTTGAATACAAATGCTTTTGCTATAAATAAATGTTTTTCTAAGTAAAAACTTTCTTCCAAAAATACTACCTATACAGTCTTTTAAATCTGATTTAGAGACTGTAATGATCACGTGATTCAACAGTATTTGTATTTGAAAATAGAGGTAAACTACATCGTTACATCCAAACACAGTTTTTGAAATAACCCAAGTCGACCATGAAACCCTTGCAGCACAACAGAGAGCATAAAGTCGGCACATAGACTGTTCGGGCCGACATCAGGGTTCTCAGAAGTCGGGCCCCTCATGAATAAAAGGCAGTTCCGAATATGAAAACCACATAAAACGACCCCCTACACCGACTAAACTGGGGTTCGTGCCACACAAACATCAATGTGAACGTTTCCGTGCGTCTGACCGTTAGATTTCTGCCCAGGATATTTTAATCACCCACTGGTTGAAATAATTACAAATTTTCAGATATCTTGCAATTTTCTACTGATTATGGTTCTCGCTCAGACTAAATATGGTGGGTAAATTCATAAACACACCAAATAATCCTTCCATGTATAATGTCTGTATCACACTTAACTGTTTATATTTTTTTATACATTTTCTTCATATATTTAAAAAATAAATAAATAAATAGATAAAAGTTACAAGTTTCCTATTGAATATCTGTGTTTCTGAATATTGTTAGCTGGCAATGTAACCTAGGTAACAGTAATTGGAAAAGTCAATGTATGAGGTAGATAATGATTTTCTATTATGCACTGTGTTCTGTACTGTGCAAGAAAGCAAGAGTTGCTTCCCTTATTATTAACGGTATGAAATAGTTTTGTATATTATTATATATATATAATTTTCTGATTCTTAGTGTTGTGTAAAAAAAAAATATCAATTTCATTGGTAATTCTTCCTTTCTGCTTGTTCAGCTAAATCTAATGGATGCAGCTGTTAAGTGTTAGCTTAAATATAAATTCTGAGAATATGAGAAGATCTTAAAACACTGAGAAATGCTTTACTTCTGTAAAATTATTGCTAAAATAACCAGTTCTCAGGGTGGCCATACCACGTGGTATATGATGTCATTTAGGCTATCGCGAGCAGCATTATTTTGACTCGATTCGGAGGAGAAAACTGCTGTAAGTATTTTATTTCTGCATCAATATATACGAGGTATAGTGCATGTGAAGCGGAAATTTGTGCCCTACATATAGACCCTAATGATTCGTTTGTCAGATGTAGTTTTTCTGAACATTCAGGAAATAAAGAGTTCGTAACAATTTGTTTGTTATCGCGAAAAGCGCATCAGTTTTCCCGAATGTTATCAAATTTAGTACATCTGACAAAAGAATCATCAGGACCAATGTGTAGGACATAATATTCCGCTTCGCATACTTAAACTCTTTTCTCCTCTGAATCGAGTCAAAATAAAGCTGCTCGCGATAGCCTAAATGACATCATATACCACGTGGTATGGCCACCTTGGTTCTGCTAAACTGTAGTTGAAAGCAGCTTGAGAATATTCTACAACAAGCAGTCTCTAAAATAGTTATTTATGATTTTATCCTCGTAAGTGTTGTTGTTGTTTTGGTGGTGGTCGTGGTGTCGGCAAGGATGATAATGATGATGATTATGTTGCTCATGTCGGCCACTGCAGGAACGAAAATAAGCCATGAAATATAATTTTCGATTTCGTAGGAAAGTTAAATGACATATCAATAAAATCTAAGTGCCGTTTGTGTAAATACCTAGACAATGAAAATAACAGAATAGCGAAATTCAGAATCATGGCAGTTTTGGCGAAGCAAAAGGAAATGATTAAATAAAAATTGGCATGGTTTAGGATGCGAGCAGGATCAGAGTATAATATGCAGAAAAAAAAACACTAAGTCTTAATCTGCTTGCAAACAGCAGAGATATGTTTTATTAGGAATGAAAAGTAATTTTAAGGTTGGCCAAAAAAGCTCTTTTAATAGTCATTAATTTATATAAGGGGTGACCTGGCTAAAACAGAATTCTGATATGCAGTCAGGGACTGGAGAAAGACTATATCTATCAATCTGGAATGTTATTTGAGGCTTTATTGAAAATGCCAAGCTTGTCGACTTCTAAAATATCAGCACGAAACTACAAAATGTATATAGACAGTCTTCCAAATAGTATTCTTTAAATTTATGGCTTGACCTAAGCTATCTGCGACACTGATAATAGCCGAACAATTCCAAGTATTGCCATCATGTGACACCGTTCACGGCGATGAGATGAAACTGTTTTTACTCTGATGATAATATGAAAAATAATTTCATAGCGTCTCAGAAACAACTACTTTTAAGATGTAAAAAAAATGGGTTTATTCACACACATTGTCGTAAGATGTCGTATTTTGTAAACAAGTATTGTCGGTCAGTTGTCCGTTTATTCACTCGCAGGATAGTTTTATCGTATGAAAGAAAGTAGCCTTCGATTTTACAATAAAGTGTTTCATGAACGTTGGAGCTGTGACCCCGTGTATTTTGTTATGTGGTATTTTGGATTATCGTGCAGAAAATCTCAAAGGCTTTTCAAAATATAAACGACATGCCTTTTTTTTAAGTTAAACTTTCTAAAACTACAAATGTAGAGCCCATATGAATCAAATATATTTCTTTCTGTAAACAATGCAACAAGAATGCTTAACAGAATCATGAATCATTAGTCTTTTATAATCAGAATATGCGCTCTTGTAGTACCCTTTTATATGAATATGCATACGTGACACTAGCAAACATGTGGCATTTAGTTTGTCGCCAATGTCTTCACAATAAATGACAGTCTTTATCGAAAATATTATTTCTAAGGTAAAATAAAAACAAGTTCGCTCAACTTTGCATAAAGACTGCATCACTCACTACCCTTTTCGACCCATTTACATGATAAATTTTGTTCCATAGCTTATATATTTCTAGTCTTATTTCATTACAGAAATACTTATTTAAATGCCCGATTTCCTCGGTAAAAGAAACTCACAAATGTAATTAAGGTATGATATACTCGCGAACGCTTTAGTGCAGTATTTCTCCCAGGCGAATAACTTACATTTAGGAATAACTTATACGAAAAAAATTTACCCAGCCCAAAAACGCAGAGATCTGTTTAAAAAATTTCAGTCAAAACACGGACGGATTTGGAATGCTGTAAATAGTTCAAAAGATATTGCCAAATACTGCAGTACAATGAAGCCATTGACAAAACAATGAGAACAAAAGCATCTATTACATGTACAACATAGATTCATTTAATATCTTGGGATTTTTCGTGTATCTATGAGAAAGAGCTTATCTGCTATGTTCAAAGCAAACAACAGAACTATCACAGTAACACCGCATAATTTTACATCTGAACAAGTAAACAAATGCCACATATCTCGTTCACAGTTTTCATGTGCAAAAAAAACCAGATCTATCTAAGACATACAGCATTAGAAAGCAGAACAGTTCAAACTTACATTAAATAAAGAAGCAGGAGACTTCGATTTGCTTTCACTCAAATGAAACTAATACACATGTGCTAAAGATCTTGTCCGCCATCCTCACAACGAACAATAGATCTATCACAGGTATAGCATGATTTAAACTACATATGTAGAAGGTGCTTATGCTCTTGTCCACCGTCCTCACAGCGAACAACAGAACTAACAATAAATGGTGCTTAAGCTCTTGTCCTCCGTCCTCACAGCGAACAACAGAGCTATTACAGGTATCACAGGTATAGCGTGACTATGAAAGGCGCTTATGCTCTTGTCCACCGTCCTCACAGCGAACAACAGAGCTATCACAGGTATAGCATGATTTAAACTAACTATAAAAGGTGTTTATGCTCTTGTCCACCATCCTCACGGCGAACAACAGATAAATCAAAGGTATAGCATGATTAAAACTGTAACTATAAATAGTGCTTAATGTATTATTATTTATTTATCATTATTGTGCTTAAGCTCTTGTCCACCGTCCTCACAGCGTAAAACGGAGCTATCACAGGTATAGCATGAGGTAAAGCACGCCCTCACACCATCCTCACAGTGAACAAAATATCTATCACATGAACAGCATCATTTAAATCATGAGATGAACGCGGAAACGTTCTAAATGATTTGTATTGAGAGGGGATGTGCTATAAAAAATAACTGTGTATCGTACTTTGGTAGCGATCTTACATTTTTGAAATATCTGGCTTTTTCCAAAGATCTTGTCTGAAATAAATGATTTCGTCTTTTTAAAATATCTTACCTTTTACAAATCTTGCCTTTTTCCAAAATCTCGTCTTTTTTTAAGATCATGCATTTTCAAATATCTTGCCATTTTTTATTTATTTTTCTTGAAAATTCTTTTTTTAAATTCTTGAATTCTTTAGAGATGTTGCTTTTTTCTTTTTCGAAAGGTCTTTTCTTAAAAATCCTGCCAAGCTTCAGACTGAAAACTTGTTTAACACTGAAAAAACTGATGCACGTTGGGTAAGTTCTGAAAACAAACTTTCAACTAGAACTAGCTGAAACGTTTGTTAATTTACCATCGAAGTTCCTGCCCTTTTCGGTATCACTTTTACGTCAATCAAATACGGCACGGTTTACGCTTGATTTGTAAATAAAACAAGTTTTGTCAGGCAGAGATACTATGTAGCATCTAAATTTGTCAAATTTCCCTTCGGCATTATTAGTATGGATGTATTTTACCGAGTTGAACGACACTACTCTTTAATCCACGACACATATTTTCGATATACGTATAATGCTGACAAACTAAATCTCAAAGATTGTAAATGTCACAGATATTTCTAAGAGCATTTTTATCAATTATACAATACTATAGATTATCTATTAGAAGCAAGGTCGGGTGATACGGTCCAACAGCATCTGCATGTAACGTGGCTTTGTGCCGCATAAAATAATTGTTCTTGTTGTCAACAAGGTCTGTCTTTTAGAGTTTTAGGATGGCAGAATCAGTATTTAACATATTTTTAAGTGAATTTTCTGGTTGTGATAATAAAAATAGGTCAGTCCCGTTTGTCCTAAAAGTAAAAAGAAACCTGCTAGATTTTATAAATATATATATCTACATAATTATACACCAGAGCTTCATTTAAAATATTAACATAGCTTCAGAGTTTGAGATTGTGTAGTGATAGCATTTGGAACTAAGTATTAGTTCTATATACATGATCGTACTAATTATTGCTTAACTTCTACTGGCAATGACACATATCCAAGACATTTCAATGCTTACAATTTTCTTCTCAGAATTTTATTTTCAGACAGGCTAGGTAAAACTGTTTTTCCAAGATTTGTCCAGATACTTTCCTTTGCCACTGTTCGTGGACTGTTAACATGTAACTGTTCACCTTTAGTAGACAGTTTTTTATATTTTGGTAGGATTGAGTTGGGAAGACCGCAAATAATGCATCTTTGGGGAGGTGAGTATTTTGTTTCTAGATGTAGTGGGAACAACTCTGAAAATGTGAATCTGAGAATCAAAATAATTTCTGTCGACGGCGATTACTGCTGAACGCTCCTACATGTCTAAAACGGAATTGTTCATTATTGATATGAACTGAAAACTCACAACCCTAACACTTAACATCGAACAGTTCGGTTCAGTTTCAGATTTCTAGGGTATGCAGGCTGATTGCAAACTGACATTGTTGATGATATCGAAGTTGGCATTTGTTTTGAAAATGCCGTGATGCACAAACCGCTGGTGTCTGTCTGATGCACTGTTTAGTCTTTATGGTTGTGAAGGAAACTGTTTTGGTTTTGTGTTGTTAATGTTGTAATGTTTTTGTTTCTCTGGTGGTGGGGGGAATAAATAAGACTCATGATGAATAAAATGTCTTTCTAAAAATGAACAACTATTAAATATGGTAGCTGTGAACTAAAATAGTCAAATTTCAATCAGTAAAATTGGTTATGAATAAAACCAATTAACGTATTAAAATCTAAAAATCATGTCAAGTTTGATAACTACTTGATCGCAAAGTACGCCCTTCCTTTAATTATGGGAAGAGAAAGCAACTGGCAATACTCAAAAGTTCCTGGAAGGATTCGACATGCTATCGATTTTAGCCGAGATAATGTGCCAACAAACCAAGTTTGGCTAAAATCCGATGATAACTGTTTGTCTTATATCAGAGAGCTGAAAATCTGCGGACGCCGCCCACCCGACCGACCACCCATCATGGGTGTCAATACGTTCCACCTTTCGAAGGGCGTATAAAAAAGATTTTTTTTTCATCTGTTCATTCTGTGCATATATTTTTTTAATTAAGAAGTAAAATTATTCATTTTACACATACCTGTATGTCTTTAAAGTTTCGTGGATAACATATTCGATCCGGTAGAGCAGAATATTCGACAGATTTCTTCTAATATGCACTTATTTATAGGTAAGAAGAAACCGACATTTTAGCATTGATTTTACACAAAATGTCAAGTATTTTTTGTTTTATTATTATAAAGTATCATTTCGTTCCAAAGTGCATAGTATATACTGGCTTTAAATTGTCTCGGTAACACGGATGACTTAATAACAACACAATTTCTAGACCCAAAAAAAAGACATTTTAGACAGTAAAAAGGCAGTATTTTCTCCTTTGTTGAAAGAGCCGTGCCTTATCAAAAACAGTATTTACAAATATGAAGTACATTTTAAAGTGTTGATATATAAATTTACTTTGCCTTCAAAATGGCCGCAATAAGAAAGTTACTCTACATGTTTTAAGAACGTGGGTGAGACCCATGACATAGACATGAAATAAATATCTCACGTAGCCAACAGCCATACTGTGACAATAAGCATGAAACTTCGACCACAACTTAAAATCTGACGATTACAAATGTTCTATGTAAATCGGCAAGTATATGGCGTATGCAGTTAAGCCGACTGTTGAACCAAATATATTCATGTTAATTTTATTTTCCGAATCATAAGCCACAATGAAAATTTCCGCGTTCCATTAGTGCACAAAGACTTGGTGAAAAGAAATAATCAGGTATTCATCGGGTTTTATTTTACCGCCAAAATGTACCAGACGATAAAAACACTGGTAGCAGACACCAATTATCATTGCCCTGTATATCTCCGCAGTCTGCTCGGATAGGTCAAACATTTTCATTTATGTTAGGAGAGAATAAAATGTGTCCCGCGTCGTAAATATATTCCATTGCCTTTTAGAGTATGTTTTCATCTAAACACGAGATGTACAGCCTTTTACTTGAAAGCCAATGCAAAATATTTGTCTGAAATGCATATCTTTTACTTATTTGTTTGCTTGGGTGTCCAGACAAATGTCCAAACTGTCAATGTTATACTGCATAGAAACAAATTCAAGTAACTATCGGTTTTAACTCATTGTTGCTTGCTACATGCGAAAATATTTATATCGTGTGTTGCTAAAGGTTTTCATCTAATTTTCTAGCATAGGTGTGTTAATCGTGTCCAAGAAAATTGCGCATGCGCAGATTTGAGTAAATATACTTGTTTAACCCATATTAAAGTTTAGTAATTACTTCAACCAGTAGGTGATATTATGACCTGGACAGGTGTGGACGGACAGACACACAAAAATGATCACACTGGTGTCTATGTGACACGAACTTCAGTCCATTCGGTGTTTTAGGGGTTTGTCGTTCCATGCAGTTTCCATGTGTGAAACTATCCTTCAAACATGGGGAACTGACCCCTAGCACCCCCAGATATTGGCACAAGCAGACGATTTGACTGACTTTGTACTTTCTGTGTAGATGGAAAGGTTCCAACGGTCAACTGAGGTTCTCCAAAAATAGTGCTAGAACATTGCAATGTCGTTTACCTATTTCTTAAAAGCTTCCCGGTTATTGGCAAAGTAAACCATATAGACATTAATTTAACTACATTGGAATTAATACACCTTAAACTGATGAAATGTACTTCAATCAGAAGATCATTAAATCCAAAACGGAATAAAAGATGTGCATACGGATAGCGTTATAGATGAATTTGTTTGCAAATGTTTTAGAAAAAATATCAGCAGCTAAAGAAGAAATTATAATCAAACAAGTATTCTTGAAACAAGTATGAAAACATTTTAAGTTTTAATAATAAACAAGAACAGTCACTGTAATATGACAATACCGCCGAACTGGTGCTTTGACCTTTGAGATGAGGACCAGACATTCAGGGTCAAGGTGAAATAAACATAGGTCAATGAGGAGGTCTTGTCGAAAGGTTTTTTTGTCCATGTATGAAGTATATCCACTTACTAATCAGGAAGTTATGGCCAATCGTCCCCTTGGATCTTCAACAGGGGTGAAAATCAAATAAATATAGGTCAGTGGGAAGGTCTTGTCCAAAGGGTGTTGTGTCAAAGTATGAAGTAAATCCACTTGTTTATAAAGAAGTTATGGCCAATGTTTAAGTTTTCCGACGGAATGAATGGCGGACTGACAGTTCAAAAACTATATGCCTCCCTTCGCAGGGCATAAAATTGCGCTCAAACTGTAAACGAGTATCTGAAAAGTTATATTTCTCACTATTTTTTCAATTACATTACTAGTCTTAAGCAAAATAGGATTTCCAAATCTATCGGTAAATCTCTAACTT
The DNA here is from genome assembly GCA_012932295.1 of Cyclina sinensis. Classification (NCBI taxonomy): domain Eukaryota; kingdom Metazoa; phylum Mollusca; class Bivalvia; order Venerida; family Veneridae; genus Cyclina; species Cyclina sinensis. The sequence continues at coordinate 40,991,884 of JAAONU010000001.1, read as the reverse complement.
CTAAGAACACAAAGGTTTACTTATCTACAAGATCTACAGACGCTCAACAAAAAGCTTCTTCCCACTTCTGTCACAACGCATTCCTCGAATCTTCATGAAGCAAACATGTATGTCTTTCCCGTGTCCGCACCGTTGATACAGTGTGTTCGTTTAATCGGCGTGTCACCATGTTTGTCCCCTCAATTTCGTACCTAAATACAAGAAAAAAATATTCAACATGTTTCCATTGCGTATGAATCCAACAGTAGTGAACCTGTGTAAAATAAAGATAACATTATATATAACTCAAAGCCGAAAATGTATCATGGTAGTTCAAGCCATCAAAGTTTCATGGTGATTTCATCTTCCGTTTCAGGCTCAAAACAGTAAAATCAAATAACGGACTGATTTACAGAAGCAGGTTCGACGAAATTTTTCAAGTTTTTTATGTTTTGTAGACAAAATAAAGTGTCACGTGACAAGTCAAAATGTTTCTCATACTTCATATTTAGAATTTTTTTCATCTTTCAAGAAGTGTTTATTCTCCTACAAGAGGAAAGAGATTCTAAAAAAAATCTTTACCACAGCGACCTTCTTTCAACAACAACCTTTGTTTACAAATAATCGCTTTAATGTTATTCTTTTACATACTGACATGTTTTACGGCAACACCTCGCTTTGATATTATATTAATACTAATGAATATTTGCTATAAGATGCTGTTAATTTTATTTTTAAGCGTAATATCAATATCAGGCAAAATAGCTAATTTAGCTGCGACACGTAATCTGTCCAAGAAAGAGCACTTTATCTTGAAAACACAATTATCCAAAACATTCTTAGTTTATAATAACTAGAAATGTTTACCTTTTCATAAAAGGAAACAAAACATTGACGCATCACCAGCTGTACCTTGTTCTTCTGTAAGCCAAACAATGCCCACTAAGGAACAGAAAAAACAAGCAAGGTCAACTTAAATGTTATAGATCCTCGTGTTTTATTGAGCAAATCTCGGTTTAGTGGCGATTTGCCGTTAACTATGTCGAGAGTGCGAAAGTCACGTGACCCGTCGAAAGTTGTCTGTTCATTGACAATGGTTTTTTGTTTACTTGAAGAACAAGGTTAGCTTTCTGAAAAAGCTATTACTGGTCCGTTAAGTATTTCATTCAAGGACTTAAGGCAGGTGCGTGAAGTTAGCCCTCTTTCCATTTTACCTTTTGCTTTTACAATCGCCCTTTCCTTATTCAACTTTAGTTCGTCTACTTATTCGTCATTCATCAATCTCCTTATTCGCTATTCGCCGTCCCAGTCTCTGACCTTCGCCCATCTCCTTATTCCATATTCGCCGTCCCAGTCTCTGACCTTTGCCCATTTCCTTATTCGATATTCGCCGTCCCAGTCTCTGATCTTCGCCCATTTCCATATTCGATATTCGCCGTTCCAGTGTCTGACTTTCGCCCATTTCCTTATTCGAAATTCGCCGTCCCATTGTCTCACCTTCGCCCATTTCTATATTCGATACTCGTTATCTTCATGTTTGATTTTTGCTTATTTCTTTATTTGACTTTGGATATCTTCTAATTTGACTTTTACCCATCCCCTTATTCGAATTTCGCCCATCGCCATATTCGACATTCCCCATTTAATTACTCGACATTCGCTCTTTTCCTTATTCGATGTTCGCCGCCTCCTTGTTTGACTATCGCCCATTTATTTTTTGATATTCGCTATCTTCATGCTTGCCTTTTCACTTATTTCTTAATTCTACTTTCGCTTCTTATTTGAATCTTGTCAATCCTCCAATCCGAATTTAGTCCATCCTCATAAATGGCATTTGTCATTTTCTTATTCGACATTCGCTGTTCTCCTTATTCGACAATCACAATCTTCTTGTTTGATATTCGTGTAATTCTTTATCAACTTTTCGCCAATTTCCTTATCCGCCGGACTTTCGCTAATTCTTTATTTGACATTCACCAATCCTTTATTCGATATTCACTATTTAATTATTAAACATTCGAGATTGGCAAAAGTCGAAAAATGATATGGTTATTAGTAAATTAGGATGTAGGCAAAACAGAAATAAAGAGATGGGCGAAATTGGAATAAGGATTTTGTTAAAAGTCGAATAGATACACAGGAAAAATCGAATAAGGAAATGGTAAATATCGGATAAGGAGATGGACGAATGACGAAAAGGGAGATGGGAAAAGGTCAAATAAAGAGATTACATAACGGACACTCTACCATGTCGCCATTAAACTAGCTAATAGGCTAAGTAGTTAAAATGCTGTATTTTACCTCTACTATAAATGTTTCCCAAGTCGTGATTCATAACTCAGCAAAGGTAAACGAAGTGGTTAAGTGTATATTTTTTTAGATATATAGGCACTTAGACTTGATTTGTTTACTTGGAGAATGACGGGAATCAATCATAGGAGACAATCTTCATCTAGCAATCTATATTTGGTTGCCACGTGTCAACAGCGTAAGTCAGAGAACGTTATAAATTCAAACTGAAGTCTTTAGGTATAAAACAATTATGTGTTACAAAATATACCACTTATTCCTTTTTAACACACAAGCTATGTTTGTGTCCTTAGAAATCTCTTCCACATCCAAAGGTGCTATTTGTAAAGTTTACACCAATTCATGAAATTCTTTATATTTTCACAAAATAAGTATGTCTGAAGTTTTTCAGTTTACGGAAAATTTACTAAACGTAGAGAATTTTTATAAATCGCTAGTTAATCATCCTCCAAAATATTTGGTGATCTTTTTCCATGTCAAGTGAGGAATATACAATCAATCAAACCTATTTATCACAGACCACTTAGAAAAGGATTAGAGTGAAGTTGGCTAAGAAATCGGCAATCGACGTACGACATTCAATGTACAGCTATACAATCAACATTCGGCTATGCATTAGCAGATATGCTAATACACAGCTGTGCAATCTACGTTCAGCTCTGCATTCAACGAATGTAGAGCTGTGCAATCGACATTCAGCCCTACATTCGAAATACCGTATTCCTGAATGTAGAGCTATGCATTCGACGTTCAGCTCTGCATTCAACGAATGTAGAGCTGTGCAATCGACATTCAGCTCTACATTCAAAATAAATTATTCCTGAATGTAGAGCTATGCATTCGACGGTCAGCTCTGCATTCAACGAATGTCGAGCTGTGCAATCGACATTCAGCTCTACATTCAAAATAAATTATTCCTGAATGTAGAGCTATGCATTCGACGTTCAGCTCTGTATTCCTTGAATGTACAGCTATGCATTCGACGTTCAGCTATGCATTCAACGAATGTAGAGCTGTGCAATCGACATTCAGCTCTACATTGAAAACAAATTATTCCTGAATGTAGAGCTATGCATTCGACGTTCAGCTCTGCATTCCCCGAATGTACAGCTATGCATTCGACGTTCAGCTATGCATTCCCCGAATGTAGAGCTGTGCAATCGACATTCAGCTCTACATTCAAAATGCAATATTCCTGAATGTAGAGCTATGCATTCGACGGTCAGCTCTGCATTCAGCGAATGTAGAGCTGTGCAATCGACATTCAGCTCTACATTCAAAATAAAAGATTCCTGAATGTAGAGCTATGCATTCGACGGTCAGCTCTGCATTCAACGAATGTCGAGCTGTGCAATCGACATTCAGCTCTACATTGAAAATAAATTATTCCTGAATGTAGAGCTATGCATTCGACGTTCAGCTCTGTATTCAACGAATGTAGAGCTGTGCAATCGACATTCAGCTCTACATTCAAAATGCAATATTCCTGAATGTAGAGCTATGCATGCGACGGTCAGCTCTGCATTCAACGAATGTCGAGCTGTGCAATCGACATTCAGCTCTACATTATAAATAAATTATTCCTGAATGTAGGGCTATGCATTCGACGTTCAGCTCTGTATTCAACGAATGTAGAGCTGTGCAATTGTCATTCAGCTCTACATTCAAAATAAATTATTACTGAATGTACAGCTATGCATTCGACGTTCAGCTATGCATTCAACGAATATAGAGCTGTGCAATCGACATTCAGCCCTACATTCGAAATACCGTATTCCTGAATGTAGAGCTATGCATTCGACGTTCAGTTCTGCATTCAACGAATGTCGAGCTGTGCAATCGACATTCAGCTCTACATTGAAAATAAATTATTCCTGAATGTAGAGCTATGCATTCGACGTTCAGCTCTGTATTCAACGAATGTAGAGCTGTGGAATCGACATTCAGCTCTACATTCAAAATAAATTATTACTGAATGTACAGCTATGCATTCGACGTTCAGCTATGCATTCAACGAATGTAGAGCTGTGCAATCGACATTCAGCCCTACATTCGAAATACCGTATTCCTGAATGTAGAGCTATGCATTCGACGTTCAGCTCTGCATTCAACGAATGTAGAGCTGTGCAATCGACATTCAGCTCTACATTCAAAATAAATTATTCCTGAATGTAGAGCTATGCATTCGACGGTCAGCTCTGCATTCAACGAATGTCGAGCTGTGCAATCGACATTCAGCTCTACATTCAAAATAAATTATTCCTGAATGTAGAGCTATGCATTCGACGTTCAGCTCTGTATTCCTTGAATGTACAGCTATGCATTCGACGTTCAGCTCTGCATTCCCCGAATGTAGAGCTATGCAATCGACGTTCAGCTATGCATTCAACGAATGTAGAGCTGTGCAATCGACATTCAGCTCTACATTCAAAATAAATTATTCCTGAATGTAGAGCTATGCATTCGACGGTCAGCTCTGCATTCAACGAATGTCGAGCTGTGCAATCGACATTCAGCTCTACATTGAAAATAAATTATTCCTGAATGTAAAGTTATGCAATCGACGTTCAGCTCTGCATTCCCTGAATGTACAGCTATGCATTCGACGAATGTAGAGCTGTGCAATCGACATTCAGCTCTACATTCAAAATAAATTATTCCGGAATGTAGAGCTATGCATTTGACGTTCAGCTCTGCATTCAATGAATGTACAGCTGTGCAATCGACATTCAGCTTTACATTCGAAATACAATATTCTTGAATGTAGAGCTATGCAATCGACGTTCAGCTCTGCATTCAACGTATGTAGAGCTGTGCAATCAATATTTAGCTCAATATTCGAAATAAATTATTCTTGAATATAGAGCTATGCATTTGACGTTCAGCTCTGCATTCAATGAATGTACAGCTGTGCAATCGATATTCAGCTCAACATTCGAAATAAATTTTTCCTAAATGTAGAGCTATGCATTCGACGCTCAGCTCTGCGTTCAACGAATGTAGAGCTGTGCAATCAATATTTAGCTCAATATTCGAAATTAATTATTCTTGAATATAGAGCTATGCATTCGACGTTCAGCTCTGCGTTCAACGAATGTAGACCTGTGCAATCAATATTCAGCTCAACATTCGAAATAAATTATTCTTGAATATAGAGCTATGCATTCGACGCTCAGCTCTGCGTTCAACGAATGTAGAGCTGTGCAATCAATATTTAGCTCAATATTCGAAATTAATTATTCTTGAATATAGAGCTATGCATTCGACGTTCAGCTCTGCGTTCAACGAATGTAGACCTGTGCAATTAATATTCAGCTCAACATTCGAAATAAATTATTCTTGAATATAGAGCTATGCATTCGACGTTCAGCTCTGCATTCACAGAATGCAGAGCTGCGCAATCGATATTCAGCTCTACATTCGAAATACAATATTTCGATTGCATAGCTATGCATTCGATGTTCAGCTCTGCAGTCAACAAATGTAGAGCTGTGCAATCGATATTTAGCTCTACATTCGAAATAAATTATTCCTGAGTGTAGAGCTATGCATTCGACATTCACCTCTGCATTCACCGAAGTAGAGCTGTGCGATCGATATTCAGCTCTACATTCGAAATACAATATTCCTGAATGCAGAGCTATGCATTCGACGTTCAGCTCTGCATTCACCGAATGCAGAGCTGCGCAATCGATATTCAGCTCTACATTCGAAATAAATTATTCCTGAATGTAGAGCTATGCATTCGACGTTCAGCTCTGCATTCACCGAATGCAGAGCTGTGCAGTCGATATTCAGCTCTACATTCCAAATAAATTATTCCTGAATGTAGAGCTTTGCATTCGACGTTAAGCTCTGCATTCAATTAATTTGCAACTGTGCAATCGAAATTCAGCTCGACATTCGAAATACAATATTCCGAATGCAGAGCTGTGCAATCGACATTCAGCTCTATATTTAACTATATATTAGCAAGTATATAGCTTGGCAAAAGATATAAAGTTTTGGGAAAGGATTTATAACACAGATCCGTCGAAAAAGACATTGAAACAGAAACTGGTTGGACAACTTCAAACTGTCCAGCAGCTTAGTATGTGGGGTGGAGGGGGAGATATTATTTCCATTTTCTTCTTTTCTCCTTTTTTCTTAAGTGCTTTTATAACGAATGCAAAGCGTTAATGGATGTCTATCTAGCAGACTGTCACTTTCACAGTACATTAACATGAAAAAGGAAATATTCTTTAATAAAGAAAATGATATTTAAAAAAAACTGAGACAGTTGATTAAACAGTTTATTGCTCTTATGTTAAATGTATCATTCACTACAGTAGCAGACAGGTTATTCTAAACATTACAATATTATCACAAAAGACAAATATATTTCATGTTTATTCACGGCAACCATGTATATGAAATCAAACATAGAGTTCTATTTGAAAATATGACGATTTAAAAGTCGTGTAATACATGTGCATCCTTATTTATATATCTTTTACACTTAAAATTACATCTCTTTGTAAGAAAAATAAAAGAAATCACATCTGCATTCCCAAAAGAAACCTGAACTGCAAGTGTTATCTTAACGTACAATACGTAATCTCCTAATGTACCAAACTAAATTTTCCACTTTAAAGAAAAAAAACAAGACCTGTCACTGTAAGATGACAATGCCTCCTAAGTGATGCTTTAACCTTTGAGCTAAGGCTCACTCATTCAGGGGCAAAGGTCAAATAAATACGTCAACGGGAGGGTCTTGTCCAAAGAGGTTTTGTGTCCAAGTATGAAGTATATCCACTTACTACGAAGGAAGTTATGGCCATTGTAAAAGTTTGTGGACAATTGTATCTCAAGGTTATTTCGGCGTTCAATGTCAAATATGTATAGGTCAATGGGAAGGGCTTGTCCAAAGGGGTGTTGTGTGCAAATATGAAGTTAATGCACATACTGATAAGGAAGCCATGGCCCATGTTATAGATTTTAGACGGATTGACGTAGGGACTGACGTACCGACTAACTAATTTACAGTTAAAAAATGATATGCTTCCCTTCGGAACCCTAACCCTAGGCATAATAAGATGCAAAGTTCAACTCATACCGGTATGTTCTTGCATACTGTAAAACACTCGTGCATTGTTGCTTTAATTACAAAGACGGGCGCTTTATATTTCTTATATGTCTCAATCTAAATGAAATATCCCAAAAAAATGTGTCATACATACATCAGAAAAAGTCGCAAGCTGCTTCAAGTGTCGTAAAAAGATGTAGTTTTACATGTTGCAAAAAATATCTTACTGTTATGAATGTTTAAACTACTTTCACGTGGTTGACATGGTCAGCCTCTCTATCTTTTAACTACTGAATGTTTGTCACTTCTTCAAAATAACTGAAGTATTATTCCAAGCCTTGGTACCTTTTGTTATCATGGCTTTATGTGCAGTAGAACACCTTTGTGGAAATATAAACGTATCTTCTCTTAAATGTTCGCTTTTCGTCGTTGACTAAAGGCTTTTTCCGCCGGAATGATTGCTGGCGGTCAACATATACGTTATAAAAATGTTTTTAACATGTGATTATTATTAATAGACAAATATTAATTATTCTTCATAGCTTTTTATTAACCAGTCATATTACTTTACTTTTTACCGCTTGATTCTATATTGAATGCACATGCGTAAAATTGGTATAGTTAAACTAGCCACGTGCTAAAAATACTGGCGAAGACATATTCAGAGTTAATTAAAATCTACACTTTGACGGCCCTTTTTTTATTTTAATCTATTTGACTACAAATCGTCCCAATGTGTAAAATGTATGCAATTATATCGAATAAAAAGTTTATTTCACCGTGTTCTGCACAGTACAGAGTATATGTGGACTCGTACCATTTTCGATCCGCCTGCTGGCTTTGCACTTGTCTAAATATCCTTACAATACCAGAAATAAATATAATCTTGAAAAAAGGAAATGTTTATAGCCGCTATATATTTACGGATTTTGAACTGCATTTATAGAAGTTTCTAACGTAAACTTTTTTGGATTTTTATATTGTGCAAATGAACGTATTGTTAATGTAGTAAATATCTATGAAATAAATATTGTTTAACCAAATATAATACAAAGAATCTTAAACTTGTTTCTATCCGCTTGATAAATTAGATATAATTATAAATAAAGTTTTGCATTTCCTTCTTTTTATTGACGCAGATAACGTGACATATTATACGACATATGTTTGCGACATTTAAAATAGGTTGCGACACATAATATCACTGCGACATAAGAGAATAGTACAGTGTACAGACGCTTCAGCGTAAAAAGAGTCACTACTTAATGTATCCATAATCAAATAGGCAGCTTATATAGAAAAGTCTGTAATATGTTTATAACCAGTTACTCTGCTATCACTGCCGTATAAACAATTTTGCATTTGAACATTACTTTTCAATGTCAACGAGTATTTGCAACAAAATTAAATGTTTCACTTACACAAAAACATTTTTGTGATATATAGAGGTTTCAAAACAAACAGTACACAATGACATAACATCACATCTTATGCTTTTTTCAAGACCTTGACAAATATGATCAGACTTGATAGTAAAAACACCAAAACTTAACACCCTATTGATATACAAAACACTTATCTTGTTAAAACACAGTTACATTCCATAGTAGGGAAATTGTTATATGAATATATCTTGTAAGATTTTTACAAAAGAAAAAAAATCTCATATTACTGTTTCTACCTTTATATGAGAGAATGATAAAAAAAATCGCAGTTCTACATATTCGCTTTTTCTGAAGAGTGTTTATATGAAGTCGAGGACAACTTAAGATGTTTGTAAAACATATATGCCCCCGTAGCGACTTATCCCTAGAGGTAGCTACAAAGTTATGAGGAGATGAAACCAAGCGTTCTGCAGTTATTAATCGGAAACCATTGTGCTATTTAAGGTCACTGTGACATTGTCCTTTGACCTGATGTCCTGAAAAACTAAAGGGCTCATCTACTACTCATGAACCATCTATATACCACGTTTGAGGAACATGCGCCAAGCGTTCTACGGTTATTCATCAGATACCATTTGCTTTTCAATGTCACTGTTATCTTGGCCTTTGACCTAGAGAACTGAAAAACTAAAGGGGTCATGTACTGGTCATGAGCAACACATACACTAAGTTTGATGGACTATTCATCGAAAACTATTTTGATTTTCAAAGCCATGGTGACCTTTGACCCAATGACCTGAAAAATGACCGTTGTAATCTACTGATCATGACAAACCTACATACTAAGTCTGACGAATCTGAGCCCAAGGATTCCCTGACGAACCTGAGCCCAGAAACTGGTTCGCTTATCAAGGGTACTGTGGCCTTGACCTTTGATCTAATAACTCTACAACCAATATGGGTCATTTTATTGGCATGACCAACCTGCCTATGAAGTTTTGAGGAGAATTGCCCAAAGGGTTCTATAGTAACTGATCAGAAATCCATTTTGCTATAGAACGTAACTGTGACCCCGGCCTTTGATTTGGTGACCTGAAATGATATTGGGGTCATCTATTGGTCATTGCCAACCTATATATCAAATTCGAAGAACATGAGCCAAAGCTTTCTATAACTATTAATCGGATATCATTTTGATTTTCAATATCACTTTGAACTTGGCATTTGACCTGGTGACTTGAAAAACATAATGGTCACATACTGGCTATAACCAACCTATATACCAAGTTACAGGTGTCATTTACTGGTCATGACCAATCTTCACATTAAGTTTGAAAAACCTGGGACCATGCTTTCTATAGTTATTGATTGCAATCCTTTTTGCTTTTCACGGTCACTGTGACCTTGACTTTTAACCTGGTGACTTGAAAAACAATATGGGTCATTTACTGGCTATAACCAACCTATATATCAAGTTTGAGGAAGGTTAGTATAAGGATTTTCTCTATATTTTTTCGGGAAACGTAATGTCTACCGACCAACCGGCCGAACATTTGCAAAACAATGTGCCCCCTCATCTTCGATAGGGGCATAAAAATACAGAAAATGTTGAACTGTACTTATTTCAGGTGTGGTATTTGTGGTTTTTTTTACATTAGGCGTTAGGGCAGGCGATCGTTAAGATGCCAAAAACACCCTCGCCGAAAAAAACAGTACTTATAGTATAACAAAGAACAGTAGACCGCATGACTTGGAAACCAAGTTTCTAAGTCTGGTGGTAATGGCTGAAGATTTCCAGAAAGTCCATCATACCAGTAACATATATTCTTGTAGAAAACTATGGCACAATAATGGTTTTCTCTGTGAAGTGTTATTCCCGCAAGGCGAAAGTTATGATGTCTTACATGTATTTCTAGTGATTTTAATAGTTGTTTTGTTGTAACTCTGTCGTGGAGGCAGTGTTCGTACACACGGATGACAAGAATATTCCGCAATAAAACGTGGCGTTTTCAAAATCCCGGATTTGCTCAGTTCGAGCAGCTGTACGGAAATATATTTGGATAGCATTTTTTCCCGAAGATAGCCTCAATGTATAAATTTTCTTAGAAAAGCAAAATCGTATTCACTTTCTTTTGGATTAGATATGAAATAAATCTAAGACAGTAAATTCTTAATGCCTATGAGAACATAAGTGTTTATTTTTATCTGTCACTTGCATTTTGAATGTAATGTATAAACGAAGAATTAATATTCATAAATCTAGACACTAAAACTTAGGGCATATAACAAGGTTTCCTGGGGAAAAGCAACAACAACAAAAACAGGGTTCACATAATTTCTCATTTATATCATAATAAATTGTGAAAAACAATTATTTCACACATTTCAAATTCTCTTCAAATACTGAAAATGCGAAACGTGATGTTGACCTGGATGTTTAGTTTAGACTCATTTATTTTACATCGATTGCGATACAAGTTCTTACAACTTAGATTCATCACGCTCGATGACTGCCTCCTGGGTTCCATACCAGTATTCGCGCAGCATGGAGGAATGTGAAGATCATGATTCTCTCACGCCTCTGACGGGATTTGAACCCGCGACCTTTGGATCCGGAGCCCTGCGCTCTACCCCTGGACCACAGTGCCTCCTCTGGATGTATTCGGGACGATATGAAACGAATTTCGAGGCAAATGTTGCGCCGGTTCGACAATAGGGAAATGAGAAATCTTTTAACAACGAATGTCGAGCTGAATGTTGTGCCAGCTCGACATCTAGCTCAACAATCGAATTACGAAGATATTATTAAGCATAAGTCGAACTGAAGCGTGACATTCGGCTCTACATCAGGAAATCAAAAATACAATAAAATCGAAAGTCGAGCTAAAGGTTGAGCTAGCTCGACATTCGTCTTGACTTTTAGCAGAAAGATAAAGAAACAAAAAAATAAAAAGGAATGTCGAGCTGAAAGTTGATTTTTTTATTCCCCAACTAATAGACTTGCTGATTGGTGACGTCACATTTTTGCCATGACTACTACGCGTCAATTCTGTTCTAGAAAATTACTTTTTAGTCACATTATAAAATAGGTATTTCGTCTCCTTTTACATTACAAGTACAAAAGTGTTGCAGAGATTTAGCAGAGAAAGAAGCGCTGCTACAAAAGGTCAAAGGGCTCTACATCATCTTTTGAATGGAAGAAATGATTACTTGTATTGCAGTATCTTTACTGAAAGTAGCATGAATAAGTAAAAACCAATGTATCGAAAAACAAATCGGTCATGATGGCCTTATATAGAGCAACCGAGTCCACAGATATTAGATATGAACTGTTTTTTTAACAACTGGTCTAGGTTAGAAAACCCACATTCCCAAGATTTCTCCCCTTTTAGCGATCATTGTACACAAATTGACGGAGGATTTATTCCACATACATGTACATACATAGATAAACTAACATAATGAAAATGTTATAATAACAGTGTTGAGGAAAATGTAGGCATTTTCCTCGGGTCAATTGATTTTTATGTAGGCTTATTTAGGGAAAAACCTTAGAAAATCTTCTTTTCTGAAACCGCAAGGCCTACAACTTAGATATTTTGCATGGGGCATCAGGTAGAGGTCCTCTGCCAAGTTATTTCAGATTATGCCTCTTGGGTCAAAATTGGCCCTATCTCTGGAGACACTTGATTTTGAAAAGACCTGTATAGGGAAAACTTTAAACTTGCCATATACCACAAAGTCAAGGGCTAAGATATATTGCATGGAGCATAGCTAGAGGTCCTCCACAAAGAATTTTTTTAATTATGCCCTCCCCCTAAATTGATGAGGCAGAACCGTGTGGCTAAGTAGATCAGTTGGTAGAGTGTCTGCCCTGTTTGGGAAGGCCCCGGGTTCATGTCCCGGTTGAGCCACAATTTTTCCCCACCTGTTACACAAACATCATAAATTGTCGAGGTATGAACGTCCCCGGAAATTTATAGGGCTATATAGGAATCACTTTGTCCCGTCCTGTCCCATCTCAGGAACCGGTAGAGTTATAACTTGAAACTTGAAATATCGATGCAATATCACAATGCAACTTCGTGTGTCAAGTTTGATAACTCTAATAGTTATTTTGACATAATTATGTCCCTTTTAACTCAGAAAATATCCCACAATTTACAATTTTTCTTGAATATCTCTGGAACCAGAATGGATAGGAACTTAAAATATTTATGCAATATCATAAGCACCTCCATTTGGCAAGTTGAATAACTCTGATGGTTATTTTGAACTTAATATGCTCCTTTTTAACTTAGAAAATATCCCAAAATTTACATTTTTCTGGCATATCTCTGGAACCAGTATTGATTTGAACTTGAAGCTTAAAATATCAATCCAGCATCCCAGTGCAGTTCCATGTGTCATGATGTATAACTCTGTAATTTAATCTGATTCAAAACTTTAAATATATCTTAAGGGTCACAAGAATGCTCAGTAGGCCAATTTTCATAACTCTTTAATGCATTTTAACATAGTTATGCCTCTTTTTTACAAAGACAATTTTCTGAAATTAACATTTACTTAAAAATCTTTGATACCAGATCAGATGTACTCTTGAAAATTAAATGGATTCCAGGAGATGCAAGCATGATTAGCAGGCCAAGTGTTATTACTCAGTTCTGCATTTTGACAAAGTTATGCCTTTTTTTTACTTTAAAAAATCTTGAAATGTGCATGTACTATAATATCTCTGAAGCCTAAACAGGTATTAACTTGAAATTCAAAATGTACATGGAGGGTCACAGGCAAGCACAGCAGGACAAGTTCTACAACTCTTCCTTACATATTGACAAAGTTATGTCACTTTTTTACTTAGGAAATGTTCTGAAATTTTTTGTTAATACTTGAATAGTCTGAAACCAGAAGAGGACACTTTATCTTCAAACAATAAATATAATGAGGGGTCACAAGGCCCCTAGCACCAGATGAAGCAGAATCCAACATCTAAAATTTAAAATTATTATTAAAATTAAACTGTGAAATTTTGAACTTAGAAACAGATGCGTTCATCAACGGTGATCATGGAATTTTCAATGTGATATGTTCATGTCATTCCACGAAAAACAACATATGGTCCGTAAGAAAATGATATGTTTCCCCTAAACGAGACAACGTGCGGAACTAAATGAAATAGAATTTAAAAATGGGATCAGGGATGGTGTAATTGTAATCAGTAATCGTAATCGATTGTAATCAAATATATTTTTCAAGTGATCGACAGTAATCAGTAATCAAAGTCATTTTCGGTTATATGTAATCGAAATTTAATCAATTACGGTGAAAGCAGAGCTGAATGTCGATTGCATAGCTCTACATTCACAAATATTGTATTTCGAATGTAGAGCTGAATATCGATTGCACAGCTCTACATTCGGTGAATGCAGAGCTGAACGTCGAATGCATAGCTCTACATTCAGGAATAATTGATTTCGAATGTAGAGCCAAATATCGATTGCACAGCTCTGCTTTCGTTGAATGCAGAGCTGAACGTCGAATGCATAGCTCTACATTCAGAAATAATTGATTTTGAATGTAGAGCTAAATATCGATTGCACAGCTCTGCATTTGGTGAATGCAGAGCTGAACGTCGATTGCATAGCTCTACATTCAGGAATAATTGATTTCGAATGTACAGCTAAATATCGATTGCACAGCTCTGCATTTGGTGAATGCAGAGCTGACCGTCGAATGCATAGCTCTACATTCAGGAATAATTTATTTTGAATGTAGAGCTGAATGTCGATTGCACAGCTCTACATTCGTTGAATGCAGAGCTGAACGTCGATTGCACAGCTCTACATTCGGGGAATACAGAGCTGAACGTCGAATGCATAGCTCTACATTCAGGAATAATTTATTTTCAATGTAGAGCTGAATGTCGATTGCACAGCTCGACATTCGTTGAATGCAGAGCTGAACGTCGAATGCATAGCTCTACATTCAGGAATAATTGATTTCGAATGTAGAGCCAAATATCGATTGCACAGCTCTGCTTTCGTTGAATGCAGAGCTGAACGTCGAATGCATAGCTCTACATTCAGGAATAATTGATTTTGAATGTAGAGCTAAATATTGATTGCACAGCTCTGCATTTTGTGAATGCAGAGCTGAACGTCGATTGCATAGCTCTACATTCAGGAATAATTGATTTCGAATGTACAGCTAAATATCGATTGCACAGCTCTGCATTTGGTGAATGCAGAGCTGAACGTCGAATGCATAGCTCTACATTCAGGAATAATTTATTTTGAATGTAGAGCTGAATGTCGATTGCACAGCTCTACATTCGTTGAATGCAGAGCTGAACGTCGAATGCATAGCTCTACATTCAGGAATATTGCATTTTGAATGTAGAGCTGAATGTCGATTGCACAGCTCTACATTCGTTGAATGCATAGCTGAACGTCGAATGCATAGCTGTACATTCGGGAAATGCAGAGCTGAACGTCGAATGCATAGCTCTACATTCAGGAATAATTTATTTTCAATGTAGAGCTGAATGTCGATTGCACAGCTCTACATTCGTTGAATGCAGAGCTGAACGTCGAATGCATAGCTCTACATTCAGGAATACGGTATTTCGAATGTAGAGCTGAATGTCGATTGCACAGCTCGACATTCGTTGAATGCAGAGCTGAACGTCGAATGCATAGCTCTACATTCAGGAATAATTTATTTTGAATGTAGAGATGAATGTCGATTGCACAGCTCTACATTCGTTGAATGCAGAGCTGAACGTCGAATGCATAGCTGTACATTCGGGGAATGCAGAGCTGAACGTCGAATGCATAGCTCTACATTCAGGAATAATTTATTTTCAATGTAGAGCTGAATGTCGATTGCACAGCTCTACATTCGTTGAATGCAGAGCTGAACGTCGAATTCATAGCTCTACATTCAGGAATACGGTATTTCGAATATAGAGCTGAATGTCGATTGCACAGCTCGACATTCGTTGAATGCAGAGCTGGCCGTCGAATGCATAGCTCTACATTCAGGAATAATTTATTTTGAATGTAGAGATGAATGTCGATTGCACAGCTCTACATTCGTTGAATGCAGAGCTGAACGTCGAATGCATAGCTCTACATTCAGGAATATTGCATTTTGAATGTAGAACTGAATGTCGATTGCACAGCTCTACATTCGTTGAATGCAGAGCTGAACGTCGAATGCATAGCTGTACATTCGGGGAATGCAGAGCTGAACGTCGAATGCATAGCTCTACATTCAGGAATATTGCATTTTGAATGTAGAGCTGAATGTCGATTGCACAGCTCTACATTCGTTGAATGCATAGCAGAACGTCGAATGCATAGCTGTACATTCGGGGAATGCAGAGCTGAACGTCGAATGCATAGCTCTACATTCAGGAATAATTTATTTTGAATGTAGAGCTGAATGTCGATTGCACAGCTCTACATTCGTTGAATGAGAGCTGAACGTCGAATGCATAGCTCTACATTCAGGAATACGGTATTTCGAATGTAGGGCTGAATGTCGATTGCACAGCTCTACATTCGTTGAATGCATAGCTGAACGTCGAATGCATAGCTGTACATTCAGGAATAATCTATTTTGAATGTAGAGCTGAATGTCGATTGCACAGCTCTACATTCGTTGAATACAGAGCTGAACGTCGAATGCATAGCTCTACATTCAGGAATGATTTATTTTCAATGTAGAGCTGAATGTCGATTGCACAGCTCGACATTCGTTGAATGCAGAGCTGACCGTCGAATGCATAGCTCTACATTCAGGAATATTGCATTTTGAATGTAGAGCTGAATGTCGATTGCACAGCTCTACATTCGTTGAATGTAGAGCTGACCGTCGAATGCATAGCTCTACATTCAGGAATAATTTATTTTGAATGTAGAGCTGAATGTCGATTGCACAGCTCGACATTCGTTGAATGCAGAGCTGAACGTCGAATGCATAGCTCTACATTCAGGAATACGGTATTTCGAATGTAGGGCTGAATGTCGATTGCACAGCTCTACATTCGTTGAATGCATAGCTGAACGTCGAATGCATAGCTGTACATTCGGGGAATGCAGAGCTGAATGTCGAATGCATAGCTCTACATTCAGGAATAATTTATTTTCAATGTAGAGCTGAATGTCGATTGCACAGCTCTACATTCGTTGAATGCAGAGCTGAACGTCGAATGCATAGCTCTACATTCAGGAATACGGTATTTCGAATGTAGAGCTGAATGTCGATTGCACAGCTCGACATTCGTTGAATGCAGAGCTGACCGTCGAATGCATAGCTCTACATTCAGGAATAATTTATTTTGAATGTAGAGCTGAATGTCGATTGCACAGCTCTACATTCGTTGAATGCAGAGCTGAACGTTGAATGCATAGCTATACATTCAAGAATATTGCATTTTGAATGTAGAGCTGAATGTCGATTGCACAGCTCTACATTCGTTGAATGCAGAGCTGAACGTCGAATGCATAGCTGTACATTCGGGGAATGCAGAGCTGAACGTCGATTGCATAGCTCTACATTCAGGAATAATTTATTTTCAATGTAGAGCTGAATGTCGATTGCACAGCTCTACATTCGTTGAATGCAGAGCTGAACGTCGAATGCATAGCTCTACATTCAGGAATACGGTATTTCGAATGTAGAGCTGAATGTCGATTGCACAGCTCTACATTCGTTGAATGCAGAGCTGAACGTCGAATGCATAGCTCTACATTTAGGAATAATTTATTTTGAATGTAGAGCTGAATGTCGATTGCACAGCTCTACATTCGTTGAATGCAGAGCTGAACGTCGAATGCATAGCTCTACATTCAGGAATATTGCATTTTGAATGTAGAGCTGAATGTCGATTGCACAGCTCTACATTCGTTGAATGCAGAGCTGAACGTCGAATGCATAGCTGTACATTCGGGGAATGCAGAGCTGAACGTCGAATGCATAACTCTACATTCAGGAATAATTCATTTTCAATGTAGAGCTGAATGTCGATTGCACAACTCGACATTCGTTGAATGCAGAGCTGACCGTCGAATGCATAGCTCTACATTCAGGAATAATTTATTTTGAATGTAGAGCTAAATGTCGATTGCACAGCTCTACATTCGTTGAATGCAGAGCTGAACGTCGATTGCACAGCTCTACATTCAGGAATACGGTATTTTGAATGTAGGGCTGAATGTCGATTGCACAGCTCTACATTCGTTGAATGCAGAGCCGAACGTAGATTGCACAGCTGTGTATTAGCATATCTGCTAATGCATAGCCGAATGTTGATTGCATAGCTGTACATTGAATGTCAAACGTCGATTGCAGATCTCATAGCTAACTTCACTCTAATTAGAAAAGGTACCATATATGAACTCACAAAATGTTTTTACGACAATATTGACAGGGTGATAAATTTCAATATTTTAAATACAAATTATCTTTTGGTAGACAATACCTTTAAGCCAAAATAGCTTGCTTAAGGAAAGACGCACTGAAATACCATTTATTGATCACAAAGAATATGTCCATGTTTACTCTCAACAAATAATGTCAACATTGTGAGTACTAAATCATATAACAATAACTACTGCCTAGACATCAACCAGTAAATACTTATAATCTTGAAGAGCCTTGAAACGCTCCCCCACAAACTGATAAACGTCCTCAATTTCTTCCAACGTTAGTTTTTTTAGCTTTGTATGGACAAACTTTTGTGTTTATCACCGAACTTAGTCATCCATGTTAGTTACAAACACTAAAATGCGTTTGTCATACGAACTACGCTAGGGTCGCAATGAACAAACTTTTGTGTTTATCACCGAACTTTGTTACGCAGTTTGGTAACAAACACCAAAATGCGTTTGTCATACGAACCACGCTAAGGTGGAAAGAAAATGAACGAAGTGCGCTCTTTAAACACACTATCAATACACCTCGGTGTAAAGGTGTAAAAGCACCAAAAATCATTCTTTTTTCTATATAATATTTATAAAGTGCACAGGGCTGTAAAATATAGCTAACCAATCTTTTAATTAATTAAATTATATATTCTTGTAGATCTTCACCTGTATTCTTGATAATATCACGAGAATGGGGATCATGTTTCAAACAAGAAAAGTGAATTAAAATTAACATAAAATCAGAGCTAGTTTTAGACTGGGGTATGTGAAACATCTCCTATCATGGATTCTATTCAGAATGTATATGAGTATTAAACTGATACCACTCAATCAGAAATAGTTATGCAAAATGATTCCAACATAAATTACACAGATTAAAACAGAACTGACCGGCATTGTTTGAGCTCTGATAGAGTGAATTAGTGGTTTCGTGCCAAAAGCGTTGCTAACGATGATGATTTCGACGACAACCATTTATTATGATGATGATGGTGTGGAATTTTAATATGTTAGCTGGCAATTACACTAATTTTGACTAGGACATAAGATTGGATTTGTTAACTTGTAAATTTGCACACACACAAAATAATGAAACAAGGCCTCCGTTCCGGTAATGATGTTGAGTGTTGAGATGTTGATAAAAACAACAATGTTCAACCGAAATATCGTTCACCCCGACGCCGCTTAGAAAGCCTGAAATCACTGATAACAACAAATTAAGTGATGCCATTT
Source organism: Cyclina sinensis (assembly GCA_012932295.1). Lineage (NCBI taxonomy): Eukaryota > Metazoa > Mollusca > Bivalvia > Venerida > Veneridae > Cyclina > Cyclina sinensis. Next base: position 40,972,481 of record JAAONU010000001.1, on the reverse strand, counting down.
AACATGTCACCAGACAAATAAAATGCAACCAGTCAACATTCTTTTATTTCAGAAACCGGAGCCAGTGGCAACAATATTGACAATATCCTTTAAAATAGTGATGTTTTGTTATTGTTGTCATAACATAAAAATTATAGAATATTTTCAATAAAGCATTTCATTTCAAACCAGTGATATGTTACACTTCAACAAACTTTGCAATATACGATTCTATGAAGTTTATGGATTACTTCATTTCTAACAGTGCTTCTTCAACGCACTGCATGCAACTGAAGAAGTATCCGGGCAATCATGTGTACTCAATATCATTAAAAATCTTTAAAATAATGCTTTAAGTAGACATCTTGTAATCTTTTACTCGTGATTAAATCATACATACAATATAAAAAAGAATAGATTTCAAAATTAAAAGCCGTTAGATGATTAGGCTCCTTATTGCTGTAATTGCTATGGGTCCACTAGAAATTTAATTAAATAGTTTTCAGTATCAAATGACCAGGTGCTCAATTTACGTGAATACTCTTGATATCTCTATTAATATCTTCAGCGGGAATGAAAAGTGGTTCAGTTTCTTGACCATCAAACTACAAGTATTTTGAAAAGTTTGTTGCTGAGGTTTTCTAAAGACCAAACAGCATCATTGTATTTTTTTTTAGATAATACGACAAATTACTAAGAAATAGGCACATTTTATTCATCAAATGTACGTATTCATATTGATAATGAGTTCACAGTACGCATTTGTACTCAGAGAACAAATGTTTCATTCGAACAAGTGACAAGTTGACCTTTACAATTTTAGCCAGTGTTTAATTTCATTTCTATGAATGAAGTAAGACATTCAACCATTCAAGTTTAACGTGACAGGTGAATTATTTGTGATTAGTTGCTATCTGATCGTGCAGACGACACATGGTTTAGCTAGCATCATGGTGTTTACAGGAAACTCACAGCTGAACACTTTAAAGGAAACAGAATCCATTGATTGTCAAGGCGACAAAATTGTACTGAAAGCTAGAAGGACCATCTCGGAAGAAGATGGTTAGAGCTCATCAAAATATTAAGTGTGTGTATCTGCAGTCTTTTTATAGTCTAGACTCAGAGATGTTATGTTTGATGTTGGTCAAATATATATCTTTGACCATTAATTATTTGTTTGGTGAAATTCTGTGCTTCATTGACAAATAACCTTTCTTAAAATAAGTTCGATTTTCCTTTTTGCCTGTGGTAAAAAGCATGTGAAGCTTTCATTTATATGAGATGCATCCATCTTTTTACTTTTGAAAGACTTTTTGATTTACAGTTTTTATTTGTCAACCTTTTAAAAAAGCTAGTAAAATCAATGATAAACACGGAATCTAATAACGCTAATAATAATTATACATGTTATTATGATCTTGATGATGATGATAATTATTATTATTATTATTATACTGACGGAATTTGCATGTTTATATATTCTTTCTAATTATAAGCTGAATACTGCCCATGACATTGTGTTGGTTTATGTTGACAAAAACTAAAGATAAAAATGAGAAGAAAATACTGTACTTTTGCAAAAAATGATGTGGTATTATTTACGAGTATGTCTCTCTTAAGAGCGACAATATTTTCTAAATGATTTTTTTCAAGGGTATCGGGGAAAACATAATATTAAAATGCTGATTCACACCGGAAGTGCCTTATCTTTTCATGTGGTTGGAAATTACACGAAATTTCAGTTAAAACCGCTTTGTCTCGGACTCCGTACTTTGTCTTCTTGTTACACTCGGGACGTCTCACCATTACAGTGTATGTATTTAGATTGTTTACAATGTCATAAATCTTGGGGTTGTATTTCAGTCGTAACACTCAACAAGCAGAAATATCGACTTCTTACTGTTTATTCTAATACTTCACTGAATCCTTATCATAGATTTTCACTTAGGTTGCAGCATATTTAGGGAGATAAAAGTCATTAAAGTCGTTTTCATTTACCACTCATCGTTAGTTTAATACTTTTCAAGCAGTCTAGGCCTATCAGATAGCCAATTAAGTACTGTTTTTACCATTTTCGAGATTAACATGGAAATAACCATTTACTTTGGTTCCCAGATTCTGTTTCATCTAACGAATTAAGACATTTGGAGTAGACAGTCTTAAATTTTTATCTAGAACTTCTAAGGTTAAAGTGTTAACAGCTTTTGTTATTCGGTTTAAAATAGAAAGAAACGTGTCATTGATAAAAACAATGGATAGTTATAAAAATTCGGCGGGAAAAATAACCTGACTGAATATAATTTTTCAAAAATATGTATCATACGGTTTCTTTCACTTTGCCGTAAAAATGTAAATTCTGGAAATGCGGATTTCACAGAATGCGATTTCGGTCAAAAGCGATTTTAAAAATTAAAAAATATTTGTTTAAAAACAACAGAAAAATATTTTTGTGAGCACTCGATGAAAGTCGGATAAACGTGCAAATCTACCAATATGTCAAAGGATGTTTGTCAAAGAGTTACACAAACTTACGACTTTGACAACATTTCTTACCCAGGGACACTAAAAGTGTTCCCGCCGTCAGAGATAGGTATTAAAGTAACACTTGGTGTGCTGGTTGAACTTGTGGCCCTTGTGGGAAACATTCTGGTGATAGCGATAGTGATTCGTTTCAAATCCATGAGGACCACAACAAATTACTACCTTGTGAATCTCGCCGTCTCGGACCTTCTGGTGGCTGTGATGCCGATCTGGATCCATGTTGTGTCAAGCCTAAATGAGTTTTGGGTGTTTGGGTCGTTTCTTTGCAAGTTTAACCCTTTCATGCAAAGTAAGTTGCAGACTCAAAATCTTATTTGTTCTTCTCTGTATTAATTTTTAGCAGTTAGAAGGTGTAACCTTCACATATGTGTAAGTTTCACACCGTGTGATTCTTACATTAAGTTGTGCGTAAAATCCACAGCCTTGTTACAATATGGTACAACTGTTAAAAACATTCACACGTACTAAATGTTTGAATGTGAAATTTACCTATAGATTTTAATGGGCCTTTTCGTATCTTTCACAGATAAAGATGTTATTTTTCATACTACGCAAACTTTATTTTTCTGTTTATCAAATGGCTTGAATAGTCGTTGAATATTTTAAGATCGAAGACATGAGGAAAAAAATGACAGTGAGTTTTTCCTAGCCAGACAGTCAGACGAACATAAGTAAATAATCTATTTCGATAAAATTAAGCATATTTATAGCCCGTTGCCACTGCAGGTCTAAAAGAAAGTATGCTTTTGGATATAAAGAGAACAATATGATAGGTGGTATCTACAAAATTTGTTAAGCTAAATTGAAACTTACGTACTGTTCTTATACTTAAGAATCATGCCGAGTGAAGCTTTAGTAAGTATGTAGTATAAATCTTCACATGGAAGCAAGCTTAAACCATGAAGTTCACATATTTTCTTAAAAAGCCTTCCAAATATAAATGTTATAAATTTGTTCAGGTAACAGATTTTTTTGTGAGTCCGTACATATGCCTTTGCTAAAATATTCCTATAAATACTTCTGAGGTCCCACTAGATTGGACTAGAAAAACATTCACAAAACGAGAATACACCCTGTTGATTCAGCCGACATGCAGACGACCGCGTTTAAAACTGTTAGTTTTAAATAAAGCATATTTTCACCACCAAATACTGTGGATAATTAGCAAGGCATTTACTAGAGAGTAGACTTTTCTCCACTTCTGGGAGATTTCCCCTGACAGAGACGTGTTTTACAGCTGTATTATGTTTATGAACTTTCATTCCCAGTTTCTCTTAAGATATCTACCCATGAGCAGACCTTTGAACATTTTCTTTACAGAGCTAAGATTAAATCAATGCACTGTATTGGTGGTCTTATTTTTGTTGTTGTTTTTGGTGGTGGTGGTTTTCTTTGAACCAAAAGGTCATAGTTTGATCTGAGCATGTGGACTATAAGACTTCATTGAAAATGTGTTGTGTGGCTTCTATGCTACACAGTACTGAACAACAATCTATTGAGCTGACCAGATCGTATTACGAAAGTTTTAGTATTAACTGGCGCTTTTTCTTGTAGAAACTGAGAAAAAGTCTCCATGATTCTTTTTTGCTTGAAGTCCAGGCGATCTACCGAACTTAAAACCGCCTAACTCAATGTTTTTTATCGATTATTGATTGAAGTATTTTTCGAAAAAAAGTCAATTTTTCGTTTCAGTCACAGCAATGTGTGCCAGTATGTTTACGCTGTTGGTTCTCGCTGGTGATCGTTTTTTTGCCATCATGTACCCGATGAAATCTCGCGTTACCCGGCGTAAAGTGAGCATCATGTTATCCCTTGTCTGGGTCATGGCAATGGCGATTGCAACACCTCTTTTATTTATATTTTACTATACTGAGAGAAAATGGAAAGATGTAAACGAAGCCTTCTGTGCCGAAATCTGGCCGACAAAAGTACTTTCAGACGGTTCCTGTGACAACGGTTTGACATCCAAGAAAATCTACTGGATTATCGTCTGCGCGGTTCTTAACTGGACGCCCATGTTGTTCATGATGGTAGCTTACACATTCATTGTAATAAAACTGCGCCAACACAGAATAGTTCCTAAACTGGGTGCGTCGTCACAGTCTTCCATACAAGAAAGGTCAAAAAGAAGGGTTTGTATACTGACATATCTTATTTAGCTGTTTTGTTGACATTTGCAGAAAGGGAAATGACTTTGCTAGTAATTTCAAATTATGTTATTCACATTAATAGTTCCAAATGTCGATCTAGATATTCATGATTAATTGTTCATTGCATTTTTGTTCCTTATTTTTCTATTTTTGTTTATAGCTTTGTTGGCGTTAACATTCTCCTAAATATTTGGTAAACCACGACGTCACGTTTTGATGTGGTTGTTGTTTTCCATCAATCCATGTTGTAATGGTCATTAAATCATAACTGTTGTTTTCTGTTTATTATATATTCGTTCTGTTCTGTTGTATTCTTCTCGTATTCTACATTTCAGGCTGTGATCATGTTGTTTTCTATTTATCATATATTCGTTCTGTTATGTTGTATTCTTCTCGTATTCTACATTTCAGGCTGTGATTATGTTGTTTTCTGTTTATTATATATTCGTTCTGTTCAGTTGTATTCTTCTCGTATTCTACATTTCAGGCGGTGATTATGCTGTTGTCTGTTTATTATATATTCGTTCTGTTCTGTTGTATTCTTCTCGTATTCTATATTTCAGGCTGTGATTATGCTGTTGCCTGTTTATTATATATTCGTTCTGTTCTGTTGTATTCTTCTCGTATTCTATATTTCAGGTTGTGAACATGTTTTTTCTGTTTATTATATATTCGTTCTGTTCTGTTGTATTCTTCACGTATTCTATATTTCAGGTTGTGATTATGCTGTTGTCTGTTTATTATATATTCGTTCTGTTCTGTTGTATTCTTCTCGTATTCTATATTTCAGGCTGTGATTATGCTGTTGTCTGTTTATTATATATTCGTTCTGTTCTGTTGTATTCTTCTCGTATTCTACATTTCAGGCTGTGATTATGCTGTTGTCTGTTTATTATATATTCGTTCTGTTCTGTTGTATTCTTCTCGTATTCTACATTTCAGGTTGTGATTATGTTGTTTTCTGTTTATTTTATATTCGTTCTGTTCTGTTGTATTCTTCTCGTTTTCTACATTTCAGGTTGTGATTATTTTGTTTTCTGTTTATTATATATTTGTTCTGTTCTGTTGTATTCTTCTCGTATTCTACATTTCAGGCTGTGATTATTTTGTTTTCTGTTTATTATATATTTGTTCTGTTCTGTTGTATTCTTCTCGTATTCTACATTTCAGGTTGTGATCATGTTGTTTTCTGTTTATTATATATTCGTTTTGTTCTGTTGTATTCTTCTCGTATTCTATATTTCAGGTTGTGATCATGTTGTTTTCTGTACTGATTGCCTTCATTGTGTGCGCAGTGCCCTTTCAAACCATCCGGATATATTTTCTTTTCACAGTGGAGAAGATTGGATATGTTGTAAGTATACATTGTGGATCTTAGATGGTATATTATTTATAAAACGTTAACCTGAATTGGTAAAATAATCAACAAAATGCAGCTGTACATTTAGGTATGGTGTCAGAGTTTGAACCACGTACATTTGTACCTTTAAGTAGGTCACTTGAGTTTGGCCGTGTACTTTGAAATATGTTACTGTATATTGTAAATTTAAATTTTCACAATGTAATTTTGATAAAAAGACTACTTAATAAAGATATACATAAAATACAAATGCCATTTCAGTACAAGTTTTCCTTTTTCCTTTCAATATAATGGTGTTGTTGTTGTTGTTTTTCCTATAGCTTCCGGAGTGGTATCCGACACTGGACTTCGGGGCAGTTCTCCTCATGTACAGCAATGCCGCAGTAAACCCGATCATATATGCTGGCTTGAATGAGAACTTTAGGAAAGGATTCAAAGAGTTAATAAATGGAGTAGTTAACAGAAACTCCCCGAACGCTTCAGCTGAGTTCGAATCCGAATACAAGCAAAGATCCACTCTCCGTGCTCGGGGGAGCCGAGTGGCGCTGGTTGCAGGAGGTGAGAGCAGTGCAACATTTGACCAGAATGCTTTGGAAAGTGTGAATGAATGTGATTATCCTGCAGTAGAATCAGGACTTACGAATGTGAACTATTATTTATTTGGGGCCGGAAATCCTTTTGATGAAAAGGACGTGAAAGGAAATGACACATCTCCGGGAGACAGAACAGAAGATCGCGCTACAGAATTCAAAATAGGAAACGAATTCATATCAGAATCTATCGAGTGCACGTCCAGATTTTGATAGTACTGGACATAACATAACAGGACAGAACAAAAGAATTTGAACAAAATCAAACCGCAGAATATGTAAACGAAACGTTTGCAGAAGTTGTTAATATGACATAAGGCACATACAAGAAAAAATGCAGAAACATGCTTAAAAATTGTGCTTAAGCTGCTTTAAGTTGGCAGATCTATTTATTTTACCGTTTCTTTTTTTTTCCATAAGAATTTCCTCAAGACGTTTGTTTACATTAACTTTCAATACTCTTTGCTAATCATACATATATTTTCATCACTTTTCGATAATCTGTCTTAACCCGATATCATTGTTTTTATTGCATTGTAGAATTCATCATGTCATTTAGCCATTTTCCTTTAGGTTACGTGACATTTTTAGATAAAATGGCAACCGTGTGATACGTTTAAATAATAGGTAAATTACAGAACTTTGTGTAAATACATGAGATTGCACAAGCCAAACAAACTTATTAAAGAATCTTTTTCTATTTATTTGCGTTGCATATTAAACCATTTTAGCTAAAATATCTTTTTTATTCTATTCCCACGATGTAACAAAACTTGATAAACAGTTATCGCAGTGACATTCGGACAACACGGAAGAAATCATCAACTAAACAATTTAAAACATATCCTAAAACATAATATATTGCAGTAATTTGACATAGCCTCTTTCTGTTCGTCGACAAAACAGTCCATGATTTTATTTCCCACACTGTCTTACGTTTTTCATGGTCATGTGAAATACTGCCTTCCTCGATACGAGACTTATATTGCTTTTCTTGAAGAATTAGGTTGGTACCTGTGTAGCCTTATTTGATAAGTGATCGTCATGATAACAGGGCCGATGAGACTCGGCCACAATTGAGGGTTCTTAAATAAGCTTACTGTTGTTGTTGTTTTTTTTTTGTTGTTGTTTTTTTTTGGTTTAACGCCGATTTCAACATCTAGGTTATATCTCGGCGGTCAGTCCACCTAACCGGTTTTCCTGGGTAACTAACCAGTAATTGCCAATTTCTCCGCAAGTGACTGACTACTGTTCCCACTTGATCTACTCTGAATCAGCGGTGAGAGACAAATGAACATAAGACACAATGCCTGAGATCAGTTGTCACGGAGAAATTTTGCCCTGCCCAAGGATCGATCCAGGGACCCATGGATTACAAACCTGTGCTCTACCTATTGAGCTATGCGGGCGGGTGTCTTCTATCTGTATATCTGAGTTTATTATCGTCGGTACCAGTTGCCCCCTACAGAGGTGATTTATTTAATGTCGTGGTGGATAGTACAATATACAGAAAGCATCCCATTTCAGAGACACCCCCTGGTTCTTTCTATGCACAGTGAATAGAACAGATACATAGGACCTTGGTTTAATATCTCATCCGAAAGACGATAAGTAATGTTAGCAGAGGAGCGGCGGATCGAACTCGCGACTCCAGGATAACCAGTCCACCGTGTTATCAATGGAACACTGATTACACGCAAATGCTATGAAGTAAGTTTATAGCGAGAAACGGAAACGTTTGAGCGTAACATATGGTAAAGAAACCATATTATTTGTACAATGTATATACATGTTATTTATTTGATTCAGTTACTTTAAACTTTATCTTTCGTTTTAACAGTTTAAATAGGTTAGAATGTATATATATAAACGATACATCAAAGAACAAATGTTAAATCTGCAAAATGCGTATTACTGCTAGATTCACAAGGGAGAGAAAACTGTGTATGAGTATCTCATTATCACGTGACTGAATGAGTGTATTTGTCCTAGATTTTCGGGTATTTATATCACGGGTTTTAGATAGAATAGTTGGGTATCCATTTTGTTATCATTTCAACGGTGAAGGATTAGTGTACTCGCTGAAAGTAGAGGTTAGTTGTTAGTTTTTATTTATAATCACTTACGATTTTAAATGCTGCTTTCTTTAAAAAGAAATTGCTTAATTCAGTGAAAACTTATTTTAGTTACAGATTTCAATCTTTTAGTATTTTGACGAGTGCTCAGTATTCTCCCTTTATCTAGGATAGCTCGTTTTAAGATTGATTTATATTTCGTCCATGTAACGAGTTACATGTACATGTACATTTTTAGTCTGAATTTCCCTTTTCTTAACAACGAACCAGTATTCAGCTTGCTAGAATTCAGCTATTAAACCGGTATTTAACTAACCAGAATCGAAAAGGAATAATTTGAAAATCGATGTGAAATAGGCTTAACACTATGTAGAACAGGATCAAAGATTGTCCCCAACATAGGTGCTTGTTCTGTAGGAAGGTCTCTAAAATATCATTTTTACCTGAATTTCTTTGCAATAACTAGTTCATTTGGCTTAACCATGTTTTTTTAGACATTCTGTACAACAATGAAAATTGTACAACAAATCAAAAATTTATGTAGATTAAGGTTAGATGAATAACCTGTTCAAAAAAATTCAAAATGTTTTAACTCATTTTTTAAATGATTGGTTACTGTATTCTTTGTATTGTAGAAATAATAAAGGATGATGTTGAAGATCATACTGTCCACCTTCGCGGTAGCCTGCTTGGTGCAAGCAACGACTGCAAAAAGCTGTTGCTTCCCGGACCAATGGGAGGCCGTTGAAGGTTTATTGTCAGGATCAGCCGACGATGAGGGGAACACAGCTCTCACCAATGTAACATTTACCTTTTCACATAAAACGAAGGGGAAGTAAAGTATCAAATTAGTCTAGTACAGCTAAAGAGAACAAGGCATGGGTTAATTCTGTGTACTAGTGCAGCAAGGTCGGTGTTAGTATGTTTCTCTGTATAGAGTGCTACTGTCGAACACATTTCCCCGAGTAGCTAAAAGTAATTAAACATCAAATATCTATAAAAATTATCTTTATATCTTACACTTATTTACATAAAAAAACTATATTTTCTCCGACACAGACCCTGTTCGTCGTTTTCTAAGTTTCATCTCCATACAATTCCCGTGCCTGTCATGAAATATCGTGAGCTATTTTCCAAATGTGGATTTTTTTATACAGTGTGGCTTGATTATAGCGTGACTAAATGTAGCTGTACAGAGGCCAAGTTTCTTGGCATGGACCTTTTGTAGAGTGCGTGCTTTGTGATTTTTGAAGGCCATGCATAATTTCTAATCCGGGTCGATCGAATTTTTCTGCTTTATACACTTATCTTTGTTCACACAAAATTTTAATTGATGTTTAAGATGACATAGTAGTATTACAATATCAAATGGAATGCGGTGATATTAATTTAAAGCAATTATAATCTTGTCATCAGGTACTTTTCAGGAGTAACTAAACATGAAGAAGAGGTCAAATTACATAGAATTCAAAAGAACTGAGCATTGTGACAAAGCCGTAAAGGGTTCTTTCTAACAATATATTATCTTTTTTTATTTCAGGGTTATATAGGTGTTTCAATGGATGCGAAAGCGAAAAGAATACACACAGATGAAATGATTATCACTGGAAATACAGTAAAGAAATATACAACTCTTCAGCTCTACGACCAGGTAGGAATTGATACTAGTATTCCGCCATTTTTAAAATCTCAAATGTACGAGACTTCACATTTTCGGATATATTCGGCTTATTTCAGCCGGAGTTTAGATTAATTGAACTGCAGATAATGTTGTTGGCTTAGCCAAAAAATGAAAATAGATATTTACTACAAATTAAATATTGTAGGACTGAGATTTTAAGATCAAATTTAAAAGTTTTGTAATGAAAAAAAGTGAATTACGTTTGACCAATAAGTTTAAGTTACCCCTTTTTTGGCCGCCAAAGACGCCGAGTGCGACGCACCATGAAAATTTATAAAATTTGTCTTTAGTAGCCTATAACTAAGATACACGTATATAATATGTTTTTACAGAATGTCCAGTATGTCGTTCAAAACAATACATGCGCAAGATCAAAACTACCAGACTGGAATAATAGAAACTGTATACCTGGTAAGTTTTTGTTCATTTGTTATAGCATTGTGCGACGGCATTTCGATAATCCGTAACTTTTTAATCCGGAATGCCTTCTAAGTTCATTCGTTTAAACCTGATTTTTTTTCATTTTGCGTCATGCATCGCCAGCTATTTCTTCAAATAGCTAATTAATTTACTGATTTCAACCAGACTATAGGAATATCACAAAGTATTCCTTTTAAGTGCTGTTGTTTAATGTCAAATTCTTGTTGCATAGAAACAAAAGGAATCCAGATTCAAAACTTTTCTCAGAATTTCGTCCAAATTCATAATAATTTTATGAAATTGTTTTAGCTTATAGCAGTCTAGAATTGCGTTAAGCCACTTGGTATGGCAAATTTTCCTTATAAGCTTATTATATTTTGAAATTTTGAAAATATTTTCCTCAGAAAGCAATACCAAAAGTTCAAAGTCACATTGCTAAAGAAAACTTTGGGTTTTACAGTTTGCTAAATATGTTTAAGCCATGTTTGGTCGTTAAAAATTGTGGTTGTTATGAAGCGGACACAGTTTCCTTATACGGCTGTATTTTATAATATTCCTATTGGTCTGTCAGTTAGGGCAACTCAGTCAGGTGGGCGTTTATCCTGCAGACTGCTTGTGTTTACATTTTTGTGCTAATATATCTTATAAATGCAGAAGAGGTAAGATTTTATATTACATATTATCATATATTCTCCAATGCAAATGTACCCGTCAAAGTAGCGAAGTGACTTTAAATTGCATCACAGTAAATTAAAGTGTCACCAATTACATTTTAGACAATGCAACTATGGGAAGCCCGTACAGACTAGGTCTAAATCAGAGTCTCATGGTCACGGACTACAGCTATACACTTGATACAGAACAGGTTGTTATCACTGTAACAAATGATATGTGTGTACCAGTGGTCGAACAAATATATGGACAGGTTCAAGGAGGTAAGGAAAGCAAGAAATAAAACATAAAAATGAAGAAAGAAATAGTTTAAAAGAAAGAAAGAAAGAAAGAAAAATGAAGAATAAACCTTTTCTGAAAACATTGTTTAATCGTATTTTATTTTTTTTTTCTTTTTGACAAATTATTGACTATATTTTCAGCGTCTTTGATTTCTGCTTTTGGTGTAGAAGGAGTAACCACTGGCATAAAGGATCCAAGTGTATTTAATATTCCAGATGTTTGCCAAAAAGACAGACTGGTATGTATGGTTTCCTGGGTTATCAACATGTTTTTGAGGTCAGTGCTAGCGTTCGAGTAAAGAAGCTTCGCTGGATTATTCAAAAGCAGAATAAATTCAGTGAAAACAAAGATATGGGCCTTGAAATAGCAAAAATATTTGTTTTTAACTTGTGTCTTACTGACCTCTACAAATATTATGCCAGAATATATGAAACATCACAAGAATGTTAATACGCGAGCTAGATTATACCTGGGGCTTACTATATTAACTATTACTGTTAATATACGGTCCCTGATTATACTATAGACTTTTTGTTTGTGTAAAACCTATAGTAACACTGTTACGGGCCTTGAATCAGGGGAAAAAACAATTTTCATACTGTAGAAAGGTTTCTCTGAACGTATTTGGACTAATTTTGTAAAACTCGTGAATGTTGATGAAGTTGTGCAAAAATGATTTTGTGTTTGAAACCAGTATAACGTAACAGTTGTGGGTATGGAAAAGAAGAAGATAAATCTACCAGACTAGTACAAAACTTAGAAATAAAGCCTCGATAAAATGCAGTAAATTTCGACCGGAATAATCTAAGTGTTGATTAGTTTAAATATAGTTTAGATGTACAGAATATTTCTTCGACCAAGAAGATAGCAGGCCCTTCAAGATGTACAGCGAAAATTTAAATGCAACAACCATGCAGAAGGTCTGTCATGGTATTAATTCCAAGCGTTCTTCCAAAATATTTCTGTCATTTATATTGGACATTTTTGTTTCAGGTTGAAGTCCACATGACCAAAAGAAGCGTACCGTTCGTAAGATAAACTTGGAAAAGAATAAACTGTTTATTGTAACTTTTGCTGAAACAGATCGCTGTTTTGTTCTTTATTTTTTTAAGAATTGAGTTACAGAAGAATGTATTAAAGGTGCGATAATAAAACATTTTTATAACAGATCTCTCGGTTTGCTAAATTTTCAATGTTCCTGTCAGGTGCAGTCAAACTTCGATTTGGAAATCCGAGCTTATGGTGGCTTTTTCCACATCATGTTGGTGTACTCGGGAAATTTATTTCAAACTATGAGAAATAAAAAGCTAATATTTCAGCCGTAGCCATTCTAGAATAAACGTTTTGTTTAAGTACAGTTATCTGTAAGCATTAAAACTCAATATTGGAATTCTCGAATGATTCAAAGTTAAAATAACAGGAATGAATCATTCAATCTTTATTATGTTTTACCTCATGACTAAATTAAAATCTGCTTATTTGTTTTATTTTATCATCGGTGAATACACCGTAATATAAAATATTGAGCTTGGATCATTTACGACTGTAGTATACGCAACGTGAATCAACAAGGGAGGTAACATACAGTTCGACATAGATTTTCTTATTCATCCATTAAATGATTTGGCAGAAAAATAACCAACGTTAATCATTAGTACATTCAAAACAATAAATGTAAATTTAATAACAATATAACGTTATTTCTATGCTCTCTGATTTATATACAAAAAATATCTAAGAAAACCTACAATCAATAAGAAGAATATATAATAGAAAAATATATTTAAAAAATTAAGATATAATCTTCCTTCCTTTAGATGTATTATGTGACATGAGTTTATTGTCCAGATAGGAGAAAAATTATTTCAGCTGACATATGGTGTTGGCATGTTTATTTTTTTTTTATTTTAACCAAAGTTTTTTAAGTGTAGCTTTCCTTTTGATTTCTATATTAAAAGTTTATCATTTTCATACTTCGTTTGGATTCATTTAAAGCAAAAAGTGGTGTTTAAGAGACCTTAAAAGAACTTAGACATTAACTTCAAGCCTTGATAACAGGAATGTTCTAGCTTGCAAACATCACCTAGGCTACTTTAACATTCAAAACTCGGACAGTTTTTAAATAACTTTTTTTTCCAAATAGGCATATTTACATAAAAAGTTATTGTTTTACTGTTCAATATATTTCAAGGAAATGTTTGGTAAAAAAAAAAGCATGCTCTTTACGAAAATTTCAGTCACAGTAGATATCGTTGACAGAAAAAAAACGCTTTCATAAGTTAATTTCAGTTTGAAAGTTTAAGTTTTGAACCCCAGTTTTTGAAGTTATCTTTCCTGGTGAAATCTGTTACTGGGCGTGTTTAGCGTGTTAGCAGTGTGACTGAAGACAATGTCCGAAAGTTATCAACGCAAAATGCAATTTCTTGAATACTATATATACTAATACTTTATCCTTTATAAGCCATAATGCTTATTTTTCTTTATAATGACATCATCATTTGCTTTGCCGTAAAATTTCACAGCAAATGCTCATGATTACATTTTAAGCGCTACATTTTCTTTTTTCCTCAAACGAATTGCATTGCCACAAAATTTTAAGTTTTTAAAGTTTTTCTGAAAATACAGGATTGTCATTCCCTTTATCATTAATCGTGATTCCTTTGTCAAACGTGGGCTTACAGACTTCATTGAGCCTAGTCACCGGGGGTTCATACGGCGTCGTGTCTTCGGTACTCTTATATACCGGCTTCTCTTTGATCCTTAATTTCGGCCTGTGAAGCTGCGAAGAAATGCCAGAAAGGCTGAAGAAATGAAACAAGGCCGAGCCTAGAAGCATTCCAAGGCAGTACGGGAAGCCGACGTACGTGTGGTCTCTGTGACTGTCCATCTTCTGTAGGTCAATCTGGTAGAAGACGTGAACTATATCGTAGCAGACGACAGTTATTACTATGCCCGCTGAAATGTAGTATTTAATCAAACAGTTTTAAAAAGAACCAAAGCGACACATCTGTCATCAAAATGAGCAAATTTCTATGCGCATAGCTGGTAACCTAAATGAAAAAAGCATACTATATTCAGAATTCTGTTGTGGTAGTGGTCGTGTAATGGACTTTAGAGAAATGTTTAAAGATAAAAAAAAACGATCTTATGACAGAATTCTGTCGATATTAAACACTTTTACCAAGAGATACAAGTATAAGCTTCAAACCTCGACGAACTAAATAGGTCTTTCAAGCAAAGAAGCAACCATTAAAAAGGCCTTCTTAGTCTGATAATAAAAACTAAAGTAATGCAGTCGTTAATCATTCACATGAGTAAACCCTAATGCCCGCTGAGAATAAAACACAAAAAGTTTCATCAAACAGTAAGAACTATTGAAATGAGGCTTCAAACATGGTGAAAATTTATCCCCACCTTCTTAATGATGAGGTAAACATACCAAAGAAAGTTCGAAATTTATCAATTTGGCTTCAAATGAACTTAAATGAATTTTATTTCTATACTGTTGTGAATATTTTAACGTAAACAAAACATAAAAATAAATTACCATGTACATGTAGTGTTTTTTTTAACTGAAAGAGCCAATACACAATTCTTACAGACTTATGTTTAAAGGTGTTTTAACTTTTTAAATATATTAAAACGAAAGAAATCTAATTACAAAACAAGGCAGCGTTTTAACATAAATTTTAAAAAAGATAATAGAAAAACTTAAGACCACACTGATCCTCCTCAAACTGGGTACAAGACATTAAACATCCATTTACTGTGTAAGCAAAACCAACCATTCATGTAATTATTGTTTTAGTTTATTCTAAGTAAGAAATTTACGAACATTTATTTATGTATGAAAGCCAAATTTACCGGAAATAGCAGCAGTTGCGGCAGATAGAACTGTAAGTCTCGGATACGCCTTCTTCTTTATTGTCTGAACGACCTGGGAAAACGCCATCACAGCTGACAGCAATGCCGCTACAAGTATCAACACTTGCTTGCATATCAAAGTGTTGTATTCGAAATCTACAAGTAGATTAGTATGTGGAGTTTAATTATGATGAAAATGTGATCACTGTAAAAATATATTTAAAAAAAACTTCTACCGTTTCATTTTTTGTCTGTCCCTGTATCTTTTCTGCATATCTGCCGGGCCTTTTTTTACATGCTCTTAGATTTTTTTCTCTCAAAATCTAAAAATTCGGAGCCCTGTAATGTTATTGTACATCGAGTTTATAAAACAACCAATGATCCATGATTTTATTAGAATGACGCTGTTGTACTCAGGAAGACCTTCTGACTCTGATAATATTTCTCTATTTAAGCTTATCGTCGGTACCGGTTGCCTATATGACCGACGCCCCCTGCAGAAATTAGTTATTGTATGTTGTGGGGGAAGTACAGAAAGCATCCCATTCCAGAGACACCCCTGGTTCTTTTACATACTCAGTGTACAGCACTGATACATGGGACCTCGGTTTAATGTCTCATCCGAAAGACAAATGTTAGTGGAGCAGCGGGGGATTGATCCCGGGACCCCTGGTTTACCAGTCCAGCGCGTTACCACTGGATCACTGATCCGCTCCCCATATAATGTCAATTCGTATCCTGGATTCCCCTATCTACATACAGACAGGCAGACAGACACACAGACAGACAAACAGACAGAACTAAACAAAAGTTTTAGACATATATGTTGACTAATTTCCCAGTGTAAGCCCATTTAACAGTGCTATTGTTTACTTGGTGATTAATTCGTTTTCATATAAGTACAAAAACAACTTTTAATTTTTCACCAGTTTTAAAAATTAGCCTATCAAAGTTTGCGGTGAGTTACATTTCTTCTAATTATTTCATTTTTCTTAGTAGAGAGATATAAATTAAAGAAATCCAAGATTATGAATGACAGTGATATACTGTTTACAATGGATGTATAACTAAGGTTTTCTGACGTGGAAATTTGTGTCATGTAAATTACTTGTCCGATGACTGCACAAACAATGTAGACACAAATTATTAATGAATCTTATTCAAGAAGCAGATGAATGGATTCATTTGTACATGCAATACAATAATTCAAATACAAGCGTAAAACGACTGTTGTATTGTTACGGTAATATGGTACATTCTCATTCATTATTATCAATCTTATTTCACATTTAAGTGACAACCACAACAGTTGATTCAATATGCAGCGAGCTCGAATTGTATTTATTTATTCTTTTAGTTGTTTGTTTGTTTGTGTGTGTGTTTTTGGTCTCTCTCTATTTTTTTTCTTTTAACGTCGAGCCGAACGTCGAGCTGACTATCGAGTAGACTGGTAATTTATTTCGACTTTCGATTTTTTTTTATTATATTGATCTCGGATCGGAGGTCCGGCTCACTACCACTGCTCTTCCATTTTCGATCACTGCTCCTCAATATAAGACAAATGCTCTTCTATGTATGCTAACAAATGACATATCAAACTTAAAAAAGATCTTACCATATTTTCACACTTATGTGTACAAAACAATTTGAGAAATACAGATCAACATTGTATATAACCGTTGCCATTGGCAACTTGCTATCTTTCCATTTGTCTCTCGAAGTTTAAAACGTATAGTTTAAAATATGTTCTCAATGATTTGAGAATGTTACAAGATAAACCAAATTTCTCACAGAATCGAGTTTGGAAAAAAAAACATTTTTGCAAACCTTCAATATATATCACTCCTGACTGTGAAACCGTGGCTGTTTAAAAATTTTGTTGCTGTTGTTGTTGTTCTTTTGTTTGAACGAAATAGAACCGGACCATGTTTTTATAGCCCAAACCTTTATGTGTAATTTGTCTTGCAATGAACCGAGGTAAATGTAACTTTTATATGCCGTAATCATTCGTTCTTTTCCAGACTTGTCCGTTTCGTTTTATTTTTACACTAATTACGTATTTTCTTATGCATTATCGTGCTAAAACTTTAAGAATTTGATATCAAGACACAGCTCAATACAATATTACGTTTGTTGAATTGTTTATGCTTATATGCTTATAAGATAAACAACGTCGCAGCGTGGTATATCCATCATGTTAGAATAATTTACATTTTCGTAAAAAGAAAAGAACAAGAAAAAAAATGTGCACGGTGTTTTCAAAATGTCTGATTGTATCTTCAATATTCAGTCTACTTTTGAAATAGCTCTTTTGGTAAAGGTTTTCCTTACTGAGAAAAAAAAACAACAAATTGTCGGATGTTACAGTGTTTTTGAATTACATGTTATTGTCTGTATCTTCAAATTAAATCTACTTTCACCGCAGTTGTATTAATTTACGGTGTTTTCTCAGTAAAAAACGTAATGTGAATTAATTTTAACGTATATCTATCGTGAATAGGTGATACGGTTGCCTTAAGGCACTTTTAACTGCCTGTGTAATGTTTGGTCTGTCAGCAAAATGGCAAAATGGGCAACCAGCGCCTAAGTTTCCAAAGTATGTAAAATTTCTATTTGCATATATTTATCTCTTGCTTGAAGGATTTAATAATTATAAGGATGTAGTTTATGTTTGAAAAAAAAGAAAGCTAGTTTTAGTGCATGTTTTTTTCCATTTATTATGACAGATATGAAAATAAGAATCTAACTTTTTTACATAACGCTGTCAAATATTTGATATTTCGTTTCTTTTTTCATTTGTTAAAAAAGAACGTCCAAAAACACTGTCAAAAATAAGCGACTGAAACAAAAGTGATAAGCACTCTGTTTTGTTATAATAACTTGTGATATGGAAATAAAGCAACGCATTATTTATTATTTATCTGACCCTCAAGATGATGATATTGATAATGATGATGATTCTATGATGTTGAATAGGATGACGATGGTTCTAGAACGACGCTAAAAATGATGGTAATGGTTTTACGTGGCAGTAGTAGAAGACAGAATCTGTGAAAAGTGCAATTGTCTTGTATACAACTCTTTCGAACAAACTCAAAACTCTTATTTGAAAATATGAAGTCTTCACAGGTGTGTGAAAAAAAGTGTACTTTGGGAAAAGTGGACCAGCTCAAATGTTCAGTTAAGTTTGTTCTTTACATATGACATTACATAGTAAGTTCAAATTTTGATATAGGTAATGTTTTGGAACTGTTAATTTTCATTTTATTTCTAAAGGGAGATAACCTACATTTAAACAATGATACACTGCATAGTTATTTTATTGGCTCAGTTTTTAATCAAAAAATATTTGATAATTTACAGAAGAACATAATGTTGAAAACCTTTTTCTTCAGGCATTTAGACACTTATGAAGTGTTCATTTTGAATAGCTGGCTATCCGCTCCAAAAAAGTATAACAATAACTCTCTATATAAACTAATATTAATAAACTAATGTTGACCTGTTGTATTTAGAATTTTGGACTTACACTTTGACAATGGAAAATTACTCATTCAGTATCATTCATATATACACGATTTACATGCCTGTTTAAGAAAATGATGCAAAAAATACCACTCACAAAGAAGTTACACCGTAAGTTGTTGTTTATAAAGGTGAAGGTTTTATAAATGTGAACAATCTCAAATGTCACATGTACAGTGTGACGGTCTCACAATAAGGACGTCTGTAAAACCAGCTATCTAGTTGCGTAAAAATATCATTTATCTTAACACGCTAATTACGTTTAAGATAAATTAGTTATAACTGAATTTGCTGACATTACTTTATAGTGAACATCCTCCTTATCAAATGTCTAAATATAAACTTTCATTTCCACGTGAAGGTCATCAGAGTAGGACTGTCTTTAGCGTATTCGAAATAACTTAAAATGGTTTATGCTAAATAGCTAATTGCTTTTATGCTGTCAGATAACGAATTCACTTTAAAAAAATTGGCTTGAGAACATTTGCGGCTGAATGTTGCTATGTTTCGAGTACAAACATATTTTATTTTCGTCTAGTCTGAGAGATAAATACCTTGTTCGTTACATCTGTCATTATTTTAGTTCCATTCTTTCAGTATTATGGTACTGTATTATTTTTTATTTTCTTGCCAGCGGGAACACATTTTCTCATTTTTGTCCATAACGTTTCAAACATGCACGTTGCTTGTTGAATAAACATCTCTGCATTATTGTGGTTTCGGATCCACGCTCTCTATACTTAGAGGTCAGCCGCCGAAGTCGCTAAATATATTAATAAATATGACCACACAGCGATATATTTATAATATGACTCCTCGGCGCCATTTGCTAATGACAATATTTTACTAGCTAAGTCGCATTATTTGAATGTCTACTTAATGTTAATTCTAATAAACCATATGTTAAATATTTTATGATTTAATTATGATCAAGTTGTGGCCTTTTTACGTACGTTGTCGTTTAAGATATATCACCTGAACTGCATCAGGAATTATACATGGGCTCTTAAACGGCAAGATTTTCGTTGAAAATATGTAAGACACACAACAGGTACAACAAACAGGCTGAGAAAAGTTAGACTATTTTCCAGTTGTTTTATTTATAAAGAAAAACCGATTCACGACATCAAAGTGTTAAAAACAAGTTTTTTTTCAAGAACTGATCTTCCTAGAATGTCTTTCAACTTTATCAGATTCTTCATTCTTAAAGTAAAGGGTCTGTATGAACGTTAAAAAATAAGTCTAATCAAAAATACTTACCAACGGATGCTAATTTTTCTCTGCTTACTTGCGCATCGATCAGTTTCTCCCTGAGGTCATAGTGCAACTCATGGAAGGACTCAACTTTACAATTATTTTCAAGCATCAGAGTTTTACATGTCTGACGATAGAACAAGCTGTGATACTCTTCAATATTTCCTTTCACATAGATCATCCATCCTGGTGAAGCTATCGCAGCAATCTGTAACAGACACGCAAGAACACCCAGCACCGTTATTACTTTCCGTTGCCAGGATAACCCCATTTCCGGTCGTCTGCTCCCGAAGCCAGAAAAAAATATCTCGATTTTTAAAAAAAAAAAAATCAATAATTCAAACAATCTCCGAGCACTACAGTCTATTTATCCCCTGTATCAAAGACGAGAAAACGATACAAGTTAGTGTATGGGATTTCAAAAACACTATGCTAATCTAAGAACATTACCATATCCCAGCTAAGCGCTAGAGTAAATCCGAAGTACTTAAAATTAAAACGGTGTATTTGTCATTTTCTCCTTGCCGCGGGCGGTATGTTATTTTCCAAATACGCAATAATAAAATTAAAATGCACATGGTGGAAAATATATACAAAATGCACAGGACATGACGAGCGTACATAAACGTAAACGCAAATCCGTCACGTTACTTGTTTAAGGAGAACTTTAGCGTGAAAAGTTTCCTAAATAAATGCACGTTGTAATACACTTACCCATTTTTTAGGTGAAATTAATAAGTAACTTACCAAGTCCGCCTGCATCTTTTAGATGCATTTAATTTCCGTAATAATTTCCAGTTGAGTGCTGTATATCGTTATCATCTGGGATTTTTTCTTTATTTATTTGTTTGTTTTGTTTTTTGTTTATTTTTTGTTTGTTTTTTGTTGTTGTTGTTTTTTAATACATGGATGAAACAACGGTTCCTAAATCAGTGTGGTAGACTCATAGGTCCGCTTAGCCGGTCACTATTTCAGCTTAGCGACCTATAAGCAATTCTTCTAACGTGATTATTCGTGACGTAACGTAAAAATGTTGGTCATGTTAGGGGGCAGAGGACAGTAACGGTTGATGCCCTGAAATCACGCAAATCGCCATGCCGCCAAGAACCTAAGGATAAAAAGAATTGTCATTTATTTACAAATGCAAATATTAACCACCTACAAGGAATTTTGCAACAACTCTAACCCGCCGAGATTCAAGGGTGGTGAAAACTTATGATATTTAGTGGTTGTCTGCCTAATTTGCCTCCTATTTCGTTTTCCTGCTGTTTGGGTGGGGGGGGCAATTTCTGGGTCAAATCTTGCACTCCACGCGTCAATACCTGAGAGCAGAAGTCACAATAAGTCCATCTTAAAGGATCCCCCAACGCACCCCCCCCCCCCCCCCAAAAAAAAAAAAAAAAAAAAGAAATCACCAATTTTAGGCCTCCCTCACCTTGAACTGCTTAAGCAGAGCCAAATATCCGAGATGGTAGTTTCACATTCTAACCTTTACAGGTACAATGGCAAAATAAAGGTCAAATAAACGCTTGTCCTTCCCTCAATTCAGATTTCAAACCTAGCCGAAAAAAAATCGTGCTAGCAACCATACGCTGCCACCTTGTTCTCATAATCCCGCATTTAGTTTGAAGGTGTTAATGAACTAAGAGATAGAAAATATAGTGGGATATAATAAGACATAGTACACACCACTTAGGTCCTCCTGGCATATTGTAGTTACCTCCCAGTCAGCCCCAAACTTTGGACCGGCCGAAGTCGTACAATGTTTGTAAACTGACTTGCCGGGCATTATAATGCAATATGGCTGTCAGTGTATTCACTGTAGTGTACTTTTTCTTAATTAATGACGCAAAGGATGACTGATTTGGTGTCAACTGTTTTGTTTTATGCACTTTTATCTTGTACCGTTTTTAAGACTTCTAAAAACATGTTTATGTTCCGTTTTACGGAAACACTTCAAATTCATTAATATTTAGAATTTTTATGGAAGAATCCTGTATAAGTTGTTACATATTAGTGTGTTTGTAATCAACAAACTGCAGACCATGGCAAAGCAACAAAGACGTTATAAAAAATTGAAACTAATACCGAAGTAACACATTTGACTTGACATACATCTTAGATTACTAGTGAATCTATCAGCAAAAACATTATCAACACTCAAACATAACTTTAAAACTTTTTTGAGGAAAACTTACTTTCTTCCAATAATAAAAGAACAAAATTCCGTCGGAATGACAAACGTGAAAATGCTTAAACAGACTGAAAACTCATACTATTTAACTGACTGTTGATCAATGTGATAATGTGCTATTGCTGTAATTGCTACAAGAGGCAACAACGGTTGAAACAACCCTGTTACTTACTTTTCTTATAAGCTTATCAAAAAGAAAGAAAGATCAATCTACAATTGAGAAGAGTGGCTTACTATTCTTGCTGTTGAACATTTTGCAGTTCACTTGACTTCATCTTATACATTGCTGTCTTTGTTGCTAAAAAAATTCCTATTTTCTTAAATAAAATATTTAAAACTTCAGAAGTTGCTTAGGGTGGAGCAAAGCTTTTCAAGGATGTAATCTGGATATAAAAAAGCACTTTAAAGGAAATGGTAATTGATTCCTGATGCTTCAATTTTAATACCAATATGTTAAGTCATGTGTGTAAATATTGTTTGTTTACCGATATACTGTGTAGATTAAACGTCTAATGTACAAATGAACTCTGTTAATTATTTTACTATGTTTATCTTGTATGTATTGTGTCTGTGTTTTTTGAAGATTTTCGAGTTAATTTCTTTTCTGTTATTTTTTCATAAATAGTAATTCCACATTTTTTAGGCAAACGTTTATTCCATTAATAATTCCTGTGAAGCGGGAAATATTACATGTATGCACCTCTGCATTGACATTTCTTCAGTACAATAGTTTTTCTAAACAAATGTGTTCAAAGCAAATGTCAATGCAGATGTTTGTGTATATGGGTACTTCGTAGATGGTATATGTTGGAAAGATAGAGCAATTGTTATGTACCCTCGGCATTTACTAGTTATCTTGAAGAAAACAAACTGAATTTTTAAATTTTATTAAAATATAGACATTTCTTAGAAGTCTTATCCATTTACAGGACATCCTATGCAAAGTGTTACTCAGGAAATGATATAATCAGAGGGCCAAGAAGGTCACCCGGACCACCAGGGCTTAGAGGAGCACCAGGGCCACCGGGAACAGGCACTAAGGGTCCACCGGGGCCTCGTCGACCTCGAAGACCAGTAAGAAGTCTATGGCATGCGATGATGGCTGGATTTTATGGAAGTGTTGGATCGGCTGGCATTCCTGTGCCACCAAAACTTCCGCGTAATGCCCCGCCAGGTCCTTGAGGATACCAGGTCCTCCAGCTCCATGTGTAAGACAAGAACAACCGAAATGCCATGTGCAAAATCTGAAACCAAGACGAGTGGCCTGGCTTTCCGGGTCCTCCTAGACCGCTCGGGCCACGGAGACCTCCGAGACCAACCACTCAAACAGGAAACGGAGAGTTCTCGGGACCACCTGGTTATCCTCGATCTTTGTAACATTTACAACCGATCAGAATTGAATGACATAAGAATAAATTTTTGCTACACAAGTTTGTTTTTTAAATATCCTATGAGACATGCGTGTTTAACCTTTCTCGATATTTTCCTTTAGATGTCTTTTTCTTTGTGAGCCGAATTTTATTATTTGAAAACATTAAACATAATTATTGTATCATATTAAATCATTTGAAAGCTCTTTAAATTCACATTTTGAAAATATAAGCAGATTTTGAATTTTTGCTGTTAAAAAGAAAATTAAACTAATTTATACCTGTCGTTTCAGCATTTTTTCATCATTTTAGCAGACTAGCAGACTAACTTCAGCAGACTAGCAGACTAACTTCAGCTGACTAGCAGACAAGCAGACTAACTTCAGCAGACTAGCAGACTAACTTCAGCAGACTAGCAGACCAACTCCAGCAGACTAGCAGACTAACTTCAGCAGACTAGCAGACTAGCAGACTAACTTCAACAGACTAGCAGACTAAATTTAGCAGACTAGCAGACTTGTGTCCAAGATGTTTTAAGTAATTCATATTTTTCATTTTACAAAGTTGTAAAACTCGCATTAAAATCGTTTAAACAGCGAAAAAATCACAATTATTTTATAACACATTGTACTCCATTCAAAGGAGTTTACTAAATTTACCATGTCCTTTATTGCTCTGTAATGTTGTTTATTTAATAGTCAAAGTAAAAAGAACTTTTTTTTTGAAAGTTCAACAATAATCGAAGCGGTTCTCGTAGTGAGCGTGAGCTAGGGTTGGGTCTCGTCGTCCGGGGCGCGGGGACACAGCAGGCGATATAATAAACTGTGTATTTTTTCTTTCACTCTCCTTTTCTTAAGGACCTCTTTCCTTTTTCTTATACTCATCACAAATTCGAATATATTGCTCTTATCACTAAATTCAAAGTATTCATTTCAAATTGAACTTGAAATATAGTTATTACTGAGTGATCTGCACCATGAAACTTACATTATGACTAAGAGCAGAAGAATTAATTTAAGATGTCAACTGATAGCTTGTTTCCTCATCTTCTCAAGTACATGTATATATGTATTAGCTTTTTATGTTATATCGAAACATATATGTATCACTTCAAATAAATACTGTTTAAACTAAAGACCATTAAGTATTGTGTAGCCTGGTATAATATCAGGCGTATTCATTATTGCTATTTTGCTATTCTGCTAGAGTAGATCTGCTAGTCTGTTAGAGTTGTTCTGCCATTCTGTTATTCTGCTAGAGTTGTTCTGTGGAAGTTTTCTTTTGAAGGGAGTACAATGAATTATAGAATAATTGTTAGTTTATTTCAGTTTAAACGATTTTTATGCATTTCCAGGCAATTTAAGTTTTTGTTAAAAAAATCAAATGATTGTTTTTTTTTTGGTTTTTCGTTATTTCAAATTCATACAACATGTTTATGGTTCTTAAAGTAATTTTGATACACATTCGAGCATTTTCAGATATCGATGTTTCAGGCTGCTAGGCTGCTAACCTCAGGCTGCTAGGCTGCTAATTTCAGGCTGCAAGGCTGATAACGTTAGACTGCTAGGCTACGAGGCTGCTAACTGCACTCTAATGCCAGTTTTACAACATAGTAAAATGAAAATTATGAATTACTAAAAACATCGTCGACACATTGAAGTTAGTCTGCTAGTCTGCTGAAGTTAGTCTGCTAGTCTGCTGAAGTTAGTCTGCTAGTCTGCTGAAGTTAGTCTGATAGTCTGCTGAAGTTAGTCTGCTAGTCTGCTGTAGTTAGTCTGCTAGTCTGCTGAAGTTAGTCTGCTAGTCTGCTAGTCTGCTGAAGTTAGTCTGCTAGTCTGCTGAAGTTAGTCTGCTAGTCTGCTGTAGTTAGTCTGCTAGTCTGCTAGTCAGCTGAAGTTAGTCTGCTAGTCTGCTAGTCTGCTGAAGTTAGTCTGCTAGTCTGCTAAAGTTAGTCTGCTAGTCAGCTGAAGTTAGTCTGCTAGTCTGCTAGTCTGCTAACTTCACAGAGACAGTTTAACCATTTAGAAACAAGAAAGTGAACAGTTTTGAAAATTATTTTTATATATGTAAAATATGAGTTTACAGACCTTTTAAATGATATAAAATATTGAATTGTTTTATGAAAAATGACTTGTAACTGTAATGACAAAAATTACTATGTTTTGCATGTGTATCAACCGCCATATTTTTGCCAGCCTTCAAAAAGTTACCTGTATCTCTTATCAGTTACTTGTTACTATTAATAGATTTCAAAACAATAACATTCAATGTTCCTACCAATATAGACAGTCACGTGATTCTGTCCGTGATTCTGCCCGAAGATTTCCGGAATAACACAACTTCGCAAATTGATTCAATAGGTAGTACATCGTAAAAATACGCAATGCTTCGGCAATAATCGGATCTTCTAGCAGCCAATCAAAACATAGAATTACATAATATTAGATAACACTAACCCTGCTCCAATTGTACATATAGGAATATAATACTGGCAATTTTCCGTACAGAAAAATCACGGTGCCGATGCTAAAATTGCGATGATATGTGAGGAAGCATATCTTAAAAACGATGCTAAATCCTACTTTATAGTTTGTTTAAGAAACCTATTATATAACCGGAGCGAACAATATTTGATACATATCATCGCATTTAGCAATTTAAAACGTGCCGTTTCACTTTATTAAAAAACTACAAAATATTTGCGATAAACATTTGGGGACAGTTTGTGTTACCAAAGGGAGCGGGCCCTCAACTCTATCCGATGAAAAATTATGATGTATTAAAAAAATATCGTAAAAAATGTTACCTCAATCGACGTTTTGTTTACATTTTGTACACCCACACATATCCATCGAAGTCACGTGGTATCGGCACCGTGAAAATACACGCGGCTTTTTCCTTGTGGTTGCTGATCAGGGGAAGTAACCGCTGCGGGAAGTTTGGAAGAATTAGATTTATCGGACGTAAGAGTTGTCGCTCCGAAGAGAAATGTTTGTTTTCACCTTTCTCTTGTAATACATACTGAATAAACATAAACTAGCAAAATATTTTATCCAAAAAAAAAGCAAGCAATATAATGTGTTTGTATGGTGGGTGACTTCTGCCACATCGGGTTTGGAAAGGCGCCGTCACGTGGTGAGTACGCCGACACGCCAGATAACCTTTTTGGCGTATCGGTGCGCTAAACTATCGTTCTGGCGTGTCGGCGTGCTGGCAACTTTCAAGAAAAGCCGACATGAAATAACGATAAAGGGCGCCGATGCAATATTTTCGTATACGAAACAGCGCCAATACGCGTACGATAGTAAAATGTATCGGTCCAGCGACCTTCTTATCGACGTTCTGGTGAGTCCTTGGGCGCCATTACGAGAATACAAGTGAACGCGCCGTTTCGACAGAGTTTGTAATTGTCGTCATCGTTTCGGCGTGGTCTCACCTTCCGTTGAGCAAACTCAATCAAATCGACTTTGCAGTTGCCATTCCTTTCTTTGTTATCGGAAGAATTTTCTGGTCCGATTTCAGCAAATAGTATTTGAAACTAAATACTGTCATAACCTAGAGGGAAGGGCGGGGAGGAGGTGTGAGCAAACCATTTTAATTTTTTTCTGGATATATACAGTCAAACTGTCGTCCGTCCATCAAAAAAAGCATATAATCGACATCTACTCCAAAACCACTGGGCCGATTTTAACCAAACCTCACCAGAATGTTCCTTGGACGGTCGCCTTTTTGATTTGTGAAATCTACTGAGTTATGTGCAACCAAAAAGTTTAAAATCATCTCCTCAGAAATCCCTGGCCCGATTTGAGAAATATTTGGAAGACCCTCTATATAAATGGTAAAACTTATTTCAATCCGTGAAAAAACATGGCCGCCAGGGGTGGGGCTTATTTCCCATATGTTGCTATAGGAGAAATTAAATCTTCTAAAGTCTACGCCGAAATTTATTTCGCACAAATGTTCTCTGGATGACTCCTCGCATGATGTCCGTCTTCATCATTTTGATTCAAACAGCATCTGCTCTGAAACCGCTTGACCAAAGTTAATAAAATTTGGCAGTGATGTTCCTTGCATAAGCTCTACCAAAATTGTTCAAAGAATTCAGTTCCATGCAGAACTCTGGTTACTATGGCAAACTGACCCACCCCGGGGGTCACTTAGTGGAAAATATATATATATTCTGAAAATACAATGCTTTAGCATACAGGTTCACTTAGAGCTCCTCCACAAAGATTGTTGAAATTGTGCCTCTGGGGTCATAAATGGCTCCTGGGGGTCATTTGATTTAATAAATGCTTATATAGGGAAAACTTCGGAAATCTTCTTCTTTGAAACTGGAAGGCCTAGTGCTAAAATATTTTGCACCGAGCATCATCTAGAAGTCCTCTACCAAGATTCTTCAAATGGTGCTCTTGTGGCCAAAACTGACCCCACCCCAGGGGTCACTTGAATTTTGTAAAGACTTGTATAAAAATATTAAAATATTCTTGTCAGTAACCACAAGAGCTAGTTTTAGGATATTTGATGTGTAACCTAGCCTAGTAGACCTCTACCAAGTTTGTTCAAATCTTGGCCCTGGGGTCAAAACAGACCCTGCTCCTGGATCACCAGGGCTAAAAATAGATTTTTCAATTTTCGTCATAGAGCCTTAGTTTATTAACAGATATCTTAGATATTTGATATATAGGCACCTTGTGTGAATCTCTGCTATTCACTTGGGTCAAGGTCAGCGGTCTTAAAAACAGATTGTTGTACTTTTCCCTCTAAAGTCTTCATTTATTGATCAATGAGATATGTGGTTTATAAAACTCCACATTTCGTGTCCGCTCCGTTACTATTAAACTCCTTGAAAGTTTTAAAAATAACTTTGCACAAATGATCATCATTATGAGACGATGTGCAGAGCGCAACAACCAGGTCGCTACCCCAAGGTCAAGGTCACACTTAGAGGTCATATATAAAAATGTCCACATTTCGTGCCCACTCCATAACTTTTAAACTGCTTGAAAGTTTTTATAATAACTTGGCACAAATGATCGAGACGATGTCCACAGAGCAACAACCTGGTCGCTACACCAAGGTCGCACGTAGAGGTCAAATATAAAAAAGTCCGCATTTTGTTTCTTCTCCATAACTTATTGACTATTGGAAAGATTTAAAAATTACTGGGCACAAATGATCACCACCATGATTAAACTACTTGTAAGTACTGAAAATAACATGGCATAAATTATCACCACTATGAGAGTGCAACGTTACAGTAGCTCCTTCTAAAGTCAAGGTAACAATTAGAGATCAAAGGTTTGAACGTCAACAGTCGTGTCCGCTTTTCCACTTCTAGGAAGATTTTGAAATAACTTGACACAAATGATCACCACCTTGAGTTGATGTGGATAGTGCAAACAATGCTTGGGACAATGTGCAGGGTGTAGCTGACTTGTTTATCAAGTATGCCATCTGAAAGTTTAATTCAGAGTTTCAACTTCACTAAAAATAAGCTAGTGATAGGCACGTTGATACTGTTCTGTCCAGTCATGGTTTCCATCAGCATATTCATCGTCCCACTCACATCCAAGAAGAAATGATAGATCACATTTATGCAAACTTGAAGTGCCATTCGGGAGTGTTTCCCCTGCCGTACACAGACCAAATTAGGCATGATCGCCCAGATACTCCTTTAAAATTTTAGTAAATTATATTGCTTATTGGTATATATGTATTGTATATCAAGACACTATGTTCCATTTGAGTCAATAAAGTCGTCTTCTACTTCTGTATGGCTTATAGGCCTATTTAAAAACACGCTAAAGCATGATCACATCGTTACATAAACCATCTTTATATGAAATGTAAACGTGACAGAAAATACATACCTCAAGAGAAATCTGCAAAACACCGATTGTGAGATTAAAACTTCAAGATTCATGAGCCTGTGAATACGTAACATTTTTAGAGAAAACATGAAATTATATCATCAAAAAATTCACAAGTCCATCTATTCACAAATTTTAATTATTTCACAATTTTCCATATCCCCAATATTTCATCAGTTGCAATTTCATCTTCATGATTCCATCATTTACAAATGTGAGGTCCAAATGTTGCTGCCCATTTTCCGTAGAAATCATTATCCTATGTCATATAGGGAGGTCCAACATTCTCTCTTCACCATTGTTATCCATTCTAATGTTCAATGTATGTAGTTTTTGCAAGTTTGTGAGGATTTTACAATATCTTTGCTTTGGCGTGCTCGGTGCATGATACAATCACAATTCGGGGTACCATCACTTCCTTTCATTAACAACAGCCAGTATACTCTATAGGTCATTGTTAGACAACAAAACTATGATTTCCAAAAAGTGACAGACTTAATATCTCCTTCTAAACTGAAACCAAAACTCTTTAGAAAAGTATTCCAGCTTTGAAGTGCGTGCGGTATGCATAAGATGAGCGATGGAACAATGGAACGCCATGAAACGGAAAATGCGCAATGGAAATGAAAATAAAAATTTAGTTTGTTAAATCAAGAATTTTTTACATTTAAGCTCTTATTACTGTGATGTTATTATATAATTATACTATTAATAAAATAAATAGTGGGTATCTTGCCAATCTTTTCCACTTTTCATGTAAATATTAAGATACTTCTTAATTTTGTAATAAGAACTGGCATATTTATCTGTAAGAGATTAAAACAAAACAACCTTTGCAGTGCTAAATATGATAACGTTCAGAATTACTTTAGCGGAAATACTGTTCCGCCTTTCAGTGCTTTGATTGTAAATTTAGTGTATGTGAGACCATCGACTTAGGTGACCTAAATTCCGTTCACATCGTTGTCTCACTCGTATTACAACAACTGATAGAATCTAGATGAACGGTTGAATATTTCTGACAAAATGGATATATTCTCTCTTTTTGTGACGGTATTTTGGATATGTGAATCGTTCATATTAATATCAGGTATAGATACTAGATACTATTATTCATTTAGATTTTTTAAAATCCATTATATTCCTCTAGTTGATAATTAATGGGAGTGGTAGCCGGATAGTATCCATATGTCTAACAACGATTTTTCCGAATATAAGTCTTTAGAGTATATTCGCCAATAAATGGGCCGAAGGGGCCTTACCCTATACCATTTAGCTTCTGGAAAACTTAAGGGGTAGACAGACTTTGAAAATTAAAGACTAAATATTTTATAGTAGATTTCATTTTTTGGAAGTGTCTTGAGGTACTTAAAGCTGTTTATATTGCTACAAAATGAAGCGTTTAAAGCTTTAGTTCATTTATCACCATCCCGTTGTTTTTTTTCCGCAAAATTTGTTTTAAGTCATGAAGCTTAAATCTCATTTGCATTGGTGTGTAAAATCAGAATAGGCCGATTGAGAAATATCATTGTTGTCCAGCAGGCTCATTAGAAATAACACTATTGAGAAAGTATCTGTTCGAGAAACTTGTTTAGTTCTGAAAAGGACTTTAAAGTAGTCAGGACTTACCTCGCTGTCATGTTAAGCAGCGCGTCTCTGATACTGTTAGAGAACTATCTCTCTTGAGATGGGCGGAGACTTTGCATCAACTTAAATGAACTTTTGCTAGACAGATGTTGAAAATGTGTATAATGACTGTAAAAAAACTACAGCAAATCATAAATATGCATCACAAATAGGTTTTTGTGAATTTTCTTTGAGACAGTTCTATCT
The DNA here is from genome assembly GCA_012932295.1 of Cyclina sinensis. NCBI lineage: Eukaryota > Metazoa > Mollusca > Bivalvia > Venerida > Veneridae > Cyclina > Cyclina sinensis. The sequence goes on along the minus strand of JAAONU010000001.1, from coordinate 40,940,818 downwards.
AGAATCATAAAAAGAGAATCCTCCTCGTGATGACTGGCCTGGATGTTGCTGAACCTAATATAAGTGTTCCAATTATTTTTGCATTCTGTCGTCAGAAACTATAAAAATGTAAAGAAATGGTCATTTGTCATGCACATTTAGGTTCAGCTAAAACTGAACACTGTCAATCTAATAAGTGTACACCAGATGACAACAATTTTTTTCTCTTTTCATGAACAAAAATGCGGATTTCACATAATATCATCGGAAAAAGTAACCGAATATAACTTAATACCACTAAAACTGAGTTCATTCTAAACTAAATTAATGCTTAATCATATCGTAAAAGAAGGTCCGTATTCATAGACAATCCCATAAGTATTTTCTAGGATCCGTACCTCTAGACACTGCCTTTATTTTTTTGTACGTCTGATCAGATTAGGAATATATCAGTGTATCAGTACTATCACAGTTAAGAAGGTGTTGCCAGGTCAGAAAAGACTCTTAAAAACATACTCCCTTGCCCATCTAACTGTATGCAAGTCGAGATACTGTGTTGTTGTTTTTTTATATTGTCAATATCTCCTTCCACAATATTACAGTGAAAGTCTGACCCAAAATCCTTCTGGCAGGATATCTGAAAAGGTGGACTAAGTGGCTCATTTTGGTGCATTTTAGGCATAAAAATATAATGAAATTTGTGTGAGAATTTAAAAGAAATACTGTATACTGGTATTTTTTGAAATGTTCAACTAAAGCAAAAAACATATGACAAGTTTTAACTTTTTTTATTTTATATTTATAAAGTCCTTTGAAACAAATAATTTATCAATAAATTAATTTTCATAACAAATAACGTCATCACATTATCCAATCTCCTCGCAGTGATCTCCCCTTCATTCTTTGGAAAGATCTCTGCAGACACGGGTTAACCTTAGCTGGATTTCAGCTATATAAACATGTATGAACTTTTTTAAGAATTTATTTTTTTCTCTGTTTAGTTTAGTTACAACTGGAACTGCATCGATTAAACATGCCTGTGTGTAATAAAATTTTAAAAAATGTAACTTTAAAAGTTTAAAATTTTGTTCATTTACTTTCGACCATCATCACGTGACATGACTTTCGGCAGTGATTACTGTACTGAAAGTATGGAACCACTGTGTGGAGTTTGCACCATTCGGAACACCTCTGGCGACTTCAGTATGTCTTTATACGAAGTTGTCGGAAAAGGCCGAGTTGTTACGATTGGAGTTTGCACAATATCATCAGGCAACTGATCATGGCCAGCAGATGCTCATTTAACAACTTTATCAAATACGTCAAGGTTACTAGACGCTTGAAAACTATACATCATGATCAGTCTGGAGAATTCTCTGATAATCCGTGCCGCCGAATATACGGTACATTGTGTAATATACACGGCTATAAAGTTGCGAACTCGTTATCAGTTGTTACGCAATATTGCATGACCATTGCAAATTGAAAGGTTGACTGTGTTTCTGTTACGAGGTGAAAAGAGCTGAATAATATGTTTAAGAGTCTTTGAAAATGAGCCCTTTTATTTTTTTACAAACGGGCCAGCTGGGGGGGCTTGGGCCCTATAAGCCCCCCTGGTAAATCCGAGCCTGCTATTGGCACCAGGTACATGTACTTGGGATCAGAAAAATGTACACAGGTTAGGACTTGAACACATGACCCCACTGCTTGCAAGTTAATTTTCGTTCCAAGTTGGAACTTCCAACTGAGCTAATTGGACTGGTGACAGTACTCCTTTAACAGTATCACCATATTTTTGACCAGTGACAAAGGCATTAAACTCCATGTTAACTAGAAACCAAAACACATACCGGTAGTTTATGCTCATAGTCAACTTCTATAAGACATTAAGTTTCTGTCTCTACTCATGATTGTATGTGATAAGTAACAGTTTCATCCTTTTTTAATTGACACTTTGAGACCCTTTTGATTAAAATAATTTTTTTTGCAATTTGTGATAAATACAGAATATATTTTTTTACAGCTGATGATGACACTGACAGGGAAAATTGTCCAGTGAAGGTACGATCTAGCCGGTACTATGTTGCCACACATGATGGCAATTGCTACCTGTTTGTTGATTCGGAAAAGTACTGGGACGAGGCACGAACCTACTGCTGGAATATGGGCGGAGAAATGTTATATGTACAGAATGGACAAACAATGGATTTTATTAAAAGTGTGTTGAATTCACGTGAGTTGAACTGGTCTAACAATGGAGTGTGGAATGGTGCAAGTGATCTAAGAGGAAAAGGCTGGGAATGGACAACTGGTAAATATTGCAGACAATCTTTAAAAAAACCTATTTTGTTAAAAAAAGGGAGAAAACCCATGTTTCTAAAAGATCATAATTGCTTATTGTAATGAGTTTATCCAGAACAGAAATAGAGATAGAATACCACAGTAAAACAGTTTGTTGTCTAAAGACTTTAGTCCTTATGTTTCCTGAGCCTTGATTTTTGAAAATGCTCTACAAAGCATCTTAAGTAAACTTATAGATGTTTACTCTTAGCCTGCTAAATATCTTAAAGTCCATCTTTCATTTGGATGGATCCATTAATTGTTTAAAGCGGTTTTTATTGAACATTTACCAAATGAATGGCAAATAGTGCAGACCATGGTCTTGGTCTGCACTGGTTGCAAAGGCAAACACAATTGCGGCCAGTAGGAGAAGGGTTAACATAGTGGCCGTAGTGTAGACTTTCCTCAGTTTTCATTTCTGCAGAGGAAATAATACACTTACTCGGAGTTACTCCTGTAGGGTATAGTCTGTGTCCATTTTTAAAGGCAGGCTTAGAGATCTTAGGGCAAAAGGGCCAATGAATGGAAGCTTATAAATTTTTTTAATACCAGCTCGAAACTAGTTCTGTAGCCAGAGATTTTAGAATGAGGTGAATGTATTTTTGTGATGTCCTTATGAAATTCCTTTATGAAAATACATATATTTTTTTGTTATATGTAGGTAAAAGTTTAACCTACAAGTACTGGGCACCAGGAGAACCCAGCAAATTACTAAACATCTTCTCTATAGAGAACTGTGCCTGTATGAGACGCAGTGACAACTGGAGATGGCATGATTATCATTGTCATTTAAATGGTTATGAATACAAATTCATATGCCAGTTTCGTAAGTATACTCTTGAATATTATCTATCATAAAATTTGTGTTTTAAATTTCTTGTTAACGATTTTGTCAATATTCCTAACGTAGAAGTGTCCTAGCCTCTGCTAACAACCAGAGTGGATACAGCTCTAATAATTACATTACATGATAAGACTTCAGTCATATTACAGTGATAGAGAAGTAAGTAAAAAGTAAATTGCTTGTTTATCCATAGTCATACGCCACTAGGCCATAGAGACACATTTCACTCGTAACTTGTTTGATGAAATTTTAGCTTACTTTCAGTGTAGACACCCTAATATATAGACAGTTGATTGACAGCAACAAGATTGTGAGAAAATATGGAGTGACTTTTCTCGTCTTTACAAAACTTAATAGATTTAATTGTTGTCATGAAATATGAATTGATTTATAAATTGGTTTTTCACGGACAGTCTAAAGTTTTTGCTTTTACGTAATTCTTTTTTATTGAAGATGCACTGTTTTTGTCAATTTGTCTTGATAGCTTCATTTTATGTGGTTTGAGACGTGAGTCTGAATCATTAAAGTAAAAAGGGTTTTTTCGAAAGATAATGCACTTCATCGATTGTTTTCAAGTACCTTTAAGATATTTGCGCTTAAATATAATAATTGTCATCACGCATCTCAGTGAACTAGAGGGTTTGTTACAGGGCTAGACATTTTTAAGGCAGTATGTGTCTAGTCATGTGTCATAACATTTTGATACAAGAGTTCTTTCAACATTAGAGAAGAGGGGTTGGGGTGTATGTTTCCAGTGAATTGAGTTTAGTTTTAACAGTTTTATTATTCTGATTTTGAGGTTGACATTGTTTGAAAAATTTTGTCAGTGTTTATCCCACAATAAATTTCTTCAATATATTATAATGTAAATGTAAAAGTAATTGAAAGAAATGATATATGTAAAACAAAACATTAAAGCAAGAAATATCAAGGCCTGGATGTGCTTGTAAAGTTTTAATATCTTGCTACAACCTTGTTTCCATAATGTTGTGGAAGTGAGAAAATTAAAAGAATGAACTTGTAAAGAACCCTCAATGAAAACAGACATGCAATCAATATAATGTTTTATCTTTAGCTTTCCACCCAACAACCTCATTTCTGCTCTTTTAAATAGGGTTTACCATGCACTCCCCGATAAAAAAAATAAGTATAGCACGTAGCTACAAAAGATATCTGTTTAGTTGGGTTTTTTATGTGCATATGCATGCATTGAGATAGTTATGATAAAATGAATGGCAGTCTGGAAAGTTTGAATAAAAAATGAGTTAACAAAGATTGAAATTGTTTGAATAAGTAAAATAATTCAGCTCAGGTAGTAAACAAGTTAAAGGACTTACTGAAATTGTTCAATATTGAGGAGCCGTTAGTGGTGTATAAGAAATAGTAATCTATGTAACATGATATATTCAAGTATGACAAGTGTTCCCTCCCACTTCTTTGAAAAGGATTGACCCAGTATCTTACCATGGTCAACAACTTGCTATCTACTTTTTTTTTCAAAAATGAAGAAGAAAATGTTTGTTTTTTTTGGGTTTTTTTTTTCTTTTCTTTTTTTCTTGTTTTTTTTTTTTTAAAGAAATGTTGGAAATACTGTGCAAACACTCATTAGAAAAGTGTTGCTTTTTTAAGCAGACACAGAAAAAAGTTGCGTAAATTTGCAGAAGTAACATAAAGGTGGTATTATTATGACATCTGTTTTGAATTATGATAACAGCATTATGTTTATGTATGTGTTTATTTCTTTAAAAAGAATCATTACAGTGTTATTTGTAACTGAATCTGTAAGTTGAAACACAGTTTCTTTTTTCTGTTCCCCCACTTCTGTCAGTGTACCTTAAATCTTCTCAAGGTCAAGGGGTGATTGTAACCACATGTACATTTTTAAGGATGGGCTGTATGTTTTCTTCAGAATGGTGTAGCTATTTTCACTGTTGGGTACTCAGTTTTCATTAATTTTTACTAGTTTAGTGAATTGCTGTTGTTTTCATGCTAAGGTAGAGAAGTCCTATGAAGCTTAAGATTTATTAGGTTACCGTTATGTAAGACTTGATGATTAATCAGAAATGACATGAAACATACTGAGTTAATAGAATAGTATTTCCTTGTCTTTTTCACCTTGACACCTTGTTGATTTTTAAGTAAGGGTTTAAAAAGACTTAAGTTACTGGTACCTAAGGGGATGTTTTTCCCCTCTTTTGAGTTTATGTTTCATTGTAGCTGCTGTCTGTAACTACTCAGAGTAAAGTTAAGGGAGTGAAATAGAGCCAGTAGGGCGAGGATGTGTAGTGTAAGATGTGAAAAGTGTCCCATATGTTTAAGATCAGATAAGTTGTTTTCCATATAAGTATTACTGGCATGACTGTTATACAAATGAAAATCATAATTTACCAGTAGTCATATTATATCTACATTTTATCTACTAGGTGTAAAAGGAACCCACAAATTCAACTAGCTATCTAGTGTTTGCACTATACCTGTGCATTATTTCTTAAAAGGCAGCAGTACATAATTAACATCCAGTATAGATAAAATGTTATGCTGTATGTTTTAGTTTAAAAAAATCACCTCATTCTAATGCTTATGTTAGGATGTCCTGTGTAGCTTATGTGAGACCTCCAATTTCAAGTTTTGTGTAGGTTGTTTGGCATCTGCTCTAGAAAAGAATGGGAGAAAAGCCAGAAAATTCCAGAGATCAATTAATTCTAGTGAAGTCTTTATTACAAACATTCTGATTCATATTGCTGACTCTCTCTGTTGAAATTTTCATTGCGAAATTTGGAAATACAACCCATTAGCTATTTTCAGTCGAAAAAGTATAGAGAGCTTTACCTTGCAGAATCGTCAGGCAGTTTGAACTAGCAGAAAGGTCACATCAAACTTAAATGACATGATCTAAGGAAATCTGAGCTAGTTCGTATTGTTAGTATCTCCACTCATCTCCAAAACAGATTTTGTCTGTATTTGGATTATTTCAGAATTTGAAAGGTCATGCAGTTATCTTTACAACTCTTTAATTAGGTGTTTGGAATGGTGACCATAGCAGAATGGCTTGTGTGTGTTGCTGTTGTAGACCTGCCAGATATTTTAGGTTATTATATGAAGCAGTTTAGTGAACAGTTGCAGTAATGTGTAATTATTGTAGACAGAAGTCAAAATCCTAAAACTTTGAATTGGGAAGTAATTAGCAGAAACATGTGAAATTGTTTTGTTTTTTCTTGTCCAGTTTTGGAGGATAAAAGGTCATTGTTAATTGTCTCTTTTTGTACTTTCCCAGGTTAAGGGTTCAGATACATTCCAGTGGTATTTTTGACCTTTTATGGATTCTGGAATTCTGTAGTCACTGATTGTTAGTCATTAGGTTTGTCTGGTAATGTTGGTCACAGTTCTTGTTAGTTATGGTTATACAGTCAGAGTTTCTGTAGATTTAATGAGTAGTCTATTGGTATATTCAGAACTCCCTCGATAGTCCATGGCTTCCAGAATTGGCTTTATTCCTTTGACGTCATGCCCTGACAGCTCATAAAAGCTATGAGTAAGGTTATTATGCGTATTGATTTTTCGTTTCTCGTTTGAATTCTAATGCTCACAGTAATTCACTTGAATTTCAAAATTGTCTTATTCAGTCTATCTAAAGACCTTCATTTTTTTTTCTTTTTGCAAGAAACAGCATTTTTAAGCCAAATTGACTTTGTACATATTCCAACATGCTAATTGATTCACACTCCCTGAATGACAGCAGGTGATAAACACGGAAATCTTTGTACATAACTTTGACAAAATTCCAGTTAGGCTTCAGGTAGCTTATAGTTGTAAGAACAAGATATCTGATATTTTTGTTAACAATAAGAACTGTGAAAACAGGCAATATTCTGTGAATTACCTGTCAGTACATCAGTGCTATATAATCGTATACTGTAGGTATTTCATACAAGTGAGTCAGTCAGTGTTCAAGAGTTTATTGATTATTGCCAGTCATCAGTGATGCCAGAATCGCTGCCAGCAAGACATGTTGTACGCTGACTCACCAGAATGACCAATTTGGAAAGACTGGTTATGAAATATTAAATACAGCCTGATCACATATAACAGTGGGATGTTTGTGAGACAGCTGTGGCATTTTAAATGAATATACATCACTGACCAAAATTTAACATTTCTCATGCTATTTTTCATGAGCAAGCATTAGTTTGGCCGGACTCATGTTTCATTAATAGTGGTATTTATTGAAAACTGACTAGAAATTCTGCAAACTGTGGCCTGGCTTCATGAATAATTTGCACTGGCTGCAAATGTTATAACATCTTGATGTAAGGTGATGAACACAAATTAAATTTTACTATTTCTCAGCTGAGCCATCTGTGTATGTGTACAAATGAATGTTGCTTGGCCTGGGTCTTGAGCGCAATGTGATAAAGCTTGGACAGCTTTCATTACAAGCAATGTAAACTAAATAAGCGGTCCCACATTTTACTGTAATCAACCTCAATCGACTTACCATATTAACAGGAATCAACCTATATTCCCTACATAGTAGTATTTTGAAAGATATACATTTTTTATTAGCACATAATATAACTAAGTTATTTACAAAAGGAATTTAAAGATTCTTCATATGGCATGTTTTTTATATGAGGAGGCACCGTGGTTCAGGGGTAGAGCGCAGGGCTCTGGATCCGAAGGTTGCAGGTTCGAATCACGTCAGAGGCAAGATTCTCTCACGATCTTCACATACCTCCACGCTGCGCGAATACTGGTATGGAACCCAGGAAGCAGTCATCGAGCGTGATGAATCTAAGTTGTAAGAACTTGTATCGCAATCGATGTAAAATAAATGAGTCTAAACTATATGAGACTGAAAACCTGCAGTTGGCAGAAAATTTTGGTTTATGTAGATACACTGGAATTGACATGTTTTTCATATATAACTTGTATTTTAGTAAGATATATTTATAATTCATTATTATACATCGTACATAATTTATTTACAAAGGGAATTTGAAGTATCTTTTCATTGTGAGACTAGAAGATTCATAAGATTTTTTCATAAACAGAGAGGCAAAGGAATCTAGCTGTATTTCATATATAACTCGTATAGTAGTAAGCTATATTGTATAATACATTAATATAATTCATAACATATCTTCCATTAATTAGTTTTCATAAGATATTGAAAACTGACAATTTTTTAAAAATGGAGATACATATTACTCATTCATGTACCATATCAATAATGTTTTAACCCCCCCAAAAATTAAGTGTGTTCAAACGATAAGTTTTTATACCAGACTCGAAATTGGTGATTAGCACTGGATTTCCAGAATCAACATCAGAATATTTTGCTTACATATATGACATCCATATCATTTTACATTACTTCAATGGTAAATATTACCATATACGAAAATTTTCTGCAAATCGCTAGTTTTTAGGCTCTTTTAAAAACCACCCATTTGAAAAAACTTCAAATTCCTTTATGAATACATTGTTTATTATGTATATTACTGAATTATACCATAATATATGTATATGATGGCATATCACCATGAAGAAGTCTTTTCTTTTAGATGGCTTATAACATTGGCTGTATTTTCTGTTTGATGGCTCATAACATTGGTATATTTTATGTTTGATGACTTATAACCTTTACAATACTTTCTTGTTTGATAGCTTATAACCTTAGCAAATACTTTATGTTTGACAGGGGTTTCATTAAATTTTTGAGTTGGAGGGAGTACATGTAAAGAGGGCGGGTGATTTGCTGCCAGTTTGTTATAAAATAAGCCTGATTTTAAGAAAAGTAGCCGGGGAACAAATTGAAAATTGCCAGGTAATTTACCCGGCTCCCGGGTCTTAATGAAACCCCTGGTTTGATGGCTTATAACCTTGGCAATATTTACAGTTTGATGGCTTATAACATTGGCTCTATTTTCTGTTTGATGGCTTATAACCAGTAAAGCAATATTTTTTGTTTGACTGCATATAACCATGAAGAAATCTTTTCTTTATTAATATAGCTTATATACTGACTGTATTTACAGTTCAATTGGCTTTACTTTCTATTTGATAGTTATAGCCTTTGCAATATTTTCTGTTTGATAGCTTATAAACTTGGCAGTATTTTCTGTTGCAGCTGTGGTACACACGAAAACATACTCAGGCTCACAAGTTCATCCTGGAGCTCCTCTAGAAGTGGAAAGAGATGACAGAGGTAACATTTATTCTCAAAAATTATGTAGGAAGTTCTGTATCATAGTAAATCTGTTTTAGAACTTTTTTCAGGGCAGTATGTTTCTTGCGCCAAAAAATCATTTCATTGAGATGACACGCCCACAGCCAGGCTCAAGATTCTAACTTAAAGGGTCAAGGTCATACTTTGCTGACATAATGATGTAGCACACTGGGTACCTGTATGTTTGCTTTTTCTCTGCAGTTCAGTAACATAATGACAAAATATTTAAAAAGCTTGGCTCAAATGTTCATCGCATGACTTGGGTCGAGGTCAAACTTGAAAGTACAATCATTATAGAACACTGTGTGTTAGTATCAGTTGTAGCAATATTAAACTGACTTGACAATAGTGTTGCTTTTCTTGCTACAAAAATGTGTTTTTAAAATCTGCCATTGCACTCGCATATCTTTGCTATAAGTGAAACACTTCATTCAGACAATACTCTTTTGGATGTTTAATGCTGATTTTTGTCGAGCCAGCTACAGCTCGACATAGTCACAGTTCGGTGTATGTGCGTGAGTGCGTGCGTGCATGTGTCTGTCCAGATGGCCTTGTCCAGACTATAACTTCTCTGTGCGTGGAAGGATTTTGAAATAACTTGGCACATTTGTTCACCTTGACAAGACGGTGTGTTGTGTGCAAGTCCCAAGCTCAAAGGTCAAGGTGACAGTGCCAGGTCAAAGGTCCAAAATTTTGATGATAGACCTGAAATAGACATCATATAGGCCTGCCCTGTCCTTCCATCATCATCTTCCCACAGTTTCCATTTCACTGTCCCATCCCCATAGGTGGCTTTCCATTCACAGGCTCAACATGCTGCCCATGGGCATTCTAGTTTGTTAATTTTTTCTAGAAATATTAAGTTTTAAAGAAAGTGTTATTAAATGGGTAGATTTTTGGAGCATTTTTTTGTTTTTCCTGTTTTTTTCATAGAATATGATATGTAATACCTTATTATACCTGTGTATAAATTAATTTTGTTTTTTAACTGTTTAGAGACGGATATTGCTCATGTAATTGTGTAATATATTTTAATCGTTGTATATGTTTCAGTGGCTGTGATTGGTCTGATTGTGGCAGGAATTGCGTTGCTGATTGTGATTGGTGCTGCAGTTTATTTCCTGTACAAGAAACAGTAAGTACTTGTAAATTACTCCTTTCAGATCTTGTTACATGTGCTTCAGTATAATTTCCTGTTTAAAAAAATAAATAGAACACGCCTATGGTTAATGTAAACTTTATATTTTTGTCTAAACAAAATATTAGATTTAGGTCTGTATTGTGACATCTCAAGATAGGAACGTCAGGAATTAAAACAAACCTTATATTCAGTGAATATCAGGAATTAAAAACAAAAAATACAGAGGATCAACCCTGCTATATTCCTTATAATTTAAGTAATGGAGAAAAATGTCAGAGGTTAATGAAGTAACATAGTGGTTGGAAAAAAAACAACATTTAAATAAGCTGTTTACTCACCTGAATACATTGCATTGATGAACATCCTGGATCAAGGCATTTTAAGTGCAAATTTTAATTAAGATAGAATGACTACAGGATGGAGTTTTATTCTGAGGTTTTGGCCAGTGTAGACCATTATATGCCTATTATACTTTTTTTATTCTGAAATAGTCTACATTGTTTTTTGGTCTTCTTAGTAAATTTCTGTTTAAGCTTGGCTTTGCTGACATTATCTCAGAATTGAGAAAGAAAAATTCATAAAGAGAAGTTATTTAGATGTTTTGAAATAAAATGCAAAATTTTTGGAATAAGCGACAGATATAGAAAGAACCTCTGCAGCAGTGATGCTGTAGCCGGTTATAATGATTTGATTACTGAATTCCACGCCAGGAATATTATGTCTAAGTGCCTACTTAAAATGCTACACTTGTCAAGTTATTGTGCATATTTTATAAACAGCCTGAAAATATGAGAGATAAAATCTGAACATGTTTGATAAAGACAGCAATAGAAACACTTTTCTGCCTTTAACCTTTCAGAAATGTACTTCTGTCTGGTAGCTGAAAGGCGTGTAATTGTTTTTTTCAAGGCCGTTTTCTGAAGTGCTGTGTCATGAAAACACTCGGGAATGTTGATGTTATGTTAAAATAAAATAATAGCTAAAAGTCTTTACATGAAAATTTTTTTAGAAATAATAATGTGGTTGGAAACTGCTATAGTATGGTGGCACAGAGGTGACATGCACAACTCTTTTCTTAAATTGCATGAGATGATTTCTTGAGGGAATGACTTAGTATGTGGTGATAACGAGTTACTTGGTTGTGGGAACAAGAAAAAAAAAGAGAGTAGGGCAATAAAAAAAGAATTGTGATATAAAAAAACAAACTGTGCATGTTAACTATGTTAAGGGAGTGACTTACTAACCTGCCGGAACGAGTAAGCTATGTTAAACTTAACAGGAATTATCAATACCAAGTTTAGTTGTGCATTTAGTCGTCATTTTCCAGTTCAATGATTTTTGTCAGAGTTATGGCCCTTTAATGATTATTATCTTATACTACTAAGGCAATTTGAATGAGATGTTACAGGATTGATCAGTACCTCAAGTACTTGCGCATATTTAACGGGTTTTTCGGTTGAATGATTTTTGGCTGAGTTATGGCCCTTGAATAAAAAAGGCGTTTTGGCCAACAAACTGTCCAATCACCCCTCAAAACAACTGCTGAATTGGCTATCATCAGGCAACATGTGATCACTGATCGCTTTTGTATTCTTGTAGGAAGCTGTCAACATTTTTCATATGTTTAGACAGAAAAATCTGGAAAGAACAGTTTAGTACAGAATTCCCTTTTTTCAACGGCTTACAGGAAATGCCAGATATTTCCTCTCTCAGAGGTAGAGTGTGTTAACTGGCATTGTAAACAGTTTTACTGTAAACTTTTGTTTGAAAGTCGTTCATATTACTTTAATGTGTATCGGTAAATGTACTGTTTGTGTATGAAGGGAAAGGACACAAATACTGGTAGTTTCCAGATTCAAAAGTGAACTCACTGAACTGTAATTCGAATCTTAACTAAGCAACTTATAAACATTTTAACTTACTAAGTCATTATTTCAGTGAACACCAGAAAATGGAACTTGAGAAACGAAATCATCGTCTCCAGATGAGGTTTCAGAATACAGGCTATGCAACAATTATGCAAGATATATCACATGACCAGTCACATGATAGTAACAGCAGTACAGATATCAACCCGACTCCAGCTCGGCCCATCAGCAATATATATCTTGACCCAGTTGAGGTCAATCGGGTGTATGACGAGGTGAACAAAGACTCAACCCTCCAGACACATAACTTTTCTGATTCTAGCCAGTCTGAAAGACATAATATGTCAGATATTTCAGAAACAAGACGTCTTGTCTACACAGGAGGTGCATCATCAGCTGGAAATCTTGCTGGAGCAGGATTAGTTTCAAACACACAAAGCGAGGCTTGCGGAGCCACTTCTGGACACTGTTCAAGTGTAGCTGGAAGGAAAACGGAAGAAAACGAATACATTGAAATGAGTGGAGGAAACAGTGTGGGAAATAATGATCGACAGGTGGATAACATGATTCCAGCAAGGTGTTCTGGTGGTAGTATGGACAGCTTGAAAAACTGTAAAGGAGGTGCTACAGGAAGTATTCATGACTTGAAGTCTTCCGACATGTATGTCACCCCTGTCCTCTATGACAGCAACCTTAACAATAAAACACCTGTTGAAAAGTCAAAGAGCCCGGAAATTCATATATATTGTAATAAACTTGATGGAATTGAAAGTAATGGCTCTCTAGGGCTACGGCCTCTACCACCAGTTCCAAATACAGATAATAACATTCCAGTGGACAAAACAGTGTTTTGAGTGTTATGACTGGAGCTGTCATTGTTGAAGTTTTAGGGCAAGTTTATAGTAATTCATGTAATTTGGAGAAAGCATTAAGTGGTAGTTCCATATTCTGTTTTTCACATAATTTGTTTTGGCTCTATTTTGTGTTGTCTATTTTAGTACATGTACATAATAGGTTGTACTTAATTTGTGTAAAAGTTTTAACTAAATGAACATTTTTAGAACTTATTACTGTTCCATGATTTACTGTTAACATAGAAGTTTTAGGAACTGATTTTTACAAGGGTTTCTCATGTGTTAGGATAATGAGCATGAGAGAAGTTTGGTGACAAGACACATCAAAGTTGGGTTTTTACTCAACTAGGTTGTATTTCACTATATACAAGAGTCACCATTGAAATCAATTCTGAACATGTAGTTGAAATTAAGCCTAGGTTATTTTAGATGAGTTGAACTATAGCAGTTTAGATACTGTATAAACAAAATCAGCAAAGAATTTGATGTGTTGAACTAAAGTAATTTGGATGTCAGCAAAATCAGCAAAAGATTAAATTGTCCTGTTAGTACTAAATAAGCTTATTCAGTTTGATGATAACGTTATGTCTTTTATGTAAAGAACTGTTACAGAATAGAAATATATTTGCACTAATTGTTACTGGCAGTTAAACTGTCAATCACATTGTTATTTTTGTAGATAATTCAGGTTATATTACTAACCTTTTGAAAGTAGAAAAATGTGTTTACAGATGTAAAACATCTTTTTTTTATTCATTTTAGTCTTTATGACTAGTGTTTATGAAAATCATTATAATCATTCTGATCATTGCTGCAGTGTCCTTTATTCAGTTTATATATTTAAGCTTATACCCCTGTAAATGATAAATGGATCCATCCATACTGAAAAATGGGCAAGTCCATTTATGAAATTCAGCAGGGTCAAGATTAAGTTTATGTTAATTGTGTATGAAACATTTTAAATTTATATTGAATATATTTGAATTTTGTTATTTTACATATTGCCGTAACCTCTTAAGGCTGGTTGATCTGTGTTTGTGGTGATTTTTTAAATTTGTTAGGTTGTTGTGTTTCTCAATAAAAGACTGGCGTGATATGACAATGTGTCATCTTTAACATGGAAAAAGGAAGTCATCTGATCACATCATTTAAGTTTGACTCTATTTATAATCTTCTGGTTGGTATTCTGTAATTGGTAGTACAGAACAGAAATTTTGTTCAGACTTGTACATTGTACATCATCTTAACACATAAGTTACATACAGTAACAGTGAATATAAATGGTTGTTTTACTTTTAAAACGTTTGGTTAATGAAAGGTCTAAATCTGCTTTACTTTAACCTGAACATACAATGTATTGTCAAGATTCTCAAAATATTTCATTGGTGAAAATTTAGTTGTACAGTGGTTGTCAGTTATATTTGATAACTTCTGGCTACATTTTGTGTGTAAGTTATCATGTTGATGCAAGTTAAGCAGATTTTACCCAAGATTTCAATCTGATAGAAAATTTATGATTTTTCTTTCAAGTTATTTTAACAGTCAGCAGTTTAAAGAACCTGTCACAGTGAAATGCACTAGCTGCTTATGTAAATTTTTCCCATGTGCAGCTTGATAAAACTCAACTGGTTCCCATGTGTAGCTTGTTCCAAATCAAATCTGGTTCTTGTGTACAGCTTGTTAAAACTCAACTGGTTCCCTTGTTCAGCTTGTTACAACTATCAGCTGGTTCCCATGTTTGGCTTGTTAAAACTCAACTGGTTCCCATATGTAGCTTGTTCCAAGTAAAATCTGGTTCCTATGCTCAGTTTGTTAAAATTCAAAACTGGTTTCCAGGTACACCTATGGTTGGACTTTCCAATGAAGGTTGTAAAAATAGTATTATTTGATTCAGTATATAGTGTTCATGTATATGTAATTGACAAGTCTCTGTCTAGTATAGTCTGTACTGACATTTGGCAGAAATAAGTTGAAGTCTCCATCTGGTAGTCAAGTACAACCATTTTTGGAGGCTTTTACAAAAACCATTGTTGGATCTGGATTGTTTCTGATTACAAATATTTGTTACAAGTCTTGTGTTTGAAGCCTTGTGTTAAAAGTTAATCTGTTATCCTCTGTTGTATTTTCATTTGTAATGTTAGTTTATGGCATGTAGAAATTACATTAATTTTTTTTAAGCCAGTTTTCTAGATTTGTAAATGGTACAGTTTTGAAGTATTTTTTCTGTACTTTGTGCCAAATGATTATTTGCTTTTATTACTTTTATTATGAGTTTTATATTACCGGTAGTTGTATTAACAGTATTTTGCAAGTATTTCTAAGTCACTAATTTTATTGTGTTGGTAGTTTTAGAAGTTAGGATAGATTTTTCTTTGGTGCTGTGTTCCTGAACACTTTAACACATTTTGAATAGAATTTTTTCTCATTTTTAGTTGTCACAGATTTCTTAGTGGGATTTGTATTTTTGTGTTTTGATTCTAGTTTCGTAGAATAATGTAACTGTGCTTACAATAAGTGTTAACCCTTAACCTGCTTGAACCTCAAGTGATTAGCCTTTGTGGCACCAGTGTAGTCTGACCAGGCTCTATACTGTTGGTAGCTCAATTTTGCATTTTAATATTGAAATCCCTTAAACTTTGAATGGACTGTTCCAAATTCAAAGCTGGGCAGATCCATTACAAAAATTCAGTAGGTTAAGGATTAAATATTCATCAAAGACTGTACAAATTTCAAAAGTGAAACGATCTCATAGTCTCTTTTGTGAATTTATTCTTCAGTATCTCTAATTGTTAAATGCCCCACATAATAGACCATGAAATGTTCGACAAAGTGATAGAAATATAAAAGGCTTTCTTTAAATAAGGAAGGCCCTTGTTTGGTAAGGAATGTATGATATCTGCATCCAGACTAATTTTTCAAATCCGAATTTCAACAAAACTCAAAATTTGCACAGTTAAACTATTTTCTTTAAGCAGAAATGATTATTTGATAATATGATAGAAATTAACCGTTGAACTTCCCTTTTGGAAAAATGGAAATGTCACATGAAAAGAACAGTGTACTCATAAAAAAACAAGTTCCAGAAAGGAATTTCTAATCTATTGTATATTAGGTCATTGCCCTTCACATAAGATAAACAGACTTGCACATCATTGTTTCATGATGATGTCCTTTTTTTCATTTTCATTGTTAATTTTACAAAATGAAATGTGAAAATAATGTTTAATGTTCTAGATAAACTGGAAAAATAGATATTGTTGCAGAACAGTGCGTTTTTCCAAAGGCCATCCCAGTAAAACATGCATACCACCCCAAGGCGAAATAAATCTCTTTTATATAGAAGGGTCATTTCTTGTCAAATAAATTTCGTAAGGTGGTTAATCTATTTCATAAGTGCCTTACTGGAATGGCCGAATTGTATGAGTAAAATACAATTCAATTCAATTAATGATAAAAGGGTTACAACTCTGAAATATGCTAGTGATTCAAGATAGATATATTCATTATATTGTAATAGGCTTTCACCAGTCACTGACACAGTACACATTCAGCACAAAGATTAGATCTTGATATGATTTGAATATTGGTTGTTATAAATATTTCATATTCCTGCCATTTAGAATGAGGGACATTCCTGATAACAAATTATCTCCCTTACTCAGATAACATCAAAGGTAGACCAAATAGCACATTGGTCCTTTCAGTTGGAATCCTCTGACTTTATCCTTGTTTCTAACTGTGGTGGTCTTGACTTTTAGTTATGAAAATTGTCACTTATATATTAAATAAAAAGTTAGGATTATCAAAGAACAAAGATAATGGTGTTAACAAAACATTGCTAAATTTATTGTGTAATCTGACTACCACTGTTGTAAATAATTAGGTTTAATTATCACTATATCAAAAGAGAAAATAGCGATAAAAGCAGAGGAATCCAAATGGAATGACCAAAGTAATATCAGAGAGTATTCAGGGTAGATAATCAACTAATGTCCCCCATTACACTTATTTCCTGGATAGTGTTCTGTGAATTTGTATGCGAAATACAGTAATTCAGTGATTATTCAGAGAAAAGTTGAAATATCTTTTTCATGTGTTGCAAGTACTTACATTTTGTTACAAAAAGATATTAATAATGCCAGTACTACAGTTGTATAGACTTAAGTTACAGTATGATTGTAATCATTATAATAGATGTACAGAAGTATTTTGTATATACAGGAAACAATCATTATCAGCTATACTTGCTGCTTTGATATATCAAGCTGATGTAAAGTGTAAAAAACTTAATCGGATGTTTTTGTGATTTTTTACAATTGAGTCGCTATACAGACACCATGCCTGGAATAAATAGTTCAGTATGTTTATCTTTTTCTTGCTTTTACATGTCCTCCTTGGATATAAATAGCTCCTTTCATTTCATCGTCACCTGTTTAGTAGTTTGGTATCTTGCTTCCAATGATACTAGTAAGGGACAAAAAGTTTGCAGGTCATTTTGAAAAGTCCTTGCATTGAAGAGTTAACAAGTCTATAAATATAGATAGTTTCGTAAAATATATGAAAGATCAGAGGAAATACTGCAATTATCTTATATGTGATGATAACTTGATGAGGTTTTAACCTACATTTCCTCAAGATTTTATCCTGAAGGATGGAATATAGTAATTGCACTGTCAGTGTACAATTCCTCTGTTCATCCAATCTCCCTACGGTTAGATCTGAAGATGACGCATTCATTTCTATCTTGTCGATAACCTGGAATTTCCACTTTGTGTCGCCCTTTCGAAGAAAAGGCGATACATGGGGATCACTTTGTCCGTCGGTCCGTCACGAAAACTTAACGTTGGCTATAACTTTGCCATTTCCAAACATTATCTTATCAAACTTTCAAATTGTATTGCTTATGACAACAGGGTCGGGTTGATGCCAAAATTTCTAGGTCAAGGTCACATTTGACAGAGTTATGCCCCTTTTATACATGGATTTTGTCATGAAAACTTAACGTTGGGAATAACTTTGCCATTTCTTAACATTTCAACATCAAACTTTCAAATACATGTATATTGCTTACGCCAACAGGGTCCTGATGATGCCAAAATGTGTAGGTCAAGGTCACAATTGACAGAGTTATGCCCCTTTTTGTACTTCGATTTTGTCATGAAAACTTAACATTGGCTATAACTATGCTATTTCTTAATGTTTCTTCATCAAACTTTCCAGTTGTAATGCTTACAATTGTATCACTGAAGACAACACCATTTCTGAAGGGCAGATAACCCTCAAATTTATTTTTGCAATGTTATGCCCCTTTTTCAAGTTAAAATTTCTTGGTTAACCTTTTTCTTTATGTCCATGTCTCAAAAAGTGTCAAAGATATTCCATTCAAACTTGGAATACTTGATCATCAGCAAGACCCCTGCAAAGATTGTTGGTACCCATGTCCCTGGGGGTCACAGTTAGCCCCACCCCCAGGGGTCACTTGATTGTGCTTATACTTATATATATATATATACCCCCCGGGCCCATTTTTTTTTTTTTTAATTTTAAAACATAGGTACTTTACTTGCCATCCTACCTCAAACACCCTTCCCCCCCCCCCAACCAGTCACCCCCTCACCCCCGGGCCCAATTTTTTTTTTTTTTTTTTTTTTTAAAGTTTTAAAACATAGGTACTTTACTCCCCATCCTACCTCAGCCCCCCCCAAACCAGTCACCCCGCCGGGCCCAATTTTTTTTTTTTTTTTTTTTTTTTTTTTTTTTTTTTTTAAATACACAGGTACTGGACTCCCCATCCACCCTCAAATCCCCCTCCTCCCCAACCAGTCACTCCCTCCCATTTTTTTTACCCCCCCCCCCGAAACGGGCCATTTTTTTTTTTTTTTTTTTTTTTTTTTTTTTTAATTTTAATACATAGGTACTTGACTCCC
Organism: Cyclina sinensis; assembly: GCA_012932295.1. Classification (NCBI taxonomy): domain Eukaryota; kingdom Metazoa; phylum Mollusca; class Bivalvia; order Venerida; family Veneridae; genus Cyclina; species Cyclina sinensis. The sequence goes on along the minus strand of JAAONU010000001.1, from coordinate 40,921,636 downwards.
CACCCTCAATGCCCCCGGGCCCAATTTTTTTTTTTTTCATAATACCTAGGTACTTGACTCCCCATCCGATCACCAAACCAGTCCGCCCTCCACTTCCCCTCCCCCCCCCCCCCCCCAACCGGGTTTGGGGCTCAAATTTTTTTTTTTTTTTTTAAATACATAACTACTTGACCCAAATTTTTTTTTCATCTTGTAAGACTAGGTACTTCCTCTGCCCCAGTCAAATTTTTTTCACTTGGGCCACTTGTTTAACTTGGCTTATAATTAATTATCCAGCACTGAGAAAAGTGGAGCATCCTGTCTGTGGACAGGTATTGTTGTACTTTGACTAGCATGCTGTCTTTTCCAGCAGGCTCTTGTTTACCTTTTTTAGTTATTCTAACAGAGTACCCAAGGGCGACACAAGTGTTCCACCGAACACCCATCTAGTATTTATATCCCAGCCAATGACACTGCAGCTTATGATGCATCTCAATAGCCTACCTTTACACATGGGTTCAAACAGCGTTTAAACATCTCTAGCCTAACAGTGTTTATTATACCCCAACAAACAAAGTTTGAGGGGGTATATAGGATTGAGCTTGGCGGTCGGTCTGTTGGTCTGTCAGTCTGTCATGGTTTCTGGACGATAACTCATGAAAGGCTTGACAGATTTAAATAATTTTTGGTACACAGGTGTAACATCATAAGATACAGGTCAAGTTCGATATTGGGGCTGGTGAGGTCAAGGTCACTGTGACTAAACTTAGAAAAACGGTTTCCGGACAATAACTCATGAAAGGCTAGACAGATTTAAAAAAATTTTGGTACACAGTTGTAACATCACAAGATACAGGTCAAGTTCTATATTGGGGCTTGTGGGGCTAAGGTCAAGGTCACTGTTACTAAAAATAGAAAAACATTTTTTGGATGATTACGCATGAAAAGCTAGACAGATTTAAGAAATTTTTGGTACACAGGTGTAACATCGTAAGATACAGGTCACGTTCCATATTGGGGCTGATGGGGCCAAGGTCAAAGTCACTGTTACTAAAAATAGAAAAACGGTTTCCGGACAATAACTCATGAATGGCTTGCCAGATTTACACAATTTTTGGTACACAGGTGTAACATCGATATTGGGGCTGGTGGGGCCAAGGTCAAGGTCACTGTTACTAAAAATAGAAAAACGGTTTTTGGATGATTACGCATGAAAGGCTAGACAGATTTAAAAAAATTTTAATACACAGGTGTAACATCATAAGATACAGGTCAAGTTCGATATTGGGGCTGGTGGGGCCACGGTCAAGGTCACTGGTACTAAAAATAGAAAAACGGTTTCCAGACAATAACTCATGAATGGCTTGACAGATTTAAACAATTTTTGGTACAGGTGTAACATCATAAGATACAGGTCAACTTTGATATTGGGGCTGGTGGGGCCAAGGTCAAGGTCACTGTTACTATAAATAATGAAACGGTTGAAAAATTGTTTCTGGATAATAAGTCATGAAATCTTGACACATTTAAACAATTACCAGTACACAGGTGTAACATCACAGGATACAGGTCAAGTTTGTTTTTGGGGCTGGTGGGGCCAAGGTCAAGGTCATTGTTACTAAAAATAAAAAATAAATGATTTCTGCTCCATAACTTGAGATAAGAATGAGATATTGTGATGATGAAATTTGCCAGTTGGGTCAAGGTCACTGTCCGCTTAAACTAAAAATAGAAAAACTGGTTTATGGATAATAACTCATGAAAGGTTTGACAGATTTAAACCATTTTTGGTACACAGGTGTAACATCATAAAATACAGGTGAAGTTCGACTTTGGGGCTGCTGAGGTCAATGTCAAGGTCACTGTTACTAAAAATAAAAAAAGGTTTCTGCTCAATAACTTGAGTTACGAATGAGATATTATGATGAAACTTTCTTTAAAGATAGTTTCTATAAAGACAACGCTTGGGATTGAAAATTGGGCCAGTTGAATCAAGGTCACTGTTCACTTTTAACTAAGAATAGAAAAACAGTTTCTGTATGATAACTCATAAGTTACAGGAACAGTCAGGGATTTATTCCCAGATGGATAAGGATGCATTCAAGCCTAAATGTGTACTTGTACAATTTGATGATGATCGAGTTTGAACTAAAACTCTTGAATGCTCTATATGTCTTATCCCAGAAGAGATCAGAAAATATACAGTTCAATGGTCTACTGGTAATTGTTTTCTCTATATACAATATTATAAGATATAAAATATATACATATTTCCATGTTTCTTATGTCACTTTATACCATTGATTCTAAGCTTTCCAGTTCCAGTATCAAGCACCCATGTGGGGGTATTAATCACCTTTAGTGATAGTTCTAGTTAGCAAAGACGGAAAATGCTTAGATATTTTGAAAAAAATGATATTCATCACAAACATAAATCTCATTATCTTGAAAGATGTTGACAAATAAATTTAACTGCGTTAGGTGACAGTTTTTATATGACATACAATTGTTTGGGATCCCAGCTATATAAATAGATTTTCACAAGTTGAACATTTACTTCCATGAGGATGGAAGCGTTGCTCTGATTGGCTGATGGATAGGTCATCCTCAGATCCTAATAGCATAGCGATGTTTAGGATATGATTTTTATTCAGATTGTCTGTTCATCCATCTGTTCTGCCAGATAAGGATGTCCATGTATTTTCAAGCCTGCTCTGTAACTTTGCCATTTTTCATAGGATTATGAAATGCCACAAATATTTATCAGTGTATCTCGAACAAGACGGGTGTTTCCAAGGTCAGGGTCATAGATAATTGTCCATATAACAGATGATACTGTCAGTGTGTATGTTCCTGTCTGCTCTGAGATATGTCAAAGGATTTTGAAATAACCTGACATGTTTACCAGATAAAGTCAACATTTCACAAACCATCCGTCTCTCTTACAGCCTGTCTTTTATTCTGTACTGCCAAATAATTTAGAATGTCCATTAACAATCAGTATCTGCTCTGTAACTTAGATTAAAGGGTTTTGATATTACTTGCCACAAATATAAACATATAACAAAATTAATACATAATGGCAGTAACATAAAAGATACATAAAGAATTACATAGGTTACATACAGATTACATACATTCTGACCATAATTTATTTACATATGGCCTTCAGTATAAACAGGAAAACAGAGTAAGGCATATGTAAGTAACTCGCATGCACTGTCGAAAATACTTTCCAACAATAGTTGAGCACAAATGTCAATATTTACAACTGATTTGTAATGGCATGCAAAAGTAGAATTATACGGAATAAATACATTAAACAAAAATAAGCATTGGATATTAATGAAAATAATAACAAGAGATGTTTGAGAAACATATATACCCCACTAATGGCAATCACTTAGTCATGTTACATGGACTTCTAAACTTGACCTTTGACCTATTGACCTCAAAATCAATATGGATCATCTACAGGTCATGACCAACCACACTACCAAATCTGAAGACTTTAGACCAGCTTTTGTTTACCTTTGACCTACTGAACTCAAAATCAATAGTCTGTCATGACCAACCACGTACCAAATCTGAAGACTGTATGCCAAAGCATTCTCTAGTTATTGACTGGACCAGCAATTTGTGGTCACAGTGACTTTGACCTACTGACCTCAAAACCAAAAGGGGCCATCTACCGGTCATGACCAACCTCCCCTACAAATCTAAGGACTGTATGCCAAAGCGTTGTTAAGTTATTGATCAGACAAGCTTTTTGTAGGCCAAAGCATATTCTCTAGTTATTGATTGAATGTGATCGTGACCTTTGACCTACTGACCCCAAAAACAATAGGGATCTTCTACTCTATAAGGGCAACAGCTAAGCCTATGTAAAATCAAATGACCCCCTAGGCAGGGCCAAATTTTACCCCAGGGGTATAATTTGAACAAACTTGGTAGAGGTCCACTAGACAATGATAAATACCAAATCTAAAGGCTCAGGGTCTTGTGGTTTCAGACAAGAAGATTTTCAAAGTTTTCTATATGCCCATGTAAAATCAATGACCCAGGGGTGGGGCCAGATTTGACCCGAGGTATAATTTGATCAAACTTGGTAGAGGTCCACTAGACAATGCTACGTAACAAATCTTTGAAGTTTGAAGGCTTTGGGTCAAATGGTACTCCAGTTATTGAGCAGACATGGTTTTCAAATTCAAGGTGACAGTGACTTTGACCTTTCACCTTTGGGCCCCACAAACAATAGGGGCCTTTTACTCAATAAGAGTAACCATCTTATGAAGTTTGAAGGTTGTGAGCCAAATGGTACTCGAGTTAATATAGAGCGGGCATGGTTTTCAAATTCAATGTGACAATGACCTTGACCTTTCACCTACTGGCCCCAAAAACAATAGGGGTCTTCTACTCAATAAGATCAATCGCCCTATGGAGTTTGAAGACTTTGGGCCAAATGATACGATACTTGAGTTATTGATCGTACAATTAAGGTCTGGTTTACGGACCAACCGAGCGACATGTGCAAAGCAATATACCCCCGCTCCTTCGAAGAGGGCGGAGGCGGTATAATAAACTTGTTACTTATTCTTTTGTGCAAGAACTAACAGAATTCTCTTCGTAGATACTCCTATCTGTTTTGAACTCTGTAAATAAATTTCCAAATGCTAATGACTAGCTGACTACTTCAGATTTAGGGACTTGCCTTTTTCTCCCTTTAGAGTTATCAACCCTTTGCCTTTTTACTCTCTGGTCCTTTGCAAAGTTGTCTTGAGACCCTGATCTAGCATTCACATAACAAGGTTCTACGAACAACGAAGGTTCCAGATTAATATCATCAGGGCTTTAAATTACATGTAAATTAAAGCCCTGATATCATTTACTAGATACTTTGTTTTTATACAAAGTGTCCGTTAATTTTCACTAATCCGTACTATGACCATCGAGCACATAAATCGAAATGTTGTGTTTTCTTACTCAATAAAATCGGTAGGAATTCTTTCTTTCTCTTTTGTATTTGAACCAAGCTTGAACATATTTTTAGAGAAAGCCTGTCCTTTCTTACAAATTCTGCGAACTTGTCAAGACTGTATAAAATATCATCTTAATTTTGCCAAATGTTTAAAGTCGTAAAGAAAAATGTGTTAGTGTTTTTGTCTGCGACTTTTTATGCTGAATTAATGTCTACGATGTTAACTCGATCATTTCCTATTTATCTAATTATCATTTTCTATAAAATCTATCTGCACTACCGTCGGCGTCACTGAAAGAGAAATTACCTCGCTTAAAGTCAACAAGCCTGAATGAGTACTCTCCCTTACTCAAGTGAGTGATTTCAGAGCATTAGATCGATTTCTCAGTATATTTAGCGTCCCCTTTGTACGGATTTGTCACATCAGATTATCCTTTGCATAGATATCCTTAGCGCATGCCGATCCTCTGCATTGTCCAAAACAGTTTTTTGGGCCCAGATCAGGGGAATACGCAACCGTATCTAATCTCTCTCATTTTGGCCAAAATCGGTTCCACCTTAGATCTATTCTTATATGTGAAATTTATTTAATATGATCTTGTCATTTTTCCATATTTTTTTAATTGTTCAATTACAGCATAAGCTGCACTTTTTTTATTTCTTTACAGTGATGAAAAAAACGTCTGACTTGTATGAACAGTTGATCATTTCGTGAAAAAGAGAGCAAGATACGTACAAAGATACCCCATGTTGTAGCACTGATACATGGGACCATGGTTTGGCGAGTTAGCTGAGGAGCCCGAGAAAGAAAGCACGACACGTGACTTTTAGTCTAATAAATTCGAGTCTACAGTTTTAAAAATGCACGTTTAATATATTTCTTTTCTGTGTTCGGCCCATTAACCTAGTTAACCGTATGTTCATCCGTGTGTTTTTCAAGTTCTCTGTCTGTCTGTTCCGCAATATAACAATTGGAGAATGTTATTTACTTTCGTAGTAAGATACAATGTACATATCTGTACTGAACGTGCAACATAATTGAGAAACGAATTACACTAATCGGAATTTTCCTCTGTCAAGCTCAAAGGAATTGTTTATTAGTTGATTAAATAAATTGATTATACATCATTCATATATTGTGTCGTTTTACATATTCTGATTTGAACACCAAACATCCGAAAAAAAGCAAGTGTAGTTTGGAAAAAGGGCTGTTGATGAATGCTAGCTGCTGTTAATTTTAGTTTCTTTACTCCTCAAAGGTAATGCAATCACACAGCCTCCCAAATCAAAAGACTGTGGAAATGAGACAAACGGTTTGAACTCTAAGATTATTTGCGTATTTGAAACCACAATCCCTATTAACTAAAACAGGCAAACATGGGAATAAACATGCACGTACGAAACAGGTCGAAAAAAACAACAAAACAAAAACAACAAATAAACGAACAAACCACGAAGCCCATTTCCTTTGCCTGAAACGGAAGGGTCGACTCAGCCAAACAATTTTTTTTATCTCATTTTTTGTTCTCCTGTACCACTTCACGAGATGCTTACTATGGTTAGCTTTTTTGAGATTGTGAATTTGTTTAATAAATCTACGTAAAAGTATACATTTGTACATCACAAAATTCTATCTATCTATCTATCTATCTATCTATCTATCTATCTATCTATCTATCTATCTTTCTTTCTTTCTTTCTTTCTTTCTTTCTTTCTTTCAACTAGAGCTGGATACTTCAAAAACTCGACTTGAGTAAGTGTAAAGTGAGCGAGTGAGTGTGTGTGTGGGGGGGGGGGGAGGGGGCGTGCGTGAGGGGAGGGGGGTGAGTGAGTGATCGAACGAACGAACGAATAAATGAAAACCTGACTTGCGCGTGTCTTGCTATTATCCAGATAATGTTCATATCACTAGTTTCAAAGTTAGGACACTATTTATTTGTGCATTTCAATACCAGTCCAATGTTAAAGTATGTATGAAATAAAAATTAAAGTAAAAAAAGAATAATTTTGGTACTATACGTTACAATTGATGAGTCGGTACCAGTTTTCCACATTTACGAAATTTAGTTATTTTAAGTAGTGGGGGTAATGCAAGATACATTAAACATCCCATTCACAGTGTATAACACTAATTTACTAAATATTGTCGTAACACAAGAAGTTGTGTCAGTGAAGCGGTGTATCGAACTCGCGTCTCCGCGTCTGCTTGATTACCAGTCAAGCACTGACTACAGTTCAAAAGAACTATTTTTTGTACACCTTGTCGCGGACGCACAAGTTAACTCACGTAAACAATATCACTACGCTCGCACCTTGTAATGGCCGACGTGGGATAGTAGTATACACACATTATCGAACAAACCTAGCAGGGTTCTGTCAAAATAATAAGTGGAGGCTTGAAAAACCAACTCATCAAAGTGTTATTAATTTTTAATTCAAAATACAGTACAGTACGCAAAAAATAACTTCGTGATGCGGCAGAAAATTGTAATTGGATTAAATTAAACAGACATTTCACCAGGTGTCTTAACTTGTTTGTTTTACTTTTCGAGTTGAAGTTGCCGAATTATGGCAGCAAAATGCCGGAAATTTGTTCCTAATATTTTCAACAAAACTAAATGTCAGACATGTTTCGGTTCGAAGGAACAACATTCTGCAGAAGCTTTGGAAAACAACAAGGTATATTTTTCATTTCATGTTTTTTTTTTTAAATTGGCTTAAATTGATACCCCACCCACTTGGTAGTTACTTTAGTACTTAGCTTGTGATCTTGAAATAATCCATGAATTCAACAGAATCTTAATGATGTGAACTTTTACTCTGTCAGGTAAAACATTTTCCTTGATGTCAGAGTAAATCTAGTTGAAAATAGTACAACTAATCTTACAGGAGGCGGGATATTGTGTAATTTTTTGTATGGGTCAGTATCTCTCCGCTATAGCGAGATTCTGACCCAAAACAAAAATATCTCAGAATTTGCTGAAAACGTCACTTGACATATTTATTAATATATTAGTTGAAAAGTGATCACAGTGAATGGTCTCATGAATAAGTTACAAGATAACCACTACTAAGAAGTACTCAAACAAGATAAGTGCAGACATGCCAATCAGTCTCATTTATGAACTGTTGGGGCACCCATTTATAATAAGCCCAAAACTACATGAAGGATATTGTCAATCAGAAGTATTTTTAAATATTCTGAAGCGGAAAAGGTATCTGGGCTTACATCAATCAATCAAAGAAGTGAAGACATACCTTATGGAGAAGTTGTTACATACCAAAATGAATTTAATGAGTTAGAAGAGATGTTCATATCTCATTTTCGTTTGTGAAAAGATCATAGTCTTTTAGACTTTTTGCTTCTTATTAACTTGGCGAAACAAGCACGCAAGTTTTATATAGCAGTGAATCAATTGAATTAAATAAATAAATCATATCAGTTTAAAAATTTGATTAATTCTCGATTTGAATCATTAGTATGGAGTGATATAACCAAGTAGATAATTTGATATTTCTTTGAAGTATGCGCTGATTAAAGGGTTATTTAGCATATCAAGAGTGTGATTAATTTACTCTAGTTAAACGAATGTGGTGGCAAAGTTCTAAGGCTTCAGACATAGTTTTTGTTTGACAGTAATAATACATGGATACATCTTCAGAGTATGTCTTGACTTTTATCTTAAGGAAGGCCTTGGTAATGGGTGTAGCAATGTACAGAGACAGATTTTCTTTTAAATTTTTTTATGTTCCCTAACTGAAGGATATTGTCCTTCAGAAGTATATTTCAGTATTGTAAAATAGGAAGCACAGTGGATAGCTACTGTAGAAACTTGAACACATGACCCTTTAGGACATTTGTCAGTAGCTGTACCACTTGAGCTAGTTGGCACATGCTCAGGTTCTGCCTAATATTGCCACCACAGAATATATTTGATTGTACATAATACTGAGCTAATTTTGCCTGTCACAGTAGTAGTGACAGTATCACAACCTGCATCAGATATCTTGTTAATTGATTGTAAATTAACAGGCACATTTATCAATTATCTTCACAAAGGTTGATTGTAGAAGTTTTCTTTGTATTTCTGCATCTTTAATATACATCCTGGTGTTATTGTATTGATAAGAACATAAATAAATAATCACTAACTATCATGTAGGTCATCTTGTAATGGTTAACTACTGTGCAAATACAGATTTGGTAAACACAGTAACATGAATGTTTACTTATAAATATTTAACTGGCCATTGCAAACTCAGCATCAAAACCCTGGAGCATTGTAAATGTTCTCTGTATCAGATGAAAAGGCTGATCTACAATGTTAATAAACCTCAACATCCAACTGTACAGTGCAGAGAGTGTTCTGCGAATAATGTGCTTACTCCATTAATTAGCTGTGATAACATCTTTCGATTGTTTCAGCATGAATCTTCAGATAAGATGCAGACAGTCAGACTTTATCAGCAGATGCTTGTCTTTGATATTGTTTTATAGAAGTAAAAAAGGTTATAGGTATATAAAAAAGTGTTTTACTCAGAGTGTCTGAAAACCTGTGTCAATTTTAACTGGAATGTATTTCTTGAAGTTTTTATTGAACTAACCAGGTATTCTTGAAAGTTTATTTGTTTGAACAGCAAGATGAGTATGACTGGTTTACCGTGGCAGTCTGTAGTATCTCTACAGTTTACAGGGGAAGAAAGAAAATACAAATTTGATTTGTTTGGGATTATTTCTTCTGGAAAGCTCATGTCTTTTTGTTTGCTTCCTTCATGAGAAGTGGATACAATATGAATTTGCGTTATGATATGAAGCCACAGTAAATAAAATCCCCAAATCTTTTTATTGTTGTTTCTACAACACAGAAGCCTGTTAAGCTTGAAAACGTATTCCTGGAAAAGTATCCTACAGCCTTTGATGAATGGCATATGTGAAACAGGCATCTTTCATATTGTTTTAATAGGTTTTGTGTTCCAGATATCAGTTGCTCTCAAAGTTTCCCTCAAGGTACTGCTTTAATTATAAGCAGTCATTAATATGAACCTAATTAACACATGCTCCACTCATCTTTCTTGCAGATGATAAAGCACTTCTTTACCCCTTACAGTGTATTTTTATTGAATCTTTATTTTCCTTGACTGCACTGAGTCAGGTACTGTAAAGCTATTAAGTCAATGTAGTGTTCATTTCATGCACACATTGTTTTTGAGTAAATTTCAGCACTCTCGTTGAATATTGGGTATTCAAATTGGAATTAAAATTCTACATTATTATGTAAAAAATAATATTTGGATGAAAACTGACATATAATTATAGCTTGTTTCACTTAATATTCTGACATAAATAGATTGTTTGACATATTTTGGCTCCAGACTGAAAAAATATTATTTTTTAAGCTATTTGTGTCATTTTACTTATCCAATGACTTCACTGTTTCATGAGCAAAATCTTGTCACTGGTATGAAATAAACATTATTGTTGTAGGCACCATTACATTGTATGCACATTATTGATCATACAGGAACAATTGGCCTGAGATGTTTGATGTTTCAGTTTCTCTGTGTGAAGATTAGTAAGTGTACATTGTGCAATATGACAGACAACATCTGTAGATACATAATGTACAGGGCATCTGAATGTTATCTCCAGACATATGACAAAATTAGATAAAAGGCTTGTTTGATTCTTGAAGATTATGATAAAATTGATTCAGATTCAGATACCACTCAGTGTAGAACTAATGTAAAATCTGTATGATGAACCTGTTTGGTTAGCTGTGATGCAAAACAGCTTGTAGAAGCAGTACTGTCAAACCAGGTTAGACCAAAACCTCTCAAGCTTTACAAATTTGTTGACAGCTAAATTTGCACATTGAGAAACAACATTTGGAAGACAAGTCAGCTATACCAGCAGATGTATATGCAAATGTTACTGCAAAAGGTTTTGTCCCTATATCATTATTCCAATGTCCCAGTGCAGAAAGTTTTTATAGATATGAAATATTTAATGAAGCATTTTCAGCACTTCTGCACATGGGCGTCAATTTGGCATTGGAAATTTCACAGGTGCTTTAAATATGCTGGACTTGTTACTTAAGTCATAATTTTAGTGTCTATTTGTGTACAAAACTCTTAACCTGTTATTAGCCATACTGTTGTTTGAGTACAGTTATTTTCTAGACTTTGTAAGAAGTGATCATCCACAGGTTTACAACTTTACTTCACTTCTTGTATCATTCACTTTTTCACATGACTTTCAAGTCATCATTCATATTGCATGCAGTAGACATTCCTGCTGAACTTGAATTCTGTTTTTTCTAAGAAATCATTAGAAAATAATCTGTGTTATCCTTGCCCATGTTTAGACTTGAAGAGACAGTCTGAAGTGATCATAAATTGCCGTAGCTTATATAAAGTCTTGTCTGATATATTTTCAGGCTTCCAGGAAGGTATCCAAGTGTGGTTACTTGTTTGTGGCTCCTGGTTATGACTTCTCCAACCCACTTGACAAAAGCAAGGTAAGTGGCTCTTCTAATCTCTGGCTTTCCTATAGACCACTAAATGTAGTTATAATACAGTGTGAAATCAGTAGATGATACAGTGACCGCTAAATGCATTGTTACAGTGAACTTTACATTGTACATATGAAGTTTACATAAAATGTAAATACTTTTCATTTTGAAGGTCTCAGTCCTAAATCTTTCAGGTAACATTTATTTCTACTTGCCTGTCTCTACATCGGCAGGGGATGTTTGATAAGGGGGACAACTCTGTAGTAAGAAAAAAAATGGGTCATCTAAAGTGCTTTTTTCACATCCATTAAACAATCATGCAGGAAAGTGAATGATAAAGGAAAGAATTGAACCAAAGCAATTTTAACCTTAATTTAGACAAACTTCGCTTACATGATTTGTATGTGTTAAAAAATAGAAACATTGCTATCAAAATGATGTTCAGATAGAAAACATAAAGTAATGACTCATTAATATTACATAATATTATATAACTTTAGGATTGAAAAAAAAGCAATAACAGTGCAGTAAAAATGAAAAAATACAAGAAAAATCTAACTCGGCTTACATGCCTGTTAGACCAGTAACAGTTACATGAAAAATTATAAAGATATACTTGTTTACAAACAATTTTTTCTTCAAAGAAGTAGTAAAATGCATTACTTGATTGCTGTGTAAGTATACTATCACACTTTTTGTGGTTTAGTTGATTGTAGATTTTGTTTGAAGAAAAATAATATTTTCGACATCTGTTAGAGGGTAACAATACATCAAAAGGTTGAAGGACTTAGTTTTGTGGTTTTTGGGATGTTTCTGGTATGATTGTGGTCACAGAAAAATAAGGTCAAGACTTTAGGTATTTCATCTTATAATGAAAATATAGGAAATAGTTTCAGATTCCTTTAATGATACAAATGTTTCAAGTCAGTTATATTTATAGTTTGAGGTTTGGTTTTTATGGTCCATTTTTTGTGTGGATCAGAATAGTAAAATATATGGTTATTACCTTTCCTCTTCAAAGTATATTGTACTGAAGGACTTGCTGTCATGTTTAGTTATTTTACTTTTCTTGAGTTTATAGATATATACATGTTTTAGAATATCTGACTCAGAGGTTGGCAGAGTAGGTTTATTGATGAATTTCCATTCAAAATAAAAGTACAAGGGTGAGAAATCACTTTGCTAGATATATACAACTGTGGAATTGCCATTAAGATTGGAGAGTGAAATATAGGTCACTATTCAGTGAGAATATATGACTGGTCATGTATGAGTCTGACTCTAATTTATAAGAGAGACTCCCATTGCATGATCATGAGTGGGAACTTGAATAAGACTGGTTTGGTAGCATTGTGACACAAGTTAAATTGTATTAGTAAGGACCTACATAAGTTAAGGTGCTAGAGTTTTTGAATAGTCAGGTCTGAGTATGGAATGCAAGACAAAGTTGTAACAATATGGCTGATAAATTAAAAAGCTTTCAGTTGCATTCATAGTGATTAAAAGAATCCTGTGTTTTATGTATTACAGAGATGGCAGAGGCGTTTCTTTGTCCTGTATGATGATGGGGAGCTAGCTTACTCTGTGGATGAAAATGTAAGTATATGTAAGACAAAACCCAACCATGGCCTTGTAGGAGTCAGTGAGTTAAGTTCTTGTAAACATGGTTTTATAATTAGTAGAACTCTGTACGGATATTTGATGTAGAAACCATTTCTTAATGGTCAGTGCAGCCAGAAATACACAAAAAAGCGAAACTTCCGTAATGCAAAATGCTCCTCAGGGCTGATACCTGTGAGCCCTGTAATGATAGCAATTTGCAAGTAAAATGTATCTATTATTTGTTTACTTCAGAATATTTCTTCAGAAGCTCAAATACAATGAAATATGTAGAAATTTTAAACGGTCCTTTTTCATTCATTATACATACATGTTGAAAGTAATTTCGATATTTTTAATAGCTTAAAGTGACAGTGTAATTTTGTGTGAAGATTTTTATCAATGAAATATGGACTAGATTCATTGCCAGTAGAATATGATCTTTTATGTCAATACTGTTATGTGAAATTGTCTCAATTAAGTCATATAAATGAAACTCTAGACATGTAGACAAGATAAGTTCAATACAGTTTTAAAGTGCCTATGGAATTGGGGTAGCTTTTGTTACAGGCTGTCATGCCAAAGATTTTGAGCAGTCTAAAGAAAAATTGTTGATGATTGAAAAATCTTCTGCTTTATTTTTATATTTATCATTATTTTCATTTTCTGCTTGAATACTGTATTTGAATTATTTTCTAATTATTTCTAAATCAAGAGCCTCTGGTATACTTTAGCCCAAGCCTTCCCTGCTAAAATCTACAGTGGTTGAAATTGATTTGAGACATATTTTGACAGAATTATAGCGTACCTTAAAGCAGTTCTATTTATTCTCAAGTGTATTCATATTTTTTTATGTTTACACAATGCACATATTGGCTATTTGATTACTTTTTTGTCACTTATTACTGGCCTCCTAGGGACACAATAAATACCCCAGACACAGGTGTAGAGTAGCAGTGTGATGTTACACAGTACAGATTTTATTGTCACTTGGCTGTAAGACATCAGTTTTCAAAAGAATTCCCACTGCTAGGCTGTAATTCATGGGCAATTACCTGTTATTTATTGTAAACCAACATCAAAAGCTTATAGTGAAGGATTCTTAAAAAGAATAGTATACACTAGGGATCTTTATTATATATTGGGGACATTGCATCTGTTGCATTATTAAGAATTCTACTTACATCAGCCTGCTGTTTGGTACGGCCTTTCAGAAAATAACCCTGTCAAAATTTGGCTACTGAAGTTATTTAGTTTAAACTATGATGTATTCAAGAAATAAACATTTACAGTGTATTGTATTGATAGAACACAAGGATGTAGTGGAAAGTGCTAAGCTTATGATAAACACTTTCCTTATTTACTTGTTTATCTTTTTTCAACAATCTTATATTCACCAGACAATTAATGGTGTTGTCCTGCAAGATACTTAACAGTTTGTACTTTTAGAGGCCAGGAGCTCAAACTTGTCTCTGAAGCACTGTTACAACTCTTGCCCAGCATACACCATTTTCCTGTTAAAATTTACAATTTTAAACTCCCAAAGAGATAAATTTGAGTTTTCATAGCTGAAATATATATAACTTGTCTGGTTGCTCAGCTGTATGTTAGATAAATCAAAGTTATCTTAAGAACCATACAATAAAGATAAGATTTGAAAAAAAGTCAGCTCTTTGTCTTTTTAAACTTAAATAAAATATTCTTGAAGAGAAATATCACTTCCAGACCTAGTTATAGAATGTGTTTGTGTAAGGTTCTAGGATTTCTCTGCAGTCAACCTTGACCTTCAGATATAGTGTAGAAGTGGCCATTCTTTTCAGTTAATTAAATTTTAGCTGCACCAGTAAGCAGTATAAAGTCTTTCTCCTTGATAATAATTTTTCTTTTTTCACAAAACTGTACAATGCATCATGATCTGTACTCATGTATGAAGTTATTTATAAGTTTTTGTAGATATTGAAGCCAAATTAATATTCTTTTATATATCTATTTCTACCCCAAAATATCATTTTGATCTGTGTGTTTGATGTGCAAATATTTCCTACCAAGTAATCAAGTTTATACCTACCTGATATCAATGCTGGATTATTGTAGTGGGTCTTGTTCTTGAAGTTCAAATAAAACACAAGGTCAATACTTGAACTGTGGAGATAATATCTCTACAGATCTCTACAAAACCTCAGTCAGGATATCTTGTAATTCTATCTTGAAGGAACTACTTTTTTGCTAGTATCAAAAACAAGGCCACATGTAAAAATTGTCAGATTCTGTACTTTAAAGGTACTTAAAAACTTGAAATTTTTTTTTTTACCAGAGGCCGGCATTGGAATTAAAGTAGACATCAGTTTGATATTAAGTTTGAATATAAACCTGTTTTGTATCAGGTTCTTCCTTCAAAGAAATTTTGATAAACATACATCATTCATACATGTTCCGAATTGCATATTTGTGTGGGCTTTCATAGTGCATTCTATATCAATGTATGAAATGAATTAATTACTTAAAGTAAAATACCATTTCAAGGATTGGTGATGTCCTACTGTTACATTCGAATGAATTCAAGAGACAAAATATGTAAAAGTGGTCATAGTAAAAAGATTAAAGTTTCCAACATTCTAAATGTAACAAAAGGTAAATATTTGCCCACGTTAAAAGCCAATTAAGCCTAACTTAATCAATAGCACTTGAAGGAAGTCTAACTGGTTTGACCGAATAACTATTTGTAATACAGGATTATTAAAGTAAAATATGAACTGGTAAGGTTGACTTCCACTGTTTCTTTCCAATAGCACTTGAAATTCTAAGGACAGAAAGTACATTCCAACATAACTACTCCCTACAGGTCTATATAGGTTAGACTTTTGTGTCAATCGTTTAAGCTGTCACTACTTAAACTTATTTAATTTTGGGGCCTTCATTAAAAGGCCCAGTAGTAAGTGCAGACAAGCTGATTTGTAAAGTTTTTTTTTTGTATTTTTGTTAAGCAACATATTCTTACCTTTTATGATTCAGCTTAAACTAATTTTAAAGCAATGGACAAAAAACCTGGCTTGTACGCCTAATAAATTCTTGAAAAGCAAGGCCAGTTTCTTTTCTGTTCTGGATAGGTCTTTAACTGATTAAGGATTATAGTTGAAAATTGTAGGATGCCTTAGTTAAAGTGAATACTTTTAATTTTCTTTCAGCCTGACACGGTACCACAGGGAGTGGTGGACATGAACAAATGTACTGATGTTAAGGATGCCTCGGGGTCTACCTCTCACCAGAACTCATTGGCCATTATTACTCCAGAAAAAACTACATACATCAAGGCAAACTCGAAGGAGGAAATACAGTGGTAAGGACTGCTTGTAAGGCCATCCTCACAGCCCCTTTGTTCTTCAGGCATATTGTTTGATTAGATTTACCTTTCAGAGTCCTAGCCCTAAGATCTTGGCTCAAATTAGAAGATGAATGATTCTTAAAAACTCAAGTCATATTTTGACAAAAAGGCTTGATATAATGATACAAGCACTTACTTGTGCCTTGTTCAAACTCTGATAGAAATAGAAACTGTTACCAACATTCCTGTCTCAGGCTGTTAAAACATTACTAATTATAGTACTCTGAATAAATGCTGTTATCATTGTAAGAAAAGAACCTATATGGAAGATTGGGAAACTAAATATGTAGTTTAATTAAATAAAGTCTTTATTTACTTACTTTGTTATTCACGAAATTACACAGATTTTTGTGTAAAATGTGGTCAGACACATAGTCTTGAGTTTGAAATTATTAAAAAAAAAAAATTTGAAAATGAAAGCCTTTCTTAATGAATATTTATAAATCCTATCAGGATTTAAAGTTTTTTTAAACGTAAAAGTTGAAATGTACACATCTGTCATAAAGTGAATATGTGAGTAAATTTGTTTATGACTTTCAAGCTGAGAGAATCTTCAGTGTTGAGATTTGGAGATGGCAGATTAGGGATGATACAGTATTACGTGTGTGTGTTCATGGTTATATGGTCCATTCATTTTCAGTGTATTAACTTTTTGAAAAGTCTTAATCAAGCAGAAATAATAACGTCTTAACATGGATGGATTTGTTACACTTATTTGCACATGCTTTAAAAATTATTTGTGTGATAAATGAGACAAATTGCTAAGATATATAATGTTCCTCATGTATGGATCAGGAAAATGATGCATAAGACTGCACACACAGATAAACATGGTTTTCTTTATGATGTCTGGTATCTTGATATATGAGAGAAGCACTTGCATTTAATACTCTCAATAAATCGTTGTCATTGCATATTGTAGGAGTTATGTGTATGGCATACATTCTGCAAAGTGCCTATACATAATGTGTGTCTGTAATACAAGGTATCAGTCAATAAAGCGCATTTTTAGCTTGACTATTCGAAGAATAAGGAGGGCTATAGTTCTCACCCTGGCGTCGGCATCGGTTCAGGTTAAAGTTTTTTGGGCAAGGTAACATTATTCACCTAACCCTTGCAGGTATAGTCCTGAAACTTACAATACTTATTAAGCATCAAGAGCTTACTCTGCTAACAAGAGGAGGTAAACGTGTCCAGCATTTTGTGTGAATTATGGCCCCTTTTCGAATTCCGAAATTTGGTTAAAGATTTTCGGCAAGGTAGCACTAGTCACCTTTCCCTTGCAGATATAGCCCTGAAACTCACAATACTTGTTTACCATCAATGGCCTAGTCACAGGAGAGGGTTACTGTGGCCAGCATTAGTTGTGAATTATGGCCCCTTTTTGATTTAGAAATTTGGTTAAAGTTTTTGGCAAGGTAGCATAAGTCACCTTTCCCTTGCAGATTAACTTAAAACATTTTTTTATCATCATGGCTCTAGACTGCCACAAGAGAAGGTAACTTTGTCAAGGATTTTGTGTGATTTTGAGTTTATAAGGTTTTAAAACCCTGTAGTGACAAGTACTGAGAATAGTCGAGCGCGCTGTCCTACGACAGCTCTTGTTTTGTTTGTGTTAAAGAACACAGCCTTGTATATTTAGGCCATGTTTCAGAAAATCTCCAAAGTCACAATACTGATAAGTGATTTGCATATATTGCAAAAAAAAATTAGACGGTTGTATATATGATACCAGCTATTGTTCGTTATAAAGATGACATCACGCAACTTTTGTTACTCTAAAGTGTACATTTCGTTACAGAAGAAGACCTGGTTGGCAGCCTTTCCCTATTAAGTTATCATATAATAGTAATCTTTTAGTGGTGGGATTGAATTTTAAAGAGCTGAACTTAGTGTAGATTAGCAAAGAATGAAAATTGAGCCAGCCATCATATTTAACAAAGGTTTTTTTTCCTGTCTTGATATTTTTAAACCTGACATTATGAGTTGACATTTTTAGCTGTTACCTGAGATAATATTAAAGAACCCAGTGTTAGCAGAGTTGCGGTGTTTGTCAACCGTCAGATAAAATTTAAAAGGACTGTATACAAATTTGGCTGAAAAAGAAGTTTAAGATTGTCATAATGTGTCATAACATCAAAAATAATGTTTTCATGTAAACTTAATTGACCTGATTTGAAAAAAAAGAGAATAAATTATAAGCACAAAATTCATTCTGATAATTTGCCAAAAATAGTCCTGGGAGGTAAATAGAAGGACAACCATTTTATATAATTGGCTATTCAGATTATACAGATACATGCAATTCCATATAAGAAATGCATCAGATTTTATCCTGTCTGATTTATGGTTGATGTAAAGTTATTAAATTTCTTTGATATGAGTTACCCAAGACTATACTAAGGTTGATCTGTAAGCATGTGCGTAATAGCAGCTGTAAACAAATTCATTTAAAACCTCAAATGATATTATGTACTTCCAAATATGAAAAAAGCTTCAAATCTCATAAAAATCAGCACCACTTAATATTAAATGCAGTTCATAACACTAAATTTTCTTTAATCTGCATAAATAATCATCATGTCTCGCAAAGGAGTCTGAATTCAAATACAGAAAAAAAAGTAGAAACATGGAAGAATTTGTAATATATAACCCATACATTAAATAAGTACCAGTATAGTAAATTTCGATTATTACTCATTGACGATTTACAATAGAGACTGGTGTACTTGTATTATGAAGAGTCAATCATAAAGGAATGTGTAATATGTCTGAATGATGAGTTCTGCACATTTTGTGTAGTCGATAACTTCACTGTAGCTAGGATCAGTTTTCAAGTTGTTTTTACACCAGATGTTTTGTGAATTACAAATATTCCATGATTCATACTTGATTTCATCTCAGGGTATTTTAACAAGTAAAACCAATAAATACTGTAACATCTCTAGCATGACATAGCATCCTCTCAGAATTCAGAAGTCTGGCTCTTGACATGATGATAAAGATCGAATTTTAGATGAGATATTGTTTGCTATTTTAGAAAATTTTCAATCTCTGTTTTGCTCAGTATTTTGCAGGAATGGAAAAATAATTTGTCAGTTTATGCTTAAGCAGGAGTTACTTTTCTTTATATTCATAAAAATAAATACAAGATACATGTAGTGACCATAGCCAGCGTAAGCCTTCATTGATGAAAAAAAAAGGTATCAGCCCTGGGGTAGTCAGACATAAAAAATTAATTGACTTTGTTAGTTGACTCTTTGAAAATACATTTTTTTTACTCACCATATTGGCTTAAGCCATAGTGAACTATAAAAACAGGGGTGCACCATGTATAAAGGAAAAGGTGCAAAGGTATGGTGAATAGATGAAGAAATTTTTGATTTGAGATAGCAAAATATACTGCCTTCAATAGTCATAACTTCAGTTTACTTCATACACAGTTATATAGGCCTATTTGCATACTATATCAAGTAATAAAACTTGTGGTCAATTTTATTGCTACATGTACATTTTGTAAGTAAATCAGTCAAATTATTTGACACTCCATGGTCTTGGCTGACACCGATGTAAATACACCCTCGAGGTAAAGAGTTGAGACCTAGCTGTTTGATAGTACATGTCCAGTGTTCACTGAAGAATAGACTTTCATATTAATTGTGTATTATGTAATCAGACATTGTCAGTGATGTAATCAAACACAACAATGTTTCAATCATACTGATGGGTAAACATGGATTGTTGTTGTTGAAACATCTTTACCTACCGTACTTGAAATCTTGACTGTCTATATTCACTCTTTCAGCATTTATTCATGTAACCATTTCAAATTCGCATGTTTCATATTTAGAAATTTCTTGGGTTGACATCACAAGGCTTTATTTCTCAGTGTGGCCATACCACATGGTATATCATATAATTTAGGCTGTCGCGCACAACATTTTTTTTGCCTCGATTCGGAGGAGAAAACTGCTGTTAGTGTTTTATTTCTCCCTCAATTTAAAGGGAATATAGTGCATGCAAGCAGAAAATAGTGCCCTGCATAAAGGTTCTAATGATTCTTTTGACATATGTGCACTTTTTCTTAACATTAAGGAAATAAAGAGCTCGTAAAAATATATTCGTTATAAATCACAAAAAGCGCATAGTTTTCCCAAATGTAAGAAAATTTTAAACTTCTGACTGAAGAATCATCAGGGCCGATGTGTAGGGCATAATTTTCTCCTTTGCAAGTTCTATACACCATTTAAAATTGATACCACCTGGTATGGCCACACAGTTTCTGGTTGAGGGGCTAAGTCTTGGTTGCTACCAATGTCCTTAACTTGAAATGAAATCTGTATAAATCAAATGTGGTTCTTGGAGAAAATTCAATAATTTTATTATCTGTAAAGTTTACGTGAATAAAATTATGTTCTGTTCTGTTCTGTTATATTGACTTTAGTCCTGTTGTCACTCTACTTAAAAACTGTACTGTAATCTTTACTATAGTTGAGAAATTTAACTGTACCGGTATGCTTTTTCATATTTTACATACATTTTTTTCATGAGCATAATGTTCAAAGTTAGTGATAATGCTCACATTTTCTTTTACACTGAGTACAAGGTATTATTTGGCAACTATGCCATTACTGATATAGGTGTGATTATGTACCAGGCTCTGTTCTGAATTAACAAGATTAGGGCATATTAACCCTATCAACAGGTTCATTTCTTAGATGGTAACAATATTTACACTACATGCTCAGGGAATCTGAAATTCTGAGATAAAACTAATAGACTTCATTCTGGTATGGTTCTTACAGGATCTACGAAATAAACTAATGTTTCACTTATGAAGAATAGGCTAGTAACAGGGAAAGAAATGATCAGAATGCTTATTGAAGGAGTATGAGTTATGGAAATTATTATCTTTTCAGTAAAGCAAAACAGGAAAAGAAAACTTTCATATAACTGAGACATCAAAGTGTCAGTGAATTGATGCTTCTTTTTATTGTTGTGGCAGATTACCACATACTAAGCATTTTTTGTATTTGCACAATTCCACATTGCAAGAATTTTCACTGACAAAAGAGAGCAGGTTCATTTTTCTGTTTAGCAGAGATTTCTCTTGTCCATTTTTATGCTCTCCCAAGGGCGAGCATAAAGTTGCCGCTTTGTCGTCCATCTGTCTGTTCCATCCATCCGTCTCTCCGTCATAATTTTGTCCGGAGCATAACACAAAAACTATGAGAGGTATCAAGACCAAACTTCATAGGTAGTTCGATCTCATTAAGGAGCAGTGCAGTGCACAAGAACCATAACTCTTGCTCTATTTATTTTTGAGTTATTGCCCTTTGAAATTTCTCATACTTATTTTTTGTCCGGGGCATATCTCACAAAGTATAAGAGTTATCAACTTGAAACTTTATAAGTAGATAGATCTCATTGATGAGCAGTGCAGTGCACAAGAATCATAACTCTTGCTTTATTAATTTTTGAGTTATTGCCTTTTGAAATTTCTCAAACTTATTTTTTGTGTGGGGCATATCTCACAAAGTATAAGAGATATTAAGATGAAACTTTATTGGTAGATAGATCTCTATCAGGAGAAGTGAAGCGTGCAAGAACCGTAACTATATTGCATATTTTAGGAGTAATTGCCCTTTGTTATTTTTCATACTTATACGTATTAAACAATAGCCCTTTTGGAATTGGCATTTATTCGGGGAGCATCCATCGGTTCTATCGATTTCTTGTATTATTGGGTCTATAATTCCATATATAAGTTCTTGTATGAAGCAGTATTACTAATAAAGGAAAGATTTTTGAGTAAAGGAAGTCACAATTTCATGTTTATCAATTAAATTCTTATTATATAAGAATATTGAAGGACCAAATACATTTAATTGAGCACTATGAAGTGTGAACAGATATACTGATCAGCAATTTTTGTTTGTTATGACAGGTGGGAAAAGATTCTTGGAAAGTTTCCAGAAGAGAATGTAGTCACCAGACCCATATTCCAGTTTGATACCAGTAATAAGGAGAATATAGACACATCAAACATTATTGAAACAGAAGTATAATATATAGTATAATAATATACTGTTGTGTGAATGCCTACAAGCATGGTCTTTGTCTCCAGTCAGTAGCATGAATTGACTCAGTTTCTGTTGGCAAACATATATAAACTTTTCAGTAAGCAAGAATCCCAAGTGCACACAGAATTTTGCTGTTAATTCAACAGGTGGCAGCTAAAATACAGTTATATTTTTCTAGGAAATCATCTGATCGATAAAATGACCACTGACAGGTCATGTCTGACTAGGCACAGAGATACTGCATCATTTGATTATTGCATGATTTAGTTTATATGTCACCCAGTGAAACTGCAGAATGTTTGATCTTAAACAAAAAAAACCCATAAATTTTCACTGAATTGATTGCTTTTCATTGTTATACTAAGGGAGATAACTGATACAATAACAAGTCTTCATAGTTTCTGAAGTTACTTCCCTTCAATACAGTGTATTAAGTTAATTCCCTTCAGTACAGTTATTGTATTAAACTTGGACTAAATGGTCTTGCAATATTTATGTATAAATGCCAGCATTCAATTTTTCCTGCAACCTTCATGAATCATTCAGATTTTAAATTATTGCATTAAACATGAAAAAAAAAGCCCCAAACAATATTGTACCTTTGATATAGATTATGGATCATTCTTTTTCATCATCATTATTCCATCATCAATTATTTGATTGTTTTTGTTTGTAGGTAGTGCATGGCGGAATGGCAAAGAATGGTGTCTGGAGTGTACATAGTTTGTTCCTTTTGTTCACATATTTAACATGTCTATAGTTAAGCTCACTGTTTTCAATTTTTTCGTTCTCTTTATTTTCTGTTTTGTTTGATTTGTGACCTAGGTGGCATGATGTTTTGATAGTTTACCCACGCAGCATTTGCAAGCCTAAACAAAGACGTTTTACTGTACCAAGCTATAGTTTCCTTACCAAGGAAAATTTACAGGTAGGGGACTCACTTATTTCTTGAAATAAGGGTAAAAATTAATGTGAAATATTGCATGATTTTGGTATTTATTTCTCAACATTTGCATGTTAACTGTTTAGTTCTAAAACCTCTGATCTCATAGACAAGTTAACTGTAATTATGTTGCACAACTGTATGAGTTACAGTAACGTTAAAAGATAGCCTCAGATTGAGCGTAAGTCACACCTAACTTAAGTACACATTTAGCCTGTATTACAGTAAATCACAGTGTAGTATCTCTTGCAAATGAAATATTTACAGCCTAAATCAGAAACTTCTCAGTCTGAAAACAAAGATGGGGATGGGGATGTTGAAAAGGTAAAACCAAAGGAGCAGCAGTTTACAACTTACAGAGGTGTACGTAGCATGAAACATACAAAGGAAAACAAACATTATCAAGAAGGTTTAAGAAAAAGCAGTAGTTTACATGACTTATCAACAGAAGAACGGGAGTCAGGGAGTTTAGATAATTCACGATTCTTGAGTCGTTCAGGAGATCGACTTGACTCTGAAGAAAGACAGCCGTATTCAGACAGTGCTCGACTGCTCTCTGGGTATGGTAACAATCCATATGCCAGTGTTCAGAGGAACACGGCATTCAAACCACCAAGTGGTAAAACATTGCAATCGTTAGGCCAGAACTCGTCTTCCAATACATCCATTGCCTCAGCACCATCTCAGTTGTCTACCTCAGAAACTGGAAGTACTCAGCGTCGAGGATCTTTCGATGATAAAACAATGCAGAAGCCTCGAAATGCAAGTGAAAAAGCTCGCTTACACAGAGAAAGATCAGCCAGCATGAAATCTTTCCCAACAAATCTTACCCTGCCCAAAATAGGAAGTTCCAGTGTGGACAGACTGCTTCCTAGAGGAGAGTCATCAAGTCACGCTCCTACTGATGGCAGTCATCTAGAAAATGAAACAGATGAACACAAGGTAGGTTTATGTCTATTTTGCAAATAGTTTCTTAATGACGTACTGTGAAGATTATCAAACAACGGCATTTTAATAAGATTTGATTCATCTTGTTACAAAAACTGCAAAAAAGACAAATAATAATAAACATCATCATATCATAATCATCACCATCATTGTCACTATCAAAATCATCATTGTCATCATTATGCCATCTAACATCAACGTGACTAGTTTTTATCATAACAGCTACATTATTCTTACTGCTTCAGATGGATTTAATTTCAATGATCCATGTTAAAGTTACATAGCATTCATGCAACTCAGTACAGAGTGCCTTTACAATATTATTTTCAGGGATCAGAAATTTTATATAAAGTTTCAATAGCAAAGAATTCAGTGAAATTAATGAAATGAAAATTTTTAATCCCAATTAACTCGTTAAAGGACTAGTAAGGATTAAAAAGGTGTGATTATTTACAGGTTGATCATTTTGTATATAGAAGCCTTTTGGTAGAACAAATTTACCAATAATCTTACAGTATAAACAGTGGTCTGTTGTCCGGCTTCAATTGTTTGGTTTTGATTATAAAGTGAATTGACCGATGCATAAATGCTGTAAATCACTAACGCATAAGTATGGTGTGTGTGGGGGGACAAGATTCTCTTGGTTATGTGTCCAGATGGATCCATGATTATCCAGTTTATGTTTCTCTATGTCCATAATCTGTGCTAGCTTTTCTGCCAAAAATTTCCCAAAAATTCTCAGGTTGACTGTGGTTCAGTGTAATTTTGATAAAAACTGTTAGTGAATCCAAATTCCTTTTAGTAGAACAATAGCAAAAATAAGTCTGTTGAAGCTTTTCTTTAATTGCTATTTATGTCCAAAATATAACCTAGTACTGTAGACTGGTGCTAAAACTGTATAAGAAACCTTCTATCTGAAACATTCACAAACATTTGTGTACCAACTTTGACATTTTAAGTGCAAGATGTATTGTTTCTATGTATGTTGACCTTCGTGACTTCTATTATTTAGTTATTTATTCCAATAGTCTTTGGCATATTCTGTGTGCTTCAATCTGCAATGAGCTAAAGCCATGATGATGCCAATTACTGCAAAAAAAAGAGAAACTTTGCAAAATCAATTCTATTTAAAAAACATGCAAAACATAGACTTTCCAAAGCCCAAATTTAAGAAGACTAAATTTACATCTGGGCCAACAAAACATCAAATGTTAGTTTAAAATTAGCTGCTGCGATGTTGGACTGATTAAGTTTTTCTCATTGGCTTACAGAGCTTTAAGTGTTGTAAAAGCCTGACCTTTTTAGACTTTAACTTCATGTTACTTTTCTTAAATTGAGAAATAGTAGTATATATTTCCTAGTGGTTCAATACTATTTCATTTAAAGTTGTTTAGCATTTAACTGTAATATTTGCCCTGGTCAAATGTGTAGAAAGTTCTTAATGTATTAATTTGTTTATTTTATGTTTGAAAGCATAATTAGATGTAAACGTGAATTTCAATAGCAGGTGCAGTTTCTTCAGAAAGATTAAACCCAAGTTTCCAAGTTTTTTTTCAAATGGAATAGCAATAATAATGTGAATACCCCTATTTTTGAAATGGAGTCTTAGACATTATTGTGACTTTTTTCTGGGATAGTTTTTTTGTTTTTTTTTAATGTTACAGTGCAGTTCTTTATGACCAAAAGGAGTGTTATTGTAAAGGCAGTTTTAATATTTTGGGCTGTAAAAATGTTCATTATAAGAGATTAGTTTATAAAGTGCACTGTTAAAAGATACAAGGTGACAGCTGTCATGTGACAATAGTTCTGTTGTCAACTTATTTTAGATAATTTCAGAACTTTTATTATTAAACTCAGTAGATAATGTCAGCATTCCTGCTGAAACTTTGTATAAAAGCTGATATATTTATGCACACTTACAAATGTTTATAAACAATGAAGACAGAAAAAAATTGAAGATAGGAAACAGTTTAACATAGTATGAATGAAGTTATTCTGTTAACACAAGATGATGTGACAATATCTTTTACAGTTTTATGATAAGTTTCATGAATGGTAGTATGTTGAAGTTTGATCAGATCTTGATGACCTTTGGTACATACTTATTGGATGAAATCATTTCTGAATTTTCTGCCAAATGTAGATTACAGCTGAATGCATTAAAGTGTTAACTATTTAAGTACCACTATTAAGTAGCACAATGACACTTGTAAGGTGTTAATATGTCAATCATGATTAAAACTAGATTAATGAATTGAAGTTCTTTTATTAAAGAGAATGTGATTTGTTTTACCCATTTAGTGTTGGATAAAAAAGTTAGATTTGAGATGATTTGTTTGGAATTACAAGTTAACATTTAAGTAAAGTGCAATAGAAGAGTTGTCTTTTCATTAATAGATATATTGTACAGCTTGAGTTGATTGGTTATCGACACCTGCCTGCATAGTGGAGTAGTTTAAGTCTCATAACAACTTAATTGATGGACACGAGTTAAACAATTAGAGCTCTGCCACCATCCATTAATATTTTTGTGAAAAAAATGAGTTTTTGATGGAGTTTTGGAGTCTAGTACTGGTCCTACCCAGGAATGGTAGTGAGGTAAGCTCACAGCAAACCCATTATGATTTTGACTGTTAAAGAGCTTTGGGGCTGCAAGATAATATTGTATTGTAATGGCTGCTCTAAATATATATTTGATTGTGCAATGTCATGCTTAATTTTTACATTATGGCAGTGATAAATCTTGTTATAAATTCAAGTATTCTTGAAATGCTGATCTTTTGACTTGGAGGTTTTCAAAAGATCCTTGATAAGACAGTGCCAAGTGAAATATAGCAATCATTTGTAGAGATAACTAATAACCTGCTTTACAGTCCAATAAAACATGGCCATAATTTGTAAATAAGAACTTTCACTTATATATGTCAACTTGTTAATCAGTCTGATAAACTTCATTAAAAAAGTACAAAAATGTGATTGATTGTGTAACAGTGAAGTTCTGACTTGGAAGTATTTATGTGTAATATGTGATGTTGATAACTAAAGTCCTGGCTACAGTGTGGTATTCTCATTCCAACTGAGTGTTACATCAATGGATATATTCGCAAAAATTCTACAGTAATCTGATAAAATGTTCTACAGTTTTGTTGTTGCCTGAATGCTGAAATCTAACAGACAATTGTCATTGAGTCATTATCAGTATTGCAGTTAGTATATTTGTGTTGTCTAGTGACTGGATTGCCAGATTGTTTGGTCTTCAGCGTCATATAAATTAAAGTTTAAATAAGTTAGTATGACATTTATTCCTGAATTTCATTTAATACAATGCTAAAAGATCCTGATCCTGATCTTGGGTGGAGCAAGGTGCAATTTACAGCTTCTTGGGTGGGGCAAGGTGCTGTTTACAGATTCTTGGGTGGGGCAAGGTGCAGTTTAAAGATTCTTGGGTGGGGCAAGGTGCAGTTTAAAGATTCTTGGGTGGGGCAAGGTGCAGTTTACAGATTCTTGGGTGGGACAAGGTGCAGTTTACAGATTCTTGGGTGGGGCAAGGTGCAGTTTACAGATTCTTGGGTGGGGCAAGGGCAAGGTGCAGTTTACAGCTTCTTGGGTGGGGCAAGGTGCAGTTTACAGCTTTTTGGTCTTAAAAATAAAGGTCACTGTCACAACTTGAGACCAGATTTCCCATGCAGTTAGGAAGAACTGTATTTTTAATATCTTGCCTGTAGGGTAGCATTTTCATGCTGTAAGAAAATTGAAGAGGGAACTTTTATGGTGTTTTAGGAAGTGCTTCAAACTTTGTCATTGGTGCTGAAAAGAAGGTCAAGGTCACAAGAACGAGATACCAGTTCAAGTCTGAATGTATCGTTGCCATAGTCTAAAGAATTTTACTTAACCTTAGCAGATATAGTAGTCATAATGAAGCTGCATTACATGTGCATTCTATCCCATGGTCAAGGTCAAAAGTTCTGTAAATCCAGTTTAGACATTTTGCTTGGTGCAGTTCCAAAATATAATTTGGAACTTGTACAAAATGAAATGACTTGTTGTCTTGTTGTCTACTGTTCTACACATTTGAAGCACAAAGTTTCATATATATTTCAAGCTGAAGTTGAACTTAACTTAAAATTTAGAATTGCTTTCTTGCTGTATTCTTCTAAAATGCTCTAATGTATCTTTTTAACTGTTGTATTTCAGTGTTCACTTTTATGTAGAGTGATAAAATTGTTTCATTTTCTTTCTTTTTTTTGTTACTGATTTTAGAGGAGTAAAGGGTATAGGGTGAAGTATGAATTAATACAACTTGAAATGAACGGTATAAAATGTGTTGATTTTGCACCTCCTTAAATAGTTCAGAAGAATTTCAATAAACTAAAGAGATAAACCAAATATTTGTATAAAATCGGAGCAGTCTTGCAAGACCACCTCAATAAATAGATTGACTCGAAGTAAAAATTAATTTTATTTGTTCTGTCCATTTGTGGAAAGTTTCAGCTGAACTTGCTAAAATGATAAAGAAGGTTGAGAACAAAACTGGATGATAGAGCCTTGTGTTTGCTCAGAGATTTTCTTCTTGTATAGGATAAACTTGCTATGTGACATATGTAGTTTTAGGTTAAACAGGATATTTATTTGATTATTTTTTGTTTGAATTTCCAAAAAATATTCAGCTTGATAATCTTACCCAGCTTAGTCTGTTAGAGAAGGGTCACATATTTCTTGATAACCTGCAATAGATCAGAAATTGGCTCAAGTGTACTCAAGTTTTTTGATGCTATAAAACAGTTTGAAGATACTGGAAAGGAATCTTGTAGAAGATTTCTTTTATAAGGCATGAGCAAAATCTGATGATTGATATGAATTTTTATGAGATTGAAATAATTTGCATTGATTTAAAATAACCCGACAATTACAGCAGTTCTGCTAGTAGTGGCTGACTGCGGTGTTACGGATTATTGCATGGTTATATCAAAACGGTGGTCAGAGCATTTATTGATATGGATTTAAAAATGCTTCGGTTATCTAGGTAATTGAAATTTAGTCGTGTGGGGCTTAAAAATATCTTGATACTGTTAAACCACTGTCCAAGTAACGTTGATAACAGTTCAATAGTATCTTTTGATACAAAGTTTTCAAGTACTTTTCGGACTTTGATGTATAATTTTGTAGGGCTTGCTACCCAAGTCTGTATGCTTTGTTGAGAATTGTGTAGATGATAAGGATATTGAAATTTAGTTAATGGATTAGGATTGTTCAGTTATTGAACTTAATGACTCTGTATGGCAGATACTGAAGACTTGAACTGCACGTTTATTAAAGATTGAGAGTGAATTCGATATATAAATATATATTACAATGCAGAAAAATATGAAGAAAGTGATCGTATAAAATTTCCAGTTTGAAAAGCTTAATTAGAGGTTTGTCGTAAAATAACAGAATTGAATGCTGTTACCATTATGTAGTGTTATCTTAGGCCACATGCAGACTGGTCGGAAAGAATCATGCATTCGGTTGTAGTATGAAAGATAGTGAACAAAATATAAACAGCTATGTAAGATGATGGAAACAGAATTTGATAGGGAAATGTGTAATTGATAAATTCTGAAGACAAGATTCCAAATGGACAAGATGTGTAGCAGTGTGTCATTACATGAGAGTCTGATAGAGGAAGGAAGTATGGTATCTACAGGAGAATATATGTATCTGTTACACCATCTAGATCTCTATGTAGATCTATACATATGGAAAAACAGGGCTTTCAGGAAGGTTGGTACTGTATTTTGTTGATTTCAGACATTTTATTCAAATGGTCATGAACATAAGCATTTCCTAATTGATTAGCAATAACTTGATCAGAATGTGATGTAGTTTAATATAGAGCTGTTTATAGCATTGATTTCTCTGATACCTCTAACTTTAATGGTGTGACAATGGCTGTTTTGTTTACTCATTCATTTATTCAAGCTAAATCAAACATGGAAATATTCTTCAAGTGTCAACTCTAAACCAACATTTGATTTATTGGCCCTGAATATGAAACCATTGTTAAACTAAAATCTGAATATCTATGAAAAGTCAGAAATGGAACACTAGCATCAGCTATGGTGTGAACTTATCATAATCATAATCATTGGTGTAATCATTCTAATCATTTACAATATCATCACCCTCTTCATCATCATCATCATCATCTTTATCAACAGATACGTCATCATTAGCATTACAGTACAAAAATCTCAATGTTAAAGAACAACTCACCATTTAAAGTGACTGATTCACAGATGGGTAGACGATGCATAAAAAAGAAAATGTTTATACATGTAAAAAAATCTGGTTGAAGTTGCGAAGAACATATCTTAACTGACTTACATTCTCAGTTTTTGTTACAAAAACACATCAGAATATGAAGTTTTTCACAATTTTATCGGTAAAAAATTTACCCTGTTAGTCATGGGGTAGGTACTTTGTTTATATTATTAATTTTGACATTTTAAATGTACGTTCCTTAGTGGCTCAGAGGTCTAGGTCGCTGCTCCATATTTTACAGACCAGAAGGGCATGGGTTTTGAATCCTGTTAAAACAAATTCTTTTTTCTTCAGTTTTCATAATGTATAGAATCATAGAATTATGTTTTTGTCACAGTATATTAAAGCGACTGAATCACAGACGATGATAAAAAGAAAATGTTTATACATCTTGTAATTCTTGCTGTAATCGTGAAGAACATATTTAAACTAAGTTATTGACTCAGTTTTTGTGACAGAAAAACATCAAAATATAAAGTTTTACACACTTTTATCAGTAAAAAATTTACCCCGTTAGTCACGGGGTAAATACTTTAGTTATAACATTAATTTTGAGGCAATCTAATAACTAGATTCAGTGGCTCAGTGCTCTAAGTCGTTGCTCTATATTTTACTGACCGAAAGGTCGTGGGTTCGAGTCCTGGTAATGTCAAAACTTTTTTTTCAGTTTTCATGGTGTATAGAAGCATAATATTATATTTTTTCCATAGTAATTTAAATCCTCTTAAATTTGAAAGAATAAAAAAATTCAGCAAAATTTTGTGAGTCAGTCGCTTTAACTTCTCTTTAATTTCAAAGAAAAAATATTTAAGCTAAATTCTGTGAGTCAGTTGCTTTAATATTATAATTAATTATGTCAGACGAGGTTTTTGTCATTACAAAAAAAGTAGAGAAGCAAATGTTGTGTGTGTGTTCATCATACAAGTATTTTGTTTATACATGTCAATGTAACATACAAGGTATTTAATTAGATACTGCTCAACATATCTGTAAGTATTAATTTATGCTTAATTTTATGAAAATGAAGTTAACGTTGGAAAAGTATGTCAGTAGACAAATATTTAATTTACTATTGTAATTTTATTCATGAAAATGTAAGAATAGAGGATTTATATGCTAGTACTGGTTGAAATTTTAATGAGAAAACTTTCAAATGTTGAAAATTGTGACTGTGCATGAATACAGCTCTAGGCGACTGCATGTATGAGAAGACTAATTTATACCGTTTTCGAGTGAATAGTGCTTAGAAGAAGAGATAAATAGTAGTTAATGGCACATTAATGGAATTTACTCAAAGGTTTGGCTTATTGCAGATAGCTTTCAGTCACACAAAATGTGGGGTGTGAGAAAAAATGCTCTATCTACTTCATGGTTATATCACTTGGAACATTTTTGCTTTCACCTCAATATTTTAAGAACCCACTGAAAACTGCTGAACTGCCTGGCTTATTGAGTGTAAGGTATATCGTGTTCAGCTGTTACACCAACCTGTGTTCAGAAGCAATATTGGACACAGCTTAGGGTGGTAGTTCTGAACACTTTATACTGTAATTGTCCTGGGGATGTAGTCCAGGGGTTTTTGGGGAGTGCATAAAAGCATGGAAGCTGACTAGGTTGTAGGCGAAAGAACTGTTCCTCAAGAGAGAAGTAGACAATATTATGCATGTTGCCTATGGTTTTAAACAAATCTTACATTTTGATGAATGTATCTATATGTAAAGCTTCTTCTGACACAGAAATGAACAGAAGTTAATGATAGATGACTGGAAGCATTCATTGTATGGAATATACATTTTGTTTGTACATGTAGGCTTGCAGTATCAGATACCACTTTTTGGAATAGAGACTTGGAAATTCAGACAGTTAAATGATTTAATCTTTAAAAACTTTGTAACTTAAAATTACAATGTGCATGGAAAAGGAAGAAAATAATTTCTATACAGAGTTTTATTTCATAACATAGTGTTTCTTTATCTTACAATTAATTTTGTTCTTTCCAGATGGCCAAGTCCTCGGAGATGAGCAGGTCAACACCTCCACCTCCAAGCCCAACCCGTCAAGCTACCACAGCTGGACCAGGCACTAAGTTTGAGGTAAGAATCAAGACAGCCTTTTCTGTCATCATTACTTTGTGCACTTCTTTTAAAATTTGACTGGTAGGAAATCTTTGCTTATATACCAAGCAGCAGTCTTTTAATGTATATACAGTTCTTGTGTGTCAGGTAAATACTTTATCCTGCTGTTGGTCGTTGCTTTGGCCTTTGTGACAGTGCAGACCAAGATTAACCTGTACCTCATTTCAGTCTGATCATGGTCTGCTCCATTCATTATACAGTTTTCTTTAATGGATCTATCCAAACCAGTGGATGGCCAGGTCCGTTTTAGAATTTCGGCAGGGTAAAGGTTTACGTACATGGCTTAGAGAGCCTAGTTGCTGCTGCATTATTCTGCTTGTAGGTTGATTTTATCCACTAAACATTAGAAGCTTTGCAAAAGAGAGATACTGTTGATTTAGCTATTTTAGTAAGCTGGGAGCGTGACAGTAAATGTTTAGTATGAAGGGGTTGCCCTTGTTGAAGTCTTTGATTGCAGGAATCTTATCGGATTAATAATAAAAGACCAGAAATTGTGGTAGCAGAGAATATGACATAGAAATTACATTTGAAACAAAAGCTAATATAGCATGTTTTCTTCATTGTTTATGTTAGTTTTTTTATTGTACTTCGATATCTAAATATAAATGATTGTGAACTGCATGTATTTTTCCTAATATAAAGACATAATAGTAACATATTTTGAAGTAGTCACGGCTAATGAAGCTAGACAGGAAGTGCTGCTTCTTTGATTTGATTGAACGTTATTTGCTTTCTTATTGAACTAACCATATTTGATTGTTGTGTGTGTGTTGACAGACGCCCTCAGATTCCCCAAACCATGTTAGGCTAACACTTGAATCCCCTGATCGGGAACAGGTAAGGGGCCACACAAACTGTTTCCTCTAGCATGACTTTAACCTTTCCTCCCGCATGCTGTGATTAGTCTAGTTATTATAGTCAGTGGTGAAGTAACATGCATGCAGTATTAAGTTATTCTCTTACTATTCAGCTGATGACGACTTTGGTCATCCACAAGACAGTGCCAGTATATGTACACCTGAATAATAGAAAAAGTTAGGTTCTAAGTTTTGGACTTTTCAAACCATTTATTAGTGCTGCAAATTTCTTTTGAACATTACAAGTAAACTAAATTTGAAAATTAATTCAAAAGATTGAATTTGAAATCATTAGTAATTTTGTCTGTAGAATCAAAATTAACATTTCCAGTTTTGTTTGAGATGTTAGTCTTCGTAAATACAGACATTTGTTAGGGATGACTCTTAAGAAACTTGCAAGTTATTTAAAAAAATTATTTAAAAAATATTGCATGCATGATATTTACCTTTAGAGCATGTGTCAGCAAATTTCTCTAAAACTTTTTTTTTTTTTTTTTAAATGCTATTAAGGGAGGTAACTCTTTGTAATGGATAAAAAAGACAACATCTACATGTGTATGATATAGATGAACTGAACTGGCACATCTGGCATACATGAAGATAACACATTGAGTTTCTATGATACAACTAGGACAGCAAATAATACATTTTATTGATGTCAAAAGGATTGATTGGACATTTTTGTTTTTATTGGAGATTTCCAACAGGTGTGTGACAGTTTTTAGTGCACAAGAGTGTTCGTTTGTATACATACAAGGAATGTGGGAGGTGTTGGTATGAAAATAGCTCAGATGAAAAAGACTGGATTGTTTAATCTTTTTAAGTAAAGTTTGTTTGATGACATCAGAAAACATGATATAAATTAGGGATGAAGTTATGGAGGGGCAGGAATTGCAAACTTTGATGGTTTTTTGTTGTTGTTTTTTTGGACAGAGCTACAGCCTTTCAGATTATACAAAATTTTACAAACTGTGAGCATGTCCAAGGAAGGATGTCAAAATCATTAATTTATAAAGACAAATCCTTAATTGTCTGGTAACACAAATGAAATATTTGCGATAACTTTTTCTTTAAAATACACACTGTGACTTATTTATCTCTTTAAGATATATCCATAGACATTTCTCCTAATACTTCAAGTATATAGTGCAGATATTTTAACTTATAATCAACAGTTACTTTATCTATAACTAAATTAACCATTATACTACTTCTGGCTATATATAATAAAGGGAGTTAACTCTGTCTGTCTTAGATCAATTAGTATTCTAAACACGCGTAAGGTGGAATATATTTGTCATAGATAGGCTGTGATACTTGAAGCTCATCTGAGCAGTGCATGTTAAAGAGGGGCTGTTACAGATGGTCCTCTTTCAAATGTGTCTGTTTGTATGAGTTTTTCTCCCTGGAAACTTAGGCATAATTTTAATAATCACAGCATCTTTAACCATAGTTATATTAAGTGTCACAGAGTCCCAGCATATGGGATGAGATTAGCTGTCTGGTTAGTTAATTAAAGCAACTGTGTCATTTACATGTGCAAACAGAAGAAGGAATATGACAGTCATTGTCAAAATCCACTGATAGGATTCAAACCCACAAATGATGGGCACAGAGTATGAAATTCTGCCCCATACACAATGGCTCCACTGTGTTTATAGCAACAGCTTTTGAGATATACAACCTGAGATACGATGTCAGTGTTAAGCATTATTTGGCTGCATTTGTTTGAAAAATTGCCCACTGTTTAGTATTTCTTACATGCAATTGTACAGTTCTCTGTTAGTCCAACTAATTGTACGCAACTTGATATTGTGTAATTTTTTGTATGGGTCAATATCTTGCCTCCGCGAGATATATAGCAAGTTATAGCGAGATTCTGACCCATAACAAAAATATCTCAGAATTTGCTCAAGACGTCACTTGAATTATTTTGACTAAGTTCACTGTTTGTCAAAACAAACTTGTCAGAGAGTGATTCACTCATTTATATTCTCAGAAATGAAGCTTATGGTTATATATCACTCTATGTATAACTTATTGATTTAACTTATATTTTGAGTTCGGACAAGTGTGCAACATTTTGTCGTTCATCAGAAGACCAAACTTGGTCCGATAATTCTTAAAAAAAGAAGAGAAGTGATCTCACTTATTTGCATTTGGTCAATAGTATAGGTGAGCAGCTGAGGCCAATAACAACTCTTCTCACATCAAAATGTTCAATTTGACAAGGCCAATTGTACATGGCCAAGATTTAAGTGGCATACACTATACTTGTAGGTAGTTAGATAAAATGAAGCATTTCCATTTATATGTAGTTAAAATTTCAAAGATAAGATGACTTTCTCTCTGTGTATGAAAGTTGTCATGTGAATAACTGAGTACCCTATCATGTTATACAGGGACAAGATCACTTGTTAATTCTGTGGTTGCCTAATTTATCGACTGTTTGCAGTTCAGTATGGGCTGGATTTGATGTATGTAATCCATACTGACCAGATATGTTGAAATTGATGTTTGAATTTTAATGCCTAAGTATATGTGGGGGTGTTTAAAAGTAAAAGTTAAAGAAGGAATTAACTGAAGAAATGGCAGAAACAGGAATGTCAACTAAAACATGTAAGTTAGTTTTTAACTTTTTAAAATCTGTCATTTGTTATTGAGCATTGAAAAAGTCATTGCACCCAGTTGTAAACTTTGGATCAGAAAGATTAGTTGATTCATTTTGAAAATTTAATACTAGACCTAGTGTCTGCTACAGTATATCTGTATTACAATTATGGCATAGAAATGAGCAGTTAAAAACTGTTGATTTATTGGTCAATTTTAGCTTTACCTGTATCTCGTTGTATACTTTCCTGTTTACATGCATTAAGTGCCAAAGCATGCATATACCGACCTATGTATTCATTATTTCCCACAGCCTGATTAAAATTTCAAAAGCTTTGGTATATATTTTTACCACGTATATTCTAGCTTTGAACCCAAGACAACTTAAATTTTTCAGCTTTTAAGATTACCTAGATGCATTTGTCACATTCCATCTTTACCTGTTTGTTGCATTTGGCATAGTTTCCTCTGGACCAATGATCTTTGATGTTCCCCTATGTTTGACACAAGATTGCCCAACCAGCACAGCAACGCAAGATTTCCAATTATGAAACATGCATTTTTATCTTTATCGTTACAACAAGGCATCATATTACAAAATTTAATACCGGCATTTATAAAACAGAGCCTATTCAGAAGTTTTTAGAAGAAAAAGTAACAAAAAAGTGTAAGTTCATGTTTTTATAATGCCCTATTGAAATGATTAACCGGAAATCCAATCATTTAAAAGGACGTGTGAATTTGACAAGTATTTAATTCTGTATCATGTTCAGTTCATTCCCATTTCGTGTTTTATAGATTAAGTTACGTATCACCCTGGGGTTTGCATGTATAATTGAATGTTGACTAGCCTGTTGTTGTTTTTTCCCCAAGTATCAGATAAATTTTTTAAGATTTCATTTCGAATATCTGTGAGTAAGCATGTTTTCTTATTGGTGGTTTTTATAAATCAGGGCAATGGAATTACACTGTGCATATGTGGATTTGAAGTGTTTATGCAATACCAGTATTTAGAAATGTCTTTATATGTGTTACCTACAAATAAGTGAGCTCTTTAATTTTATTGCCAGGTATTTGTTGCTTTCTCTAACTGGCTAGGAAAATATTTAAAGTCTTTCCAAAGTTGAATGCCAAGGTCAGATGAAATCTTCCAAGGTCATGGTTAACTAAGTACATGTAGTTTCAGTCCAATGAGGTCTATGATAATCAAATATTTGGATCCAAGGTCAAGGTCATGCAAGTATTTATTTTGAGCTGTCCAAAACTCAAATCTGATACCAGTGGTTACATTAAATAAAATAATTGTTTTAAGTATAATTACAACAAACTGTGTTAAAATGTTGTAAATTTTGTGATTACTTCTGCAATTACATTTGAAAAAGCACTTATTTAAAAAATTTAATGACATGCTGATAAGATAAATGAAATGTCTGTAAATGAATGAATATTTCGAGGAATGAATGCATAAAAAAGTTCTAAATGTTATAAAATAAAGAAACAGATAGGATTATTTTGCATTTACCCCTCAATTTGTATTAATGTCATTATAGAATGCTGTGTACATAGGTGTAAACAGAACATGCAGATAGGTGAAAATTATTGTTGACAGGAAACAAAGTGCAATAATTATAATATTTAATGCTGTTTTACTTGTGTGAATACCGTTTCTGGAACTGCACATGAATTAGTTAACATTCTGTGAAATAAACTTTCACATTTTTTTTTTGTCATAACTTCTTATTTAAGCTATTGTGTTCTAGATATTAAAGGATGAAGAACTAGGCACACTTCAGAGGATATTAATTACTTTTCTTTGCTATGTTGTTTCCTCTTTTTATTGTACAGCTTCCTTTAACTTGATAAAAGCTACAGAATATGTGTTATTTAAGGTACTGTTCAATTTAAAAGCAGTCCTCGGTTTGTTTTTTAGGTATGAATCATTTTCATATTTCAGAAGTAGCTTCTATTATAATCTTCCTCTAAAGATTTTGGTCTGCTGAAATTCTTGCAGTTATTTCATTTAAATAATGATGTGGGTACAATATTCTGGTTGATGTATAGATTACTTTAACCATATACAGGAAATAGATACATCAAACAAACATTTGTATTTCAGGATTTGATGTACATGAAGAAAGGTTGGCTTATCAAGATGGGAACTTCTGAAAAGGTAAATGTTTTCATTTTTAAAGTGTTTAGAAATGCCAAGGAATATTGTGAAGGGATTGTTCAATGAGTAAACTTGTTTCTTGTTTTCATACTTTTGACTCAAAAAAGTGGTAAATTTATCCTGTTTCAGTCTGACTTGACTGAATGGTTTGACCACTAGAAGACATAGTTTGTCCTTTTTGTGTGCTGCATTTATGAAGTGGTATATTCTACTATAATAGTCTGTCATGATAGCAGAATTCTGTTTAGAGAGTAAAATATTGATGTCTTAAAGACTTGTTTATCTGTTTTTGTCTGTGACAAACAATATGTCTGGTCCAGCAGATATGGCTGCTTCTCTTGGCTCACTTTTAGATACAATAAGTCAGAAATAGCAATGCTGCTTTCAATGTAGGCAGAAACTGCAGAATTTATTCATATTTCCTTAAACTGCAGGATTGGAAGAAGCACTGGTTTGTGTTGACGGGGAACTCGCTGAGATATTACAAGGATGCTAAAGCAGAAGAAACTAACAGTCTAGATGGTAGGATTGACCTGTCCAGCTGTTATGAGATCTCTGAGGTACAGATACAGAGGAACTATGGCTTCAAAATTAAGGTAAACTTTCCGGAGGGATGTGAACAGTTCAGGATTGAAAGACATATATTTCTAGCTGTAACAGCACTGGAGCAATACGCATAGTACATTTGAATTAGGATTACTTACAAGATAGTATTAATTGTTGTTATAGGTTATGCTATACCCTGTGAAAAAAATTTTTCTTTCAAAGTTTATCAAAGACTGGGTTTTGCAAATCAAGAGTCAGCATAGATCACAAAAAAGTTAAATTTGTGAAATATTCTCATGTGTAAGACTGCAGAATACTAGCAGTAGAAAAGAGGGTCCTGCTTGAAAGTGCATGGTAATATCTACTCTGTTACAAACTGTGTAGAACTCTGTTTGTGTTATGTCTATAGATTTCTTGTCTGAAGTTATTTTTCCATGCATACTCAATTACAATAAAAAGCATGTTTCTTTATCATTTTACTTGTTACATACTCTTTCTGTTATAATCCTAGTCCTCCATATTATTGCAGACTAGAAATGGGGAGTATGTTCTGTCTGCCATGACCTCAGGTATCCGTAGCAACTGGATGAAAGCCATACGTTTGTGCATGGACCTTCAAAGCAGCAATAAAAACAAAGAGTCTTCAGCGGAGTCATCATCTGCTTCCAGTTCAGTGGCAAGGACTAATGATGATATGGATATTGATTCATCGTCATCATCATCTAGAACAAGTGATAGTGCCCGAGTGGGTGAGAGAAAGAAATATGCTAATAAAAACAGGAGGCATTATTCTGACGTTAATCCAGGAAATATAAGTAAAATGTTATCTGTAAAAGATTTAACGTTAGATTCATCTAAATTGCTTTCACAGCCTGTTTCAAGTCAGTCGTCTGAATCTTCCATTTCCTCAAAAGAACCATCTCTTGAGCGGGAAATTAAACCAGAGAGTAGCCTCCCTTCACATATGGACCTTGCAGTAGTTCCAAAACATAGCAAATATGATAATTACTGGCGAACAGAGGCTGGAGCAAACATTCCCTTTCGTCGATTTGTTGAAGGAAGTGACAGTCATGTGACCAGTCAGAATACTGTAGCAGATCAAACAAACAAATCAGTAGACAAGTTAGATGAAGAAGAACGTAAAAAACGTGCCAAATCTCCTAGTGCTAAAATCAAGGAGCGATCAAGAGCAAAATCACCAAAACTACATTCCCCGCCTCCTGGTGAAACGGAAACCAAATTTACATATATGACAACAAACAGAGAGGATGAGAAAATGTCATTGAGTTCAGAGGATAAAGATTACTTGGATGATGTAGATGGGGTAGATGATGTATGTTCTTTGTTCTCATTTTTGTTGTTTGAGTTTGTATGCACATTTTGATTTTCCATGATTACTTTTTCTTTTCGTTATGTTGAAGTAACATTATAGCATGAAAATAAGCATGTACAAGTATTGTAAAATATGTTATATTTGTACACTTTATAATTCAAGAGAAACACACAAATACTCATATGTGAATCCTACAGTTGAAAGTGTAGTTAAATGTTAACCTGTGTTGGAATGTTCCAGAAAATTGATTTTGTAAAAACAATGAAAAGCAACATAGTTTATAGCTATGTTAAAGGAACCAGAAGAAAAAAAAGAAGTATAATTTTATCTGTACAATGAACAAGAAGATGGAAAATTCAAACACAATGTTTGATATGTATTTACTGACAGGTTAAGAAATAACAGGACTCTGAAACAGGTTTTTAAAAAATTGGCTTCAGACTTTGTCCCCTGATTGACCTTTATTTGATGAATGTACTTGCAGGAAAATCTGGATGCAGATGACAACATGCCCTCTACAATGTCGTCTGCTGGTGAAGGCATGCTGGTAGATCTGCTGGAAAGTGAGGTAAATATGTGAAACCATGTCTCATTTTTCATCCACAAGTAGTTTTTTTTCTTCTAGAAAATGAAGTAAATACAATGTATAGACATGTCTTACATACTAAAATATAACTTAAAACCAAAAAAATACAGATTTATGTATAAAGAAGCAATGAAATATAACTTTAAAAAAATGCAGATTAATATAAAAAAGCAATATATTTGCCACCAATATAGAAAATGTTTATGATGAGATCATCAATGGAGCACTTTCATGGTGCACACGATATCCTGTATGACATCAACCATACAGTTTAGTCAGTTATTTTAATTCTTACTTTTCGTGTATTTATATTACTGTAATTTATTTATTCAAGTGAAAATTTTAGTACCATGACTACATTTAGTAGAATTTCATTTCACACAGAACTGAGTTTTTAAAAGCTTTGAACCTCTGACAACAACTAAAACTGGGTCTCTGTTTTGGATTTTTATACACCTGTTTGTTTGATCAAACCATTGTATTTCACATTAAGATTTAAGTTTGGATCATTTCCTATTTTTTAAAGAAGTTTTTGCAACTTAAATGATTCCACTCAATGACTTCCTGGGTTCTTATCAGTACTTGCATAAAAAAAATGTGATAGAAATATTTGAAAAAAAAAAACATTAAAAAAAACAACTACAGTTATATTCTGTCAAATAGCAACAAAAACTTTATGAAAAAATAGTTTTTTTTCGAAGTTCTTATTTTGTATAGATACTGAATATATTTACTGTATTTAGATGT
This sequence comes from Cyclina sinensis, assembly GCA_012932295.1. Lineage (NCBI taxonomy): Eukaryota > Metazoa > Mollusca > Bivalvia > Venerida > Veneridae > Cyclina > Cyclina sinensis. Next base: position 40,879,925 of record JAAONU010000001.1, on the reverse strand, counting down.
AAAATTCTTACACAAAACAATTAAAAAACAACTCGTGGGTATTTTCAATAAGGTATTGCAATATGCGCTCAAATTATCAGTCAGAAATGTCTTAATTAAAATCAAATGCAGTTTCTTCCCTCCAGTCACAATTTCTAAGATCTTGAGATAAAAGTAGGTTCGTGTGACTTAAGGTAATTAAGCCAGTTTTGGGATATTATTTCACTCAAATGACCCTTGATTTATCCAAAAATCGTCAGGTAAAAGGTCATCGACTGAATTACATTGGTCAAAATGTCACCTGAACATGGACTTTTGTAAAAGAACCCCTTTGAATGAAATGTACCCAATTGTTAACTGGAGTACAAAGACAACAATGGCAGAAAAGATGCTGAAACTACCTGCAGTATGCTGAACAGATTTTGTGTTTTGATATGATTCAGCCTGGACCAGTCTTTATGTTAGATGTTTACACCTGTGGCAAGATTACTAAATAAACTAAATAAAATCTAGCCACACTACATACATGAAGGACTTCTTACTAGATGTTATTTAAATACATTAAGATAAATTTTATCAGGAGGTTTTGTAGTTATATTATAGTAAACGTAATGATTGCTACTTGTCAGTTGTAAATTTTCTCTTGGGAATGAAGTTGGATTACAGAAAAGTGTTTGAACTTTGAAATAAGTTAAAAATGATATTGATTTATCAAGAATACAAATAATTTGAGATATGAAATGATGAATCAGTACTGATTTATAACAAAAACATGACAGAAAACTGAAGTACAAAAAATGTACTTTAGTTGAAGCATAACGTGATACTTTCTGACAGAAATTTTGGAGTTATTATAAAGTGAAACTAAAGGTATGCAAGAATAGAGGCAATAAATTCATGCATTAAAATGAAGCCTGACATATGTAATTCCCGTCACCAGGTTGAGTCGCTGAAGGAACGCTTAGAACATACGCAGCAGGAACTTGCAAAGTCACATGACTCAAACCGTGACTTGAAAACCAAACTACAAACAGTAGTTCGAGAAAAAGACCCATCGCAGGTAAGACAACATTTCCTTAACTGTCATAATAATAACTGCTGTTTGAGTTTTATAACTTGTAGAGTTTGAAAGCTTATGCAGAAATGGTGGCTTGATTTAATTGCTTACGCTTCATATTTAGTACTGTTTTTCATATATTTTCATTTCGTTTTGTTTGCAGTTAATTAAAATAAGGTATTTTTGTTTTAACTTTTTGCCAATTTTTTTTTTCTTTGAAAAAGAGAAATGCCAAGACAGCAAAATAAGACTACAATTCGAAGAGGGAAAATATTTAAAATGTCAAAAAGTCCATTTGAGTTAAGATTCATTTATAGAACTTAGCAACAGCAAGAGACAAGTAATAGATATTTTTAAGAAAAGATTGCACTTTAAATACATTCTAACAAAGTCTAACAAAATAAAATGTGGAGTGGATCTTAAATTTAGAAAGGGTTGTGATACATAATTCTCTAAGGCTTTGATAAAATTGTGTCAAAGTGCTTTCTAAAAATCAAAATTGGAGTGGATTGCAAATTAAGAAAATGAATGAATTCAAGACTGTGTAATAAAAATGTTTCATAGTGCTTTTCAAAAATAAAGTTCTCAGTAGATTTCAAATTAAGAAGATGAATTTATACATATTTCTTTAAGGCTGTGTAATAAAGTTGTGTCTTATTGCTTTTTAAATGTTGATAAAATGTCAAAGCTAATGGAGTAACAAGGGTAAATTGTCATAGATTGATTTATAAATTATTCAAAGATTTATGGCTGCTTAGCAATGATTTAATGCTTTATTTTTTGTGCTTAATGCATTTCCTTGATTAAATAGGCTGTTTTTTTGCTTTCGAGATTGAATACAGGCTTTCATATCTTGTCATTTGCCTTATCCTAGATTTGCATTTTATTGCGCCATAGCCTTTAGGCATTTTAATTGCTGGAAACTAGCTACTATATTGCTTGTGGTTTGAAGGGAACAAGGCTTGATGCAAGCCCTCTTGTTTCTTTTTCTAGATATGTAAAAGGTTAATGCTTGTATGACGTAAAACTGTCAGTGAAAAGTTACCGTATGATTTATGATAAAAGCTGAATAGTAATAGCTACAATTTTCAAGAAAAAAAAAAATTTTGTTCACATCCTATTGTAATTTGTGTAAGGGAATTCTGTGACTGTTTTGTTGTATTAGTTTATTGTAGATTTGAGTTTTTTGTTTGATCTTAGTGTACATAGCATTTGTTGCAGAGGATTTAAACTCAGAGTAGCAGAATTTGAGAATTTAGTGTCTATTTCTTGTATATGGGATAATTGTTGAAATAAATGCTTATGACATATTTTTACCATAATTTCTGTCTTCATACCATTTCACAGTTGTGCAAGATAATGAAAAAGAATCAAATAAGATTTCAGAACTGTTTCTCCATGTGTGTTTGTAAAGTTAAGTTGGTCTGCATGTTAAAATTTGTAACTATTTGTTTTCTCCTTACATTGTAAGACTGGCAACATTTTAGTGTCCTTTTTTCTCAAAATGGCCAGAGAGTGTTAAGGTCCTGTGACTGAAGAAAGTGGGGAATAGCAGTGTCAGGTTCTTACAAACTTCAGTCCAAAACAGAAAGATGCAATGCATCTGAACTTTGGTCCCCATGGGATACAAACTCAAGCCTGCTGAGGCAAACTGTCAACAAAAAAAACAAACGGATGTAGTAGGAGCACGAGACCACTGAGCCAAAGAACTGATTGCTTGACACTTGACGGAGCTTGAATTAATTGGAGTTGAAACGAGTGTGCACTCATCCATAATTAAATTACGGAGACCAAATGTAAACAAGCCCTGCTGTCTTCAGACATCCCTGACAAGGGGGGTGACTGACAAGAAAAGACCAGACCATCAAATCTAGTACACAGATATATTAATCTCCTTTTTTGATAGTTCAGTCTGCTGTTGTGGCTAGTTAATTATAAAAATTCCTTATTTGCTGTGGTGGGCACTCTGCCCCCACTGGCACAGCTATCTGACACATGGGTCATGAATTCAGACACATATGGTGAACAGAAGCTAACCCTCCTCACCAAAGCTGGCTATAAGAGATTTGAAAGATAAAACTAAGGTCAAGTGATTACTCTTGAAGATTACAGTTCATATAAACATCCTCTCAATGTGAAGAGTTCTCACTTAAAAGGTTAATCAGTTAATATATGAAAAAAAAAGGAAAATAAGATACACGACTCAGTAGTTTTAGATATATAGTGATAAAAACATTCGATGAATTTTCCTTAAATCTAACAATCTATAATTGTAAAGCATCTGTGTGGAATATCAAATTTTTGGCCCTACTTACTGGAGTGTATCATATAAAACTTGATATGTATAAGTAAATTGATACACTTCTTGTTGTGAAGATATTTCTGTTGCATTGTATTCAAATTTACTAGGTTACTTTATGCTGGAAAATATAGGTTTCTTATTATCAAAGGATGTATTAGTTGTAGTAAAATGGTATAAATGTTAGAGTAAAATAAGTTGAAATACAATTATCTTGTTGAGAACAATGGATACATTGGTGTTTTGTTTTTGATTACTGATGTTCACTGGTTCTTTGCTTTCTGATAGGTTTGTGTATTCTTCCTGTGGTTTAAATATACTATAGGTAGTGATTTTTTTCTCCCGCCTTGGAATGTTAAAAGATAACGGTCAGTGGCATTTTTCAGTTAGTATCATTAAAAAGCATCAAAAAAGAGGTGTAAGGAACTTTTTCAGCTCTGTACAGAGTTTGGCTAGAGTTTTATATACATTTCATTATATATATATTTCATGTTTTTTCATTCTGCATATTTTATAATGACTTTATATCATGGCTAAGGCTGCAGACTGGCTTTACTAATGAAGAATTCTGATGCATGTGGTTTTTGCTGCATTATGTTTACAGCTACAAGCTAGTCTAGACAGTTCACATAGTCCAGCTTTATCACAGCCAGCCATTGACTCACAGCAGGTAACTACATTTAACCCAGAGGTGAAGGTCATCCCTCCTACTTCAGCTAACTCAAACACTAATAAGCATGACTTACTCTTGATTGCATTTTAGTTGAAGACTATATTAGTTGATTTCACTGGTGTAGAATGCAGAATTAGAATTATATGAATATCACCTAACATTTGAGCTGAGCTAGTGATGCACCTAACATTTTAGACACATTAGTAATACATAATACATACATTCTTTATTTAACCATGCATCATGATTTTTTCCGTAACTTTAAATAATGTCTTTGTATACATATCTGTTATAATACATCTACTGTTCTAAATGTTTTTAGAGCAAAAGTTTCAGCATGCAGAAATATTCAGTAACACGTCTATTGTTTAGTATCAGTATTTTTATTACCTATACAGATGACTGTCGGTTCTTTGTGTGACATATTTGAGGTACTTACTAAATTGTCACCGTATAAGTGACTCTGTACCCTCTACACTGCATACCATATGCTTCTGCAATACATGTTACATTGTACTACAAAAGTTCTTTGCAACCATTTAATTTTCAGAAAAAGAGCAAATTAGATATGTCAGTTCAAAATTATAAGTGGAGGCCATGTTTCTACATTTAATTATAGTTTAGAGTTTAATTTTAGATGGAAAGAAGTGTATTTCCTGGCTGTAATGAAATATATGGATTCTCTTAGTGAAATAAATAACCTCCCCTTCCTTTCCCAAGTATGTTATGTGCTAGGTTCAAACCCTTATTCAAACTTTAATGTAAACCTATAAATGTAGTGTTGTTTGCTCAAGGTTCTCCTTTGCTGTACCAGAAAAGTCAGACCTAAGCTTACATTTAATCCTGCCTTCTCAGAAGTTATCCCCATTTAACCAAGCTAAACCTGTCACCATGATGGATGACCATTGCTTGCATTTCAGGATTAAGTGGGCTTTACTCAGAAAAAATCAATATCTCTCATGCATTTGATATGCACAATGTCTTGCAATCTTGTGTTTTGTTTGATTTTACATTTGTGGTTCGCTTTTTGATAAATATAAATGAGGAACATTTAGCAGAGATTAACAGAGATGTTATGGTGATAAAATAATCTCAACTGCAAGCAAGGGAGTAACCAAAGAATAAAACATTGTAGAGAGAAGTTTTTTATTAAGTTAGTACTTCAGTCTGAAGTTGATTTGAATAAAAAAAATTTGGAATATTACTTTTTTTCTATTCCAATATGAAAACATTATAGAATATTACATGAGATATGGTTATGTAATTATATTTGAATATCATAACATTTCAGTCAATTGTTGTTTTTTTTTCACAAATAAAATGATGAATGTTTGAGTGTAATGAATACATACAGCAGTTATTTTCAAGGAGAAAAGTTAATACACACTTGAATATTCAGGTTTGATAAATGGAAAGATAAGAGTTTGTGTATTATAAGATTTGTTTGTCAGAGTGACTAAGTGTTGGAGTTACTTGCTGCAAACACATTCATCAGGTTCTTTTTTACATTAATCATGTAAAGCTAATGAATTGTGTAACAAAGTAAAAAATGAAAGGTTACCTTTGTGATTATGATAGAATGAAAGGAATTTTACCATGTTTAATGGTGATAGTTTTGTACTCTTTAATTCTGTGAAAGAGTGAATAAGATTTTGTTGTTTTGCAGATGAATGCTGTGAAGCGACAGTTAAAGGAAAACAAGGATCTTGTGCTTAGACAGAAATCTGAAATTGACCAACTGAAGTCCAAACTCGACATGTCTACTTCAAAGCTGACTGGCACAGAGAAAGCTCTCTCGGAGGCACTGAAGGATGTGAAACAGGAGAAAGATAAATTTTTGAAGGTGTCTACTGAATACAACAGAAAAGTCAGAAACCTTGAAAATCAGTTGAAAGAAGTGACACAGAAAATGGAAAAATATCATGAAAATTCTTTGATAAAAGACAAAGAGAACAGAAAGTTAGATTTAGATTTAAAACAAACTCAGCAAAAGCTACGAGATCATGAGCGTGAAATATTAAAGTTAAAAGCAGTTGAGCATGAGTACAGACAGACGAAAGAAAAGTTAGATGAGACTGAGAAGATAGCATCTAGAATGCACATGGAAATGAAGGAAAAAGACCAGCAAATAAAGAAATTGGAAGTAGAAAATGATGAGCAATATGAGCAATATGAACAACTAATGCATGAAATTGGTAAGGAGAGAGATGCTACAGAGCAACACATTGAAGAATTGAAAGAACAACTGGTTGAGGCACAGAAGAAATCCACCATGTCTGACCAGGTTTCGAGTGATGTTGCAGAAATGTTAAGGGAAAAAGATGAAATCATTGCCCAGCTTGAAGAGAAAGTCATTGAGAGTGAAACTAAAGTGGTTGAAATAACTGATGAATTAAAAGCAGACGAAGATGAAAATTCAGCGCTTCAACATAATGTGGAAATGCTTCAAGGTGAGAGGGATAATTGTATAGCTAAGATTATGGACCTAGAAAAATCTTTACAACATTATCAGAATCATAGTCAGAGACTAGAGAAGGAGAATGCTTCCATAAGAAAACACATGGATGATTTAAGAAAAGAGAATACAGATCTTAGCGAAAGGTTAAATTCTGAACAAACTGATGTTTCCAGTTTAGTTGAAGACAATGATAGTTTGAAATCTCATGTGAAAGAACTAGAGCTTGAAGTTCATAGCTTACATGACAAGTTGAAAGAGGTTATAGCTGGACATGAGAAAGCGTCACATTCCTCAGACGGGTCATCTGATCTTCTTCATACTTTTATACTTGCTACTGCGGAGGTAAATGATGTAACGGACAGTATGCTTAAAATGAGAAAGCAGTTTGAATCCATTCTGTCAAGTCATAAGGGAGATCAAAAAGAGCTGCTCACAGGTATTGCTGAAAGCCTGGAAAATCTAGGGCAGAAATGTGAAAATATATCTGATATACTAAAAGAAGGGTCTGGGGGACAGTCAGATGGTGAAGTTATAGAAAAGCAAAAGGCATCAGTAGTGGAAAGTACTAAAGTGAATCAAGAACTTGAACTTTTGAAACAGAAAAACAAGGAAGTTCAAACAGAAGCTGAAAAATGGAAGAAAGAACTAACAGATGTGAAAACCAGCTATGAAAAATTACAAGCAGATGATGAAAAGTTGAAGGAACAAATTAAGACAATTGAGGATAACTGTCAGGATCAGTTGAAAAATTTAAAAAAGAGAGTTGAAGACTTTACTGTTAAAAATAAGGTGACAGTTGATACTAAACCAAAGAAGTCAGAAAAGAAAACAAACAAATCAAAAGATGCTTTATCTGTTGAAATTGAGGAACAGTTACATGAGCTAGAGGAGAAAGTAGGGTTGGTTGAAAAAGTTTTGAATGCACATGATTTAAGTACATCAAGTGTGGAAGCTGAGAGTCATACAGAGACTGAAGAAGAAAGTGATTCAGAGGCTGAGGATTCAGATGATTATCTAGACTCAGAGAGTGAGGATTCTGAACCAGAAAGTGCTGATGAAAGCACTGTGGCTGATGAAAGTGAAGGATTGCTTGGAAAATTGAAAGAAATGAAAAAGCAGTTACAGGCAACAAACAGTAGAATAAAAGAACTTACAGGAGACATGAGTGAAATAGAAACAGCAACAGGAACTGAAATAGCAGCTGAAACTGAATTAAGACAGACCCTGTTGAAATGTGGTGAAAAGGTTGATAATTTGACTGCAAGGTTATCTGATGGTTTGAAAAGTGCAAGGACAGAAACTCCAAGGTTTTCTGATCACACATGGGCTTTCCAGAAATGTGTAGGTAAAATGAAAGATAAACTCACTGAAGTAAGTGTTCTCATTCACGAGCATGATGAACTTAATGCAAAAGAACTGAAACATGTTCAAGAAAAACTTGCATACTTAGCAGAATTTGTGAATCAGGTTGACCGGCTAGGTGATAATGATTGGGATATTGCAGGGAAGATTGCTAAACAAGAAATGAAATTCCAGCATCTTTTGGCTCACAAGGAAAAAGCTGCCAGAAAAAGCACATTGAAATATGAAGACAGACTACAGTTATATGCAGATAAATTAGCCTTTGAAGCAATGATTCTTGGTCAGATGGGAATTCTTATACAACGACAGCAGATAGGTTCAGTCTACAAAGATGTCCTACTGAGAGAAATCCATGAAGCAAACTTGAATATTCTTGAACTTGAAAGAAGAATTGATCATGTCACCCATGAAATGAACCAAACAGACCAAGAGAATGACCTGGTGTCATCCTATGCTGCCATTCTTGCTGAGAAGATAGTACTCGAGGGTCAGCTTGCATCAGGAGCTATGGTTCAAGATTTTGAGAGTAGTGAAAATTTAGAGGTCCTATCCGCTCTTAATGTTAGTGAATCTCCTGCTGTTTTAGCTATGGAAATATTTTTGAGATCACAGGTTGATTCCTCAGTCACTGAACAACTGCAAAAGTTTGCAGAGAATATGAACTCTGTCTCTAATCATATAGTTACTAGAGCACTCCTTCAGGGGGAGATCACTCATGCACTGCAGGTGGTGAAAAAGAAATTCAAGAGTGCTGGTCATTCAGAGGATCTTTCGAGTCTTGTGAAACGTGAACGTCAGTTTGCATTTGAAGAACTAGAGACCAGACATAAACTGATATTAGACTTGATGAATGAAAGTGAACCTTCTGTCATGACAACACTGATACAACTGATTGAATTCTCACAAGGACCAAACTCTCCCACTCTTGACTCAGTTTGTGAAAAAATATCCAGTATTCTAAACAATAAAATAGAGCAGTTTGAAAAGTCTTTGCAATCAGCTGATCCTGAAAGCAAAACTAAAATCAAAAACATTATCTCTCATCTTCGTTCAGAACTTACTGATGCTGTGTCAATATTTCGTGAAGAATATCAGTGCTATGTTCAGACTGCCTCCCCTGATATTAATCCAAATGTGTTAAGATTCTCTGCAGATTCCTTGTCCACAGATTTAGCTGAAATGATTATCCAGAAAGCTGTGATAAATGGTTGTTTCACTTATGTGAAAGATCTACATGAAAGTGCACCAGATGTGTCAGTCACTACTATGATGGAACCTTTGCCTGTAGAAGGTCAGGGTCTTACAGATTTAGCAAAATGTCTGGGGCAGATTTTGTTGACAGAAGCTGCCAACAAGCAGAAAATTGCTGAAGAAGTAAGGCATGTTAGTTCTACTGAAGTTGCAGGGGCTGCTAAAAGTGTTACAGACTTGGTTGGGGTTATACCGGACCTTGAGGCGTACCCGCAGTCCTTCAATGCCTACGCAGAGACTTTGGTTAGAGAGGCAATGTTCCAGTCCCAGCTAACTTACACAACTTATAAACTGAAACTTCAGTACCACCGAGAGCTCAGAGATATAAAGATGAAAATGGAAGCGGGCGAGAAGGTTGTTTTACCATCTGAAATCAGTCGTGAAGCTGAAAGTGATATTCAGGCATCATTGTCATCATTTGAAGATATTCTTAATACAAAATACCAGGATGAATGCGAAGTATTAAATCAGTTAGAAAGTGAAATAGACAAACTAAAGTCAGTCTCAGGTGAAAAGTCTTGTAGTAAATGTAAGACATTTGAAACAAATATGAAAGCTCTTGAAAAGACCTTCCAGCATGAGGTCTCAGTCGCACAAGAAAGACAAAATGTTCACATTGATGTTTTACGTCAAGGGATCAATAACGTGATTATGCGGGTGGACAAATTCTTGGAGGACCATGAAAGGGAGAAGGAAAGTTTGATAGCCGATTATGAAGATCGAATTGTTACACTGCAAGACGAGTTTGATCTGATGAGGATTGACCACGAGGAAGAGCTAGAACAAGTGAAACAGGATATTATGACAGCTGTCAGTGCAATAAAGGCCACAGAGGAGGAGACAGAGACTACGTCCCAGGACCAGCTAAAACATCACAATAAACAGCTCATGAAGATGTGTACACTCTCAAAGGTAAGAAGGTTGTCTCATATCAAATTCAAAGAAGCAAGATTTATGTGCACCAACAAAATAGCTCAGGACGATCAGGAAGTATTGTTGCAGTATTTATTTTCATCTTTTGTACTGGTTTTAATTACAGGACCTTTTATCTGTAACTCAAATACTTTTAGAATTAACTTATTATCAAACGTTTGATAAAAAGTCATTTGAAAAGTCATTTTACCATGAATACAATGTGATAGACATATCTTTGAACAGGAGCTGTTGGTTGAGGTGAAGAACAGTATGATTGTAGACCAAGGGGAAGAACTCAAACAGAAGATTGAGTCTCAGATGGCAGAGATTATGCAGTTGGAGTCTGACCCCAACTACACACTGGTATGTCCTAGGTCATTGTTCAAATGATAAGATATACAGAACTAAAAACACCTGCAAGATGAGCATTGATTTGTGGCAAAGGGTAGATAACTCTCATTAAAATGACAGTTATATTCTGGTTGCAAATGTACGAGTATGATCTCAGGTTGGTCTCATCTACCATGTGTTTTAAGTTCTATCTAATGTGGTATCTATTTTGTTGTTGTTTGGAAGTGACAGCCCAGTGTTGTATTATTTTGATTTTCTGTATTGTTAACTTGTTTCAGTTTGATTAATTTAATAATGTACCAGTTTCCCCTTAAAATGAAACATTGTTTTTGTGTTGTTGTTTTTAATGAGATATATACACAGCTTTTAAAGAAATGAGCTATTATTCATTACAAAAAGGTCATTCAAACAAAATTTCGTGCATCTGCTAGCTTTGCTACCCAGAAATAAATCGCATACAGGTAGAAGATGAAGTTATTCCATTGGAAACCTTTAAGTTATAAAATGCAATAAAATCTGTGTAGAAGGTTACTTTAATTGAACAAGCATGGATATTAAGATGGCCTGTTTGTCAGTTTAAGCTGTCAATCACTTTAAGTAGTCACTTTTATCTACTTTAGTTACTTTGGGTGTCAGTGTAAAACATAGGTTGTTGTTGTAACTTTGTACAATTTATTTATTTGTGTCACAGAATTGTGAAACCTCAGTTTAGCAACCAATCAGAAAAAAGTAAGCATTTACGTCAGTTTTTAAAAAAAGCTATGAAAGATTTTCACATGAAACGCCTTGTGAAATTTAAAATCAGAATGACAAACAGAGCAAATGTCTGTTTGTGTCAGTTGTAAATCACATTCATTTTTTTGAAGTTGTTTTTTTGTGTTGACCTTAGACCTAGTATACTGTATGTTTATACTTAATGCTGTAATTTTGGCAGACGCTGACCCAAACAGGCATTCTGGGATTGGTTGTTTTGGAGAGATGGGCAGACTGATGCACATTTATTTTCTGTTCAACCTTTATTATGCTTTGCATGTTGTCTATATTTTCTGTTGTCTGCTTGATTTCAGGAGACACATGTTTCAACCCCATCCCCTAAATCCCCAGAATCTTCCCAATTCCCCACTGACTCCCCCAAATTGGAAAGATCCCTGAAATTGGACAGGTCCCTCAGTGCAGAAAGGTCAGATGAGGTGAGTTTACAATCTATTTGACTTCCCTCATATTTCCCATCCAGGCTTTATATTTATAAACAATTGTGCTCTTTATTCACTCCTTTATGTAATGTCTTTAGTTAGATTTGTTTATAATAGTTTTGGTAGAGTTCTTAAGGAATTAAGCCATTGAAAAATATTCATTACTGTAACAGTGCTTCCTCTGTAGAGGTAAATATAGGAATACTAACACCTGCAGAATCCTGAGGAATTGTTAGTCACAGAAATGTTTAGAACTGTTAAAATACATAAGATGTAGATTTTTTTTATCTTTTGTCACAAATGAAAGCTATTGATATGTAGAAACTAGGCAGTTGTTCATTTAAGATGTATAATGTAGATGCACAATAAGCTAGAAAGTATATTTCTGATCAGTTATGATTACAGACATTTCTGCATGGCTCCAGTTCTCTTTGATGAGATTGTATTTTATTTCCTGTTGTCCAGGCCATTCTTTTCATGTCTGAGATTTTGGAAAAAAAAGCCAGACAAATTGACCATAAAATGGAGTATTGTCATAGAGGCAGCTGAGTACAAAAAAATTGAACAGTGAATTATTTATTTCTGTGTATTACAGCATGTGGACAAGTTACTAGAGAGGTCACAACATGAACATGAAATGGAGCAACTGAAAAGAGAGAAGGAAGCAGCCCTCGCTGATGAGATCAAGGTCACCAAAGCAGGTGAGAGTTTCCCTCATAAATGAGTGTCAAGTCCAGCATTTTTTTTCATTCACCTCATTTTTAAATGCAATAAAAATATCTTTCTTAGAAATTATAATTAAATTAAGATAGCATAAACCCGCAGTAAACACTGCAAGTCTGGCTCGGATTTTAGTTAGTTCGGTTTTTCTATTCCATCCAAATGCTTATGCCATGTTACTCAGAAAATGACTGTTTCTTCAAGTGTCTTAATGATTTTAATGTATAAAAGTATTTGTTATATTTTCATTGTTATCTGTAACCAGTGGTTTCTACCTACATATCTTACCTGGACTTAGTGATTACGATCAGTGTTAGTATAACACGTTTTATGTCAACTGTTGTAATGTTGAACTTTGACCCTGGTAATGTTTACAGCACTGGATGCCATGAGGAAAGCATACGAGGAAGAGCTAGAACAAGAGAAAGAAAGATACAGAAATGCTCTCAAGACAATGTTTACAGATAATTATGTGGATGATATACGACGAAGACATGAGTAAGTTTATCTCTGTATTTAACATACCTACATTTATAATGGTATAATAATATAGAGCTTGTAATGTTACAATGTCTGTAGTATCTGGTCTGTTATATAGCTTACATGTATGTGGTGGTCTTTTGATGGAATGCTTCAAGTAATACAGGGTCTTTATTTAAGTGCATGTGTATAAATGTTTAGATTTTCTTCACATGTATTAACTTGATAAATTGAGCAGACAAACAGACATTGCTTATACTGAGCAAATTCAGGATGATAAAAATTCTGTCCAGTTTTTAGTGATGAAGTGGACTTAGATAAAGAAAAGGCAAAATGTACCTTCTAAATTAAATATTTGATACCAGCTTGAAACCATTTGCCTGTTGCTTTGTTTCAGACAAGAGGTAGAGAAATTAAGTGATGAGTTACGCCAGGTGTCAATGCATTATGAGAGCCGATGTGAGGACTACAAGTTACTGGAGGACAGACTGTCTAGAACCAAGACTGACTACCAGACACATATTAACCAGCTTGTAAAAAGGTAAGACTGGTGCTCCAAGTCTTGTTAAACTACACTGAAGACAATTTGTTTCTTATTATTATGTGTGCATGTCAACATAATTGCTTTACTTCTTAGTACAGTTTGAAATGAAACTTTACGACCAGTAATACCAAAACATGTATTTACTCTGCAAATGAGATTAAAATTTTACAAAATTTGTTAGGACATAAATATATATAAATATATATTATGTTTTAAAACGTGTAAAAGTAAATCTCCAGATCTCTGATAAAATTGTTCAGCGATAAATAAAATGAATGTTGTCTGTCATTTAGCAATGAACACCTGACAGAGCTGGTGAACACAGAGATAGAGAACCTGAAATCTTTCATCCAGACACGAAACAAAGGTCAGCTTACAGGCAATGCTACACTTGAGGAAGAGCTCTATGATTCACAGGTACTTGTTAGATATTGTCAGAAATAATAAAGAGTGGCAATAGGAAGGAAATATCTGTCAAAATCCTGCAGTTTTTGCACATCTTGGTTGAAAATTGGTAGGGGCTGTTGTTATAATCGGGAAATGGTGATTTACCTGTCTTTGGTCATGAGTTTGAGTCAAAGCAACTTATGCAGGTAGTTTTGTCATACAGATTGTCAGAAAAAGAATGTGTACCCTTCTCAAACTATTTATTCCTGTATTTACTCACAATAATACCCTGTAAAGTTTCATGTTATGTTTAAAGATAACAGTATTGTAAAATGGTTCATATATTTGCACCTACAGATCATGGTACGTGTGAAGGATGCTGAGTTACAGAAGCTAAGACAGCAGGTGAAGAACTTAGAGAATAGCCTGGAAAGAATCACAGAGGTTAGTTAATTGTTCTCTCATGTTTTATTTTCCTGAATTACTTGCAATGTGAGGTGGGCTACCAATTGTGACAGTAACAGAAGGGTGACTTTATAAGCTTTATTTTGCCTACCTTCAGGGTAGCGATTACCTGCAAACACTCCAAAAAGAAAAAAATTTTGAACATGTGCTTTTGAATTTGTTTGCTACTTTTACTGATTTGGTATGTTTCAAAGGATTTATAAATAGAATTCTGTTATAAGTTTATGCTCCGAGATCTTACGATTAGTTGATAAGGTTTAACATGAAAATACATGTAAGTGTTGATTTGTTTCAGGAACAACGGTACACAATGACACAGTACCTGCAGTGTTTGAAGAAGAATCAGGAGATACAAGCAAAGCTGAAGGAAGGAACCTTCACCAGTAAAGAGAGGAAGGATAGCTCCAGCACTCCGGAGGATCCTTCCAAAGGGTCAAGAGCTCTAAGGAGAAGTAAGGGCCTTCAGATATACTGTTGTTAGAATTTTGTTATGTTGATATGAACCAATTTTAGGTTAACTGTGGTTTAATATTGATGCATCTTGTATGTTCCTTAAAAGAAAAGATCTTACTTTGTTAAATATTAAAATAAATCTGTGTTGTAATACTGATTGATCTCAAAGAGGGACATATGAGATAGATATGCCAGTCACCTCAGCTGTGGTAAAAATGTGGAAAAATTGCTTGCATTGTAAGTGGTTTTTTTTTATATAGTTATTATCAAGACTTTTTCTCTTAACGATTGAACTCTCTGTTTTAGACCCGTCTTTCCACCAGCGAGCCAGAAGTCCAAGTCCCGAGATGTCTCCAAGGAAGGATGGTTCTGAGCATCACAGTAGAGATTCAATCAGACGTAGAGGTCATATGAGTGCCAAAGGTTAGTTGTTTTTTTTTAACAGTGGAGTCTTGCATATTATAACAACAAGTAACAACTTTAAAAGTTTCATTGTTGATTTTGTGTGAGAATACTGAAACAGTCTGTTTTGTACCATAAACATATGATTTAAAAAATAAGGAAAGAGAAAATATTTTCTTTCATAAAGTTTCACTTAACCTTAGCCTTGTGTTATCTAGTTCATTAATATGTTGGTATTTTCTTATAAGATATTATGTATATTACCGTTTTCTTTCAGACTTAAAACGTTCCAAAAGCAGCCCTTCTCTGCCTTTCGTTTTCGAAGCTAAGGGTCCGTCAGCAGCACAGTTGGGAGCTGCAAGCCGACAGACACAGTCAACAGGGGTTGGTAGACGGGAATCTGGCAAATACTCCAAATCAGGAAAGAAGTCATAACTGAACCTTCAACATAAGACATACTTTTTATGACAAGTTGTGTCTGTCTATGGAATGAATACTTCCAGGACTTTCGATCTTAGCTTTGACAACATACTGGTTGTGATCTGGTAGGAGTCAGAATTTGAAAAATGTTTACAGTAATGATATGTATCGGTACAAAGCTGAATGATATTGCTGAAGTTTAGAAAGTTCACAAGAACATAAAAGTAAAGATATTTTATTGTTGAATGAACTTTGCTTCGCAGTATTGAAACATTTGACAATGAAACTATGTGCCAATATGTGTTAGTCCTCATTTTGCTTTTGCACACTGCACTACAGTTGTTAGATTCTATAATAGCTGTATGGTTATTACCCACTACTTAGACTTTCGGTTATCTCAGTGTGCTATGTTTAGTGAGGTAGTCTTACCAGGAGGAAAAGTACGCCATCCTGATACATACTGTCAATAACCTTTAAAGTTTTATTCAGCATGATTTTATTGTATACTTAAGCTGTTTTAACATCTATTTTTCCTTTGTTTTTTGGACTTGAGAAAACTTATTGTAAATTCGTGGAAAGTCCTTTTACATCTTGACAGGTTTCTTTAACGTTTTAACAGTTGCTTACTCTATGCAATAATTATTTGTAAGAATTTCTTCTCTTTATAGTGTCCTGACCTGAAGGTTTTAATTTTTTGTCAGTTTGTATTTAGCTTTGTAGTAAAATGATGGATATCATATTTCTTTCCATGCGTATTTCCATGTTGAATTTGAAAAGCTCCAGACATCCTGTATAACCAGATGTATAAAACTGTGCACGAGTGATTAACCAGTACAATACAGAACCTGTACAACATTTGTATAAAGAAATCATGAACATCATGTATATACTTGCATCGTAAACTGTTATGGCCAATCCAGAATCAAAACGGCATTTTTGTCGATGTTACTGTAATATATCTTCTATTTTTACATATCATGTTGTGTAACACTAGTTGTTAAAGATCAGATGTGTATTCTATGCTTGTTGATGCTTATTTTTTATTATACATTTACACACACCTCCATACATATGTATTACTTATACATAATGTACAATAAATTAGCTATTAATTGTGCAAATTTTTATGCCTGTGAGAAAGTTACTTTAATAATTGTTGTTGTTGTTTTTTGCTGAGTGTAGACCTTACATACAGTCCATGCCGGACATTGAATAAGTAAACCTGGTCTTCATCAAATTTATCACAATAAAACGAACTTTGAACAAAGAGAATTAGTGTAAGTCATGTTATCAAATACTGGATGTAGTTCTGTTAAAACCTTCAACTAACCGTATTTTACATTACATGAATATGCATTTCTGGAGTTAAGTGCTATCCTATTGTAACTACATATAAAACATATTGTAGATTACAAAAAAATAGTTATGCACTGACTTGACTTAAGCAGATTGTATTATTACCAAAATTCAAATGTTCTAATGGCTTAGATGGTTTTAAGTCTAGGCCAGTATTGTATCCACATTTATAATCCTAGAAAAACTCAAGTAATATATATTTTACCCAGTGTTAATTAATGGCATTAAATGAAGCTACAGTCTGCTGGGTATTGAGTTTAGGTTGTTCTGTTTACATATTGGAGATGTGTTACATTTTTGATACCCAGGCAAGTGAGTCAGGGTCTTGCAATCTTGCCCTTTTGTATAAATCTGTTTTAATTCTTTTTTATTTTTGTTTTCAAGGGATGTTTTAACCAGTATTTTATGTTGCTGTTTTAGAAAGCCTGTTTACTATGCAGAAAATTACACGATGTTGATTTGTAGAAGATTTTATAGTCAATATTTAATTAGTAGACATTTTAGCCTACGAAAAATTATAAACTGGTTCGTTCTTTTGCATATTTTAAGATTATGTCAGAAAAGAATTCTTGTATAGAATATTTTACTAACATGGAAAAAAAAGGTTAACAGGTTGTGGGATTTTTTATTTTAGAAATTTAGTTACCCCATGTCAGGCATTGTTTCACGATATGCCATTTATAAATGTTTGTGATCAGACAAGTTGTCTAATATATTTTATACATGTTAACAAATATTTTAAATATATCATATAAGAATAAACATACTCATTCACAAACTCTCTCTATTTGAGCTTTTTTATCATTAGTACCGGGTGCCCATATGACCGATGCCTCCTGAAGAGATTAGTTAATTTATGTTGTAGGGGTAATGCAAGATACAGAAAGCATCCCATTCCAGAGACACCCCTGGTTCTTTTGCATGCTCAGTGTATAGCACTGATACATGGGACCTCGGTTTAACATCTCATCTGAAAGACTATTAGTAATGTTAGTGGAGGAGTGGGCGATCGAACTTGGGACCCCTTGTTTACCAGTCCGGCGTGTTACCACTGGACCACAACTGCTCCCCAGTGTTTGTTGTCATTTAACCATGACATTATGTAATAATTATTTTACCAGTAGTCCACAATGTACAGTAGATCTATCTTTTTCAGAGCAAGCCTTGTCTACCAATATTCATACTGTAATCCTAAATGTGGCATAGCATCTTGTTTAGTATTGTTACCAGTTATGATCACTGTAGACTTAATACTAAACTTCTGTACCACCTGAAACTATTTAAGTCATCAAACTTGATCCAAATGAATACAAACAATTTCTTGGACTAGTTTAGTCTTAGTTGAATTACACTGAACAAAATAAAATGTTACAAGTGTTGCCATTCCTGCCTTGTCTTACAAAGCTTTGTCCAGTGTACTGGGCATATTTATACTTTAAAACTATCAAGATAAACTGCCAAAACTTAATCCTTGTGACCTCTATCCAATGTGTATTAGAAAACATTTAAGCAGTCTTCAGATTGGAGCCGAATATCTGGGTCATTATATTACAGAACACTTCTTTCTATACCACTCGATTACTTTGTCACTTTATGGTTTACAATCTGTACAGCATCTGAACGTTTTAATTAATGATAAGTTTCTGTTGACCTTGACCTCGAGCACAAACTGCTGTAAATGAAATCAGTGTGTACTTACACACTACCTAGCTCCAGGAGATCATGTGGGACTTGATCTAACATAATTCACAGAAGTGACCAGTTCTGCACAGTAGAATCTATAGCAAACTTTTTGCAACCTTGACCTTGGTGTAAAAACATGTATTGCAAAAAAAAAAATATTCTACAGAGAGGCTGTTCTGTTCCTTGTCTTCAAATTTTGTAAAAATAAGTTACTTCATCAGTAACTTTGAGGAACTATTACATTATTGGAAGGTCTTTTCACAAAAGTGATGATACTTAATGAATAGCTTAAAGCATGTTACAATCAAGTTCAACCCCAGCTTTCTGTGTTCAGTTACCATTTTTTTCTTTATGCATGGCATTTCATTACCTTACAACTTGGTCAAATCTTATAATAAAGTCCAAAAGTTTGTAGATAATTCCATTTGATTTGAACCAAGCACAGAAACTGGCAACATTAGCTATTTTAAAACACAAAGTGATGTGTCAAATGTTATATCACAGAAGTATAAATCATTTGTCTTCTCACTGTTAAAATTTTTGTCTCGATTTAATGCTAAAGTAAGGTGAACAGATGACTAGAAAGCTATAAATAAATTTGTACAGTATTTATTAACAAATATTAACACAAAATGTTAATCCAACTATTTACAATAACATCACGTGACATTATTTGTACAAAATCAGTTACAAAAAGACATATCCTCGACAAGAAATTTGTCATATCATTTAATCTTACAAGTTTTCTTAATCTTCCATTTCTATTAAATAATTTTTCACAACATGCATTCATAATTCACAACTGTCTGAATGGAAATTATTTATACCACAAGTGCATGGAAAACTGTACAAGAATGTTTACAAACTGGAAAACAGCCAGTTTAGGTGCTATTCATATCCTGTAAGGAACCATCATTCATCCTGAGTTTGCAAACCAGTTATGCTTGAAATGGAATAGTACAAAATGTGCCATTGATAGGATCAATATTTAATGATCTAGTCGAACTTATATGATGCGAACTTGGGAAATATTGAACTGAAATATCTCCACTTGTGTCAAACATAAGAAAAACCTAAATAATGAGACCTGTTGCCACATGAATCTTGCAATCATGCTTAATTGAACTGAAGGTGTTTTATCTGTTTGAACTATCAGAAACTTAAGCCTATTTCAGCAGATGACACAGATGCCCCCACATTCCACTGTATTGACACAAAAAATCGTGTACAATTACAGGTACAAATAAAGTCTAAAAATGTTATTTTTAGCTTTATCAGGGGGCATAACTAAGCCAATCTCTAATAAATTCATCAAAATACCCAGATGTGTAACTTCACATACTGACAACTTTTCTTAGAATGTTTCATGGCTCTAGCAGTTTTACGTTTTGGAGTTACACACAACACAAGTCTAAAAATGTTATTTTTGCTTAATCAGGGGGCATAACTCTGCTGATCTCTGATAAATTTGCATCAAAATACCCAGGTGCGTAAGTTCACATGCTGACAACTATTCTTAGAAAGTTTCATGGCTTTAGCAGTATATGTTTAGAGTTACACGCGACACAATCCGGTCTGCGTACAGACAGCGGGATGGACAGACGAGGGCAAATTTATAAAAACACAGAAAAACCACTTATTCATTTTTAAACAGACATCAGCCTTGTAGTAATATTTTCTGTCTGATCCACATTTCAAAAGGAAATACTGAAATATTGTTTCAATTTAAATAATGAATTCACTTTTCAAACGGTATAAATTGGAAGAAAATCCTTTAATCTCAGAATATCCAATGTAAGCATCTTTAAAAGTAGAATAGGTAGTTTGCCATGAACGTTGATAACATTAAAATGAATATCTAATCACTTTTTGTCAATTAAATAGATGCTCAATGGCTTGTACTGACCAATCACACCAAAACTTTTGTGTAATGCAAATAAGTTGTAATTATAATACAATTGTTGTTAATGTACTCATTCTTTTCAAGAAGAGTATGTCATAACTTTGAGAGTTTTGAAGATTCCCTTCTAAAATATTTAGAGTTTACTCCTGACATGTCACATTTTTTAAAAATGCAAAAACGTGAAAACGTGTAATTTTGGTCAATAAGCCCCATTTTTGTATTCCACGACACACATGATATTTTTCTCAACCAATGAATATAGCTAAACAAAATACACATGGCATGAAACAGAAATCATTCATTACTTTAGAATATGTAATAATGATGAATTCAAATATACTCATTTTTGATGATTTAAACCTAATCAGGTTGTAGAAATTCACATGCATGCCTTAAGTGTCATTTTATTGAAAAAACAATATTTAGTATTGTTGGCTTTCCACCATTAATTTGTTCCTAGCACTTTTCAACAGGTAACATTTTTCCCAGAATCAAATTTCCAAAATCTGTGTACAATGGATTACTTCAACTATTTATAATCATGCCTTCAAAAATGAAGGCAAACTGTTACAAATGAAGTTTTTATCGACATCTGTTACTTTCTCTGGTATGTTTCAGTAGTACTATCTGTCTAAACTTTGGTTAGATATATTTAAAGAGAACAGTGGTAAGTGCAAGAATACACAAGTGTGTGAGGTTAACTGTTCTGAAATAGTATTCTGACTTACCTTTAATTTTGATGAAAATATTCTAAGCCAAAATCTGTGTAAGAAGCTTAACATAATAAAGGGGAAGTCCAAATAAAAGGCCTTGTTTGGAAATTTTATACAGAAAGACGTAATCTTTTACACTATGGTCTAGTTCTTATAATCAATGCTTAGTAATGCAGATATAACATGTTACAACTCTGGTTTAGGTTACAACAATGAAGGTTTACACCTACACAATTCATTTTGAGAACACCGAATTATCAATTGAATAACCATCATGCAGAATGCAAGAAATGCCTTAAAATAATCAGAAAAACAAAACCAAGAAATGAGATTTAATAAAGTGGTAACCATTCATGCATTTATATACAGCAAATTCAAAGCCTTCAATTTAGAACAAGTAAAAGTCTGTAAATAAGACCGATTCTGTATGAAGACCACTTTTTGATGGGTCTTATTGAACTCTTTTGTAATAATTTTGTTCACATTTGTCTGTTGTACTAAAAATTTCACACACAAATATTTTATCACAAATAAAATATCGCGGAGTTTACATATAAAAAGAGAAGAATAACAGAAAGCTGTGGTTACAGTTAATGGTCAATACTTCTTATATTTAACATTATATAATTCAACTGATCTGTGATTATAAAATTTGAACTTCTCTAAGTGTTTAGTGTCAGTAAATATTCATGCACTGGTTATCTTGTTTTGCCTTGAAACATGTGGAAATAAGATGTCTGCTTATGTTGATCTAAAAGGCCAAAAATCAAAATATCCTGGCAATTTGTTTTTTCTCAAGCAGACATCAGATGTTGGCAGAGTGTTTTTCTGTCTTGCATAAAACATCTGTCACATCAACCCGGCTTGGTGAAGATCTGACCAACGACTTAAGACCAATTACTTCGTATAACTTGATCTGAAAGAATTTGAACATCTGTCTGTCTCTGATTTCCATCCATCACACTCTACTTGAACTTTTTACATGTTTGTCAGAGTACTTTTTTATAAAACAGTTTAATGAGGGGTCATGCCCGAGGAACTGACGGAAAACTAGTTTGGCACTCAGCCCTCCACCTAGGGACAGGTAAGTATCACGGAATCTGAAAAAAAAAAAATCATTGTTACTTCAGTTTACAAATCTCTGCTACTTTTTTGTTTTGTTTTTTTTCCTAATAGAACTGGGAATCAACATAAATTTCTTTAAGACAGCTACAAGAGTTTTCCTAAATATAAAAGTTTTATATGTTTTATGATCATCTCTATAGATATAATAAAAAATAGAAGGAATGAAAAGAAAATTAATTTTCTTGTAACTAATCTTAATTTGTGTAATCTGTCTATTTTCTTTCTATTTCCAGTGAACAGAATCTAAGGACCAGACACTTTCAAGATATTTCAGTATAACTGTTTTCAAACTGTGTTTTCTTGAGATAATGAAGTTCTTTCCTAACCTTTTCCCAACTTTCACCAGCTGTTTTTCATTATCCATGTTGGCATCTTGAAATTCTTCAAATATATTAGCTGCTAGCATCTGAAGTAACAAGACAGGAGACTTTAAATGACAAATTATTGGTGGAATTTACAAACATAAATTGGCATTTCAGGTGAAGTGGTTTTTCACATTTATGGACAATAAAGGCAGTATTTTTTATTCTATATTTTCTTTTTATCAAGACTGTCATAATATTCTATCCAGCAGACTGCTAAGCTTACGAGCTTCACAATGCACAGGGGGCAAAGTTAACAAGAAATCGGTGGAACCGATGGATGCTCCCTAAATAAATGCCAATTCCAAAAGGGCTATTGTTTAATATGTATTTTTTTTAAAGTATGAAAAATAACAAAGGGCAATAACTCCTTAATTATGCAAAATAGAGTTACGGTTCTTGCACGCTGCACTTCTCCTCATAGAGATCTATCTACCAATAAAGTTTCATGTTAATATCTCTTATACTTTGTGAGATATGCCCCGGACAAAAAATAAGTATGAGAAATTTCAAAAGGCAATTACTCAAAAATTAATAAAGCAAGAGTTATGGTTCTTGTGCATTGCACTGCTCATCAATGAGATCTATCTACTTATAAAGTTTCAAGGTGATAACTTTTATACTTTGTGAGATATGCCCCGGACAAAAAATAAGTATGAGAAATTTCAAAGGGCAATAACTCAAAAATTAATAAAGCAAGAGTTGTGGTTCTTGTGCAATGCACTGCTCATCAATGAGATCTATCTACTTATAAAGTTTCAAGTTGATAACTCTTATACTTTGTGAGATATGCCTTGGACAAAAAATAAGTATGAGAAATTTCAAAGGGCAATAACTCAAACATTAATAAAGCAAGAGTTATGGTTCTTGTGCATTGCACTGCTCATCATTGAGATCTATCTACTTATAAAGTTTCAAGTTGATAACTCTTATACTTTGTGAGATATGCTCCGGACAAAAATTAAGTATGAGAAATTTCAAAAGGCAATAACTCAAAAATAAATAAAGCAAGAGTTATGGTTCTTGTGCACTGCACTGCTCATCAATGAGATCTAACTACCTATGAAGTTTGGTCTTGATATCTCTCATAGTTTTTGTGTTATGCTCTGGACAAAATTATGACGGAAGGACGAACCGATGGACAGACGGGACGGACAAAGCGGCAACTATATGCTCGCCCTTCCGGGAGCATAAAAATATCCTGGATACTTTCATTTACTCGGACTACAACAATGTGAAAGCCCTGACTACGTACTGTTATATAGTCCACAAATGTTGATATGTTTGTTGATCTACAATATAACAGAAACACTTATCTCACCTCTGACCACAGGTACTGGAAGTAAGCTGCAGCATGGGACCGTCCAATCCACAGTGTAGCATCCGAGCACCAGATCCAGTCCTCAGGGTGAAGTTCTATTGGCATAAATAGTTTATACATCTCTGTTTGTACATCCTTCCAATATGTCTCATACCTGCAGAAAAACAGGATAGTAAATAACTAATGGTAAATGATGAATATCTCTAACTTGTATGCTTCAAAGCTGCTATACATTTAAAGTTTTAAACAAATAATTCTGTTCATAGTTTCTCAAATAAAAACAACATTTCTTAAAAGAGATATTATAAACATAGCTTAAAAGTTTGAAGCAGCAGTAATAAAACAATTCTAATCATTAAAAGAGGCATACCCTCAAATTTATAGAGTATTCAATTTTCTTTTAAATTAGGTGAAAATGAATACATTGAATAATATTACCCAATGTCAAGGCATCAGTAAAAGATTTTAGGTAAAACTGAACAAAGTATTATCAGACTTTATATAAAGAGTTGTTGTTGTAAAAATTTTCTAGTGAATAGCCATTTATTCCAAATGAACATTTTCTGGATGGCATAATTCCTAAATGAAATTTTTGAACACATTTGTTAAATTAAGAATGATTATTCATTTATCATTATATAACAAATGGCCCAATAACACAGATATCCAGTACATCATTTGTTCATTTTAGAGTATGCTCCTATAAGTGATTTTGAAGAATCTATGTGAAAGAAGAAAAATTTCATGTATATGTCCATTTACAGCTATTGAGAAATAATCAAGACAATTGGCTTTTATGCAATTCACAGTCAACAAATGACTTACCAAACATGACACTCGATATCATAGGCACTCTATTTTAGTTCATGACAAACCCTAGGTGACACTCAATATCAAAGGCACTCTTGTACAGACCATGACTTACCCCAGGTGACACTCAATATCAAAGGCACTCTTGTACAGTTCATGACTTACCCCAGGTGACACTCAATATCAAAGGCACTCTTGTGCAGTTCATGACTTACCCCAGGTGACACTCATTATCAAAGGCACTCTTGTACAGATCATGACTTACCCCAGGTGACACTCAATATCAAAGGCACTCTTGTACAGTTCATGACTTACTCCAGGTGACACTCAATATAAAAGGCTCTCTTCTACAGTTCATGACTTACTCCAGGTGACACTCAATATCAAAGGCACTCTTGTACAGATCATGACTTACCCTAGGTGACACTCAATATCAAAGGCTCTCTTGTACAGTTCATGACTTACTCCAGGTGACACTCAATATCAAAGGCACTTTTGTACAGTTCATGACTTACTCCAGGTGACACTCAATATCAAAGGCACTCTTGTACAGTTCATGATTTACTCCAGGTGACACTCAATATCAAAGGCACTCTTGTACAGTTCATGACTTACTCCAGGTGACACTCAATATCAGAGGCACTCTTGTACAGTTCATGACTTACTCCAGGTGACACTCAATATCAAAGGCACTCTTGTACAGTTCATGACTTACTCCAGGTGACACTCAATATCAAAGGCACTCTTGTACAGTTCATGACTTACTATAGGTGACACTCAATATCAAAGGCACTCTTGTATAGTTCATGACTTACCATGGGTGACATTCAATATCAAAGGCACTCTTGTACAGTTCATGACTTACCCTGGGTGACACTCAATATCAAAGGCACTCTTGTACAGTTCATGACTTACCATGGGTGACATTCAATATCAAAGGCACTCTTGTACAGATCATGACTTACCATGGGTGACATTCAATATCAAAGGCACTCTTGTATAGTTCATGACTTACCATGGGTGACATTCAATATCAAAGGTACTCTTGTATAGTTCATGACTTACCCTAGGTGACACTCAATATCAAAAGCACTCTTGTATAGTTCATGACAGATATCAAAACTCTTCATATGCATCTGACCTGGAAACAGAAGGATAGTTTACACTTGTTTCCTTATGTCAACTTTTACAATCTGCCATGGAAAACTTTTTTAATCTTTCATAACAAAAAGCTTAAACAGGATAAAAATACCTCTTAAAAATTGTTCATATATTGAAATTCTTTTATGAAGAATTTCTTAAATTAAGTTGTGCAAAAATCTGGTCAAAACAATGTTTCATCAACCCTGACCCTAGAATAGAGCACATGCAAAATAAATTATAAATAAACACAAGCCTCTGACAGTGTGAGGGATATTTCATCTAACTGCAGAAATGTTAGAAAGGAAGAAAAGAAAACAAAGGTTGCCTTCATCTGCCTGCCAACATCTGGCAAACAGCATTCATATTCTGCCTGACAGAAAAGACTATTTAAATCAATATACATTTGAAACGTAACAGAACAAAACTATGATGTAATATAAAAACTTTCTTACATCCTGTCAGTACCCTCTGCTAGAAAAAAGTAGATAAACAAATGCAATACAACATAATTGTGATTCTAGAAAATAATATCACGTTCCTTGCTGATTCTAAGAATCAGTTTTCAACTGTGTTAGGTAACCTGCCAGTGATAATGATTATGTACATATAGGAAGCAAACATACACTTCACAAGTCTGTCAATTTCTCCATCAGTTAGTTTTTCCCCTGACTGATAATGTTCACTCATTTCCTTTATGATTTCAGGTTGTTGAGCAAACATTTCCATCACATAACTACACACGTGTAAAGCGTCCCACTCTATGTTCTTCTGTCCTGATAATTCACTGTAGGTTGTTGTCGTCAACATCTGTTGTAAAGCTGTACCGAACTGTAAACAGATAAAAGCATTTTCTTACACACAGTATTTTCTATCAAGATTTCATTTCAGTCTGTTGCCACAAATGTAGTTTCAGGGATTGCTTACACTTGTGACATAAGTATTTTCAACTTAAAAAAAAAAAAAATTCTTGAAAGATGCCATTCTTGAAGTGTTGGTACAAAGTATCTTGTCAACTAGTTTGCAATCCCTCGTTATAATAATATAACAATAAATCTATGTGCATTAACAGAAACTGTTTCACGCTAAAATTCTAATTTTAGTGATTTTACTCCTTTATAGAAAGATTCATTGTCTAAATGTTCAAGTACATTTATGAAGACTTTTTTACCAAAATCTCGCTTTGAAATTTTTTAATGTACAGTTGCATTTCTGTTTCAGTATTGTGAACTTTTATAAGACTGTACTGACGACGTATCAACTTACATGATAGAACATGTTTAAAACTTCTTTGTAAGACATCAATGTAGGTACTCCAGGAAATGTTATTTTATTCAGGGACAGGACCAGGTAGGCAATTGGTGTCACATTCATCACTCCACTCCTCTCTGTAATGACAAAAAACAAGGAATATAGTGATAACAGTACAGTTGTTAGTTTGCATAGATCAAACTTTGCATACATGAACATTCAACAGGAAAAGGTCCAATGGTTCAAGATAACATTCAACCTTGATTCTCAGACTTGCTGGACAATCAGCCTAGAATCAAAGTGAGCTTCACAACTGAAACATAATGTCACAACTGGATTACAACATCATAACTGGAACACAATGTCACAAGTGCAACACAACATCATAACTGAAACACAATGTCATATGTAGAAAGATTAACATTCCATGTCAATTTGTGTGTATGACAAAATAATGGGTAAAAGAAATATGTATTACAATTTTCAGTCAACTGTCATTCTGTCTTACAGTTATTGTAAAACATGACAAAATAGATTTTTTCGAAAACAGAATATTAACATATTAGACTACAGTATAACCTGCCCTAACGGTCACCTTATATCGGCGGTCACCTGGTGTCAACGGTCATTTCATGACGCTCCCGTCGAAAATCCTTCTAAATAACACGTTAATTAAACGGTCACCTTACGTCTGCGGCCAGCGGCCACACTAACTGCATTCAATTTGCCAAAATTCGACCCGATTTAGCGGTCACGTATTGTCTGCTGAAGGTGTGAATATATTTTGACAAGCCCTAGAATAAACCATCGAAGGCAAATACCTGACAATACACAGTGCTTGAATGTATCAGTGTGTTAATTCGACAACTATTTGTTACGCATGCTATAAGGTAAACGGTCGATTTAACCTTTGATCTCATTAGGTGTTGAAAAGTTTGATTTATAATTACAAAAGGTATTGATTTCAGCGGTTAACGGAAATTAAAATGAATATAAGCACCTTACAAACATGCTTTTTAATTGAACTCTATTTTAAATCTGTCACGGAGTAAAAGAAAACGAAGCTAAGTAATACTATGCTTTATTCTATATCTCGGCTCGTTAGGAGAACACCTTCTTGTGCGAATCATCCCGATTACGCGGAAGGGAAAGAACTCTGAACCACGTAATGAATGAAGTTTCGCGATTCGCACTGAAATCAAATCAATATCAATTTCTGTCTTTAAGAATGTTTTGTTACTTTGAAAGATAAAATGTAAACTTAGAAAAAAAACTTTTTCAAACATGCTATTACTGAGGGGTACGTTACTTAAGATAGCACTTAAGAAACAAATGTTTTGACTTTCTTGGAGTAAAGATGAGACCGCTCGTGCCGCAATTAGAAAGTCAGTGATAATAATGATAATATCTAATAGAATTAAAAATGACTGCAACATACTATTTGGATTGTATTTTGAACTTGAATTATCATATTAAAAACTTAATGAAGATACAACAATTAAAAAAGTGTTATGATTCTGTGTTCAAAGTAACCACATGCCTACTAGTACTAAAGAAAGCGAGCCAACACTACCCCCTACATAGGCGATCACCTTGCTTAAGCAGCCAAAATTACTGTTTCCCTTTGCTGGCTGCTTAAGTAAGGTTGGACTGTATATCTACCCAATCTGCCAATATGACAGTTCCAACTGCCAATATGTCAATACATTTAACAGACTGGACTGTATTTACTCCACTTGTCAATATGACATTTCTAAGTGCCAACATATCAATAGCTAAGAATAATACTATGACAAATCCCTTTTTTCAATACTGACTTGCCATAATACTACAATGAGTCACTGATATTTTATTTTTAAGCTTACCTCTGCCTATCACAGTGGTATTCATTCTCATCTTGCTCTCTCTTCTAGCATAGGGATCTATATATAGTCTTGATACATAGGAACCTGAAAAAACATTGTAAATATATGATATCTATTATAATATCAAGTCAGGGAGAATAATTCATGTACAGTATTATGTATAACTTTCCACTATAATCATATCTAATCATGTAAAAGGTTACATCGAAAATATTTTTTTTACTCTAATGCATCTGAACTTCTGACAGTGAATAAATAAGCTTTTTTAAAATCTTTACTGGTAGAATAATTCTATTCTAAATTGTCACATCAGTAGCTGCTGACAACGTTATGTCGTAGAATAAATCATGTTGCATAATTATTATGTTTATTTAGTCAACTTTCTCCTTTAAGAACAAGTAAGTCTTAAAAGAGTAATATCTGTGTTCAATGCAAGAATAAACTTGGTATTGTTGCATTCACATGGTTAATAGTTTTTCTGTTCTTGTGGGCTTAAATGTAATGATATCAAGTCTTTATGCATGAAAAATCACTGATTTTAAACCAATATTAACTATATCATTCCTATTTCTTGTATGAGAGAAATACTTCAAACCGAGTCCTTTGTGGTTAAACCAAACCAACAGTATTGTCATACTTTAAACTGTTCCTATGTCATATATAACTACCTACCATCATTATTATACACATCATATACAATAACATCCTTATGCCATGTGTCCACCTGATCCAATGGTACCCTCTGAAATGTAACACAAAAAATATACATGTGTTTATGATGGTATATGTTTTTGTACAGAACATATGTCATGTACCCATAGTCAAGAATGCGAGTTGAGATGATATGTGTACCTTCAAATACACATTAATCTGCATTTTTTAACATTGTGTCATAAAAAAACTGTATATAATTCTGACATCTTGACATGATATTAAATTATCATGTTTCCTGGAAATCATATATAAGGAGTAATAAGTTAGTGTCTTAATTGAGAGTTTATCTGGCAAGGCTCACCCGATAAATTCCTACCACTTGCCAGATAAACTTTCTCATATTAAGACACTGACCTATTATTTTATTTATCCTGTCACATCTGGCATTACGATATAATTTACTAAAGATACTGAAAACTTATCTTTAAAGTGTTTCAAATTAGCCTAGTGTCAAGGTTATCTGCAAGGGGTACATATACAAAAAAAATAGTTCCAAAGTTTCAATAATTTTATTTCTGATTAATCTATTGTATGATCTACATATTGAAATACCTAATTTTTATTCAAGTAGTCTCTGTTTGTAAGAACAACAATTTTATCACTTCCTTCTGATTATAAACACAAAAGTAGTCTGTGACGTATCATGTGCTGTATAAAGCAAAATTTATACGGCACCCCTTTATCTGTTGGATATGAATTAATTGACAGGATTAAATATAACAATACAGATCTTTGCTTATTAAGTTCTTTTTCTTAAATACAACTGTTATATTATGACTGAAATATGTCTTACCTCGAACTTTATTTGAAAAAGTCTCTCACTCAACTGTAACATTGTGTTCAAGACATTACCCATAGAAAAATACCCTTGCCTGTCAACCTTAGAAATTCTGGAAATAACAAAGGAAAGGTTTTGGCTGCAAATTAGAATGATCACCAGTTACTTTCTAAACATTTAAAAAAATAAGAGCTTAAATAAAAACAATAATGTTCCCTTTTAAACAATTGAGCTGAAAATCAAAGACTTGCAAAATGCCTCTGGTCTGGTTTTATGTCTATTCCATTTTACATAAGCAGACCAACTGGCAGGAAAGATTTAAGATATCTGCCTGTATATTAGTCAGAAGTAGAGACATCATCCTGGGTTACTAAAACTGTACCATAATGCAAGGTGACTTGTTGTTTTTTGTTATATATTTAATATATATTATTCTGAAACATTATTCAGGACATTCTACAATATATGATATCATAACATTGTTACTTGAATTTCTCTTCACTCTGCAGTCTCCTGAAGAAAGGTATGTCCCACTGTTTGAGACCCTCACGAAATCCTTTCCCAGCAGCAAATTCTTGTAACTTCTTCATTTCCTGTTTGGCCTCGGGTAAGAAATGACTGCGGTATCTGTAAATAAGATTAACATAAGCAGATAAATGCGGACATTATCAGATATAACTGACCTTTTTGAGATACATATTCTTTCTTTTACAACTGAAAAGCAATCATGCAAATCATGATCTAAATAACTGTGTTCTATGTAAATATTCTTTTGCTGCAAACAAAAATGATAGATCTTTTTTAAAAGAATTCAGATCATAAGAATCCAAATTTCACTGCTTTTCTATTATAGTGAAAACTTGCCTTCAAGAGATTAATAATTAAAATTACAGAAAATGGCTGCCATGGTTAGCCATATAAAGCACATTCCTGTCACAGGCTACTGTTGAATATTAAAGAGAACAATTCTGATTTGACAGTTTATAAATATTATATGATTGTGTTAATGGTCACTTGCAATTACATTTACCTAGGTTGAACTCTACAACAGCAATACTGTTATGTGGCAAGTTATGTAAGGTAAATATAACTGCACAATGATAATATTTCACACAGAAATGTTCCCTCTATTTAACACAATACATTTTTAGAATCTTAAACTGTACTTACGTGTCTAACATGTGGAGAACTGTTTTAACATTGCCTGCCATTTTGGTTTCCATTGACAGCTGTGCATAGTTTTCATAACCAAGAGCAGTTGCTATATCCCACCTTAAATATTAGGACAATTTTTTAGTCATGCATCTTTAAGCAGAGACCTGCATAGATACTGAATACTAGCATCCAGTTTAATAGTTTTATCAGCTCAGTACATGGTCTTACAGAACCTATCTTTTCCATTTTGCTCTGGGACATAGAAACATACATAATCCAATAGATGGTAAGAAAATACAAGAAACTTCAGGTGTGCATTTTAATAATACACATCTTCTAGTTAATGAACATCAATACTCCCCTTGATCATGAAAATTACTTCTGTTCTGTAGTTATAAGGTTTTTCAACGGTGATTCATTAGCACAGCAAGGCACTAATCTTACAGCTACAAATCTCAAAACTTCTTTATCTAAATATCCACCTAACAACTGCTGTTTTCAGACAAACAGTCTCAGAAAGTACTGTTTCTTAGACAGCAAACTTTACGTTAACCTGCCACACTAGATAAACTTTACCTAACTTGCAGTTCCACACTACTCACTTTTCACAAATTACTTTGAAAATTGGAAAAGTAAAATTATTACCTATAAAGAATATGATAAGCTTGTTGAGTATCAGTTGGTTGTGTTTATTTACTTGTGTTTTATTTCAAAATAACTATTAATGCAAACCTTGAGCTTACTGAAACAATGAATTCCTATGAGTCGTATCTACACTTAAAAGGGAATGTACTAAAATACCAAATACCTTGAAGTTCTGATATCCTCTGGGATTTCGAAAGTGTGTAATCGAACATCTGTTGTAAGATGTGTACCAACAGTATGGAAGGCATTCCAGACCTTGAACCGATAGTCCCGCCGTGGACACATTTCTAGAAAACTATCGTAAACATATCCTAGAAGAGATATCTTCCATGGACCTCTGTCAGGTTGAGTTCTGAAATCATACCATACCATAGTGAGGTTAAATTTCAGGCAACAACATACTTTTCTCTGTACTTTTACAAAAATAAACTGAAGTTATAGACTATACATGAACAGGTTTATCTCAGTGAAAGGAATATGTTACCAAACAACATCAATCTATCTTCGTTATTGTCAAAAACAACAATGTCACATACTTATCTAGAGCTGTTGACAGTCTCACATGTAGAGGTAACTGTTTTGCAATGTCCCAGTGTCCAGGACCAATATCCAAATAGAACAATGACTTGTGAAACACTGACTTTTTTCTACAAATACAGAAGATATTTCAGAATCAAACTTATTTTCTGAGTCCCAAAAAAAACCTTTTTCAGCTTACCAAATGTAAAATACACCTGCAACCTTGCCATGTATGCGATAATTCAAACATAAATACTTAGACACCAATCATTATGCTTCCACTATGCACCAAACATAAGACTATTCTAGCTTAGACCTTTCAAACTGATTACATTTTCTTTTTCTTAACAAATTAAAAGTGTTGCAACTTTTCTGAGGTGTTTCCTACATGTATATGCTGGAAAAAAATGAAGAGTCACTCATGGTAAGTAAAAGATCTGCATCACAGCTCTAAAAATTTTGTGAGGAATCAAAACAAATTCCTGTATATAAGGTAAGGTAGAAATAATCTTAATGTTACACAAGGTTGGCAAACTGAATCCAGTATTGTAAAACTATGTATCATGTACACTTGGACTTGCAGCCGCAGATTTGAACAAATATTTACCATTCATCACAAACTAACATCATATCACTTACATGCATTTTAGAATAGAGCTTCACCTCAACTTATCAATTAAACAGATGTCTTTGTGTCACAAAACTATACAATAATTAAGGTAACAGATCAGTAACCCTTTACCTCCTCTGTGATAAGTATTCAATACCTCCACTATGCAGGTACTCAATTCCAGTAATTTGTGTATGACTGAGACCTTTTCATTAAAGAGCATAGGTTCAAACCCCATTTGAAGCAAACATTTTTCTTTAGATTTCGGTATGGTGTAAAAGCATTATGTGTTACTGAATCTGAGTTCCTTTCTTTTTAAACTTAATTGTTACAAAGATGTTGAACAAGGTAAATGAATGAAAATTAACTATCTGTGATTTCAGTAATCAATTTCTCCAAAACTATACAATAAACCTGTTTTATACTGTGGATAATTGTTAGAGAACATTAAATGAATAAAACTGACAATAGTTAGTTTGAAGCACCCAAGATACATGTTGAAGTTTATTTAGGTATCATTTCCTCATTATGAAGTGGGTGGGGTAAGTATATATGTAAGTACCATGTTTGTAATTATATTACATTAGATTGTGCTGTTTTTCTTTTTTTGTTGTTATTTTTTGTCAGAAGTCATTAAGAGTATATACTTTAAATGATAGCATATGGAATTATTGTTGCTTTTTATCATCAGAAAAAGAGTTTTACCATCAGAAAAAGAAAAAAAAAAACAATGTGTATCTCTTTACTTTATAGACTCAGTTAAGTCTTGTGATAATTCAAACTAATGCTAATTATATCTTGAAAGTGTCTTATACTGTCTATGTTTTGTCATAAGAAATTATGTTTTCTTCAAAAAGCTAAATTCACTGAAGTTTGAAAAAGTTTATTGTGGGTGCTAATAACTTACACAACTAGAAAACACGACTTGACCAACTTACAGGAATTCTTTCTCCTTGTCATTAATCATTTTCAGAGCACTGTTCAGTTTCGATAGAGGCTTGCCATCTAACAGTATACCACTTAGTTTACACTCCAGCAGATTCATGTCTAACAGACGCTTTTGTTCCTCTGTTAACATTGATCTGTTCTCATTGATTTTCTGAAATTTATCACAATAATTTTTTGTAGGATTCCACAATTTTGTAGGATTCTATGAAAAATGATAATGTCTGTTACTGATTCCAAGAATAATGTTTCAATGGTAAATGGCAAATCATGAAATAAATGATAACACATGACACTTATTCCACCAGGGATGACTCACAAAATTTACCTGTTTTCAATATTAATATCATACTCAGTGTTCTATGTAATTTCTCCAATTATTTCTGTTCTTAAATGAGAAAATTTTAACAAAAAAATTATCAATGAAACAAATATTAACATTTTACTGCTTATTATATTTACTTTGTTAGTGTTTTTCCTTAAAAAAATAACTATACCTATAAACTTTAGAGTTTTTCCTAAAAAATCTAGATTGAGAAAAGTGCTAAAATTAATTATGCATGTACTAAGAAAGAAACTAACAAATACAGTCTAAAAATGCAAACTAACCTGTAACAGACAGTAAAAGTCACCACTGAAGAACTGCTGGTTTCTAGTTCTGTCCACCTGGTTGGAAACCTAGGGAACATATATGTACACATTAATCGTATAATCTCAGAAGTAAGTTTGTCTCACTTCTATTGACTGCAAGTTTCAGCTCATTTAGAAGTAAATTTCATAGAAATACTATGCTGATAATCTATGATAATCAGTAATTTACTGGTTGCATATGAGCGCACC
Organism: Cyclina sinensis; assembly: GCA_012932295.1. Classification (NCBI taxonomy): domain Eukaryota; kingdom Metazoa; phylum Mollusca; class Bivalvia; order Venerida; family Veneridae; genus Cyclina; species Cyclina sinensis. The sequence goes on along the minus strand of JAAONU010000001.1, from coordinate 40,844,781 downwards.
ACAGAAATGCTTGAACCCCACCTTCTCTACTAAATGTCTTGCAGAACGAGACATTAACCTGAGGTCCAAATACATCAGTGCTATACACTACACGTTTAAGAACCAGGAGTGTCTCTGAATAGGACACTTTCTTTAGCTTGCAATATCTCCCACAGTCTAAAATCACTATATATTCTTCAGTGGGCATCTTTGAAACTGGTACCAACAATAAATAAACTTAAATTTACAAACATTGATCACATCCATGTATCTATGAGATAAATACAAATGCCACTTACTCTTTCATACATGGACTTTGGATATTTCAAGAGGTTGGTATATGACAGTATAGCCGCTTGGTGATCAGCATATTGCATTGGCATCAGAATCTCTTCCAAGAAGTGAAATAGTTCCTCAAAACTTCCCTCCTTTGGTTTTTCTACAAGGAAACAAATAAACTGCAGAATGAATATTTAATTACTAAGGCAGGTCATGAAATGACTGTGCTTTGGAGAATGAGAATGAGGTTCAGATTTATACATTTGTTTTACATGCAAAATTAACTTTCAAGCATGCCCCTACACAGTGACGCTAATGATATTCATTCCTGGTACTGGAATATCATGTCATTAGTGTCTATATACCATTATTGAAGAAGATCATCTTTTCTTACCCTCTTGACCCTCTAACTCTTCAAGAAAGACATCAAGTTTAGAATCAAATTCCTGTGATAACTTTGCACATCCACTGATGATATTATCTGGGGTCAGCTGTGAAAATTTGGGGAAGTCCTCAAGACGCATAATTGGATTTGTCTCTCTTGTGTCTGCTGGGACCTCAGGAATGCTGAAACAAATCAAAAATATTATATGTATCTGATGGTTTTTATAAAATGATATTATCTGGAGATAGATTAGGATTTGTAAATATGGCATTTATATCAGACACACTCAGACACTTGATGCCACAAGCCATGTCCAAGAATTTATGATGAAACAACCACAATCCTGTTATTATTCCTAAGAAAAAAAACATGGAACCAATTTTATTATTCACTCAGACATCATTAATTAGCACATAATTTCTGCATATCTAGTCCAATACATTTACAGAGACTAAAGATGAAATTACACAGGTCAGTTTCAATTATAATTCTTTGTAATGTTTTCAAGCAAACTATGTTTCAAGCTGAATTTTATCAAAACAATTGATAAAATACTTCAATGCATATCATTGACTGTGTAAACAAACAGCAACCAAAGAAAGTTTATAAACTATGTAAAACAAGGTGTAAATTGTATGAAAATTAGTATTTTCCAAGACGCACATGGCTATGATTTACTTCTTTGAGCCACAACTGGATTATCAGAAGCAGTTTTAGCTACAAAATTAGTTGATCTTTTTTGGTTTAAAGCAAAAGGAAGATTTGACAAGATACAAATAATAATAGGTTGGTGTCATGGATGGAATAATTTATCTGGCTCAGCTCTGAAATTTATTGGGTGTGCCTTAGGCTCCCAGGATAAATTCCTACTCTTTGCCAGATAACTTTCTCCATCCATGACATCAACCTATTTATTCGATTATTATACAACTGTCATCTTTTTATCTTTTTAAAGAATTACTATTCTGTTTATTATAAATGAATTAGTTGTCCTTAACTTAAAATATAAATGAAAACTCTGATTAAAACAAGGATATGGATTGGAAATGACTCATGCTCCCCAAAGTGCACCACACGTGATTTAAGTGTAAAATTCAAAGCACACATGTCATAACCTGATCCATTTAAAGTATGAAAATTAACAATTTCTGTTGTAAGATTGATTTTTCTTAATCTATGGACCAAGTCTAATACATCAAACATGATCTTCATAAGTGCTGAGCTAATTTCATGTTTGCAGTAAATCCACTCACTCCAAACATATAAAAGGTCAAAACAGAAGAGTACTTTTTTGTTGCTATGGCTACAGGGCTACTATGTAACAACTGATGAATAAAACTTGATAAAATTAACATGGATTTCAAAATATGTAAAAGCCTTAATGAATTATTAAATATTATTTGTTTCCTGGTGATTTAAACCTAGTCAGGTAAAAAAAATTCACACACCAAGTGTACTGAAAACAAGAGGGCCATGATGGCCCTATATCGCTCACCTGAATATGACTGCTTTTAACAAAGTTGCTATGGACCTGGTTAATTGACCCCAGATGACCCATATTCGAACTTGACCTAGAAATTATTGAAACAATCTTTCTGACAAATTTCAAGGTTATTTGGACTGAAAGTGTAGCCTCTAGAGTGTTAACAAGGTTTTTCCATATTTGGGCTCTGTGACCTAGTTTTTGACTCCAGATGATCCATATCCAAACCTGACCCAGAAATCATCAAAACAACCTTTCTGACAAATTTCCAGGACATTTGGACTGAAAATGTAGCCTCTAGAGTGTTTACAAAGTTTTTCGATATTTAGGCTCTATGACCTAGTTTTTTAATCCAGATGACCCATATTCAAAGTTGAGCTGGAAATCATAGAAACAACCTTTCTGACAAATTTTCAGGTTATTTGGAATAAAATCTAACTCTAGAGTGTTAACACGTATTTTCCATATTTGGGTTCTGTGACCTAGTTTTTGACCAAAGATGACCCATATTAGTACTTGAGCTAGAAATCATCAAAACAACCTGTCTGACAAATTTCCAGGATATTTGGACTGAAAACAACCTGTCTGACAAATTTCCAGGATATTTGGACTGAAAATGTAACCTCTGGAGTGTGAAAATGGTTTTAACATTTTAGGGCTCTCTGACCTAGTTTTTGATCCCAGACGACCCATATCCTAATCTGGGCTAGAAATCATTGAAACAACTTTTCTGACAAATTTCAAGGACATTTGGACTGAAAAGTAACCTCTAGAGCATTAACAAGGATTTTCTACTTTTTGGCCCTGTGTCCTAGTTTTTGACCCCAGATAACCCATATTCAAAACTGAGCTAGAAATCATTAAAACAATCTTTCTGCCAAATTTCAAGGTTATTTGAACTGAAAATGTTACCTCAATGCGTGTTAACAAGGTTTTTCCATATTTGGGGTCTGTGACCTAGTTTTTGACCCCAGATGACCTTTATTCGAAATCATTAAAACATCCTTTCTGACAAATTTCGAGAATATTTGGACTGAAAAGTAGCTTCTAGAGTGTTAACAAGTTTTTTTTCTATTTTTGGGCTCTGTGACATAGTTTTTGATTTCAGATGACCAATATTCAAATTTAACCTAGAAATCATTGAAACAACCTTTCTAACAGATTCCAGGTTATTTGGACTATAAATGTTACCTCTAGAGTGTTAACAAGGTTTTTCCATATTTGGGCTCTGTGACCTAGTTTTTGACCCCAGATGACCTAATTTTGAACTTGAGCTAAAAATCATCAAAACAACCTTTCTGACAACTTTCTGGGATGTTTTGACTGAAAATGTAGCCTCTAGAGTGTTAGCAAGGTTTTTCTATTTTTGGGCTCTGTGACCTAGTTTTTGAACCCAGATGACCCATAATCGAACTTGAGCTAGAAATCATAGAAACAACCTGTCTGACAAATTTCCAGATTATTTGGACTGAAAATGTTACTTCTTCTTCTACAAGAAGATTTTCAAAGTTTTCACTATATAAGCCTATGTAAAACCAATGACCCCGGGGTGGAGCCAAATTTGACCCCAGGGGTATTATTTGAACAAACTTGATAGAGGTCCACTAGACAATGCTATATACCAAATCTTAAGGCTCAGGGCCTTGTGGTTTCAGACAAGAAAATTTTTGAAGTTTTTCCTATATAAGCCTATGTAAAACCAATGACCCCAGGGTGGGGCCAAATTTAACCCCAGAGGTATAATTTGAACAAACTTAGTAGAGGTCCACTAGACAATACTACATACCAAATATCTAAGCTCTATTCCTTACGGTTTCTGACAAGAAGATTTTTAAAGTTTTTCCTATATAACTCTATGTAAAACAAGTTACCCCTGGGGCGGGGCCATTTTTGACCCAGAGGCCATGATTTGAACAAATTTGGTAGAGGTCCACTAGACAATGCTGCACACCAAATATCTTAGCTTTATGCCTTACGGTTTCTAACAAGAAGACTTTTTAAATTTTTCCTATATAACTCTATGTAAAACAAGTTACCCCTGGGGCGGGGCCATTTTTGACCCCAGGATCATAATTTGAACAAACTTAGTAGAGGTCCACTAGATGATACTTTATACCAAATATCAAAGCTCCAGGCCTTGTGGTTTCTGACAAGAAGATTTTTTAAATTTTTCCTATATAACTCTATGTAAAACAAGTTACCCCTGGGGCGGGGCCATTTTTGACCCCAGGATCACAATTTGAACAAACTTGGTAGAGGTCCACTAGATGATACTTTATACCAAATATCAAAGCTCCAGGCCTTGTGGTTTCTGACAAGAAGATTTTTAAAGATCCAACTTTTAAAATCTGTTTTTAGCTCCTGTGACCCAGAAATGCAATGAACCGGAACCATTTGAACAAACTTGGTAGAGCTTCATGCAAGGAACATTCTATGCAAGTTTCATTAAATTTTGCCCAGTGGTTTCAGAGGAGATGTCGTTTGAATGAATTGTGGATGACGGACAGACGGACGGACGGACACCGGACAATCAAGGATCCTAAAAGCTCACATGAGCATGCTCAGGTGAGCTAAAAAGTGGTGTTAATATGGGATTTCAGTTTTCAATGGTAACAGATTTTGCCTATATCAACACAATCCAAAATCTGTGAATGCTGGAATTTTTAAACTATATCTATCGACCCTAACTTTTTTGTCTCAATCATACAGTCAATATTATAAAGAAGTCCAGATCTATAACAGGAAAACAATTGCTACCAAATATTTAAAATATCAATCAATAAACAAAAAGTAGAAATATCTATATTTAGCCTTAGTGACCTTGACTGTGTGACCTCAACCTGCACCTAAGGGTAGAGATTCTTGCATATTACCAACATATCAAATATCTCAGATCGATCGATAAATGAAGATTTTAAGGGGAAAAGTACAACAATCTATTTTTACCTAGGGGACCTTGACCTTGATCTAAGTGAATGGTACAGATTCATGCAAGGTGCCTATATACCAAATTGTAAATATCTAAGATATCTGTCAATAAATTCAGACTTTCAGACAGAAATTTTAAAAGTCTATTTTTATTTCATCTAAAGTGGAATGGAACTATTGAAACAACTTTGATAATGCTTCATGCAAGGAACATTCCTGCCAAGTTTCATCAATACTGGCCCATTGGCATCAGAGGCGATGTCATTTGAAGAAAAATGTAAACGAATGTACAACAGACGCCAGATGATTGGCAATCCTATAAGCTCACCTGCACTCTGTGCCAGTTGAGCTAAAAATTAAAGAAACATTTTTTTATTTACAGGAATACTGACTGATCTGTAACTACCTATGATAAGAACGGGTGCCGGACGTTTCAGTAAATGACCAGTTCGGTAAATTGGATTTATATAGTAAACCCTTTGGACGTTTCGGTAAAAAGGCAATTATATAGTAATTATATGGTAAATAATGGAGAAAGTTGTCACACATATGAAAAACACATAATGATTACCTAGTTTGTTTTCTTTTTGACTCCTCATCCCGTTGGATAGTGTCTAAACTATTTACAGTTTGGACCCAGATTAATCAGTTATACTTTGGTTTCACGACATCACTATGATATGCAGGTAGAGATATATACATGTGTTTTATTTATTTATTATTTATTAATTTAACACAGTCAGTGCTCTGATATTTTCAGGCACGCGTCTATTATTACTCAATTAGTGGGTTTTAAAGACCGCTAATGTGTTGAGTACAACTAAGCGATTAAAGAAAACTGTTTTACCGTGAACCTGATAATAGCAGCAAAATGAGAGCAGCGGTGAAATATTTGATATGGCAGTGGCTACGGTTACGGAACCGTAATCCTTGCCTCCGAGTCTAGGATTACGGAAGTTCCGTAATCCTAGACAAACCCACTGAAATAGGCTACGGTTACGGAAGTATATTAAAAGAAGGGTTACATACCCAAAATCGAGTGATAAACCGTTAATTGTCTCAAATATTACATTTTCTCCAAAATGAGTCAACACTAATGTTATGATACGCCATCTTAGTTGTTGTATTGACTAACGTTAAATGTCATTGTCGTCATCTACAGACACTTCAAAGACGATGTGAGTAATTGCCCTGTAATGTGTATTGTCTTAAGTGTTATCTTGTTTGCATTATTATGACACAAAAAATGAACGACTATCTATTAAATTCCAAGTTTTCATAGAATTATAAAGTTAGGAAGCAAATACTGCAGGTCGATCTTGTCAATTTCTAATTGTTTGGAGAAGGTTGGGGGAAAAACAATGGTGTCCTGGGAATAAGTACTCGTTCATTTTGTGCAGCAATAAATTTGACCACAGGTTATTTATTATTGTATAAGATTCCTTTATTAAAAGAAAGCAATTAATGAAATAATTTATCATGTAACGCTACTAATTTTGTGAATTTGTAATGACAAAGACTGTTTTCAACCTGTATTCAGATTTTAAAAAAAAGGTGGGGGAATAGACAATGATCCAAATGAAAATGGATGGCAATTAAAAGAAAAACGACAACAAAACAGAACACATTTCATGAAGAACGAACACATATTGTTTTTGTGCAAATTATAATGCAATAGTCTTTTATATCAACAAAAATTCCATTCTTAAAAATGTTTATTCAAAATCAATATTAAATTCACAAAACAATGACAACAAGAGCCATGTTACACATGGTTAATCCCCCCGCCGGGAAGAAGCTACCTGAAGGTTGTACTTTCAAACATTCAATGTAATAATGTTTGAAGAAAATCCCACAAAAAATAGGCAAAGTAGAGTTATTGTTCTTGCAAACTGCACTTCCTACCAATGTGCTATGTCAGTGTATTAAGTTTGAAGAAAATCGCTCAAGCACTTTTTGAGTTATGCTTCGGACAAGTTTTTTCAATTAAATCTGATAAAGGGGAATAATTCTAAAAGTAGGCAAGGTAGAGTTATTATTCTTACACACTGCACCTCCTCCAAATGTGCTCTTTCAGTATATGAAGTTTGAAGAAAATCACTCAAGTACTTTTGGAGTTATGCTCCCGACAAAACTGGAATGGACGCACGCATGGACGGACAGAGACCATTTCTAATATCCCCTCCTCCTTTCGCGGGGATAATAAGTTCAAGAATTCAAGAATTAGATAAACATGTATATGCTGGGATTTTTAAAATGTAAACAAGTAAATCTGATAAAGGGGAATAACTCTAAAAAATAGGCAAGGTAGAGTTATTAGACATGCACACTGCACTACCTACCAATGTGCTCTGTCAGTGTATGAAATTTGAATAAAATCCCTCAAGTAGTTTTGGAGTTATGCTCTGGACAAGATTTATCAAGTAATTCTGATAAAGGGGAATAACTCTAAAATAGGCAAAGTAGAGTTATTGGACTTGCACACTGTTTTCAGATCGAGGTAAGATTTTACATCAGCCATGTTTGTTTATATTTTGCAAACGCTGAACGTCTACATTGTTTGACATTAACTTAAAGTAACTTTTAGATAGTTGTAGTTAAATTATATGAAGTATAATTATAGATTACTGTAGTTAATTGAAAATGCCATTGACATTTGTTCTTATATCGCCGAATTTAGGTTACACCGGGATATAATTACTATATAATTGCCTTTTTACCGAAACGTCCAAAGGGTTTACTATATAAATCCAATTTACCGAACTGGTCATTTACCAAAACGTCTGTAAATTATAAGAACTCCTAAATCAACTGCAACCATAACGGCAGTTATGTAATAGAAAATATTTCACAGATCTTAGGTGGTCATCTATGGTTATGTATAAAACTGGTATAAAACGCATGCAGGGGATGGATGATGAAAAATTATTATGTTTACTACTGCATCGCAAACACAGCTTTCTAAATGCAATATTGACTCTCTAAGTATAAAGTTGATGACATTTTTTTCAAAGTCAAACACAAGTCTTATGTCACTTTTGCAACAAGTAAGTACACGTCTTAAATATTCTTACAATATAAAATATGCCCCTGTAGATGAGTTCTTCCTATCACTTAAAGCTCGGATGTGGGTTTTACTTGAGCAAAAATTCCCAAGATTTCTAAGTAACCTGCGACAAACCATGGGGGCCGCCATGTTTGCGATGATAACTGTCGAGTATAACCGAACTCTCCTGGTTTCTGGTTTCACTGGGAATTAAGAGGTAAAGCCAGGTTCTAAACCAGGAAGTTTTCTTTCGTGACGTCATGGGTGGGGATCAGAGCCAAAATGGCGGACATATTCATGTGTTGTGTCTCTGACCAGGAAAAGACTGCTAGAATTCGAAGTAAAGAAATAGATGATCGTATCAGAAAAGAAAAGATTCAGTTTAGAAGAACAGTCAAAATTCTATTACTTGGTGCTGGTGAAAGTGGAAAGAGTACATTCTTAAAACAAATGCGAATTATTCATGGAGATGAATTTAGTGAACAGCAGTTGCTTGAGTATAGAAACACTGTTTATTCTAACATTATAAAGGGAATGCGTGTTTTGATTGATGCAAGGGATAAGTTGGGCATTCCCTGGGGAGAAGAAACAAACTCGAAACATGCACAGTTTGTATTTGGTTATGACAACTCAAAAATGGATGAAACTATCTTTCAGAACTATGTTGATTCCTTGAATAAATTGTGGTCAGATTCAGGGATTTTATCAGCATTTGACAGAAGACGAGAATTTCAATTGGTGAGTATGTAGAGCTTGTCAAGAATAATATACACATATGGATTTAACATTTCAGAGCTTAAACAACAGCCAGATTAGCCCAGATGCTGAAAGACATTGTACATATGGGCTGTATGAAAGAGAGTTACTAAAATATCTTGTTTTAATCCTAGGACTTTCTAGTCCTGATAGATTTTGTCTTTTATTGTTTAACTTTTCTCAGCAAGTGCAGCACTAAAGAAGTTATAAAGCTGTGACTTTCAGTGCCATGGCTGTATTTTCTGTACTGAAAAACTGATTGGAGACCAGGTGCCATATTCATCAAGCTTCTTAAGTTTATCTTAGTTAAGTTTGAAACCTTTGACCCTAGTCAAAATTTTACATATTAGTTTGCAGCTTTGTTACAATGAGGACCATGTCAATATGTATAATATATATATAGTTTCCATTCTGATTTATCTAAAGTTTTCTCCTAGAAAATTTGTCTTGCAGTTTGAAATAATATTGAAAGTAATCAAATGTAATGTGATTACTTGACCACGAGTAACTGTAATGTAATCAATTACCATCAAAACATTAAAGTAATCCAATGTAATTGTAATCAGGAAATTTCAAAGTAACTGTAATGTAATCAGTTACTAACACAAGTAATCAGCCCCAAGCCTGTGTATATGAATTGAAATGGAATATTATGTGTCGAAATATAAAGTACAGCTTATGCAGTTGGAACAAATGTACTGCTTCCTCTGCGATTGTGGTCAACAGGAACTTCCAAATCAGAGTTTCTCAATAAATAATGATCTGAATCTCCGCAGCTTAAGGTAACCTACAGTCGCCATATTTTAAAGTGTTAAAGTTTTCCTTTGGAGATCCACAGCTAATATATTGTAATGCTGCATCACCAGCGTTTTTATAAAATGTTTCCTTTTTTCACCATGTTAAAAATTAATCATAAAATTTATTCATTTGAAACATTTTCATCAAGAACATTGTTTTGCTTACTCACTTATTGGTATTTTTAACAGTTCAAAATTTATCATTACCTTTTCACAGTTTGTTTATTGCTTTTTGCAAGTGGATTAATCTAAGCATGGCATGGATTGAAGATTTGAAAATATGTAAATCTCAGAAATTTAAGTTGATTACCAAGATGTCAGGAAGGTGTCAAGTAGTTTTTCTGTAAATTTATTAGTAGTTTTAAGTGTTCCTTTTCTTCAAATACCCTCATGCATTCTGTATCAATGATCAAGCTTGTAAGAGACGTAATGTGAAAATCAGTTGGGAGAATTTTACGGAAAATTACTTCTCTCAATGTTAAAGGTCATATCTTATATTAATTAAAGATCGAGACCCAAAATATCATGTGTGTACAGGTCATGGATCACAAGACTAATAAATTATGTTGTGTATTTTCAAGCCAGCTGGCAAAACAAACAATTCAAAGTAAAAGGCATCTTAAAACATGAGGATGATAAGAGTAAAAGAAAATGTGAAATTTCACTAACATTTCAGTCAACTCAATTGAAAAGAAATCGCAAAGATTTGCAGAGGATTGATACAGTGCAGTTTCTCAGTAAATTTATCTGACAAAATTCGTCTCCGCTACTCCTGTGTTATTTAGGGAGTTTCTCAGATCAGTCCACAAGTTGGAGAGAAAAATGTTCATATTGTGCGAGCTGTACTTTACGTAATCACTTATTACATTATATTTTGTACACCAAATGTCAGCTGCTTAGCTGAGTAGTATATGTCTCTTGGTTAGGGTTAGAGAAACAAAAGAAAAGATAAGTTAAGTAATGGCATTGGCTTCAGTTGATTACATATACGTAACAAAGAATGTTTCTGTTCTTGACTGTCTGGCACTATAATGAAATGGAAATCTGAAAAGATGCTATAATATTTTCCAGTGTTACCACAGAGGAAAACAACAGCCCCTTAATTTTGACAACATGAGTTATCCCCTAATATGGTTGCAATGTTAGAACATATATATACACAGTGTAGTTTGCTGAAAGTTGAATGTCAAATGTCTCGGGAATACTAACATTTTGTGAAAAAAAATTCCCCTGTCACAGGCCTTTTTTCTCTCTTTCATGGTGCCAATATTCGACCGCATTCTCTTCCAAAATAAAGTATTTTTTCACAATTCAATAAAAAACTAACAGGTTGCCAAGGGCTGCATTTTGTGCAGTGTCACAAAATTGCATTGTAAAATTACGGATACTCCCTGCTTTTATCGTTATCGTACACAATGTGTCCAGGCTTCTCACTGAAAAATATTAGAATCACAATGTGGGACCAGCATTCCAGATAATGCACAAGATGTCTCGCAACACTTGGAATTACTGTATTAAACTTTTTTTTTTTTTTTGAATGCTACAAAAAAACTTCAAGACTATTGATATTTTGTTCAAAAGACCAAGAATACACATGACCCCTTCAAAAGTTCGTCAGTCACCACATCCAAGCAATTTAAGTCCTGTTGTTCCAACTTCCTTTTACAAGGTGCTGATCAACCCAGAAAGCATGTGTGACATTTTCAAGACTGCAGATAAGCTCTGTAATTTAGTAAACAGATTAATACTATGTAGATATACAATCATGTATACATTTCAAATTCTGTCACCGATAATATAAGTGTACAGCTTTTTCTATGCATTTATCTGGTTATTTTGGCAAATATTCGCAAATTGGAGGTTTTCTCAATATATTTTTTCCCCTCAGTTTGACAAATTTTATGATGTGAAATTCTAAAATTTGATAGGGGCCTTTGTCTCAAATTAGATGGGAAAAAGCTTTCTGTCAGCTTTAAATTTATATATGTGAACAGATAAAAGCATCACATGGGTCTTTATTGCCAGCCGATTTCACTTAGCTCATCAAGGCAATAATACAAAATAAACTGTCAGATTTTTTATTTATTTTTATTTGATAACGATAATGTATTACACAGAAAAGCAAGGAAAAGTAGTTATTAAACATAGACTAAAAATTTACTAGTTCATCTTCTGACTGTTTCAGTGAACATATAAACCTCAGGTAAAACAATTCATTCACTGCAATTGATAATCTATGATTGATTGAAAAGATGTCGCTAGTTATTTTTAGTGATCAGTTATGATATTAAACCTATTTTGTAACACTGCTTCCATTAATAGCTTTGACCGTACATGTTTTTACATTGACGTGTAAGTGAATTTTCAAATTTTACAATACTTGCTCCAGTATGAGTACAATATAGTATGATGGTGTGCTTGACTTCTGGTCAAATACCCATGGCTGTTGATTTCCACAGAATGTATTTATAGAGTAAGGTTGTCTGACCATGCTGCATACTTGCAGCTAAAACAAATTAACTTAGATAAGAGAAGTCTGTAAATAATAGTTAATACATTTTATATTTACATTTGGCATACAATGTAGCAGGTACAGTGCATATTTTAGAAGGTAGTGCCAATTTTGGGCAGCCATTACCATCAAAACCTGAAAAAAAAACCTCAACCCTTAACTTGCTAAATATCTAAAAATAAACTTGTCCATCTTTCAGTTTGGACAGATCCATTAATTGTTTATGGAGGTGCTTGCTGAAAATCTGCTGAATGAGTGGCGGGTAGTGCAGACCATGATCAGACTGCACGGATGTGCAGGATGGTCTTGGTCTGCACTGGTCACAAAGTTAGAGTCACTTGCCTCCAGCAGGGAAAGGGTAAAGGTTGTGTGTTGTCCTGACCTTCTTTTAGATAGATATTAATTTAAACTTTTGTGTTTATTGTTTCTGGTCCTGCGTACATACTAAAAAAGTTCCTTTTCATTTTTTAGCTCTAAAGGGAATGCATTCATTCAGAAAAGATAAAAAGTATATATACTGAATGATTAGCTGAAGTAATGAAGTATTTTGGTTATGATCTATGAAGCTGCCAGCAAAGTATGTTCACTTAATAGCTTACCTGGAAAACAAATCATATTTGTAAAGTTATTAGAGCAGGTAAAATCCTAGTCATTGCTCAACTTCTACTGTTTTTTATGTAAGTTCATTGAGTTGATGCTGTATGAAGAATATGTAAAATTTAATAATGAATTATTAGAGTAAAGCTATTAAAGTAGAAGGGATTAAGGGCTTTATACAATTCTTTGTTTTTTAGCAACATAAGTGGTCTTGTAAATGAGCAGGTTTAATCCAAGAAATTGTTATTAATAGAGGTAATTAACTTGTAAATTATAAGTTAAAAGACTTTCTGTGCATTTAATCTAGATTTGTAGGACTTTCATGTTGAAAAAGGTCCAACCTCTTTGCTTTCAAGGACACATGGAAACTTAAAACAAAAATCTTAATTGGTCAGTAAGTCCATCGTCGGATACCCACAGTTGATTAATACGGTAATCAAACTGTGTGAAAAATGAATCGATCTGCGTCGATATATAGCAACAAGTGCCTGAAATACTGACCAATTAAATCGCGTTAAAAATATAGATACTCTTCAAAGGAGGGGGTAGAAAACCATCAGAAACAAAATGGCTGCGCCCATGGTTAAAACCTGTTTCACGTGTCTTGCCAATATAAAAGGCAAAAACAATCGCCAACTCAAGCACAGACCACTATAGTGATATTTTATCTAGTATTAACATTTCGCCCACATTTTCAATTTTGAGCTTTTCACAAAATGAATTAAACATGTCGCCTATGGTTGCCGTCATCTTGTCTGTAATACCGAATGTTGTATAGAACGAGCCTTGAGATTGGTTTTAATTGCCTCATGAAATCATGAGGGAACCAGTGAAATAGCTGTCTTTGACACATCTCTTATCGACTAGGTAGCATTCAAAAATCCCATGGCTGAAAAATGTTAATGGATCGGGGGTGGGTATCCGACAATGTAGTAAGTTCAGTTAGGTTTTAGATTCTTTAATAAAACTTAATATTAGGTTAGGTTATTTTTGAAGAAAATTGTATACTGACTTTCACTTGGCACTTGAAGCAATTGCACAGTGCAAGATACATTTATGTGCAAAATATACAATTTATAAAATCCAGACTAGAAATCTCCAAACAGTGAAACTGTCAAAGTTTTCAGCTATTTAATCTGTTTAGTTTGTGTCTGGCGAGTTTCATTATTGATGCAGAATCACATACTCAGTGGCAGGTCTTTGGCTATCATAATCTCTTGTCTCAATATAGTAGGATCAGCTGTACTGGTTTTATTTCTATTCATCTGTATATTGGTTTTGCAGACAGATGTTCATTTTAAAAGTACTTAGATGATTCCTAGATGTTTGTAGACTTTGGTTAGATCTGCGACAAGGAACTGATGTGTGTCCAGTTTGGAGGCCCATGCACAGAGACCACCTCTCTTTAAAACTCATGAAAATTCTTCCAAGAAATGGTGATTGTCCAAAGTATAAATGAAGTGATATGAATTTGAAAATATTTGCATTTATTTATGTTTTCTCTGCAGTTTTTGTTAAGAAACTTGTATCATTTTAAACATTCTCTGAATTACTAGGAGATTAGTTAAGGCATTAGAGGACTATTATTTTTTGTATTTTATTATCCTTGCTAAACGAAGATTATAGACAGATTATCCAGTATTAAAGATTTTAAACACTGAAGGTATTTTCAATTCATGTACATTATGAACAGCTATTTACAGTTATGACTGTTGAACTTTGCCACAGTATTATGTTTAATTGTTTTATAGGGTCAGAAGTCAATAGATCCTTAAAAATGACTGTTACAAAATTGTTTTTCGTCATCTAAAACAGGCACTTATTGTGAGTTCAAACCTTTTGTATGTCAAAAAAAATTTCTTAGTCAATTTGCGTATTATTTGCAGAAAAAATTATGTTGATGGATCATTTTGCTTTCACTGGGCAAATACTTCTCCCCTGACCCCTTCCTCCATTGGGCATTTGCTCCACTAATTATGAGTTAAGACTGGTTTATCTAAGTCAGGGTTGTTGCCATTGTCTCCTGCAGATTTCATGTCTAGCAGTGGTTTCTAGCATTTTCGTCCGTAAGTTAAGTTAGCGAGTACTTTTGAAAGTTGTTGTTGTAAACCTTTATATACAGTGTATTTAGTATTGAATGTACTTATCGCCACAGTTTCAATGATATCATTGGTAGCTCACACCTATTTACTTGCAATAAATTTCCCACTCAGCAGGTCATATAATTCAAGGTGACATCCAGTTTGTAATAGTTGAGAGGGATTTTTCTGTGTTCAGTGTAGTAGTGGCTGTTTTGGTTGACCTGTGCCTGACACATTTTGTTGCCGTCTTTTTAGTGCACAGATATATATTTAATGATATTCAGTCTGTAAAAGTTTGTGAACCAAAGAGTTAAACAGTTTTTAGAAATCTTGTTACAGTTGGTAGGAATCTTTGACATAGCATTTTCTTTGTAACTTTTCCAGGTCAGATGTATGTAACAGGTGATAGCCATTTATTTTGTTTTCTCATTGTTTAAGATGGCCGGGTGTTATAGCTTCTGTTGATTGTGTTTGGTTAGAGTTATCTAAACTTGCAAATAGAAACCAATTACAGCATCAGATATCCGTTTTCTAGATGATAATGTTATCATATACATGTACATGGTAATATATTTTGTGATATTTTGGTTGAATGCCCTATTGGTAATGAATTCTTTGAAGAATAACCTGTTATTTTTGAAACTGTTTCTGTTTGAAATAGTTGTTTGGAAAACTGCAGTCTGTGTGATTAGGTTCAGAGAAAATTGCCACAGTTCTGATGCAGGGTCAATTGCTGGAGGTAAATGACCCTGCCTTTGCAACCAGTGCAGACCAAGATCAGCCTGCACATCCATGCAGTCTAATCATGGTCTGCACTATTGGCCATTCACAGTCATAAGCACCCCTGTATGGCTATAAACTTAATGTATCAGTCAAAATTGAAAGATGGACAAGTCTATTTAAGATATTTAGCATGATAAGAGTAAAATCTGTTCTTATCTCCTTGAAATAACTGTTCAGCTGGCCATAAATTAAGCAGGTGACTCAAGCACCTCTGCATCTTGTCAGTGGCTGATAATATGTTTATGAGAGAAAAGTTCTTTTTTGCAAATAAACAGTATTCCAATTATGTTGATATTTCACAATATCTTTGCTGTATGAAACTTATGTTAGCATGTAAACATAACACACCAGTGCTATAGAGGAGGATAGTGTGAGAAAATATATTACTAAATATACATGTACATGTCTTATATTATAAAATTATATTATATTATATTACAGGTCTTTGATTTTAGTTGAAAAAAGTATAAATGGCCATGTTTTATTTTAACATAAGTATGAAACAGCAATTATTGCTTCACCTGAAATCAGTGAGTGATTGAGGAAGAAAGACCTACTACCCCTTTTCAGATTGGTCAAGCAAGTACTCTGTATTATATGTGGGTGTAGTGCCTGCCTTTGTGTTTATATGTAAGCCCTGTTACATGTATGTGCTGATGTTTTTATGTTACATACAGCTGTAGTCAAATGTGTCTTTTTTCTGTTTCAGGGAGATTCTTTGCGGTATTTTATGGCAAACGTAGAAAGAATAGGGAGTCCAGTAAGTTGCTAGCTTTTATTTTCTTTGGTTAGATGGGTTCCATCAAATTACCTGACAAGGTCTAAAATATAAATAACGATTTTTATCATGTAATTCACTTGATTGGTTTGTAAGAAATTCAGTTATACATGTAACTTGGAAATGCTAGCCTTTGATTTCACAGACTATTGTTTAAAGAGATAATGAACAGTTCTGAAAGGGCTTTTGTTAAGAGCACTTGGCCTATCATCATGGTTCAAAGACAGGGATATATGCAGTGAGTCAGATGCAAGGAGTTCAATGTTAACATCTTCCCAGACTTGTCATTACTAAGAAAGAACAATATTAGGAAAGTCAAATTAGGAAAACGAGGCAACTGACTGTACTTCCGTTTTCCGTTCAAATCATCTTCCATGTGCTTCCCTACAAAGACTGAATCAGTCCAGTACATATAGTAAGACTCCCTTGAAGGAGAATACTGGATCTTTTTTATTAAACAAAGATTATGCAGTTGTAAAGTATGTGACTAGTAGCAGTAAATATAAGAGAATTATCCTTGTTTACTGGAAAGAGACCTAATTGTATTTCAAAATGTCAGTGTTTCACTTATTAATATTCTTTCTCATAACCTGAAATCCCTCTAAAAATATTATTAAGGTATTCCTTGGTTATCATTGATTACTGTTTTACTTTCATAGATTATGTTTTGTATAGAAAAACTTACAATTGGTAAATTGATTATGTATTCAGACTGGTTTCCCAGTCAGGGTTGTCCCGATTGTATTCTGCAGATTGCATGTCTAACAGCTATTTCTAGCATTTCTAGAAATGATAATACAGTGAACTTGTTTCATACTATTTGACTTGATTTTTTCAGACATATGTACCAGTCAAACTTGATATCCTTCATGCTAGAAAAGCTACAAAGGGAATCATAGAGCACCAGTTTGATATCAAAGGTATTCCTTTCCTGTTTGTTGATGTTGGAGGTCAGAGGTCACAGCGCCAGAAATGGTTCCAGTGCTTTGAGGGAATCACATCCATCTTGTTCCTAGCTTCTTCAAGCGAGTTTGACCAGGTGCTCATGGAAGACAGAAAAACAAATAGATTAATCGAGTCATGTGACATTTTCGAGACCATTATAAATAACAAAACATTTTCAAATGTGTCCATTATTCTCTTCCTCAACAAAACTGACTTACTTGAAGAAAAAGTGAAAGTTGTCGATATAAAAGACACATTTAATGACTTTGAGGGAGACCCCCACTGCCTTGAAGATGTGCAAAACTACATTTTGGGAATGTTTGACGAGAGGCGACGAGAAAGGACCAAGCCTCTGTTTCATCACTTCACGACAGCAATAGACACTGAAAATATAAAATTTGTCTTTCAGGCGGTAAAAGATACAATTCTGCAGGACAATTTAAAATCACTGATGCTACAGTAGAGGTAGCTGATGCTGACTTCATTTCACAAAGTGCTAGAATTTAATCGTAAATTGTATGTGTATAGATGGTGCAATGTTAGATTTGAGCTGTTTTTTGAATCAGTTGAGTTGTGATAATTAAATATGCAGACTGGTTATGAGATAAGGTGACCAATTGGATGTACCAGAAAGGATGTAATATTACCCACAAGGAAAGAGAATGAAATGAAAGGTTACAGTATGTAGCATACTTTATGCGAAGGAAAGTTCTGTATCTGCTAAAAAATCAAAATTGAATGAAAAGATAATGACAGAGGTTGTGTGCATATGCAGATTTCTGCTTATTTATTCAGAATGAAGGAATCAAAATCAATAACTGAATGAGTGAAAGGTTTACATGATTTTATATAATGTTATTCCAGCTGTCATGTTTGTATGTGCCTCTATAGATTTACTGACCAATGTGTAGGGCCAATTTACTTGAAATTTATGTGTAAAGTCAGTTTTAAAACATGTTTAAAAACACTTGAAGGCCAAATGATTCAAAATATAAACTGTAATGGATCATATTAATTGAGACCTTTCTGCCAGGAATCTAAGAAAGAAAAGAATTTTATGAAGAAACAGCTGAAATCCTTGTAAAAACCTGACATTTACAGGAAAATAATAACAGTATTGATGTATTTTCTGAAAAATAGTCTTACTGATAAAGGCATGGCAGCATCAGTGTGTACATTACCAATTTTTTAACCTTTCTGCTTCTACTTTCAATTTGAAATGCAAATTTACAGATGTAACATGCTGAGCATTGATCAGTAACTTTTTTCCCTCCTCTGTTTTGTGGATTTCTGGGAAAACAGAATAAAAAAAATATTGAGAACCTAAGCTTGCTGGATCAAATGTTGTGATGTCATTTAGTTTTTTGCAGAGCAAGAAATGAACAGTTCTATGTTAATTGCTTAAGTAGTTTTAGAGGCTTGAGACATGCATTTTAGACCACCAGTTTGATGATGCTGTTAATGTGTTTGTTTCGGAAAGCTTGAAATCTGTGTACAATGTATGAATTAATGCATTTTTCAACCACATCAGAAATCATGATATGTTCAGGGTGAAAGGTGTCCAGTTGCAGTTGTACAATACTATGATGTATGTGGCTTCCTACAAGTTCTATTGGGCTAAATGTGTTCATTCATTGTAAACATACTCATCCCTAATGTAGTTCAGATATAGATTTAGAAGTATATTGTGTACTTTTTGGAAGTTCTGCTTACCTCAAGGAAATAATTTTAGCTTACATCAGTTGTTATTTTTCAGCAACGTTATCCTTCCTTGCCAGGAAATTACTAACAGTTTAGCTGATTTGTTGCAATACTCTTCCATTGTTAATAACAGGTTTTCTGATTGGTCAGTTTTTAGATGGTCTGTGACAGTTTAACCTTTATGAAAATCCATTGGCCCATATAATAAAAGCTAAGATCTTAAAGTTCAACTCTTGGCCTGTGATCTGCCCAACCAGAATTTTCCAAGTCACTTGGGCCTGCTGACTGCTGAGCTGTTTTTCTGTGGTGTGAATTGTAAAGAAAATGAAAAACTTTATAAAATATGATACGAGGCAAGGACAGAAGTTTTGTACATGTTGCTTGTTTGTTTCACGATAAAGATGTTATGGATATACATGTAAAGGTAACAGTGGCAGTATGAACTTTGTATTTTACCGTACAGTTTTTATGCCCCCACAAAGTGGGGAGCATATAGGGTTGCACTTGTCTGTCCGTCGGTCCGTACGTCTGTCCGTACGTCCCGAAATCTTGTGAACGCAACTCCTCTTAAACCGGATGGCAGATTTTGCTTAAACTTCCAGGGATGAACAACCTTAATGTGTAGATGGAAGTGAAGGAAGGAATTTTTGCTGCGACCATATTTAACAGAATTATGGCCCTTTGTTGATTTTTTCACTATATACCATATAAATAATTGAACATATAAATTTTACATTTGTAATTTAATTTAACATGTACATAAGGTTACCTGTAGATCATTTTAGGTATATGTACAGAAAAAATCTTACATACAGGATATACATGCTCTTGTTTATGAGCACTTATGCATAGTGGGGGCATCCGTGTCCTATGGACACAGTTCTAGCTAGGACTTTGGTACTCCTTGAATATGAAGACTCACATGCAGTGTTTCAGTATTCATCTGAATCGTTTTAACAAAGAGTATGCACATGTTATAAAAAAAAATTTATGCTGAAAGTATGAAATATGTCCTTGTCTTACAGAAAGATAATTTACAGAAACTGTGTTGAGTGCAAGATAGTTTATCTGGCTTTACCTGGCTTTATCTTCTGCTGAAACACATTCATGCATTATTTTTAATTATGAATACTTGGCCCAAATGTTTGAATTTTTAAATGAAAGCATCTTCCAGTTATTTGAAAACACATGTATTATGCTGTGTTGTTTGCCAGTTTTCTATCAGAAAATTCATGCCTGTGCAAACTAGTCCTTATGATGGTTAAGTGAACAAAATGAAAAATTATTTCACCATGTTCAAATTATTGAAGAGTTTTAAATGCTGTTAAATCTCTAGCAAGGAAAAGAAAACTTTTGAATTGAGAGAAATTGTATTGTCATGTGGTGTTTAAGTAAAGTAATTGTTTAAGAGAGAACTTTCCTCTATGTCTAAGTTCATCAGTCTATGTCATCTCCAGATGCATACTAAAGTATGACAGATTATCATTTTGATATGAAGATTATTTTGTACAAATTTTGCTGTAAAGATGGTATTATTTTATGGCATATATCCAGCAGATTTTCTTTTCAAAACATTCAGGAAGTGTGTGCGATACAGTCATTGTTCAATGTGACTTTCATTCTAATGACAGTGTCTGTTTCGTGTATGGAAGCAGGAAAAAGGAAAATAAAAGTGATCTTTTCTTTAAAAAACAGTATCATATTGTTAGTATTGTACTTATGATTAAAACTGTTTGCTCATGCTGAAGTATATAAATTATACCAACTTAAACATCCTAGGGAAAATATGTCCAGCTTACAGTGGCAAGACAAGGCAGATATTTTCCTGCATTAATATGACACCCTTTGTCTGTATTTCTTTTGGCTTCCTTCAGTGCCTTTATTAACATTTAGCTTTACGGACTTCATTAATTAATCAAGCCATGGGATGCAGATATTTTACTCCGATGTCATCTTAATTACAACATGAAAAAGTTACGTGCTGTAAAATAAAGGAGAAGATAGCACATATTCGCGTTTGCCCTATTTATATTAATAATGTTGAGGAATACTTATAATAGAGAAACTGAAAATAATCTTCCGTCTTTGGGGAAAATTGAAACACTTAATAAATAATACCATATTTACAGAGTAAAATTTCATGTTAACTGTATTTATATATATTTTCAGTAGTCTGAAATTGTCTTGTTTGATTATATTAAGTGCCACACCTGTTCACGGTAACAGGCTGCATACTTTGTCTGCTCAACGATTTATTGTTTATTTGTTTTAATAATGAAATGTACCTGTAATCTAGACAAATGGTCTGGTATGTAGGTAATAGTTAGTATGATAAAGTCAAGATTTTGTCTTATCATAAAATAAGATTACAGAAATGACAAAGACATCTGTAGTAAGATCCCACTGGTGCTGATACAACAGTTTCTTGGTTATTGTAGTTGTTAGGGTTAGGTTTTCTTGTGAGAAACAAAGAACAAAAAATCTAAGCTATTTTGGGAAAAGAGAAAACAGGAAGTTTTTCTTGGGTTTTTTTCATGTCTATATGTTAAGTCATATGGTGTAGTAACCTGATTTTGGATGGGTTTCATGATCACTTCAGGGCTGAGGACCCTTAAAAGATTTTCTTAAGAGTATAAAGCAAAAACTAGAACATCCAAAAAAACAACTATGTAATAAACATGGAATTTTAACACTCGCTTTATTGAAAAATGTCACTGCAAAAAATATGTTTTTACTGTTATGACAGAAACCTAAATGTATAAAGACATTTTGATGCAGTAGGTTACATTATATCTTCAGCTGGTATCTGTTTGATTGATATTTAGTCTTACATGTTGTATTTGGCAAGTCTGACCTAAACAATCTGTGAAGGTAGGAGGGAAAAATTTCATAACCACTTCAACTAGATTAGCAGGTTATTTAGAAAGCTAATCTTACACTCTGAAATCATGTAGTTTAAAATGGTAGCAAACTTGTCAGTGATGGAGTTGTATTGTGCACTGCCATGTAAAGTACATTATATTTAAACATATATACCTGACAAGTTGTGTGGTAAAGCAAACTAAACCATTTGTCTAGAGAAAATTAATGTGCAGACATCCTTGGTGTACATTTAAGGCCTTTGTAAATTATTTGTTGGATTTTTATACCATATTATGTCTAAATGCATTGAAAATATATTTATGTCAGGGTAGCAAAATACTAAAGAAAAAACATAACATATTACTTGAAGATTTTTATGAGACAAATTTAAAATCAATTAGTTCTAATCCACTTTTATATCTATCTTAATTAAGAGAGAGAAATATTGGTTAAGAAGAACAAACATAACAGCAGCCATTGAAAAAAACCTACTAATACTTTGTGACCTATAAATTCTGCTGTATTGTATATACACTGAAAAAAAGTTTAGAGTGTATTTTAATTTTTTTAATAGTCAGGAAGGATTTTTACTGTTGTTAAGGCTTCCAGTATGTGTTATCGTTCCTTCTCACAGAGTGATTCATGGCAACCAGCCTGTGCCATCAGATATACCAGTTTTCTAGTCAAAATTATTAAGTGACGTCTTGAGCATGTTCTGAGATACTAATGCTTTTGGTCAGAATCTAGCTTTATAGATGAGGAGATATTGACCAAAACAAAAAGTTACACAGTATCTCAACTCCCGTATAGTTAGTTTGGCTGCCAGTTTTCTGGTACTGGATTAAAAAAAATAGCAACGCTGGGAGCAGTTTTATTCCCAAGAAATTTTTCAGAATAAGACAAAGTCATGCTGGCTGTGTAAGTCATGTGTTTGATAAAAATGTTTATGATTGTTGAACAAACAGGTCTACATTTTAGTAATGGAAATTCTTGTTTATCTATTTACTACAGGTGGTTTTGTGGTGTTTAACAAACAACACTTACAGGCTGGTGTTTGTTCTTTCATAAATCATGATTACTTCAACTTTGTAAATAAGTAATTACATTGAAAAACAAGCAACTCGGTAAAAGTTTTAAACTAGATGTACTGGCAGTCACTTGGGATAGCAGATTTTATTTCTTTTTCCCCTGGAGACACAAACATTTTAATGATCATATCAGCTATATATATCCTTCAGTCTTATCAATCATAGTATAATTACCATTAACTTGTATGGCAAATGTTTAAAACCAAACCACAATGTGAAATGTTCAGAGTCATTGGTTACAGTATAGACTTCTGCATGTTACATTGTGTCACATAGCATAAATAATATAAGGACTAGTATTTAGTGAGTTATTAACTTGACAAAAGTCTCAATATATTTACACTGTTTTAGATGGAAATTGATGAGAAAATACAGTGTATGCATGAAATTGACAAAGCAGGAAAACACTTAGCACTAAACTTCAGTGAAGACATCACTGGCAAAAATGTTCTCTGACTTTATTATTTAAGAATACTGAATTATGTATAAATTTATTTCATTGTATTATGTGGACATGGGTTGGTTGCCATGGAGGTGTGTTTAACTGCTGTTATTATTTGAGACAATTTTGCACTTGAGATATTGTTACATTATAGAGAATTGTCATCCATTTTGTTTTTATACCATTTGTCAACAATCACAAGTAGTTCTTATATAATATGCCTCTCACGTGTACCAGTAAGTGCAGAAATCACATTTTCTTGTATGAGAAATTAAGTTTATCATGTACTTCTTCATCTTTTTATATGGCAAACACCCCCAGGCCCCCACTCCACCCTTCCCCCCTCCTTTCCCTGCCATTTGTTGCTCAGTTGTTAGTCTGTAGTTGTTCTGAAGTTAATGTAGTAAGAAGTCACTGCAGCCTATGTATACATAACTACTGCATGATATTTAAATGTCAGGAGTCAAGAGAAGGTCTATTACATAACAAATTACATTTCCATAGATGTCAGAAACAACTCAAATCATAAAGAAAATTAATGAAAACCTTTACCAACAGTTGTCAGAATGTCATAATTTTAATATTTTTATTTATGTAAGACTTTGTCAGATTACCCCCCTTTGCCCCTCATCCCAACTCCCTGTCATTGTCAGGTGGTGACAGGAACACACATCTTCAACCTAAATGTAAAACAATAAAAAAAACAACTCCATTCAGTCTAATTTCAGTTCCTTTTCATAGAAATGAAAAAAAAATCAGCATTCTTTCATAGAAATGATAAAAAAATCAGCCTTCATTCATAGAAATGAAAAAAAAAAGTCAGCCTTGAATTGCCTTCATATCATGCGTATGTGTGAACTTTGAGATTTATATTCTTATACACTTACCGATATTGTATGTATAAATTATGAGATCTATATAATTGTATGATATACAGATAATATTTATCTTATACAGAAAACTTCTTGACCATTTTATCAGATTGTGTTGTCATAAGGGATAATATTTGTTGAACATTTCTGCTTATATTACTATTCATTGTTGTGATTAATGCTTTAATGTTTATCTGCGAAATAGTTTTATCTCTTTTGACATACATTATGGGATATTGCTGTTTAACATCAGACACTAGATATTTCAAAACCCATTATCCCAACTTTTTAACTAAGGCTGAAAAATAGGAAAAGTAATGAATAATACAAAGCATAATTTGTCATTATCTTTATTTTTTGTGATGCACACACCATTTAATTTTTTTGCATTACTGCAAAGCTAAAGTAGACAGAGAGCTAACATAAATTGTGATCACAAAAACTGAAATGTCTAGGAGTTAAAAGACAAAACCTGTGCAGCTTCTCTTTGTACCTGATTGAATAAGTAAATTGAAAGGAAAAAGAGACTAAACTAAACTTTCTGTAATTGCTGAATTCTTGCTTTGAAAATTCCCAGATGAAATCAGTTTTGACAGTTTGAAAGACAAATTTATCAGCTGGTATAAAAAAGATGAGGTAACACAAAAGCTTCATATAGTTAAAAGAAAAAAGAAAAGCAAGAATACACATAATGCTAGAAACTCTATATGTATCTATAATAGATGTGTCAGTTTTTACAAGGGTACATTATGCAAGAGATTGAAGAAATTCTATAGAGTATTCTGTGTCTACCTGAGGGAGATTCTGTTTTTCAACTTATCATCAGCAAACAGAACACTAAGTAAATTTTTTTTTAGTTCTGCACAAAATACACATGCTGAGAACTATAGCTCTATTCCCAAGCAGTTTTGTTATGGAGTTATTTTGAGAAAAGATTGCTGTTATTGCCGTTTGATAATCACATGATAGTTTGTTGGTAGGTATATCTCAAAATTCCCATTTTCAACCTACTACAGAATGTTTGCATACATTTCTCTATGATATTTCGACTGTATTTTCGGCTGATTTTTGTTGAAAAATACTTTTGGATCAATGTGATCAAAGATAAAAGTATTGTATCATTTTGCATTGGTAAAATGAAAGTAAATATTTAAACAGAATATTGATAGCCTGTATACAAACTACAGTTAAAAAGTGACCAAACATGTTGTAGAATAAAATAATAATGTACTGTAGACACAGTTTTCAGTCCCTTCATGGTGTTTGACTAGCAGTGACAGATGCGATTGTATGAAAAAAATGAGAAGATTCATAATTAGTTCATATAATCATGTTTCAGATGTACTAATTGTTTCGTTCGTTTCTTATTTTCGTGCAGGAAATACTTCAGATAATAGTTTTAATAGGATGTACATTTGTAGGTCATTCATTTATAACTGAAGTGCACCAATTTGATGAATTATCAAATGCTTATTTGAAGTATAGACTTTAAGTTACTATTGTAATTAAAAGAAAATTTTTTATCTTGTATTTGCTTGAATATGATGAACTCTTAAACTCTTGTGAATCAAACCATCATTTAATTACTGAGTCACACTATCATACCATATTTATTTAGGTATTTTATTCCTTGTAATATTTCCTGATCTAAATTACAGGGTAAATCAGGAGTTATTCTGTTATAAATAGGACAAGGTCTAAGCACTCGGCAAATATGTATTCTTTATGCTGACAAAAAAAGATAACAGTCTATTTTTAGAAACAAATGTGGTGTTATTTTGAGCTCACCTGAGCACATCATGCTCATGGTGAGCTTTTGTTATCTTTCAGTGTCAGTCGTTTATATTTTGCTTTAAACAACAACATCTTTTATCCAATTGGTCGAAGTTGAATAAACTTTGCAGGGATGGTCTTTGCATGAAGTTCTACCAAGTTTTTCAAAGAATTCTATTTCATGCAGAACTGTGGTTTCTATGGAAACAAGAATTAAAAAGCTCAAAATCTTCTTGCCTAAAATCTCAAATAGGCACAGAGCTTGGTTTGTAACAATGTCTAGTAGTCCTCTACAATGATTTTACAAATATCCCTGGGGGTGACTTTTACCCTGCCTGAGGGGTTACGTGTTTTATTCGGAAATCTATGTAAAAATTCTTACTGTATAAAGCATTCAGCATTTGTTTTTTAGCTCACCTGAGGACAGTGTCCTCAAGGTGAGCTTTTGTGATCGTCCATCAGCCGAGCGTGTGTCAACAATTTCTTTAAACAACTTCTCCTCCTAAACCATTTGGCCAAATTTGTTGAAACTTTGCAGGGATGTTCCTTGCATGAAGCTTTACCAAAGTTGTTCAAACAATTCAATTCAATCAAGAACTCTGGTTGCTATGGCAATTGAAAGGAAAAACTTTGAAAATCTTTTTGTCTGAAACCACAAGGCCCTGAGCCTTAAGATTTGGTATATAGCATTGTCTAGTGGACCTTTATCAAGTTTGTTCAAATTATGCCCCTGGTGTCAAATTTGGCCCCACCCCGGGGGTCAATGGATTTTACATAGGCTTATATAGGAAATCTTTAAAAATCTTCTTCTCAGAAACCACAATGCATACAGCTTAGATATTTTGGTATGTAGCATTGTCTAGTGGATGTCTTGCAAGTTTGTTCAAGTGATGTCCCCTGGGTCAAAATTGGCCATGCCCCAGGGTTCTCTTGGTTTACATATAGTTTTTATATATATAGGACAAACATTAAAAATCATTTTTCTCAGAAACTAATAGGACTAGACCTTAGATATTTGGTGTGGAGTATTGTGTAGAGGACCTTTACCAGTATTGTTTATATGTTGACCCAGGGGTCAAAATTGGCCCTGCCCCAGGGGCCCTTAATATGTAAAAAAGGAAATCTTTAAAAATCTTCTTGTCTGAAACCACAAGGCCTAGAATTTTAAAATTTGGCATGAAGCAAGCTTTATCAAGCTTTTTTAAATGATTAGATTAGGTTAAAGGTCACGGAGGCTAAAAATAGATTTATCTACTGTACCTCATAGAGCCTTCATTTATAGACCAATATCTTTGATATTCAATATATAGGTTCCTTGCATGGACCTCTACCCATGGGTAGGGTTTGAGGTCAAGGTCACCATAGCTTATAATATATAATTCTACTTTCTGTCATAGAGCCTTTATTTATTGACTGATATTTTACATATTTGGTTTGTAGGCACTTAAATATTTTCAATTAAAAAAGTAAATACTGCTTAACACCAAACCTACAGCCAAAGTACTGAGGTGAGCGATCCAGGGCCATCATGGCCCTCTTGTTTATCTTGTTTAAGAAAAATCCATTACATTGCACTTGTTGTTTTGAGTGATTTAGAGCCATTATGCCCCACTTGTTAAAGAGTTTCCATGGTTAAAAAGAATGCAAAATCTTATGACTTGAACACATTTCCCTTTAAAAGTATGTTAAACAGTAGAATTTAAATGAAATGTTTAAGAAGCAAAAGGACAGTGGAAAATTCAAGTCTTTGTGTTAATGGTACAAACATAATGAGAAGTTCTGTCACATAACATTTCATAGAACTAAATCTGTTTATTTTGTCTGGTTTTAAGCACATTTTTATTTTAAACCTGTTGGATACTGAAATCTCTGAATTTCATGTCCTGTTACTTGTATATAACATCTTACTTTTCCTAAAATTAAATTTTTTGTATGATTACATTGAAGATTATTTTAGGCTTGTCAAATAAGTTCAATGTTTCACAGTTCACAAAACAAGCAAATGAGTGCTTGTATATAACAAAGTGAAGTTTATAGCTAAATAAAAAATATTTCAACTAAACTTTCTACATAAGGTGTACATTAATGAAGAACAGTTTTAATTTCTGTTTATTGTTTTTTCATCAAATATTGAGAAGGAGGACAAAACTGGTGATTTTACAATTACTGAGAAGACATTTTGAAGTAGATTTGATTAAGGCACATTTAAGTCTGCATTTGCTCCAATGTTTATGTTGAAATTCATTGACAAGAATTTCATTTTAGTGACGCACATTTATCTTAATGCAAGATAATGACCAACACCCAGTAATGTCACAATAATGTTGTTGACTTATACTTTCATCCATTACCATATGATACATTACCAAAACTATTATAACTGACTCTATCATTGATCAATTTTGTCTTTACAAAAACTATTATAACTGACTCTACCATTGATCAATTTTGTCTTTACAAAAACTTTTATAACTGACTCTATCATTGATCCATTTTGTCTTTACAAGAACTATTAGAACTGACTCTATCATTGATCAATTTTGTCTTTACAAAAACTATTATAACTGACTCTATCATTGATCAATTTTGTCTTTACAAAAACTATTAGAACTGACTCTACCATTGATCCATTTTGTCTTTACAAAAACTATTAGAACTGACTCTACCATTGATCAATTTTGTCTTTACAAGAACTATTAGAACTGACTCTACCATTGATCAATTTTGTCTTTACAAAAACTTTTATAACTGACTCTATCATTGATCCATTTTGTCTTTACAAGAACTATTAGAACTGACTCTATCATTGATCAATTTTGTCTTTACAAAAACTATTATAACTGACTCTATCATTGATCAATTTTGTCTTTACAAAAACTATTAGAACTGACTCTACCATTGATCCATTTTGTCTTTACAAAAACTATTAGAACTGACTCTACCATTGATCCATTTTGTCTTTACAAGAACTATTAGAACTGACTCTACCATTGATCCATTTTGTCTTTACAAAAACTATTAGAACTGACTCTACCATTGATCCATTTTGTCTTTACAAAAACGATCAATCTTGTCTTTACAAAAACTGTTAGAACTGACTCTACCATTGATCAATTTTGTCTTTACAAAAACTATTAGAACTGACTCTACCTTTGCTCAATTTTGTCTTTACAAAAACTATTAGAACTGACTCTACCATTGATCAATTTTGTCTTTACAAAAACTATTAGAACTGACTCTACCATTGATCAATTTTGTCTTTACAAAAACTATTAGAACTGACTCTACCATTGATCCATTTTGTCTTTACAAAAACTATTAGAACTGACTCTACCATTGATCAGTTTTGTCTTTACAAAAACTACTAGAACCCACACTGCCATTGAACTTTTGTGTTTTGTTTAGAAATTGTAGTAGCTTCATGTGATTGATCAATTTTGAATATACAAAAAACATTTTGTACAGGTATACAAGATAAATGATTTTTTTCTATTTAATAGTTGTTATGATTTATTATCACATTTTGTCATTCTTTTAACAGATTGCTTAGATGTGGCCAGTAATTTTCATGCAACTGAGCCAAATATTTTTTAAGTACAAACTAAAATGATTCTTTACCCTTAAATGTAGTTCATTCAGTTTTATTCCATGTCAGAAATGGTACTGTTGGTAGAGTTTGCAAAACCTCTGTTTTGTAGAAATCAACTTTCTGTTATACAAACTGCTTTTCGACAAAGCAAAGTGTCTGAGATGTTGATTAATATATTTTCTGTACTTTTTTCTTTTTTTTTACAAAGAATTTTGTTCATATTTGATTATTATGGTACATAAATATTTATACTTTCTGTATTTGATTGTATGGTCACATTAAATTTACATATAAACTTAATTAAATTGTTGTTCATTTTTTCAAGCTCACCTGACCAAAAGTCAAAAGCTTTTAATATGCTCTTTTGTGTGTCCATCTGTACGCAGTCCACAATTCTAAATATATCTAGGCTCTAGGCCTTGCAGTTTAAGATAGGAAGACTTTTGAAGTTTCTCCTTTCAGTTGCCATCCATGGCCACCAGAGTTCTGCATGGAATTCTGTTTTTAGCTCACTTGAGCACAGCTCAGGGTAAGCTTTTAGGATCATAGAATGTCCAATGTCTGCCGTCCACAGTCAGTTTGTTAACACTCTAGAAGTTATATTTTTGACTTATTTATCATGAAACCTGATCAGAACGATTTTCTCAATAAGGTCTAAGACTAGTTCAAATGTGGGTCATGTCAGACTGAAAACTAGGTCATTGGGCCAAATCAAAGGAAAACCTTGTTAACACACCAGAGGCTATGTTTTCTTCCCAAATGTCATGAACATTTGTCAGAATGTTTGTCTTCATGATTCTAGGTCAAGCTGGAATATGGAACATCTATGTTCAAAACTAGATCATGGGGTCAAAACACAAATTTACGTTAACACTCTAGAGGCCATTTTTTTGTCTTAATGGCATGAAAACCTGTCAGGTTGTTTGGTTTAATGATATCTAGGTTTAAATATATGTCATCTGTGGCAAAAAACTAGGTCATTGGGTGAATACACAGATTTACCTTGTTAATACTCTTGAGGCCATTTTTTGTTCAAATGGCATGGAAATTGGAATGTTTGTCTTGATGATCCATAGGTTGAGTTCGAATATGGGTCATCTCGTTTCCTGAACCAACATCATCCAGATATGGGTCCCTTACCAATGGGATGCAGGTGAGTGATTAAGGGCCATCATGGCCCTCTTGTTTATATAATTTTGAAAGGGGACCATCTCAGAATAATTCCTGTAAAGTTTTATTGCAGTTGGCCCAGATCATACAAAGGGGTCACTACATTTTGCATAGACTGTTTAAGGACAAGCTTTTAAAATCATTTCCTCTAAAACCCTCGGGCAAAACTTTTTCATTCTTCTTTTTTTCTTCAATCTGACTTGTGACATTAGCTAGACCCCCAACCCCAGTGTTTGATAATTCCTTTTCAGGTGAGTGATCCAGGCCCGTTTGGTCCTCTTGTTTTCTTTCTTTGCATATCTGAGTGACTTCCTGTCAATAAAAAGTCTAAATGCAACTTTTATCACAAATACTGTATATACTGATGAAAAGTAACATAACATTTTGAAGGGTAAAAGCATTTAAGTCCAAGGTACTGTTGAGTAAAACAGCAGATAGATCATTTTGC
Source organism: Cyclina sinensis (assembly GCA_012932295.1). Lineage (NCBI taxonomy): Eukaryota > Metazoa > Mollusca > Bivalvia > Venerida > Veneridae > Cyclina > Cyclina sinensis. Next base: position 40,813,487 of record JAAONU010000001.1, on the reverse strand, counting down.
TTGTAGAGTATACTAGTACACAAACATACCAGATTTCAGCTAATGAACTATTGTTGCTTCTTCTATGTTAAAAGTGTTTTCAATGAGATTAATGGAAGTGACCTACATATTTGCAATGTTCAGTAAGAAAGCATATGGAAGTGTATGGTTTGCTAGTTGCCACCTTTAAATCATTCTTATCAACTATATAGTGAGATACTAGCATTTTGACAGACACCCTCACAACCATTTTCCTTGGACAAGACAAGCATTGAGTCCAAGTGTTCATTATGCAGAAAACTATACACCTGGAAAAAGGTTAAGCACTCCCTAATATTTTTGAGTATAGCTCATTTACAAGTTGACATATACTATTTTTTTTGCTGCAGTTGTCACGAATGTTATTCCATAGTAAGGATTTTCAGCATAGATACACATTGGCAATGGCTGTTTATGAAGATTTTAGGGATTATTTCGAAATAAGCAGTTTGGGTACGCGGCATAATAGGGTGTTTATAAGCCACATTTTGCACATGCTGACATTACAAACAGTAGATACTGTTAGAAGAAGACTATCGAAGCATTCGAAACGAAAAAATGTCGAAGAAGACTATCGGAAGCAGAACGATGGCAAATCATCGGCATGCATTTGACAGGGATGCCCTACAAGGAAATAGGGCATCAAACCGGCTGCCATTACAATGTGGTCAGCAGGCTGGTGAGAAAGTATCGTATGACCAATGATATCAAAGACCTACAAAGGTCAGGAAGACCTACAGTAACCACGCAATGGGAGGATCGAGCCCTGGTGCGATTAGTGAGGTGGCAGCCCTTTGCTACGAGTACACGTCTCAAGCCCCTATGGCTACCACATCGATGACTGTCTCTAAAGACCCTACGAAATTGCTTAAGGACAGATTGGCTAGCTTCAAGAAGAGTAATTAAGCGCCCCCTGTTGATGGCCCATCATCAAAGAACCCATTTGCAATGGTGTTTGGCGAGAAGAGGTTGGGATTTGAGGTCATGGCGTCGAATACATTGGTCAGATGAGAGCAGGTTTTTGCTTCATGTTACGGATGGCCGAATGAGAGTCTGGAGGCACAGGAACACATCATACACACCAAAGAACATTAAACCGATGATTCCATACAGTGGAGGCTCTGTAATGGTCTAGGGTTGCATATCCCATGATGACAATATGGAATTGGTGACCATACAGGGCAGACTTTAGGCGAATGCAACATTCGCGAGGTCCTTGAGCCAGTTGTCATGCCTCATTTCGATAACCACCCACTTGCCTCTAGACCTGTATTCATGGACGACAACACTGGACCCCACAGTTCTAGAGCAGTTACAGCATTCAGCCAACGTAACCCTATGGAGACATTGCCTTTGGCCGGCCAGAAGTCCCCATTTGAACCCACTGGAGCATACCTGGGATATCCTTGGGTGTCGAATACAAAGAATGGACCCTTCCGCTCAAAATCTTGTTGAATTGGAAGCAGCTTTGCATCTTGAGTGGCAACAGCTAACCATGCAACAAGTTCGACGCCTGACTGGAGGGATGAGATGTAGGGTTGAAGCAGTCATCCATGTACGCGGAGGGTATACACGGTATTGACCAGCTATGGCACTGCTTTGATTTAGACACTCAGACAGACAGTTTTAACAAGAAATGACATCACAAAACATTCCAATGAAATCTGCAGCACCATACTTAATCCAACGTTTGTATGACATTAAAATACATGTCTTTTGTAAGAGGCCTTTTTCCACAGTAGATATTGGGAACTCTACCAAATTCCTGCATTGTATGTTAGACACAATATTGACATTAAAAAAAATGCAGTTGTATTGGTTATTTTCAAATAAATTCACGCACGAATAAAACCTATGTGCTGAAACACTTGTCAAAAAACAGGGGGGTGCTTAACTTTTTTCCAGGTGTATAATTTCTGATTTCAATGCAGAGATAGAAGAACATTACATAATGTTACAGAAAGTATTTTTTGAAACAAAATCCTCAAGGCCTGTCTCACTCTACTGACAAGGTAACAACACTCCATTTAATTAAGACTTTATTTTCTGTATTTCAAAGAGTAGATTATTTGTCCAATAAAAGACCACTCTTGCTACCTGCAAAGTCAACGTCTTAGCAGTCAGATGAACTTTTTAAATGACTTTCTGTCATACTGAGAGAGTCTGTCTTGATATACCAGGACTTTTACCAGCTTGGATACTTATTTTTAACATGATCTTCAACAAAACTTGATTAAACAGTTAGAATATGTTGTTTCTGTGAAACTGAGTCAGTTACTTTGTATCAAAGAGATGATTTCTACTGATTAACTTTAGTTTGGAAAGAGCTGTCAAGATGAAACTTGGTATGTACTTAGATGGTATGAAGAATCATGTAAGGAATCCCATGGGATTGGTTACTTCAAGGTCAAGGTCATCAGATTAGAACAAAGGAAAACAGTTTCCACAAAATAACTTTAGTTAGGAAGGACATACTGAGATGAAACTTGGTAGAAGATGGTATGAAGACACACGTAAGGATTACCTCAGGATCACAAAGATCAATGTCAAAGTTCTTTAAAATAAACATTAAAAAAAAACAATTTCCACTTCATCTTTTTGTGCAAAGACAGCAATGAAACTTGCTGTACTAGTTATTTCATAAAGACAAAGCTTTGGATTGTACCTGGATCATCAGGAGCAAGGTCAAGGTCATTGTTTATAAAAAAAATACTGTATTCTCTGGCAGTGTTGGAAACCTGGTTTCTTGTATTGCTGTTTTTTTGTATGTCTGATGACCAGTAGTGACCAAACATAATTCTAGTACACTGTAAAGGGATGATATAGGGAACAAGAGCTGTCAGAATGACATAGATGCCCCCCCCCCCCCCAACTTTTGCACTGCCAAGATCAATACAGAATGTCAGTTCAGCATGGTATGCCAAAAACAGTAGGATCTGGAGTTATCTCTCATAAAGCTGACTTGTATTTTAGATTGCTGGATTTAATTATTCTCAAGTGTTTGATTGAAGACCACTTATGAAAACCACTGTGAGCTTAACATTTAATGCATGCGCAAAATGCAGTAGGATTTATTTAACTCGATTCCCACGGGCAAAATGTTGATACCACCAGGTGTCAAATGGACAGAATGGTAAATGTGGACTAGTCTTGCAGAGTTATTTCCCTTGAACAGAGCACTTCTGGTTAATGTTCCTTTTCAATGTGTTAAGTTTCAACAAGGTCCTAAAAAAATTTGAAAAATGCACTAGGAAATAAAATAATTTACAAAGACAATTCAAAATCTAAGCCAGGCTGAGTTATGGGTCTTGTACTCTGCACTCTTCCTCTTATTGTTCTCTATCTCTGTGTGAAGTTTCAACAAAGTCCATCTTACAGTTATTGAGTTTTGCTCCAGACAAAAAAGATCAATAAATGGAAATAATTATAAAAATTAATACAGAAGTGTTCTGGTTCTGGCACAATGTACTCAATCAAGATCTATCTGCTGAAAAATTTTCAAGTCTGTGGCTTCCAATTGTCCAGACAAAATTTTAATGTAAACATGTTACTGTGATCTTGACTTTCAAGCTAAGGATGCCAGTTTTGCGCGTGACACACCGCCTTATCAAGGTGGATGAAAATGCCAAAGAATTTTAAAATTCTTCCATGCATGGAGAAGTTATGACCCAGCCGAAGAAATCTGTCCATGCTTTTTACCTCAAAGCTGTCACTATGATCTTGACCTTTAAGCTAAGAACCTGGATCTTGCATGGCATGCCAACTCATCAAGGTGAACAAAAGTACCAAGGCATTTAAAAGTTATTCCATGCCTGGAGAAGTTATGGCCATGCAAACAAATCAGTCCACATTTTTAACCTTTAAGCTGTGACCTTGACCTTTGAGCTATGAACCTGGGTCTTGCACATGACATGTTGCATCATTAAGGTGAACAAAAATACCTAGGTATTAAAAATTATTCAATGCATGGATAAGTTATGCCCCGACAAGCAAATCAGTCCACATTTATAACCTTTAAGCTGTCACTGTGACTTTGATCTATGAATCTAGGTCATGCATGCAGTGTGCTGTCTCATCAAGGTGAACAGAAGTGCCAAGATATTTACAATTTCTTTCCTCCATGGAGAAGATATGGCCCAGACAAGCAATTCAGGTAGGCAATTTATTCAAAATCTAAGCCAGCCAGAGTTATGGGTCTTGTACTCTGCCTTTTCTATAATTGTTCTATCTGTGTGAAATTTCAACAAAGTCTGTCCTTTTGTTACTGAATTTTGCTCTAACAAATATAAATACGACAGTGCATAGTGCATGCCATCTCACCAAGATCTATATACTAAGTTTCAAGTATGTAGCTTTTATACTTAAAGAGTAATTGTTCAGACAAAATTTACATATAAACATGTCTTTGGGACCTTGATCTTTGAGCTAAGAACCTGGGTCTTGCCCATGACATGCCAACTCATCAAGGTGAACAAAAGTCCCAAGGCATTTAAAAATTCTTCCATGTATGGAGAAAGCAGCATAGCCCCACTTAAGTGAGCAAAATAAAACACCACTTGAACAAGGAAGTTGTCAATACTCATAATTGCAATACTGAAATATGTTTTCTTTCATGTGCCAAAATGCAACCTGCACCACCATTTTGCATCACCAATTCAAAATTTCCCCATAAGAGCACACCACAGGAACCCCTAGAATAGGCTATTTGCTATCCTGCTAGTTATGAGAGCATAATTTATGAAAGCCTGATTACACCCTTGAGATCACTGCTATCTGGAGATCTCCCTGAGCTTTTGTATAACTAGGACTCTCCCAAAGGACAATGTTAAACATAAAACAGAAATGCTGGCTCCAAATAAACTCTGTATTTCATTTTGAATTCAGCAAAAACAATACAACATCAAGCAAAATATCTCCTTTATGGAAGCCTGTAACTTTCTACTTATTATCAATGGCAAATAGATATTGAGCGAAACATTGTTACAACAACACAACAGTTCAAAAACATGATGAAGTTTTACAGTATTAAATCATTCAGTCTGTTTTTCAATTAATCACAGATTTTCTTGATACAAATGGCAGATAATGGCAAATTAAGAACAATACACTAACCTTGAAATGTTCACTGGACATGTGTTTTGATATGACAGCTGGAAAAAGAGCATGCATATAATATCTAACCCACACCCCCCAAAAAAAGAAACAGCAGTAGTAGCAGTTAAAACAGACTTAGTGGTGGCATATATTTTTGCCTCTGTGACCAGGGTAGACTACAATATACATACATGCAGCCTAAATATGTCTGCCCCATTATTCGGTCTGTAACATTTTTTTTAAAATCTAACCCTAGGAATGATAAATAAACCATTTCAAACTTAATGATGGCCCAGTCCATTATAAAAAGGTATCAGGATATAGGTAAAATTGACAGTGGTGTTTGACCAAAAAAAAAATGGAAAGAACTGGTCTACATCTATAGAATTATAAGAATTGATTTACACAGCAGGCAAGTTAAAGTGTTACAGCAAAATAACCTTTGCCTGATGTACTATTACACTTCAATTTATTATTTACAAATGTAGCTGAGGTTTATATGCTAATTTACTATTTCACAACCAGTTACTTAACAAACACTTTCAATGTGAAAAAGATTAAATGGCTGTCTATAAAACAGGAAAAGCTAACAAACTTTCAATATTACTCAAATGTATATGGTAGTAAGGTTCTGTAGACATGTGTTTTTGTTTATTATATAAATAATATTTTCATTTTTGTTATTTGATCAATTTCACATGGAAATAGAATTATCACTTAAATATTATTACGATAACATTTTTCAGTCTTGTTTTTAACAGAATCTAAAATGACTTTACAACAGGAATCAGAAAAGACTTTCTCAGGTTGAAGCATGAAACAGAAAAAAAATGTACATCTGTAAGTGTATTTCTGTGAAGAATTAACAAGTGCACCTCCTGATTAAATTTCTAACAACACACTTTAAAAACAATGTCACATAACTTTGTACTACAAAAGAAACACTACACTTCTTTAACATTAAAATCCCAAAATCCTTTTCTCAGGAAATAAACTGATTTCTAATCAATTCCTGTACCATTATGCTAAAACTAAACTACATCAACCAACTTCCCTTCAATTTTCTTCAGTTTAAACTTTAAAATATTTATTTTGCGTTGTTTGTGAAACAAGTTGTTGCAACTTATATTAATTTCATTTGATGCTTGCTTCCTGTGTGGAAACCAACGGTGTCAGTCAGTTTAAAAAGTCATCCCTGGTGGGATTCGAACCAGCAACCTCTGATCAGGACTCCAGCATTTTACCCTACCCCCATCACTGCTCCTTCAACTCAAAGACTTTCAAACGAAATAAATCTGCTCTGATGCTGATAAGTTGTCAATGTTTGTAGATGACAAAGATGAGGGAATTGAAAAAGAACTAATAACTAATAAACTACTGTAATTATAGTACCAAACATAACATGTACAGACTATACATGAAACAATACTCTATAACTCTGTGTCTTCAGACAATTGTCCTTACAAAACTATATACACAGAAAAATTAAATACTGCTTTAAAATTACAGTAAAAGAAATTTTAAAGTCAAGCTAAGTAATGGTATAGAAAAATTCTTCTTACCACTACAATATCTGTCTGAATACCTAATAACAGTAAAGAGGCTTTGCCAGCAATGACAAGGTAAATGTTTAACAGTTTAAATGGACTAAAAAACCACTAAGACTTTATTTTTACAAAAATATTATGCAATTGTTACAAATTCTCTAATATTTTATTCTGTTTCAAAATAGATATTTTGAGATAACTTCTTATACTGGAAATTAACTCTATTTCCTACACTGTATACAAAATATAAAACATGTAAAAAGAGCGGAAAAATTTTTAACAGGGAATGTGCAAACATGTAGAGTCAAAAACCACACTGATAATAGTTTTGATAAAATAATGAAAAGTAGTCATTCCTCAATGGCTCAGAATTGCTTTGCCTGATTTCCTTGAAGTTTGGACACAATTTGTTTGTATTTCTATAAAGATCTAATAAGTATGGCTCGAAGTCGGAACACTCAAACCATTCTATGGTTAGATGAAGTGTTAATTTACATCTGTTATTGTGCATATTTTCATCTGGAGTATATATATTTAATTACCATCATTCATCTTCATAATGCCAACTGTCATATTCTGTTCAGAAAGCAAAATAAAATACTCTTAAATATTTTTCATAAAGCAAAAATAGATCTACGAAATACTCAAGAAATTCAGCAATGTTTTAAATACATCAAGAGCTGTCACTGGAAATTGACATATGCCCCCCGAAATGTAGCTTTTAAATACAAAAAGTCAGAAAAATATTGAAGTTCATTTTTTGATAAGTCATGATAATAAGCCAGCATTTTTAAAATAATTTTGCATTTTATTGCTTGTATTTTTCCTTGCTCCAAGTATCTGTTGCAGCCCTGACAACTCTGAGCCATTGAGAATCAACTGAAGTATATTTACAGGTTAAGACGTTATTCTTTAACTCATTTCTGGCCTGAAAGTTACTCCAGTTTTTCAGGAGACAGAAAAGATCTACTTCTTTGGTAAACTGGGCTTACTACAGTTTTCTTTACAATCTAATGCTGTCAAATCTACTCAAACTCTATGGTTCATTAAAATTTAAGCAAGGCTACTCTAAGAAAAAAATCGACTGAAGGATATCTTATATTCAGGGCCATTCCAGTAAAACATAAATCCCAATCTAGGATGGCACTTTTAAAGTCAACTAACCCTCTAGAGAAGTGTATTTAAGAGAAAACCCTCCACTCCACTCCACTCCCACAAAGCAAAAGACCACCTAACAACAGAATTTCTTAACTTTGCCATCCTGGGGTGGGATATATGTTTTCTGGAATGGCTGTTTTTCAAAAATGGGCAAACATAACAAAATAAACCAATACAAGGCAGAGGGGAATGTTCTGGGACAGGGAACTACTATATAATTAAATATTTAAATAAACACAACTGGAATGTTATTATGCCACAATTAGGTAGAAACTATATACATGCAAAAACTGAATATCTTTATTAACAAAACTACAAAATTATTTATGAACAATATCTAGATGAGGTAAAATACAAACATATTTCATCAACAAACTGGTGCAGAAATCTAGAGAATGGATCAAACTGTGACATTTATATTCACTGCACGTTTCTACCTCCGTCCAGCCATAAACAACAAAAATCGAAAGTGTCGTACATAACAATTACAATATGTCAATGCTTTCTTCTTTCACAAACTTTGAGAAAAGATGCTCTTATAATCTATTCTATAACTATCCATTCATGTAATTTCTGTAGAAAATGATACAAAAAAAGAAATCTTTTATCATGACATTTTACTTCTTTAATGGAAAATTCTATGATCATCTACTGTCAAATCTTATTCAGCTATGAGACATAACCAAGCAAAAAAACATTAAATGTTACAGCATTATACCATCTGAACATAAAAATCATCAAATTAGCTTTCTCTTCTGTATTTTCCCAAAGTGAAAGTGCTTTTTAATTTTACTTTACAGCGAAAAATTTCACTGAACCTCACTTGATTTTGTAACAAACACAATCAACTAAAAACTACTGAAATGACCAAAAAGCTGGATAACAGGCTTACAAAAAAATCTCAGGATAACATTCCATAAATACACACTTAATATGACATTCAACATATATTACAACAAGTTTGCCATTTCCTCTATACAGAGGTAGGCACAGGGACGTTCATACAGTGTAACAAGTACTTGCATCGGTCTGCAGACAATACTTGATAGACAACAATTAATGAATATTTGTATAAAACAAAATAATCTTAAAACTGGTCAAATTCACAGTTACCTCCCCTGCACATGACGTATAACAACACTTCTGGCAAAAAATACAAATGTAGCTTTTAAGTCACAACAGATTTTTGAAACAGTAAATTTTTGTAAGTAGCAATATGCCTTAATAATAATATACTCATAAAACTAAATATCTAAAACTGTAAACAATTCACAACACAAAAATTACTTTTACGAATCACAATTTTGTGTGTACATCTTTAATTTCATCATACACAGGACTGTAAGGGTGATCACTCTTGTTTTCATTGTCAGACTCTGAGTCCATGAATAACAACTCATTACTTCCCTTGGGTTCTCTGTAACTACCAAGAACTATTTTTCCATCATTATTTTCTAACTCCATGCCTTGTTTTGATTGTTTAATTACTGCATCTGAGACAGGTGGGGCATGTTCCTCGGGAACGTCCAAATCTGAGTGGCTGTCTTCCAATATAACAGCTTCAGGCCGATAGACGTAATTCGGAAATTCTGATGGGACATCTGACCTCACACTTGTCCTGACTGACTCAGTGGCATCTGATGGCTGGAAACTACTGACTCTAGGAGACTCGTACCCATCATATGTTCCAGACACGGTCTCAGAGTCCGCCCTTTGACACTCTGTGTCAGAATCGAGACCTCTATCAGCCTCCACTTTTGAATCTTCTGATTCCAGTTTTTCAGTACCACAATTTTCCGATGCCACAGATTCAGTTTCACTTTCTTTTCGACTTTTTTCAGTAGCACCCACCCCATCTGGATTATCAGTACGATGTGGTTTGAATGAAAATGTACTAATATGTCTGTAGTAAGTAGGGTCCGGCTCAGAATAATGATCCTCTGAACCATCAGTTATAACACGTCTATCTTGTTCCATTTTCTCTATTAGAACTTTAATCTCCTCACTAGTAGCATAGGCAAGATCAGCAGGTTTGGCACGGTTCTGAACATTGACCCCAGGCTGGTTCCCCCATGGCTGGTGGTATATCACATGTTTTCCTGGCTCGGGTGTGGAGACGGTTGACTTGTCGTTGATTGGTTCGTAGAAGTTCACTTGGTGAGCTTCCTCCCCATATGGATGACATTCTTTGGCACTCGGCAAACTTTGTAATTCTTTGTTCCTTTTTCTGAAAATATAATCAAATTATTTCTTTTTCTGAAAATATAATCAAATTATTTCTATCAGGATAAAAGAGCTCCAAATACTATCATCTCTGAGACTTGTTTCTTACCTCCATCATAAAACACAATGTGAAAGAAATTATCTGAAAATATCTGCCTAATACATTCTTTTTAATTTGTATGAATGACTGAGAGATCACTGTGGTCATGACATCTGTAATATTGTAGCTGATGCACACTGGAAACAAAGCCAAAATTGTATCATTTATCCATTTATCAATGAAAACCAAGTTATAATGACCCATCAAATGCCATACATGTAATTTTACCATATTTCCACAAAATGGTAAAGCACAGTCAGTTTACAATTCTTCTATTCATCAAGAGGTCTGAAGTTTTCAAAAATTATACCCTTGGTAGTAAGTAAATGATTCAAGACCAATACATATTAACAACAGAGTATTAAGGCACTTAGTCAAGCCATGAAACCTACATCAATAGGCCAATCTTTCTACCCAGGCAGGTTAATATGTCAGTTGTACTGTGAAAACAAAACTGAAGTTCTGCAATACACCATTACGACCTGTATACTGAACAGACCATGCTCATGCAACTCTTATACTTAATTAAATACAAAACTGAACCTGGTTAGTTAACTTACTACAAGGACTGTAAAATCAGTCTGTAAAACTTAAGAATATCATGCTCATTCCTTGCTTGCAAAGTAAACTATGTGAAATGTCTAGGGAACCAGTTCTCAACTTATAATCAAAATATCATTGCCTAAGTGACAAAGTGACCCTAACCAACTTTGCTCTTATACCTTCGATCAGATAACTTAAAGACACACCTCAGTCAGTCGCAAACAAATATCATGGAAAACAAATCTTCCACAACTGAACGTAAATAGAACCAGTCATGCACATGCCCTCTTGCAAGAATGCATACCCCAAACTTTTTATTCATTTTTTTCATTCAGTTACTGCTGGACTAAAGAGAACTTAGTCAGTTAAACACATTATTAACCCTTTCCTCCATATTTACACCTTTATGGCTTGGGCGAACAGTGCAGATCCAGTTCAGCCGGCACATCCGTGCCGTCTGATCAGGATCTACAATGTTCGCCTTTTGATACATTAGGCTATTTCTGACCACAAAGCGACCAGTGCAGATCCTGATCAGACGGCACGGATGTGCCAGCTGATCTGGATCTACACTGGTCGCACATGCGTAAAAATGCGTATATATGGAGTAAAGGGTTAACACTGATTCAATTTAACAAATCATCACTCATGCATTTGCATCTCAAGGTCTTTTACACACCTACCAACTTGGATATCAATAAAACTTATATGGATTTCTTCTGAAATGATAAAACATACCAACAATTTTATGAGAAGTAGTCCACTGTTTTTTTTTCTTTTTTTTTTTTTTCTAAAACACAACATACAAAGGTGATTTTACCAATACAGGAACTGTTCTATAGAGTATGTTGCTTAGAGACAAAAGCCTGATCAATGAAGCAAGACTAAAAGAATACAATTATATACACATTATTTATTTTTTTGGCAGACATGCAGTACGACTGTTTTGACAATAAGTATATTTTATCTTCAGAGCTTTTGGTGCATCACAACATCTTAAGATATCTGTCCATTTTTGCAACACTGGGGATTCAATGTGTGTAGTCTTTGAATATAAATCAACTGACTGGTATATAAAGCTACTAACTTCACAATTATCTTACCACGCAGAAAATTGCATGTCTTTAGAGTTAAGAGAAACAAACAAAACTGATGTAAAATATTTCTATATCACAGTATACTTTACACAACCAACACATTGCCCTCATTAGACCTCTTTGTAGAACTAGAGAGCTATGATGACCCTACATCACATACCTTAGTACCACTGTTCTTATTGAAAATATTTTTATCAAATATAACCTATTAAATTGAGGTAAGTTACTGTAGTCTGTTGATCTAGTTCCTAATTCGATGTAACAGATATTATCAAAACAATTATTCTTAGAGTTCACAAGCTCGCTTTTTCTGTTGGTGACCTAGTTTTTGACCCCATGTGACCCAGTCTCAATCTCGAAGATCATCTTAAAGAACATTCTGACCTGATTTGCTTTAGCAAATACAGGGTTAAAATTTGACCTCTCATGTGTTCACATGGTCTTCCACTGATCTGAGCTGGTGATCCTGTCATTAGGCCTACATGACAAGTTTGAAACTCATACTACAGGTGATCAAAACAATATTCTCACCAAGTTTCATGAAAACTGTGATCTGTATAATGCTAACAACATTTTCCATTGATCTGATCTGGTGACCTGGTGTTTTCCATGAGGCTTAACTTAAGCTAGTAAACTAGGTTCTGACCTAATATGATCAAGTTTTCATGGGACTTAAGCTAGTAAACCAGGTTCTGACCTGATATGATCAAGTTTCAAACACAACCAAGAGATCATTAAGATAAATATTCTGAGCACGTTTCATGCAGACTGGGTCACAATTGTTTCAAGTGTAAACATGGTTTTCCTTTGATTTGAACTGTTGCCCACAATATGTTGTCAAACTGCCAAGTGATCATCTGGGCAAAATTCTGAGCAAGTAACACAAAGGACAAATATAATATTTGTCATTTAGTGAGTTCACAAACTAAAATGTTGAAGACAGAGGACAGTCATAGACTGATCACAAATTCTAAACACCATGTGATCAGGTGAGCTAAAAATCAGAACAGAATGAGCAAGCTTTTACTGCTCTTTGCCTTTAAGCAAATGTAAGACCAGAGTTTTGTATGAACAGGGTATCTGCTACAAAAAACAAGAAATGTTGCAAGGTAGTATTACTATCTTACCAATAATATTCATAAAACTGTCAAAAAGAGACGGAGCAGAGATTTACTTACTTTCTTCTGATAACAAGACAGACAACAACCAGTAACAGTATAAGAACCACAATACCAGCAACAATCCCACCAATCACTGCTGCGATAGCTGAAATTAATAATGCATCATGTTCAGATAAAGGATGTTGCCGTCTGCATCACTCAACATTATTTGAATCAGATTTTTGCTCAACACAAAGAGAAAAGCATTCTTTTGAATAAATACCATGACATTATCTATTCAGCCTTTAACTAATGTCTTCTTATCTTGTCACATGATCTTGTCACATGATCATTTACCTCATCAATTTGAACATTTCTAATAAAACTGTAAAGGAATTCTTTAAATGTGTGTATTTCTTTTTCTATCAAATCTTTTCTTGTATCAAACCCTTCACTTCCAGCAAAAAGTAATAAAGTGTTCATAGAATGTTTTCATAGGTCACCTTAATTCTGTTTAACTGCAATTCATTCAATCCTGGTTGACTGTACTGTCAATTAAAATGCAGTGAAAATAAAACTAATACATGCTTTATATATATTATCCATATTTATGCATAGGGATCATTTAGTTAACAATTTCATTGAGACATCTTGTAAAGGAAACAGTTTGTAGTACAAACTTTGTACCATAAACTCCTATGCAATAATGACTGTAATACAAAGGGAGAATAAATCTGCAATGGACTGTCCAGCTTGTGAAAAGGTTTATGCATAAAGACTTCATTTTCAGACAGGCCCTTCCTTTAAACTTTCAATGGTATCCCTTCAAAATAAACATCTCCTGTTTTTAATTCAGGATTACTTTTTAGTTTGTTTTATATTTGAGCAGGCTTCTTCTTCTAGATAAAACCATTTTTCTATGCAGAAATTCTCCATCAAGAGCAAAGAACTGCAACATTCAATATATCAATTAATGATCATTTAGTCTCTATTGACAGAGACAACTGCTGTAAATCTATCATGAAATATTAACATGCTTTATGCATTTACAGAATCCTGAACTCGCAGAGTACTCAGAAATCAATGATGATATAACCAAAGATTCCAAGATTTAAGGTTTTACATTCGACACTGACAAATGCAATCTTCTTGAAATCATATGCATCTATTGGTTTGGATTTTCTGATGTTTGTCATAAACACTCTTTAATAGAATCCTTACAGTCTGTAAAAACCAAAACATCATTTTCATTACCTGCTTCACAGCATTGTATAATGGAAGATTATGGCAATCACAAGACTTATTTCATATCTAGAATATCATATCAAACAGTATGAAACATCATATACAATTCTAATGTATCTGGCTACATAACTTAAAGTAACTGTTGTAGAAATATCAGAGGGAAATGTTACCCTAGGCTCTGCTTGAAAACCTAAAATAATCTGCACTAGAATTTCAAGCTGGAAATGAAGACGTGACCAACACTAGGGCCTTATTTTAAAATATTAACCTTCCTGATCGAACTTGATAGTGTCATTCCTTTTAATTTTTTATGAAGTGAAGCAAGCAATAACATTTTCCAAGGAGATATTAAATGAAGTATACTGACTCTGAACAAATGCTGATCAGTGATCAAATCATGTACATGAACAAGTACAAATATCGCATAAAAGCTAAGTCAGTATGTACATAATCATGTAATCATATGGCAAAAAAAAAATATGTCAAAACCTTGTTTTCGGAATTCTTTTCTCACACCTGACAGTAGAACTCACCTGGATTTTGTTTTTCTCTGGGTTCTTCTTCATCGGGCTTTGTGACATCAGGATCTAGAACATCAGGGTCAAGGTGAATTATTGCTGTAACAGACATACAACAGTACCTTTCATGAAATGGTATGTGTGTAGAGAGTGGTTTTAATTTTCAAGTTGATACATGTAGTCCTCATGAAATTGCAAGTTTTGTCAAAAAGGTGTTCAGACAAACTTTTCATAGCAACATTTAAAGTGTTTTAATAATTTCAAGTACTAGGTTCAATTTTGTGAAGTTAACATGAAGCCACTTCACAGATCAATAATTTGATAAACAAAAATAATGAACGCCTAGATGTGGTGAACTATTCTCACATTTTATAAATAAGTACTTGCAGGTGACCATCATCCCCTGACAAAAATACAGAACTATCTCTAGTATATACAACAAAGGCAGAGCAAGACATAACTCTAATGAAAAACCAATGTAGCAAACCACACTTTTTTTCTTTCTGCTATCAAACTGTCTTTAGAATAACCAGTCAATATTGTGAATGCATATGGATGGATACACAATTTGAAAAGGGTAATAAGTCTGTAACAAAAGAAGTTCTTCTTGCCATCTTCTTGCTTTCTGCTTCTTTTGGTTTCAAGCTATCATCCAAGACTTCAATCAATATTGCTAAGAAAGAAAACTAATGATATCTGCAATGTCATATCTGTATTTTGCAAACTGACAGAAAGTAAGTTTGCAAAATTTTCAAATTGGACAGACATAAGGACAAGGACCAAGCCTTTTAGGACAGAACTTGGCATCCACTTATTTCTTGAGGATTTTATGTATAAATCAACATAAGTTGTGAATTATAAGGCACCAAAAGTTGGAAGAACATTGCAGTTTATACCTATACCAGGCTTGACTGATGTGAAGGATGACCAGGACTTGTATTGGTATCATTTACAAAAGAACATTATCATTTTTTTTTCTCTCAAAAATTGAAAATACTATCTGAAGATCTTAACATATGCCTCACAATATAAATGTTGATGGTTCACTCTTTAAAAAACTACACGATTTTTTCTGACACTCAAGAAAAAGAAAAAAAATTCACTTTTCAAACTCAGCCATTATAAACATTATAGCACAGCCACAGACTTAATATTCCATTATATTTCATATGTTATAGTAATCATGATACAAGTTTTCTGAGTGTCTTATCAATAGTCTACATTTTTTGTTGGTACACAATGTCCCACTTCTACAAACCTAACAGAGCTGTTTTCAATTTCATTCTGCTATAATAAAAATCTTCATTGAGGCAGGCATTTGATAAAGAAACATTATCAAGCATCTATTCATTTTTTTTTCATTTTCCTGAGACATGTTATTTCCATCAATTACCTGGCAGAGAGAAGGCCGTTTGTTCATTTTAACCGAATTAATGTCAGAAAATGAATTATACGTGGCAATAAAAAGCCTTCTAACTGTTTATTTGTCTTTTAAAGATGATCTTAAACAGTCTTTCATTAAATTAGCTTTTTCTTTCGAAAAATGAATTCTGTTTGAACACAGGCAGACAAAATTTTAGCTTCCTGAATGCTTCCTACACCATCTAATAGAATGTCAAAAGAGAAATTAGAATAAAAAGTTTTCTTGTATATCTTTCACTTGGCCTTATAAACCTGATATTTTAAGAATTAGTTCAAGAACACTTTATATAAATTCCTTGAATTTCACATCAGACAATTCTGTCCCGACTAAATGCAATGTTACAGAGCTTGTATAAAGTTTGACTCCTGAGAACTTACTTGGTTTAGCATTTTTCCTGTCTGGTACATCTTCTACATTATCAAACAAGCCAGACTGGCTGATTGGTAAAGCTGGACATCTAGGGGCAGTCTCAACACTCCTGGGACCACAAGTCACACGCACTTTCACATCGGAGAGGGATGCTGGAATATCAGTAAAAGGTAAAGCAAGTTAAACTTCATTATTATAATGATGCATTAAAAAAAACACAAAGGCATAATTTTTAAGGATAGGCAGAACAAACTTCTTTCATCAAATGGATGGACAAAACATGCCATCATTAACATAAGGAAAACTGCAATAAATAATAAAACTGAAATGCAGGTAACCAACTGCTTTTTACAGTTTAAAAAAAAAACTCAGATAACATCAACTTCGTTTTTGCTAAGAGCACATTCTTACATAAAAAATAAACTATATACTAAGTATACTTGTATTGCAAACAGAATGTGTTCAAAATGACAAACTGAATGAAAGACAAAATTACATACACTGTCATACAGAAGAAAATTTTAACCTATGTGATGGTAACATTTTAAAATATGTGATGGTAAAATTTTAACATATGTGATGGTAACTTAGGTCACTTAATCTATGAATTCTATGAAATTTCTGCCATATAACTTTCACTATTTTCATAAGACAATTTCAATTAGATACTGCTCTCTAATTTTCAACAGAACTAAAACTTAAAAGGTGACCAATTAATAATCTGTTAGTAGATTTTTGTGAAACAGAAGTAACTGTAGTCTGTATAGACTTTTGTTTTAACTGACTTAGGCAAAAATGAGTTCTGAATAAATTTGTGCTAAAACAATATTGCACTCAGTTCAGGTTAATTATAGACATTTTGTCATTCATTTATTTCGTAGAACTTTATAGTAAACATATTATGAGGTTATAGACTGATCATTGTTTACATAATTCTGTTTTGTCTACTTCTCCTACATATTTTATACCCTTTGATTAGGTTTATTGTTTTTAAATTAATTCAATATCTTGTCAATAAAATATATAGCATACATGACACTCAGATCTCTATCTGGTGTAACCCGAGGGTATATACTGGCCTTGTATGGCTAATCTGCATTCTGTATCTGTAGATAATTACACAACATTAAACCAATCCGATAATTTCTTTCAATCTTATACCATTTACTAACAATAATGTACCTTGACAGCTGAAAGAAAGTACTGGACACTGACACCACCGACAATGCCATTTGCTTTAAATTTATTCACATACAGTGTAAATATTTGCACTAGGCATATAACAGAATCAGAGGCCACCAGTAATGTATTTTTAGCTTTGAATAAAATGTATTTATAAAGTAGGAGAATATACCCTTTTTTTCAATTTATATATCTTATGGCTGCAGATTTATACTGAAGTTTAATGTGTCAGGCAAATGACACAAGAGTCATATGGAAACTAGAAATGTGTCCGCAGGACACAGATGCCCCCACTCAACCTAGCTACTCATATAGCTAGCAATATGGCCACGAGATAGTCATACACCCTGAATCATTAATAAGATTAGTTTAACAAAATGACAACTATAAGAAACCTGTTGTGGTGTGAAGACTCAAAATGCTGTCTCCAACACTGTGACCAATGGCTGAATATTATCCTTCACAATTCTGTATGCATAGTTGGACAGTCTTGGAGTTTGCAGATGGTAAACAGGTGTTTTCATGTCTAATTTGTACTAAGTTCCTAAGTTATATGTTCTGTAAGTCAGGCTGTTTATAAAATGTCCATTGTCATCTAAATAGCGAACAATTTTAAGCAATTGTTGAAACAAAATTTCACCATTTCCATACTTAAATGTTGAATTCTGCTTAAGCTGGTGCTAACGGGCCTGGACAGTAACTTGCATTTTCCATTACTGTCCATGAACATGCTCAATCAAACTGAGTCTGCAATTTGACCATTGGAACAGCATTAAACTCACTAAGAAGAAGGAAAATTTTTTAGGTATCAAACTGTAGGGCAACAATGCTGTGGTCTAAGAAGTAGGTTGACAGGCAGGATAATCTGAAGAATATTATTCTGTATGTAGACAAGGTCAAGTGTAGAACAACCTCTGTGAGTTGGGAGCTGCACATACTGGGAATAGTATTAATTCAATTTCTGTGACAGTCTTGTATAATTTGAAGAACAAGAGCTTGTCACAGACAAAGCAACAGTCCCCTACTGGTGCAATGTCCATCTCCCTAACTCCAACCCATATGTGGAAATTGACTAAAGAATTTGTCTGAGACAAGCATAATCTCCATATGATCCTCTATCCATGTACAAAGTATCATAAAAGATGAAAATGTCATAGGTCAAAGTCATTTAGAGGTTAAGGTCAAAGAAATATATGTTGTTGAAAAGGTCTTATCGAAGGGGTTGTAGTGACCAAGTTTGAAGTAATTCTGTTCAGAAATAAGGAAATTATGGCCAAACTAATAGTTTTTGGACAAGAAAACTTAAAAAGTCAAGGTCATTCAGAGGTCAAGGTCACAGAAATGTACTTCATTAGAATGGTCTTGTCCAAGGTGTTGTTGTGGCCAAGTTTGAAGTAATTCCATTCAGTAGTAAGGAAAATATGTCAATGGTAAAGTTTTCGGAGGAAATGATTGATAAACGAATGGACAGTTCCTCCTGTAGGTTCATAAAAAAATGAATTATTTATCCACATTTCACTGGATACAGTTTTTAGGCGAAGATAAATGTACCAAATTTTTCAACAAAGGATGAAAAAATTCAAAGTTCAAGGATGATAATTCTCACAACTTAGGTGCTAGAATTATGAACCTTAATTGTCACATATGATGTGGGTGTTGATAAGAAACCAATATTTAAAGTTTGAAGTAGATACAATAAGAAATAATGAAGTTATATACAAAAAACCACATTTTTTCATGAAAATTCAAGGGGGATAAATCTAATAATTTTGGAGCTAGAGTTCTGAACCTTGAGTTGCATTATCTTCATACCGTCACCTATCCATACTTCATGTTTCCAAAAAATATTTTCAGTACTTTTTGAGTTATCACAAAAAAACACATTTTTTTCATGAAAATTCTAAGTTCAAGGGGGGATAAATCTAATAATTTTGGTGCTAGAGTTGTGAACCTTGAGGTGCATTATTTCCATACTATCACCCATCCATATTTTATGTTTCATAGAATTATTCTTAGAACTTTTTGAGTTATCACAAATATTGTTATATTTGCCATATTTTAAGTATATTTGTTGCTATAGCAACCAAAATTTTCAACATATGAAGAAAAAAAAAGACGTGCATAATCTCCAGACTGCCATCTACCCATATTTCAAGTTTCATTAAAATATTTTCAGTACTTTTTGCGTTATCACGGGATCCAGTTTTTGTGACGGATAGACGGACGGACTGACGGACGGACGGACGGACAGACGGATGGAGGGTAAACCTATAGTCCCCTCCGGTTAAACCGGTAGGGGACTAATTAAAAGCTAAGTTGAAATCTCCAAGCAGTACATCTGGAGAAGTTTGGTCTGCAATATGTGTTAGATCATTAATAAAGTCTGTTATGTTCAAGGATGGAGATCTTAGAGAAGACAGAATGACCTTGGACAGAGCTCTGATGAGATGGTAACTGACACTTGTTCCTTATGAGGTTGATATGAAACACTGGAAGTTGTCACTGGCAACTTATCTCATGTGTAGAACAACAAACCATGGCAGTTGTCTTCCTATGACATAGGCGAACATGTCAAGCTCCACCCAACAAGCTGATGGTACTGTACTTCATTCTCATAGACATTTGCTTCAGTCAGACACAGTATGTCAACCCTGCTCAGAACTGGGTGGCTCCAGTGCTTTTGCAGTTACAGGTGACACAAGTTGAAAATTGCAAATTTTGAGTATGTAAGGGGCCATAACTCTAACAGTTCCAAATAAATCTATACGGGAAACCCCAGGTGCACAACTTCACATGCTGATTAACATTCCTGTAAAGTTTCTTGACTGTAGGTGCAGCGCTTTTGCAGGTACAGGCGACACAAGTTGAAAATTGCAAATTTTGAGTATGTAAGGGGCCATAACTCTAACAATTCCGATTAAATCTATACGGGAAACCTCAGGTGCACAACGTTACATGCTGATCAACATTCCTGTAAAGTTTCTTGACTGTAGGTGCAGCTCTTTTGCAGGTACAGGCGACACAAGTTGAAAATTACTATTTTTGACTAAGTAAGGGGCCATAACTGTAACAGTTCCAAATAAATCTATACGGGAAACCCCAGGTGCACAACTTCACATGCTGATCAACATTCCCCCCTCCCCACCAGAGTGGGGGCATAAAAAAGTTTGGTTTCTTGCAGAAAGAAAAGTCAAGGAGTGCAGAGGGCTCAGGAAAATCAAGAAAGTGTAAAGAGCATTAAATTTCAATGAGATGTTTTACTGTGATTCTTGGCTGTTGGGAATCAAATCTCAGCCAGTATCTGTCAGGGTTTAGCTTCGAGTTCAGAAAAAAAAGAATACTGGCTATGGGTTTTTAGGATCAAGTCAATGACCTGAACATATCTTTTCCTACTGATGCTGTATGTATTACATCTATTTCTTTGTCACATCTTTTCCCCTAGAAGGAAGACCTTTGCATAGATAAGACTGTATAGCCTATGTCTCCAATATCAATGGTTCAAATGATGACTTCATACCAGCCTTCTGTCTATCACTTATCATGATGATGCTTACTTGATTTTCAGGAATGTCTGAATATTTCTGTTTTATTTAAATAAAAGATTAAACTGGATATCTAAGACACCCAGCTTTAAAGGAGAGAAATTTACAATTCATGGTTACACAAGAATTCAGGCCTCAGGGCATAAATGTATGCTAAATGAGATGACTCAGTTCATGTTAATGAATTAAAAAAACTGAATTTTGACACAGACTTCTCGACAGTGTCACATGCGAAAATGAAGAGACTTAAATGCAGTTACCTTTAACAGAACACTTCAAATACTTCGAACAAGTAAATTCAGTGGAATCAATAAATAAACTGTTTAGTTCATATACAAGTTTTCTTTTCTTTCTAAATAATGCCTTGAAAAATGCTGAAGTTAAGAATCAATATTGAAAATGAATTCCTTGTGAGCTTATGCAGAAATCTTTAGAACAAAAAATTAAAAGCAAAGAGCACAAAATAACAGAACAATCCTGAGACAGCAATTTCTTAGGTTACAGCACTTAACTATTCAACATGTTTGAGTTATTGCCGTAACTAATGTTAATATTTGACCATTGTTACTAGATGGTACATGTATACCTTTAACCT
Source organism: Cyclina sinensis (assembly GCA_012932295.1). Taxonomy (NCBI): domain Eukaryota; kingdom Metazoa; phylum Mollusca; class Bivalvia; order Venerida; family Veneridae; genus Cyclina; species Cyclina sinensis. The sequence goes on along the minus strand of JAAONU010000001.1, from coordinate 40,791,733 downwards.
CCAGCCACACTTTGGTTGGATAAACTCGATGCGATTTGTGGACAAAAAGCATGATGTTATTCTCTCTGCTCATGTGGAAGTCTTCAAACCCGTGCAGAAATTTCCCTTTTTCACACGAGTACATCTTTTTCTCATATTGACCAATCAGCTCAATTCTACTTTCCTGCGTACATGTGGTCAAGTTGTCCCTAGAGTGTAATCTAACATCTACAGAGCGGAACTGTAATGTGGCAGTGGTGTTGCAGACATCAGGGGAGATAAGACAAGAGCACTGATTATAGTCGTAGATGCTTGGTAGTATAGCTGAATGATGAATGTGAACCGATTTCGCTGTCACAGTATGCTGAGCACAAATGTCAATGAAGGAACGATCTGGAAAACAAAAATTGAAGAATTTATTGTCTATTTTGTGTGACAATGTCTGTTTGGTAGGAAAGCTTACCCAAATATATAAATTTATAATTAAGGGCTAAATTTCTAAAGAATCACAGATACTAAAGTTAAAAAATTTAACTTCATTTATAACAGTTCTTTCAAATGTTTCCTAACAAAAACGGAAATACCAGGACTTCAAATCAGAGACTTCAGACAGCACATTTAACACAACAGCCATTTTTAAGAAGCAAATATTCTAGATAATTCTAACAGTACCTCTGAGTGCCTGAGCCCTAAATGTGCAATTCTCTACTTAAAAGCTGACAAAAAAACTATTTTTGCTGTCAATATCTGAATTAAATTCAATTAATAACCTGTTTCTCCTACAAAGCGAAACTAATTGTTAATTCAAATTAACTTCTTGTAAGAAAATGTCTCAATCTGATTTGATGCCCCAGTGCAGAAAGGTCGTAAAGTATTATACATACAGTCTTTCTGCACTGGGGCACTGAACTAGCTTATAATGTGATTAAGTCAAATTTTCAAGATGAAAAATCAAGATATTAATTCAATCTCAAATCTTTTCACACAGATTTCATACAGATTTCAATACAAAAAGTAAATGAAATATTGCATTTGAAGACAATTAATTTACAACAAAATCTAAGAATTTGGAGAGCTTGCTGGTTTAATATTGATATATAAATAATGGAATAGGAGGCAATATTCCTGGTAAGTTTCTGAATTTACTGTCATTCAAGCAAATTATTATTCAAAATTGAATTTCACTGGATGGATGTATTTTCTCATAGGAAATTTCCCAAGGGCGACAGAGAAAAACGGTTTCACAAAATGTGCATCCACGCCACATCTATTCTGCTACAAGAAGGCTTGTTCAGATAATTGTTACTAACAGATTTTGTGTCTTTGAGAAATCTAATTGTCTGGTGAATGAAACAGATAAAAAAGAGACTGATATTCAGAGCAGTTCTGCTATAAAATACTCGCAGTAACAAGAATGCCACAAATAAATGTTACTGTGTCACAGATCAAAACATGAGCTGTCATTTGTGACAAATGCCAAAGAATCAAGGGTATTGCCTGCAAAAAAAAATGTTTGGCCTGAAATGGCGCTTATTAAGTGAAATGACAAATTTGGACAAAATCATAGAGGAAGGCAACATGAACTAAAGAACAGACAGCTGTATGAACTATTAAGTCTGTCAAATGCTGTCTCATTATGGAGAACATTGTGCCAAGCTGTTTCAAAATCATATAATGTGCCAATGACTTACAGGGTCACTAACAGGTATGCTGAGTTTTCAATATTATTTGGCAGTTACCAACAATAGATGGACAGTTTGTGACATACTGCCTCAACCTAATAAACATCTGTGCCATGTCTGTGCTGTGCATACAGTTGTACTAAAGACATACAGAGCTGATAACAAAATACAGGTAGGCGGTGTATCATATCATTTTAGTGGTTCAGGTCACAGACAGAGAGATGGACACTTTTTGACCCATTGCTTCAATCTGTTGAACACTATTATTTGTACAAAGTTATTTAAAATCCAGTCATCATGTATCAATCAAATACAAAACGGACATAAACATCTTCATAGGCAGTATTTTTAGTTATATGGCAGTACAGACTCATTTACAGACTGAGAACTGTTGAACAAATGTGCCAAGGAATTTCAAAATCCTTTGATGTTCAACAGAGTTACAAAGTTGACGAAAACAATATTCTATATTACTTAGACAATCTCAGTTTTTACCTTAACCTAGGAAACCCAGGTCTTTTTTGTGTTATGTTGTCTCAATGTGATGAATATTTGTGGCAAGTTATAATATAAACCTATAAAAAAAATGAAGAGTTACAAAGCAGACACAAACTGCACTTGGAATTTCTAAGTTACCTGGAAGTAAAGGCAAATGGACAGATGAGAGCTTTCCAAATCCTTTTATTTACTGCCAAGTTACAGAGGAAACAGGAACATAAAGATGGCAGTATCTCATATTTTGACTGATTTCTCACCTTGACCTTGAAAACCCAAGTTTTATTTCAACTGGATAAAAACTGAAGGGGGAATAATCCATACATATACTTCCATGGGCAGAAAACTCCTACTCTTCATGTAGATAATGTCTTGCAAGTTTCATTTCAATGGCAGTAGTATTCCACACAGGAAACTGCTAACTTACAGATAGATAACAAGCACCATACCATAAAATGTCACTTCATAAGTGTATGTATAAAAAATGACACTATTAAATTTCAACTAATAATTATTTCACAAAATTATTATTATCATTACTTTGTAATTATTTCTGTAAACAATATCTTTATATCTATATCTATCTTTAAACTTTTTTATTATATTTATCAAAAATAAATCTCAATTTGTGTAATCATTGAAATATGTGTGAATACAAATCTCAATTTGTGTGATTTATAAACTTTTTATATTGATGTATGTGTGAATACAAATCCCAATTTGTGTGATTTATAAACTTTTTATATTGATGTATGTCTCAAATATAAAACTCAGTTTGTGTGATCTATTAAACTTTTCATGTTAATATGTGTTCAATGATAACCTTCAATTTGTGTGATTTATAAACTTTTTATATAAATGTATGTGTCAAATACAAATCTCAATTTGTGTGATTTATAAACTTTTTATATTGATGTTAAATGTGTCAAATATAATCCTCAATTTGTGTATTTTATAAACATTTTAAATTCAGTGACATATGTGTCAAATATAAACCTCAGTTTGTGTGATTTATAAACTTTTTAGGTTGATGTATGTGTCAAATATAAAATTCAATTCACGTTCTATAAAAAATTCACCTTCTTTTGAGGAAATTACTTCCTGTATGTCATACTTAGTTTGAACTTTCTTAATTTTGCATCAAGACAATGCTAAATGAGTAAGGACTGATTGTGTTTCATCCTTAAGATGACTAATTTTAGTATGTTAAATGACCTTCATTTATCGCTGTTCAGCTTACAACTTGGTGACATACTTCATTTTGGTCTATTTCTATCTTTAACTGCTGACCAAAAAAATAGGAAGGAATTTTGCATAGCAACCAGTGACTGTTCATTAAGTCAACAGCTCGGGATCTGTCAAATAAATCCCTTTAACATTACCAGGCAGTGACTGCTGTCATCTATTATTAAAATCAATTAGTCTCTGGAATTAAGACAGTGCTTCATTTGGACAATAAAAGCAAACATCTGCACACCCAAAAAATGACCGTTGCTAAGGACAGAACTATTCCATTTCCTTCAATAAAAGAGATTTTCTGGAAAATGCAAGTGTTATTTTCTTTGTGCCTCAAGAAAAGGTGACCTAGAAAACCACCTCATCCAGCTGTGCTAACTACATTGTCATTACTCTTTAAAATAACTGAAGTCTTTTGTGATCATGGAAAATTAATAATGCCATGAAAATTATCTTCCTGCAATTCAATCCCTGATACTGTTTTTTCGTGTGTTTGTAACTGGGTTAATGCCCTCTAACCTTCAGAGTCATATCTGAGGCAGTCAGTTTACCTAACCATTTTTCCTGAGGACAAGTACTAGACTCCATCCTAAGAAACTGCAAAATTTCTAACATAAATGGTAATGGGTAGTGGGACTCATTCCAGAGCAATATACCAACAGGAAGTTACCGTAAAAATTCTATTTATAGCCCATCCTCTAATAGACGCCCACCCCCCATATTCTGGACAAAAAACGGACATTTTTCAGCCCAAAGTTGAAAAATCAACTGCCCCTTTTTAACGCCCATATCCCAATCTGTGCAAAATTTAGCTTACCTTTACAATTCAAGTTTGCTTATTTCCCTTTTATTTTACCTTTATTTCCCTTAATTTTGCCATAAGAAAGTAGAAAAGATCATGTGCGAGGCTTATTTTTTTATTCCCGTGCTCAGCAAACTTTCACACATACCGGATTCTACATGTACCGTAATAGCGGAAATGAACAGATTTTAGTGTTCTCTGCAATAAGTCAACATCCGCTCTTTCTCCGGATTCGATTTCTTCTTGTACTTATGAGGCGAGTGGATTTTTAAAGCCCTGCTTAGAAAATCGGTCTGTCTTGTGAAGATGTGTCTCAAATTAACGCCCATCCCCAACTTTCGAACAATCCATGATTCTAATTAAAAACTGGGCTATAAATAAAATTTTTACGATAAGTGATTTTAGGTCAGCAACCCAACCCACCCAGTCAGGAGGCAGGGTCATTCTGAACATAAAACAATGGAAAATTCTTTTGCAAAATTTGCAACTGTACAACACAACTGAAAATTTTTGCATTTTTAAATCAAATGAATTGAATGTAATGCTTAGAATTCTATTGCTATAATGATTACTTAGCACTATCAAACAGTGCTTATTCAGCTATGAATAATTACACAGAGGTAAACAGTTGTAATTTTTTTGCAAATTCTAATTCTGGTATTAAGCAATTTATTACTGCTTTTCAAAATAAAATGTGGAATCAATGATTCTAAGACCAGAAACAGTTAACTAAATTAAATGACTAAACCATTCTATAATTATATGAATCCAACAGGTCCACTTAACCATTAAAACAATTTACCCTAATTAGTACATTTTACGCTTATCACACTTTACCATTATTAAACCTAACCCTTATTACACTTAACCCATATTATGTTTAACCCTTATTACACACTTAATTAAAATTTTCAGATTACCTATGTTGAAAATTTCATTCAGGATACTATGGCTGTGAATCTGAAACTGTATATGGCTAACCTCACAACTTTAAGTGAATTATCCTACTTGATTAATCCAACTGCCATTTAAATGAAGATATGCTTCCCAAAGCTTTCAGATGTGTGAAGGATATATAAGGCTATCTCAGGCAAGATCAGAATAAATAGGGTATCAAATAAAGCCGTATGGTGTCATTTTATACCAGTTACTTAACTGTCTTCTTTCAATGGCTTATACACATTCTGGAGTAAAGACTGGATAGAAATCTGCTGCTAGTGATTTCAATAGTTCCTTAACTTTGGACAGTATTAAACTAAACTAATACAAAAAACAAATTGCAGTATTTAGGGAGCTTAATATTTTGAAGATTACCACATGCTATGTTCTTCTGTAATTTAAAAGCTTTTCAGTTACTTAACTGTATGAATAAATCATATTCTTCCACTCCCCTTTCTAGATTTAAAGGAAATTCTTGTAACTAAAGACAGGCAGAAATAATTCCTGAGTAAAAGAATACTTTCAAGTTTATAATTTATAGTCTCTAGCCAATGAAGCCAAATAAGGCATCTGACAAAATATATTTGTATAAGTTTGTAACATTCTAGAAAATCTCAAATTAAATGACTATTTTTTCAGTTACAATGAATAATTATACAATGTATATTCATGAAAAATATGGTTATATTCCTTGTACCAAATAAGTCTTGTCTCTCTTTAAATATGTAAAACTTTACGAGTCAATTACACACAATGTCATACAAACACATATCATTTTATGAACTATAAGCAAATAACCACTTTGGTATGCAAAGATGTAGTCATTGCAGCAATGTATACATAAAAATGACATAAACTTATACTTTGATAAATTTTCTTATAAGTGTCAGTAATCTTCACTATATAATTTAGGTTTATTTCTTTTTGGTCAAGAAACCATATACAACAGATTTTTACAGACCGATAAAACAATGCTATATTAATTAAAAACAAGAGGGCCACATTGGCTCTCAATCGCTCACCTGAATCCAACTGTTAAGGGGCCATAACTCTGGAACCAATGATGGATAACGTTGGAAACAATATGACCCATATTCAAACTTCATCTAGAGATCAACAAGACAAACATTCTGAAAAGTTTTCAAGCCATCTGGACAAAAAGATTTGCCTCTAGAGTGTTAACAAGATTAATCTGTGTTTTGATCTCATGACCTTGTTTTTGACCCCTGATGGCATATATTCAAACCTTAAATATCATGACAAATTTTCATGACATTTGGAAAGGAAATGTAGCCTCGAGAGTGTTAACAAGATTTTTCTATGTTTTGACTATGTGACTTAGTTGATGATCCGAAGACCCATATTCGAACCTGATCTAGATATCTATTCATCAAAACAAACACTCTGACAAGCTTTCATGCCACAAAACAAACAAAATGGCCTGTATAGTATTAACAAGGTAAATCAAATTTACCTGTGCTTTGACCTATTGACCTGGTTTTTTACCCTAGATGACCTAAATTCAATCTTGATCTAGATATCATGAAGACAAACATTCTGACAAATTTTCATGACATCTGGAAAGAAAATGTAGCCCCCCCCCCCCCCACCCCCGAGCGTAAAAAAAGGTTCTTCTATGTGTTGACCCTTTCATCTTGCTTTTGACCCAAGATGACCCATCTTAAAATTGATTTAGATATCATTAAGACAAACATTCTGACAAAAAAAACAGGCATTTTTATCTCATCAAAAATAATATTCAAGGAATCAATATTTTACTTTAATTCTGAATTTAAAGAGGGCAAGAAATGTGCCACCTTAAAACATTTTTTTCTTCATTTTCACTTCAGTTTATTTCAACTGTATAATATTTTTGCCTGAGTGCATTTTCCCCCATGTCCTATGTCAAATTATTATAAAACTGCAATAGGCCTTATAAAATGTACACATTGAGATGGAAAATGCTGACAAGAGATTCCATGTATCCTAAACAGAGATGATAATTATTCCATTTGTAGGAAACTATATCTCTGCTGATTTCAGACATTGATTTCAATATCATCCATTGCTTAATTGATCTAAGTGCCACTTGGTCTAGACTGTGCATCAGGCAATAAATAGAGTACTACATCTATATCTCTTATATCATGCTGAAGACAATTTAATCAAAACTTCCCAGATAATATCCTCTGTATGATAATGCAGTATTTCAGAAAATCCCTTGGGTGAACAGGTCTGTCTGTCTATATACAATATGTGACCCTGGACAGTCCTTATATTTGGCATCAGTGCTGGAACCGATAATGTGATGTAGGTAATCAAAATATCACTGCGCTTCAGGACCAGTCTGGGTACAATGGTAACATGCCACTAACTTTTGAGGGGTACTTCAAACATAATTCATACCATAGTTGAGTGGTACTCACATCCTACATATTCTGAACTACCTGTATATGTAACTGAATTACTTTCTTCCTCTCTTACCAATATCTGTACTACAACAGTGTTAATCGAGTGGTGAAGGTAAAATGTTCTATAGACTTCATAATAAAGAAGCAGAGAATACCTTTTCCTGTATAAACCCCTTAATTTCTAGATAACATGGGACCAAAATAGGGTCACAGTCCAAAGACATGAAGCATCAGAAAGGCCGACGGACATCTGGCCTCTTTTCCAAAAATGGAGAAAGAAATCACTGTATTAACAAGTCTATAGCCCTCCAACCTCTTTTTTCATACCTTTTCAACCAATATATCTGAATTTCCTCTGAGCTACTCAAGAAGCTCCTTTGAACAAAGAAATGGACAACAGAAAATACATCTACCTTCTCTTGCATATTTACAATACTACAAATTATGCCAAAACAATGCACCAATAAAACTGACAACATATGTTTTATGTATAATGTTTGTATTATGTTGAATAAAGTAATTTCAAGCTGTGAACATAAAGAATACTTATAACACTTGAACTAGCCTTCTCTTTTAAATCTCTGCTTATAATAAATCCCCAAATATAAGGTAGAAAACAGTAGGGGAGGTCCCAATACAACAATGATTTGTCTCAAATATCACCATCGGATAATGTGACTACAAAATTCTGTATATGGTTATGTTAAAGAGAATTGAATTACACTCATTTGTAGGTATCATTTCTAAACACAAAATGTCACGTTCTCTGTATCAGTTCACTAGCTTTTAAATCACTTCTGACAAAAGTGTTAATTACAAGAAACATCATTAGGAGAAGCAAGTAGAATAATGAAACAGGTTTTAAACATGTTTTTCTCTCTCAACTGCCACTGTTCAACACTAATGAGTCTAATCAAGTGAAAGTAATACAGAGAGATTTAAGAAACACAGACATTGCTGACACATTTTAATCAAGGACTTCATTCTTACAGCTACTACACTCGGACCCTGTTACTACGCGCCCCGTTATAACGCTAACCTCAGTATAGCGCTCAAGGGTCATGGCTCCCCAAAAAAAAAAAAAAAAAAAAAAAAAAATTAAAAAAAAAACAAAAAAAAAACGTATCTATTTTTCACCGACCATAATTATTTTACATGCATATCTTACGTGCTGTATCCATAACAACGCTTGTTTAATGTGTCAGCGAAGTACAATTAACTACGTAATAAGGACGCTCTAGGGCGGGAAAAGTGTGAAAAACATGCAAAGTCTGGCATTAATCCGCTTCTTTGTTCGTTGTGATCGATGATCAGTCAGGTATCAAACTGTTATGAAAACCTCAAATTCGAAGCTCTGACGCGCAAACATCGATGAACTGAGTAACAAACACAAGCCGAAAATCTGTTTAAAAACCTTGCGTTTTCTATCGAACGGCACAAAGTTCGTTGTATCTCACGAAGATATTACAGGACTGCAAAGAACTTCATAGCGCGGCACCGTATCGTTCGTGATGTATCCATAACAACGCTTGTTTAATGTGTCAGCGAAGTACAATTTACTACGTAATTAGGATGCTCTAGGGCGCAAAAAGTGTGAAAAGCATGCAAAGTCTGGCGTTAATCCGCTTCTTTGTTCGTTGTGATTGAAGATCAGTCAGGAATCAAACTGTTATGAAAACCTCAAATCCGAAGCTCTGACGCGCAAACATCGATGAACTGAGTAACAAACACAAGCTGAAAATTTGTTTTCTATCGAACGGCACAAAGTTCGTTGTATCTCACGAAGATATTACAGGACTGCAAAGAACTTCAAAGCGTGGCACCGTATCTAAAGTTCAGTCAGTAACAAATCTATACATGATGATGTATTTAAAGCTAGGTCAGAAAAATTCAGCTTGATGATTGAAAAAAAAAAATACACCAGCTGGGTACATTATTTTTATGAAGTTCTAGTTTAAGAAATATGAAAATTGGGACAAAGTCAAGTCACTATTCCGGAAATATATGTTTCAAATAACTTTCCTTCATCACAATAATACAAATCATACCCATACTTGATAATATCAATTTAATATATCATTTAATCTTGCAGCTTCACAACTGGTATTATATCAAAAATCATATTCTAAGAACAAAAAATGCAAACTTTTTTTGACTGAATTTTATATAATTTTTTTTTTTCCTCTTCAAATTTGATAGAGATTTCGAGTTTATAAATTTTATCAGCTGTTGCATCGTGATATATTCAAGAGACTCATTAAAGGATGATTAAACTGGCTAAAGCATGCACAATGCAGTAATAAATATTTCGAAACTGCAGCATCAGGTGCTAAAGATGAGAAAAAGCTTGCCTAAAGCACTGTATCATACTGTTATAATAATAAAAGCTCTAGCAGATGTCTGAATAAAATCTGATAAAAAACTTGCAGAACTTTCACAGTATTTTCTTCTTGTCATGTTGTTTTATATAAAAGGAAAATGATTGTAAGGTAGCTGAAACAGTCATCTTTAACATCAGAGGTTGGTTGAACCACTTACTTAAAGGGGCTGTGCTCCAGATGACAAAAAAAAGAAAGTTTTCTTGTATTATAAATTTCTTGTAATATTTATGACTAATGCTTAAAAAATAACTTACTGACAGAAAATAAGTCAAATAATTACATTATAAATTGATTTTTTTCTCTTTCAAAGAGCTATACCGTAACGCGACGGTATAACTATATCGTATAAGATTTAAAGTAAATATCTGTAATATCACATGCGGCGATGGTGGTGACAGTAAAAGCGTTGGAAATATTTTGTTAACATGAGGGTCCAGAGTTCAAATCAGGCTGGAGCGAAAATATTTTTTTTATTCTATTTTGACTTTTATAATCAGTTTTGAGGTAAAATATTATGTTGCTATAATCTCACGGCATCTAAATATATAATTTATGAAAAAAATTTTTTTATGTCAGATCTGGAGCACAGCCCCTTTAAAGACACAAAGTTTTTTTTTCTTTAAGTACTTTCGTAACCATAGTCGCAAACAAATATTTGGAGAAAATACATATACCTCGTTCACCAACAGGAGTTGAAAAATATTACCTCATTCATTTATAGAAAGGAGCTGAAACTTTCAGTACGTAGAAGGGTTTGACAGGTTAGCTCATACAAAGGAACTATTGAAAATTTAACTCTTCATTAAAGAACAGAAAGAGGCTGAAAAGTTACCTCATCCACTTACAAATAGAAACAGGCTTAGAAGTTACCTCATTCACTTTATATGAGTAACAGCTGAAAGTTACCTCATGCTTTAATGAACAGAAAGGAAGTGAAATTTAATTGTTACCTCATTCACTTATAAAAGGGAGGAATTGAAAAGTTGCCCACTTACATAAAATGGATCATGATATTTCATAACACATACATTAAAATATACCAAAAAATACAAAGAAAGGAGTAACTGTTGAAAATTTAACTCATTCATGATCATTAAGCAGCTGAAAAGTTACCTCATCTACTTTATACGAATAGAAATAGGCTTAGAAGTTACCTCATTTACTTACATATAAAAGGAGCAACAGCTGGAAGAAACAACATTCTTTTATGAGTAGATAGGGAGTGAAAAGTTACCTCATTCACTTATACAAATGTAAAAAGAAAGGACTAACAGCTGGAAAATTACCTCATATATATATATAATTAAAGGTGCTGAGAAGTTACCTCATTTATATAGAGAAAGGGGCTAAAAAGTTACCTCATTTATATATAGAAAGAGGCTGAGAGTTACCTCATTTATATATAGAAAGGGGCTGAAAAGTTACCTCATTTATATATAGAAAGGGGCTGAAAAGTTACCTCATTTATATATAGAAAGAGGCTGAAAAGTTACCTCATTTATATATAGAAAGGGGCTGAAAAGTTACCTCATTTATATATAGAAATGGGCTGAAAAGTTACCTCATTTATATATAGAAAGGGGCTGAAAAGTTACCTCATCCATTTATTTACAGAAAAGAGTAATAGCTGAAAAGTTACCATGTTCATTTATGAACAGAAAGAGGGTGAACAATTTCCTCATTCACTTCTGAACAGAAAGGGTTTGAAAAGTGAAACTTTATTCACTAAAACATGAAAGCAAAAGTCCTTAATTTAACAGTAGTAATTGTAAGTTTTTGATCTTCATATTAAGCCTGAAAACACAGGAACAGGAATCAAGTCAGTACTTTTTTTTTTTCAAGCCAGAATTAATACTAAAATGCTACTCCCCCTGGACTTATTAATTCAATCCTTCCAATTTGTCACCTGCGGCCCAAGCCTAGATTTCAGAACATAATGTAACAACAAGAGTTCTTTCAAAAAAGTGTGAACATGATCTTTATGATTTCATGATAAAGTGCTAAAACCAATAATACTGCTTTTGGTTACATGATAAAATATTTACCATTCTGAGTCAATACAGGAGAAAAAGTGTATTAGGTTAAACAATGCATATTTCTATTACAGCTTTAGTCTTTCTACTCAATATTACATGTCTTTTAAGCTTAAGTAATCTAGAACATCGAGTCAGTAATCCATAGTAATACAGACAGGAGCAACAGTGACAAGTTTTGACATTTGGCTCCTTACACTAGCAAATGGCAGAAAACTATTTTGATACCATGTATCACAAAATCAGATATTTTTCAATGCTAAATTAAATGGAAATGTAGAACTGAATTTCAGACAAGTTTTACTGCATTAACTAGCAGATCTTTACAGAGAAGACCATGAAAAAATTGTTGTCTGTCTGTCTGATTTTTCTGACTTTCTTGATCTGTTTAACTGCTGCTCTACTTTCTGGAGAGGCTGTTACAATAAATCTCCAAGAAATGCCCACAGTTAAGCAAGAACCAGAAAGCTGACAGTCAGGATCATGTCTGATCCTAGATCTATAGCCCACTTGAAATCACCTCAGGAACTTAATAGTATCTCATCACCTTTCAACAAGGACATGTCAAGGTCAGATTTTGGTCTTGTGAGTCAAAAAACTTTAATCATAACAGAGGTATAATCATAGTGAATAGCCTTTTACTATCTAGATTCACTGTCAGTCTGTTGTACACACTGAAAACAACAAATTCTACACAGGCTACGATTTTACAGATATATCTGCCAAGTCAGTGCTAACAAAATTTTATATTTAACTTAGTTTCCAAATTTTTCATTTTGTTAAAAACACTTCAGTTTAAAAATAGGCAACATTTCAAATAATTTCAGAAATTTTAGTCAAGCCGCTGGCTATTTCGGCTACTGGCTGAAGGCTTCCTCTTTAAAAAGTTACCAAAATTCGATTTTTTTTTCCCTTAAAGGAAGAAATTCATTTACTGGTTGGAAATGCCTTGATTCTTCTGAAAAACACTCTTATCAAAACTATAGTAGCATAAATTTGATTAATTTGAACTAAACTATTTCCAGTAACCAAGTCCTGAAAGTGAGAACTGAGAAATCATTTTCTTGACACATCCACATAATGACTTCAGACAGGATCATAAAGTGTGTCATTAAATTGTTTGCAGGTTTATATTTTAGTCATAAATCATCTAACTGTGTGCTTATTCATAACAATGACACAGTTTAAACCTTTGATCTAGGATGGTAGGTATTCAAGATCAGTCTTTCTGTATACTAATAACCACAGTCAAGTCATGCAAAAGTTTTAGGTGCAGAAAAAAAATCAAAGCTCCAAAATGTAACATCACAACCCATATTACTAACCTTGGTTTCTAAAACTTCACTTTTTTATCATTTACATATAAAAAAAAATTTCTCATTATTCGTAACATACTATTATAACCAGTGTATTTTAGCATTTTTTGCACCAGCATTACATTTTACTAATGAAAATTTTGACTGAATTTTGGTGAACTATGGATATGTAACATTTACTATAATATTTATGAAGCAATTTCAAATGCAAAATGCATGACACATAAAATGCTCCTGCTATAAACCCTGACACAGACTGCCTTAATTTCTATGTCACTCCAGAGGAGAATATCATCCAAAAATTGAAAGTTTTACATTAGCAGCCATTAAATTTGAAGTTAAAAAGAGGTAAGGCTGTTCTCCGGTAGAGTCTTACTCTGGCCTTCAAGTTACATGTAGCTGACCAATGAAATAACATGGTCCTGGGAATAGGGTCTGTAAAACTTTATGCAGCATGAAAAAGCAGGGAACATCCCCCAAACTGGTGTTTGTCAAGTTAATCTCTTCTGTGTCAACATTTGGTCCTAGCTGAATACATTAATCTATAAGGTATATATAAAAGTATACTCATTACTTGCACTGTAAGCCTCAGGTCAAACCAAGATAGATTTCTCTACAAGCTAAGGTTCAATACATCTGCACACAGAAATAACCTGGAAAAGCACACATTAAAAGGAGGAAAAAACTTTCAGTATTTACTATATGTAATGTATCATCAGATAAATAATTCACACCCTGCCACTATAAAAACCTTCAATTTATGGCCTTAAAAAGCAGAGAGACATCCCATGGTAATTTTCTAGTTAAAAGGCTGCCACTGTATGCTAATGCATGATTGGTAAATGTGTGTTGTATCTTCTAACCAAGTGTAACTTTAAATCATAGAAAGTGTGGCTTCAACCATGAAAATAATGAACCAAAATGGATTACTTATGTCTTATATTTAGATCTTTATCTTGCCGAGGTCAGATTTTTATCTGTTCGGAGTACCTCAATAAACTTAAAGAAAACCATTTTCTTCAATTTAAAGAAAAAGGCACAAATACTCCAAATTCATAACCGTTTGTCCTTAAAGCAGTTGTCATAATGCTTCAGTGGATATTTTCAAAAAGTAAATTTAAATCTTCAATCAATCAAAATCTATGTACTGGTACAATAAAAAGAACTCTTTATGGAAATGAAAAAGAACTTTTGGTAAAGAAAGTAGCAGGCCACTCGCCAAAACAAACTGACCACATATTTTACTTACAATTCAAGGCATTAAAAGCATTTGAAATACAAGTGGATTTAAATGCGAGATATTTTGCTGCATGACATAATCCTTATGCTGGTTTTGCATCCTAGGTGTATACGAAAAGTCTTAAACATTAAACACAACTTCAGTGCGAAGATACGGCAAACGATAATTTACATGTGCTTAAATGAAATAGCTGCACTAATGTAACACTTGCAAAGCACTATAACATAGTCAAAATAATTAAGTGACATCTTGTATTCTGAGATACTTGTATTTTGAGTCAGAATCTCTCTATAATGTTGGGGTAAGAGATATTGACACTTAAAAAAAGTAACAATATATCTACACTCACATACAATTAGTTGGACTACACTATACCGGTAATCACTGATTTTTTTTTTGACATTCAAGCGTTCTTCACATACAAACTAAAAGAAATACTCTCTTCAACACTTGTAGACTGATCCTTCAATGTACACATGCACTGAACCATACACATGTAAGATTTTTGTCAATCATGGCAGGAAGGCTTGAGTTACTTACCATCAATACATTTGTAATCAGCTTTTATATAGTTGGTCCTGTCCCTGATCTTACACTCTCCCGTGAGTTCTGTGGAGGATGCAAACAGCCAGCCACACTGCACAGACTGTGAACAATCTTGATAAATCTTCACTAATTCTGAATCGTTCATAGGAAGGAGGCAATCTCCTGGCTCATACCGACAACATAAGTTTTCACTAAGGCAGGCCTGCGTCTTAGGGCAGTATGAAGTGTACGGCTTGGCACCATAATTAACGTCCACCATGGCAACCTTTTCTACTGCAGAACATTCAATGGAATACATATTGTTTATGCAATGGTCTGCATTATCACATGCATACTTATGTTGGATGGGTGGGGCATCGCTTTCCACACAAACTGAAAAAAAAATTAAAGCGCTGCATTAAGATTTTTTAAATGAAAACATATTTCTCTCACAGCCCTCATTTGTGCATCAACTGCTTTATGACATATGAGTGATTTTGTGCACTACGGATAGAAGAACCAGTCATAGTAGTCTACAAATGTTTTAAGTGAAAAGGCAAAATCATTATTATTTTATTACTTTACCAGTCCAAAAGAGCCGATATCACTAAGAGCTCTGATTCTGCTTTCACTGAATAAAACAACGTACTTAATTTCACATGCTGATAAATATTCTTGCAAAGTTTCAGTAATGTAAAGCCATTTCATTTGGGAGATCTGTGCAATAAAAGCCAAAACTTGCCAATTATCACTTAATGAACAACAATTACTCAAACACTGATAAATGAAAATACCAAGGTGCACATTTTCAAATACTTATTATAAATGCTGAAATAAAGTTTATCAAATGTGAGTCAAAGACTTTTGGAAAATACATGTACATGCAACACAAAGAGAACAGACAGAAAAGAAAATATAGGTAATATTTAGGAAATATTTGCAGCACAAACTATAGGATATACACATATATCAAAATATAGGAAAATCATGCAGCAAAAATTATAGGAAGTACACACAGTGAATGGTTGAGGAAGAGAAAGACAAACCCGTCAAAAAAATACATATAAAATGTATGTAAATGTTCATCTGTTTTGCATTTCTTTCCATGACCTTTTAAAAGACAACACATGAAGTTTTGACATTTTACAACAAAACAAAAACTAGTATGAAATGTCACTGAGTAAAACATGTGCTATTATTTTACTCTGAATTACTAAGGAGTAACTCACACAATAATTTAGGATAAAAGACGGTGAAAGACTGGTCTCCGTATGTGTTAGTCCATCCATTCATGTTTAAGGAAAGTATTATACTAGAATTGCATTCTTTGAGAGTTTCAAGATATGGTGAAATGAGAACATATTGTTATAACTGTTAAGTTTGAAACAGTACTTTATAATGAACTTGTACCTGGCAACTATCCAATTTCGAAAAAAAAAAAAATTAAACAGAAAGTGGAAACTTGGTTAATCTTTCATTTATTTCCTTGTGTCAACCTTGAAAAAATCAGAATAGTAAACTGTAGTAATGTTGATTCTTGCACACTTCAGTGTTAAAAATGTAAATTCCAGTACCAAGTGGCGAGGCTGATCCAGAAATTTAAAACTTAGAGGGCGCTAGGTGAATGGGGCGGCGGTCTTCTTCCAAACCACTTTGACTTAATATTATTTACAATATGTCCTATTTTCATAACATTGTTACAATGTACATTATTATCATTATTATTGAAAAACAAATTAAAACATCTGGATCAGTACTCAAAACAAAACAAAATTTTAACAGAATATACTGGACTACTGGTACTTTATGCATTTGTGAAACTGTGAAACTGTAGATGCTAGCAGGACCCAGTAACATGCTCTACAAATGAAAATTTTTATTATATTTCTTTCAGCAATAAATGATGTATTTTGGCATATAACTGGAGCTTCAGCATAATTCTGACATCACTTATACCTACGGGGCCTTTCGTTCTTCTAAGCTGTTCTTTATTTTCCAAAACGAGGTTGGGCTAAATGGAGGCTTATTACTACCCCTTGCAAAACTGATTAGAGTTTCTATATTCGGAAAGCTATAAAAAGTGATGTTACAATGTTTATTTCAGTAGCTTAAACTGTCACATTACAGATTATCCAATCACAGCGAGGCAGTTTTCTCAGGTATACCTGTCAAAAAAACTGCGTCTTGCAATCTACCCGCAGCAAGAAAAAATGTGCCTTGGCGGCGCAAAAGTTGCTATGTCATAATCGTCGCTGCATTGCTACCAGAAATCTTCACTCAAGATTTTTTTCCTTGCCACTTCTCCATTTCATATAAAGAATGATATTTTTGACAAGTAAAAGGCGGAGTTTGAAATAAACACACTGGGCGACGTTTTTATTGATCTTTGACAGGTGTACCAACGAGACTCGTTCTTCACCTAACAGTGTAAATTCTAATCAGTTTTGCAAGCGGTAGTATTTATGAATCTGACTTTTGATATCTATAATCATCCTGTCCCTGATATAGTTAACTTGTACCTGAGAAAATTAGTCAACCTGTATCACCTTTTCTTGAACTCATACCTTTGTCAGTAAAACTCACTAAAAGCTTTTAGAATAATGTCTTTAACTGAATTAAAGGTAGTTTATATTTAGTTATGAGACAGCATCAAAAGATTCTTCAGTAAGAACATTTAATTAAGAAGAATATGAAATAAAGTACTTCAGTTCTTGACCATGGAAAAAGTGCCAAGTGTGATAGTTTCAATGAATCATACCAACTGATAATGTAAGATTTGCATTTTCTGGTGCAGTGTCAACAAATCATGGGCAGATTAATGACCATACATCTATTAAAAGATTTAATACATTTAAACAAATGTACAGTGAGTAGTAATACACGTACCCATGATAATAGTGAGTATATGTACTATCATTCTCAAATACTGAACAATGGCCCAAATTTGGACATTTTTCACTATTATTTACTTATATCAAACTATTTAACTATTTGTCATATCTTTTGGAAATTTCAGTTAAAGAAACATCAGTTCTACTTCAAAACAAGGAATTATTTTGTCTCCAAAACTAGAATTAGATCAGGGCCAATAATCGGGTCACTTACAGATATTTATTTTTTACATGACAGGGTCTTAATTTCTGATATTTAAATCAACTCATTTTTTTTTCTTTTAGTTGTAATTTTTCTATATTATTATCAAAATGTCTAAAATCTATGGTGTTTTGTTACAATACAGTAAATCTTATATAATTCAATTACTTTACTAATACAAAGGTTTTCGCACAAGCACCCTTATTGTTGCAAAATTTCACCCACATACTTCACTTGTCATGCTATTTGTTAACCAACACTTTGGCTCATTAAGTGTGGTAAGACTTTTGGTTCTACAAATTTTTGTTGGCTGCGTCAAAATCAAATGTCTAAGTATTTGACAAAATATGTTTGACACCAACCAAAAATTCAAGCATCCTGAACGGTGTCTGAAATAAAGGTTCTCTGAATCATAGGACCACGACCAGTATGGCACAGGCAGTAAGTAGTACTTTTGAAAAGTTCAGAAGAACAAAAGAAAATACAAAATAAAAAACCTTTTTTACATTTATATAATGTAGAGATGACTGGTGACTGATCATAAACAGTTTTTTTATGTATTTTTATATTGTTTTTAAAATATTCACTTCTTGATTAAAAATACGAAATTAGTTTGGAAATGTAAAATTTAAACTTCTACTATTATAAGTATGATTCTTTATCCATTGCCAACATGATTTTACTACATGTAAGAAGTAGTTAGAATATTTTAAGTGATGTCTCCAGCATATTCTGAGATACTTTTTGTTTGGGTTAGAATCTCATAGAGGAGGAGATATTGACAAAAAATTACACAAAATCTCGACTCACTCATCTCATTAGCTGGACTAACATAAGAGGTAACTGAAGAATGAAAGAAAAAATGAAAGCCAAAATTCAAAAAGGTGCCAGTTAAATCTTTTTGCAAGTACAAGTGAACTAATTTAGGTACAAATTCACTTAAGAACAAGTTGGCAAATGTATCCAACAGTAACACAGATTGTAATACCAGTAAGTTGTAGAGCTAGAGGGGTTCAAGCAGTCTTTGCGTTCCCCTCCATACCCCTGAATACTGGAAACAATGTTTTTATCTGTTTTTAAATAATTTCACCTATGATTAACTCTATCATACTTTTTTTCCAGCCTCACTATTTTACTTTGAAGGCCCCTCTTCACTACTTTTAACCCTTTTGTCTAGCACAGACGCACACCTGTTGCTAAAACCTGTAAGGGGAGTCAAGACAGTATAGATAGATAGACAGATAAATAGATAGCTATGTTTTTTAGAAATAAACTTAAATAGCAATAAGCAAATGACATTTAAGCATTTACCTGATGAAATTGTCAGCAAACATGCCAAACAAATATGAAAATGTCTCTTCATGGCGTTCACAAAATAATTTAATAAATTCCCTTAAATAATACATGAAGACATGAAGTGCTTTCAACTAGATGCCACTGTACAGAATTTCTTATTTTCTATGATAAATCCGCAACTTTGTTAGATCTACTGTACTTCACTTCTACCATTCGTGAAAAAATTCCGTAAATTAATTATTTCAAGGCATTTTAACACTTTTGCTGCATAAATAATCATTTAAAAGTTTTTTCATGATCATATTCATTGGTAAATTACTGGGAAAATTATTTGTTATGGAGCTAAGTTTGATCGTCTATCCTCCATTGACACCGGTGACAATGTGAGATCAGCACGCCGTTAAAACCAATACAACTGAGGAGGCCCTCCAGTGGTTATATTGCAAGGGTTAGTCAGTTGATAAGAGGTTTGTTATCTATAAATGACCAAAAATATTATGAACATAGTCGAGATCAGTCTGTGGATATAAGTCAAAATAATGTAAAAAAAAATAAAATAAATAAAAACCATACTGTAATGGTTTAGAGTATTTATGACTTATTTGCAAGATGACTCCCCAAAGATAAAGGTATGTCTACTGCATGTTTGTTTACAAGCATGATTAAGGTTTTATTTATGTTCTAAGTTGCTGCATATACAAGACATGGCTGGTTTAATGAGATACAAGCAAAGATTCGTTGATTAAAGATTGTTCCAAGTAACAAGTACCATAAGACATTTTCTGCATATTTATCTAGTCTCAATATTTTGACTGCAAGATCGACCGATTTACAAACCCATATTGCATAGACGTCGGTCTTTGCGAAGGGCTACCATCGTCTATATAAAAACTTTGACAGTTGTCAATGTTTAAAACCCAGCATACAAACCTTTAAAGAGCTCTAGGTTAGCACTTAGAAATAAAACATGAAATAATAGCAAAATTTCCCAATTTTATCAAAATTACAGATCATTTTCAAATAATTTTACCTAATATTAAAATATCTATCATTTCCAATTTAATCTGAAAATTCTAGTAGCTGTTGTCTTCTTTGGCTACTGGTAATACTAACATAGGATCTACTGAAATGATCCCAGAAGAACTTTGAAATGAATTCGATTGGTAAGAAATGAATGCTGAAAGTAAGAATGTGCATGAATGACTGTGTTTCTTTACAAACAACATGGACAGAAATATTGATTCCTTCAACAAGAACCAAAACTGTTTCACAGAGATCTAAACTATCGGAGGGCACAGAAAAAGAAACCAGTGTCGGAAAAAAATGCATTTATTAAGTAAGTTTCAAAACAACTGCAAATGTGGATTTCAAAATGTACATATCAAACTAAAATATAAGATCCCTTGAACATGTTCGCATGTAACCAGTTAAATAACAAAAGTATAGTTAAAATATAGTTTTAACCACACCTTTACAGTCTATGGTAAAAAAAGCAAATAAATATTGTAGATAACATTATGAAGATGTGTCCATAGGACATGGATACCTCACATTCCATTGTACTGTCACAAAAAATCTTGTACAATTACAGGTACATAATGTCTAAAAAAGCTACTTTTTAGCTTTATAAGGGGACATAACTATGCTGATCTCCAATAAATTTGTGTCAAAACACCCAGGTGCATAACTTCACATGCTGACAACTTTTCTTTGAAGGTTTCATGGCTTTAGCAGTTGTACATTTGGAGTTACATGCAACACAAGTCTAAAATTGTTATTTTTTGCTTAATCAAGGGGCATAACTCTGCCAATATCCAGTAAATTTGTGTCAAATTATCTAGGTATGTAAATTCACATGCTAACAACTTTTCTTAGAAAGTTTCATGGCTCTAGCAGTTATATGTTTGGAGTTACATGCGACACAAATTTAAAAATGCTATTTTTTGCTTAATCAGGGGTATAACTCTGCCCATATCCAATAAATTTGCAACAAATTATCCAGCTGCATAAGTTCACATGCTGTCAACAATTTCTTTGAAAGTTTCATGGCTCTAGCAGTTGTACGTTTGGAGTTACATGTGACACAACCAGTCTACATATGGACAGCTTGACAGCAGTACGGACGGACAAGGGCAAATCTATATGCCCACTAAGTGGTGGGGGCATAAAAACTGTCAAAATGAATTTTTTATTCAGGTTATATTAAATTCTACCTTGAAATTATTTCGAACAATTCTAAATTTCATATTATAACAAAAGCCTTAGTGAAGAAGACTTAAAGAAATTCATGATAAACTCATAAATCTCAAGATGAAGGCCTCTCAAAGTTTACACTACAGCACTTAGGTATGGCACAATAGACTTGCATGGAGAAATCTGTATCAATGTTTAAAGAATCTACCTTCTATACCTAAGAACCTGTATGTTACAATTATAGTGAACAGAAATATATGTAATTCCTCAGTGCAAGTTTTAGCATTTCCTGAGGCACAAAACAATCATAGGCGTTTTTTATTTTTCAATTGCAAAAATGAAGGAACTGGAATGTCTTGATACTGTATCACTTTAATATTTTTAACAATACAAATACGTGCACTGTACTCCTTTAATAAGCATTTTTTTCTGACAGTGGAACAGTATCATATAAATCATCTCATAAGATAAATACACATGGTATACAGTTCTTGTAAGAGATTTTTGTGGGTTACTCAGTTCTGACACTACGCTGCTCTACATCAGTGTAGTCAAGCTCTTCCTTGGGTCATAACTCTAGTCAATTTTTTTTAAATGGACTCAGATTTTACAAATATTACAAGGTTTGATGGACAAGCTTTAACATACTAATTTGCAACTGAACATTGCTAACTTAATCGTCGTACAGTCAAAACAGCAAACATTCATACACATACTAAGAGGTAAAAATATCTATTCTAAACTACCATGAAAGTGAAGTCTGTATAAAAATGAGGTATAAACTAACCACCATGTACAAGCAAAGTTTTGTGATGTAGAAAAATAGAACTATTTTTTTTTTTAAATTTCAGTTGTCAATAAGCTGCATTAATGTCTCAGACATACGAGAATGATACTAGGCTATGATATGCTATTTATAGTAAATCTACAGAACTTTGTCTGTATAATCACAATACATAATTGCACTACGGAGTACAACAGTAACATAAACCTTAAATATATATAATAAAAAAAAAAAATGAAAAAAGGCTTGAACCCTTAAGAACACTGACTTTATAAAAAAGCACCAAAATAAACTGTCAGAAAGAACAACTAAATAAAACAAGAGGGTCCATGGGACTCTGGGTCGCTCACCTGCCAACAACTGCTCAATGGTTGCAAGAGTCAGTGGATGCAAATACAACTGCCAATTGACTCAAAGGGTGCAGGCAATTATGACCATGGGGTCATCTTTGGTAGAGTGTCACTAGATGTCATGCGTCATCAGGATTGTTAAAGCACAACATGGACTATAATGGACTGAGCCTCATAAAAAATATATCAGGCACGTATACACATGATACCTAACATGTTTTAAGTTTCAAAGCAGTATCTTGAAAAATGTTGAAGTTTGTGCCGCAATATTTCTATATAGCAGAACTTACTAAGTTCAGAGGGTTGCTGTGACATGAATCTTGGAGGGAGGAACATGGGTTTCGAGTGTAACACATACTTATTTTAATTTTTGGTTGTAAGGGTCGCAGAGACTTTCAGTCTTTAAGTAATGTTATTTATAATACTAGAACTTTTATTAAAATACAATGTACACAATTATAAAGAAAAAGATTCATAACGGAAAAAATGTGTAAATGCAATCTTTAATAAAATAGAACAATATTAGCCCTTCAAAATTATTTTTCCTTGACTTTTCACTAACTTTTCTGGATTTTTATTTTTCACTAACCAATTTTCAAAATTCCCTGACAATTCAAGTCCCCTGGCAACCCTGCAAGTTCTTATATTAACTCAAGTATTATACAAGTCTGATTAAATTCAAATCAAAAATGAAGCTGCTATTGTGCAGACAAGGTCTAAATAGTTAATTTTGGCACTTTCAGGGGCCATAACTCTGGAACCAATAATGCAATATGGCAATTTGAAGAAAGGAACCAAGATCTTATGGTAATGAAAGTGACGATCAAACCTAAATTAAGACCACTAGAGTGCAGAAAAGCTTTTATCATAACTTGATCTAGTGACCTAAATTTCAAAGTCATATGACCCAGTTTCAAACTTGACCTAGATATCATCGAGATAAACATTCTGACAAAGCTTGAAGAAGATCGGAGCAAAATTAAGACTACTACAGTGCAGACAAGCTTTTTCTATAATTTGACCTAGTGACCTAGTTTTCAAGGTCACATAACCCAGTTTCGAACCTGACCTAAGTATCATTGAGATACACATTCTGACCAAGCTTGAAGAAGATGGGACCAAAATTAAGACCGCTAGAGTGCGGACAAGCTTTTTTTCGAACTAGTTACCTTGTTTTCAAGGTCACATGACCCAGTTACGAACTTGACCTAGATATCATTGAGATAAACAATCTGACCAAGTCTGAAGAAGATCGGACCAAAATTAAGACTGCTAGAGTGCGGACAAGCTTTTTCTATAATTTGACCTTGTGACCTAGTTTTGAAGGTCACATGACCCAGTTTCAAAACTGATTTAGATATCATTGAGATAAACATTTTGACCAAGTTTGAACAAGATCGGACCAAAATTAAGACCGCTATAGTGCGGACAAGCTTTTTCTATAATTTGACCTAGTGACCTAGTTTTAAGGGTGAGATGACCCAGTTACGAACATGACCTAGATATCATTGAGATAAACATTCAGACCAAGTTTAAAGAAGATGGCACCAACATTAAGACCGCTAGAGCGCGGACAACAATTGTGAATGGACGATGGACGGACGACGGACGAAAGGCGATCACAAAAGCTCACCCTGTCACTATGTGACAGGTGAGCTAAAAAATCAGCTATTTATCTATTCAGTTTGGATTAAATACAATACGGGATACAACATGAAACAAATGGGATAAAGACAAATAAATAAATAAGTATTTAGTCCAAAAGTTTCCCTGAAACAGAGTCATCAGAGGGACATTAAACAGAAAGTCTGTGGAGCTAGACATTATGATTTTGTTAGTGTAAGGTTTGATTCTCTGCATCCATGGCTTATCTGGCTATCACCTCTTAGCAAAGTAACTTTCTAATAAGCAAAATACTGATACAATGTTACATAGTTATACCAAGAAATAGTATGTAAAATTCTTATAGAGCCAGAAGCTGACTTTTACATATCACATTTGTAATAAAACTTTGTAACAATACACATGTATCTAGCATAATAACATAGACAACACTTTTCCTTACAATCATATATTTCCTGTTAACACAATTTACAAAAATATCTCTGGAGAGAATCTATCTCTAGTACATTAAATATTAATTGAAACACATTAAATCTTAACTGATTTAACATGGAAACAGATGTCTAGTTGTTGAATGCTGTAAAACTCAGTAATAGATATTTTCTGAACAGTACACATTACAGTGGACCATTGTAGTCAATACAACATGCTGTAAGGGATCAAATATATTGATAGCTCCAGTATCTCTGACTGGAAAACAAAAATTTACATTTTATTTGAGACTAGTTCATAATTACAGATAAACAAAATGCATGCTTTCTAGTCAAAATCAAAGAGGTGTACCCTTAAATTTAGGACAATCCATTTCATTCAAAACCATACAGATGTGAAAGATATTGAACAATTAATAATACTATGTCAGCTTGTCAGTCAAAAAATTCTAAGTATATGTACAACTGGTAAACTGAATTCATTTATAAAAAAATCATCCTTCATAATAGAGTGTTGTTGTTGTAGAGTTTTTTGGGTGGATAGCCATTTACAACAGTGAAAACTTTCTTTGAGTCCGTATGATTTTAAACAAAGGTTCTTCTTTAAATTAGTAATTATTTTTAGTTTTATAGCGAAAAAGTCAATAAAATAAATAGGCAGTATATCTGCAGTTGATTTTAGGGTATGTTTTGTTTAAGCTAGGATTGGTAAACTACCATGATAACATGTCACAGACTGCACACAGTGGTTACTTCACTGCCACTAAGTCTAAGTATGAAACTAAACAAAAAATAGCTTTTTACAGTTATTTTCGTTCCTCCTGATATCTTAAATAAAAAAAACTTCATTAAAACAAAGCACAGAAGGACAAGAAAAAAAATCTTTAAAAAAGTGCTTACATGTATAAACAGCTGGCAGCAAGGTAAAGTGGACAACATTTTCAATGACCACTGCATAACTGTTATTATAGTTATTATTTCACAATTATCATTAAAATGATCTCTGCATTACATACTCAGAACAGACTCCATTCTAACTAGAAATGGTTTTTGATTGAACAAAAACATATGTCTCCCCCCAGCCACTTGCTGCAGGCAGTATTGAATCAGACGATTGTAAAATTTGACATTTAACCTCCAAGTGTGACCTTGACCTTGAGACACCACACCCGCAAAGTGGGTTCTGCATGTCGCCTTGATGAGGTGAACATCTGACCCAAGTTTCATAAAAATCTCTCAAGGGCTTTTGAAGATACAGAGCGGACACAATTTTGTGGCATTTGACATTTAACCTCCAAGTGTGACCTTGACCTTGAGACACCACACTCGCAAAGTGGGTTCTGCATGTCGCCTTGATGAAGTGAACATCTGACCCAAGTTTCATAAAAATCCTTCAAGGGCTTTGGTAGATACAGAGCGGACACGATTTTGTGACAGACAGACAGACGGACAGACAACCGGGGGAAAAACAATGTGTCTCCCCCGATGAGGTGAACATCTGACCAAAGTTTCATAAAAATCCTTCAAGGGCTTTGGTAGTTACAGAGCGGACACGATTTTGTGACGGACAGACAGACGGACAGACAACCGGGGGAAAAACAATATGTCTCCCCCGATGAGGTGAACATCTGACCCAAGTTTCATAAAAATCCTTCAAGGGCTTTTGAAGATACAGAGCGGACACGATTTTGTGGCATTTGACATTTAACCTGCAATTGTGACCTTGACCTTGAGACACCACACCCGCAAAGTGGGTTCTGCACGTCCCCTTGATGAGGTGAACATCTGACCCAAGTTTCATAAAAATCCTTCAAGGGCTTTTGAAGATACAGAGCGGACACGATTTTGTGGCATTTGACACTTAACCTCCAAGTGTGACCTTGACCTTGAGACACCACACCCGCAAAGTAGGTTCTGCACGTCGCCTTGATGAAGTGAACATCTGACCCAAGTTTCATAAAAATCCTTCAAGGGCTTTGGAAGATACAGAGCGGACACGATTTTGTGACGGACAGACGGACGGACGGACGGACAACCGGTGGAAAAACAATATGTCTCCCCCATTTTTGGGGGGAGACATAAATAGTTTAAAACATCTCAGAAAAAAAACCAGCTGTACCATAACATTTTACAAAAATATAAAAAATTCAACATTGGAGCAAAAATTCAACATTGGAGCAAATACATTACATTATTATACGATAATCGCAGATAAGACAAAATAGTTTTTTATCAATTAAAATAAAATTACATGATGTTAAATTAATGAAATTTCAAATCAAATACTGTGTGAAAAGGCTTGCATTGATAATATGACACATAATAATTAAACTTAATCAGCTTTTTCAAATTAATGTTCCTTAAATTACTGATAAAACACAATACAATACTAACAGGTTTGTAACATCAAACTAGTTTCTTACAGATCCCAACTGGTTTCAAAACTTTATCTCTTTATAAGCTGTCTACTAGAGAAACTTCCTTGGTCAAGGTATCTTGTATCACAACCTTGATATAAGAAATCTTTACTGATATACCAACAGCAGTTACACAATAGTGGAATGCATTAGAGTTTAAAGGTATATGAGGTGAAATATTTTGAAATACATATATTCTGTATTGACTCAAATTTGTTCCACCTTTAAATGATCACCAGATATCACAATTTCTCTACATGTTCTTATCTCTCATTATCTGCTTTTTTGTATTTTTTTTTTCAAATCAGAGTTGAAATACAATGTTCAAAGAAATGATTGACATCTGTCATGAACATCGTACTACAATAGGCCCCTTGATAACATGTTCTTCTACTAACAGGACAGGTAAACAGATGTAAGGGCATCTCTCTCTTGTGTTTACCAACCCATCTTCAACTCACTTCATCTTACCAGGACTGAAATACAGAAAATACATCAAAAATTATTATACACCGATATATAACTCTTCTCAAATTAATTCCATTAGAAATTTCAATGCCTATTTATTCCTTTACACCAACTAAACAAAGTATAACAAACTAGTTTATCTTAATGCAGTGAAAGTTCTTACAACTCTTTTACGTACACTTGATGACCAATTCCTAGAATATGGGTCAGTATTTGCAATAAAATGAATTATGAAGGAAGACAAGGTCAATAAAAATACTACTGTCTAGATTTGAACCCCTCACACCCAACCTTCACACCACAGCTCAAGTCATTTTTGAAATGGAAACTGAGCCAATGTTTATTTCACATGTGCTTAGTTGCTTTATGTGAAACTTGCCCTGAGTTTACATGTACATCTTTTTTTAAATATATCAATAGGCTATGGCATCCCAGTCTTTAAAACGAAAAGTTATTGTCACTCTTATGACAGGTTGAAATTATACTAGTATTACTATAATGTAGATAAAAACTTTACAAGAATACAAACCAGGAAGTGCCTGTCATACTTTTCACAGCAACCCAATATCAAACAATTTTCTTTCAAAGAATCCAGAGATGATGGACCATGGCTGAAAGAAGAAAAATATCACCATACAAGATTATAGTAAATCATAGACCATATAGAGCAATACTTGAACAAGTGACTGCTCCCAATTAACTTAAAAATGTAAAAACAAATCTCCAGATTTTTGTTTTATAAGACAATGTAACAGAATCTTTAACTTAATTTGATACAGAAATTTATTCTAAAGCCCACATTACATGTTTTTTTATATGCTTCAACCTAAATGTTTACATATTGGTTTGTTGTTGAGAATGTTCCATTTCCTTTGTAGAAATCAGTATTGGTTTATTATGCAACTAAATTATATGAACAAATCTTAATTGTAGTGTTATTTCCTTGACCTCTCTGATAGGCACAACAAACAGATTTTCTGGTTGCGACAGCTCTTTGATATAATTTCCACATATATTCAAAATGTAAGACAATGACAAGGTTTACCGTGCTTTTATAACACATGTCATCCTGGATCCAGCCTTCCATATCAACGTAACTCTGAGCTGTCCTGTTGGCATGCAGCTCTTTACAGAATCTACAATATATACCTTCCTTCTCCTCCTTGTAGAACTGCATCCAATCAAAGAAACTATTATATAGAGTGGCATTATTTCCAATTTCAATCATTCTTTCAGCAAGAGCCTTAATGCTTGGAAAATCAAAAACATTTAGGTAAGAATTTGGGGGGAGCATCTCAAGATTATATTTTGGTGCTGCGATAACTGGTATCTGATGTCTGCTTAATGCGTTCCAATATTTTTCAGAAACATAGTCTCGGCAAAAGCTATTTTCAAATGCTAAATAAAATTTGTACTCTGTCAGGTATTTCTTGCCACATTCTGTTGTAGGTACGCCATGTGGACACAGCATTCTTCCTGTGCATGATCCAAAGTAATCCACCTCAACATATCTCTGCAATTCTCTGATTATCTTATATCGCTTTGCTTGATCAAAGCAATTGCTGACCATAGTAGCAGCGAATTTTGTTTTCTGCTGTAGGAAGTTTACAGTACTCTTTACTTTCTTTTTGGTTTTCAGCTCCTCAGCAGTCATTTTGAAGAAGGAAGTAAATGGCGAGTAAACAGTGGATTCCCTTCTATACAGCATAGTCCAGTTGAAAGTGTTTGGCTTCACTTTCCCCCACATAAAAACCATCGGTTCCCAACTCATTACTGCCCAAACTTGGTTAGGTGTTCTTGTTTTTGGCATAGGATTATCAAAGTTATACAAGGTACCGAACAGACCACGATTCTTCCATAAGTCATTAGCATGAAACAAAACAGCATCAGCAGAACTTACAGTTGTTTTATCATCTGTAAAAGTGCAGGATGAAGAGCATGTTTTCATTGCATTCTGGGCATCCTGAACCCAGCCCCATCCATCAAAGAATGGCGTCCATATAACAACATTTTTCAAAGCTGTTTTTTTCCAGTAATTGTTTTTATACTTTATAACATATTTATCGAAGTTTCTGTTCACTTGCTCTATTGGTTTTTGAGGCATGTAGCCAGTAATTTCGACGTAAAGCCTCTTTATGATCAGTAAAATGATTACACAACATACAAACATTGAAAACAGTAGAAAAATCTTCTGACATCTTCTTCTTCTGCCTGGAACCATTCTTCTACAACTCTTTATGAAGTTCATAGATATTCTTCACTTCAGAAATGTTATTTCTCACCAATTCACCTCTGTTTCCAAAGCATCAGTCAAACCTGAAATTACAAAAAAGAAAAGAAAAGAAATTCTTTTACAGGGGATGCATCAGTAATGTATAAACAGATGTACTATTCACGGTGTAGTTTTTATAATGAACAGAAATTTGTTGAATGTCTGAATTCTTGTAAATAGTTCATCAGGTAGTTGTTCAAATATTAGAGTTTGCTGTCACCCATAGAAAAGAATATTTTCATCAAGACATTATTCATGCAGAAGGCCAGACAATGATTTTTCATTAAAATTACAAACCGAAGTTCTCACTATCTATAATAAACAGCAGATCAGCTTGTGGATGGTGCCATGTTTCAGAGACTTATGGCAAAGGTGGAAAAAAGTGTCCATATTAAAAGGTGATAACATAACCAATGAAACAATTTGTAATTAATACAATCCTGTTTGTTTTCAGTTATTATGAATCATTTTAATCCCTTTGATGATGGTCTCTTTTGAAATTTTTTTTGATTAACACCTCATAGAGGGTGGTGCCTCCATATTAAATGGTGAGAACATAAACAATGAAAAAGAATTGTCTTTAATTTATGCATGTTTATTAATGGATTGATTATGAATTATATTAATCCTGCTGATGTTTTATTTTCAAGACTTTGTAATAATGGAATTAAATAATGTATTTCATGTCTGTCTTTTTTAAAAAGTCTTATTTGTATCGTCACTTAATCACCTGTTTGCTTTTTAAATAAATGAGTGAATAAAAGATTGAGGAAGTTTTGAAATAAAGTCCTGATTGTGTTTTTATTATAGCCCCTTTTAATCTGAACCTGTGAGGATTTTGTATATTGCCAATCAATGGCAATAAACAATCCAAACAATCCATGTTTCTTAAAGGTGTGAACTGTAAAAAGGTGTTGATAATGTGATTAATCCAGTCATTCAAAAGCCATTATCTCTTTAAAAATATGAAAAAAAATCTTCTGAACTAAACTTTAAAAATAAACAAGAAAGTATAAATAAAATTCACCATCAGAGTAATTTTTAATTTTGAGGATGTAATGTCTTCTACAATGAAATACTGGGAGGGAAATGTCATGGGAGGAAAAGTCTTGGGGGTGAAATGTCTCGGTGAGGCAAAAGTTTTGGGGGTGAAACGTCTGGAAACCTAGTCCATATTCTTAGAATAACTCAGGCACATTCAGCAAAGCTACAGTTTAGATATCAAAAAGAAAAGAGAGCTAACATATATTTCACCGACATTCATGCAAATTCTTTGGTTTGGACAAAATATAAATGCATATAAACAGTATTTGTACTTTTATGTACCTTCATTTACCTGTCAGGTGGCGTGTCTAATGTAAACAAAACGCTTACAAATAATCCAAGCTTCTAGTTATTTGGATCGTTAAAAACAGAACTGGAAGACTAAAGGATGAAACGGATATAGAAACACTTTAAAACTGACGACTTAACATTGTTAAAGTGTTGGAAACGACATTTTTAATAATATCAGGTTCATTTGCTGATAATTTGAATGTTTATATAAAGTTTCATGAGTGTTGCCATAACATCTTTAACATGATTTGATGACTTGTCAATACATGATCGAGCCGCTCCCTTTCTTTTTAATAATATTCAACTTCAACTTAATACTGCCAAAAGTCAATACTGACTATACTAGGCAGGCGCATGTCAGGAACATTTAAAATTATAAAAAGTTAATAACAAAGAAAACAAGATTTAACTGAAGATCTTACTTAAACATTTATTTTAAGTACTTTAAAATCTATAAAACTTGTTTAGTCCACTGATAAAAGCTGGCACAGTTGGGGTAGCCTTAATCTCGGTCGGTAATTCGTTCCAGAGTCGTATAGTCCTTGGGAAGAATGAGTTCATGTGATGTTGTGTTTTTGATTGTGGAATGAGGAATTTGCTGTTTCTTGTGTTTGTAAGGTGATTGTGATAAACATTGACCTGATTGTTTTTTATTTTGTGTAGCATGACCAGGCTGGCATGGTTTCGCCTTTGTTCTAAAGTTGACCATTTTAGTTCTTTGATCATGTTTGTTACACCACTTGTATAGTGGTAATCATTATAAACGTACCTTGCAGCTGACCTCTGGACCATTTCTATTCTGTGTGTGAGATATTTTTGCCATGGATGCCATATGGTTGAGCAGTATTCAACCTGTGGTCTTACATATGTTTTGTATGCTGCTTCTTTGAGTTGTTTGTTTTGTGTTTTGACGTTTCGTCTGATGAACCTTAAGCTGTTTTTTGCTTTGTTTGTGATATTGTTTATGTGGGATGACCAGTTTAGGTTGCTACTTATTGTAACTCCTAAGTATTTTGCATTTTCTGTGGTTTTCAGTTTAGTGTTATGTAGGGTGTAAGGAAAGATGACCGGTTTCTTTTTCCTGTGTATTCTGAGAACTTCACACTTGTCAGGGTTGAATTCCATTGACCATTCTTTTTCCCATATTTCAAGGTTGTGCAAATCATTTTGTAAGGTTTGTGCAGATGCTTGTGATTTAATTGTTAAATAAACTATGGTGTCGTCGGCAAATAGACGCACCCGGGTCCTGACACTTCCTGGTAGGTCATTGATGTATGCGAGAAAGAGACACGGACCTAAGACCGATCCCTGCGGGACACCAGAAAGCACAGGGAGCCTGTCAGAGACCTTGTTTTCCACTAATACTTGTTGTGATCTGTTTTTGAGAAAGTTTTGTATCCATGAACTGATGTGTGGATGAACTCCCATGTGTTTCAGCTTGTGTATGAGTTTGTGGTGGTCTACTTTGTCAAAAGCTTTACTGAAATCCATGACTATGACATCAGTTTGTTGACCTTGATCAAGGTTGTCAGCTATTTCTTGTGTGAAGCCAATGAGCTGTGTCTCACAGCTATGTTTTGACCTGAATCCATGTTGCTGAGGGCAAAGTATGTTGTGTTTGTCAAAGTAATCCATCATGTTTGAAACAATGATGTGTTCCATTAGTTTTTATGCTATACATGTGAGTGATATTGGTCTGTAATTGCTAGGTTTTGATTTTGACCCTTTTTTGTATGCTGGTGTGATGATGGCATGTTTCCAATCCTTAGGAACAATACCTGTGTCTAGTGATCTTTGGAATATGATTTTAAGGATTGGTGCTATCTCTGTGTGTAGCTCTTTGAGTAACCTAGGTGAAATCTCATCTGGACCTTGGGCTTTGTGGGGGTTTAGTCCTGTCAACAACTTATCAACTCCTTGAACTGAGATGGATATTGGAGCCATGGGCGGGTGACCAAGTGATGACATTGAGCTTTTAGTTATTTGTTTGAGACTGAGTGGTGAAGGCTTTGAGAAAACTGATTCAAACTGTTTGTTTAGTATGTTCGCCTTTGACACTGGGTCACTGTAAGTATGCCCATCAGAGCTGAGTGGTGCAATTCCTATGTTTTCAGTTTTTTTGTGTTTAATAAAGTTGTAGAACTTTTTCTTATGACCTGGATCTGTATTATCTGAGAAGATGATTGACTCTAGATATGACCAATAAGCATTTCTTATTTGTTTTTGCACTGATGCCTTAAGATGTTTGAATTTCTTTATGTTCTGACAATTCTGTGACCGAGACCTTTTTATTTTTGTGAAGAGTTTATTCCTTTTCCTAATCTGTTTAACAATATCGTGAGTAACCCATGGTAAATCAGCTTTATTTTTGCATTGTCTTGACGGTATGTGTTTGGATGATAACCTTTTGATCTCAGCTTTGAACGTGTCCCATAATTGGTTTGGGTCTTCATTTTGATTTTGGTTGAACATACTACTGAAAGTGACCAAGTCATTTTTGAAGTCAGACCAGTTTGCTTTTTTGTATGATTTGACCAGTCGAGGGGTTTGCCTGATTCGCCCTATTTTGACCTTAAGTTCATGGAAGACTATATCATGGTCTGATGTACCTAAGCTTGGTAAGACTTTTGTGTAACACAAACTTTAAATTTACGTTTGTGAATATTCGAATCATCAAAGTGTGAATAGTTACTAAACCTGGTTAGTAAGATCCATATTTCCAGTTTGTATTGGTTTAATAGTTTGTGTGATTTGAATTTGCATTTTTTGTTGACGCTTTGATGTTAGAATTGGAACTTCTATCTATAAACAGGGAGTGGGCATCCTCATGAGAACTTATTGTGCACCCCTTGTTGCTTGTCTGGTTTATACTGCTATAAAATAGACTTTGTGTCTTCTTCTTTATTCCCCAGTGAATAGTTATTGATATTTCTTTAAATATAAGTACAATAAAACTTATGCTTATTGACCAAACAAAATCGTTTCCGTTATCATGTTTTGTTGAGTTCTGTAATTTAAACCGTGAAAGAAAGTTATCAATAGGAGCACAATTTTCAATTAATATTCCTTGCCAATATTTTAAAGACAAGACAGTATGAGACTTTTATTTATCCTGCTACACAAACTTTAAATTTACGTTTGTGAATATTCGAATCATCAAAGTGTGAATAGTTACTAAACCTGGTTAGTAAGATCCATATTTCCAGTTTGTATTGGTTTAATAGTTTGTGTGATTTGAATTTGCATTTTTTGTTGACGCTTTGAACAATGTCTTTCATGTAACCAGACCTTTAAAACAGTATTTTAATGATTCATTATAAGCGTCTGCATGAAGATGGTTTTAAATATGTGGTCAGTGGTGGGGTATTGAAGGAGTCAGTTTTACAGCATATTTGATTAAAACAATTTGTTGGTTATAAAAATGTTTCTTTTCCCCACTTGCAAAGTCACCAAACTATTGCTCAAATAAGTCCCCCATTACTACTAATTGCGGTTAGAGAGTGATTACACGGAATTGCTTGTGCAAGACATGTGTTTCAAATTTTATTTATTTCGGGCTGTCTAGTTACGAGGTAGCTTACTTTTCTAATGCATCATTCATAATGATGAAACTAATCATCTAGCTGGGTGGCGCGGGATTCTTCTCAACTCCAGTTTCTTCAGCAGGAATTTGTCCCAGTAAGATGGAGCTATATTCAAAGCTTGATCCTAATGGATTTTGTCCCTTTCAACAAATAAAGAAAATATCGAAAAATCGGAACATATGAGATTTAAAATCGTGTAAGATCTATTTCTATCCTTTCTATTCTAAAATAACCCTGAATTAAAACATAGAATATCAGAACTTCTTTAAATCTATTATGCTCACTGGCTCACATGTCTCTTATTAGGCATTATTATTGAGAATTGTTTTTTTTTTCATAAGATTCCGGACCACTTTCACATGTTAGCACAGATAAAAATGATTAATGAAAGTGTAGATTTTAATTAATACTAGTTTCACATATAAATCAAACTTTAATTGTAAACACGATATGTTTATAAGGCATTATAGTGAATTTTAGCAATAACTGAAACATTCTCAGACCGTCATGTGTGCCTAATGGCTTGGAATGTATGAAACGGATTCAATTTCATGTTCAGGCAATAAACTCCATGTCGTTTATTAGACGTGACCTCCATCTGTCAAAAATTAAGAACGAAGTGAGCGTACACTCTTTGGCCAACTGAAACCTGAGCCGCGAGACAAAGAGAATTATTTTTAAATTTATACTGCATTCATGGTTTATACCTGAATGCATTACTGTAATAATGGCGACGAGGGAAACAGATGTCATCATTATCGGAGCCGGAATTTCGGGTCTTACCGCAGCAAGATTTCTGCTGAAAAAAGACCCCAATTTACATGTTTTAGTTTTGGAGGCGAAAGGTATTTTTACGTTTCTTCTGTAAAACCGATTAATGTCTTTAGTTGCATATAATATTGCAATAACAGACAAACATTTTCATAACAAGAAATGCATTACTGTAACAGTATTGATGACTGAAGATTAATGGATAAAATCACGTAGACATAACCTTTGACAGAGCAGAGTCAACAGCATTACCGTAGAATGAAAAGATACGCTTGTGTCATTGTAACAATAAAGTTTTAATGTAGCTAAGACCTATAAATAAGCTCTCACATTACTTTTTTCCCCGCTAACATTTTTTTTAATTGATATTTTATATTCTACTTGTAACAGGTGGTGAAAAATCGTGGCTCGACTGGGACTCGAACCCAGGGCCTTCCGCTTACAGGGCGGACACTCTACCAACTGAGCTATCAAGCCACATGGTTCTACCTTATCGATTTATCACCTATAAACCTGTACCCGGCTACATATACCACCTCCAAATTTAGAATTCGTCCCGAATTCTCAGAGTCACAGAGTATATTGTGAACACATTCTCGAGGTCCCGAAGCAGTAACCAAATTATAACGTAGGTTATACACATTGGGCGCCAAATCTAATAGGTGGTGAAAAATCATGGCTCAACCGTGACTCGAACCCAGGGCCTTCCGCTTACAGGGCGGACACTCTACCAACTGAGCTACCAAGCCACACGGTTCTACCTTATCGATTTATCACCTATAAACCTGTACCCGGCTACATAATTCTTGCATGCAAGTTGCCACAGTGTAAAATGAAGTCCTAAAAAGTGAATGTAACTTTTATGTTACAGGGGAAAAAAATAACATTGCTAGCTTATTTATAGGACTATTAAGGAGAGCATAGTTATCAGGTCAATTTGTTTTCAGATTTAAAAATAAATTGACGAAAATAGTCTTTTTATTTAATTTCTGTTAAAGTTAAGTAAAATATATATTTTGTTGAAGTTGAGTAAAATAAATACCTGAAGATAACATATGAGATTTTGTACAATAAGGTATAAATACTTTCCATGACCATTTTGCACTTAAAAGCAATCCTTTAAATAAGTTTTTGTTGGAATATCAGAGACACAGATGCAAGTCATTAATTTCTTGCCTTCTTTCAAAAACAAAACCAAGTGTAAATGTGTGACCTATGATGTACACAT
The DNA here is from genome assembly GCA_012932295.1 of Cyclina sinensis. NCBI lineage: Eukaryota > Metazoa > Mollusca > Bivalvia > Venerida > Veneridae > Cyclina > Cyclina sinensis. The sequence continues at coordinate 40,754,849 of JAAONU010000001.1, read as the reverse complement.
ACATAATTTCTTGAAGATTTTTTTGTCCTATGGCCAGTAATACAGTTTTTAGAGGTTTTTTTTTTATTTTTTGGAGGGGGGGGGGGAATTTTTCCCATTATAGATGGCTGCACTTAAACATATATCAAGATGGAGACAGAGGTGTCTAAACAGCTTATCCACATTTTGATATACATTTTGCCTAAAAGTATTAATTGGCTGGATTTAATGATATTAACTAAACAGTTATTCTTGTGTTCTTTCAGATAGAGTAGGTGGTAGAACATTAAGTGTTGAGATGAAGAGCAGCACTGGTACCGACACATGGGACTTGGGTGGCCAGTGGGTTGGCAAGTAAGTATTGAGCTTGTAGGAAAATGTATTACAAAGGAGATTTGCTGTAAATTGATTTGCTCTTTAATAATGATTACTCTGGACCTGCTCTTAAATAATTTGTTCTTCAGTGTGAATTACTCTGAAAAAAATGTCAACAACAACAAACTCAAAACATTAGTAGGGTAGGGAGAGGAAATGTTGGGATAATAGGTTAAACTATAAGAAACACTTGATCAGGTTATTTTATCTCGGACACTGCTCTGTAAGCAACTAAAGACTTTGAAAAATTTAGAGGGAAATTTAAGTTCAGGAAGCAAATTTTCTGATATACCTTGAGAGATAACTTTGTAGAAGTCTATGCACTGATCAACACATATTTATTGCTGACACATTTTCTAAAATATTGATAAATATTAGTTTGCTTTTGTTGTCATTTTTTTTCTTGCGTCGTTAGATTTCTGAGGTTTTCACAAGATATTTTATAAAAGAAAATTATTTTTGCACAAGTCAGAATGTTGTTATCATATAGGTGCCAGCCCCATATAATGTCTTTGTTAGAGGACCTTGGAATAGAGACATACAGACAGTATATTAGTGGTAAAAAGTTCATGCAGACTGGAAAGAAGAACAAGATTTCCTCATACACCTCAGATATACCAAGCTTACCATTATTTGGTTTACTGGACCTCGACAGACTGATAAGGATGGTTCGTATAAAAGCAGACTATATGTCAAAATGAATAATGCCAATTGCTAGTACATAAAAGTCATATTTGGATTATGGATGTAAAAAGTACACTGTATATGATATTACAAAATATTATAAGGGCCATGTCATGAGGTTATCAAAATACAATGTATGGTCAAATTTTACATTTTCAGGTTTGTTCACTTTCAGGTATTAAACTGTTTTGAAATTACATTTATATACTTTTTCACACTCTGACAACCAGAAGGTACAGTAATAGTGGAATAAACAAAGCATTTAATCATTTTCACATCATGGACGTCATACTACGTAACATGCAACATGCGCTATAGTTGCTAGATCGTTTTGTGAGAAATATCTATGTTTCAGTAACCTTCGAACACTTAACTCGCATCGTTTAAAGACAGCTGCACTCTGTGCTGATAAGGAGAAAGCAGAAAATGTTGTGTGTTTGCAGAAATCATTAAATAGTTTATGACGTTAAACTTTCTCTTCATTTTCTTGATGATGTCAGATTGGCCAGATTGTTGATTTTGTCACATCACATCAATTGATTCTGTACGAAGTGTGGACACATCTCACAAAACCTTTCTTTTGGAAGTTGCAAGCAGTTAAGTGGTACTGACTGACAGTATAATCACAATAGTGCTAACCAATTTGGATTCAAATATTTGAGTTAATTGAAATTTAAAAGCCAGACGAGATGTCAGATTTAATTGTTAAATATACAGAGGTATACACACTGAAATTAAAATCAAGAAAAGTTGAAAAATTGAGTTTGTGCTGGAATTTAAAAAAAACTCAGACAATTTAATTTTATAGGGTATAATAATTGTAGACAGACAAGCTGGCAGAGGTAATTGATCCTGAGGACCCTTTCTCCTGTGCTCAGGCAGAACTCTGGGATGCACTCACACTGGAAAATTTTGTAGACAGTAAAATCTGGAGCACAGGTAAGAGCACCTGAGCAATGATAGTAGAAAAAAAAGAGTTGGGAAATGTGTAACCAAGATTATTTATCGACATTTCCTGAACCTTCATTTTGCATTCTGTGTCTCTAGGAGACATCTAATTTCATGCCTTTTTCCAGTTCAGTTTTCAGTACCTCATCTAATTTCTTTATTGAATATCCTGGTCATATTGACCTTATGGTGGAATTCGACTCTTGGATTGAAAATGATGGTACTGCCTTCACACAGGTAGTTTTATGCACAAAAAAGAAGAGTACCAATCGATATGGTTGCTGGTCTCTCTATTCAACTGTCTGTCTTTCTGTTACACTTCTGTGTTTCCAGACTGTTTCTCAGGAACCACTGATTTGAATTCAACTAAAGTTTGTTTCAAGCATCATTGTCAAGAGATGTGCATATTTTCAGGATAATCTGGTCTGATAATTTTCACATGGTAATGGCCATGTGATTGTAAAATAGAGCAGATTCTTAAGAGCTATTTCTCAGGAAACCAAACAAACTAAGTCTTGTGAAGCTTCATTAGCAAGACAAGATAGGCATATTGTCAGGATGTTTTGTTTTGAAAAATGAAGCATTGTTTGAAACCTTAACCATATTTGGACAAAGGGCATCCATCGATTTCAACAAGCATCTTTAGGTAACCACCTGCTTTAAAATGGTCGAAACTAGTCCTTCTGGTTTCATATTTTTAACTTGTTTCCAAACATCTGATTTAAAGCAAAACTTGTGATTGCGTACTTAAATACATCATTTCAGCTGGAGGTTAACACAGATTATATTGAATGTAATTTTACTGTAGATGTGAAGGATATTATGCAGGCAGCCATTAGAACAATGTTTGGTACCGAGCTGTCACAGATCTCACTCCTCTACTTCTTGACCTACGTGGCCTCGGCTGGCAACATGAAAAATCTTTTAGAGGCAACAGAAAATACTGCACAGGAATACCGTATAAAGGTATCATGGTTTTAGCATTTTTTTGTGTACACAGACCTAAACTTATAGTTTGTTTTAGGATTAACATTATTTTGTTGGTAGAATATCCTGGCCTAAAACCCCACACCCTGATATGTGCAGTCTTGTGTTGTCAGCTGAACTTACGAGAGTTTTACAATACATGTTCAGATATATGGAACTGTAACTCTCTTGTAGCTATAAGTTCTCTTTAAAAACAACACTTTTGAAACAGTCAAAACAAAATTCTTAAAATCTGCAACAGACCCGAGATAATTTTGTTTGCAGAATCACATTTTTATTGTTCTGTATCTTTTGTTTTTTGCAAAAAAAGTACTGAAAGGTCTAAAGGATGTTTTCATAGTACATGGTAATATCAGTCTATTGTGGTTTATTTGATGACATTAGAACTGTAATAAAATTTGCTTACAGAAAGTCTGCATCATTGAGTTATCTCACCTCCATTCTTACCTGCAGAAATATTCTCCTTCTGTTCTCCCTTCCTGATGCCCTCTGAGTCTGTGCTACCGTTACACGTGATTCATTTTGCATTATTGCCTTTGATTGAATTGTAACTCTATGGTAATTCCAGGGTGGTTCCCAGCAAGTCTCTCTAAAGCTACTGGAATGTATAGGTAACTCCAGGGTTTTGTTGAATGAGCCAGTAACCAGAGTGGAGCAGAACCAAGATGGTGTCACAGTCTGGTCAAAGAATGGGTGTAATTACACTTGCCAGAAACTGATCATTGCCATACCTCCATTTCAGAAAGGTATGCATGTTAATCCAGATACGTTTTATTTCAAATTTTATTATCAAAATTATAAAGAAGAAAGGTTTATGTCTTGCTTCAGAAAAAGAATGAGCAATGTTTGCCTGCTGTGAACGAATGAAGTATACAGTGATACAATGAGTATTAAAACATCAGTGTGTACATATAGAGCATTATATGAAACCTTCTAAAGACATTTGCATGTTGCCACATAATATTATTGACAGCTTAGTTGAATCTGAAGTGTTTTTCAATTCTCAACATCTTTGGACTAGTGTGTTTAGGTATATGGAAAGATTTTAGAGTGCATTGAACCCATGCCCAAAGGAATCACCTTTATTTCAGAATAAAGGATGTATTTATAAGTCATCTTTGTGTTATAGTTCGACTTCTGTTTAAAATGAATTAAACTGATCAATATGGTTTTCTTTAAAGTACTGAGAAGAATTTACAAGGAAGCGTGAATGTACAGCATAAGTTAGAATGCAAAACTTTTGTTTTAGATAAGGGAAAGTTGAAATTATCACATTAAATGTTCATGTATTATCAGTAGTAGATTTATGCATGATTTTTTTTATCTGTGTTTCAGGAAAAATCCAGTTTAGTCCTATCCTGCCTGTAGAAACAAGAGAAATAATAAAAAGAATGCCACCATCTTGCATTATCAAGTTTGTTGTTACTTTTTCAGAGGTAAGTTGAAATGTTTATTTAAAAAAAATGACCTTTGATATTTAAAATTATTGGATAGAATAAATATAAACTAGAAACATGTCCAGCCCTGTTATCAGTTACACAGACAGTTGTGCGCAAAGTTTGAAATTCGCAGGAATCGGGTCAGTTTGTAATAATCCTCAATTGTTTGACATATGTTTATAACTGAATATTTGAAATGTTTGAATCACTTACATTGTTGACAACTAAAGAGTTAAAGATATGAAATCTATAGTTAAATTATTACAGTGATCAGACAAATTCTTATGTCTTCCAATCAGCTCTGTTTTTCTGTCTGTGTTGTGAATAAGTGCTTTCTGTGCACAAACATGAGTCTATAGCACGATATGATGATTGAATTCCAGAGTAAGTTGCTATGAAGAACATTTGAATATTAATTACAAAATTATATCTTTTAATATTCTGCAAATTTTAGATATGATTAAGTATGGTAAATGAAGCCATAAAATGACACCTTACAAAATATGCGTTACAGAATGTTGTCAGTTAACAACTTTTTTAACATTTATAAATCTGTTGGTTAACCGTTAGAAATTTTTTTCAAATATTTGAATACTAAATTTGGTATTCATCTAAAAAAGATCAGTATTGATAGTTTAGCCATATGTGTTTTAGTCTTTGCAAACCTTGCAGACCATGATGAGCAGGTGTATTTATGCAGTCTGCTGATCGTCTGCGTCGTCTGCTATTCACTAAGGTTATTATCACTGAATATCCCTATAAATGGTAAATAGGTCTGTCCAGAATTGATGATGGACAAGTCCATTCAGAAATTTAGCAGGTTCAGGATTGATATGAAATGTTTAGATATTCTATATCATTAGGGGTTCTGGCGAGAAGTTGGTTGTTCTGGAGAAGTGGTGACCAACGGTGGGGAGACAACAGCACTTGGTTGTGACATGGGACCAGTAGGGGTTGTCTATGATGCCACTTCCTGTAATGGGAAGCCGGCTTTACTGGGGTTTATAGGAGGAATTCAGGCTGTTCAGTGGCAGTGCCAGAGTGTAAGTTATTTTTAGTAATATACATGTATTCTGAATGCAATACATATTTAGGTAAGACATCAACTAGAGATAATGAAAATATTCCCATACTTTGTCAATTTCAGGCAGAGAATAGAAAATCGTCAGTGTTGAAGTCATTGGCTGAATTCTTTGGAGAAAAGATCTACACATACCTAGATTACAATGAGAGAATTTGGGACCAGGAACCCTACAATGAAGGAGGCCCTGTTAGTTGTGTAGGGCCAGGGGCCATGAGATACTATGCCAAGGGACTGCGACATCCTTTTGATCGGTAATAATTTTTTTTTCACAACCCTATCCTAAAATTTTAGTAAATATTTTAAGTCACTGCAACATTTTATATCTGTTATGCCAGTTTAAACTTTAGTGGGTTATGAATTGCTTTTTGAAATTCAGTTTATTGTAATTCCAGGATTCATTTTGCTGGTACAGAGTCAGCTACGGTATGGTGTGGTTTTATGAATGGTGCTGTACAAGCAGGGAACCGTGCTGCTATAGAAGTACTGTATGATCTCCGGCCTCAGCTTGTTACTGCTCAGGATCTAACAGGGATAAAAAGTCCTAGGAAAAAACTAGTAAAGAAACAAACTGCAGGGAAACAAATTATAAAATGGACATTTAGAATTGGTGCTTTAACTGTTTTGATGTTTGCAGTAAAGAAAGTTTATCAGCAACTGTCTAGCTAACTAATTAGTGTTTTAAGCATTCAGTTATTAGTTACAATTAATGGAAGCTTTAATTGGGAATTCTGTTAGCTTTACTAGTCTTAGAGATTTAAGATACAACTGATGAGTTGAACTTATTTAAGTTTATTGTAGGAATTAGCGTTGTTATTGCCAGAGGAAAAAAATGTGAGCAGTATTCATAGTGTATTTGACAATGTGCTGCCTTGGTATTGTCAGCTGGAACTGACAAGAGGTTTATATGTTCATGTTTCAGAAGTATTAGAGCCACATACAGTTGTATTGTATCCCTAGATATTTACAATAACTTTTCTTGAGCTTGGAGCTTGAGCTCTTGAATGGGTTCACATGTCACATATTCAGTATGAAATGTAATAGATAGTTCTGCAATTAGACAATCATGTATTTTGACTTCTTTTATGTGACTTTTATGTGACTTTTGATTAATTTGAGGAAAATATTTTGAGACGGAATGATTAGGGCCTTCTTGTAGATGTGGTTTACTTTAGAGCCTATGACAGTGGCATGTACAGAGACAGTCATTACCCATAGTATACATTCTGTACAGCTTCATTAAGTACCATGGGCTACTGACTGGTAATTACACATTTTCATGAAGATTAATGAACCAAGAGAAGGAGTTCTTCATCCAATGATATTCAACATTTACAAATAAACATTTCTCATTTTGGATAGTTGGCTTAATGTCATACATAAGTTTTGCTAGTGTGACTTCATGGTCAGTTACCCATGGTACACATTCTGCATTTAGTAATGTCAATGATAAAGTTTTTAAAATACAAGGTACAGATTTTACTGTTAATTTGGAAGAATATTATCATTATGGAGAGAAAATCAATGTGACTGTGATATTATCTCAATGACATTAAATGTCAGTATAATGTGTGATGTTATAACTTGTGTTTCAATAAAAGAGCAATAAAAGTTAATAAATGAATGAACTTGTTTGTTTTTAATTACACTGATGGAGTAATAAATGTATTACCATGGAAACATGACTAGTGAATGTAAAAACGTTAGTAGAGAAAGAAAAGAAACTGCTGATATTCATCACCATTGAAATTCCATTCGGTCACAATTTGCAGGTAAATCCTGTTGCTTTGGGTCATTGATTTATTCAAGGACATAGTCACATACACAAAAAATACACCAGCCCAATTATTATACAGTGTTTCTTCATGTAATTATAGATGAAGATTTCAGCTGAATGCCTTGTTAGTCTAAATAATAATAATATGTGATTTGTGAAAGAATGGTCTTTGCCAAAAATAACTAACAATCCAAGCAAAAAAATGTGAAAACTATGAAGCACTTTGAGTAAATAGCCTTTATGTCCTAAGACTACTTATTACCATTGTGTGTTTACTTGTAATATCAAATGAGACGCTAGTTTTTAAAAGATCAGTGTTAAATGGACCATTTATATAATGGCAGTAATATAATTCAGTATTTGTGTTGTACCTAGAATCTATCTCATACTTGCTTGTACAAGAAAGTGCTGAAACTTTCTGAGAAGTGTCACAGTTACTGTATTTTCTCCATTGAGCAAAGGTAGGTATGTGTGTGTGTGTGTGTGTTGAGGGGGGAGGGGGTGGAGAGGGGGGAGGAATTGGGTTCTGTTTGTGTCAAACATAAATAATGACAAGCAAGCTAACAAAGGAATAAAAGAAAATTACAAAATTCCTAATCTGGTAAAACTCAAGGGAGATTACTCATGCAGTACATGGTTCATGTATGAAGTACATGACCTTGGCCTCTAAAATGTAAACAAATTGATACAAGGTGTAAAATGCAGGTATTTAAACTTTAATTTTTCATTTATTATATATTCATTTAGTGTATTTATTTAGATTTGTGTGTCATTGTTTAAATTGATTTGGTGTTAGATTATAAACTTTTTTGTGGAACTAAATAATCTCAAGAAATATGTGTCACTGAAATCAGAACATACATGTATGAAAATTCACATAGTTAAAGCATTGAGTGGTTATATGATTGGTGTAGGAAGAGAATTATCTCGTAATCAGTATTAGTCGAATACTTCGGAAGCTATGTAGATCTGGAAACCTATTTTTGATAAAAACTGATGTTGAGTAGATGATACTGTAAGGTTTAAGCAGATTATCAGATTGTAAATGTACAGTCATGTAGAATTATCTTTACATGTATTCTGGTTGTCAAAGGAGAAATGCATGAGTAATTCAAAATATCAAAAGAAGTGGACATTATAAATCAAGTAATCTGTATACAAATTCATGAAGTTCATGAAGTAGTAGAGATCATTCCAGTCCAATTGTTTGTTGGCTGGTAAACACTTGGTTTCTTTGATCCTTTTTGGGTTGAGTTTTCCCTGTTTGATTCCAGTTAATACAATTCGATATCTAGTTTCAGGTTTCTTATTTATATGTCAACATGGCATATAAAGGTCATATGATAATTAAAATATTAATTTTTTAATATTAATATATTAATAATATATATTAACAAAGGAACACCCATTATCGTTATACATCAGGAATATAAAAATTGGTAACTTAAAGGTTACAGTCCAAGCATGATAACAGTATAATTGTATTTGTGATAACAATATTATCAATGAACCTAATTTTGGACAATGTCTGAAGGTGTATTGAAATTTGAATGAATTTATTTTGTTTTTCATGTATATACTCTCCCCCGCCCCCTTTCTGTTTTATTTTTTATATATAAAACTGACATATATTACTTCACAGTAAATTTTAGCAGGAAACACTAATCAAGTAAATACATGTATTCAGGCAAATTTTAAAGGTTGCACAATTAAATCAATTATTCTCAAAATCTCTAGATTGTCTACACATAAATCATATTGCTGTTCATGTATTTTTTTTATCGTCGTGTTTGCAGGCAGTTTTAAGAGAATACACATCTCTTTCTGATATTTTGACTGTGGTAAATTTAAAGGTGATTTACTGATGTTGATGTTATGTTATCAATGCAGACAATGGACTTGCAATGAACTAGCAGTATGGCGGCAAACGATGACTATGATGTTGTTATTGTTGGTGCAGGAATATCAGGTCTGAGTGCTGCAAGATATCTTCTGTCTAAGGATAAAAATTTGAACATTGTTATCCTTGAAGCGTCAGGTGCAAACATATTTATTTATCAAATACAACAACAATTTCTTTTTGTTGAATATTTTGTTTTTATTATAAATTGCTGTTGTTCCAAGAATTCAGGCTCCCCAAATCAAATTCACATAATGTCAAGTTATCTAAGTTAAAAAGTTGAAATGTGCTAGCAAAATTCTGAATGTAGTTCAAATCTAAATATTGAAGCTTAGAAAATTAGGAAGTAGGTCAAGATAAAGACGGAAAAATGGAACTTTATAGTATATTTTCACTGGCTATTAGAGAAATGATTTAGATTTAGAGAAATGAGCTTTAAAAAGATATAGAGGATATTCAAATTTTTTCTATAGATATGGGTATTGATTTTCATCAAGTGGTATGAAAATAAATATTTCACGAGTGGTGAAAGCCACAAGTGAAATATGGTAATTTTCATACCACTTGTATTCATTTTTAAATTTTATAAAGTGTTGCATTCTTTCAGACAGAGTTGGAGGTAGAACTTTGACTGTTCCATTGAAGACAGAGAATGGTACGGACAGTTGGGATCTGGGAGCCCACTGGGTGGGTAGGTGAGTACCATGATAAGTAGGGGATACCAGTATACACTGTCCAAGGAATGTTATGTACTTACACTACAAGTATGGGATAAAAGTCTATGTAACAAACTAACAGGGAATGATAGCTTTTATATCTTTTTTTACTGAAAAGAAAGTGTTTATAGCTGTAGATACCAGATTCTATTCATGCTTTCTGAGGTTCCTAACTAAAATTGGTGAAGTTTTATATCGTGCACTATTTCATGTTTGTGGACATTATGTAGAGAAAACTTTAAACAGAGAAAGTTAGCACAAACACTAGAAAATAAATTTTATGTACATGTACTAGTACCTGTTGTCTAGAAAAATTCCACTTGCCCTGATCTAGATACCAGCTCTGGCTATCCATAGCTAGCAAAATATAGCACCCAATCTCATGATAATTAAAGCATTCCTTCGGCTTAACTATGGTGGTTAGCACTCGCGTTGAGAGGCTAAAACAAATTTTCGAGAGAAAAAAAATACACACCTACAAGAACGTTGGTTGTAACAGAAATATTGGAAAGTTGTAGTCTTGCATTAATTATGTAAATGATGGGAATATATATGACCAACTGTTGCTAGGTGTCAGACACACATAGTAGAGCTGATAGAAGAACTGGGTATAAAAACACACGAGCAATACCTAGATGGTAGGAAGTTCTTACAGCTTGGCAAGGACAATGTTGTGAAGAGTTACACCTCTGATATACCCACACTGTCTCTACTGTCACTTCTAGATCTAGACAGAGCTATGAAAAAGGTAAATCTAATGACTCTTCAAAATACATTTTGTATTATGTTTTTTGTTACCATTTTTGCAGAGAGGTTTCAGTAACTGATATTAATTTTGCTGATGTTATAGGGATTGAAAGTTAGAACAGTGGACTGTAAAATACAAGTATAAATTTACAAGATTAAGCATATCTGTGTTTTTGTTTTCTCGTCATGCTACATCACATATTATTCAGCTATATGGTCCTTATTTCCTTGTCCAAATGTACCGTTATTCTGTCCTGTCCTATACTCTTTTGTTACTAACCTAAACTAACTATTCACCCATGACATTGCATATTGAGCTCAAGTGACAAATATAAGACAGTTGATTTTCCCAGCTGACTATAGTTATGCAATGTATTTTGCTGAATTGCATAATTATAGTACATGATAAGAATAAATACCCTTGATCTCATTGCAGATTTCCTACTACTTTTCAGCCACACAGAGGAAACCCAAAAATATATGCTGGCCTGAGCAATTCTGACACCGAGTTGCTTGAATTGCTTGAATACTTTGTGTCTTGGTTACGGCCCAAATTTAAGTTTGCATAAAGATTCATTCTAGATGTTTTGCTTTTAATTGGCATTATTGATTTGTGTCTGTGTTTTTAGATAGACAGTTTAGCTAAAGAAGTGGACCAAAAGGACCCAGTTAGCTGTAGACGGGGTGGGGAATTTGATGGCATGACAATGGAATCTTGGATTAACCAGAACATGTGGATGTCTGGTAAAATGATTTATAGAACTCTTTTTGTAAATAGATTATGAAAGCTTTATTTCAGCCTTTATGAAAGATGCATAGATTAAAAACAAACTTGTATTCAGCTTCTGTAAGTCATCAGGGTAGCTTCAGTTGGTAGAACAGCAGATTGTCAATCAAGGTGTACTCAGTTCAAACCTCACCCTGGTCGGCTGATTTTGTCTCTGATAGTTGATCTCTGACAGTGCATCTTGTGAAGAGACTGGTTAGTTAACTGGCTGGATACCGCGGAACATTTGTTAGGTGGACTGACTGTTGAGACATGACCAAAAAGAGGTTATAACTGGTGTTAAACCACATTAAAAACAAATGAGAAAACATCAATTTCTTTGACAGAAAAAGATATATTTGGTTATATAAATTAACATATGAAATTTATCATTCAAACTCCCATTTTAGAGAAGTACATGTAATCAAAGAAAAGGATTATGAAGGCTATATTTCAAGACTTTGAAAGTTGCAAGTACGTTAAAAAAAACAACTTGTTTTTTGATAATAATAAATGGAATGATTTATTAATTACTGAGGGCTATCAATTTAAAGGTGCATTTCAAAAGAAATAATCAAAGAAAGTGAATAACTAGGCTGTATAGTACACAACATATCAGTGGCTTAGCTTCTTAATTGATTCGTGGTGAACTTACACATCAGACTTCCAAATTTATAACTTAGGTTGATGAGACAAAACTGACCAGAGACTTTAATATAATGACAGTGTGCTGTATTTTTCCCAGAATCCAAAGAATTGATGCAGGTAGCTATCAGAGGTGTTCTGGGAGTAGAACTGGCAGAAATTTCATTCTTGTATTTTCTAACATATGTGTCTGCTGCTGGAGGGTTGAAGAATCTGGTTGAAGCAACACCTTACACTGCACAGGAATATACTGTACAGGTAACTATGTTGTAGCATCTGTTTACCAAGGTAACTGATAGGCAATGGTAAACTGCCTTCTCAACAAAATTCTTTTAAGAGTTAATACTGTTAATACTCACACCTAATAATTTTTAACCATTTAGAATTTACTACAGAGCAAGGATTGGTAAAAAGTAACAAACTCTTCCAAAATATTCCGATTTTTTTTTTTGCTAAGGAAGGACTGGAATTTTTAGCTCACCTGAGCACAAAGTGCTCAGGGTGAGCTTTTCTGATCGGTCTTTGTCCGTCGTCCGTCGTCCGTCAGTCCGTCCGTCCGTCGTCAACTTTTCATTCAAACGACATCTCCTCTGAAACCAATGGGGCAAATTTAATGAAACTTGCCTGGGATGTTCCTTGCATGAAGCTGTACCAAGATTGTTCAAATGGTTCTGGTCCATTGCATTTCTGGTTCACTGGAGCTAAAAATAGATTTTATAAGTTGGATCTTTAAAAATCTTCTTCTCCGAAACCACAAGGCCTGGAGCTTTGATATTTGGTATGAAGCATCATCTAGTGGACCTCTACCAAGTTTGTTCAAATTATGTCCCTGGGGACAAAACTGACCCCACCCAAGGGGTCAGTTGATTTTACATAGAGTTATATAGGGGAAACTTGAAAATCTTCTTGTCAGAAACCACAAGGCCTAGAGTTAAGATATTTGGTATGTAGCATTGTATAGTGGACTTCTACCAAGTTTGTTCAAATCATGGCCTCTGGGTCAAAAATGGCCCCACCCCGGGGGTCACTTATTTTACATAGAGTTATATAGGAAAATCTTAAAAAAATCTTCTTGTCAGAAACCGTAAGTTATAGAGCTTAGATATTTGGTGTGTAGCATTGTCTAGTGGACCTCTACCAAGTTTGTTCAAATCCTGTCCTCTGGGTCAAAAATGGCCCCGCCCCAGGGGCCACTAGTTTTTCATAGAGTTATATAAGAAAATTTAAAAAAAATCTTCTTGTCAGAAACCATAAGTTATAGAGCTTAGATATTTGGTGTGTAGCATTGTCTAGTGGACCTCTACCAAGTTTGTTCAAATCCTGGCCTCTGGGTCAAAAATGGCCCCGCCCCAGGGGCCACTAGTTTTACATATAGTTATATAGGAAAATCTTAAAAAATCTTCGTCAGAAACCGTAAGTTATAGAGCTTAGATATTTGGTGTGTAGCATTGTCTAGTGAATCTCTACCAAGTTTGTTCAAATCCTGTCCTCTGGGTCAAAAATGGCCCCGCCCCAGGGGCCACTAGTTTTACATACAGTTATATAGGAAAATCTTAAAAAATCTTCTTGTCAGAAACCGTAAGTTATAGAGCTTAGATATTTGGTGTGAAGCATTGTTTAGTGGACTTCTACCAAGTTTGTTCAAATCCTGGCCTCTGGGTCAAAAATGGCCCCGCCCCAGGGGCCACTAGTTTTACATAGAGTTATATAGGAAAATCTTAAAAATTCTTCTTGTCAGAAACAGTAAGTTATAGAGCTTAGATATTTGGTGTGAAGCATTGTCTAGTGGACCTCTACTTGATTTGTTCAAATCCTGGCCTCTGGGTCAAAAATGGCCCCGCCCCGGGGGTCACTTGTATTACATAGAGTTATATAGGAAAAACTAAAAAATCTTCTTGTCAGAAACAAGAAGGCCTACAGTTAAGATATTTGGTATGTAGCATTGTCTAGTGGACCTCTACCAAGTTTGTTCAAATCCTGGCCTCTGGGTCAAAAATGGCCCCGCCCCGGGGGTCACTTGTTTTACATAGAGTTATATAGGAAAATCTTAAAAAAATCTTCTTATCAGAAACCAAAAGTTATAGAGCTTAGATATTTGGTGTGTAGCATTGTCTAGTGGACCTCTACCAAGTTTGTTCAAATCCTGGCCTCTGAGTCAAAAATGGCCCCGCCCCAGGGGTCACTAGTTTTACATAGAGTTATATAAGAAAATCTTAAAAAATCTTCTTGTCAGAAACCGTAAATTATAGAGCTTAGATATTTGGTGTGTAGCAATGTCTATTGGACCTCTACCAAGTTTGTTAGAAAAATGTCCCAAGGGTCATTATTGGCCCCGCCCGAGGGGTCACAAGTTTTAAATAACAATATAGAAGAAAATCTTTAAAAATCTTCTTGTCTGAAACCACAAGACCTAGAATTTTAAAATTTGGCATGAAGCAAGCTTTATCAAGCTTTTTCAAATTATTGGATTAGGTTAAAGGTCACGGTGGCTAAAAGTAGATTTATCTACTGTACCTCATAGAGCCTTCATTTATAGACCAATATCTTTGATATTCAGTATAGAGGTTCCTTGCATGGACCTCTACCCATGGGTAGGGTTTGAGGTCACTGGGTCAAGGTCAAGGTCACCATAGCTTATAATAGATATTTCTACTTTCTGTCATAGAGCCTTTATTTATTGACTGATATTTTACATATTTTGTTTGTAGGCACTTACATATTTTCAATTAAAAAATGAAATACTGCTTAACAGCAAACCTAAGTACTCAGGTGAGCGATCCAGGGCCATCATGGCCCTCTTGTTATGTTATATGTAGTGTTTTTCAATGATTTCTTCACTAAAAATTGGTGTTAAAGACACACATGACAGCATAAATCTAGGAATGTACAAAAACAGATAAGCATTAACATCTACCAGTAGTATTCATGTTGTGATGGAATCTGAATAGTTAATACATAGAAATATATGTTTGAAGGGTGGATGTCAGCAGATATCCCTGCTGATGGCAAAAGAAATTGGAGATTCAAGAATCATGTTTAGGGAACCAGTGACCAGCATCACTCAGAGCCAGGGTCAAGCAGTGGTCACATCTGAGACCAGGAGATCATTCAATTGTAGGAAAGTTATTCTAGCAATACCACCTTCAATGATAGGTTTGTAGAACCTTGTGCATTCTAAAAACTAGGTGTAAATATTTACATATACAAATTTCAACTTCTTAACTATTTTATGTTTAAAGATAGAATCCGTGTCAGTAGGACATTTGCATGGGCACTGTATACTGTGTTTCTAAATGGTAACTGTTGAATAACAAAACTTCAAGTGATCCACTAAATTAGGTTTTACTCCATTGCTATCTCATTTATAATCAATTTCTAACATCTTTGGAGCTACAACATTTGAATTGTAATGATAATTATTGAATGAATTTCAATCAGGAATTTCTATATATGCTGATCAGGGTTTTAAACGAGTAATACTTATCAACAAAGTTATAAAATGTTAAAGGAAAAATTAATTTAAGTATTCTATTTTAAAATTTTAGCCAAGATAAAGTTTGAACCGCATCTGCCCCCAGTAAAGAGGGAGCTTCATAAAAGAATGCCACCTGCGAATTATGCCAAAGCTGTGATCACATACAAAGAGGTAACAGCATGTCAATGACAGTATGATCATTGTAACACTTACTTACTTATGTAGATGTGTATTGTTTATGCTCTCTCACTCAGTCATATTTAACATGGCTGAAGTCTGCTGAATTGGTACAGTTTTATTTTATTGATATTCTTCTGAAGTACTGGTAGTTCTGATTTTGTTTTCATTAAAGCTGAATACTGGAACAAGCCAAATGTTTATTAACTTAATTTCAAATAATTATGATAAGTGGACTAAAGATTTATTGAGATAATTGTTATTGTTCTAGAATGATTTTGAAATGTTCTTTTTTTCTATGTATTAATAGAAAATAAATGTCAGTGAATACTTGGATTTTGTACATTTCATTCAGAAAAATAAACAATATCATCTGCTTGCTCCGAAAGACCTATGCATTACTGTGGAAAAAGAGTGCAAACTGAAAATGTTTATGCTATAAAAAGATATTCAGGGAACAAATATTGTATGCAAAAAAGTATCATTCATCATTCAGGTATTTGGGGTTCGGATCAGGGGAAGCTGGTCTTAGGGCAACACGTTTGACAAGAACTCAACAGAGCCTTGTTCCAGGAAATGGCAGTTGCATCATACCACAAACATATCAAAAAGATACTAATAGCCTATGGCAATGTTACAGCTAAAGTCTGTTCATGTAGGGGCAATTTTGAAAGTTTTACAAGTCTTTTCTTATTTCCAGGCCTTCTGGAGGAAAGACGGATGTTCAGGAGAAGTTGTTACCAATGGGGGACCAAGCTTTGACACAGACTGTAATTCTGGTCCCCTGTGTCTGGTATTTGATGACACTTCCTCCAATGGTAATCCAGGTTTGGTAGCTTTTGTAGCTGGTAACCAGCTGGTTGCCTGGAGGCAGCTCACGGTTTGATATTTTCCATTTTCAGCCTATTCTTGCAAAGTGATTATAAATTGTCCTTTTTAACTGCCACATTAGGTGCTTCTCACATACTTCTTATATATTTTCTTAAATTGCCCCAGCTTTTAGACATGACATTAACATACATAATCCAGAAAAACTATTTTCTTTATCTTCATTAGCAACTTAAATTCAGCATTCACACCATGGCCACTCAGTGTTACTTTTGTCAGATTGTAATGTAAATGTTTTCAGGCTGAATCCAGAAAGTTGTCAGTGTTGAAATGTCTTGCGCAGTTTTTTGGGGACCAAATACATGAATATATAGACTATGCAGAGAAAGACTGGGAGGAGGAGCCTTACATTGCCGGGGCACCAGTATGTGTGGCTGGGCCAGGAGCCATGAGATACTATGCTCCAGGCCTGAGGGATCCGCAGGAATGGTAAAGTATATAAATAGTGCAAACATATAATTCTTTCAGAATAACAAATACAAAAAGTCACTGATAGGGAAAGGTGGAAGTCATTATTGGTTGTATTTTACCTGATTTTACCATTTTTTTTTTTTTACAAACTAGCATCATTTCTTAAAATTTACTTCTTTTGGTTATGTATTATCAATGTTGTTGCAAAGACAGTCAAAGAAATTATCTCCTAACATAGCAGTAGGAATTCAGGGGAGAATTTTGTCTTTCTTTTCTTCAGTATACATTTTGCTGGTACTGAAACTGCTACAATATGGACAGGATACATGAGTGGAGCTGTACAGGCCGGGAACCGTGCTGCAATAGAAATACTTCTTGAGCTTCGACCACAGACAGTTACTGTGCAAGATTTAGAAAATAACAATAAGCCATTTACAGGGCCAACAAAATAGGCTACATAGCCTCAGAAATGAGTATCAGATAGAAAAGGTCTACATGATTTAATTAGTTACCACATTCATTTTGCATTGCGTTTTGGGATGCAAGATTTCAAGTGCTCCACTTTTAGGACTTTAGAATAGAAGAAAATAAAAAGATTAAGTTTTGTAAACTTGATAGGTACTTATGATTTTTTTGGCTAGTGCATTTATAACACAAAGACCAATTTGTATTCCAGGGTTCACAATAATAATCTTTGTTGTACCGTATGTCTCAGCCTATCAATATTTTAAGTTGTTATGAACTTTTATCCGACGACCAAATGTGAGTTTAGTTTAGATAATACATATATATTTTAGCTTGATTGCAATGAAAACTATGTTCTAATACTTCACTCTGAGACATGTTAACATCAGTGTAAATTAAAGTACATACTTTATACTGTTTTGTGAAATTCTTTGTAATTATAACAAGTTCAAAGAATTTTTGTTAGTTTGTATTAATTAGACATTTTTACTAAAATGATAAATGATAAAATATTTGTAAAGTTTGTTTTAGATACTAAAGTAATAATACTGAAATGATCTTTTAGACAAATGCAATGGAGATACATGATACTTTGGACTCTTAAAGAAATGTCCATGATTTTTCATGGTACTTAGAAATTTCGTTTTTATTACTTACAGCAGAACTGTTGCTCATATTTTCCTGCAGAATTCAGTTCAGTGTAGCTGGTTGCTTCAGTTGAAAAGTCCTGAGCTTTCCTTGATTTAATTTCTCAGAAAATATACCCGTAATACAATCCATAGCTGACACAAGAAACATGGCAATGCCACGAAACCAGGTTTTCAAAAATGTTGTTCTGATTCTATACTATAGTATGAATTTTGGAATGAAGATTGCTATGAATATTCAAAAGATTATAACATGACATGAAGGAAAAGATAATATTCATGAGAATACATGATAATGAGTAGGATGTAAATTTCGGCTAACAATACTGTCTGCAAGGAGTATACTTAATAATGAGACAACAATTTCTGCACGTCATCTTGATGTGGTAAACATTTGTCTGAAGTTTCATCAAAATTCTTCAAAGGGTTGAAGAGTTACAGAGCGGACAGGATTTTCAATGTTAATGTCACTGTGACCTTGACCTTGGAGCCATCAAAATTCTTCAAAGGGTTGAAGAGTTACAGAGCGGACAGGATTTTCAATGTTAATGTCACTGTGACCTTGACCTTGGAGCCAGCCATGCGGAACATGCGTTCTGCACGTCATCTTGATGTGGTAAACATTTGTCTGAAGTTTCATCAAAATTCTTCAAAGGGTTGAAGAGTTACAGAGCGGACAGGATTTTCAATGTTAATGTCACTGTGACCTTGACCTTGGAGCCAGCCATGCGGAACATGCGTTCTGCACGTCATCTTGATGTGGTAAACATTTGTCTGAAGTTTCATCAAAATTCTTCAAAGGGTTGAAGAGTTACAGAGCGGACAGGATTTTCAATGTTAATGTCACTGTGACCTTGACCTTGGAGCCAGCCATGCGGAACATGCGTTCTGCACGTCATCTTGATGTGGTAAACATTTGTCTGAAGTTTCATCAAAATTCTTCAAAGGGTTGAAGAGTTACAGAGCGGACACAATTTCGTTTGACGCCCGCCCATCCGCCCATCCGCCCGCCATACCCCAATCTAATAACCAGGATTTTCAAAATTGAAAACCTGGTTAAAAAACAGAACCAGTTTACTCCACTATCCAATTGCCTTTCTATGCAGTCTTGTTTTGAACTGGTAATAAGATGCCATCTTCATTCACAAGTATTTCTACCATTAGTGACATACATACTGTATTCTGCCAGTTTGTGTAGAACTATAGAATGTCCTTCTACTAAGTCTGAATGTAGATACAAAATACTTTGCCTGACTATCACATTTCCAAACCTTTCTTCTGATACAGAGAAGTCAAAGGCAAACAACATAGTATTACACATCCTTAAGGCACAAGTAATTAGTGCAACATTTCTATGATGTGTCTGTCACAAACAACCATGAAGAAACTAAACAACAAAGACAATTTAAATATTCAATTTATTTGTTTGCATGTCTCGACTGTACATTTCTTACAGACTGTAATATTCCATAAAACTTCTCATTGACAACAAAAGTTGTACTGACAAACAAATCAGTAACAGTTAACTTAAAGAAAGAGAAGATCACTTAGCTATGCACAAACAATAATTTATAACAAGTTGGACTGTGTACAGAAATCACACTGATGTTTTATGTATATGTACTTGTCAATGTGCAAAAGAAATCAAACATTATTCAACTTGGTTTACAGATTTCTATGCTAAGAGCACTAATTTCCCTTGTATTTCTGTTGGCAATCTATTCAGGATGATACCTAACTGAAGGAAGGTAAAGATAGTGTCTTCACAGTAAAATAACCTTATTGCTTTGTCTCAAAACTGTGTGTTAGAACTCAAAACATTTTATGTCTTTGGCTTCTACTGATTTGAACCAAAACAAGAAAAAGTGAAAGGCAATATGTGCAAACTTCATTTAAGTTTAATGTATCTAAACTGGAAAAATGGTATTTTCTAGGAAAGAGCAGTGGTCTACAGCCAACCTCCTGATCCAGAGGTCACTGGTTCAAACCCACCAAAAGTGAGTCTACAGTGATTTTCAGAATTAGGCGTGAGTACTGGTTTGAACCCAGGAAGCAGACACTGAGAGGGATTAATATAAGTTGCAAGAATTTGATTCCCAATCAATATAAAATAATTTTTAAACTTAAACTTTTTTCTGAAACATGTCTCATGCTAGGGCAAATATGAGCCAAATGGTGAGACAATTTTTCTCAGAATAAGACTCAGGACTTTGACTAAGAGAGGGGGATTAAGGTCTAAGATTGATGGTCACCAATAAGGGGATGACAAGGAAAGAATCTATATCTTTTTGTGTTTAGTGTCAAAAACATTTCACTGCCATCCTTTGTATATCTGTAATTCCAGGCTTTTGAGTAACCAAGATTTTGGTAAATATTTAGACATTATGCACATTTTGCTGAACTGTGGTTTTTGAACAGCCTGCATATTAAGATTATTTTCAAATCAACACTAACAGAATTTATTGGCTGCACAACAACAATTCATCTTTGCTGTATGCATTTTCATGTACAGTCAACATCCATTAATTATATCTGTTTCCAATGTACAAGTTTGATAAACTGATTATCAAAAAGTACCTGGTAACAGGTGGAACAGGTAACCTGACTTTTATGAAGATTTTTGTGTAATGCCTTTTCGACTGCTACCAAGCTACATGTAATCAAGATAAAATTCAAGCCTTGATTAGACAATAATATAACGCAGATAAAACTTATTATCCTGCTTTGAAATAAGGTTTGACAAGGTCATGTTTAACAATAAAAGGCAAGAAAAGCACCATGAACAATGTAACAATAGGATAAATAAAGATAAATGTATGCATGTCAATCCTAAATCATGAAGGTATTAAAAATGTTTTAATTTATTCTGACATGATCAAAATGTTCACATGTATAAACATTTATGTTCTTTATGTAGACTGTTTTACCTTAAAGATGGAAGGTGCACAAAAAAATTCCAGTGAGAAATGGCCAAATCAAGCACACTGAAGTGGTTTATGTAAAAATGCTTAGAAGAGGCAGAATAACAAACTAAAATGTGTGAATCTGATGTAATGGCCTCCTCACTTGGAAACTCTTGTATTGTAAAAAGGAACTTCAAATTTCAGTCATTTAACATCTTCAAAAGAAAATACAGGGGATATTCAACACTGTCCATTATACCATATAACTTCTAAATATTGTTAGAACTAAAGTTTTGCTATATAAAGTCTGCATGTTTCAGAGAGGCTAAGTTGTGACAACAATATATGTTGATTCAATAACTTTCAGCCCATTATAATCAAGCATGATTTTTAACAAACTGTATGTAGTGAACTAGAACCAACAACTGAAATGCCTGTATTTACTCAAAATATAATCAACTGTCTGTACATATTAACAGAGACTTTATTCTGATGATAAATGCTGTACTATGAACAAGCATTTTTAAAACATCTTAAAAGCACTAAGCAAGAATACAGAAACATTGTATAGCTATGATATTGCACATGAACAAAACACACTTCTCACGGGAGTTTCACCCTTGATATTTAAAAATCATTTATTCAACAGCAATACTGTATAACTAATTCCATTTTCTTAAATAAATATACATATTATGTCTTTGATAATTCCATTTGTGCTGCATAGATCATATGCTTTTCTTTTTCTTTTTACGTTAAGTCAATCTAGGACATCTTCTGATGTATAATAATTTCATTCTTCATGTCACTTTAACATTAATGACAATTATAAGTGAAATGGAAATGAACACTCGTAAGACAGGTCACTCCGAGCAAACATTTCAGACAGTTTAACATTGCAATGAAACACTTTTTTCATAGACATCGAGATTGTTGAAATGAGGTGACAAAAACATTTACCTGACAAAAAACTTTTTTGTACTTTGACAATGCTTGCATACTCAACCATTAAATTATTAGACAAGAATAAAAGAAATCATGATAGTACTTAGTACCCTTAAATGAAATAGCTTTGCTGATTTTAGTATTTGCAAAGAGCTTGGTCCAGTAAGATAAAGAGCACAACTGGGACACTAACAGACAGAGACACTTGGAGAGACAGTGTTGTGAAATTCAACACAAAATTCATTAAGATTTGAAAGCTAGTGAAGTTAAACAGGGCTTTCTAAAGACTGATGCATAGTGACAGCATGAGCTTTGGTCTGCAAAGCTGTTAACAACTGATAACAAGATAGCCACTACAAATGCAGAAACAATCATTTCTTACTTCATTATTGATTGGTATTTCATTATTTCAATATAATTAAAAATTGCTATTTGTGACTAGAAAACAATATTTGGTACTTATTTCATTCAAACTAACATGCAATTTCATTATGTCTTACACATGTACTTATTGTCACTGACAAATGGGTTTCCCTGCACAACATTTTTAATTAATCATAAATTTTGGTGAACTTTTCACTGATCTAACAGCTTCTGTTTGTCCATTCTGTTAACACGTGCACCATATGTACTGGCCTCAGAGTTTGAGCATTAAGCTGTAGCCATGACAACCTCCATCCAATGGTGTGTGTCTGAAGCAAGTTTTCTTTTCCTTCCTCCAACTGAAGATTACTAAGGGGAGACTACTATTGGTTATAGTTTTTCACTAACTTGTACACTAAAAATCCCACACCTGTTATAGTCACAACTCCAATTCCTATTTTCAGTAATCGTTTATCATTAGCAAGCACTAGGTCCTTCAAATCACTGAAAATACAGAAAAACACAAACATGTTAGACAAGTGATAGAAAAAATTGTGATGAAAAAAGAACATTATAACAAAAACTGTCCTGCACTGGCAAATTAAAGATTATACAGATAAAAAATGACAAACTTAATTCTCGAGAAAAATACAAAATCAAAAAAAGCAACAGAAAAAAAATCATGTCAGAAATTATTCAATCTGTTCTTGTTATGTTAACAGAAACTTAAACTGTTAGACACATAGTAAATAATAGAGTTATTATAATAATGCCTATAAGGCTTTTTGTTAGTTAACACAAATATTTTTTCTACAAAGCCACACCAAACTTCCTGTATAAGTAAAAATATGTTCTTTTCACATAAGTTGAGAAATTATTTTAAATTATTTTGGCCAAATGCAAAAAACAAAAGATAGCTGGCTAGCATTCACTTCTGTTTCAAAGCAACGAGTTTGAAAAACTTGAACAACCTAAACAACAGGAAACTTATATAATTGCCCCTCGAAATACAACCACTGTTCTCTCTAGATGATAGACATCTTAAAGAGGAACTTCTGAGAGCAATGTAGCAAAAGGTATCAGCATATACAAGATAGGGGAATGACTACTGAAATGCAAAACTACACTGGTACTTAATAAGACATCTGTGAATAAAAGAGATGAAAAGAAAGTGTAACCTTGACCCTGCTGGTAGCAACAGTTTTCTGATTTTACCTTTGCAACCAGTGCAGACAATGATAAACCTGTAGATGAAAGCTGTGCATGGTCAACACTGCTATTCAATGAGTGAGTTTTCTACAAATACCACTTTATATGATAATAGATTCAAACTGACAAGTCCCATTTTTTTTCACTAAAAATATTCTGTCCCATTTTTTTTCACTAAAAATATCCTATCAAGACATAACACTTTGGATTACGGCATCTGGTAAGCACATTTTGCTGGTTATCCCCTGGATCAACAATAGAAATTATATCACTCTGCTTATCAGTTACTAACTATGATGATCTTGAAATATGTCAATCTCTGATTAGCAATACAATGTGAATTCCAAATATCACAGCATGCAAGCATATATATGATTAGACAGCAGTGTCGGAACTGGTGGTATTTTAAGTTGTCCTGAATTAATGTTCTTGAGGTTAAAAGCCACTAGTTACCACACCTGTAAAATTACAACAGCTGTTAAAAAGGAAAACATCTACAATCTAATAAATAGGCTGCTTGCTTAGGTTTCAAAAAGAAAATCTTTATAACCTGTCAAAAAGATGTACTACTACCCTTTAACATTTTGTTTTTCAACAAAAAAACTATTTCCTTTTAGATAGATAGATTCTGTGAACTCCTAGTTTTAATTTACAAAGATTCAAGGATATGCTGGAAAACCACTGATATACACTTCAACTGCCATGCTCACACTGGTCAGATTTACACAGCTTCCCCAAATTGTACATTGCAGACAAAAGTATGTAACATCAATTCAAATTTGAAGGAATTTTCAAGTTCAAAATCTGAACATTTGACACAGACCTCTGACAGTGTTTTCAGAAATAACCTTGAAATTGCTTTTTTAATAATTTTGACTGACCTTTGGTGAAGAAAACATGTATGTTGACTAAAACACACTTTAAATCATCTGAAGGGGTTAATGCAAAAAAAGAGCTATCTGCTTTTATATTCCATAGCATTTAGAACTTCTGTGCATGTACCCCTTAATCTACAGTCTGGTCACTCTTCAACTTGAAGGAGAGATGTTTCAAATGGTGATTAAAGTCAGACCACTATTTCACTCTAGTTCTCCCATACATAATAAATATGGACTTCCACTGTGAAGAGCAACCAGACTCCAGCTGAAGTAAAAATGTTTTGTTTTAACCATACTATGGTCCATAATTATTGTAGTGTTTATCAGAAGTTAGCCATAATTAACCAGTTGTATTTCATTCTGTGAAGTGAAAAAAATCAATATATGCAATTAAGGTGGTGGGAAAGTTAATCCCATTTACATCATGTGTCTAAAATAAAGTTAAAATAACTAATAATTTATTGCAAAGCAAACTTTAAAGCGACCAACTCAGAATTTTAGCTTAAAAAGATAAAGAAAAGTAAATATACTATGTAAAAAACATAATTTTATGCTTATATACACCATGAAAACTAAAGAATTTTTGTTTTGACAGGACTCTAAACCATGCCCTTCTGGTCAGTAAAACTAAGAGCAGCAAACTAAACCACTGTGACACAGTGACTTGTTACAAAATTTTCAATATAAACTAAATATCTACCCAGTGACTAGCAGGGCGGATTTTTTACTGATAAAAGTGCCTAAAACTTTATATCATGATGTGTTTTTGTAACAATATATGAGACAGTAACTTAGTTTAGGTATTTTCCAGAATTTCTACATGTAAAAAATATTTTTTTTAATGCACTGTCAAACGATCTGAAAGTCAGTCGCTTTAATGCAAGGTAAAAGTTAGTCATAACCAATTAGAGTCAGGATATATAAATACAGCAACACAATGTATAACTGAAATAAATATAAAAACAGCCCACTGCAAAGAGGTATGACCATGCAAACAGGACAATGACTGAGCCACAACACCAGGAGATAACTGAAAACTGTTGACTGGTTATACATCTTGGACATGCTAAACCCTCACAGACTGCAGGTATCTTCTAAATCATTCAGTGATATACTACAGCAGCCAACATTTACCATACACAATGCTATACCTTAGAGCAGTCAAATATCCTTAATACTTTTATCACAGAAATTAACAAGTTATTAAAGGAACAACTTTAGACCATGTGCTTTCTAAATGATTTCTCTACTGAACTGACAAGTGTGTAGATACATTACCTCGAACAAAAACAGATTGTTTTTATTATTATCATTTTTTTTACAAATTTATACATGTTTTTTATACTGTATGTAAAACAATAACTTATTTATCAATTTCATGTGTGCACAAAGCACACTAGAGAATTCAGAATTTCAAGCCAAAATGAATAGATAACTTGTATTTTGAAAATATAAAACTGCTATATTTATCTCGCTTTTTTCATCCAAAATTAGGATGTTTTCTTCCCAAGACAAAAACACTATACAACATTGTGCATGGTAATGATTTAGGCATTAAGTGAAGCAAGACAATACAGAATAAAAACATAATATGGTCTCGGACCTTAGTCTATCCTCCAGCCAAACAGGGTTTTGGTGAACTAGTAACATGTGTACCAATCGTTTAAGATTGCTGTAAGTGAAACAAAGGATTAAGATTAGATAGCTGTTTCAATCAAGCTTTTCCTAGACACCTCTACAAACATAAATACAGTGAAATCAACTCCGTTTTGTTCAAGAAGAACCTATTTCTGTAATAGCAGATGGCTTTATTCTATATAAGGGAATTCCTCACATATCCTGATTAAAAATGATTTGATTTCACAGAAGTGAGAAAAAACAACTTGATTTAAAAACTTTCATAATAGGTATGATAAAATTAACCTGAATTTTAAGAGAACTTGTAATGAAAGTTCAAGTTATTATTTCATTTTTTTTTTAATCTTGTCTGGTTACAACTTAAATTTTTCATTTGCTTTCTTTTCTTAAAGAATTTGTGCATCAAAATACCTAACCCCACTATGGACAACATTTATACAGCTAAACTTAAATCCAAAATAGCAATAAAGCTATAATTATTCCGAAAAAGGTATACAGTACAGGAAACGGCACAACACTGAAATATTACGAAAGTTTTATGACAGGTGACATTTGCTGCGACCACCTGGGATGCTGGACAACATAAGAAGAAGCTGTGTCAAATACTTACGGGTAAGCTGCCATGGTTGCTAGTTTGATATATACATCTTTGTTAACTTTGTCTATACAGGTAAATCTCTGAGGTGGGGAAAGCTTAAACTTAGTACAGAATGCTGCAGGAGTCATCTCATAGTCCTGGCGTACCTCCGGATGCTCAACTTTACATGCTACTATTAATGTTGGAACCCGGCTGTCCAGAAAATGTTTCTGAAATGGACAACAGCTATCAACAGACTCAACACAATCTACAATTTTTTAGATACACAAACAAGTAGGAGAAGCTTAGAATTATTACTAGAATATTCTTGAATTTTTGTCATCATAAACAAGGGCATAAAGCAGTATCAGTATTTTTTATACCGATATTACAACCTGTTGTATTTGAGGTAAAAAAGTAGAATATAATAAAAACCTTGCAAAAAATCTTAATGGAAATTAGATGCTGTAGAGAAGCTGAAGCCATACTCACCAAATACATTCTAGCACAGAACTCAAATGACCTTGGGTTTGTGACATCATACAATAGACATGCGACATCACAGTTAGTTTCTGTAGGAGACAGCATGTCTGACACGGCTACATCTACCTCGTGTAACTGAAAACATAGGGAACACTGCCTGTACTAGCTTAAAAGACATCTTTAATAAATTCAATCTAAATACATCAAACAGACCTTTTTTGAGCAAAGGCAAATTAAGTTGGTAAAGCAATCACTGTATATTTTCATTTCTTGCTTTCAGACAGAAATACTGAACGTAACTAAATGTCTTGTTCTAAGCTTCCTCTGTTACAAATGTATGAAAGATAATCCTGATAATATACAATGAAATCAAGACTGTGATAAAACCTTGACATCTAAATACAACCTTGTATCTACAAATCTGGAGGAAACACCAACTGTTTTAACTACTCTGATGGTACGTCACCTTAATGCTAATTGGCCACAGTCACACTGAGTCAAGAGACCTCAGACAGCTCTTAAATTTCTCACAGACATAACAAATGTTCTATGTCTGGTACAAATGTAGATGCTTGTTGGAAGAACTGTTGTAGCAAATATAAAGAACCTGTTACTTCAGTAATCTTATCTTTACAAATTAAACTGAATCTTTAACATTTATTATTCATTTCAGTAATGTAAAGCAAACTCTTACCATTAAATATTTTTCTTGTCCGTAGACTTGTACAGTATTTATAGTAAAACTTGACAACTGTTCCCGGTTCAATGTTGCCACATATCTGAGATTTCTTCCCAATAAACCTTGTAAGAAAGACGTCTGAAACAAAGAATAGAAACAATGATCTATTTGACTATCAAATACTAAAAAATTCTAAGCTATTTCTGTACCAAACTTCAACATGAAAACTTATTATCTATTATAATGCTAACTGGTTGAGAATAACTGACTGTTTTCAAAAGTTGCACTTATAGGAAGCTATCCCTGCATAAACAAAGTTTTTAGAATATATACATAAACAAGGGCTTGTTACTATGAAACTACAGGCTATATTCGAGTAATATATATATCTCACCACTGTAAGAGAAAATAAAGGAATTCTGCAAAGGGGAGGGGGGTAGGGTTCTTTTGTACATAGAGGTTTCTTTTCTTGTCCAAAAAAGTCGGGTTGATCCATTTTAAAAGTGCCTTCTAGGGGCAGGGTATATATTTGATTAAAATGGCTTTAAATACATCTACACAAACCTTTCTTGACTACACCTTTGCTAGATGCAAAGGATAAATGAAGGCTTCAACTATGGTACAAGAGCAGTACTGTGAAGATAAAGCCATAACTTTACCTTTCCTACACTTTTAGGTCCCAGTACATGACACCTGAACACATTCCTGGCTGTCTGCCTCTTCTCCAGATCTATTTTCTTGTCACGAGTCACTGCACAAAATAATAAAATGAAATTCTAATTCTACTTCAGATTTTCTTTCAGAATACATACAATTTACAATTTACTGTCAAGTAAAATGCCCTAGAGTTTTCAAATTAGATTCAGTCTATCTAATAAAGTTTGTATGTTATGTTATGCTTGTACATGTCATGTCATTATTTATCTGTCATTATAAATGCAAATCATTAGTACTTCATGTTCAGTACAAATACAAGTACTTCAAGTGAGGATTACCATGTATAGCTGTAAGGGTGGTGTCATGATGGTAGTGATATCCCAAATAGGCCATGTACTCTAACGTTTTGGGGTAATCTAATAATGTTGTCAACCTGCAATAAACAAAACAAGGACTTAAAATTTATGAAGAACCTACATTCAACTTTCAAAGTACAAGTAACATCTAAGCCCTAAATGAAGATTTTATTTTCTTTTGAAGTTCTAATACATGGTCTAATGTTTCTTTGTTGCCATTATATACCTGAACAATCAATCTTTAACTAATATTGAGTAATTTTTATTTGAATTAAATTAATTTAAAATGCCCACTACTTACGTCCATTGTGCCATGTAACCCTGCAGTGTTATCCAGCCACTCATGTTTGTTACCACGGTGTTGTTGACATCTGGTCCCCATGGTAACCTTGGACATGTACTGAACAAGTTTGTTAACTCTGTTGGTGATAAGACACCATCTCTGTCCTAAAACATTGATGTACAATAAGGAATATTAAGATACAATTAAAATAATATGCAACCACTTCTTTAATTATCATCAAATTTTAATTAAAGGTATGAAGACCGCTTTTTAATGACTGCTTTTGTACAAGCGCAACAGTCAAAGACAACAATTTACCATTCATGCGAGTATAAGATGAAAATCTACTGACTGCATATTGCCCAATGCAGAGCAAGACCACACTGCATGGATATACAGACTTATCATGGGCTGATCTGGTTGCAAAAAAACATTGTGAAAGTTTAAGGTTGTCAGTAACTACTAAATATTAACCTATACTGACTTCCCCATCAAAGATGTAAGTGTATTTCATCACCTACCTCATCATATTTGTGAAAGAGCCTGGTAAGAAACTGTACACCTTCTTCACTTATCTCTGTAGTACTCCCAACACCTACATTCAATCTGTTAACATCAACAGAATTGATACAGTAACAGTTTAACAGAAATTTCTAGTGGGGTTTGATAAAAGAACAGCAAAATGCTGAAATCTGGGGTAAGCAGATTTTAGTGGGTTTTTTTAATTCGAATATATCAACATGTACTTTACTTTGTAAACTTAGGTTTGCCACAAAGTCTATCAATAACAGGAACCCATGAAAATCCAGACTCTATAAAGAAGAATTAACAGCTCTAAAACTTTTTCCAACAAAAGGATCACTTAATTCAACTTTGGAATAACTACAGAAGATAATGTAACTATATGTAACGCCTTTAACAAGGAATATTTCAAACAGATCAGGCTGAAGATAAATACCATTGCATGAATTTGTACACCAATAAACCATTTTGTTTACCAAAATCAAATTTCAATGTCCATTTTTCTTAGTATCTGTAGAACTTACTTGGGGGTCAGAATCTCATTTCGTAACAAGAGGTTATCATCATAACCAAACTTTCTCAGGACTGTCCATGGAGTCTCTATCCTCCCTTTATGTACAAATACCACAAACAAATACAGAAAGCCTGAAACCCAAAGCATAGAGATTATAACATAACTTACGCTGTTATAGGAATAAATCTTAAAAGCCTGTGGAAGATAGTTATTTTATCAGGGAAATATGCACAAAGAAAATCTGACAATTTCATCACAGAACTTTACTGTGTAATCAATGTAGTCAGCTGCATTGCACAGCTGTTAATCTTTCACTAGATAAAAACTTCAAGCATAAGCACTCTTATTAACAGATGTTCTGCTTATTCAAGCTTTGAATGCTCAAATAAGGTTTCAGATGGTTTATGAACATTACAGCAGCCATATGAACTGAAGATGCATCTCTTTTTTATCCAAATCAGTTACAACCTTTGAGCAAAAGCACCTTTCTTTACAACCTTCTCAAATTAAGTACCATTTAAGAGAGACCTTGGCTGTTGATAATTGGTTAATTGTTAAGAATGGAAAGCAGGCAGGAGCATCAAACCTTTTAGAGTAAATCCTGAGTATGAACCCCTGTCCTCAACACCATCTGGGATACTTCGCCGCACTAGTTCCTTCACCTCCTCTAACATGTGAGGTTGTAATGGAGTATCAAAACACTTCCTCTGTAATCGATAAAACATTTCCAAAACAGGGTTAAAAAAAGCTTAAATTGTGAGTGGTAAGTCTTGTACTTTATTACTGAAATAAATTATGCACAAAGAAATGGAGCAGTGAATCAAAGGTGATGTGAAAAGTGTTTGGTTTCAGCAAACTTAAATTTTCCACTTTAATATTCTCATTTAGTTTTTTGTTCCATTCAAGCTGCCATCTGAGAGCACCTGTGATATTGTTCGGAGATAAGCAAAATGTTTGCTCAAAGCGAATTCATCATGACAGAAAAACTGTAATTAGTCGATACTTATAAAAATTCAAATATAATCATGTGTTACACACTTATTGATTTTAAAATGAAACAATACCTGAAACAAGTTGACTTCATCATCACTGAGTATTTGATCATTGTCCAAGTCACATACCTGTTAAGAAAAAATATCAAACATTTCATTTTTCATGCCATTAAATTTAGAAAAAGTTATGGTTGTGTCACTGAGTGAACACCTACCTGGTTAATATGAATTCAACCTGTAACAACTGCATTGAAAAAAAGTGATTCTTTGGCCCAGTGGTAAAGAGCACTGGTTTTTTAAGCTAATCATGACCAAACAGATATGAATGCTACATCAAGGTGATCTCTTTAAAGTCTTTTTAATGCACTACATCTTTTCTTTATAAACAGAGAATCATAAGACAATACATCTCAGAACTAATGTAATATGACAATAAATATCAAAGAAGGATGCATGGTGAGATGAGAAAAAAAATGCATAATAGATCTATTACTAATGGAGTATCCGATACATATATATCTACATACAGCTGATGAAACTATAGTCTTGTAACTGGTGATAGACTGTCAATCAGTCCTATTGCAGGATCATATTTTTCTTTGTACATCTTTATTTTCTATTACAAGGTACTGATGGAATCAAGTAAAGAATGCTTTCATAGTAGTACATAACTTTGTACAATGATTTTTCTGGAGTTTCATCTGTGTAATACTTCACTGAAGCAATGGTCTGAGTAGGCATGCTACTTTACGTAAATAAAACAGAAAACCTGCCTCTGTTTTTTTTTTAGTGGTTAGTCATTGACAGCAGATCACTTAACTTTTCACTGATTGGTCATGGGTTCCAGCCCCGCTACCAACCATTACCATTGATGTCAGGAAGTTGGCAGTTTCTTGTTTGGAGAAAAGGACTTCTTGTACTAGCCCTTCCCAGAAAGTATGGTTAGGTAAACTGCCCACCTGATATGACTTTGACTGTTTGAGAGCATTAAACTCAATAAAATCAAACATACAATAATGGTTCCTTACCCTGAACACTCGTTGTAATGCCATCCGACATTTTGGTGTCAACTGAAAACAGCAAAATGATAAAATCTTAAATACAGCAACAACAGACAGTAGGAGTTTTGGTTGATGCAATAATACCCAAAGTGTAAGTGCAGGTCAAATTTCCATGCCACATATTTGTTGTATGTACTAATAAATACAGTTATGGCTCATACTGGCTTTTGCACAATGTTACACCTTTTGTCTACATGTATACATGTATCTAGCTTTTTTTTTCTTCCAAAAAGAAACAATAAAAAACTGACAAGTTTTGTATGTGTAAAATATCATCAAACTAGCAAATGAAAACTGATTTCTTTCATCAACGACATTATTTTGAAACAATACAATATATGTTCTTCACTACTTCACTTACATCTTTCTCAGCTGGGTTGAACAGGGGAACCATAGGATATAGAACTGCCTTCTGGGCATAGTAAAATAATTCACTGATGTTTCTAAGGCTCTTTGCTGAACACTGAAAATAAGAAAAACATGATTACCGGTATCTTACTTGTACTGAATCAAGAGCTTTGCAAAAATAAGAAACTAAATGTTTTTGGGGAACAGGCTGTCAATGGAAAGTTACTGAACTATGCACTATTTTTTTTCCAGTTTGAACTGTGACTCTTCAGGAAGAATTCATTTTTATCAAGTGTAACCAGTCACTGAAAATTTTTAATAGTTAAAATTTTCTGAATTAAGAGTATTTTTCTGCATAAGCACTGAAAGGTTATAAGGTTTTAATTAAATTTAAATGAATCTGAACATAAATGGGGGACATCAGTGGATTATCTACCCTGAATACTCTCTAATATTAACTTGGTCCTTGCATTTGGATTCCTCTGCTTTCATCACTGTTTTCCTTTATGGTATGGTGATAATTACACCTTATTATTTGCCACAATAGTAGTCAGATTAAACATTTAGTTTAAAAAGATGTTTTGTTAGCACATAAAGTTTGTTTTTTTATATTCCTAACTTTTTATTTAATATGTAAGTGACAATTTTCACAACTGAAAGTCAAGACTATCACAAAGAGAAACAAGGATAAAGTCAGAGGATTCCAACTGAAAGGACCAAAGTGCAATTTGGATTACCTCTGATGTTATCTGAGTAAGGGAGATAATTTGTTATGAGCAATGTCTCTCATTGTCATCCATATTTTTGCATTTTCTTTTAAAGGGATACATAGGCCAAATGAATGCCCAAAAAATTAAAACTGATATTTTTTGCTCAAGTCACGTTCAATACAAAGAACTTTAAATTCCCAGTATGTTTGACCATATAAATAATGTGAAATGTGGCATGAACATAAATATTTAATGTTCTTTAACAGAAAGTAAAATGTGAAAGGAATCACCAAGTTATTTTCAAATAGGTCATGTGACAAAAACAACCAATCGTCATTTCTGGGTTGCTTTCTGCAATAGATCACGTGACAGGTCCTTCGGTATCATGTGTCATCTGATTCATGGCATTATTTTTAAATTAATAACAGAATGAAACAGTTTTAACATGAACATACCTCTATTGTAGTTTCAACCTCTGCAAAGTCTTGCATGATAGGTTCCATAGCCTGTTGAATAAAGACAGGACAGAGTTACAGGTATGTTCAACAAACAAAATGAGAAAAAACATCAATGGTGCATGTAATAGAATTTAGACAAATAAATTTCATCCTTCATTTTAAGTTACTTTCTTTTTTTTTTCATTATCAACCTTCCATATTTTGCAAACAGTGCAATAAATGACAAATATAACAGCTAAGTAGTGGTAAGCAAAGACTGATCACATAAGCTTAGCGTGTGATGTTTAACAGATAAAAAGCTACTAATATTCTTATCTACATCCCTAAATGGGTTTGAAATTAACAGCAGATAGATATACAGAACAGGAAATGAAACACTGACTTCAAAATGTACCAAATGAGTGAACAGAGAAGCAAACAGAGGAAAAAACGGATTATTTACCCTGACATCTTCCCACTCTGACGTCTTTTTAAACAGAAAAAAAGACAAGAAACATGGCAATGCCACGAAACCAGGTTTTCAAAAATGTTGTTCTGATTCTATACTATAGTATGAATTTTGGAATGAAGATTGCTATGAATATTCAAAAGATTATAACATGACATGAAGGAAAAGATAATATTCATGAGAATACATGATAATGAGTAGGATGTAAACTTCGGCTAACAATACTGTCTGCAAGGAGTATACTTAATAATGAGACAACAATTTCTGCACGTCATCTTGATGTGGTAAACATTTGTCTGAAGTTTCATCAAAATTCTTCAAAGGGTTGAAGAGTTACAGAGCGGACAGGATTTTCAATGTTAATGTCACTGTGACCTTGACCTTGGAGCCATCAAAATTCTTCAAAGGGTTGAAGAGTTACAGAGCGGACAGGATTTTCAATGTTAATGTCACTGTGACCTTGACCTTGGAGCCAGCCATGCGGAACATGCGTTCTGCACGTCATCTTGATGTGGTAAACATTTGTCTGAAGTTTCATCAAAATTCTTCAAAGGGTTGAAGAGTTACAGAGCGGACAGGATTTTCAATGTTAATGTCACTGTGACCTTGACCTTGGAGCCAGCCATGCGGAACATGCGTTCTGCACGTCATCTTGATGTGGTAAACATTTGTCTGAAGTTTCATCAAAATTCTTCAAAGGGTTGAAGAGTTACAGAGCGGACAGGATTTTCAATGTTAATGTCACTGTGACCTTGACCTTGGAGCCAGCCATGCGGAACATGCGTTCTGCACGTCATCTTGATGTGGTAAACATTTGTCTGAAGTTTCATCAAAATTCTTCAAAGGGTTGAAGAGTTACAGAGCGGACAGGATTTTCAATGTTAATGTCACTGTGACCTTGACCTTGGAGCCAGCCATGCGGAACATGCGTTCTGCACGTCATCTTGATGTGGTAAACATTTGTCTGAAGTTTCATCAAAATTCTTCAAAGGGTTGAAGAGTTACAGAGCGGACACAATTTCGTTTGACGCCCATCCGCCCATCCGCCCATCCGCCCGCCATACCCCAATCTAATAACCAGGATTTTCAAAATTGAAAACCTGGTTAAAAACCATACCCTTTTCTATTTAAAACCATATCAGACATTCAAATTTTCAATTTCAAAATGGCAAATAGTATGTATTTTATCACATTTAGCTGTGTAAAGCACTTTTCAATGGAAAAAAGAAATACTCACTTTGCAAAACATTAACTGAGCTGAAATCTGTATTCATCTAAAAAAACTGAGTTTTTCACAAAATTAAGTTACTGTCTAAGGCTACAGTCAAGAAAAAGCAATCAAAAAGTAAACATTTTCAAAGACAGAAGGTAGTGAATCCCCATTAAAACAATGAAAATGTTTTACCTCCCCTGTTGAATAGTCTATAAGGTCCCCTTTATTGCCGACAAGGATCACAGGCACTCCGGCATCCTCCCCTATCTGTTTTCTAATGAACGGCAACCACACCGATGTGATCTGTAATGTTTAACTATGTATGTAAAAATTTTTGACTTCTAAAGTGAACACAACAAAACTGAGGAAGACAAAAGAACACCTTATTTTGAAAAAATAAAATCAAAGAATGATCACAAGATCCCAGTTATATCATGGACTGTGAAATAATAAAATGTAGGCAATTCAGGTTTACGGCTACGTATCATCTGTAGGCCCAACTCTCCACAGGTCCAAACAATAAAACTAGGGTCTTCAGGCTCAGTGCTTACAGGTCCATAGGGCATATGGTCTTGCCTAAGTTTGTATGTTTGACAGAAAATTTTACCAGCCAAAAGGTTCAAACCTGTGGCTTATTTTACAGATAGTTATCTTATGTTACCTATGTTTCTTGCAATGTATGCTTTTAAGTAATAAAATGTTAAGATACAGTTCTGTGCTCCAACAAATATTTTTAAATGGCAGGGTGCTCAGTAAAGAGGGTAAGGTGCTCAAAAAAAGGGGCAGGGTGCTGCACACTACTTTTTTGTACTAGCTTGAGCACTGCATCTGCCACAATTGTAGCAACAAGTTTTCTACAGTAGTAAACAGTTTGACTTAATTACAACAGATATAATGCTTCTCATTTTTAAAAAAGAAGAAATGGCTTTCTCTAAAAACAGGTTACATAATGTACTTACCCCTTCCATGGAATCTTCATCATTAACAGCATATACAATACATATCACATGGGCCTGAAAGCATAATTGTTCAACTATTAAAACATACCAAGACACTGCAGTTAAACAGAGGCTCACCAAATTACACCAGTTGAATCCAAACATTAAAACTGGAGTTATTTTTTCAGTTTTTTTTTCAAACTGTAAGTGCCTACATCAAGTTGCTTTGGCATTCAAGACACATATGGAATGGCAACAAGTTTTTTTAATTTTCCACACCAAATAAGCTATCTATTTCAACTAAAAATGAATGACCACACTTTGTACTTATAAAATACAACAATTTATGGCTATTGGTAGTTTAAGCTGTAATTCTGTGGTAGAACTATTACAAGTCAGTTTACATACCTTTTTTATTTCTTCAATAAGATCCTCCTCTGTTTGCTCTTGATCTAAAAAAAAAATAAACAAAACTTGATGCAAACCTTTCAATAATGTCACATTTTAGGAGATATTATATAAGATTGTTCTGCTATCTAGAATAAGCCTGGATAAAAAACTTAACTAGAGTTCTTTAAATGAGTGTATTTGTTTCTAACAACTTTTTCAATAAAACCAGAGTCACATTATCCAGCAAAATCACATAAGTCATTCCAATGAGCATGAAAGTATACGTCAGTACATCAGTACAAACTTACAAGAAAAGTCAACTATATGTGTTGGCACTCTTTCTGGAGTAACATCAGCTGGTATTGTGATTTCTTCAGCCTTGGCTGGGACCTGGTTCAAAACAAAGAATAACGTACTTAAACAAACTCTATGTTAACATAACCAGTAGCCAAAATAGCCAGTGGTTACAAAAATAATATATAAATCTCAACATTTTTCACAATAACTGGTAAAGTTTTATTCCACAGCTACAACCATGAAGCTGGTAAATAAAATTCATAATCATTAATCAGTAAGAGGATGAAGTGCACTGGAATTTCACTGGTTTATAAAAAGATATTTATTTCTTCAAATGAACTGAACATCCCTGTGATCAAAACTTGTACCAGGAATTGCTGTCATACAGCAGGACATTAACCAAGACCTATGATAAAGCTGTATATATATTTTTCACAAATGTACAGAAATGCTAATAATAACCACTTAACACATATACAAAATGCATAATTGTATTACCTCCTCTGTGAACTCTTCACTGACTAATGACAAGATCAAAGATGTTTTCCCCACTCCAGCTGAAAAATAATAACATGAAAGTGAGCAAAAATATATCTTATCAATTTTAAAGCATCTAGAATGCAAATAACAATCAACAACATTGTTATTTTAAACAAATACTTTATTTCTGCTTCATTGTTTCTTATCTAGCATTAATTAATACAAACTAATCTGTCCTAACTTTAGGTTGTTATTAAAACTGACAGTGCTTACAACTATGTCAAAAAATAAAAATACTGTAGCAACAGATTTCAGACATAAATATATAAACTTAGTGTCAATATTTTTTAAACTGAAAAGGAGTTTATAAAACATGAACAAAAAGTAGGTATTTGTTTGTAATTGTTCACATTCTAATTATGGTAATAATGATTTAGCAAGCTATTTCAACATTAGATTTCATTATAAAATTAGTACTAAGATCAGTAAATACAATCATTGGTAAAAGCATAAGAAATTAAACTATTTTAACAATTAATTCAGTGAATCTGAACATATATTATGTAGAAGACATTTATGTTCCTTGAGCAGTTTGTATCAAAATGATTTTCTAATACAATGATTTCTAATGATAATTTCCTTATATATTTTATCATCCTGCTCATATCATTAAAACTTAGATACATAAATGACATCAAATTATTCGAAATGCAATTGAACATTCCTAAAAATGCTATTCACTTAAACTATCTTAGTAAAATGTATCCTTTTTTTTAGAAAATGACTACAAGTTGTCAAAAATACCTGACATTCAGGAATTATCTGAGAATTTCAGCTGGTGATTTAAATGTATCAAATTATTAATAAAATCTACTAAAAATCCTTCAGTTGGTTCAAAATTACATTTTGCTATTTTTTTCTAGTAAATTGGGACATTTTAGGATTACTGTTAAAGAGAAAATGATGCTTTTTGAGAAGCTAACAAGTCCTGGATTATTCTTAAACACCAATATACATTAAAAAAAAAGGAAACAGGAGGCATAACAAATTTTCTGGAAGCAACTCGCCCTTCAGGACAAACAGCTTAGAACTTTCACTAGTCCAGCTGCAATGTGTACACATCCTGTAGTTCATTAAAGGAACAGACATCCTTTTTTACGGTAGTAAAGTTTGGTGAGTGTGGTATATAATGCAAGCTTTGCAGCAAGCTTTTAGCTTAGGCGATCATAACAGAACTGTACAGTTTTTAGCATTGTATGCAATAAATCAACATCACGTGTGTACAATGAATATGGGAATCAGTTTATGTCCTGTTTTATGTGTGTTTAAAACTTGCAATCTGATTATTTTTGGCTAGAAATTTCACTCAACCTGCAGGACTTACCCTGTCAGAAGATCAACTCGTCTGTAGACCGTAGTCAATTTCTACTTGTAATTCTAAGCAGACAATTTAAGTGGACTTGTCCAGCCCTGATAATGGAGTGACATCAACTGATATTTATACACCTTTATCTGTCTATTAATTCCACTTGATGATGCTTTGTGTGTGACAACAACATCATAAGAATGTGACTGATTAATTACATCACCAGAATAATCAGATTAGTGAAGCAATTTTTGATATTGATTTTCAAGATCTGCAAAACTGGTAACAGGAGATTTTCCAAGAGTGTTTCTATATCCTGTTTGGACAGTGGTACATTTGGTTAAATGGTACACTTAGTCCCTAAGCTCTTGTGCAGTGTCTAACATTCTTATACCCCTGTCACACCGAGCAGGTTCAAAGGGCACCGAGTCAACTTGGCCCTATACCTATACTTTTAGGATATAGATTCTTTAGTTTATAAACTTTTATTTTATTTTTTTTTTAATTAACGATCAATAACAATCTCCATCTTCATTTGTCTGTATTATAATTTAGTAAAAATGAATGTAATTATATAAAACACTGTTATTTGTAAAATTTAGATACTCTCCCTGTCTCTACCAATTCACGCATTTTCATCATAAAACTTTTAAATATCCATTAGTTTAAACGTAAAAAATATTTCATAATGAAAGAAATAATAAAAATATAAAAATAAATAATAAACGTTATTATCACCACTGATACCACCACTGATACCACTGATAGAAATATCAATGTTTTCTAATAAGCAAATTATCTCTGAACAATGAAGCTTTCATACTTACAGTCACCAACCAGCAAGATCCGTACATCAGTCTTTGACGTCATTTTCTATTAATCTTTTCATATATTTAATACGAGTATTCTTTTATTCCGTGAAAATGCATTATCAACAGTGGCTGCAAGCTGTCAGCATGACAAAATATGACCCCATGACTTTGTGAAACTTTGAGTTTAAATTCTTTTTTCAAAAGAGGTTTGCGCAATCGGAAGGCAACTGAAACAGAGCAATATTGAGTTCTGAAAAGTTATGAAACTCAAAATAATCGTTTAATTTTAGATAGAAAGAGAATTTTTCATTTTTCTATGATATTGAAAACAGATAGACATTCCAACTTCCGCAGGAAATCATTCCGGACATGCGCATTGTGCCCGGCATTTATATCCGGTATAAACAAAGCGTCTGCAAAGCAAAAGTAGCTTTCAAATTCATGTGTAACCGGTTCAGTCGATTTCGACAAGAAAGGTTATTCTTTATGCATGACGTACATAGACAACTTTCGAACATGCACATGAAAGCAATAATCTTTGGCTGTTCTTAGTTCAAACAAATGAAACTGGGGTCCATTGCATTGTGTTCAAAACTTGTCAACAGATAATTTTTATTAATAATGTGTTGTTATAAGTCTTAAATTAAAATGGTGTCAAGTCGTTTCATCCCAGTCATTTCATCCCACAGACATTTCACCTCCTAGTCCTAGTGATTGGACTATACCCCTTGTTGTTGTTGTTTTATTTTTTTAGGGGTGGGGGGCGGTCGGTTTAAAACCGATTTAGGTCATCTAGGTCATATCTCGGCGGTCAGTCAACCTAAACACTCTTCCTGGATAACTAACCAGTAATTACCAATTTCTCCACAAGTGACTGACAAGTGTTCCCGGCACATGATCTACTCTGAATCAGCGGTGAGAGACAAATGAACATTAGACACAATGGCTGAGATCATTTGTCACGGAGAAATTTTGCCCTGCCCAGGGGTCGAACCATTGACCCATGGATTACTAATCCAGTGCTCTACCCAATGTCATTTCATTCCCTCTTCTAATATACTAAGTATGTGTGAAACGTTCTATTGTTCCAGTGATTGATCTGATTGATGAAGGTGTTGTACAATCAAAGAGTAGCATAATAATAAATAATGATAGAATATTTAGCACATATTTTATCAGATTAAGTAAGTGTGAAATGTTCTGTTGTAGAGTTTGATATACAATACAATAGAATAATATTTTATTGCATTAAAACAGACAAATATGTTTTATAGCAAGTTACATACAAATAAAAGACTGAAGACATGGAGTTACAGAAGAGTACATGATGTTACATTTCATATACAATATATTTTCAATTTCTAATCAAATTTGCATAGTAAAATTATTTAGCTAAGTTCAAGACTACATTTTTGATGTTACAGACTTAAGATTAGTAAATTTCTTTTTTGTTGGCCATGTATAATAGTATCTTTTTATATATTTCAATCTAACATGAGAATGAGCAGTGGTCGAGGGGTTAGTGTGTCTGACTCCTGATCCGGAAGTTGCAGGTTCAAATCCCTCCCAGTGTGAGAGTCTTCAGTGACATTCCACATTTTCAGCAGGACTATATACTGTAGTGGTTTGAACCCAGGAAGCAATCATCATGAGGGATTAATATAAGTTGTTAAAACTAGCTTCCCAAGGCAATGTTAAATAAATCAGTTTAAACTAAACTAAGAAACTCAACTAGGAAAAAATGATTGCTTAATGTGGTATTCAGTTGCAGAGAAATCAAATTTATTTGTTACCAATAAGATACTGTAGAAATAAAATAAATGCATATTCCACTTGTTTCTTCAAATATTTATTATTTAAATCTATTAGTTACTGTATCCTATAATGCCACTTGAAAGCTTATTGAAACTTAGCATTATATTATAAAAGAGGTGAAATCACTGTAATAAGCATAAAACTTAAAAACCAAAGACAAATTCCTGCATGTTAACATCCCAATATGCAAATGATATTTTATTTGATTGATGTATTATCAGAAAAGATTCATTTTTAATCAAATTAATGCAAATAAATCAAATCTATATATTTTTATGACTAGTAATAAAAACAAAAGGACCGTTAATAACTTGAATAAGAGGTGAACAGGTATATATTCAGTTTAATCCACTGTTTTTCCTTCCAATATGCAAGATCTATCCTCTTTTTGGCCTTAATAATATGACTGACATGTTTCGGTGACTTTAATTCTTTAATTAATTTTGTGCATGTGTTTTCTTGTGAGCTGATTCTTATGATGTTGTCAACAACTGCACACTCAAGTTTAACAAACTACGGTCATCACTGTCTAATATCAAAGATTACAAAATCTGATGGATTGATTATCTTTGAATCCACACTAAAGTTTCTTGTAAACTGGTCACATGCTGCACACAATTTTCATTTTGTGTTATCTCATTTTTAAAAACTCGGCCACAATTTGTAAGTCTGCTCTAAACAAATTTAAAAACAGACTATAAAATATAGTATTATATACTTGTAAGTATAACTAGATGAATCAGTAATTAAAAATTAATAATCAAAGCAAAACAGTTGTTGCTCTTTACATCCAAAGTAATAAATTATAACCCTTATTGTTTAATAATGCTTATCTTCTAATCAGACTGAATCATTTTTTGTAATTAGGCCAAGTCATGTCCTGAACACACATGAGTAGGCTTGCAGACAATTAATAATGTATATTTTTTATCCCCCCGGCATAAGTGAAGAGGATATTAGAAATTGTCTCCGTCTTTGCTTCGGTGCGTCCATCCCAGTTTTGTCCTGAGCATAACTCCAAAAGTACTTAAGCGATTTTCTTCAAACTTAATACACTGACATAGCATATAGTAGGAGAAGATTGTGCAAGAACAATAACTCTACCTTTCGTATTTTTAGAGTTATTCCCCTTTATCAGATTTACTTGAAAAACATTTCCAGAGCATAACTCCAAAAGCCTT
Organism: Cyclina sinensis; assembly: GCA_012932295.1. Taxonomy (NCBI): domain Eukaryota; kingdom Metazoa; phylum Mollusca; class Bivalvia; order Venerida; family Veneridae; genus Cyclina; species Cyclina sinensis. The sequence goes on along the minus strand of JAAONU010000001.1, from coordinate 40,712,226 downwards.
ATTCTTTTTCCACATACTTGAAAACTGTACTCAGTAGGACTGTAACTTTACGACTTTTTAAAGGATTTTCTCTCACCAAGTAAAATGTACAAAAGTGCAACCTTCAGGTAACTTCTTCCCGGTGGGAAACATGGCTCTTGTTGAAATAGCAATGACTTTGAATCACTGCACTGCATAGAATATTAGGCAGAAAATTGTAAAAAAAAAGAGCAGAAAATCAAAAACAACTTATTCTCATACAACCTTTTGAAATAGGTAATTTCTAGTGCCAAATAATCACTGAACTTCAGATTATGTAAATGTTATTTTAAATGTTTGAATAGATAGAACTATATGTTTTGGTGGTAGGTACATGTAGAAAATTCTGGTCATTGATAGGTGATTGCCAAATTGCTTGTTGTTTCTTTAATTTTAAATTGTTTCTTTCCGGCATTTGTTCTTGGATGAGTGATTCATGGCCATGATGGCCCTCTTGATTAAAGTAAGGGTACTTTGCCTTTAGTACTTAGTTCCTTCAGTGTGATTGGAAATTTGTAGAAGAATATTAAATGTTAATGATTTTTGTTTTGAAATAAATTGAATAAACTGTTTGTTAACAAATAATTCAGTTTAACCAAAACAGATGGATTGTTAATTTTTAACCTAAACAAATGGACTGTTAGCATTTGTAAACAATTCTTATTTTGACTTTATTTTGTGCAAATAAAAGTTTATGACCCCTAAAACTATAAAAAAAAAAAATATTGATTCAGGCCAGCTTAAAGCCATTTGTACTTGATTAAAATACAAGATAAGGCTTTAACGGTGTTAGATGATTCAGTTATTTATTAAAACTTGTTTCAGCTTGATGAATATTCAGGTGTTATAAATAGGCTAGAATTTGATCCAGTGTAAACCCTGAACCTTTGTTATTTGTACATAATTTATATTAACAAGTTTGAGGGATTATTTTGACTAGTGTGAGTTGTGAAAATAAGTGGATTTTTTTTACAGCTGGGTAAGTTAATTTTGTGTGTTTTTTTTTTTTCTAAGTATAATAAATTTAACTCATAAAAAAGTGAAAACATATTGAACATAATTATGCCTAACTTCTTAATTAAAAAGAAAGGTGAAATATGATATTATTATTATAAAGAATTTCTTTCTGTGTTTAAATGATATGGTTGTAAAATTGAGCTTACTTTATCTGATGTTAATGAGAGACTGTCGAAGTTCCTTCATCATGGCAGTTTGTGTTGTTTTATTTCATTTTGTACTGAGGCAAGAAATGAATACTTTCAGATAATGAAATTTAAAGATTGTTTTTAAACTTAGTTTTAGCATAATTTAAGTTGTAACCAGTTTGATAAAAAATGGTCTGCTCTATTGATGCTCATAATCCTTCCAGTAACCCTCTGCTGAAATCTGCCGACATTTTATTCAAGAAAGCAAACTTGATTATCGATATGTGGATAGTCGTTCTAAATCTGTCAGACCTAGAACTTAAAACAGTAAGATTCAGTATCATTAGGTATTAACCTCAAGGGTTTTAGACCATTTAATAACTCTTAAAAGAAGACACTTGAGGATTGTTTGAACACCTTGTACTGTCAAACAGATTACTAATCAAGTGTATATAGACAAATTTGAATGTCTGCCATACATGTATCACCCCAAAAGAGGACAAGTTGATATGCAGGTACGCATTTAGAAATAAAAGGGTATTGAACTAGTGAAAATGAGATTTAAAAGGAATTATGGTGGATGAATAGAGGTGAGGTATGCAACTGTAATGGAATACAGGTGTATGTCAGGAAATATTTCTTAAATTGTTTTATGTTACGTTGAAAAAGAATGGATTTGAATAGATCTAGAAAAGGAATGTATTAAGTTAATATTTAGGTCAAAAGTGTCACAGATCATATCAAGTTGTTAGCAGTTTGAAAATATTGATTGCTATTTATATGTACACAGATAGATTAATCTTGTTACTTTATACTTGTGTAAGCATACATAATTATCATACTATTAAGCATAAGTTTAGGACTGTATATTAATTTCAGTTCTTATAACTAGGGCTGTTTAGATCAGATGTGATATTAGTGAACAGTGACAAATACATGTTATTCAGGTGGTCTTTTTCAGTTTATCCACTGCTAAACAGAACTTATTGTGTGTAATTGAACAATTAATTTTTTTATAAAAAGTTAGAATTCTTCAGTATTTTGGTGGCAGATTTGCAAGTTTTCTTCTTGCAATAGTTGTGTACAGGAACATACGAAGGTAATTTGAAACCTTTCGATCAGATTTGTTAATCAATTTTGGTCTGAAATGCTGCAAACTGAATTTGCATACAAATAAGATGTTTATCGGTGCAAAAGAATATTTATGACTAACTTATTGATCAAGGTAAATCTTACACTATTGGTAAACAATATTGGGACTGTACTAAAATCTTGGTGTAGTATGTTTTTAAGTATTGAAAGTTAATTTTTTATTCTTTCTGGTAGAATTTTGAAAATTAATTTTATGTATCTTATAGAAAATATTGTAGATTTTTAGTACCACGTAAATGTCATTTAAAAAAACCCATTACTTGTCTCATTAACAGTCATTTGGATGTTTCTTGTTGTACCAGTGTATAAAATTGCTCACTGAACTTCCTTTCTGAAGATGTATAACTGATAACTGGCTTAGTTCATTTTCAGATACCCTGCTGGTTTTAAGGGGATTTTCACCTGCTCTGTGTCATAATTGATCCTTATTGATCAATGTAAAACAGTTGTGCTGTTCTTTCAGATAGAATAAATGGACAATAATTCACTAATTATTGTTTTCCCTATTGACAGGTGGGATAGGTTCCAGATATAAGGATTGAGTAGCAGGTTTCAAGTAAAAGACAAAGTTTTAGTGAAGAAGGATAACCAGTATTAATAATGGCAAAGCATCGGCTTGCGGAAGCGCTGAGGGCTGGCCAAACAATAGAGCAAGGTAACAGTTTTCTTCTTTAAACCTCCTCAATACATGATACAGTACAACCTCTAAAGAACCAGTGGTTGAGTGGTAGAGCATCAGTCTCCTGTTCCAAGGGTTGTTAGTTCAAAACCCACCAGTGATAAGAGTGATCCAGTGACTTATCCACATTCCACACCTTTGATGGGACTCAAAGTACTGGTCTGAAACCAGGAGGCATTCATTGAAGCTTTTCTTAAATCGGTCTGAAAATCAGAAAACAAAAAGTTTTGCTGGAAGGGAGGAGCTGGGATGAAGTAATAAACCTGAAAAAGAGAGAGGTTTTTTTTTTTTTTTGCTAGAAAACAAGAAGATACTAAAGTTTTGCAAAAACCACTCTTAAAAAGATAAAATGTTGAGTCAAGTTACAGAGATTTTGCTTTAACACTTTCAAAAAGAGCCTTTATGAAATCTTGACAATTAAAATGTGTGTGAGTGGGTAATGTTTTGAGGCTGTTTTTTTTTCAACTTCTTATCAACAAAAATATTTTTCTATTTTCAGCCATGAAAGATATTTTGTAAACTTTTATCTTTTGTAAGTGAGGTAATTTTGTCGACGTTTTGACTGTTTTTTCCCCTCTTCAGTTTCAGGTTTTTAATTCAGTTTGATAGATAGCAGTCCCTTCTATTTAATACAAACACTTTAACCATTGTATAATAGTAAAAAAGAGTGATATCAAAGTCTTATTCAGACTTAAGAAAAGCGGAGTTAAGGTTTGGTCAATAACGTTTATGATATTATGACAGTGCACATTTTTCATTTCAAGTCATTAAAAACGGCAACCAAAATTGTTTTCTCATTTTATAAGATGGGTTTTGGTTTCATTTTGAAAATTCTAAAGTATCGATAAAGATTCTTTAGCCATAGTGTAGGTGAATTTAACTACTGTTTTTAGCATTTTTCCTTTGGCCTCTTTTCAAGCCTTCCAGCTGGGTAAAAGTCTTCACTATATGATTATATATCATGCTTATTCAGATTTGCAGTTTCTTTGTTTCGATTGTATTAGTATTTGTTCAGCCTTTAGAAACCTGTAAACAATGACTGTTTTTTTTTTTTTTCTTTGAGACAGGATAATTATTGAGCTAGTGGTTATTTTTTGTATAATTGGACCATGAATAAGAAATTTATTGTTAGTACTGTCCTTAAAGGTGACAGTAAATATAGCAGTTTTGGTTAAACACATATTGTGAGCAGTATCATTTTACTTTAAAGAAGGTTAATCAATCTTATTAGCGTAATTTTAAGCCAAAGCAATTCTATCATTTTGTCAAGTTTATTGATATCCGGTTATAAGATATCATTTAACAGTAGTTTAAAGTATGACTTTTCTAGTGTGAGTGTTTTACACTTTTTCAGTGTATGTTAACTTATGCAGTTTCATTTACTTGCCGAGTCATACTTTTGGCATGATGCTTTAACTTTCAGCTTAAAATCAAAGTTTAAAAATCTTCCATATAAAAATATCTAAAATAAGCTTTATTTAGTACGAGTTGGTGTATTTTTATGTGTCTGTGATTTTATGCCCCTAAAGGTGGGCATATTAAAGTAACACCATCACTCTTAAAAGGATTCTAATAAAATACAAATGTTCAGCACATCAAGATAGTCTTGTCACGTGTGACATGCATGTCCCTATCTCAAATAACAGACTTAGACACACAGTTTAAAAAATCAAATTCTGTGTATGGTATATGCACATATTCGTGTCCGGTAATTTTTTATGCATTCACAACACCAACATCTCTACCTCAGATGTCAAGGTCAAGCTTAAAGCAATCAAAATATGTATGTATGTTCACATTCATGCCTGTAAAACAATTTTCTTATGCATTGAAGGATTTTAAAATAACTTGGATCGTCAAGACAATGTGTCATGTTCTACACCCACTGTCAAGATCACTACGCCCCTGCTAAAGTGAAAAACTTAAAAAATCTTTTTGTCCAGAAATGCAAGATTCAGACCTTAGATATTTAATATATAGCATAGTAAATCTCTAGCAAAGTTGTCCAAATTATGGCCCCACCCCAGTGATCACATATTTTACATAGATGTATATAGGAAAAACTTTGAAAACCTGAATTCTTATCAAGAACCACAAGTCACAGAGCTTTAATAAGTATTTCGTATGTTGCATTACCTAGTAGACCTCAACAAAAGTTGTACAAATATTTGCCTCAGGGCATTAACTTGTGTAGAAAAAATTGTAAAAATCTTCTTCAATCCTCTTAGTACTCTGAAGTATGATGTCTATAATAAAACAAACCTTGATCCTTTTTCTAACCATTTGTAATCATAAATTAATGTTATTATAACATTTATTTTTTTAAGGAATAGACTATCCAGATAAGTTTAGTAAGGTGTGTGTTGACTATGACCTTCAGCTAGAGAAAGAGGCCGGAGGCGTGTATTCTATCCAGTATTCTTTTGATGGAAAACTTCTTGCTGTAGGCTGTGGTAATGGAACAATTAAGGTAGGTTTCATGTAGAAAATTTACAAAAAGTATTTTTTGATAATACAGTCATCCTTCATGTGATTTTTTTTTAAGTGTATGCATTTTGTACTGCTAAATGAGTTTTGGTAAATTTATATCTTTTACTATTAAATTTAATAGAAATATTAAATAACTTCTTTCATTTTCATTAATTTTTTGTGTATAATTATGTACTGACATTTATGATCAGTGCAGTTTCTTCTGTCAGGATATGTACTTTTTTAAGTTTCATTATAATTTTGATTGTATTTAATTCAAGTGTTATACTAATACAAGAATGCACTTTAAATATTTTCATACCATACACTAAGTGTAGTAGAGATGTCCTGGATAAGCCTGCATTGGTGTAGTAATTTTCAAGAACTTTTTCATTCATTTTGGTATGTAAAAAATGTTCATCTTATGTCAAACTGCTCTCTGCAGACTTCAAGAATTCTGTGTAAAATGGAAATGTTGCATATTTTTAGCTCGACTTTTTTTGAAAAAAAAAATCGAGTTATTGTCATAGTCATGGTGTCGTTGCCGTTGCCGTTCCCGTCCGAAAACTTTAACATTGATCATAATTTTTTTATTCCTTGATGGATTATCTTCATACTTGGACACAACAACCCTTTGGACAAGACCTTCAAGTTGACCAGACTAAACTTGACCTTGACTCTTAAATGACCTTCATATTCAAGGTCAAAATATTAAATTTTGCTAAAATTGGCCATAACTTTATTATTAGTAGGTGGTTTCTCTTAATTCTTGGACACAACAACCCTTTGGAGAAAACCTTCAAGCTGACCAGACTAAACTTGACCTTGACTCATAAATGACCTTCATATTCAAGGTCAAAATATTGAATTTTGCTAAAATTGGCCATAACTTTATTATTAATAGGTGGATTCTCTTTATGCTTGGACACAACAACCCTTTGGACAAGACCTTCAAGCTGACCAGACTAAACTTGACCTTGACTCATAAATGACCTTCACCTTCAAGGTCAAATTATTGAATTTTGCTAAAATTGACCATAATATTAGTATTTATGGTTGGATTTGATTTATACTTGGACAAAACAACACTTATGACAAAACTGACATGTTGAATAACTCAGATTCGACCATGACCTTAAAATTACCTTGACCGTCAAGGTCAGATGATTGAATTTTGCTTAAATTGTCATAACTTTCTCATTTATTTATAGATTTAATTAAAACTTGGACTAAACAACAGTTGTGACAAATCCCACATTATGATTATTTCAAGTTTGACCTTGACCTTAAAATGACCTTGATGGTCAAGGTCAAATCATTGAATTTTGTTAAAACTGGCCATAATTATGTAATTTATGGTTGGATTTGAATCAGACTTAGACAAAACAACACTTTTTCATTTTGATTTCAAAAATGTCATCGCATGACCTATATATTTGACCTACTGACCTACTTTCTGGTTTTGAGCTACAGCAATGAAATTTGGACTGTGTGCACAGTTTTTTATTTCGATTTCAAAAATGTCATGGCATGACCTATATTTTTGACCTACTGACCTACTTTTTGTTTTTGGAGCTATAGCAATGAAATTTGGACCTTGAATACAGTTTTTTCTTCCCATTTCAAAAACGTCATAGCATGACCTATATTTTTGACCTACTGACCTACTTTTTTGTTTTTTAGCTACAGCAATGAAATTTGGACTGTGTGCACAGTTTTTCTTTCCGATTTCAAAAATGTCATAGCATGACCTATATTTCTGACCTACTGACCTACTTTTTGTTTTTGGAGCTGTGGCAATGAAATTTGGATCATGTGCACAGTTTTTCGTTTCGAATTCAAAAACGTCATGGCATGACTTATATTTTTGACCTACTGACCTACTTTTTTGTTTTTTAGCTACAGCAATGAAATTTGGACCGTGTGCACAGTTTCTCGTTTCAAATTCAAAAATGTCATCGCATGACCTATTTTTTTTGACCTACTGACCTACTTTTTGTTTTTGGAGCTATGGCAATGAAATTTGGACCATGTACACAGTTTTTTGTTCCAATTTCAAAAACGTCATAGCATGAGCTATATTTTTGACCTACATACCTACTTTTTTGTTTTTTAGCTACAGCAATGAAATTTGGACCATGTGCACAATTTTTCGTTCCGATTTCAAAAATATCATTGCATGACCTATATTTAGGACCTACTGACCTACTTTTTGTTTTTGGAGCTATGGCAATGAAATTTGGACCATGTATACAGTTTTTGTTCAGATTTCAAAAACGTCATAGCATGACCTATATTTTTGACCTACTGACCTACTTTTTTGTTTTAAAGCTACGGCAATGAAATTTGGACTGTGTGTACAGCTTTTCGTTCGGATTTCAAAAATGTCATCTCATGACCTATATTTTGACCTACTGACCTCCTTTTTTGTTTTTTGGAGCTATGGAAATGAAATTGTATTGGTCCATTTCTGTGATATGCATCATTACATTCATAAAAATTTCTTTCATCTTTGAACCCAGGTTAGTGCTTTAGGGCCATTGGCCCTCTTGTTTATTGATACTTGGAGAAAACAAGGCTTATGACAAAACCTACAAGTTAGATTATTCAAGTATGACCTTAGTGTTTAAATGACCTTTACAGTCAAATTTCTAATTATTGCATTTTGCTAAAATAGCCAAACTTCTGGTTTTATGGACGGATTTGATCTATACAGGGACAAAACAACACTAAGAATAAAAGAAACGTGTTAAACACTTCAAGCATTACCTTGACCTTTAAATGACCTTGACATTATTTAACTTGGCTATATCTTTGTTGTTAATGGATTTAGTGTCTACATACTTGGACATAACTACTTTTTAGACAATACCTCCAGAGAAGGTTAAACTGAACTTGACCTAGACCTTTAAGGTCAAATTTCTGAATGTTGCTAGAATTGGCCATAACTTTGTTATGTATAATTATATTTCCAAATGATGTTTCATTTGAAATCCCTTCACCACAATGTGCTTCCTTTGATGTGTTTGCCTTTGGAAATAGAAAAAAGTCAAGCGTGGCCCCCGCTTGCGGTGGCTCTTGTTATCTTATATGTTTACATTTTTCCATTAAGATTAATTAAAATGCTTCACTATTTCAGTTATATGAAACCAGAACAGGCAAGAAACTTCCAGACATAAGAAAGACTCGTTATGGAGGGTTCCCAATTATGGCATTAAGATTTCATCCAAAAAATAACAATCATATTTATGCAGCGACCTCTGAAGGTCAAGTTCTGGACTGTGATATATCAGACTTTATACATGATGGAAATGTGGACTTAAGTCATATAGATAGTGACAAGAATGAAAGATGGACCGAAATCATTGTTGGTATGTTTGTGATCTGTTTTTATGACTTCATTTTGACTGTTAATTTTTACTAGCTCTTCTGAGCACAGGGTGAGCTTTTATGATCAGCCTTTCTGTCTTCTCTGTGGCCCGTCATGCATTGTCATCACTCTAGCTTGTTACATTTGTATCAGTCTTAAGGCTACATTTTTTATCAGGCCTAAATGAAATTTGTTTTGAATGTCTACCCGATTGATATGTGATGATGTGGGGTAAAAAAACTAGGTCACCATCTCAAAACAAAGGAAAACCATGTGAACTATGTAGAGATCACTAATGGGACCCAGTCTCTTTGAAACTTGTTTAGACTAATGTTCTTGATGATGTCTTTGATGAGACTGGAACTGGCCACATTAGTTAAAAAGCTAGATCAGAAGCTCAGATAAGTAAAAACCTTTGTGAACAATCTTAAGGTTACATTTCTGAGCCAGTTTTCAAGAAAGTTCATCAGAATAATGGTCTCAATGATCTTGATGAGATAAATTATGCATCCAGTGGATCAAAAATTAGGTCACTAGCACAGATCAGTGAAAGACCTTGTCAAAATGGTAGAGGTCAGCCAGTCTTAATGGAAGTTGCTGAGAATGTTTATCTTGATATACTCTTCTTGATATACTCACAGATGTCTTTTGATTATATCTAGGAGGAAATGAAACTTTGTCATGTGGTGTTTAAATATAGGTCACTAGTTCAGGTCAGAGGAATACATTGTGAACACTTGAGAAGTCACATTTTTGAGGCAGTTTTTTATTAAACATGTTCAGAATCTTTGCTTTGATGACCTCTAAGATCATTTTGGTGCTAAAACAGGGTCACACAGTCATATCATAGAGGTCTTATTTTGGCTTAATCTTCCTGAAACTTTGTCAAAATGGCTGTTTTAGTAATGTCTTATTATCAGTTAATAACTTCAGACACTTCTTTGATCTAAATTTAAAGTCATATTTTGAATGAATTAACACAAAAACAGAAGGGCCTTGACCCCTCTCTGTAAATGGCTAAATAAAAGACTTATGTAACCATACTTTCAAATTACGAACTTTTCTTCAACACGTCACTGGCAAAAGTAACTTTTTGAGGGCTACCAAATATATATTCCTGGTAATCCTATCCAGAAAAATTAGCATGAAGACTGTATTTCTTGCATGAGATTTTAGCACATGATTATTCTTCCACTGCTTTCCATGACCTTGACCTTTATCTTCTTGTTCTTAAGATCAGTGATACTCCAGGCATCTAGGGCTAGGCCCTCTTGTTTTTTTAATCGACTATTGGATTTTTAGGTTTTCAAAAACCCTTTCAGTTATCATACATTATTCAGTTGGACTTTTTTGCACTAAAATATATATGGAATGTGATTGCTGTTACCTGCAGTTCTGTAGAAAGTGAAATGTTTCTTAAGCAAACATATACCAAGTGCTCTATTTAGTTTTATAATCTTAAACATGTGAATTTCTAAAAGATTTCACAGATCAGTTTTTTTTTACATGCTTGAGTGTAGATGCTATTCTTTGAACAGAGTGTTTGGTGCAGGGTCTTTGTTTAATTTGAATAGTAAGGTCATTGCAATTGTGAAATTTAGAAAGATACAGGTAAGCCTTTGTAAATCTGAGTAAAATGTTTTCATGCATTTGTTTATCCTCTGCATAAGTTCTGATTTTTTTTTTTTCATTTTATTTTAGAGAAGAAGGGTTCTGCAAAGAATGAAATCAATTGCATGGACTTCGATTACACGCTCACTAAGTTTGCTACAGGTGGGAAAGATCTCAGTATCCGTATATACGATGCCAAAACTAATCAGGTATAATATACATTGCCTGGTTTTGCTTCTGTAAGATCAAAAAGTACTGGAGCAGATGTCATTAGGGGAATTAAAAAAAAAACAACCTTTTCTCTCCCTCCATAACTGAACTCAGCATTAGATTTCCCGTTTAGGGAAGATACCGGGTATTTAAGAAAGCGTACAAGTTGTGAAGTCACTACTTTTTAAATAAAAAAAAAACAGACTCTCAACTATTTCTTCTACAGTAAAGACAGCACAGGGTTATTGTTTTGATATTTATTTATTGTTAAATCAGCGATTTTTCAGTCTGATTTTGGAATTAAGTGGCTTTAACATTTAACATTTAACATTAGGTTGTTTGGTCTTATCTTAAGGCCTTGCAGGATAAGTGCAAGATCAACACGCCTGCCTTTATATGAAGGAAAGATGATTAACAGCCCTGTCTGCCTGCTTTAAACAAACATTATTTTTGCAATATGATATTTGAGTGAACTCTTCAGAGAGAATAATGTCTTTCATTGTTTTGCATGTTATAGTTGATTAGTGAGTACACTGGCTATGACAATACCAAGGACCCGACAGACTTACAGTTCTCAGGTTGTGCTGAGAGAGTGTTTGCATTGAAATTTCACCCGAAATATGATGACATTTTCGTCACAGGAGGTTGGGATAGACACCTTAAAGTGAGTAGTTCCAAAGTTATCAGTCTAGAATGTTTCAGGATGTGAAGAAAAAAGTCCAGTTCAGTAACATTCAATACGTAATGTCATTTACATGGTTCAGTAGTGCAGAGCAGGAAGACATACTGGCTTGAATATTGATATTGATAATATATTACTGTAAGACAGTTATGCTTTCACAGTCTGTTATAATGCATTTTCTTTTTATATGCTTAAATACTTATACTTTTTTCTTAGTGTCTGTTAGACTTTAAAACAACTGCTAATGTAGCGCTGTTGCTAAAAACTTGTGATATGGGCTTAAAGATGGTTTTTTAAAGGGTTTTATAAAGTAATAACTCCACTCGAAGTTGAATGGTTTGGTTTTCATAGTATTAACATAATGCTTACAACAACAAATTACGTTTCAAAAGCACAAAGAATGCTGTTTCCTATCTCAGTTGTCTTGTTATTGTAGATTTGGGATGCTAGAGCTCACGATGGTGTTAAAAGAACAATCCATGGACCTCAGGTTTGTGGAGATGCTCTGGATTTAAAGGTAGGATCTCTGTCAGATACTCTTCGTTTGTTTTCTGTTTGTATGCCTATTGATCTGTCTGTAGCTGTTCATTCAATCAATGTGGACCTTTTAAGGGACATATTATTGTATGGCACATGTCATCTGTCTGTACCCCCATCTGTCCAAGCTTATGTTGCTATCTGAAAAACAGGTAACATTAAATCTTGTTTGATATCTTTTGTTCTGTAAGTTCATAGGTGGCTAGAAATGCTCCTGTATGACTAAAAGAACATTGGCAAGAATAATAGGGTAGCCACTCCAGTATCATTTGTAAAAATACTTTTATGTCTTTAAGCAACTCCTCCTGTTTTTTTGTTGTTGTTTTTTCATATTGAAAAGAACTTGCTACACAGTCATGATCTATATGACCAGCAGATGTGCATGTTTTTTTCCCCTTGAGTGTCACCCTGTGCATTCTGGAGTTATCTGCTCTTGAACATAGAAGAGTTCCTAAGGGATAACTCCTCCAAATTGTTTTTCCAGATTGAAATGAAACTTACTCCACATTATCTACATAACTAGTAGATGTGCATGTTGTTTTATTGCTTGAGCATAGACTGATGCATACTGGCGTTATACATAAATTTTGACATGTGCACTGTGAAGCTGTAAGCCTAAAACCTGCATAATGATCACTATCTGAACCTTCATGTTACTCTGCTTATTCTGAACATGTTGTTTTCTCTACTAACATGGCACCCTTTGATGTTTACAATGCTTTTCTTGTTTGATACATTATGCTTAGTGGAGGGAAAGATATAACTTTGGTAAACAGATGTTCAGGGGGGTTTTAGTGATATCTTCTGGACTGATTATTCTTACTAACAATTTTTAGAAAGTATTACTCTAATACAGACTTTTTTTGCATAGAGTGTTGTCAGTGTTGAATAAAATGTGAGGAATTACATCTTTTAGATATTAAACAAATACATAAATTGAATAAGTAATTTGAACACATATATTTTCACAGATTTTGAAATGTGTAAAATCTTTTTTTAGCAGCTACAGATTTTAAAACTGCCTTCTTTCAGATGACTCGTATAAATGAATCTTTTATCAGTTTTCAGCAGAAATAACATGAATCAGCCATTTTTTGAAAATGCTGCATAGATTTTCGTAAGAAATTATAAATCCTTAGCAGAAAATTTCTTAAGTTCTAGCAACTTCATTTAACTGTTTAGAAGTAGAGTAAAAGGTACATAGTCATGCTAATTTATAAAAAAAATACCTTTCTCTTTTGAAGGAGTACAAAATATTGACTGGCTCATATTGTGGCAAGGATGCTCTGCAGATCTGGAACTACAATGGGGACTATGGCATACGTGGGAAGGACAAACCCAAGGTGGTTGACTTTCCGGCTGGAGATAAGGGGCCATTCCTATATGCTGCCCAGTTCTGTGACAATGATGTGGTGGTTGCTGGAGGAAGTGGTACAAACAGTGCAATGGCAATAAATACTGAAACCAATCAGGTAGTGTATCTCTGTCTATCTAGCTTTGGTGTGCCAGAACGTAGGCTGTATAAGTGAAAAGAGAAATTCATTTTAATGTGTGAATGATATTTTTATGTGTTACTAAGTCTTTAAAAAAGTGAACAGCAATTGCTTTGCAAATGTCTGTTGGTAGACCAAGTAAGATCTGCACTTAAAAAACAGTTACCTATTAAAAACTTGGGAGTGACTGAACTCAGGACCTTCAGACCTCACAGGATAGTTGAATTTAACCTCCTTTGGTATTAGGCTAACTTTGTTAAAAGTTCACAGGGGCCTGCATTGCAAAAATAGTTTTCAATAAAAAAAACTTGAAACAACTGAATTCATGACCCTCAGATTTTATGGCATGGTTGGGCATGATGACACCTATTGATTTTGGCCCAAAAATTCAAGCTCACAGGGGCCTACACTTCAAAAACATTTCAGAGTCAATAACTAAAGTCCAACTGAACAGAGGACCCTCACTTTCACAAAATGGTTGAGCATGTTGTGTAGGTATTCCCTATTGACTTTAAGCTGTGCATTTAAGGTCAAAGCCATATTGACCTTTACTAGTGAAGAACTACTGAACAAGGGATCTTCATACATTAAAGGTTAAGTAACCTATATAGAGGTTAAGGATGATGACATAATCACACCTCTCAGTTTTGGGGATTTCTGATGCAGGATGGGCATAAGTGTCATTCTGTCAGCTTTTGTTAGATTGCAAACAATTTGTTTCAAAAATCAGTTTCTTCCTTCTAGATTTGGTATGCAGGTTAGTCATGACCAGAAGATGACCCCTATAGTTTTTCACATCACAAGGTAAAAGGTCAAGGCCACAGTGACCTTGAATAGCTAAACAGTTGCGGATCAATAACTATAGAACACTTGGTCCAAGGTTGTTCAAACTTAGTATGTAGGTTGATCATGACCAGTAGATGACCCCTGTAGTTTTCACGTCACCAGGTCAAAGGTCAGGGTCACAGTGACCTTGAATAGCAAAACGGTTTCCGATCAATAACAACAGAACCCTGGTCCCAGGATGTTCAAACTTAGTGTGTAGGTTGTTCATGACCAGTAGATAACCCCTGTAGTTTTCAGGTCACCAGGTCTAAAGCCAAGGTCACAGTGACCTTGAAAAGCAAAATTATTTCCAATTAATAACTGTAGAACCCTTGGTTCCAGGTTCCTCAAACTTGGTATATAGGTTGGCCATGACCATTAGATGACCCCTATAGCTTTTCAGGTCACCAGGTCAGAGGTCAAGGCCACAGTGACCTTTTAATGGTTTGCAATCAGTTACTATAGAAGCTTTGGCCCAGCTCCTCAAAACCTCATAGTTAGGTTGGTCATCTTAAGTAGATGACCCCTGTAGTATTTAGGGTTATTAGGTCAAAGTTCAAGGTCACAGTAACCCTGAAAAGCTAAACAGTTTCTGCTAAATATATAGGGAATCCTTAGGCCCATGTTTGTCAGACTTAGGTTGTCATGATCAGTAGATGACATCTATCATTTTTCAGGTCACTGGGTCAAAGGGTAAGGGTCATAGTGACCTTGAAAAGCAAAATGGTTTCCGATGAATAAGTGTATAAAACTTGGGCCCGTGTTCCTCAAACTTGGTATATAAATTGTTCATGACTTGTAGATGAGCCCTTTAGTTTTTTAGGTCACCAGGTCAAAGGCCAAGGTCACAGTGTCCTTGAATAGCAAAATGGTTTCCAGTCAATAACTATAGAATTCTTGGTCCCAGCTCCTCAAAACTTCATGGCTGCCTCTAGGGATAAGGCGCTAGGGGGGCATATATGTTTTATAAACATCTCTTGTTATTCTAAGTTTACCTGCTATATAATTTTTTTATTGGTGTGTTTTCAAGTTAATAAAGGTTCTTGTGGAGGTTGTAGAAATGTATCGGGAGATTTTCCCTTCACCCATCTTCATGTTTGACTTAGGTCAAATAAGTAATCATTTACACTGGTATCTGATCACAAAGATATTTTATCAATAATTTATTTTGTTTTAATTCTTACTACTTACCCTGTATATTATAAGTGCTCACTTTAGTGTATAAACTATTTCAGGTTCTTGGGGAAGTGAAGTTTAATCACCCTGTTCAAGCCATAGACACTGCTTTGGGAGGCAGACTGTTTGCAGTTGGAGATGGGGACAGATGCTTGAAAATGTGCAGTCTTAAGTGATTGGAGCTCAACTTTTATATTTCTGTAACAATGTGAATTTTGACAGTTTTGATGTTATATTGTTCTTTCTCTTTATTGATATACTGGTGAATGAGAAAACAATTTTCAATATGTATTTTTCTATTAGTTTTCTTGGAGATAAGTCTATCAGATTTAACAATAATAATATAATGAGGTGTAAAATGTCTGGTAATGTCAGTTATATTTCCAAATCTGTTAAGAATTATTCCAGATGAACAACCTTTTAGTTCAATCTTTGTTCTTTAAATCTGAACAGAATGAAATCTAGACACTATATAAAGAAAAAATAAACATACAGACATATGTAATTCTGCAAAATAAGCATGTTACCTTGTCTCATTATATACTTACATTAGAAATGATATTTTCTTTAAAAATGTTATCTTTTTTCATTATCCTTTTTTTTTCTTTTTTTTTCAATTTGATGATGTACTTAAAAAACTTATGTGTTACTGCAAAATACTTCTGTTTCTGATGCCATCCTGGTATCCATGATTGTTATTTGCATTTAAGATCCTAAATGGATTTTTGTAGAATGTAATTAAGCTTTGTGAGGTGACATTGTTATCAAACTAATGAACAATGTGTTTCATTCTTTAAGATGTTGGTTTTTCAAGAGTTGAAGAGTAACATTAAATAACAACAAGTTCCATACACTGGTTTTAAAGTGAAACCTGCAAATATTTAAATAATTAAGATAATTTAACTTAATACCGGTATCAGGTTTCTGAATATGAAATATGAGATGGAATACTATCATGCTTGAACAACTGTTTTGTTATATGTGACATTACCATTCCAGTATTTTATATGTAGAGAGCATAGCATTTCACCAATTGTGATTATAATGAGGATTAACATCTTCTGCATAATCTCACCTCAAAAATACACCTACTGGTAGTACTGGGAGATATAGTTGTTGACTTTAGTATTTAATATTTAAGCCAGATAATTGGTGTGTAATGCAGTGAATAGACAGTCTTATGACAGTTAGAGGTTAGAGGTCAGATTGAAAGACTGACTGTTAGAAATGAGCCAGAGGTAGATTTCAATAAAAGGTACTGGATAAAGTAATATGAAGCAACTACTAGCTTACATAGATGAGAAGAAAAATGTAGGCTTCAGTTTGTCTTAGTTCATATTGCAGATTATAAACCTAAAACAGATACAAATTTATTATTATCATTCCGTCCTCGGTGTTGTTTTAAAAGTTATTAAAGAAATATGGAATATTTTCTTTGTCTCAGGCTATATAGCACATTATATGAATATTTATGTTTACACTTCTGAAGCAGTATTTTAGAAAATATCCATAGACTTTGTTACATTCCATTGTGGTAGATGTTCAGCATTCCGTCCACTAAGTCTATATTTTTACAAGTGTTTTCATGTTGTATTGTAGCTCTGCTGCTGACTGTGTTAAGTGTGATTCTCCTCGATCTGTCCATATTGTAATGCTTTACAGATTCGTCAATAAATTTTGCTATAGAATTTGGTGTTACTTGTAATTCCTGAAGAATACGTTGATAGCTGTGACATACATTTAAGTGTTTGGAAATGTAGGATAGAGTTTAGCTTTGCTTATTTTTTGTGTCAGATGAATTTAAGGGACAGTGTAACAATTCCATAAATGTAAAAAACTTCAACAGTCAACCCATAGAATCACTACGTCCCAGAGTAGATTTTTAAATTCTGTTTGGCAAAGTTATGTGCATAGATATAATCTGACTGAAGTGTTACAGAAATATGCTTTCCCATAATTAATAAAGTTATCTTTAAGGATATCTCGCTCACCTTAATCTTTGTTTATATGTTCTTTGCTTGAAGACTGCTTAAGTTCTTCAAAGTATACCATTCCATGCTGGGGGAAAAGTCTTGTCTTTATCCTAAAGCTCTGGAATTTGGTGTGTTGCAATGTCTAATGGAACTCTTATAAGATTGTTGAAGTAATGTCACTCACGACACTGCCCCCATTTAACATGTTTAACTGAAGTTTCTTAACATTTTTCTGTACAATACAAAGATATATTTGGATGAGCACACACCTTGTGCAGCTTAAAAAGTCATGTTGCAAAAATAGATATGTCGTATTTTTACAAAACAATGTTAAATATTTTGATTTTGTAATTATCTTTAATGAACTTCATAAAAACTTTACACCAAATATGCAGTATGAAAGGAAAACGCATAAATTTTAAAAATAGAAATCCTTAAGTATGCATGATCACTCTCTTGCTTTTTTTTATTCACGGTGAAAAAAAGGATGCGAAGCAAGTACGTATAACTAAACCAATGCAGGATGCACGTGTGTACAATATGGAAACGTATTGCTACGTGGTACAAATCTAGCCAAATGAATGGAAAGATAAAATAAGTAAGAAAATAAAGGTATTTTTATCAAAAATATATCTTTTGGTAATCATTTCTTGAGATCAAATATACGATTTTCTGAGATCAGAAAATTAAATGACTTTTTTGGTATACACTGTCTAAATATATAGAGGATATTTGTTTGTTTTTGTGGAAGATGGGAATTTATTTCATCGAGTGAACACCATATGTTGATATTTTCACGAGTTGCGCAAAAAAAAACAAATTTTCTTTTTATTTTATGCTAACACGTCAAAAATGTTTTTTTTATGACATTTTTAATCAGGGCCTTCAATAAATTCCCCATGGTGAGCCCCAAATCAGTTAATGCGTACTTTGGTTACTGCGCACAAAAAAAGTGCAGACAATCTCCAATACATATGATAACTTTATTTCTGCTGAAATAAACTGAATACACTTTCATCAAATAACATTTATTTTTGTCTACACAGTTTATCAATATTTATTGAATTTTTGCCATACATACTTTAATTATAAAAGCGGATTAATACTCAATATTCAATCAATTGAATTGAAAGTCGGCCATATTGGATATTGTCCATGTGAGTTATGTAAACAAATCAGACATTTTAAATAATTTATGGCGAATTTCATCATTGTTCACAACTAGGAATTCAATATTATAACTGGATTTAACAAGGTAAATAAATTTCACTCGCTGTCACTGTCTGAAATACAGCGGATTCTCTTGTATTTACGTGGTGGGGAAATTCCTGAAGTTTCATCAAGCAGGCCAGCTTTTGGACTGGAATTTATGACCTGTTGAGATAGTTGCTGGGTTGCAGTTTTAGAGGAATTGAAATTGAAAGTAACATTTCCATGAAAGTGACTGTTCATGAAAAATCCTCTTGATGCAGGACCAGATTCACTATTTCCTGCAATTATTGGAGCAGTGTGGTTCTTGGCTGAATCAGGTAAAAAAGTAGTTCGGGCACAAAACATGTATTATCAAAATGGTAATTAACTGATTCAAAACAGTGTATTATCACTTTTATCTCACTGATATTTCCCTATATTTCATTGGTAGGCATAACATAAATATGTGAAAATCCTGAGAAAAAAAAACTGACACCCATTTCAATTTTTTTTGGCTAAAATTGATTCATATGATTCATAAGTTTGAATTATATGATTCATAATTTTGAATTTCTTTATAATGAAACGAAAAACAAAACAAAACAAAAAAACAGCCATTCAGTATTTAAAAACATCTATAAAGACTTGCGAAGCCGTAAGCATCTTGCTTACATAAGCTTCACAGATTATAATAGTTGTATTTTGAAATTAACAATGTGTGTTACAAACCCAGTTATAAAGATGTACACACTTGAAAAAAAAAATCACATGAGACCCTTAATTCTACTATGATAAAACGCATTTTTGTATATTCTGTGAAGAAAATAAACCAGTTTTTGTTTTTAGAATAATCTGCGGTATTATAAATTCGTTATATATACTCTTGGCTGGGTGTACGGCTTCGTATGGCCTGTTCGAACTGATATAAATCCTCCCCTGGCAGCTCGGGTTATATCAATTTGACAAGGCGATACGAGGCCGATGTATGTAACTAATACTATGACGATGAATTTTCATGTTCAAGTCTGATGCAAATAAATATCTGTTCTGCTCTTATTCTCTCTGCTCTGTTCTGCTGATATAACCTTTGACAATACTTCCATATACAAAATTATACATGTATTAATATTCCAAAAAAGCTTCATGGCTGGTAATGTTCTTGATAGTGGAAAATGAATGCAGTGGCAAAGCAAAGGGGACAACCTTTGATGTAAACCATTTGTATACATTATACACTCGTTTATACATAAAAAGAGCAATGGATTAAGTATATATTCGTTTAGCTCAAAAGTTTCTTTTCCTTGATTTCATAAATCCGATACCATTTTTATGTTATATGAAGATCTATTTGTGTTAGTAATAACTGCTTTTTTTCCATTTCAAGAAAATGTTTTCGACGTGAAAAATAGAATTTCAGAAAGCAATAAATGGTATAAGCCTTAAAATTCCCACACTGAAGAACATGGCATAAAAACGCAGGTACATCGTCAAACAAAGTACTTTTGACAAAGAGTTAAGTCTTGACATTAAGCAACCAGACTGGTATTTTTGATATTCAAGCAAGCAAGATAAGATGCATTTCCGCCAGAATCTACCCAGAGTTCCAAGCGATGGCTTACAGACCGTTCATGAACAGTTGCTGAAATATCATACAATTTCACATATTGTTCCCGTAACTGATGACCACTATATATATCCAAAACGTGAAATGCAATTTTTAAGAAAAAATATCACCATGTTTGTGAACAAATAGAGTGGGGGTGAGGGGAAAATCCCGGGATCCGGGATGGTATTAAACAAATACTGTTTTGGTTTTGATATTTGTCGTAATTTGTGGCAATAAAAAGTTATATTAATTGATCATATCATATGTATATTGACCATTATGTTGATTTAAAATTAAGATTAAATTATCATTAGAGCTATACCAGTTTGCATTTCAACTAACTTGAAATGCAGAAATCACAATTAAGATTATTCAGAGTTAGACAATGATATTGAGTATGCAAAACGGTAATGTAGTTTGAAAACTCAACACCTTAATATAATAGTATCTTAATTGTATTTAATTAAAATGCAAATAATAATAACAAAAAGAATATCGCAACTATCTCCAATATAAAAAACTAAAAATCCATCAACGATAAAATTAATTTACTGAAAAAAAAAAGAAGATTTTTCATGCTTATACTTTACATGCAAATCTATAACAAAAGGTATGCGCTAATCGATAATTCATCGATGACACCTATGGCAGGTGGTATATTCCCGGTATTACTATATATTTAATACGATCCCGGCTTTTCTAAAGGCGATCCCGGGATTTCACCCCCCCCCCCCCAACCCGACAGATGGTCTTTAAGTATACAAGTCTTTTCCTAGTGGTCTCTATTCGTAGTGTGGTCTCTGTATAGGTGGTATCAAATTCTGTAATAAAATATTCCCTTTTTGCTAGTGTCTGCTTTCCTGCTGTTTATGCATTGATTATTTGTTACTATTTTTAAACTAAATCAGATCTGATGATTACAAATCTAGAAGCTGCGCTGTAGCAAACAACTGTTTCTGGTTATGGAATTCACTTGAACAAAAGGTAATATTTCAGTTGTTTTAATTTTTTTGCTGTTTAATTGCATTTTTCGATTTTTGGCGGTCGATAAAAATATTTTCTGTAGAGTTTTTTTTTTTAAATTAAGATAATACTATAAACTATACAATAAATCAAAGGAAAATATGATTTATTTGTGTAGTAAACGTGTTTTTTTTATTTCAAAATAAGATAAAAAAAAGTTCCGAATTCAGGACTGAACATTAAATGAGGGAAGAAGAGTTTTTTTATTGCATTGTAACATTTTCACCAAAATGAAAAAGAAAAAACAAGCAGTCGTATCAGGCAATTTGCAAAATGTTCTGAGTTTATCATAATTTAAACGAAGAAAAATAATCAAAATAGCAAAATGTCTCGAGACAGGAAGGTATTTTCTTGTCAATGTTACGTTATTTGCCCTCGATAAAATATATCATCTCTAATTTTGAAAGCAGACACACAATCAAACATGGCATTTTGTATTTTGCAGACCAATAGAAGGAAGAGGATGTATCCAAAGATATTGGTCTTCGTTCGAAGTTTCTACATTTTGTTTTCTGCTATTAATACTAAACTGTTTGTATCATGTTTGAATGTGTCAGAGGTCGATCATCTATATACAAAGTTGCTGACAAACTACAATAGGAAACTGCTTCCGCTTCTTAACCAAAGCGAGGCTGCTGAGGTTGGAATATCTGTATATATAGGCAGTTTGAATAAATTTGATGAATTAACAGGCGAATTTGCTCTGACCCTTTTGCTAAGTTTAACCTGGAGGGAAGAACGCATGACCTGGAACCCTGAGGACTTTGACGGGAAACGGTCTCTCCTCATTTCTCCGGAAGACATATGGCGGCCAAAAACATTTGTTCGCCAGTCTTATAATACTCTAAAGGAAGTTGGTAACCAGTCTGACATGCTGAGGATCACTAGTGATGGTGTCGTTGATTGGATAATTGCAACTGTTGTTAAAGTGGCTTGCTCCGTAGATGTGACTTTTTTCCCCTTTGATAGTCAAACGTGTAAAGTTACCTTTACGACTCTGTCAGTTAGAACTGAAGAAATGAAGTTATATGCTCTCTACTCGACTGCGGGCAGCACCCATTGGGAGAAAAACAGCCAGTGGACCTTGTTAAACACCAGTATTACCGACTTTGCCTACCCAAATGGTCCATCGGGTATCAATATTTATGTAACACTAAAACGACGCAGTGAATTTTATATCATTTACATAGTCATTCCGTTGATATTTCTTGGAAAAATCAACAATCTTGTATTTTCTATACCTCCAAATTCTGGAGAGCGAAGTTCAGTGGCTATCACAGCGTTTCTTTCTTTTGCCGTGTACATGCAGATAGTTAACAATAGTGTTCCCCAAAGTTCGGCGCCTATTGCCATCATATATTACTACCTGATGTTTCTACTCATTTACAGCTCATTCATTATGTTAATGTGTATTATATCGATGCGTATCTACGATAAAAAGGGGGAGGTTCCTGCCATGGCGACATCCATTGTATTATTTTTGAGATGCTCATACTGCAAGACTCGAAAGAAGACCAAGAAAGTGATCGCTCTTGAAATGAACAGAATAGGTCAGGACAACCCTGAAGCAAGCAACATTAAGCAAAAAAGCGAATCAGTTGACCAAAAGATCACATGGGCTTATGTTGGAAAAACATTTGATATCTACTGTGCGCTTTTTAATTTTCTGTTCTTTGTTGGTTTCACATGGGGAGTTTTCGTTAGCCTGTACTTCAATGCAGAATTTTTGAAATGAAAATTCAACACTGTAAAAATCAAGATTAAGGCCAGAAATCTTTGTCTATACAATAAAGTTTATTGCCGGCATTTATGTCCGTGTTCGCTCTGTAAGTCTGCCGTACATCAAAGGATTTTGAAATGACATGGCACAAATGTTCTTTTGAGAGAGCACCCTTCTTCTCTGTCCGCCTGTCCGTTCAACTGTACCATTTAGTATCCACGCACAAATCGTGTCCGCTCTGTAACTCAGTCATTTTTTTTATTGTATTTTGATATGACTTGCCACAACGTTTAATCACATTTAAACGACGCATCATGAATATGACCTGGGTTTGCAAGATCAAGGTCAGAAAACATTGTCCAGATAATAACTGCAGAATACTCCCGGCCTCTACGTTCGTATCGACTCTGCAACCAAGTAATACATGTACATCTAAAGTTTTTGAAATAATGTTTACCAGATTGAGACAACATGACGTAGAACTTTATGTTTTTTTCACTGTTTGTTCGTCAAAATTGCCAAAGAACATAAAATTCTGCATACTCAGTTTTTTTTTAAATAATATATATAGGCATATGAAATCAGTCTGTCGAAAACCAATGCATATCCTTATGCCGTAACCACCAAATGAAAAAGCATATTATCTTCCTGCATGTTTGTTCCAGCTCTCTTACTCTTTGGTTCGTTACATGATTTTGAAATAATTTGGCAGAAATGTAGCTGATACTTAGGCTATGATTCACAGAGCAGCCAGTCCATCGTCTATATCGCCAAATGAAATGAAATACTGCGTACCTTGGTCATTGTGTCCGCTCCATATCTTATTAGTACATTATAGGATATAGACTTCTTCCTACATGTCAAATCATTGATACATTACAGGATTTTGAAATAACAAATGGTCACCAGATTGAAGCAATATGTAGTAAAGTGTCCTACCTTCTGTCTGCCTGTCCTTCATTAGTACAGCCAAATTATATACATGTAGAACACCATCTCCTTTATGTTTTTATCTGTGATTTGGCCCTGTAGTAATTAAGATGGATGTGTTGGTGTAGCTTAACTTACAAAACAGAAGACATTCAAAGAGTTTGTCATTTCACTTAAACAACATTCTTCAACCCATAAAACCTTATGCAAACAAAATATCTTCGGAGCATTTGTCAAGTTACAGCTCTTTTGTTCAGTTATTTTCCTTTGTTAAAACACAATTCAAAGTCAAAAATCTTGTTTGCAAGACATAACAATATAATCGTGAACATAGAGAATATTATATTGTTGATCATTTGCAACTTATTGCTGCACATCCGCCACATGCACTTCCGACACAGAGGCAAGCCGAGTTTGGGCTAACAGCGAGAAGATATAATACTATGTGGTCTTAAGTGTATTCTTGTGGAGATCCTGTGTAACAAAAGAGGCAGTAAGGTAACGGTTGACTTGTGATTTTATTGCCATATATTATGTTGCCATAAAAAAGGAACATTTTTCATGCGGTGATAATGGTTTATAACTTGAGATATAAGAGGTTTGTCAACAAAGAAACAGCTCTGTGGCAACAACAAAAAACGTGAAATGCTGCGACACAGTCAGAAGCTAAAAGCTTTAACTTTTTCAGCAGAATAAACATTTGTTTTGAAAAGATTGATTACGTTAATCTCACGTGACTCTTTGAAAGCATCATGTGAAAGAACGCCCTTCGTCGACTAAGAGCTGGGATTGTTTAACGCACTCCCTGTAGGAATGACAAATCGGTTTGCATCGATTCTAATCTATTATAGCACGTGAGGAAATTGATCTGTTTGAATAATGTTCAATTCTGCTGATTGTATTTACCTGTGTCACAAGAATGTATAGCTCTGCAAAACATCTGTATTTAATAGTGTGCATTTGGAAATGTTTGATTCGAGTTTTCGACTCATTGTGTTATTTAGTTGTAATATCACTATGAGTTTTATAGCAGCTATTATTTTTATTTAGAATCATTGCATTATTAAGGATAGAGAAAATACTGAAATATGAATAAATGTTGTTTAAGTAAGAATTCGTTTTATTTGTGTAGCGTATAAGGTGTTGTATGACACTACATTGCCTCGGCAGCTCGAGCTCGAATTCTGACAAAAAGAATCCTCTTTAGTTTACACTTATGCATTGTGAAATAATAAGCATTCGACAAAAATGAGTTCCAGAACAGAACTTTGTTATATTGCGTTAACTCTCTTCTTTTCTGAAAAATCGAATAGCTGATGATATTTGATATGGGAAATTGATGATACTGGCAACTGGTAATTATCACTAATTTATATATATATTTTCTTAATTTATGAATGACATTTTAAACAGTTGTCGTTTTATTCAAAGGCTATTGTTATGGAATGGCTTGTTTTACCTATACACTTAATATTTAGATTATATTGGTCGAATATCGGTGTAAATCAAGCTCATCTGTTCTGTTGTTATTCTAATGTAACTCTTCAGTAAACATAAAATAAATAGAAATTTATAATTATCAAACTTGTTTTTTTCACAGCCTTTGTCCATAACCTGACGGCGTATCTCTTTATCAACACTGTCTGTCTTTATGTATTTTATTTTTATAGTCTTTGATTCTTCAAAGAAAAAATAAAACAACACAAGCCTAACTACATCATTTTCTCTCTTTATGTATTTGTTTTTTTCCAGTCTCGGAAATGTAAAGAAAGACCACTATGCGTTCAAGTACTAGGAACAAATTCGCGTATCTTTTCCTGTATGTGGTTCAGTCAGGAATGTTGGCTTCCTGTCTCAATGTGTCTCAAACCGACGACCTTTACACCAAATTGATGGCAAACTATAACAAAAAGCTGCTGCCTCTCACAAATCAAAGCGACGCTGCTAAAATTGGAGTATATGTATATTTGCTGAGTCTTAACACATTTGATGAATTGTCAGGTGAATTGTCTGTGACAGTGTTATTCAATTTGACTTGGAGAGAAGAGCGCATGTCCTGGCTTCCTGAAGACTTTGGCGGTAAATCGTCCCTTCTTATTTCACCAGAAGATATTTGGACACCGAGAGCTTTTATTCGCGAATCGTTTGAGACCTTACAAGAAATTGGAAACGGGTCTGAAATGTTACGGATTACTCATGACGGCATTGTTGTTGCTACACTGGGATCTGTTCTGAAAGTTACTTGTCCTGTCGATGTGACATTCTTTCCTTTTGACAGTCAACACTGCACTATTACCATGACAACCCTTACAGTCAGGGGAGGTGACCTGAGGTTTTACTCCTTGTCATCGACTGCAGACACTTCTTACTGGGCAATTAACAGCCAGTGGAGGTATTTAAACAGTAGTATAATCGGCTATGCTTTGCACGACGGACCCACGGGGATCATGATCAATATAACGTTGAAAAGACGGAGCGAGTTCTACATAATATATATTATAGTTCCTTTAGTCTTTCTTGGAGGAATTAATAATCTCGTATTTTATATGCCTGCGCATTCTGGGGAGAGGAGTGCTGTGGCAATAACGGCTTTTTTGTCTTTTGCCGTCTACATGCAGATTATAAACAATAATGTTCCACAAAGCTCTTCCCCTATCGCTTATATCTATTACTATTTAATGTTCCTCTTGTTGTACAGTTCATATATTATGTTCACCTGCATTGTGTCGATGCGAATTTATGACAGGAAAGGGAAAGTGCCGGTTGCTACCAAGTATCTGATAATAACATTAAGATGCATGTGTTGCCGACCAAAGAAAAAGGCGGGAAAAGTGACCGCAGACGACCGTACAAATTCAGCACCTGCCAGCTGTGAGAATGGAGAAGGAAATAAAGAAAATTCAAAAAGTGGCGAAGTTACCTGGATGTTGGTAGGCAAAACATTTGATATGTACTGCTCTTGTTTTAACTTTATAGTATATTGGGCATTTACGTTCTTTACTTTCATGAGCCTGTACAAGAACTCTGACATCATAAAATCTTTCTCCGTCGACTATATCGATATGTAAAACCAAGATGGAGAATATGCACTGTTTGCTTTACACGTCTTCGGTATGATGTATAGACTGGCGTCATTCAACAGAATCTTTTGTATTGGTGTCGTCTTTCACTTAAGAGAACGTGTTGTATATGAAGCCAAGCAAGAAGAACGTGTGAATTATTCTTTTTAATAGGAAGAAAATGTGTTTAAGCATCGTGGATAGTTGGATTAACTAGCTAGCTTATTAACGAACTAATGTTTATTGTTTCCGTGATCTTCTTGTTTATGGAATCTTGCATGAAACGATCCTTTAATAAATGTATGAATGACTAATTCTTTTAAAAAATGCTTTGATTTCGAGTAAACTTTTCATAATAATGATATTTATAGTGTATAAAATTACACTGTTTATATTTCAGATAATGAGAAAACTGTTAGCTTTGTGCTCTTATTAGATTAAATACAGCGTTAGGTAGTTGTGTACGAGTAATTATGGTATAACATGGTCTTACTTTTCAGTCACTTATGACAATGCAAAGAGTTTATTTTAATCATGTTTTTAATTCACACTGAACGTGTTTCGACCTCGAGACAGAGGAAAAGTGGCTTACTTAAGCTGACGAAAAGGGCAGAAAATGCAAATTTGAAACGGATTTACTATAATTAGACTGACACAGGCTTAACTGTTTATCATTGGTGTCTGGAAATAAAAAAAGAATAATAAATTGGTCTATTCTTTGATATAATGTATTTTGGTCTGCAATAACGAATTGCACATAATAAATGTTACGATTTTGGTCCGAACATATTTTTGAATAGCTGTGATTTATTTAAAGTCATTCAGTTGGAAAAAGTAAGCGATTATTCTCAGCACAAACAAGCTCATTCTTGAATTTAGGATTTTTTTTGGTTTTTGTGTATTTGAAGCGTGTTTTGATATAATATCCAAAGCATTTTTGTAAATTATTTAATAATACCGTATCTATTTATTAAGTATGTATGTTGTTAAAGCATGTTGTGATAAAACATTGAAAATGAATTTAGTATTTTTGGTGAATTATTTAACAATTCTGTTTCTTTGTAAAATCCTGATTAAATCTGTTTGAAATTCAAGCGCTTTTAATTAAACGTTTCAAATGAATTTTTTTTGTAAATCATTATCTTCAGTTCTCCGACCTCTACTTAAGTTCTTTGATCTCTACTTAAGTTTTCCGAGGTCTACTTCAGTTCTCCGAACTCTACTTAAAGTTCTCCGACCTCCGATTAAGTTTTCCGACTTTTTCTTAGAGTTCTCTACTTAACCTATGACAGGGAAAATAAACGGGGTTACCCGGATCCGGGGCCTAAAAAAATCCTTATCTCCGCTGGTCAGTTTATGTCTAGAGTGTCAATTTTCGAACATCACATTTATATTCTGTTTCAGTCACGCTTGTCTCTGATATCTAAAAATTTATTCACATCATTTGAAATCCTCATAATTAGGAAAAAATAAGTTGTCTGAGTAAAGAATAGGACTTATTTCCATCTTTTACCCAGTACCAATACTAACATCTTATACCAGCAAATAAGTTTGTGAAATATACAGAATATTCATAGCTTCCATGAACAGATCCTATATGTGAAGACTACGTAAAAATGATCATATGTATTTAGAAAAAAATATCCTAAAATACCTCTATATCTTTACGAGTGGAGCAATTGTAACATAGTTGAAAATGTAAATATCAATATCCTTCGTTTGTCGTCAAAAGCACAAAAGTTAGCAATGTTACCATCCAAAATATAAATCCTAAACAAATAAAACAATACATGTCAAATGTCTTTCCGACAATGCCCCAAGTGATCACAGGCTCGTCAGATTCATTTACTTTTTCTTCTTCAGTACCTTTGCCTATTTCTTGATTCCTCGATTCAATCTGCTCCGGAGCAATGTGTGCTTTTCTCCTTCGCCTAAAACATGTACACCGCAAACAAGCTGTCACACCTTTAACCCTTTTTGAAACCTCGCCAGTTCTGTCATGAATCCGGAGTGAAATAGTGCACAAGGAAAAAATCAAAGAACTGTAGAAGATCAATAGAAGTATGTAGAAGTAAATAATAGCCATTGGCGAAGAACTTTTCGGAATATTGTCATTAACTGTTTTCATGTAAAATATAAAGGATAGAAAAGTTGTAACAGCTACAGATGTGCGTTCGCCAGAATTTGCCGGCATAATAAAAACCAGTTTGTTTATGAACCCGAGGAGAATAACTGGTGTGATGATGTAAACGAGATAAAAAGATCGGCGTCTTTTTAATGACAGATTAATATCAATTGTTTGCGGCAGCGTTTCATAAAATGTTAAGTTTCTTACAGACCCAGACACAAGTTCCCACTGACTATTTTCACTGTACATGTTGTCTAAGAGTTGATTTTCTGTCGTGTACAGCATAAGCTCATCACTTCTGTACACCCAACCAGCTACAGTGATCTGGCAAGTCTGTATGTCGAATGGAAAATATGTAACATCGAGAGAACAAACGACGTTTAGAACATTTCCAGTTGACCATAGAACGGTACCATCACTGAACAGTCTCGCCAAAGATAAATGTCCAATTTGTTGCACCTTCTTAGAAGCTTGCATTAGATACAGTTGTGGGCGCCAGATATCAATGACTGGAAGCAACATTGACATTTTCCCGCCAAAATCTGCCGGATTCCAAAGAAGCCTTTCATCTGTCCATTGAATGTAAAAAACTAGAGTAAGTCCAATTTCTCCCGAAAGCTCATCGAATTTATTAATATTTATTATTCCTGGTGTTACCTTGACCTTTACAATGTCATCGTGATTGATAAGAGGGAATAAGTTGTTGTTGTAGTTGTCAAACATGATACTCTGCAGATTCTCCAGCTGAGTATTATTAGAAGTTTTTGTCTCCTGTATTAATATTAAAGAAATGAAAATTAATTTTACTTTAATGCCCATGTCTTGACACATGTTTTTCTCAGAAGAGGCCTATTATTATTTGTATTTTTTGTGTCTTTGAATTAGGCTTCGACTGTCTTTAATCAAATCAGCTGTTAGAAATGTAATTAACTTCAACAACATTGTTCACATTAGTTGTAAAATAGATTGTATTCAAGAATTGTTTTATTTGTCGCCACTTCAAGAATATTGTTAAAGAAAATTCCAAAATCCATTAGTGTAAATCTTTGTTTTTAGGTTCGAACAATATATCAACGCATGTGCACTTTGACGTTTTTCACGTTTACTCTCTAAAAATGTTACGCTTAAATTATCGAGTCAGTGAAACCTATTAACACCAGGTTAACGGTGTTTAATAATTTAGATAAAACACATTTACGAGCTGAATGTTGGTTAGTTAGGGTTATAAAGAGGGACGGACTATTTGTAACTAAGATAGGAAAATGGAATCAATACTGTTTATCCGAGTGTCAGTAGCCTTTATTAAGTGCTGAGATGACCACGCCTCTAACAATTCAAGGAAAGGTCACTTTTAATAACCCAGCATTAGTTTTCAATAACAAGAGTAAACAAAGTGAGGCAGTTCGTTTGTTAGGAATAAATGTCCATCGTTTCAGACTGGACTGGGCAAAATTAAAAAATCGATCGAAGCTGGAAATAAATCAAAATAAAAGACACAGTAGTTAGAATTCATTAGTTAAATGAAATTGTAGCTTTTATTATTGTTTGTAGGCAAACATTTCTATAACCAGCCGATTAGGTTGTGAACATGAACACTGTTAAGCAACAAAGCCAAATACACCTTTTCTGTTAAGAGGGATCTACGATGTTTCTATTCAGGCTTATGCTAAATTATATTTTCAAACACTCTGACAATCTAAATACTCACTAACACTGTGTTTTATCGCCAACACCTTTTATTGACATCCGTGCTTTCAGAAAAGTAAACATCCATTAGCCATATTCTTTATTTCCCATTCATATTTCCACAATTTATAAAGCAATTACTAATGTATTGACAAGAGTAAACAATCATTTATTCTCTGCAGAAATGTAAATGATAAAGCACTGCTGTGGGCATTGCATTTAAAAAAATGAATCATTTCAAGGCATATCTCCATGACGAAAATGGTTCTTTAGAGTTTTTTTGCGCTAGAACTTGCCATTTAAGTTCAATAAAATTGATCAGATTAAACTAAATCATTGCTACCAATGGAGAATGAATAAAATTAAGCAATTTTAGCAAAAGAAATAACAGAATTCCTATGTGAATACTTTATACTACAAACATATTTGAAAATTGATAATCTTAATTCAGTTATCACCTACTCACGTACTATCTTGTTTGCTAGAATTTATTTGAAAAGATACATGACTGCACTTTTCGTTTTAAGGAATTGCGCTCAGATAAGTGAAACAGGTTCATAAAGACCCTCTTGTTTTTACGTAAATATGTATCTTACATGTCGAAGCTGCGTTCCATGTACTTATGGTTAAAGCTAGGGTTGAAACTTTTAACGAGAAATGTGTTTTGACAATATTAAAGGAATTAACTGTTGCCTTGCCCATGGAAAACAGATGCAATAAATGTCCTCAGTAAGACCAGTGCCATCAAAATACATCTATTTGTCGACTTTATAACGTTATACACAGACAACCAAAATGTTACATATGGGTTATTTCCTCAATCCAAACTTAAACAAATATTTATCTATGGGGCACATTTGTATAAGGCCGATCTCTCTTAATCTAAAAGCTATTCATTAACCTGTAGCCTCACCCAAAAGCCACAAAAACAATATGTCTCGTTTATTTTCCATTTAGCAAAACTCTCCTTCTAACAAGAGAAAAAAAAACATAACCTAGGGTAGAGTTTTTTTTAACTCAGCTGCGTGTGCGATATATTCAAATGCCAGTGATTTATTAAAACGATAATTTTATCAGTTTCACAAGTCTTGTTAACGATTTCTTTCAAAGATATTATGAGAGTGATTTTCTTTTATTTTGCTTTAGTCTGTCGGATTTTGTTACCTTCGTAATTTCTTTGCATACTACGAACATTCAGAAAAGAAAATATAAGGAACCAAAAAGGTAGTGCTTCTAATGGGTACCCATTCATTAATCTTACGGCTTATTTAACGTATTGCAATTGGTTTTAAAAGTGAATGAATTCAATTGCCGCACAAAATAAAAAATTCCGGAGAATCGATGCAGAAATGACAATTTAAAGGTATATACTTAAAGTGACAATTTAAAGGTATATACTTAAAGTAGCATCAGGCATACAAACTGACTACATGTGTTTTAAGTGTACTAAGACGAAGAATGAAATGAAAGGCCAAATACTTGCCTACCTAAGGATGTGTTGTGCTGCACAAAGCGGCAAAACCATTTATATCATGAATCAAAATATAATAGTATATACACATATACGATATATACATGGACAGTCTAACGTCTTATAAAAGACCATTTGGAAGCGGATACAGAAATTTTCTGACATGAAAATGGCCATTGTAGTACAAATATAATTGAACGTCTCTTTCATGAAAGAGCCTCCAGCATAGAGCTGATAATTGTTATTAATTATTAATTAGATGAGAGAGCTGGTAGTTGGTATTTATTTCAGAATTATATGAATCAAGATATATCGTTAAATTTGAAATAATTCAAAGTATGCAATAGTACACCATACCCATGAGAAATGAAGGCTCAAGCATGTTCTAGTGTATGTGTTCAAAGCCCAGAGATGGGCATACAAAAAGTAATGGAGGGGAAACGTAAAAAAGAGCTAAAAAGCTTGAATATATATATTTAAATATTTTTGAATTTTTGTGTAACTGCGTTACACCCATCCAACCCAGACACGAAACTCTGATACGGGCAGTTCTAAGTAAGGTGATCAAAAGCATCAAGAACATGTTTCAGAAAAAGCTCTTTTGATATAAAAGAAATTTGATTCTTTCATGACCATGCTATTCTTAAAAAGTAGTTAGATCAAACATTTGGATATTTAGAAAGTAAAAATACGTTAACACCCTTACAAGTCTCCATATCTTAACCCATGCGAATTATTTCTTCATCCATGTCTTAAAGAAGTCTTTCAGGTCAAATATATTACTTAAAATATGCCCGTGGACATACAATTCATCAGAAATCAAAGCAGGTACCAAGAGCAGACATCTGTTACTTGTTTTGCAGTGGCCATAACGCCTCTGGATAGTAAAAAAAATACTTCGCAAGGCGATTAAATGCGTCGTTTGTATTGAATTAGTTCTGAGTTAGACGTTTCCAAATATAATTCCAATATCTTATGTAAAATGTAGAAATAAGCTATGTTATGCTTTGTTTTTTTAAATTAAAAATGTTTTTGTTGAATTAAATGTGAATTAAATGATAATAAGTAAATATAATTACCCACTATCTACCTGGGGGTTGTTTGTGACAAAACAAAACAACAACAAAAAATAAAAATTCTAAATTGCCATTGCCATTAGACATTCCTCCGTGTTTACACATTTCTCACGATGTCATAAATGTAAATACCATTAGCAGCTACCACTGAGCAACAGACAGACATGCATATTTATTCATCCAAATCAATTACAACACTTAGGTTTGAAAAAAAGGAGTTTGTATTGAAAGACAAATAACAACAGTAATTACTAGAAAAAAATGTATTGAATTAAAAAGTACGGTGTGAGGGGAGAATGCCGTAATGTAAACTAAATACGGAACGTGATGGAATTTAAATTAAATATTACAAATATTCACATATATCATTTTCTAAGGCAGAATAAAAGTGAAAAAGATATATTTGCTCCTTTTTATAGTTGCATAAAAATGAAATGAAATTTCGTCATAAGAATACGCGTAAAAAATTTCATAGTCTTTTATTCTGATATTGTAATTTCGTATCAAGTAATTTCGAAAAATTATGTTGTGTATCTAGAAAAATAAAACTTAAAGAGTTAAAAAATTTGAGTAAGTTAAAATGTGGAAAAAATGGTCGTTTTTTAGACTGTTTGAAACAGTTGTGAATAAGGTTTTTATTAGATGACTGCATATGAATTTGACGCAGCTACTAATGTTTGCTTAACTAGTATTCTCAGACATCACTCTCAGCAAAAGACACCACTGAAATAGTAAGCAAACATTGCACAAATATCCCTTTATGTTGTCAAATGAATCACAAAATATTATTTGTTTGGATAATGTCTATTGTAAATAAAATATTACTTTCCATATTGTCAGTTGTAATTTACCCTTTTTGAGTACAAAACATTTTTGTCTGATAGCAAAATCAACCTTATCGAGAAATTCGATGTTTTTCTACTAAACTTTATTTGCTGATGCCTTTGTCGAACTGCAGAACTGTTAGCTGTGTGACACTTGACTTGTATTGTTGCGTCTTGCAATGGCCGCAACTAATGTCGTTCGATAAAAAGAACTATTTAAAGCCATTTGTTTAGACACGTGTATTTATTGTATTAATATGTATTGATTTAATCAACGTACCAACTCATTTGTAAGGTTGCTTTTGCTATAAAATTTGATTGCTTTTACAGAGATAATCGTACTTTTGTTCCAGAAGGAGTCGAGAATCGGTCCACGAGTGCGTCAGATGAATAATATTTACCAAAAGTGTTTCTGTAAATGTTGTTTCTAAAAGCAACGATGTGTAATAAAGTATCGCTGTAAAGAAAATTATGTATAATTTTTGTCTGAAAATAGTGAAAGACAACCGGAGGTTTTTTAACGTCAATGACATAGTAAGGTAAACGAACAAGGACCGGATCAGTGGTCAAGTGATAATGCTCAGTTCCTGTAATCCAGGAATCGCGAGTTCGATAAGCAGCTCGTCCACTAACACTTCGAATTGTCTTCAGGTCGAGAAGTTAAACAGAGCCCTGTCGAAAATACACTCTTCCGAAATTATGTTTTTTTTTTCAGAAAAGAATAAATAAGATAAAAAATACATTTTTTTAACCGACACAGTCACGTAAATTACATAAATTGTAATTCGAGCTCCACCCCTACATCCGGGTTCTTGTACACTCGTACTATTTATAAACCATGATTATTGGTCAAGTTCGTAAATGTGTATAATGTAAAAATCCAGAATGCTAAAAACAAAGTGAATCCACAGTATTTATCGTATGTTTTTCCAACCAGTTTCCATGTCACTTTTTCCTGTTCTTCTCTCTCATTAGAAATTTCTTTATTGCTTTTAAAATCTTTGACTTCAAGTACTTCTGAAACCGTCGAAAATTTTCTTGAAGGAACATCGCTCGTTTTTCTGTTACGTTTCAGCAAGCGCCACCATCGTAAACCGGTAAGTAGTGTTTGAACATTTGGAGACACATCATCGTCCTTGTCATAAATGCGCAACGAAATTACGCACAGAAATATGATAACTGAACTGTATATCATAAGAAAGAGTATGTAGTAATATATGTATGCCATTGGAGACGAGCTCTCTGGTACATTGTCATTGACCATCTCCATATAAACCACAAAAGACAAGAAGGCTGTTATTGCCACCGATGTCCGTTCTCCCGAGCTAGCAGGCATGAAAAACACAAGATTGTTTATTAATCCAAGAAATACGACCGGAACTATGATGTAGACAACAAAAAAGTCACTGCGTCTTTTCATCGTGATGGCAATATTTACAGACGGCGGGAAAGATCGATCATTCACAGAGTAATTGCTAACTGTTGCTGATTGGAGTGACCACTGGCTATTTGTGCTAAGAAAGTCTTGACTAACAGTTGATTGTGTAGTGTAAAACTGTACCTCATCCGTTGTGTATGCCCAGCCTGTTACTGTTATTTGACATGTTTGTGTATCAAATGGGAAATATGTAACGTCAACGGAGCATACAAGTTTCAAGACGTTTCCCGGGTTCCATGACAATAAACCATTTGAATATAACCTAATCATCATTGACACGTTGCTCACTTCCTGTATCCGGTCAAATGACTGTATCACGTAGAACTGTGGACGCCATAAAACATCTGTTGGTACCAATAATGACGTTTTCCCGCCATAATCTGACGGTGACCATTTCAGCCGTTCATCAATCCATAAAAAGTAAAACAATAATGTCAGTTCAATTTCGCCGGAAATTTCATCAAAGTTATTTATGCTCACTATCCCCACAGTAGTGGATATATTTACCGTGTCATTATGATTGATCAATGGAAATAATTTATTGTTGTAATTTCCAAATAAATCGGTATAAAGCTTTTCAACTTGTGTAATGTTCGAGCAGTACACAAATTTAACACGAAAGAAGATAAAATAAACAAACAAAAGGGTACACCTCATTCTTACAATTTACATGAACCATTCATTTTACTGAAAAAAAAAACAACTTTAGGACAAAATATAGTTAAACATTTCTTTAAAGAGAATGACCTCTTTTTGTCCTTTAAAATATTTTCATAAACTAAAACGGATCACATCTCGGCGCATCTTTCAGCCAATTCTCAGTGTTTCTGCCCTTGTATTCACCTGAAAACAATGAATTCGTGTAGATAAAAGTATTCTTCGCAAGTTTTTAAGAAGAGTTTTATTTCCTGATAATAATTCTATAATTACTTGTTAAAAGGCGACATTACTAAATATCTGTATTATGTGAAGAATCAAAGTACTGTCATATTTTAAAAGAAAATTAATTCACTTATACTAAGAAAATTATCTCATAAAACGTATTTATGATTTTATGTAATACTCTTTAACAAATCTATTACCCGTGTCTGATGTTGAAATTATTCCGAATAATACATTTTTGCGTTGCTAATCTTCACCTTGAGCCGTTCTCATTGGCACCAAAATCATTGGATGATTTCGAAATAAGGTTGAAGCATTCATCAAATATTTAAAATCCGTTAATTAGAATGACTGATTCCAATAGCTCCAACGATCATTTACAAATTTATGTATAAACAGGGACAGCTTTCAATTTGCTTTGTCTCATAACTTTGAAAAGCTTGACTGGGGATCGATAAGACGTAATTAATATTTCGATTTTTAAATAGTAACCATTTAGGCAGCCATAGAGATGCTGTTATTGACTGTCTACAAATGGCTTAGAGTGTTGTCCTGGTAGTGAGCAAAATACTTTGACAAGGGAATCTTTATAAGTGAAAAATAATTAGTGTGACAAAGCCAGTGACAGGAATATTTTTATGGTTGAAAACAGTTTTATGAAAAAGTAATCAAATATGTCAAAATATACATCTTTAAAGGTTAATCATTGTATTAAATGGCATGTTTTGGAAAAAAATAGAGGTCAGAAATAACAATAAAACAATTAAGGAGACATTAACAGGAACAAAGTGTCTTCAGTAATCCTATGTCAGGGAATTTTCCATGCAAAACTACTCAAAGATCCGATTTCCCTTCATTCTAAATATTTCTTTACGTATTTTCAAATGGATCTGTTTTTGTCTGTACGACTACAAATATGTATGTATTTAATGCTAAAATAAATGAACCGTTTCTTTTGTTTTAGCAAAATGAAGCCCTGAAATACATTGTATAATTATCATTTGTGTGCTAATCTTTCTATCAGTCTGCACACTAAAAATATTTCATGTCCCAGGATTATGGAAGCCAACTATTTACCAAATTAAAAAAAAAGATATTTGTAATGTACATATTAACTTATCAATTATAAAACTCTTAACGATTGAAAATAATCAAAATAAAAATATGACCTAGCTTGTAAAAGAAATAAAGGCACCAGTTTGAAACGCGTTATAAGATTATCAGAGACTTACAAGGGAAGAAGTGGTTGACGGGAATTCTAACTCCTCTCCAACCCCACTCCGATCTAGAGATTGCCCATCTGAGCTTAGAGTCTTCAGTGACTTTCCGCATCCTCAACTGGCTTTTGAAGACATTCACTGTAAATTTATTTATTCTTACTACATTTGTATTTATTTCAAAACAACCATAACTATATTCAAAGCTTAGCTGTACGTTTTTAAAGCAAGAAAGCACTAGCAGAAGAGTTTTTATTACTGCGGCGTAGATTGTAAGTCATTATCTTACCTGCTGGTAGCATGGGAGGGAAGCAAGTCATACATAAACATTGCTTGTTTTATTTGTTATCTATCCTTTTTCAGCGCTCGTTTGCTTCTTAGTTACTCACAGTACTAATCAAATTAAAATAAAAGCTCTAATGAAGCAGTTGTGACGTGTATGCATGGTAATTTCTGCAATAATTAATTCATTCACAGGATAATGGAATTGGATGATGTCATGCAACAACTCCTCGAGAAAATATAAACAACACACTTGGAATGAAAATCATGTAAATTATAGTTCAGCTAAATTATTAGTGATAACCTTTAACTACATCGAAATAAGTACGCCTAATTATTAGTAATACAATTAGCGAACCAATAGCCTTCTAATGTTTACTGTTGAGTTTACAGCCTTCTTACAGTTGAAGCCATATGAGGCAAGCATCTTGTCAGTAACTGTAAGAAAGCCTAAAAGGCCAACTTTATCATATAAACAGTCATGTCTCGAACGCCTGGCCTTCAGTCAGTGAGAGGTGCAGCAAGTCTTACTATTCGGCCAAAGAGGCAGGTCATTAACGTCGTATAATACCTACAAATACGCATAACATGTATGTCATTAATCAAGACAAATATATTAATTATAATGTTTTGAAGGCATGTATTTGACTATGACAAGTTCACATATAACAACACGATGCAGAAACATACAGTATAGAAGCAAGTGACTGTCAGTACCAAAGTAACATCCATATTTACAGGCCTAATTTTAGTGCAGGAATAATATCATGTCCTTTGCCAGCTGTACTTAGAGCGACATAAGACTTAAATACACTAAAACTGATAAATATTCATAATGTTATCTGATAAATATTCATATTGTTAACTGATAAAAATTCATATTGTCAACTGATAAATATTCATAATGTTAACTGATAAATATTCATATTGTTAACTGATAAATGTTCATATTGTAGCTTTTTTAAAATAATAGTATTGTAGTGAACGCCTAAAGAAACGATACAAAAACGACCATTCTTTAAAACAACCCGGCATGCAATATATTATGCATATTTCAACCTTTTCTGATTCTGATTGGAGTATGCTCTTGGTACAGATTTGTATATTTTTGATGTTTTAGTATTTTTTTTGACGGGGTGTAAAAAATGAAACCCTCAAATATTCTCCCCTGTACTGAAAATGATTTTATTCAATCACTTTCATTTGCAACGTCTTGAAAGCACCTGTCTGTAATTATCATATTTTACACACACAATGTTTATCCTGCAACTTGAAAATACGATTATTTGATTTTGTGTTGCGTTGCTGATGCAGACTTATTTTCTTTGTCATCTGTTTTTTTATCTACAAAAAAGTGATATTTCCGGCATTTTGCTGAAAGCATATACATGTACTAATTATCTTTAACAAGTACGGCAGCTTGGAGAAAACAAACTGAGGTGATAATTTCTTCAAAGAATTAACGAGTGCATGGAACCTGCTGGCTGAATACGCTGGAGAAATGGTAGCAGAAACTGAAAATACTTCTTTCAAAACAAACAGACATGACTTGTAAGTTGAACAATTAATACAAAAACTTAAACATTATTTTAGGAAATTATTCCTTCATTTTAATCATGACTACTGTATTCTTTTGAAAAAGAACACAAAAGTGATAGTTTTAAAATTTACTTGTTATTATAAATTATACTTGATATCAAAAGAACAAAGAGACATCACCAGTCATCTTTTCTGAAGGTCAAGCAGGATAGACATCTTTGCTGAAGGTCAAGCAAGATAGACATCTTTGCTGAAGGTCAAGCAGGATAGACATCTTTGCTGAAGGTTGAGCAAAAGACTTGTCTTTGCTGAAGGTCAACCTGGTGAGCCAACTTTGCCTAAGGTCAAGCATATTGTATGACGCCAGTCGTAAAAGACAGGCAAATGAACTGTAAGAAGTGAAGGCTGAGGATTATAAAAATGTACTGTTTATTTACTGTCTGTCTAGTAAAACATATTATTGAATTGATTTGTTCTCGTTTGTATC
The DNA here is from genome assembly GCA_012932295.1 of Cyclina sinensis. Classification (NCBI taxonomy): domain Eukaryota; kingdom Metazoa; phylum Mollusca; class Bivalvia; order Venerida; family Veneridae; genus Cyclina; species Cyclina sinensis. The sequence continues at coordinate 40,672,327 of JAAONU010000001.1, read as the reverse complement.
GCTGTATTTTACAAAAACTTGTCATTTTAAACCCTGCCAAATGCAGCATTTTACACAAATTGTTAACTTTTTATAATTAATACCGTTTAAAATAAAAGAGAGAAACTTAGCCTGTAAATATCCGTCGTTTTAAACCGATATTACCCATTTTCTTGGTTACACGATCAAAAAACGTCTGAAGCATTTTCGTACAGAGTTGTTTTGTATTTTTTGTATCGAAAGTTGACCTTTTCAATTTGCCAGAAAAAATGTTTTTCATATCAACGCACCACTATTTGATCGGACTAAAAGTGAACTTATTTATTCAACATAAAATTCAATAATTCGTGACCATATTATTTATTACATCACTTTGTGAACGGCCAAGCAATTTTCAACAGGTAACATATCAATATCCTGTGTGAATGTCATAATTTCAGACGAGAAAATATTTTGACACATAATTAATTAACAGAACTCTTTATATAACAGCGATAAACAAAAATACTAATAAAAATATGTCGTTACTGCAAACATTTGAAGGCATCTTTAAAGTTTAAAGCAAAATTGTTGGATCAAATGTCTCTATTCACAAATATAATTTAAGAAGAGAGCAAACTATTGAATTATGGATAATTTCAAAGAGCACGTATTAAACCACGTAATAGCGGTAGTACTTTTAAAAAGATCTGCTGATAATGTCTGCAACGCAACTTACAATGTAGCTACACATAAGACGCCACATGAGACGCACGTCACGCAATAAATAGGGGATATGCCATCAGCATTGTCTCATATTTGAAAGAAAGAATATACCTTTGATTAGGTATCTTTAGTCAGTTATTTTCTTACGTACAGTTTAAATCAAATCTTAAAAGTAAAGAAATGCTGGTTGTGGTGATTATTTCGTAAAGTTGCGGCACTGTCTTTTATGTCGAAACTCAAATCTCTTCTGATAAAATACAGAGTTTTCTAGTGAAGTAAGATTTATTTGACAACAAATGTTTCCTTTTCATTTTTACTGAAACAATTATCTCATAATTTAGAGATATATTTAGTTTAAATCAATTCTTCTTTTCTTTGAAGGGATGTTTTTCTAATAATGTTGTCATGTCAACATTTTAAGAAAGCTAATACAAATTAAATGACCATTCTAGACAGACAAAATAAGAATCGACCAATAACATAATTGAATATTGACTAGATAGTGCTCCATTCATTCTTCCCAAATTAAATCAAAGTTTGCTTACAGGACATGTTATATAAATCTATAGCAAATCGTTTCGTCCTACGTTATTGAATAGAGTTTACCAAAACTTCTTAAAAGGTTTCAAACAAGTCTTTTACAAAACAGTTCGTCCTTTTATACGATAAATTGTTTCCTTAATCTTCAGAAATTTCCATTAAAGCATTTTTTATCAAGACATTTCAGACAAACCTATATTAAACCATATTGCCATAGGCAGTGAAAGTATTCCTTTAATATTTACTTAAATTATCAGAGTAGTTGGTACAGTTATATTTCAGACAAGACTACTACAAAACATTTTGTCGTAAGCACTAGAACATTGGCGTTTTTATCAATACCAAACGTTACCAGGCCAAATACTTATATATTCTATTTTTTCAAAAGTGTTGCTTTCAGTACATCCCAGAGAAGTATGTCATAGAAACAAGAATTGTTGTACTTTTATTTACCACATTTTATCTAAATCTTTGAGTTCAGGTCATTTCAGGAGAGTCTTTAAACAATCATTTTGCACTAGGCATTGGAAATTGACTGTTTTCACCTTTGCATATTTGTATTCAGCGAAGCAATTTATCTTTGTAGTTCTAACAATTTAGCCTTTGGTAAATTTTCATCTATTTAGTATAAAAACGGGTACTATTCTAGTGCATAAGAGAAACTGGTATGTTATGGACTTGTTCTAATTGTTTTGAAATAAAAAACGTATTAACAATTTTTATAAATGAGACACTAATTCAGTAACCAGATCCTATTGAAATATCGTGGACGCAAACAGCTTGATAAAAATTCATTTAAGTGAAATGTGGCACTAATCTAGTAACCAGGACTAGTTAAAATATTCTGGAGGCAAACAGTTTGACTAAAGTTTCTTCAAGTTAAATGAGGCACTAATCCAGTAACAAGGACTTATTGAATTGTACTGGAGAAAGGAGTACATTTCCAATGCCTAGTGCAAAATAATTGTTTAAAGACTCAACTGTAATGACCTGAACTTAAAGATTTAGATAAAATGTGGTAAATAAATGTACCACAATTTTTGTTTCTATGAGAGACTCGATCATTACAGACTTCTCTTGGATGTACTGAAAGCAACACCATTGAGAAAAAAGAATATTTAAGTATTTGGTAACGTTTGGTATAGATAAAATGCCATTGTTCTAGTGGTTAGGACAAACTGTTTTGTAGTAGTCTTGTCTGAAATATAACTGTAGCAACTACTCTGAAAATTTAAGTAAATATTAAAGAAATACTTTCACTGCCTATGGCAATATGGTTAAATATAGGTTTGTCTGAAATGTCCTGATAAGAAATGCTTTAATGGAAATTTCTGAAGATTAAGGAAACATTTTATCGTATAAAAGGACGAACTGTTTTGTAATAGAAGTTTTGGTAAAGATGAAAGGAACTCTATTCAATAACGTAGGACGAAACGATTTGCTATAGATTTATATAACATGTCCTGTAAGCAAACTTTGATTTAATTTGGGAAGAATGAATGGAACACTATCTAGTCAATATTCAATTATGATATTGGTCGATTCTTATTTTGTCTGTCTAGGATGGTCATTTAATTTTCATTAGATTTTTTAAAATATTGTCATGATAACATTATTTGAAAAACATCCCTTCAAAGAAAAGAAGAATTGATTTAAACTAAATATATCTCTAAATTATGAGATAATTGTTTCAGTATAAATGAATCAAAATGAAAAGGAAACATTTGTAGTCAAATAAAAGATACTTCACTAGAAAAGTCTGTATTTTATCAGAAGAGATTTGAGTTTCGACATTAAAGACAGTGCCGCAACTTTACGAAATAATCACCACAACCAGCATTTCTTTACTTTTAAGATTTGATTTAAACTGTACGTAAGAAAATAACTGACTAAAGATACCTTATCAAAGGTATATTCTTTCTTTCAAATATGAGACAATGCTGATGGCATATCCCCTATTTATTGCGTGACGTGCGTCTCATGTGGCGTCTTATGTGTAGCTACATTGTAAGTTGCGTTGCAGACATTATCAGCAGATCTTTTTAAAAGTACTACCGCTATTACGTGGTTTAATACGTGCTCTTTGAAATTATCCATAATTCAATAGTTTGCTCTCTTCTTAAATTATATTTGTGAATAGAGACATTTGATCCAACAATTTTGCTTTAAACTTTAAAGATGCCTTCAAATGTTTGCAGCAACGACATATTTTTATTAGCTTTTTGTTTATCGCTTTAATATAAATAGTTCTGTTAATTGATTCTGTGTCAAAATATTTTCTCATGTGAATTTATGACATTCACACAGTATATTGATATGTAACCTGTTGAAGTTTGCTGGGCCGTTCACAAAGTGATGTAATTAATAATGCGGGCACGAATTATTGAATTTTATGATGAATAAATAAGTTCACTTTTAGTCCGATCAAATAGTGGTGCTTTGATATAAAAAAACTTGTTCCGGCAAATTGAAAAGGTCAACTTTCGATACAAAAAATACAAAACAACTCTGTACGAAAATGCTTCAGATGTTTTTCGATTATGTAACCAAGGAAATGAGTAATATCGGTTTAAAAAGACAGACATTTACCCGCGTGCGCGCGTGTGTGGATGTGTGTTTGTGTGTGTTTCTGCGCTTACACGCTAAGTTTCTCTCTTTTATGTTAACGGTATTAATTATAAAAAGTAAACAATTTGTGTGAAATGCTGCATCTGGCAGGGCTTAAAATGACAAGTTTTTGTAAAATATAGCGATACAAACGAGAACAAATCAATTCAATAATATGTTTTACTAGACAGACAGTAAATAAACAGTACATTTTTATAATCCTCAGCCTTCACTTCTTACAGTTCATTTGCCTGTCTTCTACGACTCGCGTCATACAATATGCTTGACCTTTGGCAAAGTCGGCTCATCAGGTTGACCTTCAGCAAAGACCAGTCTTTTGTTTATCGTTCAGCAAAGATGTCTATCCTGCTTGACCTTCAGAAAAGAAATTCTTCTAGTTGACCTTCAACAAAGATGGCTGGTGATGTCTCTTTGTTCTTTTGATATCAAGTATAATTTATAATAACAATTAAATGTTGAAACTATCCCTTTTGTGTTCTTTTTGAAAAGAATACGGTAGTCATAATTAAAATGAAGGAATAGTTTCTTAAAAAATGTTTAAGATTTTGTATTAATTGTTCAACTTTCAAGTCATGTCTGTATGTTTTGAAAGAAGTATTTTCAGTTTCTGTTACCATTTTTCCAGCGTATTCAGCCAGCAGGTTCCATGCACTCGTTAATTCTTTGAAGAAATTATCACCTCAGTTTGTTTTCTCCAAGCTGCCGTACTTGTAAAAGATAATTAGTACATGTATATGCTTTTAGCAAAATGCCGGAAATATCACTCTTTTGTAGATAAAAACAGATGACAAAAAAAATAAGTCTGCATCAGCAACGCAACACAAAATCAAATAATCGTAGTTTCATGTTGCAGAATAAACATTGGGTGTGTAAAATTTGATAATTACAGACAGGTGCTTTCAACATGTTGCAAATGAAAGTGATTGAACAAAAACATTTTCTGTACAGGGGAGAATATTTGTGGGTTTCATATTTTACACCCCATCAACGAAAACACTAAAACATCAAAAATATACAAATCTTTACAAAATGCATACTCCAATCAGAATCAGAAAAGTTGAACTATGCATAATATATTGCATGCGGACCGTTTCAACGAAACGATCGTCTTTGTATCGTTTGTTTTAGACGTTAACTACAATATTATTATTTAAAAAAATACAATATGTATATTTATCAGTTTAAGTGTATTTTAGTCGTATGTCGCTCTAAGTACAGCTGTCGCGCTGGCTGCTGGCAAAGGACATGATATTTATTCCTGCACTAAAAGTAGACCTATTAATATGGATGTTACTTTTGGTACTGACGATCACTTGCTTCTAAACTGTATATTTCTGCATCATGTAGTTACATGTCATCTTATCATAGTCCAGTACATGCCTTCAAAACATTATAATTAATATATTTGTCTTGATTAATACATGTTATGCGTATTTGTAGGTATTATACGACGTTAATGACCTGCCTCTTTGGTCGAATAGTAAGACTTGCTGCACCTCTCACTGACTGAAGGCCAGGCGTTCGAAACAAGACTGTTTATGTGATAAAGTCAGCTTTTTAGGCTTTCTTACAGATACTGACACGATGCTGCCTCATATGGCTTCAACTGTAAGAAGGCGGTAAACTCAGTAGTAAACATTAGAAGGTTATTGGTTCGCTAATTGTATTACTAATAATTAGGCGTACTTATTTCAATGTAGTTAAAGGTCATCACTAATAATTCAGCTAAACTGGTATTTACATGATGTTCATTCCAAGTGTGTTTTATATTTTTTTTTTGAGAAGTTTGTTGCATGACATCATCCAGTTCTATTATCCTTTGAATGAATCGATCATTGCGGAAATGCATATACGTCACAACTGCTTCAATAGAGCTTATTTTAAATTTAATTAGTACTGTGAGTAACTCAGAAGCAAACGAGCACTGAAAAGGGGTAGATAACAAATACAACAAGCAATGTTTATGTATGACTTGCATCCCTCCCATGCAATCAGCAGGTAAGATTATGACTTACAATCTACGCCGCAGTAATAAAAACTCTTCTGCTAGTGCTTTCTTGCTTTAAAAACGTACAGCTAAGCTTTGAATATAGTTATGGTTGTGTTGAAATAAATACAAATGTAGTTAAAATAAATAACTTTACAGTGAACGTCTTCAAAAACAGTCTTTACACACATCTTTGATAGTCAAGCTACAGGTTTTCTTTAGTATGGCTGTTTTGTTTCTTGGTCAGAAATGACAAGAAGGAATGCATCTTTAGATTTTCAGGGAAAGCGGTTTGTAAGATCCTGTACCTGCTTCCGATATGAATAAATAGTTTAATGCAAAATTAAGTTTGAATGCAGTAATTTTTGTTCGTTGTGATCAGCCACAGAAACAAAAATCAAACAATTTTTTACAGTTTGCTTTAATATTGCTCTGACTTCCTTCTGGTCCTAGTTTAAAACCAGTTGAGGATGCGGAAAGTCACTGAAGACTCTAAGCTCAGATGGGCGATCTCTAGAACGGAGTGGGGTTGGAGAGGGGTTAGGATTCCCGTCGAACTTTTCTTCCCTTGTAAGTCTCTGATAATCATATAATGCGTTCCAAACTGGTGCTTTTATTTCTTTTATAAACTAGATCGCATTTTTATTTTGATTATTTTCAATCGTTAAGAGTTTTATTATTGATAAGTTAATATGTACATTACAAATCTCTTTTTTAATTTGGTAAATAGTTGGCTTCCATAATCCTGGGACACGAAATAGTTTTAGTGTGCAGACTGATAGAGAGATTAACACACAAATGATAATTATACAATGCATTTTAGGGCTTCATTTTGCTAAAACAAAAGAAAACGGTTCATTTATTTTAGCATTAAATACATACATATTTGTAGTCGTACAGACAAAAACAGATCCATTTGAAAATACGTAAAGAAATATTTAGAATGAAGGGAAATAGGATCTTTGAGTAGTATTGCATGGAAAATTCCCTGACATACGATTACTAAAGACACTTTGTTCCTGTTAATGTCTCCTTAATTGTTTTATTGTTATTTCTGATCTCTATTTTTTTCCAAAACATGCCATTTAATAAAATGATTAACCTTTGCAGATGTACATTTTGACATATTTGATTACTTTATCATAAAACTGTTTTCAACCATAAAAATATTCCTGTCACCGTCTTTGTCACACTAATTATTTTCACTGATAAAGATTCCCTTGTCATAGTATTTTGCTAAATACCAGGACAACGTACTCAGTCATTTCTAGACAGTCAATAACAGCATCTCTATGGTTGCCTGAATGGTTACTATTTAAAAGTCGAAATATTAATTACGTTTTATCGATCCCCAGTCAAGCTTTTCAAAGTTATGAAACAAAGCAAATTGAAAAGATGTCCCTGTTTATATACAAAAATTTGTAAATGATCGTTGGAACTTTCTAATTAACGGATTTTTAATATTCGATGAATGCCTCAATCTTATTTCGAAATCATCCAATGATTTTAGTGCCAATGAGAACAGCTCAAGGTGAACACTAGAAACGCAAAAATATATTTCTGGCAATAATTTCAACATCAGTCACAGGTAATAGATTTGGTAAAGAGTAAATTGCATAAAATCATAGATACGTTTATGAGATAATTTTCTTAGTACAAGTGAAATAAATAAAAAATATGATAGTACTTAGATTCTTCACATAATACAGATATTTAGTAATGTTTCCTTCTAACAAGTAATTAGAGAGTTATTATAAGGAAATAAAACTCTTCTTAAAAACTTGCAAAGAATAATTTTATCTACACGAATTCATTGTTTTCAGGTGAATACAAGGGCAGAAACGCTGAGAAATGGCTGAAAGATGCACGGAGATGTGATCCGTTTTTGTTTATAAAAATATTTTAAAGGACATGAGGAGGTCATTCTCTTTAAAGAAATGTACTTCTCTGAAATGTATTTAAATGAAATGTTCTATATTTTTCCTAAAGTTTTTTTTTCAGTAAAATGAATGTTTCATGTAAATTATAAAAATGAGGTTTGTTTGTTTTATCTGTGTTGGTGTTAATTTTGTGTACTGCTCGAACATTATACAAGTTGAAAAGCTTTATAGCTTCATTTGACCGGATACAAGAAGTGAGCAACGTATCAATGATGATAAGGTTATATCCTAATGGTTTAATGTCATGGAACCCGGGAAACGTCCTGAAACTTGTATGCTCCGTGGACGTTACATATTTCCCGTTTGATACACAAACGTGTCAAATAACAATAACAGGCTGGACATACACAACGGATGAAGTACAGTTTTACACTACACAAGCAACTGTTAGTCAATACTTTCTTAGCACAAATAGCCAGGGGTCACTCCAATCAGCAACAGTTAGCAATAATTCTGTGAATGATAGAACTCTCCCGCCTTCTGTATATCCGATATTCCTTCAAGAGAATTTTCGACGGTTTCAGAAGTGCTCGAAGTCAAAGATTTTAAAAGCAATAAAGAAACTTCTAATGAGAAAGAAGAACAGACAAAAAGTGACATGGAAACTGGTTGGAAAAACATACGATACTGTGGATTCATTTTGTTCTTAGCTTTCTGGATTTTTACATTTTACACATTTACGCACTTGACCAATAATCATGATTTATTAATAGTACGAGTGGTGTACAAGAACCCGGATGTAGGGGTGGAGCTCGAATTACAATTTATGTAATTTACGTGACTGTGTCGGTTAATAAAAGAAAAGAAATTCTTATATTATTCATCTCTGAAAAAGAACATAATTGCGGAAGAGTGTATATTCGACAGGGCTCTGTTAACTTCTCACCTTAAAGACAGTTTGAAGTGTTAGTGGACAAGCTGCTTATTGAACTCGCGGTTCCTGGATTACAGGAACTGATCAATATCAAATGACATTGATACGGTCCTTGTTCGTTTACCTTACTATGTCTTTGATGTTAAAAACATCCGGTTGTCTTTCATTATTATCAAACAAAACATATATAGAACTTGCTATACAGCGATACTTTCTTACACATTGATGCTTTTAGAAACATTTACTGAACACTTTTGATAAATATTATTCAAGTGATGCACTGGTCGACCAATTCTCGACTCCTTCTGGAACAAAAGTACGATTATCTGTGTACAAAGCAATCACATTTTATAGTAAAAGCAACTATACAAATGAGTTGGTACGTTGATTAAATAAATCAATACATATTAATACAATAAATATATGTGTCTAAACAAATGGCTTTTTATAGTCTTTTTTTATCGAAGGACATTAGTTGCGGCCATTGCAAGATACAACAGTACGAGTCACGTGTCACATAGGTAACAGTTCTGTCGTTCCACAAAGGCATCAGCAAATAAAGTTTAGAAGAAAAACATCGAATTTAAATAATTTCTCGATAAGGTTGATTTTGCTATCAGAAAAAAATGTTTTATACTCAAAAAAGGTAAATTACAACTGACAATGTGAAAACTAATATTTAATTTTCAATAGACATTATCTAAACAAATAATGTTTTGTGATTCATTTGACAACATAAAGGGATCTTTTTGCAATGTTTGCGTACTAGTACAGTGGTATCTTTTGCTGAGAGTGATGTCTGATAATACTAGTTAAGCAAACTTTAATAGCTGTGTCACATTCATATGCATTCTGATAAAGGCCTTATTTACAACTGTTTTAAACAGTCTAAAAAACGACCATTTTTTCCACATTTTAACTTACTCAAAATTTTTAACTCTTTAGGTTTTATTTTTCTAGATACACAACATAATTTTTCGATATTACTTGATACGAAATTACAATATCAGAATAAAAGACTATGAAATTTTTTTGGCGTATTCTCATGACTAAATTTCATTTCATTTTTATGCACCTATAAAAAAGAGCAAATATATCTTCATCACTTTTATTCTGCCTTAGACAATGATATATGTGAATATTTGTAACATTTAATTAAAATTCTATCACGTTCCGTATTCAGTTTACATTACGGCATTCTCCCTTCAAACCGTACCTTTTAATACAGTACTTATGAACATTTTTCTAGTAATTACTGTTGTTATTTGTCCTTCAATACAAAAAACATTTTTGTTTTACAAACCTAAGTGTTGTTAGATATTCTTGTTTGTCTGCTGCTCAGTGGTAGCTGGTAATGGTATTTACATTTATGACATCGTGAGAAATGTGTAAACACGGGGGAATGTCTAATGGCAATGGCAATTTAGAAAAATCCTTTTTTCCTCGTTTTATTTTTATTTTTGTGGTTGTTTTGTTTTTTCACAAACAACCTCCAGGATATGATTGGGTATTTATATATTCTTATTATCGTTTAATTCACATTTAATTCAAGAAGAACATTTCTAATTTGCAAAAAAAAACCAACAAACAAAGCATAAATAGCTTATTTCTATATTTTACATTAGATATTTGGCACAATGTTTTGAAACGTCTTACCCAGAACTAATTCAATACAAACGACGCATTTAACCCCCTCGCGAAGTATTTTTTACTATACAGTGGCGCTATGGCCACTGCAAAACAAGTGTCAGATGTCTGCTCTTGGTACCTGTTTTGATTTCGGATGAATTGTATGTCCACGGGCATATTTAAAGTCATACATTTGACCTGAAAGACTTCTTTAAGACATGAATGAAAAACGTTTCGCATGCGTCAAGATATGGAGACTTGTGTGGGTGTTGACGTACTTTCACTTTCCAAATGTTTGATCTCACTACTTTTTAAGGATAGCATTGACATGAAGGAATCAAATACCTTTTATACCAATAGAGCCTTTTCTGGAACATTTTCTTGATGCTTTCGATCACCTTACTTAGAATTGCCTGTAACAGAGTTTCGTGTCTGGGTTGGATGGGTGTAACGCAGTTACACAAAATTTCAAATATAATTAAATAAATAAATATATTCAAGCCTTTCAGCTCTTTTCTGACGTTTCCCATCCATTACCTTTTACAAGCCCATCTCTGGACTTCGAACACATACACTAGAACATGTCTGAGCCTTTATTTCACATGAATATGGTGTACTATTGCATACTTAGAATTTTTTCAAATTTAACGAAATATCTTGATTCTTATCATTCTGAATAAAAAAACCAAATCTACCTTCTATCTCATCCAATTAATAATTAATAACAATTATCAGCTCTCTGATGGAAGCTCTTTCATGAAAGAGACGTTCAAATATAATTATTTGTACTACAATGGCCATTTTCATGTCAGAAAATTTTTGTATCCGCTTCCAAATGTCTAATATAAGACGTTAGACTGTCCATGTATGAAAATATATATCGTATATGTATTTAAACTATTATATTTTGATTCACGACATAAATGGTTTTGCTGTTTTGTGCAGCACAGCACATCCTTAGGTAGGCAGGTATTTCGCCCTTCATTTCATTCTTCGTCTTAGTACACTTAAAACACATGTAGTCAGTTTACATGCCTGATGCTAATTTAAGTATATACCTTTAAATTGTCACTTTAAGTATATACCTTTAAATTGCAATTTCTGCATCGATTCTCCGGAATTTTCTATTTTGTGCGGCAATTGAATTCATTCACTTTTAAAACCAGTTGCAATACGTAAAATAAGCCTAAGATTAATGAATGGGTACCCATTAGAAGCACTATCTTTCGAATCATTTTTGGTTCGTTATATTTTCTTCTCTGAGTGTCATAATATTTTTTATAACAAGTATCTATGAAAGAAATTGTTAACAAGTGTGAAACTGATAAAATTATCCTTTTAATAAATCACTGGCATTTGAATAGTTTGCATACGCAGCTGAGTTAAAGAAACTCTCTCTAGGTAATGTTTTTTCTCTTGTTATAAGGAGAGTTTTGCGAAATGGAAAATAAACGAGACATATTGTTTTTGTGGCTTTTGGGCGAGGGTACTGGTTAATGAATAGCTTTTAGATTAAGAGAGATCGGCCTTATACAAATGTGTCCTGTAGTGTAACAAAATGGGATAGCTCGATCTTAAACCTCAAACCTAAATATTTGTTTAAGTTTAGATAGAGGAAATAACCCATATGTAACATTTTGGTATCCTGTGTATAACGTTATAAAGTCGACAAATAGATGCATTTTGATGGCCCTGGTCTTACTGAGGACCTTTATTTCATCTGTTTTCCATGTGCAAGGCAACAGTTAATTCCCTACATATTGTCAAAACACATTTCTCCTTAAAAAGGTATAACCCTAGCTTTAACCGTAAGTACATAGAACGCAGCTTCGACATGTAAGATACATATAACGTAAAAACAAGAGGGTCTCTATGGACCTGTTTCACTTATCTGAACGCAATTCCTTAAAACGAAAAGTGCAGTCATGTATCCTTTTAAAATAAAATTCTAGCAAACAAGATAGTACGTGAATAGGTGATAAATTAATTTAGATTATCAATTTTCAAATGTGTTTGTAGTATACAGTATACACCTTGGAATTTCGTTATTTATTTTGCTAAAATTGCTTGATTTAATTCAATCTCTATTGCTAGCAATGATTTAGTTTAATGTGATCAATTTTATTGAACTTAAATGGTAAGTTCTAGCGCAAAACATAAAACTAAACAATCGTTTTCGTCATGAAGATATGTCTTTAAATGATTCTTTATAAAAAATGCAATGCCGACAGCAGTGCTTTATCATTTACATTTCTGCAGAGAATAAATGATTGTTTTACTCTTGTCAATACATTAGTAATTGCTGTATAAATTGTGAAAAATTGAATGGGAAATAAAGAATATGGCTAATGGATGTTTATTTTTCTGAAAACACGGATGTCAATAAAAGGTGTTGGCGATAAAACACAGTGTTAGTGAGTATTTAGATTGTCAGAGTGTTTGAAAATATAATTTAGCATAATCCTGAATAGAAACATCGTAGATCCCTCTTAACAGAAAAGGTGCATTTGGCTTTGTTGCTTTACAGTGTTCATGTTCACAACCTAATCGGCTGGTTATAGAACTTTTTGGTTTGATAAGTTAACCTACAAACAATAACAAACTACAATTTCATTTAACTAATGAATCCTATCTACTGTATCTTTTATTCTGAATTATTTCCTGCTTCGATCGATTTTTTAATTTTGCCCAGTCCAGTCTGAATCGATGGACATTTATTTCTAACAAACGAACTGCTTTACTTGTTAACTCTTGTTATTAAAAACTAATGCTGGGTTATTTAAAGTGACATTTCCTTGAATTGTTAGAGGCGTGGTCATCTCGGCACTTAATAAGGTCAACTGACTCTCGGACAAACAGTATTGATTCTATTTTACTGTGTAAGTTACAAATATTCCGTCCCTCTCTATAACCCTAACTAACCATCATTCAGCTCGTAAATGAATTTCATCTAAATTATTAAACACCGTTAACCTGATGTTAATAGATTTTACTGAGTCATTCAATTTTAGCGTAACATTTTAAGAGAGTATACGTGAATAACGTCAAAGTGCACGTGCGTTGATATCTTGTTCGAACCTAAAAACAAAGATTACATAAATGTATTTTGGAATTTTCTTTAACAATATTCTTGAAGTGGCGACAAATAAAACAATTCTTGAATACAATCTTATTTACAACTAATGTGAACAAAGTTGTTGGAGTTAATTAAATTTATAACAGCTGATTTGACTGATGACAGTCGAAGTCTAATTTAAGGACACAAAAAATAGAAAAAATAGTAATAGGCCTGTTCTGGGAAAAGCATGTGTCATGTTCTTTTCTTGAGTGGAAACTTGAATTTTATTGTGTTAAATTCCTTTGTTCATGGAAATGTATGCATATTTTCCTATGTAAAATTATCTTGATATATTTGTGCTAAGAATGTTCTCAAAATTCTTTTATTGTTTCACATATTGTAAAATACTCGTACCGGTACTTTTATAAATTGTATATAGAATACATGTTCATGCGGTAAATGAATGTCATGTTCATATCAATAGGTCATTGGTGAATATATCCATAATTCTTGGGTGTGGATTGCTGTTGTGGTTTATGCCCTTGAAAGTGCCACGTGTTATTGACGGCAAGAACTGTGTGGTTTAAATGTCGAGATCTATGGTTACAGAGGGAACCAGGGACCTTACTGGTCGGAGGGCGTATAAATTTCTTTTTCTACAATTTTTATCTTACTTATGGTCGGTGTTTAGTACCTGAAATATATTTTGGACCAAATAGACATTGGTCGGTGTATTACAATATTGTCATAGTGACACATACTAGTGTTGGTCATGTGTTGACCTGGTAGTTTCCGGTGGCCTTGGAGTTTCTCCTTCAAGAAGTGTGGATAATGACAGTTATTTATAGGCTTCACTGTAGTGATCATACTATTCATTTCCGACTGTATTATTAAATATTTTAGAGAAAATTATTCTAAATAATTCTTTCATAAATTAAAGGCCGTAATAGTGTTAGATATTTATTCCGGTGGTTAGCTACCCACTCTGGCCAATCCTGACCCGTGACAGACTGCTCGGAAAAAATTCTGTATATTTTGTTTTCATCACAAAATTAAATTAAATGTTGAAGAAGTAAGAAAGGCGTTGTAAGCAGGTGAATTCACAACTAGTATTGCATCGTCGGTGACCCCCGGTACATATTCCGCACAACTACCTTATGCACCGTGAGATAATTGACTGCTGATTATTCGTTTTCATGAATATTTATTAGCAAAGGGATGTAACTCTTCGTCGAATGAGATGCCGCATTACAAATAGTGTGGAGCGTACGCATAATGACAAGTTACTTAAAATAGACGTATTTTCCAGGATTTAAACATAGGCGCGGAAGGCAAATTGTAACAAGTAATTTCACTGGCTGAGATTCCGCAAGGGAAATCTTACGGAAACCAATGAAAGTAGGTAATGAATTATTCATGAGTACGAAATTTTACCAGCCAATTGTCCCACGGTAGATAAATAGAGTGAAACGGAATGGATCGAACGTGGGTTTCCGACGATGCTAGTATTGTTGCTTTAACACCCCTGTTAACACCTCTGGTCAGACGGCCGTAATTATGCGTCGTCTAATGTTGGTGGCAGGTGCTTTAAGCTAGTGTCACCTACAGTGGGTTAAGACAAAAGATATTGGTATATTCGTGTCAGAGTGTCGAGTTAGGGGTAAAACTTGAATACAGAATGATAGTTTAACAGAAAAAAAAGCTAAATACACTGACGTGTCAGTCAGTTATTACCGCTAACCTCGATCTTACTTTATTATACTTGCCCGATTTTTGGTTGTTTTATTCTCTCGCAAATTTTCTTACAGTTCACGCCGTATCGCTACTATTCAGTCAAAATGTAAATGATACTTTCCATACCTTGCGATTGGTCTCATTTTCTTTTTCTTTTCGATCTTTAAATTAAAATTAAAATCGAATGGGGATTTACCAAATAATAATACCGGATAAGGAGAAATCACTTGAATCAATAAATTGGAAACACTCGGATCTTATCAAGTTAACCACGTCGAGAAGCAATCAGCTGGCAGTGATCTCTCCTTCATTCTTGACCTAGCTGAATTTAAGATTTTTTTCTCTATTTTGTTTAGTTATAATTGGAATTGCATCGATTTAACATGCCTGGATGTGATGAAATTGAAATAAAGTAACTTTTTGTTTATTTACTTTCGACAGTTATCAACAACATGCCTGTCGGCAGTGATTATTGTACTGAAAGGGAAGTAACTGCTGCGTGAAGTTTGTTCGAGAAGTTCAATGAAAATTGAGTATGAGTTATTCGAACGTTCGAAAGCAAAATGATCCGAACATTAGAATGCTAAAATGAACAAATTTTGCCATCCCTAATAATTATCTAAATAATACACAGTGTAATTTTACACACTATAAATATCATTATTATGAAAAGTTGACCCGAAATCATAGCATAATTTTAAAAATATTAGTCATACAAACATTTATTAAATGATCGTTTCATGCAAGATTCCATAAACAAGAAGATGGCGGTAACAATGAACTTTAGTTCATTAATTAGCTAGCTGGTCATCCAACTATCCAAGATGCTTTAACACATTTACACACTATAAATATCATTATTATGAAAAGTTGACCCGAAATCATAGCATTATGTTAAAAATATTAGTCATACAAACATTTATTAAATGATCGTTTCATGCAAGATTCCATAAACAAGAAGATGGCGGTAACAATGAACTTTAGTTCATTAATTAGCTAGCTGGTTAATCCAACTATCCAAGATGCTTTAACACATTTTTCTGTCTATTACGAAGAAAAATTCACACATTCTTCTTGCTTGGCTTCATATACAACACGATCTCTTAAGTGAAAGACGACTCCAACACGAAAGATTCTGTTGAATGAGGCCAGTCTAAACATCATACCAAAGGCGTGTAAAGCAAACAGTCCATATTCTCCATCTTGGTTTTACATATCGATATAGTCGCCGGAGAAAGATTTTATGACGTCAGAGTTTTTGTACAGGCTCATGAAAGTAAAGAACGTAAATGCAGAATATACTATAAAATTAAAACAAGAGCAGTACATATCAAATGTTTTGCCTACCATCATCCAGGTAACTTCGCCACTTTTTGAATTTTCTTTATTCCCTTCTCCATTCTCACAGCTGGCAGGTGCTGAATTTGTACGGTCGTCTGCGGTCACTTTTCCCGCCTTTTTCTTTGGTCGGCAACACATGCATCTTAATATTATTATCAGATACTTGGTAGCAACCGGCACTTTTCCTTTCCTGTCATAAATACGCATCGACACAATGCAGGTGAACATTATATATGAACTGTACGACAAGAGAAACATTAAATAGTAATAGATAAAATCGATAGGGGAAGAGCTTTGTGGAACATTATTGTTTATAATCTGCATGTAGACGGCAAAAGACAAAAAAACCGTTATCGCCACTGCACTTCTCTCCCCAGAATGCTCAGGCATATAAAATACGAGATTATTAATTCCTCCAAGTAAGACTAAAGGAACTATAATATATATGATGTAGAACTCGCTCCGTCTTTTAAACATTATATTGATCATGATCCCTGCGGGCCCGTCAGAGAAAGCATAGACGAATATAATACTGTCTAAATACCTCCATTGGCTGTTAATTTTCCAGAGAGTGGTGTCTGGAGTCAATGACAAGGGGTAAAATCTCAGGTCATCTCCCCTGACTGTAAGGGTTGTCATGGTAATAGTGCAGTGTTGTTTGTCAAAAGGAAAGAATGTCACATCGACAGGACAAGTAACTTTCAGAACAGATCCCAGTGTAGCAACAACAATGCCGTCATGAGTAATCCGTAACATTTCAGACCCGTTTCCAATTTCTTGTAAGGTTTCGAACAATTCGAAAATAAAAGCTCTCGGTGTCCAAATATCTTCTGGTGAAATAAGAAGGGACGATTTCCCGCCAAAGTCTTCAGGAAGCCAGGTCATGCGCTCTTCTCTCCAAGTCAAATTGAATAACACTTTCACAGACAATTCACCTGTCAATTCATCAAATGTGTTAAGACTCAGCAAATATACATATACTCCAACTTTAGCAGCGTCGCTTTGATTTGTGAGAGGCAGCAGCTTTTTGTTATAGTTTGCCAACAATTTGGTGTAAAGGTCGTCGGTTTGAGACACATTGATACAGGAAGACAACATTCCTGACTGAACCACATACAGGAAAAGATACGCGAATTTGTTCCGAGTACTTGAACGCATAGTGTTCTTTCTTTACATTTCCGAGACTGGAAAAAATGAAATACATAATGAGAGAAAATAATGTAGTTAGGCTGGTGTTGTTATATTTTTTCTATGAAGAATCAAAGACTATAAAAATAAAATACTAGTACATAAAGACAGACAGTGTTGATAAAGAGATACGCCGCCAGGTTATGGACAAAGGCTGTGACAAAAGTTTGATAATTATAAATTTTTATTTTTTTATGTTTACTGAAGAGTTACATTAGAGTAACAACAAGATTTACCGGCAGATCGGTAACAAAACAAATGATTTTATATAGTAAAAAATGAGAAATCGGTAACCATAGAAATGTGAAAAAGTAGGTGTGAAAAGGCATGCCGGGTAATATGCTCGTCATAGAACAACACGTTAAAGAAGTTATTAGTTTGTCTTAGCAGGTAATTATAATTAATATAATTTGTGTTTGTCATGCAATTATCATTATTAAAATAATTAAAATTGATTCTATAATATTATAATCATAGTTACTAATAACGGCGTCGAAGGTAGTAATATATTCAATGATTATGGCTTGATCTTTGATTTAAATCAGTTTATAATTTAATAACGGCAATGTTCTAAAATACAAACACATCTAAAATATATAAAACTTTTACAATATACCGCAACACATAAGGTTCCGATACTCAATATTTCAATAACTAACATCTGATCATACCTACTCTATCACTATCTCAACTATAAACAATTGCCAACAATATTTCTATTGTTACCGATTTCACCGTTTTCTTTACTATATAAAATCATGTTACCGATTTGTCGAGTTACCGATTTGTTCGGTTACCAATAACAGAACAGATGAGCTTGATACACCGATATTCAACCAATATAATCTAAATATTAAGTGTATAGGTAAAACAAAGCCATAACAATAGCCTTTGAATAAAACGACGACTGTATAAAACGTCATTCATAATTTTTATATATATATATATATATATATATATATATATATATATATATATATTAGTTATATCTACCTGCACTGTTGCCAGTATCATCAATTTCCCATATCAAATATCATCAGCTATCCGATTTTTCAGAGGAAGAGAATAAACGCAATATAACAAAGTTCTGTTCTGGAACTTATATTTGTCGAATGCTTATTTTTTCACAGTGCATAAGTGAAAACTTAAGAGAATTTTTTTTGTCAGAATTCGAGCTCGAGGTGCCGAGGCAAACGCCTTATCCGCTACACAAATAAAGCGAATTCTTACTTAAACAACATTTATTCATTATTCAGTATTTTCTCTAATCTTAATAATGCAATGATTCTAAATAAAAATAATAGCTATTATAAAAGTCATAGTGATATTTTAACTAAATTACACAATAAGTCGAAAACTCGAATCAAACATTTCCAAATGTACACTATATTAAAAACAGATATTTTGCAGAGCTATACATTCTTGTGACACAGGTAAATAGAATCAGCAGAAATTGAACATTATTCAAATAGATCCATTTCGTCACGTGCTATAATAGATTACAATCAATGCAAACCGATTTGTCATTCACGTTTATTTTGTTGATGCCACAGAGCTGTTTCATTGTTGACAAACCTCTTACATCTCAAGTCATAAACCGCAATAAAATCAGAAGTCATCAGTCACGTTACTACACCTTTGGTTACACAGGATCTCCACAAGAACACACTTAAGACCACATAGTATTATATCTTCTCGCTTTAGCCCAAAATCGGCTTGCCTCTGTGTCGGAAGTGCATGTGCCGGAAGTGCAGTAATAAGTTGCAAATGATCAACAATATCATATTCTCTATGTACATGATTATTTTGTTATGTCTTGCAAACAAGATTTTAGACTTTGAACTATGTTTTAACAAAGGAAAATAACTGAACAAAAGAGCTGTAACTTGACAAATGCCCCCGAAGGATATTTTGTTTGCATAAGGTTTTATGGGTTGAAGAATGTTGTTTAAATGAAATGGCAAACTCTTTGAATGTCTTCTGTTTGGTAAGTTAAGCTACACCAACACATCCATCTTAATTACTACAGTGCCAAATCACAGATAAAAACATAAAGGAGATGGTGTTCTACATGTATATAATTTGACTGTACTAATGAAGGACAGACAGACAGAAGGTAGGACACTTTGAAACATATTGCTTCAATCTGGTGACCATTCAGTATTTCAAAGTCCTGTAATGTATCAATGATTTGACATGTAGGAAGGAGTCTATATCCTATAATGTACTGATAAGATATGGAGCTGACACAATGATCAAGGTACGCAGAATTTTATTTTATTTGGCGATATAGACGATGGACTGGCTGCTCTGTGAATCATAGCCAAGTATCAGCCGCATTTCTGCCAAATTATTTCAAAATCATGTAACGAACTTAAGAGTAACCGAGCTGGAACAAACATTATTGGCGGTTACGACATACGGACATGCATTGCTTTTTCATTTGACGGTTACGACATACGGACATACATTGGTTTTCGACAGATTGATTTCATATGCCTATATATTATCTCGAAGAACTGAGTATGCAGAATTATATGTTCTTTGGCAATTTTGACGAACAAACAGGGAAAAACATGAAGTTCTAAGTCATGTTGTCTCAATCTGGTAAACATTATTTCAAAAACTTTAGATGTACATGTATTACTTAGTATCAGAGTCGATACGAACGTAGAGGCCGGCAGTATTCCGCAGTTATTATCTGGACAATGTTTTCTGACCTTGATCTTGCAAACCCGGGTCATATTCATGATGCGTCGTTTTAATGTAATTAAACGTTGTGGCAAATCATATCAAAATACAATAAAAAATGACTGAGTTACAGAGCGGACACGATTTGTGCGTGGATACTAAATGGTACAGTTGAATGGACAGGCGGACAGAGAAGAAGGGTGCTCTCTCTGAAGAATATTTGTGCCATGTTATTTCAAAATCCTTTGCTGTACGACAGACTTAAGAGCGAACACGAACATATAAATGAACGATAAATGCCGGCAGTAAACTATATTGTCTAGACAGAGATTTCTGACCTTGATCTTGATTTTTACTTGCATGTAACAACATTATCACTGCCATTGCTGATATCTTCATATATTTATATTCAAAGTAGGGCGGAACATATCGTGTCCGATTGAAAATATGGCGTCATCATATCATTTAGTTATTCGTTAGTTTCCACTTACGTCATCACTATAAAAGGAGATAATTAACACTGAAATGTAGGAAAGAGTCTTATCATTAAACGTTGCCACTTTAACATGAATTAGTTCACAGCTTACGGTTAGTGTCATGACACCTTACATGACATCATCATATTAAAAATGCAATTCAAACTTAAAAAAAGATAAAAACAACTGTGTCCCATACACATAAAGGAAGAAGTGAACGGGTATTTTTTAGTTGACTGTTCCGTCGAATATGGCAATAAGATTTAAGTTTTTGTATATACATTGAATATGAATTTGTAAATCCATATTTCAGCCTTTGATTTAATTTCAGCAAAATAATGTTTAACAGAACAAAACAGAACATAACAAAACATTTATTTAAACATGTACGAGGTACATTGTCATGTTATATATGCATACACAATGAAAAAACATGGTAAGGCACAGGTAACAAACACAAATGCGAGAGAAAAAAACATAGTAAGACAAACAAAATTAGACAAACAAACGTACAAAATTAGGCAAACAAGCCAACAAACCAACAGAGAAAATATATTTTAATAGAAAGACATATTGAAACTGTAAGTTTTATGAGACAATAAGTTGTATAAGAATGAACTGTTAATTTTCTACGTTTAACACTGACAGACCCCTATCATGCTTGACTGATCACATCCCTATGCTATTGCTATTGATGACTAACAACTTGGAAACAAACTTGTCGTTAACTTTTTTTAAAACACGTTAATGACAGCAAATTTAAGAAACGTCATTCAAAGTCTTGAATTATTTGACTACTGTTTTTGTTCTATATGAAGAAAAAAATCTGAGCTTCTTTAAAAACTCAAGCAGTAACAAACATTGAATCTGCCAAGATTTTATTGTACACAATGCCTTCTAGAAGCCAAGAGTACCGATGATAATGCTATGCAGCAGCATGTCAAATATATACGTGTAGCTTTATTATTTTTTATCGTTTTACTTTCAGAACTTTATATGTATTTCAAAAATATTGATTATCACTGCTGGTAGTTTCCTTCATGCTATGAAAATTACAAGGAATGTTAAAATCAAATCAATTTAGCGAATAAGAATTAATATCGATACAAAACAGAGAGATTTTTCTGTGATCTCCCTGAGCAAGGTAGAACGTAATTACAACTAGTCGTAACTAAAATACAGATCATAGTAAGAAAGACAACGTAACAATTAAATAAATGGGAATGATTCATATATATCAAGATATTTTTTATGACTGCACTAACGCAAATACCGACTAAATGTTTCACGTTTATTATGGTAAGCTTCTACTTTTTTAAACTTTCATTTCTTAAAACATGCTCCTATCTTGTAGTTTCAATAATAATGCAATGTTTGTATTGCTTTTTCCAACCTGTATTTTACGCCAACACTACGCTTCCGAGAAGTGTGGGTATATTACATTGCTTATGTCTGTCTGTCGGTCGGTACACAAAGAGGTTTTCAGTCAATAACTTGATAACACAGAGACTTGAGATTTAGTAGGCAGTTTTGGCCTAACAGCATAATTATCGCGATCGTCTCATGATGAATAAGTGTAATGAAAATGGGGTTCAGGTATATCAAAGTAACACTTAAATTTGCAGAGAAGTCAACATGCTCCTCTGGTTAAGCTGGTGAAACTTAACACTTACTTTTCTTACTTTGAATTGGTAGAGACATTGAAACTTAATCTTTATTCTAAAATTTGTTCTGAATATAAATTATTATACCTTTTTGTTGCTTGGCATTCTTTTTGAAGGGCATTTCTTTTAAAGGAAATTGTCTGCAATGTCTGACTTGCACCATTCATGAAACATCAGTGCAAATAGTCGGTCATACCAGTGTCTAAATTTCCAAAGAACTTGCATTCTGTATTACTTTTATTAGAAAGTGATTCATGTTTTCCCTATACAAGTTTTCATTTAGAGGCAAAGAAATTGACGGGATATTTCATTTATTTGAGTCTCATCCATTTACACATAATAAAATATTCAGTCATACAAACAATAAAACATAAAATATGAACATGGCCATTCTTTAAGAATTATAAGAGGCTTTTTTCATAAATCTATGCAATCTGTGCTTAACTATACATTTAAGAATATTTTCAGGATAAGAAACAAAGTATGTCTGTTAATCATCACTTATCATTGTTAATAGAACTTGTTTCAAATGGTTATTGTAATAACATAACTATAAAACGTTGCACAAATATGTACAATTAAAAAGTTTTATATCACCATTAATCTTATTGGCAGTGAATAGATTAACTGTATAACCTTACCACGGTTTAAAATATACTTCTGGATTAATATAATAGAATATTAACATGAATATTTAAGTTATAACTATAAAACACAGTAGAGCAGTTTGTTTTAAATATGACAGCTCCAAAAGTGAAGACAAACATAATGTCCAGATATAGTCTACCCTACTCTGTTCATATTTTTATTGTACAATCTATTATTTCTAAACCTAAGTATTTCAAAACAAGTTTTTTCTAAAACTCTTATCAATGCATGGTGGGTGAACAATAAATAAGTACATGAGTTTCTGATTCTACAGTGTTACAACCAAATGGGCAAATACGTTGATTTTCAGGCAGGGCCTCATAACGGCCAGTTTCAATATGTAAAGGTGCTACACCACATCTAAACTTAGCAAGTGCAGATCTATGAGTATAAGGCATAAACATTTTACAATATTGTTCAGCACAATAATCTGACTTGAATAATTTGTAGGTTCTCAATTTATTCCTTCCTGTGCCATTTAAACTGTTAACATTATTAATACTTGTTTTCCAATTGTTAACATGATCGTTTAACAATATTCTGTGAACAGTGGTTAACATATATTTTCTTGAAAATGGCAGTTGTACAAAGTGTTCACATCCGAGAAGTGAGAGGCTTATTTTTGACAATAAACGACCAATTTTTACATCTAGTATTACCTCTTAAGCATGTCCATACGAAAACTTTACTGTTTATTCTAGATACATTATAACACAAACATCTATGCCAATGACTTAATACTGTTTTCTATTGTTCTACAATGATCGGACTCCAACCCATTTCACCTTGAACGGCTGCAATGGAGTGTATTTGCCAGTGCCCAAATAGAATCTCATTGCCCGGTGATGAACAGCATTTATGCAAGAGCATGTTCTTGTACCCCATATGGAGGCACCATATGTAATTATAGGAGCAACACAAGAGTTGTATAATTTTGTATAAACTTCATATGGTAAACCACCACTGTTTTTAAAACGAGCAATGAGAAGACCTAAGGCACGACCAGCATTTTGTGCAACAATTTTAGCAGTGATGTTAATATCAAGACGTTCTGTTAACATAAACACAAATACATATACTGATTGTTATATTTCACACCAGTGTCACCACAAGTAAATATAAAGTCTGACTTTTGTACAGAATTTGGTCGAAAATGAACAATATTACTCTTATTAAAATTAATAGACATATTATTAGAAGTACACCAAGAATTTAAGGAGTTTAACATTACTTGTAAGTCATTTTCATTTTCACAAATCAAAACAATATCATCAGCATATAAGAGAATGCAAACTTTTTCATTACCAATGTCAAGGCCTACATTTAAAGACTTAAGTATTAAAGCAAGTTCATTTATGGAAAAAATAAACAAAACACTTGACAAAGAACACGCTTGTCGTAGGCCTGTGTTTACAGAGAACCAATCTGTAAGCTGACTGTTTACACGTACGCAGGAAGAAACATTTCTGTATAAAGATTTTACTGTACAGAGCGTTTTAGTAGAAAATCCTATTTCAACTAATTGATGCCAAAGTAAATTTCTATTTATAGAATCAAAGGCCTTTTTGAAATCGATAAAGGCACAAAAAGTAGACTATTTTTCTTACGAGTATCAATGATATTTGTCAGGGTTGATATATGATCAACTGTGCTACGATTTTTGCGAAAACCGTTTTGCTCCTCTACAATAGCGTCTCTAGATTCTGACCATTTTACAATGCGCTGATTAAAAATACTTGTGTACATTTTATACATAGTTACTGCTAAAGAGATTCCAGGATGTGACAATGGGCCTCTCTTGTCTGCAGAACTAGATTTTGGAATAGGGTTAATGATACTTTTAGTCCAACAAGATGGCACTTGATCAGTTTCAAAGCAAACATTAAATAAGCTATGTAAAACAAAAATAGCTGTATCATTCTTCAATACTTCAGCTGATGTACTATCAATCCCAGCAGCTTTATTTAATTTAGCTGTTTCTATTGTTTTACAACTTCTAAAATAACTATGTTACAATATAAAACATCATTGACCATAATATTCTGCTCAACAGGAGTGAAATTCCTGTCATTTTCATTTGACATTATCTTACAATTAACATTTAAAAGATTACAAAAGTCATTTTTCCACCTTGCCAGGACTGTCCTGATATCATTAGAAATTGAGCCATCTTCTAAAACAACTTGCATTGGAATAGCATTTGTTCTATTTGAAAATAAACCAACTCTACCAATGTTTATCCAAAACTGTTCAGAGTCATTATTTAAATCTGAAAGCAATTCATTCTGCTGTTTATACCAATATAAACATTTGGACTTTTGAACCTCCCTGTTAAACTGTTTTCTTGATTTAACATATTTCTGCTTAGCACTGACCTTATTAGATCTATTATGACAGCATAGCCAATCTCTTTCAGCCCTGTGTAAGTTTTTGAACATGTCTGAAAGGGTTTGGTTCCACCATGGCGTTGAGCTCCTGTTGCTTTTATGCTTAACATTAGGGTGTATGTTTTTTTTTAAAGTCAACTTATTATACATTTCATGTTTAACAATATTACACCATTCATCAGAATCACTGTCAAAATATCATTTTGCTTTCTAGTGCTCTGCTCTAATTGAGATATTAAATTGTTTATTTCAGTAAGAGTACTATTGTGTGCTAAAAAATCAGAAGGAATATTTTTTTATATCTAACATCAATTATCGACGTGTTTTTCTCTCTTCTCTTTATTTATAAAGAAAATGCCTTTACATTATACTCATTATTCGATGAAATATGAAGACACCAGTTATTTTTTTCAAGATTTCTTGGAGAAATGAATATGTAGATTACAACATGTTTAAAACTACTTGAAATTGCAGCACGATATTCACATAATCTGCTCATATACCGCCGTCGTGTCAAATCAAAGATATCGTAAAATAGCCTTTCAATATTGAATCAGGATTGTTCTATTTTTCGACATTACATAATTTTACAGTTACTGTACTAATTATATAAATGTTCTGTTTGTAAGAAGTTGTAAAGGTTAATAGAAAATCAGCTACTTGTAATAGACTATAAAACACAAGGTTTCAAACATTATTATATAATAAGAAAATGTATTTCTGTCTTAAAAGATCAATTTCATTGAAATAATTAGAATATCTCACTTTACCTTCCATCTTCATAAAGCTTGACTTTTCAAGTTTGAGATGTTTATTTGTGGTAAATAAAAACCCGTTTCTACAATCAATGTTACATGTAAAAGTTTAAATCAAATTTATTGTATCCGATGTATTATTTTTAAGAGGTTGAAAGCATACCTTAGCAAACGTATTTTGAACTATTCATTAACTGTTCTAGCGATTCAGCTGTTTTGCGTGTAAATCAGTTTATAACTTTTTCATGAATTGATTATAAACATGATAAACACTTTCAAACATGAAGGATTAACAACATTTCAGAAATATCTTCTTTTTCTAAATGATAGGATCTATATCTGCTATTTTCAAAAAATGAAATAAAAGTTTCCAAAGCTTTGCCAGATGTAGCGATTCTCAGAAATTGTTAACTCTCCTTAATTATGTTTAACATCAAAGTGAGAAAATTATAATACAGCCGAAGCATGTGAGCACAATATGCCAGAAGCTTCAACAATGTAAAATATAAAAGAAACATTGAAATGAACCAATGATATTAATTGCCACTTTTTAATAAAACAGGTATCGCTCGCCAGATGATTTTAGCATAGGATTACTAGGAAACTATTCAAAGTGCCAAATGCGTTTAATTTCGGAATTTCAACATCTTACAAAATATGTGTCATCTATCATTATTGGTCTAAATTTGAGTTTATTGATACATACCCCTTTACGGTAAAGTCTGTGCGCTATTGAGGATCATAAGACTAAAAATGATTTTAGTTGTAAAATACTCTGCTTTAATAAACTACGGACCGTCTTAATAAGATGGCCATTGATAATAACCTTTGCGGACAACGATCGCAAAATTGATAGTTTTTCTGTAAAATGTGGCCAAAAATGATATTGAATTAAGTTTAAATGACCAACATTTTACTTTCTGCGGTATTACGATGTGTTATTATATATTTGAAATAAAAAAGATATCTCTTACGTTTCGAAATATATGTTAAAATTCTAAAATCATGGCAGCATAAAATTCATGACGATATTTGTGGGAATATCACCTTATTCACCTTATCTACAACTTCTTGTCTTTGCAAATAGACATGCATTAGTTGTAGTAATCTGATTCATAATGAAGCAAATCTGCAGACCTTTTCACAAAAATCTTGCGACAATTTTTTTTCGTAAGAAAAATCTTACGATAAATACCCTTTTCACAAAAAATCGTTAGAAAATCTTAAGTCTAAAATCTGTCTTAACCTAACGATTGATGTTACCCGTTCGTAAGCGTAAAATGTTACATTTACAAGTTATATGTATCATAAGTTTTTATCCTGAATAAGAATTATCATAAGATAAAAACTTTTACTTAAGGTTTCACTTACGATTATCGTAAGTCAAAATCTAATGATAAATCGTAAGTTTTTTTGTGAAAAGGTCTGCAGGTTTTTAATAATATATAGTTAATTGATAGTCGCTGTTTTTTATCCTCGGAGCAGTAGTTCGCCTCTTGGACTTCGGCCTCGCGACAACTGATCTCGGACAAGCAAATATCAAATCATTTATTTAACTACATTTATTGACGCTATAAACTTTTTAGAACATGTTCTGTGTTGTCGTCTTATCTCTGTATTAGATTAAACTGTATCATTAAAATGCATTTCTGCCTCTGAAAGATCTGCTGATAAGCATAATGATCATAATGGCATACGAGTGTAACCAGAGAAAATGCCTAACAATGCAAACAATCATTAACATTACACATATTGTAATATTCTCCTAGTAACATAGAATATAACAGTCGTTGTCAATAAATTAATTACAGCAACTCACCATGTTTAGCAATAAAGATTATATAATTGTTATCACAGGATGACTTCTATTCATCGAGATATTTTATGATTGTAATTACAAATACCAATATCAGTTTTCTGATGTTATTTCTCTCTTTAATTTGTAGCTCGTTTTAATCCCGCATGACTATAGTCCATGTTTATAAAACTTTTTTTGAACTCAACTCAGTTTCATGCTCACATTTTAAATTTCTAAAACATTAAATTCTTTCCTTAATTAAAATCAAAGATATGTGAATATTCATTCCTTTGGGCGTATATGTTTATTTTCAGCATTAAATGATTTATTTCAAATACTTCTATTTCTATTAAAAGAAGCAGTTTAATTCAAATGATTAGAGTGAGTTGAGCTTGATTTTTTTTATATTTATAAGCCAACAATTTAACTATGATATATTTCGATATTTGCTTCATATCAAGTTGAATGATCCCTTAAATTTTCATCACTGATTCACATGATTTGCGTGACTTAATTTGGGGTAGTTATGAACCTGTTTTTTAAATCGGTGATCTCTGATTCATTTCTTAACAAGACGTTAGGGCGCAGATTGCCTCAACTGGTTTATGGTAAATTACTACTTCTTTTTCCTGCTACACAGCTTAAATATGAAGCAACTAGTGCAAAGTCCAAAACAGTCAATGACAACACTGCGATAGCGATACTCAGTCATTCGGGAATAAAGTTAGTATTTTCTCATTTGACTGTCCATTACAATTTATTTTCTCATTTGACTGTCCATTACATTTTTTTTTCTTATCAAACCAAGAATTGAGCATTATACCTGACGCACCTATTTTGCTATTTCCGTCTCCAGCATTTTATTATATTACCTTTGACCCAACTTGAATTGTACACCGTAACAAGTCAGAACTTTGTGCATCTTCAATTCCTAATCCTCTGTCTATATCCTCTTCAAGTTACATGGGAATGTAACTCCTAGTGCAATATGTCTTCGGTTAGCTTTTTATTTTATATCTTACAATGAAAAGAGTTTGCATTTAGTAACTTACACATCATGAAAAATGTGCAAAGCGTCCTCGTTCCTTTCGTTTTTCAATATTTCGCAAAACATTTTCTCTGATTCGTTACAATATTGCCGACTGACATTTGCATTTATTGATTTATTGGAAATAACAAAAAACTCTCACTATTTCCTTATTCAGTGACTTGACAGTCAGGAAACTGACGTAACTGATATTATCCGGGATGTTAAGACTGCGATCTATGAAGAATTCTTATTCTGAAAGGGCCGAATTCATCAAAAGCAGCTATGAGCATAACAACATAGAAGAATATAGAGAATATAGATCATTTGCAATTAGTCAGGAATAACGTAAGTAAAAAGAAAGTTTTTATGGATAATAATTTCTCTCAAAGAATCGGGTTAAATATTTTCTCTTTTATAAACTTGATTCCTATTTCTTAATGATATATACCTATAGCAATGATAAGTGAGGTTCAACAAGTTCATGTATATTAAACTAATGGGTTAATAATGCCTTTATGTACATTCAAAAGCAATAAGGTTCTAATTATCATATTCGCAGTAACAGTGTTCATACCGTCATTTCCTGTTCCAATGATTTAGGTAAAGCTATTTGATTCGAACATGTTCGGTTCGTCAAATTTACATTATAATGAGCTAACAAGAAAACATACGTTCTGTGACTCAGTATAAAACTACAGATGTGTCCATAGGACACGGATGCCCCCACATTCCGCTGTGTTGTCACAACAATCCTGTACAATTACAGGTGCGTATAAAGTCTAAAAATGCTAGCTTAATCAGGGTGCATGACTATGCCGGTCTCCAATAAAGTTGCGTCAAAATACTCAGGTGTGTAACTTCACGAGCTGACAACTTTTCTTAGAAAGTTTCATGGCTCTAGCAGTTATACGTTTGGAGTTACGCGTGGCACAAGTCTAAAAATGCTATTTTTTGCTTGATGAGGGGGCATAACTATGCCCATCTCCAATAATTTTGCGTCAAAATACTGTGGTGCGTAAGTTCACATGTTTAAAACTATTCTTAGAAAGTTCCATGGCTCTAGTTGTTATACGCTTGGAGTTACACGCGACACAAACCGGTCTAGGTACGGATAGCGGGACAGCGTGATCTTTATGCTGTCCCTAAAAGTGGTAGGCATAAAGAGAAAAGAAAACTGTTTTGAACAATTTTCCAAAATTGTATGTTTGGATTTCAAACATTTTGTCAACAGACAGACGAACAAACAGGCAGAATGCAAAAGAAAAAAAGACAGACACACAGACAGACCATAAAAGGAGACAAAATTTCTGTTAATAACCTACGGTTAAATATCACTAAATGAAGCGTTTGTCCTTTGTTCATGAATCGGTATTTTTTCTTTGCAGCAACAGAGAAATGACAAAATATCAACCAAGCAAAGCAAAGTAATGTCTTCAGTTTCATCAAGCATTTAGTTATCGTTAAGACATATTTTTAACCAAAAGCTTTTAGATGTTTTAATAAAGTGTCTTTAGACGACGTGTTCGTGTTACAAATGATATGATACAAAAAATGTATTATTACGACGAGTAAAAATCTTTTACAGACATTTTATTACATTACTCTTGCTTTACAACAGAAAATTAAGATTATTTCTACTTGGTTGTAGAAGTGCTTCTGTAATCATAGATACAATTAACTGCAATAAATTCACAGAAAATACGTTACGTTAACAAAAAAGCAGGTCATTGTAGTTAATTAAGATATCGTTTTAATTGTTGAATGCAGTGGCTTAGAGATATGTTAGTGGCAATCATTTGCGATATAAGATTTACTGTAGCAGGTTTTTATGACAAGAGCAATAAACACTGCGTGCAACTTTTAATTTTAAATAAAACAAACAGGAGATAAGCATTTTATTATAAAATACACTTTGAGTACAAAAATGTAATTTTCCACCATGAATAACATTATGCTGAGTTCGGCGCTCTTGCCCCTCGACCTCTGCTCCTCGACATTCTCCCGATCAGTTGAGAGGATTATGTCATCTTTTTTCCCACTGTCGATGTATTATAGTAACATCAACCAAACAGGTAACAAAAGCTATCACTAAAGGTGATGAATATTCCAAGATACCGCATTGACACAGCAGTTTCTACATTTATAGTTTGTCTGCCATAATATCCAAAAAAAATCGTTTGAAAATTTCTGTGGAATGTTAACTCAGCAGTATAAGTCAACCGTATGGATAAACACACAACTTTACCATCGTGCAAAATAAAAACAGCAAAAATCAATACAAACACTAAATAATGAGGACATGCAGATCTGGGCTTAGTACTAAAAATGTTTGGTCATATTCCAATTAATAATTAATAATATTCTATCTGGGGTATAATTAAATGAGCAATATCATTGTAACACTTTTTTCAATTGTTTTAACCAACCACATTACGTGGTTACGCTTTGACATTTATATGACTTCTTTTAGAATATTCAACTTTCAAACCATTCAGAGTAATGTCGCATGTAATGGTTTTCAAGGAAGAATGAATTTTTGTCGAGGCTTTAAATAAGTTTTGTCAAATGAAAAGCAAAAATCCCTCTGATTATAAATAGGCAATCTTTTTTTTCTGTTGCCTACTCAAGTTCACTTTTCACATTGCTATAGCTTTTACATAGCACGCATCGTAGAACTTGAGCTTATCATGCAAATTAAACGTGATAAATGTGGTGCTTTTTAGCAGTACCATTCATGTAAGGAACAGTTAAATGATTAATACACAGAGAGCAAATATTTTGTTTTCTATTGTTTCGTGGATATATGGTATATCATTAAAATCGTGGATTCCGTTCTCTGGAAACAATTAGATTGTGCGTTATGAAAACTTCTATGAAAACTTGTATTTTCTGTTGTGAAATCCCTACAAAATAAGAATAGTTATTAATATGCTGAACATTCACCCAGGATAGTTCGTTGAATTTAGGTTAACAATAAACGAAAATATACATAATAATATAGTGTCTGGCTCATACTAGAATTCAAGTACGAGCAAATGATATCAGTATTGAAATAATTATCATTAAGTTGAACCATCATAGAATGGTGAGAGTTCATTTTGTTCTATTTGTTTCGGTGTCACAAACTTCTGTATAAGGCATTATCGCTTTTTTGACTACAGAATGAATGCTGTTGTTATACAGAATTGACTTTTCAATAATGACTTTGTATGACATTGCCTAAAGTTCGAACTACATAAGCGCAGGGTAGTTTTTTTTCACTGTGATTCAATAAAATTACGTTCTTGTTAATATAACGAATAATTGTATTACCATTTTTTACACATTTATTTTGCCAGAAAATGTTTACATAAAAAACCTGAAAACATATAACACAAAATATTCCCATAGTATGATACTCGAGTATCCATAGTCGCAATTTTGAAGCACTGTAAATATTATCCTTAACATTTGGCTGAGCTATCAGAGGTATGTAATAAGAATTCGCAAGCAATTGATTCATACTTTAATAAAACAACACCTCTGACAAAACCGACATGTTGAATAATTCAGGTATGACCTTGACCTTAAATCAACATTCACGGTGAAAGTCAAATGATCAAATAAAGTAAAGAAAGGACAAATGATTGAATTTTTGCATAAATTGTCATTTATTTACGAATTTGATTCATGGTTGGACAAAACAACAGTTATGACAAAACTGACAAATTAGTCAAGTTTGAATTTGACCTTGACCGAGAAAGTCAAGTTATTGTAGTATGCTTAAATTGACACAACTTTGTTATTCATATATGGATTTAATTTATACTTAGACAAAACAACACTTATGACAAAACCGACATGTTAAATTATTAAGGTATGATCTTGACCTTGAAATGACCTTGACTGTCAAGGTCAGGTTATTGAATTTTCATTTATTTCAGTATGATCTTGACCTTTATTTCACCTTGACCTTCAAGGTCAAATTATTGAAAATTGATAAAATTAGCCTCACACTTATGACAAAACTGACAAGTTGATTTATTCAAGTATGATCTTGACCTTAAATTGACCTTGTCCGTCAAGGTCAAGTTATTATATTTTGCTTAAATTGCCATTACTTAAACGGACGGATTTGATTCAAACTGGAACAAAACAACACTGAGAACAAAACCAACATGTTAAATATTTCAAGTATGACCTTGACGGTGCTAAATTTGGCTATATCTTTGCTATCAATGGATGTATTGTCTTCATATTTGGACTTAACTATCCTTTGGACAATACCTTCAAGAGGTTAAATTATACTTGACTTTGATCTTTATTTGACATTGATCTTCAAGGTCAAATTACTAAATATTGCTAAAATGGGCCATAGTTTGTTACTAATGGATGGATTTGATGTTCCCTTTGAAAACCCTTTACCACCTTTATGCTTCCTCTGATGTGTTTGCCTTTAAAAATAAGAAAAAGTCGAGCGGCGAATCTTGTAAAGCATCGTTATTATAGTAAGATACAACTTTCGTAGTCTTAATCTTGCTATAAAACAATATATTGAGATGTTTTCACTTGGATAAAAGTCATGAAACTGAAATATGGCATCTAGTGTATGCCGAAAGCAAATGTTCTTTAACGAAAATCCCAGTGGTACTAAACAACATATCATTTTAGTTTGTACTTGAGGCATGTTCTCTTCGGATATTTGCAAGATAATATTTTGAGAAACAAGTTCTGTACTATTTGTTCTATTGTACTACTGTATGGGTGGAACATTATCATGCATCAGATATCTAAAATTTGTATCGACTTCTCATCTCCTGTTAAAATACATACAAATGTCGTTAGAATGATACGAATCATTGACATTAGTCATTTACATAAGCTATCTAGTACAGATTTAATTTCTTGCGAATAGTTCTGAGTCTTCTGAATCCCGTCTTTAACATAATCATTCTACTAAAAACGTACTAAAAAGCACGTTCTAGTTTCTTTTTTGTTCTGCGAAAGTTTCGGATGATTTCACGTGGTACATAAATATAATTATATCTTCGTGTTTCTGTTATTATATTACCCAGAATAACTCTAAAAAACAATAATTTTCATGTCAGTCCATGCCTTACCCTTGTATTTTTTCTAACTAATTTGTTTTTTTTAAACTGCTCTTTTTTTAGCAATCTATATCGTCTGAAGAGAGGCAACTGTTGTGAAATTCATTTAAGTGATACAATTTATGTAAGTTATACCAAATAAGAATAATTATTGATATATTAACCGTTCACTCAGGTCAGTTCGTTGAATTTATGTTAATAACAAACGAAAACAAATACATACATGTATCTACATGACCATGTTATGTCTAGCTCAATCAAGAATTAACGCACGAGCACAGGATATCTGTATTGAAATAATTATTAATAATCGAAACCAACATGGTATTGTGAGTGTTCATTTTGTTCTATTTCTTTTAGTGCCACAAGCTACTGTGTAAGGCAATATTTTTTTGTCTAGCCTGTTATGTCTTCTAATGAATGCTATTGTACAGAATTGACCTTTCAATAACGACTTTGTATAACATTACCTGAAGTTTGAACTGCATTAGTGCACGGTAGTGTCTTTGCACATTTCTTTGTGATTTATGATATAAGCATATTACCTCACCTTAAATATAACGAACTAACTGCATAATCATTACCTTATACATTTATTTTGCCTGGAATTGTTTACATAAAAACATCCTCAAAACATATGGCTTTGAAATATTTTAACAGTATGATACTCAAGACATAGTTTTCTTCTATGTATGATCATTTTTTTTTGTCCGAATGAGGGACACATATTTTGGTTTGAGAATAAACTCCCGTTTCTTTCCTTCAAGTAAGTTTCTGGATTGTCGTGTACTATGTCAATCAAATCTTTCCCTGATTTCTTTCATATGAGTCATTTATTTAGTATGTCTGTAATTTAGATTGGAAAATGCAGCTATTTTAGACCACATTCGTAGCAAATCACAACTGGAACAGAGTTTTTACGAATGTGATAACTTTCGTAACAAGTAAAATATGTTACAAATGTGTTTGTCCGAAATGGGGGTTGACATTAGAAGCAAATATGTAACAGGCTGAGTTCTTGACTGACAATGTTCAAGTAGTTAATAGTATCAGGGCCCTCATTATATATCTGCCATTAGTACCATTACAAGATATCATCGCCATCATCATTATCACTTTTATATACCTACCTACTACTTCTCGGCTAGCTGAATCAGTATAACCACATAGATGTACTCAGTTGCCGGCGGTGGTGGTAAGAACGCCTTAAAAAGAAACAATGACAACACCGCCACCATTAACAACAACAAATACTTATACCACCACCATCACCACCACATCCGTTACTACTGCTGCTGCTGCTGCTACTGTTGCCTCTGCTTTTTAAAAATTAAAACTACCTTTTCTCTTCTCTAAGTTCCCTGCGTTGGTGATAATGATTACATTGTATATTCTATGTTTTACAAACTGCTTTGTACGTGAACCTATAAGACCTTTGTAGAAAGTGTATGTGTATATTAAACGTACGCAGCTAACATAAGTGGTATTCGCTGCAAGTACACGGTAAGCTATATATTTACAACTCATGCTTGAGCTGTATTCGCCTGTAGGCTGTATTCGCTCGTAAGCTGTATCAGCCCTAGTAGTGCACATCTGCTTGGTGCTGAAGGTTCCCATAAAGATTCATTGAATTCCGACTGATAGATCTTTGCTGATCATTCTTGCAGACAAAAATGCGAGACAGACGGACGGACAGACAGGAGGAAGGACATTTCAGCGACTCTATGCTGTACTGGATCAAAAAGCTTGTGACAAAGGTATTGCAGCTGTAAACATGCACTTTTTTGTTCCCTTTTGCGTATGAAAATTTGCCTGTGACAAATGTGATTGCATGTCACATAAAAAAATCGGCATCGAACACATTCTTCAGAAAATATGTTATATTTTGCGCTTGATTTCCGTTACACATTTATAACACATGCTACAAATCTCGTCTAGCACGAGTGAAAATGATTGATGTATATGCTCTATAGCCAACAAAATAGTCCAGAATATATATATATATAGAACAAGTGTTGAGATTTTAGATATGATTTACACTGATTTTACTGTCACCTCTGGAGTTTAAATGGAATATGCATTCAAGTTTTCATACTTTCTTTATTTACAGAGCTTAGTTAGAAAAAAAATCTGTTATTTCAATGCTTTTTTTTAAACATTTGTTTTTAATGTAAACCTTTGTGCAGACTATCTGTATTTTGTATGTGTAATCCTAATCTGATTTTAAGTTTTCAAACCGCATGGTATGGCTTGCATTGTGACAAAATGCTTTTTAATTTTCGAGAGCTGAAAGGTAAATATTTATAGTTAAACAGTTATCCTATTGAATGATTGTCGTGTTTTTTGAAACCAGACAAAATTCATTGTTTCCTCCAAGGAATGCATTTCTTTATTGTTTTGTCTATTTGAATTTACGTGGTAATTTATATAAACTAGACTTGTGTATTTGAGCAGCAAATGGCTTTTGATGCAAACGGCAGCCGACTTCATTATAAACTCAAAGAACATGGAAAACAAACAAAAGAAAACCTACTTCACCTATAGTAAATTTGATCCGATTGATTATAGATGCAGACAAAATAATGGCCGTGAATGTTTACATTCCTGTTTACCTAAAGCTTCATTCTTTACGTAGTTTACATTTTCATTGTATTGTCATTTTTATCAAAATATGCTGCAAAATACTTTTTTAAGGAACGAACAACAAGATGCCTTTGATTTATTTGACAGATGATTAAACTTAGAGCGTGGTGAGTATATTTGTCGCAATATATGTGTCGGGTATATCTATCCTGATCCACTGAAAATAGATGCTAATGAAAATTCTGATATGAATAAACTTGTGAACAGTTTAATATAAAAACTACTATTTTGAACATTGCAGGAATATACGTGTATCTACTTCAATAAAACAAGACAAGAAAACGTTCAATAACCAAAGAATAGAAATGTTTTGTGTTTGTTTACGGAAAGTGATTTAAATAATGCATAACATTTTTATTCCTGAGATATACAAAAAATATTAGTAAACTGCAGTTAAACAAAGTCAATTGTACGAAGTACAGTACAGTAACACGGAAAAATGGTACTATTAACAAAACAGAGAGAGAGAGAGAGAGAGAGAGAGAGAGAGAGAGAGAGAGAGAGAGAGAGAGAGACAAAACGGTACTATTTACTAGTTCAGAAAAAGAAATAAAGAAATAAGACTTGGTTATACCAGGGTCTCAATTAAGGCCCTAATATACGAATATGATGATAATACAGATGCCGGAGACTAGCATTTTTCATACCTCAACACCTTCTTAAAGTAAAAAAAGTGTTTTTCATAATTAACTAAAAATTAAAGATTAAAATTCTGTGTTAATTTATGACAACACTTTCCCATATCTGCTGTCAGGTAGCATTTGTATCATGTTGTTCACATATGAGTTTATTGAATTCGGATAATAGGTAACTGTAAATTAAATTGAAGTACTTTGATGTTAGTTGTGATTCATCTGAGGAATCTTTGGAAAGCTTTATCTTTGTTTGGTTTATTTGTACATTTGAACATATTCTTTAGATTTTTTCTGGCAGTACAATGCATGTAAGAAGTGCATTATACCCTTAAATTAAGCAAGCAGAAGTAAACTTCACATTAATATCGGTGGTATTGTATTGGTGAGAACTATAGCATTACAACTTTATTGCCACAGTGAAAACTCTCTATTAGGGCCTCATGTTGGATTTCTCTAAAGTGGTCTTAATTCCGGGGATGTCTCATTGATGAATTGTAGCATTTTCAATTTGTTCACGTTATTTTACAAAAAAAAAGGAGAGAGAGAGAGTCCTATTGTACGTTAGGAAAATGGATACACATACATGAATTAAATAACACATATA
This sequence comes from Cyclina sinensis, assembly GCA_012932295.1. Classification (NCBI taxonomy): domain Eukaryota; kingdom Metazoa; phylum Mollusca; class Bivalvia; order Venerida; family Veneridae; genus Cyclina; species Cyclina sinensis. Next base: position 40,634,306 of record JAAONU010000001.1, on the reverse strand, counting down.
TTTTATTACCATATTGTTATTTTCATAAATCATTGATTCATGTAGGAACTTAGTTATTTGTATTTTTGGCTTCATTTTGTTTACTACGTTTTTTGCCAAACAATTTAAACTAGTTAGTAACTTAATCAGTGATATTACACAAGTGATATACATGAATAAAGTGCATTTATATCACATGTTCCTGTGTTGGCTTTGCATATATTACAATGAAAAGAGTTTCCCATAGTTTGCTTGCAGTAAACTGCACATCATGATGTGTGCAAAGCGTCTTCGTTCTCCATGTATATGTCACAAAACATTTTTTTTTCTGATTCGTTGCAATATTGACAACTGACATTTGCATTTATTGGAAATAATAAAACTCTCATTATTCCTCACTCAGTGATTGGACAGTCAGGAAACTGACGTAACTGATATATTTGCTATTTATAAAGCATTCTTATGCTGAAAGCGCTGACTTCAGCAGCAGCAACTGTTGCATTTATCAATGGTCCTAATAAAGAAATGTAGAACAATGACGTCAGTAAAAAACTACTCGCAAAGAATGTTTTCTTTTAAACTTGAATCCTATTTTATTAACGGAATATACCTATAACAATGATAAGTGCGGTTCTACGAGTACACTTATATTATCTAATGGGTTAATAATATCTTGAGGTACATTCAAAAGCCGTTACAGAGTTCTCATTATCATATTCGCACTAACAGTGTTAATATTAATATTTCTTGTTTCAGTGATTGAGGTGTGTCATCAAAGCATGCGTTTTGTAAAGTAATACGAAACTGCAAGAAAACTGTTTGAAAATGTTTGTTTATTTATCACTTTAGATCAAAACATCACTATATGAAGCCCCTGTCCTTTGTGTTTGAATCAAAATGTGTATCTTTATATGTATCTTTATCACTGCAGCTACAGTTTCTTTTGAGCAAGCTTAAAGTAAGTACAATAACAAATATTTGGAAAACAAGTGAGGTACTCTCGAGAGACAAAATGTCTTCAGTTTCATTACGCTTACCTTTTCAAACATTTAGTTGGTGTTTTAAAATATACTTTAAGACGTTTCATGAAGTGTCTTTGGATGATGTGTTAATGTTTTTATGATACAAAAATCTTCATTATTACGGCAAGTAAAAAGCTTTTTGAGAGATTTTATCACTCATGTTTTAAGACAGAAAGTTAAGATGACTTCTACTGGGTTATGAAGTGCTGCCGAAATAAAGGATGCAATTATTTACAATATATTCACATAAAATACGTTTACTTAATTTATTGAAAGGACCATTATACTTAATTAAGATATCTTTATAGTTACTGAATTCAAAGGCTTAGCAATATCTTAGGTGCAATCATTTGTGTAACAAGTTTTACTCTTATAAAAGCAACACCAGATTGCGTGTCTCTTTGAATGGATTTTGTTTCCCTAGTCTTTAATTCTCTGCACCCAAAACAAACAAACAAACAAACTAACAAATTCTATATGAGATAAGTTATACATTAGAACTTCATTATAAAACACAGTACAGTAGTTTTTCGTCCTGAATATCATATGAGGCCGGCGCTCTAACCCCGCGTTCATTGCTCCTCAACAATCTATTGGTACGGATATTTTCTGATACGAAAACCTAGTACAAATCCCACTAGAAGTTAAATTCTCCAAAGACTTTCCCCATTCCACGCTTTCGGCGCGACTACAGGTTTATATCCAGGGAGTAGTCATCGAGCGGGATTAAAATAAGATGGAAGAAGTTGTTTTCCGATCGATGTAAATCAAATAGTTTTAAACTAATTATACAGAGTGAAATAAGTCATCGTCTTTCTTCTCCTGTCAATATTTTAACTATATCAGCTAAATTCCCAGACTGAGTTTGCTGTCTTCATACTTGGTAATAAACTGAGTAATGTGACTGTAACACTTGTTTGAACTGGTTTTCAACACATTATCTAAGCTTTGATATTTATATTACTTCTTTTAAAATATTCAGCTTTCAAACTTTTCAGAGTAACTTTAAAAAAACTTAAATAAGATTTTTTAAGCATTAATCATAAATATTACAAGAAATTTATAATACAAGAAAACTTTCTTTTTTTTGTCATCTGGAGCACAGCCCCTTTAAAATTTTGTTGCCTACACAAGTTAGCTTTTTTTCATAATAACTTTTATCTAGCATTTATCGTCAAGCTTTTCATACACACTAAACTGGAAAAATGTGAAAAACTAAACTTTTAAGCAGTATCATTAATGTAAGCACCAGTCAAATATCTTTGCTAATTAATACGTAGAAAGTAAATATGTTGTTTCCTATTGTTTTGTGGATATATGGTATATCACTAAAATCACGGACTATATGCTCTAGAAACAATTTGATTGTTCGTTAGCTCTATGGAAACTTGTACTTTCTGCTGTAAAATCCCTACAACATAAGTACAAGTTTTATTATTCTGACCATCCATTCAGGATAGTTCCTGGAATTAATGTAACGGAATGAGAAACGAAAACTGTTTTCTTTTCCTTCAAACTTTCCTTCTTCACGTAGTTTACACTTCCATTGCATTCTTTTTTAGCAAAATATGCTTCAAAATACTTTCTTTTCAAATACGATCTACTAAATACATTTGATTTATTTGACAGTTGATTAAAACGAGAGAGTTATAAGTTTCCATATAGTGAAACATATTAGTCGAAATGTATGTCCTTCTCAATGTAAACAGTGTGTTTTTCTTAGATAACCGAAAATTTATTTAAAATTATTTAAATTTTATGTAAATTTTTGATAACACAATCTGATATCTGCTTCCAGGTAGCATCTGTATCTGATTTGGTTGCTCGGATAATACTTAAGCTGTCAATTAAATTGAAGAGGTTGTTTTAATAACTCTCTTTTTTACGCCAGATTATCGAAGTAAAATAAGGTATCCATATAAAACAATACTCTGAGATGATGTTTCACTTGGGTAAAAGACGTGGAACTGAAATATAGAGTCAATTTTATGTTCACGCACACTCAAAACAAAGGTTCTTTAACGAAAATCCCATTGTAACTAAATTACATCTTATTTCAGTTTGTTCTTTAGGCATGCTCTCCTGGGATATTCACATGACAATCTTTTAAGAAGCAAGTTCTGTGCTATGTGACCTGTTGCACTAATGTATGACTTGAACATTATCTTGCAGCAGATATCGACTTCTTATCTTCTGTTTACAGTGCATTCAAATGTCTCCGGATAATGAGAAACATTTTCTATTCAGTCAGCATAAATATTTAAGCCATTCTTGGTGCAGTTATTGTCTCTTTACCAAAGAGTTATGCTCAGCGGCGTCGTCTGCCTGTAAATTTTAGTCATGCATTATACTACTATTAGTATTTCGCTTACATTAAACATTTTTTCGGACTGTGTGAGGTACGCTTTTTATTTATAGACTTCAAGTTTTAGAGAATACTATGCCGTGTTTGTCTTCCGAGTTCCCTTTTCAATATAATAAATCTACTAAAACGAGCACTTCTCTTTTACTCAAGGGATTTTTCAGCTTATTTCACATTTTAGATCTGTACTTAACCACTTAAATATGCGAATTGGTGGTACATTTATAGACGAAGCACTCTTTTTCAAACAAAACTTACTTAAATATTCTAAGAACATTTGATTACTTACTTACTTACTTGTCACTTGAACTGGAACATTGTCCTTCTGAGTTAAATGCATTAATGTTGTCTTTGTTTTTTTTTCTTTTATTTTGTAAACGCAAGTTGACGTTTTACATTTTTATATCTTTTCACCCATCTCGTGATATTTATATATGAAAATTTCTTTGGTGACATATAGGCCCATTGGGCCAGGTGTTCTTACTGTATTAATTATCATATTATGTAATATGTATATGATAATTTATATGTAACCATATATTGTATAACAAATGTCACTTTATTAAACAATTTACTTTTTGTTTTTTAATTACACAGCTTGTTAATCTCAAACTGCTGGTTCAGACAACTGTGTCTCTACCATACTACTTTAAGCTTTTAGACCTTTTCATAAATGTCATCAGACGAGATTCCTGTGTTCTTTGTAATCTCTGTCTGATAAATAATCATTAAATTTACGACGAGCTTTAAGCCTTATTATAGAATTATGTATTATAACTTTTGTTGGTATAAGCATAATGTGGTTTTTAAACGGATTATAAATATATCGAAATGACCATCGTTACAATCGTTTAACATCTTAAGGGATATCATGACAATAATTTATTTGGTATTATTTATTGTAACAGCACTGTATGATTTAATCAGTGCCTTATCACATAGAGACACTTTATCTGAAATTCCACTTGGCTTTATTGTACAGAGGAGCAATGGTACGCTATTTTGAGCAGTTGAGGTTTCTAAAAATATATTATTTTGCAATCAGCGGAAGTTTTAGTTTCTATTTACTGTGAGTATTCTCATTTCTAAAGGGGGGCACATTATTAGGAATAAAATTGCTCCAATAAACCTGCTGTTGACAACATGTGTCTGTTCATGGAACACTAATTTATACTCAACAATGCCTATTTTGTTTTTAATTGATTGCATATTGTATCCACTCAAGCCAGTGTTGCACAATTCTTAACCTTGTTATGATACAGATGCTGATGTTCAGCTAGTTCACAATGAAACGGACACTTGAACTAACTAGACTAAGTGAGATGGTATAATCGTTAAAGAAAATATTTTTCAGGTCAGCTACTTGTTTTCAATCTCTTTCTTTCTCATCTAGTGTCGGTTCTATCATAATACGTTGTGTGTGTGTATATCGGGGGACGTCTGTCACATTCAGGTTAAAGAAAATACGTTTAAGACAGTTTAGGGAAAATGGGCACATCCAAAAATTATAAGTTTCTTGGTGATTTATACAAAGAAACTCTTTATTTTGGGCGACTAGCGTCAGACAATTGTCACAATGTCAGCAGTTAAAAGATAGACGGTGTTTTGACTAACACCTGAAAAAAAATGCAGAACCGAAGTGTCGCTGCCTTAAATATTATAACACACGGCCATTGAAGGAATTTTGCTCAGATGTTCACCTTACTGATCTGCAGGAATAATAAAATAAATAAACGTCTTCATCGCGTAATTTATATCATTTTTTCAGGCTTAATATTCTCTTTAGAAAGATCCTATTTGTAATGCGCCCAGTTCGTTCGGTCCTGTAGAGATGCTAAATTTATTTCTTAGTTTTTATTTCGCATTTTCTCACTTTATCTGTTATAAAACATTTCAGAACAGACAAGGATTTTGCGATAACATGCCACTTTCAATTGTTAAATCATATGTGTGTGAATTTACAGAGCTGCTGTAATAATAAGTTGCCATGGCATCCTTAGAGAAACTTGAATGGAATGCATTTATTATTTTTTTCTCCAGTTCAAGGCTTCACTTGGATAGAAATGAGAGAACAAGACAATAGAGCTGTACCTGTGATATAACTGAAGGCGTATTTATCAAACATAAACCTGATTTTGTAAATTGTTACACATTGTTATCTTACTAAAGCCATGCTTTTATTAAAAATTCTTTAAGAGTTAAAATAAATTTCTTAAGATGTAAATCTATGAGTGCAAACATAAAAAAGATACAAAACATTTTACTTATTATGTTATCTGCAATCATTATATTAATATGAAAGTTCTAACCTTATCAGAAGAATATGAATAATTCACCACATTTCAACTTAACTTTTAAATTTCAACAGCCTGTGTGACAAAAATGTATTTGGAACATCGCAACCTCAAAAAACTTTAACACGTTTTCGGTAAATTCATTAAACGAATCGAATTGCTGCAATATTTCTGTATCAGATATCAACACCAGGTTTACAATTTGTGAAATGGTATGACACAGAATTATGATAAAACTTATTATCTTGAACTACCTATTGAAATTGAATATATTTTTTTCACTGCGAAAACGTGTTTTCGCGAGAGATAATTTTTGACAATGACATCCGAAATTTATGATACCTACAATAAATGAGCAGAGCAGCGACTGACAGCATATAATAGAAGCAAATGTTTAGTTAAGTCTACCATGTAACTGTTTTAGCATCATTATAATAATAATTCATTTGTTGATAACACCGTTGAATTTAGCTTTCCAACTCACTTTCCAACCCTTCTGCATGACATTCGATTGCGTGAAATATATAAGTCGCTTATGTAGCTAAACATGTGGTTGACGTTAAGGTAAAGGTAACAAACAGTTCTCCAGATTAAATGTGCTGGGTGACAAGAAATCTACAGAACACTATAGAATCATTACCCTTACATTTATCAGCAGCTTTTTTGTAGGAAGGTCATTGTTTATCCTACCGAATAGACATTTTGAATGTTGCATACATTTTTATATTATCGTGTACGTAAGCGATAAAACAGTTAACAAATTTATGATCAGAATGTGAATAGTCTGTTCCTACTAAAGGTCTCTGACGTAAACTTGTGCTGTATGTCAGCTCAAGTGAGAAAAAATATTGCCTTATGAAGAGCAATGACGATTTAAGAAGTTTCTTCAAGTGAACGTAAATCTGTAATGACAGTAATATAGATATCCGCTTAACAGTAGCAAGACGCACATCTTACGCATCGTGTCTATGAAAACTTTTGCGTTTACACACAGGAAAAAAAGCTTTCCTTAAACAATCGCTATTTTTCTCCATATTCTTTCTCGCTTGAACTTCCATACTTACAATTTCACATCCGACCCTTTTCTACCGTTATATATATGATAAATCAGTGTTAGTGCAGTTATAAGTTTACTGGAAGAAACTTATCTTGATTTGTCTCTATGGATTAATCTTAAGAAAGATACAATTTGTCTAACTAAATTCGTTGAAAAATTTATATTTGGTAGTCCATGTTGGAGAAAAGCACAACTATACCATTCAGAAGCTTGTAGTGTAATAGCTCAAACACTGTCACTTAATATCAATGATTAAAACTTTTTAGAAAATATCGTAGTATGGAAAGTTTTCTTCCCGAAATCAGTTACTTTTTTTCATTATAATTGTATATTGCCTGAAATACATAACTAAACTTTACTGCAACTTGTTTATGGTAACAAATGCACACATGCAGACCCGTGTTTTTTACAAACATATTATTATTTGTTTTAGTATAAATATATAATACGTCCATGTCTTAATTTGGAACATCTATAACAATTCTGTAATTTGTTGTCATCAACTGCTGTTAAGACAGACATTCTCCTAAAATTGATAGTTTCTCCTTCATTTGAACATAAAGGCATCTATTACTTTCTTGTAATAATCACTATGACGACTGTTTCAAATAGAAAAAAAAATCATTAGAAACTGAAATGGTACTATAAGAAAGGCTATAAGAAGAACTAATGTGAAAGATAGATTTGTAAAGGCAAAATGGCGATTACAAATAATAATAATAATGATAATGAAAATTAGTTCTCTGAAAAAGAGCGACACATCTACAGACATATTCATTTATTTATTTTAAACCTCATAAAATATATCAGAATATACGTTGTATAAAGACATGACAAGATGCAAAGAATAATAAAAGCTGCTGACTATTTAAACATCGTTAAATGTGTAGAAAATAGAAAGACATGTCAGTGTCGGATATTATACAAATCGGCATGTAATGATCTCTTTGAGGCAGACCTTAATTATTTTATTTACCTACCAAATATTGATTGTCTACGATCTGAATTGAGTGCACGAAATGGAAAGATTTATTTATGTTTATGTCTGAGAATAACTGAATTTATATTTAAAACAATAAAATTAAATGTTACAAGCCAATGGCATAGTCCCTTAGATTTGAACTCTACATGCCAAAGTCAAAGCAAACATTAGGGTTTTGGTCAAAGTAAGTAAATGCTTAGCACAACTTGACACATTTGTAATGTTGTAGAATATAAACGATAAAACAATCACTCACTTCAGCCAATGCAGAACAAATCTGCCAAGCCATTTTGAGTATGTATGTGGTAGTTCTTCAAAAACAACATTCAGAAAAATGTCTCGGGAAACTTTTCGTTCAACATTTTATACATATGAGAATTATCTCTTTCGGCATTCCACACTTTTGGCGTGAGTACTTGTTTGAATCAAAGAAGCAGTCGTCGAAAGGGATTTAATATAAGTTGCAAGAACTTGCTTCCCAATCGATATAAAATAACGTTGTTTTTTTCCAGTATTTTTATAAGCGCTCTTACCTCGCCTGTATGGGTTAGAATGGATCACTCGTATTGATAAACATGAAGTAAGTTATAAAAATATAAACCATGTTAGTAAAACAGCACTGAGTATTGAGTACGTAACCGATATACTAGTAAGTTTAGCATTTTTGTCGTACATTGAAAGAAGGTGTGAAAGCCAACTGATTACATTCAGCCTAAAATATATAAAAACTTAAACGAGACCTGTCATGTTATATGCACAGATGTTGTACAGGCAGATCTATGGCGCTTTTTTGCTAAAACATACCAATTTATTGTTTCTTGCTGTCTTTGCAACAAAACCCAATGCAGACATTGACTGTGCAAAAATATGATATCGAATGACGCCATTTTCAAATTTAAATGTGAAACTGTACTCGTGCGAAATTTCAGAGCGGAGTTAATCAAACTAGGTATTGGTTGCTATAGCACCCTTGGAGAATCTTGAAGGAAATAATTAGTTTTAGTTTAAGTTTCAAGATAACGTGTAAGAAGACAATAATGTGACAAATTTTTATCTTACTGGTGCAAAGTTTTAGCTGCCTTTAGGGATACATTTACCTTCGCTTTACATTATGTTATGCAGTCGATGAAAACTAATTTTGTATACCGTGCTGTTATCCCGTGTCGACACCCTTTTAGACCCACTATTAATAAGCATAATCATGAAAGTCATAATAAAACTGGCTTGAATGTGAGTGAGTCCACAATCTTAATTGTAAACTGGTCACACCATAACTAGTTTATAGAGTCTAGTTATCTTCATGAGCGAGATAATACATTTAACGTCAACTACCTTTACGTATTCGTTCTCTTGAACAACCCATGTCGTAAAGTTTTGGTCTCGTTAACAATTTGTTTTCATTCACCTGTGTGAAGAGTTACTATCTTAAAGCTCATTTTGAGTATCTAATTTTCCAGTTTAATTCGAGATTTAATACGAATAAGAATTTGTTTCTAAAGCACTGGCCATAAGATTCTATGCGATAGAGTTAGGTTATTTATTCCTTTAGAAATACATAGTCTAATCACAGATATTAACAATGTAGCTGAGACCCTCAAAACACGTGTAAAATAAATAAGTTGTTTACATCAGCGTGTTGTAAATATTCTGCGACAGTGGAATTTGTTGAGATAAAACAGAAAACTGAAGTAAAGTTGAATGAAATGATGGATAATTACTAAACATATACAAATGAAGTTTTACTATACTTTCAGACTAGCTAAACGGGAAAAAATATAATTTTTGCTCACATTACTTTTGCCGTACGTGAACTTTAATTAAGATACAGAAAAAATTATTTTAGTCATTTGACAAGATTTCACCTTTAAGCGTGAAGTAAAATCTTAAACACTTGACATAGGATCAAGGTTTTCACCATTAAGTGTGAAGTAAAAATCTTAAACACTTGACATGGGATCAAGGTTTTCACCTTAAAGCGTGAAGTAAAAATCTTAAAAACTTGACATGGGAATAAGGTTTTAACCTTAAAGCGTGAAGTAAAAATCTTAAACACTTGACATGAGATCAAGGGTTTCACCTTCAAGCGTGAAGTCAAAATCTTAAACGCTTGACATGGGATCAAGGTTTTCACCTTAAAGCGTGAAGTGAAAATCTTAAACACTTGACATGGGATCAAGGTTTTCACCTTAAAGCGTGAAGTAAAATTCTCAAACACTTGACATGGGATCATGACTTTCACCTTAAAGCGTGAAGTAAAAATCTTAAACACCTGACATGGGATCAAGACTTTCAAATCATGAGCATGAACGTGAAAATCATAGGGTTTGCTCTCTGGTTTCACAAATTTTTTCTAAGACAGCGAAATCTAATATCTGTTAACAAGTAGCATTTGTTTCAAGGTGTTCACACATGGGTAGATTGAATTTGGATAACAGGTGATCTATAAATAAGACAGATGTTTACTTAGATGTGAAGCGTGATTCATCTCACGAAGTTGCCGAAATGTTCTTCATTTATATGAATTAGGGAATTGTGTTTATTTTTAAGTTTTTTTTTCTATTTCTAATACTGTTATTATCGTTTTATCTTTATACTTGAATGGTGTACTAGCCTTAACACATTCACGTTACGTTCTTGTTTAAACTATCCTCAAACTTGTTTTGACAAAAAAAGAGACGAACTACAAATATTATATAACCGTGTTTTAAAAATTGAGCGTCTAGAAAAAAATCCCACCTCATATATAAGGGAGTCAAGGTACCAAACACGGTAATTATAGGGTTCTGTTTTCGAGGCAATGACAGGCTAGCTTTCGCGTAGTTTTCTACAGTTGAGTTGTTGCTATTCAGTCAGACAATCATTCTCAGAAAATTTAAAGAAAACTGATGTTTAGTTTTTTTGTTAAAAGAGATACAATAAACTTTAGCAACAATTTAGATATTTCACTGATTCATGCGCTAGGAGCAAATATTTTGTTTCCTACTGTTTCATGGATATACGATAAATCAGTACAATCTCAGATTCCTTTCTCTAGCAGCAATTGGATTGTGCGTTAGCCATATGGAAACCTGTACTTCCTGTGATGATACAATATTTCCAACGAAATGTAGTGAAACGTAGAATACTGACCATTCATTTAGGATAGTTCAATGACTGGAATAACATTTGAAATATCATGTAGTGTTACAGCTGAAGCAAATAAAGAAAGATTCCAAGGGATAATATTACTTGAAAAATTAACAGTGTGAAAATATCATAGTATGGTAGGTGTTCTTTTGCTTACAGACTTTTGTTATTGTAAATACCTTTTGATACCTTGTTTAATTAAACACAATAACGGTAAATGTGAACCGGAGTGTTTAATAAGGTGCTTTTAATACTAATTTGTTTAATATTAATTTAATTTGGCACACTGAAGTTTTAAAATAGCTCGTCAATGTTTTTGTAATGTATTTATTGCCATTTTATGAAAACTTTAAATTTAGAGATATGTACATATACATTCTGTCCCTCTAAATGTTTTTCAATGGAACTATTTTAAACAGTTTCGCGTTTCATCGAAACTAAAGAAATGTTTAGACTAGTAAAGATAAAAGAGAGAAACCAAAAATCAGGAACAGAGATTAGAATCTGGAATGTTAATATAGACACTTATTCTGGAATAAGACCGTTAAAATGATAGACAATGCCTAATTGTTTACAGGATCCTTAATTTCAGATACAATATATGCTGGCCCAGCCTATTACAAGAGCAGTTATTCACGAGTCTAGAACTGTTGACTGTGTCTATAAAAATACTGACACTTTTATGGCATCTGTATGTGAAACGTCATGTGAAGTTCTCTTTAAGATATATCTGAATTACCTCTACTTCATTAACTCATCAAATATTGATTGTGTGTGTTCTATTTTAGAACAGTCACTTTTAAGGATTTAGAAAAAAATGTATGTATGGTCTTGACTTTTTTTGCCTTTTCTGTTAAAGCATAAAAAGGAAGACGAAATAAATCACTGAAATTATGTTTTAGGATCAGTTAATGTTTGAGATTTCGGAGTTTTAACAATTACATAGTTGCCATGACACATTAAGACAGGCCTGTATGGTCTAGTTCATTAGTTTTATCTCTGTATGAAGTCCACATTTCTTGATGAGAACAATTATTTACTTTTGAACTTAATAAGAATCAAGCCTAACACAAAAAATATTGTGATTTTTAAGAAGTTACAGTTCAAGTTTCAGGTCATATTCGATTTAGCATCTAAATAAGAGAGAAACAAATCCATATAGCACTTTGACACTAGACATTTCTGTTTTCAAATAGTGTTCGGCAGCTGTCCATTCCTTCTGTACACAAGCGTTAGGATAAGCATGTTTTTACTATTGTTATTTACCAGGTCATTATGAAACTACCATTATCTCAAAGCTCATTTGTATATTTAGATCTAATATGACCGCATAGTAAGATAACACACTAGTTGTTCTATAAAGTTTAGCATAACTCATAGTAAGGGTTAGCCTTGGAGACTTTGTTTTTTATAGAAGACTATAATGGTAGAGTTGATGGATTATTTGAGATAATTTGAAACCTTTATGAACTAAATTTCTTAGAATATTCTTCTCCAACTTAAACTTATATAACGTAAATGCGGCGCTAAACATCTTTTATTTTTCCATCCTCTTAAATAGAAGCTTTTTGTCATTAAGTATAACTCACTCATAGGCTCACTGACACTGAAGCATAAAGTTTAAAACACGATATTTCTTAAATTATGTTTTAGTTAATAGTATAAGTTATCCTGTAAAGAAACAGTGCTGTCTGAAACTTGTATAGTTTTCAGTTTTAAATGGTCATTCTTTGACGTATACTAATAAGCTTGTGTTTTGAAAAGTCATTGGAAAAGTAGAAATCGGGGGTTTCGTGCAAAACTATTGTATCTCCGTCCTATGTTAAAGTGTTTTACACTGAACCCTCGAAATGCATTACGTTTTACGTGTTCTGGAAACTGATTATTTTCACATTGGTCTTCTACTAATTACTATTATTTCTAAATAAACAGTCAACGTCTGTTTCCTTTGCGGAATTTATGTTTTCCTTTAATTGTCTAAATGATGCAACTCGGTCATTTATATCAATCACTTTTGTGCATTAGAGTTAAATATGCCGTCTGCTATAAACGTCAGTCTGCATAGTGAATACATCGGGAAGAAAATGAAAGGTCTAGATATATCCGTTCACCAATATGAAAACTTGTAAATGGTGCAGAAAAATGATTTAACAAGAGATAAAGTGTGGTGAGCTTTTACGCAGTTTACTTATATGAATTCGTCTATTTTAAAGTTTTTTTTCTTTGAAATGTACAAGAATAAGCAAAGAAGTAGTGTATTATTGTTCCCAAACTGTTTATGTTTTACGATATTTTTATATTACAGAACCAAGATCAAATTATTGCTCTATCCGACGAAACTATCGCAGGTAGGTTTATTCTTTTTGTTTTTTAAAAAAAACTTGGGTAAAATAAATCCTCGTTTTTGTTTTCAAAAATGCTCAGGTTTTGTCCACAGTTTCAAATTTCAGAACTCAGATGATTTTGTGTAGCAGTTTTCAGTATTTTTATATAAAAATAATTGCCTAAGACTTTTGCCAGAAACAATCACACCTACTGAAATTTGAAAACACCTTGTCTAAAACGGCAGTGATAAAATATTTGAGAAGCGAACGTACTATAGTCATGCGACAGCAAAGTTGTGTCGCACAGATAATTATGTTCCAATCATTTGACCTAGCACCTGAATATGTGCTTAAACCTATGCCCAAAGACAAAAACTCTCATATTAATATCATGAATATGACGAACGCCCTTACTGTATACAAAGCAACATTTCTTTTCTCTGAATCCTAAAAGGATCTTGCGCCATCAAACTTTGATGAGTTGTCTGATCTATTGAAGACACTTGCCAAGCAATTCGAGAAAAAGGCATTCTTGCAGTCAGCTGCAATTACATTTAAAGAGAAACTGTAATAACATAAAACGACAGACTATTTAAAAAGACAGCTGTACTGTTTTTGTAACAGCTCACACACAGCTGAAAGAGACGTTACCCTGAAACAAGAGGCGGAAACATTATAAATGTATAATAATGATTTTACATTGTAATATACAGAAAGAGAGAAAAAAAAGAAAAGGTGTGTTTATTTTACTGTTTCAGAGTATAAACAGCCATTACAACGTGCTTATTTATCTTGTTCGTGTGCATAGCAAGCAATGTACTTGCGGTTATTACAACATGCTTGTTTACTTTCTCCATGTGCATGGCATACAAGGTACAACAATGCAATGAATGCCAGTAACAGTAATGAATACCAACTGACAATAATTACTTTTGCTGTATGCCGTTGTTTCATTACAAAGATAAGATATTACAAAAACTATTACAGCTCTCATTCATCATTTATTTCTGATGTAATTAAGAGTAAGATTCATGAAACGTTTTTATATTTATTCAAATCAGATGTTCTGGTAAAAAATAAAACGTGAATCTCATTCTGTGTCTCGCTGTACTTTTCAGTGAAACAAAGATAACAAAACCTAAATCATATTTGAAATTATACTTCGTTTTGACAGCAGAATATTCAACATTTCTAACAGGTTAGGAAAAATACTTTGTTTAAAAAAAAAGGAAAGCTATTTCTCTTTTAGGAAACTGTTGGTATGACGAAAGGTACTGGTATGCATGATATTTTCGGTTTTGTTATAAATGCAATGACATGGCACATAATTTGAGACACATAATGTACAGTAATTCAAGTGCAAGACAAGATTTTTATACGCAACATCTCGTTTCAGCTGAATATTTGAAAAAAGATTTCTTCACCTAGATCAGATAAAAAAAAGTTTGTTAACAACATAAATTTGCCCGAAAGACATGGCATATCGATCTGATCACCTTGCATCTAAGCTACAAACCGTGATTTATGCAAATAAAGTCACCATACAAATTGAGGATTTCCTATGTTTCAGAGACTGATTTGAAACACTCTTAGATTCAGGCCGATAAACAAAAAAATCTTGATCTGGATCGCTTTTTCAATCCTTTGCCTAAATATGCTTTTTATAACCGGTGGAAGAAACATATTACCTCTGTTTTCTCAGTTACTCTAGTTTTATTTCCGGAATGAATTTATCCCTTTGCTTGTAGGCCCTTAATTTACTAGTTAAGTTAACTTTAAAAATGATAGCTTTGATCTTATTACTCAATATACTTGAAAAAAAAAAACACCACAGTTCTCAATATATGATTACTTCTTTAGTTATACACTCGGTAAAACATGTCATTTAAAAAATGCTATTAGGCGTTGCCGAGACTCGAACATATGAACTAAGTATGTTGCACTTGTTTGTTCAATAGTTATTACAAAACATTTTTACCGAAAATCATTGTTAACTTACTCGTATGATAAGAGTTCTTTTACTTTGGCACCATTCATTCTGATGGCCAAGATGTCCGCTGCCGTTTTATTAGAATGAACTCTTCGGGAGTATTATATTTTTTGCACACTTTCAAGATTTATAATCAACGAAATAATTGACCATATTTATTTTAGTTTTAGTGTCATGTTTGGCCCCCGATTTGATCAGTCTATAAAGATGGAAAAATGAATAATATACAGTTACACCGAAAATACTGGAACACTTGAGTTGGTTAGGTTTTCTTTCGAAACGGCACCCCGTGTAGCAATAACCATATAATCATATTGTGCAGAAAGTTTCGTTTGTAATCTTACATCTAATGAAGAACACAGATTGCTATTAAACATTACAGAAAACAATCAGTTTATAACAGTAAGGATTAAATTCAGTTGTATATTTCAGAGAGACTCATGTTGCTCAAATAAGCTTCGGTATTTAATGGTTGCTTTTATAATCACTCTGATGCACTCTTTTTTTTTTTGCTTTGTTAAAAACCAGAACCTGTGCAAAGTGTTATATATTGATAACAGAATTTTGAAAATAAACAAAAGATATCATAAAATGCTCCGGGGGATTTTCTCAACATTTGCAGCATCTGTATTTCCCAGAGTGAATAATTAAATATATTTACACAAAATAGATGGAATTTTAATAAATTTCTTGATAAGGAAGTATTATGTTTTGACAATTGCAGTGTTAACAGGTGATTAGGAAGGAATGAATGTTGTGCTAGATGATGTAAATAGTGTTCATGCACTGATAAGACTGACTACATTAAAGTTTGCAGACGATGTATATCTGTTAAATCAAGTTACAGAAACGTATCATACCGTACTTCTGTCTTGAATGCTTAAGAAACGTCATAAAATAAACCAATGGTAAATGTAAAAATAGAGTGTTTGATTGTTAGGTTCATGATAACTTTTAGAATTATCAGTAAAATGTGTTAATTCACATTCAGATAGTCAATGTTTCCCTGAAATAATAATTAACTCTTTGACATAACCATTTATCAAATTTTTTTCTTCTCAAGTGTGGCTTTTATATCTTTTCGTTTATTATTGCTGATACAGTCCGGCATGCTTACATGTCAGAAACATTACTATAAATGTGCATCGTCAAAAGACTTGACCTGACAATTTTTGACCCATAGCTCGTTAATTCATTGCAAAAAGCCTCTTTTATATATTCTTCAAACGGCCAAAATACTCAAATAAACTTATATGGTATAGGTTCCACTTGACTATTTTTAATTTTAATGGCTTACTGCTTACAACTGTAACTTGATGACTAACTTAGATTTCTTTGCAGTTTGGACGTAAGCTATGGTCAGAAATTGTAAAAACTATTTTATCAAAACATAGGTACGTAGGATATGCTATGATACCAGATCACAACCTAAAGATTTTGACAGTTTGTATCAAAAGCATATGCATCCCATATACGTTTGTACCTTTCACCTCCTCGAACATGTGGATTAGCCTAACTGAATGGCTTATTCTTAACTATGTAAGTCGTAGTCTGATATATTGGAATCTTTTCCATCTTCCACGTAACCTTGTATCATCTCTTTGATTCGAGCAGGTATTTTCCAGATCAGCATACAATACTGTTACACCAATATTCTTTGTTTATACCTATTGCGTAATTTCAAACAAATAGTTTCTTTCTCAGACTCTATAAAATGTAAGTAAAACCTTAGATAATTTACCTAAAACAGCGTATTACTTTTGATAAGATGTTTATATATATATATGTAATCTGAAATTATTTCATATATAGCATATGATTTAAGGTCTTGTACCTGTATACAATTTTCCATTTCATCTAACAGGCACTCTAGAAATTACGTATCTTACACTTTCTCATGTTTAGCGAAAATTTCCCCCAGACATTCAATAAATTTAGGAAAACAACACACTACATTTTTTATTACCACTTCATACGATTTTTGCATGATAGTATCTGACACAATCAATGCTCCATAATAAAATATGATTACAACTTTATATTACATTACATTACGTTACATTACATTACAATAATTTCAGTTGCCATTACTTCGTTATCTTAGCACCTATCTCGTTACCGTGTGTTAATATCATACAAATGAATTCGAAATCAAAGTAGGTTAATTTGTAAATAGAACTGTTTGGTATGGCATTTTTCCACTTGCTGAAATGTGTTTTTAGTATTCTCTTAGGTATTTACCGATAGTTTGATTTATACGTGTCACGCAGAGTTCATCGATAAAATTGTATCTTGTGCAAACTCCTACATATTGGCCAATGTGATAAAATGTACCTATTATCCATTATCTCTGATAGCTGCTTTATAAAATGTATTATCCATTAAAAGTAAAGCGGTTTTACGGTAACATATAGATTGTGAGAAATTCTATTTGATGTACATTTTAAAGACTTTTTTAAGAGCACCGTATTTTGTAAATTGTTCACAGAGAGAGAGAGAGACAGAGAGAGCGTAGTCCTAACAAAAGTGTGTTCAATATATTTATCTTATTTATATTCAGCAGTACATGGCAGTTATCTGCCATTGAAAACACAATTCTGTTATTTTAACATACAATATGTCACAGATCCTGTCCAACAGTTCGTATAGGTCATAATTACTACTCTACATGAGCTTCTGATTCTATATACAATGGAACAAATCATCACACTTCATTGTAAGTTGCAATATTGTTATGGTTACAGATTTCTGTTTTCCGACACCGTTTATTTTCCATAATAAAACAAGATTCGTTTTCATGATAGCTTCTCATTTATTACTATTGTAGAATGCATTGCATTGATTTTTCAGAAGTAGATCAGTAAATTAAATGTTGTGTTTGATATTGAATGATTCCTTTTTTTGGCCTTGCCTTCTCTTAGGTTTTAAGAAAAAAATAACATAATAGTAATAATTATTTTGACTTTCCTTCAAACGTAGACATTAGTACTTGAATATGTAAACACTTGTGTATAATTTTGTTGTAATAAATTGTCTTCATTTCATTGAAAAAATAGCTGTAATAACACAAGAAAGGCATACATGTTGGCAACATGCTATCAGTTTATAATTTTTAGAACTGATCTCGTCAGCTTTGTGAAATCGTTAAGTATACTTTTTTTATTGGCAGATTTATGTTCTCTCAGTTGGACAAATAGCATTTTTCGACAATCGTTTCAAAATCACGAATTCTTAGAACGATTTATTTTTAACTACATTTAAGACTGTATTATACTGAAACGACAACGGGCATACTGATGGCTAAACTTTTTGACATTATTTACAGTTATAACAATTATTTTATGTATGATTTTCATTTTTTTACTTTGATATTCTTATTTTTTTTTATAAAACCTATAAAAATATAAAGTACTCAACCATTACAGAAACATTCTTATCCGCTCCGTAAGCACCAGAAGAAGTTTTTTTGACGTCTGTGTAATAAGATTGAAGAACCTTAATGATGTTTTAATGTGTTAAACGAACATGTAATATTCTGGTGAGGTATTGCTATAGCTTTTTTTATGAATAAAAAGTAACATAAATAAATAAATTCATTCATACGTAGATGGTAGGATGGCTGGGTCGGTGGGTGGATGGTTGATTGATTGTTCGATGGCTGGGTCGGTGGGTGGATGGTTGATTGATTGTTCGATGGCTGGGTCGGTGGGTGGATGGTTGATTGATTGTTCGATTGATTGATTTTTGATCTTTCTATTCTTTTCAGCTGCAGTTTATTTTCTGTCTGAATATTTGAAGTAATCTTAATAATTGATTATTTCATTGATTCATGATTGATATGGTATAAAAAAGCAGAAGTACTTCATCTGATATGTATCCCGGTCTTTTCTGTTCGGTTTCAATATTTTTTTGTCTTAATATGTATTAATGCGCCACTTGAAATTAAGAAAGAAAAAACTTACTTAAGGGATACGATTTCAACACTAAGACAATTTCAGAAGAGCTATTTTCTAACTGTTTAAAATTTCATTGTTTTTTGTTGTTCTCGCTTATTTTTATTTACACACCTAAAAGCAAGTAAGCATTTGTAATAGATGTTTCTGGTTTACTTCTTGTAAGAATAATCCTCACACTTAATTCCGTTGTCATAATTTACATAATGCTGTTCAGATTTTAAAAGATGTAAGAGATTTTGCTTGAGAATGTGAATGACTCATCATGCGGTTAAAAGAAGCATGCTGCAGTTCTGAACAACAGAAATGAGACGCACATTTGTCTGTAGCAGCAAGCAAACACTGATTCATAAAGAACGGTAAGATCATTATTGTTTTGTTATATTATTTGACAAAGAATTCAGATAGAAGTTTTTTAAGCAAGCCAATTAGTTTCAGAATGTGTTTTAATGCCAGGTATACATTCACGTCTGTTGTTGTCATACAACTAGATAAGCTTGAACATTTACATTACGAATTTACGCAGATGGTTAACAAGTTTAACTGGTCTAAAACGCCAGTAGATACAAAGAAAGAAAATAAAATACAACTAACATCCATATTTAAAGTGATATATACATTCTACATTTCACATAGAATTTTTTTTAGCAAAGCATGAATTAACGGAATTGAATTTTGACCTTTACATGTCTTATTAGGCTGTCGACATAAAACATGTATTAATGAAATGATTGTATGTAGTATTTCTTTGTAGTTGATTGGGCATTTATTGTCTACACAAACGTAAAAAATAATCATCTTAATGAAAGTTAATTATTGAAAACATTTTATGTACTTTAAATGATTTGAATATAATATGTTTTAATGTAATAAATTTGATATGTTTTGTGACAAATGATTAAAACTAAAAAGACATTTCCTGTATAACTTATCTCTTGAATAGTTTCGATCTGATGTACTGTTACATATACAGCTTGAGTTGATTCTTTTGTCTTTTTTCTGCTTATAACTTGTTATATGCCTTGCATCCCTTTTTATGCCCCTACTAGATTTGGTTTGCTTTAAATCTTAGATGAAAAAAATTTACACACGATTCTTTGCCATTTTGAATAAACGTTCAAGACACTATCCTTGCAGATAATTAAACCTTAGATGTAAATAAAGTAACCAATGAGGTTGATAATTTCTCAATCAAATAAATTAAATTGTTAGTTCTTAAAGTGTAAGCCATTTAAAAGCCTATAGTAATTTGCAGGAACTTTCCCATATCTTATCGCTTGTTTTTCTATGTATTCTTTTAAATTGGTTATATGAGCCGTGGAAAGGTTAAAATGAAAATATATTACTTCTGTAGCCCATGCTTAGAGTGTAGATATATCTTCATGATGTTTTATTTTCTAGCTACTTTTTAACAGCAGTTAAGAGTCAGGAACATATTTGTGGAGGGTGAGAAATATTCTACACTTTCCATTTAAAGATTTGCTCTATTCCTAATCTTCGTCTTGCAACGTTTAAGCAATTCATTTCAGTTTTCCTTAGTTTAGTTTAAACATATTTTATTCTCAGAATATTTTTTACAATTTACAATTACAATTTTACAATTTACAATTATACAATTTACAATTTATATTTTACAATATATACACAAGACAGCAAACAAATATTCATAATGAAAAGGATAAGAACGAAAGAAATTGTCTTATAAAATTCTTCTCCTTAATTACATTTTGACGAAAGATCCGTGCTTACTAATATATCTGAGAGAAAAGAAAAAAAAACGAATATTAAGAAAAAGTTAGATGGAAATTAACGGATGATTATAAGAAGTCAAGTGATGAGTTGATGTAGTAAGTGTTGATATTGTAAGTATACAATAAGAGAGAGAAAGAGAGAGAGTGTGTATGTATGTGTGTGAGAGGGAGAGAGAAAGAGAGAGGGAGTGAGAGAGAGAAAGAGAGAGAGAGAGAGGACCTGTGGACAAAAAAGAATGACATTTTACAATAAAACAACTATTTAAAGTGTAGCAAGTTATTTTTAGTACATTTATTATCTTTAAGTGAAACGTTTAGTATGGTGGATAAACGTGTGTACACAAGAAAACATTTTCGTATTTGTATGATCGGGTAGTGAGGGGTTCCCAAAAAGTAGAACATTAAGGTCAATTTCCAGGTCTCGAAGGTCATGTAGTAATGTGCGACGGGGTATATCATAACGACGGCATTCAAAAAAGTAGTGGAAATTATTTTCAATTTTTCCACAGTCGCAAAGAGGGGTTTGAGACACATTTCTAATGAATAGATGATAGTTAAGTGAGCTGCATTTATTACGGAGCCTCGTGTGAAGGATTTGAAGTTTTCTTTCACCATGATAGTAGTAACTTGGTGTTTGTTTTTTATCTCTGTTGAGATATCTTTTGAACGATGCTAGGGTTGGAAGATTACGGATATCTGTAGGAAGACTGTTCCACTCTCTGATAACTCTGGGAAGAAAAGAATTGAAGTAAAGTGTTTTCCTTAGTTTTCCTTAGAACAAATGACCTAAAGATTCTACAGAACCAATCTAAACTGATATTTGGCTTTCATAAAAATCATTAACTTATAATAATTCGTTTTTTTAAAAAAAGACAGGTGCGTTAGTCTTCGGTTTAATTCATTATTTCCTCCAGAGACAGTTTACTCTTTGATAGCCTGCTTTCAAGACGTCTGTGACATTATTTGCCCCCACCCTAAAAAAAGAGAAAAAAAGAGATTTAGAGTCTGGTTTATGTGTTACAACTCTTCTCTCACGCTTCATTCTTAATTAGTTTGAGAGAAGAGTGGCATTTATATACTTTATATATTCCATGCAATTTAAAAGATATCATAAACTGTTCGCTTCTTTCAGATAGAATATTAATTTCGTAGCATGTGTATAGAACGTGTCTGCTTAACAGGTCATTTTTAAATTTCTGTGAAAAAAGTTACCAATGCCTGTGATCTGTGGGTGCCTTGTTTACTGGTTTGAGTGCGAAAGTGTGATAATATTATTCGCTTTCCTTCTTCCGACAAAATCCTATCAAGGAATCGTATAGAAGTGGAGCACCATACCATTGTGAAAACAGGAAACACAGAAGACAGGTCATTTGCACCGAGAGACAGTGGGCCATTCTGTACTCTATTTTTACAAATAATCTCGTTTTTCTCTGCCGAAGGACACCTCTGTTCAGCCCAGGAATGTTCCCTTGTTTAAAAAACTCTTAATGTTAGTTTTAAAATATGCCCTTTGTATAAATAAATGATAGTTTCATAGTTTAAACATCTTTCAACTGCTTACGTAGTTCGTATGTCACTAAACAAAACGTATTATTACTAAATCTGACGTTCTTTCATTTGTTGTGGTTTGTCACTTCATTACATTAATGATCTAGTCCAACAAAAGATATTTATATATATATATATATATATATATATATATATATATATATATATATATATATATATATATATATATACTTTTTTGTATGTATACAAAAATATGCATGTATTACAAAACATATTTGTATCACAAAAATATGTGGATCTACACCTTAATTATTTAAAAAAGCAATGAATTAACTATTAAACAGTACATGTATATTACCTGAATTTTCACATTTACATTCCTTTTCAAAGAAATTTGTCAGACAAAAAAAACAACAACAAACGAAAAACAAGACTCTGTCTGAATGATATTCAGCCCTTTGAAAATTACATATAAATACGATACGTGCGCTCTAGTTTCGAGACATGCTGTTAATAATTATTATTACTTTACTATGTAGTTTTTGTGCAATATACGTTATGATGTTACATTTCTGTTGAAGCTGATATCATGTTTCATTACGTAAAGATAATCAGACATATTTTGCATTTATCTGTCTGAATGAAAGTTTTTTTCTCTTTTAAGACTTGTAGCAATAATATTTTGAAACTAATTTGTTTAGGGACCGTACAAGATTGCACAGTAAGGATATATTAAAAATACATTTAAGATATAAGAACTAGAAACAAGTAGAAAAAAAACTATAATACGCATATAAATCTATGTTATCCACGATAATTTACGTTTGGCATTTTTTAAGTTTTAGCAGCTGAAAGCAAGTGACAAGACGTTTTATGTAATGAATATTTCAATTTCTTACAGCAACACCTATCTAAATATAAAGATAAATAAGGCTATACATAAATTTCGTCTTTCTTCATGTTTTAGATTTTTTGCAAGGATTAGATATATATTCGGCCCGGAAGCAGATTTCCAGCAATCCAGAATGTTCATTTATAGAGAAACGTGACCAATCATTTAGTTGAAAAGAGCATTCTACAACTGTACGGAACTCTCGTATAAGCTGTTGTTGGCATTCACTGTCGAAATCTTTGCTTCTCATAATTAAAGAGTCACATCGTCTGAAAAATTGCCAAACAATATTTGGTGAAACTTTGACTTATGTATCGTAGCTTTAGAATTTTAAGAATCAGCAGTTTTCAGTTCTATAACCATATGTCTCAAGGAAGTCATTAAGTCATAGAAAAATACGTATAAATTATATGTACCTCGTGTTGTAAGTACGTATTTGTCATATAATGCTTCTTACTCTCTACAAATTGTGGATATGCTTATGAAATTTAAGTTTTTGGAAGGCCAGAATTGGCACATAGTTCAGAAGAAGAACATTTAATTTTGTTTTTGATATCTCCCAGGCTTTTAAAAAATATCTTTTACATTCTGCGTTCACGCTTCACATTAAATCAGTTTCAACATAATTTTGTTTGGCTGTTGAATTTCTTTCTGAACACGTGTAACAGGTATATTAGCAACAGTTTCTTGTAATCTAATCTGATGGAGGGCCATAGTTCAACTTTACAGTTGTTTAGTTTGGCACGCACAATCATGGCCTTAGCAACTCAAAAGAAAATTTATATTTGTAAAAGATTACTTCTATTATATGTTTGTATTTCTATAAATACTTAGGCTAGTATGAATACTCACTAATAACTTTATTTAATATATTTAATCTGAAATCAAATCTCTTTTTTTTATCTACTGAAGCTCAAGTAAGAAATTTAAGACAGACAGCAACGCAAAATAATTCAGTACCTATATGCAATTGATCAGAAACGGGAAGGAATAGTTAACTAGCTGTCTTTGCTAAACTTATTCCAGATTTCGTTCCTGTTCAGAAGCTAGGTATTACATATAACTGACTAATATACTTTTGAGATTTAAATGCTTATATTTATAAGCTTAAATATTACAAATTTTAAACTATCAACTATTTACAAACAGAAATAAATAATTTTAATTCGTCAAACAGGAATAGTAAAAGATCTTCTTCATTGATGTTCCAATACTTCTAAACAATCTATCCTGACATCCCTGACATACAGAAATGCAGAAGATATGAATGTGTTTTGAAGTACATATTGCCCTGTCCTATTGCTTTAGCTTTCCACAGTCACAGATATTCCATCCACTCACAAGACAAACATGCCTGACATACAGTAATGAAGAAGATATGAATGTGCTTAGAAGTAAAAATTGCCCTGTCCTATTGCTTTAGCTTTCCACAGCCACAGATATGAATGTGCTTAGAAGTACATATTGCCCTGTCCTATTGCTTTAGCTTTCTACAGTCACAGAAGTACATATTGCCCTGTCCTATTGCTTTAGCTTTCCACAGCCACAGAAGTACATATTGCCCTGTCCTATTGCTTTAGCTTTCCACAGCCACAGAAGTACATATTGCCCTGTCCTATTGCTTAAGCTTTCCACAGTCACAGATATTCCATCCATTCACAAGACAAACATTTCCTGGAGTAATTATTTTGCCGCTCTCACAGCAGATGTAATGATACATTTTATCAAAGAAAATGTCACATTTTTTGCATATCGGTAATTCGAAAATATCTACATTTGGACTATTTGTATTTTGAAAATGTATAATTCAACAAAATACTGCTTGAGAGTGTTTTCGTTCGTGAGTTCATGTTAAACTAAATATTTTCTCGTTAACTTATATACTGCATGGTCTTTTAAATGTGTAGTCGTTCTGACAGGAACTTTATTGTCCAATGTTATGTTTTACAAATCGATACTTTCAATTATCTTTTCATCATGTGGTGTGTTTCCATTTATGAAGATTTTCAAAAGTTTCAATTACAATTAGTTGCTGAGATACAACCATTAGGTCGATACCCTGTGGCGTAATTTTTATAATGAAGTTAGATCTCAGAGGATCTGAAGTAGGTCAATAAATGAATGATTGCTGTACTGACATACATCCACTTCTGATTTTCAAACAAGTTATTTAAGAAGAATTATTTGCACGAGCCCCCAAAAGTTCAGGCCAGCAAATTATAAAGTTAAACATATTGTAAGTAAATATATATACTCAGCAATATTTATATTTGATGGGGTTACTAATGACTAAGACTGTTTCAGTAAAATCTGGTAAGAGTTTTGATCAAAAAGATAAATAGGATGACTATTAAGAAATAATATATTATACTATAATAAAATAGAAGTAAAAAGGTATACTCATAATAATAATAATAATAATAATAATAATAATGATAATTATAGTAAAAACACAACTACACACAACTCAAAACACACACACACACAGAAACAATAATAACGAAAAGAAAACAAATAAACGAACAAACAACAAAAAATGAAATAAAATACTGAAATGGTTGGCAACTGTTCAAACGAATTTTACTTAAACAATCACTGGCAGCTAGGAGTAACATGACATGTAAATATATCGGCGTTGTCAGACAGTATATATCGGCGTAGTCAGACAGTAATATATCGGCGTAGTCAGACAGTAATTTCAGAAAGCCAGTCTGACCATCGCTATCCTAATCTCACAATCAAGAACAAAGGAATAAGGCAAAACAGAAAGAAGTTTGATACTTTCTGTCTAGAAGCAAAAGAAGAACGGCTAATCTTAGAGAATGAAATAAGTATTGATTGAAAAAAAAAATCTCAGTCTAGAAAAAAATATTAAAATAAAGTTTAATAATACGAATGTTGTGCTCTTTAAGAAGTGTCTTGACGGAATATATACATTTTTAGACAAAAAATAAAGCTTTCCATATTCAGATGCAATTAACTTTTTTAAAAGCAAATTAGAGATACCAAACAAAAAGTTTGCGGTATACATATATTAAGGTCAATAATAAGCTTGATATTTTTGTACTTTTTTAGTTTATGTGGAAAGACAATAGCCTGTTTTCAAAAGGGAGTGTCATTCTGACAACACGCTTAACTATCCAAAATATTTTTGCTCTGAGAAGACTTGTGAATGTTGATTTACCCTAAAAACATGTTTTTATCCGACGTCAAGCACAAAGAGGCACTGTTAGCTTAATAAATGATACCTGTTGATGACTAATCTGACTAATCTGACGTTTCTATTCATTTTAAGTTTCTGATACCAAAACATAAACAGGGGATGTAACAAGTTGCATTACAATCAGTTATGAGTTAAGAATCACTATAAACTTTGTTAACATAAAAACGACCTTTAAGTCTTTGCAATTTGCATATTTATTCCGCCATTTCTGCACCTGAATTTTCACACAATCGAAATAAGTTTTGCTTAATTCTAAGGTTTACCTGTGGCATTTTGGAATGGAGACAAATATACTGAAACAATTCTTGCTAAAGGCTATTTCCCTATAACTGCTGTCTTAAATGTTGGAACGGAGACAAATATATTGAAACGTTTCTTATTTACGGCTATTTATCGATATCTGCTGTCTTATATGTTACAACGGAGACAAATATTTTGAGAACAGTTCTTGTTTCAGCTTATTTTCCCATATCTGCTGGCTTACATGTTGGAACGGAGACATATATATTGAAAACAGTTCTTGTTCAAGTTTATTGTCCAAAATCTGCTGTATTAAATGCAATAGTATGCATGAAACGTTCAGTCTGTTAAACCAATGCGTTAATCTTGCTAAAGTATATTTGTTTCTACTTTTCCTACTGGAAAGTACGGTTTACAAATCTAAGTAATAAAGCTGAGCAAAGAACTTTTCGAAAACAATATAGTATAAAAAATAAAACTTAACATGCAGGTTTAATTAATCTGAAGCAAATTTTGTTAACTTCCCTTTTATGTTGTTATTTCAAACTTCCCTTTCATGTTGTTATTTCACACTTATCTTTCATGTTGTTATTTCACACTTCCCTTTCATGTTGTTATTTCACACTTCCATTTCATGTTGTTATTTCATTTCGGTCTGACTGAATACGTGTACAATCAAACACAGCAAGGGTAATCTAAGACTGCATTTTGTTCAGCAATGTTTATTTTCTGACATAAAATGAATTGATAAATCATTGCAATCTTGTTTCTTGCGAGACTGATATCATAAAATGTTCTTCCCGACATAACGCATAACATTATCCAGTGATAGCAACGGGTTTACTGTCATCAAAGGTTTACTTCAACAAGTCTCGATGCTATTCTATTGCGCTTAATTGATAATATAAAGGTATATTCTAGGTACTATGAAGTAGTCTAATTAGAATTGTGCATTATGAATTGAAAATGTATTTTCAAGAGGATCAAGAAGAGACAGATCGATTCTGCATAGAGGATAGACCTGTATGTACCAATATTCTTGCTAGTTAATATTAACCTGGCAAGATATACCATTCTGCTTCTCTGTTAAGAAAAAATGCCTTGAAAAATGTCAGACTATTTGTTTCGTACACACAAGCATCCTACAAAAACTAGAAACTCTCAATTCAGTGGAACAGTTTAGTTTTGAAATGCAACACTAATACTCCTGATGTCTGTAGCAGTAAGATTTTCAGATGCAGGACCAGATTATGCGTTGTGTTGCATATTTGTCATAAGCTACTTCGATTTTGCATGACTCATTATTATATGGGTTAAATGAAATCAATAAAAATCATTCTTCAGTTTTGACAGATGTTGTTAAAATGCAAATGTAAAATTCAATACACTTTTAGCATTGTTCTCCTAACGATGCTAGTGAGGGTCTCCTGATATATATGTCTGCTGTTCACCAGAATATCTTGTGTCAGTTATAAACTTTCAATCAATTCAAATTAATTATTTTCTGTACATCTAGTTATTGATATGTTTGACTGTGTCATGGAAAAGACAAATTTATTTAACCCTTCCGCTATTAATGCAAGACGAGATTGTGTGACTGATTCCAAGCGAGATCTTAGTTTCGGTGCAGTAACAGGAAGTACATGTTGAAGTGAATGCATGGGCATACTATTTTACATGGAGACCTAAGGTGTTTCCACCGCCTTGTAATCGAAAATACAAAGAAAGGATAAGTTAATGATGTCCACGATAATTAACATTTAGCACTTCTTAAGTATAAGCAGCTTTATTTATACAAAGTAGAAACAAAATAGAAATATTAACAGCAATTATAAGCAAGTGACAAGACGTTTTATGTAATACTTGACGAGAATGTTTCAATTTCTTACAGCATCACATATCTAAATAAAACGATAAGACTATAAATAAACCCTCGTCTTCCTTCGTGTTTTAGATTTTGCAAAGAGTAAATGTAAGTTCGTCCCGAGGGTTTTAAAGCAATCCAAGGAAATCGTTATACATCATTTAGTTGAAATGATCATTCTGAAGGTGTACGGGGCCGTATAAACTGTTGTTGACATTCCCTGTCGGAATCTGTGCATCTCATTATGAAAGCGCTTTTGTGTCTGCAATATTCTCAAAAATTATTGGATGAAACTTTGACAAACGTATCATTACTTTGGAATTTTATGAATAAGCAACTTCCAGTGCTATAACCGTTTTTCTCTAAGGTGTCATTTAGTATTCGATAACTAAGGTCATAAAAATACTAATAAATTATAGACTATGCACCTCATGTAATTTACATATTAATCAGGTAGTGCTGTTTATCCTCTAAAAAGTGTGGTTGTTAAAGTTTATGCTTATGAAATAATAAAAAGTTTGTGAGGACGTGAAAAGCACACTGTCTTGAGAGAAATAAATATGTCTCGAATATCTACCAGGCGTATTATCTGTTACATTCTGTGTTCATACTTCACATTAGATCAGATTCAAAATATGTTGTTTTGTTGTTGTTGATTTTTTTCTGAACACGTATAACGGATATATTTTTCAACATATTCATCTGTAATGTTTCTTGTAATGTTATCTGGTGGAGGCATATAGTTCATCTTTACAGTCTTTAAGTCTGACACGTTCATTCATGGCAACTCCAAAATAAGACTTAGACAAGGAACTTTATTTATATTGATATATTTATATTTGAAACTTTAAATTATTACTTCGAGTTTGTTTGTGTTTCTATAACACTTGCGCTAATATGAATACCCACTTTTAATTTATTTAATAGATTTTATCTGAAATATCTTTTTATCTACTGAAGCCCAAGTAAGACTTTAAAGACAGACAGCAGCGCACAATATTAAGTAAATGTATTCAAGTGATCAGACACTGGAGGGCTTCATTGCTAAACTTATTTTAAACTTCGTGTCTGTTCAGACACTGGATATTACAGATGTGCCGGTGATTAAATTTTTTTATGTTTAAATATTACAAATTGTCTAATCAGGGAATGAACCATGATACTAAGATATTTAAGTATGAATTGTTGAATTGCAAGCAGTTGAATGCCGATGTTCCATGCAATGACTTTGATGGTTTTGGCATCGACAACATGATAAAGTTGTGTTGTACTCTGATATATCGCGAAATACACCATGATTGACAGCCTTCTCTGCCCATAAGACGTCGAAAAGTATCAAGTAAGAATTGATCTTTGAAACTGAAAATTGATGTGACTTAACGTCCATAGGCAAATATTTGCTTTAACTATAAGAATGTAAGACCATGTAGGAACCATACACGTTAGTAACAAATAATTTAGGTTAGGTAAGCTATGTTTGAACTTAGCTTTCTTTTGATTAAAATGACGGCTATACTTTTTAACTGCACTGAAAGGTGGGAGAGAAACGTTTTAATCTGGCCACGTTATTTTTGTCTATAAAACGAAATAAATAATTTTAAGTCGCCACAGGAATAGTAAAAGATCTTCACCGACGTTGCGTGCGACATTTCAAATCAATCAGTCTTGACATTCCAGACATAAAGATATGCAGCAAATATGAATGATCTTAGATGTATCCAGCGTACTGTCCCATCGTTTTAGATTTCCATAGTCACAGACATTACAGCCGTTCACAAGACTAGCATTTCTTGGGGAAATTATTTTGCCCGCTGTCGCAGCAGATGTAATGATGCATATTATAAAAGAAAATGTCACTTTTTTTGGACGTCGCTATTCGATAATATCTACATTTGGACTGTTAATATTTTAAAGCTTACTAGTTCAATAGAATTCTGCTTGAGAGTGTTGTTTTCGGAGTTAAATGTAGATTTCATGCTAAACTAAATATTTTCTAGTTAACGTATATTCTGCATGACCTCATAAATGTATTGCATTGGTCTTTCTGACAGGTACTATATTGTTCAATGTTATGTTTCACAAATAGATACTTTCAGCTGATTTTCCGTCATGTGGTGTGAATCTGTTTATGTAGATTTTCAAAAGTTTCAAATACAGTTAATTGCTGAGATACAACTATTAGGTCGATAACGAGGTTAGATCTCATAAGGTCTGAGGTAGTTCAATAAATGAAAGATTGCTGTATTGTCTGGCTCACATCCTTTTCTGATTCTCAAATATGTTATTAAAGAAGAAATATTTGCACGAGCCACAAAGAGTTCAGGCCAGCAAATAATGAATATAAAACGTATTGTAAGTAAATATATTCTTAGCGATATTTCATATGTTTACTGTTGATTAAGACTGTTTGGGTATACACCGGTACGATATATTAGCAAGCGTACTAAGATATAATAGATTTTAATTAATTAAATATAGGTATGATAATAAAAATAAATAACATAAAAACAGAAAAACAGAACACGCACACGCACGCACACACGCATTTTAGCAAAAAACAAATAAACGAACAAAAAAAAAATACTGAAATAGTTGGAACTGTTCATATGAATCCTACCTATACATTCAATGGATGCCATGAGTGTAACATGGCATGTAAATATATCGGCGTAGTCAGACAGTCATTTTAGAAAGCCAGTCTGACCAGCACTATCCTAATCTCACAATCAAGAACAAAGGATTAAGGCAAAACACAAAGACTT
Source organism: Cyclina sinensis (assembly GCA_012932295.1). Lineage (NCBI taxonomy): Eukaryota > Metazoa > Mollusca > Bivalvia > Venerida > Veneridae > Cyclina > Cyclina sinensis. The sequence goes on along the minus strand of JAAONU010000001.1, from coordinate 40,602,976 downwards.
TTGATAATTATGCTCCCCGAAGGGCGAGCATATAGTTGCCGCTTTGTCCGTCCGTCCGTCATAATTTTGTCCGGAGCATAACTTGAAAACCCCTGGATATAATTTATTTAAACTGCACACAGTGGTTGAGGACATTGACGCGGAGTGCAGTGCCAAAGAACCATAACTCTATTTTGCCCTGTTTTTGAATTATCTCCCATTTTAGAAAAATCTTGTCCGGAGCATATCCTGAAAACCCTTGGGCATAATTTGTTTAAACTGCACACAGTGGTAGAGGGCATTGACGCGGAGTGCAGTGCCAAAAAACTATAACTCTATTTTGCCCCGATTTTGAAATATCACCCCTTTTAGAAAAATCTTCTCCGGAGCATAACCTGAAAACCCTTGGACATAATTTGTTTAAACTGCACACAGTATTAGAGGGCATTGAGGCGGATTGCAGTGCCAAAGAACCGTAACTCTTTTTTGCCCCATCTTTGAATTATCTCCCGTTTTAGAAAAATCTTGTCCGGAGCATAACCTGAAAACCCTTGGAGATAATTATGCTCCCCCAAGGGCGAGCATATAGTTGCCGCTTTGTCCGGCCGTCCCGTCCGTCCGTTCGATCGTCCGTTCGTCCATCATAATTTTGTCCGGAGCATAACACAAAAACTATGAGAGATATCAAGACCAAACTTCAAAGGAGCAGTGCAGTGCACAAGAACCGTAACTCTTGCTTTATTAATTTTTGAGTAATTGCCCTTTGAAATTTCTCATACTTATTTTTTGTCCGGGGCATATCTCACAATGTATAAGAGTTATCAACTTGAAACTTTATAAGTAGATAGATGTCATTGATGAGCAGTGCAGTGCACAAGAACCATAACTCTTGCTTTATTAATTTTTGAGTTTTTGGCCTTTAAAATTTCTCATACTTATTTTTTGTCCGGGGCATATCTCCCAAAGTATAAGAGATATTAATATGAAACTTTATTGGTAGATAGATCTCTATGAGGAGAAGTGCAGCGTGCAAGAACCGTAACTCTATTTTGCATAATTTAGGAGTTATTGTCCTTTGTTATTTTTCATACTTTTAAATAATATATATTAAACAATAGCCCTTTTGGAATTGGCATTTATTCGGGGTGTATCCATCGTTTCTACCGATTTCTTGTTTCTGTGTAGAGGCAAAAGAAGAAAATTTCATCTCAGAGATATATTAAATAAGAATTGCTTGAAAAACATCTGAATTAAGATGAAAATGTTAAAAAAGATTGATAATACAATTGTTGTGCTCTTTACGAAATGCCATGACGAAATGTAAACTATTTCCAGACAAAAAATGTATAGCTTTCCTGATCCTCCTTTATAAGCAGTTGTAAGATACTAAATTCTGCTACAAAATAATACATGTCAAGGGCGTGTCAAAAGGGCGAGACAACATGTTTCGTTTAACTATCTAAATTACTTTGACAGAAATATTTTTGCTTTGAGAAACCTTATGTGAATGTTGATTTACCCTTTAAAACTTGCTAAAATCCCGTTATCAGAACATCAGTGTCATTGTCATCGTAATTCATCATACCCCTAATGACTTATCTGACGTTTCTTTTAAATTTCTGGTACCAAAAAGATAAACAGAGTTTCCAAGTAAAAAGATATCACAAGTTGCATTATATTTAGCTGTGAGCTCTCCAGAATTATTACAAACTTTGTTTTATATATGTATGTAAAAGACCCTCAAGCCTTTGCATAATTTCTGCAATTTCTGCACCTAAATTCACATCATCGAACTTAGTTTTGCTAAATTCTAAGGTTTACCTTTGACATGTTGGAACGGAGACAAATATATTGAAACAGTTCTTGCTTAAGGCTGTTTCCCTATATCCCTATATATGTTGTTTGTTTGATTGAATTCAAGCGAGATCTTTGTTTTGATTCTAAAACGGGAAGTAAATGTTGAAGTCAATATATATATTATATTGAGACTTGCTTTGTATTCGAAAAAAGAGAAAAATGACGACAAAATTTAATTAAGTTTAATTATATTCAAGATGGTTACAAGAAAGTTATTTATCTGTGCTGTGTTGTCTTTTATTCGTTTGGAAAGATGATGGAGCGTTTATTGCAACGTCTTACAATTCATGTTTAATAAATCTTTTGCAGTGAGCGTAGTGTCAGTGTTTCAATGCAATAGTATACTTCCATCTGCACATCAATCTGTTAGGCCTATGCAGCCATGAACTCTCTGACGTCGAAATTACTTTTTAGTTAGATCTAACAAGTTTCAATGTAGGTCAGTAAATGAAAGAACGTGTTGTACTGTCTGGCAGGCTTCCATATCTGGCTTAATTTCTTAAAATGCATAATAAAATATATTGATTTATACGAATCAAGCAAAGTTCAGCAAGAACACTACTTCTTTGTGAACGAATACGTTCTTGTTAACATCAAGATGAGATAAAAGTAATCATTATCACGTTCGAATGCTTTTAACCGATTATTAAATGTTAATGCGTATACGGTTGCTTGATCTCAACTTTTCATAAAAAAAAATTGTTAATTTGACGGAGTACCTGCAAACATTGATTTTTTGGGAGTAAATATGACGTCCGAATCCGTATCGTCTGAAAACTTTCAAATTTTCTTTTAATCTAGTTTTTATAATTCTATAATGAGGTAACTAAAAAATTCAGAAATTTATTTCTCGACAGGTAAAAATATTACTTTTCGAATAATATGATTGTGTTATTTGCATAAGTTTTTGTATGACTATACATATGAATCAAGAAACATGCAGCTTAAAAAATTACATTCACTTACGACTTATCGATGGTATTTTTACAATAAAGTTGCCAGATAGCCAGTAAGTCTTATCTGTTACATACGATCAACAGCATAAGATACAAGCAAAAACCTGTAACATTTACATGGCGTGAACTGACATTTATTGCCTTGAAACAGGATTTGTTTCTCTAAGCAAATGGTATGTGAAAAACCCATGTCTGATGGAACTATTGTATATTTTGTAAGCTGAATAATTGGCATTTAACGCAAACCACAGCATGTTACATATTCATTCAATACCAGTCGAGCTTCTCGCTTTCCTGTCGGACGTAAAGCGATACTACAACTGTTCTTGAAAAGTACGTAATAATATTTGCTTTAAGGTAGAGCGACTGTAAAAAACTCCCGCCATTTCTTCGAAGATCGGTAAAGATCGATAAATGTCGGCTGTGTTCGGAAGAATGTTTTAGATAATTTCAGTTTTTAACTCTGAAAATATTTTTTTATATATCTTACCAAATTCCTTCATATCATAACATTTCCACGGTAAATTCTTAGATTTATCATAAAATATCAATAAAATATGAAAATAAATGCAACCGGATGTAAAGGTGTCTTGCCTTCAAAATCGAAAGTAGGCACGAATTACTGGTTTTCGCGACTAAACAGGAAAATGAATCGCGACAAAAAAGGTCGTTTTTCCAGACGAATACGGAATGACCATAAGAGGAAACACATTTCTCATGATCATAATTATACTGAGAATGCTAAAAGTTACAAGGAACATAGAAAATGAAAGACAGTCATTGATTCTTTAGATACTTGATTAACCTTGATATTTATAAGTACGAGTCCTTTACCCATTTCCAAATTTACAGAAAGAAAGTTATTGATATTAAATAGTATTATTTCACACCTTATAAAATGTAACAAATGAAATGGTCTTCCAGCTTGTACCATGTGATCATCTAGTGTAATCATTATTGGATCTAATCTTATCAGTTAGTCTCGTTTTCATTTTCCGAGTCCAAAAAATCCATATCAATCTGAATTGTACTAATTCAAGCCTCTTTTTCATTTTCCGAATCCAAAATATCCATATCAAATCCATATTGTACTCAAAGAAACTCTGCCTGTTGCTATTGTATCAGTTACCTCTCTTGCAAATTCGAGACGCTTTTTAAAGTTCTGTATCCCCAAGTTGCCTTATTACCTTGACTGTGAGAGTGTTTTCTTTAATGTGTTTTCTGCTTGAAAAATGCTGGTGTGAAAGAGTTCATGATACATTGTTGAGCATAATACTGATTCACTTGGACTCATACATGGCTACAAAACCTATTGGACTCGGCTAGCATCTCGTCCAATATAGGTTTTACAGCTGTGCTTCGTCCAATAGAATTCTGTATTGTACTCAACAATGTATAATAACCCCATAATATTGTTTCTTTATTATGTAAGGAGACCTCTCAATACTGTCTGTAACCTATTGCAATGTTTATCATAGATTTTTCTTTGACTTGGAACTTTGAAAATGAAAGTGTGCACTAAATTTCAACACAACATCTGTCAATTTTAGCCTCTAGTTGCATTCAGTAATATTAGTTAATAGTAGTTTCAAACTGTATTACTCTTTATAGCTAAATAATACTTCTTACATTCATACCAGTCATTTAAACATTAAATATTTTAAAATTGGTAAGTGAATCCTTCAGTTTTAAACTTGTAACAAAATAATGGCTAAAATAAGGAGAAAAAACTGTTGAAAATATGAGTCATACATGTTACATTTATGTAAATTTTCCAAAAACTACATGGTAAAATATTTTTATCTTCTGTATTTAAGCTGGATATAGTTTATCTGTTAAAAATATGTCCTAAATATTAAGGTAATAATCATATTTTTAATTTTCTGACTCTTTGATTTCTCTCAAACAAATTTTTACACTGCTCAGATCATTTGGATTTTTTGCACTCTTCCACAGATTAACAGGTTATGGAAGGTTGTTGTCAACAAAGAAAGATTTACTTTCTCTGTTTTCAAGTTTTGACACCTTTACTGCATCTGTAGAAACTAGTATTGTATTGGTATTTGGAAATTTGGGTGAAATATGGGACTTTGTTATACCCAAGGGTGACAAATAAACTGAACAAAAGACGAGCTGTGGGGTTGTTTCGAAAAAAGTCGTTTATTTCTCTAAAAAGTATGGAAAGCCAACCTAAAATTTTGCAGGTAGATCAGTGAAATGATGCAGATTATGAAAATAAAATGTTAGATAACATCTGGAAAGGTGCTCATTACAGGTGCGCTACCTTAATTTCTGGTTTGGCTTGATCTTGACAAATGCACGTTTGGCTAGCGGATATCTAATCATTAAATTGTTAACTGAGCAGAAGTTTCCACTACAACTGGACACAAGTTTTCTGGTAGGGTTTAAAAATATCAATGTAAGAAAGCAGAATCATGCTGATAACAAATCCATGTCAGTCTCTAAGTCAGTGGTCTCTCTCTCTCTCTCTTTCTCTCTGTGTTGTAAAATACAAGGGATGTTCAAAAGTTCGTGGAAAAATGTTCTTTTTCCCTCGTAGGTCATAAATTTAATAAAATTGGTAGCTTAACCTGACAAATTTCAACGTTTGAATCGATCTTCTCGATAATAACTGATTATTTTGTTTGATTCATGTATGACAGATTCAGCAGAACAATTGTTTCACAAGTTCCATCTCTTCTTTACACCTATCAAAGTCAAAGCTAGCTATAATTCAGCACTATTTTATTTGTGTTGACTGTTTGAGATATGATCTATGCTTTTGTCAACGTGATTCATCATAAATGAAAATCCTTTTAATATCGAGCATTAAGAACAAATCTTATTTCGAAACCTGACTTTTATAATTATGCAATACTGGAAAAAACACACTGTTTATCTTTTAAATAAGGGCATTAAATCTGATGCTGATATCTACTATTGTAAGTTAAGGTGGAACATTGTTGTTGACTTTCGCAATGGAAGTTAACATCTTATAGAGTTCATTATTTGTCTTTTCAGTATTATGACTTATTGATAGCTAGGAGCCTTTTAATTTTAGCAAACTCAAAACGATTGTTCAAAAACATCAACAAAACATCTAATTTTGTGTAAGTCATGTGACCATTTGAATCTTGTAACACCAAATATAGTTTAAGATAATGACAATATTTTCACACGTGTTAGAGATCATTCTGTCCCGGAATGACATATCAGCAATAACGCCTGCACATGCCATAAATCAGATGTCTCTGGAATTCGCATCACGTCGATAAAATCTAAAATTCAAATCAGAAAATGACGGATAAACTGAATGATTTGTGTATCATATGCATTGATCAAGGCAAAACAAGTCTACTGCATACGTTAAATGAGCCGAATAACAGACCTAACTAATGTATTCAAAATGTAAATATGAGATTTCTCTCTTGTCAATAATTCAATCATATATATTATTTACATCAACCGAAGGACAACCGCACATGATGCAGAAATTGTGATTTATATATTTAATGCATTTACAAGTTAAAGTCTCGCAGACGCGTTAAACGAACGGTTTACAAACAAAAAGTTGGTGACAAGTCTGAAAAAGTTAAACATGGAATTTTTTTTACACATTCTTGTATTACAGTACGAAACGAAACCTTCTGTTTAAGTGCTCTCAATTAATGTTTGTAAAAAGTCTCCTTCAAGTTGATGTATGAAGAAGCTTTATAAAATTAAAAAAATGATGCAAAATACATTTTAATGAATATAGCTCCTTGGAAATGAAGACAAACAATACCTTTCAATGGAAAAGTGAATTATTTCTAAAATTGCCAGTTGCATATTGCATTGACAAGAAATTTAGAATGGGATAAATAAATAGGAATGGGGATTTGACAATTTAAAGTAACAAGTCATAATCTTAATCAAGGTTTAACAAAAACATTTTTTTTTAATTTTGTCAAGAAACTAATCAAAAAAGAATAAAGTCTTATAAAGAATTATGTTTAATGATGTCTTTAAAGAATATAATTATTATTTCACTAACGATTATTTCAATAATAATGTACTTAGTCATGGTTACAGACTGAGGAAAGGGTATTCGAATTCTGGCGTCATAATTATGAATGTACCATAAGAATTACGATTTCATTATCCATTTATGTTGTTTTAATTTCTTCAGATATCACAGCAGAGTTCTATCCGTATGAAATAAAAATTGCTACAGATTAATAATCTCCTAGATAACATTTACGTTTTATGGTTAAAGAAGGCCTTGTGTCTGAGTGAATTGTTTTGCTTCATTGAAAATCGATTATCAGCATATCGTACTCGAGAAAACAAAATTAATGGAATTTACTTAAATTTCACCTTACGTTAATTACTTACTTTTCAAGAAGTGATTTTTCCCCGAAAGTTATCTGTTTACTTAATTAGCGAGTTCAGGTTCCAGAAGTTAGTCTTTCCAATGTTTTATTTGTTTATTAAGTTCTACAATAGAACTGTGACGTAATGCTTGCGAATCACAATGTTTTGTTCTCTCGCGGGACTTTTACACAAGGTTTGAACAAACAATAAGACTTGTATTGTAATTTTCAGGAAAGCATAGGCGAAGAAGTATCTCGGTGATAAAACCTAGATTAATCCTGTAGCTCTTGTGCTTGGAACGAAATTGTTCAAGGTTTTCTAAAAGCAATTACTTAATTTGACATTGGAGTTTTAGATTGAATTAGGTCACATGTTAAGGTTAGCAATATTCCAAATAAGTACCCTAGGTACACTTCAAATACTTTCAGTATTTTATGCCTCCGTATATTATCATCTTTTCTCAGAGTTGTTTTGGCTCAAAAACTTAAGCATCTTCTTCCAGATTCCATCTGTCCAGTTTTTCAAAGATTGCTTTGGTTGAAATGGATTTGTGCAAGTCTTGTGTTGACACACATGTCTAGTTGACCTGTTTTTTTAGCAAATATATGAGAAGTATTTCATTTGTCATAAATGATTAATATAATACACTGTGATTCAAACGCACCAGACAAGATGATATTGTACCGTATGTCTTCAATTATTTCTTGGTAAATTCAGTTAGATGTTCACGTGCAGCTAGTCAGAATGTAAAGGGAACTTGGCATACCTAAGTATATCTCACTCTATTCCTCTTATATAATCTATAAGATACTGTTTTCCATATTCCATCAATAAAATGACCATTACAACGGTTGAATTAAAGCGCTCAATTGTTTGGAAATACACTTGACAGTTTTACGATATGCTTGTAGAATTATGACGAAAATAATTGACGATGTCTTACCTTCAAATTATAAAACCATTAGCAAATCTCTTCTAAATCTTGTTGAAAGGCTAGCATAATGTTATAGAAGTAAAAATTTCGATAGTTTCTGTCTAAGATGACTTGAAGATTTTACCTAGAATTATATCGATGAAGTGTTTATTGCAACGTCTTACAATTCATGTTTAATAAATCTTTTGCAGTGAGCGTAGTGTCAGTGTTTCAATGCAATAGTAAACTTCCATCTGCACATCAATCTATTAGGCTCATATAGCCATGAACTCTCTGACGTCGAAATTACTTTTTAGTTAGATCTAACAAGTTTGAATGTAGGTCAGTAAATGAAAGAACGTGTTGTACTGTCTGGCAGGCTTCCATATCTGGCTTACCTTCTTAAAATGCATAATAAAATATATTGATTTATACGAATCAAGCAAAGTTCAGCAAGAACACTACTTCTTTGTGAACGAATGCGTTCTTGTTAACATCAAAATGAGATAAAAGTAATCATTATAACGTTCGAATGCTTTTAACCGATTATTAAATGTTAATGCGTATACGGTTGCTTGATCTCATCTTTTTATAAAAAAAAATTGTTAATTTGACGGAGTACCTGCAAACATTGATTTTTTTGGGGTAAAGATGACGTCCGAATCCGTATCGTCTGAAAACTTTCAAATTTTCTTTTAATCTAGTTTATATAATTCTATAATGAGGTAACTAAAAAATTCAGAAATTTAGTTTTCGACAGGTAAAAATATTATTTTTCGAATAATATGATTCCATTATTTGCATAAGTTTTTTTATGACTATACTTATGAATCAAGAAACATGCAGCTTAAAAAATTACATTCACTTACGACTTATCGATGGTATTTTTACAATAAAGTTGCCAGATAGCCAGTAAGTCTTATCTGTTACATACGATCAACAGCATAAGACACAAGCAAAAACCTGTAACATTTACATGGCGTGAACTGACATTTATTGCCTTGAAACAGGATTTGTTTCTCTAAGCAAATGGTATGTGAAAAACCCATGTCTGATGGAACTATTGTATATTTTGTTAGCTGAATAATTGGCATTTAACGCAAACCACAGCATGTTGCATATTCATTCAATACCAGCCGAGCTTCTCGCTTTCCTGTCTGACGTAAAGCGATACTACAACTGTTCTTGAAAAGTACGTAAATACTATTTGTTTTAATTTCTGGTTTGGCTTGATCTTGACAAATGCACGTTTGGCTAGCGGATATCTAATCATTAAATTGTTAACTGAGCAGAAGTTTCCACTACAACTGGATACAAGTTTTCTGGTAGGGTTTAAAAATATCAATGTAAGAAAGCAGAATCATGCTGATAACAAATCCATGTCAGTATCTAAGTCAGTGCGCTCTCTCTCTCCCTCTCTCTCTCTCTCTCTGTCTGTGTTGTAAAATACAAGGGATGTTCAAAAGTTCGTGGAAAAATGTTCCTTTTTCCTCGTAGGTCTTAAATTTAATAAAATTGGTAGCTTAACTTGACATATTGCAACGTTTGAATCGATCTTCTCGATAATAACTGATTATTTGATTCATGTATGACAGATTCAGCAGAACAATTCTTTTACAAGTTCCATCTCTTCTTTACACCTATCAAAGTCAAAGCTAGCTATAATTCAGCACTATTTTATTTGTGTTGACTGTTTGATATATGATCTATGCTTTTGTCAACGTGATTCATTATAAATGAAAATCCTTTTAATATCGAACTATAAGTACAAATCTTATTTCGAAACCTTACTTTTATAATTATGCAATATTGGAAAAAACACACTCTTTATCTTTTAAATAAGGGCATCTTTCAATAAGGAAAAACATCTAATTTTGTGTAAGTCATGTGAACATTTGAATCTTGTAACACCAAATATAGTTTAAGATAATGACAATATTTTCACACGTGTTAGAGATCATTCTGTCCCGGAATGACATATCAGCAATGCACATAAATCAGATGTCTCTGGAATTCGCATCACGTCGATAAAATCTAAAATTCAAATCAGAAAATGACGGATAAACTGAATGATTTGTGTATCATATGCATTGATCAAGGCAAAACAAGTCTACTGCATACGTTAAATGAGCCGAATAACAGACCTAACTAATGTATTCAAAATGTAAATATGAGATTTCTCTCTTGTCAATAATTCAATCATATATATTATTTACATCAACCGAAGGACAACCGCACATGATGCAGAAATTGTGATTTATATATTTAATGCATTTACAAGTTAAAGTCTCGCAGACGCGTTAAACGAACGGTTTACAAACAAAAAGTTGGTGACAAGTCTGAAAAAGTTAAAGATGGAATTTTTTTTACACATTCTTGTATTACAGTACGAAACGAAACCTTCTGTTTAAGTGCTCTCAATTAATGTTTGTAAAAAGTCTCCTCCAAGTTGATGTATGAAGAAGCTTTATAAAATTAAAAAAATGATGCAAAGTACATTTTAATGAATATAGCTCCTTGGAAATGAAGACAAACAATACCTTTCAATGGAAAAGTGAATTATTTCTAAAATTGCCAGTTGCATATTGCATTGACAAGAAATTTAGAATGGGATAAATAAATAGGAATGGGGATTTGACAATTTAAAGTAACAAGTCATAATCTTAATCAAGGTTTAACAAAAACATTTTTTTAATTTGCCTGGTTTCTCAGATATAACTTTGTTCATTCGAAAGAGAAAAGGTATTTTATGTCATACTGAGCAAAGTGCCGTTCCATATATTGTAGGGTCGAACGGGGTGTCAGATCAACAAAAAGCTATTCAGTCATGCACTTTCATAAATATAAATATCTTCATACAGTCTGGATTCGTTGGTATGATTCATAGGTAAATCAAGTATTATTATTAATAGATATGCGATACATGGATAGCTCATCTGAAAAATCCATACACCTGTTTTCACTAATTGCCTCTTTGGAATTTCTACTGATACAAGTCAGATGTTATCAGCTACGGGTTATCAGGAATAGCATATAATACTAATTTTTCAATGTATATCTGGGTGGTTACACGCGCACAAAGTTATTATTTAATTAGATTTTATCAAGAAACTAATCAAAAAAGAATAAAGTCTTATAAAGAATTATGTTTAATGATGTCTTTAAAGAATATAATTATTATTTCACTAACGATTATTTCAATAATAATGTACTTAGTCATGGTTACAGACTGAGGAAAGGGTATTCGAATTCTGGCGTCATAATTATGAACGTACCATAAGAATTACGATTTCATTATCAATTTATGTTGTTTTAATTTCTTCAGATATCACAACAGAGTTCTATCCGTATGAAATGAAAAGTTGCTACAGATTAATAATCTCCTAGATATTATTTACGTTTTATGGTTTAAGAAGGCCTTGTGTCTGAGTGATTTGTTTTGCTTCATTGAAAATTGAATATCAGCATATCGTACTCGAGAAAACAAAAATGATGGAATTTACTTAAATTTCACTTTACGTTAATTACTTACTTCTCAAGACGTGGAGATTTTTTCCCGAAAGTTATCTGTTTACTTAATTAGCGAGTTCAGGTTCCAGAAGAAAGTCTTTCCAATGTTTTATTTGTTTATTAAGTTCTACGATAGGACTGTCACGTAATGCTTGCGAATCACAATGTTTTGTTCTCTCGCGGGACTTTTACACAAGGTTTGAACAAACAATAAGACTTGTATTCAATTTGTAATTTTCAGGAAAGCATAGGCGAAGAAGTATCTCGGTGATTAAACCTATTTTAATCCTGTAGCTCTTGTGCTTGGAACAAAATTGTTCAAGGTGTTTAAAAGCAATTACTTAATTTGACATTGGAGTTTTAGATTGGATTAGGTCACATGTTAAGGTTAGCAATATTCCAAATAAGTACCCTAGGTACTCTTCAAATACTTTCAGTATTTTATGCCTCCGTATATTATCATCTTTTCTCAGAGTTGTTTTGGCTCAAAAACTTAAGCATCTTCTTCCAGATTCCATCTGTCAAGTGTTTCAAAGATTGCTTTGGTTGAAATGGATTTGTGCAAGTCTTGTGTTGACACACATGTCTAGTTGACCTGTTTAAAGTTTTTTTAGCAAATATATGAGAAGTATTTTATTTGTCATACATGATTAATATAATACAGTGTGATTCAAACGCACCAGACAAGATGATATTGTACCGTATGTCTTCAATTATTTCTTGGTAAATTCAGTTAGATGTTCACGTGCAGCTAGTCAGAATGTAAAGAGAAATTGGCATACCTAAGTATATCTCACTCTATTCCTCTTATATAATCTATAAGATATTGTTTTCCATGTTCCATCAATAAAATGACCATTACAACGGTTGAATTAAAGCGCTAAATTGTTTGGGAATACACTTGACAGTTTTACGATATGCTTGTAGAATTATGACGAAAATAATTGACGATGTCTTAATTACCTTCAAATTATAAAACCGTAAGTAAATCTCTTCTAAATCTTGTTGAAAGGCTAGCATAATGTTATAGAAGTAAAAATTTCGATAGTTTCTGTCTAAGATGACTTAAAGAGTTTACCTAGAATTATATCGATTAAGTATTACATGTTTAGAGGGGGAGGAGGTCGATACACATTGTTTTCATTACAGTGAATGAAAACAAACTATATAACCTTTATCTTAAGACAAAAAATACGATAAAAATATGATGTGTTTGTCGCTTAGCATTTTATACCCTTTAAGACCGACAGGGTTTGAAGTTAATATGTGTCATACCTAAGTAAGCATAAGACACAAGTGCCTTATTTGTCAAAATTTATAATTTTTTCTCAATACATATCAGTTTGCAAAGAGTTAAGTAAAGTCTGTTAATTTAAAATGGTGATTTATTTATTCTAAATAAATTTCTTGAATCGACTTTGTTTTATAAATGTATACTTATATTTTAACATTTTTTGTTAATTTTCAGAAACGAACCTTAATAGACAACATTCAAAAATACGAACTTTGATTGACAATAAAACGTAACAATTCAACAAACCGTAAATTTTAATGTCATTTATATCTTAGTGAAAAGAAGAGACAGTACGCAGAAATTTCAATGTATAAATTATGTTTATAATTGTTTTTGTTTTGTTCTGAAAATTGAAAAGCTAAGCATTGCATTTTAAAACACATCCAGGCTTATTTTCAACAGCGTCAGCATAAGACATTTCTCGCCGGTGGAAATGCTTTGTCCTTGATGCATGAAAGCAAGATTATTGCTGTTTATTGATCCAAGGCAAGCATAAAACATATCGCTAAGGACAACCTGTGAAATTTAATTTCCGAGCTGATTCAAAAACTTTCAGCGATTTATGAAAAAAAATAACACAAGACTAGTAGCTCGAATCGTTTGTTGATATCCTTCTCAACAGGTTCAAGTCAAAGGTAAAAAGAGTTATAGCTAGATACCAAGTAAACCTGTGATCCATATTTGCCACGTTGCTGTTTCAGAATTTCGAGAAGCGTTTTCCCTCTTTGACAAGGATGGAGATGGCACGATTACTACCAGCGAGCTTGGTACCGTTATGCGGTCCTTGGGTCAGAACCCCACAGAGGCTGAACTTCAGGACATGATTAATGAAGTAGACGCTGATGGTAAATATGTAATCATTAAGCAGGAACAATAGAAGGTTAACATTATAAATTTGGCCACCTAGATATTCAAAAATTTACAGTCACAAAAATAAAATATACTTAAAATAGCATATGTACACATATTCTTACTTTGAAGGTATGTGGTGATGCCGAGTTTGTGCGTTATCTTTGGAACGACTGTAAAATGAGTAAATTAATCACAAAGGTGACATGTTGTAAAATATAAGGAAAAATAGAAGACTTATTATTATAATATACGAAACCTTTGAATGATTAAGTTATCGCAAATGGGTTGACCATCTTTTGTATAATGTTTTTTTCTATATGAGTGTGAATATTATAGTATAATAGTAGTACAGTCTGTAAATAAATACAATCTAACTGTTTACTTAACTTGGATTATTTTCCATGAGAATCATTATTATAAATATACAGTCTGAACTATGTAAAAAGTATAGAGCAAATGGATATGTTTATCCTCCCGCAAACAATGTTTGTGTTGCAGCAGCTGAGACCAAATTTCGGTTTGCGCTGACTTATGGTAAGGCCGTAAGTTTTGCAGAGGCAAGTCACTGAGATAATATTTACAATAGATGGATCAGAAACAGCCATTTATGATTTTTCTAGTTTCGTTTTTATCAGTATTGAACAATTTCACTTGTCAGTTTCAATCGCCACACTTACATTTACTGTCATTGTTATCTTAATATTTCAGGTAATGGCACGATAGATTTCGAGGAGTTTCTGTTGATGATGGCACGGAAGATGAAAGATACCGACAGCGAGGAGGAACTTAGAGAGGCCTTCAGGGTATTTGATAAGGATGGAAATGGGTAGGAACATATTTACTTATTCCACAGGAGGGCAATGATAATCCTTTGAGCTAAAACCATGTTTTCTTGATAACAAAGTTTATATCAACAATTATCTAACCTCGTTATACATATAACCTAACCAAATTAACAAAATTCTGAAGAAAACGCAGAGAAACGGTAACTCAGAAGAAGTAGTAAGGTTTCATCTTGAAATAATTATTTGACTGACCAACTTAGTACATTTTTTCAAAATATGTAGAGATGCAACATATTAAAGATCACCATAGCTTATTTAAAGAACGCTACCTATATTTGAACCCGGTATCGATTTGAATTAATCACATTTCAGTCATCGTACCTTGATAAACAAATGAGCAGTTATTGTTTATTGGATTGTTTTGAGACATGGTCGAAGCAATTGTTATATTAAATATGTCCTTCAGTGTTTTCGCTATCAGTTACATTGTTTAAGATTTCAATTTTACAGGTACATATCAGCAGCAGAGTTGAGACACGTGATGACAAACCTTGGTGAAAAACTCACCGACGAGGAAGTAGATGAAATGATCAAAGAGGCAGATCTGGACGGTGACGGAATGGTAAATTATGAAGGTAACCTTTATTTTCATTTATTGAGGCTGCGAATTTCAGTGGCAAAAACATTTTATTTATGCAAGGTTGCAGCTATATTCGCTTTATATACTAGCATGACACTGCCTGCGGATGAAGGTCACATCAAAAGTGTCCCGTTTCCTTATGCATGACTAACAACATGTTGCTGAAATTTTAAATTAAGGGGTTCGAAACTGAATGTAAAAACAAATGTGCATTTTAGAGCAATTTTGATTTTTGAGTTATTTGGTCATCTTGGAAGAGCGCTGTATCATTGTTTCGAATTTATAAATAGTGTTCTGCATAATACAGATATGACAAAGGCTTGGCCGTTTTTATTTAGTGATTCATTATATTTCTTTGCGTTTATGTTAACATGTAGACTGCTGAAAGTTTAGAGTACAAGAATGCGAGCGAGCGAGTTAGACATTTATTCCAGATAAGACTTATAAAGGAAGCCTTTCACCGCACGCGAATGTTTTGCGATTGTTTCAACAAAAATATTATGTTATCGTATATTACCTAATCTTATCGTTTTCAATAATTCAAGATTCCAGAATATTGCATCAACTTTGTAACATGTATTGTTATATATGATTTGATCTTCTAAATTCTCTCAAAAAGTAACTGGGTTGACTATTTAACATGCGAAGATAGTCTTCATGGCAATTATGTAATGCATTCCTATGACACATTTGCTATTAAATCCTGTAAAATGGCCGTAATTTTCCAAGACAAAACATTACTTTAATTTAAAATTTTGCCGGTTTTTCATTTGCCAGAATGTTGCGACAACAGTTAATGGCAGTTTATAATTAGTTTGTTTGTTTTATTACATACTTCAGTTGATTACTGTTAAATCTCTTAGCGTGTCTGTTCCGTAGCTGAGAAAGAGCTTAGCTTATATATTGTTCATTTCAGATTTTATGGTCTATACGAGTAAATTGTTAACTGCTAACAGAGAACAGACGGAGGTGGTCTGAAATATATTTGCACGTGAAATAGTAAGAGCTTTAAGTTAGATAACAGGTGCTAAAGCGAAAAGGTTCTGCGATACATGAATTGTTTTCACTCAGAATGTTTTCGCGTTAACTCCTCAAATATCAGACTAGAGTTTTGCAAATGTAGGCTTTTGTGTTTTTGAGGTAGGATGCTTTTTCTCCGGACGACCATATTATCTTAATTATGGCTTTGTTTCTATAAATTCTACATATTTTGCTTTTTCAGCTTGTTTAGATATTAACTGATCTACGCTAGAAACCTATTTTGTTACGTGAAGAAAGTCATAAAAACTAGTTTAAATGACGCAACAATAACTGGAAATTACCAAGTATTTTTTTGAAAAAGAAGTAACTACAAAACTTTTTTTTAGTTGACAGCAAATGATTATACTTTTTTCAGTTATAAAATGTCCTTGAACTATTTTTATGACTTAGTAGCATGTAAGTTTTATAATTCTTCGTTTTAAAAAGCAGTTATTAATATGATACAACATGATTGTATCTACAAAAACTAGATCTATTGTTTCCATATAAGATTGCATGTTGTTTAAATTTGCATGATTTGTATCTTTATTGTCATTGTTCGTATGAGAATGTTTGTTGCCGAAAATAAGACATTATTAGTTATTTCATGGTGATCCCACTCTGTACAAGGAATTGGCTGACAAGTTACGAATTAAATCTGATTCTTATAGACAAGCAAGCTTTGAATTTGTTTTTAAACGACAATATGGAGAGAATTTGATAACGAAACAAAACCTTAATCCTGACGCATTTTGATATCTTCACCTGTCATTATGTAGCGTAAATTTCTTGATTTCACTTTTCAACGTTATGACTTACATATTTGGAAGTAAGTTTTGAATGTCATCCTTTATCAAATGCGCTATTAGACCATACGTGACATTTCCTGTTATATTCCATACATGATACTATAACAATAACATGTTTTTGCTGTTTCAGAATTTGTGACTATGATGACTGCAAAATAATGAAATCGCCATGCAACAAACAAGATTCCAATAACCTATTCTACAAGTTTCATTCACTAAAAAGAACATCATCATATTTGTAAATAAATAAATTATCATTCTTTGAAAACATTATGCTTTACAATCTTTTTTTTAAATTTTCAATGTATGTATCCAGTTGTACTTTGTTACATTAGTATTGTTTTTATCACTTTTCATTTTGTATATACATCCATGTTGTGCTTTTCGTTTTTTCTCCCAATTCAGTACAATGCAATAAAACTTCTGGCAGTGGTTGCAAACGTTTTGAATGTCTTACAATGGCTTTTTTTATTGGACATTCAAAAATAATAATTATACGGATTTTGACTGAATTTTAAAAAAACTTTGTTGTTTCTCTTTATTTTTAAATGATAAGTACATTTCTAAAACAATAATGGACGAAAACGTAAGAAATCAATCATTCTGAAAAGGCCTGTGTTTATGTTCCTTATTGACCTCGACCAAGATCCGACGGAAAAACATTAATTTAAAAGATTTAAACTTTACAAAGAATCTAAAGATATCGAGAAGAAAAAAAATCTTGTTTGTTTCGAAATAGATATACATGTACAAGTTTCAGTATATAACAGAGAAGATTATGTTGCATTAAAAATATCGCAATACTAGGTATCTTCACGTACAATATATAAACATGTGAACAAAAAATTTAGATACCCCGCGCAAAATTGCTGTTATATGGAAGTGTTTAAAAGTGTTTACTCTTGTAAAAATGTTACTATCATGTGATTTTGTCTTTTTTGAATTTTTATAATGCAATTTTATATGTAATAAAGCTTAATCAGGTTAACTTTGTTTCATTTTATGTTATTTAGTAAAATAATAAACTTGACCTCAGTGTTGTCCCAGTCGTTATGTTTCAGCAATGACTTTATTCTGTTGTTTTTGTTCCTAGTGAAATAAGTTTGACAAAAAAAAAAAACATTAATACTTGATTAAGTTTAAGATTGCACAGAACAAGCATTGTTTACTATAGTCTTAAAAAACTTTAGATGCCTGTCTGAAAAAAACCCAGAAAAAACACTAAATTATGTTAGTTACAAAGCCAATTAATGTTAACAATGAAACACTTACGTTAGTCTACTGGCACATGTAAATCTTAGATTTTAGATGTGGCTCAGATTAAAATTTATTGCATATTATAAAAGTGTGAGTAACTTTAAATACTTTACGAAGACCTATCGTCTCGGTTTGCAATATAAGTAAAATGATAAAACAGCACAATTTATATAAATAGTAAGTTCTAACATCAAATGTACCAGTGTACACTCAAGTAGCCTTCAATATATTTGCTTTGCAAGACAAACCTGTATGGTATACATAAGATATGACATTATTTACTTTTAAACATAAGCCTTATTTCTAAGTATTACAACAGAATCATGACTGTCAGAAAGCATGCTTCATAATCCTTGTACCAGTATAATTCATAATCTTTGTACCAGTATTAATTCATAATCCTTGTACCAGTATTAATTCATAATGCGTGTACCAGTATTAATTCATAATCCGTGTACCAGTATTAATTCATTATCCTTGTACCAGTATTAATTCATAATCCTTGTACCAGTATTGATTCATAATCCTTGTACCAGTATTAATTCATAATCTTTGTATCAGTATTAATTCATAATGCGTGTACCAGTATTAATTCATAATCCGTGTACCAGTATTAATTAATTATCCTTGTACCAGTATAAATTCATAATCCTTGTACCCGTATTAATTCATAATCCTTGTGCCAGTATTAAGTCATAATCCTTGTATCAGTATTAATTCATAATGCGTGTACCGGTATTAATTCATAATCCGTGTACCATTATAAATTCATAATCATTGTACCAGTATTAATTAATAATCCTTGTGCCAGTATTAATTCATAATCCTTGTATTAGTATTAATTCATAATGCGTGTACCGGTATTAATTCATACTGCGAGTACCAGTATTAATTCATAATCCGTGTACCAGTATGTAAGGCAGTAATATCGGTTTAAATAAAGTAAAGCTCAGCAATCGCTAATGATCAAACATTCTTGAAGCTGTGTCCCTGTGGTCTATCTGAATTAATACGGTCTTTAAAAAAAGCAAAGCGTGTTATGATCACATACTAATGTGAAGGTGTACCCCGGCCTGTGCGGTGTATCTGGTTATAATATTGTCTTGAGCTTGGACGAAGTGTGCTATAATCACAAACTCTTTGAAGGTGTGCCCAGGCCAGATTTCCTGTGTGGTGTATCTGATTAAAATACTGTCTTTAGCTTGCGCGAAGTTTGCTATGATCACATACTATCTGAAGGTTTATCCCAGCTATATACCCTGCGTGGTGTATCTGATTAAAATACTGTCTTTAGCTTGCACGAAGTGTGCTATGATCACATACTAACTGAAGGTGTATCCCGGCTATATACCCTGTGTAGTGTATCTGATTACAATACTGTCGTTAGCTTGCACGAAGTGTGCTATGATCACATACTAACTGAAGGTGTATCCCGGCTATATACCCTGTGTAGTGTATCTGATTACAATACTGTCGTTAGCTTGCACGAAGTGTGCTATGATCACATACTCTTTGAAGGTGAATCCCGGCTATAAACCCTGTGCAGTGTATCTGATTACAATACTGTCTCAAGATTGCACGAAGTGTGCGTGCTATGATCACATACTCTTTGAAGATGTATCCCGGCTATAAACCCTGCGTGGTGTATCTGATTACAATACTGTCTTTAGCTTGCACGAAGTGTGCTATGATCACATACTACTTGAAGGTGTATCCCGGCTAGATTCCCTTTGCGGCTTATCTGATTAAATTCAATCTTCAGATTGTGCCAAGCGTGCTATGAACACATACTACTGATGTTGTACCCCGGCTAGATACCCTGTGTGGTTTATCTGATATAAATACAGTCAACAAGCGTACAATGTACTATGATCTCATATTCCTAACGTTGTATTATGTACGGTGTATCTGAAATGAATCC
Source organism: Cyclina sinensis (assembly GCA_012932295.1). Taxonomy (NCBI): domain Eukaryota; kingdom Metazoa; phylum Mollusca; class Bivalvia; order Venerida; family Veneridae; genus Cyclina; species Cyclina sinensis. Next base: position 40,582,830 of record JAAONU010000001.1, on the reverse strand, counting down.
TGTTTTAGAACAAACGTTTATAACTATGACACAGCTGGAAATCACCATGGAGTTTAACAAATATATGTTCCATTCTCTCTGGTACATCATGATATTATATTGTATATTTCAAGCACATTGATCAATGCAAAGCAAAACTTATTAGAAATATTAAATAAAAATGAATGTCTAGACCTAAGCGAGATATGCAAAATCTAAATGTGATTACTTTGGCAGATAATTGCTTAAATTGGTAGACGTATCAAAGTTAAATTTGATCGAGTGCCCTAGTTATTTCTGTTGATTTAATTCAAAAACAAAAAAACAACAAACTGTTTTGGAATCGTACTGTCTTCAGAGAAAATGTGCTTAGCAATGTTGTTTAAATAAAAGGATTCGTACACTGTCATTACTCTTTGAAATTAAATAAAGTCATTTTTGATCCTGGAAACTTAATTATACTCCAACTAAAACTAATTGTATGTATCATATGTTTGGCTGTATTATGACAAACTATATAATTTCATTTTTTATATAATTCTTATTTAATTTCATTAATTTATTTAAAAAGGAAAATAAAAGAAATACCTATTTTCTAGAATGTGCCAACTAAATAGTAGGCAGAAAAAAATGCAATGTCACCGCACTGTACAATTGTATAGCACTAAATAATAGTAGGAACAAAAGTAGTTTATCATTTGGTTGTACATTTCACCTAGTAAAGATCTTCGTTTGCAGTGCATATAGACCAGATAAAGATTTTTCTTGTATTGACGAGCTAGATTGTACATTGTCAATCATTGATATTAATAATAACACTGTAACGATAGGGGGTGACCTTAATTTAGCTGATAATGACTGGAAAACTCATAATGTAAAACCAGGGACAAAACTTATAGATGAAAGCAACAAGCTATTAAGCTGTATAAACAAATTTGGCCTTACACAGTTGATAAATGAACCTACACGTATTACACGATACAACCAAAAATTGCCTAGATTTGCTGTTTGTTTCAAATTCAATCACTAGTAGAAAATGTTAGAGTAATACCAGGTTTTAGTGACCATTGTATACCATATGTTGACATGTTAGCGTCAGTCAGGATAAATCCAAAAGAAAAACGAAAAATCTATCTTTATGACAAAGCAAACTGGGCTGAAATCAAGAAAGGTTTGCAGGAATTTGCAATAAATACTAAGCTTAAAAACATGACTGTTAATGAGATATGGGAAACCTTCAGATCCACATCAGATACCTTGGTTGAAAAAATTATTCCAGCTAAGACCGTTTCTGGAAGAGACCACATTCCATGGATAAACACTTGTATTAAAAGGCTCATGAAGAAACGAGACCGACTATACAGTAACATGAAAAAGACTAAAAATTACAATCCATTTCCAAAGCTAAAGAAACTAAAAACCCTTATTCAGAAGAACATCAGATCTGCACACTGGGATTATATGAATAATATAGTGTGTATTAAAACTGAAAACAAACATGGTACAACTAAAAAGTTTTGGGGTTTTATAAAAAGTTTAAAAAATGATTCCTCATGAGTGTCTCCTCTTCGTGAAAATGGCATTTTGCGAAACACATCGAGAGAAAACGCAGATGTTCTCAGTCGACAGTTCTCCTCCGTCTTTGTTAATGATAACAGTTCTTTCATGCCTCGGATTGACACTGACCCCTCTCCGACTATGCCTTCTTTACATGTTACAGAGAATGGTGTGTATAAACTCCTGAAAAACCTTAACCCCAATAAGGCGGCTGGTCCTGATGCTATGAAGCCCAGGATTCTAATGGATTGTGCCCAAGAGATTGCACTTATTTTTATAATTTTGTTTAACCAATCTTTATCATCAGGCGTTATCCCAGCAGACTGGAAAGAAGCTTTTGTCTCGCCAATCTTTAAAAAAGGTGAAAGGTTTCTTGCCATAAATTACAGACCCGTCTCTTTGACATGCATTGCTTGCAAGGTGCTTGAGCATATCGTGGTGAGCAACATTCTGGACCACTGTGATAAGTATAATATCTTGGTTGACAATCAGCATGGTTTTCGTGCCCGTCGTTCTTGTGAAACTCAGTTAGTTGGTTTTATATACGATCTTGCCAAGGCAACACAGAAGAGTCAGATAGATGTAGCCATCATGGACTTTAGTAGCAAGGCTTTTGATGTTGTACATCACGGTGGCTCTTGCACAAGCTTTCACATTATGGTGTTAGAGGCAACACTTTACAATGGACGAGTGCCTTTCTGGGTCATGACAGCTCTGTTTACAGATATCAGCAAGTGGTTTTGGATGGTAGTCTATCTGATAAAGCCCCAGTTATATCAGGGGTCCCGCAGGGCTCTGTTCTGGGACCTCTTCTATTCCTACTCTACATTAATGATCCCCTAGTGCTGTCAAATCTGTCGCCTTTTTGCAGATGACCGTGTTATTTATAGAGTGATCAACTCTGTAGGTGATACTGTTAAACACCAACAGGATCTAAACAGGCTAGCTGAATGGGAGTAGAAATGTCAATTGTACGCCCAACATTAGAATATTCTTCTGCTGCCTGGGATCCTTACCTAAAGAAAGATATCGATAAGATAGAAACTATACAGAGGCAAGCAGCTCAATTTGTTGCTAATGACTATTCTAAGGCACAATAGGCTCAAACATTCTAACATCATTAAATTGGCAATCCCTAGAAAGTAGGCGCACTAATAACAGGCTTGTACTCTTCTATAAAATAGCTAATAATTTAGTAGCAATGGACATGAACCAGTATTTACAACCATATACAAGACAATCAAGACATTACCATAACCAAGTTACCACCTAGTACAATCATCTATGATATATTCAAGTACTCATTCTTTCCACGGTCAGTCTACCTGTGGAATATGCTTCCACAGAATGTAGTCAGCGCTGACAAAGTCTCCGGATTTAAATCAGCGATGGCTACATAGACCGCTCCATAAATAGCAAGCTATGGTTTTTATTTTTAACCTTTTTAACTTCCTCTTCTGTACAAAACCATGTACGTATTGTAGTATACTTGGGCTTTTTAATGTTTTTTAAGGTGTTAGGTTTTGCACCTTTTTATTCACGATGTTAGGTCACTCCTGGGTGGACTGAGTAGCTCTGGAGCCCTAACAACTATCTCTTTCACTACCCCCACGCATGGCCATAATATATCAGTAAATGAATGTTAGCCTTTAAAATAGAAGAAGAAGAAGATGTCTAATGGAACTCAAGGTAAATATTTCAGCATGTGATACAAAACACAATTATCATGTTATCTAATGTTAAAATACAAAAGGTCATTGCATTAACAAATGATAAATTATGAAAACTTGAACATTAAACACTTGTCCTTAATGATCAATATTGAATTTAGGTCAGGGTCATATGAAGCATGTCAAATGAATAACGAGTGTTCATAAGTACATCATTTCAAAATATGAAGGCCATAATTTAAACAATAATGAAGTTATGAAGGTTAAAAAATTTGACATTTTACCTTAACGGTCAAGGTCAAATAGGGTTCAAGGTCAAATATCAGCAAGTCAAATAATAAACAATGTTCAGATGATTCATATGCCCGAATATGAAGGTTATAGCTTAAATATCAATGACGTTAACAAGGTTTAAAAGATTGACCTATTTACCCCGGGGCGGGACTAATTGGAAACCGGGGATCATGCTTTAAACAATCTTGGTAAAGGTCCAGTAGGGGATGATTCATGCAGAAAATATCAAAGTTCTAGGTCATTTGGTTCTGGAGAAGGAGATTTTTAAGTTTTCACTATTATACCTACATATAAACCCATGTCCCGAGGGCAGGGCCAATTTGATCGCAGGGATCATGATTTGAACTATACCTGGTACAGGTACACTAAGTAATGCTTCATGCAAAATATCCAAGGTCTAGGCCTTGCAGTCTGATGAAGAGATTTTTTAAAAGTTTTTCCTATATATCTCTATATAAAAATATGTGCCCCTGGTGTCGGGTCAATTTGACCCGAGGGGCCATGATTCGAACAAAATTGGTAGAGGTCTACTAGGTAATGCCTCATGCAATATATCAAAGCTCTAGGCTTTGCAAGAAAAAGAAAAAGAAGTTTTTTTAGATTTTCTCTATATATCTCTATATAAAACTGTGTGCCACTAGGGCGAGGTCAATGATTTGAACAAACCTGTAAGAGGTCTACTGGGTTATGCCTCATGCAAAATATCAAAGCTCTAGGCCATGTGGTTCTGGAGAAAACTTTTCAAGTTTTTTTCTCCTAATATTTCTTTTGGTGGTCTTTGCAACCAGATTTCTGCTGGGAATCAACTTTTTTTAAACCACTTTGGAAGTCCTTCATCCAAGAAACAATCCTACCAAGTTTAGTTGAAATCGGACTTGTGGTTTTTGAGAAGAATATTTATGAAGTTCACTATATAATCTATTTTACACACACACACACACACATGTCAATCGCTATATGCCACCGCATCGCAGATGCTGTGCACAGTGGCATAAAAAACAAGTTAAGCAAATAAATAAAACAGACCAAACAAATCCTGAACATTGATCAGTTTGTTAAACTGGGGTTAATGTCTTCATGTACATCAACAACAATTTATTTTCCTATACTGACATGATATTCCCATATGACAGACATAAAATAAATTTGTTTGGCTAAAACAAAATTACTGTTAACGTTGTTAGCGACCGGAAATAAATCGCGTTGTTTCAATCAAATCTGAAATTCAAATAAGAAAATTTATGATCTTTCTGTTCGATATGCATAACGCACTGATCAGTAAAAAAAAACAAAATTTATCGTCATTTTACTGAGCCGAATGGTAAGTCGCAATAGCCATATTCAAACTATAATTATTATTATTTTTACATACAATTGCTCATAAAGATATCTTATATGTAAACTGTAATCTAGAGTTCCCCAGTTAACTGCCTTGATATCAAATCAAATACAAATGCAAAATACTCAATTTATTTTCTCTTAAACATGTGGTGACTTTTTTCAGATTTCACTTAAACCAGACATGTGATGATTTTGTTTTCAAATTTCATTTGCAATTCATTGAAAGGTTCTGGTCAGTTTTGTCCAGCTTTAAGTAGTTTATGTGAGTTTCTTCTCATTATTCTAAACATTAACTCTTTTTTATATAATTTAACGTTAGCTAGTTGTATTGTTTTTTGTTTTGTTTTTGTCATGAATTATATAAACTACAGTTTTCTCTTCGAGCAGTCAGTACTTAATGTTTGCAAAATGGCATATCATATTTACTCCTTCTTTGTATCAACAAGCAAGTGTTCGTTTATTACAAACATTATCAGAAAGCAATAAAACTATGACGTTACACAGAGAAACAACTGGAAACATTTTTTCTTTTATCTGTGAGAAAATCTAAAAAAAGGGGGTACATTTCTGAATAAAAAATATAGAAGTTTAAATTTAAGAAACGTTATTTTGTGTCTATGTAACAAGAGGAAGAGCAAATAACAACACAAAACAAAAACGGTCTGTTAAACACATCATATCTTAAAATGTAACCTGCAATAGATTTTTTTTTTTACTTTGAAGAAATTAATGTACACGTAGTATATAAGTTTATACAATTAACCGTAAACAAAACTATGATATGTAATACATTTAAACTGAAAATAATAAAGTATGCGATGAATTATTTTGTAGGGGATATATAAAAAGTATTTGTAGAGTAAGCGAAATCTCAGTGCAAGCTAGATAGCAACGTCTTTTAAGCAACCATTTTGCTTTAACTACGTTACAAAATCGACTGTTAATAAGTTCTTTTCTGCTGTCATAAAAATACGAAAATTTCACTTTTTATCCTATTAACAATATTACAGATAGATTCTATATTTAACTAATCTCAGATAATACGCAAACTGTTAATGTTTGCCTTTGAAAATTCAAATTTTTCAGGCACTAGTTTTGTAACTATCACAATAAGTGGGTATTTACAAAAATTTAGTCCTAGGGTGTTAAGATTTTAGAACCGTTGCGACAAACAAGAACAAAAATATTAAATATAGGAAGTTGTTTTCTAAGTATTACTTGACAATGAGAGCTTTATCACATTCCTTAACAGCTTTCTATTTTGAAATGATAAACAAAACATCTATTTAGTCTTTTAAGATCTTTGTTGATCAAATTGTACAAGAGGAGAACCAGTGATTTCAATACCCTCGTTAGACCGCTACAACTTAATTTGAACTGGTCTGGCGTGTTGTAAATCGACGATTAGGTCGGACAGACATGTTCTATATTTAAATTGCTGTTTTAATTTTAAATACATTATGTCTACTTTATTTACTATAACTTTGTCAATTGAAAAACTGTTTTTGTTGCTGTTTAACAATACTACTCCTGTAGCAGTTCCATCTTTCCTCTCTGTTTGTTTGTCTCATTAGTGTCAAAGTATTTTGATGAATGCAAATAAAAAAAAATAAGAAGTCGTCAGACGTCCAAGGCTACACCAAATCCATTTTGGAATTTAAAAATAAAAGTGCTTACTTAAATCATAGAAATGCATCGTTAATTATACTTCAATTGTTTTGTTAAGTTACTTTTCAGGTATTTACAAATGTTTTTATTCTGTGAATTTCAATGCCATGCACTTAATATACTTGATTCTTTGACATGACATGGGTTTGATAAGTAAAGAATAACAGCATTTTCGTGTGATGGAACAAATCTTGTAGATAAAATTTCCGAAAGAAGACTGCAATCTAGACAAACGCGCTTCAGCGTTAAGCAATTTCGTTCAAGTACAAATTATACGGATATGAATCGGCAAGCGCTTCACTTTTATATTTCGAAATGATAACTTCTATTATGAGCAAGGAAAACACTAGTACTAAACTTTTATAGCTTCTTCTCAAAGTAAGATTTGATAAATCATTCTTTATGTCTTGATAATTTGTTCGCATGTTCAAGATCATGTGTTTGCCCTGCAAGTTGCAGACATTTAGAGCGATAACGTGATCCTTATATTCAGAAGAATATCCAAGTTAAATATTTCCGACTACTTTCCTAGTAAAATCTATTAAGTTTGAACTTTTTCATGTCTCGGCAAATAAATGGCTATAATACTGGTCAAATGTACACGTTCCGACTGTTTTATGAATGTTGACAGCTTTATGACCACTTTAACGGCAGGATTAACAAGCAATATCTTGATAATACTTAATATTGATTAAAGATAGTGGAGTTGCAGCTGAAGCATATAAATACTCCAATTTACATCTCAGATCGATCAAAATGCTGCAAAGTTTCAGACATATGAAATGAAGACATAGTCCCAGACATGTAACAGACTGAGAACTCCAAATGAAAATATACAAATATCTTTCAGTGATCTTTCAACTGATACATCACTTATCAATTATCCCTTTTTTATATGCCCGAAAGGGCATTATGTTATGGAAATGGTGCGTTAGCAATTTTTTTTCCGGAGGATAATTTGAGAAGGGTTTGGCCCACAGATTTTCAACTTCATGTGATTCTTGCCCACATTGATTGCATGACCCCTGTCGATTTTGGGGTCAGTAGCTCAAAGATCAAGGTCACAGTAACCTTCAAATTGAAAACAATTTCGCTATGTAACTTGACAAGCATTTGTTATAGAGACTTCATACTTTATATCCTAATTGCACACATTGAGTGGATAATCCCTGTACATGCTTGGGTCAGTAGGTCAAAGGTGAAGGTCACTGAGACCTAAATATTTACACTCTGTAACTCGACAACCATTTGTCATAAAGATTTCGATATTCATATATTGGTTGCACACATTGAGTGAATGATCAAAGCACAGAAAACTATTTCCGATGTAAAACTTCATATGATGATTGATTACATTGAGAAAATGACCCCCATACATCTTAAGATCAGTGGGTAAGATGTCAAGGTAACAATGACCTAAACACTGAAAAGCATTTCTGATGTATAACTTGGCAACTACTTCCCATACAGACTTCAAACTTCTTAGGATGATTGCCATCATTGATTACATGACCTCTATACTGCTCGGGGTAAGTACATAAAAGGTCAAAACAATAAATATTTCTGTAACTTGATAACCATGCATCACAGCATGAGCACCATAACTTCTGAAAGACTGATATTTATACAAATTTTAAAACATAAAATTCAAATATGGTACAGATCTACAAAACTCTAAAATTAAAACAATAAAATGTTAAGAATCAAAATATTATAAATCAAAAACCAAAAATACAAAATTTAAAGCAAATCATTTATTTCCAAAGTCTAAGGTTTCCTCTCTTTATCACAAATGCATCATACTTAGAAAAATCACCCTTCGGGCATATAATGAGGTGCTCTCGTTATTCATTTAAGTCAGTACAGTCGGACGAAGTAGTCAGCAAAAGGTTGTATATAGTTTTGACTGGTCGTTTATGAGGATTCCAGGTATAAACCGTCTCAACACCTCCTCAGTTATGTTGTAACCACTGAGTCGAAATTAGAAATAAGACAAAGACGGAGGATAATGCAGTCATTGCCAAGGCTAGGTTTTTCTTTCCCATTCCGTACTTTAATTGTAAAATGCCGTTTCAAATTACAGTGCAATTCATCAAAGCTTACTCAAATATTTGCTAATTATTTCTCCGAGCAAAGTATATTTTATTTTGTTACCTAATTATCTCTGCTGCTACAGCCATCTGCCAAATAAAGACAAATTCATGCACTGAAGAAAATTGCTAATATATAAGATAATTTGAGAGTATTCCTCATTGTTCTTATCTAAACGATTTGCACACCCGTATCCCATCTTTGATCTCGTGTTGGTCCAGCCTGTTTTAAAAACCAGAAACGAGCACACAGAAATAACATATATCACTGCTTCATCGGAATGATTATAGGAACGTTTAAAAGACTTAATAATCTGGCACATTTTTAGACGTTTATTAGTTTTGTTGCACTATACACAAAACCTTTGTTTATGTTGACTCAACATTTGTTACAGTGTAAGACACTTTTACTAGGTGTATCTTTCTGTAGATAAAAGTATAATTTTGTCAAACATACGGGTTTGTTATTTTAACGTGTAATCAAAAAAGAAATATTTATTGCCTGATATTATCATTATACCTGCACACTTGTTACATATCCTGCTGGAGAAGAAAAATTACCTACTTTTATGTTTTCTTTGCTAGGATAAAGAACAAATAAGAAACAAATAAAATGTCAAATTAATTATATGAGTTTTTCACTTACCACATGAAAAAAATCCCACACAAACAAATTTGAGGGACAGCTGTTTAATGCATCAGCCGTATGTAGCACTGGCTGGTTTCCTGAAAATCAAAAGTGCAAAACACAATTCATTCTATCATTTATTATGCAATTTTCCTTTTTCTTAAAGAAGGATTATTTTATAAAATCAAAACACCCCTGTTAAAGTTAAACAACTTTCGTTTTATATTATTATTTCCCTAATCAGGTATCGGGTTTTTTGGTGCTGTTTCCTGTGTGAAAAAGAGTGAACTTACATTTGGATTTCAAGCATTTTAGGATTTTTATCACTTATTGTTCAGTAAATTGATTAATCTAATGCCGTATCTATGTTTGAAATTGACTTACATTTTTCTACCGAAAGTTATACCCCATGCACACAGAAGTAGGTCATGATGCAATGTATATAGGGTATGAACTCGGCGAGCCCAATGACATGTTAATTCCAGAATAAAAATGCATTCAAGAGATAGTTTCCTGTCTAACGTACTGGTACTTGAATGAAACTGTTAATTAAGGGTGAGGGATTCCGTTATACATTTAACTTTTGAAATGTTGCTATGTTCTTTAAAAGATCAAACAAAACATATTGTTTTTGTACTTTCGTTTATATGTACAGTTCAAAACATATAAATATTTTGAATAAGAAAGTAAAAAAAAGAACATGTCTTATACTTCACCTGTTGCCTGCGTAGAAAGAGAGTAATGGTTTGTATACGTTCTGACTAATGCTTAAATATAAAAAAAACATTTCTGCGCCACAATGCACTGCAGAATCTTCACACAGTATGCCAAGAAATACCATAATGATGCCTATTAACTTGATAGAAAAACTAAATATTGGAGAAAACATATTCGAAAGTTTACAATTTCAAAAGTTATGTGTGATCTTGTTAAAGATATAAATGATTTTGACAAACAATAATATGTACAAATGTATTTTGGAATTCGGTCAGAACCTGACAAAGAAAAAGAACTGCAAAACTTGATAATGGTTTAAGCACACACTATGCCACTTTGTATCATATTCTACTAAAAGAAAAGAAAACAGTATAACTAAGATTACTCGGCTTTGAAGATAACCTGATCATTATATATAATTCTACTATGTCATGACAAATCACTATCATTGACTCGAGGCATCAGAATAGAATACTAATCACGCGAGTGACTATTATAAAATTAGTCTTTTTAGCACCCTTTATACCATACAAGCGCTAGAAAGGTTACTGTAAATGAAGGCTGCACAAAGTAGCAGAACATTGGTTTAATTAAAATTTTTTTATGAAGAATAATGCTTCTATTCGGGTCCTGTGTTTACTGTAACGAACACTACATGTATAATATATATATATATTTTTTTGGCATTAAATGAAACACATCATTAGCCAATGCATATATTTATTTAATTCAACTGATAGCTACAACACTAGTTCGCGTTGAGCGTGGACGTAATAGACAGGTCGAGTACTGACCAAGTGAGTTGGATTGTTAATACTGACTTTTAAACAGAAATCCTTTGACTTGACCCTACCTCTTATCTGAAAAGACAACTTGTAAAATAAAGAAAATAAAGACGAATCTCATTTAAGCTGATGTTTTATACATTCAAAGGGTAGTTTTGCTGAACCAAATTTCTGATTTCTAAATGTGAACTGGATTACTTTAAAAAAAAGCAAACTTTGACACAGACAAACTTCAGTACATATCTGACATATCAAAAACTTGACTCAGTTGAATTCAATTATAAATAATTTCTTTTTTCTATGAATGGATTTATTTTTTATAATATGTTGGAAAAAGATACTTTAATGATTTTTTTTCGTTATTTGTAGGAACTACTTATGTGCCCGAGATTTTATTTTTTTTTTACTCTATGTGAACAAGTGATTTGCCTAAATTCATTTAAAATAGTATGAAACAGTACGTTTTCTCGAAAGAAAAGTATGTATCCGTTAGTGTGAAAATTGTATAATTGACCGTTTTCTTTCAAGTGTAAATACATGAATTAAATAAATCCTCACTACAGAACTTGTTTCATAAAACATTTGGCCATAAACATTAAATTCACTATATTCACATAATTTTCTTTAGCGTGGGTATCAATACATAATGTTTGCATCATGCAGCTCTTTTCTTGGAATTTGCATGACACTGGTGAAATCTGAGATTTAAATCAGAATTTACAGGATATATTTCAAATGTCTTCAAAATAAAGCATATTTCACACATTCATAAGCCGAATGACTAGAACATTCTGATGCATTTGTATTAATATTATATACATAGTATATAAGTAAAAACATGCTATTTTTTAACTGTAAACAAACAATATTATATGTGATACATTTAAACTGAAAATAATAAAGTATGCGCAGAATTATTTTGTAGGGGATATATAAAGAATATTTGAAGAGTAAGCGAAATCTCAGTGCAAGGTCGATACCAACGTCTTTTAAGCAACCATTTTGTTTGACACTGTTACAAAATTGACTGTTAATAAGCTCTTCTCTGGTGTCATAGAAATGCGAAAATTTCACTTTTATCCTATTAAAAAAAACAGATAGATTCTACATTTAACATAAAAAAAACAGATAGATTCTACATTTGATCGCGAGAAAACTAAAGTTTGTTCACACGTTCAATATCACGTGTTCGTCCTGCAAGTTATAAACATTTAAAACGATCACGTGATCCTGACTTTCAGAAGAATATCCCACTTGAACATCTCCGAGTAGTTTCCTCGTATAATCTATTGGATTTGGATTTTTCTTGTCTTGGCAAATAAATGGCTATAATAATGGTCAAATGCACCAGTTCAGACTGTTTTATGAAATATGACAGCTTTATGACCACTTTGAATTAACGGTAGAATTAACAAGCAATATCTTGATTATACTTAATATTGATTAATGATAGGGGAGATGCAGCTGAAGCATATAAATTCTCCAATTTACTTTACAGATCGATCAAAATGTTGCATAGTATCTGACATATGAAACGGAGACATCATAGTTCATTCCAAGACATGTAACAGACGGAGAATTCCAAATATCTTTCAGTGACCTTTTAACTCATCATTTATCCTTGGCAGTCGGACAAAGCATATTGTGGTTTGGTCGTTTATGAGAACATCAGGTATAAACCGTCTTAACCCCACTAACACCACCTTCTCAGTTATGTTGTAACCACTGAGTCGAAACTAGAAATAAGACTTGTTAGAGATAGGTGTATCAAAATGTAGAATCAAAGACGGAAGATATAGAGGATATTTGTTTGTTTTTGTGGAAGATGAGAATTTATTTCATCGAGTGAACACCATATGTGATATTTTCACCATTGGCGCAGCCACGAGTGAAAATATCAACATATGGTGTTCACGAGATGAAATAAATTCCCATCTTCCACTAAAAAACAAACAAATTTTCTTTTTATTTTATGCCAACACGTCAAAAATGGGTTTTTTCATGACATTTTTAATCAGGGCCTTCAATAAATTCCCCATGGTGAGCCCCAAATCAGTTAATGCGTACTTTGGTTACTGCGCACAAAAAAAGTGCAGACAATCTCCAATACATATGATAACTTTACTTCTGCTGAAATAAACTGAATACACTTTCATCAAATAACATTTATTTTTGTCTACACAGTTTATCAATATTTATTTAATTTTTGCCATACATATTTTAATTATAAAAGCGGATTAATACTCAATATTCAATCAATTGAATTGAAAGTCGGCCATATTGGATATTGTCCATGTGAGTTATGTAAACAAATCAGACATTTTAAATAATTTATGGCGAATCTCATCATTGTTCACAACTAGGAATTCAATATTATAACTGGATTTAACAAGGTTAATAAATTTCACTCGCTGTCACTGTCTGAAATACAGCGGATTCTCTTGTATTTACGTGGTGGGGAAATTCCTGAAGTTTCATCAAGCAGGCCAGCTTTTGGACTGGAATTTATGACCTGTTGAGATACTTGCTGGGTTGCAGTATTAGAGGAATTGAAATTGAAAGTAACATTTCCATGAAAGTGACTGTTCATGAAAAATCCTCTTGGTGCAGGACCAGATTCACTATTTCCTGCAATCATTGGAGCAGTGTGGTTCTTGGCTGAATCAGGTAAAAAAGTAGTTCGGGCATTAACAGTGTATTATCAAAATGGTAATTTCACTGATTCAAAACAGTGTATTATCACTTTTATCTCACTGATATTTCCCTATATTTCATTGGTAGGCATAAAATAAAATGTAGTCATTGCCAAGGCTGGGTGTTTCTGTCCCATTCTGTACTTATTTCTAAAATGCCATTTCAAATTACAGTGCATTTCATCAAAGCTTTCTCAAGTCCTTACTTATCATTTCTCCGAGCAAAAGATATTTTATTTCGTTACCTAATTAGCTCTGCTGCTACAGCTTGTTCTGCCAAATCAAGACAAATTCATGCACTGAAGAAACTTGCTGATACATAAGACAATATAAGAGTATTCCTCATTGTTCTTATCTGAACGATTTGTGCATCCGTATGTCATCTTCCATCTCGTGTTGGTCCAGCCTGTCTTAAAAACCAGTAATGAGATATCAAAAATAAACATGTATTACTTCTTTATTAAAGTGATTATAGGAACGTTTAAAAGACTTTACAAACTGGCACATTTTAAAATGTTTATTAGTTTTCTTGCAATGCACAAAACCAGGTTTATTATTTTGCTAATGTTGTCTTTGTTATAGTATAAGACACTTATACTGGGTATATCTTTCTGTAGAGTAAAGTATAATTTTGTCAGACGGGTTAACTTTGCAATTTGTAATGCAACGTGTAATCAAAAAAGTAATATTTATTGCCTGATATTATCATTCCTACCTGCACACTTGTTATCCTGCTGGAGAAGAAAAAATACCTGCTTTTTATGTTTTCTTTGCTAGGATAACGAAAAATAAGAAACAAATAAAATGTAAAATTAATTATTTGACTTTTGCATTCGCCATATGAATATACCACACATGCACATTTTGATGGAAAGCGTTTTAATGTATCAGCTTTATGTAGCACTGTGGCTGGTTTCCTGATAATCTAGAATGCAAAACACAATTCATTCTATCATTTATCATGCAATTTTCTTTTTCTTTCAAAAACGATTTTTTTTATAAAAACAAAACGCACGTGTTCAGGTTAAACAACTTTTTATATTAATATTTCCTCTAAGCATGTATCGGTTTTTTTGGAGCTGTTTTCCTGAGTGAACTTACATTTTGATTTCAAGCATTTTAGGATTTTTATCACTTACAGTTCAGTTTATTGATTAATCTAATGCCGTATCTATGTTTGAAATTGAGTTACATTTTCCACCGAAAGTAATACCCCATGCACACAGAAGTAGGTCATGATACAATGTATATAGGGCATGAATTTGGCAAACCCAATAACATGTTAATTCCAGAATCAAAATGTATTCAAGAGATATTTTCCTGTCTGACGTACTGATACTTGAATGAAACTGCAAATTAAGGGTGAGGGATGCCGTTATATATGTAACTTTTGAAATGTTGCTATGTTTTTTCAAAGATCAAGCAAAACGTATTGTCTTTGTACTTTCGTTTATATGTGCAGTTCAAAACATAAATATTTTGAATAAGAAAGTAAAAAAAAATTAACATGTCTTGTACTTCACCTGTTGCCTGGGTAGAAAGAGAGTAATGCTTTATATACGTTCTGACTAACCTTCTGAATGTTTAAATATACGAAACATTTCTGCGCCACATTGGACTGCAGATCCTTCACAAGAAATGCGATAATGATGCCTATTAACTTGATAGAAAAACTAAATGTTGGACAAAACATATTTGAAAGTTTACATTTTAAAACGTTTTATTTGATCTAGTTAAAGATATTAATGTTTTAAACAGCTACGTGATGGAAAAAAAGACAATAATCCTAGAAATATATTTCGGACTTCGGTAAGAACCTGACAGAGCTAGAACTGCAATTTGATAACGGTATGACCGCTGTAAGTACGTCTGTAATGGCTTAAACTTAAGCAAACACCATGCCGCTATGTATCATATTCTACGAAAAGAAAAAAAACACCGGTATAACAAAGGTATTTACGAATTAGTTTGTACTCGGCTTTGAGGATAACCTAATCATTGTATATCATTTTATTTTGTCATGACAAATCACTGTCATTGACTCGAGGCATCAGAATAGAATAGTAATCACGCGAGTGACTATTATAAAATTAGTCCTTTTAGCACCCTTTATACAATACATGCGCATGAATGGTTACTGTAAATGAAGGCTGCACAAAGTGGCAGAACATTGACTTAATTTAAATTTTGTTCTGGAGAATAATGCTTCTATTCAGGGTCTGTATATACTGTAAATAACACAACATACATAATATAAATTTTTATTTGGCATTAAATCTAACACATCTATAGCCAGTTCATATATTTATTAGCTGCAACTGAAATCTACAACACTAGTTCGCGTTTGGCGTGTCCGTAATAAACAGGTCGAGTACCGACAGCGGTACAAATAAGTTGGATTGTGTTCGTAAGAAAATGAAATTACTATATCGCATAAATGAAGGTAAAAATCTAGAAAATATAGCCAAAAAACCAACCACTTAATGTTTGGAAAGCTGTTAAACAATGTTAAAAAAATAATCCTAAAAAATGTAACTTGAACATAAATGAATTATTCAATCACTTCCATGCTTTATTAGGTGGCAGTGAAAATATATCCGAGAATGACATATATGCTATATGTAGTAAAAATGATGACCTGGATTGTGATATTCCAGAAGCGAAAGTGAAAGAAGCCGTTTCTAAACAAAAAAAAGTGGAAAAGCAAGTGGTCCAGACGAAATATCTGCGGATATTATAAAAGCGAGTTATGATTCAATATCTTTATTCTTAGTTAACATTTTTAACTTTTTTACCTAATCATAGTGATTATCCTGAATCGTGGGGTCTAGGGTAAATAATTACTATATTTAAAGGAGGTGACCCATTGCTGGTGAAGAATTTTCGTGGAATAACCTGGAATAATATAATGTTGAAAATATATTGCCATATATTACTAAATAGAATCATGAAGTGGTGTAAAAAAGCAACAAAAAGATAACAGAATGTCAGTTCGGATTTCTTCTGTACTTCATTATTCATCAGAAATATATGGAAGTAACCCGGGTATCGATATTGAACGAGTGCACACAAACATTTTACGTAAGGTATTATGTGTACGTAAATCAACTAATGTTATTGCATTATACGGTGAGTTAGGTAGACTACCAATGAAAATTATAAGAAAGATAAACATGATGCGTTATTGGATTAAAATCCTAAATCTAAACAATGACAAATTAGTTAAAAATATATAGCATGCAACGAAATGATGCAAAAAAATAAGTTTTCATATAATGGTTTTAATTGGGCTTAGCAAATAAAGGATACTTTAGAGAATTTGGGGTTACAGAACTTGTAGCTACAACAAGATACCATTGATATAAATCTTGAAATGTTAAAGTAAAGAATTATAGACCAGTACTGTCAATCTTGGTAAAGCGATATCAATAATTCGAACAGACTACAATCTTACTCAATATTTTAACATTCATTATAATCAGAACAACATTTAGATAAAATACAAGACAAAAAATTAAAAATTGCACTTACAAAATTTAGAGTTTCTTCACATGATTTAGCAATAGGAAAGGGTAGATATTCTAATACTTCGCAAATCCAAAGACAAAATTTTGTAACATGGGTGTTCTAGAAAATGAGTATTATTTTCTCCTAGTATGGCCAAACAATATTTAAAATCATATTTCAATCGATGGCTATCTATTTCTAAATTCAAAAAGTTAATAAATATTAAGAACAAATCAGAACTTATTAAATTATCGAAATATATCTATGCAGCACAGTCTTCGAGAAATGTTACTTTAGAAGTTAAATAAAAAATGCATTAATGTATAAATGTTGATTTAATTGACAAGTTACTGTAAATATATATGTGACTACAATCTTCTTGTTTTTCCTTTACAATCTTTATCATGTTCACACTCATTGTTTTTGTACTATTGTATATTAGGCTAGGAGCTTAAGAAGCTCAGGGCTGAATAAACTGTTGTTGTTGTTTAATACTGACTTTAAAACAGACATCCTTTGACTTGACTCTACCTCTAATCTGAAAAGACAACTTATGAAATACAGAAAATAAAGACAAAACTCATTAAAGCTGGTGTTTATACATTCGAAGGGTAGTTTGGCTGGACCAAATTTCTGATTTCTAAAAGTGAACTGGATTACTTAAAAAAAGGAAACTTTGACACAGACAAACTTTTGTAGATACCAGAAAATCAAGAACTCGATTCAGTTTAATTCAATTATAAAAATATTTCTTTTTTTCGAATGGATTTATTTTTTATGATTTGTGGGAATTTGTAAGAACAAATTAATTGCCCGAGATTTTTTTTACTCTGTGAGAGCAATTCATTTGCCTAAATTTATTTAAACCAGTATGAAACAGCACATTTTATTCCAAAAAAAGTTTGTATGCATTAGTGTGAAAATTGCATAACTGGCGGTTTTCTTTCAAGTGTAAATATATGCATTAAATAAATCCTCACTTCAGAACTTATTTCATAAAACATTTAGCAATAAAGTTATACAATAAAAATTACTTCGGTATATTAACTTAATTTTCTTAACCGTGAGAACCAAAACATAATGTTTGCATCATGCAGCTCTTTTCTTGAAATTTGCATAGCATTGACGAAATATGAGATTTAAATCAGCATTTACAGGGTACATTTCAAATGTTTCGAATCAAAGTTTTCAAAATAAAGCATATTTTACACATTGATAAGCCGAATGACTAGAACTTTCAGATGCATTTGTTGTGTAAATTTATTTGATCGTAGAAAAATTGCTGCCACAGCTGATGTGTGTTATTTATTTTATTATACCGAACCATACATGTGATCATGCTATGTAAATGTTATTATTATACCTCACGTAAACTGCCAATACTTAATTCCCATAGGCGATCGGGCTTTTAAAACTTATGTTACATTTTGCATCAGCTCAGAGGGTAACTTTTTATTTTTCAAAAATCCTCCGGATGTAATTGTTTTTTTGCACACCCTGCAGAAAATTCAAGCGTCTAATGACATCGAAGGCGCTTACTGAATATATTGACTGTAAGCGTTTAGCTGAGTTTGATTCTACTCGTTACCAAACGAAAACAGTCCTAAGGTATACATAACATGATCACATGTATGGTTCGGTATAATAAAATAAATAACAGACCGCCCAATTACAAAAATCTAACAGTAGTTTAAACGCAATACGAAAATTAAGTATCTAAATGTAAGACTATTAACTGATTTGGCACTATATCGTTACACTTCTCCGGAGAGCTGATGTTGCAATCAATAAGACGAACTAGTGTCGCCTCGGGTGTTATTGTTTTTTCGGGTTGCAATATCCTCTGTCATCCTCGCTGATGTGTGTTATTTATTTTATTATACCGAACATTGGTTGATTGCTTGATAATTTTAGACCACGGCTAGGTTTCTAAGTATCTGCCTGTCACTACTAAGCATATCTATATAAAACAACCATTCCTTTAGAAGAAAAAAATATTGGATCACGATTTTCTATATTGGTCGTAAAATACGTTCATTTCACTTAAACTGCGCTAGTTCCCTCGTATAATCTATTGGCTCTTTTGATTTCATGTCGAGGCAATAAAATGGCCACATTATCGTCTGTCAAATGCACAATTTCAGGCCGTTTTTTTTCCAGACACATGGCAGTTTTATGACTCGCTATAAATGAACAACAGCATTAGCAGCCAATACTTGATAAAAGTTAAGGCAGTCACAGCAATTACTAATCTAATTTCAGATTGAGATATTAAATGGAGTCTAAGTCCTATTACAGACCAAATTTACTTAGAAGTGTCCAAATTAATGTATATCTAAATATAAGGTGGTGTTTTTGAGTAAAATATAACATATTATGTAACAGTCTTCAAATTCATTAAGTATATTAATGAAAACAATGGTGAATATACAACGTTATTTGTAATATTTTACACACTGTTATACCTTTTCATGACTTTTTTGCTTCTGTAACATCTGAGTCGGAGTCAAACATCATAGTAAAGGATAGTGTTGTCATGTTGTATAAACAGTGGCTGGCACAAGACGGTTTGGCATTTCAAAGGCTGTTTTTTTCCTTTGTTTTATGTAGTTTAATTCTATAATGTCAATTCAATTACAATTCAATTCATCAACACCCTTTGCGATAGCTCTAATTGCTATATCACTATGCAAATCATTTTACTTTTATTACCCAATTAACTTTGCTGCAGTTTGCACTTCCAAAGCATTCGACATAGTTGTTCTTGAGAATGAAAAGACAACGAGAATGCAAACCCTAACTTTCATCCGATCTGTAAATTTTTGTACACTGTATGTTTTGTGCAATGTCTTGTTGGCCCAGACTTTCTTGAAAACTCGTAACTGGCAAATATAATCTTAATGTATGCATCAGTTGAAAATTGTTCAGTTGTAGTTTTAACACATTCTAACACTGTAAGTCATAGTAGGGCGAAAATTTACCTAAGCATTGTTCCTGGGTAGTGTAACATAGCCAATCAATCAGAAGGTCATCTTAATTACAACTGACCCCAGCTGACTGACCAGCCACGTTGTAACCTTGAGTTCCATCTCAAAGTTGAAACAGCAAAAAGACGTGATCGTAAAGTTTTAATATTTAATTTTTAAAGTTCCATTAATTTCAGTTTCATTTTCAAAATGAACATTATATTATAAAATATTTCAAGAAAATTAATATTTAATATAATTTTAAATTCTAACATTTCGTACCTAAACCGAGTCCTCAGCTGCTACGGAAAAGAATAAATGTTGTATATATGAAAATGACAACATGTTTTTGACAGTTAAGGGACGTCTAAAATTGACTAGTAATATTTTGTTGTACAATTTCTAAAAATTATGAATGGCCAATTAAAACATCTATTACATATTAAGATTTGACATTTGACTAAAATGTGATGTTGATTCAGCATCCTTAAGTTTTGCCAAGAGAATGTTTAAACTGTCCAAATTTGATTAAAGTACTTAAACAAATCTATAAAAATAGCTAATTATAATAAATAACACCTGATATATTATCTACTGTCAATGTACTTGCTTCAGTGCCAGTTATATATGAAAGTAAAATACGGTCATTTCGCAATTTAAAATATGAAACATTCCTTAACAAAATGCATCTCATATATGATGATTAAAACAATAATTCAGTTTAAATGAAACAAATAAAGTATCGATTTAAAAGATTCTCCAGCATTAAAGATATTATATACACAAATTAGACTAAATAAAATCTGCAATAAAACACAATATGATTAGTTAATGATAATCAATAATTATAATTAATAATGCATGAGAGTCACTATGTTACAGTAGGACCAGTACTAGAAACTCATTCCCCTTCTTATGAAAGTGCAAGCTTTTTCACATAAATGGTAATGGTCAGTGGTGTAGTTCGAACCATCACAAATCAATGAATAGTAAAAACTTGCATCAGGCACGTTGTTGCACGTTCATTGAAAGCAAATAAAAATTCCTAAAAGTTTTAAAGTCGTTTTACATCTGAAAATTTTATACTGAAAGAACAAGTCAAACGCATCCTGCAGGTCAAGTTTTGCATACTGAAAATGCAGAAAACTGAATTTCTTTCCAATCGACTGTTTTCATAACAATTAAACAATGCAAATCATGCATGTAAAATGCTTCTTCTTTTGTTTGTTTATTCTTACGTTCTTTTTTCCCTGTCTGGAAGGTATCTTAAATTATTGGACCTTTGTGTTTTGATTTAGGTTTCGTCTGTGTCCTTTTGTTTTGATTTTATTCATTTTATATATGAAACATGACAACATTTAAACATAATTTAAAAATGGCAGCTTACTAAAATATCAAAGAAGAAGAAGAAGAAGAAGAAGAACGTTTATTTTCACTTAAATTACAAGTTTCTCGTGATTAACATATATACAAGCATACATATATAATGACATGAAAAATACAATGACATGAAAGTAAACATAATATATTGGATGGACGAAACAGAATAGAGATGACATGAATATAAATGCATAATGGCTATTACATACACAGTAGTATACACAATAAAACTTTTCATTAGTTTGGACCTGTAAGGTATACATAAAAGTAGGTTGAAATACATATCTAAGCATTAATAATCTGGTATCGTAATTTGAAAGCTTCATTAATATATTGACAAAGCATAATTGTTTCTTTAATTTTATTACTTTGTAATAATTGAGTAAACTTAACATACTTGGTCTATTTCTATAATAATTCTTAATATATATATTTCTTAAATTTTCATATGCAGGACACTTAAACACAAAATGGAACTCGTCCTCAATTTCATTTGTATTGCAAATTAAACAATATCTTAAATTACGCTCTACTCTTTCACGTGAATATCTGCCTGTCTGTATTCTAAGATTATGAGCTGAAATACGCAGTTTTGTCAAAGCTATTCTTAGTCTTCTTGATACAATATTTTCTAAATAAGGTGACATTTCAAAACTGTCCTTTACTGATTTATATAAAAATAATACATCATTACAATTTATACTAGCTCTCCATTCTTGTAAATACTCATCTATTAATCTCTGTTTAAAAAACAACAATAAAACAATTTTGATTAACGCTTAAAGGGTTTAACCATACATAAAAAAACCGCATTTTTCTAAAAGACTTCGTACATTTGCAAACCAGTTTGTATACCCTATATTTATGTCAGACATACATGAATTAACAATTGTATTTATAATAATATTACTTGAACTTATTATCTTAAACAAGAATTTTACAATTCGGACATATCTGTTTATATACAACGGATATCTTCCAAGTTCACCATACACAGCTACGTTACTAGTAGATTTTCTAACACCAAGAATAGTTTTACAAAATTTCAAATGAATATTTTCTAACTTTTTTGATTTGTAAAAACCCCATACTTCACTTGCATACATTAAAATAGAACCAATAAAAGAGTCGAACAACTGTAGGGCTATTTTTGGTTTTGTTTCATATTTTTTCAAATTTGCCACTAAATTATTTAGGGCTTTTAAACTTTTACCATATAAAGTTTGAGTATTTAAGTTAAAATTTTCTGTATAATTCAATGTGACACCTAGATAATTAAAATCATTTACAATTTCTATATTATCTTGACCATATAACCAGTTTTCTCCTGCTCTTAAACCACCTCTCTTACGAAAAACTACGATTTTGGTTTTGTTTACATTAACTTCTAATCCCCATTTATTACAGTATTCATTAAGCTTATTTAATGAATTTTGGAGAACTAGAGGATTTTCATCAATTAATACCATATCATCAGCAAACAAAAGTAAAATTATGCAAATGTCTTGAAGATATATACCAGAATTTAAGTTATTTTGCAAATAAAGTTCTAGATATTCAATAAACAAGGAAAACATTACTAGGGGAAATTATCTCCCCTTGACGTAATCCAATCGAAATATAAAAAAAATCAGAATAGTTACCACAGGACTTTACATAAGATTTAACAGAGTTATACATACTTCTTATTATTCTTAATAGTTTACCATTCAAACCAGCATAATACATCTTAAACTAAAGTGCATTCCTGTATATAGAATCAAAACAGCGTTTTAAATCAATAAAAGCACAATACAATCTTTTATTCTGGTTCAAATATTTTTCAATTATAGAATGCAGTATAAAAACAGCTTCTGTAGTCGAACTACCTTTTTTAAAACCAAACTGCGCATCAGAGATAATATTATTTTCATCACACCATTTAGTTATTCTTTGATTTAAAATACTGGTAAACAATTTACCAAGATGACTTAATAAAGTTATTTCTCTGTAATTTTGTACATTTTCTTTATTTCCTTTTTTATGTAATGGTATTATACAACCTCTTGTCCAGATTTCGGGAAAAATGCCAGATTCTAAAATATTGTTAAATAGCTCTGTTATATGTCCAGACAAAATATCACTTGCTTCTATAAAATATTCGTTTAAAAGATTATCTATCCCCGCCGCTTTATTTCGTTTAAGTATAGAAATTGCCTTAAGTACTTCATGTAAAGTAATATTTCCATCTAATTCAGAAAAAACAGGATTAAAATCATTAAAATCATGGACATTGTTAAAATCTTCTGCTCTTTCATTCAAGGAAAAATTTACCTCAGAGAACATAGTTTCAAAATATGTTTTAAAATCGTGCAAAGGTATCTCACAATTATTACTTCCCTGTTGCTTTTTAAAATAGCGCCAAAATCACGTGGTTTACGCTTTTTTAAATTTTCAAAATTTTTAGTTTGTTGCCATTTAAAAGAACGACGCTTTTTCTTAACAACATATTTATATCAAAGTTTAATCAGTCCTTTATCTCTTAGCATATACAAATGAATTCACAGGCTTACTGAAACGTCTATTCCTGAATTAGCATGAATTTAATTTATGACATTAATTATTCGAAAAGAAAATTTATCGTTATGTTTAAAGCTGAAACTAAAATATATTTGTATTTTTCTTTTAATGTTCGCTGCAAATACGTAAAACAAAATAAAAAGCAACCAATATTTGGACAGAATTTTTAAAACTTACGGATTTGATTTCTGCCATTAGTGTATGGGAGGTACCCTGGTTAGTAACGAAATGCTCAGTAAAACATTCTGGCTGAAGTATAATTCTAAAAAAGCATTTCCCCACATTAAAAAGTGCAGAATTTACACAGTATGCCAAGAAATGCGATAATCATGCTCATTCAATTGATAAAGAAATAAATATCGGACAAGAACATCTTTTTAAAGTTTCTATTTTAAGTTTCATGTGATTTTGCTACCGCTCTTGATGCTGTTAACAGTTGTTTATCAAAACGGCTGATAACATCTGCAGTTGTGTCGTTCTGAAAACAAATAAAGAGTGTTTCCTTATCGGAAATAATTCCGCAGTCAGAAATTTGGGACGGATGCTGATAGTAGTCAGTAATTTTGGAAGAAACCAAAGTGCACACTATGTTATCATGGGTTATGTCTATAATTGTTTTCATATGTTGATTTTAGTAAAATCGTTTGTTTTTTATTCCTCTTTTTATTTTAATCTGGTCACTTGATACACATTTTTTTTCACAAAGAAAAATCCTGAAAATCGCTCAGCTGTGAGGATAAAAGGTTATGTTCTTGCAAACTTTCAAATAACGCTTGAACTGTTTTGATACTTAAGGTATTAAACATGTGAATATCTATACCCAAACAAGGTATCTAAGGTAGTACCCTCCTCATACATTACCACCACCTTGAAGAGTATTTAAGTAGGCTAACATTACTGTAAAAAGCATGGAAACTGAGGGTTGTGGGTTCAAACCTCTGTAGAGTCAACTTTTTTCTTTCTTCTTTTTTTCTTTTATTTTTATTTATGTATCTCTTAGGTCCTATTTAGGAAGAAAAAAAATGTTTAATTCTTATTATATAATTTTTATAGGTATTATTTGGCTAAATAATTCTAAATTTAATAACAAATATGGTACCCGATATTTTCAAGGTCTATGAAATAAAAACTACATGGTTAAAGTCTTTGTATTCGACAAGATCAACCAATATACTTCTTAGAAAATTTGGGCAAAGTTTGAATGAAGCCCCCCAATTAAGTAGATTTTAGCGATATTTTGTATTGGGTACTCTAAGTAGGAAAATGGTAAAACCAGTGTTTGGTGGGGGTAGGGTAACATTTTAATACATATTTCTAACGTTAAGACTAGAAACGATCATTTAGCTTGTGTGGTTTGTAACCTGAATGCTATTATTTGTTTCTTAGCAAAAATCAACAGGAAAACATTTATCATCAGGATGATATTACAATTTATTTAGGGTTTCCCTATTTCTGAAAAAGAGCCCTTCTATTATCCAAGCTTTAGTTCACAAAAGTGTCCACAAGTCCAAAACCGTACGTTAAATTTTGTTTACATTTTGCATACTGGTGTCAATTAAGGCATTCAACTTAACTGTACTGTCAATTTTTCAGTTCCTTGGAGTGCTGATTAGGGGTGTACTACCTTAAATAAATGTTAGAGTTATTATGTCATTAATACATTACAGCTGCAATGACTTTAGTCAAACTTGTTTTATTTAAACATGTGAAATATTGATCTAATTTTATGTACGGGTAAATGTCCAATAGCGTATGATAGATCCTAGGCCAATACTGCAGAGCTGTTTTCTCGAATATTTTCGTCATGATGCGTATATTCTGATGATTATTTATTCCACAATATCAGTTCAATACAAACCCAATACTAATTTACTCAAAATTATGCGTTTCGTGTGACTTGCAGTATAATTCTATAAGCTAAATGTTACGCACTGTGTACAGAGATTCTCAAGATGCCATCTCATTGGCTGGGATAAAGAATGTATTTATTGGAAATCCAGACTATTAGGAAGCAAAAACCTGAATGGGCCATCATTTGATCTAACCATAGTGAGATCGTGTACTTAGATCGGTGGATACCTTTCTGTTATGTCATAACAAATCATGATTACTGACAAGTTCGGAGAGCATACACGTTTTATTTATCAGCTTGTGTTCGTTGCCAGCGCAGGAGATGTTTATTGTAGAATACAGAAAAAAATAAGCGAGATGGGATTGCTTCCATTTGTTCTAGCGAATTATGCGTCTGGTCACGTAATGTGTTGACTGGTAATCCATTGCCATGAAAACTGGAATGAATTCGTATGAGACGTGTCCAGAATAAACATCATCAGCAAAGACAATACAGAAAACAAAAACAAGCTCTTTATTTTATGACAAAATGTTAAATAGCAAAATACGATTTCTTAAAAGAGTTTTAGGACTTAATCTACATAAACTTAGCAATTTCCGCCTTTGGGACTTTAGACTTTTCCTGTGTTTTGTAGTATAACATTTTCCTATCCAAGAAAAAAAGACATGTCATGTTTGAATAAAATGAAATACTGATTCCCCATTAGGTGCTTTTGGTCAGTATTTACACATTTTGTCAAACGAAAGAAACATACTTCATGTACATGTTATGTATTTGTACAAAACGAGAACCGGTTTGCATTTGGATTTTGAAAAGGGTAAGATCATTTGTATCAACCTGAAGTATCGTGTCAAAATTGTTCAAACTGCACAAATCGGGTACGTCACGCTATGCGAATTCAACTGATATCTACTGATAACGCTAGCTTTTATGATACGACTGAGTAAATAACTATGCATGGAGTTTGAAGGTTGTTTAGACCTGGCATGGGATGTGGTTAAAATACGCCGTGATCAATGTTGAGTGGACCAGATAAGGCATGTGATTTTAGTTCAATACAGACCCACTGAAAATACAACTGTAAGTTATACTGGAAGATAATTTAGTCCGGTGACATATGTTGATTGATTGAAATAAAGTCTTCTTCCCAAATTATTAAAATGAAATGAGAATAGTGACATCGTTTGATTAATTGAAATATTTTTTTCTGTGTAAATTTACCGCTATTCAAGAAAAAAAACTCGAAAAATCACTAAAAATATTATTTATTGGAGTTTGATGGTTGTTTAGAACTAGCATGAGATGTTGTTAAATACTTCTAAAAGTTAGCACCAAAAAATGCAACACGTTATTATGCAATGCGTGTGTAAAATAAATTCGATGTTTTACGTGGATATTTTATTAGAGCGTTTTTATCGATATAATCTCAAGCTTTTATAGGAAGCTGTAAGTGGACACCTCTGCGTGGTATCCATGGAAAGCTTGCACCCCAGGGCGGCCAAATTAAACTGCTTTTTAAAGCTACATTATATCCACCGAGAATATTCTCTCGAGTGCAGTAATAAAATGAATAAACTATAAGACAACGTTTTACTTTCCTATCTGTCTTTTCATAAGATATGTAAAAGTTTAAAAATCTTATCAAGTGCTTCTTCGTTATCCTATGCACTTTGTCATGATAAAAATGTCACAATAAAGTAGAAGTACATATAAATGACCTGGAGTTATTTTGCAAACATGACATGAAATCTACACTAATCCTTCCGTACTAGAAACATAACAGGGACCATAATTATGCGTGTGAATGTTAATCACAACCTGAACCTAATTGCTACAGGCCTACACATGTTCATTATTGTAATAAGATAAATACTTTGAAACGGGATTGATGTGAAGTTTCGCCTACTACTATTCGTTGGTAAGGCAATTAGTTAAGTTCAGTTTTGTATTCAAACACATGATAAGGGTCTCCGCTATGTTTCTAGAACCCGTGGACTATTCATGTTCCATTGATAAAGTACTGAACATTATTTTATTATTTTAGATAAATCTTTTGTTGCAAGAAAAGTGATGTTTAAGCTAGAACGTTTGGAATGCATGCTGCTCGAAATGTAAATCTGGCTAAGTACTTCCACCTTCTACGACTCTCTAAATCTAAAAGAACATTGTTTTGCATGTCTAAAGGTCTAAATTGCCAAGCAAGACTAAACATTATGATTTTATAAAAGCTGTATCTAAAATAGATTCATTTGAATACTTATTTAAAATATTTAGTTGGAAACTTTGTATCTATAACCATTAAGGCTTATGCGAAAACGTTCACTACATATATGGCCATTTACAAAAACGCATTATTTTTGTATGAACTCAAAGGCTTTACAGAATAAAACTTTCATGTGTGTTTTTAAACCATTTTTCTTTATAAACTATCTTGTTCACTCTGTTAAAGAGACTGTCGTCAAAGAGTCGTCGTCTGCTGCAGGTGTTTGTACTCCATGAAGTGTTGTCTCGTTATCCACGGACGTCTCACTAACATAAGATGCAGTGACGCTCATCTCTATCGAATCTGGCCTTGTCTCTGTCAAGCACACAAATATATCATCTTACAAATTGGAAACATTAAATAAATTTTAAAAGAAACTGTCAATATATGAGGAAAAATACGTTCATAACAAATGCATTTACATAAGAAATAGATACCCTGTCTAAAATTTGAGCAACTATTACATGCATAAAAGCCAAATTTTATTCTCCACACAGAAAGGCCTCCTGCTTTAACAAGTTGGTTTGTTAACTCATTAAATTGCATTTCGTTAACATTTCACAGCCATGTTGTAAAAGAGTAACGACTTTGTATAGTGTCTTGATGTTTTCTGTTATTGAGAAGTATTTTTCTTTTCGTTTTAATGAACATTGTGGATGCATTTTTCCAAAAGATATGAAAATCTTACAACCTGGTGCTATTGACATGTCGGAGTTTTCTCCCTTGCATTTTGTCTTGAGAAGTGCCCAGAGAGCCTGCCGGAAGCACTTGTTATACAGGTAGTATATCACCGGATTTACAGCACTGCTCGTGTATGCCATGTACAAGGTGATATAATGAAGCTGTTTTATGTGTGGCTGACTCTGGAAAAATCATTACCGTTATATCCAGAGACTTATCTGTCTCGAGTGAAAAAGCGTGCTAGGGTGTAAAAAAACCACCAATCCCAGAATATAACGTGTAGACAATGTGATTCCTTTGAATAGCGGAAAAGGAATAGATACATTATGAATACGAAAGTGCCTTATCGTAAATTGAAAAGACACTCAAGGCAAGTATTGACCAAACAGAAGGAAGACTTTGTTCAAAATATATAGACGGAATGTTCCTTGGTGAAAATTAGCTTCAGTTACAAATTAAATATAAATCATTTTGGAATACCTTAAATCGTTCTCTGTAGACATCATAGAGAAGCAGACTTTGTTGTGGAGTCCAGCAAACACAGAACACAATGATTACGGTCAGTGTCATATACACCGCCTGGAAAAATAATGTGCGCCACGGGTGTACTTGCAGCCATTCAAATATAATAACATATAAAAGTTATGACTTACCAATTTTTGAGGGATTAAACTGAAATGCTTTTAACCAGGGGGTCGAATGTAATTTGGTTCGATAAAATTTAAAGCGAGGCAGAAAGGTTCGATGGAGTAAATGGCGGAAAAAATGAAGGCGAAAGTAGGAAAATAGATCCACAGTAGATTTAGTAGAAAATGATCATTTTTGTCTAAATATTTTACATTTTTTGCTACTGTGCGTTCGAAACACTACATGCAGTTGGCGAAGAACTTATCCTTGCGTCTGATTATAGAAATGAAAACAAGAAATTCAACAGGATGGAAAAGTTGAATGTATAAACGGTTACGAATGTAAATAACTTGTTCACATGCTTTAAAAACGTTAACTTTTCCCCCATTCTTTTACATTTTGTCCTCCAGTTTATAAAATGGATATGTGTCTTATTGAAAAATACAACTGGATTTAAGCGAACAAATCATATTGGTTGTGTTGTGTTATAAATAACTGACGTCACTGGTGATAAATATTCACGGGTAATTAGTATAATACAGGCTATAAGCTACTTTCGTTTTAAGTCGTTGCGTGGCAGCCATTAAATGTTTGTCGCCACATACTTCATCTTACCGTTGAACATGAAGACCTCTTAGAAAAACAACAACAAAAACACACAAATAAAAAGAGATGAACTCGATGCTAATGTGACAATTTGCGTTTCTGATCACAAAAAAGATACTATCAAACCGTGCATTCAATACAGTTTTTATGTGTTTAACTATTGACTCGCGGAAGACCTACCTTTTTGCTAGAGGAGTAAATTTCAACATTATCATTTCCTTATAACGAGTTGTCTTCTAATCGAAATTTTAAAACGATTTCCATCGAATTGATAATATTATGTTTTAAAATATTTTATCTGTTAGTAAGCTATTTATGAAACTGGATTTCAAAACAATTAAAGGGCAATAACTCATCAATGCTATCCTGGGGAGACTGTCATGTAAATCACTGCAGCATGCCAATCTGTATGTATTATATGACCCATGCTACGGACAGACTGACAAATAAGTGAAATGTTAAACGAAATGCGGGTAATAACTTGAGGTCTTCATTGTGATCATGTCAAAAGTTAACCGCCTTCATCGTCGGATATCCACTCCAACGATTCCGTAACTCTTCAAGCATACAATTTAGTGATATAGGAATAAGATCCAGTGGATATTAGTCCAACTATTCAGACTTGTCGAAGAGACATTGAGAAAATATTTGACAGGCGATGTCTTTTCTGACGATGCACCGCGTTTTTCATCCAAGTTTTATGAGAAGGTATTGGTATCTAACATACGGCTATGGGCGAAAGAACATGCAGATTTTCTAAGATTCAGTTGGCAATAACTATCGGGTAACTAACTTGATCATTGCAGAATATGGCATAAAGTTTACTAAAATATAGCTCCGGACAATTAATGCATTGGGAGAAATATGTGCGGACGGACGTCGGCACAAATACCACTAGTCCTTCAGCTGGCGATAATTACCAGGACAGACTTTACTGAAGAGTAAGTTAGAGAAGCTCTCCGAGAAAAAAGTACCACATAAAGATAGTACGGTTGTGTTGTCTTTAGTATTTTTGACTGTTTAAGATACCCACAGTCGAAACCCTTGAGTACTAACTGATGATCCTGCGAACCTTTTAGGGCGTACAGTTAATTTATCGCACCGTCACCCATTCGTACACAATAAATTTTTGGCTTTGGAGTTTCCCCTGTGAATTTCTACCCCCCAAAGATGTTTCATCTAGTTCCAGTATGATATAGAGGTATCTGTGCGAATTCATAAGACATTACACATTAACAATATCAGTTCGAAATTAACGATTTTGTCTCCGATGGAACATAAACAACTGTCACTTTTCCTTCGATAAGCCTTCAAAAACTTTTTAAATTGGATACCTGTTCTCCGTCGATTTTAAAGAAATTCATTGTAATCTAACCTTCACATGACGCACAACATTAGTTACATAAAAACTGTCGATTGTCGCTAAAATATGAGAAAAAAATCTACCTGGGTGATTGGTTTGCATTGTAAAAATCTGCCATTTTAGTGCATCGAACCTTTTTGCCTCGCTTAAAATTTTATCGAACCCCCGTTAACGGTGGATAAATTTAAAGGAAGGTAAATGTAACTGCCTATGGTTGGAAAGCATTTGACTGTATTATTAGTTAGAGAATAATGGGAGATTATATTTGAGATAAGATACAAAAGTTATTATAGTCACAATCCGAGAATTTGCACAACATGAATAAGAACAAACACAAACGCATAAAGGTAGGTAAGGGATTTCGACTAAAACATGATGTCACGAGAAAGCCTATTCGAAAAAGATAGTAAATGTACAGAAGAAACCCTAAAAGAACAATATTCATGAAGAGAAGTTAGAAAATATTTTTCTACTAAAATGTAACTTTTGAAAACATCTCAATTTACAAGGGCATGGGTAATCGACGGCCTTACCTTTCTCCGCATATTTTGGTAGCTTTCTATCTCCACGCTGCTGTGCCTTGGAATAGCGTCGCCTTTAATGACAGTTATAACTATTAATATAAACATCAGTAGCAGCGGGATAATGAAAACAATGATAAAAAACGCTACGTAATAAATCTTCCGTGCTTCTAGCGACGGAAATCTTGAATGGCAAACAACCTCATGGCCGCCAATCCAATCAATTTCCGCATAGAACTGATAGATTATCCAAGGTATCGCGATGCTTAGAGCACAAAGCCAAATGACACTGATTGCAAGAGGCTGACATTTCTGCGTTATCCAAACAGCCTGAGGGTAGACTGTCGCCAGATACCTGTCCAATGTCACAGTCGTTAACGTGAACACACTTGCGCAAACAATTGTCACTGAAATATAGACAAATTAGAAACAAATCATTATAATTATTTTAGTACAAATGTGGTTTTATTGTAGACTCATTAGGCCTGCAAATCAAATAAAGACTTTTTTTGTAGAAATTACAGTGATTTATTATAATGGACATATAAACAACACTCTACAAAAATTATGACGCTGATGTCGTCTCGTTGTAAACACATTTTCATACTAGTAAGTCCATGCGAGACTCCTTTTTATATCTTAAGCTTTTGAGTTGCATGTAATATCTGGTGCTTTATATGGCTTCAAATTTACTTGTATTTAATGTTCACTAATATGAATATTTGAAAAAACTTGAGTAAATTTATATTTCATATGTAATTTAGAATCACGTTGAAACAGATTTTCATTAATCCAATTTTTGTATCGCTTCAAAAGTATTTAATATTCAAATATATAAGATATGAACATTTTTACAAAATTTATAATTCATACGTAAAAGAATAATGCAGCTATTACCTTGCACAAATGTGTGTATTTTACACAGAAAACTTCCAAGGAGCCACTGGTTGCTAGTCTGTGTAACTAGGTGTATCCACATACATACTGACGGCATTAGAAAATCAGCAACTGCCAGATTCACAATGTAAATGTTAAACTTTGTTCGCAAACTTTTGGTTCGAAATATAACGATGATAATACATAAATTTCCAACCAGTGCAACCACCAGTGAAAGAATATAGAACACATATTTCACACCAATGTCAAAATCTGAATCCTTTTCTGTCTCAAAAATGTCATCCAAATCAAATGTCTCATTAAAAGCGAGCTCTACATCTTCACTAGAGTAAGAGCTCTTTGATCCGTTTTCCATGATGATGATTATAATGATGATGACAGTGCTTAGTGTGGTAGTGGTGATGATCGCAAAAACAGTTGCAGTTCGCACAAGACCCTAATTCCAAACACTCATCGAATTCATAGTAAAGTTTTGAATAAAGAGCTTCAATAAAACGCATTTTCTTTCAACTATGGTTTGTGAAATAGTCTTCTTTTACTCAACATGTAGCAGTAACGCTGGCAACAAGACGATTTCAGACTATTATTCTATAAAGTTTGCAAGTAGACAAATATGGAACTAGGTCAGCACTTTTGGACAAATTTAAACCCAAACCTTGGTCTTATCATACCGTAAGCGAGTGCTCACAGGATTAATGAGGACAGTGTTCAAAAACGTATAAACTTATTAGATTTGTTTTGATCTTAGACTTATAGGTAATTTTTCAGTACTTTTACTGGAAAGAAAAAATCTGTTCGCATACTTTTAAGTTTGAGTGTTTGTTCTTTTTCCTTTCCATGTCTACATTTTTAAATACGCAAACATGTAAATGCATCGTTGCCTTAGAATCTTTAAACATACATTAGAATGTAATCACTATGGGTAACATTGCGATCAAGAATATTTTTGACACGATTTGAATCACTGCGGAACGATCTGTTTGAGATTCAGTCAAAACTGGCTTCCTGTTTTTCCTGTGCACTCCTGGAGAGTCTCAGTTATTTGAGGTGGTGGAGGACAGTGCATGATAAAGAAAGCACCCTATTCCAGAAACACACCTGGATTTTTCACGTGCTCAGTTTGTATCGACGATACATAGGACGATGAGTTCATATCTTATCCGAAGGACAATTAGTAATGTTAGTGGAGCAGTGGGGAGATCGAATTCGCAATCCTTGCTTGATCAGTCTTGCGCATAAGTACTAAACCACTTATCCACCCCAAATTTTCTACCTATATTTTTTCTGTTGAACGTTATTCAATTGGTATAAATTATTTACAACAATAGAAAAAGTCATGTTTTATATACTCACAGTTCCTTGATTTGTTATTACAATTACAGTAAAACATATGCTAACCTTCAAAAAGAGAAATCCTTTGTAAAGGTACATTTGTCTCATGATCTTAGGTAATCTGCCATTCTCTTTACTTCGGACAAAGTAATTGTTCCCAAATATAGATCAAACTAATTAAACTGAAGATTTTTGGTCTACTAAGAAAATTACCAAAGTAGCAATCACGTAACCATGTATTTAAGCAAGGTTAGAATAGGTCCAACATGACATAGATATTCTGTTTCCACCAGGTGCGAAACATTTTGTTCAAGGTCTACGAATGCATAAATTTAGCACTTAATAATTATGATAGTTTTACAGGCAACAAAACCTTTTGATATTGAACCATTCAATGTTTGTTTGAAACGTGTATTTATTAAGCAAATAAAACTGAAGAAATCCGAATCTTTACAGGTTCATTTTATGCGTTAATTTTAGACTACAGATGTTCTTACAGGCGTCGTGTTAGCAGATCCCTGTGTGACTCTCGGCATATCCTGACCTGGTAACACTGCAAAAGAATGAAATCGAGGTAAGTTAATCATTACTAACACCAGTATATATACATACTAAACGGTATTTAACAATTTGAATTAACACAATTTACCTTTATTAAGTACGGATAATTGAAAATGTTTGGCTTAATAAAGGCTAGGACTGTGGTCTTGGCGAAAAAAAACCCAACACACAACAGGAGTCTATGACAGAAAACATAAGAATAATGTCACATGCAGTAACCACGTAATTTACAATATAACACAGGTTTATACATTTTTTATAACTTACAATGATAAAACACATGTAATGAACACGAGTATTGTTTTTTATTCTTAAACAGTTGCCAAGGTTAATGAAACGTACGTTTTTGGACCATAATAATCATTTTATTTTCAGATTTTTGCAGAGAAATCCAGATGCAGTTAAACCTGATTTTAGGCTAAATCACACAAACAAACTAATTCAAAGGTGTTGTCTGGGTTTGGATCTTAGCAACGTAAACAAGGTAAGTGGTATGGATGGACATATACTATCATCCGAAAACATTCTATCCGAATCAAACATCAAAGCCAAGTCATCAAACACATTTACACACTATTTCAATCATCGTTAATTTTTCTGGGAATATAAGAATTATATGCAAGAAGGAGTGTCTACGGTCACTTACATGGCGCCACGGTATTGCGTCTTTTCAACAGTATACATCTAAAAGCATCCTTAAAGCCTCTTCTAAAGTTTTCATTGAATCCCCCGTACAGGACGGGGTTGACTGCGCTGTTGAAATAGGCAATATACACTGCAGCATACTTTAAACTTAAAACGTAAGCCTCAACCTGTTGACAAAAAACAAAATTGAAATCAAAATTTCTTTTCTACACTTGCATCCATGTAGGCTTTTTTCAATATTTCAGAACTGTAATAAATTTTCTCATCGATTATACATTTTTCCTGTAAATATTTCTATATCTTAACGTTGGGTACTGAAAATTCGTAAGATATCATAATAAAAGTTTTGGCCAGAATGTTATACAACTAGCAAATTTAATCAAGCAGCATGTGTTTTGTTAACCATAATTTTGTGTCGTTTTGTTACAAACGTAGTTTGACAGAATCAATGGAAATAAGAAATGGACAATAACTTACAGGTTTATCTTTTGTACGGTAGATATCCCACAGAATAAATGCTTGTTGTGGTGTCCAGC
This sequence comes from Cyclina sinensis, assembly GCA_012932295.1. Lineage (NCBI taxonomy): Eukaryota > Metazoa > Mollusca > Bivalvia > Venerida > Veneridae > Cyclina > Cyclina sinensis. The sequence goes on along the minus strand of JAAONU010000001.1, from coordinate 40,547,112 downwards.
ATATAATAAATACTGCTAATACCGCTACTAACATTCGAATCACCTGTAAGATTTCAGTAATGTTTACATCTTTGTATACATCGAATATAAGGTCATTTCCGGTTGAATGTTGATTTAATGGGACTCTTACTACATACAGAAACTGTGAAGCTGTAAACAGATATAGCGAAATGCCTCCATGAATACTGTCTGAACTGTTTGAAAAAAGGTGTCACGGTCTCGCAAATGCTAGAAAAGCAAGGCACCAACAAACATCTATTTTGATGGTCCAGGTGCATCATATTTTGATTTAAAGCTTCTAAAAACAAAACATCTTCCTTATTTGCTTTTTCATTTACTTATAAAGTAAGATATTGTTATGAAACGTGAAAAACTAAACATACGGTAGGTAGCAAAAGGACCCAATTAACAAGGATACCTTTTCTTAGCATTTGTGGTAAGTGTTTTATATTTTCGAAGATACTCTGTTAAGAAACCGTCTCAATGATAAAATTACCAAAATGTTTAAATGTTTTATCCAGTCACTGTTTTTCACCTCGTATCATGCTTTAAAGCAAAGAGCATAAAACGGTCTCCAAACAGAAATTGAGTTTATGTCATACAATGTACTTACTTTTAAGTGTAATGTTAATAGATGCTTAAGACGATGATATAATGTTGCTTTTAAATTAAACACTGGGTATGTGTCTTTCTTTGAATACAAAAAAGATAAAGATATAAATACATACTTTTTTCCTAGACCTGTCCTGGACATGTTTTGTTACTGTTACCAATGTCCCAGGTCTTTTCCGGAACACAAGCTTTACTAATATCAGTGTGTATGCACATAACATTATGAATACAGGAATAAAGTACATAACTACACAGACAATTGTGTAATAAATAGTCCTTCCAGGGGTGTCAATATTGCACTGTCTATCTATGTAAACTTTCGGCCAAACTTCCTCGCACCAAATTTCGTGTCTGTTAGCCCAGTAGTACTCAAACTGCCGCCTTATAGCAAGATGAGGAGAAGCCATCCCGACAGAAACAATCCAGTTAATTATTATAACGATGATGGTACACGAAGGTGTGAAGCGTCGTTTAAGGGGGAAGACGATAGCGAAGAATCGTTCCACTGATATTGCTGTCAGGGTAAGCACGCTGGATGTAACTGCCAACACTATAAAGGCAAGATCATATAACTTATTCAAGAAGCAAACGCATTCTGATCATAATATTTAAAAGAAAAACTTATCAGTTATATCTTAGACTTCCTTTTGGGACGACTAAAGGGGAAAAGTGAAATCTTGCTTTGTTTTTAATGAAAATTTGTGAAGTAGCAACGATATGTCGTATATTTGCATGTTTTGTACTTGACCAGATGTTTTCTGACGATAGTATACTGCTTGTTGCTATTAACATTGCAAGGACTGAAATCAAAACAAACCAACCATGTGAAATAAGATTTTCGGGCACACAGCATGTCAGTCGTATAATGTCACGTAATAAAACCTTGTTCATACATTTTACATAGCATGAACATTTCGTGTTAAAGTTTGTGCACACATACAACTTAAATTACAGCTGTACTGATTTTATGCTCTTCAATTCAAGAAATATTCACTTAAACTTCCGTCTTAAATGCAGGATACAATGGATATAAAAATATTAAAACAAATCGCTTGTTGAATATCTGCACAAGTTTAAACACATGCTCAGTTCTCGTCCTAAATTTTTGACATATATGTTACAAGCGCACTCTCAAGAGACAGTAGACAAGACAGATAAACCCTTTCTCCAAATAAGGTTTAAAGAAAAGTCAGATAACGAACAGAGGGTTTACTTACAGAAGATAAGACTGACCAGTACTGTTCGGATAAATGCTTTTATCCTGTCAATTATTTCATATCCGACCCGATAAAGGGGTGCAGTATAAATTTTGCTTTATACGGCACATGATACATCACGGACAACTTTTGTGTTTATAATCAGAAGGAAGTGATAAAATTGGCGTTTTTACAAACAGAGGCTACTTGAATGAAAATTAAATATTTCAATATGTAGATCTTACAATATAGTGATCATTTAAGGAAAAAAAATATTGAAACTTTGGAACTATTTTTGTGTATATATGTACCACTGGCGGAAAACCTTGACATTAGCCTAATTTGGAACACTTTAAAGATAGATTTTCAATATCTTTAGTAAATTATTTCCAAATGCCAGATGTTACAGGATAAACAGAATAAAAGGTTAGTGTCTTAAATGAGAAAGTTTGTCTGGATCGGCTGCGGACGCCTTCGGCTCACCGATAAATTCCTACGCCTTGACAGATAAACTTTCTGATATTAAGACACTAACCTATTATTCTCTATAAACCTTCTATCTGCTACTCTTATCTTATAGCACTTCAAACCTTTTCATCTTCACCCTTCAAAATGCTGCTTGAGCAATTCACGACACATTAAACTGATAAGCATGAAAACTATAACATAGGTAATGTAAAGACATAACGACTCAGCTCATATATACTTTAAATAAATCCTGAGGACAAATATATGTCCAAAACTATAATAATAATAATAATAATAATAATTTCTGTAACAACTTAAAATGTCCTAAGGTAGAAAGGGCCGGATGCAGTACTTTTTGCCTGAAGAGTGGGTAGTTTATAAAAGAACTTTTTGCGATGGATTGGATCCCGACTCCAGCAAATTTTAATGTTTAGTTTTTGGTTAATTTTGTTTGCTGTTAAAACATACTGAATATGTTATAAAGTATTTTCATATAGTAATAAATGAAAACTTTCAACAATGCCAGTAAATCATCTTGAATAAATACAGAAAAAAAAACTTTGTTCATACTTTGTCAATAATTCAAAACAGTAATGGAAACAAACTACTGGGAGTAATCTGAAGCGCGCACTGCTTTCCTAATTTCGCCTTATCATGAAATGGGTGGGTTAAATAAGTATCAAGTTATTTATCACATTTCAGTACTTCTCGCTACTTAATGTACTTTTCCTGTTTTATTGTAGAAAGTCATTAAGTTTTCATTACTTTGAATGATAACTACATTGCTGTTTTTTTTTCTAATCAGAATAACACTGATCTTATATGTTTGCCTGTTTGCTTGCTAGATCTATATTGTCTTCTGAGTTTGAAAGTTCATGCTTTTCATATCTTCTAAATCACTTTGTAAAAGTGATATATTGTATATATTTTGTCATTACATTATTTCTTAAAAAGAAAATAAAGATAACCGAGGGTTTACAAAAATCCTTCACACACCCAATACCTCAGCTGATAAGAAAGATTGGCCATTTATTACTACAGACTTTTTTGACACAGGCAAACTGATCAATACGAAAGCCTTTTTGTTCTATTAAAGAACTAGCTATTTAATTTTTGCTTCAGGCTCAAGTTTATTTCATAAACATTTTACGACCGTTTGTTTTTGTGCGTTTTGTTGTTGTTTGACATTTCCACTATTATTACTAACATTAAAAATTTACCGACAAAGAACAAATAAATCTAAATTGGTTACCTTCCCAGAAATAAAGTGTTACCACTTAAAAATAAAGGAATGAGATTTTTTTTTTAGTTTTATGAAAGACCGCATGCTTGTTATGAACGCTTATTATAGAAGGTGATAGCAGACCCGCAACATGTCAGACGTCATGAACGCACTGTGAAATTTAAATTAATCGAAAGCTACCTGAAATTTTTTTGGTACAATTCAGTTTCACTTAGCCATTCTTATCTAACTTTTGAAACAATGCAGAAGAAATCCTTCTGTTAAATACTTCTGCCTTCTGCTTTATGTTCCGTTATCCGTAAATGCATCTTCTATTAAGTCAAATTCTTTGTCAAAGGATATCTGAAAATTCTTTGATCTTTGTTGTTATTCTTAAGTCAAAATTTAAATATAACAAAAACAAACTGCTTGCAAACTTTCTGTGCAGAGAATGTTGTGGGTCTGGATAGAATTGTTTTAAATATCTTCAAAGTTTAACAGAAAATGCATTACAAATAAAATGAAAACGGGATTACAGAGATAAAAATGGATCCTTTTAATATTAATTATCTGGGTGTTATTGTTTCAGGTTAGAGAAAGCTATGGAATTCAGCGAAAGTACAAATAAATCTATTTCCAGCAATGCGGGTCAGTATTAATCTCTCAAGTTAATGTAATATTGTAAGGTCTCGAACAATACTGAAGATAAAATCTCTAATTACCTAGTTTCTAATAGACATTTCTTGGTGATAAGACTTGTGGGAACGCTGCAAAAACAGTTCTCTCTCTACTTTCTTCAAACAAGAAAGATATGAAAAAAGAGAAAAGAAATTACATACCTTGCATAAAGGTGTTAACTTTACAGACATAATGTCCAAAAGGCCACTCCTTTGTAATGCTGTTGCCAGCATGTACCCACATACAACAACATCCGACCATAATGTCACTTATAGCTAAGTTCAACAATAACACATTTGTTGTTGTTCTCATTCGCTTATTTATTATCACTATAAAGATAACCATACTATTGCCGACAATATCAAGCAGGAACGCTATCAAGTAGAAACCAATTTTAAGTCCTATTTCCCATTTTGGGATATCCTTTGGCAAGCTGATAGCTGTATAATTTTGAACAGAATACGGATCATACTCGTCGGCCACTGTTATCTCAGTCCCAGGCTCACATCCCATCCTTCGTTCGATGTGGTCTTTAACAAAATTGTCCCTTCGCTTTTTCTGACCCACTTTCTCCTTCCATTTTTGCCATATGTGGTATCAACTTCTACGTAAACATTTTAAAATCTCAATATCTGAATCACTTGCGCACTTTTCTGATAATATAAACTCCATCTGTTCGTATCCTAAATCAGCAATTCACTTTTATCAGTTTCACATTTTGCCGCCTCTGTATTATGAATTCGTCCTGTCAGTTTTATGATGTTTAATCTCGTTTACTGTGTGCCCATATTAATTTAGATATCCAGCATCAATTATCGAGCTGACATGTCACACTAATAATCAAAATCACACCAGGTAAAGTAAAGCAAAACATTATAATCATGCTAGATAATTCCGACTTTGCTATATTTGGAAAATCTTGTCAGGACTATGGCATTGATAAAGGAACATGTCTATTTACACATACATGTATTTTATTCGACTTTTCACTCATGTCTTGGAGTTGTATTCATTACAGTGTCCTTAAAATGTACAGAAAATGTTCATTTATATATTCAACAACAAAAGAATATAAATTTCAGTGAGTTTCACATAACCGAGACTAACTTTTGTTTATGCATACTAGATCTTTTATAAGCTTACAGCAGTTAAGGCGTTAGCCTGCGCACATCAATACAGTGCCACCTGATTTTACATGAAAGGTTACCGGCTAAATGTATATCTTTTGTCTAATGCGGACCCAGGAAGTATGTATGAATTCACTTAAAACAATATCTATTTTCACTTTTGTTATTATATACTGCTAACTACGGAATCCTGCTGAGGCCACTTAAAATGTCGCTGTCGCGCAACGAGGTAGACGCTCGACAACACGACGCGACATCGCAAAAACGGGACTCGACATCGCAAAAATGCGATACGACGCTCGACAACGCGAAGCGACATCGCCACAATGTCAAACGAAATATCGCGATGTCATATCGTTTTCTCGCGCTATAAATGCGCGAAATTTCGCATTGTCGTGCGTCGTATCGCAGTGTCCGTCGCGTTCTGCACTTGTACAAGCCTCGACGTACGACAACGCGATACGACGCTCGACATCGCGAAGCGACGCGCGACAACCCGACGTGACATTTTCACAATGTCGTATAGCATTGTCTCCCGTCGTGTCTGTGCCTGTACCTCGACCCACGAAAATGCCAAACGACACTAGACAACGCGACGCGAAGCTCGAAAACGCGAAGCGACACTAGACAATGCGACGTGACATTTATTGGAACATCGTATCGCGTTGTCGTGCGTTTTGGCGTAAAGGTCAAGACTGGTTCATTAAAATGTTTAAATTTTGATCATGTGAGCCTTGAGTGACTTATAACCCTATTCTTTCTTTCGGCTATAGTGTACCGGTCACTTGGCTCTGACACGACATTGACAAATTGTTATATCCACCTAGTACTCTTTCATTAACGAAGTTTTGACATTTAGGAAAGCTATAATTACACTATGCTTTCTTTAATTATTTTAACAACCTTTCATTTTACTATATCCAGCCTATGTCACTTAAGAAATTATCTGAAGTAAAAGAATGTTTGAAACTGTAAACCTTATTACAAACGCTGACATGAACTTAATGACAAGCTCAGTCTTGGTATACACATCAGGTGCTTCCACGATTATGCGGACATTCAATTAAAATAACATAATGCAGAGCAATAAATAAATTAGCGTTTTGATAATTTTTACGGCAGAGAACCTGATTTTCGACTAATTCAAGTCTTTCCTTATTTGTTACAAAGTGCCCTGATGTTTCTCACTAAAGCCATCCCTTTGAGATTAAACTGTAGAAACACAACCTTTTCTTGAAAGTGTTCATCTTTAAAAGTACATGTAAATAATATGTGATGTTTGAGCTCAGAACCTTACTCAGTAATTCTAGGAAATATTTTTAATTCAGGCCAACTTTCCACCTCAGCTCTCACTTAAAATAGTTTTTTAGCTAAATAAAAAAAAATCTTTACGTTATTAAATTTATAACTTTGATTAAAGAATGTTGTGTATAAAACTCAAACGACGCTAGTTTAATGATAATTTTGAATGAGATTGGTCAAATTAAAGTGATCTCAATGTCAACGAAACGACAAAGCGATTTCGATTGCATAAGCCAGTACTGAGCACAGGTAACAAATAATTCTGAAGACGAGCTCCTTCCAAGCTGCTTACCTGGTTGTAAGTTAAACCAAAGTTTGTCACGAACACATGTTGGAAAAGGTTCCAGATACCCTTTCTTGCTAACATATTCCATAATTCGTTTTCCAGTTAAATCTGTATTATTCAAAAGATTACACAAACCAAATCGGCAAATTCTTGATTGTGTACAAAGTAACATAACACTGAAATGTACTTTCGTGACGGGAAATATCCCCATGAACTTAAACAGAAGGCCAATGACTCAAATGCTATAGCTTTTATCAGACAAAATTAGCTTTCGAAAAGCCACATATGATTAGGTCATTTTAGAATGCAGGCTTTAATGAAAAAGGTATGCTTATCAGGCGGTGATCAAAGCACGAAACAATGATGTGACTCACTTAGGTATTACCAGTTAAGGCAAGATTTGTCCAGAATTGAAGAGATTGTTGACAGTCACGTGGTCATTTGATTTATCGTTTTTCTACATCGACTGACGATCAATGTGAATTAAGATAGTTGCTCGAATTCAGTTTATATAAAAGATGATAGATTTTGTTTAGAATGTAAAAAGTATATCCTACGTATTACACATTCGCATTATTCATTTAGAAGAATCAATCGTCTTGCGGTGCGCCCGCACACCGGAGGGAAACGATTGCTAATTGAGGAAATATCAATCAGAAAAGTATTATTTATTGTGTTTAGCTTTTTTCAAACAGATAGATTGCCCTGTTTTGTTGATCAGTATTCATATGGGTATACAAGGTAAAGTTCTACAACCCTTGCTAAATAATATATTCCAGTCTACTGACTACTACAAAAAGTTCGACCGGTCTCTTTCAAGTTTTTCCTTTTGATGCGCTGTTTGCTATTAAAGTAAATGCCTAACAAAGTTCAAGAGCGGACAGCAGAGACACAGGCATGGTGCAAACCAACAGGAATGACAGCACAGCTAAAATACATTCGGAACACCTCGGACGACTTCAATAAGTCTTTATGCGAGGTTGTCGGAAACGGCCGAGTGTGTTTGTTTGTTTTGGGGTTTAACGCCGATTTCAACATTTGTTATATTTCGGCGGTCAGTCCACCTAACCGGTTGCCAATTTCTCCGCAAGTGACTGACTACTGTTCCCACATGATCAACTCTGAATCAGCGGTGAGAGACAAATGAAAATAAGACACAATGTCTGAGAACAATTGTTACGGAGAAATTTTGCCCTGCCCAGGGGCCGAACCAACGACCGATGGAATACTAATCCAGTGCTCTACCTATTGAGCTAAGCGGGCGGGCACAGTTGTTACGATTGCACAGCTTTATAGTGTCGGTAAAAGTTTACTTGTCTGCCTAGCTCTAATGATAAGTGAGGTGTTGAAAAATATCCTTATATAAAATATGCCACAGGTTTTACAGCAGTTGACAAGAGCCCTTTACTTTAAAATGCACATACATCTTCGTCTTTTTGTCTAATTATTCTTGTTAAGTTCACAAAATGAATAGCTAGAAAGAAAAGAAAGGTCTGATTACAAGTGTCTCTACAAGAATACCCGTATAATTGTTACTAAACTGACAAGATATCCACCTCAATCTGATCTAAAATTAATTTTGCTGTCCTAAGATTCTTCTTGCTTAACATATAACATTCGTTGATAATATAACGCAGCACAAAACTTAATGCTTTTCTTTGAGGCCATGTGTAATTATCGCAAATAGCAAACTGCCACCATCAGCCACATCACACATTCTATAAAGGGTCTGACTGGCGTTGTACTGAGGCGCTGGTAACGCTCTTTCCCCTCGATGCAACAGCCTCTTCAACAGATTTGATACTGTAAATTTTACCTCTACTGCTCAGGTCAGTTAATATTACGTTGTGGTAAGTACATGTTAATATGTAATGAATAAAACAAAGGATGACAAGAAAGAAGTCTGAGTTCCAAAACATTCTCATAACTTTCATCGCTCGTTGAATGTGCTTACTAAAGGCAAATTTCATCTGTACCTGTACTGGTAAACTTCAAAAAAATATCTAATTCTTGCTGAATAAAAATACAACATAGTGTTGTGTTATTCTTACACTTGCCTTCCTTGAATTAATTATTTTCACTACGACAAGTTGCAATATTTTATTATCTCAGCGACTAATCGGTGTACGGTGGCAGAACGGACTGATGGAATTTAGTCACGAAATTAGCATAGGAAGTGTGTAAAGAGAGAAGGTAGAGTTTTTTGAGAGTGAGGAAGCAAAAACGGAAGTACCATTGACAATAATCTTGTAGTGATGCGGGGTTAAAATCACGTTTTTTAATTATAGTGTTTAAAGACGGCTAAAGTGCTTCTCTGGTTTTATTTGGTGTAGTTCGAATAAATTTGATCATCATTTTCAAACATTTATCCGAGTTGTAGACATAAGCTATTCTCCTAGTGTGTGATCGATACCATGCAGAAGTCTGCAAAGCTGGGCTTACAAATCCTTTCAATATTTGAATGCACTGTATTTTATAACGCTTATACGAATGAGACTTAAGACTTTTTGTTTTGCATACATTTAAGCTTAATCGAAATGTTATCATATAGAGGATGTAAAATGTGAATAGCGTTCCTGTTAATATGTCCTGTTACGTTCATAATGGTGTCAAATTATAAATTTCCTGATGTTTTATCAATAATATTTACCCTTGAAAACCTCGTTTATACATTTATATGAACAACAACGAAACGATGAAATTATCTCTTATTCAAATGAATTACCGGAACGATTTTTCTTGTTTCAGTTAATACCTATCTTTCTGTTTTTCAGTAATGTTTGACATATTTGAAGGACGTTTCTCCTAATCAAAACAGGTAAGAAATACACTTATATTTGTGTCATTTGTATTACGTGAAAGTATTTTAGTTAACAGGCCATATTCTATAGACAAGAGTTTAAAGGGCGTTAGTAGAATTCACTGTTTTTCTATTTTAATTTTTCTCGGCGTGAATTTTCAATAGTCAAATAGTAATATTCAAATAATAACAATCTAGGAATTTGGAACAGTATACGATTTTATTCCTGTTTTTTTTTTCACTAACTCTATTTTAACACGCCGCTTTGACTTTGTTTAATTTCTAAAGTATTTTGATTGAAATATGCATCTGTTGTGTAAATGATAAACATTTAACCTTGTCGCCGTATAATCTATTGCTACTATTTAGATTCAAGTTATGCAACATTTCAAGCGCTTTAAAACAAAATGTACAAAAGTTACATTGGTGTATGGTTAAATGTTTTAAAACAGAAGTGTACGTTGGACATCTGCTTATTGTTGCTAGTCAAAAATAAACAACACCAGCATAGGTTTTTACAAAAGAAAATTATTTTTTTCTAAATAAGACATACGAACAACGCGCATTTCTATGTATATAAATCAATATTAATTGACCTACCTTTCATGGCAGCTTAAGATAGATAATTATATTTATTTATACGAACATTTCATATTTTTTGGAATGATTCCAATTCCTTGACGATCTTGACTGCACAAAGAGATACAGATCTGTCAATACAATAAGTACAATAGCTGAATGCATATTTCGTAATAGTAAACGGCATGTTTTACATTATATGTTTTTCGGTTTAAAATATAACCCGTCTGTTCACTCATTCTTGGGTAAGTATAGTTTTTTTTTAATGTTTTTACGTATTTTTGTTTGTTTGGTTATTTTTTAAATGTTTATTATGCCCCCTATCGAAGATGAGGGGGCACATAGTTTTGCAAATGTCGGTCGGTCGGTCAGTAGACACTTTCAATATCTAAAGAACCATTGAACCCACCTCCCTCAGACTTGGTGTATGGGTTTGCCATGACTAGTAGATGACCCCTCTAGTTTTCAGGTCACCAGGTCAAAGGTAAAGGTCACAGTGACCTTAAATAAGAAAATGGTTTACGATCAATTACTAAAGAGTCCTTGGTTCCAGGTTGTTCAATCTTAGTACGAAGATTGGACATAACCAGTAGATAACCCCTACAGTTTTTCAGGTCAAAGGTAGAGATCACAGTGACCTTAAATAGCAAAATGGTTTCCGATCAATAACTATAGAACCCTTGGTCCCAGGTTTTGAAAACTTAGTGTTGGTTGGTCAAGATTAGTAGATGGCACCTGTAGTTTTTTATATCACCAGTTCAAAGGTCAAGGCCACAGAGACCGTGAATAGCAAAACGGTTTCCGCTCAAGAACTATAGAACCCTTGGTCCCAGGTTGTTCAAACTTAGTGTTGGTTTTTGGGTTTGTTAAGTAACTCAATTTTTATTTATTTACCTTATAACATTTGAGATATTTTAAACGAACAAAGATCAGATTAATTCCAATAGAATTAAACGAAACAAAAAGCAAACAAGAGGGCCATGATGGCCCTAAATCGCTCACCTGAGTCTCATTGCTAATGTTACAAGTATCGTTATTGGTTGTTATGGGTGTTCGTTGTTTGCAAGTTTGAATAAGCTTGCAATAAGTTCGAAGACTCTATGTGTAATTGTCTTCAAATTTTTTTAGCAGAAATAGTTTTACTCTACAGGTCCCAGTGAACTTGACCTTTAACCTACAGACCCCAAAAACAATAGGGTTCTTCTCATTTAATTACCTTATGAAGTTTGAAGGTTCTGGGTGTAATGGTACTCCAGTTACTGAGCTGAAATAGTTTTCACTCTACAGGTCCCTGTGACCTTGACTTTTGACCTACTGACCCAAAAAATGATAGGGTTCTTTTACTGAGTAAAGGCAATCATCCTATGAAGTTTGAAGGCTCTTGATAAAATGGTACTCCAGTTACAGAGCAGAAACAGTTTTCACTCTAGAGGTCCCTGTGAACTTAACCTTGGACCTATGGACCCTAAAAACAATAGGGTTCCTCTAATACAATTATCTTATAAAGTTTGAAGGCTTTGGGTGGAATGGTACTACAGTTACTGTGCATAAATACTTTTCACTCTAAAGGTCCCTGTGACCCTGATCTTTGACATACTAGCCCCAAAAACAATATGGTTCTTTTATTTAGTAAAAGCAATCATCCTATGAAGTTTGAAGGCTGTGGGTTAAATGATACACTTGTTATTGAGTGGAAACGGTTTTCACTCAAGAGGTCCCTCTGACCTTGACCTTACTGACCCAAAAACCAAAAGGGTTTATTTCTACTAAATAAGGGCAATAACCCTGTGAAGTTTGAAGGCTTTTGGTCAACTGGTACTCAAGTTATTGAAAGGAAACGAAGTGTGACAGACAGACAGACAAACAGACACCCATGGACAGGGCAAAAACAATATGTCTCCATCAGAAGGGCGAGGTTGGGGGAGACATAACAATAAAAAGATGAAAGTCTAGCCCTTGGTGTTTCAAGGCAGCAGATTTTTTAAGTTTTCCCTATATAAGTCTTTGTAAAGTCAAATGAAACCCCCCCCCCCAGGTGGAGCCAGTTTTGACCCCAGGGTCATGATTTGAACAAACTTGGTAAAGGTCCACTAGACAATGCTGCACACCAAATATCGAAACTCTAGGCCTTGTGGTTTCAGACAAGAAGATTTTTAAAGTTTTTCCTATATAACTCTATATAAAATATGTGACCCCTGGGGCGGGGCATTTTTTGACCCAGAGTCTATGATTTGATCAAACTTGGTAGAGGTTCAATAGACAATGTTGTACACCAAATATCTTAACTCTAGGCCTTGTGGTATCTGCAAAGAAGATTTTTAAAGTTTTTCCTATGTAACTTTATGTAAAACATGTGACCACTGTGGCAGGGCCATTTTTGACCCAGGGACCATGATTTGAACAAACTTGGTAGAGGTCCTCTAGACAATGCTACATACAAAATATCTAAGCTCTATGCCTTTTGGTTTCTGATGTGAAGATTTGTTAAACTTTTACCTAAATAACTCTATCTTAACAAGTGACCCCCGGGGTAGGGCCTATTTTGACCCAGGGGCCATGATTTGAACAAACTTGGTAGAAGTCTACTGAACAATGCTGCACACCAAATATCTAATGTCTAGGCCTTGCGGTTTCTGACAAGAAGATTTTTAAGTTTTTCCCTATATAAATCTATGTATAATCAACTGACCCCTGGGTGGGGTCAGTTTTGACCCCAGGGTCATAATTTGAACAAACTTGGTAGAGGTTTACTAGATGATGCTTCACACCACATATCTAAGCTCCAGGCCTTGAGGTTTCGGAGAAGAAGATTTTTAAAGATCCAACTTTTGAAATCTAATTTTAGCTCCAGTGAACCAGAAATGCAATGGACCGGAACCATTTGAACAAACTTGGTAGAACTTCATGCAAGGAACATCCCAGGCAAGTTTTATTACATTTGGCCCTTTGGTTTCAGAGGAGATGTCGTTTGAATGAAAAGTCGACGATGGACGGACGGACGGACGGACGACGGACAAAGACTGAACAGAAGAGCTCACCCTGAGTACATTGTGCTCAGGTAAGCTTAAAAGTGAAGAAATAAAAAATTGGCTCAAGTGGGGATCGAACCAACGACTTTTAGTAAAAATTGACCAAACTGAAACAGGTTTATACTGAGTACTCTCAAGTATGGAGGAACTATGTTAAACATCTCCTTCTTCTACCTTAAGTGTCTTTCAAAACTGAATCAACGTTCAGAAAAAGAAATTAAAAAAGAAATGTTTTTTTGTATTACCTGTTTATCTTTCAGGCCAACGTGTACGTATATGTATAAATGAGATAACATTATACAGCAAAAGATAAATGGGCTAATGTCAACATGTCTGGATATTCATCGAAACTAGCAGACAAAAACTTTATCAACTGGATAAAGGCAATACTGGCATCAAATATTGTAAAGGAAGGTCTCGAGGAACTCGTGGAAAAAAAGATAAACCTCTTTCACCAGAATGTACTCAACAATATTGCAACAAAAGAGCAAATAAAAAAGAAAGACCTATGTTCAAGCTGCACCATTGAAAATGTGTTACAATGTCGAACGCAAAACATGTGTAAGATACAGAAGGGTCAATGTCTCTTTCATGACATTCAGCGAAGATTCTTCAGACCATGTCCAAACAATCTGTGCAATTCGTTTCAAGAAATTATTAGGAAAAGCCACAGATTTAACTGTCCATCCTGGAAAAATACAAAAACTGAAAAATGGTGCAAAAGCCCCGTTGATGTAGCAAAATGTTATTTACCTCCTGATGGATACCTAGACAAAACAAGTATACAAATGATAGATCTAAACGGTATCTTAAGCATTCTGTTAAACCATTTGGATTTTAGTTCGGTTATAGACGAATACTCATGCACAGAGGTAACCTTTTATCATTTTATTTTATTTTATCTATTTACGTCAGATATAGGAACGAAACATAAAGGTGTTCAATTTTTTTAATACTAACATATGCTTGATTAACTAGTTTTCGGCATAAAGAAAATAATCTTGTCACTGATATAATAATTGTAAACATTTTTACCAAGTTGCGTGAACATTTGCTTAAACATATGGCCTTATTAATGTTTACGTCACCAACAATGTTTTAAGAAGACAAGTTGTCAGTGAAGCAATTACCACGTGACCGTGACGTCACTAAAGGTATAAAAACCAAGACAAATCTGTCAACATTGGCTCCGCTTTAAATAAAAATTACCTGTAAGGATTTCATTTCTTCATCGACTTCTATGATACATTTGTCAGCCTAAGGAGAAATATATAAGCTTTCCACAGATCAGCAGCTGAGCCGTTTTTTGTCAAGCACTAGGTGAAACCTTGGAATATTTTTGTGTGCAAGGTTTCACGTAGTCAAAGCGGAGCCAGTGTTGACAATTTTGTCTTAGGTTTGATGCCTTTAGTGACGTCACGGTCACGTGGTATTGCTACACTGGATGTGGGAGGTATTACTTGCAAATATCATATGGCCCGGTTGACAATGCTTTCCGAACGTAATGACCCGGACACTTGATAATTGGTAAGTAGAACGGGCAAGCTAACATGGAGGTGAGATGGTGAGTACAATCACTATTGTTATTGTTCCCATTTGGTCAAAAACCAGACACACAGGGACCTTCACTAAGGTATGGCTGACAATCGGTAACTCAGAGAAAAACTTGTTATGCATTGTGAGTCAATAACTCGTATTGTTTTGGCTAAAAACATGTAATAACTATCGCAACGAAGAAAGACCAACTAAAAGCTCAGCATATGTACTGTATGCTCTGAAAGGCTAAAACGTTCGTTTCAGTTTCAAACATTTCCTAACGTTGTTGTTAAAGTTTTTAAACAAGGCCAATTAAATTTTAACTTTTTTTCAGGTCAGAAATTTTATGAACAACATAAGGCATTCATCAAATCTTTGCATTGATGATCAGAACTTAAAAATATACATCCGCACTTTGATCGACTTTCTTGAAAGTTCGTCTGCCTTGAAAACAGATGCCAAGGCAAAGGCGGCCGTTAAAACTTTACATGAGGTAAATTATGTATTTTTAGATAGTTAAATTGAACTACATCTTTTTAAGATTTCCCCAATAGTGGGATAGTACGTCATCGCGCACCTGCTCCATGCTCCCATGCGGACCTTAAGCAATTCCTTATACATTTCATTAAACAATATTGCTAGTTGTACCCTTTTCTTAAACGATAACTTTAGAAAAAGAAACAAAAGCGACTTACTGACCTTCATTACTTGTAAAATGTAAATTGCCGAAAATGTTACACCGAGGCTTGCATTTTGATAGTTTGTTGATCTCGTTTAATGAAAGAGTTAATGAAATTCTATATTTTATCACAACTTATACAAGTTTATTCATTCATTCATTCATTTAATTAATCATTCATTCATTCTTTCTTTCTTTCTTTCTTTCTTATATACCTATGTTTTTCAGCATTCTAGAGTTCTTTAACTTTAATTAGCTTTGATTTAAAAAAAAAAAAACACAAGTATTATTTATAAGTTTAGTGACTCAAATAAGTATTTTTGAGAATCATGTCCATTTCTTTCAATATTTAACGACAAAGTTTTACTCATATACAAGGCAGTCCATTTTTTAATCCGCATGGGACCATTTCTGAAACTGAGTCCGCGTGGGAACATGTTCGTTTTTAGACATTTCTTTTACGAAAATCTTCATTCGAAGCAAAAACAAGCCAAACTAAAGCAGTGAGTTTTCTAAACAATCGGCTTTGCCTTTGTTGGATGAACAATACTTCATAACAAAGTTTCTATCACATTGCCGGTGCTTTTTCACCAGACTCCGCCTGTGAGCATCCAGATATTAAACTTTCACACATTGTCAGACCTAAACTAGAATTTTAAACTATAAAAATTCTTTAAGTATATACAAAGAACAAAAGCCAATCTTTGGTGCACAACATGATTTTTTGTAACTTTACGGTTTTCTAATCGGAAAAGACCATCTGACATTTCAAGCGACGGATTGTTGACAAAAACACAGCCAGCGTGGAAGCAAAGAGCAGGTGCGCGAGTATTCCATTATTGTACCTATGTTACTGAATACTTTGCCTTGGATAAACATATCATATTTTTTTTAATTATCTCCCTTGAGCTAACACTGATTTCTGTTTTTCTTTTATGTTTCCGTTTTGTTTTGAAGTACAATAAATTATAACCATGTTGTAACTATGTTGAACTTCGATGTGTACATGAACCTGTTATGTCTCATTTTAGAACCCTAGAGTATTTTTGAAAATTACCTTTGTTATAAATGTGTTTTAATATTGAGAGGATGAGTCATGTGCCCCACTGTTACTGTTAATAGATAATGTACGATACTAGCTTTAAAGTGGATGCGGGACATCTTTGTTCTGTTTCTGTTTCTGGTACAAAATTAAAAATGTCGCACTGCCTTGTTAAATACTCAAGTTTCAAGTATTGATATAAACCACCTGTTTCAAATATGTACTACAGATCTGTTTTTGGACGTCTTTGTTACCATCCCAAATACATATGTACAGATCTTTTAAGGAATGTTTACACAGCCCTATAGAGACTTAATATGCCTGCAAGAGTGTATAATCTGATCTAATTCAATTATTTTCTCTGCCTGTAGTTGCTAACGGAAAATCTATCAATACAAGGAGAAGATATAACAAAGGTGCTACAAGAATCCATCGAAGACAAAACTAAACAGTCCGCCGAAACGTTATCAGATAAGGCAAAACAAGAACTTAATTCTTTAAAAGAGGCCCTGGAAGAACATAAAAGAAAATGTATCAGCGAAATTGATTCGACAAAAGAAGTTGCACAAGAAGAAATTAGAGCTACAGCATCGTCTGTTATGAAACAAATTGAAGCACTTGGGGATGATAGGGAATGTGATAAGCAAAATTACGAACAGCTGAAAGACAGTACGTATGTAAAGCATACTTGGACTCTAAATTCACTTGAATTTGCAGTAACTATCTGAGGCTTTCAAAACAAAATTATCAAAATGTTTTGAGTAAGGGAACACTATTTAAAAGAATGAATAAAGTTTAATGTTATTCTTGAATAAAAGATACTGTAATGTTCTTTTAATATTGTTTTCAGTTATTTAAAATATCGTTTCAGAGTTCAAAGATGACTTATTACTGCTCAATGAATACTGGCACCAAACCATTCCGGTCTCACCTTTGTTTGAAGAGACAGATGCTAGTATAAGTGAATTTTACATTCGTCCAGATTTGTTTATGATCAAAGGGGATCTGTCTAATCCTGGAAGAGCCGTTTCTCTGCAATCTCTTAATGAAATGTTCCAGAAAACAGGGAAAAGTTACAATGAAATCTATTTAACAGCAGATGCTGGATTTGGAAAGACATCATTCACTAAATACTTAGTAAATTCGTGGTGTCATGCAGTTAAGCAATTTGATCCGCAAAGCCAGGCTTCTCTTACCGAAGATGAATGCGCTATGAAACGATTTGATATTGTCATTTTGCTTCAGTTAAGAGATATGTGCAATATTTGCGACATTGATGAAATGATTTTGGAACATATTGTCAACCAATGTTCCCATTCCTTTAACTTTAATATGAAGATTCTTCAGGAGATTCTTCACAAAGAAACTTGTTTAATAATACTTGATGGGTTGGATGAATGGTCTCACCCTGTTTCATCATGCAACAAAATGCCAAAGTCCATACCACATCGAAAAATAAGGCCTACTTGCACAGTTCTTACTACCTCCAGGCCATGGAAGCTGGGCACAATCAATATAAAATCTAGTCAGATTAACTTGCGTGTAGAGCTATCAGGCCTTAATGAATGGAACATTTTTCGCTTAAAAGAAGTTGCAAGTTTGAAGCTTGTAGAAAAGGGAAAGGTTTCACAATTTATTGAAGGTTACAATGAAGAAGTGAAACGAAAAGAACTCGGTAGTCTTGAATCAAACCCGATGCTTCTTATGTATCTTCTGTGCATATGGAGAGAAGAACAATCGCTCGGGACAACAAAGACAGAACTTTATCGCCAGATAATTGATCTTATGCTTTCACGTGCCGAGCATAAGGTAGAATGGAGTGATTTAGAAGAACAAGCTGGTTTAGAATTAAAGACCTCTAAAACAGATATCCCGAAATGCTTCAGAGACGACAGTCTTTGCTGTAAATATTTTATGTTACTAAGGTCATTCGGACGTCTTGGATTTGAGAGACTGTTAAGTAAAGAGAGGTATCAAGCTATTTTGTTCGATGACTCTGTTGCGGATGGGTATATGTCCAAAGAAGAAAAACGCTTGGGCCTTTTGTCGGGAATTTTAAATGAAAGTAGGATTCCAGGAGTTCAAAAGCGTCAAAGGTTTAAGGTTTCTTTTTGTCACAAAACAATTCAAGAATACCTTGCTGCACTTTACATGACAGTAGCACTGAATCAAACTGAAATTACTGAAGAAATTTGTAGATTTATGAGTTCCGTCGACTGTATTCTAGAAATGGCTACACTGCTTGTCTTTGTGAGCAGTTTAAACCATGAAATGTTTCTGAATATTTCAGAGAAGATGGCAGAAGTTGTAGACAACGATGAAATTACGCTCAAATACCGACACGGGTGTATCAGCTCTACATCAGATTATACTTTAACGGTAAAACCTCTTAAAGACGTTCAGAGTATGTACATGAATTGTATAAAAGAAGTCCAAAATCAAATCCCTTTGAAATTGTATTTGAAGGACTTATTTTTACACGGAGACTGTTTCCATGATACAAATAAAGCAAGTTTGCAGAAGTTAAAAAGATTAAACAAATGTGGCCTTAAATCATTAGATATCAGAACTGAAGGTATTTCTCGCCTTCGGGATATAATAGATACATTTGATCTTCAAAAAGAAAGTGAACTTACCAAGATTAATTTTAGAGGAGCTTGTGAGATCAAAGATTTAGAATGCCTGTTAAATGGTTCAGCAGAAAAACTGAAATGTGTTGAGCTCTTATCAAGTTCGTGGATAAATGGCAAATTCAAATCCAAGTACATAATTTGGTTAGATACGTTGTTAAACACTTTTCAGAAAATGAAGACTTTAGAGGCTTTGCACTTGTATTCGTTTGCAATGACACACAATCAACTGAGTCAAATAATGCACTTCATTGAAGAGAAACCATGCATGAGAGATATTGCTCTACTAAATTTCAAATGCACGGATCATAGTAGTGTGTGTCAAGGATGTGCCCTTGACCTTTCGCGCCATGACGCACTAAGGTTACTGTCTTTAGACAACATTCCATTATCACATTTATTACCAAACTTTACAGTTTTAGAAGACGTTGTTGTCGGAAAAATTCCCAGTTCAGACGTTTTGTCAACATTCCTGTCTGCGATGAAAACTGGACCAAAAGTTCGCAAATTTACTTGTAGGAATATTTCATCTGATTCTCAAATTGACGCAATCCTTCGTACTTTGAATGAAATGGTCAGTTTGCAATATATCGGTCTTATAAACATTGACCTAGGTGAAAGAAATTTGTTATTGGGTACTAAGTTGTCGAATATTGAGCTGATGCGTTTTGCAGCAGTAACAATGAATTGTTCCCTTGTTCGAAACCTGATCAAAGAGATCAAACAATTTTGTCAGGAGATTACAGTGGTTCTCTCGAAATGTATAGTTCGACCGGAGATGGAATTCGAAATGATGAAAAAAGACTTACAGAAAGATGAAAAAGTGTTAATAATATCTGATAATAATGAACAGTTTGTATTTAGTTTGTCGGTAAAACATAAGTAAACCATTGCATGGTTCTGGGAAAATGGTACTAAGGGAAGGAACTCCGAACAGCTTTGTAAAGGGAAAGTGATCTTTATTTATCTTATATTTCTGCCTTCAAGGGCAAGTTGGAAAAAAGGGGAAATTAAAATATCTCGAAAATCACAACAGAATAAAGCACAATGTCAGCCAACAATTAGAGCATGAATTTATCAACAATTCAAAATCAGGTATTATGCAGGAATCAATGTTAAAGAAGGAGGGCATAGAGGCATTGATAACTAATACAATCACACAAAAGTTATAGAAACAGTAAACATGAAAGTAGAAGAAAAAACAGAGACTTGCAGGATCGGATAAATTCATTAAAATTTGAATATGATAATGTGATAGAGAAAATTATCAAAAGAATAGATAGAGAAAATTATCAAAAGAAAATAGATGATCTTAAAAAAAAGTGGCAGAAAACAGAAGAAATCTTTAGAAAGGCAAATAAGAGAGCCAACAGAAATGAACAATATTGTAGGAAAAATAATATAACAGTGCATAATGTTTCAGAGGAGGAACATGAAACTGAAGAAGCTCTTACAAAGAAAGTACAGACTATATTTAAAGAGCAGTGTTGAATTACAGAAAGAAAAACTTCAGGCTATACAAGAAAAATAAGACATGTTATTATCAAAGTAATGAATAACAATGTGAAAGCAGAAATTATGAAAAAGAGAAAAGAAATGAAACAATGCGGGCCATCAGCTCTCTGATGATGTCAGAATATTAATCTCAAGTTTTATTAACAGACTTACTCTTCACAGTGATATTCAGGCAGCATGGTTTTTAGCGGCTCTGTTTATGGGCAAACGGAAGAAAAAAAATGCATAAGGTTTGACTTGAGTGACAATACAGAACACAGTAATAAAAACACATCAAGATAAATCAAAGAGGATGCAGGATGCAAACAGGGATGACAATGTGCTTTGTTACAACCCGTTTTGTAATAAAAACGAGAATTGTAATAATTATGACAATTCCCGTTTTTATTACAAAACAAGTTGAAGGTATCAACCACTCTTGTAAAAACGAGAATTGTAATAAAATGCGAAACTATGTTCTTATTGCCATAAAGAGTCTCTATTTATAAATAACTGTTTTTCAGACAGAAATAAGTACATGCTGACTTGTCCTTAATCGTTTTGAAACCGTCAGGTGTTGATTAAAACTCCACTTGTATTTGAACGAACATTTTATAACATTTTGAAATTTTATTACAAAACGGGTTGTAAAGTATCAACCACTTTTGTAATAACGAGAATTGTAATAAAATGTGAAACTCAGTTATGTTTGCCAAACAAGTTTATATCCACAGAATAACTGCTTCTTTTTATTGCAATTCTCGTAATTACAAAAGTGGTTGATACCTTACAACCCGTTTGGTAATAAAAACGAGAATTGTAATAATTATTACAGTTTTTGTTTTTATTTCAAAGCGGGTTGTAACAGTGCTTTCATTATTCAGATAAAGAGAGAAATGTCGTCAGACAGAAATCAAAGCTATATACTACTTATTTCAATCAATGTCACAAACTATTTCACTTGTTGTATTTTGTTGATTTGGTTGTTGTTGTTACTTCACTCTTGCTTGGCTTATACGTGTTACTAATATTGTATACAAAGACATAAACTAGTTTAAATATTTTAAGGTGTGTTCTTAATGGTGATATTGTTTACAGCTAAACCTGTGTATAGTGACCACTCTCCGTGAGTAGCCGATTTTGACAAAAGGTAGTTATTTAATTTTTGATTGAGAAACTATATAACTGTACTTAATGAAACAAGTTAAAAATGCTGGTTTTTGGGTTCTAGAGTTTATTCATGATTGTTTCATTCACTAGTGGCACAGAAAAATTAGATAGTATATATTTGTAATTTGCAAGTAAGTTCAAAGTATTATGTTTATTTTTTTTGTTATTCTTATATTTCAAAACTGTTTAGAGAAAGAGCTTTTTCTTTGATTGTTACTATATGTGAGCAATATCAAGGTATGCAAATATGGGATGTTACTTTTTTGTGTCTATAGTCAAGAATGAAGAATGAACCCAATGCAACAAGGTAGATTAGATTTTTTTCTCACTTCTGAAACACTTCTTTCAAAAATAAGAAATTCAAGTATTGGAATCTCATATCGGTCAGATCAGTCTATAATAGCATTTGAATTTCAGTGGAAGGATACTGAATATGGGCGACCATTATGGAAGTTTAATAATTCATTACTATATGATAGTGGCTACATAAAATGTATAAATGATAAAATTGATGAAGTTAAAAAGCAGTATTGTTTACCAGTGTAAAGCGTAGATAATATCGGCAGTATAAAAAACAATGACATACAATTTGTTATAAAAAATCAACTATTTTCTGGAAACTCTACTTATTGAAATAAGAGGAAAGACAATTTCATATTCAAGATATTAAGAAAAAACAGAGTCGATCTTGAAAACGCTTTGGTAAAAATGAAAATATTGAAAAACATCTTGATGTAAGTAATAAAGAACAACTCTTGTTGCAACACAAATAACTTGAATCATTAAGGTTAGAAAAACATCTTGATGTAAGTAATAAAGAACAACTCTTATTGCTACCTTGAATCAGTAAGGTTAGAAAAACATCTTGATGTAAGTAATAAAGAACAACTCTTGTTGCAACACAATTAACTTAAATCAGTAAGGTTAGAAAAACATCTTGATGTAAGTAATAAAGAACAACTCTTGTTGCAACACAAATAACTTAAATCAGTAAGGTTAGAAAAACATCTTGATGTAAGTAATAAAGAACAACTCTTGTTGCAACACAAATAACTTGAATCAGTAAGGTTAGAAAAAACATCTTGATGTAAGTAATAAAGAACAACTCTTGTTGCAACACAAATAACTTGAATCAGTAAGGTTAGAAAAAACATCTTGATGTAAGTAATAAAGAACAACTCTTGTTGCAACACAAATAACTTAAATCAGTAAGGTTAGAAAAAACGAAAGGCTTTATAATAAGGTCGAGAGCACTCTTGTTGCTACACAAATAACTTAAATCAGTAAGGTTAGAAAAAACGAAAGGCTTTATAATAAGGTCGAGAGCACTCTTGTTGCTACACAAATAACTTGAATCAGTAAGGTTAGAAAAAACGAAAGGCTTTATAATAAGGTCGAGAGCACTCTTGTTGCTACACAAATAACTTAAATCAGTAAGGTTAGAAAAAACGAAAGGCTATATAATAAGGTCGAGAGCAAAGTTCATTGAAAAAGGTGAAAACCCTACAAGATATTTTCTAAATCTTGAAAAACAATATAGCACAAGTAAATCAATTTCTTTTCTGGATAGAGAAGATGGACTGCTGTTAACTGAAAGATAAGATATTTTACAAGATGCATGCTTATATCATAAAACTTTGTATTCAAAAAATATATCTGAGAAGGTTTATGATATAAACAAAGATTTAGACGGCATTATGATATAATGAAAACTACAGAAGAAAGAAAAATACCAGGGCTAATAATGAGACTATGAGAAAGCATTTGATACGTTGTCTTTTAATTTCATTGAAAAAACTTTTGATTTCTTAACTTTGGAAATATGTTTAAAAAATGGATAAATCGGTTCCTACATAACTTTATGTCATAGTACAATTCAATGGGTTCCGTTCAATTTTGTTTTATAATAAAACGTGGATGTAGACAAGGGGATCCGATAGGCCCTTAAATTTTTATTTTGTGTGCAGAAATACTAGCTATAAAAATAAGAAATAGTGAAAAAATAAAAAGCATTACTATTGATGGAAGAGTGTATAAAATTTCTCAATTTGCAGATGACACATCCCTTTTTCTGGATGGTTCTGAAGAATCCCTCAATGCCACTAGAGATATGTTAAATAAATTTTCTTTTTATTCATGTCTTAAACTAAATTCTGATAAAATACACATTGTATGAATAGGTGCAACGAAATACAGTACAAGATCCATAAAAACTAAATATAAGCTTATCTTGGGCACAACAGAATTCAGAATATTTGGTATTATTTTGGATGTAGACCTAGATAAAATGGAGAAACTAAATTTCGATAAAAATAGAAAAATAGAAAAGGCAACAAATTGTATAACGCATTGGAACAAAAGATCATTAACTGTTATAGGGAAAGTTACGGTAGTGAAGTCATTGTTACTTCCCCTCTTCACATACTTAATCATTACCCTACCAACACCAAGATAGTTTAAATAAGTTGCTTTACGACTTTATTTGGAAGGTACCCATAAAAATCAAAAATTCTGTTGCATGCAAGGACTATGAAGAAGGGGGGCTTAAAATGGTTAACATATATGCATATGAAAAAGGTATGAAGTTATCGTGGCTCAATACAGGCAACTAAAGCAACAGATTTTCAAAATTGAATTGCAAAAGATTTTCAGCTTTGGGAAGCTATAAATAGAAAAAAAAGAAAAAACAAATTCCTAGTACATTTTGGGGGATGTGTTAAGTAATTCTATATTTTTTCATGGATAAGATGCCTGTAAAAGCTAAGGATGATTTTCTTTCAATGCCACTTTTTAATAACAATTACTTTAGGATAGGAAATAAAGGTATTTATTAAGAGCATGTATGAAAAAGGTTTAAGATATGTTAAAGATGTAATTGCAAATGAAGGAGAAATTATAGATATTTCATATTTAGAACAATGTGTTGGTAGAAAAATTATATTTTAGCTGTATGAAGGCTTAAAGAGGGTCATCAAAGATTTTCAAAGATTACATAACTTCCCTTTCAATTCTCTCATTAGGTTGTATGGACCTTTTTGTTTCATGTTACATTTCAAAAATATTATTCTCTAACAAGCAAAGTAAGTATGTGTATGTTATAAGTATTGAATGAAAATAGCGATATACCTACTAGTCAGACTACATGGAACAATATTTTCAGTGATATTGACTGGAAATATGTTTTATATGTTACAAGAGATTCTTATATTCCCTGGTTCAAATTACGAATAAATCATCGAATAATTGGTACTAAGTCTTTGCTATTTAATATGAAAATTACAAGAGATAAATTAATGTACTTTTTGCAAAAATGAAGAATAAACTATTTTACCATTGTTTTGATATTGTAACTGTGTTCAGAAAATGTGACAAGAATTAAAAGATGTTTAGGTGAACAGAGGAGTACTTATACAGTTGAAATGTTGGGAGTAATGGCAGAAAATCAAAAAGAATCTATTTACTTTTTCTGATAATTAAAAGGTATATTTATTCATGTAAAAGGAAAGAAGAAATAGAACCTTGTTATAACGGCCGTAAACGTACCTTATTTTGTTATTGGCAATTATTTAGAAATAAATGAAAAGGACTATGACAAGTGGACAGTTGTACAGATGCTCATTAAGAATCAAAATAAGATTGAACTGTCAGAAAACTAACCCTTGATATATTTAATATATCTTTTTTTTATTTCACAAGGACTTGGGGCTCTAAAATGTAATTACAGTGTAGATGGTCTCTCATTTCCTCTCATTATTACAATCTGATACGTGGGATCGCATCTCGTTGAGATATCTGATCACCACTGCATCCAAGTTGTTCACGCGACACTTGCAGACCACAGACTACCTTAATTAGGCAAGCAAAGTAAGTTGTGAATTTTCTTGATTAAATCATTCAATTGATATAGGAAGGTGTATATTCACTGGAAGTACAATTTATCAAGGGGGGGCTAAGTATAAAGTTTTCCTGGTCCTCGAACTATTTCATGTCGTTGTTTTGTATTATGCGCTGTTTACATATATAAGTCTCGTTTTTTGTCCATATTTTTCGCCAAAGAAGTATTCCAATCCCCAGTTGTATGCCAGACTCTAGAATTTCCGGACTTTTTACCGTCTAAACTGTTGTGTCGAGACCTCCGAAATTCGGAGTTTATTGTAAAGTTTTGTACATTTTCTGTCCCTTTATCAGTTTTGTCAACTTTTGTAGTTTTGTATGGGTAGGTATAATAATATCTGCTCCTTTCCCATGGACTTCGATTAGGAAAAAAATATCCGTCCTTGTTTCCAGCCGCTTCAGTTGACTGTGTGTCGTTACGTGCCCCACGAAAGTATCCAATGAATGAATCACGGTTGTACGGTTTGTAGCGGTATTTCCGGTCAATAGTATAATCCGGAAGAGGTTCGTTTTCCCTGTAAAGGGCATTGCCATAATGACCGTTTGGGCCACTAAGCATGTAGCGTTTCTTAGCATAAATATGTCTGTATTGTTTCCAGTGACATGTTATTAATAAATAAATGACAGCTGAGGCAATCAGAGATACCTCACCCAAGTAGTAACATAACAAAGACCAAGGAAATTCTATGACATCATCCATGGGTGTTTTTGAAAAGAACACACTGGTTGAAATAGACGAAAGTATGATTGTCAGGAACACGAAAGCAGCTGAAATTGATAAAACGAAGGGTGACTTCATTTAGAAAATAAAATGATATAGAGGATATTTGTTTGTTTTTGTGGAAGATGAGAATTTATTTCATCGAGTGAACACCATATGTAATATTTTCAAGAGTGGCGCAGCCACGAGTGAAAATATCAACATATGGTGTTCACGAGATGAAATAAATTCCCATCTTCCACTAAAAAACAAACAAATTTTCTTTTTATTTTATGCCAACACGTCAAAAATGGGTTTTTTATGATATTTTTAATCAGGGCCTTCAATAACTTCCCCATGGTTAGCCCCAAATCAGTTTATGCGTACTTTGGTTACTCCGCACAAAAAAAGTGCAGACAATCTCCAATACATATGATAACTTTACTTCTGCTGAAATAAACTGAATACACTTTTATCAAATAACATTTATTTTTGTCTACATAGTTTATCAATATTTATTGAATTTTTGCCATACATACTTTAATTATAAAAGCGGATTAATACCGAGTAATATTCAATCAATTGAATTGAAAGTCGGCCATATTGGATATTGTCCATGTGAGTTATGTTAACAAATCAGACATTTTAAATAATTTATGGCGAATTTCATCATTGTTCACAACTAGTTAGGCTCAGGAATTCAATATTATAATTGGATTTAACAAGGTAAATAAATTTCACTCGCTGTCACAGTCTGAAATACAGCGGATTCTCTTGTGGTGGGGAAATTCCTGAAGTTTCATCAAGCAGTAGTTCCGGCACAAACAGTGTATTATCAAAATGGTAATTAACTGATTCAAAACAGTGTATTATCACTTTTATCTCACTGATATTTCCCTATATTTCATTGGTAGGCATAAAATAAAATGTCATAGTGTTAAATAACTCGCAAAGCAATATTGCAGTCCCATTTCGTTTTGAAAATAAGAGGGCTAATACTTCATTTACTGAATCCATCATCTGTCATCAGACGATTTCTGAGTTGTATTTTCCTTCCAAAAAAGCAAACATAAAGTTAAGTGCTAAGTAGAGCAGAGTATAGTCGGAGTTTTTGATAAGTAAATAATTAAATTTAATGTTCTAAAACGCTTTAGTTGTAAACGTGAAAAGTTATACAATAAAACTACACACATGAAAAATACTTTCGCCTGAATTCAATGTATACCTGCTGTGAATTGAACTATGGCGGCACTAATGACGTAGTTATGGTAACTATAGTTCTTCCCGCAGACATGGCAATGGAACTGTAGCACTATTACAAGGCCGAGCAAGGTCAAGGCCATTGAAATGGTCGCCAGGACAGATATAGCTTCCAACACAACTGAAAAATAATAAGAGAGAAATAATAATGCTATCAATACAGTTATCTTTAAATTTAAACTAAATTCTTCTAAATGTGTCATACTATCATACTATCATCTTATTTTTCTTTTTTAATATTACCTGTTATTGGAAAATGAGCCAAAAGACCATTGTACACTTAGAAATTGCTTGGTTTTTTTTACGAAGATCTCACTTTACTATATAATGGATAAAAGTAACGCAGCTTGTGTACACTCACTTGGCGAGTCTGCTCCCCCAAAGTCGACATGATCCTTGTCAAGGATACGGCCGACGTTTGTACAGCTACCAATCTCACATATGATGACATAAAACAAGCCCCATTGTTTCTTTGATCTGCTGCTTTCGTAGAACCTTCCAAACCAGAACGGACTGATCCATCCAACCAGTATGAACAGGAATGACGTAAAGGTTAGCGCGTATGCTGTCCGCGCCCGACATCGCATGGTTTATATCGAAATTCAAGTCCTGTAAACAGATTTGTGTGGGGCTTATTAAGCACGACTACTTCAATTACAGCTTAGACTAGATTCCACTTTTTGAATGAAGTCATACCATCTGACAAGAATAGACTTATAATCAAGTGACAAAAACAAATTAAAAAAAAACAACTCTGGAATCGAATTCCAACGCTCACGTCTTAAGCTGGAACCTCAACCATGTCTTTGTTTTGCCTATTACAAATGATATGTTTTCAAACATATCTAAATTATCTGAAGCCGAACACGGACAAATCAGGCAATAGTTATTACATAGTACCATACGCTCCTACACAATGACTAAACTTATAATGAAACAAGTAAAAAACGAAAATGCATTCTAGTACGTATATTACCAAAAATGACATCCAGTTCGTAAAAAAAAAAACGAAGAATGCCATCAACTTCGTAAAAAAAAACCGAGAATGCCATCCAGTTCGTAAAATACGAAAAATCCCATCCAGTTCGTAAAATACGAACTACGGAAAATGCCATATAGCTTGTTAATTAGAATCCGGTCTGCTATTTTAAAAACTTTTAAAATCATGAAATATTCGGCGAAATAGAAGAATATAATTATATGATATTCATTTAAATGAAACAAGGCACTGGGAAATAACGGGTCGCTTTACTGCTGATAAAAAGAAATTTATCACAAACAAGTCAAAGAGAAATTTTAAAAAATGCCTCGCAACCAAAATGTTAACATTCAACTTAAATGAAATGGCGCTTAATTTATCTGTGGCAAGAAGCACGTGGAACATTAATTTTGAATAATATCATATCAAGAAGATATATTGTTAAACCGGATTTTTTTCCCACCGCCGCTGCTCCTTAAAATTGTACTGGCACAGTGATGGCAAAATGAAAATTTTAAATCAAAGTTATAAGCATGACTTTATTTAATTCTATTATTTTTTTATTTTATAAGTTATTTTTTTGTTTCTTTCTTTGTTTCCTTCTTTGTTTTTTTCTTTATTATCTAATAAGTTTGTTTTTAGTAATTGTTAAAGATGGTGTTATCATTTATTATTTCATGTTAATAAAACTATAGGGGAAAATATAGACATTTGTCCGTACAAGACCGTAGTCTAACAGTATCAGCTGTAACAACGGTCATAGGAAACCTTGTCAACCTTTGTATAATGCAGCAACTTTCAACTCGGCACTGACGTACGCTGTAATGACTTTCAAAAAAAGACAACATGCCGATAAACTGCTGTAACATTATTTTTGTATATAGCTGCATTCAAACTGCCCTAGCATGTTATATGTAGTGATGTTGTCAGGTTGTGTGTCTATCAGAAATAAACACATGTATAGCTGTAGGACATATATCACTGACACATCTTGTTATTCAAACAGACAAGCCTGTCTACACCCAATAAAACTGATTGACAAAGGTGATAAAAAATAACCGAAAATGTGGCGAGTTAGTGCACAATTGATTTTCTTCGACGTTGCTACTGCTGTTGTTGTTGTTGTTGTTGTCTTTTTTCATTATTACGAACTTTGTTCTTATCTTAAACAAACGATGAATGTGAAAAGAAATATTCGTCCGACCTGCATATGACTATTTGAAGAAAGAAAATGAAAATGAATTACTTCTAAAATATCTTCTTCACAATTTTCGCGGGGAAGGGGGTGTGGGGAAGGAGGGGAAAGCTTCTTTTAGTGCAAAAAGAAAAGAGAAAAAAATATTAACTTAACACAAAGTGGAAACACTATGTTGTCTTTCAAACAGTGGCAGACAGTAAATGCATGTGTGAATCAGTGCCATTATGTCGTGCTAGGATGTCTGGTGTATTATTATCAAAACTTGTGAAAATGCTATTACAATAGCGCACGAGTCTCTGCTCATACTAGACTTAACCGACAAAACCCTTGTTCCTCATTCTTTTTTAATTTTCAGTTTTTAGCTTAACTCCCAACTGTTTTTCTATATTTAAAAATTTGGAATATTCTTTCAAAACGAATATTACTACCATTTTGGTACTTAGAAACAACACATCAAAGGATATAATTTCATTAAATCTTATCTATGTAAGATAATATTAGAGCGTATTACTGTTACCTCAATAAAAATAGAAAAGAATGCTCGCAGTATTCTGAAAATGTAATCAAAATTTAAATCAAATCCTTACCGTACTGATCATGTGAGCTCTGAACTTCTCGAAAAATTCTTCACATTCCTTTGAGAATGAATAAATCCAGTTTAAAGCAACACTTAAACTACTTTTTGTTTCATACATTTATTAACTGACACGCACGATAAATGACAGAGAAAACAAACATACAAACATAGCTTGAAGCCTGTATGGCTGATGTGACAGATATATCAGTGTGTATTTTGTCTTTGTTACCTTAGATATAACTAAAATGTACAGTTAACAGTTAACCTCTGGAGATCTGGTATGTATGACAACAAGTTTCGTGGTGATTTCTCAGGCAGCATTTGACGAGATAGGACAAGGCACTGCCGTTTTCGAGTAGTTCTTCCGTTGTTTACTAACAAATAATGGCTATTTCTTCTTACAGAAACTGACTGACAATAGAAAAACCATGCTGTACAATTTGTTTGCAGCTGAACTGTAGTATACATTTACTTCATTCCATTTATTGACTTAAATAAATAGGTAAAAATGTATTTAAAACCATTGATTACCTAAATCAGATCAAATGGATGACTGAACAACGGTTAAAATGTTCATTATTTCATTTGTATTTTTGTCGTTAAAGGCCTTGTTGTAGTCTGCTCTTGAATGTTGTAACGCGTGTTTTGATTGGACGTTACTTGCTTAGTCCAATCAGATCGCGTGTTATCATATTTAAAGTTCCATATTCTTCCACAGGAATAATAAAAGAAACTTCTAATTTTGTAAACGGCAGAGTCATGTTGGCCGTTAAAACTTTACTGTGACTGCTTTTTAACAGGTTTAAATAAATTGTGTTGAATAAGTAAGTATGGTGTACTGACAATAAACAAAATGCACTCTGATACCAACACCTGTGGTATTTTGAGGAATAAGACAGTCTGAATAAAATCATATCATAAAACTTGCTGGGCTATAAGGATCTGAGGACAACCGATAGAAGGTCACCTTCGCGTGAACTTTTCGTCAGTCAATCAGAGCAACGCTTTTGGTTCTGTAGGTTCTGTAGGTGTAAATCTATATTCAACTGGGTTCCCAAATAACTCGATCAGTACTCATACCTTCATAAACTTAACTACAAACCAAAACTTTAATAAACTTATATGAATCAAAGAGAATTTATTATCCAACGAAACACAAATATATATAATCTGAAGAGTTAAGCATATAGAAGTTAACACAGTCAGCATTAACTCGCCGTGTGTACAGGTAAACCATAAAGACGCGTTTTAAGATGCAGTCTAATTGGCTGGGATATACATTGCAATATTAGAAATCCAGATTATCAAGAAGATAGAATTGAATAGGTTGTTTTCAGATCTAACCGTAGGGAGATCGTGTACTTCAGTCAGATTGGGGAATAAAAAAACGAACAGATAAATTTTCTTTTGAGTTATTTATTCACTATCTAGTAATGGCCAAAATCGACAAATTAGACATTGTAGTAAATGTGAGCTTTATAGTTCGAGACCGGTCACTTCCTGAATCCAGGACACAAACATACTGACGCGAGTGTACACAGTGGGGTACTGATCCGTGCAAGAGGAGGATCCCCATGATGTCGCTCCGGCCAGCACTATTTGGCCATCTTGCAAACAGGATAGAGGTCCACCAGAGTCGCCCTGAAACATGTTTTTGAAAGTGAAAGTCTTATCTTGCAAACATTTGAAATAGTATGCCGTGATACTGTTAGTATAAAGTTCTTGATTTGATGTCCTTAATTCATTCGAAAGTAGCATTATGATAGTTTTATAATAAGCGATATAAAATTCCACCCGAGGGCGAAAACGCGCAGACGCGACAAATAGCGAAAACACGACAACAACAAAAATGTATCACGTTTTCGCTCTAAATCTGTCGTGAGATGTTTACGATATGGCGGGGCTAAAAGTCGAAAACAAGACAAACAGTGACTTTTCCGTGTTGTCGATTGTTCATCTTTTTGTCCAGAAAACATGCTCATACGACATGACACAAATCAGCCACCATACAACAAAAAACGAATGTTGGAACGCAATTCCAGTGTAAAAATACCTGTTAAATGATTTCATTCACTAAGGATATTTCACTAAGAATTTTACAGGTAACAAAATAAAAAGATATCTAGCTGTTTTAAAAGGTACATCTGCATGCATTCATTTGTCATTTAGTACAAGGCTTTTTTCTCAAGCATTACACAATAAATCTGTATGAAAAAGTAAGCGTGAATACATACATTTGTTCAAAATTACAAGGGAGGCATTTTACCGCAAGCGTGATGTAAATACAGAAATCGAATTTATCTGTATGAAAAAGTAAGCATGAATACACGCATTTGTTCAATTATCGTAGGCAGGGTGTTCACAGTTGAAAAGTAGAAGTTTTTTTTTACTCTCCCTCGTTACTGTTGGTTAAGTCTTTGTTTTCTGACGAAAAAAAAACTCGGCTCGTGTAGCTCACATTGCACGGGAAAACTCGATTTTCGTAACCGCCTACTTTGGGAATTCCGGTTTCGGTACCACGTGGCACGTTCCGCTACATGGAGTCTTCACCAGTCTCACCACAGGCATTCGTTTCATAGATAAATGTTCCGAACAACTATATAACCAACACACAGGGTCACCTTTCTTGAAACAGATTTTTTCTTATTAAAGCTGACCGGTGTAATATAACGCTTGTGTCTCTAATACCGGTATTTGAATCTGTTCTTCTTAATATAGCAATCAAAAACTCCATTCAAAGTGAAAACATTTTTTCCCACCGTACCTCTGATTTCTCTCAAATGAATTTCATCACTTGTTAACAAAACTTTTGACACCACTTCCGGTCTCTTAAATTAATAGAAATTATATATTCAATTGTTAAAACAAACTCAATCTTAACATCTCAATCAAGTTTCAGCCTTATTGTATAAAAAACTGAAGTCTTTAGTTGACTTTATACATTTTTTTTGTAACGGATCCTGCAGATAAACTCGAATCAGCTGATATACTTACGTTTTCAATATAATGGTAACACTTTGAGGGACAACTTAAATCATGTTTGAAGTAAAGTAAAGTGACTATCAGATTCATTTTATGAACTTGTGCTGGTTATATAGTGGTTCGGGGCATTTATCCATGAAACGAATGTCTGTGGTTTTTGGTCAACTATAATGTGAGCGCATGCATGAAGAGTGAATGTGATCAGTCATGTGACTGAACACGAAAATAGAAATTGTAAATATAGGTTTTATACCGTTAAGTATCGCTATAGCTATAATGTAGAAATTACCCATTTTTAGTAGGTGTAATGCACACAGATAGTTAAAATCAAATTCTTCTGGCCATCTATGAACGAGCTGATTTAAAGATGAATGCATACATTAGTCATTTAGTGCATTGCATTTGCCCGTAAGCATGTTGAAATTTTTACAATAATGATCTTCAACAGCAGTTATCACTTGTCATTTGGTAAAAGTATAAATACTTTGAAAATTATCCTGCAGCTTAACATAAAACTCTAAGAATTTGCAATTTTCCTGAATAACGTTTTTACTTATACGCTATAAATAGTCACTTAGCATCAAGCAGTTGACCGAATAGATGTTATCCGGAACTCGGCAAATGTGGGTTTTCCCCAGCTAATCCGGGGGTACAAACAAACTTTTACCGTTATGGCTTCACGGTACACAACCCTTCACAAAAGGTTGATCAACGTGTTGCGCTGATTTACCTTGTTGTAACTGTAAAAGTTTGTTTGTACCCCCGGATTAGCTGGGAAAAACCCAAATATTCTTTATTCCGGAGTAAGTCTATTCAATAATACAATACCGAATGCAACGATAATACTTTTTGCATAATTCATCTTTCATAGTTTCAAGACAGGATCTCAGTCTTGGTATTTCACTCAAAGATACCTACATTACATCCGGATTTGGTTTGCTCGTGGACGCACACATGAACATCTTGTACCTGGGTGTCTGACCACATGCTTTTACAGGCGTCAGGGTCGATCTTTGTGATGGATGCGCCCTGGAGGATGTCTTTCGACTGACAAATTATGCCAATCAGTTTATCTGAAGTTTAATCATCAGCAGTGTAAAAATGTTTAAAATTGTTTGCAAACGTAAATTTTATT
Source organism: Cyclina sinensis (assembly GCA_012932295.1). Taxonomy (NCBI): domain Eukaryota; kingdom Metazoa; phylum Mollusca; class Bivalvia; order Venerida; family Veneridae; genus Cyclina; species Cyclina sinensis. The sequence continues at coordinate 40,512,537 of JAAONU010000001.1, read as the reverse complement.
TATGATTTCTAGATTCGTCTGTATGGCAAAATTTAAGTTGCAAGGTGTGAAAAATATGAATATTGCAGTAGCTTTATGAAAAAAACGAATTTAATTGCTACGTGTGAAAATCTTACGCATGATAAGTGTATACTACCTAAGTCTCTTCCATATTGTACCTATGTACATGTTAATTGCACTGTAAGCCAGGCTTAGAGCATAGTATTTTAAAGTACTGAAAATTCTTACACAGAGATTTGAAAATAAGAAAGCACTTCACATGATCGCTCTAACAAAGAGATTTGCAAAATCAAAAGGCACAACCAGCGTCGCTTAACAATGACCATTGTTAACTCTTGTTGATCACGTGATTGTTCTAACAAAAAGATTAGAAAATAATTAAGAAGGCACTACTAACCTCGCAGATTAATGAGTTTTGGTTACTCTTGTTAATCACGTGATGCTTCTAACAAAGAGATTTGAAAACCAGAAGGCACAACTAGCGTCGCTTATCAATCAATGACTTTTGTTAACTCTTGTTAATCACACGATTGTTCAAACAAAGATATTTGAAATATCAGTAGGAACCACTAGCCTCGCATATCAATGACCTAAGTCGCGGGATCGACTGTTGTTGATCAAATGGTCGTTTTCTTTTGTTTTTATCTAGTTGTTTTGAAAATTCAGTGATTAATTTTGTTTCAGCAAACCTTTCGGTCCAGACGATCGCATCATTCGTGTCACAGATACGAATCCTATATAAATGTTACTAACATGACCATGTTTGAGAACCTGGGCAAAATAATTATGCCATTATATAAAGAAGTTCATGCTATTCGTTGTAAACTTACAAGTACTTCAGATAAAACATCGCGGCGAGTTTGTACAGACACTTGAACAGTGAGCAAAGAAAATAAAAATAATATAGTAGTTACTGTAGCATCCCCAGCCTGTGATCCAGCAATCTGTTAATGGGTTGTTGCTTTTGGGTAGCGGGATACTTTGAGTGTTCGCATCAAAGGTTACCGGGTACGCAAGTTCGAGCAATGCTATATCATTAGGGTAGCCCCGGTTGCCATCTTCTATATAATTCGGGTGCTTGCAAAGAAGAAAAACATATTATATTTTGGCGTATCAGCCAATGAAATTAAAGAGGTCAAAAATTCTTAACAGTCGCTAATTGATTACATTTTTACTGTAGAATTTTATATCAACAAATAAAGTAAATTCTATTTGCAGAATGAACTTCGACTTTTGTCATTTACTTATTTTTAAAAGAAATATCGTATATAAGTTCCTTTTAGAGAGATGCTTGAAAATTAAAAGCTTTCATTCCGTTTACCTTTTAACCCGTGTTTAAGCTTATTCAAATTTCGGAAAGTTGCTTGAATGTCAGTTTTAAAGTTACTCTTATAGATCCTTGTACAATACATCACATACAAAAAAGAGTTACCACCGAATTAGTAACATTGTAAATACTCTTCCAATTATCTTAAAGCGAAAATCACGAGGGAGCACAACGTGAGTATCGTGCTAAGCTTAAGCTTAAAAGCTCAAAAGTAAGTTTAAAGGTTCAGTTAGCTTGACAGAGGGTCGCAGAGTGTTAACGGTTCATTGAAAGAGGCAGTAGAGTATGATAATCTAGGAAGCCATACCATAATGTATTTTAACACCGGAATGCTTGTCAGCCGCGTCTTGTCAGAGTGACCATAACCAATGGACAAAACGTTAACATCCGCGTTGCTGCAAGTAAGCAAACATATCAGTAATTTTCACAAAGCAAACGTGTGAACAAGAGGTCTTTTACGGCTCCCTTTAACGGATAAAGCGCTATTTATATCCATGACACTTGATAACAATAAACATGGTTCACATAATATATATTCTCAGCTGTTACATACAAACAACCAAATAGCTTACTTGACACAGTGTGCTGCGGTAACTAACCACCTCTCGTGAATGAAAGAAGCCCCGCATGAGTGTGAACCGGAGCGTCTAAGAGATGCTTGCCATGGGTGGTCACCTATGAAAACGTCAGTTCCACCCACTATACGGGCACTGCCCTCTGAAAATAACAACAGTTTTTGCAAAATAGATATAAAGGAAAGCCTTTCAGTATTAATAATTTCAACAAACGTATCTATATTTTTTAAACATTCGAATGGTATATAAATGTATGAAAATATATATATAAAATGATAATAACATACATACTCCGTTAAATTATCTATTCTTTGGAAGGTATTAAAATATATTTGAATTTTTCATGACAGTACTAATTATGATATTAATTCTTAAAAATCATAAAAAAATGCCCCTGAACGTAACAAACGTAAAATAGTTCCAAGCTATACCTATCTTTTAAACGTTAGAGAGCAAATTTAGATTTATGTTTAGAGGTAAGATTATTGTTGAGAAAAGCAAATAAATCATTTCTAAGGTTTAATCATCTTTGATTGTTTATTTAAACCATGTGCGAACTGTTTCAAAAAGTACGATCAATGTAAAAGACCTTACCTGAGCAGACGACTACTGCGGCAAGCACAACAAGCACCGGTAGTTTAAGAACAGACGCCATTTCACTAGATTCGTCTTTGGTTTCTGCACCTTTGCGTTTCATTTATATAGTATTCACAACGTCACATATCGCAGGTATATATCGCAGACAGAAGACGGAAAAGAAACAGGTGTCTGACAGAATAATAATAAAACTTCATTACGTTAGAAATCATTAACAACTGGACAATATTATAACTTTTCCACAAGTTTCGTGACACTTCACGGTGGTGACACGCAGCTTAGAGCCGGTTCGAGTATCCTAAAACATGGCCTTTACGAAATTAATATATCAAAAAAGTGACTGAGGCCTTATAAAGATTATTTATTGACTCTTGTGAGGTAATTTTCTTGGCTGCGAAACTTAAAAATTCAAACCTTTGCTCGTGGAAACCCACTTTATGATGTAAAATCTATTTTGTTTTTACGCAGTTTGTTAAAGGGACAGCTATGTTCAAAAGTGAAGATGTAAGCGATTTGTCAGCTTTCTGAGTCAAAAATATGTGTAAAGTTTTTGTCATTAATAAAACAACAATAAAACAATAGGTTGTGAGCCCAATTGGAATAGAAGAAAGTGAATGAAAGAAAATCAACGTGATTATCATTTGCATCGAGAACTACAAAGTCTTAAAATTTTCTGTCCAGATTGGATGGAATTGGCAAGAAGAGGCCAAATTAATATGTCCCAACACACTGTAAAAACACTTTCTAGTGGTACTGAAAATACTAGTTTAGAGATATTTCTTGTTTTCTTTAAAATGATTTATAATAAGACCATGTTTTCTGTTCTTCATTTCTAAAGGAGTGCCTTTAGCAAAAATTTCAAACACATATAGTTGAATATCACAGGGTCAAAGCTTTTGATAAGGTGACTAATTTGACATTGTTTTCCTTCTGCAACTCTTATCGCATAACTGTTATGCATTTTTGTGTTTTATTCATGTTCCTCAGATGTTACACTAATTTTCTTGACAGCATATATATTGATTTAGGTAATGAAAACAGATAAACAGGTACCCCATACGTCTACAGTGATATTGGTCAAGTTTTCTGATAAAATCATTGTTTGTACGACCTTTCAATACCAGAAGGAATGGTGCTGATCATTAGTTCTATTTTTAGAAATAATTACAGCTGTTCTATCTCTGCTATTGCTTGCAATTTCAGCTCGGTCAAGAACCATTCAGGAGTTTTAGTGCCATGTTTGTTTAAAAATGGAACAGGGTGACTCTAAAGCCCATCCTGAACTTAACTGATAGCATTCGGAGATGCTGACAACAGAATTTAATAGCCGTAGGTCAATTACATAACATAAAGCCAAGTCTTAGCGTCTTTCGATAAGTTTAGAGATCAAACCCCAGTCGATGAAATCCCTGTTTTCAATTTTCTTCTTCATTATGTTTAAAAACATGAAAACAACAAACATTAATGACTCAACCAATAGAATCCTTATTAGCACTGACCCATCTACAGTAAGTTTGCTTTAATTCATCCTTTCTTGATATAATTATATTCTTGGTGCTTAGCAAACTGTAGAATTTTTCTATTTTTCAACATAAAATGGGTTAAAGTTCATACATGAAATATTTGACTGTCTTTGATAATGCGAACGTCTCGCGCACGTCACCGTGAGGATATACTCAGATGCAAGGCAAAATAACTTTGCCAGATGTTATAACAATATTAATAAGTAAGTTTTATTTTTTTAAGTAAGATCTTCAATTAACTCTTGTTTTCTTTGTTATTATCTTTTATAATTTTAATGTTCCTGACACGCGCCTGCCTAGTATAATCAGTATTGAGTTTTGGCAGTAATAAATTGAAGTTGGTTGAAATATTTACCGAAATGAATACTATTGTAGAAGTAATACATGATATCTTGACTGTTCGAAACTATATGTATAAAACTCATATGATTCACAATATTATATGTACATTTTGTAGCTGGATATTGCTCGGAAAAAATATAATATTATTTAAATAGGCATACATTCTAGCCATTTCATCCAACCAGAAAAGACGTTAGAAGGGTGCTTTTTATTACATGTTTTTACAACTATACAGGCATAGCGAGAGGTCAATACTAAACTATAAAATGTTTTATGCAGAACAAGAAGGATATACATTAGTTGTGCATTGAGCCCTATATAATACAAACAGACTATTAACAAACCAGGAAACACAAATGCTTCCTGAAAATAAGTCCATCAATCACCTGTTTTGCTCTAGAAAATGGTCTACATACTTGTGTAAACGAACTCACACGAAATTAATTACATTTCACATTAAAAACGTGAAATAAAAGTTCATTATACGAGAAAGTTTATGTTGCTTTCAACTCTTTGAGGTGCATGGTTAGAACGGTTTAATGCAGATGAAAATCAGAGAGAATAAAAGCACGAGATTACCTGGAAATGCAATACTGCACATGGACGGCGCTGGAGAATAAACTGTGGGGCTGGAATGCATCGGTGTCACGTGTATCGAAATATATTGTGACTCATCTAACACATTATATGTAATATCATTCAAAAATCTTTATACGTTTACAAACCTGGTCTTCTGCCTGTAAAAAATTCAAATAAGATAAACTCTTCTGCACAGGTCTGCGATCACACTCAAGGCCGGATAGATGCACAGAAAATAAAAGCAAACACGCTGATTTATAGAAAGCTCTTATAAATAAAACTTTCGTAACGAAGACCAGAATTACTATTTTCAAAAATAGTTGCATTAGATATCGACAAAACCATGTCTTTATTTTTGAACAGTGCCCTAGGTACAATGCGAGGAATGATGCTTTGTTGTTACTTTATTATTGGGAGTAATGACAGAAAATCAAAACGAATCTATTTACCTTTTCTGAAAATTAAAAGGTATATTTATTCATGTAAAAGGAAAAAAGAAATAGAACCTTGTTATAACGGCCGTAAACGTAGCTTATTTTGTTCTTGGCAATTTTTTAGAAATAAATGAAAAGGACTATGACAAGTGGACAGTTGTACAGATGCTCATTAAGAATCAAAATAAGATTGAACTGTCAGAAAACTAACCCTTGATATATTTAATATATCTTTTTTTATTTCACAAAGACTTGGGGCTTAAAATGTAATTACAGTGTAAATGGTCACTCATTTCCTCTCATTATTACAATCTGATACGTGGGATCGCATCTCGTTGAGATATCTGATCACCACTGCATCCAAGTTGTTCACGCGACACTTGCAGACCACAGACTACCTTAATTAGGCAAGCAAAGTAAGTTGTGAATTTTCTTGATTAAATCATTCAATTGATATAGGAAGGTGTATATTCACTGGAAGTACAATTTATCAAGGGGGGCTAAGTATAAAGTTTTCCTGGTCCTCGAACTATTTCATGTCGTTGTTTTGTATTATGCGCTGTTTACATATATAAGTCTCGTGTTTTGTCCATATTTTTCGCCAAAGAAGTATTCCAATCCCCAGTTGTATGCCAGACTCTAGAATTTCCGGACTTTTTACCGTCTAAACTGTTGTGTCGAGACCTCCGAAATTCGGAGTTTATTGTAAAGTTTTGTACATTTTCTGTCCCTTTATCAGTTTTGTCAACTTTTGTAGTTTTGTATGGGTAGGTATAATAATATCTGCTCCTTTCCCATGGACTTCGATTAGGAAAAAAATATCCGTCCTTGTTTCCAGCCGCTTCAGTTGACTGTGTGTCGTTACGTGCCCCACGAAAGTATCCAATGAATGAATCACGGTTGTACGGTTTGTAGCGGTATTTCCGGTCAATAGTATAATCCGGAAGAGGTTCGTTTTCCCTGTAAAGGGCATTGCCATAATGACCGTTTGGTCCACTAAGCATGTAGCGTTTCTTAGCATAAATATGTCTGTATTGTTTCCAGTGACATGTTATTAATAAATAAATGACAGCTGAGGCAATCAGAGATACCTCACCCAAGTAGTAACATAACAAAGACCAAGGAAATTCTATGACATCATCCATGGGTGTTTTTGAAAAGAACACACTGGTTGAAATAGACGAAAGTATGATTGTCAGGAACACGAATGCAGCTGAAATTGATAAAACGAAGGGTGACTTCATTTAGAAAATAAAATGATATAGAGGATATTTGTTTGTTTTTGTGGAAGATGAGAATTTATTTCATCGAGTGAACACCATATGTGATATTTTCACGAGTGGCGCAGCCACGAGTGAAAATATCAACATATGGTGTTCACGAGATGAAATAAATTCCCATCTTCCACTAAAAAACAAACAAATTTTCTTTTTATTTTATGCCAACACGTCAAAAATGGGTTTTTTTATGATATTTTTAATCAGGGCCTTCAATAAATTCCCCATGGTTAGCCCCAAATCAGTTTATGCGTACTTTGGTTACTCCGCACAAAAAAAAGTGTAGACAATCTCCAATACATATGATAACTTTACTTCTGCTGAAATAAACTGAATACACTTTTATCAAATAACATTTATTTTTGTCTACATAGTTTATCAATATTTATTGAATTTTTGCCATACATACTTTAATTATAAAAGCGGATTAATACCGAGTAATATTCAATCAATTGAATTGAAAGTCGGCCATATTGGATATTGTCCATGTGAGTTATGTAAACAAATCAGACATTTTAAATAATTTATGCCGAATTTCATCATTGTTCACAACTAGTTAGGCTCAGGAATTCAATATTATAATTGGATGTAACAAGGTAAATAAATTTCACTCGCTGTCACAGTCTGAAATACAGCGGATTCTCTTGTGGTGGGGAAATTCCTGAAGTTTCATCAAGCAGTAGTTCCGGCACAAACAGTGTATTATCAAAATATTAACTGATTCAAAACAGTGTATTATCACTTTTATCTCACTGATATTTCCCTATATTTCATTGGTAGGCATAAAATAAAATGTCATAGTGTTAAATAACTCGCAAAGCAATATTGCAGTCCCATTTCGTTTTGAAAATAAGAGTGCTAATACTTCATTTACTGAATCCATCATCTGTCATCAGACGATTTCTGAGTTGTATTTTCCTTCCAAAAAAGCAAACATAAAGTTAGGTGCTAAGTAGAGCAGAGTATAGTCGGAGTTTTTGATAAGTAAATAATTAAATTTAATGTTCTAAAACGCTTTAGTTGTAAACGTGAAAAGTTATACAATAAAACTACACACATGAAAAATACTTTCGCCTGAATTCAATGTATACCTGCTGTGAACTGAACTATGGCGGCACTAATGACGTAGTTATGGTAACTATAGTTCTTCCCGCAGACATGGCAATGGAACTGTAGCACTATTACAAGGCCGAGCAAGGTCAAGGCCATTGAAATGGTCGCCAGGACAGATATAGCTTCCAACACAACTGAAAAATAATAAGAGAGAAATAATAATGCTATCAATACAGTTATCTTTAAATTTAAACTAAATTCTTCTAAATGTGTCATACTATCATACTATCATCTTATTTTTCTTTTTTAATGTTACCTGTTATTGGAAAATGAGCCAAAAGACCATTGTACACTTAGAAATTGCTTGGTTTTTTACGAAGATCTCACTTTACTATATAATAGATAAAAGTAACGCAGCTTGTGTACACTCACTTGGCGAGTCTGCTCCCCCAAAGTCGACATGATCCTTGTCAAGGATACGGCCGACGTTTGTACAGCTACCAATCTCACATATGATGACATAAAACAAACCCCATTGTTTCTTTGATCTGCTGCTTTCGTAGAACCTTCCAAACCAGAACGGACTGATCCATCCAACCAGTATGAACAGGAATGACGTAAAGGTTAGCGCGTATGCTGTCCGCGCCCGACATCGCATGGTTTATATCGAAATTCAAGTCCTGTAAACAGATTTGTGTGGGGCTTATTAAGGACGACTACTTCAATTACAGCTTAGACTAGATTCCACTTTTTGAATGAAGTCATACCATCTGACAAGAATAGACTTATAATCAAGTGACAAAAACAAATTAAAAAAAAACAACTCTGGAATCGAATTCCAACGCTCACGTCTTAAGCTGGAACCTCAACCATGTCTTTGTTTTGCCTATTACAAATGATATGTTTTCAAACATATCTAAATTATCTGAAGCCGAACACGGACAAATCAGGCAATAGTTATTACATAGTACCATACGCTCCTACACAATGACTAAACTTATAATGAAACAAGTAAAAAACGAAAATGCATTCTAGTACGTATATTACCAAAAATGACATCCAGTTCGTAAAAAAAAAACGAAGAATGCCATCAACTTCGTAAAAAAAAACCGAGAATGCCATCCAGTTCGTAAAATACGAAAAAATCCCATCCAGTTCGTAAAATACGAACTACGGAAAATGCCATATAGCTTGTTAATCAGAATCCGGTCTGCTATTTTAAAAACTTTTAAAATCATGAAATATTCGGCGAAATAGAAGAATATAATTATATGATATTCATTTAAATGAAACAAGGCACTGGGAAATAACGGGTCGCTTTACTGCTGATAAAAAGAAATTTATCACAAACAAGTCAAAGAGAAATTTAAAAAAATGCCTCGCAACCAAAATGTTAACATTCAACTTAAATGAAATGGCGCTTAATTTATCTGTGGCAAGAAGCACGTGGAACATTAATTTTGAATAATATCATATCAAGAAGATATATTGTTAAACCGGATTTTTTCCCCACCGCCGCTGCTCCTTAAAATTGTACTGGCACAGTGATGGCAAAATGAAAATTTTAAATCAAAGTTATAAGCATGACTTTATTTAATTCTATTATTTTTTTATTTTATAAGTTATTTTTTTGTTTCTTTCTTTGTTTCCTTCTTTGTTTTTTTCTTTATTATCTAATAAGTTTGTTTTTAGTAATTGTTAAAGATGGTGTTATCATTTATTATTTCATGTTAATAAAACTATAGGGGAAAATATAGACATTTGTCCGTACAAGACCGTAGTCTAACAGTATCAGCTGTAACAACGGTCATAGGAAACCTTGTCAACCTTTGTATAATGCAGCAACTTTCAACTCGGCACTGACGTACGCTGTAATGACTTTCAAAAAAAAAGACAACATGGCGATAAACTGCTGTAACATTATTTTTGTATATAGCTGCATTCAAACTGCCCTAGCATGTAACATGTAGTGATGTTGTCAGGTTGTGTGTCTATCAGAAATAAACACATGTATAGCTGTAGGACATATATCACTGACACATCTTGTTATTAAAACAGACAAGCCTGTCTACACCCAATAAAACTGATTGACAAAGGTGATAAAAAATAACCGAAAATGTGGCGAGTTAGTGCACAATTGATTTTCTTCGACGTTGCTACTGCTGTTGTTGTTGTTGTTGTTGTCTTTTTTCAGCATTACGAACTTTGTTATTATCTTAAACAAACGATGAATGTGAAAAGAAATATCAGTCCGACCTGCATATGACTATTTGGAAAAAGAAAATGAAAATGAATTACTTCTAAAATATCTTCTTCACAATTTTCGCGGGGAAGGGGGTGTGGGGAAGGAGGGGAAAGCTTCTTTCAGTGCAAAAAGAAAAGAGAAAAAATATTGAATTTAACTTAACACAAAGTGGAAACACTATGTTGTCTTTCAAACAGTGGCAGACAGTCAATGAATGTGTGTATCAGTGCCATTATGTCGTGCTAGGATGTCAGGTGTATTATTATCAAAACTTGTGAAAATGCTATTACAATAGCGCACGAGTCTCTACTCATACTAGACTAAACCGACAAAATCCTTGTTCCTCATTCTTTTTTTAATTTCATTTTTTAGCTTAACTTCCAACTGCTTTTCTATATTAACAAATTTGAAATATTCTTTTAAAACGAATATTACTACCATTTTGGTACATAGAAACAACATCTCAAAGGATATATTTTCATTAAATCTTATTTATGTAAGATAATATTAGAGCGCATTACTGTTATCTCAATAAAATAGAAAAGAATGCTCGCAGTATTCTGGAAATGTAATTAAAATTTAAATCAAATCCTTACCGTACTGATCATGTGAGCTCTAAACTTCTCGAAAAATTCTTCACATTCCTTTGAGAATGAATAAATCCAGTTTAAAGCAACACTTAAACTACTTTTTGTTTCATACATTTATTAACTGACACGCACGATAAATGACAGAGAAAACAAACATACAAACATAGCTTGAAGCCTGTATGGCTGATGTGACAGATATATCAGTGTGTATTTTGTCTTTGTTACCTTAGATATAACTAAAATGTACAGTTAACAGTTAACCTCTGGAGATCTGGTATGTATGACAACAAGTTTCGTGGTGATTTCTCAGGCAGCATTTGACGAGATAGGACAAAGCACTGCCGTTTTCGAGTAGTTCTTCCGTCGTTTACTAACAAATAATGGCTATTTCTTCTTACAGAAACTGACTGACAATAGAAAAACCATGGTGGTACAATTTGCTTGCAGCTGAACTGTAGTATACATTTACTTCATTCCTGTTATTGACTTAAATAAGTAGGTAAAAATGTATTTAAAACCTAGATTACATAAATCAGATCGAATGCATGACTGAGCAACGGTTAAATGTTCATTATTTCATTTGTATTTTTGTCGTTAAAGGCCATGTTGTAGTCTGCTCTTGAATGTTGTAACGCGTGTTTTGATTGGACGTTACTTGCTTAGTCCAATCAGATCGCGTGTTATCATATTTAAAGTTCCATATTCTTCCACAGGAATAACAAGATTAATTTTGATGCAAAGCATCAAAGGCGGCGCACATGGTTTTGAAATAAGATAAATAATAAGTGTATAAATTAACCTAAACAATTGTACACGTGTGTAGTACATGTTGTACATTTTGATGATATAATCAAGTTATTTACAGATGGGATGTAAAAAGATTTTAAAGGGGGACATTTGAATTATATCCATGTTTTAATCACTTTTACTGAAGATGTGAAATCATGTGAATTCACTTTTCTTCAACAAAATGACCAGATATGAATGACTATATTCTCATAAAAAATCATTTGAACTTTCACTTTTTATGAAAATTGCATATTGTCTCCCTTTAAAATTAAAAATTGGGATAATAATCAAGTGTTCTTCGTCTGCGACACAATTCAGCACTTGAATATTCCAAATGTCTACTTTTGCTTTATTTCAACAATCTATACCCTTTTAATGATTTTAGTCTGTTTAAATCCTACTGTTTTGTGTCTTTTTCTGTTCTATCCTGGTTGCGCAACCATGATAGACAGGATATAATCCAATTTTTACAAACTCAGATTTTCAATCTATTTCTTGAAGAAATGTTATGTTTTCATTGTTTATATTGTATGCATGAAGAAAATACCATCACACATGCACATGCAGTGGTCATAAGCCTTCAACGTACATTAAATACTATACTTTATATAGATTTGCTGCGATTGACCAAGGAACATTTTGGAACCATCGATAGCACATTAAGTAAATTGAAACAAGGATGACTTCAGGGATCGGAAAGTTTCAAAAGGGTTGCTAAGTTTACTGTCCAAAGTTTCTAGGCAGCCCAAGACATGTCAAAATTTCAAATTTAAACCTTGAATGACAATTCCAAGAATATGTTTTTCTTCCCACAGAGAATGAGAATTTGAGATCCATGGACGGTTATTTCTGTAGAAGAGAACTGTAGAAGAGAATAGTCATTATAAATTATTTAAAATCATCCCGTAATCTTGCTTTTTCCCCGGTCTGTGTTTAAGAGAAAATTATATCTAAGGAATTACCGTCTCTGGTAGGAAACGGGAAACGAATTTTTGTGTAGCAGTAGCAGTGTGAGTGTTTTTCTGAAATTGGAACAAAGAGAGCTGCCGACCTGACAGTGCTTCCGATAGGTAATCAACTATGGAGTACACATTTTCCTATAATAGATGAAGGGCTTTACTACTAAATATTTTCTTGTACGCATAATATTCCCAGATTTGGTGAAAACTATACCAAGATACTTGTCTCTGAAGGTGTGTCCTCGATTTTGAAATAACAATTCCTATGTTATCGACATCCAAAAAATAAAACCTTACATGTAACATCTTTGTTCGAATTCCACATTTCACAGTATGGTATTACATCATTTCAAATATTTTGTAATTTGTCTGCACTAGATAACACCCGAAGTACAACTGGTACTCTATCATATTCATGGTTTAACGGTTTAGTGGCGTAGTGAAAAGATATGTTTTTTTGTAACTATAACGACTGAATTGACTCCAGCAAAGTAAGAGTGTTCTTCAAATTCATCCTTGTGTCTTTATTCACAAAGACAGACTCATTCTTTATTATTGCATTAAAACGACAGATTTTGTACAATTTCTATTTTCAAGTTAGTTTATACAAATCAATTTTATTTCGATTGTGACGAAAGCTTTTAGCTAATAGAATCATTCTCAAATCCGTCCCTGGAACCAACCAGTACTAAGTAATGAGAATAAAGTTTCTTGCTGAAGGAAATAACCGATGCCGACACGGCCGCTGACGGGGTTCGAACTCGTGTCTTGACTAGCTATCCATAGAGTACAAGTCCGACCTTTTAACCACTCGGCTTCACCTTTCTTTATATAGCTATAGTTGAAAGAATTAACAAAGATTTGCATTTCAGATTAAGTAGCAACACACTGCTAGATAAATGCTGTGAATACACAAGTACTTGCAGCGCTTTGATTTGTTTTGGGAAAAGTAATTAAATCTGTAATTTTTGCATCAAAACCTTTTGATTAAAAATACAAACTTACCTGATTTGGATCAATTTATTTTTAAAATTAATAAATACGATTTATGAAGTGACATATTTTAAGTGATGTACAGAATAATTGGATTTTTTTACATTGATAATGATCCAAGATTCTCCCAAATTGATTACGTCAGCGCATGGTACAAAATGAAACACTATTCCAATATAGGCGTCGCCGTTCTCGGCGCCGCCAATAAAAGAAACTTCTAATTTTGTAAACGGCAGAGTCATGTTGGCCGTTAAAACTTTACTGTGACTGCTTTTTAACAGGTTTAAATAAATTGTGTTGAATAAGTAAGTATCGTGTACTGACAATAAACAAAATGCACCCTGATACCAACACCTGTGGTATTTTGAGGAATAAGACAGTCTGATTAAAATCATATCATAAAACTCGCTGCGCTATTAGGATCTGAGGACAACCGATAGAAGGTCACCTTCGCGTGAACTTTTCATCAGTCAATCAGAGCAACGCTTTTGGTTCTGTAGGTTCTGTAGGTGTAAATCTATATTCAACTGGGATCCCAAATAACTCGATCAGTACTCATACCTTCATAAACTTAACTACAAACCAAAACTTTAATAAACTTATATAAATCGAAGGGAATTTATTATCCAACGAAACACAAATATATATAATCTGAAGAGTTAAGCATATAGAAGTTTACACAGTCAGCATTAACTCGCCGTGTGTACAGGTAAACCATAAAGACGCGTTTTAAGATGCAGTCTAATTGGCTGGGATATACATTGCAATATTAGAAATCCAGATTATCAAGAAGATAGAATTGAATAGGTTGTTTTCAGATCTAACCGTAGGGAGATCGTGTACTTCAGTCAGATTGGGGAATAAAAAAACGAACAAATAAATTTTCTTTTGAGTTATTTATTCACTATCTAGTAATGGCCAAAATCGACAAATTAGACATTGTAGTAAATGTGAGCTTTATAGTTCGAGACCGGTCACTTCCTGAATCCAGGACACAAACATACTGACGCGAGTGTACACAGTTGGGTACTGATCCGTGCAAGAGGAGGATCCCCATGATGTCGCTCCGGCCAGCACTATTTGGCCATCTTGCAAACAGGATAGAGGTCCACCAGAGTCGCCCTGAAACATGTTTTTGAAAGTGAAAGTCTTATCTTGCAAACATTTGAAATAGTATGCCGTGATACTGTTAGTATAAAGTTCTTGATTTGATGTCCTTAATTCATTCGAAAGTAGCATTATGATATATTTATAATGAGCGATGTAAAATTTCACTCGAGAGGGCGAAAACGCGCAGACGCGACAAATAGCGAAAACACGACAACAACAAAAATGTATCACGTTTTCGCTCTAAATCTGTCGTGAGATGTTTACGATATGGCGGACATAAAAATCGAAAACAAGACAAACAGTGACTTTTCCGTGTTGTCGATTGTTCATCTTTTTGTCCAGAAAACATGCTCATACGACATGACACAAATCAGCAACAAAAAAAACGAATGTTGGAACGCAATTCCTGTGTAAAAATACCTGTTAAATGATTTCATTCACTAAGGATATTTCACTAAGAATTTTACAGGTAACAAAATAAAAAGATATCTAGCTGTATAAAAAGGTACATCTGCATGCATTCATTTGTCATTTAGTACAAGGCTTTTTTTCGCAAGCATTACACAATAAATCTGTATGAAAAAGTAAGCGTGAATACATACATTTGTTCAAAAGTACAAGGGAGGCATTTTACCGCAAGTGTGATGTGAATACAGAAATCGAATTTATCTGTATGAAAAAGTAAGCATGAATACACGCATTTGTTCAATTATCGTAGGCTGAAAGGTAGAAGTTTTCTTTTTACTCGCCCTCGTTACTGTTGGTGAAGTCTTTGTTTTCTGACGAAAAAAAACTCGGCTCGTGTAGGTCACATTGCACGGGAAAACTCGATTTTCGTAAACGCCTACTTTGGGAATTCCGATTTAATATAGAATACGGTATCCTCGAAGCTGTGGTACCACGTGGGACGTTCCGCTACATTGAGTCTTCACCAATCTCACCACAGGCATTCGTTTCATAGATAAATGTTCCGAACCACTATATAACCAACACAAAGGGTCACCTTTCTTGAAACAGATTTTTTCTTATTTAAGCTGACAGGTGTAATGTAACGCTTATGTCTCTGATAGTTGAATCTTTTTTTTTCTAAATATAGCAATCAAACACTCCATTCAAAGTGAAAACATTTTTTCCACCGTACCTCTGATTTCTCAAAAATGAATTTCATCACTTGTTAACAAAACTTTTCGTGAACCACTTCCGGTCTCTTAAGTAAATAGAAATTAGATATTAAATTGTTAAAATAAACTCAATCTAAACATCTCAATCAAGTTTCAGCTTTATTGTATAAAAAACGGAAGTCTTTAGTTGACTTTATACATTTTTTGTAACGGATCCTGTAGATAAACTCGAATCAGCTGATATACTTACGTTTTCAATATAATGGTAACACTTTGAGGGACAACTTAAATCATGTTTGAAGTAAAGTAAAATGACTATCAGATTCATTTTATGAACCTATGCTGGTTATATAGTGGTTCGGGGCATTTATCCATGAAACGAATGTCTGTGGTATTTGGTCAACTATAATGTGAGCGCATGCATGAAGAGTGAATGTGATCAGTCATGTGACTGAACACGAAAATAGAAATTCTAAATATAGGTTTTATACCGTTAAGTAACGCTATAGCTATAATGTAGAAATTACCCATTTTTAGTAGGTGTAATACACACAGATAGTTAAAATCAAATTCTTCTGACCATCTATGAACGAGCTGCTTTAAAGATGAATGCTTACACAAGTCATTAAGTGCAATCCATTTGCCCGTAAGCATGTTGAAATTTTTACATTAATGATCTTCAACAGCAGTTATCACTTGTCATTTGGTAAAAGTATAAATACTTTGAAAATTATCCTGCAGCTTAACATAAAACTCTAAGAATTTGCAATTTTTCTGAATCACTTTTTTACTTATACGCAATAAATAGTCTCTAAGCATCAAGCTTTTGACCGAATTCAATAATACAAAACCGAATGCAACGATAATACTTTTTGCATAAATCACAAGGGGTAGGACCTAAATCATGTAGCTCGGTGCTTTAAGCGAGAAAAACGTGTAGTCTATGACTAATGTCGTCAGTTTTCGCGTAAATATTCAGGAATTTGGATAAATTATCAACAGCTATGGGGATGTTCTTGGAATATTTGTATAATGTATACGACTAGTACCTAGCCATATATATATGCTAACTGTAACTGCTATTTGACAGAAGAAGAAATGTGTTACAAAAAAGTTATTGAAGGGATGCCAACAAAGGTGTCCCATTTTTTGTGTGATTCTGCAATATTTTGCTTCGTTTTTTTCAGCTTAACCAACAATTTTGCGCCATCAAAATGATATTTTAAGTAAACAGGAACAGAATTAAACATTTACAACCAGTTAGGAACATACATAATGCATCAATGTTCGATTTGTTTAACTTGAAGACAATAAATGTGTAGTTTGAGTCACTTTAAGGCCATATTGTGTAACCTCGGTTCTTTCATAACTACATACCGGTATTCTAATACATAAAATATCTTTCTGTCACTAGCATATTGGTTAAATTTAACTCTTATTTTGTACTATAATCATACTCAAAACCAGTGTTTGTCCAATTTAAAGGCATTACATTAACTACACATGGTGATTTTATAAAGTGAAAGCAATCGAATGTCTTTTGATACAACCGCAGTTAACGTTCAATGTATGTATTCGTTCAAGATTGTTTTACAGTTAAATAAATGTTAACAATAAACAATTCTTACAGTTGTGAGTTGAAGCAATAATTTAATATCATAATCAGATTTTGTTTGATTTCCAGCGAGAATTAAAAGATTAAAAAGATTAGAATATTTTAGCACATATTCACCTTGGAATTGTAGATGCCAGAATGATAAACTCTATACACTGAAACTTGGGGCAACAGCTCATAATAAAATATCATAGTAAAATAGCATTATGACATATACTTACAAGCTATTCATACATACCATACATGAGAAGTAAATAGATCCTCCAAAGATAACTTACTTTTTTTTACAAATACAGAATTAAGTCTCGGATGTATTAAGATACCAGACGGCTTGGAGATAAGGGAGGTTAGAAAGTCCTTTTTGATTTTATAAATATAATGTTTGCATGTATGTAATATCTACAAAATTGTCAATTTTGATTTTTTAAAATAAAATCTGCAGACTTGTGGTCAAGTCATAACCTTTCATATTTTAAAATTTACTTGTAATATTGTATTTGTATCTGACAATGAAAAACACCACATAACCTTCCAGCCTTAAAATCTCAAGTGTTCAAATTCATAATCATCTTAGCTTAAAAAAGGAAATACTTCTGGGGTTTTTTTATCAGAAACATAAAGTTAAATATACAAACAGAACTCTTTGTAAAAATTTTAAACATGCTTAACTTTAACATCAATAAAGAACCGAGGTTACACAATATGGTCTTAAAGTGACCCAAACAACACGTTTATTGTCTTCAAGTTAAACAAATCGAACATAGATGCATTATGTATGTTCCTAACTGGTTGTAAATGTTTAATTCTGTTCCTGTTCACTTAAAATATCATTTTAATGGCGCAAAATTGTTGGTAAAGCTGAAAAAACGAAGCAAAATATTGCAGATTCACACAAAAAATGGGACACCTTTGTTGGCATCCCTTCAATAACTTTTTTGTAACACATTTCTTCTTCTGTCAAATAGCAGCTACAGTTAGAATACATATATGGCTAGGTACTAGTCGTATACATTATACAAATATTCCAAGAACATCTCCATAGCTGTTGATAATTTATCCAAATTCCTGAATATTTACGCGAAAACTGACGACCTTAGTCATAGACTACACGTTTTTCTCGCTTAAAGCACCGAGCTACATGATTTAGGTCCTACCCCTTGAATCATCTTTCATAGTTTCAAGGCAAGATCTCAGTCTTGGTATTTCACTCAAAGATACCTACATTACATCCGGACTTGGTTTGCTCGTGGACGCACACATGAACATCTTGTACCTGGGTGTCTGACCACATGCTTTTACAGGCGTCAGGGTCGATCTTTGTGATGGATGCTCCCTGGAGGATGTCTTTCGACTGACAAATTATGCCAATCAGTTTATCTGAAGTTTAATCATCAGCAGTGTAAAAAATGTTTAAAATTGTTTGCAAACGTAAATTTTACTTATGATTTCTAGATTCGTCTGTATGGCAAAATTTAAGTTGCAAGGTGTGAAAAAATATGTATATTGCAGTGGCTTTATGAAAAATACGAATTTAATTGCTACGTGTGAAAATCTTACGCATGATAAGTGTAAACTACCTAAGTCTCTTCCATATTGTACCTATAGTTCATGTTAATTGCACTGTAAGCCAGGCTTAGAGCATATTATTTTAGTACTGAAAATTCGTACACAGAGGTTTGAAAATAAGAAAGCGCTTCACGTGATCGCTTTAACAAAGAGATTTGCAAAATCAGAAGGCACAACTAGCGTCGCTTTACAATGACCATTGTTAACTCTTGTTGATCACGTGATTGTTCTAACAAAAATATTAGAAAATAATTAAGAAGGCACTACTAACCTCGCAGATTAATAAGTTTTGGTTACTCTTGTTAATCACGTGATCCTTCTAACAAAGAGATTTAAAAACCAGAAGGCACAACTAGCGTCGCTTATCAATCAATGACTTTTGTTAACTCTTGTTAATCACGCGATTGTTCTAACAAAGATATTTGAAATATCAGTAGGCACCACTAGCCTCGCATATCAATGGCCTAAGTCGCGGGATTGACTGTTGTTGATCAAATGGTCGTTTTCTTTTGTTTTTATCTAGTTGTTTTGAAAATTCAGTGATTAATTTTGTTTCAGCAAACCTTTCGGTCCAGACGATCGCATCATTCGTGTCACAGATACGAATCCTATATAAATGTTACTAACATGACCATGTTTGAGAACCTGGGCAAAATAATTATGCCATTATATAAAGAAGTTCATGCTATTCGTTGTAAACTTACAAGTACCTCAGATAAAACATCGCGGCAAGTTTGTACAGACACTTGAACAGTGAGCAAAGAAAATAAAAATAATATAGTAGTTACTGTAGCATCCCCAGCCTGTGATCCAGCAATCTGTTAATGGGTTGTTGCTTTTGGGTAGCGGGATACTTTGAGTGTTCGCATCAAAGGTTACCGGGTATGCAAGTTCGAGCAATGCTATATCATTAGGGTAGCCCCGGTTGCCATCTTCTATGTAATTCGGGTGCTTGCAAAGAAGAAAAACATTGTTATATTTTGGCGTATAAAGGGGCTCATCAGCCAATGAAATTAAAGAGGTAAATAATTCTTAACAGTCGCTAATTGATTACATTTTTACTGTAGAATTTTATATCAACAAATAAAGTAAATTCTATTTGCAGAATGAACTTCGACTTTTGTCATTTACTTATTTTTAAAAGAAATATCGTATATAAGTTCCTTTTAGAGAGATGCTTGAAAATTAAAAGCTTTCATTCCGTTTACCTTTTAACCCGTGTTTAAGCTTATTCAAATTTCGGAAAGTTGCTTGAATGTCAGTTTTAAAGTTACTCTTATAGATCCTTGTACAATACATCACATACAAAAAGGAGTTACCACCGAATTAGTAACATTGTAAATACACTTCCAATTATCTTAAAGCGCAAATCACGAGGGAGCACAACGTGAGTATCGTGCTAAGCTTAAGCTTAAAAGCTCAAACGTAAGTTTAAAGATTCAGTTAGCTTGACAGAGGGTCGCAGAGTGTTAACGGTTCATTGAAAGAGGCAGTAGAGTATGATAATCTAGGAAGCCATACCATAATGTATTTTAACACCGGAATGCTTGTCAGCCGCGTCTTGTCAGAGTGACCATAACCAATGGACAAAACGTTAACATCCGCGTTGCTGCAAGTAAGCAAACATATCAGTAATTTTCACAAAGCAAACGTGTGAACAAGAGGTCTTTTACGGCTCCCTTTAACGGAAAAAGCGCTATTTATATCCATGACACTTGATAACAATAAACATGGTTCACATTATATATATTCTCAGCTGTTACATACAAACAACCAAATAGCTTACTTGACACAGTGTGCTGCGGTAACTAACCACCTCTCGTGAATGAAAGAAGCCCCGCATGAGTGTGAACCGGAGCGTCTAAGAGATGCTTGCCATGGGTGGTCACCTATGAAAACGTCAGTTCCACCCACTATACGGGAACTGCCCTCTGAAAAATTAACAACAGTTTTTTGCAAAATAGATATAAAGGAAAGCCTTTCAGTATTAATAATTTCAACAAACATATCTATATGTTTTAAACATTCGAATTGTATATAAATGTATAAAAAAATATATATATAAAATAATAATAAAATCCATAGTACGTTAAAATATCTATTCTTTGGAAGGTATAAAAATATATTTGAATTTTTCATGACAGTACTAATTATGATATTAATTCTTAAAAATCACATAAAAATACCCCTGAACGTAACCAACGTAAAATAGTTCCAAACTATACCTATCTTTTAAACGTTAGAGAGCAAATTTAGATTTATGTTTAAAGGTAAGATTATTGTTGAGAAAAGCAAATAAATCATTTCTAAGGTTTAATCTTCTTTGATTGTTCATTTAAACCATGTGCGAACTGTTTCAAAAAGTACGATCAATGTAAAAGACCTTACCTGAGCAGACGACTACTGCGGCAAGCACAACAAGAACTGGTAGTTTAAGAACAGACGCCATTTCACTTGATTCGTCTTTGGTTTCTGCACCTTTGCGTTTCATTTATATACTGCTCGCAACGTCACATATCGCAGGCATATATCGCAGACAGAGGACGGAAAAGGAACAGGTGTCTGACAGAATACTAATAAAACTTCATTACGTTAGAAATCATCAACAACTAGACAATATTATAACTATTCCACCAGTTCCGTGACACTTCACGGTGGTGACACGCAGTTTAGAGCCGGTTCGAGTATCCTAAAACTTGGCCTTTTTGAAATTAATCTAGCAAAAAAGTGACTGAGGCCTTATAAAGATTATTTATTGACTCTTGTGAGGTAATTTTCTTGGTTGCGAAACTTAAAAATTCAAACTTTTGCTCGTGGAAACCCACCTTATGTTGTATAATCTAATTTGTTTTTACGCAGTTTGTTAAAGAGACAGCGGCGCAGATATGTTTTTATACTTTTAGGATAAAAAACACAGTAATATTTGATACCATTAAAATTATATATATATATATATATCTCGTATAAAACATCCACATTATCCAGTGGTCTGTTCATGAGCAAGACCTTGATTTTTAGTTAGACATTAGACGACATTTAACTGAAGCAGAGAGGTGACATGCAGGAGGGAGGTTAGGAGGCCTTGAATGTGCACCACACCGTGATCGCCAGCGCCTTGTCCAAGTGTCGACGGAATGCGATACTTCTAAGACGATATGGTGAGAACAGAGTCCATACTAAATCACGGGCTGATAATGGACTTCTTCTAATTCAAGCACTAAGGAACTGTTCTGTAGCTGCTACCGAGTTTTGTGAGTACCTTCTAAATGCATCTAGGCGACTGTCACAACACAAACCAAACTACACGAAAGAGGTCTTATGTCTAAAAGACAATGTACTCGCTTCCCATGGTCCAAGAACAATCGACAGGAACAGCATGAGTGCATGGGAATAGAAAAGAGATCGAACAGGTATAAATGTTTCTAAATATAGAATTACTGATAAGCCCCATTCCTGCTAACAAGTCGTACAGACAATAATTTTATTCAGAAATTTTGACAAGTGTTAAAAATGAGATCTTGGGCCGACTGCGGTGTCAGTCAGTCAGTAAATCAATCAATCAATCAATCAATCAATCAAACAGATTGTAATGAGATGAACCTTAGGAACGAAGTAAACTTGTCCAGGTGTAATTAGTATCCATATACACTAGATTAATTAAAATAAATGTTAATTTCTATATAATACTGATTTAAATCTTTGAAAACATTTGCAGGTGCAAGACATGCGTCGAGTGATTTTGTCTCATTGTTTTTGAGTTTCGCAATGTAATCCATAATACACCTTGTATCTAACTTCTGTCAGCATATCTGGATTCATTGTCCATAACAACAGTTTAGTTGCATCTTGTTAAGGTAGCATATTTTTTTCAATCTGTTGAAAAGTGTGTTCAGAGCAACATACCTGTTGGCATTGATTAAAATTAAAAACTTGCATATATAAGCTATGTTCAAAAGTGAAGATGTAAGCGATATGTCAGCTTTCTGGGTCAAAAATATGTTTAAAGTTTTTGTTATTAATAAAACAACAATAAAACAATAGGTTGTGAGCCCAACAGGAATAGAAAAGAGTGAATGAAAGAAAATCAACGTGATTATCATTTGCATGGAGAACTACAAAGTCTTAAAAGTTTCTGTCCAGATTGGATGGAATTGGCAAGAAGAGGCCAAATTAATATGCCCCAAGACACTGTGAAAATACATTCTAGTGGTACTGAAAATACCAGTTTAGAGATATTTCTTGTTTTCTTTAAAATAATTCATAAAAAGACCATGTTTTCTGAACTTCATTTCTAAAGGAGTGTCTTAAGCAAAAATTTCAAACACATATAGTTGAATATCACAGGGTCGAAGCTTTTGATAAGGTGGCTAATTTGACATTTTTACCTTCTGCAATTTTTGTGTTTTATTCATGTTCTTCACATGTTACACTAATTTTCTTGTCAGCATATATCATTTAGGTAATGAAAACAGATAAACAGGTACCCCATACGTCTACAGTGATATTGGTCAAGTTTTCTGATAATCATTGTTTGTACGACCTTTCAATACCAGAAGGAATGGGGCTTATCAGTAGTTCTATTTTTAGAAATATTTACAGCTGTTCTATCTCTGCTATTGCTTGCAATTTCAGCTCGGTCAAGAACCATTCAGGAGTTTTAGTGCCATGTTTGTTTAAAAATGGAACAGGGTGACTCTAAAGCCCATCCTGAACTTGACTGATAGCATTCGGAGATGCTGACAACAGAATTTAATAGCCGTAGGTCAATTACATAACATAAAGCCAAGTCTTAGCGTATTTCGATAAGTTTAGAGATCAAACCCCAGTCGATGAAATCCCTGTTTTCAATTTTCTTCTTCATTATGGTTAAAAACATGAAACAACAAAAATTAATGACTCAACCAATAAATTCCTTATTAGCACTGACCCGTCTACAGTCAGTTTGCTTTAATTCATCCTTTCTTAATATAAATATATTCTTGGTGCTTAGCAAACTGTGAGTAGAATTCATCGAGATTTTTTTTCTATTTTTCAACATGAAATGGGTTAAAATTCATGCATTTAATATTTGACTGTCTTTGATAATGCGAACGTCTAAGGCACGTCACCGTGAGGATATTCTCAGATGAAAGGCAAAATAACTTTGCCAAATGTTATAACAATATAAATAAGTTTTATTTTTATGTAAGTAAGATCTTCAATTAACTCTTGTTTTCTTTGTTATTATCTTTTATAATTTTAATGTTCCTGACACGCGCCTGCCTAGTATAATCAGTATTGAGTTTTGGCAGTAATAAGTTGAAGTTGAAATATTTACCGAAATGAATACTATTGTTGAAGTAATACATGATCCCTTGACTGTTCGAAACTATATGTATAAAACTCATATGATTCACAATGTTATATGTACATTTTGTAGCTGGATATTGCTCGGAAAAATCTACTATTATTTATATAGGCATACATTCTAGCCATTTCATCCAACAAGAAAAGGCGCTAGAAGGGTAAAGGCTTTTAATTACATGTTTTTACAACTATACAGGCATAGCAAGAGGTCAATACTAAACTATTATATTTTTATGCAGAACAAGAAGGATATACAGTAGTTGTGCATTGAGCCCTATATAATGCAAACAGACTATTAACAAACCAGGAAACACAAATGCTTCCTGAAAATAAGTCCATCAATCACCTGTTTTGCTCTAGAAAATGGTCTACATACTTGTGTAAACGAACTCACACGAAATTAATTACATTTCACGTTAAACACGTGAAATAAAAGTTCATTATACGAAAAAGTTGATGTTGCTTTCAACTCTTTGAGGTGCATGGTTAGAACTGTTTAATGCAGATGAAAATCAGAGAGAATAAAAGCACGAGATTACCTGGAAATGTAATACTGCACATGGACGGCGCTGGAGAATAAACTGTGGGGCTGGAATGCATCGGTGTCACGTGTATCGAAATATATTGTGACGCATCTAACACATTATATGTAATATCATTCAAAAATCTTTATACGTTTACAAACCTGGTCTTCTGCCTGTAAAATTTCAAATAAGATAAACTCTTCTGCACAAGTCTGCAATCACACTCAAGGCCCGGATAGATGCACAGAAAATAAAAGCAAACGCGCTGATTTATAGAAAGCTATTATAAATAAAACTTTCGTAACGAAGACCAGCATTACTATTTTCAAAAATAGTTGCATTAGATATCGACAAAACCATGTCTTTACTTTTGAACAGTGCCCTAGGTACAATGAGAGGAATGATGCTTTGCTGTATCTTTTTTCAATACGCAGGCGTGCGGATCCTCAACTCGCTACGCACCTGTCCAGCAGAAAACCAATGGAGCGTTGCTATAACAGAAACGTGATTTTTGGCACTGCTTTTTAATGGATTTACCGCCAAGATAACATCGGACATTTGTGCGCTCCTTGTGGAGAAAAAAGGGGATTCAGGGTGATTAAGGGGCCTGGGTTTATGTTGGTAATAAAGGAATTTGAAATTGTTTTAGGGATTTTGCTAAATAAACAGCAAACCTGGAGCTCCTTATTCCTACAAAGGTAAGGTTACATTGTGGTTCATGCATTTACGACCGCCTGTCAGTTTTACAGACGTTATACCTCTGTATCAGATATTGCACACATGAAAGTGGTCAATATTCTAACTGATTAAAATGTCATTTAGCTAACAAATGGTTGATGTGAGACTAACTTATTTACTATAGACAAGTTTTTACATTTTCTAAAGCCGAGAAATTTTCGCCATTGCTCGTGTATCTATATGAATACACTGGTTAATGTTAGAATGGCTACCTGAAACTTGTACATACAACTTGAAATAACTGTCACTTGAATCTGGGGCTTATAAAAGGCAATGCGCTTGTTACTATTTTGTACACCCAGTTTCTTACTTATGAAGCGAAAACACCTTGCTAGTAAACACTAAAAAATATAGCAGTGACCACGCGTTCTAGAGATTTAGACTAACTGTGCTTGGCTTCTGGTCTACGTATCTGTTTAATTGTTTAAGTATGTTGTCATTTTCTGGGAAACTTTCCAACCTTACTCGAATGATTACAGTAAAAACTACTCATTCCTTCAGCGTGTATGTTTACTGGATGTACAAGAGACAGTTTATTACCTGAGGGATTTCATTTGAACTGTTAAACAAGTTTTGTTGCATATGTTGCAAAGCATGGAACATAAAAAAACATATATCAACAAGTTAAGGCATATGGAAGCATGCAATTTATGCAAATAATCATTTAACATTTGAGACAAACTAAAGGTTATATCATTAACAAATTTTAACATATCTTTTCGCGCGTTAGTGTCTTTGGTTCAAGAATATAATTATGACCTTATTTTTGTTTAAAGAGTTACGTCCCTTTGATTTTTTTAAATAAAGTGCACAATTCCTGAAATTGCTTGGCATCAAAATGATATCAAAATTAAACAGTCTTGTTTTCCAGACGTTTCTATTTTTAACTGTGTTTCTTGAGCAGGCATGCTAAGAAGACAACGGTAGCCTCAAGCCGTTTTCTCTTACACTAAGTACTTTTTGCAAAACTTGTTGAGGGATGCAGTGAAGACGGGTTCTTAGCAAGATATGACAGGTCAAATAATGTTACTACAGGAATTATTTAACTGACCTCGAGTTCTGCATATTAGTTATTTGCTCTGCAGAGCTGTCCCCGTAGCGCAGTGGATAGCGCGCTGGACTTCTAATCCAGAGGTCGCGGGTTCGAATCCCGCCGGGGATGTGTGTACTTTTTGGGAAAAACAACAACAGTTTATAAAGCTTAATACAAACTGGATTAACCCAAGCTTGTTTACTTGCATGGAAACAGTAGCTAATAAACATGACTTGGGCGTTTGTTAAGGCTTACGCGAATTTGGCGACTTTTTCTTGTAAATATATGACTTTATATAGTGTTTATAAATAAAAAAAGGTTTGTTAAATAACCGTGTTTTAATTATCTTTTAAAATGCTCATTCTTTTAATGTTAAGATTTTATTCCTTATTCGTCAACCTTTAATTAGGGTAATCAATGTAATGTAATGTAATCTCTTTTAGAACAACCCTTTTACGCCTAAGATGGGACAATTAATGGGATTACCCCTTTAATGGAAAACTGAACTGAAAGTAGCATGAAACTGGAAAAATAAATAATTACTTCCTTATCCTCAACACGTACAACGTGACAACGAGTTACAAATATGCAACCATCTTTGTGAAGTTAGCGGCCTAGCGGCCTAGCGGCCTGGCGGCGTGAAGTTAGCGGCCTGGCAGCCTAGCGGCCTGGCGGCGTGAAGTTAGCGGCCTGGCGGCCTAGCGGCCTGGCGGCGTGAAGTTAGCGGCCTAGCGGCGTGAAGATGGCTGCCTTTATCACAATTTAGGTTGATCTTAAAAACGGATTGAAATCTATTTTTACAGCATATAATGTAAATTGCAGGGGTGTATAAGAAAGTTATCGACATGATTTAGCTTTTATTTTTTAAAATAAATTATTTAACAAAGTTCTAGCTTATCTGCAAAGACGACTCGGAATCTCTTTGTACATTTACTCCCATGTACTCTTTGTAAATTACATTTCAGTTGATGATTAAGTAAAATATCCACAAGAACTAGCTTTGATTTTTTTTTAACTTTTCGAATCCTGGCGGCCTAGCGGCCTGGCGGCCTAAACTTAAAATTTATCATAATTTATGTTTATCTAAAAAACGTCTTGAAATCGATTTTTTCAGCATGTAATGTACATTTCAGGGGTGAATAAGCAAAATATCAACAAGAACTAGCTTTGATTTTTTTTTTAATTTTCGAAGTCTGGCGGCCTAGCGGCCTAGCGGCCTAAACTTAATATTTATCATAATTTATGTTTGTCTTAAAAACGGCTTGAATTCGATTTTTGTTTGTTTTTTCTGTGGTTGAACTCCGTTTCAACGCCTTTCTATGCTTCATTTACATGTCTATCCCCGAGGTCCATCTAACCGTTGTTCCTGGGTATTCAACTTTTGTAAAATGGTTTTTCTGCCAACAGATTGGCTGCTAACTTGAATCGGAGGTAAAGTATAACATAAATGATGTTATAACATAAATGATGTTCCGACGTTGAAATAATGTACCGGCTCGCGTGATGTGCAAACCAGCTACCTCAGCTTAGAAGCTCCACAAATGGTAAGTTTGAAATCGAGTGACACATTAAGGGTCTCAATATTGGTCACTTTGCGTTTTTACAAGTGAGAGAGAGTGAGAGAGAGAGAGGAGCGCTTAATCTTTATTACAGAATGGTTTAGGAAAACGAACTAATTTATGGTAAATTAATAACGATGTTTATGAACAAAAAATATTTTGAGTTTCACTCTATTCCTAAATATAGAGGTTTTTACAGACATTTTTACACAATAATGATTATGATGATTTATAGTGAAATGTAAAAAATACCTGCATTAAATATATATGCCTATTACGTTTAAAAGTCAGTTTACATGATGAAAAATCCCTACAAACATTCATTTCCTCGTTAAGAAATGATCTGCTGCGTATGTGCCCACAAATTTTGCGTGACTGCTGAAAACATGCGCCACTTTTTATACAGTGGCCAACTTTGAATACCGTTATATTTTTCTCCGAGCTTCGAGTGACAGTAACAGAACAGATTGTATTCTGTGTTGGAAGGAAATAAAGTTCAACATTCACTGTATTTTTTGATCGACATGCTCATATAATGTCAAGACTCCATAATTTCTAAAAGATTTTGACAATTTACTTAGTTGTTAAAAAATAAAAGCTAGTTCGTGTTGATATTTTTTGGTGTACACCCCTGTAATATACATAATATGCTGTCCAAATAAGTTTCAAGCCATTTTTAATATAAGCATATGTCAGAATGCAGTTGTGATAAATATTAAGTTTAGGCTGCTAGGCCGCCAGGCTACGAAGACTTAAAAAAATCAAAGCTAGTTCTTGTTAAAATTTTGCTTATTCACCCCTTGTAATGTACATTGCATGCTGTAAAAATCGAATTCAAGCCGTTTTTAAGATAAACATAAATTATGATAAATATTAAGTTTAGGCCGCTAGGCCGCCAGGCTTCGAAAACTTAAAAAAAAATCAAAGCTAGTTCTTGTTGATATTTTACTTAATCATCCCTGAAATGTACATTGCATGCTGTAAAAATCGAATTCAAGCCGTTTTTAAGATAAATTATGATAAATATTAAGTTTAGGCCGCTAAGCCGCCAGGCTGCTAGGCCGCTAGGCTTCGAAAAGTTAAAAAAAAATCAAAGCTAGTTCTTGTTGATATTTTACTTAATCATCAACTGAAATGTAATTTTCAAAGAGTACATGGGAGTAAATGTACAAAGAGATTCCGAGTCGTCTTTGCAGATAAGCTAGAACTTTGTTAAATAATTTATTTTAAAAAATAAAAGCTAAATCATGTCG
This sequence comes from Cyclina sinensis, assembly GCA_012932295.1. NCBI lineage: Eukaryota > Metazoa > Mollusca > Bivalvia > Venerida > Veneridae > Cyclina > Cyclina sinensis. The sequence continues at coordinate 40,483,389 of JAAONU010000001.1, read as the reverse complement.
ATAACCATCTTATACACCCCTGCAATTTACATTATATGCTGTAAAAATAGATTTCAATCTCTTTTTAAGATCTTCACGCCGCTAGGCCGCTAACTTCACGCCGCCAGGCCGCTAGGCCGCCAGGCCGCTAACTTCACGCCCCCAGGCCGCTAGGCCGCCAGGCCGCTAACTTCACGCCGCCAGGCCGCTAGGCCGCCAGGCCGCTAACTTCACGCCGCCAGGCCGCTTGGCCGCTAGGCCGCTAACTTCACGCCGCCAGGCCGCTAGGCCGCTAACTTCACAAATCTAAATCTTTTAGGAGTAAGTTTGTATTAAAATTGTACGTAATAAATCAAACTTGCTCAAGTAATATTTTCTATAGAATGGAATATTTCTAGTCTTAAGGAAGAAACAGAAAGTAGGTCTTACCAGAAACCAGAAATATGTAAGATAAAGCATTACATATCGTCTGCCTTTTCCACTGTATAACTGCTTTTCTCATTTTTACAGGATAAAAATGAACACAAAAGTTCTAGAATATTTCTACCTTGTTCTAGCAACCTGGTAGATTTAGTCGTTTAATTAAAAACAAGCTGTCTACCACTGACTGAAGTCAGTGTAGAAACTGCCAACTATTTACTCATACATGTTGTTTATCTGCACATTTGCTGCTGTTTCTTTGGAAGATAGGCAGATCTACATATACAGCATACTATAACCGTCAGTGGACAGTCTTGACCTCAACCGATATACAGAGTAAAGACAAATACATCTATTTCCGCAGAAGTAATCTAGTAGCAACAGATGAGTAGAAGTAGCCTCAGATATGACCGAGTAGTAGAAGCAGAAGTTGTAGAGTAGAAACAGAGCAAAAGTAGAGAAAGTTGTAGTAGCAGAAGTAATTTAGAGTAGGAGCAGAAGAAGTAGAGTAGGAGTAGAAGTGGTAGAGTAGGAGCAAAAGTAGAAGAGTAGAAGCAGAAGTAATTTAGAGTAGGAGCAGAAGAAGTAGAGTAGGAGTAGAAGTGGTAGAGTAGGAGCAAAAGTAGTAGAGTAGGAGCAGAAGTAGTAGAGTAGGAGCAGACGTAGAGTAGAGTAGGAGCAGAAGTAGTAGAGTAGGAGTAGAAATAGTAGAGTAGGAGTAGAAGAAGAAGAGTAGGAGTAGAAGTAGTAGAGTAGGAGTAGAAGTAGCAGAGTAGGGGCAAAAGTAGAAGAGTAGGAGCAGAAGAAGAGAAGAGTAGGAGCAGAAGTAGTAGAGTAGGAGCAGAAATAGAGTAGAGTAGGAGCAGAAGTAGTAGAGTAGGAGTAGAAGTAGAAGAGTAGGAGCAGAAGAAGTAGAGTAGGAGCAGAAGTAGCAGAGTATGGACAAAAGTAGAAGAGTAGGAGCAGAAGAAAAGTAGAGTAGGAGCAGAAGTAGAGTAGAGTAGGAGCAGAAGTAGAGTAGAGTAGGAGCAGAAGTAGCAGAGTATGGACAAAAGTAGAAGAGTAGGAGCAGAAGAAGAGTAGAGTAGGAGCAGAAGAAGAGTAAAGTAGGAGCAGAAGTAGAGTAGAGTAGGAGCAGAAGTAGCAGAGTATGGACAAAAGTAGAAGAGTAGGAGCAGAAGAAGAGTAGAGTAGGAGCAGAAGAGGAGTAGAGTAGGAGCAGAAGTAGAGTAGAGTAGGAGCAGAAGTAGTAGAGTAGGCGCAGAAGTAGAGTAGAGTAGGAGCAGAAGTAGTAGAGTAGGAGTAGAAGTAGCAGAGTAAGGACAAAAGTAGAAGAGTAGGAGCAGAAGTAGTAGAGTAGGCGCAGAAGTAGAGTAGAGTAGGAGCAGAAGTAGTAGAGTAGGAGTAGAAGTAGAAGAGTAGGAGCAGAAGAAGAGTAGAGTAGGAGCAGAAGTAGCAGAGTATGGACAAAAGTAGAAGAGTAGGAGCAGAAGAAGAGTAGAGTAGGAGCAGAATTAGAGTAGAGTAGGAGCAGAAGTAGAAGAGTAGGAGCAGAAGAAGAGTAGAGTAGGAGCAGAAGTAGAGTAGAGTAGGCGCAGAAGTAGAGTAGAGTAGGAACAGAAGTAGCAGAGTAGGAGCAGAAGTAGAAGAGTAGGAGCAGAAGAAGAGTAGAGTAGGAGCAGGAGTAGAGTAGAGTAGGAGCAGAAGTAGAAGAGTAGGAGCAGAAGTAGAAGAGTAGGAGCAGAAGAAGAGTAGAGTAGGAGCAGAAGAAGAGTAGAGTAGGAGCAGAAGTAGTAGAGTAGGAGCAGAAGTAGAGTAGAGTAGGAGCAGAAGTAGTAAAGAAGGAGGTAGGAGTAGAAGAAGTAGAGTAGGAGCAGAAGTAGTAGAGTAGGAACATAAGTAGAGTAGAGGAGGAGTAGAAGTAGTAAAGAAGGAGGTAGGAGTAGAAGTAGTAGAGTAGGAGCAAAAGTAGTAGAGTAGGAGCAGAAGAAGTAGAGTAGGACCATACGTAGAGTAGAGGAGGAGTAGAAGTAGTAGAGTAGGAGCGAAAGTAGTAGAGTAGGAGTGAAAGTAATAGAGTAGGAGCAAAAGTGGTAGAGTAGGAGCAGAAGTAGAGTAGAGTAGGAGCAGAAGAAGTAGAGTAGAAGTAGAAGTAGTAGAGTAGGAGCAAAAGTAGTAGAGTAGGAGCAAAAGTAGAAGATAAGGAGTAGAAGTAGTAGAGTAGGAGCAAAAGTAGTAGAGTAGGAGCAGAAATAGAGTAGAGTAGAAGCAGAAGAAGTAGAGTAGGAGTAGAAGTAGTAGAGTAGGAGCAAAAGTAGTAGAGTAGGAGCAAAAGTAGTAGAGTAGGAGCAGAAGTAGTAGAGTAGGAGCAAAAGTAGTAGAGTAGGAGCAAAAGTAGTAGAGTAGGAGCAGAAGTAGAAGAGTAGGAACAGAAGTAGAGTAGAGTAGGAGTAGTAGATTAGGAGCAGAAGAAGAAGAATAGGAGTAAAAGTAGTAGAGTAGGAGCAAAAGTATTAGAGTAGGAGCAGAAGTAGAGTAGAGTAGGAGCAGAAGTAGAGTAGGAGCAGGAGTAGTAGAGTAGGAGTAGAAATAGTAGAGTAGGAGCAAAAGTAGTAGAGTAGGAGCAGAAGTAGAGTAGAGTAGGAGCAAAAGTAGAGTAGAGTAGGAGGAGAAGAAGTTCAGTAGGAGCAGAAGAAACAGTGCAGTTTGTTATCAACAACAGCATCGAGAACATCGACACTTCTTTATAATTACAATAACATCAAAATCCACTCTGTCTTAATATCGAGTCATTGTCCTTTAAACAAACACCATTTTTCAAGGTGGCCATACCACGTGGTATATGATGTCGTTTAGGCTATCTCGAGCAGCATTATTTTGACTCGATTCGGAAGAGAAAACTGCTGTAAGTAAATATAATACATTTATGAAGAAGATAAGTGTTACTAGAAAAGATTATTTGCTGGTTATTCCTTCAATTCCTTTGTTCAAATGTCTACTGAAGTCACAAAACATTTACATATCAATCAGTAACTTTACATCACAGGTGTCTAAAGCTACATTTGTTTATGTAGTACAACTTTTCAGTAGTACAAATGTTCATAGCATGTTTTTCTAAAATAAAATAATATATAATATATTATTATTTATTAAATACTATACTATGTAAAAGTTTACTCTTTCTTAAAAAGTAAAATAATATTTGAGATTTACAAGTTTACTCTTTCAGAAAAAAAAATGTTGGCATTCTTATTAAAACCAAAGTACTGCCTCGGTAATGCGGTACCAGAACCACTTTTCTGAGACAATAATACAGTATCAGTTCCAGTAGTACCAAATATTGTGTGAGCAATGCAGTACCAGTACCAGTACTTGCTAAATACCTGCGGTACCAGTATCAATAATACATGTCTGTTCAAAAATAAGCTTTTTGCAGAGCCAACGTAAATGGTGCTCGCACAATAACACCTGCTCATCGCAAGCCTCCGCAGAAAACTTTAATAATGTAAGCTTTATAGTGAAAAAACCCAGCTTAATTCGTCGTTACAATGGCGAATACGCACGTACAATAAAAAGAGATATTATTTAAACTGAGACATGCAGTTTTTCTTTGGTTTAAATAAAACTGTTAAACATAATATTATAATGCCATAAAATTGACAAATCCACTCAAGTTGATTTATAAGAGTGGGTACTTTAAAATCGCTCGACACGTTGAGCTGATAAATGACAAGGGCTTAATAGTGCGTACTTATAAATTTTAAATTCTACAAGATAACACGTTATTGTTTCCAGCATTTGTTCATGCAAAAAAATAATAAATCTTAATAAAAGCTTAATGGTCTTACCTGTACCGTATAAAGATATGACTGAGGTCCGTCCAGTGTGTCAAGTGATATACAGTTTATAAGCTGCACATACCGTTATGTTTCGTTTCAGTAGAAATTTTAGGTGCTAAAGAACAACCTTTTCCGGGGTGATAATAGTGTACAATGACCTTGTGAATCATAATTTAACATTGACTTTAGTCTTAGCACCCTAGGTGCTCTTCGTGTGCTTAGCTTTTTAGCAAAGCTTAAGTCATGCTATGTAATACAGAGCTTAGATGTAGGCACTTTTCTATATGATATAGCCAATGAAGGTTTACCCTAGGCCACCTTGAAAGTTTGCGACAGGTCAGCTCAATAAGATCAACATTTAAATGACAGACGGACAAATATTATATGCCCTGCAAGCAGACAAAAAAAATTATGCAGCACGGAAGCGTCCCCGTAGCGCAGTGGATAGCGCGCTGGACTTCTAATCCAGAGGTCGCGGGTTCGAATCCCGCCGGGGATGTACTTTTTTTTTTATTTTGCTAATAGAACATGCTTTGTAACGACGCAAATTGTAATAAAAACGCAAATTGTAATAATTATTACAATTTGCGTTTTTGTTACAATTTGTGTTACAAACGTAACGCAAATTGTAATAACGCAAATTGTAATAAAAAGTCAAAATCGTGAATTTAAAATTATTGCAATGTATTATTATCTACAATGGGTATTCATCCCGGGAAATTCGATATATTCTAGAAGTAGTGAATTTCCCAGGAAATGTCATTAAATGGATTAGATAGCCATTTTATATAATAATACATTGCAATAACCATAAATCCACCTTGAATTCCGATTTTGAATTTTTATTACAATTTGCGTTATTACAATTTGCGTTACCGTTTGCAACGCAAATTGTAATAAAACGCAAATTGTAATAAACTTTTTCTCCCTTATAACGGTTGTATTCGATATATTCTAGAAGTGGTGAATTTCCCGGGAAATGTCTTAAAATGGATTATATAGCCATTTTATATAATAATACATTGCAATAGCCCTAAATCCACCTTGAATTCCGATTTTGAATTTTTATTACAATTTGTGTTATTACAATTTGCGTTACCGTTTACAACGCAAATTGTAATAAAACGCAAATTGTAATAAACTTTTTTCTCCTTCATAAGGATAGTATTCGATATATTCTAAAAGTAGTGAATTCTCCGAGAAATGTCTTAAAATGGATTATATACCCATTGTAGATAATAATACATTGCAATAACCCTAAATTCACGATTTTGACTTTTTATTACAATTTGCGTTATTACAATTTGCGTTACGTTTGTAACACAAATTGTAACAAAAACGCAAATTGTAATAATTATTACAATTTGCGTTTTTATAACAATTTGCGTCGTAACAATGCTTTCATATAAAGTGTTGTACATTCATAAAAAGCTGTAACATGGGTCAAGTAAACTTTCTGAAAAAGTCACGGACCTGTTTTGATCTTTATATTAGGGAAGAAAGCGCTTGAAAAACATGATTTAAATACAACAAACAACTGACATTTTTAAGAGTTATATTAAAAGTATTATAAAGAATCTATATGCTAAATTTCAAAGAAAATGATTCAGTAAAACTAGAGAAAATCCAGATTTTATTTCAAATTCTGAGCTCTAAACTGGCCTGTGTGTAAGTGAAAAGTAGACATTTTCTCACTCTTTGTCCCTTTTATACTGTTACCCCGGTGTTTAATATAATTAATGGATCCACGGCATGACTCTTAAAATTTCATAACATTAGGTTTTACCCACAAACATTACCATGTGCTCTTTTGTTATAAACTTGTTTGTGGTGAAAACATAACTGTACTTATTTGTTTAATCATGCAAATGTGAGGGGTTAGGATTCCATCAATTGCAAATGGAGCGCACTTGTTTAAAAATAGATGACCAACCATTGTTTAGAATAAACCTGTCTGAATCGAAATAGTTTAAGAACGAACAAGAATTAATGTTATTATGAAATCCCTACGCGTTCTTTACCTGTATTCCTGCCTTTACTCGCAGTTTATTCTCTAAAATATATTCTGTCCCCATCTAAACACAAATACGTGTATAACAACAGTCATAAAACTGACTTTTATATATAACGTACTTTAAATTAAATACAAATATAATTTTTGATGTAGGGATGATAATCAAGACGGAAATGGCTACGGCTGTGAATTGAGCTTACGCCTTTTGATAAATCTTTTTTTTTCCACCCAACATTGCTTACTTAAAGACGATTCCAAGAAACCCTTTCAGCTTTAGGCACAAGGCATTTCATCGTTTCAGCCTTTTCCGCATATTTCATAGAAAATATTTCTCGTACCTCCGTGTCACACTAATGGTCTGGAATAAAAGTGAGCTTTCTAGAATACAGGACAACTAGTCTTCTCTGGTTAGCTTTCGAGAGAAGCTCCATTTGCTGTTGTTGTTGTTGTTTCTGCGGTCACTTTGAGCGGGATTATTAGCTTAACCTGTTGCTTGATAAATATAACTATGATTTTATCAGTCGGGTTGAACTCTTAGGTCAAGGTAAACTCTTGGAACGACGAGAACACAGAAAAAACTGAGAATTTCCGAATAGCTTTACCATGACCATTAATTCAAAACATTTTCTGGAAGTGTTCAAACGCGATTGTCCCCCCTTATTCTGTGTGATAGAATCGCAATCAGGTATAACAAAAACGTCTTCTACACAACCGAAGGTCATATAGCGAGTTAACTTCATAATAAACTGGAATAACTTGAAGGTAATACTTGACTTTAACCTGTAACCAAAACCCACCTAGCATGATTTAGTTTAGGAAAAGCCGTCTATTATCCTTCATGTAATTACATGAGAATAAAACCTGTTCGGGGATTTTCTGAGTATGTTTAATTTGCATAATTCAGCGTACCCTTCAGGATTTTGACCTCTGACTCAGAAAAATAGTTTATCAATGTAAGTGCTACTGTTTCTGTTATTTTGTATACAGTATTTTTTTACAAATAGTAATTTACTGTCCCGTAACGTGACTGCATTTTAATAACTGGTTTGAAACGGAAAATTTTGTTTGTAGTGCTACAAAGAATTATAATAGTCCCGGAAATAGAGTCAGTATTCATTCATTCATCATTCATTCATTCATCTAAAAAAATAAAAAGGAAAAAAATACAATATTGATATTTGATAGAGATAGAGGAGTTTATTTGACTGATACTTTCAATACCCCATGACCTTCACTGGTTGCTATTCTTACAGTTAATTTTCAATTTATATGTCTCCAATGAACGATTTGATCGGATGGTTTTTAATTGAATAAAGGACAATTCCATATTAGAAATTTAGCACATTAGGGGCTTATAATCTCTATACGACAAACAATTGTACTAAGTTAAGAGACTTTTTTTCAATTGTATTTTGTTCTACTCGGAGTCAAAATGCAACTGGTCGAATGCTGATAATTATGTCAATTTCTGAAAATGCCAACATAGATATAGTATTAAAATAAGTTGTTTAGTGTCAGGTTTTGCAAATCATACGACTGTAATAAAGGAATGTTCTGACCCTTTAATGTTTATTGAACAAGAAAAAAAAATCACTGTCAGTTCTTACATTTTTATTATTTATTTAATCAAATATAACATGTTAGTACATTTTGATATCAGATTTTCCCCACTGATGTTTTACACTTACTGACAGGTGTAAATATTTTTGTACAAACACAAATAGCTTTGCCATGAAAAATGAAGTGAATTCTGATCACATATACAACCTGTATAACAAATATATATATATCTTATATACTGTATATACCTGTACAAGTTTTTTCTTCTAGAAGAATATTCCAGCAAATACTCATTTGTGGAAAGTATCACAAACAAACATATGCGCTAAAAGCTAAAACAAACCGTAATATTTCTTGTCTTTTGCTTTTGCAGATGTAGATTTTATTTCTGCAAAATGCATTCAAGGGGGGAAATATCTTTCAACTGAAAATTTCATCGTAGTTTTTTGTGCTTATACAAGTGCTTCAGTGATAGGTTTTAGGGGGTAAAAGATTAAAATTTCAATCTCTTCTGATTTTGTTTCGGTGTAAATGTTTTTGTTGTTGTTTTGTATTTGTTTTGTGGCTTTTAAAACTGACTGGGATGCCAGAATGCCAAACATCGTTATTCAAATGAATCTCTTATCGTAGGAGCCAAGAATATTCCTGGAGAAGTCAGACGAATTACCTATCTTATAAGCCAATATATACACGCTTTCATTTACCTTCGCCACATGACTATCATTATGAAAGTTCTATATTGTCTGCTAGTTTACCTGTACGCATTCGCATTGATTCCTAGATATATTTCGTTGTTTTGCGTGCTCTAACCACGAACGCTCCGTTCACCGCCTCGTTTCGAACGCTTGTTTCGTTCCGGCTGATATAGTGTTACATTTTTATATTTGTAGGATGGCGTAATAAGAATGGCCCTCGTGCAGGTGCGATTAGCCCGGGACTCCATGCAGACCCCTTGGGGGTTCAGGCTGCAGGGAGGAAAGGATTTAAACCAACCATTGACAGTTCAGCGGGTGAGTTTTATTTTTACTTCACCTGTTTGCTGTGATAGCTAGAATCTCCTGCCATATATAGGCAGTGGGCTTGTTTGAATGGGAGCGAGCGCTGTTCTGCTGTGTACTTGTCGGTTGTAATTGTAATCACTGTAAACGTGCTAGACTCTTCCTCTGTTTTTCACATTACTTCCGCGTATATTTCATCTTTCTAAGCTCAAGAGAGCTCTGTGCAGAGTTGGTGTCAAGGTGTCGCATTTTTCTAGCTTCTGGAGTAAATTTCTCGTGCCGGTAGGTGAATATTTTACTCACCGCTTTCAATTATGATTTTATGGCACGTATTCAGGAATTTAAATACATGTAGGAGGTACTGTATTTGTGGTGGTATAGTGTGCTAGATGTTTTAACGAGATTAGAACCGTCGGCATGGTCTGGGCAGGTATTTTCTATCTATTTATAGAATCTATAAGCTGATACCGTTCACTCGTGCGGTGGTTTATTTATTTTTGTAACATGAAACACGAAGGAAGGTCTTGACTGTCGGGTAAACATGCACTTTGTCTGGCTGTAATTGGTCTCAGCTATTACATGTTATTCTTGGATACTGAACTTCTTCATTTGTTATCTCAACTAACTCTCAGTCTTGATCTTTTCGTGTTCTTTTTTTTCTTTTTTATCATTGACAGAACTTAAGAGGTTGTTTATTATTGTTTTGACATTTGAGTACCTTTTCTTATTGTTTGATATATACAGTTTTTTTAACTTTAGATAAATTGCTTTTGGTAGAGAATAAATTAAATAATATTGCCTTTTATAAACGGGCATTTATTGATGAATCAATGATTTTTAACCAACTACAGACTAAACTTTGAAATCAACTTAAAACCCATATTCACATAGTGAATGACACGTAGATAGTTTTAGAAGAGCGGCCAAAATCTGTTATACACTAATTAAGCGCTTGTCCAAAATACTTACATCATGGTTTCCGTAGTTTGCCGCTAGTCAAAATAATTCAAGTGACGTCTTGAGCATACTCTGAGATATTTTTGTTTTGGGTCAGAATCTCGCGGAGGCAAGATATTGACCCATACAAAGAATTACACAATATCACAACTTGCGTACAATGAGTTGGACTAAATTTGCCGACAGACAAATCATATGATGCACATATATAATATACTGATTGATTTTGGCATATCTTGTTTATTATATCGGTTCAGTGCTATTAAATGCCCAACATTCATACATGATACTAATTATAAACAGCTGCAAGCGAGAGTGATGGATTTCAGATGATCTTTTCAAATAATGAATGATTGTTTATGTGAGTTACAGATGTGCTGTATCATGTAACTACAATCTATTTAATTCATAATTCTGGGCGTTGTTCGAAAGACTAATTAGTTACTGTTGAAAATCATCCAGTATGCCGTTATATATATCCTGATAAACAATGGTTGTTCATGAGCATAATATCACTAACAAGACAACCATGTAACTATCTTATTCTTGCATTTCTTTTATCTGAAATTTTATTACATTGGCACAGCATGCAAAGAATTCTTTAAGGTGTTAAAAATAAATCTGAAAAAAAAACGAAAAAAAAACGCGTGAAACTAGATTAAGACAAGCACTTTTGTTTCGTTTACTGAAAGACGCGGTGGCATTTTATTTGTACTACACGTTCTTCTTGTTTTAATCATTATTGTTCTAATAACTATTATTATCTATTATTACTGGTAAAAAGTACCACTGGCATTTGACACTGTTGCTGTTTTTTTGTGCCACTGTTGTTATTTATGAAGATAAAGTTGTTGTTGTTTTCATACTGCTGTTGTTGCTGGTTTTATGTTTGGTTATTATTCTGTTGTCGTTTCTGCTGCTGATGATGATGACGATGATGATGATGATGGTGGTTGTGGTGATGGTTATCATTATATCAGTTTTGTTTCATTATATCAGTGGAAACATTGAAATTCTTTATAGGTGCTGACAATGAAGTTGAAATTTATTGCTGACACTTCAACTTTGTATTTAAAATGGTTTCAAAGAAAAGTATTTAGATATTTTTGCGTTATTTAATCCATTCACCTGTTCTTCTGGAATTTACTTTTTCACATAAAAACATTCCAGCACACATCAAAATGGAACACATATTGACTCACAGTTAGATAACCTGAAAAACACAAACAGACGGTAAAATCCAAAAGATTTAGATAAAGCTGTCTTTTGTAGACCTAGGTGGTGATTTTCCTGTTATTTTCAAGGTGCATTTATGATAACTCTTATCTACAGAGAGTGATGTGATGTCAGTTTGAATTTACTTTCACTTGAAACTGTAAATAATGTCAGATTCTTTTCGTTTTCTTTTAGTTCCTTTAAAAAAAACGAAAAAAAAAGAAAACGCATTAATGTACAATAACTGTAAATTTCATACCTGTATATAAGGCCAACTCATGGATTTGTTGTCCGTTACGAAATGGTCTTTAAAGTTTCATAGACTGTTCTTAGGCTAAACAAATGGGAAGGAACAACAGTAGTTTCTAGATACAACTGGCCTCTTAAAAAGTTGACAGAAATGTGTGCCCTTTAACGTAGAATTTCCAGATCCCCTTGAAAGAAATGCCAATGTAAGATAATGGAACAGGTCCGAGGCATTTGTTCTAAAAGATCATCCGTCTGTTCGTTCGTTCGTATATTCATAAAAAAGTATCTTTTTTAAGAACTTCTGACATTGGTAAAACATAAGAAATAGCATATATAAATGAACAGTCCACTCAGTTTTAAAGTTTGTTTATTTAATTACAACTAGATGCCGTGCTCTAGCAGACAAAAGACCTTTCGTTCTATCTACGGATAAACATCTAGACTTTACGCCAAATAGAAAACATGTCTGTAGTAACGTACATGTACGTCCTTGACCGATGTTATGGTAAATGGTCAGGTGGGATGTAGTAATGTCTTCAAACAAGGCTATTAATGTACGATCAAAACAAAAATATATTCACCCTGTTGTTTTGGCAGCATCTTCCGAAATATATCTTTTGATGGATGAATTGGCCCCTTGAATTTTGATGTAGCAAACATTACAATTTATTCTATCTATTTTTAGATGATATGTTAGTGTTATAAGAGTTATAGTTCTTTATCGATTTACTGATTTGTGATTTTTCTACAAATGCCACGCGTTGCCATAAATGACCATCGAAATCATGAGATGTTTTTCGTTCTGTGAGAAAATAGAGTTGTTTATCTCAGCATATCATTTTAGCGCATTTCATGATACTCTATCAGTAATGTTCAGTTGATCACCTATATCTGTTCATTGCTTGTCTAGAACTGACCCTAAATGCTTGGTTTGATACTGGCACTGTCTTCTCTAAAATACTTAAAATATTCTTTTCTGTTGTTGTAGTGTCCCCTTAGACTTTTAAGCGTACATGTATGTCTGGTTGTCTGTCCTAACATCCAAGTCAAGTCTGGCAACACATATTTCGTATCATTGGCCTTTTCTTGACAAAAGCTTATATTTTTGCGTCGAAGAACTTTTTCCATTTTTTCTTTGTATTGTCTTTTTGTAGTATCTATGGGGCTATCTGAAGAAAACAGCTCTGTTCAGAAATTATCTGTCAGGATTTGAATCAAGTAGAGGCATGCTTACAAGGTGAAGGCTAAGATCAAAATTGTCGAATCATCTGATACTGTAGAAATCGTCCTGGTACATACTGTACTTCATGACTAAATACATAATCCTTTCATAATAAATGCACTAGTCACTATGCTGCCGATTTACAATATCAAAGCAATTAAACATCTCGTAATGAGTTTCTCTAGCGCGGCTAAGGTTCGTAGGATTTTATCAACCTTTTATGATAGCACTTGTTCCGAATACTTCAAAATGTGCAAACGTAAATTAACGGATCAAAGTGAGCGTTGCATACCTGGAGGGTGCCTCGGAATTTCAGCAAGTAAATCTTGAATTTCAAATCGTGATTCATTGAAACTGAACTATTTTTAGATTACCTGAAATTGTTCAGATTTTCTTCATCAATCACTGATAGGGAGCCAGACGTTAATTGACGTGCTGTTTTCAATTAAGAGATATACAGCTTTCTTAGAAATGTAAAAATATTTGGTACAAGACACTAAATGCCCCAGGGACAGTTAAACGAAAACTATCAACCTCATCATTTTTCGTTACTGAGATATGAGCTCTCCATTACAAAACTGAAGGTTTGTTTTAAAGTCGCATAAAGTATTTTTATCATCGCTGAAGTTAAAGTCTACCAGTATTGTGGTTAAAGATGTTTTGCTCTGTGAAGAGACTGGGTGAAAAAAGGCGTATTTAAAGAATAAAAATAGGCCGTTCCCCATGTACCATTGCTAAAACAGATTCATAACATGAACAGAATCATAACATGAAAATGATGAATGCTTATTTTTTGTTAGTTATGAACACCAGCATCAGTTTAATCACTTCATATCATTTGTTGATAGTTTCCATATGTCTAAATCTACCTGAACCTACCAGTAGACCTGTATATTAGTATAAGTATGTTATAATAGTATGTTATATGAGTTTCTTGAAGGCTCACAAAAACACTTTTTGTTTGGTCGTCGGGTGCTTATGTCTTATAAGATGACGTACGTGTGCTATGTCAGTGCACTCACCAATCATGAATTGATTGTTCAGGGTAGTGCACTCAACGTTAATGCAAATTATAACATGAAGACATATCTATTTATTGATTACATTATTGTTGTAATCTTAGGCAACATAATCAGATATAATAATCAACATCATCAGTGTTATTATAGTCATGATTATTATTTCTTCCTCTTTGTATGATTTTTTTCTTTTTTCTTATTCTTCTTCGTCTTACTTTTATAATTATTATTACTATTATAATTATCTTTATCATCATAATAATAATAATAATAATAATCATCATCATTATCATCATCATCATTATCATCATCATCATCATCATCATAATTATGTTGTTGTTGTTGTTGTTGTTTTTCTTTTTGTTTGTGGTGTTGGTTGTCTTGGTGGTTTGCAACTTCGTAACCCATTTACCCATTATCAACTGTTCTAACTGACATAATAAATCAAGTGGTGGAAAGATCAAATCAGAAAACATTTTCTACCTCCTGTTTAGGTATCATGTTTAAATAATTCTATTCAATAATTAAAATGACTACATTACATGACCAAAAATATAACATTCCACATTGTTTCTGAGATATTACGAATTTAGATAGAACTATCACTCGATATACATAAGTAGATTTACTTGAATATTTTGAAATTTCCATTCGATGCAGTTTTTAAAACGTGATTGACATCACCACCACCAACAACAACAATATTGATACTTTACTTACTATAGACGTGATTGAATTGCATTGTGGTAGTGTTAACTGGAAATTAGGGAATTTTTGTGTCGCCTGACTGTAGTCAGGGACACATAGGTGTTACTTGCGGTGTCCACGTCGGCGTCGACGGCGGCGTCCCATTTTCCTTGTCCGGGGCATAACTCTAAAAGTATCAACTTGAAACTTCATAGATGAATAGATCTCATTGTGGAAAGGTGCAGTGCTAAAGAACCATAACTCTCTTTTGCATATTTTTTTGACTATTGTCCTTTGTAATTTTTCATACTTAATTCTTGTTCGGGGCATAACTCAAAAAGTAATGAAGATATCAACTTGAAACTTCATAGGTGAATAGATCACATTGTAGGGAGATGCAGTGCTCAAGAACTATAACTCTATTTTGTTCATGTTTTTTAGTTATTGCCCTTTGTAATTTTTCATACTTAATTCTTATCCGGGGCATAACTTGAAAGATATTGAAGGTATTAACATGAAACTTCATGGTGAATAGGTCTCACTGTGGAGAGGTGCAGTGCCCAAGAACCAAAACTCTCTTTTGCATAATTTTTGAGTCATTAAGCTTTGTAATTTTTATACTTAATTCTTGTCCGGGGCCTATAAATTCCCCATTCCATAGAAAAAAAGTTAAATAACTGGTATGCTATCGTCAGGCGACACGTCCGACTCGTGGAGTTCTAGTTTTAGATAAATTGTTCTACTTTGCATTTCTAGGGAAAGTTTGATGACTGTCTGTATATAAATCTTGTTAGGGAATATCTAGGTATAACAGCCAATGTTTATTTAGCAATACTGATATATCATATGGTCTGCAAATAAAATGTCTGTAAATTTTCTGTAGCGCATTCCTAGTATCACAATATCCTGAGATCTGACTGCTGATAAGCCGTGTATATACGTAACCACTGTTCTCTCTCCTCTGATCTTATCTTGTTTTACATAATACCCAAAGGTATGCAGTTCTTAATTGATGGTAAAGTAACTTCTTTCCATCTGATCACAATCTTTTTATTGATGAAAGAACGACCTTTATGCACGTGCCAGAATCAATTAATAATTGTTTTATACATGTGCCAAAATTAATTAATGAATTATAACTCTAGATTACTTTCGAGAAAAATATTTTCATAGACAGATACCCCCAAAAAATTGTAAAATGGAGGAAATCGCTTAATGTTTGTAGATAAAGAAAACACTTCATAAATGCAATAACATTTTATAGGAGTTTGATGCAATATATAAATATATTCCAGCAAATATTTACTTGTACTTTTCAGATGGTGTTAAGGTGTGTATAAGAAGCTTGTACTTCAGGTTAAAGGAATAATATTTACGAATCTTGCTTTTTTACTTGGATATATTGCTTGTATTTGGATAGTAAATGTGGGCTTATATATATATATTTTTGTATAAACAGTGACTTTCGATAGAAGGATTACAAGCAGAACAAGCTTCAATCATTTTTTTTTCATTTTATTACTTTTGTTGTTGTTGTTGTTGGTGGTGGTGGTGGTGTTGTAATTGTTCTGCTAAGTTTTTTTAATGGTCTTCTGTCAGCAGGCACTATTTAGATAACATACAGCGGCACTTTTTATTGCATTCTTTTAAACATATATAGGAGTGCTGGAAAGTTTTTCAAAAGTATACCAACAATCTGTCTATATATTCCTTACAATTGTTTGCAAAAAAAGGAAGAAACAGAAATATATTGTTTGCCTAGTTGCTAAAGATCATTTAATGCAAAATGCGAAAAAAAATCATATCCTAAGATATTTTTGAATAGACACTGCACTGTTTCTGAACACCTATCAAAAATGTTTGATACGGGTACTTTTCATATGACGGGTTCAACAATGTATTGCGATAGGAACCAACCCGCTTGAACTCATTTAAAATATTTTAAATACCTTTGTTCTCTACGCTATTTTTATTACTGTTTATTGCTCCGTTATCTTGAAATATAATATTACTTTTATAAATGTTGAATCAACAACTTTTTTTGCGAGACTCACTTTAAATTGTGCTTTTAACTTGCTTTTGTGTTTTCTTGAAATATATATTACAATGCTTCCATAAATATATAACTTAGCTATAGCTTGTTTACTGTAAGACTAGATTAGATTTTATCATTTCCTGGATTTTTCGGTGCTAACAATAACGTTATTATGTCTATAGTTTTGAAGTTAAGGTGCACCTCTGTCTTATCAAACGCGAGAGGATGGATGCAATGGTTTGTGAAGTAACGTGTATCTATTTAATTAAAGATCAAAACGTGTTAGCATCTGCACTAAAATGTTTCTGCATGCTTTATCTAGTTCCTTCCCGTAGTGCAAATGAACAAAAACAAAAATATTTATAGAGAACTTTTTCCACTCTCTCTCTCTCTCTCTCTCTCTCTCTCTCTCTCTCTCTCTCTCTTAACGAAAGAAATATATATCTTTGATTTGCCTGTAGTATTTAACTGTATACTTAATGTTTTTTTGTTATGTCAGAAACAATGAGTCCTGGGCTGCACACGATGAACAGTTTTGGAATGAAGTGGTGTTAAATTATTTGTAAACTATCTTATTAAGTGCTTTCAACAGAATTATATAACATAGAAAATATACTTTGCATGAACATTTTTCAAACAACGTTACATATTTTTTGCATTATCCTCGCGAATTCAATCCCCAGTATTCGGTTATTCTCAGGTTTGTTTTGTTATGTTTTTACTGTGATTTAACGTCTGCTTCAACGTTTTCTTTGATCATATCTGGCGGTCAGTCCACCTAATAAGTGTTTCTTGTATCCAATTAGCTAACCATCCAGTCTCTACTTAAGCGACTGACTGCTTCCCTACTTAAGATGGAGAGATTCCGTTGCTATATCACCTGAGCTAGCCGTGCCGGCTTGAAATCCGTTTGGAATTTTGGAATATGATAAATAAATAAATTGCAAAATTTTATTGCACAGAGATGTTTGCACAATGTCGAAATAATGCATAACGGAAAGAAATTATTCATATGTAATTGCAAACATCTGTCTAAACTATTCAAATATAACGATCTGACATTTGAAAATGAAAAAAAAAATGCAATTGTAAAGAAGTTACGACTCCACAAGAGCGAACTTCTTCTCTTACAACAGCTTGGTTATATTGAAAGTACAACAAAATTTAAAATTGTTCAGACAGAGCTCATTTTACGGATGCACAAACATGGCAGGTTTGCTATAACCTGTTTCAAGACACGAGTTCTCTGTTTACGATGTAATTGGAATTTATAGAATTTTAATTATGTATTTGTAGCTAATCTATAGTAGTATATTCATATAAAAACGTATAATGATTTACAAAATGCTATATGTATATTTCAGAAATGCTGTCTATGTCATAAAAACATATACAATACAATTAAAATGCGTAGGCAACAGTCGGGTATATGTGTAAGCTTAATTTGTACATTAGCTTTATGTACAGTTGTACATACGAGCTTATTACACGTCGTGTGACATTTACGACATAAGCTTAATTCGTACATTAGCTTCACCTACAGTTGTACATACGAGCTTATTACACGTTTGACATTTACGACATAAGCTTAATTCGTACATTAGCTTCACCTACAGTTGTACATACGAGCTTATTACACGTTTGACATTTACGAACGAGTGTTGCATAAAATGTTTTCCAGCAGACATTAAGAAAAGACAAGTTTGCTCTTGTACACTGCAATGATGGAATAGCCGATTGAGAGACGTGTAAGACTTGACCTGTACACCCAGGGCGGATACCTGAATTCAGACTGATACTTCCCTGGTTCCAATACAGACAACAGCAAACAACGAATCAAAATCCAGCAATTTCGTCGAAGTAAAAATGTAGCGCTGGCTTAAAATTGCCTGTAAGACCAGTTACTAGTACAGTTTTCAAGGACTGTGTATCAATGTTTACACTTTGGATTGCATATATTTTACTGTACTCATTATTAGACATTAGTCTGAAGAATTATGCCAAAATAACTGTTTACGATTTTGACAGTGTTTTGCAAACCATCTGGTATGCACACAAACTCTAAATTTCATTTTAACAGATCATTCCAAATTCTTGCCGTAAAATTATATCTAGATTGTAAACATCAAAAACCATTAGTACAGCAAGTACAAAAATAACATATATCAGTACAGCAAGTACAAAAATAACATATATCAGTACAGCAAGTACAAAAATAACATATAAATACAAAAATAAGATATAAATACAAAAATAACATATAAATACAAAAATAACATATATCAGTACACTTAATTTACAGTGAAACTTTCACTTTCTTGATGAAAATGTATTATACATATGAGTGTATATATATGATAGTTAAATTTCAGAAAAAGCTTGATTAATTTGAAGATCACATTCGGACTCATAAATGTGTGAAGTCTACAGGAAATCACAACGTGTGATGCCTGCGTATGTATGAAACTAAAATAATGACCATTGACAACTTTTAAAGTTCTTCCCTTCAAAGGTGACCATTTTAGGGCAAACCTCATTTTATACTGCTGTGGAAGAAACCATATACGTAGTAATTTAAGTCTTTGAATGTTGTGCAGATCATTAAGTCTGTCTCAATTTGGAACGCCCAGGTCATTGACTTTGCACGTTTATGCTTAGAATTGACAAGGTGACAATGAATATTAAAAGTTTATTTTAAGCTCGGTAACTACTAGATCAAAAGCAAATGTCGTAGAAAATACAGCAACTTGTTTGAAAACACCAATAATTCTTTTTGAAAAAAAAGCACAACTGTTGACCTTGTTTATTGTGACATATGTAATGTATAAATGAATCTATATTATGTATCATGTGAAATAAGAGCGAGGTTCACGATTTTATTTACCCTCATTTGAATACACGTATCTAGAATTTTTATTGCATGTTCATGCGCTTTGAAAATCATCTTTGAGCTGTATTAATACAGAGTTTTCAAACAATGAACATAAAAGCAGTATTGTTTAAAATTTCTTAGATAGCCGGATGGCTCTTTTTCATGTTTTTTAATTGTCTTTAAACTAATAATGGAGTTTTAAGACGTCTTTGGATTTGACTTTCCTGAACTATTCATTCTTTAAAATTTGACTTTTAAATATGAAAACATATTTGCGATTCAATGGTTTGCAATGGTTTAAAATGGGTCTTGATCTTATGAATTACATAGTTGATTTTACACTTACACAATTTGCGTAAATGTCAAGGTCTTTATACGCGCTGACCATCTGTCAAAGGATTTTCGTGCTTTGGTTGCTTCATCATATGTGTGAAGCTAGCTCAACATACGACATTCGACGAAATGTATGTCTTCTTAGCTCAACATTAAACATTTTGCACTAGAAGCATGGCATTCGACATTCGAATTTTAATCATTACTGTTTTACTGCTGTGCAAACACGACTTTGGACTTTGAACATTTGAATTTTGAATCACTTGAATTTGATTGTTGTGGTAACTTTCAATTCGACATTTGAATGTTGAATCATTTGCATCTGAAGGTTGTGAAAGCACGACATTCACCATTCGAATGTAATCATTAGCACACAATTCAAATACAGATGAGTAAAAATTTGAATGTCGAATGTCGTGCAAGCAGAGCATTCAAACTTCAAGTGATTCAAAATTCAAATGTCGAATGTGTACATACAAAACATTCAAATAGAAATGGTTAAAAATTTTAAGGTTAAAGGTCATAAATCATGCAAGCACATAATTAAAATTTCAAGTGGTTTAAAATGCGAATGAATGTTGTGCTAGCCCATCCAAAATTCAAGTGATTCAAATTCGAAATTCAAATATCCTGCTGGCACACCACTCAGTTGCAAATGACTCGAAATTCGAAAGTTGAATTTCATGCTAGCACAACATTTGAATTAAGTGATTCAAAATTCGAATGTCATTTCGCTTAAAATTCAGACGCAAATTATTAAAAACACTGAATGTCGGATGTCGTGCTAGCACAAAATTTCATTAATATATAATTCTGCCAATGTCAGATGACTAATGTTAAACTAACAGGACATTCATTTTGACCTAGGTCGACTGTCATATGTTAAGTGAACTTCACATACATAGTTCAATAAACTAAATCAGATGAAATTTGAAGATATCAGTTGATATTCATTTGGGTACCGTCAGAATTTAATAATTGCCAGAATAACTGCCTTTTCTTTTTTGTTTTTGAAACATTACGTCTTAAACTCCTGCCTTTTTTCCAATAACAAACTTGCTTTTCACAGTGGTCATTATCAAAGTCATAGTGAGGTATCATTGTCAAATTAGTTGGTTGCACTACAGCTAAACATGCAATAACAATTTCTTTTAACACTGGTTTTCACAGACATAACATTTATTCCTTTTTTATTAAAATTAAGTAAATGTATACCTTTTCGAAAAGCAAACATCGGGAAGAAATACGACCTTCACGACGTCTTGAAAGAGAAAACAGGAAAACATTTATAAACACGCATAATGTCAGAAACAATTCGCTTCAAAGGCACTTCAGCAAATTACCAGAGAGAATGTCGGGTAAAAACGAATACCATCATTAACAGTGTACACCTATGCCAAGGAAATAAACAAGAGCGCTCCGATTAGCAGGTGTCCGTTTTATTTATAAATTGCGAATACTTAGAACGCGAAATGTGAAAATATTCTGTGATTTTATTACATAAGTATTCGGTTCTGTTTGGGTGACGTTCAGTGGGAGTATTTTTTTCTTCCTGAAAACTATTTAATTGTGGATTATGGCAAGGGTGGTCTTGCGTACTCGAAGATCGAGTGCACCTGTGACAATTGATGTAGGTAAACACAGCGCTGTGCGATTGGCTTTGCTGTTTGCGAGATTACAAGTCTCATGAACGCTTTGTTTGTGTCAGCTTTGTTTTTTAAAATTTACTTGCTCAAAGTCATATGAAAGTTTGTTATTGTTGTTGTCTTTTAACAAGCAGTCATTTTAGACTTGCTGGTTTTATGGCGTAACTGGTTATATTGTGAAGTTGCTTTTTTCTTGTTGTCAATGTTGTTGTTTTGTTGGAACGGCTTCTGCGCTGTTTACACCGTGCCAA
This sequence comes from Cyclina sinensis, assembly GCA_012932295.1. Lineage (NCBI taxonomy): Eukaryota > Metazoa > Mollusca > Bivalvia > Venerida > Veneridae > Cyclina > Cyclina sinensis. The sequence continues at coordinate 40,462,093 of JAAONU010000001.1, read as the reverse complement.
GATAGTCGAGTTGGCAAGTATTTCCAAGGATGTGATTTAAATGTCAAGCTTTATTTACATAGTACTGATTCTTTACAGGGCTAACTGAATTTCACAGATACTTGTGACAAAAGATAAGCATGTTGTTGTTAAATGATATCTTTTCTTTCTGAAACTGTTTTCTGTGGAACCATTTAACATGCGACATATATATGCTTGTGAGCTAACTAGATTCTTTAACGAGGTACAAATGATATTCCAGAAGCATCATTATTTTGCCAACAGACAGGTTTCGTCTAGTACATGTACGGTCGCAAATTACACTCTAAAAAACAAGATCAAAGCAGAGCTGTTCATATTCGCACACTAATATTTGCCCTCTAATTATGATTTATGTATGCAATAAAAAAAACTTGTTCCTTGATGGTCTTAAACTGATCTTACTTTAACGTTATTTCTTACAGATAGTCTGTTTCCAATTCTTTAATTTCTACATTTTTATTTGATCTTGTTAAGTTGTTAAACAGATGTACGGATAACTCATGTATTTACAGGAATCAGATTCTGTGTTCACATGCTTATCAGCAAAGGGAAGGCAGAGCTGAAAGAACGAGCGTATGGTCAATAAGATTGGGGCCATCTGTCTTCAGTAGTCAACTGACTAGCCATATGATTTTTTAGTGAATCCATTCATTTTTATTTATTTTTTTATTGTCAGTAGATCTAATATGTTATGTTAGAAATTAGGTTCACCATCAGTTATATGTTATGTTAGAAAGTGCGTTCGCCATTTAAAAGATACGTTTCGTTATTTGCCATTGTCATGTTCTGTTTTCCTGTTTGTTTGAAATACTTCAGTAGTGTGTAAGGGTTTGTTTCAACAACGAGCGACTTCGACATAGTTTCATGTTTACTAACCCCATTTCTTCGTTATGTCTTTGTGTGCAAAGTACATGTATAATGTCGAGTAAAATGTTCTTTTTTCATAATTACCTGTAAGACATTGTCCTTGTTCTTAGCTTCTGTACAGATTTAGGTTACGGTCAACATGTTATTTTCTGGGTTTTGGGTTCTCTTCGTTTGTCTGCTGTTTCTGAAAGTCCAGATTGTTTAATTATTGGGTCTTGCAAGAGTAATGGAGATTTTTAGACTTAGATGTGGTATGCATTCTAGATACAGGTATAGGGGAAAATTCTTCAATTTAACGTTACGATATTGCCTGAAAGGCTCAGGTATCTCGTTTTTTTTTTCATTTTAGAAATGAATAATTATTTATCTATAAATGTCTATGCTATAACCTGCCTGAAGATAAGACAATGTGATCACAGGTGGGAACTATTTTCAAGTTCAGTCAGTGTATCATGACGAATTCATGTCAGAATCACTTTCCTTGATTGAATGTTTATGCATTTCATTTTCTGTACAAGGACGTTACAAAGAAAATAGTTTTCTAAATGTCCTTAAGCAAGGACCATAGTTGACAGGCGCGAGTTTTGTATGGCTGGAGCGAAACCAGTTACCATCGTTTAAACTGCTTAAATTTTATAATCTTGAAATCAATTGAAAGACAAATGTGTAAACCATGTGGGCTGTCTGTCAAGATTGAAAATCTTTCTCACCTGCTCTAACAAGTTCTTGTCTTTACGGAAGAATTGCATAATCTTTTTTATCATCAATAAGTAGAATTCTTATGCAAAATGCATTTTGCAGATTTTCTGCGTAGTGATATACACAAGAAAAGCTCACATATTCTGGATAATGTTATAGTCACTGTCAGCTTGCCAAGGCGAATGATAAACACGAATTACCAAGGCAACAAGCAACCCTCTCAATTACTATACAGCATTTATAACTGAGAGAGGATGATCACGTTGAAAATACTTAGTTGTTAATTAATAAAAGGTATCAATGTCTTAATCTTTACAATGTAGTTATACAAAAACCATTTCTCAAACCACTTTTACCTATGATGAATGGTTTTGGTTCATAATGTAAAGACATGATTGGATTGTAAAAACAAACCTACAAAATAAAATCATGACACTAAATGCAATATACTTCGCAGTATCATTCAGCATTATAAGACCATTGGCAAAGCCTTTGGCAAACCTAGTGTTAGCATAGCTCATAAATTTGTGTGTCTTGACATGAATTCGTCGAGATTAAAACGGTTGCATCCATGTTCTGAGGGTAAAACATCAAGTTGTACCTTTGTCGATCATTCTTGCTTTAACCAGCTTGCCACCAGCCATAGTCGACTCACTATAAGACAGCTTGTACACACTAATTCATGTTAATGTTTCTTTACACAAAATTATGCTGATTTAAACAGTCAAGCAGTTTTTTTTATAAATACAAGTAAAGAAAATACCCAAAAAAACTCCTGGCAAGTTTACCACTAGAAAGAAAACTGAGTCTGGGGGTATGTCTTGAACGTTTTTTGTGGGATTTCCGGGGTTTTTAATCTTGAGTTGTTATCTTGGTGCATAAGCAATATAATTACTCAGAGAAAACTTAACTGAATAAGTTTGTTGTAGAATTGCTTTGTTTAGTATGTATACTCATCCATTATTTTTTCCGTTACAGGTGTTCGCCAATACCCCCTCTGAACGTGAGCTACACCGTGGTGACGTCATCGTAGCAATAAACGGTCGCGACACAAGTAATTTATCACATAAGCAAGCGCAGGATGCCATTAGTGGAGGCGGTGGACAAATAGAGTTTCTCGTTCAAAGGTAACAAACGTTTGAGACACGTATTACAAGTATCTGTATTTCTGATGTGTACTTTTCTTATAGAAAACAGCAACTTTTACGTCAGTGGAAGCGTTTTATGAACTTATTTAGATTGTAGCATTTATTTTTATTGTTATTTTTTCAGTCCTCGGTCTCTGAACGTATTTTAAAAAGAAAAAAAAAACTTTCTAATGGCAATAAACTGACAATATGAAACACTTTAACCAAGAGATTTAAAAGATAAGACAAGTACTAACTTCAAACCTCGTCGGCTTTGATAGGTCTAACTAGCAAAGATGGAAGTATTTAGAATCGCAGTTGTTCCAAGTCTTACCATAAAAAACTACAACAGTCAGTCTATATTCAGTCACAAGAACTGTTGAGAACATTCATCAGATTGGGAGAACTTCTGAAATGTGATAACAAAAATGGTTCCATTTTACTTTTCGCGATGAAGGAAAGATAACAAAGAAAATTCGATATATATCAACGAGGCTTCACAAAACTTAAATAATTTTTCAATTCCAATTAAATGTTCTGAATATTAAAGATAAATATGAAATAAGTTTACCATGTAGTGTTGGAAAAAATGATTACTGAAATCGTTGACTTAATTCTATATAGTATTTGAAATTATTCGAAAAGAAAAATATATCCACTCGAATTCAAATAAACGGTAAAGTTTTAAACTAAAATAAAAAAGCAAAGGCTAATGATAAAATTAGCTAGAGAAGGGCTCGAACCCAAGGCCTTGTGTGAAAAGGTCCAATACCATCACAAATTTATCAAATTGAGTACTCTTCAGTGAGGAGGTACTGTATTACGCCCGAACTACTGTAGGATATATGCTAGAAAATCCTTGCATAAACTTCATATTCAACAAACCTGTAACCAATTTATGGTTGAACTACTAACCATAAAGTGATGAACGTTTCAAGCGTAAATCTGCAAAACTTATTCTTTATCCAATGATGAAGAAGTTGATTGTAGTTTCAGAACACCATGTGAGAAATGTCTCGTTGTTATCCGCCATTTTCTTTTTCGTAGCGACGAATATAGTATACGTACGAAGCTCTAGACACTTTAGAAATAATGTAACTTCAAATAAGGTAAATCCGTATGCAAGAATTTTGCTGTAGTTCCCCGACCTCGCTTGGGTAATTTTTATAACGTGTTGATTTCAATAACTATGTTTATTCTAATACTTTGTTATCACAGACCAGCTGGAACCATCAACATCAAGCCATTGTCACCAGTAATAGATACCCGGGCACCAAGTTTGCCACACTCGCCAACAAGAGCTCCACAGGTACAGAACAAGTCTGAAATTCTAAATTTTCTTCCAAGCAGTCTACCAGTTGCCTACACTTTCTGTTACACAAGGCTTTTAGCCTGTTTGATCAGTAATACTTATGAAAAAGCCTTTTTTATTTTTTTTTTTCAATTTAGAGTTTGACAAGTAAGCTTAATGAAAAGAGATTGTTGCTGTGACATAATATATATTTCTATTTCTTTTATTTAAACCCAATTTGTTTCAAATTCAGCATTATGTTAAAATGTAAGTTTTATCATTTTATATTTATGTAATTCCTCTCTTCGACTTATTTCTGGTGTCATGAGTTAAGCTTTCCCTAAGAGTGAGATTGAGGAGGTAAGTCCCTCAACTGAATTCGCAACCAAGATCTCCGGGTTGGAAGAAAGACGCTAAATTTCCAAATCAGCACTTTTCGGATTTTTACTGTGTTCCTTATTGTGTTGTTTCAGATTAATATTCCAATACAACGAAAGCAAGGTCCCCTGTCACCCACACGAACAATCCCGATCTCGCCTCAGAAACCTTCTCCTCCGAAACCAGCAGCAAAACCAGTACAGAGGCCAGTACAAAACATAGAACAGAACAGAGACATGTCTGCAGGGTTTATGCCAAAGAAGGTCACTCTCACCAAGTTCGGAGGAGGGGGTCCGGACTTCGGTTCCGCCTACGGTGGAGCGGCTCATCCTAGGCCGGTTCAAACTCAGTACCGGCCCGTTGCTGCTCCAGTTCAGTCGCAACCGGCTAGAGACCAGTATGATTACGGGGGTCAACCACCGCAGCCACCGCAACCAACACAGAACCAGTTCTCTGCTCCACAGCCACATAGCCCACAACCTGTAGCAGGTAACATGAGCTGTTTGTGCTTTGCTATTCTTGTTTCAAGTTAATGTTTGACTTTCAAAGCATGAGCTCATGGTTCATTTAAATCACAGTATTAGCGATCACTTTTCCCCCTCTTCTGTAGAGTTACACTTATAGTTTTGTGAGTTTATTAATTTTCCCCTTTTTCTGAATAAAATGAAATGTATATTGATTGCGTTCTGAATAGTAATGATTACGGTTTTCTGGATAAAATTTCATTGGTTTTAGTTTATAGTCTTACAATTTCGAGTTTTACCCCCAAAGTCTGTCAGTTCTGAGTCCTTTTAGGCAACCATTTCATTACAACCAGTTTCCATTTAATATTTGAACATCTTAACAACTTCATCATTCTAGATTATATTTTCTAATGCCAAACGAAGATTTGTGACACAATTTACTGCCATTTCTTCTTCCTCCACATTGTCTCACGATTCCAATCTGACAACTGACAACATTTATTTTGATATGTCTCTACCTTTATTTAACATTTTTCTGCTAGGTTTTAAAAAAAAACACCGGATTGTTTCCAAAAGATATTCGTCAATTTTTGTTATTAATTTACTCTACCTTTCTATTGATTTGACACTTGTGTCAAATCGTTAATTTACGTAGTTTGAACAGAGATGAATAACTTTCTGAATATTCAAAAGTAAAAAAAAAAACTGAAGGCATTTAGAAGAGCAACAGTTTTAGCAAGATGTGATTCCCATTTCAGTGTGTAAGAAACTGCCAGACACGTTTTTAAGTGTTTTATCGCTCGCAATTTAAACGTTTTATCAGTCTCCAAACACGTTTTTCAGTGAAGTATTAACTGCGGAACACATTTGATTAGATGTTAACAAATTACCAAACACGTGCATCTGTCTCTTAAAAAAAATCAAACTTGTTCCTCCTTAACTTAGGAGCAAGTTGTCATTTGTCTTTCATCTTTTTTTTCTTCGATTTAAAGAGGAGAAGTTAGTGGAGGAAGAGGAATATGGAGGTGTTAATGAAAGGAGGAGACTCTTCATGAAAGGTGCACCACAGCCACCGAGTAAGTACCCGTGTCAGAAACAATATTAACCTATTGCTTTTTCCAATTTCTGTCCTACATTTGTGTATCGGTTACGCTTGATTGACTTAATGTATGAAAAATAATAATAGTAAATGTCTTTCTTTCATTTTTTTGTCAACAGTCTTTTTTTTTTAATTTTTGTCGTCTGCTACATTTTGAAAAATATAGCACGTCTGCAAAACGTCTTCGTAAATTGCTCAGTGGGGTCAGCACTATCTACTTGCTCTGATAACACTTAACAGTAATTCTGGTTTATATTATTCACTTGGTTCTCTTTCCTGTTTTCATTTTTTCAAGTATGAACTTTATTTCGTTTTAAATTATCCAAACAAATATTCACATCGTCTCATCGTTTGCTGTGGTTAACAACACGACGCTGTAATCATTTTCTGCGAGGTCGAGTGTGACTTATCTTTTGATGAATTTTACATGTCATAAATAACCTAATTAGTCTTATTTTTATTTCCCTATTTTCTATAATTGACTTTATATGTCCCTATGACCCTTTTTGTCCCTGCAAAATATGTTGCACAATATTCTGGGATTTTTTTTCAGCAAATTCTGTCTCATTTGATATTTGTTTGTTTTTTTTACTTTATTGTCCTCGTAAATTTTCTGAGTAAGTTTAGGATAGTGACATTTTGGTGTGTAATATTTACCTCTTAGTATATTATTTCGCCATAAATAGTTTGTATGTTTTGATAATAAATTATGTTAGGTAAGATTTCCATCACATTATAATCAAGAAAGCTAATATCAGAATATTTTCTGATAATGTTTCTGCGTTATTTTAAAAATTATGCTACGGCGAAAATCTACAAAATAGAATAATATTTTAACACTTGATTTAATAAATATGCTTGTTTATAATCATGTACACAGAATACACTACGGAACTTTATTTTGAGTTACCAAAACTGCCTAAGCCAGAAGGTAAAGTGTTCTACCTTGACTGTTATCAACCTTTTCTGAATTATGTCTTCAAGAAAACGTTGTCCAAATCCTTTCAAACGTCTTTTTATAAACCTTTGTTCTTGACTGCAGACTCCCAAATGCCCAAACTTTTCATGTTCTGTCCAAAACCAGTTGTTATATGCACTCCCTGGTTATATAAATAGTTTTCTAAAATCTAAAGATCGGTTTCAACTTTTATCCGAATTATAAAAGGAAATCTACATTTACCTTTTTCGGTTAAAATAATGTAATAAAAACATTCCGGTTATATTGCCTGACTCTTCTATGAGCAAATCAGGTGTATATAAATTTGCAAAAGATATCAAATAAAATGTCAAAAGTTCTTTTATCCCTGTTTTGCAAAATCAATTGTCTTTTGTATCCTTTATATGTTGAGTAGGAAAAGCATTCACTCTAGTCCATGCACGTCTCTTTGTGTCACATTAATTTATTTTAAACAGTTCCAAATATCTAGTTTTTTGACTCTTCAGTTTTTAAGAACACTAAAATGAACCCGGTCATTACAATGTTGAAGTGTCAATCTTTCGATTTTAAGATTTTTGTTTAAATTTCTGTCCTTCATTCAATTATTTTTAATCCGCCAAACGTATTATTACAATGCTCTGACATCGTTTCGCTCTCTGTTAGATGCCCTGGGTTCAGATGAAGATGATTATCCTACTGCTCCTGTCTGGGAACGACGAAAAATGTTTGGCAAACAAAGGGCCCCGCCCCCAGGTGATTTAGATATGCTTGAATGTTCAAGACATTGTAACTCGCTATCTAACCACGTGTTCTTAGTGACAGAAACCGTTTGAATATGGAGTTTAAACATGCCTTTTCCTTGTAGATATATATTTTGCAGTGTTCTAGCTCATCGATCAGTCTATACTGTATGGACTTTATTACATTGTTGTATATGGAACTTAATTATATAGCCATAACACACACTCTAAATACCACTAGTAGCACTATGTTTTAGCACATTATATCTTAGCTTTCCTAACCCCTGGGTGCATTATCTTTATTTTTCTTCCTTGTTTATCAACACTTATTCTTCACAGTAATTATGCCCCCCTTCGAGGAAGCGGGGTTATATTGCTTTGCACAAGTCTGTCGGTCGGTCTGTCCGTCTGTAGGTAGACCTGACCTTGTCCGATCAGTAAATAGAGATTGTATTAGCTTACAGTCCTCAAATTTGATAAGGAGGTTGGACATGACCTGCAGATGACACCGTGTTGGGGTCAATAGGTGAACGGTCCAGGTCACTGTCAGCTTGAATTTGAAAACCATGCTCGCTTAATAATTCAAATACCGTTTGACGTACACCCTTCAAACTTCAAAGGAATGTTGTCCTTATTAGTAGAAAACGCCTATTGTTTATGGGATATTGTTTTAGGTCAAATGTCAAGGTCACTGTCACCTTGAATTTGAAACCATACTCACTTAATAATTCAAATACCGTTTGACGTACACCCTTCAAACTTCAAAGGAATGTTGTCCTTATTAGTAGAAAACGCCTATTGTTTATGGGATATTGTTTTAGGTCAAATGTCAAGGTCACTGTCACCTTAAATTTGAAACCATGTCCGCTCAGTCACTGAAGTACCATTTGACCTACACCGTTCAAACTGCATAGGGTAGTTGCCCTACTATGCAGAAGACCCATTTTCGGGGGTCAGTAGATCAAAGGTCAAGGTCATCGTAACCTTCAAATTTTTAAATGGTTTCTGCTGAATAAGCCAAGTACCATTTAGCCTACGCCCTTCAGATTTCATAATGTTGTTGATCTTATGTAATAGAAGTCCCCTTTTGTTTTTGGAATCATTAGGTCAGAGGCCAAGGTCTTGGTCACATTGAATTTGAAAATGGTTTCCGAATAATAACGCTTATACTATTAAATTCACAGCAATCAAACCTAATAGAGTGGTTGCCCTTATTAAGCAGAAGACCCCTATTGTTTTTATGTCAGGAGGTCAAAGGTCAAGTTCACGGTCAGCTTGAATTTGAAAATAGTTTACGCTCAATAACACAATATAATTTGATCCCCTGTCTTCAAACTTAATAGGATGGTTGCCCTTATTAGGTAGAAAAACCTTTTTGTTTTCAGGTCAGTAGGACAAAGTCAAGGTCACTGCCACCTTGAATTTGAAAACCATTTTCACTCAATAACTCGAGTACCATTTCAAACACTCCCTTCAAACTTTTAGAGTAGTTGCCTTTACTAAGTAAAAAGTTCCTTTAGTTTCTGGGTAAATACTTTTGAATCGAAAGCATAATTACTCGAGAACTATTCAATCCAATGTGTTCAAACTTCATAGATTTGTTGCTTTTATGGAGGAAAGACTGTTTTTGGAGTCAGTAGGTTAAAGGTCAAGGTCACCTTCACCTTGAATTTGATAACTGTTTCTGCTCAATAATTCGAATACTATTTGACCTACACCCTTCAAACTTCATAATGTGGTTGATCTTATTGAGTAGAAGACTCGTATTGTTACTTGGGTTAATATAAAGTCAAAGGTCAAAGTCATGATCGCCTTTAATTGGAAAATGGTTTCTTCTCAATAACTCGAGTACTATTTGACCAATAACCTTCAAACTTTTTAGAGTGGTTGCTTTTATTGAGTAGAAGGACCTTATTGTTTTTATATCAGTAGGGCAATGTCAATGACACTGTCACCTTTGATTTGAAAACTGTTTCCGCTCAGTAACTTGCAAAGTTCAAACCTTTAGGGGGGCATACATGTCATTTTGACATCTCTTGTCATTAAAAGCTCTCCTATTTCGATTTTTCCTTCTGGTTAAACACAAGTTACTAATGTAATTGTTATTTATAAAATGATTCAGATATCAACAATTTTGCTAGCTTGATTAAGATATCACATTTTTATAATTTCTTCGTGTTTGTCTTAGTAGAATTAAGGTCATATAGTACATTTTTTCTGACGGTTTTCATTTTAAGTAATGTGAACAGTTAGACGCATTGCTAAGATTATAGTACAAATATTGTTTTCATGTAAGAGTTTACGATGTTAAATGTAGGTGTTTCAATTTTGACTGACATAATTCTGATATAGACTAGCCTTTGGTTCCACTGTATACAATGATTAATCCTTCCTGTAGATAGATTTTATCCTATCCACTCATGCTTGTCTTTCCTTCTTTCCTTTCTACAGCTATCCAGAGATCCCGTAAAACCACACCTAGTTTCGGTCGTGCACGGGCTCCGGATGACGGCTCATACACGACATTTGGGGTCGATTACACGAAACCACAACCCAAACCACAACCTAAAGCGACTTCCTCTAGACCAAGACCACCCGCTGTAAACGCAAGGAGAGAGGAAGACGATATTGATGGGCAACCGTGGAGTAACACCCTGAGAAGTGAGGGACAGCAGCTGAAACCATGGGAACGAGAAGCGTTAGAGGCCGAGAGATATCAAAGTGGAACAGTTGATCAGCCATATCGCCCTCACATGAGCCCGCAATCCACAGCTCCGAAGCCTAGAATCGTCCAGATATCAGCACAGTCGACTGTCCGACCACAGGAACAAATTTCAGCGTCGACAGCCCATAGGTCTGTGTCCCCTTCAGTTCCACCAAAACCCAAGCGGTCCCATGCTCCTCCCCCTGAGACCCACCCCTTTCAATCTCCGACATTTCAACATCTGTCAACTGATTTTGCACAAAATGATGTTTCAGGTGGTCAGAGATATGGTACGGCTGCACCCAATATTGTACATTTGCAGTACAACTCCCCAATGGGCTTGTACTCAAATGATAATATCGTCGATACGTATGTGGGTCAAACACAAGGCCGGGCTCTCTCTCCGTCGTAAGTGCTGTTTGCATGGCATATTACAAGTTTATTTGCGTGCTGTTTCTTTTTGTTTTCGTTTGATGTTTTCTTTTTGTGAAACCTTTTGTAGAAAGCAGAAGAAATTATACCTGGCAACACCATTCGACTCTGCTCAGGCAAGTCACACCTTACTAAAAAATACTTGTTTTGTAAAAATTGTGTAAAACATAAAACCTCTTCCAAATGATATTTTCATTTACTGGTGGTGCTTGGTGACCAGCAAATGCAGGTTTACGTTTTGAGGGTTGAGATGTTCAGTGGTGCAAATAGTGCACAACTGCCTTTGTGTTTGCAAAAGTATCATCTGTAATGTTTTTTTTTAAGTTTCTCGTAGTATATACTCTTTCTTTGTATCTTTTTCTTCCGAGGATCATTTTATACGTAAATATTTTAACCGTGTAGTCTGCATGGGTAAAGAATTCAACGAATGGTGCATACACTTAGTTTCTGTAGCTTCGTTTGCCGTATTTTGATGTTCATGTCACACTTGCATTATTCAGTTAGTATTCATACTTAATAACAATATGTCTTCTTACCAACTTTCGACGCAGAAAAGCACTACAAACTGATTCATCCTCGCCAACTGTCACGTTCACAACTCAGTCATAGTAGCCATTCGTTCTGGACACTCGTTGTTTTATTTTTCCTCATTTTTTATATTAATAAAGATTTTTGACAAGTCACACGGCCTATTTCAAACGGCTATTATAACCGGTTACGCTAATAGAAGGTTATGCAAGCTAACAAACGTTTATATCCGACAATATAACCATTCAAAATTCATAATACCTCATGGCTGCTTTCTTTAGATAGATATAGCCGTTTTTATGTAAGCTACAGCCATGTGTAAGGATGATATAAACCTCGCACTGGTCCAATGATACAAAAATTAATATTACAAACTTGCAGTAGTTATTTTCATCTTTCTTGGATAAAACATTTAAAACAGTTTTGGCTTAGCATTCTTTGTAATTGGAAAAAACACGTATGGAGAAATGAGTGCTTAACCCAATTATGCCTAGCGTCCCCAAAATTAGACATAGGCAAAGAGTGCAGACCCAGATAAGACGCCGCAATACGCAATAGAATGACATTGAAAATTTATACCAGAAACCCTTTTAAGTGAAAATGGACTTTTCCAACTAAGAAGGTTGTGTTGCACGTGGTTTGTACTAGGTGAGTAGCTACGAGTATGTGTACTTGTGTACTCCTGATTTCTTTCTAGTTTATTGCTCTGTTTAGATTTTTTTAATTTGAAACCATCTTCCTAGTTGTTTTTTGTGTTTCTTTATAGTTATTTTGTAGCTTTATTGTAGCTAGCTTGCTTGTTCTTTACACGAACCCGGCCTGGTGATATAAAGATATAAACCCAAGTAGATCAGTCCACCACCCATTACTTATTTACTCCCCAAGAACAGTGGCCTTTTTGTGCATAAACATTGAGTTATTACGTTCTCTGTACTCTTTGCACTGTAGCGTGAAATTGTCACGATTATATACATCTGTACATTTCTCTAATTTCAAATATGAGTAATAGTCTAACATCTTTTTCAAACTTCTGTATTTAGCTCTTTTCTGCTCCCTGTTTCATGTTTTTCGTAAAGTCTACTTATATATGCTGTTTATCATTTCCTTTTTATCTTTTCTTTTCATACTGTTATCAAGTGCATACAAATGATAAACGATATAATTAAAAGGAATTTTAACGTTATTTAAATTAATAAAACGTTAGTACTCACAATATTTCTTTACCGTTTCTGCCACGTAGTGTATCGACCCAACCAAAGAAGCCTGTAGCTCCAGGTGAGCGGAACTGGAACGACTCCTACGTCTACCAGATGGTGCATTCGACAAAGAAGACGACCAGGTCCAACTACGAGGATACGCCCGGCCAGGCCCCTAAAGGGGAAACTGTCACAACCACCAGGGAGACCCATGAAACTAAAATCCCCGGACAGGAGCCACAGAGGCGAGTCACCGAGACGGTGCAACGTAGTGGAGTACCTGATTATAAATTCGATGCCGCGATCGGTTTGTCCGATTTCTAGGACTATCCGAAAAAGTAGATAGAACGTTTATGAATTTTAGCTTTTTAAATTACACTGTTGAAAGGTGAATCATGCAAAATGCTATATTTTCGACTTCGTTGTGAAGGGAATGATAAAATAATTCATTCGTAAATTATTTCAAGCCGGATACGTGCAATATAAATTCGATTAGATTTACCTAGTCATGTGACTTCCACTATATGTGTGCTTGTTTTGTTCAGAACTTTGGAGTATGATTTACAAACGTGGTCATGTGCATGTAACTGTAGTGGCGCGAATTCCTTCATTGAACACGTGACAACAAAACATACTAAGGTGTTTTGTTAATGCAAGGAAATTCGATTACACATTAAAACTGTCCAAAAATAACTTAACGGACACCTAGAATGCCTTCTGACTCTGGAATTTTCATCACAGTATATTAAAACTTAAGCGTGTTCTCGCGAGTCTTGTTGTTTTGTTTTGTTTTTGGATATTTTACTCGGTTGCTTAGAACGTCATTGAATTCTGTGCGCATTGTTAAACCACGTGATCTAGATATAACAAATTTTAGTTACGATGATTGTTTTTACTTAACCTCTGTAAGTACTTATCATTAAATATTGCTTTTAGGGAGTGTTTTCATTTGTATTGGTAGAATGAGTGTTATTTATATATATTCCACTTTGTGCCAAAGCATCTAGTTTGCCAGTTGTAATGTTAGGACAAAAGGGATACCCATATTTAAGTGCGGCCGTCTGTGCAAGGACAATAAACGTCTGTGATCGTAAATAATGTGTTTACTTCTTTGTTTCCCTTTTTATGTTCCCCCTCATTTGTTTTTATTGTATGTTTAGAAAAGGACCTCATAATCTAGTGTCTTAAATCTCTTCAAAATGCAAGCGTCGGAATACGTACCAGTAAAATCAGCTCCTCTCTCTGGCTCTCTGAGTTTTCAGTTTTACAAGGTCAGATACTTAGTACTACGTTTTCAAAATTTCACGAATACCCATACATCTATGTTTCATTTTACAGTTATTACTGAGTTCAGGGTTGTGGTGAATTCATACTTTTATGCTAGAACTTGTTCTGTCTTCTAATTCAGCCGTTAACGGTGAAGAAAAGAATATTATATGAACAGACCGACAAAAAATTCTAATAATTGAGTGATATTGTAAAAAATGCATTTCAAGCAAGGTTTTATTTACGCTGTGTAGTTTTTATTATTTTTATATGAGTTTTTTATCGTACCATTTGTTCGTAAGCTACCTTGCTTTAGCGTTCACTATTTTAAGTCCAGAAAAAAGTTGTATGGAGAATAAAACCGTTTCAGCTATACTCGTACCTTTTACTGAAGAAACAAACATGTCAGTAAAGAATAGTTTAACGGCTGATAGTGAAAATAATTTAACTACTAGTTTACAACAGAATGGAATTGTAAAGTTAGTTCTAACAAAGAAGTTCCAAAGCTTAAGACTGAATTTAATGTCAGAAGAGGAAGCTAAAAGTAAGCCAACTGCAGATAACGAAAAAACAAAACAAACATAAAATCTACAGCAGAAACGCAAACTGAAATGCAAGGTAAGTATCAATGATAGCTGTATGTGAATGACTTACATGCTACTGAAAGGTAATCAACACAGTGCCAAGAAATCAAAGTATACTTAAGAAAAGACCTTCGTCTGTGAATTCAAAGCTGGTCAAAGTCACGCCACAGAAAATTGTTTTGTTCGATTGTTTGCTGTTGTTTTTTATTAATATTGTTCATGATTTTAAGAGGCGTTTTACATTATTTTGGTACAACTTCATGTCATTTTCAAATACTGAGGATTATAGCAAAGATTCCAGACGACATATTACACGAGCATGTGTCTGCTGCCCCACCTGGCCTCGAAGTTCTTGTGATAGTCGCGGATTTGATAACGCAGAGTTGGGGGCTCGGCTGCTCTCTTCTTCTTCTCTGAAAAAAACGACAAAATTGTTTCCTTGGAATAGCATGTGAGACTGATAATGGTGTGATTATAATCTGCAGGTTATCGCATTAAGTTTTTTTATTGAAAAAAAAGTTTTTAAATTGTCTCACCTGACGGGATCTCCAGTATTTCATAGGGAGTCAACGTTTCCCTGGCAACATCTGGGCAACCGTTGTTGGCCATTGTTTTTGCCGCTTGTTCCACTACGCTTTTGACGGCATCACGTGCAATATTGTACCTCTCCACGTGTATCTGAATACGTGTCACATTCTTGTTGTACAACATTACAACCTAAAACAAGTTCTTACTTTAGTTACTACTATTAACCACAGCTTACAGAAAACATTGTACAAGACTAGTGTACTTATTACAAGGCTTAATCATAAAAAAATGACTGATTTCCTTGTCCCTACGCTGGCTTTTTTTCTCAAACACGTGGTTCGACTGTATACATTCAATTTCAAAAGTGGTGATGTAAGAGCATTGTGAAGCACATGATTTGAAGTAGAATTTAAGGTATGCTACAAAAAATCTCCCATTGTCAAGAATCGACAATTTGATTTCCTAAATAATAAATTTAAAATCATGAAGTATTTTATCACATGGAAGCGGTTGTCTAAGATTAACAACAGTCATGATTCCATCACTATTATTATAATAAACATCTTATACAGAAGTGGGACAATAAGTATTGTCATTATTTTTCTTGTAATCAAAATGGGAGAATCGAAAATTGTTGAAAATTGAAAATTACAACAAATGCCCTAATTACCTCAAGTTGCCGCTTGAGCGCCGTCATTTCCGTATCGTCCCGGACCCAGAATTTTACGATACCAGACGCTTGAATCGCGTAGATATCTTCCAGAAGCTTGAACACTGGGCTTGGGTTGTTTGCCACAGAATATAGTTCGTGTTCTACGCTTTTCTTTGGATCAGGGCGGTATATTTTTTCGACTGAAGGGGCTGTAAAACATAGTGCAGCATTATATATTGCATTGGCTTTCATCTAGCTTTTGAATTATCAACCTTTTAAAGGTAAAACTACCGTCTTGCGCGACTTAAACAATCGTATGAGCAAAATGCGGTAGGCAATGAGGGACATTCCTGATAGCAAATTATCTCCCCTACTCAGATAAAATCAAAGGTAGTCCAAATTGCACATCGGTCCTTTCAGTTGGAATCCTCTATCCTTGTTTCTCTTTGTGATAGTCTTGACTTTTAGTTGCGAAAATTGTCACGTATATTATAAATAAAAAGTTATAATTATCAAAAAACAAACATAAAAGTGTTAACAAAACATGTTGCTAAAGTAAATGTGTAATCTGACTACCACTGTTGCAAATAATCAGGCTTAATTATCAACATACCAAAAAAGAAAATAGCGATAAAAGCAGAGGAATCCAAATGGAAGGACCAATGTAATATCAGATATATTTAGGGTAGATAATCCACTAATGTACGTCCCCCATTCAAAAACTTATTCCTTATGTACTTAAATAAGGAAAGTAATGTTTGGCAACTTAATATACTACATTGCAAAATTTCATTTTACATACAATGATGTTCCTTTCTCTTGTATTGGTTAGAAAATGAACTTGATTAATTCAAACAAACTGTCTTAAGTGTACTTTTTTCTTTAATATTTAGTTAAGTGATACCCAACTCACCAACAAGAGAAAACAATGGTGAATTCTCAATACAATCATTTCCACCCTCGCACGCATGGATGGTGGCTGCTCTGTTTGAACGAACAAAGAAGTTAGTCACATCCGGACTGTCGTTGAGCAAAGTGAAGTCGACCCAGTGTAGGAAGTTGTTGCAATGCTCCGTCTTACTGTCATAAATCTCACCTAAAATGCATACACATTTGAGTCATGCAGTGTGAAAACCATCACTTGAGAAGACCGTCATACCATACCTATCTAGGAAAACTAAACGATACTGTCTGAATCATTTCAACAATGGATTTAGCTGGATTATCTTTAGTTATAATTTGATAACGCAACAGTTTTTCACCAGTGTAATTCAAAATATGTTAAAGTATTGATCTACTGGGTCGTGCAGGGTAATTGCCAACATAGGTAAAGCAGTGAATCGGGAAAGAGATTTGAGTTAGTCATAATTTTGAGATGAGAACTAATGAATCTGCTGCATTGATACATTTTATAACTGGGATATTATTTAACTACCTATACGTCTGTCATAATTAGATCTAACTATGAGTAAAAAGCAAATAAATCTGTTGTTTGATTTACCTTAACTTAACAAAATCTTGAATTTGTACAATATCATCAATAAATCTAAGTCAGTTTAATGTTACTTTACATAGTATAAAAAGTCCCTGTGATATCAGTGAGGATTGCTTCCCTCGTTCCAACCAATATTTGCGCCGATAATAAAATGGAAAATGTGGAAATTCACTGGCAATTGCCACAAATTATTTCTTAAAGTAAAATGAATTGAGACAGCATTGGTAGCTATTTAAAAATAAATGATGAAAATAAAAGACCTTGCAAACTTTGGATATTACAAAGGTCATGAAATCTATCTTCAGCTTGACCATACCTTCAAGGCATGTGCCACAGTCTCCGAAACAACCTTCTAGGGCATTCAGTACATCTGTCCTCGATTTTCCCCTGGAGGGTTTCCGATCAAGCATGGTTTTGATATCCTGAATTACTGCTTTCCGGAACGGTTCCGTAGAGGAACAGAATTTAGTGTAACGTGTTGGCACACACGACTTGTCATCATCCGCCCTCTTCCGGCGCCTGAATAAACAGTCATTGTGTTCTTTCATAGGAGTACTTTTTGAAATCTAGAGAATAGTGACTTATTAATTCTGTATCCCCACGACCATAACTATTCCTTTCAAGCGTGATAGTTTATTATACACTCCTGATTGCTATAACCCTGTACCGTTAGCTCAAAGCACAAACAACTTTGATATTAACGAAAAAGAAAAAGCTTTGAGGGTCAGTTTATCTTTAAGTGATGTTTGACGTTTTACACGATGACAAAGTTTTTTTTATTGAGAGAAAGTTAGTCAGCTAATTAATAAAATGCGTTAGCCTATTTTTTTAATCAACACAATACCATTTTAAACAGGGGTAAGGGACTTCATTGCACTTGAAAATTGATAAACTAAATGGTAAACAGAAGAGATCATGACGAAACTGCATGCATGTTCGAACTGGCTAATTGCGATGTATGAATCACGAATGCAGAAGTGCCCTCTTTTACCCAGCTAGGGAATGTGGTGTTACGGTCATGTTGCGAAGGAAATGATATAAACACTTTTTCCCCTTTATAAAGCCAATTTTCTTGATTTATAAACTGCTCAGTACCTTTTACGTTTGACAACCTCCGAATGTTCGTGTTTAAAATTCGAAGACTGGGGTTTAGGGGCTGTTTGAAGTATGCAGGCACTGGTAACGTTCTCCGGGTCCACGATTTTTCCACCTGAAAAAAAAATACATTTTTTTTCAGTTGATACATTGCTGGATAAATAAATCAGGCGAGTCAACCGAGCTTTGGTGCTAATGTAATAACAATTCAACATTATTCCGTTTAAGTACTTATTTTGTTTCACCAACAACTTTAAATCGCAATTGAAACGTCCCGCGGCAAACAATGTTCATAACGACATATATTCTGTTTGCTCAGGCAACCTTTACTAAGACTCTCGGCATATTAGAATTATCATGTTGTAGCTGTTTGTTTCAGACAGAAAATAATTCCTTGCCGAAGGTTCCAAAGTCTTTCAAACTGTACATACGAACGTATTAGCAATGTTGTTCCTGTTTTGAAGGAGGTTACCATTTGTCCGTTGAAAGGTATTATCTCTTGTATAAAGCTTGAAGACAGTTAACTAAATTTCTAGATGGGAATTTCTTGCCATTAACATATTTCTGAGGTATGAGCTGACACTTTCGTATTTTGAATACCAAAGATTAAAACAAATACGACAGCTTTCATGTCCAGATTTTCCCGTCAAGCGTATAAGAAGGTAATTTGCCTTCCCCTTCACAAGAAGTAATTGATGATAAGTTTTCATGACCAAAATGAAGAATGGATTTGCACGTAATATTTCACATTCAGTGATTTCATTCAATATCACATGAACAATAAAGAATCAAAATTTGTTCGTGAGAAATGGCTGAACATTAGTTTACCTCTAGCCAGATAAAACCGCTGCGTTACTTCATCTTCAAACGTTTCACGGTTAGCACCCTCAGGCATGTGGTCTAGGGATTCTTTCATCATGTGAAATTTTGCTCGTATGTCTACATACACACTGTCCGCGTACAGACCCACACCCATTGCCTTCTTACCCAGGTAAAACCTTGGAGCACACTTGTCAATGGCGGTTTTGAATAATCTGAAATTCCATTTTAAGTTAAGATCTATGCTGTGTTTAAAGCTTTTGTTTTAAACTGCTTGTTTAATGACCCGGCAAGTAAAAAATGCAACTAATTCAAGTTGACTGACTTGTTGACGTCTCATGTATATCAGGAATGGTGCATGGCTTTTTCAGCCGAAAATGGTTTGTAAATTGTACTCCGTTACTGACTCGACCACTCCATCGGTGGAGTGCCGAGCTGATGCCGGTGGTGTTAAAGGTTTTGATTGCATCTGACAATACCTTTGTAAACTTAGACTTTATAAACCTTTAATGGCTGTTAAAAGTGCCCTCACGTCTGGTTGGACATACAGATATTTCTCAATTGAATCATTATCTTGATGACTTCTTTTGCAAGTAAATCACTATGTAAATAAAGTATCATATAACATAAATTCAAAATTATTCTTTGCCCACTTGGCCTGCGGTCGGGAAGGAGGTGACTAATGGGAAAATTACCCAGTGAAGTACCCACCGATGTTGATATAACTAAATTTAACATTACCTGTACGGGGTGTAAGATGGCGGTAAATCAGGCGTGTTCTTGTACTTAATCTGCATGGCCACGCCCAGATTGTGTTTATTGATACGTTTGTCTTGCACTGCATCAAATTTCCTGTTGTTCTCGTAATTAGAGAGGAATCCTCGGGTAACTTCTATCTCTACAGCTGGATCTGTCAAAGGCAATGATTTACGAAGAACTTGTGTGCGCATCACAGCAAAGGGATGACGAAATCAAAAACATTTCGTCTAAACAGAAATGGGAATACCGGTACATTTGTATACGAATGATTTTTAGACCGAAATATTTTCTAATGTATTCGTAAAGGTGTTTGGAAGCAGACGTGTGGGGGTGCGGGTGGGGGGAGGGGGGGGGCAGTAGGGGGGGGGGGGGTTAAATACAGATAAAAAGGAGCCAAGAGCAAGTTTTACACTGAGCTGAAACATGTCAAAATATGTCAACGTTAGTAGAGCTAAGACAGACAGGTCAATGTCTTATTATCGAAGAGATGTGTAAATACATATAATATGTGCATGCGACATTTTGATTAAATAAAATGATTTTAAACTAAAGACAGTAAAGCAATAGAACAAACATAGAGGGTCATCATAATCTGTGATTTCATGTCTGCAAGGAATCTATCAATGTTTAATAAACAAAACTGGCTATAAACCGGAATTAAAAGCAACGAATTACTTTTTCGATTATAACGTCAATGGTGATAAAAACAAGTAAATAGGCCGCACCCTTGAGCAAAATTCTATTATCCGTTTTAACATCTGGTGTTTGTCTATCAAACAATACAATATCTTGTATATTTGTATGAAATGGATCCCTCAAGCATAAGATGTATATCGCTGATACACGAAAATCCAAGGACTGATTGAATGATTTTTAACTGTGCCTTACGGTATAGATGGTGCAAACTGACCTGTCACCTTGACAAAATAGATTCTGAGCAATACATTATACACTGTATATTACAATTTAACACATTCTTTGGAGTCGGTTCAAATATTTAACATAAGGGCTTGGGATGTTTTCATGGAAGAGGTGACAATGTATATACTCATGTACCTTTGTTTGGTGTGAGTTAGTAAAGTATATGTTCTGTTCTGTTCTGTTCTGGCTTGGGTTGTTTTCATGGAAGAGGTGACAATTTTTAATTCCCGCAACATACTATCGCGTTCGTATTCACTGAAGGTTTAAATTTCAAAGGAACACTTTGGATTAGCACTAATAAATGTTGTGTTGCGTTGCGGTATGATGCTTTGCATTATATCATGTCATTTCATGTTATGGTAACTGATCTAACAGGTAATTTTCTTGGAAAGTAAATTTTTTTCATATGGTATTTTTGAAGAAAAATATGAAGATTTAAAATTATGTTGAGAAACAGATTCATAACTGAGAAAACAATACGTCAGCCCCATAACCCCAAATAAGAGACCAGTTTCTCTAAGCGACCATTTTTGTGCTCTCCTTTCGATGGTCGCCCATGGTAGATTATACTTTATATCTTAGGACGTTATATTTAGGCGGTCTGACTACTATTTTTAAGTCGCTGAGCTGTCAAGCCGTCAACTTCACATTCATTCCTATTCTGACGTCATTTGAGCTATTGCTAAATGAAGTCTGAATGCGTTTACTGAACTTCCTGGAATGCCTTAGATATAACCTTACGCTCCACCTTTACAATACCTGTGTTTTTTCTCTGTTTGTTCTCATGATAGACGATGTCGACGTAACAGTCGTGCAGTTTGGGACTGAGGCGAAAGTAACGATAGTTCTTGGACACAAACTGGCCAACAGTGACACCTGGTGACAGAGTTCCATTCAGCTGAAAATTATAGACCGCAGGTAGAAATATATAAAATGCTAACTTCGTCATTGAAACACGATTTGTGACAAGTTGATTTACACTGAATTAGTTCATGGGACACTCAGTGTAGGTACGTGAAATAGGTGAAACTACACTACACTGTGCCCATTCATGGAATTTGTGAAACACCCGCTATACAAAACAAGTATATGGAGTCTGTGAAACACCCGCCACAAAGTACCAGTACATGGAGTCTTTGAAACACCCGCTACACAGTACCAGTACATGGAATCTGTGAAACGCCCGCGACACAGTACCAGTACATGGAGTCTGTGAAACAACCACTACACAGTGCCAGTACATGGAGTCTGTGAAACACCCGCTACACATTATCAGTACATGGCGTCTGTGAAACACCCGCTACACAGTACCAGTACATGGAGTCTGTGAAACATCCACTACACAGTACATGTACGTGGAGTCTGTGAAACACCCGCTACACATTATCAGTATATGGAGTCTGTGAAACACCCGCTACACAGTACCAGTACATGGAGTCTGTGAAACACCCGCTACACAGTACCTGAACATGGAGTCTGTGAAACACCCGCTACACAGTACGAGTACATGGAGTCTGTGAAACACCCGCTACACAGTACCAGTACATGGAGTCTATGAAACACCCGCTACACAGTACCAGTACATGAAATCTGTGAAACACCCGCTACACAGTACCAGCACAAAATATCTATGAAACACCAACTTCACAGTACCAGTACATGGAGTCTATGAAACACCCGCTACACAGTGCCAGTACATGATTTCTGTGAAACACCTGCTACACAGTACCAGTACATGGAGTCTGTGAAACACCCACTACACAGTACATGTACTTGGAGTCTGTGAAACACCCGCTAAACAGTACCAGTAAATGGAGTCTGTGAAACACCCACAACAGAGTACCAGTACATGGAGTCTGTGAAACACCCGCTACACAGCACCAGTACATGAATTTGTGAAACACCCACTACACAGCACCAGTACATGGAGTCTATGAAACACCCGCTACACAGTTCAAGCAAATAGAATCTGTGAAACACCCACTACACGGCACCAGTACATGGAGTCTGTGAAACACCTGCTACACAGTACAAGTACATGGAGTCTGTGAAACACCCACTACACAGCACCAGTACATAGAATCTGTGAAACACCCACTACACAGTACCAGTACATGGAGTTTGTGAACACCCGCTACACAGTACCAGTACATGGAATATGTGAAACACCCACTACACAGTACCAATACTTCGAACCAGTGAAACACAGTACAAGATAAAAGCTACAAGAAGGAAACAATCAACTTTTAATATCTGCCAATGGTTTATCGACTTACTGAAATTTAGTCTAATACATATGAGTCAATATTAAATGCATCGCTCAAATTCAATATCTTGCCACTTCAGTCTTTTTTTTTGAGAGCAGTGTTTCGAATATGAAAAAAAAGAACACCGAATTTGCAGGGCATAACCTACCCTTCCGCTCGAGTCAAACAGGGGGTATTGACGTTTTTCATTCTCGGAAAATGCTGAAGAGAGTTTGTAAGCCGCTTCGACTGCCTCGGGTACTTCTACCTCCAGCAGCTCCATGTTAGGGAACAACACCTTCGAACCCCCATTCAAATACCTTTTGGCACCAATATATAGGTGCGTCCCTGAAAGGTTAGGCAATCAATTAGTCGCAGTTAAGACTAGTTTACTTTGCATTGTAGATGGCCAAGCTCTTTAACTCACGTTGAAAAGAAGAAAAAAACTGTCACCGGAAATATTTTACCATTCTAAAATTAAATTAACAATTCTTGCACAATGAAAAATAAGATGTTTCTGTTTTTAAGATTGCAACCATTCTTCATAGGTAAAGCTAAAATATATATTTGTAATATGTTTACATATTACATATACATGTTTATTATAAGTGATATCAATTTTAGCCACCCTTAACATCATAGAAAGCCATCAAATGTTATACTAAATTGACGAGACTGCAATAAGTATATATAAAATAATTATGATAAATGGTTCCATGTGCTTTGCAGAAAAAACAATATAATAAACCTTTGTGTTCAACATAGTCAGCACCGGAGCATATTGCTAACTGTGACAGCTGACCCAGTTTGCTCGTGATACCAGACGACAATGTCACTTTGGCGGCACGTCCTTCGTAATGTAGTGTGTCAGTGGCGCTGTCCCCTTCATTATGTCCGTCGTATGGTTCATCCCATGCCTCCAGAACCTTCAGCTTGTCTAGACAGAAAACGTTTGACAAACTTTTGTATAAACATAGATATTTTCTTATTTCTCTTTTTTCCATCCATCCATCCATCCATCCATCCATCCATCCATCCATTTATTCATTTCGAACAAATTTGGTCGCATGTCTGAACATCTCGAAACGAAGTAAATATTTAAAGCAGAATAAATACCTAAAACGCATACCCAAAAATACTATATACAAAGATTACTGGTGACAATATTTCAAAGGTTGCGATGCGATGAAACAGATTATGAAGCAGTAGAAACTCGTGACTATTTGACGTGTTCAAACACATCTTTCTACCTTCCATATTATAGTTTAACTAGAATTATTTCTTCAGTTATTTCTACGATTATATAGGACCTAGAGAGTGTTTCTGAATTAATATGCATGGATTTTTCGCGCATAAACTGCCTACCACTACGATAGTAGGGAAAAAACCGCCGTAACTGTTTGATGACATTTGCCGAACTGCGAAAACCTTAATAGCTTATTTACATTATGTTAATGATTGTAATGTTCTGTGATCTTCTACAAAAATAATTACAAAATATGTCGCATTGTACAATTATGTCCACTTACAGACGGCAAGTTATTGGAGTGACTTTTCTTGAATCAGATAAACATGAACTTTAGTATTTTCTGGAAATACCCTTGCAGTTTGAACTGTACTCGAGATGCGAGGCTTTAGCAAACTCTAAATTTACTTAAACATTTTTAAATAAATATACTTTATATACGTAGTGTTAAATGCCGTGTTAACAACTCAGTTTAAAGCGCGTGCGTGTGCTTGAGCATGCTTCCGGTAACGCATGTGATTTTGAATGTGATAACGTGCGAAAGGTATTTCTATATATTTTTTTTTATTATATTCTGAAAGAAAACAACCGTTCGTAAAAATACACGTGTAGTTTTATCTGACCAGTTTTCTTCACTCAAGTGTCAAATAATCAGTGATGGATCCCTGACCCGTTACATTTCCAAGATTTAACAAAGAAGTGCAATTATATTTTCACCACAAACAAGTATGTAACAAAAGAGTACGCGGTAATGATTGTGGGTAAAACTTTAAGAATTATGCTGTGGATCCATGAATTGTAGGGTTAGCGCCTACTGATGTACACCCATATCGGTTTCTAAAAAACATAACCGTTAACGTAACGTACTTAACGTTTCGTTAATAAAAAAATATGATTATGAAATACTTATATAAACAGCAGGTCAAAAGTAACCTTAGTTTGATAAAAAGGTTAGATAGTAAATTTTCTATTAAAAGTTATTTGACGACACCCAAGTAATTAAGACAGATAAAATGCCCCATTCCCTATCACGTCAACTGATCAGGTTTTTTTTCTCTATGTTTACAAATTCTCGGAGGATGACGGGAAATTTTTAAGTCATCAAAAAGTAAAACAATTGACATGTTAGATTTATAGTGAATATGACAGGGCCGTTTAAAGGCTTAATGACAACAACAACAACAACAACAACCACCACGGAAAGTATATAGCTGTAGGGGATAATGAACACTTGTCAAACACGGGAACAAGTTTAATGTGCTGTTAAAATGGACATAGTTTCACGCCGTAGCTTCCAGTCTTGTTTTATAAAAGTTATGTATATGTGATCTCCGAGTGTACTCATATGGCAGTTACTATATAAAAACAATTCCCTACAAAGAGAAAGGATTATAAAAATGACACCTGGAAATGGATTACCTCAAAATGGAAATGAGAGGCGGTAAGTCGATTTTATAGAAGTTTCAAATCGCGATTCAAAAGATCTTTTGTGCTTAAAAAAGTGTCTTCCTTGCCTGGTACATGCTTGCCTGGTAATAGAGAAAAAAGAACAAACACCGAGTTTTTGTAGTTAAAATTTACTTGACGTCGTCTTGAAAAAAAGTTCATGTAACTTATGTTTATTACTGTCGCTGACTGGTTCTGGCTTGAACATGCACCAGATCAGGGAAGAAATGCTGAGGTCATGGTTATATTTCGCTACCAAGATTCAAGCATACGGCCTTTGGGTCCGATGCCAAATTCTTACACAATTGCATTTCGGAGGATGAGACCTAAGGTTGTAAAAAGGGGCCACAGGTTTAAGTACTACCTAAATGTCAGCCTATATACTCGTGTTTCTTTTTTCAAGTTTGATGTGTTATGCAATACTTCACTGCATTCTGTAATCATATAATAACTTATGGGGAAAAATACACATATGAAGGTTTATTCGTATATAGCACCAGATACTGATTATACTTTTAGAAAGTAGATATTGTTGTAAAAATTGTTCTACAAAATGAGATGTGCAAATTTCAAGTAAATTCTGACGATGATTTAAAGCGATTTTTTTGTTTCATATAAATTTTCTCGTCTGGGCTAATCGACCAAACTAAAGTATCTTATTGAATAAAATTTTTCATAGATAAAATCTCACTTCGGATATACAACACGGA
The DNA here is from genome assembly GCA_012932295.1 of Cyclina sinensis. Lineage (NCBI taxonomy): Eukaryota > Metazoa > Mollusca > Bivalvia > Venerida > Veneridae > Cyclina > Cyclina sinensis. The sequence goes on along the minus strand of JAAONU010000001.1, from coordinate 40,435,843 downwards.
AGTCAGTTATGTCCATTGAAAAACAGTAGCTAGCTAACACATATCAATTAAGATTTGACATACATTACATGTTTAGCTAGCTGTCAAATCCAGTGTTGTTGTTGTCGCGGTTATGATTTCAATATCCTCGGTACATATGTCCTTGTTTAGACTTTTTTTTGCTTTCTTAAACACAGTTATACAGAAGGGAAATCTATACAATAATTTCACCAGAGGTGTTGATCTTAGTCTAATCGCAACATAAAAAAACATGGTTTTCATATTAATGGAAGAAATTCTAAGTTTTGAAAAGCAAATTTTGATTTTTTGAATGTCACTTTTACTTTGGGCTGGTTACTTACCACCCAGTGTTACCCTGGCTTTCTTCTGTAATTTGTTGAGGACAGACAGCAGACGGCTCGACATCACCCTGTCTGCACATCTTAAATAAACAAAAAAATGGATATAGATTTTTATTACACCTGTCGCTAAAATCTGTCGTTTTAACTTATCTTTCTTGTACAAGGATTGTACCAACAGGCCAGTGTTTCATGTCTTTGAAGTGTGTATTCCTTAAAGAACATAAAGTCTGATACTCTTTTTTTAGTAATAACTGTTTTCAAATCAAGTCAGAATTTTCTGAAATCATGAATTCAAGTTAAACGAAATGCAGTATAACTATATTAAACAGTTCAAATCAGACAAGACTTACACCTGATATTCATACGGACACATTTTGACCTATTTAATAAACCAATGAAATGTTTAATCATCCCGAATAAATAAATACGATCATTTCAATTGGTCAATAAGGTGAACTAGTCATCGTAAATTTATATGAACAGAACAGAACAGTACTTTATTTAAGATTTGTACATAGTACATAATCTTCAAAACAATAACAATATGAAAAAAATTTATCAAGGCCAATGCTATTCATGGGCACGTGATCCTCCAATAATGAATGTTAAAATTACAGTTATTATATGTAAAGGAAGCTAGCTTCTTGTCAATACGCATTCAACAAATATTTGAAGTTGGTAGATATTTACAACAACACCGTTGCAATTAAGACTCTCTAATACACTCAAGTAAAAATTAGTTACTTCAAATTGTGAACGGATGTCTAACAGTTTTAGTGCAAAAAATACACGGAACCTTCTGACATTACTTTCTTGCATTTGAATGAGCTTATTTGTTGTTGTGACAGTACATATTGTCTTATTACGTGGATCTTTTACAGTATTCTTTATGTAACTTTGCTTAGTTTGGTTACATTTCTTGACAAATATAAAGCGTTATTGCTGAATTTTTAAACTTAGATGAACAGATTTTTAGCGATTGTTTTGTCATTGTTATTATTAAGACCCTCTCTCAAGAAAGAACTGGTTAAGGATATCTTTTTAAGTAATAGTAATTAATAAACTCGTCAAAATAATACATTATATTTTTACTTGAACTTTTTGTCAAGGAAAATAGTACTAGAAATTTTAGAGATATTTTCCATCTTACAAGTAAATAAAAACGTTCATGATTATTTGGGTAACACTCGACCCATATCATCAGCGGGCCAGTCATCTTCAAGTGATCTGATGCTTAAATAGAATGTTCAAATACATATACAATGCTGAGCCTGAAATGTGAAAAAACATACACATTTACAAAATTACATGTTAAGGACGTTGATTTAATGTTGTAATCGCTGGAAGCAAAATTTTAGACTCTTTCATGAAATAAAAAATGTCAGTCGATACGAATAAGTTTACTGTCACTACTCTGATTTTCTTTCGGAGAAAAAAATCTTCTACGGAAACCGAACGAACCTTTCATTCAAAGTGTTTCCTTGCAGTTCATTGGCGCACTTAGTCGGACACTGGTTCCCCTTCTCACCACACCACGATGCTCCTGCCTCGCTGTTCTCAAACTCTATGTTGGTTCCCTGGTACTGAACTAGTCTATAATCATAGAAAATACATGGATACACTTTTTGATTTTGTATCTAGACCTTGCAGTTTTCAAGACGTATTTGAGACGGCCCTGCTTCAGACAATGACTTCAAGTTAATAATATATTATTCTCCGATTATGAAAATACTTCGATAATGAGTAAAATGTACTTTATTTTTTAAAATTTAGATGTAACCTGCCATGACCTGGATTTGAACTCAGGTACCTTCGATTACTAAGCTGAAACTCTACCACAAAAGCTAGCTGACAGGCAAGGGCGTAGAAGTGCGGTATCATACTTGTGCTACATAGATCATACAAGTTATCATGAAAACTGATTGGACAAAAATTAAAAGCGCCGATGATGAATCAAAGAAATTAATCGTATCTTGGAAACAACAGTAATGTTGTTTAAAGAAAGAGCATTTTGTTGTTATAACCTTTTAAATTCTGTCATGTTCCGGGTGACCTTCACGTCAATGTTACCCAAGACACGTTCGTGAGTGAATCTCGCCGGATAGTGTTCTCCACTGGCTAAAACACTGAAGTTACTGCAGTCTACAGTCGCTAGAGGCTCTGCAATCAAACTTGCGATGTAAGGTTAATAACAGTACAAAATGTGTGTAAAGAATCAAGGTCGGACCTTTATGGTCGGGCTTCCTCATAACAATTATTGTTGATTCTAATTTACCTCTAACTGTAATATCAAAGGTTGTACATGAGCAACATTTTCAGATAAATTCATTCGAAACTAAGACTAAGAATTTAATGGTAGTTTATAAATGTATAGTGTTGAATGCAATACTTCTTACCGAGGCCATCATTAGTCCACGTCTGTGCCTGGGCCTTTGGGTCAGAAAAAACACTGGTGGTGTCAACAAACGTAGGGCCCGTGTGCTCTGGCCCTGACATATGTACATGGACCCTGTCTGACATCAGGTTTACATACAGGTCTCGCATTTCTCTCTGGAATAAATATTGAATCTTTAGATACCCAAAACTGATGAAACGTAAGATAAACAATTTTATGATATTTCGTCCCCTTTTCATAGCATCTGTTCAGTGCACACATTAAGCAAGGAACTTCGAATTTATTATCGTATTATTCTAACTAAATGGCAGATTAATTGACCTAACGAAAGACCGACGGGCCGCTCAAGTAATCTTCTGACAGAATCACTTACTCACACAGGAAGTCTCTTTCCAAAGTCACTTTCAGCACTATGAAACAATAAACACACAATAAACAGACAGACAAACAAACATATGAACATAATCTTACCTCTAAAATGACAGGGCAAACTTTGAAAGCTGTAGATGCTATGTCGACTAATGCTCCACTAGAACCACTAGCAATACCTAGTTCCGCTCCACAGCCCGACTGAAGGTACTGGTCTTCCATACTTCCGGTTGACTCATGGCTTGTGATAAAAGCTTTCAGAATTTCTACCTGCGATTTAAACTAGTTTGAACTAGTAAACATCAATGTTGATATGAATAACAAAAAGAAATAAGTTAAAAAGTTACTGCCACTACAAAAACACGAATATACCACGTGATTTGTGAATCAACATATACATGAATATACCACGTGATTTGTGAATCGACATATACACAAATATACCACGTGATTTGTGAATCTTTTACACCCTCGTACTCTTTCGTCATGCGTTTGTGAAATGTAGTATTACGCTTAAAATATATTCTGCTTCACTAGTGAAAAGTATAGTAGTTTTCTTTGCTGCTTTGAAAAATTGTAAACTATCCATTTATAATCATGAAAGGTCAAATTTTAGACGCAAAATACGAATAAAAAGACTTTACCGCCGTCAAGGTCAATCAGAAAAACTCGCTGCATTTCAATTTCGATACGCAACAGAGCATTGTAGCTTCGATCTAACAAGAACGGTAACCATATGCAATCCAAAAACAAACTTAGTCACCTACCCTTATATCCTGCTGTCGAAGTTTCATGATGACTTGTTGAAGGCATCTGAGAAAACCTGGATGTGCACGAAGATAACGCTCGCCGGCTGTATGTGACATAAACTTTGACACAGGTACATTTTTAGCCAGCCGTTTCTCTATGGTTTTAGCCGTTTCCTGGGAGTCAAGTAAGAAACTGCCTGAAACAGAAAAATATGATACATTGACATCTAATACTCAGACCGAAGATCTATTGACTTAAGATTTTCAGTTATTTTCTCTCTTCAGCGGCCTGTATGGTGGTCGCTTACTCGAATCGAAACAAGTGTGGGAATCGCAACCTGTACTTTCGGTGCGAGTGTAGTTCTAACACAGGAAGCAGTCACATTAATGGAAGTTGCAAGAACTTAGTTTCTTTTGCATAATACTGTAAGTGAGACATAATTAATGAGACATTAACACTCTACATCTCATGTGCTTTGTGCCGACTCGTTACATTTAAATTCAATGTGGCATGTTGCTGGCCAGTAAAATGAGATAAACTGTATGATTACTAGTATCATCTAGAACTAGAGCTGTCATTTTTACGAAATATAACGCACAGGGATTGTAATCAAGAGCTCGCAATTTCAGTCGCCCGCCTCTTCTCTTACACAAAGAATACTCTTTTGGATGAGACTTCAAACCGAGGCCCCACGTATGTGTGCTTTATACTGAGCATGGAAGAGAACCAGGCTTGTATTTGGAACTGGATGCCTTCTGTGTCTTGCAGTGCCCTATTCAAATGAAAAAAACCCAACTCTTCGCCTGGACGGTGATGGGGGATAAGATTGGTCTGTCATATCGGCGGTTTTCAAATTGCTAATAAAATATGTTGCCTGTTGACAAAGAATGTATGATCATTTGTGTTTATAACGATATCATTATTGGTAGCGACAATTTACAAACTTCTTATTTTGTATGTTTGCTGTAAAGTTAACAGACCATCTGGAATGGTTCAAAATAGAAATCCACACAAAATAATAAAGATGTTTTATTTCGCGTATTTCTAAACAACAATATGTAAGCTGGAATCAATAACAAGTCATTTAGAATGATCTATGTCCTTCTATATTCTTCCAAAACTACAAGGCCTGATTGAAACATGTACTTATCACATGATCATCATACCCATAAATTATGTTCTTAGTCACTGAAAACTTCAAAAATCATTTTTTTGTGGAGTCGCCTTACCAATAGGTTTTAAATTTATCAAACAAATTTTTGTTTCGTTTTTTTTTCTATTTATGATGACGGTTAATTATGATATTAACCATTCAATCCGTGTTATAATGAATGAATAAATAAGATTAACTTTTGCCGGAAGGAAGGATTTCTGGTCGGTGACGAATAATCCCAGATTATCGTTGGTACAAATATTTTTGTCTTTACTGAGGGCCTTTTTTTGCATTCAAATAAAAGACACAAGAGCTCTGACATTCAGATGTTGATATTTCAGTTATAAACAAAATCATACGGACTCAAGATAATTCTTTAAAGAAAGAAAATTGGAAAATAACATGTAAGTAGACAAGTTAAGCGCACAAATTCTGCCCACATGAGTTGGCATTGTCAAACTAATCTGATAATCTAGTTCGTGAAACTTGACATCTGATACCCAGACCGAAGATCAGTTGACTTAAGATTTTCAGTTATTTTCTCTCTTCAGTCGCCTGTATGGTGGTCGCTTACTAGAATCCAAACAAGTGTGGGAATCGCAACCTGTACTTTCGGTGCGAGGGTAGTTCTAACACAGGAAGCAGTCACATCAATGGAAGTTGCAAGAAATTGATTTTTAATTTCCATAGAAATAACAAAGATATTCTACTCTTTGTCGTGCCGGTCCTGTTTAATTTTGAAAGAAAGAGATACGGCTATGAAATCTGTAAGTCCCGGTTTTTCGCTTGACGTACATTTTACACCAACACAACGTTCTCATAAAATTGAATTACAACCCTCGGCCCAGTTGCGATGTTCACATATTTATTGATACCACTGCTTTATATAGTTTTTTTTACAATGTTTGAAGGACAATTATATTTATACCTTCTGTTCACTTCTCATCTTAATTAAAAATAGATAAAACTAATCAATATGAGTCCACTTGGAAATATTGTAGTCTCTGTTAAGTACTGAAAACTTTGCTTATTTAACACAAGCACAGTTTGAGTTTAAAAGCAGATTGTACGCAAGCTTCGAAGAAATATGAAGATTACGTATGAATCATTTACGCAAGCATCACTTTTAGAGGGGATCGAGGTAAGGGGGCTCTTTTAACTTTCGTATTTTTCATGAAATTATTCATTTAAGTAATATTTTGTCTTGAAAGTGTATCTTGTTATTAAGTAAAGCGGATATTTTAATGTCTTGAGTAAATATTAAACATTTAAGTTCGGATACACAAATATTCACAGTACTCTTTCTTTGAAAAACATTCAGACGGACCGAAAGAAATAAGGGTAGTAAAAATTATAGCCTGTCGCCATCTCTGGACCCAGTGGAATGGCTACATATGCGTGTATATCTACTAAACACGATATGTAACATCTGTAGATGTCACGCGTGTAGCATGTTAGATTTACATTATGTGTAGATTAAGTGGGGGTGAAGCGTTCACCTTCACAGAAGTCGCGCGTGACAGCTGTTTTGTGGGGGTTTTTTTTCGTTTGTGTGTGTGTGTGTGTGTGTGTGTGTGTGTGCGTGCGGGAAGGAGGGGGGGAGTCGCCCGGCTGTATAAGTTTACACGGGGCACATTATATACAGTGATATGGTATCATGCTAAAACACCGCTGAGTTTGTTCTAAAATTAAAGTACTCCTAGGGCATCTTAGCTTCATTGAGAGTGTTTATTCGTCTTCCGGCTTTGTCTTGTAAATCTTGCAAATGATCACTTCTATTCAGCAGATGTATTTCTCAAACTTTTTATGTATGATGTTCGTTTATACATATGAAAAAAACACCACATGAGTTTAAATAACTACCAACTGGTTTCACTTAAGTGCAACTCATCAGGGCAATAAAATTGAATTGTGCAAAACCCGTAGTATTATAGTTATACAATATCATTTTCCCACCATAAGAGTGATATAATCTCAGTGAAGTGACTGAATGAATTTGTCAACCGTTGTAAAAGGTTAACTCTAAGGTTGATATGGAGTCGCCCGGCTGTGTAAGTTTACCCGGGGCACATTATATACAGTGATATGCTATAAGCCGCCAAGTGGTCTGTGACGCGCTGGTAATCCAAATCAATAAGTATTAACATTGTATTAACTATTTATATATCACATACTGGGGAATCAAAGCATTGGAAAAAGTAATTACGTGTTGCCTTAAAACAGAATTCTACATATATATTTAATGAAGGTCGGAACTTTTGCCCGAGTTTAACAATGCAAATTACAACTGACAACGGAAGAAAGAATTGTGTCCCTATTGCTGTAAATGTGAACTGGAACTTTCAGGCAGTAATAATTGAAAACAATAGTTAATTAGTATTATGGTGTTTTCATTTAATTAAAACCGGCTTGTATTAATTGAGAAAGCAGAATAGTGCTACAAGTGTTGGTCTATCAGATATCGGATCCAGCTGAAGTAACGTCCGTATGTGTAGATTCTGTAAGGGACAAGCATTTTACAAAGTAACGGGATAACTGGATAGTGCTAGAGTTAGAGGTACTCTTCCTATTAAGGGAGTTTTTTTTTCGTGTTTTGACGGTATAAATTAGAAGTTTCATATCAGAATTGGTTGATTTTCTTCTATATATAATTATTATTTTCATCTATTTTAAACATTATTTATCTTTAATACGGAAATGAAATATACCGGTTTCATAAAACTGTGGAAATTTAGTAAGAAAAGTCAACAATGATTGTCATATAAAGTTTTCTATACAAGATAAATTAACAATCAGTGTTATTGTTTCACTAGAAAGAAAATACAATTGCAATACAAATTGAACGTCAAAAACTAAATAAATTATATCGATTGCACGCATTTACTCAAATTCCATGTCTAAACAAATTTATGGTATATTTAACTTTTATCAAGCTAGCTTATGCTAATTTCCTTTTTAAAAAGTTTAAAGTATATAATAAGATTTAAGATTAATATTAATTTACATTTGAAAGTTGGTCTTTTCATATTAACTTACTTTAAAACTTCTGTATTTGAGGAGAGAATTCACTATGTTTTAAACTTAGTTTTAGTCTGTAAATATTTCACATTTTGATTTAAATATTTTGAAAAAATAACATGCTACTCTATCATATGGGAAAAATATATTTTTATCTGTTTAATTCAAACTGTTCATCGCTTTTCTTTTGATAAAAGATGTCTCTATCAGGTATGAAAAAATCGAACGAAACTTTAACATAACTGTCTACATTTGTACACACAGTGTGAATATTTGTTGCTGTTTTTCTTCCTCTTAACATATGATGCAAGTTTGATGATTTATATTTTTTCTTTAAAATAAGATAAAGAAGCTATCAACAATAAAAGATGCAATTTGTAAGAAAAAATTATTTCGCGGACTTATATGTGTGGTATTTGAAATATCTACCGTGCTTGACTATCTACTCACAATTTGTACGTCATATGTACAGAAACTTTAAAAAGTATCGGTCAGTTTTAGGAATGAGAAAGAGCTGACAAGTGTCACAGTGGTTTGAACAGTTTCCATTTAATCCGGAAGTTGACCCCCCCCTTCGCCCCCCACTCTCGCTCTCTCTTTCTCTCGTTTGATCAAGGATCATTGTGTCTAAGGTCTTTCATCTCCCATCATGTGTGTGACAGTTGACAGTTTCTTTCGAAGCGAGGATATGAAAAACAATCGCCCTCTCTCTATTATACCCTCAAGGCGGAAGAGCGAAAAACATCAACCGCATACAATTGCTGACAATAATTATACACACGTTGACAAAGAATGTTATTTATTTAAAGCTTCACTGAAATCTAAGTGTAATTAAGGAGCATGGAAAGATCCAGATATCCACACAGAGGGACAAAAGGACGGAAAGCTGAACATCAAACTGTCACTCTCATAACAACGTGGACAAGACTTGAGTTCTGTTGTTGCTAAAGTTGTTGTTGTTTCTGTGGAAGAACTAGTAGAAGTCATTTGTTTCAATAGCCGATGCATCAAGATAGTGGAGATGTATGTGACATGATACGACAAACTGATGCATAAAGCTCCCTGTACGAGCTCTAAGGGTCGGAGCTCTATGTGATTCTAAAATTGACGTACAGAACTTCTCTGGGAGCTCAATACGTAAACAGCTGTATGTGGTCTTTGCAAACACTGCTATCCTGTATATTATACCTTTGTTTCACTTGTATTGCATTTACTTCTTCCATAGTCGAAAAGAACATGTAGAATATTAACTTAAATCGACCTTTCCGGTGCATAAGTTCTAAAGTCAATATCAAACAAGTTATTCAAAGTGAAATGTAACAATCAATTCTTCAAGTACGGTTTGCTATGGGCGCGTTAATTAAACAAACATTACTGGATTAAGTATACTGACCATTCGTTAATTATACATACATAGGAATTATAAGACGATTAGTATTGCTCTGTCTTGTTAGCATTATCGATGCATGCAGGGGCGGATCCAGGATTTCAGTTTGAGGGGAGCCTAATTTTTCGGCACAGTGCATAACAGGTATAAGCAACCTAGGCAATATGCAAGCTGGATAAGACGAAAGGGATTGACCAAGGCTTTATATTATACCAGAGACAATGAGCATTGGAAATGAATGATATTTCATTTTTGTGTGTCTACAATAACACCAGTGGTCCGGGAAATTAAGGTGGGGGCACGTGCTGTGTGCCCAGCACCATATGTCCATTCGTTCTTGTTTCGTTCATAGTTACCATAAAATACGTTACTCCTATCTGTACTTCTTTCATCTCTTCTTTCATGAATTTTAGAATTTTACCATCAAAATAAGTTTCTCCTTGAACTGAATGACAAGGATTTTTGGTCAAGATTTAAGTGATGTAAAACAACTGTTGTCGAAATTAATTGTTCCGAAAACTAACGAAAAGTCTTGTTTTCGTATTCTTTAGACAGAATCATTTGCTTTAATATGACAACGAGCGGGTAAACGTTGAAACCGAAAAACGCTTTCGTAGAACCATGTTATAAGACTGTTGAATTTAACGCAGATGTGATAATGCTTTACGATCTGTGGAAGACGAAAAGATCTTTGTTTTCAACGTGTGGTGTCCCAGAAAAGCCTACAAAGGCTCTAACGTTTAGGACATAAAAATATCGACATTTGCCGATTCGTGTACAGGAAAGAATGATGCGTCTTGTTTAATGACTTTTCTCTTAACTGAACGCTTTGATATCTGTCTCTCAAGTTTATCTCTGTGGAAAAATTGCTTTTTCACACTGTATTGGGTATTGATTTTGAGTGAGTGGCGTTTCCTATCGGAATTACTTCAGTAACTAGTAAATATCAATTGTTTAGACTACAGAGTCCTGTGCGCTATACAATGTTTGTGAAGACTCTGAAACAACATAATATATTTCTAGAATATTTCTTTAACCGCTTTACACAGTTTCCTTCAATTTGTACTTTTGAATTTTTAACATCTTATAATTTTCATCCAAGAAATAAACATTCTTTTTATTTCTGTAAAGCGAGGAGTATGAATTGTATAGATTAGTTTTATTAGGGTTTAACGCCAGTTTCACAGCTAAGGTCATATCCCGGAAGTCAGTCCACCTAACCAGTGGTCCTGGGTGTTCAACCAGTTTACTAACCAATTTCTCCGCAAGTGACTGACTACTTCCTCACTTGCTTCAGAGATGAGGGACAAATGACCTATAGATCAATTATCACGGAGAAATTTTGCCGGCAGAATTGTACGGTATACTATAACTTGTACTGTTAAAACTGTAAATGCTATTTAATGGCTGGCTGCGCTGGTTAACGCATAAACCAAGTGACGTTGATGGCACTAACTTACTCAGAAAAAAATGTTTAGGCGTTACTGTTAAGTACTTTTTTAAATTATTTTTTTGCAATCTAATCAAATATTAGATAAAGCGGCCTACGATTTTTAGTTAGGTGTAAAGTTGTTCATACAAACAAAGACAGGATGAACAATTATAAATTATACTTAATGTATACTAATTGTAACCAAGCAGTCAAATTTCGATCATATCGTAATAGTGCTTTTCAACTATGAACCCAACATTCTTCCGTAGTTTGAAATCATGTTGCGACAACAATGTGTCCAAGTAGTTAATGGCGACTACTGATCAACCATTGACATTCACACAGAATTTATTGCTTCATCTGGATCGATTCCATCACGACAATAGTTCAGTGTTTGAGAACACTCGAAAATAATAACAATAACAAATAAACTCCAGAAAAAAGGCCTTGATCTCGCAACCATATTTTTCTTCGAGTAGAATGGTATTTTAGACGTCATATTTCAGACAACCGAGAGAGTGTAATTCAATAAAATTCAATACAACAAATTTATTCTTGAAATATTTTACACTTTCCAGATGGAAGAAAAGAACAACACACTGTCAAATGTAGCAAGGATGTTGTTCATGAATGCATGACGTCATACTTCTTGCGCCATCATCTTGTATTAAAAAATACATCTGTACAATAAAATTATCTTGTTCGAATTTAAATATGTACCAAACTTTTAAACTACTGTATATATTTAGTATTATTTTTTTCTCTTACAGATTACCAGTCTCACCATCCAGGGTTACCATGAAAGTTGCCAACAGTAGAATCCTAAAAACATTCATTTGGTAGGTTTCTTTGTACGTGTAAAGTACTTTTTAAAATTTTCAACGCTATCTTCCTAGTACATGGTATGGCTATAACATAATTTAACTGGAAAAGTAAAAAAAAGAAACTGACATTCAATACTTGAAGAAGAAGAAGATTAATATTTTCTTTCCTGTTTTCCCATAAGGAAGTATCTTCCAGCTGTTACGTAAGCATAATCGTAACAACACTCGTTAACAACATACATTCTAAACAGCCTTCTTAAATGTCTTCAACGTAAAGGCTTAACACAGCATGTTACCATTTCTAAGGAAACCATCTCAACATCTGTCTTTGGCTTTTTTTCTTTTTCTTTTTTTTTTTTTTTTTTGGTTTTCTTTGAGCCGTTGATTCGAGTAATACAACAATTATATTTGGGTTTAATGCTATGACAATATATAAGACATATGTTCATTATCCTCAATAGCTTCTTTGACAGTAAAAAGAAAAAGAAGACTAGATAAAATTAATGTAAAACGTCAGTTTCAAGAGAAGCTTTACAAAACTGATATCGTTATTGATAAAATTATACGGACCATTGTTGCTTCCAGACAAATGTTTAAAGAAAAGATGACGTAAGCAATTGATCATTGTAATCAACTTAACAGAAATAAGATCAAACATTATGCTTATGTTTTCATTGGGATTTAACGTCCTTTTTGTTCATATCTCGTACATCAGTCCATCTAATAAGTGTTCCTTGGTATCACACAAGTTTACTAACCAGCAAGCGACTGACTGCTTCCTTACTGGAATCTGAAGCGAGGGACCAGAGACCGCTAGACGCATTATTACGTAGAAATTTAGCAGGCCCTGGTCGGGTTTGAACCGAATATCCCTTGTATTGACAATCCGATGCTCTACTAACTGAGCTAGACTGGTCGGCAAACATAATGTATCAATTCCATTCAACGGTTGCTTTTATCAGTTTGTTCGTCCGTTCGTTCTTGCATCTGTTCAATGATTCATTTGTTCATTCGTTCATTTTAAAATGAAATTAAAACTGAAAATGTTCGTTCATCGTTCCTTCGAGGTATAGGTGAAGTCGAAATGATACGATCATTTCAAAAGGTAGAATTTCTATTTTCAGGGTGATCGTGGTCGGAATATTGTTGGTCATGATGGTATCTTTACATGAGTTAGCAATACGGCAGAACGTTAGAATGCAGATTCTGTCTTCATCGTCGCCGGCCAATGCTAGAGTCCAGCAAACATATGTGGACAGTGAGACATCAACAAGTAAAAAGAATATCACAGTAGCTACAGCTGAATCCAGACCCGAACCTTTGACACATATTGGGTTTTTGAAAGTCCACAAAGCAGCCAGCACCACTACACAGGCAATATTCTTGCGTTTTGGATGGCGAAATCATCTTACATTTGTTCTTCCACCCGAGTACAACAAATTTGGCTACCCAAACATTATCAGCACGAACGAATCAATCACTAAATACAACACTCTACCTCCACCTCCCGGGAAAACCTTTGATATTTTGTGTAACCACGTGGTCTATGGACAAAAAGAATGGTCCACTGTTTTACCTCCGGATTCCGTCATGGTGGGAACAATTCGAGAACCTTTCAGTCATTTTAAGTCAGTCTTAAATTACTTTAACCCTAGGTGTATAGCATTTGTACAAGCGGCAATAGACCCTAATGACCCAGTAGGTACTTTCTTAAAAAGTCCTTCAAAATATGAGCCAAAAAATATAAGATACTCCTTCACAAATAACCGTCTAGCATTTGAGTACGGCGTGGATCCGAGTATTATCTTGAACCGAGATTTCGCCGCATTTGACGAATATGTTGAAGAAGTATTAGACAAGCAATTCGTTGTTGTTTTGCTTGCCGAAAACTACGATGAATCTCTTGTCTTGATGAAAAGAAAACTTAACTGGTCTCTCAAAGACATTATTTATGCATTGAAAAATGTACGTAGTTCTGCAAAAGAGGACAGGTATGTGTTGAAGGAGGAACATAGAGCCTTACACAGAAATGTTTCTGTGTTTGACTATATGCTGTATGAATTCTTCAAGGATAGACTGTTCAAACAAATTGAGGCAGAGGGTAAAGGTTTTATGGAGGAAGTAGCTAATTTTAAAGAAATTCGACATTATGTTGAAAACTTCTGTCACACTGTCTCGCAACAAATACATTCAGTAAAAATAGAAAAGGGAAGGTGGACGGATAGTTTCGAAATCTCGCGAGACGACTGTCAGTTGATGCACGTTGGCGAGATTCCGTTCACCCAAATGATAAGGAAAGCCCAGTACGGCTCTGCGACTTGGACGGGCATTCGACAAACAAGAAATGTCAGGAAAACAAAATAGTGCAATATGATCAGGTTATATACTCTTTGCCTGCTTTTTATATGGGCCATTTCAGCAGAAGACAAATGGTCCATTGTATCATATTCATAGACTAGAAAATTAGATTAGTTATCGACGTAATAAAATTTTAGGATTCTTCAAAATAAGAAACAATTGGCTGTTTACAAATTAAAAAATCATTACAAATCATTGTAAAAGGGAGACAAGCCGCGGGCGACAGCGCCTTAACAAGGGGCAAAACTCTCCTAGTTACAGAGAAGCTGGGAAGGGTATGGAATATAGCTGAAAACTCGAATTTAGTATGAATGTTTTCTAGCACTGTCCTAAGATTAAGTTTAATTGTTAACTTATTGTTATAAAGGGGTAAATACTTGAACTTACTTGTTTGGGTATAAATGTGACAAGTGCAATACAAATTTAAACCACGTTGTAAACATTTTAACATTGTTTAACGTAGATCCTATTAGATGACATTTCTGGGACATATTACTGTATTCTTAAAGTTCACGTGATAGCGCGACTTAGTTAGAAAGCTATTTAAAAATGACAAATTCTACTGAGAGAACAGCGAACACTTTGTAACAAGCGGCGTATGAATTTAATATAAATAGTCCGCACTCATCCGCTGGTTGACAGAGGTCTAAAATCAAGGGCATTTGACCTGTACCTAACCGGATCGAGTTGAAGAATAAAATCAGTACCAAGAGGATGACTGCATAAAGTGACTTCTAAGTAACTGACATTCTTACAGCTAGCAAACCGTCAGTCATGTGTTGTGTACTGAATATCAACATGTTGTGTTCGAGACAGCTGTGTTATGTGTACTGAATATCAACACGTTGTGTTCGAGACAGCTGTCCTATGTGTACTGAATACCAACACGTTGTGTTCGAGACAGCTGTGCTAGGTGTACTGAATATCATCAACACGTTGTGTTCGAGACAGCTGTGCTATGTGATATTTCTCCAAAATATAATAAAACGTATAATGTTTACTAGATACCAGAGTTACACATGTTTCTCTTATAGTGAAGGAAGATACGGGTTTTTAATATATAAAAGAAGCGTGCTCTACATTTCTAAAACTTTGTGCCACGAGAAAGCGCCTTTACATAGCTAGCTCTGATTAGCAAATGTGTCGACAAAATAAAGCCAGCATCATTATTTATGGGGTGGGGGTTGGCAAAAACACTTCTATGCAAAAATGTTGAGTGCCTGCAATGAAGAAATTATTGCAATTTAGTACCATAAAGACTGCAATTTGAATTTAAGCCACATGGGAACGACTTATGAGTGAGCAAGAAGTCTTATGTGAGATCGGTAAAAACAAAGCTTTTGTTCGTTCAGTCTTCAGAGCCACTGTATTACTCGAGTATGTTGGTATATGAATTCGGGTGAAATTTGTTACGGCATGAATTTATTCAACTCTTCTTTATTAGAACTATTTTTTTGTTGTTATTTGCTTGTATACAATCCGAAACCGGTATGATAGTGTTTACTAGTCTACACCCATGACAAAAGGTGTTCATAATATTTCAGGCCAGATTTTATGCATTTATTTTTGAAAATGTATACAGTTAATGTTTATTTTGTCTAATCGTTATGAATGAGAATACAAAAAGAAATCTTCAAAACTATTACAATTCTGTCAGACACCAACAAGGGTTGGCCATTATCGAACATGCCCTAGACAATGCCAAGTTCATTCTGGAAAACAAGCTCATTTTGTAGAGACGTGAATTACATGATTTTGTGCCAGTTGAGTCCCGAAATTCAAAGGGTCGTCCCCAAAGTATTTAGCAGAAAATAATTTGAAACTACACAAAAGTTAAAAAATAATTTGAAACTACACAAAGGTTGCTTTAATTTCAGGTCTTTAAAACATTCGGTTGCACTCATGTTTCCTGAAAATTAGTCTAAAGAATGTATGAAATATTTCTTTGTTTTTTTTTTCTAAAATAAAAGAAAGTAGAACATTAGTTACATAAATAATATTTTCAGGCTTCAGGATCACATGTCTCTGAACTTGCTTCATCTGAACAGGTATAGAGTCTACTGAAGTTAACTAATATGGATCGCTGACAACGGCACATTTGCATTTATCCTCATACAAAATGACGTAGATATATTTTACACTCTTCTGTTAAGCTTGCTAAGTTAGAAACAGTATTAATAAGTGCCCATTTGCCACTGTGCACTGCAGCGGCATTATGATTCGTGTTAGCCCGGAGACATCATGGTCGATCGTTTATCTGCGATCGTTTTCCACGGACTGGTCGTTCAGACTTTACTGATCTTATCTGTGTATTTATCAAATGTTTGCTAGGAGTGTCCGCGTTCTGATGTATATCATTTTATGACGCACCTGTCACAAGGTATGTTAATAGTCCTATCATGGCGACGTTAGCCTTAAACCTGGTCATAACGTCCGCAGTCAGTAGCATTTCTTTGAATCTTTGGTTTCAACAGACGTTTTTCTTTTTCCCATAAACTGTTTTCAATGGATAGGCTCAGGTTTTCAGTTGTAGCAACATGCAAATCAGAGCATTTTATTTCACAACTGATAAATACATAAAATAGAATATCTATCTAGTGTCGGCACTTCGTATAAAAAAAAATTAAAATTAATACATATATAAAAGAAAACATTGATTAAGAGGAACGTACTTGCTTGTGTTTATACCCCAAACCATAAAGATGTTAGGGATGCCAAAAGTTTAAAGGTATACTCTATTCAACGCTTAAAAATACAAAAGGTAGTTCAATATTTATGAAAACAAAAGGAAGGTAGATCGTGTGCAAACGGAACCGTGCAAAGACAAAACCAACATTCTACCGAGGATACTGCTAAAACTGCAAATATATTGCATACTTAAAATTCATGTTCTACCATAAGATACAAAAATGCACAGTACAGCATATTTGATCGTTCATTTCATACCTGTATTCTTCACGTCAGCATACAAACTAGCATCCGGCAGAGAACTCTCATCTACGAGCGTAAACTTTTCACCAGATGGAAATTCATACGCTGAAAAATAAGTCCGGAAAGGATAATTACATCATCGCAAAACCTTATTACACATTCTATGGTCCACATTTTAATACCTGTCTCGAGTTACGCAAATAATAGCAAGGTTGTTTAAACTGAAAATTTATTGCTATTTTAAGCAATTACAATTACAAATGTTGCAAAGAACAAGACTGTTTTGTCACAAGTAATAAATAAACTCTGCCAACCATACAAACGAAATTGTTGTTTATTCTTTCTGTCAACTATTTGTAAACTATCTCGTGTATTCATCTGTAAATACTTCATTACTTTATTTTGTAAAAGTGTTTCTCAAGAGATTTCATCAAAAAAATTATCAGCATGAAATACTAGACAATATTGTAAGACTGTCTCAATGGGCTGATACTCTGTTAATGATTTTTTTTTTCATTCGAATAATTTTTCAAATTACTGTAGGGAACGGTCAACCCATCTAATGTCTTACTTGGAAATTTCTAGTTCAGAAAAGGTAGCCAAGCGCGATATCAGGCGAGGTGACGGGCAAAACTTTCTTAAATTAAAAACTGTAAAAAAAGAATGTTTCAACCGGTTGACGTATTGAAAATGAGAAGCGAAAACGGAAACCCTACATTTCTAACATATAGTTCCTTTCAACCCTTGATAATTGACATTAAAAGTACCCGTTCACTATGATCTGATTAAAAAAGAACATCTTATAAAGTGCGCTCCTTTTACTTTGTTCTGAGAATTTGAACACTTTTTTTGTTTTTTTTTTATCATCAAATAAGTTTTGTGTGGCGTACTGTACTAAAACAGTTTCGATATATCTGATTAGAATTGTCATGTTTACTATTATATTTTGGACCGATGGCCTTATATTACGAATAAACCATTTCGTATCTTCACTTGTATTGTATTCTGTCATAACTAAAAAGTTGACCCCCTGCCAGTTTATCAGAAATTACTTTATTATTTTATTTTATGTGATTTTAATTGACAATTATGCACTTAACTGATAACATAACATATATTTATGTCTAATCACATCTATATTTAATGAAAAACTGAAAAAAAGTAACCTAAAGTGTAAAATATCAAGACTTACTCTCTGACGAAACTGCTGACAAAAATCCGCAAAATATGAAAACTACAACACTGACGACCATCTTTCTCAAAATTATCTAAGATTTAAGATCTGCATATTTACAAGTATTCAAAACTTTGGAATGAATTCAAAAGCATATGTTTACGAGGCCTGTCGATAATACTTTAAATTTGTATTGATTTGTAAAACTTATATATACTTCCTGCTTGTGATAGACAGGACCCATTAGAGTAAACGTTGAAATGTTTGTCAAGAGTTTACATTATTTACTTAATATGAGGAAATTCTTAAAGAACAAGATAAACTAATGCCTTTGTATATTCACATCTGGCATTCAGAAAAAAAACTTGTATTACAGACGTTTTCAGAGAGAGCCACTGTCAGTTATAGGTTTTATTCAAAAGGCAGTTTGTAGTTGGCATACGATGATTAATGGGGTACAACGATCTTCTGATACAAGTACATACTCGCTGGTTCGAAATCTACGGTACACTAGAAGAAACCTGGCTTCTTCAATCTGCCTTACTCTTGGCACGAATGCTTCCTTTTAACTACGTGTGCAGAACATAAACATTAAGTAGACTGAGGCTTAGATGTTAGACTAAGTATTTTTTATCATATTAAACACTCAAGTATGCTTTTAAAAAGGGCCAAAGGTTTTTTAAAGTTTATTTCAGTATTGCACTGTGTTCACCCACTTATCAGAGGTGCTCAGTAGTCTCTGCAGTAAATTTTATAGTAAATATATACCCCAATAAATAACAAGTCGTTCGTTTTCAATATCAATTGAGGCACATAAATTTATAGCTTAATAACAGGGTCATGATGTCAATAGCTTTTCAATTACGAGAAATTTTTGCTTAACTTTTGAACGGCCACTGTATCAGTACTTGAAAACATAACAAGAACCATTATCGTGAATGATTCGGCTTGTTTCAGTCTATATTAAATATAAACAATGTCTTTATGACTTGGGATAATGAACTTGAGGAGTTTTCGGGGCCAATGTGGTTTGCTTACATTGACCCTTTACCCTTTTGTTAAGTTTCGAACTACTTTATTTTACATCGATTGTGAAGCAAGTTCTTGCAACTTATATTATTCCCTCCTCTTTGTTTTGCGGACAAGGTGATTTTTGTTGTAAGGTTTGTCCGATTTAAAGAATATAAAAAGACAGTTTCTTGGTTGGAAGGTCCTTAAAAATTACTGAAGCCCAGTCTGAAGTATTTCAAACGTATCGTCAGGGTAAGTATCATTTTACTTTTTTGAAAGTACAGCATTGTCAACTAAAGAGGCAATATGGTTGCAATCAACTTTTACTGTATTGGAATGAAGTTAAAAAAAACAAGTATTTGAACTGTAAAATGTGACTGGCAAAGCTAGACCTAGAGCTGCTCTTTTGAATTAATTTCGACATCCTGACAAACTCAGCGAGGGCTGGATAAATTATTTCATAGCAATAGACATTAATGGAAACACAACGATAAACCGTAATCAACAGTATAGCTAGAACATGTGGTTTTGTCTGTTCCCAAACAGTAGGAAAACATCACAGCCAAACATTTATTTCTTCTGTTTTGTTAGTTTTATTTCTCACATGGACTCTATGCATACATGTGGTAAGAAAATAATACAAAAATTACTACAAAATTTAGAAACACAAACGTGTAGTTTTATTTTCAGTGCACTGCACTTATTTGTAACAAAATTTCCCCAAGGAAAAATGGTTAGTAAAATTGACATTATAAATACTTGAATTAGATAATGATAATGAACCTGTTGTGTCGCAAAAGTACGTTTAAAAAAAGAAAAAGAAAACAAGACACTGTGTTCAGAAAACACATATGCTCCCGGTAGCATAGTTTGTCATGATACAAATTTAAAATGTCAGCACAGTGGTAAAACAGCAACTGAAATCACAAGTTAGTATGGAAATAACTTTCTGGTGCCAGAACATGTACATGAAAAGAATCTAACATAAAAAGAGCAGATTATTAAAAAAAAAAGTTGCAACAATGGGAGACATTAGTGGATTAACTTTAACTTTTTATTTAATATATACTGACAACTTCCACAACTAGAAGTCGACTATCACAAAGAGAAACAAGGATAAAGTTAGAGGATTCCAAATGAAAGTTAAATGTGCAATTTGGTCTACCTTTGATTTTATCTGAGTAAGGGAGATAATTTGTTATCAGGAATGTCCCTCATTATCTAACTTTTCAAGGCCACAACTTTGTACTTTAAGTTAACAAAAATCCAACTAGCTGAATGTTTCATCTTGACAGAGTCATGACCTTTGTACTGTTAAGTATCAGGCCACTGCTAATAAATACAAAAGGGGAGAGTTTCCAAGAAATAAGGTAGCCACAGTTATATAACTTGTCAGGGTCATGACCTGTGCACTATTAAGTAAGTATGTAAACTTTCATGCCACTGCTATTTGTAGAAATGGAGAAATGTCCAACTTGCCGAAACAGGTTAACCGGATGGACGTGCTGATGTACGATTGGATGGTCCAATCACTAGATGCCAGGGGCATTAAAAGGTAGCCATAGTTATGTTACTTGTCACAGTCATGACCTTTGCACTGTTAAATAAGTAGGTAAACTTTCATGCCAAAGCTATTTGTAGAAATTGAGATATATCCAACTTGCCAAAACAGGTTAACCATTTCTCTAAGTACTAAATGGGGAGTTAATCCAAGAAATAAGGTAGCCACAGTTATGTAACTTTTCAGGGTCATGACCTGTGCACTGTTAAGTAAGTGTGTAAACTTTCATGCCACTGCTATTTGAAAAAATTGAGAAATATCCAACAACTTGCCGAAACAGGTTAACCATTTCTTTAAGTACAAAATGGGCAGATTACCCAAGAAATAAGGTAGCCATGTAGAAGTTATGTAACTTGTCTGGATCATGACCTGTGCACTGTTAAGTGTGTAAACTTTCATGCCACTGCTCTTTGTAGAAACTGAGAAATATCCAACAACTTGCCAAAACAGGTTAACCGGACAGACGTGCAGATATACGGACGGAAGGTTCAATCACTAGATGCTGGGGGCAAAAAAATATTTCCCATGGTGAAAAAAGCCTTTCTCTCTTAAATGTAATTGTTTATTTCAAGAAAATTCAAGAAGCAGTCATAGATGAAGACTTTGCTGCTACCAAAAAGGAATCTACTAAAAATATAAACCTTTCAGACACGACTTCTTATTAAAATTTGTTGTACATTACATCTAGGATCTATAACAACAAACATATCTAACTTATGGCATAATTTGTTATTTAATCCAATTAACAACAACACAAATTGACATCAACACATGGTTTTATCCAAACACTGAAACTATTCTAACTTTCCAAAAAAAGAAAAAAAAACCTGGACCAATCACATGCATCTTTCATTTATTTTGGAATCGAAATGAAAGACAAAAATCAAAACATATATATGCACGCATAATTAAACAGGGGAGGTTAAAAACATGGGGCAATCGACTACTACATTATTATCAAAACAATGACTAAATCAGCAGTTAAAAAACTGAGAAGCCCTTTTCACTGTGCTAGGAACATGTTTCATTTGCATTTATTAATATTACAATAAAAAATATATCTTCCACCATTGCATAATAAAGTTCATAAAAATATGAATAAGTATTTGCTATGCAGGGTAATATTTGTCACACACTAAGAAAATTACGGGGAAAGACTGCTCAAAAACAGCACTAGGCTTAAATTAAAACTCTGGATTAAGCAAACTTTATCCACAGCATGACCCTTAACTCTGTTAACAACATTTTAATCACAAACATTACCATGTATTCCTTTTCTATTATATACATGAACTGGTTCGAAATTGAAAATAAAACTGTACTTCTTTGTTTACTTTTACAATTGTAAGGGCCATAAATTGTTAACAGAAGCATCAACTTCTTTTTATTATAAATGCACATGTAAGTTTTCTTAATGTTTATATTAGTTATAACACAAAGGTATTTTAATGTTACCTCTATTTCTGTCTTTCTTTAATTTTTGGGAACAACAAAAATCCTGTTTCATTTAAAAAAACAAAAAAACACTAAAATATCAGGATTTATGTATGTGTTTCTACTATGCTTTTAACAAGTATTTCCAAAATTCAAATGGCCTACTACAATCCAAAAATCTTGATAATGCCAACCAATATTCACATTTCTTTCTGTTTTTGTTTGTTTTTGTTTTTTTATTTCACCAAATATGTGTAACATCTCTGTGTTTATGTGTTATCAGTAGAATCAATATGGAAAGGGAAAATAATGTCACTGATCAATATATAAGTAATCTTCAAAACTGCATGTATCATTGAAAAAAAAACTGCCCTGAAAACTGTAAAATACCTAAACTTGATGTTTAGAAAAATATTAGAAAAAAAAATAAAAGAGCTATTTTAACATTCTGAACCTGTTGAATATAAATACAATAAAAACAACAAAAAGACATTTTTAGTAGTATCTACTTTTGCCAACATTATCATCACTATTGAATGCAGGCTCTAACCACAGCTAAGGATCTGTGGTGTACATGTATAATACTGATGTTATTTTACTTTCACAAACAAAATACTTCACAAAAGAGAAAAAAACAACAAATAAACATGTATCAAAAGCACTGTAAAACTGCAAATAACAAGGTAACACACAGTTGTTTCAGTCAATATGACAACACAGGTGTTTCAGTCAATATGACAACACACAGGTGTTTCAGTCAATGTGACAACACACAGGTGTTTCAGTCAATGTGACAACACACAGGTGTTTCAGTCAATATGACAACACACAGGTGTTTCAGTCAGTATGACAACACACAGGTGTTTCAGTCAATATGACAACACACAGGTGTTACAGTCAATATGACAACACACAGGTGTTACAGTCAATATGACAACACACAGGTGTTTCAGTCAATATGACAACACACAGGTGTAACAGTCAATATGACAACACACAGGTGTTACAGTCAATATGACAACACACAGGTGTAACAGTCAATGTGACAACACACAGGTGTTTCAGTCAATATGACAACACACAGTTGTTTCAGTCAATGTGACAACACACAGGTGTTTCAGTCAATATGACAACACACAGGTGTTTCAGTCAATGTGACAACACACAGGTGTTTCAGTCAATATGACAACACACAGGTGTTTCAGTCAATATGACAACACACAGGTGTTTCAGTCAATGTGACAACACACAGGTGTTTCAGTCAATGTGACAACACAAAGGCATTTCAGTTAATGTGAAAAAAATCTGGGACTATTATATACCCCTTTGGTTTGACTTATTCATGTGTATTTTGTTGGTGAACATTTGACAATTATTTCAACACAAGGTCCTTATTTGTAAACTAATTAGAAAAGATAAGTAAGTTTGTCTGCAGTGAATTTTTGTATTTTATAAAAATTGTAAAGACACTTGAAAAATAAAACTGTTCGCTGTTCTGTTATCTTTATTGTTACTTTTCCTAGAACAAAATGGAAGTTGCTTTTTCAAGTCTGTCAACACACAACAAAATCATTATGAAGTATACTATACAAATGTACTTACCATGTTGTACAAAAAACAACATTTTTTGGGTAAAATTTAACATTGCATATCTATATTGTGGACGCAAACAAGTTATAACACTTCAAATAGGCTTATCTGCTATGTTTAGGCCACATCTGAAAAACAAGGTGCTTCCCTTATTACTTTAAACTGCATAATTATAATGGACTATTACATATTCAACCAGTGGCACTAATATCATCAACATGCTGTCTGTTTAATTATGTCATCTTATCAATAATTAGAGAAATGTTTCTGTAAAATCTTTCAGTTGTTTCTGGAAATTTTTTTACTGGTCCTATAGTTCTTTTTCCAGAAAAAATCATCATAAAAATGGCCAACTTGTATTTCCTCAGCTCTAGCCTACACAATACCTGCATATACATTTAATACCTTATACCTGATTAAATAAAACAATTTCAAGTTCGAATTCTAAAAATGCATGCTAGTTCTCAACAAAAAAGTATGGTAACTTGTATCTTGAAAACAATAATCATTAATCCTTAACCTGCTGGAACCGAAAGTGATTAGCCTTTGCCACCAGTATAGAGCCAGGCCAGCCTGCACATCCGTGCAGTCTGACCAGGCTCTATACTGTTGGTTGCTCCATTTTGTATTTTGATATTGAAATTCCTTAAACTTGAATGGACTGTTCAAAATTCAAAGCTGGGCAAATCCATTACAAAATTTCAGCATGTTCAGGGTTAAACTTTATCTGTTTTAACTCCTTATTGTTATCTGTATACAGTCAATATCTTCTTCTTTTCTTTATATTAAGACCTTTACCAAACCAGCCTGGCACAGACAGGCATCTTGCTAACTTTCTCTTCTTCCCAGTTTTCACATTATCCTCTGCCCCTCCCTTTACCTCTGTTCCATTATTAGATATGTCGTCAGTGTCTGGTACACTCTGGTCTTCACTGGTACCCAGCTCACTGTGAGAGTGACAGCGGGTATGTCGTACACCCGGATTTTCCAGCACAACATCCTTTTGCTTCTGATCATAAATTTCTGACTGAGAATGAGATCTGACTGGTTTAATTCCACTGATATGTTTATTAATATTACTCTTATCACCATCATTATTATAATCTTCACAGTCTGTTGTATTGTTTCTATTAATCACTTCATCACTTAAACAAAATGAAACTTTCTCTAAAGGTTTATTGGATGGAACTGTTGCAACACAACCTCTTTCATCTAAATTACTGTTATCACACATAGTCTTTGTACAACTGGCAGTGACAACTTTGCCTGGACACAAAGTCCGAGCTGTTATACTGAGATTATTAACCACACCAGAGGTTGAACTAACTAATGAGGTAGATAAAGAAACTGGAATAGTAGGTCCTTCAGACTGACTACTGGACAAAACATTTTCACTTTCTACACTTTCATGACTCGGAACTTGCGTGTTCAGTTCAGAACTAACATTTTCAGGTTCACTCACTGTTTTGAGGTAGTTATGGTCAGTATGTTCCACTCTGGACCCAGCTTGGAGGTAATACTCAGACACAGGCTCTGAAGCATCTGGAATTTCCAAATCCAAAACATAGTTATAAATAGGTTCGGTCTGTTCACCTTGACTTATCAAAGTGTCAGAGGTCTCATCAGGAGTATTTGTTACTTTTGGCACATTTGCATGTTCCAGGAATGTAGTGTCTACCCTGTCTAAAGTTTTGGCAAGAACTTTTTTCACTCCTTCACAACTTTCTTTAAGTTCCTCACATTTCGTACACCATTTCTTTTGCATTCCATACCCATTAAGAAACTGACAAGATTCACACGATTTCAGTGAATAAGCTAATTTTTTTTCAACATTTAAAGGTGTCTCAGTATTACTTCTGTTTTGAGAAACTTCACCGTGACTTCCTAGCAGGATAGCTGCAATACTGTGGTCTTTCTTTGGGCTTTTCAGCTCCTGAGACACTGAAGGATTTTCAACCGTTTTAATCACAATTTTTACTGTATCTGTTTTCATAAGGGATGGACTAGCTTGACTCTGTGAAGTCACATGACTTTTTATCACAGAATTGGGCTGCTTACTGCTTAAATGAGATTTCATGGCTTCTAAAACCTTTACAGTTGCATCATGAGATTTCTTGAGGTTTTCGATGGCAGTCTGAACTTTCTGCACTTCTAGCAAGTAATTTTGTCGCAGACATTGCAACATGGTATTCTGCTGTGTCAGCAAGGACTGCTGTTGAAACACAAAGAGTTTCAAGATTTCTTCTTTCTTACCCTTACCGCCTTTAGATTGTTGCCTAAGCTGCTCTTGTATGAGGAAATGTTGATGAAGCCTTAGATGTTCCTTCTGATGCTGAGCTCTGACCTGTTCTTCTAATTTCTGTTGATTTGTTAACAAGGTAGACAACACTGTCTTCAACTGTTTTTGTTCCAAGGCGTTTTGCTTCAGTTTTTGTTCCGTTTCAGCAATTCTCGAATTACTAGCAGGTTCTTTCTCTTTATCACTTTTAAGCTCTTCTCTCTTCACAACAGTACTCTTTGACATGCTAATTTTCTGGTTCCTCTCGGACTTTAAACAAACAATTTTACTTTCTTTACCAACCTGACTGATTTCTTGCTTTGGAATGGTTGGAGACATTTCAGACTTGTCCTGTTTCTTTTTAAAGCCAGTCTCACTTTCATTTTCTTGTTTCAAATGTACGTTTTGTTCAGAGTCTTGTTTTAAGGTCCTTGTCTGTTTCGGCTCTTGTTTCAACTGTTGTTTTCTCTCTTGCTTCTTTGTCTCCGAAGTCCCTCGTGCTTGTTCCATCATGAGTTGTCTTTGCTGTTTCAGGTGTTGTTGTTCTTGTTCTTTCAGTAGCTTTTGTTTCCTTTTCAGCTCATCCAGCTGAGACTGCAGGATCTGAAGGTATTTTAACTTTTCCTCATGCGTGACTGGCCCTGGATCAAAGGGGCCGCCTCTTAATGGATCATACTGAAGCTTCCTCTGCTGTTCTACAAAATTGTCTAATTGATTTATTCCCGGTGCAATAAGCCCATTCAATCCAACAGGCTTATCAGTAAAGGTACCAGCCTGCATTCCTGAACATTCCCCATACATTTCATTAATTTTTGCATGTACTAGTCTTTCTTGCATAGCTATTTTGGCTTCATTACAAATTCTTTCTGACTTTGACTGAAACAATTCTTCAGAACTAACACCAGCAGCAGGATGATTTTCAGTAGAACAATCAGATTTACAGCCAGCAATAAAGTCACTGATTTTTCTTTCCGCCATGTTAATATCAGTCCATTCAGTTGGTGTGTCGCAGCTGTCCGTTGATGACAGAGAAGACCTACTATCTGACGAATCACTTGGTGTTGGTGTTCTGGAGATTCCGTATAAGCACCGTCCCGGTGCAGTGCTCGGTACCTTGAGGACTTTCTTATTTGTTGTATCTTCCTCATCTTCTGTTAATGGCGTAGCCAATGAAAATATTGGATCTTCTTCCCTTTAACAACACAAATGAATATTACACGACCAAAGTTATAGTTTATATTCTTAAACATAAACAGAGGCACAGATGTGTCGGGATAATGCTTGAGACTATAAACCCTAAGTTTCAGGTTCTTATCCTGCTAGCGGAACTTTACTTTGGTTTTTATAATCTTTTTATTGTGGTGTCACTAGGGGACAGATTTCCAAGAAGACGACATCTGGGGAAGTAAAAATATGAAGCAACAAGTTGATCTACATTCTACATGATGGAAATATCTATCAAACTATCTAAGATAAACACGTGTGATGTGTAGAAAGAAAACCCTAAGAAAAAACAAGTTATTTAAATATCTTTAAACAATAACCGTTATACAGAAAATTGAGGAGTGAATGTGAAAAAGTTCTAATTGCTACAAAAACAGGAAGCTGAGAGCATTGTTTCACATTTACTCCTTAACTGATGTAAAAACTTCAGCAAACAATTCCTTGAATTACTTACCTGCAGTATTTTGGGATGGAATACTTCAACAGCTGCATAACCTTTTCCAAGACATCATCACATCTTCCTGCAAAGTTACTTTCTTATGTTAAAAATCAATAACTGTTTAAATTTACTTTGTAAAGAAGCTACAAATTAACACCTTGTGCAATAGTTTAACTTTGTTTTCTCAACCAGACATACAATATTTCTATGTCACATGGTAAGAAAGTGAGCTGACAGGTGATCAACATACTCAACTAACTGGATTTCTCTCGGCCCTCTTACATGTAGACAGTTACCTTTGTAGCTTATGTCTGATGCAATCTGAACATTGTCTAATTTATAAAAAAAGATGAGAGGTTACCAATTAGTCCATTTAACCATTTGACCATGGAGATATACATTTTGACTTGACAAAAGGTTTAAAATAATATCCAGTACAAACCATTTATTTTTAATGTAGCTGACTCATCTTTCGGTGTCCATTGAAGATTTACAATGACCAGCTTAGGTCTTTTATGCTTAACTCTGTCCATACACCAAAGGCAGGAATATTTCTTTAATATCTGAAATCAAATTAACACTCATATCAAAAACTTTGAGTATCGTGTGTATATGATTAAACTTGTACACAAACATGCAGAGTTTGTACATTCTTACACATGATACAAAATAATTATATAAACTTCAGAAAAGCTGTTCAGAAACAGATTGATACTAACTATAGACAGTTAATAATACATAAATACAGGTAGGGATCATGACTAAAGCAAACCTCTGCAGCCCTGTGAAGAGGTACTGTAATACCAACCTTGAGACTGGACCCTAAGCACAGGATCAAGTCACATTTGTTGGCTGCTCTAACAGCTTCCTTCCAACGGTATGGAGATTTCATACCACCTTTTTCACCGAAGTGAACAATTGTATCTTTCAGTTTCCCACCACATTTCTGACAGTGGCGTCCTGTGAAGTGACGACGGACACCTGTGTTTTCTGTGACATCAAACAGTCTAACATACTCCCTGTGAGGTCTGCAGTTATGACAAATCTGTCAATGATATGAAAAAAGCTTGCATTTCACTATTAAAACTTTTACTGAAATCCCAGCTGGTATAACATGTCTACCAACCAAGTACATTGTAAATGTGTTTGTATAATCCTTGTTGCAATTCCAGTAAAATGATTTTACATTTATTCTTTACTCTAAAGACATCATTTCTTTTCACCCTTGTGACCACTGCAGACTATTGTCAATCAGTATGTCCATGAAGTCTGTTTATTGTCTGCACTACTGGCTATTGAGTCAAGAAGTCCTCAAGTGTTACCCATTAAATGACTTATATGGGTCTCTCCAACACTGGATAACTGGCAAGTCTATTTTATAAATTTAGAAAACTAGAAGCAGAGACTACAGTGTTCAATTCTACAGTTTTTAGCCTGTTAAATTATTCCATTATTTATTTTGTATAAATAAAGTAGAATTAAGGCCCTTAAATTATTCTTAATGTTGTCTAATCATACTTGGTCAATCTGACAACAAGAGAACAGGTACTGTCACAATTACCTCTACAAACATGTTTCCATGGACCTCAGACAGAACATGTCTGGGCAAACCACTTCTCATGTGTAAACCATCACAGTTCTGAGATACCACATGCTTCACCTAAAAATATCACACTGAAATCTTAGTATTCACAGATGTTTATTTTTTTTTTTTTTATTTTTTTTTTTTTGCTGTGTTGCCTTCGATTGTCTATGTATTGACAAAAATGCCTCTAATAAATATCAGAGACAAATCCATACCATACAATACAGAAAATGATTATCAGAGGAAGTTTGTTACTATCAGCAGCCCCAGGTTGTTTCTATGGGTTTAACTCCAATTTCAACATCTAGTTCACATTTTGGCGGTTTTCCTGGATAACTAACCAGTAATTACCAATTTCATCACAAGTGACTGACTACTTTCCCACATGATTTACTCTGAATCAGTGGTGAGAGACAAATGAACATTAGACACAATGTCCCAGATCCAACTGTCACAGAGAAATTTTGCCCTGCCCAGGGATCGAACCAGCGCCCTATGGATTACTAATCCAGTGCTCTATCTATAGAGCTAGGCAGGTGGGGAGACAAGTTGTTTCTTGAAAATATACAAAATAAAGAAGTAAATCAAATCTTAGACAGGGCTTGAAAACAGCATAAATTTTTGATATCTCATGTATAGAACCAAGTAACAGCATCTTGAAGACATGAATTATTACTGGAATTTGAATTCTTTTCACTATCATTATACAGACAGCCTAATGATTTTTTCGTTGTATTGGTTCAACTTCTGTAAATTTCAATAAATTTTATTGAAATCTGCCATATTAATGTATTTTTTCTGTAGATATGTTTTATGTAATGAAATATATTTCACTGTGAAGAACTACCATCTGAATAAGTACATTTGTACATTAGCCTGAGAAATGGCATAATCATGTCATGTGTAAATGAAAGGCAGAGATACTGGACATCCAAGTAAACCTTTAAAAGGGGATAATGTGAAAATTTCTTAATAATTTTATACATGTTATATTCAACTGGTTTTCTTACTATGACTTAGTAACTTAATCATCGTCTGAAAATTAAATACTAGCAAAAAACTGCACTAAAATAATATCAACTATTTCAACATATTTATCAATTTCCTGGCATCTTATATCTGTATATTGCAAAAATTTAAAAGCATTAGTCTAAAAATAACACTGAAATGATGAATAATTTCTTTCCTGTGTCTTTTATGTCTTTTTCATCTAATTTAGTGATTGTATTATGATTCACATAACACATATTGTCTCACCTAATTACTAGGGATTAAATTTTAAAGAAGAGCAATAACAAATAGCTTTCCTAGCATGAAAGAAAAAGAAAAGTCGTTGGTTTCAATGAAATCATTATATATTTTATTCATGAATGCCAAAAGAAGTCATTTTCACTCATAGTGTTGCCACTTGTGAAAATATCACTTTTGGTACTCACTGAGTGAAATATATCTTGATCTTACGCCAAAACAAACAATTATCCTCTAATAGTATGTATAAGATAACTCACATGTCCAAGTTTATGCAGCTGTGTAATACACATATGTGTAAGAGTTGGCTCTGCGTCACTCAAGTCCTGAGGTCTGTAATAGACAATAATTACAATTCTATAGCAACTGTAAATGAAGAGCTATGATGAAAAAACTTTGAGGTAACAACTTTGATGTAAGAGCTAAGATGTAACAGCTGTGAGGTAAGAACTTTAATCTGATCTGTTAATTTCACATAGTCAAGTTGCTTTTAGCCACTGATGGGTAAGATTTCAACAGACAAAACTTGGAACTCTCTAAAGAGGCCTGTTGTAGTTTGCTGAAATTTCCAAGAAACAGTATTTTAATAGGTTTTTTAAATCCTAGGAAACACCTTGCAAGATATTTTTTTCTTACTGTGCTTTTAAATATCTCCGTCTGAAACTAAATGATTACAGTACAAAAATTATTAGTAGATCTTACGTTAATTGCTCCCCTTTTTGAAGAAGGGTCCAAACTCCCTGTGGTCCCCTATAGTCTGGTATAGATGCAGCCTACAGAAAAAGAAAATACTAAATCAAACAACACTGCTATAAATCACGGTAAGATAGGGTATAAAACTGCTGTTTTTATTTCTTGAAACATAAGATTTCACATCACTTATGAAATTGATACACAGACACTAAAGCCCCATTATGTTTCAGAAACAAACATTTTTAATACATTATATTTACTCTCTGAAAATTGATCCATTTCAAACCTGAATTAGTAGTTTTTGCTATCCTAAATTTTCGAAGGGTAACAATTGCTGTATAATGGATGACAAAAATATGCATAGAAAAAAATGTTAGCAATACTTGGTAAAGTGTTAAACATTCCAAAAAACATGATGCTGTCATTCTGAATTTATTTCAATTCACCTTGTTTTTTATGCCCAGTACTGAAGTCAAACAAACCCTCATTGGCAATGCGTGCCAATAACAATTGTAAAAATTTAGTGTAACAAAGCTATCTTTTACATTGGGCATTTTTTTAAGCAGCATGAAGTAAGTGGAGATCAGATAGTGGAGCTCAGATAGAGGATAGGGGTATTTCAGTATAATTTAAGGTTTTCTAATTGAAGGTTTTCTACATTCTTGCAAAACTCTGCAGCCTGTTTATAATTTGAAATAATTGCCATTTTTCAAGAAATAACACAGCTTGAACAGACAGAAGGCAAATTTAAGGCAGCCTTCAATATCAATTCTCTTCCCATTAGTTCATTCGTAACTTACAGTGCTAATGCCTGCTCCAGTGTATATCACAGTTTTCTTGGAGTGTTGTATAATCTTTGCCAACTTCTCACATTTGTTCTGCAGATCATCTGTACTGTCCTCCTTCTGCAATATTTCTGGTTATTAATACAAGTACATGTATAGTATCATTTTTTGAGTCTATTCTACGTTGTAATCCTACTGATTCAAGAGGACAGTGGTCCACAATATGTTACGTAACTTCCATATTCTTCAGGTATATCAACATTTAAAATATGTACTATGGAGTTATCAGGGTACCCCAAATGTAGCACCAGTTAAATGTTTTTATTTACTCTGGAAGAGTAATTACCTAAAAATGATGTGTTCCCGCATGAAAAGTTTTGAGATTTTATTATAAACCATCAATCTAAGTTCAGTGTAGCTTTTCAGTTTTATTTATCTAGACATATGACAATATTTAACCTTGAGTTTGAAGGGCTCAGCCAGTTAAAACAACAGTCAATAGAGAAATTTTCAACTACATTGTATTACATGTTAGAATATCCCTAATTCCTCCACTGATTGTATCTGTAATTAATCTAAAGAAGAAACCATATTTGCTCGAGATATGAATCAAGACTTGTTTTGTAATTGATAAAGAGTAAAAGCTAGAGAAAATTTGTGACTGACTTCAAGAGTTAGCAGAGAATATAGTAAATTATATTATTGTTTGAAGCTTTGTTTACTCTAGAACAGTAATAAGCTAAAAATAAAAATAATGTTTTCCTACATTTAAGAAATTCAAAGTTTTAAAAAATTTATCTAATTGTTATTACAAATCAAAAATCAGAGTTCAGTGTAGCTTTTCTGTGTAATCTTAGAGATTTCACATCTAACTTTAAGGATAAAGGGCTCAGCCTCTTAAGACAATAGAGAAATTTTCAACAGCATCATATAAAATGCTTAATCTAGAAAATCCATGAAACTGTATTTAGACGAGATATGTATCAAGACTTTTTTTGTCAAGGAATAAGGAGTATAAATTACAGAAAATTTGTGACTGACATCAAAAGTAAGCAGAGGATATATGTGCCTGGAATATCAGACAATTAAAATCCTATATCATTCAAGAGATAGAACTTCTCAGTAGTATAGATGTTATTCCCTTGACTTCGAAGTATTTTTATTTACATTTAGATTATTGTCAACCAAAAAGGCGTGTGCCGGTCATATAGAAATTAACACTAACCTCTAACACTCTTTGTTCATTTAGCTTTCTTTTCTCCTTGTTCTTTGAGATTCTTTTTACTATATCCTGGTGTTTAGCAAGGGTTGCTTTCTCATCTTCAGTATGTTCATGTGCAGACTTCTTTAAAATTTTTGATACCTGTAAAACCAATAAAAACAATGTAAATGCCTTTATGTACATGTATACAGAACATACTTTGTGTCAGGTAAATATTTCTAACTTAATCAATCAAAATGTTGTCAAAGCACTGAAGCACTTGAATAACAGTATTAGTTTAACCCTTAACCTGCTGAATCTTTGTAATGGATGTGTCCAGCTTTGAATTTGGAACAGTCCATTCAAAGCTTAAGGGATTTCAATATCAAAATACAATAACTGAGCTACCAACAGTTCAGAGCCTGGTCAGACTGGACTGATGCGCAGGCTGGCCTGTCTCTATACTGGTGGCAAAGGCTAATCACTTTCAGTTCCAGCAGGTTAAAGGTTAAACTGTATTTTCAGACCCTTACACCACCCCTATCCAGAATATCATAAAAAAAATGCTGAATACTTTGAGCTTGAGTATTTCATTATAACCATTTCTCTATTTGTTGTTGTTACTATTAAAGACCAAAAGAGTGGAGGGATATTCTGAAAAATATTTTGTAACTTTCTTATGTTACACAAAAAAATGGGCAAAAATTAGTGTCATGTGAAATGGCAGTATGTGTACAGTTTATGTGCAGTTTTTGTTTGATGTTTATTCTTGCACTGAAGCCGACATGGCCACCAGACTTTTGATATAAATACATTGTATAATGCGAGGTGTAATAAACATCAACACAACTTTTCAGTAGTGCTGTAATGATTTTCACTATATACTTCACCTAAATACTTTCCATCTAATGGATGCATAATGTTATGGTTAGAATTTATCTTAGCACTACAACACCAACAAGTCAAATTAATTGGCAGGTATAAGATGAGGTTGACTAATATAAAGTATGTCACAGAATAATAGATGTACATTTTCAACAAGCAGCTGATCATGGTCTGCACTAGTTGTCATTCAGTCAGCAAATTTTCAGGAAACAACCCCATAAACAGTTAATGGATCTGTCTAAATTGGAAGATTGACATATTCATTTTAGATATTTAGCATCAGTAGACATGAACTTTTTTAAAATTAGTTTAAATTAATCGAGTCATGAAAGTATGCTTCAAACTGAAGAATATATCTGAGTTCTGTTCTCACAGCACAACCCACCCAATATTCCCTCTGCTTTAATTTTCCCAGGTACTGGGATTTTCAGGACTTTATGTGCTTACTTCAAAAGATATATATTACCAGTTATAAAACTATTCCATATATTGACCATTACAGAGGTACATGTATAAAACCCACATGTGGGGGTTTTGGAGAAAACTCATACATGGACCATTCCAGGGGTATAAAATTCACACATGGGTTTTTTTTTCGAGAGGGATAACTGTGGTCCTGAAAATCAAACTTTAAACATTTCATGTAAATATATTAATTTTAAACTTATAATTGAAAATAAAACTGGAGTGCATTAATTCTTATGATTTCTTAAATCATCATATAAACAACCAGTACTTTGGTGTAGTCCAAGACAATATCTAGAAGTTCAACCCTAAAGACTTTTCCTCCAAAGACTTTTCTCCCACAAAAATTTTATTATACGAGACATCTCACCCCAAAAATATGGTACTGGTATGTCGTCAGATGGTCACATACCTTTTATTTTCGTATTTATTTATTGCTGACAATTATTTATATTATACTGCTGCTCATTCATTATTTATAGAAATTCCCTTTACTCCATATATACGCATTTTTACGCATGTGCGACCAGTGTAGATCAAGATAAGCCGGCACATCCGTGCCGTCTGATCAGGATCTGCACTGGTCGCTTTGTGGTAAGAAATAGCCTAATGTATCAAAAGGCGAACATTGTAGATCATGATCAGACGGCACAGATGTGCCGGCTGATCTGGATCTGCACTGTTAGCCCAAGCCATAAAGGTGTATATACATGTATGGAGGAAAGGGTTAAGAAATTGTAGCTTTTGATTAACTGGATTGGTAAGATTATGACACATCTTCAAAGTTCACACCTTTAAGAAGCCCATTATTGACAATAAACAATCAATTAACACACCAAAGGATGAGGTGCTGATTAAACAGTGGTATAATTAAAACTCAATCAGGCATCTGCAATCATTTATTCTCTCATTTAATTCCTGAGATAGAACAATGTACTAATGATGTCAACTTTGTTCAATTCTGAATGTTATTTTTTTTAGTTATCTTGTTACAAGAACTCTTAAAACATCACTGGGTTCAGTTATTTTAAAAAAATAAAACAATTAAATCAGTTAAACTACCCTTAATTTATATAGATTTGACAACTATAATGAATTAATTACAATAATTATTATAAATATTATTATAATAAATAAATCTAAGAAAAGTATTTAATTAAAACCCAAATTTAAATAGATGTGATGTGTCATTATATTTTGAAGTGTCTCTTAAGTTTCAAAATTTTAATAACATATAAATAATTATCTTGAAATGCAATTATGATGTGCAGATATAAATTATTTTAGCATTACAACATTATTTTATGATCTGGTGACAGCAATTATTTGATAATTAAGCTTACCAGTGTTGCAAGTTCTTTGCTGATTTCTATCACAAAAATCATATCCAACAGCATGCTGCCTTGGCTGTACACCCTTCTTGCAATCTATGCAAGGATACTGCATTACCCGTTGTTTGTTAAGATAATGCTTACTGAAACCTAAACTTTTCCAAATCACCATAAATTTTACTAAACTTATTATTAATAAATTCTTAACTGATTATAATTTACTTGTTAAATTACTAATATATATGTGACTTATTGTTTGATTAAACATATAGATTTATAGCTATCATATTAATGATTTATATATTATTGATTTTTATTTTATTTAATACAGTAATTTCAATAAGTTTTCAGTCTTTCAATTCAAATGATATAGTAAAAATGATCCATGCCATAGTCCAGGGACTATCTTTTACTTGATTTTGGTTACTTATACAACACATATCCTGGCAATACTAAATATCACTGACGCTGATCTTTAAGTGAGAGTTAAGCACTCAGAAATGGCAAATCAAACCCTTACTTAAAAGTAATTTATCTGCACATACCTATTTAATTTATTTAACTACTCAAATGTTGAGTATTCTGTCTCATTCAATACATGCCCTAAACTGAATGCTACGAAATGGAACCGCCATCTTTGTTTCTCCAATACACTAAATACCGGTGATCGAGTAGAAATCTCTT
This sequence comes from Cyclina sinensis, assembly GCA_012932295.1. Lineage (NCBI taxonomy): Eukaryota > Metazoa > Mollusca > Bivalvia > Venerida > Veneridae > Cyclina > Cyclina sinensis. Next base: position 40,399,297 of record JAAONU010000001.1, on the reverse strand, counting down.
CAGGTCATGTGACGTCATATACAAATTAGGATTTTGACAGTACAGGCTAAACTTCCAAACAATTAGAACAGCTTATAACAAAGTAACATTTTTCAGTTCCAAAAAATTCAACTTTATACTGTCGCAAAAAAAATAACTATGTAATGTTCTTTTCAGTTACAATGAGGGCTTTTCATAGTAGACTGCATTTATAGGATTCTTATCCATAAAAATGACATTTTAACAGAAATTTAAGCTAATGACAGGTGGCGTGACCTGATGTAAAAAGAGCATAGCAGATGCTGACAACAGGAAGTAGTGCATGCATTTATAGTCGGATTGTTTCTAGTTTGATCGATATTTAGTATTCACTGATATATGGGTTATAAGAGATATATTTCATATTATATTATCATGGGTATCATTATTTTGAAACAAAAAAACTATATATTCGGGGTGACAAGTCTTAGTAAGTCTAGACTTTTCACTACCAATTTTTGGGCGAAATCTCTTGGGAAGAAATGTCTTTGGAGAAAAAGTAATGGGGGTGAAACGTATGTCAACCCATTTTAAGTGAAGACCATTTTGCTAATTTTTATGGAATCAGAAGAATCTGCAAGATTGAATTTTAACCCGAAAACCTGTTTAAGCATTTCTTTGGCGGTTTATGCTTTTGTGTACCGATTAGAGGGGTTTAATAATACAACCAGCTAAATAAACGTTTGTGAAAATAACGCAGAGTACTGGCTGTCCGAAATATACTACATTTTGACCAACAAACTTTTAACGATATTTTTGCAACACAGCACTTAATCTTTGAAACTACCTTTTTGCAGTTTATTCTGGACTCCTGCTTTGATAAATACTCTGACAAATAAAGTAGTTTTTTGGCCCTTCTAGCTGAAACTGGCGATTTATTTGGTTCATGTTTGGACTTATCTTCTTCTTTGTCGGACATTTTTATTGGAAACAAACGCTTACAGCAAATAAAATAATTTTCACCATTATTCACTCAAAACAGCATTTCTTTCGCAGCAAAAATCTCCGAAATACTATTTTAAGAACAATAATAGGATAATGAAATCGTTGATTCTAAAGCTTTTTATTGAAACTCGTGCGAAAATCAAAGTTACATTCCATGTCGTAAGCGATTTTTTTATACATGCGGCTGAATGTAAACATTGAGCTGTCAAAGTGACAACCATAACATTTTACCTTTTTAGGATTTATATACTGCCAAAAATATGTTGAAATTGAACACATTGATAAGTGCACAACAGCTTGCCGCAGGTATTGCAAAGTTTCCGGAAAAGCTGAAAGTTTTAGACGCTACATGGTTCCTGCCCAGTTATGGTAGAAAAGGGTTCGACAACTACAAAAATGGACATATACCTGGTGCGCAGTTCTTTGATATAGATGCCTGTTCCACAAAATCTAACTATGAACACATGCTTCCGTCTGAATCACAGTTTGCAGAATACGTTGGCAATCTCGGTATCGACAATGAAACTCACGTAGTAGTTTATAATGATCATCCAGACTTCGCTTTGTTCTCAGCTCCACGTGTGTGGTGGACGTTTCGGGTGTTTGGACACGATGGTGTTTCCATTCTAGGAGGTGGTTTAAGGTCGTGGAAAGATGCAGGTTATCCAATAGCAACTGGCGAGGAAGGTGCTCAGAAAAAATCATTTATAACGAACTTAGATGCGAGTAGAGTAAAATCCTTTGAAGACGTGGTGAACAATATAACTGACCCAAAGTTCCAGCTGGTGGACGCTAGACCTGCAGGCCGTTTCCATGGAACAGCCCCAGAGCCGAGAGAAGGTAAACAAATAAGTATGGCTAGGTTCTTTTATATTAAAAGCGACATACCCTACATGTAACCGATGCTATACTCCATATATATTTCAACTGATTATCTCAACGAAGAAGATATGCTCAGTTTCCCCCCCTCAGGCATTCAGACACTTAGACAGTTTTAGTTTGGAATAAATGGCTAGCAAACAACAATTCTCTGTACATAGACTTGTATTAATGCATAAAGCTTACATATTGTTCTTAGAATTTTTGACCGACACCTTGACATTGGGTAATCATTCATTCTGTATTAACATTTACAAACTTTTCAACAAAAAGGAAGGCTCTATATTTTTAGGGAATGCGTCTTTAAAACTTCTTATCTTGACATCATTTTTTTTGTGAGCGAGTGTTTACAGTGTTACCTTTATGTACACTTTATTTTGGGGGCTAATTTTCATTTTTTTACCTATATATCCACCCTCTGGATACTACTATATCCACCATGTGTGTGTGTATATATATATATATATATATATATATATATATATATATATATATATATATATATATATATATATATATATAAAGTATGATCAGTGATACTGTAATTTAAACTGGTAAGGTTTTAAGGCTGTAAATTTAAATAAAAAAATCGTGATTGTACATTACGGGTGGTCGATAAAGAATCGAATGCGACACTTGTCACTTTTTGGAATGCTCAGATACTGTCGGCTTTATTTTCAAAAGTAGGATGAACTACGTAGGGACCCTTTGAAAGGTGGTTGCAAGTTCTCTTACAGAAATGTTGTTGATAAACTTGATATAATAGATGCATTTTTATTGTCGGTGTTATATGGTACGTTTTGAGTCATGAATTTACGATTAAGCTGTATTTACGTCCCTTATATAATCATGCAATGGAAAGCTGAATTTAAGTGTGGGTAAGTATAAAGATTCGATGAAAATGAGTATGATTTGAATTTTAATTTCTAGCATCCGTTTAATCTACTCATTCGTATTTGTTATTTTGAATTCTGGCTTTTCAGATTTACTTGTCGTTTCAGATGTCAAACCCGGTCACATTCCGAGCTCGTGTAATATACCGTTTACAAGTATACTAGGTCCATACACTGGCCCCGATGGGAATGTCATTGAGCGAGGGGCTGTCAAAAATCCGGAAGAACTCATGAAACTGTTTACAGAAGCTGGAATAGATCTTAACAAACCCATCACAGCGTCATGTGGCTCAGGTTTAATTTACTAGACAAACATTTCATTCGCGATGTGTTTGGTTACTGATTTTGCTGGTATAAGAACATTCCAAAATATATGCACCATGGATTATTTCACCTATTCTTTCTAATTATTTCCAAACAGGTTCTACACCACCCTTTTTTTGAACTTATGCGCAAAATACAACGAGTGATTAATATACATGTTTGATTTTTCTGAGGACCATTCGTTTAGTCGATCATTGTTTATAGTACTGTAATTAAGCTGTTGTGACCTGTCCGTTGTCCGCCTGTTCTTTTATTTTAATTTTCAGTGGTTAGAATGGCCATTTAATATGGCCAGCTTATAATTATACCTCAGTTATGCTATTATAATTCAATGTAGATGACTTTCAGTCCTTTGATTTAAACAGTGTCTGTAATCAGTCTGCAAAGTGTTTAATTATTATCAAAATAATAATAAAGTAGTAAACGTTTTTTTCACCGTTTAAAAGTTTATGTTTTATTGTTACTACAAAGGCAGTCAGGCGCGTAGCTGCCTATACGCGAGTACGCAGCTGAATCCACATTATTTTGACAAAAAAAAAAATAAACGAAAGTAAAGCTATTCATCTCCATTTTTATGCTAAAATAAATTGATTTTCGTTGGTCAAGAAAGCTCTCCGGAGGCCCCAAAACGCACCAAATTGCACCATTTATTTCAAAATTTTCAGGGGGGGGCATGCCCCCTGACCCCCTAGATTATTTTGAATCCACATTCTTTATAGGCTAGCTACGCGCCTGGCAGTTGCTACATCTACAGGTCGAGCTTTGATGAAGCAGTTCGAGTTAACCATTTCATGGTTATGGGTTTTTTTTACGAAAACTCAAATTTTTTTTTCAAGCACTTTAATGCATTTCAGATAGGTCTTAATAAAAAATATCTGTACTGCAGCCTTACAATAACACTTGTCTACAAACTAGAATGATTTAGATTTATAATGATTATCGGAGAAATATGTTGCTTTAATTAAGAGTTAGAGAATACACATTTGTTTCGAGACGTTATTGTTCACTGCGGCACCCTTGTACCCAAAGTCCTGCTCATATTTCTTTTCTTGGCTCGCAATAGCCCAACAAATTGTGCGCCAGGGCTTTTTGTTATATAGACGAGGCCGACATCTATGTAATATCAGTTTGTAAATCGGTCGGTCTTGCAGTCGAAATATTGAGACTAGGCTCGCAAATACAACGATCTTGCGGTTAAGAACGGTGAAAACGGGCGCTCAAACCGATTCCATTTTTTTAGCCTAGCGACTCATCTGTTGAAAAATAGAAAATAAATCAGACCAAAAGTACGTCATGTGCCCTATATCGACCCAATAATGAAATTCTATTTACTTTCATTAGCGTAAAGATAATACTTTATTAAAACTACTTTAAAAGATCAAGCTTGGTCTGAGAGAATATATAAGTAAGAATGTAAAAAAGTATTCACAGTTTTAAGACTGAATTCGTTTCTAATTTTGTTTGTAGGTGTGACGGCATGTTGCCTCGTACTGGCGTCCTACCTGTGTGGAAAGAAGGACACATGTCTCTATGATGGCTCCTGGCTAGAGTGGTACAAAAGGTCAAGGCCGGAACAAAGAGAAGAATGCCCAGAAAATTAATGTGTTTTACTGTGTGCAATGATTATAATTTGTCTCCCCACAAGAAGTGGGATGGGAGACATATTGTTTTTGTACTTTCCATCTGTCTGTCTGTATGTCTCACAGTTTGTCTGCGCTTCTTCTTCATAACTGTTGGTTGGAACTTGCTCTGATTTATTGATACCAAGCTGAGTTGAGCATATCGTTGAAATTTTCCGTTTCAGTGATTTTCAGCGGAGTTATAGGCCTTGACGTCCAAATTTGTTCACATATGGGCATATTTCCATAACCGCCTGTCGGATTTTGACGAAACTTCACAGGAATGATCGTTAGCAAGTGTAGTTACACGTACAATGTATTATTGCTGTATTCCAGTTTGCTGCTTTTTTAGTGGAGTTGTGGCCCTTTTTTGTCCGAATTTGAATATATTTAGGCATATCTCCAGAGCTATTGATCATTTTTTCAGGAAACTTCTCAGGAATGATTATAAGCAAGTGGTTATGCATATTTTCGTCTTGTTTCGGTCGGGTAATTTTAAGTGGTTACGACCCGTAAGTTGCCCAAATACATTTAGGCATATCTCCATAACTACTGGTTATATTTCAATAAAACTTCACAGCAATGATCATTAGCAAATGTACTTACGTATATTGTTGGCTTTACTGGTTGGATGGTTTTAAGGAGAGTTGCAGCCCTTGATTTGTCCAAATTTGAATACAATTGTGCATATCTCCATAACCGTTGGCTGGATTTTTAGAAAACTATATAGCAATGATCGTGACCAAGTGTAGTTATGCATATTATCAGCGAGTTCCTTTTAGATGATGTTTATATTCTTCGTGGTAAATAACATGTGTGGGGAGACATGATTTTCTCAAAAACAATCTCTAGTTAATAGTTAATTTCAAGAAATGACCCTTTTGGCCATGATCTGATACTGTTTTATTCTTGTTTATTCTTTTCATGTATTCGATGTACTCTGAAGTTAAACGCTAAAGCGAGTGGCAAATTTAGTGCTGATAATTTATTAAATATAGACTTCATACATTGCTTGTCAGTCATTTTATGTAACAAACATATATTCAAAAGCACATTGAATATGTTTATAAGCATAACTATGTACGTGACTTTGAAATTTGGCGAAAAGTTCAGGAATAAAAACATTTTGTAGATGCATGTTCAGAATACACAATGATTTAAACTAAGGATTTTACCACATTTTCATGTTCGATTAATCTGCACAATTGTTATGCCCCACCACTTTGGGGGGAGGGGGCGGTCATGGGGAGCAGATTTGCCCTTGTCCGGCTGTCACGCTGTCCGTACGTAGACAAGTTTGTGTCGCGTGTAACTCCAAACAAATAACTGCTATAGCCATGAAACTTTCTAAAAACAGTAAGTTGTCGGCATGTGAACTTACGCACCTGGGTATTTTAACGCAAATCTATTGGAGATTGGCAGACTTATGCCCCCTAATTAAGCAAAAAATAGCATTTTTAGACCAGTTTGTGTCGCGTGTAACTCCAAACTTATAACTGCTAGAACCATGAAATTTTCTAAGAATAGTTCCCAGCATGTGAAATTACGCACCTGGGTATTTTGACGCAATTTTTTTAGAGATCGGCTGAGTTGTGTCCCTTATTAAGCAAAAAATAGCATTTTTAGACTGGTGTCGTGTGTTACTCCAAAGGTAAATTTGCTAAAGCCACGAAACTTTCTAAGAAAAGTTGTCAGCATGTTAACTTACGTACGTGGGTATTTTGACGCAAATTTATTGGAGATCGACAGAGTTATGTCCCTGATTAAGCAAAAAATAGCATTTTAGACTCCTTAATGTTAAGGACAATGTTTATACGCTCCTGTTATTGTACAGAATTTTTTCTGACAATACAGCGGAATGTGGGGGCATCCGTGTCCTATTGGTACATCTCTGACGATAGCATATCATATCATAGGATTGTTACGATTAAAATAACAACATTAGATAGTGTATACCATACCAAAAACAGGAAAGCCGTTGAATAATAAACTCTGTTACTAATCCGGTACCTAAAGGCGCGCCCAGAGAGCAATCACAGATATGACGACGTCACGTAGGTAATATCATCAATGTGCGAGGAGGCTTTAATTAATCAATGTCACAAGCTTTCTTTATAACAGAAACAGCCTTTTTCTTTCGATAGTTTTAATTTATTATCATGATACATGATAAATAGGTACCACATACATAGTATGTATAACTAAACATATAGTGTATCAAACACTGTAAAATACATGTATATCATTAAGACTATACACATGTTTCACGGGGTCATTTGTAATTTGCTTTAATTTTTCCATTTCCTCCCTAACCGGTAGACTAGTGATATTTAGTTGAAGGGTAGGAACTATAAGATATGCGTAACCAGCAATGATTTTTCCGTCAACCAGGAACAAGGAAGATTCAGAATCATTACTGTGATATTTCCCTGCATAGCTTCACAGAAACTTTTCGATGCAACTCGGTCAAAAAGCAACGCTATCGTTTTATTATATTTTTCTAACGATTCTAATACTGTCTCTGAAATGGTGGATGAGGTTTTCATATAGTTCCATATCACTGAAAAATTGTTAAGTTTTTTTTAAAAAAAAACCCCTAATATTTTACTTTTTCACTCTGAAATATAGCAGGCATACCAACACAAGAACCAAGGATATACATGTTTTATACCTTGACAGCACTGTGAATCACCCACGAAACGGAGAAATATTTAAAGTTTGGAGAACAAATTATTTTTACTGTAAAAATCTACCAAAGTCTCTGCCATATGTAGACCTGAGTCACGTGCACCGTGCGTACACGCATTTGCTAAGGCTTCCCCTGCAAACATTAAGATTGGCTTCCCAGACTGTGATGTCAGCGGCTCAGACAATACCGTTTGCTCTCCAGGGAACAGGTTTGTGGTTTGATGAAAGTATGACCCTAGTACATAAGGATTACTGCACCATCTTGAAACAAGAACAGCTTTTGGGTAGGGAATATTCTCATTTCTTAAAAACTTCCGCAAAAGTTGGACACATGTTTCAGCAATTTCTTTGTCAGTTAACTTTTCCATGTACTCTGCACTATCTCCTGCAATCCAGCCAAGAACTGTGTTCTGCTTTGTAAAAATCTGATCGAAACCAAAGATACGTTTAAACCATTTACTTTGGTCTCGTCCCGTGTCTGTATCGTTCCAGGCAAATGCAATACTCGCGTAACTCGGTGCCAGTACAGCTTGATCGAATTCCAAGAATATTTTATTAACTCGTCCAAGAGTGAGAGAGTTCAGTGCATCAAGTTTGGGTTTGGGTAGCATCGGTGTGAACAGAGAAGCATGGTGCTTCCTTAGATACCCAACAGAACAGGTCATGATGACATGGTCAGTGACATATTTCTTCCCATCCTTCGTTTCAACTTTGACTTTTTCATCTTCGCCAGAATCCCAGTCGACCCTGACAACCTCACATTGCAAAACCAATGAACGCTTTGGGATCTTCTTCATCAAATGATTCAGTATCTGTATATAACCTCCCGGGATATGAACATTGCCACCCTGTTGAAAAGATAAGTTTTTCTGGTCTTTTTCCCATGTTATTTTTTCCAGTTCATCACCTTCATTGAATCTGTTGAAATTCATTATTGCATTAAGAACTCTCCTCATGTCCTCTAGTTTATCTTTATCCATGTCTAGTTTCTGAAGTTCTGTTTCTAAACATTCATATAGCAAAGGTGCGATGGTAACGATTCTATTATTGTAAATTCGTTCATAAGGAAGTTTTCGATATACGTCATCAGCCACTGCATCATGTAAATGGATTGCGTGTTTGATAATTGACCTTTCTATTTCACTCCCGTCCTCGCGCATGAATCTCGCGCTCATTCTAGAAAATTACGGAAACGTTAAAAAGTCAACAAAATCATAGAAACAGTAAGTTATCTACAAGAATCTTTCTTTGACAAAAAAAAATAACTCAACTAAGAGTCACAATTTAGGTCGACGAAAGTGAAATCTATCAAATAGGGAAGATGAATAATTCTTAACAGTGAAACAAGCACACAAACGTTTCTTTGGAAAGTTTTAATATTCATGACTTACACTATCAGAAAAAACAACAGGGTTGAGGTGTTTTAAAATAATAATAGAATGATACAAACAATACAAGTGAAACATTAAAAATCTAAAGATTTATTACAAAAATACAATACCTATTAATCAGTCTATAAGGGCTCAGTGCCCCTATTGTCTCAGCTATCTGGAAGGTCGAATTCGCGATGGTAGGACCGTGAATCCAGTTAGCTCCAAGTTCAACAGGCATGTCTCCATCACCAAATGGCACCGTGTGAATCCGACCACCAATTCTGTAAATATTATTTGTTTGCTTTTAATTTCATGTAGATTATTCGCTTATATAGAAATTTTTCGTTGTTGGCTTCCTAGTGTTTTGATATCTTTACATGTCATTAGTTTGGAATGTGAGTCTGCTCACGCCGTTCAAACCCACGACCATAAGTAATTCCTGCATCTCAATACTCATTGTATGTGACATTAGTAAGATTAAGAATTAAAGGTTTTGTTTGTGTGTGTGTGTGTGTGTGTGTGTGTGTGTGTGTGTGTTTGTTTGTTTTCTTATAAGATATAAACAAACAACAATGTCCACATTTTAATCAAATACAAAATGTTCCCAAATGTTGTCTTTTGTTAATGATATATTTTGTTCAACTTCCTTTGCTGCCGTCGGTAAACAAGTATTATGGTATTTATTGTGCTGTTTTTTTTTTAATTTGCTTTTATATATAAAATATTTCCCGGACATGATAATAAAGTTTACAAGTTCGTTCTGTCTTACTTTCCTGGTCAGACCAAAGGATAGTCATAAAATTTAATGATATATTTATATTGCTTTTATAAAGTAAATTAATCACATTTGTCCAAAGCTGTTGACTAATACTGCACTACCAGAAAAGGCGACTAATAGGAAGTTGGCTGTAGCAGTAAGTAGCAGTTGGCAGTAGAATTTGAATCAAACGTGAAGTTGGCAGTAGCAGTACGAGCAGTAGCAGTAAACTAAAACGTGAAGTTGGCAGTAGCAGTACCAGCAGTAGCAGTAAACTAAAACGTGAAGTTGGCAGTAGCAGTACCAGCAGTAGCAGTAAACTAAAACGTGAAGTTGGCAGTAGCAGTACGAGCAGTAGCAGTAAACTAAAACGTGAAGTTGGCAGTAGCAGTACGAGCAGTAGCAGTAAACAAAAACGTGAAGTTGGCAGTAGCAGTACGAGCAGTAGCAGTAAACAAAACGTGAAGTTGGCAGTAGCAGTAACAACAGTAGCAGTAGGAAACTCTGAAAGTCTGCGAGAGTGTTTGAAACAGTCTCAGACCGGTGCAATCGAACCGGGATGGTAGCTAGACTTTCTAGATTGGCACAAAATTCCTGAAAGTTTGCATTAATGTCAGAAACAGTAGCAGACCGTAACAATGGACACCGGAGGGTCCCTTAACATAATAAATGACATTTTCTCAATTTTGGCACCAACATTTCTGAAAGTCTACGAGAGGGTTGTAAACAGTTGCAGACCGGTAAAATTGACCCGGGAGGATGGCTAGACCTTAAATACGACATTTTCCCTATTGGCACCAAAATTCCTGAAAGTCTGCGAGAGTGTCAGAAACAGTCGCAGACCGGTAAAATCGACAAGGAAGGGTCCCTAGACATTTAAAATGACATTTTCCCTATTGGCACCAAAATTCCTGAAAGTCTGCGAGAGTGTCAGAAACAGTCGCAGACCGGTAAAATCGACAAGGAAGGGTCCCTAGACATTAAAAACGACATTTTCCCTATTGGCACCAAAATTCCTGAAAGTCTGCGAGAGTGTCAGAAACAGTCGCAGACCGATAAAATTGACTTGGGAGGGTCCCTAGACATTAAAAATGACATTTTCCAAAGTGGCATCAATATTCCTGACAGTCGGCGAGTGTGTCAGAAACAGTCGCAGACCGGTAAAATCGACAAGGAAGGGTCCCTAGACATTAAAAATGACATTTTCCCGATTGGCACCAAAATGCCTGGAAGTCTGCGAGAGTGTCAGAAACAGTCGCAGACCGGTAAAATCGACTTCGGAGGGTCCCTAGACATTAAAAATGACATTTTCCCAAGTGGCACCAAAATTCCTGAAAGTCTGCGAGTGTGTCAGAAACAGTCGCAGACCGGAAAAATCGACTCAGGAGGGTCCCTAGACTTTAAAAATGACATTTTTCGGATTGGCACTGAAATTCATGAAAATTTGCAAGAGTGTCAGAAACAGTCGCAGAACTACGCAATAGACTCGGGAGGGTCTGTTTATGTTTAAACATGTTTTATTTTCATTGAAACTTTCAAGACTTTTAAGACTTTCCTACTGCTACTGCTGTTACTGCTACTGCCAGCTTCATGTTTTATTTACTGCTACTTCTGTTACTGCTACTGCCAACTTCACGTTTTGTTTTACTGCTACTGCTCGTACTGCTACTGCCAACTTCACGTTTTAGTTTACTGCTACTGCTGGTACTGCTACTGCCAACTTCACGTTTTAGTTTACTGCTACTGCTGGTACTGCTACTGCCAACTTCACGTTTTAGTTTACTGCTACTGCTCGTACTGCTACTGCCAACTTCACGTTTTAGTTTACTGCTACTGCTCGTACTGCTACTGCCAACTTCACGTTTTAGTTTACTGCTACTGCTCGTACTGCTACTGCCAACTTCACGTTTTTTTACTGCTGCGTACTGCTACTGCTCACTTCCTATATATGAAAAGGCGCTATAATATCTCGAAAATTAGTCAGAAAGTGCTTTGATTGATTCTTGGGCTTATTCGATAATAATACGATACACGGATGCCCTCACATTCCGCTGTATTGTCACAAAAAATCCTATACAATTACAGGTGCGTATAAACATTGTTCTTAACAATAAGGAGTCTAAAAATGTTTTTTTTTCTTAATCAGGGTGCATAACTCTGCGGATCTTCAATAAATTTGCGTCAAAATATTGGAGTTACACGCAACACAAACCGGTCTACGTACGGACAGCGGGACAGGCGGACAAAGGCAAATATATATCCCCCCAACAAAATTTTGGCGGCATAAGAACTGATAACTTGCCAACACACACACACACGCACACACGAAATAAAAAAGATACAAATAGCTGTCAGAATGACACTGATGTCCCCCCTCTTATGTGCCTCAATGTTAGCATCAAATAGCTGAATGCAGAGTTATCTACTCAAAAGGTTTGTTTTTTTCCAATTCCAAAATTTTCTCATTCTTGGGTGATTGACTGAAGTCCACTTAAGAAATACAGACTGTGTGTACTTGATATTTGATACAGTGAGTGCAAACGCAAATAGCTTTATATAACCATGTCCAACCATCCTGTAAAGGGATCTTGAAGGTCCAGTTTTTTTCAAATTGCTGGTCCTTGTGAAGTTGACTGCTTACCATGTGGACGCAAAAAAGATAATGAAAATCTAACTATTATGGGCAACTGTCCAAGTTTAAAGGTCCTCGGTGAAGTTGCTCTTGAGTTATTGATCGAGCAACATTTTTAGAGTACGGGTCACTTCAAGCTTGACTTTTCTGTTAGATGGACAAGAATCAATAAGGCTCATTTACTGGTTAAGGTTAACCATTCTTGAAAGTTTAATGGTCATAGGTGTCGTTATTATTTAGTTATTGATCAGAGACCGTTTCCAAAGTGTGGAGCCCTGTGAGCCAAAAAACAAGAGGATTTATCTCCTTACCTACCAAACATCAAGTCTCTGAGTCAGTGTTCTTACGTTATTAATCGTAAATGAACCGGTCTACCGGCTGACTGTCATATGTAAAACAATATACCTTACAACTTTCAACTTCTTCCTAGGGGTGCATAAATACATAAATAAATAAATAAGAGGCATTTTGTTGGAAATAAATGTGAACGTAATAAACAACCTGTTACTGGCTTCTAGGATAAGCACATCTTTAAATCCAGCATCTATCAAGCGTCTGGCTGCAGAGAGTCCGGAAATACCAGCACCAACAACGATCACACTAGGCTGTCTCCGAGAAGCCATTTTTGTCCTGCCAAATATGTGTAATAAGAGTCTTTGTTTAAACTGTCGAACATTGCTGTTAGTTGTTATGCAGTGGTGTTGTACTGAGTTTTGTTTTCGTCTTGCTAAAACCAACAGCGACTTTCGACATTTGACAGTCTCGCATCTACTTTTGTGAGATGCTTCATACGCCAGGATTAGCTATCTAAAGTTTGTCTAACAAACTATACGGAATATCTGTTCATATTTCGCGGCAATAAGTACGACAACTCTGCCTGCAGAATGAAAGCTTGCCAACATCTCCTTTACATTTTATTCTACTAGACTGTAGCTAAGCTTGTGTTCTTTAACTAAGGCCATATTATAGCAACGAAGAAATCTATTTTTTGTAAAGAAAAGTAGCTCTAAATATAAATACACAAATTTACAACACCTTTAATATGTTATTATAAATCAGCATACCTGTATCGGTTAACCCCTGCGTACTACAGTAAAGATAGCCTGGTTCCCGGACATAATGTAACTCCAGACTACGTTAAAGACTACACTCAAGTGTATGTAACAAGTGACTACAGTGATAAACAAAATATTTTACAAACACGTTTGCAAACTCCACGCAGCGGTTACTTCCCTTTCAGTACAATAATCAAAGAATGAAAGAGAGATCACTGCAAGGAGATTGACAGGTTTATTGTTTATCTTCGCATACTTTTGGTGTCTCGACATCACAATGATTGAAATTAGATAATACAGTATAGGATACATGTATAAACTACTAAAATTGTATTCTTTAGCGATATTCGACTCTTTTGCTGGTGCATGCATGACGCGACAGTAATATATCGGTGATCTGATTAAACTTCCTTGTAGGGCTTAAAAAATATGAGTTTGGACTTTCACTGCATAGTTTAGCAGAAATGTTGCAATGTTAGCCAATTAATAGAAAGAAAGCAAACACACTCGCGTATCGTTTTCGACCATTTTGATACGTATCTGTAAAGGTGAATGAATGACACTGGAGTTTTAAGAAATTTCGTTAGCTTTTCTTTTCAAATAAAGCATACGATCAAAGACGAAAAATGAAATACATAGTAAATACACTGACAGATCTGTGAATCACACTTCAAACAGAGAATTATTTTAAATCTCGCTGGTCCGGCTAGCTTAATCGGTAGAGAATCGGATTTTCAACATTAACGATCCCGGTTCGATCCCCATCAGGGCCGGCAAAATTTCTCCGTGATAATTGATCTCAGACAATGCGTCTGTAGGTAATTTGTCCTTCACCTCTGAGGAAGTAGTCAGTCACTTGCGGAGAAATTGGTTAGTAATCTGGATAGATACCCAGGAACACTGGCTAGGTGGACTGACCGCCGCGTTAGGACCTTAGTTGTTAAAACTGGCGTTAAACCCCAATAAAACTAAACTATTTAAAATTTGAGAAGCTATTTTCATTTTTAATATCTACCAGAGCCTCTCATTTTTGAAGGCTGGTATCATCTGCACTATGCTTGCAATTTATTTGCTAAGGCTTCCCAAGCAAACATCAAATTAGTCTTGAAATATTTATATCATAGCTAGTCAGAACCGTGAATCACACATCAAACAGAGAAATGTTTAAAGTTTGGCGAACAAATTATTTTTTAAAGTAATAATCTATAAGTAACTTTGTCTTTTGAAGGCCGGTTTCATCTGGGCATGAGTGCATGCGCTTGCTTAGACTTTCCCCGCAAACATCAAGACTGGCTTCCCAGACTATGATACGATTAAATCATTTACTTTGGTCTGCCACATGTTTGCATGTTTGCAGTTACTCGCGTAACTCGGTGTCACTATGATACAGCCTGGTCGAATTCCAAGAATATTTTATGAACTCTTCCAAGAGTGAGAGAGCGTCAATTTTTAGGTTCGGTAGCATCCTTTAGAAAAAGTCATGATGACATGGTCAGCGACATATCTTTTTCCATCCTTCGTTTCAACTTTGACATTTTTATCTTCATGGAATTCCCGAAAACGAATACTTTGGAATCATCTTCATCAAATGATTCAGTAGCTGTATATAACATCCCTGATATCAACGTTGTCACCCTGTGGAAAAGTAAAGAATTTCTGATCTTATTCCTTTTACATTTTTCAGTTCATCACCTTCATGAAATCTGTTGTAATTCATTACTGCATTAAGATAAAGGTATCCTCTACCTTTATCCATGTCTAGGTTCTGAAGTTCTCTTTCTAGATATTTATATAGCAAAGGTGCGATGGTAACGATTCTATTATTTTGAATTCGTTCATAAGGAAGTTTCTGATATAGGTCATCAGCCACTGCATATTATGTAAATGGATTGCGTGTTGGACAATTGCCCTATTTCGCTCCCATCCTCGCGCAAGAATCTCATGTTTATTCTTGAAAGTTATGAAAACGTCAAATAATGTCAATTACCAATTATCTAAAATGCATCTTTGTTTGATAGGCCAACAATCTTGACAATGTAGATCTATGAAAGTAAGGAAGTTTTAAAACATGATTGAAACTGTCAGAAAATACTTATAACGTGATAAAGAATTATACATTCAAAACCTGTGAAAGGTTAGATTTCTAAAAATTGATAAAAAAAATGTATAATACAGATAATTTAATCTATAAGGCCTCAGTGCTTCTATCGTCTCTGCAATCCGGAAGGTCAAATTCTCAATTGTAGGACCGTGAATTCAGTTAGCCCCAAGTTCAACAGGCTTTTTTCCATCTCCAAATGTCACCGTATGTATCCGACCACCAATCCTGTTAATGTCATTTGTTTTCTATTATTCACTTTCATAGAACTATCTCATTGCAAATTTCCCCATGTTCTGATCACTTTTCTTGGCTTCAGGTGAGAATGTGGAAGTTATGGCCCAATTCTGCAGATGCCGTTATAACCTAAGACTCTTAGTTGGATTCTAACACCCAACCCCTGCATTTTGTTATACAATGTATATTTTTTGTTCAGTGGTTATTGATGTGTTAAAGTGGATAATGTAATGTGAAAATAAGGAAAAACCTATCATCTGCTTCTGAGATAAGAACATACATAAATCCAGCATCTATCAAGCGTCTGGCCACAGAAAGTCCTGAAATACCAGCACCAACAACGATCACACTAGGTTGTCTTTGAGAGGCCATGTTAGTTCTGCAAAAATGTCTAATATGATTCTTGGTTTTAAATTGTCGAAACTTGCTGTGAGAT
The DNA here is from genome assembly GCA_012932295.1 of Cyclina sinensis. Taxonomy (NCBI): domain Eukaryota; kingdom Metazoa; phylum Mollusca; class Bivalvia; order Venerida; family Veneridae; genus Cyclina; species Cyclina sinensis. Next base: position 40,383,343 of record JAAONU010000001.1, on the reverse strand, counting down.
GCTATGCGTAATGCAGTGGTGTCGTACCGCTTTTTTGTCTTGTTGAAAAGAAAGGCGACATTTTGACAGTTCTGAAGTAGATGCCAAACGTAGCAAACTAATACCTGTCCAACGTATGATACTTAAACGTACCAGTTATTTATGTGTTCTAATTTCGTGGCAATCAGTAACAACCTTTCAGTTTTTAACTTTCTTCTAGCTATACATGCGAGTTTTTCACTAACAATTAGTCATATTACAGCAGGGTCTTTAGGGGCCTGATTATAGCCACGAAGAAAATTCTTCTGTAAGGAAAAGAAGCACTTAATGTGAAAATATACGCAATTAAACATAAAGATAGAGAACTAAATTACTTGTTAAAGAAACATCCTGATAAAGGACTACATGTATCACGTGACTACATCATAAGAAATTTTACATACATGCTTATTGCATATCTTCGCATATTATTTGCTGCTTTTTCTTCTGTTTTGACACCAAGGTGACTAAATTAGGAACTTAAATCATACAAATGTATTGCTTCGCAATCATATATGCCGCCCTTATTTTATTCATCATCGTTCAATCCATTTGTTTCACTCAATTAATCGAACGCGGGACAATTGGTTTCGAACAATAATTAATGATGTATTTTCATTATTTCTTTTCGCAATCTTACCCAATATCGTTATTTGTATCATTTTAACACGAAGCTATATTTAGTATTCTGGGAAATATGTTTATTTAAAGTAACAACTTTATACACTAAAATTCGAAATTCCACAGTATCTGTCTATTTGTAAGAACGAGGAATTCCTTCACTTTTCTCATTATATCAACGAAAACGAGTTGTCCCACGTACATAATATGTAGTTGAAGGGAAAATATGCCAGAGGTAACATACGATTTTATTAACTCTGATCACTATCAGAAGTCAACAACCGGTGGTGAGAGTCTTCAGTGACTTTTCTTTAGTTCCGAAGAAGCTATCGAATACGATTGCTTGAATAAATTGCTGCAATATGTTAACAGTTACGGCATATGCATATGTTACGTTTTGTAATCTACATTAGTTGTTTTCTTACTATTAAATCGACCAACGAGGTACACAGATGAATAATTACGATATAGCATACATGTTTACACTACTAAAATCGCAATTTTACTGAAGTACATGATCAAACCTACGGTTAGCGGAGTGTTATTTAGGAGCAGTTTTAATCAGATTGCTAAAAATGTGTTCTTCAGTGAAGATCGGCGCATTTTTATTATTCTTTGAATGGTGCGACATCACCTATAGTATTATTGTTGCGTGCCGAGCGGGGTAGGAACTATGCCATTTTCAAATTGGCAACCCAAGGGCTCATGAAAATTGTCTCATTATGGTTAGTAGATCTAATTTCCTAAAATCAGTTCAAGGTATACTTAGCGGACAATAAACTTGACACATTTAATCATAATGACTAAGTGTGACATTGGCCTTGATCCGAGTAAGTACATCGACTCACTTTGGATACCATTTCTACCTTGTAGTTTAAATTTTATTAAATCGGATGAAATACAGAGGGGACACACATTTTGACACATTTAATCGTAATGATTGTGACCATGGCCTTGACATGAATAAGTCGGAACCTGCTCTCTACACATCGTCTCGTCATGGTTACCATTTACATATAAAATATAGTTATCTGTAGTTGTTAGATTTTTTCAGAAGTAATATCACGAGCTTTTTGCCAAGTTTAAGAACTAACGTGTACTACATTCCAAACATTTGTTCAAACTTAACTTGGAAAATAACGAATAAAACACAAGACATTTTGTATTCTATAGCCTTTTCAGAGTTCCATCTGCAAATTCCATGAAGTTTTTGACGAGTTTAAGACCCAACAGTGGATTGAGTTTTTTTTCTTTTCTTTTTTGTATCATTGTCACGATTTACATAATGAAACTAGATGGGATATCAGGCATACCATACCAAAAACAGGAAGGCCGGTGAACAAGAAACTCGGTTACTAATCCGGTAACTAACTAAAGGAGCGCCCCGAGAGCAACATGATACCTTTTTCTTAGATATACAGACTGTGTAGTGATGATGCAACGACGGAAATGTTTTCAAATGTGCAAGGAGGCTGTAATCAATCAGTCACAAGCTTACTTTATAACCCAAACCAGTTTTTATCTTTCGATAGTTTTAATTTATCATCAAGATACATTATGTATAGGTTTCACACACAGAGTATGTATAACTCAACATACACCGTATCAAATACAGCAAATTATATCAGGTAAAGACTATACACATGTTTCAATGGACATTTAAAATTGGTTTTTAAAATTTTCTTTTATAACTGCAGACTAGAGATACTCAGTTGTAGTTAAGAAATATAGGAAAGCTTTTTCTTTCAAACAGGAACAAGGAAGATTCATAATCATCACTATGCTATTTCCCTGCAAAGCTTCGCAGAAACTTTATAATGCAAGTAAGTTAAAAAGCAACACCATCGTTTTTTTTTTCGATTTTTCGACAAGGCTAATACGTTTTCTGTAATGGTGCACGAGAATCCAAATTGTTTCATATCACTTAAGATTTTTTTAATCATTAATATTTATTTTTTCACTCTGAAATATAGCATACATAACGAAGCAAAATAAAAAAACCCTTAAAATATAATATTTCATACCTAGACAGCACTTTAAATCACATTTAAAACAGAAACATATTTAAAGTTTGGAAAACAAATGATTTTTATGGTAGTAATCTACCAGTACCTCTGCCATGTGTAAACCTGAGTCACGTGCACCGTGAGTGCACGCGTTTGCTAAGGCTTCCCCCGCAAACATCAAGACTGGCTTCCCAGACTTTAATGTCAGCGGCTCAGACAATACCGTTTGCTCTCCTGGAAACAGGTTTGTGGTTTGATGAAAGTACGACCCTAGTACATAAGGATTACTACACCATCTTGAAACAAGAACAGCTTTTGGGTAGGGAATATTTTCATTTCTCAAAAACTTCCGCAATAGTTGGACACATGTTTCGGCGATTTCTTTGTCTGTTAACTTTTCCATGTATTCCGCACTTTCTCCTGCAATCCAGCCAAGAACTGTGTTCTGCTTTGTGAAAATCTGATCAAAACCAAAGATACGTCTAAACCATTTACTTTGGTTTCGTCCCGTGTCTGTATCTTTCCAGGCAAATGCAATACTAGAGTAACTCGGTGCAAGTACAGCCTGATCGAATTCTAAGAATATTTTATTAACTCGTCCAAGTGTGAGAGAGTTTAGTGCGTTAATCTTAGGTAGGGGTAGCCTCGGTGTGAACAGAGAAGCATGGTGCTTCTTAAGATACCCAACAGAACAAGTAATGATGACATGGTCAGCGATAAATTTCTTTCCATCTTTCGTTTCAACTTTGACATTTTCATCGTCATGACAAGTCCAGTTGACCCTGACGACCTCACTTTTTAAAATCAATGCATGCTTTGGAATCTTCTTCATCAGATGGTACAGTATCTGTATATAACCTCCCGGGATATGAACATCACCGCCCTTTGGCAAACTGTAGTCTTTCTGATCTTTTTCCAAAGTAATTCTCTCCAATTCATCACCTTCATGGATTCTGCTGTGATTAATTATTGCATTAAGAACACTCCTCATGTCCTCTAGTTTAGCTTTATCCATGTCTAGTTTCTGAAGTTCTGTTTCTATACATTCATACAGCAGAGGTGCGATGGTAACGATTCTTTTGTTGTGAATTCGTTCATAAGGTAGTTTCCGATACACGTCATCAGCCACAGCATCATGTAAATGGATTGCGTCTTTGACGGTTGCCCTGTCTATTTCACTCCCATCCTCGCGCATGAATTTAGCCCCCATTCTAGAAAGATATGAAAAAGTTAAAGAGTCAGTTATTAGCATCAGACAGGCAAAAAATCTTGACATTCTCAGTACCACTAGAGACAATGATATTATATTATGTTATATGCCTCTGATGCCACAATGTAGATCTAAAACGTAAATACTACCATATAGTCCTAGGACGTTTTAAAACAAATGATTAACATTATCAGAAAAATACCCCAGAATTGAGAATTTTTAAACCAGTGAAATATTTAGAATCTAAAAACTGATGAAAACTGTATAATACCGATAATTTAATCTATATGGCCTCAGTGCTCCTATCGTCTCGGCGATCCGGAAGGTCGAATTCTCAATGGTAGGACCGTGAATCCAGTTAGCCCCAAGTTCAACTGGCTTGTCTCCATCTCCAAATGGCACCGTGTGAATTCGACCACCAATCCTGTAAATGTCATTTGTTTGCTATTAGTTTCATGTTGTTTATTCACTTACAGAAAACTCATTGCATTTTTTCTGGTGTTCTAATCACTATGCGTGCCTTCAGGTGAGAAGATGGAACCTATGGCCAAATTCTGCCGATGCCGTTAAAACCCAAGACTCTAAGTTGGATTCTGACACCTTACCCCTCTATTTTGTTACAAAATGTTTATTTTCGTATCAGTGGATATTGACAATTTGCAAAAAAAAGATAATTTAATGTGAAAGTAAGAAAATACCTATCATCAGCTTCTAGGATAAGCACATCCTTAAATCCAGCATCTATCAAGCGTCTGGCTGCAGAGAGTCCTGAAATACCCGCACCAACAATGATAACACTAGGCTGTCTCTGAGAAGCCATTTTTGTCCTGCAAAAAATGTCTAATATGATTCTTCTTAATTGTCGATAATTGTCGTGAGTTGTTCTGCGTAATGTAGTGGTGTCGTACCGCTTTTATTTTCATTCCGATATTTGACAGTTTTGCATCTACTTCATATGCCAGACGTAGCTACCTTAATCTTTTCCAACGTTTGATATTTAAACATATCTGCGTGATATGTATTCTAATTTCTTGACATTCAGCAGAACTAACCCTTTCTAGTTGAACTTGCGTTCTTTTAAGGTCATTGGACACGGTTTTAGCAACTTTTCCTCATCAAAATAATCATAATGTACTGATTAAAATGGCATATTTACAGAATTATGAAAATATTGCTTTTGATAAGAAAAAACGTGTTTTTGATGATCAGTTGTTTCCGTTTTGACATCGGGAGTCTCCGCCGAAATATTTAGCTTTGACGTAGATTTATCTCTACTGTACAAGGCAGTAGTGCAGAATTACACAACTCATAACGCATCCGTTTTTAAATGCCAAAATAACACTAAACTACAAGTGCAAGAAACACAATAAAGGCACACTTACATAATTAACATGCTTTTAATTGTAAATTTAAAAAAAAATAATGATCCGATTAATACTAGATTTTGATTAGTAAATTCAACTATTGTGCTGGTAGAACGGGTTGTAGTTTTACTTTAGCAGAGAAATATGATTAAAAATATTCCAATTTCTTCCATGCTGTGGTTCTAAATATCAATATCTTCATGTTGAACATGTTGTGTTACATTCCCTCACATGATGATCACGTCGAAAAAAATCTTTATCATATTGTAATAAATTTAGGTGACCTAATGTGTTAACATTCGTTTTACTGGAACACACTATTGTTTGAAAAATAATAATATGTCCATTAAGCAGAAATTTGTGTCTGCTTATAAATTGATATCCAATGGAATGTCAAAGATCTATAAATCATGCCTTAAACTGTGGGATTTATGCAAATTAACCTACCCAAAGGGACTCTTGTATATTCTGCATAACTGTCAAAGTTGAGATAATTAGCAAAAACGGCCGGACGGAAGGACAGACAGTGCGATTACTGTATGCCTCTCTTCGGGGGCATAAAAAGTCTCTCGATTGGAGTTAGCTAGTGAAGGCTCCCAAAGAAACAGCATGGGATAAAAATGAGTATGTAAAAATCTTTTTGGAAAAATTGCTAGGAAAATAATCTATAGATATTTTCACTGATGTATCTTGTAATTCTGTAATTCTGTTATTCTAAATGAACTAGCCTCTATATGAATTTTGCTCATTGGCCTCCAAATTCCATCAAAATGTCAAATTATTTATTTAAACATTTCATCAATGTACGTACTGTTAGCTTAACTTGTTAAATTTTGTTATTTGACTATTTTCAGTCTACATTTTCACTTTCCATCATAATTTTAAAGTTTTGTTAACAGTCCAGGTAGCTGTGTCAAGTGGCAAGGGATAAATGTGCGTCACTTCCGGTTTCGTGCGTGACAGGTGCGCGCGACCAAGTGCTTAAAATATGGTCTTTAAGAATAAAAATACCTGCAGAATTTTGTAAACCTGTCTTAGTTAGATATATATTTTTCTCCCATATGAATATTTCAAGGTAAAAAAATTATTATGTCCAGTGACCTACAACCTTTCAGTAACAATGAGATCATTTTACAAAGAAAACTCCTCTGTAAGGAAAGGAAGCACTTAATATATGAATACACAAATTAACATTACCTTTTATATGTTATTATGACTCCTCCGATAAACAACTCGTGTACTAAATTACATATTGAAGAGTTCACATACGTCCTGATAAAGGACAGCATGTATCACTTGACTACATCATAAACAAATTTTATATACACGTTTATTGCATATGTTTGCATAACTTTTGCTATCATTTTACTGTTTTGACATCTAGATGATTGAAAAAGGAACTGAAATAATACAAGAGGGCAATGATTGCCCTAGATCGCTCACCTGAATACTTTGCCTTTGGGAATGCTGTTGAGCAATCATCAGAATATTTTTTTAAGATTCTCCCTATATAAATCTATATGAATTCAAGTGACCCCAGGGTATAACCAATTTTCACTCAAGGGGCATAATTTGAACAAACTTGGTAGATGACTTCTAGCTGATGCTCCATTAAAAATATATAAGTTCTAGGCTTTGTGGTTTCAGACAAAAAGTTTTTTTTAAGTTTTGCCTATATAAGCTTATGTAAAATCAATTGACCCCAGGGACATAATTTGAATAAAGTTGGTAGAGGTCTACCAGACAATGCTACATACCAAATCTTAAGGCTCAGGACCTTGTGGTTTCAGACAAGAAGATTTTCGATGTTTTCCCTATATAAGCCTATGTAAAATCAATTGACCCCCGGGGTGCGGCCAAATTTGACCCCAGAGGTATAAGTTGAGCAAACTTGGTTAAGGTCCACAAGACACTGCTACATACTATAAAAGGCTCAGGGCCTTGCGGTTTCAGACAAGGAAATTTTTAAAGTGTTTCTTTCTGTTGCCATAGCAACCACAGTTCTTGATCGAATTCAATTCTTTGTACAACTTTAGTAGAGCTTCATGTAAAAAAATATCCCAGGCATGTTTCGTCAAAATTGGATAAGCGGTTTAGGGGGATAAATCTTTCAAGTCAAATTGTTGACGACGCACGCCGACGGACGCAGGACAATCAATGATCCCAATAGCTAAAAAGGTATTGATTTGCAATTTTATTCACTAGATATTAAAACTTTGTCCACTATCATGAGGTAAGTGTCTCCATCAACACTTCCACACTCTTAAGTTCAGATATTAACCCAAATGGGATTGCTACAGAAAAAGTTGCTACAACATGTTACCCAGACATTATTTGTTTTCTTGCCAATAAATCGGCTAACAAGGTACTTAGATGGCTAATTACGATACATATAGACTACAAAAAAACCGTGTTTATCAGTGATTTTTTTAATTATTCACATCACCTATAGTAATATATCTGTGATTTGATTAAGATCTGATATTTGTCGTGTGTGTGTGTGTGTGTGTGTTTTCAGACGAAAAAGTGGACATTTATGAAAAACATTACCAGTGAATTATTTAAAATTTAGCTTCGATTACAATAACGACAAAATGTAAATCTTTTTCAAACAGAAATAACATGTAAATAAAAATGTTGATCTAAGACGATCATCCGATGGCATCAAGGGAAGCAGAATGGAGTTCTAACAGTTCATCAAATGGTCGATAAAAATTGTTTGGTATAGGCAAGCGCGCGAAAAACTTAAATCGATGAGTATATTTTCATTCAACGTCAGTGATAGCTGCCAATAAAGAAGAAAAGAAAATGTACCGAGAAAAATAAGTATAGCACGATTTGATATTGAGGCACTTTTTAAGAGAATTTGAATAGTGCTGTGTCTGACCATCTATTTGCCTCATTAATATATGGACAGCAAAAATCATCAGGGAGTCAAAGGTATTCTGCCAGTTCATCTGCAGTTTCCCTAGGGCCTGGCAGTAATTTGATTAGTTCTTGTATCATGTTTGAACTTCAATATCTACGACTGCCATACCTCTACGGCTCATATTAGAAATCATTTTGTTAATCGGTGATATGGGTAACTTTTTCACTCCTGACGTAACTTCAAAATCTTGGTCATCACTGACATCTGACTGTTACTCAAAGATATTGATCAATCACAAAAAAATCTCTGCAATGGTTTGATCAATCGAATTCTGCGCTGATTTCCGCAAAGCACATGTCTACTCTCCTATAATCACCACCGTCCTATGCACAAGGTGTTGTATGAAGATCAACAGCCTTCGGTATCCGATGACGAAAATCACGGAAATACAACGATTTTCGTGAGCCTATCCAGATTATTTTTTTGCAGAAAAATAGGCACAATTTATGGGTTAAGGCTGTATATCTAATTAGCAAATCCAGATCGTACAGTACGAGTTGTTGCACTGTATATTTACTGCTATGCTCAGATATTTTCGAGATTATATTCAAAAGTAACATGAACTACAAAGAATTCCATCAAAAAGAGGTTTTTTTCATGTAGCCGGTTTGATATGGTATGTTACGAGCCGTGAATTAACGATCTAGAACTAGTTATCTTTCAAAAATCATGTAACATAAGCTGAATAAAAGTATTATCATATGTAACGATTTAATAGATTCTACAGAATAATCTTTTATAAAGTCAACCTTACACTTCTCTAAGTGCTTCAGTTTTGCCGAGTTTTACTAGTTTAATATAGCTGACATGCAGTCCTTTGATGCCGACGATGTCTCTAATCAGTCTGCAAAGGTTGAATTTTTATTAACAAATAATAGAATAGCAAACGATCGTTGTACAATTTAATAACAATTTAAAACAGTAATGTACAAGACAAACATCGATGCATAGCGTCACGTCGGCGTAGAAGTTCTGAAGACGTAAAAATGTTGGATACATGTAATTTCACACATCCATAATATTTATATTATTATAGAAGTATCAGTGCTCTTGAAGAGAGCATCTAAGAGTGCAATTCATTCTCCTGCCGACTCGATCATAAGTAGTTCGCTAGCTAAACGCTTTAACCACTGAGCCATAGAATCGATTCCTTACGCGTTTGCCATAGGTTATATCTATATTATTTATTATCAAATGATTTTGTTTTAACACGGATGAAATATTTCATCATTGTTCAGATTAATACACTAGTTAAACTTGAATTTCTTTTTCCAGCGAAACAACACAAAATTAAAAACAATCGATTGTCAATAACAACTTCTCCTCACCTTTTGCCATAACATTGACAATATCAAATTGGAGAGCGCTGACAAATAAAGTTTACTTCATAGGAAACTATAGTTCAAGCTTTGAATTGGAGCAGATCGAACGTGCATTTAACACTTGAATGCTAATGGTTTTTAACATAAATTCAAACTTTTTAAAGCACTTTAATTGGGTTTTTTCCGAGATAGGTCTTTTCTTGCTATCATCGAGAAAACGTTTCATTAATCCTATATAGGGTTAAGAATAAACATATATTTCGAAGACGTTTATTTTGTTTGCTGTGGCGCTCCAGTACCCACAATCATGTTACTTGACTCGAACACGACTTTTTTAAAGTACTCACCAGTGAAAATGGACGCCTTTTCCTAGACCATTAGCACTGCAACTACTAACAGTAACAGTAAATAGTAACAAACAAATCCTGACTGAATGTACATGACATGTGCTTTATCTCGTCTAAGTGGCGCAATTCGTTCATCTGTTAGATAAAGCACAAAACCAAATACTTTATCTAAAATCCTTTTAAAGATTATGCGTGGTCAGAGAGAGAGATTTTATAGGCATGAGAATGTTATCCTTAACAAGTTACGCTTGCAGTTTTTCATGCTGCGTTTTCATGCTGTAGGTGTGATGGCAGGTTCCTGACTAGAGTGATACAAAAGGTCAATCCTGAACAGAGAAAGGAATGCGCGGAAAGTATTGTTTAACTTTACTGCGCAATGACAATCGTCAATTTTAAGAATTATCTCTTTGGCCTGATTCTGATATAGTCTTATAATTTTTATACGCCCGTCGAAAGACGGTGCGCATTATGGAAAATCCCATAACGGACGGGAGGCGTCCAGACTTTGTCCGGACCATAACTCCGTTGCTAATAAGTTGACTGACTGCAATCTTGCTAGGCAACTTTCTTACAATAAGTAAAGTGCAGTGCACATGACCATAACTCTATTTGGTCCCATTTTTTAATTATCTCCCTTCTTAAAATGTTTTAACTTTAAAACTATGAAGTGAATATATCTGAAACTTAAAATATAGATAGATGGCGTGAAGAAAAAGTGTAATACTGAAAATCATAAACATAACTCTACTTTACCCAGTTTAAGAGTAATTTCCTCTTCTTAAATTCCTATAATGAATATTTGTCCTGACTATGAAAGGAATTGCCATGAAAATTAATATAATGATAGATAGAAAGAAGTATAAGTGCAGTGCACAAGAACTTTAACTCTACTTGGAGACAGTTTTGAATCATTCTCCTCTTATTTTTTACTGGAGAATAACTTTTACACTGTGAAGAAACCTAAAATATAGATTGACGGTGACAAGTAGAGGTGTCGTGCTCAAGAAGCGTAACTAGATCTTATCCCATTTTGAGTAATCTCCCTTTTCTAATTTTATGATTCTTGTCCGGAGCATAGTAAGACTATGAAAGGGATTATTTTGAAACTTTAAATTAAGTTAGATGATTAGACGTGGAAGTGCAGTGTTCACGAACTATAATTCTATCAGGTCCCATTTTTATTATCTCTTCTATATTTTTTCTTGTCAGAAGTGTAAAATGATGAACTGATGTGAAACTTAAAATATAGATAATAATAATAATAATAGATATTCTTTGTACGACGATGCTCCAGAGTGGGCCATGTACAGTATTGGAAGAAGAAGAAGAAGAAGATATAGTTAGATGGTGACAAGGAGAAGTGAAGTGCCCAGGAAGCACAGCTCTACTGTATCCAGTTAATGAGATATTCCCTCATTCTAATCCTTTAATGTATTTTTGTCTGGATCATAACATCTATGAAAGGGATTGACTTGAAACCTCAAATATGTAGATGGTAAGAAGTAACAGTGCAGTGCATAGGAACCATAACTCTACCTGCTTCCATTTTTGAATTATCTCCCCTCCTAATTTGTTTTGGTCTGAAGCATAACTTTAAAATGTAAAGTGAATTGATGTGATACTTAAAAATAGATAGATGGCGGTCATGAGAAGTGCATTACCCCAAAAGCATAACTGTACCTTATCTTGTTTTAAGTTATCTACGTTTCTTTAGTTTTATAATGGATTTGTTCAGACACATAACTTGAATATTATGAAAGGAACTAACTTGAACTTTTAAATAAAGATACATGATAAGAAGTAGAAGTGCAGTATGCAAGAAACATATCTCTACCTTGTCACATTTTTAACCACCTCCCCTCTTAAAACACAGTGATATGTTATGGTTTATTGATACTGATAAACATCTTTGGCGTGGTTTCAACACGGAGTTGTAAAAAACATTCTTGCTGAATTTGATGATATGCGAATATTTATGCAGCGCCATGTGAAATGTCTGACATCATCAGTTCGCAGACTAGGCTCACAAGCATACATTTCATCCGTTTTGCGATGCTCTTGTTATACATGTAGTAAATTGTGTACAGTGAAGTTTGGTGGTGATTATTACAGTTAGACGTAATACATTGTTTGTCAGTCATTTCATGTAACAAACGTGTATTCAGAAGCACACTGAACGTTATTATTTATAGTTATATGTAGATGACTGAAATTTTGCGAAATCTATTAGTTTGGAAATATTAATTTTTTTGTACGTGTATGTATACGGAAATATAGCTCTTTCTTGCATAATGATTTAAACTTGAACTGTTGCTATTTATACCATTATGTGTCAGATATTTAGTATGTTTTAATGTTGTTTTGTTTGGATTCTACTTGAGCGATAACAAATAAAACGCAAATAAGACATATAAGTTCTGTAGTTTTTTCAATTTCTGCAAGTTTAAGACCCAACAATGAATTGTTTTACATCATTTTACGACTTACGAGATGAAACTATGGGATTGTAGGTAAACCATACCAAAAAGACCCCATGAATACTTGGGTAGTAATCCGGGACCCTAATGCGTGCACAGAGAGCAATTGCGATATTTTATTCTCAGGTATACGGACGACGCAACGTAGGAAATGTTCTCAATGCGCGAGGAAGCTTTGATACAGCAACGTCACAATCTATTTTATAACCCGAACCAGATTTTGTCTTTCGATAGTTTTATTTCTTTATCATGATGCATGGCGATAAAGTATCGCATACATTCTGTGCATAATTATACTGGTATAAACAGATGCATCAAATACAGTGAATTTTATTTAATAAAGAATCTAGACCATATATATTTGTTTTAAGATTAATAAGTCATTTGTCATTAGGTTTTAGAATTACTTTTTTAATCATAAGCAGATCAGTAACATTCAGTTATAGGAGAGAAATGTAAGATATGCACAACATACAAGATCTTTTTGGCTTAACAAGGAATAAGTCAAATTCAAAATCATAGGTCTTTCACTGCCTAGCTTAGGAGAAATTTTGGAATGTTTTCCAATAGTTAGAAGGAAAACAAACACAATCACGGGAAACACATAGTGAATACCGTGATAGAACTGTGAATCAAACTTCGAACAGAGAACTATTAAAAAATTGAGAAGTTTATCTTTAACGTAACATTCTAGCAGTGCCTCTGCAGCATGCTTGCGTGCGTTTGCTAAGGCTATCCCGCAAACATCAAATTAGTCTTGAAGTAATTATTCCATACCTAGTTAGAACTAAGAATCACACTTCGACCAGAGAAATAGTTAAAGTTTTGAGAACAAATTATTTTTACGGTAATAATCTACCAGTACCTCTGCCTTTTGAAGGCCGGTGTCACCTGCAGCATGCGTGCATGCGTTTGCTAAGGCTTCCCCCGCAAACATCAAGACTGGTTTTCCAGACTGTAATGTCAGCGGCTCAGACAATACCGCTTGCTCTCCTGGAAACAGGCTAGTAGTTTGATGAAAGTACGACCCTAGTACATAAGGATTACCGCACCATCTTGAAACAAGAACAGCTTTTGGGTAGGAAATATTCTCATTTCTCAAAAACTTCCGCAATAGTTGAACACATGTTTCGGCAATTTCTTTGTCCGTTAACTTTTCCATGTACTCTGCACTATCTCCTGCAATCCACCCAAGAACTGTGTTCTGCTTTGTAAAAATCTGATCGAAACCAAAGATACGTTTAAACCATTTACTTTGGTCTCGCCCCGTGTCTGTATCGTTCCAGGCAAATGCAATACACGCGTAACTCGGTGCCAGTACAGCTTGATCGAATTCCAAGAATATTTTATTAACTCGTCCAAGTGTGAGAGAGTTCAGTGCGTTAATTTTGGGTTGGGGTAGCATCGGTGTGAACAGAGAACCATGATGCTTCCTTAAATACCCAACAGAACAAGTCACGATGACATGGTCAGCGACATATCTCTTTCCATCCTTCGTTTCAACTTTGACTTTTTCATCCTTAAGACAATCCCAGTTGACCCTGACAACCTCACATTGCAGAATTAGTGAATGCTTTGGGATCTTCTTCATCAAATGATTCAGTATCTGTATATAACCTCCCGGGATATGAACATTGCCACCCTGTGGAAAAGTTAAGTCTTTCTGAACTCCTTCCAATGTTACTTTTTCCAGTTCATCACCTTCATGAAATCTGTTGTAATTCATTATTGCATTAAGAACTCTCCTCATGTCCTCTAGTTTATCTTTATCCATGTCTAGTTTTTGAAGTTCTGTTTCTAAACATTCATATAGTAGAGGTGCGATGGTAACGATTCTGTTGTTGTGAATTCGTTCATAAGGAAGTTTCTGAAATACGTCATCAGCCACTGCATCATGTAAATGGATTGCGTCTTTGACAGTTGCCCTGTCTATTTCACTCCCGTCCTCGCGCATGAATCTCGCGCTCATTCTAGAAAATCATGGACACGTTATAAAGTCAACAAAATTGTAGAAACAATTAGTTAAATTATCTGAAATGTCTCTTTCTTTGACAGGCAAAATATCTAAACCTCGTCAGAGTCACAATTTAGATCGATGAAAGTGAAATCTATCAAATAGGAAAATGGAAGATTTCTACACAGTGAAACGAACGCATGATCTTTCCTTAGGAAAGTATAAAAATCTATGGCTTAAACTATCAGGAAAAAGAACTTCAGAGACGATGCGTTTTAAAATAATCATAGATTATCCCGAAACATGACATAATCGCACATGAAATAAAGGAACTGTTCGAATTTTGGATGTGGTTAAAAATGGTTGTTCCGGGAACATATAATACAAATCTGTGAAGCATTGAGAATCTATAGATTTATTAGAAATGTACAATACCTATTAATCAGTCTATAAGGCCTCAGTGCCCCTATTGTCTCAGCTATCCGGAAGGTCGAATTCTCAATGGTAGGACCGTGAATCCAGTTAGCCCCAAGTTCAACAGGCATGTCTCCATCACCAAACGGTACTGTGTGAATCCGACCACCAATCCTGTAAATATAATTTGTTTTCTTATAATTTTAATGTATATTACTACTTTTTCTTATTCGATGCTAACCAATGATATACTGTGTTCTAGCTGCGGGATACATTCTCAATCGTTCACACTGTAACTAATACAGCTTTCTATATCGTGCGCAGTAGAATTTCTGGAACAACTCTTAACATCCCTTTGAACTTTGAAAATTCAAAGACTATAGATTGATTTTATTTTGTTCATGAATTACCTTTTACCTATAAGGAAAGAAATCGGTATATTTCTGTCATTTATATTTTCATTTATTGATACTTTAAACTGAACTGTTAGGTCGTATTCTTAGGCAAAATGAAAAAAAAAAAGAAAACAGGTACATATATTTACAGCTGAGTTGTAGGCCCTAAACAGAAAACACTTTCCGTTAAATTTCTTTCGTAATACTAAAACTACAATAGTGCGTGAGACACTCAAACACGGAGGTTGAAGATCGTTGACCGATGTGTCAATTTTACGACTGTAATGATTGTCGTCAATCAAATTGTCGAAATGTATGTTTTATATGGCTCTAGATTCAAAATTGTTCAAGAATGATAAAGTTTGGAAACAACATTAAATGATTTAGCAGTACTGTTGCACCTCCAGAATTTCATTTATTTATTTATTTATTTATTTATTTATTTATTTATTTATTTGACATCACCAAATTAACGTCACTGATGACAAAACAAATAATTACTGGTTGACTTAAAGTGATAACCTTTCAGATATTAAGGTTTAAGTATTGACTTACTCTTAGAATTGAAAAAAAAGTGAGAAAAATGTTTTGAAATGAAGATTAATTATGTATTCGTAACACATGTTATTGCATAGTCAATTTATTGTAATTAATAGTTTTAGCAGTTATTCATCAATTAGCATAATATAAATATAAATTGTTTGTTTTCTTTGAATATGGAATATATTTTATCTCAAAGTGATAGCTGTAATATGTTCACTCACGCTACGCGCTCATGAAATATTCAATTGTATCACTTCTGAATGAGATACATTCCGTATTCACATTTAAAAAGACCACAGATAAAACTATCCTCTGCTTTTGTAAACTTATGCATTGTCCTAACTGCACAGTTGTTCACGTTATCATACGCAAAACCTGCCCTAAAGCTCGCTATTTCTTAGCTCTGTGTAGGTCTATATGTGTACGTTAAGATGTTTTACATTGAAATCTGTTGATATACAAGTCTATGTATCAATATGTTTCAATAAAAACTCGTATTTTGCACACACACACACACACACACACACACACACACAGGCGCATAAAAAATGAAATATATCCCCCGTGCATCTTTTATGTGCATCAGACACCCTCAAGATCAATGAATGTCAATTCAATACGGTGAACCTAAAACAACTTAATGTAGAATTATCTACTGATAAAGCTAAACTATGTTTTAAATACATGAATTCTCTTATTCTCGAGTAATTGACTGAAGACCACTTAAGAAATACAGGTCCGTATGTATTTGACAATTAATACAGTGAGCACATATCTAAACATGCTAAACCATCCTGTAAAGTAATCTTGAAGGTCCATGAAGCAGTTATCTTAAAGTTATTGATCAGAAACCACTTTCTAAGCGTGGGCCCCTGTAAGCTTTACCAGTTTACGCTGTGGACCTAAAAATAGGGTTCATCTACTCTTCATACCAAAACATCTTGTAAAGTTTGATGGTTTTGTGATTAGTTGTTGATCGGAAACTGTTTTTAAAGTGCTCGCCCCTGAAAGCTTAATCATTGGCCATGAGGGCTGCTAAACGATTTGCGTCATCTACTCTCCATGCAAACCATCTTGTATTGTTTGAAGTGCATGCAGGGTACTTCAGTTATTAACCGAAAACTGTTTTCAAAGTTCATGTCCCTATGACACTGTGGGCCAAAAGCAAAATGATTCATCTACTTATCATGACAAACCATCCTGCTAAGATTTTCTTGGGTTATTGATCGGAAACCCAAATTGCTAGACCCTGTGGCATTTACCGTTGACTTTGTGCGCCCAAAATCAATAAGGGTTATCTACTCATCATGGCCAACAATCCTAGAAAGTTGGAGGTCCTTGGTGCAGCTTTCCTTGAGTTTTTGATCGGAAATAGTTTTCAAGGTGCTGATCCCTGTAAAGCTGATCTCGTGGGTTAAAAAAAAACAATAGTGTAAATCTACTTATAATGGCCAACCACCACCCATGTTTGAAAGTCCTGGGTGAAGTTGTTCTCGGGTTATTGATCGAATGCCGTTTTCATAATGCGGACCCCTTTGAATTGCACCTACAGGGACAATAAACAATACAGTTGATTTGCTGGTTAAGCCTAGCCAAGCTGTAAAGTTTGAAAGACATAGGTGTCGTAATTCTTGAGTTGTTGATCAGAAACATGTAGACATCTGTGAGCTTGACCTTTGACCCTGCGGGCCCAAAAACAAAAAAGTTCATCTTGTTATCATACCAGAAATGTCTACCAAATAGAAAATATCTGTGCCAGTGTTCTCATGTTATTGATTGTAAACAAATTGGTCTACCAACTGATCGTCATATGCAAACCATATACTTCCCCTCCTTTCTTCTAAGTGGGACATAATAAATAGTCATTAAATAAGAGGCATTTTGTTGGAAATAAATGTGAAAGTAAGAAACAAACCTGTTACTGGCTTCTAGGATAAGCACATCTTTAAATCCAGCATCTATCAAGCGCCAGGCTGCAGAGAGTCCGGAAATACCAGCACCAACAACGATCACACTAGGCTGTCTCTGAGAATGAGAAGCCATCATTGTCCTGCAGAAATGATCAATAAGAGTCTGTTTAAATGGTCGAACATTGCTGAGTGTAGTGGTGTCTCACCGCATTTCGTTTCATCTTGCTAAAACCAGGGGCGACTTTTGACACTTGTGTGATACTTCTTATGCCAAAAGAAGTTATCTAAAGATTGACAAACTATGCGGGATATCTTGCAATAAGTAACGACAATTCTGTCTGCATAATTAATGTTTGTATCAAGTGTACCTTACTAGCTGAGCTTGCTTTTTTACATTTTAGTAACGAATAACACCATATTATAGCAACGAAGAAAAGTCTTCTGTAAAAAAGTAGCTCTTAAATTCTAAATCCACAGATTTACATAACCTTTATATGTAATTATGGATCTACCTACGTGTATCGACCAATCGTCAAATATTCTACTTGCGTATTACGTCATTTGTTAGACAGTACTCGCAAATATATATAACACGTGACTACAGTGATGAACAAAATATTTTACACAAACGTTTATTGCTTATTTTCGCACACTTTAAACTGCTTTTGCTTCTGTCTCGACATAACGATGACTGAAATTGGAATTCTTACAAATTAAAACTCTTATTCACCGTCTTAACAATCACGAGTACTTTCCGCCTGTCACACACGAGTACTGATTTGAACCCAAGATTCAGCTATCAACTATCCAATAAAATAACTAAAACTGTATTTGTATCACTTCATCTGCAGATTTTTCTAGAGCCTGTCTAAAGATATACACACGTTCTAGTATTATGATTTACTTTCTACCAACAACACCGTACATCTACTGCACATAATAATCAAAGCGCTGCAAGCACTGAAGTATTCACTCGTTGAGATGATATTCTTTCTCGGCAAAAATATGAGAAGCTTTATGATCATTTAGTTGAAAGAATGTTATTTAGCAAATTTAGAAAAATGTATCATTTTACATTGTAATATATGATTTGGAAAACAAACAAAGTACTTACGTTATTTCATTTCCATGATTGATAATAGATAAATTTTTATAACCAAGTGACATTTTTTGAAGTTGAACATAGCTTTTCATTTTATTTTATGATAAAAATATGAAAAGGGTTCAATGGATTTTGATCAGATGATGAACGATTAATTTTAACATAACACATATTCGAACTATGACTTCAATGACTTCAAAATTACTCAAAAGAGAGTTAAAGTTCACGGGTTCAACACTACTCTTCAATAAGATCTATTCACATACGAAGTTCCATGTTTCAAAACTAAACAAAAACTGAAACTGTTTTTGTATACTCTGCTTGGAGATCAATGAATACAATTTTAAAAAGACAGCGAGCGGATGAATATGAATAGATTAAGCATATAAACAGCTTTCGTATTTTACCCCATTTCATTGGAGTGATAAAAATTTGTTTTGTTCTTTTCTCCACTCCTAATGTTGAAACTAGTATACATGCCTTCTGCTGATTTGCTGAACTGAACTTGCCTATGACTTGCAAGCTTAATTTTAAATTAACAATTTGTATATAAATTTATCAGCGATGAGTGCTGATTAAAATTAAAGTCACTGGTTCTTTTCTGGTTAAGGTCTGCAAAAATTAACATTACATAATCGTGTTTCCATTGTACCATTACCAAGAGCATAGAATACTCTAGTACTTACAGCGCTTTGATCTAACAAAAATGGCAATGATTATCTCTCAATCTCCTCGCAGTGATTTCCCCTTCATTCTGCCGTCACGCGTTACCTTTAGGTGGATTTCAGCTACATTTACATTTAGAAGTAGTCTAGTTACTTTTTTAAAGAAAAATTTCTTTCTTTTCTGTCCAGTTACATTTGAAATTGCATCCATTAACATGCCTGGATGTAAAAGTACCTTTAAACAAGAAAAATTCAAATGGACTTGAGTCCATTTGAGTGTACGGTTTTTACTGTATTTTTAAGGAACCTAAATCTACAGCACTCTATTTTGTTTGCAGATGCCAAATAATGAAATTTAACGTGTATCTTTAAAATGAAGTCCTGTCTGTTCAGGCCTATTATAACTAAGGTAATGCACATGTTTTTGAAGAACAACAACAACATATTTGTTCAACCTTTTATTTCCATATATCTCTTGATATTAATGGTGATAATTATGATACTGAAACTTAGTTTGTTTTGTTAAGTAACAAAATAACATGAATTTCATGGAATAACATGCTTGAACAGAATAACAAACATGCTTGGACAGAATAACAAATATACTTGTAATATCAATGATGATAATAAACTATGACCATGCTTTGATTACTTTGATGTAATTCAACATAAAGACCAGTTGAGACACAGTCACTGTCGTAGCAAAGTACGACCGGGAACCAGACAGAATTTTTAATTTTAGATAACTTCTTCGTGAGCCGAATGCTATTATTTGAAAACAGTAAACATAAACATTTATCATTTTACATCATTTGAAGGCTCTTTAGATTCATATTTTGAAAATATAAGCAGATTTGGAATTTTTGCTTTTAAAAAAGAAAAGTAAATTAATTTATACATGTCGTTTTAGCATTTCTCTAGCAGCTAAGATGCACTAAGTTTAATCATTTACAAACAAAAATGAAAAAAGTTTTGACAATTATTTTTTTAAATATGTAGGCCCTAAAATATGAGATTACAGACCTTTCGAATGATATAAAATACTGAACTGTTTAATGAAAAATGACTTTCAAACGATAATTACAAAATTACTATGTTTTGTATTGTTATCAACCGCCATAGTTTTGCCAACCTTCAAAAAGTTACCTTATCTCTTATCAGTTACTTGTTACTATTTATAGATTTCAAAACAATGAGATCCAACGTTCCTATACAATATTACCAGACAGTCACGTGATTTTCTCCGAGGATTTCCGGAATAACACAACTTCACAAATTGATTCAACAGGTAGCACATCGTAAAAATACGTAATGCTTCGGCAATAATCGGATCTTCTAACAGCCAATCAAAACATAGAATTACATAATATTGGATAACACTAACCCCGCTCCAATTGTACATATAGGAATAATAATACTGGCAATTTTCCGTACAGAAAAGTTTAACATGTTGCTTATTTACTTTCAACCATCATCACGTGACATGCCTGTCGGCGCTGAATGTATGAAAGGGGAGTAAACATTTTATGGAGTTTGTATCCATCTATCGGAGGTGTGTTTAAATGTTGTTATTTGATTGGATCAGTCAATGGCATCGGACAGAGAAGCTGTGTATTGATTTCCCAGTGTTAAAATCAGAACAATTCGGTATTGAAAAATTAGTATTTAGCGAGTGCTGTTTCTTTTTTTGTACACTCATCATTAAAACTACTAGAAAGGTTTATTAGTACAAAAAACATTTACTATTTACTTGATTTTAAAGCTTCAGACCAAATTATTCACCTTTATGGTAATTCCAAAGAACTACTATGTATTGCAGAGTAACCGGAACTGCATGCTGTTAGTTCGTTAACTTCCGGTGTTTGATTTCTGAATTATGGTAATACTTTATTCACTTCGTTCCTCGTGAATACAAAAATCAGATTGTTAATCAAGGATTTCAGGTGACTTTTTCACTCCTGACGTAACTTTAACATGGCGGTCGTCACTGACGTCATGATTCTCTCTCAAACGATATCACTAAGGGGGACATGTTCACATCATCGCAGAAATTATATGGACCAATCACAGAAAATTTCAGAAATGATTTCATCAATCGGATTCTGCTTTAATATTCTCAAAATACATGTCTGCGTTCCTGAAATCACGGAAATACCATGATTCTCGAAACTTAGAAAACGGTGTAAACGGGAGCTTAACCAACTTCGCTGATAAGAAATGCACTTTTTTGCACAGAAATATAGGCACAATTTCTTGTTTAGGACTGTAATCGTAGACGAATTCTCTCGACAACTTTCACACTGAATGTATTTTGTTGGAATACACAGACACTGCTAGGATTATTTTCAAAGAAATCTTTCGAAAACAAGTTACAAGTTTTCTTACAGAAATGTTGTTGATTCATGGATCCACAGCATGACTCTTAAATCTTATAACAGAAGGTTTTACCCACAAACATTATCATGTGCTCTTTTGTTATATTCTTGTTTGTGATGAAAATATAACTTTACCTCTTTGTTAAATCATGCAAACGTAAGTTGTATTTGTATTCGTGTAGCCGGTTTTAAATGGTACGGTTATGAGCCATGAGTTAACGATCCAGCAATAGCTTTCATTCAAAATCATGTAATGAGAAGCTGAATAACAGTATTAGTAGGTGTAATAATTCGATGAAAATGAGAGGTTTGATATAGCTTCTATAGAATGATTAAAAAGGCAACCTTACTCTTCTGTCAGTGACTGAATTAGACCAAGAATACATGTAGACTATACATTTATTTCAATGACGTTATATTTCGCTGCGGCGCTATGCACCCACACGTTTAACATCTTGGCTGTCAAGCAACCGCCTTTTGGTTATACACCACCAAAGTTTTGTCGTGGAGCAGTCAGTTTGTCCAGGTTATAAGATGAAAAAGTTCTCTGAATGCTTTAAATGTAAAGGTTGTTTTGAAAATCATTTTTTACTTTAAAATAATACACATACTGAAGAACAAATTGAAATAAGCCATAAGTATGCTGGACATTTCTTGGCTAATTTTGTCGTTTTGAAAAAATAGTGATAGTGATACTATGAAATAAAGTATGAATGAAATTGTTTCTCATGACTGTTTCTTTCTATAAATGGACAAATGTAACATCTTCAAAAGCTAATATAATGAGAGTGGGACTTCATGCATTAATCAAATACTGTAGGATTTTATATAGTTGTGTTTAACCTAAAGGTTAAGTATTCACCTGTGAAAATGGACGCCTATTCTCATGCCATTCAAAGCAACTACAACTGTTACAAAACAAAGCCTGACTAATGAATATAAACTAATATGAAGTTGGCAGTAGCAGTACGCAGTAGCAGTTGGCAGTAGAAATTAAATCAAACGTGAAGTTGGCAGTAGCAGTAACAGCAGTAGCAGTAGGCAAAACCTGAAGTTAGCAGTAGCTATACTGCTACTGCTCACTTCCTATACATTGAATATAAATGATATGTGTTTTATATCGTCTCAGTTGCAAAATTTTATTTACTTTTATCATAAAATCTCTTAGATGAAGCACAGAGATGCATACGTGATTATGCGTGGTTACAGATTGGGAATGTTAGAATTATATACAAATTGATGTAGTTACGTTTGCAGGATATAAAGACTGCGTTTTCATTGTGTAGGTGTGACAGCATGTTGTCTTGCGTCCAACCTGTGTAGGAGGAAAGACACGTGTTTTTATGATAGCACTGAAGGTTAAGGCTGGTGCCCGGAATATTTATATTTACCGTGTGCAATCAGGGCTCTCGTTTGGCAAAATATGGTCTAACCCCCTTAAAATTATGCTTTCCCCCATATTAAAAAAAAATCCCATTAAAAAAAATGATGAGCAGACATAGAGGAAAATCAAAATATCCTGCCAAATTTCCCCCTTGCATGGACCCTGTCCCCAGTCTCAAAAATGCTAACGAGAGCCCTGGCAATGATAATAACTGTTGATTTAAAAAAAATGATCCTGTTGGCCTTATTATGATACATTCTTTTATTCCAAATTTCAATTTGTTCTTGAATTTGTTTTCTAATAAAAATGCTTATCAGAACCTTTCAATTTTCAACCAGTTAGACAGTTTTGTCATCTTACAGCACCGCACAAACCTAGACAAAATTTACAAGCTCCGACAACACTGATTTGTTGGTGTTTCGCCTATTGGATGTGACTAGATACCGAATAGAAGCTCTATCCGCGGATATAGGATTTGTCTACACACATAAGTCAGTATGTTCTAATTAATGGAGAAGAAATATTTTAACATATAAGATGGCATGTTAAGAGAAGAAAAATATTTAAACATGACTCCATTTATACATTTAATGGCATATTTATCAAGCGTATCAACTGAAATGCGCTTAACAGTCATTGATTTGTACACGGTTAGATGTTTGTACGTTCTTTTTATTAACCAAACGATGTTCAATATCATAAGACATGGTTAGAAAAAAATATCATTTAATTAATTAATTAAATCATTTATTCAATCATTCAATTGCATATTTAGTATGTGCACCAATTGAAATGCTCTGAACAGCGACGGATAGAAGATTAGTGCGTTCTACTTACTACAGGAAAAAAGAAATATCGTTTAACCAAACGCTTTTAAATATCAAAATAAATCTGTCCAAATTAACTAACGCTAAAAAAGTCAATGATTTATTTTCACGTTTAATATATACAATTATAATGAATAGAATATGTTATCGCTACGTCAAGCAGTTAGCGCGTTATTTTTTAACATAAAAGAACAAAATAGAACATTATGCTAAGAATAAGAAATTTATACTGAACAGGTAATATATTTATACTGAACAGGTAATATATTTATACTGAATAGGTAATATATTTATACTGAATAGGTAATATATTTATACTGAATAGGAAATATACACGAGAATAATGTTACTTCGTAGTATTCTTGAGTCATTCATTTCAATTTAATGAATAATAGAATAAATTATTATTGAAAAAAGTGTAAACATCTATTATTCAGTATTTTCAAAGACATGAATTACGTTTTAAATAAACACTTATCTATATTTTCGACAAGAAATCACCATTGTCCAAATCCAGTTATCGATTACTCTGTAAGTGATACAAATGGCTGGATTATAAAACATTTATAAGTAATTGGAAGCACACATTCATTATAAGGTGATACATGGAAGGCGCTGCCAGGGAGATTTCCTATCATCAACGGTGTCTTTGAAATTGAGGGGGAACCAGGGGTGTCTCTGGAATGGGATGCTTTCTGTATCTGGCACTATCCCCCACAACCTAAAATAACTCATGTCTGCAGGTGCTTCGGAAATATGGTCAAACGGTAACAACGGTAAATAACCTTTAATTTATTGAATCATTAATTCGAACATTCTATTTTCAATACTGTAAAGTAAACACAGTGATAATAATCAAAATGCCTAAATATCCGTCAACAGTGATGATTCTGTATTTTCTGTGCAACGATTTCATTTTTAATCTAAACTCTAATTACTTAGTCAAGTTTTTAATTGTGCATTTAGGGGATTAACAAAAAACGAGTTTTTATTCTAAAATGCAATTTAATGTGTAAAACAGAGTCGACATATAATCAAAGCTCACCATATAGTCTTACTGTTTAATCGTCGTATTACATTGTTTATCCATATCGAGTCCAATCCGATATCTGCGGACAGAATTTCTATCTGTGGCCAATGCGCGGGTTTATAATTTCTATTATTTACTTAGAAATAATGATATTTGAAAAGATTTATTTCCATGTCAGTTATATGTTTATTGACATTTTTTTTCTATTCTGTTTATTCATACCGAGTTCTGCCCGTATACAAATTTTCTACTCGCGAAAAGAACTTAGATCAATTAGACCATGTTTCAGCAACGAATCGACCGGTATGATCTACTCGTATAGAACGCAAGGGTATGTAACACGTGACAACAGTGACAACACATCTTTGTTGCTATCTTTGCATTGCTTCGGAACTGTCTCGACATTACGAAAATTTAAATAGAAATTGAAATAAAATACTTAGCACTCATTCGGACGACGCCCATATTTTGATCAAAGGTAGAATGAATGAATGAATGAATGAATGAATGAATGCACAGCATCAAGTGTGCGCCGAAGATTCTGAAGACATGAAAGAGTCGGATACACGTAATTTCACGCATACAGAATATTTATATAACTGCATTTAAATAGACCATCTGTGAGTGCAATTAAAATTCATACCCGTGCCGCCTCCATCGTAAGTACTTAACCAACGCCCTATCGCGTTTGTCAGAGAATAGGTGTGCTTTAAATTGTAAATATACTTATTCCTCAGGTCATTATACAATAAATAACTTCAAAAAGCAGAATCATATGGGCCGATATAGGAGAGATTGATAGATACGTCATCAGTTCCAGTTATTTATGCCACGTGATATACATTTTCAGAAAGGTCTGACTAACTGATAAGATATTTGTACTACCACACAGAACAGTTGTTAAACAATGGCAGCATCTAATTAAATGCTGTCTATTAAATTAACATAAAATGATGTTTCTGGGGTAATTAATTAAAGCTTTACTGTAGTGATATTTCAGAGCATTCTGTAATGTGAAACTTTATCACTGGTCAGATTGTAGAGGTTTACATACCTCTTTGAATTGACTGTTGAGTCCAGAATAAAGAGGGATATTAATCAGTTCCCCTTTTTGACCCAAATTTGAAATTATTTAAAGTAGATTTAACAGTAAAAAATACTCATGATCAATAGCAAAAAGAGCATAAATATAAAATGTTCATGTTATTGAATTCATTGGAAGGCCTTTCCTAGCTAAAATGTGTTCATACGAACAATGACAGTCAAGTTCTTTAATTATTTGATATGCGGTTTTTTTCTGTTTGTAATTTAAAGAGGCTGTACTCCAGATTTGACATAAAAAAAATTTTTCATAAATTATATGATTAGGCTGAATGTCGAATGCACTACAGGACATTCAAAAGCATGCATCAAATCGAATGTCCTGCCTTATGTCGAATGCACTGCTGGACATTCAAAAACATGCATCAAATCGAATGTCCTGCTGAATGTCGAATGCATTACAGGACATTCAAAAGCATGCATTAAATCGAATGTCCTGCCTAATGTCGAATGCACTGCTGGACATTCAAAAACATGAATGAAATCGAATGTCCTGCTGAATGTCGAATGCACTGCTGGACATTCAAAAACATGCATAAAATCGAACGTCCTGCCCAATCTCGAATGCACTGCGGGACATTCAAAAACATGCATGAAATTGAATGTCCTGCTGAATGTCCAATGCACCGCAGGACATTCAAAAACATGCATGAAATCGAATGTCCTGCCCAATGTCGAATGCACTGCGGGACATTCAAAAACATGCATGAAATCGAATGTCCTGCTGAATGTCTAATGCACTGCTGGACATTCAAAAACATGCATCAAATCGAATGTCCTGCCCAATGTCGAATGCACTGCTGGACATTCAAAAACATGCATGAAATCGAATGTCCTGCCCAATGTCGAATGCACTGCAGGACATTCAAAAACATGCATGAAATCGAATGTCCTGCTGAATGTCGAATGCACTGCTGGACATTCAAAAACATCCATGAAATCGAATGTCCTGCCCAATGTCGAATGCACTGTGGGACATTCAAAAACATGCATGAAATCGAATGTCCTGCTGAATGTCTAATGCACTGATGGACATTCAAAAACATGCATGAAATCGAATGTCCTGCCCAATGTCGAATGCACTGCGGGACATTTAAAAACATGCATAAAATCGAATGTCCTGCTGAATGTCGAATGCACTGCTGGACATTCAAAAACATGCATGAAATCGAATGTGCTGCCCAATGTCGAATGCACTGCTGGACATTCAAAAACATGCATGAAATCGAATGTCCTGCCCAATGTCGAATGCACTGCGGGACATTCAAAAACATGCATGAAATCGAATGTCCTGCTGTATGTCGAATGCACTGCTGGACATTCAAAAACATGCATGAAATCGAATGTCCTGCCCAATGTCGAATGCACTGCTGGAAATTCAAAAACATGCATGAAATCGAATGTCCTGCTGAATGTCGAATGCACTGCAGAACACTCAAAAACATGCATGAAATCGAATGTCCTGCCCAATGTCGAATGCACTGCTGGACATTCAAAAACATGCATGAAATCGAATGTCCTGCTGAATGTCGAATGCACTGCAGAACACTCAAAAACATGCATGAAATCGAATGTCCTGCCCAATGTCGAATGCACTGCAGGACATTCAAAAACATGCATGAAATCGAATGTGCTGCCCAATGTCGAATCCAGTGCTGGACATTCAAAAACATGCATGAAATCGAATGTCCTGCTGAATGTCGAATCCACTGCGGGACATTGAATGTCGAATGTCGAATGTTGATCCCACTGCCAACTTCACAGACTTAACTTTATTCACACATTACGTTGCACAAATTATAAATGTATATTATAAGTCGGACAACTCTTGTAAGCTTATATCGATCCGCCATTGCTAATTATTTCCTCTACTTGAAGACCAATCCAATCGATTTACTGTCCTATACCAATTGTTGTATTCTTGTCCGACAAGGTAAAACACACACCTGGTTGACACTACGTCAAGTCTGCGCTATTTCAATTCAGTCATGCATTCAACCGTGGTTTTAATGGTTTTTACACTTTGGGGTTTTAAAAATAGAGCAGTCAACCTCGTGTAGTTATTAAACACCGATTGGCATTCTTCCTTAGGACAGCCCTGCAGTGGTGTTTTGATTCTGGGGCGTGTTTGTATTCTTTCGGATCAACTGTTTGCCCATTTGCCAGTCATTTGTTAAGCACTTGGATGTTTAATTTTGACAGAATTAAAATTTAACTCGATAAACAACTTTCTGGTGTTTTTAAAAGTTGAATGACCACGCCTATTTGCGAGGAAGCGCATTACTTCACCTGTTATCATTTTCGGACATATTTTTCCAGTGGTGCTAAATGGGACACTAAAATTTACGAGGGACTCCAGGAAATAGTTTAAATGATGAAGTGTGGTGTGCCACTGGGGGCCATGATAGGTCTCCTGATGATTGCAACATGTTCTGCGGATGGTCACAGTATGGTAAGTTTTACGTAACTCTAGTTTCCTTCCAAGTTTGGTAAACCTATTTAAAATGTCTACAGGTAGTAAATAATAGATCCATTTCATGTTTTTAAAAACAAAAGATCTAAACAATTTATGACTGAAATTTTACGCACTGGGCGTAATGGTAAATATTCCGTCTTAATTTGCTTGTCATTCATTGACAGCAGTTATAATTACCGTATACAAACGCAACACTGTAAATAAAATATTAGGATGGATAATATAATTATATCGTATCGTTAACTGAGACTTACATAGGGATTTATTTTTAAGGTCATATGTCAAGAATGCTACTAGTTTACATTTTTATTAAACATTTAATCTGAAACCAGTAGGATTCCAATGCAATAGACACTATTTTTAGCAGCATATAACTCTATACCGTTGAAAGTATTGTGAACTTGAACTGTGCAGGGATTTCAATAATCAGATGGTCACACCTTTATTTCAAAACAGGTAAAAGGTACTAGGTGAAAACAATATAATTTTGTACATGTATTTAGATATTTACATTTTACATACAGTTTAATTTCAACCTTTAATAATCTATTTGTGTAGCTGCATTATACCGTTAATATTGTAATTTTTAATTTGTTCGCTGGTTAGAATATTAACAGTGAAAACTCCTGCTTGTTTGTGTTGGGGATTATATTCAACATTTCTTTACTCTGAAAACGGTTGAAATCCCATGCAGGCATGTATAGATTGAATTCTAAACCGTTAATTAAATGAAATCTAAGAAGTGAAACCAAACTTAACACAAGACTGAACAATACAAATAATAATACTGACATTGCAAATGTATCAAACTATTTTAACAAGCGATCTAATCGGAAGATCTTTGTTGGGTTACATGATTTTTGTCATCAATTATTTATCATTGATCAATGGCCATATCATGTTCTTAGATCAAAGATATGAACAGAAATTTCTACATAATTGCTTCAGGTAAACATACGTATCAAGTGTAACTTAAGGGGCTGATCAGTGGTCCAGCGATAATGCAATGGACACATGATTCACAAGTTCTTCAAGTTCGACCACCCCCTCCCCCGTTTTTCTGCTTACTGTAAAGTTTACTTAGACCGCAGAGGCGTGCTTTTTTCCGTTCCGACACAGTTTCAAAGTATTTTGAATGATCAGAAATAGTTCTGGAATATCTCGTCTGATAAAAAGTGCATGCATGGTAAAAAAAAGACGCAAAATTTTTACCCTTAACCTGCTGGAGGCAATTGACTTTGTCTTTGCGACCAGCGCAGACCAAAATCAATCTTCCGTGGTCTGCACTATTCGCCATTCAGCCATTAAATTTTCAATAAGCACCCCCTATAAACCGTTAATATGTTCGTCCAAATTGAAAGATGGACAAGTCCATTTTAGATATTTAGCATGGTAAGGGTTAACATCTAAACGGTCTCATAACTCCTGTCCATGCGTGATTAAACGGCAAATTTAAAAGCGTCGAAGTTGCTTGGTTAATGACCTTTCAGAATTTTATATAAATGTAGTACAGGCTCATATGACATTTTTTCCACCTATCCCTCAGAAGGGTATCCGCACCAGTAAGTTTTATATAGCGTAGAAGTTTTTTTGTCAGTAAAAACATAGAGTTAATAAGAATGGTATAAATCAGTACACCAAAGTATAAATATCTTTGATGTGGTTATACCATATGATCAAATTAAGCGCTAATGAAACTGTTAGATCACTGATGTCGCTTTTTGAAACGGCGTTGCCTTCTTCTATAGCGTACAACTTAGGGCTTATTCACAATCGAATGCCAGACTTTGGACAACCCTGATTACCGTATTCTCCACCAGTTTCACCAGTAAGACACAACTGACAAATCAAATACAGTATTCTGTCAGTTGTATACGCTTGACCACTCTTTTCAGTGAAGTGGGCACCCTGACTACCGTATTCTCCACCAGTTTCACCAGTAAGACACAACTGACAAATCAAATACAGTATTCTGTCAGTCGTATACGCTTGGCCACTCTTTTCAGTGAAATGTGCACCCGCTTTATCATCTGAAAATGCCGAAGATGCTCCTAGCTGTTGTGTATAATAATTATTTCAAACTAAGACGCATATCGGGTCTCTTCAAATCTACGGCGGCCAACGCACTTGACCTGGCTATCCATACGGACCGTGCTCGATTTCAGAACCGGCTATAAGCATAATCCCAAACGACTTTTTTGTTTTGTTTTTTCTCACTGGCTTGTTGTATACCCCGGAGTAAATGAGTTTCGATTAGGAAAATAAATGAACAGTCTCGAAAGCATAGAAAGATTAGTTTAAACATGTGCCTTTCTCCTGGATTATTTCATTGAAGTTGATAAAACCTCTTATGTCGTAATCGAACGGAAAGAAATAAGTGTAAACTTGTATCTTTTTAAGTGTTAAAAAAACAAGTTATATTTTTTTTTTTATGAAAATGTTCTTTTTTTTCGAGAGGGAAGACACTGGTTCAGTAACTAAAAAATACCAGATCTATTAAAGCGGTGTATCTCTTTTGAGGCTGATGAATTAGGCCCACCTAAGCATTCAGGACAAAGAGGGAAATGTGTCCAGTCAAAATTTTGTATTTTTCTTAATACAAAATCTGAAAAAAAGTTGCCTAAACTTACCACCTTGCCATACATTCGTGTCAGCCTATCGCTTGCATAACTATACCAATAACCTGCCTATTTGTTTATGTAAATGTAGCAGTTATGTGCATTCGAACCTATTAACGTTCAGTGCTAGAGGCAAGACAGAGAAGGATTTTCCAGATAAAGCTGTGACAGCAGTTTTTAAAGTAAGCATTGTATTTACAATGTAATAGGTGATAATGAAAATATTCTACTCGTTGCTTGATTTAGAACATTTTCACATACAGTCGCAGATTTTCTTTATTCAGTAGGTAATTCAAAAGTTGTAGCCCAGTGACTTTACTAGTGAAACCAATGTGTGCACATTCATTGATTATAAATCATTGAATTACTAGCACCATATGCTTTTTGCAGGTGTCGTACCGGTCGCCCCGCGCAAAACCACGAAGAATAGATAATCAAAACGCTGAAGTACATAAATTGGGAGGCTCTTTTTTCACTATAAGGCCAATTTTATAAATATGATACTGATGTGACCGTTGTTTTTAGCTTGCACTGTGACGTCAGATACTTCACTAAGTCTGGCTTCAGACATCATTCGTGAAATTTTACTGTTAAAAACTATTCTATCAAATATTTTTCGCATAAGTTGTACACAAATTAGTTGTTTCATATGACATACGACAGTGCAGGCAGCTGACGTCATCTGTCCTCGTGTCTTACAAATTTTGGTCGTTATTTTGTCCATGTCAAAACATACAAAAAAGTATACATGTGTAACAAAATGACCAAATCATCACCTAGAATGAATTGCCGAATAAAGATATAGAGGATATTTGTTTGTTTCAGTGAAACATCGATTTTATTGCACGAGTGAAGACCAAACAACAGATATTTTCACTAGTGGTGTAGCTACAAGGGAAAATGTCAGTTATTTTGGCCTTCATGAGTGAAATTAAATTGATATTTCACTGAAACAAACAAATTTTCTTTTTATTTTATGTTTTCTTGACAAACTAAAACTTAGAATTTCTTGTTCTCTGTGGAGGGCCAAAAAACAGCTGCTTTATTTCCAATATTTATTGATAAAGCAAAAGAAAATAGTTCTGACATTTATTTCAGTTACAAGTATCTCAAACATCTTATCTATCAATATTCTCTAAAGAAACTGAAAAAACAATTAGTTTTATTTAACTTTACGCAATTGTCAAATGAAATAAATCTGATCTTCGTCTCACCATGAATGGCGGAGTAATACACAAACCAACAGCTGTCATTCGATTCAGAAATCCGCCATCTTGTAAAACTATAGAAACACAACTTTTAAAAGTTGGATTTATTTGTGTATTTTTAATCACCTAATCACTGTCACTATCAATTATCTGCACGATTCTCTAGCATGGAGGACGAGCTAGAGATCCTGGATATGAAATTATGGGACTGTTATGTAGAACTTGTGACAAATGTTGACAAATGTAACAAAGGGGGATAATAAGATAAAGAAAGTAGTTCAGCAAAAACAGTGAAAATAAAAATGGTATTCCACAGTTTTAAAACAGTGGATTATCAATTTTATTTCACTGAGAAAACTCTATAATACACTGGAAAACATAAAATAAAACGTTTTTCCTGAAAACAAAAAAAAAAAGAAAAAAGAAAAAAAAACATTCTAATACTTCGGAAATTTTTAAAGAACTATTCACAGCCCTGTTAGCAAATTGATGAGTTAGAGATTTTGTAAGGATCTTGGAAACATTGACGGTAAAGATCACCTAGAAACAGTTTTTCTATTTAAGAAAACATTTTTATTCTCCTCTTGTTATTATTTTCTGTTTATTACCTTAAAGTAAGAAACCCTAAGAATGTGACCGAATATTTATTTCTGCTGAAAGTGAAATTTGTATATTTCTTATAGCGTTTTAAGTGTGTATACTGGAAAGGAAAACTACCTGGACACAAAATTCTAAAATCATCGAGAAATTATATATGCCTACTTCACTGGTTAATTTTTTTCCACAGAATGACATGTCAGATAAAAGTGGCCGCAACCAAAAAATGTTTAAAACTGGCGCTGGAAGAAGTAACTTCATTGAAAACCATTGAATTAAACTATTTTGTTACATTCCATATTATTTGTACAACGTGCTCTTCAGACATACACCCCTTGATAATTGTCTTCGAAATAAGCTTCTTAATCGATTTCTGATTCAAACATAAATGAAAAAAATTTAAAGCTATGAATTAAATTTGAACACAAGCAGATAGGAAGTTTTTCTCTCTCACTGTATAATAAAATGGACAGTAATACAGCCTTTTACAAATGATTACATTCCTTTCTTCTGACAGTTCTACTCTACTTCTCTTCCTTTATTTAAATGTAAACATCAACTACTTTGGTAAAGAAAGAAATTTTTTTTTCACTGAGACAGTCATTGGAAGTCGAAATTTCAGGGCGATACAGAACGCACAGAATTCAAAAAAAGTGACCCAACCCCACTTTCAAGCGACTCGATTTTTGAAAAAAAATGTTTACATAAAACCGTGCATTTTGGGCGTGCCTTAGGATATTTAGGATATTTTGTGAAATAATTCTTAAATACCTGATCACCTTCGAGCGTGAAATTTTAAACTCGGGACACAGAAGGGAGTAATTGTACATGAGATTCAAAATCTTTCAAGCGGCACATTTGTTACATTCCATCATATCGTTTTCACCAAGTAATTGACTCGGGAAATGTCTGTCTTTATTGCCTGACTTGTTTTGTCTGCTTATATAAACATCTTGCTGGGAAACAGGAGGATCCGAAGCGGATCAGTGGACAAGTGGTTACGCGCTGGACTTTCGGAAGAGGTTTCATGTATCAGTGCTGTACTCTTAGCATTCAAAAGAACAAGGGGTGTCTCTGAAATGGCATGCTTTCTGTATCTTTCACTATCCCCCACAACATAAAAATAACTAAATTCATCAGGGGGCGTCAGTCATATGAGCAACCGGTACCGACGATAGATAAACTCAAACAGAAGGATCAGTGGTACAGTGGAGATTATCCGATGGTATCAGTATTTATCACCCGTTCCACCGCAGATACGTCTTGTATTTTGGTTGCCACCATCTACTAAGTTCTATGTACCGATGGTGTACTATGAAAATGAATAAGACCCAGAGACAACTATGGAAGTGGGACGCTATATACACCTGTCTGTAACTTGTTTCAATTCCAGATTTTTTTTTATATTGTCACTCATCCGTGAATGAATAGAAATGCAAGTCAAGTCAAAATTCCTTTATTCATAATTGCACTTTTTAAATAGGCTACCTGATGTCAAGGTTTAATGTGAAACGTCTCAACAGTTTTGAAAAGAATCATGAGCAGCTTCGAGAAATCACACTCCTAACAGGCGGGCGCAATAAGCATGAAAACAAAAACACGACCAAATGTGTGAGTTCTCTATTAGGCTTGTATTCTGAACAGAACAGAACAGAACAAAACCTTTATTCAAGAAGACACAGCTTACATTACAGTAAGAACATGTGAACAAGTAAACAAATAAATAAAAAACATACATGTGTAATACGGATTACATTTAAAAATAGTAAGAAAGTATGAAAACATTTTTACTTACAACGTTTAGAGTTAAGTACATATTGAGGGGTAGTAGTTCTAATCATTAGAATGAGAAATAAATCATACCAGAAACTGGCAGTGGTGAGATGATCACGTGGGCTGTTCCCTAAGCGTGTTGTCAGTAAGCAGTAAGCTTTCAATTAACATTACGCATTTCGCTTGTTTGAAGAGAGCTCTATACCTGTCCAATAATACAGATACAGTGTAAGTGAATAAGTCAGCAGTCAAATGGTTTTGGTTAAATAATGTAAGTCTTTCTTTACTGAAATTGATACAAGATTGCCTTTCATTGCATTTCTTTTTTTGAACGTAAGTGATGCGATCATTTCTAAATGGCGAACATGTAAAAGCAATTCGATACAACAGAATCATGTATCCTTTTTTTTTTAAATTTGAACCCCATCCATCTGTTTTCCATGGGATTACTGTGGTATTACTGTCACATTTAGTAATGGAGCCGTGTCGTATCTTTGTCAGAAAACTCACCTCTAGTTCTCATTTTGTACAATAAGTTAAAATGCCGCTTATATCATAAATAATAATGATAAACGAATGGAGTTTTTATTTACCTAAAAATGAAAATTAATTAAATATGGGGTCATAGTGGATGTTGTTTTCTGTTATGACATTTTTGTATTTGATGCAAATATGGGCTGATGCATTTTCGTTTTTGTTGACATTTTGAGATTTTTTACAAGTTGATTTATGTAAAGTTATATGTATGTAAAAAGTATTATGTGTACATTATTTGATGGTGACACTACCGTTTATTTATGACCATGCGTTTTACGTACAAGGATACAAGTATAAATGTACCTGGCAAGTGACTGTTTCAAATCAAGAGGTAGATCTGTGTGGTGATACCAATGAATCTGAAGACTAGAGGCAAACAGGCCTGACCACACGTCGCCACACGCAACTATGTCACCTCATCAACACTGTAACATCATCAATGATTCTGTACGAAATTCGCATCTAACATCATCAGTGATTGTGTCCGAAAATCGCCACTGACGTCATCAGTTATTTTGTACGAAATTCGCCTCTTAAGTATTACGTACAGACGTTTGAGCTACTTTTAAACGGACTTGTGACCGGTATTGGAATTTGGTGTATTTTTAGGCCCCAACGATGTAACTTTCTTGGAAAATACCGAAGGTAGCCGGGTTTGCACGGGTTGAATGATGACCATCTATTTGTATAAACTTCTTACAAGAAAACAACAAAAACCAAGAACGAGAACACACACAAAACACCTTGGTGACAGTTTCAATCAATCCCTTATTTCTTATTTTTTCTTCTTACTAAATTAAGAATTCTTGCTGACAATTATCACTGCGTTTTCATGACAATCTTATTGTAGTGTATTTCGACGTCTGTAATCAAATGGAATGGCATATTAATGTTAAGTAGTGGATGGTTGTGTGTTTCTGTATGGTTGGTTCATTAACTACTTTATACAGTTCAACAAAAGAAATCTTATGTATGAGGATTCAAACACTGCTGTTTACATCTGCGTCCAAAAGCATATTAATGAATACGAATGAGTAATTATCATATGGCAATATATTGAATATTGACTACCGACCTAGATTTACTTAAATACCCAGTTAACAATAAAAGAAAAAATCAGTTCTGTTCAGAATAGTTCTCATATGAGTACAGTCCTTTCCTAGACTAGGACAGACCTTACAAACACTTTCATTCAAATATACTTAACAGTTTACTTAATTTCGATGTTATTTTCTGGGCAAACTTCATAAAAGGAACATGGCTGTCGAACAGTTGATGAAGAGAGATGGACAGACGAAGTGACTGTGAAACAGTTTTAAATGCTATAAAATAAAAAAAAGCAGAGAGCACGTTTTAGGATTCATCCCTCTGAGTTAAAATAAAGTTTATGGCAACTTATTCACAATGACACAAGCGTAACATCTTTGTGAAATTAATTATTACAAGAAAAAAAAAAGATCATTATTGTGCAAAATATATGAATTCATCAAATATAATGACAGACCAATGACATTAGTTTTACGTGAAAAAGACATATATTCGGATTTTAAAAAAAAAAAAAAGACATGTTATCTTCGGCTGATTCATGGTTGTTGATTGTCGTAAAAGTTACAGTTGTTTAGTGTACATTATATATAACATCTTTGTAATCGAGAATAGATGAATGTATACGTTTAACAAAAGCATGTATATTTACATTAAAAATCGGCTTTTATTTGCACGAACAAGAACATGAAGACGTGTATACAACTGTTTTAAACAATCGATAATATTTTGTTTATTAAAGAATTAAAAATCAGTAAACACTGAGAACTGAAATAAACTTTAGTTGTTGTCGCTCATTTTATCCTGTGACAATTTACAGCGTATCATTAAATTTTATTTAAATAGTTCACAATCTTTATCTACCTATCTCGTCTGCATTCTTATGTAATTCAGTAAATCTCCATGGTCACGTCGCCTCCATGCTTGAGTGGTATCGGTCACAGGTTCACCGTGGTAAAATTTATTTCAGGTCTTAGGTTCGAACCTGTCAGTGTTCAGTATCATCTAAATTGTATTCAAATTGTAATAAACGGGGTACGTTGGGTGTCAGTGACAAGTTCGAGATTATTTCGAAATATCGGGGGATTAAATGACTAATGTTGTAAAGTGTGTATCAGAAAATGTTTGAATGCGCATTATACGTTGTAAGTATACACCTCGTGTAGCTGCATAACACTGACGTAGGTATTTTTAATTGAACTTTTACACGAGTTGAAGTATGTGCTAATGATTCTTTTAACAAACTGTAATTTTCTTTCGTGATTTTTATCAAACAGACGTTCATATAGGTTGCGGATAACAGAAAATATGTCATTTAAACGATGTCTGTTCAGTGTTTTTTAATAGCCAGTCCGTCCGTTCGTCTGTTGTCAATAAAATTTTCAAGTAGTACTGATCAAGAACCGTAACTCTTACTTGTTTTATCTTCTGTGTAATTTTCTTCACAAAGACATTTAATGTTATAACTGGATGAAATTATGTTATAATTGGAAGAGAGAAGGGGCACATGCAATATTTATATGTCAATCACTTCAAAGAAAAGACAAGCACGTGTCTACTTTCATAGTAAACTTATATAGATGCTAATCCTGTTTTATGAAATAAATGTTGTAGGTACCTCACGGGAAGTTAAACGTGCATGTGTAATTGTAAAGATTGTCATGAAATCATTTTATAATGAAAACATTTATCACGATCTAAGATTACCGACCGATAGAGAATTTTGAAAGACTGACTGATCTACACTGATATTTAATATATACCTGTCTTAAAATAGCTCAGATGAATATTCAATATCCGGTAGTCACGCGATATGACGCTGTAATTATGATTTGAATACCCGATCCGAAATTGGCTAATTCGGTCTTCAGAGCTCGACAATAACAAGCGAAAAGATTGACCTTTAAGCAATAGAATTACAAGTCCGATACAAAATTGTAGTTAATAATTATGCAGAGCCTTAATTTATCAGCGACAGACTATAATTCAAGGTGAAGGTACATTAAGTTCTTACAAAAATATTCAGTTAAAGATATAAAAAAATGTGTATTTGTTAAAGATTTTCGTATCAGGAAGATGAAAATGCATTCTTACATTGTTCACTACATGTATTATGAGTTATACATCTAATAATGGCTAAGGTCACATCTTAGGTTAGGCGCTTTCGAGGTCGAACCCGGAACCTTTCAAATAGGAGGATAATGCCGTAATCACTGCAAGCTATTAAACTCTAAAACATAAGTAAATTGCTATACCTTTTAAGATAATATGTGTGTGAATGCTTAAGGTGTTCACCACTAAAAAATTAGACTATTTTTGTAAAGGTCGATTACACGTATTTGATTTCGTACCTGATGTTCTCGGCACTAACGTATATTAAGAGAATTCAGTGGTTTCAAAACTAATTTATGGCGGCTACAGCTCGTGCAGCATAATTTGTCTTCAGCACAAACTTAGCAAAACTGCAAAAGATTCACAGCAGTGACAAAGTTTTGTGTTTCAGTTAATATAAATTTATCAGTTTTGAAAGCATATTGTCGCCGAGGTAACTTGATCATATAAAAACGCTGAAATCGAAGGTTGCCTCTCACTGGGAAGCATTAATGTAAACATATACTGAAGTGACGGGGAATCTGGTCTGTTATGATATATGCATAGGTAATTTGATTATCACAAATCTAATTTAAATTGATGTACCCAGTTTTGCAACGAATTTGTTTTCTTTTGTATGATATCGAAAGAAGGCACCAGCCAAACGTACATATAAGTAAAACAAAATGAAAATAAACGACATTTTGCAAATTCACTTTCTCCTAATAATGTATGATATATTTGACATTTGTTTTTCAAAATTTGATGAAATTTTACTTTTACGTTTAGAAAAACTACCGGCAAATCTGCTATTCTGTAAGTTGAGGCAAGCTATAAGGTTTGTCGTTGTTAATAATTTTGTTTCTGCAGTTGTTCCTTTTGTTTTGAAAGAAGTGGGTTCATTTTAAAAGCACATCTTGGCGAAAATTCAACGAGGTTGCATAACTTGTGTGATATTATCATTTTTGTAGATTCGGTATTCATTGATGTAATTAGAGGGTAAAGTTATACAAGAGATACTCAGGTACAACCAGTTTCAAGCATTTTGCGCAGTATAATAATTGCCCATCGCTTACGTATATGCAGTTAAGCCCAAAAAAAATAAAAAAAAATAGCAATTTAAAACATTTTACATTCGTGAAAATTCCTATGCTTCACTGATTTGAATCGTTTAACCTGGGTAGGTTGCGCAGACGACATTT
Organism: Cyclina sinensis; assembly: GCA_012932295.1. NCBI lineage: Eukaryota > Metazoa > Mollusca > Bivalvia > Venerida > Veneridae > Cyclina > Cyclina sinensis. Next base: position 40,343,803 of record JAAONU010000001.1, on the reverse strand, counting down.
TGTAACCAGCTAAGCGCATCCTATGTCAGCATGCGCAGAAAGTTGTTATATAAAAATAATTTTGTATGACAAATTACGGGTGGGGTTTCTCACTAGTTTTAAACAAAACGTTCATAACACCATATGTTTCGTAAGATAGGCGGGTCACGATTCATCTGGCGAGTCTAGAAAGGCTGATATAGTTAAAGTTAGTGTTGTCAGTTTGGGCATGAACTAACAAGCAATGGCGAAGCCGATGCTAAGTCTTGGAGTTTTGTGTCTTGTTGGGATTTCATATACATTTGCCCAGGTTAGTTTTTAGGGGAAAATATCTAGTTTAAAAGAAGATTAAATTGAAGTTAATAATTAAGGGAAAGCCGTCGTTTTGTTTGTTTGTTTGTTTTGTTGTTGTTGTTTTTTTGTAAAAGCAAACACAACATGGTACTGACAAGTAACATGATACATGTGCATACAAATAACAATAATAACAAAACTGAATGACATGACATGCAAAAATTGAAATTTTTTTAATGCTCATCTTTACCAGGGATAACAAAAAGAGAGAAAATGATTCCTCTTATTTCCATGCTTATTTAGTCGCTTCATCTTTATTTTATTTTTATTTTTTTTGAATTTCTATACTTCGTTCTGAATAATTTTCTTTTTTAACATCCTGCCAAAAAAGGTGTTGTTATTATACTTAACTTAAAACAGTAAGAATCAATGACGCATAAAAACTTTATAATTACAAGCAACTAAAATAAAATATGTACATTGCTTATTATTTGTATAGTACGCACGTGAAAGCTGTGCATATAAATATTGTTACAGTATCAATTTGTAGTCAGTTTTTTAGCTGAAAATGTCTAAGTCACCCTAAGGGGAAGAACATGTAGTCGCATTTTCTCGGTACAGACAGTAATGCCTGCACTACATTATACCCGGACAACATTTTCCGTGACCATCTGTACATCCGGAAATAAGACCCAGCTCGATCTAAGAGTTAGGAATGAAACGGGACAGACTCGCCCTTACACCAGAACATGTTTCACAACCATACGTTTCTTGTTGAAGTGTAAATAAAAAGTTATTATTATAATATAGCTATTTCTTTTTTTTTCAGTTGGAATGTCCGGATGGTTGGACCCTGGGATGGTCAAAGTGCTACAGAGTGTTTTACGGGGAAAACAGAAGAGCTTATGCCAGGGCAAGGGAAGTGTGTGAAAGGTAAAAACTCTTTCTGCAAGTAAGAAAACCGTAAACGTGAAGGTGTCCATTAATAACCGAATAAGCGGAATGCCCTAGCATGAAATATACCCGAAAAACGTGCTCAGAATGGTTGGTTTAGTTAATATACAGCTCTAAACGGGCCCGGGTCCAGGGATGGTGTGGACTGGGTGACAGGTCCCGCCCCTGCACTAGCTGGCTCTAGAATTGCTCTTTAAGACAGATTCTTTGATGTTGAAAATAGCGTGTAATGTTAAATAAGATATCCAAACCAAGGTGTGCCCTCACCCTACCGCAGTTAGTGGATCACAAGTAAAATAATGGTTTGTTTAAACGCACTGCACATGGACGTATCTTAAACTGAGTCATTTTGTTAATTATGAAAGTGCAACACATGCAAATGTACACATTCTGAATTGTTAAGGAGAGGAACGTAGTAAGATTTTAATTCTTTCGTTCCAATCCTATTTATGAATGTGTTATTTTGTAGTTATGTGAAAATTATAATTACGATATATTGATAAATAAACTATGTTTAAACTAACACATGCAAAAATTACTTAGTATGTATGCGGTTTACTATCAAGAAAATATTGAGAAGCTAGCGACCACTTAGTTAAAACTTCAGTCCACCACCGATTGCGGTTTAATACTTATCTGTGAGCTTTTAACTGAGTTCTGACTTTTACAAATATTTTCTTCATAAAATTTTGGAAGCCATCAGGGCTTTAATTTACAATTGTAAATTAAAGCCCTGAAGCCATGTTCAAATTTAGCTGTAGCAAGGGCCTTAATTAAGAGGGAATGGACACTCGAAAATGAAAATGTGGTGTCGCCCTGCTGTAGCCAACGATAAGTTGCAAACGTACCGTCCGGAACGCCTGTCCTGAGCATATATAACATTTGCAGAATGAAAAATACAAAACAAAACAAGAACAAAGCCGGCTATCATGACTGTGTAATTACTGGACTTCTCAGTAATTTATTAAAAAAAATATACTCAAAATTATACAAGATGCCGTGTTTACAGTAAATTATTCGAAAATAAAATATTAGAAAATGAAAGCCTAATTCATAAAGAGTTGAACCGCTTTTATAAATCTGATATTTTTAGTTGTTCAACCTAGAAGGTGAACAGACTTATCAGCCAGTATAATCGGTGAGACCGAGAAAAGGCATACGTCACCGATTGTAGAAATAATCTAGAGTTACTTCCCATCTGCTTTTAAACGCCCTTTGCACATTCTAACATGTCGCATACCGTTCTTCGGACATTGTTAACGCGAAAGAATTGGCTATCCACATTTACCACTAGCGTGATCATTGGAGGATCAATGGTACTGCACAGAAATTGTAATCCAAGTATCGCGAATTCGATCCTCCGCGCCTAAACTAGTCTTCAACTTCAACTTAGTACTGCCAAAAGTCAATACTGACTATACTAGGCAGGCGCAATAAAAATATTTGTCATTTGTCACGATGATTACTGATGAAACGTTAAATTGACGTGTATTGAGGTCTCATGGACCAGTGCTATAAACTGAACTTGTATAACCTCATCAGAGGCACAAATTCTACGAAACGATCTGGATGCCCTTGAGCGGTGGGAGCGGGACTGGTCTATGGGGGTGCATGGAAAAACCGGAAAGCACCGGATAGCACCGAAAAACCGGAAAGCACTCAATTTTCTATTTAAAACACTTGAAAATAATGTTTTATTGCATTTTAAGTATTACAAATAGATTTATTAATGATATTTCAATAAAATGAAATGAATAATTTACCAAAATCATCATTAAGTTGACGAAAGGTGAGGTATATTTGTATAATGAGTGCTTTCCGGTCCCGTTAAAATGAAACGCACATCACCGAAAAGCACTCAATTTTCTATTTAAAACACATGAAAATAATGTTTTAAGTATTAAAAAAGAGTTATTACTGATATTTCAATAAAATGAAATGAATAATTTACCAAAATCATCAATTAGTTGCTGAAAGATGAGGTATATTTGCATAATGAGTGCTTTCCGGTCCTGTTAAAATGAAACGCACATCACCGAAAAGCACTCAATTTTCTATTTAAAACACATGAAAATAATGTTTTAAGTATTAAAAAAGAGTTATTACTGATATTTCAATAAAATGAAATGAATAATTTACCAAAATCATCAATTAGTTGACGAAAGATGAGGTATATTTGTATAATGAGTGCTTTCCGGTCCCGTTAAAATGAAACGCACATCACCGAAAAGCACTCAATTTTCTATTTAAAACACATGAAAATAATGTTTTAAGTATTAAAAAAAGAGTTATTACTGATATTTCAATAAAATGAAATGAATAATTTACCAAAATTTTCAATTAGTTGACGAATGATGAGGTATATTTGTATAAGGAGTGCTTTCCGGTCCCGTTAAAATGAAACGCACATCACCGAAAAGCACTCAATTTTCTATTTAAAACACATGAAAATAATGTTTTAAGTATTAAAAAAGAGTTATTACTGATATTTCAATAAAATGAAATGAATAATTTACCAAAATTTTCAATTAGTTGACGAATGATGAGGTATATTTGTATAAGGAGTGCTTTCCGGTCCCGTTAAAATGAAACGCACATCACCGAAAGGCAATTTTTACTTAATTTTACTTATCAGTATTCTTTTATATATTGGTTACATTTTTTTCTGACAGGCTTTATTGAGCACAAAGCAATGAAATAACTTATAGATAATTATCTGTTTTTAGACACTACTTAGCATATGCGAGTGCTTTTCGGTCCTATAGCGTATATGTATCATCACCGAAAAGCATTGGTATACCATATATTTTTATTAACATTATCAATGTTATTTTCGTACGTTAATACTTCATGGTTTGAACGTTGTTAGCACTATCAATTCTGTAATATTGTTTGCAAATAAAGTGTTAAATTATGATAAATTGTTCCTTTTTGTATTTTTTTCCTTTCCCATATTATTAAAAATAGTGGAAACACCGAAAAGCAATGTTTGACTAATTGGCAAACAGTAGTTGTAGTATTGTATATCACACGTGCTAATCCAATCACTGCCGATAAAAGAAGTTGTTTTATTGCCTTAAGGTGTTGATGTAATCAAGAGACATGTTTATTTAATCCATTTCGATTATGTCTTAATAACCTGCAATCAGTAATTATTAGAAATGTGCAATTTAATACATGATACTTTAATTTCATTCTTAATAAAGGGAAGACTATTTTGTGATTGCATGTTAGATTATGTGTGGTTTGTAACTTTGTAAGTGTTGTTTATGTTTCATAATAGATTTGTGTATTTATATTTCATTTCTATTGATACATTTTTTCAATATAGTCTTTTTTTCAGAATATTCTTTCTTTATTAAGAATGAAATTTCATGTATTAACATGTACTTTTCTAATGATAACTGATTGCAGGTTATTAAGACTTAATCGGAATGGATTAGTATTCTTTGAATGACTGACATCATTTTCAGTTAACACATTGGTTTATAAACATGTCTCTTGATTACATCAACACCTTAAGGCGATAAAACAACTTCTTTAATCGGCAGTGATTGGATTAGCACGTGTGATATACAATACTATAACTACTGTTTGCCAATTAGTCAAACATTGCTTTTCGGTGTTTCCACTATTTTTAACTGAATTTTATTTTCAGATTCAAAACCATTTTCAACTTAATGATGATTTTGGTAAATTATTCATTACATTTTATTGAAATATCAGTAATAACTCTTTTTTTTAATACTTAAAACATTATTTTCATGTGTTTTAACTAGAAAATTGAGTGCTTTTCGGTGATGTGCGTTTCATTTTAACGGGACTGGAAAGCACTCATTATACAAATATACCTCATCTCTCGTCAACTTAATGATGATTTTGGTAAATTATTCATTTCATTTTATTGAAATATCAGTAATAAATCTATTTGTAATACTTAAAATGCAATAAAACATTATTTTCAAGTGTTTTAAATAGAAAATTGAGTGCGTTTCGGTGATGTGCATTTCATTTTAACGGGACCGGAAAGCACACATATACCTCAGCTTTTGTCAACTAATTGATGATTTTGGTAAATTATTCATTTCATTTTATTGAAATATCAGTAATTACTCTTTTTTAATACTTAAAATGCAATAAAACATTATTTTCAAGTGTTTTAAATAGAAAATTGAGTGCTTTCCGGTTTTTCGGTGCTATCCGGTGCTTTCCGGTTTTTCCATGCACCGGGTCTATGGAATTCAACCCAAACAAGTGTGAGGTGTTGAGAATTACTAGCAAGCAAAATCCTGTTTTTCCATACACCCTGCATGGCATGGAACTAAAATTCACCGATACTGCTACATACTTAGGTGTTACAAATAGTAAGGACATAAACTGGACTGAACATATTAATAGTATTTCCTCCAAAGCCAGTAGAGCTAACTCTCTTACATTCATCAAAAGAAATGTTCAGACCACAAATAAAAAGGTCAAAGAGAAAGCCTGTAACACCTATGTCCATTCACAGCTTGAGTATTGCTCAACCATCTGGCACCCTTGGCAAAAGTCCCACTCATACAAAGTCGAAAAAGGGCAAAGATCAGCAACACGGATTATCTTTAACAACTACAACTACACAAGCAGTGTAACCCAAATGATTAACACCACTGACAAACCTTAGTCCAAATAATTTACTCAAAAAGTTGAATATCATGCTGTTTTTCGAATGCTCAATATTAGCATCCTGCCTGATGTTGCATTATTGAAACTAGGCAAACCTTAGAGTAGGCAAACCTTAGAACAATGGCGCATACATTCCTCCCTCATCTATTTCTATAAAATCTGCACTGACCTGGTGTGTGTCGACCATATTAACCACCTTACTCCAACTAGAAACCTGAACTACCTAATTCACAGTCCCTTACCCAATACCACATGAACTCATTTTTCCCCTGAAGAATCAGACTTTGGAATGGCCTTTCCTTCTATGTACAGTCCAGCCCCAGCCTCAACATACTTGCTGAGCGGCTGGTAACTGTACAGCCAAAATAGCTTCCTTCACTTTGTTTTTAGCCTAGCACCTGTTGTAATTTTTACTCTCTGCACGTAATGAGATCTCTCATTTTTTAACACTGACCTGACAAGCACCTTCCAGTAATAATCATTAATTATTGCTCAGAGGAACAATGTTGATGTAGCTGTATAAGAACCAGGATCATCTTTTGATTAGGAGGCTTTCAGTATGATAGTTAAAATATTACAAATTACAGATTTGGGGTACGTTGTAGTTTTGATTCTGTAGTTTTGATTCAGACAAAATTTGATTGAAGGTTTGCAAATACAATATTAGCTCAATATTTCTTGAGATTCATGAATTAAGTTTGACAGCCTAGAATGTCTAACCTCTTTTAGGGTGTCGGTCACAGGTACTTGGAGTTAGCCAAAAGGCAATAACTTGTAGTCAGAAGAATGAAATGATGACTTGAGAATATTCTGTGATGCTTTTGTTTCTGGCCAAAATCTTGCTGTAACTGAAGAGATATTGACTTGTACGAAGAAGTTACACAATACCTCAACTCCCATACAATCAACTGTACTAATATCATGTGTATTGCTGTCTGAAAACATTTAGGTAATTGGTGAAACTTGTTTGAAGGCATAGTAGGGCACCAATCAAAATGTTCTCAGAAAGGCACTACACATGGTATAAGACTGCCTTATGGCTTGGCATGTATGCAAAAAAGCAAAAACAGAACAGATTCTAAATCTGAAGTGTCTGTGGCATTGGTCATAATATGGTAGTCAAAGTAATTAGTGACATCTTGAACAAATTCTGAAATACTTTCATGTTGGGTCAGACTTCCACTATAGCAAAGGAGGAGATATTGACTGATACAAAAAGTTACACAATATCTAACTCGCATACAATTAGTTGGACTAGTCATGTGAGAAAGTCTTGTTGAAATATTCAAATGTACACAGATTTGGGATCATTTTGAGTCAGGCAAAATTGGTTACCCTTGAAATTATCGAAACAGTGGTTGAAAGCACACAAGGCTGTTTATTGATTTTCAGTATGTACAGTGTAAAATTAGTCTGTTAAAACAAATAATTTTCAAAAAATTAAGATTTTAATGTAGAAAAAAAGATCATTTCTCTTTCGATTGATGTTTGCTTTATCAAGTTTTATTCATTAATTGTGAAGTAGTCATCCTGCTAATGTAGCAACAAAATCCAGTCACGACAGTCCTCTATAATTATGTTTCTAATGTTTATTTTAGTGGGCATACTGCCAGCACAAAAATTGGCTCAATATATCAAAGAATCAAAGAACATGTCAAAAAAAGTTTTAAATTGAGAAACTGGTACTGAATATGAATTAAATCAAAATGATTGATAGACAGTAACACCTACCAGTATTTTGTTTTCAGTTATGGATCTCGTCTAGTCACAATCAAGGATCAGTTAGAAAATGATCTCATAGGGGCTACAGTAGAAGGGTTAGCAGGTGCTGGGGAATCATACTATATTGGTGAGTATCTGCAAATTCACATTATGGGTTTACCGGCCAGTTCATGAGGTTAGATAGCCTACTATCCTTATCAGGTGTATAAATATAGATGGAATGTTTGAAAGTATTATTGTCCAAGTTGAATACATACATTTGCAAGAACTCTAAAGCTACATTTCTAAATTGTCCACAGTACAGTAGAATCAAAGACTTAAAATACTGGCATTTTGTAGCAAGCCCCACAGTTCTGTCAATGCTTGAATCCATAATGACATATGAAAATTATAAACAATTTAAGCATTAACAATTTAACATATATACCATACGTTATTTTTGTAACTCTTCCTGCTTAGACATTTTGACTCGTGCTGGAGACACTGTTTTGTAACTTTTTTAAACCTTCATGGGCTTCAGCTGTTACACAAAGTATATGATTGGTATTGAACTGGAAGTGGCAGTAACTTACATTGTTCATATAGAAAGACTATTTTGCTTAACAATTTACTGAAATTTTTTCGTAGGTTTGTCTAAAGAGGCTACCGATGGCTGCTCTACTTGTCCCGATCTGAAGTGGAGCAATGGTGAATATGTATCTGAGCATGAAGGTTTCTGGTCAGATGATCAACCAGATGATATGGATGGAGACTGCGTTTATGCGATGAAAAATGATGAAGACTATGTTTACGACAGACCATACACATGGGCATACAGCAATTGCTACATACAACGATCTTTCGTTTGTGAAAGAATGGCAGCTCCAGAAGGTAATGAAAGGACTGAAGTCTAAATAATTCTTCTTGGTAAAGGATTTCAGGGTATCCATTTGTTTCATGTAATTCTTATCAAAACTCAAGTCGTATATTATTATATTATTTTAGCGGCTGATAATGTTGATGATTATCTCAACCTGTTCTCATCTTGAATATTGTATATCGCATCACATAAATTAATGATAAAGTGCAATTTAACTAAATTAACCGTCATGTCTCTTATGTAACATGACTCTTTGTCATGTCTCCAATTTCAGGGACCACAGTACTAGAACTAAGAGAAATCCTTTCCTTTTTTGTATTATCCCTGGTATGGCTAGGCATTACATGGTTGTTAGTTTTTACATGTCATGTCATACAGTTTTTGTTATTGTTATTTGTATGAACATGTATCATGCATCTTGTCAGTGCCATGTTGTGTTTGCTTTTACAAAAATAAATAATAATAAAGAATAATAATATAATTTGATAAAATTCACAGCTGTAGCTATAGTGTGCTAAATATTGAATGTGTTTTGTCTATTCAATAGATAGTTTCCACTGTATGAATGGTGGATATACACACAGGAACAACATTTGTAATGGTAACAGTGACTGCGAAGATGGTTCAGATGAATTTAACTGTTGTAAGTAAAACTTTTCATTTTCTTCTTCAGTTTGTTTTTTTGGCAGACAGAATCAGAATCTAAAGTGTTTTCAGTGATAGATCTACTCCAGTCACTGAGACAGGATATTGAAGATTGTCCGAATGCAAAGACGAAAAATATCACAGTTTTGGTAGATCTGTTTAAGTTCTTTACTGAGGGAGATTCAAATGTTGGAAGATCTTTGATCAAGAAAACATCTTTTGACTATATCAAAATGAAATTGCTTTAAATATCTTTTGCTGTCAGATACTTTAAGGGCAAAAAGATAATAGTAAGGTGATGGCTCTTTTAGGGGTAAACCACTACTGATTAAAATTTGCCTTACTGTGGTCATGGGGTGTAATGCTTCTGCTGACATGGAGTTACAAGAGCTTCAAAAGCTTGATGTTGTTTTCAAAGCTTTTTCTGAATCAGACTGTGACACAGTCAGCTAACAACAGTGCAATTGGTTTTAGGTAAATCTGGCTTGGATTCAAAATCAGTATACCAATCTTTGCAGTATGTCTGAAAATAATGTTTATAGGTTGGATTGTATTTGTTTATTAATGAATTATTTTATATTCTAATTTTAGCATCAAGTTGCCGTTACTATCATACACTGCCATCTGGGGATAGTGGACCTCTAGGACAACTACAGTACAGAGATGCCACAACATGTACCTGGGCAATAGAGACACCACCAGGAACAAATGCTTATGTACAGGTAAAAAAATAGCTTTAGCTTAGATCTTCTGTTTGATTTTTTATTAAACTGGTGTTTTATATATCTGATATTATTTTCTGCCATCAAAGATAAATCTAATTTGTGTAAGTTTCAATCTTTGTATTCATATTTTTATATATTTATGTAACAATTTTCACTGTATTTGAATTTCTTCTTGTATTTTTCATCAAAATAGTTCAACAACTTCAACACTGAATACCAAGCTGATTACGTGACAGTCTACATTGGGAGTGTGAGCGAGACTAAAGCTACACGAGTTGATCGTATATCTGGTAACATAGGAACAAAGATATATCAAAGCTACAACAACATGATGTTCATCAAATTCACTTCTGATTCTAGTGTCACTAGCTCAGGATTCACAGGGATATATGGTGCCTGTAAGTTTTTTTTTTATTAATGAAATCTTGTAGTATTTATTTTGACACTCTGTACTTTTTTCAGTTCTCACTAAATTAATCTAAAGTCCCAGTATCACATTGATGTAACTGATGTAAAAATAAATGTACTATACTGTTCATTATAAAGCAATGTTGACATGTTTCTTTCTTAAGTAGTCTGAAAAAAGGCTTTTTTTAGCTCCACTTTTCGAAAAAAAAAAGTAGGGCTATTGTCATGACTCTCTTGTCTGCGTCGGGGTTGGTTAACTTTTTTGTTAAGGTCCGTTTTCTCAGAAACTATCAAAGCTATTTACTTCAAATTTAGAATACATGTTCACTACCAAAATTTGACACCATTTGTAAAGGGCAGATAACCTCATATTTATATTTGGAAAGTTATACCCCTTTTTCGACTTAGAATTTCTTGGTTAACCTTTTATGTTTCTCAAAACGTGTTAAAGATATTCCCTTCAGACTTGGAATACTTGATCACCAGCAAGACCCCTACAAAGAGTTTAAGTACCCTTGACCCTGGGGTCAAAATTAGCCCCACCCCAGGGGTCACTTGATTTTGCTTATGGGATGGGTAAGCTCCCCCCCCCCCCACTCCTCCTCTTCTTCTCCCCCTCAATCCTTAACCCCCACCGCCACCACCAAAAAATTGTTTTTTCATCTTACATGACTAGGTATTTCCCTCCCCACTCAAATTTTTTTCGCTTGGGCCTCTTGTTTGACTTGGTTTATAATTTATTATCCAGCACTGAGAAAAGTGGAGCAAGCTGTACGCAGACAGGTCTTGTTTTATCTTTGCAACCATGTAAAAACTTACTGCACCATATTTCTAACATGTTCATTGATTTAAAAAGCCAAGGTAGGAATGATTTTGCTACAAATAAAGATCGTTTCCATCAGTAAGACATATTTATTGGTAAAATAAGAACTATTTGTAATTGTGAACTTGGGACTTTATATGAAATTTTAGTTTCCTTGAGCTCTTAGACAATGTCTGTGAGATTTATTTCTTTTAAAGGAATATCTGTTTTGATTTGAATGAAATAAGGAATAGGCTTTCAATTACAGTATGCACAAAACTCAGTTATTGTAATTTTCTTTAACAGTTCGTGTTGATGGCAATCAGATGTCATTAACAGCTGACAATGTTCTCCGTACCTACGATGTGTCGACTTTCGACGTTGCCAATACTGAAACTTTCCTAGGTCAAAGAGACTATGTCATTGTGATCAAAACAAAGGACCAGTACCAGTTTGGACCTATGATTACACTGGTGGTGAGTGAAACAATGTGTCTGTGTTTCTAGAGCATTTCATCTTTACCCTGTACGAGGCCATTGTTTTTGCCTTTGACATTTGCAGTCAATGCAGAAAAGCATCCATTTGCACACCCTAGCATTCTTAAAAATAAAAAAAATCCAGAATAGTTTGGAATTTCAGATTCCATTTATAAAATCATTAATAAAAAGAATTCATGTAATATTTTGTTATATTTATACTTCACACATATTCTTATGCTTTTATTGTGAATGTCTTCTTGTATAGATCGAGAGCCTACAGATCAATGATGGAGACTCTGTCATGTTTTTCGATGGTGACTCGCCAAGAGAACCGCTACTGGCCTCCAACTGCAATGATGATGATGTGTGCACTAACTACAATGTTGTTTACTCGACTGGAAAAGCACTCTCCATCCTTCTGCGAACTGCAAAAACCGTAACAAACAATGTTGATTTCAGATTTAGATACAGACAAGGTAAGAACATCTTAAAAAGATTAGAATAGAGGGGTTAACAATTAGGTGTAAGTCTTCAATTCATTTATGTAGGTATTGTGTATCCAACATTTCGGAGAAGCTTTCAGGAGATACTGCCATTGTTATATTTTCAGTGAAATTTATAGATCTTGTTATTGGTAAGACTTGTGTTTATTTGTTCATACAGTAACACCTGCAACTATGTCATGCTGGGTAAAAGTCCAGCAGCATAAAAGTGTCAGTTCAAGTAATACATTTACTCATACATTTTCATTCAGTTACGGATATTTCCAGTAATATTACATCACTGTGAAAAAAAAACATTCTCATTAAAATGAGTCTTGTTTTAACTCCTCAGTATGTTTTTTTTTATTCTCTGTATCACAGGATGCTACTACGAGACTACTGATCCTTGGGGCACAATATTTACACCAGGATTTCCAGGAAAAATTCACTATCCTAACTATGTGAAATGTACGTGGAAGATAAATGTTAATGAACCAGTTGCAATTTATTTTGACCCGGCTTCAAGTTTAAAAGATGCAGCATTTAACAGAAAAGCAAATGGCGACTTCCTCAAGGTAAAATGACAATTCCTTGCATTTTGAGTTTAAAGACGCCCATTGTAAACATGTGAAAATATCCAGTTTAGCCATGTATGCATACATTCCATGTAACCATGTGTGTAAACATTCCATATGAGCATGTGCGAAATTATCATATTTCTCAAGCAATTTTGTTAATATATCCATAAACATGCAGATAATGTGACATTTCTCCTCACAATTCTATAGTGGTTTTCATTGCATGGATACAGTACTGGCTTGTGACAGAAATGTACATTTTAAGAAACTACAGTTCTAGCTATCCGATAACAACAGAAAATACATTTTTTTAGATCTAGAGCCGTAATATGATTCTTCAAATTGGTAATGCATTTCATTGCATTTCAAAGAATAAAATATTTCTTTGTCTTACATTTTTTTTATCTATGAAAAAATGGAGAAGTGACGAAAGAATGTTTTCACAGTACATTGGAATGTCTGTTCTGTCACAATTTAATTAATTTATATTATTTAATAAATAGTTAATTATATATTCTAGAAATCAGCTTCAGACTTAAAGGTAACTTTCTGTTACAGATGTATGACAATGGAACAATGGTGGATGGTTCAGTGGCAGATGGGTTAACAACTTCTGATATCGCTGGGAAAGTGTTCACACCAAACACCGGAAAAATCACTCTAGAGTTTGATACATCTTCTACGAGATCAGCTAGAGGTTTCCTTGCAACATGGTCCACAGGTACTTCTATGTCTATCTATCTGTCTGTCTGTCTTCTCTGTCTGTGTACTTAAGTTTAATTTTTGCTGGTACCAGTTGCATATATGGCCAATGCCCCCTAGTGGAGTTAAGTTTTTTTTTTAGGTTGTGGTGGATAATGCTAGATTCCAGAAGGCATCCTATTCCAGAGAGACTGGTTGTTCTTTTCCATGCTCAGTGTAAAGCATTAATTAATAGAAAATAAAGTTACTTAGTAATGTTAGTAGATGAGTGAGTAACTTTAGTAGATAAGTGAGGGATAGAGCTTGTGACCAAAGGATGTGTATGAGCACTGGACGACTGGTCCATGTTACTGTGCATATTACAGTTCCATCAAAACAGACTGTAACACCTCTTGCATGATACTCTGTTAGAATAGCAAGCATACTTCATTGTCAGTGTAATTGTTTGTGCATTGCAAATTTTTCATATTCTTAAACTGTATTTTTTATGTCTGTCAGGAGTAGAAAAATAGAATGCAAATGCAAAGGAAATTTAAAAAAAACATTTCATCCTTACTATTACTGTCCTGTGAAATTTTTTAGACATATAAAAGGAATATATTTCAGCTTGTCCAAATCCAAACTATGATGATGGCGTCACAATAGTTAGCACTTCCGAGCCAGTTTTTTTCTACACATCTAAAATGGATGTCTCCTGTGTGAATGGATATGCATTCCAACAACAACAGACACAATTAGATGATGTTCCAACTTTCAGGACAAGTGTGACTGTAGAGTGTGGATTTAAAGGAATTTGGAAGGACTTTTTGCAGATTCCAAAGTGTACACGTAAGTGTAAAAGAAAAAACATGTTGGAGGCTTCCTTAAGAACTAACTTGTCTCTTCTTCAAATGTTAAGGGCAAAATATTGGAACTGTAAGATATTGAAGACTGGGGACTAAGATTTTACAACTTACAGTTTCTTTTTTACACAGTCGTGTAGTAACTGATTTTTATGTAAGCTCACCTGAACACAGTTTGCTCCTGACAAGTTTTTTGATCACCCTGTATCTGTTTTGCATCAGTGTATTATCTGTTAATCACTTTTGCTTAAAAAAACCCTCTAATCAGTTGATGAAACTTGGCAGCGATGTTCCTTGTATAGAACTCTATGGAAATTGTTAAAAGAATTCTCTTCCCTGTAGAACTATGGTTGCTATGGTTACAAGAATGTGAAACCTGAAAAAAAAACACCTTTGCTCTGAAATTCGCTATTTATATACTGGAAATTTAAAAGAAAAATATATAGGAATCCTTTTAAAATCTTTTTCTTTTTTTGTAAACGAAATAGTTTAAGCTTTTATTTTTGGCTTTGTCTAGTTCTTTGTTGATTTGATGATAAATCTATGTTGTTTTGAGCAGTTATACTCAAATGAGCAATTAAGGCGTAGGACGACTTTCTTGCATTTTTTGTCTCTAATTCACTGGATAGGTTTGCACATTGTTCCAAAGAGTTATTGAATATGTCAGTAGCTTGAGTTACAGATAAATAAGCAAAAAGAGATGATGTAGAAATTTTGTGACCAGTCACAGTGTTGTGATATGATTTATTAATTGTAGGAAAGTACTGTGGGCCTGTCCCAAGCATCCCAAATGCAATCATTGAGTCGGCCACAAGCGTAGTTTATGAGGGCAAAGCAAAGTACAAGTGCGATGCTGGGTCAGTCTCATCGACAGGATCGCTTGAAATCACCTGCCGAGCTGATGGTACCTGGAGTCCACGGCCAACATGTATCGGTAAGTCAGAGTGTTAAATTTCTTGGAAAAGAACTGAAATGAAAGAAACCTATCAGTGATTGACAGTATGAGACAGTCCGAGCCACAGTTTCAACATGATTGTATTTTGTGGATTGGATTCTAGTTGCATTATTCTGATAAATGATCATGCAGAAATTTGGCAGAATAGAATCAGTTTATTCTATCAATCCTCTACCTGTTTCAGCTGCAACTTGCCCGTCTGGAGTTATTGTTACTAATATTGCAAATGGAAATGGCACATTGAAAAATGGTGATGGGACCTCAATAGGTACAGTGTATGAGTACAACTGCAATCCAGGATTTGAGTTTGACGGAGAACCATATGTCTTTTGTAAAGAAGATGGAACGTGGACACAGAACAGAGCACCATCATGCAGACGTATGTATACTGTGAATTTTAAAATGTCAAGGTCATTGTAAATAGGATCTGAGACAAGTTTTCTTTTCATATAAACTCTTGATTCAGTGAGTTCAGCAAAAATGAAATTAAGTTAGCCTCTGGTGAGCTTGATAAAGTTAGCCTCTGGTGAGCTTAATAAAGTTAGCCTCTGGTGAGCTTAATAAAGTTCTCCATGGACCAGCTGAATAAAATTTACATGAAATGTTAACCAGTGTCAGATTCTTTTTATCACATGACCAAAATAACCCCAAAACGGTTTTACCATAGCTGTATGAATTTGAACTATGCTGAAAAAAGCTGTTACAAAACATCCACCAAGAAAATAGTTCCAAATGAATTGTCAAAAAATGTCAGAAATACTGAACAAATAATATGTCTCTTTGAAAAAGTAACACATCAACATGAAAAATGAAAACAAATGAAAATATTTAGTTTCATGCAAGAAGTAAATTTGTAAAGTTTTGTTTGCGGTTGTATTATACCTATGTAAAATAAACAAATATCGAGTGCTTATATTGCATCAAAAATATGTTTGTGTGTGTATATATATATATATATATATATATATATATATATATATATATATATATATATTCAAGGCTCTGAGGGGTATGTAAAGAAACTGAATTCCAGAATTCATGTCATGAGACTGAGATATGTTTCTGAAATACTTTTTTTTTCAAATCATGGAGAAAACTTTGTATAACTAAAGAGTTCTCTGAAGTTGTTTTTTCTCTTTTAACTGTTTTCAGTTTTTATAGATTTCTGTTCAGTAGTTGAATTAAAACACTCATTTTTAGCTAGGTTCGCTTTGTTGCCAAACACATTTTCATAGTACAGTATTTCTGCAGAGGTTTCTCCTTGGCCTAGATTTGTAAGCTTGGTGACAAGAACTTTAGTTCTCACTGTAGACATTACTAAATAAAAGATGAAAGACATATGACTGGTATATAGCCAAGTAAGTTAAGCAAATTTTTTAGTTTCCTGAGTCTGTTCAGATAGTTTCTGTCAATTTTGAAAAAGAATAGAACTAAGATCAGACTGGTGCAGAGTTGAAAATTGTGTTATTGTTCACTGTATTTTCTGTGTACAGCAAACTAAATTAATACAAACTGGAAAAAAATAATTCTATTTTCCTAGGTTTAACCTGCCGCCTGCCAGAGATAGAAAATGGTGTCTATAGAAATGGAATAACTGCTGGGCAGTTTATAAATTTTGGAAGTTCAGCAAGTGTTTTCTGCAACACTGGCTATGAGCTTGCTGATAACAGTCCAACAACAGTAACATGCCAGGCAGATAGAGGAGTGACTACACTACCACAGTGTGAAGGTAAGTATTGGTTTTATATAAATCTGTACGAAGAGTCATAGTTTGGTTGGATAAAAAAGTGACAGTAATCATAATGTGAGTGAATAGTCATTGTGAAAAGCCTGGTGGTTATAGTTTGAAGCCCTTGTTTTAATGGTTAAAAGTGCTGCTTGTTATTATTTAAAATCATGGTGGTTATTGTTTAAAGCCCTGTAGGTTTAAAATCCATTTGGTCATTGTATAAAGCCCCAATAGTCATGATTAAAAGCATCAATAGTCATGGCTTAAAAACCATTGATGGATATAGATTTGACTCTATTATATTGACAGAAGGTTGAGAGTCTGCTTCTTAACCATTCAGGATGAATAGCTGGTGTAATGCATGTATACCATTCCCGAAATACTCAGGATTGTAAACAGAGCAAAATTTTGTTTCGCAAATTAGAGATGCTTCATGGGTTGCTTTTTTGTTCTTAATTTCAGATCGGAATGAGTGTGACACACCAGGCATTTGCCAGGGTGAATGCCACAACACTGAGGGCAGTTTCTATTGCACATGTGGTACTGGCTACACCCTGGGATTTGACCTTTCGACATGTGTTGGTTAGTGGATATTTCTTTACTCTTCTTACAGTAGCTAGTTTATTGCTCAAAGGTCAAAATCATTATACTTAGGTCAAAGGTAATCAGTAACTACAGTTCAGCCTGTTAATTTTGCTTTAAAGAGATGGAATGTTGCAAGGAAGGACCAGGTCTGTCACTCAGAGGTTGTAACTGGTGAAATGTCATGATTAGCTTTGCATGTACATGTAGATATCCCACTGTACAGACTTTTTGGTACAGCAAACACATAGTTTTAGACTGCTAATCTGTTTTTGTGTACAATTTTTCATGAAGCTGTAGATGTTTCACAACCTCATGAAACACATTAGTGTGCATGTACTGTTATGCTACTTTTCTAGGATTTTAAGATTAAAATGTTTCTTTTACAGATATAAATGAGTGTACTGCCAACACACATAACTGTGATGGTCTTTGCAACAATTTGATTGGCTCATACAGATGTACATGCAGTCCACCATATGTGTTATATACAGAGGACATGACGTCTGGATATGCCATTCCCACAACAGCTGGAGAGAGGGGTGACCTTCCTACTGATACCTACCACATAAACCATACATGTGTCTGTAAGTACATGAACATTTATGTTAGTTTGTGAACAAAAATAAAACGAAAGTAACAAAAAAGGGTTAATTAGCTGTATTCTGCTTTTCATCCGTGCAATGTTTTTGATTATTCAGTCTAAAGTATATGGTGTTGGTTATTAATCGAAAGTGTGGTTTTTCATTGGAATATTTTATTTCTCCATTTCGAATACCATGCTGTCTTATCTGTTGGTGCTATTATATAAGACTGATTGATGTTGATGTCATAGCTATATCTGATTGTTCCTTTGTTTTATAATCTTAGTCAGTGGCAATCTGATTACTCTTTGAAGTTGTCTGATCAAGTTGTGTGACCACCACACTTTAATATCCTATCAGAGTATGATTTTTCATTGGTACACCAGTGGCCGTTTGCTCAAAACTTTAACAGTCTGTTAAACTAACAGTCGGTTAAATTTTGAGTCAGTTTTCTAAGAAATTGACTCACTATTTCAAGAAAGTATCTCCGTGCAAAAAGACATAACTAAGAGATTTTTTTTTAAATAAAAAAGAAATTTGAATAAGATATTTGAAAAAAATAAAGTTATTTTGGATCAAAATTTAACCGACTGTCAGTTTAACAGACCGTTAATGTTTTGAGCAACCAGTCCCTGATCTCTGTTTTCTTTCTTTTTACAGTAATTAGTTGCGATGCTCCACCGGACACTATTAACAATGGGCAACTTTTGACTCAGCGGTCAACCCATCGTTATGGTGATTATGTAGAATATCAGTGTGATATAGGATATTCTCCACGCAGAAGTGTTCTAAACTGTGACAGGAATGGTAACTGGGTTGGAACTGTTCCTACATGCACGCGTAAGTCCTTGAAAAACTATCTTAACTTAATAATTATTGTGGTAATCATCTTACAAACTATAGATTTCACATTTCTCTCTTTCAGAGAATGATGTAGTTTTCCTGGAATTTAAATTGATTAGTTTAAACCTTTTTATTTTATATCAACTGAAAAACACATTCTTGCAGCATACATGTACATTTGTATTTTAGTCCAGCTTGATGGCTGCTTCTTGTACTCTGGTACTCCAGTGTGAAGTGAGGAAAGTCACTGGAGAATCTCACCCATTTAGATTGTGCTTCTTTCAATGCTTCTCCTTAAGAATCTGTAAACTTAAAATGATTGACTAGTATGTGCATACCTAGGAGATACAGCTACACTGGCTTTGTCTAGACCTAACGTTTCTTAGATTCACTTTTTTTAGACACATTATTTTAAAAAAAACGGTTATTCACAAATTCCAAACAGGCCTTGTAGTTTTGTGAGAATGTAGAACAGAGATAATATTCATATGCCCAGTGTCTGATACCTACTTACTTATTGTTGTTTAAAGGTATGCAGTAGGAATATTTAAGCTCCCAGTGGGATTCAAACCCACACCAATGGCAACAACTGCCTAGCAATGCAAAGTAAAGGGTTAGACCACTCAGTCATCACAAAAAACCCAAACAAAGGTTGTGCAAATAACCAGGATGTAAGTGTCCACCTCACACCACACTGATGACAGGCATAAATTGTATGACAACACTGACTACCAGTATATGTATGTACTGGGAGAGATTTTACGGTGCCTGACTGCATAAATAGCACTGTTGTGAATTATAAATATTCAAGCTCCGATTGGGATTTGAACCCACACCAGATGGCACCAACTGCCTAGCAATCCAAAGTAAGAACTCCTTAGATCACTCAGCCATGGCAACAACGCCCAAAAATGGTTGTGCAAATAACTGGGATATAAGTGTCCACCTCACACCGAACCAGTGACAGGCATTAGATGTTGTACAGCAGTGACTATATGTACAAGACTTTAATGGCTGCCACACTGCTCAAATAGGGCAGTTTTGGTATTTTGGATGGATGTGAAAATACTAAATTTGCTTACGTTTGTAATTGCTGAGCAAGTACAATGAAAGATCGTTAGACCTCATTGCTGTGCTTAAATAAATGACATCCTCTGAAATAAATTCAAAACTACAAATCAGTTTACTGAGTGTGTAATGCATCAACAGATATTACATACACATTTTTCTATGCATATATAAATGTTATTATAACATAGCAATAATTCTTACTCTTTGGAAACATTGGAAGTAAACAAAAAATATCAATGAAGAAAAAAATCCAACTATTTATTTTACTATTCAAAATGATTGCTTCCGAAAGAAATAGGGGCTATAAGTTTAGGATAAACCCACACAGATTTATGTTTCTTATTAATTTTTTTTTTCAACACATAGATGGCCATTTTAAATTACATGATTTTTATTGAGGTTTCTAACTTTACACACTTCTGCCATAACTCTTACACATTACATGTAAAAGATATGCAGTTACAGCTGCATTAGTTTTATGGAGAACTTGTGAAGTGTAAAAATCTTTTTTATTATGGGAAATAAAAACTAATGGGATGTGTCTCTTCTATAAAACAGGAGTAAAAGTCCAAAAAAATTCCTATCATCAAAAACTGGTTCTTTCTCATACATGTATATGTGAATATTTTTAAGCTTGCACCAATAGATTTGGATCAGTAGCTTTAAATTTTTGAGCAGAGTTAACGTTTATTCTAAAATGCTTTAAAAAATGAAAGACTTAAACATGCTTTGGACTTTATTACATGTCCTCTTGCATTTCAATAATGCAAACACTGATAAGCACTTAAGCCACCTCAGTAATGATTACTTCACCCAGTGAAATATTACGACAGACAAGATTATGGCAGCCATCTGTAATTCACAGACAAATGTAACTGAGAAAATCAAGTATTAGTGTTTAAAAATGTTTATTGACTTTAATTCTTTGCTTTTGAAAACGTTAAATTTGGCACTACTGTCAGTACAACCAGCAGAATGCATTGTAATACCCGACGGTTTTATCTACCAGCGGTAGAGATGACATATATTGCTTACTGCTACTTTTTTTACTAAAAATAGCTGACAGGAGGCTAGATGCCTCCTGTTTTAGACTTGTAAATATTATCTCCCTTTAAAAATTTAACCTTGGTTATCTTCTGTTCCAAATTGAAAAAAAAAAGATTTTCCTTTATAAATACATCACTATCTATATTCAAAGAGCATTCTTCATAACTTGCGAACTTTAATTTCAGCTGCTACATGTACAGATACAGTTGGAAGTGTTCAGAATCGCCCTGTTTTTGCCCCCGGCCCATACAGTTATGGTGAAGAGCTTATTCTTCAATGTACTGTTGCGGACCAGCAGTTCAATCGATCCCGATTCTGCACATATAACAAAGAACTGGATGATTATGAAATGCAAGGATCTTCTTATGAATGTGGAGGTATGTACTGCAGATATATAGGTTTAGATTCTAACGCTAAATTACAGTGGTGTTTAATATGTAATGGAACAGTTTTTTAAAATAATTTTATGACTTTCCAGCAACCTTAGAATTTCTAAAAAATACTTTTCTCTTTCAGTTTTGCTTAAAAAAATATAAAAAAAAGTTTTGTAGTTCTTATCAGAGTAGGCAGATTAAGGCAGTTGACCAGTGGATCAGTTTAATCAGTTTGTTATCAGTTACATATCCATAAAAGTATTTCTGACTGAAAAGCGAACAGTGGAGATCCTGATTAGTCTGCACGGATGTGCAGGCTCATCTGGATCTGCACTGGTTGCATATGCGTTAAAACACGTATCTATGGAGTAAAGGGTTAATCAGTTTGTTATCAGTTATTTTTGTGTCAAATAAGCAAAGGCAAGCCCACTTAATGGTCTTTGAGGGTCGTATTCTAGTTCTAAAATTTTAAATTTTTGCCCTGTAATTTCTAAAAATATTGCCTATAAGCTCCTTTTTTCAGTCAGATTGTTTTGGATAATGCCCTAGATTTAATCATAATTTTTAGCTCACCTGAGCACAGTGCTCCAAGGTGAGCTATTGGGATCATTGATTGTCCAGCGTGCGTCAGCGTGCGTCATCAACAATTTAACTTGAACGACTTCTCCTTAACTGCTAAGCCAACATTGACTAAACATGCCTGGGATATTCCTTGTATGAAACTCTACCAAAGTTGTTCAAAGAATTGAATTCCATCAAGAACCCTCGTTGCTATGGCAACTGAAAGGGAAAACTTTGAAATCTTCTTGTCTGAAATGACAAGGCCCTGAGCCATAAGATTTAGTATGTAGCATTGTCTAGTGGACCTCTACCAAGTTCGTTCAAATTATACCCCTGGGGTCAAATTTGACCCGCCTGGGTGTCAATTGATTTTACATAAGCTTATATAGGGAAACTTTAAAAATCTTCTTGTCTGAAATGACAAGGCCCTGAGCCCTAAGATTTGGTATGTAGCATTGTCTGGTGAACCTCTATCAAGTTTGTTCAAATTATGCCCCTGGGGTCAAATTTGGCCCTGACCCGGGGGTCAATTGATTTTACATAGGCCTATATAGGGAAAACTTTGAAAATCTTCTTGTTTGAAACCACAAGGTCCTGAGCCTTAAGATTTGGTATGTAACATTGTCTAGTGTACCTCTACCAAATTTGTTCAAATTATGCCCCTGGGGTCAAATTTGGCCCTGCCCCAGGGGTCAATTGATTTTACATGGGTTTATATAGGCAAAACTTCTTGTCTGAAACCACAAAGCCTAGAACTTAGATATTTTTAATGGAGCATCAGCTGGAGGTCATCTACCAGGTTTGTTCAAATTATGCCCCTTGAGTGAAAATTGTCTCTACCCTGGGGGGTCACATGAATTCATATAAATTTATATAAGGAGAATCTTAAAATAGCTTTTGATGTTAGCTCAACAGCAGACCCAAAGGCAAAGTATTCAGGTGATTGGTCTAGGGCCATCATGGCCCTCTTGTTTGTGAAAAGGTACTTCCGAGTCTGAATTTTCCCTCAAGAAGGCATACTACAAACTTGAGAAATTGTAGGAAACCTAAAAATATCTAAGAAAATTATTTATCTTCGTTAAATCAGTTAACATGTCAATTAGCTTGTTGCAAAACATGAACTTGTATGTTGTACTAATATTTGTATTGATTTTTAGTTATTGACTGTGGAACACCAAAACAGGAACCAGGTAGCACATATGGCTCTATACGAGATACCCTTTATGGATCCTCATTTGAGTTTACCTGCTTTAATGGCTCAAGACAGGGAGCCACAAGTGAGGGGTCACCAAGTACAGTGAAATGTTTGGCTGCAGGGTACTGGGACTTTGGAAGTCTTCAGTGTACAGGTAAATCATTAGTAGTTAGTTGCATGTTTAGCTCATCTGAGCACTTTGTTCTTAGGGTGAGCTTTAGTGATTAACCTATATCTGTCATGCAGCATGCCTCATGTTGTCAGCTTCTCTTACTGTAAACAAAATTGATAAAACTTTTCAGGGACATTCCATGCATAAATCTGTACCAAAATAATTGAAAGAATTCCTTACCATGCAGAACTCTTGTCACTATGACAACAAGATTGAAAAACCTAAGAAATCTTCTTCTTTAAAACCACCAGGCCCAGCTCTGAAATTTGGTTTATACCTATGTCTAGAGACCTCTAACAGTTTTTATTCCCTTGTGTGATTATTTGTTCCACCCAGGCTCTCACATATTTTGCATAGAAATATATTGGAAAATCTTTAAATTCTTTTTAGCTCATCTGAGCACAAAGTGCTCAGGGTGAGCTTTTCTGATCAGTCTTCGTCCGTCGCCCGTCCGTCGTCAACTTTTCATTCAAATGACATCTCCTCTGAAACCAAAGGGCCAAATTAAATGAAACTTGCCTGGGATATTCCTTGCATGAAGCTCTACCAAAATTATTCAAAGAATTCAATTCCATCAAGAACTCTGGTTGCTATGGCAACTTAAAGGAAAAACTTTGAAAATCTTCTTGTCTGAAACCACAAGGCCTAGAGCTTAACTATTTGGCATTTAGCACCCTCTAATGGAACTCTACAAAAATTGTTCAAATTATTTTCCTGGGGTCAAAATTGGCCCCGCCCCAGGGGTCACTTCATTTTACACAGACTTATATAAGAAATCTTTAAAAATCTTCTTCTCAGAAACCACAATGCCTACAGCTTAGATATTTGGTTTGCAGCATTGTCTAGTGGATGTCTACCAAGTTTGTTCAAATTATGTCCCCTGTGTCAAAATTGGCCCCGCCCCAGGGTTTTCTTGGTTTACATATAGTTATATAGGAAAAACATAAAAAATCATTTTTCTCCAAAACTAATAGGACTAGACCTTAGATATTTTGTGTGAAGTATTGTGTAGGGAACCTTTACCAGTATTGTTTATATGTTGGCCCTGGGGTCAAAATTAGCCCCGCCCTGGGGGCCCTTAATATGTAAAAAAGGAAATCTTTAAAAAACTTCATCTCAGAAACCACAATGCCTACAGCTTTGATATTTGGTATGTAGCATTGTCTAGTGGATGTCTACCAAGTTTGTTCAAATTATGTCCCCTGGGTCAAAATTGGCCACGCCCCAGGGTTCTCTTGGTTTACATATAGTTATATAGGAAAAACATTAAAAGTCTTTTTTTTTCCAAAACTAAAAAGACTAGACCTTAGATATTTGGTGTGAAGTATTGTGTAGGGAACCTTTACCAGTATTGTTTATATGTTTGCCTTGGGGTCAAAATTGGCCCCGTCGCGGGGGCCCTTAATATGTAAAAAAGGAAATGTTTAAAAAACTTCATCTCAGAAACCACATTGCCTACAGCTTTGATATTTGGTATGTAGCATTGTCTAGTGGATGTCTACCAAGTTTGTTCAAATTATGTCCACTGGGTCAAAATTGACCACGCCCCAGGGTTTTCTTAGTTAACATATACTTATATAGGAAAAACATAAAAAAATCATTTTTCTCCAAAAATAATAGGACTAGACCTTAGATATTTGGTGTGGAGTATTGTGTAGGGAACCTTTACCAGTATTGTTAATATGTTGTCCCTGGGGTCAAAATTAGCCCCGCCCTGGGGGCCCTTAATATGTAAAAAAGGAAATCTTTAAAAATCTTCTTCTCAGAAACTACAATGCCTACAACTTTGATATTTAGTATGTAGCATTGTCTAGTGGATGTCTACCAAGTTTGTTCAAATTATGTCCCCTGGGTCAAAATTGGCCACGCCCCAGGGTTCTCTTGGTTTACATATAGTTATATAGGAAAAACATTAAAAGTCATTTTTCTCCAAAACTAATAGGACTAGACCTTAGATATTTTGTGTGGAGTATAGTGTAGGGAACCTTTACCAGTTTTGTTTATATGTTTGCCTTGGGGTCAAAATTGGCTCCGCCCCAGGGGCCCTTAATATGTAAAAAGAAAATCTTTAAAAATCTTCTTCTCAGAAACCACAATGCCTAAAGCTTTGATATTTGGTATTTAGCATTGTCTAGTGGATGTCTACCAAGTTTGTTCAAATTATGTCCCCTGGGTCAAAATTGACCATGCCCCAGGGTTCTCTTGGTTTACATATAGTTATATAGGAAAAACATTAAAAGTCATTTTTCTCCAAAACTAATAGGACTAGACCTTAGATATTTGGTGTGGAGTATTGTGTAGGGAACCTTTACCAGTATTGTTTATATGTTTGCTGTGGGGTCAAAATTGGCCCCGGTCCGGGGGCCCTTAATATGTAAAAAAGGCAATCTTTAAAAATCTCCTTACTGGAAACCTCAATGCCTACAGCTTAGATATTTGGTATGTAGCATTGTCTAGTGGATGTCTACCATGTTTGTTCAAATTATGTTCCCTGGGTCAAAATTGGCCACACCCCAGGGTTTTTTTGGTTTACATAGATTTATATAGGAAAAACATGAAAAATAATTTTTCTCCTAAACAAATAGGTCTGGATCTTAGATATTTGGTGTTGAGTATTGTGTAAAGAACCTTTACCAATATTGTTTAAATGTTGGCCCTGGGGTCAAAATTTGCCCCGCCCCGGGGGCCCTTAATATGTTAAAAAGGAAATCTTTAAAAATCTTCTTGTCTGAAACCACAAGGCCTAGAATTTTAAAATTTGGCATGAAGCAAGCTTTATCAAGCTTTTTCAAATTATTAGATAAGGTTAAAGGTTACGGAGGCTAAAAATTGATTTATATACTGTACCTCATAAAGCCTTCATTTATAGACCAATATCTTTGACATTCAATATATAGGTTCCTTGCATGGACCTCTACCCATGGGTAGGGTTTGAGGTCACTGGGTCAAGGTCAAGGTCACCATAGCTTATAATAGATATTTCTACTTTCTGTCATAGAGCCTTTATTTATTGACTGATATTTTACATACCTGGTTTGTAGGCACTTATATATTTTCCATTAAAAAATGAAATACTGCTTAACAGCAAACCTACAGCCAAATTACTCAGGTGAGTGATTCAGGGCCATCATGGCCCTCTTGTTGTATGAAACTACAAGGCCCAGAGTCTGAAAATTTTGCACAAATCAGTGTCAAGTGGACCTCTACCAAGATTGTTCAATACTTGGCCTTGGGGATCATTTCCAGCTGCAACCTGAGGATCAGATGTTTTACAGTAGACTTATATAGGCAGATGTCTTAAAAAACTCTTTGTCAGAACTGAGACTTTTAGTGTATAGCATTACCCAGTGGTACCTTACCAAGATTGTTGAAATTATGTCCCTTGAGTCATTATTGGTTCCACCCTTAGGCAACATGTTTTATAAAGAAAAATATAGAAATCTTCTAAAAACTTTTCTTCTCTGAAATGATAAGCCCCAGAGTTCTGAAATTTTGCATGAAGCTTTGCATCTGGGGTTTTGTGACTCCTCTGGGAGAGGGATGTTTTAGAAAGATTTATATAGACAAACTCTAATGTCAGAAGCCGGCTGAGACTTCTTATATTAGAAAGTCTTAAACGAAAAGCTGCTATAACTGGGAAAAGCTGCTATGACTGGGATAAGTTGCTTTAACTGGGGAAAAGCTGCTATAACTGGGCTATGCTGCTATAACTGGGATAAGCTGCTTTAACTGGGATAAGCTGCTATAACTGGGAAAAGCTGCTATAACTGGGATAAATTGCTATAACTGGGATACTATAATTGGTGTCACTGAGATCTATACCTTTAGTGAGTGGACCTTTTAATACTTCTTCACAGGAAGAAATGAATCTGCAGAAACTTATGTAATAATGATATATCTACAGGCAATTCCTGCCCAGATCCAGGGTATCCCGCTGGAGGGGATATCATTGCCACTAGTTTTGCGGACAAAAGTTCAGTGAGATTTGAATGCGATAGACCTGGCTACACACTGTCCAGAGATGTCACCTTGACTTGCCAAGGAAATAACTTCTTTTCTAATGGAGAAACAGTGCCAACATGTATTGGTATGTTAATTGTTGATTACATTGATTTGCAAGGAACTGGCTTTAAATTCTGTTTACAGATTGGTTTGTTTTTAAACCAAATTAACTTTTAAAATATTGAAGTACTTCAGATTAATGGCTGTAGGAGATAAAAATCAATGCAAAAATGAATTATGTTTTTATTCTTTGGAAAATATTGTATTGACCCAGTTTTTCACTTCAGTCTTAAATGATAGTTTATTTAGAAATATTATTATGTGGTTTCTCTTAAGGTTATAAAATAATATTTTCATGTCTGCTTTTCCTTCATGTCTACTTTTCCTTTATTGTTTTATATTATATTTTCCAAAGTCAAATACCTGTTCAGTATTTTTTTCTTTTTCTTTTCTTTTCATTTTTTGTTTTAATGATAGTCCTATAATATTTGGTTTGTTTACTGAAACTTATTTCATGTCCTTTATTTTGAAAAAATAACAACAACAACAACTTTTTCAGACACGGAAAACCCTGTTATTACTGGCTGCCCCGACACTCCTATCATTGTCAAGAAATATGAGCATTTGAAACCTCGGCTGCCTCAGCTTACGGCTACAGACAATACAGGAATAAGCAGTTTTACCATCAGCCCAAGAAATGCCAATTCAACACTGTATGTTAGCACAAACCTCCAAGTTACCTATACAGTGACAGACTTTGCTGGAAACATTGACCGGTGCTTTGTTAACGTGCAGCTGGCTGGTAAGTTTAAGCCTGTAGTGTTTTGTAAGATTTTTTTCCTTCAGAAATTAGCTCGGTGAGTCACTGTGTCCTTCAGTGATAAGAAATGGTGACAGTACATTGCTTATTTCTCATAGTTGGACAGTTTTAGTTATGATTAATATACTCAGTTGTTAGTATAACAAACTTTGTAAAAAAATTAATCATTCATGATTTAATTGAAACTAAATGTTCCTCTATTTATAGAATATTTTGAAAAGTATTTGTATACATTTTTACACATTTATAGCTAGAATATGTGGATTTTTATGCTTCCAGAAGGGAGAGCATATAGTCACCGCTTTGTCCATCCTTCCGTCCATCTGTCACACTCTTGTCTGGAGAATAACTTGAAAAGTCTTGAAGGAATTTGATTGAAACTTAACACATTGATAGAGACTAGTGAGAGGAAGTGCAGTGTTCAAGAACTATAATTCTACCTTGCATAATTTTTTAATTATCTCCCTTAAGTTAATAATGCTTGTCCGGAATATAACTCCTAAACTGTTTACGATATCTCATTGAAACTTTACACAGTTATAGAGACTAGTCAGAGAAAGTGCAGTGTCAAAGAACCATTACTCTGGTTTACTTAGTTTTTGAATTATTTCCCTTTATAATACTCAATATTGCTTGTCCGGATATTAATTTGAAAAGCATGCAAGGAATTTGATTAAAACTTCACACAGTGATAGATACTAGTAAGTGAAAGTGCACTGTTCAATAACAATATGTCTCACTTGCTTAATTTTTGAATTATCTCCCTTAATGATACCTAAAATGTTTAATAATGTTTATACATAGTACAACTTCTAAACTATCAGTGATATCTCATTGAAATTCCACACAGTTATAGAGAATATTGAGAGGAAGTGTAGTGCAGTATAAACCTGCATTACTTAGTTTATGAATTATCTCCCTTTATAAATGATGCTTGTGCGGAGAATAACTTCAAAACTATTTAAGGAATTTTAATAAAACTTCACACAGTGATAGAGAACAGTGTGAGGACATGCAGTGTTTATGAACCTTAATTCTGCCTTGCTTAATTTTTTAATTATCTTCCTTAATGATAATTACAAAAGTTAAATAATGCTTGCCTGGAGTATAACTTCTAAAGTATCAATGATATCTCATTATATCTTCACACAGTTATAGAGACTAGTGAGAGGAAGTGCAATGTAAAAAAAAAAAAAAAAAAAAAAAAAAACAGACATCACTCTACATTACTTAAGTTTTTAATTATCTCCCTTTATAATACCTAATAATGCTTGTTTGGAAAATACATTGAAAAGTATTGAAGGAAATTGGATAAAACTTCACTCAGTTACAAAGACCAATGAGAGGAAGTGCAGTGTTAAAGAACCATCACTTTACATCAGTTAGTTTTTAATTTTTTTTTCCTTTTTAAACTTAATATTGCAACCCCAATTGATAGATAAATCAATGGCTTATTAGCTGGTATTCTGGAGAACAACACTGATTATATGAAGTACAGGTCTACTTTAAACACCTGCCAGCCAAGCACTTGACACCTGCTGTTGTGAATTAAAGAATTCTAGCAAACATTCACAGATTAAACAAGTAGCAGATAAATTTTTGCAATAAATCAACTGTTGTTACAAATGTGGTTTTTGTGTCGACTGACTATAGTCAGGGGACACATAGGTGTTACTTGTGGTGTCTGTGTTGGCGGCATCCCATTTTGATTGTCCGGGCCATAAGTCTAAAAGTACTGGAGATATCAACTTGAAACTTCATAGGTGAATAGATCTCATTATGGACAGGTGCAGCGCCAAAGAACCATAACTCTCTTTCACATAATTTTTGACTTATTGCCCTTTGTAATTTTTCATACTTAATTATTGTCCGGGGCCTATAAATTCCCCATTCCATAGAAAAAAAATTAAATAACCGGTATGCTATCCACAGGCAACACGTCTGACTCGCAGAGTTCTAGTTCATACTAAAAATCTTCAAATATGTTTCATCATGGTTATCCTTACTATAACTTAAAAAGTATTTAATTTCACATGTCATTGAAATACCATTTATAGTACATATCTCACTTTTCTGCCATTCTGAACAAAAAAATACTTCAAGGAGCATTATTTGGTTTTACAAATTTCTTGTTTTTTAATCTGCTGTGATAATTTACATATTTGTCACTCCTGTTGACTACACAGTTTATTTTTAACCAGTGCCCCTAAAAATGGTAAGTCGGTTCAAGTACAGTTAAGTACAGTTAAGAAATTACTCAATATAAGCAAATTAGCATGATTATTATACCCCCACCACAAAATGTCCGTCCGTCTCCATTATCGTGTCCGCTCTGTAAATCCTATACCAACTGAAGGATTTTCTTCAAACTTGGCTGAAATGTTCACCTCAACAAGAGGATGTGCAGAACCCATGTTGCCCATGTGTCAGCTCAAGGTCAAGGTCACAATTGAAGGTCAAATATCAAACAGTCAAATATTAGACATTATGTCGTGTCCGCTCTGTAAGTCCTACAATAATTGAAAGATTTTCTTTAAACTTGGCTCAAATGTTCACCTCAACAAGGGGATGTGCAGAACCCATGTTACCCTTTTGCCGGCTTAAGGTCAAGGTCACACTTGAAGGTCAAAAATTGACTTAGAAAATATTCTTAAATTTTAACATGTATTTGAATATTTCTGAAACTAGAAAACGTATTTGCTTGAAACTTAAAATATATATGAAGTGTCACAATTGGGATATGCAAGTAAAGTTTCATTACTCTGTATTGCATTTTGACAAAGTTATGCCCTTTTTTAAGTCTTCAGATTTACAAATAATCAAATATTAGACAATATGTCATGTCAGCTCTATAAATTCTATACTAATGGAAGGATTTTCTTCAAACTTGACTCAAATGTTCACCCCAACTGGGCAATGTGCAGAACCCATCTTACCCTTGTGCCAGCTTAAGGTCAAGGCCACACTTGAAGGTCAAAAATTGACTTAGAAAATGTTCTGAAATTTTAACATGTACTTGAATATTTCTAAAACTAGAACAGATAATCATTTGAAACTTCAAGTATATACGAAGTGTCGCAAGTAAGATGTGCAGGTCAAGTTTCATAACTAAAAAAAGTGGGGGGGGGGGGATAACTTTGTATTGTATTTTGACAAAGTTAAGTCCATTTTTATGTCTTTAAATTTATTTACTATAATATTTCTTAAACCAGAACAGATATTTACTTGAAACTTAAAATTTATATGAATGGTTACAAGCAATCTCTGATGACGAAAATTCTACAATTCCATTGAATTATGACACAAGTTATGCCCTTTTAGGCTTAGAAAATGTTATAATACAACCATTAATACTAAAATGTTTCTGAAACTAGAACAGATATTCAGGAAAATGAAGGTTATTTGTAACTGTTTCGAACATGATTTGACAATATATATTTATACTATTACCTGTACAATTTGTTTGTTTTTTTCACCAGAGATAATTTTTTTTTATGTATATGTATTTGTGCCACTAAAGTTATTCCCTTAACCACCTTTCCATGTCGTCTTCTGTCAAGGACATTGGTGGGGGTATGAATCGCATTCAGCGATAGTTCTAGTTTTTACAATGCACGACTGGGTTACTTACTGCAATTGTCAGAACATAATTCTTTGAATTAGCAAGGAATCTGAGCTTGTTTCACGTTGAATGGCATTTTTCAGAGTATTTCAACATTTATTGCTTGCAAAAACTATTCAAAGGACAGAAGTTTTTTAGTACATTCAGTCAAAATTCGTTTGATGGCGTCTTGATGGTAATATGTTGTAGTATCATAATGTACACTGTATGACTTTCAGATGAAACACCACCTGAGATAACCTGCCCAGATGTAAGATATATAGAACTTGAGACAGAGTCTGATTCTGTGCCATACAATAAATTGGAGGCGAATGACTTTGCTACAGCAGCCTCTTTCAAGACATTTAAAATTGATAGTGAACCTACGACTCTCACAGTCAATGACCTCTATCATACATTTACTTACACTGTGTCGGTAACAGATCAGTCAGATAATCCTACTTCATGCAGGGGTCAGGTTTTTGTGAAACGTAAGTTGAAAACTGAAGAATTTTATTTTCATTGAAATCATGTAAAAAAAAAAAAAAAAAATGGTTCAAGCTTGTAAACCAGATAGTGTACTGAATTATAGAACAGAATTATTTATATTTTGTATTACAACTTTTATGTTACACTTAACATCTTTTTTTTTTTTTTCTTTTTGCTTTAAAGCTGATAATGCATCAAACTTTTTCATATAATTTGTTATCTGCTGATAATTACTAAAGGAAAACCTATTAATTTTCACATTGGTTTTATAGAGTTATGTCAGTTTGATATTTTTATTATTATTTTTTTTTTTTAACCAACTTTGCTTACTTGTTACAGGCTTGCTTAGTTGAAAAATACCTAATACTTAAGGCTTGTTTGTCAGCTAAGTTATCAGTTAAAGATACAGATGGGATTATTTTAAAAAGGTCATCGAGTTAAGATTCTGCCCTTTATGGCTCTTAATGAAATAGGACTTGAAATTCAGTTCATTTCTATGGTTTAAATAATGATCAGATATGTTCATATACCATACATTAATTTGAATCTGTATATACTTGTAAATAGAGATACATTTGTTTTTAGCTAAACTATGTAGTGACTTAGATTATCCTACTCCACTGAATGCCGACAAGGTATGCACAACACTGCAAACTGGTGAAAGAGAATGTGTGTTAACATGTCAAGCTGCCTATACGTTTGAAGATTCCAAGTCAAAAACAGCCCGTTGTACTAATGGCATATGGAACATTGAAAAGATACCTGCTTGTGTTCGAGGTATGATACAGAATTAACCAAGAAATGCTATATGTATTTGTAAATATTAGTAATACTTTGCCAGCCTGGAAAAGAAAAGCTGTTTATAGGTTTTGGTCATTGACGGTAAATGATGAAATAGTTATTTTGTATAGACTGACAAAAATTATGAATGATTTAAGTATATTAACATGAAGGTTCTGCCAGGCAGTATTGATAAAAAGAAAGAATCCTCCTGAGATGGAAATTTGACCTAATTCATTTTACTGAATGAAAAAGAAAATGTTTGAAGTAATAAGAATTTTGTTCAGATTACTATGTATGGCTGCATGTTACTTTTATACCAAGCCAGTGCTGATCAGAAGGTAAAGGATTACAGATAGATGGTGAAATTCAGTGTTTCATTTTTTCTAGATGAGAAGGCCCCTGAAGTCAGCTGTCCTCCATCAAGACAAATTGACAATCTGTCAACAAGAAATGATCAGCATGAGGTAGACTTCACTCTCCTTTCTGAAAATGTTGTCAGCAATGATCTGAATACAATGGCTGCACCTGTCTTCACACCAGAGCGGTACACTTTCACTGCTTCAGATCTGTACCGACCCAAGGTTGTACAAGTATCCGTGACAGATTCAGCTGGAAAGACTGGATACTGTTCTTTCCAGTATACTGCCATACGTAAGCAAAATATCATATTTAAAGGATCTTCTGATAACATTTACATTAGTAGTTTTTTTGGACTTTGTTTAAACTGTTATGTAAGGTCAAAAACTAGGTCAACATTTTAGATCAAATTTCAAAACATGCCTGGGGTCAATATTTTTTTTTGCTCAGTCATTATGAAATTTTATATTATAATTTGTTTTAATAACTTTTAGAATGAGGCTAAAACTGGGTCATGTAAGATAAAAAATTTGGAAGCCAGCTCATATTGTTTAAAGATTTTATAAATTAGTTATACGTTACAAACATTTTTTAGCCAAATCTTGATTCCCATGAAATTTGGTTAGAATATTCAGCTTGTTACTTTTCTTTTTGAAACTTTGTGAACACACTTTGACAACACCTTTGGTCTAATCTTCATCAAGGTCAGATTGTTACGTTTTACTGGTATCTAGGATAATTTAGATGTTTCAAATGGGATCAAAAAGTAGGTCACTAGCCCAGAGCAGTAAAAAATTTGTGAAAACTCAACAGGTCACACTTTTTACCCAGCTTTCTTCAAACATTTTCAGAATGTTAATCTTTATTATTTGTTTGATGTCTTGATTGACTTTGTAGGTTCTAAGACTAGTTCACAATTTAAAAGAAGTGACCAGCCATTTTAATTTCATAGAAGTTATTATAGTTCATATTTTCATTATACTTGTCCAAATGTTTATTTTTTCTAGGTGATCTCCTTATAGAAATTGAAACTAGGTCACCAAATTGAAACTAGGTCACCAAATTGAAACTAGGTCACCAAATTGAAACAAGGTCACTTTGGGTCAAAACACAGATTACTGGAAAAGCTTGCGAAAATATAGAATGATTGTCCTGAGGATCTCTGTCTCAAGATTGTAACCATGTGACATTGAAGCATACATTTGGTCCTCTTAATAAGTTTCTTACCTCTGCATGACATTTTTTTTTACCATTATGTTTTCAACAATAACCATGGTACACAGATTATTAATATAGGGCCATCATGACCATCTTCTTTCATTTTTTTCAAATATGATTTAGAACATTTTGTTTGGCCTGTCTGATGTCCAGAAATCAATTAAAATGCATCTTTTTGTTATTTCAGCTCCTGTTTGCTCTGAACTGACTTTGCTAGTGCCTCAGTTTGGAAGTGTGGTGTGTACCAGACGAGATGGACCTTTTGTTGGTGGTTATGATTGCACCATTACTTGTAACACAGGTCGAATTCTACGTCACTATGGTGCTTCAAAAACTGTCAGTTGTTCTGATGGTGTTGGTTGGAATGATGAAGATATTTACCCCACCTGTATACCTGGTACAGCATGTTTACATTTTAGTTCTGTGACACCTAATTATTATCTCTGCCTGCAATACAATTTTGTGTCTACAACCTGTATTAGAACACAATGCAGTTATGTTTTTCTACATGATTTTATGATTTGGTTTTTGCAAATGTATGAAGGTTCTCTGATCTTCATATGCTGATCACTCGCTACTGGCATGTTAACATCGGTATTTTTTAGCTTGAAACTGTCTTGCAAACGTCTGTTTCATCAAGTTGATTATAGCCTAAATGTCTAATGAAATGAATGTATAAAATAGAAGTAACTTATCTTAATCGATAGGATGACTGTTTAAAACAGTATGATAGTAGGCACAAATGTTTTCCAGCAAGTGGTGTATGTCCTGGTATTCCTTTGCAAATGTTTCAATATTGTTTCCAAATTCTGTTTGATAATTTCAGATACTGTATCTCCTGTTATAACTTGTCCCACCTCAAGATCTGAAAAGCTTTACACTGGAAATGAAGTTCGCACAGTGGTTTTTGCAACAGATGCTTCATACACCCATACTGAAACTGACTATAGTGGAATCAAGAGTGTGACCTTCAATTCACCAAGTTATACTTTGAGTACTGCTGTGCTAAATGTGGCAAGAATTATACAAATGACTGTTACGGACAATGCCGACAACACAGCCACCTGTTCCTTCACTGTTTCAGTTGAAGGTAGGAAAATTCAGTTGTTATCAAAGATTAGCAATGGCAAGTGCTGTTCCATCATTTTACATATAGTTTACCAGTAAGCAGTATTGTACAAGTTATTTACCTTTAGTGATGTGCTATTCTTATGGCAAATTTAAAAGAGCTCAGTTTATCTCTTAAATTAAAATTGGTCATGTCAGCTGATTTTGAATGCTGTTTTTAATTGGCCAGTTAACTGAGAGCTTTCATTTAGGCATGGTTCTAACAGTGTGTTTATGATTGGTTAAACAACACATCAGTTGTTGATATTTGTATCAGTGTACATGTTTTCAAAGTTGCAAAGTTTTTATCCAGTCTCACTTTGTCAGACGTTGTCAGTACTGACACAGTACTTTCACAGCTTAACTTTACACAAAACAGCAAAGCAAAGTGCAAAATCTAGCTGCTTGACATCTGTGTCTGAGTTACTGCAATGATTGCAATAATTTCGTGAATTTAAAACCCAATCACTTTACAAAATCTCAAGAAAAGAATAAGGTATCCCACCTGAAGGAAAAGGTATATCACTGATATTTTGACCTGTACAAGAATAAAAAAATGCAAGGTTAAAAGTCCAGAAATCCCAAAGCAGTCTTCATGAAGTGGATTTCTTACAAAACACTATGTTACATGTATATTGCTTAACTGAGCAGTTAGTAATTATATATACACAAAATGCTAAAGCATTTTTTCATATGTTTTTAATCAAAATTATTTAGCAAATTTTGAGAAATACCCCCACCTCCTCCAGAATCACAGCATTACTTCGATCCTGCAAGTTTTCAAACCTCAGTACTGTAATATTTGTGGCAGAAAATGATTTTTGATACAACTTTCTTACTTTAGACATTTTTCCTTGACCCTGACAAAATGAAGAAAAAAAGGTTTTAAAATACTGGCCAATTTAACTTTCAGAAATGATTTCTTGGTATCTTGCAATTATGCTTGCTAAACATTCAGCATGAAGTGTAATTACAAAAAAGAATTACTGAATTACATGTAAAAGACATTGTACTGGTTGGAAAAATAACTTGATTGCTGTATGCACCAGAGCACTTCTTATTCCAAATTTAACTGCTTTTTCTTAACAGATCTGAATGCTTTGTGGTTAAGTATTTGACAAATTTTGCTAGATCAGGTGTGTAAAATCTGTCACCTGTTCTCATGTGCATGACTAATGTTTTTTCATTCATCAGTTAACATCCAGCACACATTTGAACTAAAATTCGTAAGCATAGTCAGTTTTATCATAATTATTCATATTTTCTCCTTTTACAGCGGATGTTTGCTCTCCTCTTGGTTTTCCAACACCAGTAAATGGACAAAAGGATTGTAGTCAGACATTCAATGGTTACTCTTGCAATATAACCTGTAATTCTGGATATTCTTTCTATGGTACAACAGATTCCTACATTATATCAACTTGTGCCAATGGTGGCTCATTCAGTCAGTACATTCCAGATTGTGTCAACAGTAAGTTTACCAATTTTTCTGTTTCTTTTTATGCACAGGTTGGACTATGGGCAGATTGTAATTGAGCTGAGACCAGTTTAAAGATTGTAGCTGAGACAGATTCATAGATTGTAACTGAGACTGATTCAGAGTTTGTAACCAACCTTGCAGTCTGAGAAGGTGTTGCACAGTTGCAGTGTTACTGATTGCAAATTTATTGAGAAAATTTTTTATTTGATACTCTGCTCCTCTGTAGGGCCCCGCCAGATGGTTAGAAAAATAAACCCAGACTTTGTGGTGTTATATTGACCTTTTAATATGTGCATTTTATATGCCTAAAGGTATCTTTTATGGTGTAGCATGTTGTCCATTTCTTAGTCTATATTTCATCACAGCTTGAAATATATACTTTTCAGCTGATTTCTTATGAGGGGTTAATACATAGGTTTTTACTAAGACCTGGTTCAGATTGCAGTTTGGTCCCATAACCATTGGATGGGCATATTTTTTCAGTGCTCTTGTTAAGATTGTAACTTTTTGTACTTATTGCATTTAATATTCTTCCTTTCTTACAGATGCAGATATTGCAGATAAACAATATGTCGCCACATTGGAGTATGAATACGTGCCAAACGATGACAACATTCTGACTGTACCAGACTCTTGCACTGACTACTATATAAGCAGAGTTAGTGAGCGTCAGAATGTGGGTGTAAATTCTGTACTAGAAAACATGGCTAGAATTTTACGGGACAATTGCCAGTTAGCTTATGGACCATTTTCTAGTGGAATACTGTCAGTGTCTTTCTTTCCACAAGTCACATCTGGAAGTATTCTTCCTGATGGGATCAGAATTAGAAGGGTAAGGCAAACTGATTCAGAATTTAATATTTTTACTTTTGTATATTTTGCTGCATATAATAAAGCCCTTTGGGTCAGTATTAGTCCTGTCCTGCTGTATTTATTGCTGAAGGAATAACTTTTAAAAATCTTACTAAAAGTGCTAGAACTTAGATACGTGGAATGAAGCATCATCTAAAAATATTGTTGTTTGAAACTGTAAGGTTTCAATACATTAGATACAGGTACTTTATCAAGGGCTCTCTGTACACTATGTGTTTAAAATATTCCTCAAGGGTCTGCACTGACCCCATCACTAAGAAGAGATTATGACCTTTGCAGCTGTCACAACAGTTTTATTACTGTCAAGGCTTTCAGTGGTGTGGAACCTATTACCTGCATTAATTGGAGACTTTTCAACTGTGCTGTTTGCTTTGACCTTTTTACCACATACTATTTTTAAATGTGATTTTAAAAAGACATTGAATAGAACTATGTTGCACTGAAAATGAAGTCTGTAAAAAGCAAAAATATTGTTAATTAACATTAAAATTACAACTATGCCGATCTTCAGACTGCTGGTTGAAAACCCTCCAGGGATGAGAGTCTCCAGTGGGTTTCTTAATTACATGCTTTAGTTGCAAGGCCTTATTTGAACTTGGGAAGCTATCTTGAAGCAGGATAAAATTAGCTGCAAGTACATGTTCCCTAGTCAGAGTAAAAAAAAAAGAAGTTTAAATTGAATTATTTAAATACATTTTATGCAGGTTAGGATGGTATATCAGTACACTGTATTGTTTGCTCCGGACCCAACCCTTGATAGCAAATGTTCAGCAGTATTCAACAACACAATCAAAGCCGCGCAGAACTCACTGCCTCTGAGTCAGAACATACCGGGTGATGCAACCTGCCCTGAACTGAAATGGAACAGTTTTGCTAATATCCCAATGGAAGAAGAAAACTGTGTACCGCCATACTTTCAGTCTTTGACAGATGCAAATGTATGCTGTAAGTAGATGTCTATGTTTTTTTAGCTCGCCTGAGGACATTGTCCTCAAAGTGAGCTTTTGTGATGGCCCATTGTTCGTCGTCTGTGCGTCTGTGCATCAACAATTTCTTTAAACAATTCTCCTCCTAAACCACTAGGCCAAATTTGTTGAAACGTTGCAGGGATGTTCCTTGCATGAAGCACTACCAAAGTTGTTCAAAGAATTCAATTCCATCAAGAACTCTGGTTGCTATGGCAATTGAAAGGAAAAACTTTGAAAATCTTCTTGTCTGAAACCACAAGGCCCTGAGCCTTAAGATTTGGTATATAGCATTGTCTAGTGGACCTCTATCAAGTTTGTTCAAATTATGCCCTTGGGATCAAATTTGGCCCCAACCCGGGGGTCAATTGATTTTACATAGGCTTATATAGTGAAATTAAAAAAATCTTCTTGTCTGAAACCACAAGGCCCTGAGCCTTAAGATTTGGTATGTAGCATTTTCTAGTGGACCTCTACCAAGTTTGTTCAAATTATGCCCCTGGGGTCAAATTTGGCCCCGCCCCGGGGGTCAACTTATTTAACATAGTGAAACTTTTAAAATCTTCTTGTCTGAAAGTACAAAGACCTGAGCCTTCAGATTTTGTATGTAGCATTGGCGTGTGGACCTCTACCAAGTTTGTTCAAATTATGCCTCTGGGGTCAAATTTGGCCCTGCCCCAGGGGTTGATTGATTTTACATAGGGAAAACTTTGAAAATTTTCATGTCTGAAACCACAAGGCCCTGATCCTTAAGATTTGGTATGTAGCAAGGTCTAGTAAACCTCAACCAAGTTAGTCGAAATTATACCTGTGGGTTCAAATTTGGCCCCACCGGGGGTCAACTGATTTTTACATAAGTTCATATAGGGTAAAAATTGAAAAATTTTCTTGTATGAAACTACAAGGCCCTGAGCCTTACAATTTGGTATGTAGCAATGCCTGAAGGACATCTCTCAAGTGTGTTAGAAAAATTTTCCTGAGGGGTCACAAGTTTTAAATAGCAGTATAGAAGAAAATCTTTAAAAAATCTTCATGTCTGAAACCACAAAGCCTAGAATTTTAAAATTTGGCATAACAAGCTTTAACAAGCTTTTTCGAATTATTAGATTAGGTTAAAGGTCACCGAGGCTAAAAATAGGTTTAAATACTGTACCCCATACAGCTTTCATGTAATGACCAATATCTTTGATATTCGGTATATATGGTCCTTGCATGGACCTCTACCAATGGGTAGGGTTTTAGGTCACTTGGTCAAGGTCAAGGTCACCATAGCTTATGATAGATATTTCTACTTCCTGTCATAGAGCCTTTATTTATTGACTGATATTTTACATATTTACATATTTATATTTACATTTCTTACATATTTTCAATTAAAACATGAAATACTGCTTAACTGCAAACCTACAGCCAAAATACTCAGGTGAGCGATATTGGGCCATCATGGCCCTCTTGTCTAAAATAACAGGCACGTAACTATTAAATACCTCGAAATGCATTAAGTACTATCTTCAGGATCTAATCTTTCAAATTCTATCCCCTGTGATATGAATAAATGTTTCTTTATGATACTGAAAAAAACTCACCACCATTCCTCTAACCCATTGAAAAAGGGCTGTAAATAAATCCTCAATAAAACAATTCATCTAGGTTGGAAAGTGATAAAGGGGGTAATGTCACTGACATACTGACCACTGAAATGATTATTCCCCACTGCATCACAGGTTAAAAGCATAATTAGCAGCATGGTTCTATTTAAGAATGTTTAATTGGCATTTTGTCATAAAAGGACCAGCAGGAGGTATGATTTGTGTCCTAACTGGCTACATCCCTGAAATCACTATGGAAGGGTATTTTTTGAATTTGTGTAAAGCAAAATAGAAATATAAAGATATTACTAAGCTGTATATTTTCAAATCTAAACATTGCTTTTGAGAAATTTTTGTTTTTGTTTCTAGCAAAATGTCCTGCCGGTACAGAATCAAATGGCATAAGGTGTAGCTTATGCCCTAAAGGTTCTTACCGTACATACGATGGTACACAGTGTGTACAGTGTCAAGACGGCTTTACAACTCGCTACGTTGGTGCTACCAGCAGTACTCAGTGTGTTTGTAAGTATTCTTGCAATGAGTAGAGTAATAGAGTAATAAAATATTTCGCCATTATTCACTGCCCCATTACATAAGTTTTGAATCTCTCTTTTCAATTTCTCAAGCTAAACGAGAGGTTTATAATTGCAACAGAATACTGTTTAATAGGTAGAAGAGGGCTAAAATGTTTGTCTTGCAAATGATTGTTTCACAATAGTTGTAAAATAAATAATTGAATTATAGAAGTGAATTCTAGACAAGTAGTTATGGGGAGGTTGTACTGCAGTATGGCATACTTGTACAAGGGTCTTACAATCATATTTGCTTTATATTCTGGTTTTTAAGATCTAACTTGAATTTACATTTGTTGTAAACTTTTATTCAGCCAGTTCAGGAAAATGTTACTCAGCAAGCCTCTGAGGAGCCCGATAACATTTTTCCCAGACAAATTGACAAAAAGTTTTTATGAAATAATTATTAGAGTTAGATTCTTTTCATCTTTTGGCTTGTTGAATGTTACAGTCTGTGGAGTGTAATATTTACCTTAGCCTTGGTAAATATCACATTTTGCCAGCTGCATAATCAGGGTTATTTACCCCATCACCATACAGTAACTATATAATAGGTAATGGACATATTACCAATATTTGTCATGTGATAAAAGGCATTAAGAAGTCTTCAAACACTTCTCTAAGCATCCCTTGCACTTATTCTTTTCATTCAATTGTTTTCAGCACTCTGCACTGGAGGTAGGGTTTCAGACACAGGGCACAGCCCTTGTTATTCCTGTCCAGTTGGATCATACAAAGTAAGCAACACACAGTGTCAGCCATGTGGTGCAGGAAAAACAACAACAGGTGTTGGAAAGACGTCCGCAGATGATTGTGTAGATGAAATATCCATCAATAATGGTATGAAATAACCTTGAACTATATGTAGTATGCCATTACATTGATTTGCATACCTTATAAGAAATCTCTAATGCTCAAAAGTTTTTTATTACTTAGTTTTCCAAGTATGCCTTTACTTATGAAATTCCTTTCATTAAATGGTAAGTCCCACCAAAACAACAAAGGAGATTCCTCAGACAAGCGAAATGAATATTGATAGATTTGAAATTTATTGAAAAAAAAAAAAGTTTGTTTAGAAAGTTTTTGATAAACTATGTAAAGAGGTATGAGTGTTGCCTTGAGTTTTTCTGGAAGTTACCGATAATTTGTGTAAGGCATAAATAAAATCTACTGGTTTTTGAATGAATAGATCTACAAATCCTTCTATCAGTAGTGCCAGATCTACCATTTTCATGAGGGAACAGTTGATATACATAAAACCATGTGTTATTCACAGTCTCTTAAATTCTTCTGCAGATTATCCATGCCAGGGTATTATGACTGTACATTATTCTCTTAGCTTTCTATTTCTTCTCTCTTTTGCCATTAGCTTAGTACCTGGAGGTTGAACAGCACATGAACTCTATCATCATAGTATACTGAACTGTTGTGAATGAAACTGGAACTTTAAAGTTTTTCTACATTTCTATTTGTTTTAGAACCATGTACAATTGGAACACAAGACACTGGTAACAGAGTTTGTGAACTATGTTCTGTTGGAACATACCGTAGTGCTAACACGGCAACTTGTGTGGAGTGCCCAAATCAACAGACATCAACATATTTCAAAGGAGCTATTTCAAGTTCTCAGTGTTTTGGTAAGAGGCAGATACTTTTTAGCTCTTCTTTTCGAAGAAAAAAAGTGGAGCTATTGTCATGACCCTCTTGTCGGTTTTGGCATTGTTTAACCTTTTCATTAAGGTCCATTTTCTCAGAAAACTATCAAAGCTATTGACTTCAAATTTAGAATACTTATTCACTATCAAAATGTGACACCATTTTTAAAGGGTAGATAACTTTCAAATTCATTTTTGTTAAGTTATGCCCCTTTTTTGACTTAGAATTTCTTGGTTAACCTTTTTGGTAAATGTCCATTTCTCAAAAAGTGTCAAAGATATTCCCTTCAAACTTGGAATACTTGATCACCAGCAAGATCCCTAAAAAGATTGTTGGTACCCATATTCCTGGGGTGAAAATTAGCCCACCCCAGGGGTTACTTGCTTTTGCTTAGACTTATAGGAAAAAACTTCTTAGACTAGAGCTAAACTGTTCTAAACTGTTTACTTGCATGGGATGGGCAGGCACTTCCTGTGCTGTCCATGGACAGGTTTTGTTTCATTTGATTTAAAGATGTATTACTTTTGACAGAATTGGTGATGGTGTCTGGATTGTCCAAACAACCACTTAAAAAGTTTCAGTCTGATTACAACGAAAGTTGGTTACAGTGTTTGAAGGTGTAATATATCAATTAAGTTGATTAGTCAGATGCACTTCACCTTTAAAACCAGTTATTTTTTCTTTTTGCTTTAAACAGGTCTATTTCTTGTCCAGACAGTTACTCAAAAAGTTGCTCTCTTGTCATATTACAACTAGGTGACAGTGACCCTATCATTAAACTTGGTGACAGTTTTAACAGGCTTAGTTTGTATATCAAGTAAAATTTCCAGATTTATACCCCTTACATTAGAATAGATAGATCGATAGATTTATTTCAGCTAAGTATACATGAATCATGGTTACATAAAACATAATGTGAATTAATTAAAAATCAAAACAGCATGAGCATAGATATAATGCCATGTACACCAGCACCAGGGATAACATAAAAAAGAGAAGAATCTCTTATTTTTATTGTGGTCATACTTGGCCAAAATAAATATCTCTCTGTCTCTGTCTCACTGTCTCTGTTTCTCTGTCTCTCTCTCTCTCTCTCAACCTTAACTTGTGGTCATTTTTTTGTGCTTAGATTTTTAGATTGATAATTTTCAGGAAAATGCAGTGCTGGATTCACTTCAAGTACTGGTCTAGCCCCATGCTTACCATGCCCTAAGGGTCAGTACTCGGTGAATGTGACAACTTGTGAAACATGCCCACCTGGTTTCACAACTGTAACTGAGGGATTGGATACTTGTGTGGCTTTCTCAAGCCTAAGATGTAAGTGTTACATTTATTGTTTATTTTTGTATGTATTTTAGTGTCAAGGAAAGTATCTTTATAGTCTTTAATACATAATTCTGTCTTGAGTGGACACTTAAATACATGATTCTGCCTTGAGTGGACACTTAAATACATAATTCTGCCTTGAGTGGACACTTAAATACATGATTCTGCCTTGAGTGGACACTTATATACATAATTCTGCCTTGAGTGGACACTTAAATACATGATTCTGCCTTGAGTGGACACTTAAATACATGATCCTGCCTTAAGTGGACACTTAAATACATGATTCTGCCTTGTTTGGACACTTAAATAAGATACTTAATATCCCTTGTAGTCACTGAACAAAAAAGCAAACTGTTTCTTGATCTTTTTTTCTACACCAGTCTATTATAATGCAGTAATTAAAAATGTTGTTTTTTTAAAGTTGCATAGATCTTATCAAATTGAAGTAGGGGAGGGAGTGGTGGAGAAAGGAATTGTTGGTACTCTTCATGAAAACTTGGTGACTTTGTGTTTCTTCTTTCAGTGAAGTGTCCAAGAGGAACATCAAGAAATGCTAATACTGGACAGTGTGAAAAATGCCCTCTTGGTACATACAACCAAGAAGAAGATGGGACTTGTTTGCCATGTAGTAGTACTACATTCACATATAATACTGGAACTACAACACAAACCATGTGTCAAAGTAAGTACCTTACTTTCAAAGCTTCTTTTTGAGGTTTCATGAATTCTGTTGCTTTAGCATTTTGGAAT
The DNA here is from genome assembly GCA_012932295.1 of Cyclina sinensis. Taxonomy (NCBI): domain Eukaryota; kingdom Metazoa; phylum Mollusca; class Bivalvia; order Venerida; family Veneridae; genus Cyclina; species Cyclina sinensis. The sequence continues at coordinate 40,298,963 of JAAONU010000001.1, read as the reverse complement.
TAAAATGTAAATGGTTGCAAATGTAATTCAGAAACTGATTTGTTAACTGTTAAATCACTTTTCTGAAACTGTCATGGTAACAGTTACGACATTATTTTGGAATGGGAACTTATGCATCATTATTTTGAAAATTATTAGTAAACAGTTGCAGCATTATTCTGAAATGTACATGTAAACATTTGCATCACTACTTTGAAAAAGTAATGTAATTATTTACATCATTATTCTGCAATGAACATGTAAACAGTTGCATCATTAATTTTGAACTGTTATATAAAAAGTTGCATCTGGAAATGGAACTGACTTGTAATAGTTACATCCCTTTGTTGAAACTGTCATGTAATAGTTATATCAGTATTTTGGAACTGTCATCTGACAGATACATTTATTTTCTTCAGATGACATTAACAGTGACTTAGATTTTTTTATATGACTTTATTATTTGGTATTAAATGTTTTAAATTTATATGCATATTGTAGCTCAAAATGATTCTGCATACAGTTGCCTCAGTGATTTGCAGTGCAGGTATTCAATTGTTTCAGTATTAGTAAAGTTATATGAATGTGAAATATCTGTATTTCCAGCCAAATGCCCTCCCGGATTTTATTCATCCACTGGTTTGTCACCATGTACCCCCTGTGGTTTTGGGAGCTATTCTTCAGTTTTTGGAGCAAATGCTTGCACACCATGTAGTTTGACAGAAAGCATGATAACTGCTACTACAACTTCAACATCTTCAAATGATTGCATAGGTCAGTGAAAAATGTTTAAAGTTATCTCTACATTTATAAAGATTGCATTGTTTAATGTTACCTCTACATTTATAAAGATTGCATTGGTTAGTGAAAGAAATTTAATGTTAACCTCTACATTTTAAAGACTACTTAGCTCAGTGAAAAAAATCAGTAATATCTCAATGTCTCTAAAGATTGCATAGGTCAATGTAAGAAATACAGTTTTATCTTAGTATATCTAAAGATTGCATAGGTCAATGTAAGAAATACAGTTTTATCTCAATGTCTCTAAAGATTGTATAGCTACGAGAAAGAAATACAGTTATATCTCAATGTCTCTAAAGATTGCATAGCTCAGTGAAAGATGTAAGTTTCATCTCAGTGTCTCTAAAGATTGCATAGGTCAGTGAAAGATGTAAGTTTCATATCAGTGTCTCTAAAGATTGCATAAGTCAATGAAAGATGCAAGTTTCATCTCAGTGTCTCTAAAGATTGCATAGGTCAATGAAAGATGTAAGTTTCATCTCAGTGTCTCTAAAGATTGCATAGGTCAGTGAAAGATGTAAATTTCATCTCAGTGTCTCTAAAGATTGCATAGCTCAGTGAAAGATGTAAGTTTCATCTCAGTGTCTCTAAAGATTGCATAGGTCAATGAAAGATGTAAGTTTCATCTTAGTGTCTTTAAAGATTGCAAAGGTCAGTGAAAGATGTAAATTTCATCTCAGTGTCTCTAAAGATTGCATAGCTCAGTGAAAGATGTAAGTTCCATCTCAGTGTCTCTAAAGATTGCATAGGTCAATGAAAGATGTAAATTTCATCTCAGTGTCTCTAAAGATTGCATAGCTCAGTGAAAGATGTAAAGTTCATCTCAGTGTCTCTAAAGATTGCATAGGTCAATGAAAGATGTAAGTTTCATCTCAGTGTCTCTAAAGATTGCATAGCTCAGTGAAAGATGTATTAAGTTTCATCTCAGTGTCTCTAAAGATTGCATAGGTCAATGAAAGATGTAAGTTTCATCTCAGTGCATAGGTCAATGAAAGAAATGTTATATCTCAGTGTATGTAAAGATTGCGTAGCTTAATGAAAGGCATATAGTTTTATCTCAGTATATCTTAAGATTGCATAGCTCAGTGAAAGAAATACAGTTTTATATCAGTGTATCTGAAGATTGCATCGCTCAGTGAAGGAAAAAAGTTTTATCTCATTGTATCTAAAGATTGCATAGCTCTGTGAACATGGTGAAGGAAATAAGTTTTATCATAATGTGGAGATTGCATAGCTTAGTGAAAGGCATATAGTTTTATCTTTGTGTATCTAAAGATTGCATACTCAGTGAAAGAAATTTAGTTTTATCTCAGTGTATTTTAGGATTGCATAGCTCAATGTAAGAAACGCAGTTTTACCTCAATGTATCTAAAGATTGCATAGCTCAATGTAAGACATACTGTTTTATCTCAGTGTATGTAAAGATTGCATAGCTCAGTGAAAGTAATAAGTTTTATCTCAGTATATGTAAAAATTGCATAGGTCAATGAAAGAAATAAGTTTTTTCTCAGTGTATCTAAAGATTGCATAGTTCAGTGAAAGAAATAAGTTTTATCTCACTGTATTTAAAGATTGCATAGCTCAATGTAAGAAATGCAGTTTTATCTCAGTGTCAGTGAAGGTTGCATAGCTTTGTGAAAGAAATAAGTTTTATCTCAGTGTATCTAAAGATTGCGTATTATCTCAATGTATCTAAATATTCCATAGCTCATTGAAAGAAATTTGGTTTTATCTCAATGTATCTCATTATTACATAGATCAATGAATGAAATTAATTATTATTTTGACATCCCTAAAAATTGCAACAATTACCTTATTTCTTCATTGATGTGTGAAAGAAATGAGTTTCCATTATATAACTAAAAGATATGTTTGCCTTTCTTTTTGAATGCTGTCAGGAATAGAAAATTTATTTATATTTTTAGCATGTTCAACTGATTCATATTCTTGTTATATCACGTCAAATTTTTTGGCAGCCAAAAATGTTTACTAGATCTAACAGATTTCTGTAGGTTGTGCATCTTTATTGGTATCTGTCTTTATCAGAAGTATTCCAACATTTATTTTGATGTGTATAATTACGGGAGCTAATATATCAACTAACATCCCGTTTTGTTTTTTTTTTAAATGGGTACCCTTTGTAGTCTTTGAGGACATTTTGGATTTATATGTTTATGGTTCATATTATTTATTATAACAGAAGTTTAATGGGACAAAGACACATTATTTTATTGATTTGTGTACTGCTTAAGTAAATCACACAAATATTTTAAAAGACCTTCGTCATGAGAGGGAATGCAGATAGGACTTAAATTGAGTGAATTTAAAATGGGTGTGCTTTAAGTGTGTCTTTGAGTTCTTTTTTTTCTGTTGAAGCTCAATGTTCTGAAGGTTCATTTTCCTACAATGGATATAATCTGAATGCGGCCTGTAGACAGTGTCCTTTGAATCACTACCAGAATCAGAAGGGGGCGACTTCATGTTCACAGTGTCCACCCTTCTCAACTTTCTCCACCTCTCCTGGACTAACAGATATTGCACAATGCTCAGCAACTAGTAAGTACATGCTTTTTATATCAAAGTAACTTTTGATCTTAGATTGGTTGAAAATTTCTCATGATGCTTTATTCTGGCATTTTGTTGTGAATGGGTGTTGCTTTATTTGTCAAAAAATATTGTAAAAATAAAATTTGAAACATATCTTATAGTTACCTATTCAATGTTTTGACTTTAAGGAAATGAGAAGATATGCAGAGAACAAGAACAATAACTCTAGCTCTTCTCATTTTCTTATTATCTTCCTTGTCTTTATTCTAAGTTCAAGATTAAAAGGTAGATGAGTAGGTAGACAGCTCAGTCAGTTGGCTTTTAAATAAGACATTGAAAGGGAGTACTGACAAATAATTAGCAAAAATTTTACATCCTTTAAGCATTGTCTTAGTGTATGGCAAGAATAGAACCTAAAATTGAATTAGATTGTTTTTGCTGTTGATGCTAAAGTCAAAAGGAAAAGTGGGTTGGATTTGTTTTTAAAGATTACTAACATTTAATCTCTAGTTGACAATTGTAGAATAATGATAGCAGGCGAAATGGAGGTCAATATAAGAATTTTAAAGGCTTTAATTTCATTATGGTTTTCTATGGCAGAAATTAGGTATTTTGACTATTTGTTTTTTTTTTTTTTTGCAGCAAACCTTTGTGACCAGAAGTGTCAAAACAATCAAAATTGCATAATCCAGGATAATGAGGCAGTTTGCCAGTGTTCGCAAGGTAAATGTCTTGACTTCTTATTGTAGCATTGCTTACATAGATTCGTTCTTGATTACTTATTGTAGCATTGCTTACATAGATTATTTCTTGATTACTTACTGTAGCATTGCTTGCATAAATTCTTTCATGATTACTTATTGTAGCATTGCTTACATAGACTCTTTCTTGATTACTTATTGTAGCATTGCTTACATAGATTCTTTCTTGATTACTTATTGAAGCATTGCTTACATAGATTCTTTCTTGACTACTTATTGAAGCATTGCTTACATAGATTCTTTCTTGATAACTTCTTGTAGGAATGCTTACATAGATTCTTTCTTGACTACTTATTGAAGCATTGCTTACATAGATTCTTTCTTGATTACTTATTGTAGGAATGCTTACATAGATTCTTTCTTGACTACTTTTTGTAAAATTTGCTTACATAGATTCTTTCTTGATTACTTGTTGTAGGAATGCTTTGATTCTTTCTTGATTACCTATTGTAGCATTGCTTACATAGATTCTTTCTTGATTACTTATTGTAGCACTTCTTACATAGATTCTTTCTTGATTACTTATTGTAGGAATGCTTATATAAATTCTTTCTTGATTACTTATTGTAGCATTGCTTACATGGATTCATTCTTGATTACTTATTTTAGAAATGCTTACATAGATTCTTTTTTTTGATAACTTATTGTAGCACTGCTTATATAGATTCTTTCTTGATTACTTATTGTAGCATTGCTTACATAGATTCTTTCTTGATTACTTATTGTAGGAATGCTTACATAGATTCTTTCTTGACTACTTATTGTAGCATTGCTTACATAGATTCTTTCTTGATTACTTCTTGTAGGAATGCTTACATAGATTCTTTCTTGACTACTTTTTGTAACATTGCTTACATAGATTCTTGCTTGATTACTTATTGTAGGAATGCTTATATAAATTCTTTCTTGATTACTTATTGTAGCATTGCTTACATAGATTCTTTCTTGATTACTTATTGTAGGAATGCTGATATAGATTCTTTCTTGATTACTTATTGTAGCATTGCTTACATAGATTCTTTCTTGATTACGTATTGTAGGAATGCTTACATAGATTCTTTCTTGACTACTTATTGAAGCATTGCTTACATAGATTCTTTCTTGATTACTTCTTGTAGGAATGCTAACATAGATTCTTTCTTGACTACTTATTATAGCATTGCTTACATTGATTCTTTCTTGATTACTTATTGTAGGAATGCTTACATAGATTCTTTCTTAACTACTTTTTGTAACATTGCTTACATAGATTCTTTCTTGATTACTTATTGTAGCATTGCTTACATAGATTCTTTCTTGATTACTTAGTTTAGGAATGCTTACATAAATTCTTTCTTGATTACTAATTGTAGCATTGCTTTCATAGATTCTTTCTTGATTACTTATTCAAGCATTGCTTACATAGATTCTTTCTCGATTACTTATCATAGCATTGCTTACATAGATTCTTTCTTGATTACTTATTTTAGGAATGCTTACATAGATTCTTTCTTAATTACTTATTGTAGGAATGCTTATATAAATTCTTTCTTGATTACTTATTGAGCATTGCTTACATAGATTCTTTCTTGATGACTTATTGTAGGAATGCTTACATAGATTCTTCCTTGATTACTTATTGAAGCATTGCTTATATAGATTCTTTCTTGGTTATCTCTTGCAGTATTGCTTTCATAGATTCTTTCTTGATTATTCATTTCAGTATTGCTTTTCATAGATTCTTTCTTGATTATTTATCGCAGTTTTGCTTTCATAGATTCTTTCTTGATTATTTATTGCAGTTTTGCATTCAATCATTCTTTCTTGACTATTTATTGCAGTATTGCTTTCCTAGATTCTTTCTTGATTATTCATTTCAGTATTGCTTTTCATAGATTCTTTCTTTACTATTTATTGCAGTATTGCTTTCATAGATTCTTTCTTGATTATTTATTGCAGTTTTGCATTCATACATTCTTTCTTGACTATTTATTGCAGTATTGCTTTTCATAGATTCTTTCTTGGTTATTTCTTGCAGTATGCTTTCATAGATTTTTCTTTATTTCTTATTGCAGTGTTGCTTTTATAGATTATTTCTAGATTATTTATTGCAGTATTGCTTTCATAGATTCTTTCTTGATTATCTATTGCAGTGTAGATTTTCATAGATTCTTTCTTGATTTCTTATTGCAGTATTGATTTTTATATATTCTTTCTTGGTTACTTATCTCAATATTGCTTTTAAAGGTTCCTTCTTGATTACTTCTTGCAATTTTTCATTCATAGATTTATTCATGTTTACTCATTGTAACATAGCTTTCATAGATTTTTTTGCTCATCTGAGCCAATTGAAGCATTTGAGCTGTTACTCTTTGAACTGTACATCTGTCAGTCCCTCAGTCATTCTTTCCAAAACTTTAACGTAGCCCATAACTTCCTTATGAGTAAATGGATTTACTTTATACTGAACATAACACCCCATTGGACAAGACCTTTCCACTGACATATATTTATATGATCTTGGATCCTGAATGCCCTCGACTTCGAAGGTCAAGTTGTCAGAAAAACTTAATGCATTTATTTGCCATTACTCCCTTATTACTTAACATATTTAGTTTATGTTTGCACACAACAATATTCAAAATGGCCTATAAATAATTTGCTCTACCTTAATCCCTAAATGACCTGGATCTTGAGGTCAGATTGTCAAATAAACCCACCTTCTTTTGAATCAAGAGATTAAGTTCATGTTTGCACACAACAAACCTCTGGGAGATATCATCCAAATGACATGTATTTTCTTTGCCCTTGACCCTAAATGATGATGGTCAAGTTGTAAAAATAACCTTCTTCTTATGAAGGAACTACAATTTACTATTATCTGGTCCTCAGCTCAGAGGCAAAGCACCACTTTGGGGGAATAGCCATCATTCAGTGACAGTTCTTGTTTGATTTACCTTAGTTTTCATTATACTTGTGTACATGAACATTTTTATTACATGTATATGCACTGCAAAATTGCTATTTCTACATAGGAGACGGTCTAAATGCAGTTCTTGGAATCAGGGGATGGCCCTGATCATTTTTATTAGGATAGCTTTTTTAGGTCATATCAAAAACACCAAATGGGTCAAAAAATGTTTTTTTTTGAAGAACACCCTTATTTTGTTCTATCATGTTTTGTTTGATTTTGTTTTGACTGAAACAGGAAATAAGAGCATCTTCTTCCTAAGATGAAAAACAGTTAAAGGACTTAACCCAATAGAAGGACATATTTATTTTATATTTATCATGAAATATTTTTTTATATAGAAAAGCACCTATTTTTTCATACAAACTCTTTTAGAAGGCCATGATAAATAATATTGATACGTTCTTGCTTTATGGCTAGAGTTTATGTTAGATCCAAAATGATTAACAGTGAAGTCTGTTACAAAAAGACTAAACATAGCTTCAACTGTTTTACTGGATTTCAGGACTATACTATGGACTCAACTGTGCTATTGCTGTGAACCATTGTTTGTCACAACCATGCTATAATAATGGTGCCTGTAGTAGTACATCATCTGGATACACATGCGACTGTACAGGTACAAATATTTTTCCCCCTTATTTTAGATTTAGAAGCCACAGTAGTGTTGTATTAACCTTCATTATGCTGGCAGCAAATGTGTTTGCCTTTGTGACCGGTGCAGACCAAGATCAGCCTCCACATCCATGCAGTCCGAGTCTGATTATAGTCTGCACTATTGGCTATTCAGTCAATTGATTTAAATAAGAACCCCTAAAAACAATTAACGGATCTGTCCAAATTGAAATATGAACAAGTCCATTTTAGATATTTAGCAGGGTTAAGAGCTTCTGCTTTTTTAACCAAAGGTGCTGGGTTCAAACCAAAATTATTTGAAAAAAGACTTCAAAAATTTATTTTCTGCCTCAGTATCTAAGGCTGTTATTGCATGCATAAGCACCTGGTGTTAGTGTGATCAAAGAAAGCATTCCACTCCCAGGGAATAGTTATTTAGAATAATATTCAATATGATTGAGTTAAATCCATTATTCATCTCAGTTTTACTGTTACTCACAAAAAGAGCTGTTTTCCAGTTTAGGTTATAATTAATTAATTAATCTGTCATTCTATAGGTGTTTATATATGAAAATTATATCACACAACCTTTAGTATAAGTAAGGAAAGATATCATTGTTTCTTTTAGACATCTAATTTGTTTGGAAAATTTGATAATAGGAACTGGTGCAACAGGGACCAGATGTGAAACTATAACGAAACTGTGTGACGTATCACAGGCTTCTGCCACTTGTCAGAATGGTGGACATTGTATAAACCGACCTGGCAAAACAGAGTGTTTGTGTCCAGAAGGTTACACTGGTAATACGTAAGTATGCACTATATAAATTGCAGATTTTATGTGTCGTCTACTTGAGGGTTGAACAAAAAGCTCTTTTGTATAAAATATGCAAATGTATTGAAGAAGAAAATCTTATGAAAGGAGTTTGATATTCATGTATTGATGGTCCTTGTTCCTGCCTGTAACATTTTGCCATCAAAAATTGAAGGAATAAATTTCAACATAAGTTTTTATTTTTCTCACCATCACTATGCATATAGATTTTAGGATAAACTCTGTCAACATCATTATGCTGGCTTTTTGCAAAATAGATTGTGACCTATATTGTTAATGAAAGTTACCTTTTTTGTTGTTTTTCAACTTTATTGTCACTACCTTGACAATTTCTGTATTTGAGGGGGAAAATGTAGTAGTTGATAAAGCTAAAGTTTTGTAAAGACACCCACATTTAATGAAACCTACTCTGTTCATAATAATCCTATTTCTGGAGGCTTAGTAGCGAAATTATGAGTATTTTTTTCATGAAGGAGCACTCACTGTTAGTAATAAATGCCTAATACTGTTTAGTGAATAATTAAGTCAGAGATACCTAGAGATACTGTTAAGAAAATATAAACTTTTTAGCTCACCTGTGATTGCCCTGTGTCGATCTGTCTTGTGCCATCTGTCATCATTGCTTTACTTTAAACAGCATCTCCTTCTAAACCAATTGTTCAAAGATGATAAAACTTCACAGGGATGTTTCTTACATGTAGCTCTACCAGCGTTCAAAGAATTCCTTTCCATGAAGAACTCTTGTTGTTGTGAAAATCTTTAAAAATCCTCTATGTAAAACCACCAGGCCCAGAGCTCTGACATTTGTTGTGTAGCATTGTCCATCTTCTTGTGTCACAATTGCTCCTGCCTGGGGGTCAGATGTTGTACATAGACTTATATAGACAAACTCCTTAAACTCTTCCCTTCAGAAACCATAAGAATAAGACAACTGAAATTGAATATGTAGCATTGTCTTATGAACCTCTCCTGTGACTATTTACACCAGCCAGGGAGTAGCATGTTTTACTTAGAAATATAGGATAGTATAAAAAACTCTTCTTCACCACAAACCACAAGACCCAGACTTTTGGAATTTGGCATGAAACATGTGAAACATGCCAGGTGGACTTCTGCAAAGATTGTTCAGACTGAGCTCCAAAGGTTATTTTGACTCTAACCTTGCAGTCAGATGTTTCAGCATGAGAGAGAAACCCTATTAAAAAGAATTTTTGCAAGCAGCATTGTCTAGTTCTTTCATTTTATTTTGATAATAAACCCATTTCACTGCTGCTCAAGTGAGCAGTTAAGAGCTATCATGGCTCTCTTGTTTTTTGTATTTTCATTATTTTGATATGGTAAACACATCTGAAAAAGCATTATGCTTAAAGTAAAACTAGACTAGTTAGTAATGATTTTATAAAGATATTTAAGAATTATACTGTCCTTTTGTAATAATACTGTCATTTGATTCTTTTACACAAAAATAGTACGTAGGTATACACATAGTTAAAACTGCCTAACTGTTATAGTCAGTGCTTAAGACTGCAGTGCATTGCATGAAAAGGATTTATAATTATACTTGCTAAAATTTAAAATGTCATTTCTACTTCATCAGAAATTCTAAGAAGAACCAAAAGAAATAAAATGCATGTAATTTAAAGCTGAATGAATAAGATTGCTGTTGTATTACTGAAAGAGACTTTGTAATTAATTTAAAGAAAGCAGTAGTGAAGATGACCATGAAACACAGTTTTAGTGTATTCTGGGCCCACATTTCTTTTTCCTTGAAAAGATAAATTTGATTTGAAATAAAATGCAGTAAAAAAAAAGAAGAATATTATTACGAAAAAAGCAAGTCTGTCACATGATTGGAAGAAAACTTTTTCACTGCTTTGGATGGAATTCCTTGTAATGATGATTGAATATATAAAATACTATTTCTCTGTTCCTTCTGGTGATATTTATTCCAGACAAAACATCTTGTTTAGCATGTATTGACACTGTTTTGTCATCTGACTGCCACTTGATTTTCTTAACAAAGACTGTTCTTTTGTTTGCTTTCATGATTTTAGATAAGGTCTTAACACATTAAGTGTTTGTTGTCTTGTGTTTGATAATGAGTCACAAAGTAACGGTAGCATCTGTACTTTTTGTTGTTTGTCATCACTGGTTTGGGTTCTTACCAGGTATTAAACAGTTTGATATGTTTTAAAGTAAGAACATAATAATAGGCTGAAGGATGTGTAGATATATCTGTCTCCATGGACAGAGGTAAGGGCTTATGCCCTAGGAGAGGGAGGTTGCAGGTTTAAATCCTGTCAGGACATTACTGCTAGATGAGCCACCATGCTAGTTAGAATATTGTTAGTGATGGCCTGTCTGCCTAGCGCCTGGCATATAGAATAAGGAGTCTGGAAAAAGATGATAAATCCTTAGCCTACTAAATATATTGAATGAACTTGTTCTTCTTTCAATTTGGAAATATACATTCATTGTATACAGGTACAGTTATTGAAAATTTACCGACTGAATAGCGAATAGTGCAGACCATGATCAAACCGCGCAAATGTGAAACTATAATGAACAAGCATGCTGCCTTAATTTGCTTGTATAACATTTTTATATATAAACTTGAAAATTTGTAGGTAGTTGGACTACTGGATCACCTCTTTCCAAGAGAAACAAAGTTTGATGTTGTTATCATTGTTATTGCTTTTAACATTTTCCAGATTGCATGTCGTTACTTTGAGCATAGCCAGATTGTTACTCAGTTATGATTTATCTCATTTGTAGTGTGTCATAATATGCTTTATGATAAACCCTAACAAACCATCAGTCAGATTTGACTAAAGATTTACAGGAATAATCCTCAGATGAAGTTGACTGATTTGTAATGTAGCAGTATAGTATTTCTGTTAGCTTATTTCAGTTGTTGTGAAAAATATTGATATTTTTATATTCTTATTATAATAACTTATGTGTTATAATATGTGATAAAACAGTGATAAGGTTACATGCCTTTCTGACAATGTTTAACTGTATTTTTTAAATAATTTTGGTATTAAACCTGGACTTTTCTATTTGACAAACACAAAACAAATTTTTAGTTTTTGTTTTAAAATAAAAAAAATTCCTGTGTATGCTCATATTTGTCTCTGCTCCGTAACTTTAAAAATGACAGTGATAATTGAATACAATAGTGAACTATCTCAGCACTTATGTATACTATTTTTGATAACAGATGTTCCCAGCTGTCAAAAATTTGTGATTCATTACCATGTGACCAAGATGGTGCAAGACGGTGTATAGATGTAAGCAATGACAAGGATTTGAGAAGATACTGCGAATGTAACCCTGGCTATACAGGAGAGACCTGTTCTGAAGACATTGGTATGATATTTTGTATTTATTTACAAATTACTTCCCCATATCGACTCAGTGACCGCTGCCATCATAAAGTTTATTTTGGATAAAAGTGAATAGAATTATAATTGAGCTAGTCAAACATGCTAATTGATATAAATATCCAGTTGATACAGATATTGAAAATATCGTCTTAAATCTGACGTCATTCTTTTTACAAGAAGTTGATGCCAGGGTTCAAAGACAAAAATGGTACCTGTTGCTTTTGCTTAAGTGACTAGTTAAGACCATGACTTTTCTGCTATTTAGTTGTCTGGAACCACAATAAATCCTTACTGGTTAGGAACAGTTTTTATTAAATAATAGAGAATTTTCTTTTTTGTTTAAAGATAAATATCATGATAAGAGTTATGTATACATTGTAAAAATATAAAAATGAAATACTCTGACTTTGTTTCTAGACGAATGTGCCTCCTCACCTTGTATAAATGGTGGAACATGTCGCAACCTTCAAAATCGTTTCCAGTGTGATTGTCTTCCTGGGTATGGTGGTATCTACTGCCAGATTCGTCAGGCCTCATGTGTGTTTGTCAACTGTAGACAGAATGACCCTTCAGCTTATTGTGTAGATGGATACACAGATGATAGACATGGCTGCATATGTAGTCCAGGACATACCTTTGGTATGGTCTTTCATAAAGATATATTCCTTGTAATTGTTTTATATTATTAGAGTGTAGTAAGTGTAAAATTATGTCAGAATATGCATGTAAGTGTGGTACATTAAAAATATCACATATCAGTAAGTACACAAGAAATATGTAAACATGTAAATTAATGTATTAGTTACCGGAATGTAAAATATCCTTACACATACATATACAGAATAGTCTATCTTGTATTCAGCAGAGACATACAAGAAGACAAAATGTGGTCTGTCCATATACTGGTCTTTCCATACAAGTGACAAAATTCTTAACGTTATGGCATGTTATTAGATTTTGAATAAACATGAGTATTAACAGATATTTGTCCCCCCCCCCCAAAAAAAAAAATAATTACAGGCCTTCCATAAAACTTGTATAAAAAATTATAATCAGTTTTAATTTACATGTGTGTTGGTACAGTTAATACAAGCATAAGGCTTTAAAACATAAGATAAAAAACTACAGTATAAATATCTGTGTTCATCATATCCTGAGTACATGTAAACATGTCAACATACTATAAGTACATAATAATAGAAAATGTGACATATTCCAGGGTTCACCCAGAAGTATGTAGACTTTCCTCATAATGGTAAAGTCTTTTATGCTAACTGAATGAAAATCTGCATGGAAAAACTACATGTACTTTGTGACCTGTACTATGAGACCATGTGTCACCTAGATATTAATGTTTCCATGGCAAACAATAGCAACATTCTGTGCTTGAGCCTTATAAATAATATGTGTTCATATAAAACTTTAATTCAAACAGTTAAAAATACTGAATTTTGCGTCAAATAACCTCTGACTAAAACCCGGCACCATGACATCATTTGTTGTAAATGGTAACAGATTTTTTTAAAGCTTCCTTGCTGAGCATGATTTGTGGCTTTGTTACTAAAGAGCAATTTTGAAACTATGACATCAAAAGAAGATGTCAAATTACGTGCCACGATCCAGTTCTGTTGATTCTAGATGCTGGAATTATGAATGAATGTTGTCTGTCGCTTCGGGAAGCTCTAAAAAAACTGCTAGCTTGATTTGTAAATAATTTGGAAGAAATGTTCCTTCGGTGACTCTTTATATAAACTTTGAAATTTATAGTGATCTGTGAAAAAATATATAACTTCCAGGGATGAAGCTAATTCACTTTGTATGTTTGTATTGGGAAACTTTAAATATCTTCCTTAAAGAATATATATGTTTTATATTCATTCATTTATTTATATGACAAATTTAAATTTATATTGCATGCATATATACCCAGATGAGTGCTTTAGGGCCATGAAGGCCCTCTTGTTTGTCAAGCAGCTTGTAGTGAGCTGAAAAAAGTTGTCGTAGCTATAATACATTGTGAGTGTGCCTGTGTCTATGGTATAACTTTCGCCTGTATATAGAGATTCGGATAATAACCTGCACAGGCAAAAGGTTAAGGTCATAGTCATAAAATAGTTGCATTTTTGGAAAGGTCAATTTTAACATTTATATACTTTACAGTTGCTTGTACAGACAATATTACTGACTTGGAAAAGAATAATAATAACTTTCCAGAAATATTTCTCATGGTTAGAAGACACACTTAAAGAAGTTAAAACATGCAGACACATTACAGACATTGTTATCTTGCCAGTTAGTCAACACATATATATCTAGTTTTTTGTTTACTTTTGTAGATGGTGCTGGATATATTCAGTATCAGATTACACTGAATAAAGCCGTTGAGAACCTAGAAACCTACACTGGCATTCCGTTGCCAACGGCAACAGAGTGTCGAGAAATTTGTGACACACGTGGCACCCAATGTAGCTCCTTTACTTTTGACTCGGAAAACAACAAATGCTACATATTTCCTACAGTGATTGCTACCATGATCTCTCGTACTAATGCCAACACATACACGAAGTCTATATCATACCCCACAGGTAATATTACAATGTATTTACATGAGTATTAAAAATCTTGTGGTTAAATCATGCAAAGATGATTACTTGAATTAGAAAATTGTCTTTTCATTAATCGCTGACTTATCTGTATAGGTGTTTTGCTGTCGTTTTACTGTAAATATGTGAAGATAATAATTATAATTACATTTTTATGCTGCCCGAAGGGGAGCATATAGTTGCCACTTTGTCCGTCCATCCGTCCATTCGTTAGTCTGTCCATTATATTTTTGTCTGGAGCATAACACCAAAAACTATGAGAGTTATCAAGACCAAACTTCATAGGTAGTTAGATCTCATTAAGGAGCAGTGCAGTGCACAAGAACCATAACTATTGCTTTATTAATTTTTGAGTAATCGCCCTTTGAAATTTCTCATACTTATTTTTTGTCCGGGGCATATCTCACAAAGTATAAGAGATATTAACATGAAACTTTATTGGTAGATAGATCTCTATGAGGAGAAGTGCAGCGTGCAAGAACCGTAACTCTATTTTGCATAATTTAGGAGTTATTGCCCTTTGTTATTTTTCATACTTTAAAAAAATACATATTAAACAATAGCCCTTTTGGAATTGGCATTTATTTGGGGAGCATCCATCTGTTCTACTGATTTCTTGTCTGCTCAGTGTTGCATTTGGTTAAGCTCTAGATCAATTTTTCTTTTGAGCTGATGTCTTACAGATACTGTTCTAGGTCCACTTGCCTTACAGATACTGTTTTACAGATACTGTTCTATGTCCACTTGCCTTACAGATACTGTTCTAGGTCCACTTGCCTTACAGATACTGTTCTAGGTCCACTTGCCTTACAGATACTGTTCTACGTCCACTGCTCCTAAGTGAAAGAATGCCTTTGATTAAAATCCGCAGCAAAACACCCTACTGAATTGTGTTTTATCTTTTTATTTTGTGTATTTTTAAAACTACTAAGCATTTTTTAACTTAAACTTCCACTTTTCTTGTGAAGGTGTAGAGTTGTATGAAGAATTTTCATAAATTTTCACACTTTAAAGTATAGTTGGTTACACAGATTAGAGAATAAAAAAAATGTGGGTACTCTTTATGGTTTCAGATGATTTCTACACAATGAGGTACAGTCTAAACACACCACTTCTGAGCCGTACAGACTCAGAGCTTTTATCTACCCTCAGAGATGTAAGTTCAACAAAACTATCCATTACTGGAAAAATGACTTTAGATATATATATCTCAGATTTTTTGTGATAAATGGGGACAGTCTTTTAAAGGTAGAAATTTAAGAAATAGAAGGAGAGGCCAGTATTAGATATTTTGTATAATTTATGTTTGGTAAAAAAAAGAACAACTAGCGTCGTCTTTGTTTACCTTTAAGATGAACAAAAAAATTCCAGTTTCATTTAAAGTACCATGTGATTTTCTGTAGAGTTACAGTTATAGGTACTCAGTGCAAAACACAGTGCTGTTGGTAAAATGTGGTTGCTTTTTTGTGTCACCCTTTCGAAGAAAAGGTGATACATAGGGATCGCTTTGTCCGTCGGTCCGTCATGAAAACTTAACGTTGGCTATAACTTTGCCATTTCTAAACATTATCTTATCAAACTTTCAAATTGTATTGCTTATGACAACAGGGTCGAGTTGATGCCAAAATTTCTAGGTCAAGGTCACATTTGACAGAGTTATGCCCCTTTTTATACATGGATTTGTCATGAAAACTTAACGTTGGGAATAACTTTGCCATTTCTTAACATTTCAACATCAAACTTTCAAATTATATTGCTTACGACAACAGGGTCATGATGATGCCAAAATGTGTAGGTCAAGGTCACAATTGACAGAGTTATGCCCCTTTTTGTACTTGGATTTTGTCATGAAAACTTAACATTGGCTATAACTATGCCATTTCTTAATGTTTCTTGATCAAACTTTCCAGTTGTAATGCTTACAATTGTATCACTTAAGACAACACCATTTCTCAAGGGCAGATAACCCTCAAATTTATTTTTGCAATGTTATGCCCCTTTTCCAAGTTAAAATTTCTTTGTTAACCTTTTTCTTTATGTCCATGTCTCAAAAAGTGTCAAGGATATTCCATCCAAACTTGGAATACAGTAAAATTCCTCTATTAAGACCACCATTGGGTATAAAATGAAGTGGTCTTAATTGTGAGTTGGTCTTAATACGGGGTCGAGTCCCCGACAAATATGCAAGTTCATAAGGGGAAAATAGAACCATTAGACAGAACAAAACACATTATTCATCACTATATATGTTGTTATTACATTCAATAAATAAACATTTCAATAATGAATAAACATTTCAATAATGAATAAACATTTCAATATTTCATTTTCGTTTCTCAAGCTGGAGATTTTGTCAGACACAATTAAAATTTAACTGTAAATATTCTGAATTTTGTTGAAGTTAGAATAAATTTTAAAATGAGATGTTATGTTCCGTTTTCTTATTCGATCAAGACAGGTAAGCATCGATCTAAAATTATATTTTGCTTTGAACCCCTGCAAACTGAAAACTAATTATAACTACGAGGACTCCATACCATTCCCAATTATTTACTCGCGTCGCAATCTGTTTGTAATACAAATCAATTTTGAATAATACTTATATCATCCTTTTATATCCTTACTTTCAATAATCACCTAAATAAAATTTGTTTTTCACAACACAGAAGTTCTTTTGTTTACACATGCAGCTGTCGTAAAACAGTGTCGTAATCAAGGCGGTGTACTCGATTGATATTGATGACATGCCCGTAGGGCACTAAGTTGAGTGGTCGTAATTGAGGTATTACAATAAGAAGAAAATATACAACATGATCTTGACAAGGTGGTCGTATTAGCGGATTAGCGGCGTGGTCTTAATTCTGATAAATATCTGTAATAGGACAAGAATAAAAATGTTTGGTTCTTTTCAAAAGTGCCCGTAATAGCGGCGTGGTCTCAATTTCGGCGTGGTCGTAAGGTGGTAATCTACTGTACTTGATCACCAGCAAGACCCCTGCAAAGATTGTTGGTACCCATGTCCCTGGGGTCACAGTTAGCCCCACCCCCAGGGGTCACTTGATTGTGCTTATACTTATATATAGGAAAAAAACTTCTTAAGCCTAGAAATAAAATATTAACTGACATGAGATGGGTAAGTACTCCCCCCCACCACCGTCCCCTCTGCATGGGGACCTGCCCCCCCCCCCCCCCCCACCCCAACCAGTCACCCCCCCCCCCCCCCTGGGGCCCAATTATTTATTTATTTTTTTTAAATTTTAAAACATAGGTACTTTACTCCCCATCCTACCTCAAACCCCCCCCCCCCCACCACCACAACCAGTCACCCCCCACCCACCCCGGGGCCCCAATTTTTGTTTTTTTTTAATTCATAGGTACCTGACTCCCCATCCACCCTCAAACCCCCCCCCCCCCCCCCCAACCAGTCAACCCACCCCCCATTTTTTTTTACCCCCCCCCCACCCCCTGGGCCTTTTTTTTTTTAAATTTTAATACATAGGTACTTTACTCCCCATCCTACCTCAAACCCCCCCCCCCCCCCCCCCCCCCCCCCCCCCCCACATATACACACACACCACTATCAGAGCCCAAAATTTTTTTTTTTTTTAATACATAACTACTTGACCCAAATTTTTTTTCATCATGTATGACTAGGTACTTGCCCTGCCCCAGTCAAATTTTTTTCACTTGGGCCTCTTGTTTAACTTGGCTTATAATTAATTATCCAGCACTGAGAAAAGTGGAGCATGCTGTCTGTGGACAGGTATTGTTGTACTTTGACTAGCATGCTGTCTTTTCCAGCAGGCTCTTGTTTACCTTTTTAGTTATTCTAACAGAGTACCCAAGGGTGACACAAGTGTTCCACCGAACACCCATCTAGTCTTGTCTCCTGGTTTGTGAGTGTTGCATATATTCATCTTTCTTGTTTTATTTTGTCAACCGGGATGCAGTTCTCCTACTTTTGCAATCATATCAGTGCTGGTCATGTTGTTGCAGGGGTGCTGTTCACCTTCAGTAATAATCTATAGTTAGTAGCATTCATACAGTTACAGCTGATCTGGTAGGTTTAAACATAGATTCAGGGTTTGAATTTATTAAATGAGACATTTATTGTTGCAGGTCTATGGTTTGAACATTTGTGGTGGAACTGAGCCATTAGCTGCTAGGTGTTGTCCTGTAGGGGAAACCTGCCTGGATAATTCAAACTTACCATTCCGAGCTCAGTGTAGCGCTACCACTGGACTTACCATCTCAAATACAGACACAGACTACAGTGTACAGTTTAAATGTGCTGTACACAGAGGTCAGTAACTGTTTGGCTCAAGCTTTATAACAAAGGCTAAGCAGTGGTCAAGGGATAGAGTCCTAGACTCCAAATCTAAAGGTCACTGGTTTGAATCCCACAAGTGAGAGATTCTCCACTGAAATTGCACATTCCGTGCTTTTGGCAAAAGTATGTTAGACTCCAGGAAGCAGTCAGCATGTAGGATTAATCTTGTTTCCCAAGTGATTAAAAATAAATAAAAATGAGACCTAAATAAAAACACACAAAAAGACGATGTCATTTTAGAATGTGTTCTGGTTACAAGTTTGTCTTTTAAACAATTTGTCTCATAGTTTTCTTTCTAAGTCTTTTTCATGATATATTTTCAGTGTATGCATTTTTGTCAGAATCACTGTGTTATCAATATTAGAAATGGTTAATGCTCTTGACATATTTTTATATTTAATGTTCAACAGTCTTATGACACATGTAATTAAACTTCCAATTTATTAGTTAACATTATCACTGCCGAGGATTTCAAATAAAAAGTGATAAATAATGTAGTCAGTAAACCTGTCACCTTGACTTGTCAGTATGACCTTGACTTTACATTTTCTATAAAGTCTTAGCAAGAAGCATCATACCCTGATGATTATTTCAGTATTCAAGGAAAACAACTGTAGGATAAAGACCGACTACTGTGGTATTGATACATGTAAAAATGGCGGAACCTGCAGGGCCATTTTTGGAGGATACATATGTAGCTGTTTGACTGGTTATACTGGGAAGAATTGTCAGACAAACATTGACGAATGTGCCGGGAACCCTTGTAATAATGGTGGAACTTGTGAAGATCAAGTTGGATTCTATACATGTAAATGTACAGATAAATATGAAGGTAATATAATACTCTATTTGTATTATAGAAAAATTTTCACATCTACAATTATTATAGTAAGATTATTCTTTGAAGACATCTATATTTATCAGCTCACCTGAGCCAATAGGCGCTTTAAGTTAATCTGTCCTCTGCCAACATTTACATTCAGACAACTACATCTCTGGATCTTCTGGGGCTATTTTAACCTAATTTTAAGAAAGTGATTCTTGATATCCCCCTTTAAGATTTATGCAGTTTATTGAGAACCATGCAGAACTCTGGTTGCCATGGCAATCAAAAGAAAAAAAAATTCCAACCTTTTCTTCTCAGTAACCCTTTGACCAATTTAAAAAAAAAAAATGTCTCGCTAAATTGTTCCTTTGGTGACCTTCAATATCAATTGTAAATATGTTGTGATTAGTGTAAAAAAAAATGACTGCTGGATGGCATTAATTATTTCCTTAAATATCCAAATGGAAAACTTAAAAGATCTTTTTAAAAACTGCTAGCTCCTTTTGCAAATAATGTGCAACATATATGTTCCTTAGGTGACTTTCTATATAGCTGGTGACTTTTATTGTGATCTCTGAAAAAATGTAGCTGCCAGAGGCAGGTTTTATTTTCAGGAATATGTCTATGTTGGAAAATTAAAAAATTATCTAAGAAACTGCTGGTCTGATTTGAAAAGTGTCTTTGGTGCTGCTTTATATGAATTGTGAAATTTTTGTCCATTCAGACTTAAGAGGGTGAGGGTGGGGGCCTTATTATTCTTACATAAATATTTCAGAAACATTAATCGTGGGTATTTTTTTTTATTTGTAGTTTTCTATTAAAAAAAAGGGGTAAAAATAAGATCAATATCTAGATTGTTGACAAACATTTTTATTTAAGTTTCTGTTACATGTTTGATGTTTCCAAGACATATTAGAAACATTAATTCAATACATGTTAAAAAACTTACACTTTTCCTTTTAAAATTGAATAATGAAACCACAAAATCAGTTCTACACCAAGATGCAATGGAAGAAAATAATCACAGATCTAAATCAGTGGATCAATAATTCAACTCTGGTAGGTGTAAAAAAATTCTCTAAAACCGTATGACCCAAAGCTTAGATATTTGGTTTTCAGCATTGTCTGCTGGTTCTGTACCAAAGTTGTTGTTTTTTTCACTCCCAGTTAAAGGGACCATTAAATGGTCTTCTGTTTATCTGAATAAAAAGTAATCTCACAGATTATCAAAAAGATACCATAATACACACAAGGTGATTTGTGTTATAAATCAATAAGACCAAAAGATAAGCTACATGTACAAATCCCACAAAGTCTCATGGCAGGTAGATAAGATCTTGCAAAGTCTTGTTCGCATTATATCGGAAATACGGTATCTCCATAATGACTTAAACATGATGAAAACATTGCATCATGCAGAAGAGCATTTTTTTTTCTACATAATTTAACCTTACTGATTGAATTTTTGTGTCATGATTTTTTTCCCTAACTTTTAAGGCAGGCATATGAGGTACCTTAAATTTTAAGGAAAACAATCAGCAAAAGTTAAGGAATTTTTCACCGAAGGAGTTTCATGAATAGAACCTTGGTGAATTCTAAAAAACTAAGAGAAATCTCAAAATATTAAGGAAAATCTTAAAAAGGGAAAATTTTCTCATAGGAGCTTAATGGATATGGTCCCAGAAATGAAACAGTTTTATGAAAAGAAAAAAAGCCCCTGTGTTTCAAAGGGATGTTTGAATTTTATCAGTGTATCTGTGTACTGACTTAAAATTAGAATTTCTACAATACTTTCAATATTAGTAAATTCAACGAAACAGTCAAATCTTTTTCTTTCTTTGCAGAAATAATTATTTTATAGTATGTTAATGTTTTCCAATTTGAATTATCACTGATTACATAGCATTTTGGGAAAATGTTGTCTAGTTGTATGCTTAGTTCGTATTATTGGTTTGTAAAGCAGTTTAGGTTTTTGTTTGAATTGATATCATTATGTTATAATAGTAATCTTATCACCTAACTTTCAAGCTCTGTACTTGAAACTGTATGAAGATTTTTTTTTTACAGGTCCTACCTGCAACAGTCCCAAGAATTTCTGCCAAAATAACAATTGTAATGGACATGGGACTTGCTCAAACATTGCTGGGGTTGGTTATGAGTGCAGCTGTTTCCTTGGATACGAGGGTGACGATTGTGAGGTAAATTCTTTTTCATTGAGCATCATTCGTTTTATTCATTATTTGTGTCATTTCATATTTGTCATTTATCGTCGCATTTGGTACCACAGTTCGGTGTATGTACGTGCTTGCCTCTGTACAGATTGCCTTGTCCTGGCCATAACTTCTCTGTGCATGGAGGGATTTTGAAATACCTTGGCACATTTGTTCACCTTGATGAGATGGTGTGTTGCATGCAAGACCCAGGTTCCCAGCTCAAAGGTCAAGGTCAAAGTGACAGCTCAAATGTCCAAAATGTTGATTCTAGACCTTGTCCGGACCATAACTTCCCCCTGCATGGAAGGATTTTGAATTACCTTGGCACATTTGTTCACCTTCATAATGTGGTATGTCGCGTGTAAGACCCAAGTTCCCAGCTGAAAGGTCAAGGTCAAAGTGACAGCTGAAATGTCCAAAATGTTGATTCCAGACCTTGTCCGGGCCATAACTTCTCCCTGCATGGAAGGATTTTGAAATACCTTGGGACATTTGTTCGCCTTGATGAAATGATGTGTCACATACAAGATCCAGGTTCCCAGCTCAAAGGTCAAGGTCACAGTGATAGCTCAAAGACCTTGTCCGGGCCATATCTTCTCCCTGCATGGAAGGATTTTGAAATATCTTGGCACATTTGTTCACCTTGATGAGATGGTGTGTTGTGTGCAAGACCCAGATTCCTAGCTCAGAGGTCAAGGTCACAATGATAGCTCAAAGGTCCAAAATGTTGATTCTATACCTTGTCTGGGCCATAACTTCTCTGTGCATGGAAGGATTTTGGAATACCTTGGCACATTTGTTCACCTTGAAGAGACGGTGTGTTGCGTGCAAGACCCAAGAGTGCCAGGTCAAAGTTTCAAAATTTTGATGAGAGACCTTGTCCGGGCCATAACTTTTCTCTGCATGAAATTTTAAAATACTTTGAAGAGACGGTGTGTCCCGTGCAAGACCAAAGAGTGCCAGGTCAAAGTTCCAAAATTTTGATGAGAGACCTTGTCTGGGCCATAACTTTTCCCTGTATGGAAGAATTTTAAAATACCGTGGCACATTTGTTTACCTTGATGAGATGGTGTGTTGCGTGCTAGACCCAAATTCCTAGCTCAGAGGTCAAGGTCACAAGCTCAAAAGTCCAAAATGTTGATGATAGACCTTGTCCGGGCCATTGCTTCTCCATGCAGGGAAGAATTTGAAAATACCGTGATTCATTTGTTATGCTTCCTGAAAGAGACATCATATAGGCCTGCCTTGTCCTTCCATCATCATCTTCCCACAGTTTCCATTTCACTGTTGCATCCTTATAAGTGGCTTTCCATTGGCAGTCTCGACATGCTGCCTATGGGCATTCTAGTTCTTTCTGAAGCTAGCGAACCACACCTTAAAAAACCTGTCATGAACTCTTAGTTTTAACAAATTCATTGTGTTTTCTGTCTAAAAAGTATTATAAGAGAAGATGTACTATGCATAATGATTAATGGCTTTGACATTTTATATATCATGCATAGCTGGAAATAGACTTTTGCCGGAGCAACCCATGCCAACATGGTGGTGCCTGTAATAAAAGACTGGGTGGTTACACATGTGACTGTGTTGATGGATGGCATGGTGTCAATTGTGAATCCCCTGTAGAGCACTGTAGTCAGCTGACGAGTGGAAGGCTGTGTCAGGCCACCTGCTACAATATTTTCAACAGCTACTACTGCAGGTAATAAATATCTAAATATGTTCAGAAGAAATCAGTGTCTCATTTTTATGCTTACCCGTTGTTGATACTGTCGTAACCCGTCATTGTTGTTATATATTGTTTTTGTGATATGTCGGAGTCAATTAAGACTTAAATAATAAAGAAGAAATGAACATTTGATGTCATTTTTATTGCATATTTACATGTTATCAATCAATACAATATAAATGCATATATAAAACAATATACAAATGTACATTGACATAATGTCGTAAGGTAGCACAGAATGGATACGCATGCACTAATGTTACACATTGAATGAGTACACAACCGTTGGTCTTAAGTTTACACTGTTTTAAATCTATAGTAGTTTTGCATCACACATTTAACACAATTGTGAATGAGTAAAGAACCATTGTTTACAAAGTTTTTTTGTCTATAGTCGTAGGAAGAAGAACGACACTCCTCAGATAAAAACTCAATGATAGCCTTTTTGGTGAACTGTAGAATGGACGTTTGCAGTATATCGTCCCACTGTTGCTTCGGATGATAATTGCTAAATAATAGTAAACAAATGGCGATCTGCACGAGCAATAGGTTCAGAGAGGTGTGAAAACACCTGTCTGATGGCAATTCGCTATATTGCATCTTTATTTCACTGTTAATTACATTATGGGACCGTGAAAATTGGTCGTTCAACGCTTTTTCGTTTAATCGCATTTCGTTAAAATACATTTTTTTCTTAATTGAATAAAAAACAAAAAATGATGGGACCGATCACTTTTTTTGTAGTACACCATTATTTCGTTATATTGCGATTCGTAGCAGCGGGATTGGACTGTATTTACATAGATTCTTATCAAAATATACAACCTTGTTTAAGCAGTTGGGATTTACATAACCCAAGCCATCAGATTTTGTTTAATTCTTATTCAAGCTGCCTGTACTTTGCAAAATACCCCTGCAAAAATTTACTTGACGAATGTATAATATAGCAGATTTGATTCATATACAAAAACTGATCATTGGTTAAAATATAATTAGTCATCTTCAGAAATCATTTGATGCATCCTGCAGTTATCTTTTTGCTTCCTTTCTGTGTGCTGTTTTAAGAGCAACAAAGCATGCATATTTTATAAAAAGGTTCTCTATGAAACCATAGATTTTGTGTTTCTGTTGTGTCGTTTAATGTAAATGGAAAATTTTCCCTAAAGGGTCTACCCAAATTTTACTGCAGTATTTATTATTTTAAATGATTTTTAAAATAAAGGCTTATATTTAGTTTTTTTTGTTTTGTTCATTTTGAAGGTTTTTGTTTGTTTTTGTTGTTGCAGAAAATTAATTGTGTTGCATTTAAAACTTTTGGTAAAATTGTTAATCATTTTTTTGAGTTTGTGGTATAGTTCCTCTGATATCTTATAAGTCATGAAATAAGTTCAGCTGAAGTTGTAGTAATGATGTTTTTTTCTGTTGCAGGTGTGAGGAAAACACATTTGGGGTGAACTGTGAGAACAAACCTAACCCATGTAGAGACTATAACAAATGTCAGAATAGTGCAACATGCTCTTATAATGGCTCTATGTCCTGTTCTTGTCCGATGAGTAAGTCATGTTTTATTATGGTCTAAATTCATGTTGAAAGCAAATTTTACGTTAAGAAATTAACCTAATTTGCATATCAAGTCGTGAAAGGCAGGCTGTTTCTTTATTCATTATTGTTAGAACCTTGTATGCTGTGCATGTAAAAACTATATTTGAGTTAAAATTATACATGTATTCATGAATGTTAAATTATGTTACTGTTTGATCTTCATATTGTGCCGGCCCGGCTAGCTCAGTCGGTAGAGCATCTGATTGTCAATCCTGACATTCCCAGTTTGATCCCCATTAGGGCCGGCAAAATTTCTCCATGATAATTGATCTCAGACAGTGCATCTATATGTCATTTGCTCCTCACCTCTGAACCAAGTGAGGAAGTAGTCTCTCACTTGCAGAGAAATAAGTTAGTAAACTGGTTGGATACAGAGGAACACTTGTTAGATGGACTGACTGTCAGGATATGACCATAGTTGTTAATACTGACGTTAAACCCCAATTAACCAAAAAACCATTCTTCATATTGTTTGTGTTTGTATGAATTTTTTGAATAATGATTCATTACTTTCTAATTTAAGTGTTTAATCAAAAGTACATCAAATAAACATTATTAAAACTAAATGCTGCATTATAAATGCATTAATATACAACTAAGATTGATGTCCAAAAAATATTGAGGTTCTGCAAATAAAGAATGCTCCTGCAACACACCAAAATGTCAGTTAACAAATTGAATGCTAAGACTTCCATTATGTCACAAACCATGCATGATTCCATGGCTCCATATATTGAAATTTTATTGATATCCTTTGATCTTCAATTCCTCAAAGTTACACTGTATTACTGGTAACTCTAACAAGGATAATAGTAGTTATAAATATATCCTACTTCTTTTATCCAGAGTACACAGGTGACGGTTGCCAGATTCTGAGAGATTATTGTGGCAAGGATAATCCCTGTGAAAATGATGGAACATGTTCTGTTACAAATGATGGTTATCAGTGCACCTGTAAGCCAGGTAAGACATCCATAGTAAACCTGACAACTATGTTAGACATTTTGAGTGCAGCTTTTTCAGTTAATAATGGTTGATGTATTGATTGCTTCTGAGAATCGACTAGACATCATAATTTCACTTTTCTGGTGTGAACATTTTGCATTGCGGAACCCACAGCAGTGGTTCCATTACACTACATACAGCCAGTGTAATGGAACCATCACCATGGGTTCCAATGATGGACTTTTTGCTTACATTTGAATAGCAGGTAAGACATTTTGAGTGTTTCTGACAACCAGGTAAGAAATAGTGTCCGTTACAAACAGTTAAGACATAATATAATGAGTGTTCCTGACAACCAGGTTAGACATCATGATTTCAGCTGCCAACTAGGTAAGACATGAGTTGCAACTGAAAACCAGGTAAAAGCATTATGGTTGCAACCTAGAGCTATGGATTACATTAAGATTTCACAAGACAACAAGGAAATTTATTTCAAAAGAGTACCAGAGTACTACAAAGGATCTACTGTCTACACCAATAATTTGGACAGTTTCAAAATGTACAAGACATTTTTCTGTGACAGTTTAATTTGAAAGACCCTTTTGTGTGAAATTGTTTTGGCAGTTATTTGAAACTTTTCATTTACTCCATGTAGAAGAATCAACACAAAAAAAAGAAATGAAAAAATAAACCAACTGTTAAATTTTTATTGAACAAATGCTTATGTAGAAAGATTTAAAAATGGAAATGATAAATAAAGGTAGGGTTTCATGCTGGAATAGCAGCAACTAACCAACTTTCAGTTATCTCAAAAATGAAGCTGTATTAAGACAAAGCAGAAAATAACTAGTTTAATTCAAAATTGTGGCACTGTAAATCTTTATGTTTATTTGATGTTTAATAGAGTTATTATAGATTCCTTTTCTTGGGGTTATGAAATAAACAGAGCAGCCATCTTGGTATTAGCTGTTTCTTTTAACTGTTTCCTCTTTTTGTCAACAATTAAGTATTCTTTCCTTGGAAAATAAATTAAAAGAGCATGGTTTGATTACTTACAGGATATGATGGTATGAGATGTGAGAATGAAATCAATGAATGTGCCGGCATAACTTGTCCAGGCAGTGGTCAGTGTTATGATGCAGTCAACAACTACTACTGCAGGTGCCCCATTAAATACACAGGAACTGATTGCACAAAAGGTACATCAAAATCTAGTATGATCTTGTGTAGTAAAACTGCTTTAATTGTTTGTACTTGCATTTGTTGTAAGTTGCTACTTTAATTAAAAAAAATGACAAAATTTGCATTTATCTGTTCACCAGAAATATAAAAACCTGTTGTTAAGCACTTTTAGCTCACCTGAACACATTCACAATGTGCTAAAGCGCACTTTTGAGATCGCTCTGCGTCTGCTGTTCAGTTTCCACCTTTTACTTCAAACAAATATATCCTCCTAAACTACTGGTTCAGAGTAGGTGAGACTAGGCACATATGTTCCTTGCTTGAAACTCTTTGAAATTCTGCTTGTATAAAACCACAAGTCTGAGTTTTAAAATATGGCATGAAGCATTTTCTAGTGGTCCTCTAGTGGACCTCTGCCAATATTGTTATAACTAATAAATGTTGCCCGTTGTGGTCATTTTCGGCTCCATCCCTTGTGTCAGATGTTTTATGTAGACATATTGGCAAACTCTTTATAAATGTGTTTGTCTGAAAGCTGGTTACAGATTTGGTGTGTAACATTACCTAATAGTACTTTCCTAAGATTGTTAAAGTTCTGTCATTGTATTTATAATTGGCTCTACTTTGGGCATTGCATGCTTTATATAGAATTGTAAAGAATATGTTTTGATCCTTCTTCTCTGAAATAATAGGACCCAAACGTCTGAAATTGCATGTTACACTGCCCTGTAGACCTCTGCTTAGATTACTCACACTGTGTCACTGGGATCATTTTTGGTTCCACTCCAAGAGAAAGATGTTTTACATTTTTCTTAACAAAAGCCATAGATACAGACTTCTGAAATTTAGTTTCAAGGATTGCATAGTCAACCTCTGCCAGTATTGTTCAAATTACATCCCTTGTTTAGTGCTTTCTTTTTATTTTGATGATAAATCCATCACATGACTTTTGTTCTTCTTAGCAGTTATACTCAGGTGAGTGCTTTTGGGCCCTCTTGTTAACTTGAATGAATACTTTTCACATTGTCTGCTTACAATGTTTTTGAATAAATCAGGAAATTTAGTTATGTCTTTGAAATAAATACAGAAAATTGCTAAAAACCATATAAATTTGTTAAATATATACAGTATATTCATTTAATGGAAGCTTAGTGCATAAAAACTATTTTTCAGTTTTCAAACCAATGAAATCTTTTTCTTTTTGATATTACAGTGTTTGACAGAAACTATGACATGTATTTCAACCATCCCCAAGGAAACGGCTTTGCATGGATACCATACTTCATACAAGTGAATGCTGCAGACTTTATATCACTGTCAGTGTGGGTTAGATACTCACAGAATGATGGCACTGGAGTCTATCTCACACAGTTTGTCGGGTAGGTCACCTGTCCAACATTATGTTAATGACTTCCTCTGTTGTTGGGCAAAAGTCATGAAATGCTCTGTCAAAAGAACTAAAGTTAACCCTGAACATGCTGAAATTTTGTAATGGATTTGCCCAGCTTTGAATTTGGAACAGTCCATTCAAAGTTTAATGGATTTCAATATCAAAATACAAAAATGGAGCTACCAACAGTATAAAGCCTGGTCAGACTGCACAGATGTGCAGGCTGGCCTGGCTCTATACTGGTGTCAAAGGCTAATCACTTTCGGTTCCAGCAGGTTAAGGGTTAATTTCAAATGAGGAGTGTTTTAGACATAGATTCAAAACATACCTATTTGATAAGTTTTATCACTGAACTTTGAGCTATCTTTGTGTAAGTACACTATATGTAACATGAACTGTGTGAAGGACAATAGAAATAAGTATACCTTATGCACTGTATTAAACAAGTTGAAAATTAATTTCAATTAATTGTTTTAATACTTCAATCTGTTAAAAATGTCCTTTTATACAGATAATGATCCATTATTGTAGCGTATAATATTGTTATAACTTATACACATGTTCATGTATTGGAGGGTCTTTCAGGGAGATTTTGGCCTTTCAGACAAGGTTTCAGACTGGAAGGTTTCAATGCTGTGCTGTATAAGAAACAGCTGCATAATTAGGAACAATAGAAAAATTCTTGCTTTTTAGGCCTATAGAAAAATTCTTGCTTTTTAGACCTGCAACTAATCTATTCTTATTGTCATTTTCCTGACAGAAAAGCACCTATTATCATAATTTTCTATAAAAAAATGACTGGTTTAACTGAAAAAAAAAAATCTGATTACATCTTATACTTAGTTTCAAAGAGTAACAGACTACTGGCAGTCAGGAAGATTATCAATAATTTTGCTGTTGTCAGTCAAAAACCTGTACTTTTATCAAGTTAATCTATTATTATTATCTCCAAAATCAGGGTTTCTGCTCTGGAACTGAAAAACCCTTCTCAAAATCATGTGAGTAACAGAAAATATCTGCTATTTCTTTTTCATTTATAGGGATAAGTTAGAGGAAGCAGAACGCTTCATGGAGCTCAACGAACAGGGTGTGCGGTTTTACATACAGGATGGCAGTAATCCTTATATGCAGCTGACATATGATAATCAAGCCAAGGTGAATGATGGGAACTGGCATTTGATGACTGTTCTGTATGACATGGTGAATGGAGAAGTACGACACTATCTGGACACGATCTGGCATGGTACCCGATCGAGCCAGGATCTCATTATGCCAGCTGCAGATTTCAGGTAGTGCATTTCGTTGTAAGAGCTTAACTTCTTGTGAAGTTCAAAGGAAGATTTTGAAATTTTGCCATAATATTTAGGTCAAAATTTCTTAGGGAAGTGAGAGAGAGTACTTCAGTTATTTGTAATTTTACATAAATATTGGTGTGAACAGTAGTAGATCATCCACATAGAAAAATGCCTTGTTAGTAGTCATTCTTACATATGGGCTTATAAGTATAATGAAATTATTAACAGTAGACAGATAGGGAAGTCTACTATAACACTGTACACATAGAGGTTTCTAATAGAATAAGATTATCTGGCACCTGGCTTTCTTTTACTTAATTTTATAGTTTTACCTTTTAGCCATTAGAGGCAAATAGATTTGTAAAGTGATAAAGCATTTACATGTAAATGTTATCACATTAAAGAAGAAACAGGTGTTAAATATGAACACCCATTTTTTTTATTTTCTGTATCTTTATTTTAAGTACGTTATTTAATTGTTAATGACTGACATAATTAAGATCCTAATATATATTTTATGCATACAATAACATCACAAAAAGTTATAACAGCACAAACAAATACACCGATAGCAATGAAAAATTCCTTCTCGTTTGAAATCTAAGATGTGTTCTGTCATTCCAACATTCAACAACTGGCAATAAAAAAGAATGAGTTTTAGTTTCTTTTATTCATTTGTACTGAATGGTGAAATTTTGTTAGAGATTTAAATTGTGGATTGCTGAGTGCAGTGTGTCCTAGTCTATCTAGTGCCCAAGTCTACCTATTGCCTTAGTCTACCTTACTGTTTACAGGAACAAGAATAGAATAATATTGCTCTTTTCTGATATAAGATTTATTTTTTTTCATTTTACTGAATTCTTATAAATGTAAAAGCTGATTAAGTTTAACCCTTAACCTGCTGGAACCATATTGATTAGCCTTTGCCACCGGTATAGAGCCAGGCCAGCCTGCACATCCGTGCAGTCTGACCAGGCTCTATACTGTTGGTAGCTCAATTTTTGTATTTTGATATTGAAATCCCTTAAACTTTGAATGGACTGTTCCAAATTCAAAGCTGGACAAATCCATTACAAAAATTCAGTAGGTTCAGGGTTATTCCTGTGCCGTGTGGCTTATGGTAATTTTTATTAAAATGTAGAAAAGTAGAAACATGTTGACTTCGAAATCAGTTAATCAATAGATTTTTTTTTCAGGATGTGGGTAGTTTTGGGCTGTGAATTTGATAATATGGAGCACAGATGTCAGGAAGGTGGGCATGGCTTCAATGGATACTTGAGTCAGGTGAACTGGTATAAAAGGGAGCTAACTTTTGAAGGAGATCCAAACAGTCAGAATGTAGATAGAAGGGAAGGTGAAATCCCGAAAAACTTCCGTCTGCCACAGTATATATTCGATTCAAACATAAATGACCTAATTCTGGTGTGGAATGAGTACCAATTTGAAAGTGGAGTGAGCAGAATTACTCCATCAGAGGCTCAGCCTGCATTATGCAGTGATATCACCAGGAATCCACCTTGCAGTTCATACAGATGTGAGTATTAACATTTTTGATCTATGTTTAGCATCTATATCAATTTTTTATAATCTTCTGAAAACCAAGAAAAACGAAAGAAATCAAGAATAAAAAGCAATTTTAGAAATGTTAGATATCAGATAAAATTAAATAAAGCAAATTACAATTCTTACATGAAAAAAAAAACTTTTTTGTTACTAACAATATGAAATGACTTGTGTCTAATGAAATGACTTTCATCAAAAGTCAGGGAAGTCTTTTGGTAAGCAAAAATGCTTTATGAACAAAACAGTAAATAAGGCAGTTGACTGCCTTTTATCTAATAGATACAAAAGTCATAAAGATGAGAAAAAAGTTTTCAAGTTAAAGGCAACAGGTGAAGGATTTTGATGAAATGTTTATTATACAGTTACAGTTAAACTGAATTTATTATAAAGGTATATTTCAGAGAATATTTAGAATTAGAGTAATGATTACAGTATTTTTTTTTTTACTTTGTGTGCAGCCGCAACCCTTCCATCAGTGACAGATTGCCCAGACGACATGGTTATCACATCAAAAGATCGTATTGTAACAGTTACCTGGACAGAACCAAAATTCCTCAACCTTGGAGCAACAGGCCAGGTCATGAAACCAAGCAGGCTACCAGGTCAATAATGTTCATTATAAAAAGTTATTTTCTTTTTTGCTAGGTTGCATACTTATTTCATTCAATAGGAGATCAGATTATATAGTGTATATTTTATTACTAATTGTCAAGATATCTTAAATTTGTCTGGTTTCTGTACAGATGTTTTCCACAATTATGTACAAGATAATTTTATATAGTTTTACTTTACTAACAAAGATGTTGCCATAACTTATGTAGAAGTTAGACACTGGATGTTTCAACATTTCCAGGATATTTTTTTTAATCTTAGTGGCTGAATGGACTTAATTAACCCTGCAAAATAAGCTCATTGTCTTCTTTTATATAACAGTAGCTAAGTGTTATAGTTATAGTTACTTTAGATTGTGGGAGGTGGTGCACAAAATGGAAAGCATTGCTCTCCACCCTTAGTTATTTTCCATGCACAATTTATAGAACTGATACATTTGACCCCTAAAATGAACTGTCTATCATTATTGTTCCATACTTACAGGTAGCACATTTACATGGGGTGTGTATAGGAACACCTACATTGGAATGGATGGAAATGGAAACAAAGCTTTCTGCCATTTCACAGTCCATGTCACAGGTAATTTGTTGTTGTAACTGTTTTCATACAAGTGATACATTACTTAAAGGGATACACAGGCAAATGAGTGCCCAAAAAATTAAAACTGATATTATTTGCTCAAATCACGTTCAATATGAAGAACTTTAAATTCCCAATATGTTTGTAGTGAAATGCGGGCTTGAATGAAAATATTTGAACGTTCTTTAACAAAAAGTAAAACGTAAACTAAATCACCGAGTAATTTTCAAATAGGTCACGTAACAAAAAACAACCAATCGTCGTTTCTCTTGGGTTGTTTTTGCCATAGATCACGTGACAGGTACTTCAACCGTCCAATCATTCACTGCGAAATTTAGCGCGAAATCTAAATTTTCTATCTAGACCCACGTGGGTCAAGTTAGGAAACCACTCGGTTTTTCATTTAAAAAGAGGAAATCTTTGGGACAGATCATTGTATTTATTTCGATCACATTTATAGTATATTCATAGAAAGAATGAGAAAGGAAGCATAAAACTTTTGCCTGTATATCCTTTTAAGGCCATAGTTGTTGGCATCATTGGTAGGTATCCGACTAGTTTCCAGCTATCCTAATAAAAAGCAAAGCCACAACAACAACACATTTTTTTAATACTGTTCTGAACTTATCATACAGTTTAGAATAGGCTATTACTGAAATTATGACCCAAAAAAAAGAAAAAAACATGAAAAAAAGTGCTTGTGTATTATTTCAAAATTTTAATTGTATTAAACCCATTTTCATTCATACCTGTTGCATGTATGATAAAAAAAATCAAATTGTTCAAAATTTGCTGTGAAAAAAATACTTTAGTCTATTTTATGTTAATGTTAAAAAAAATGACAATGTTGTTTCTCCTGACAGATATTTGAAAGGACAACTCCTTAAATAAGAAAACATTTTATTTAGCAAATTACACAATACAAAACTACTGGCAATGATAGACAACTGCCTAAAAACCTTATGTTTAGAACAGTAGAAAGGGAAGGAATTTATATGTAAAATCATAGAAAATATTTATTAGTATATTTATGGAATATATTTGTACATAACTGCCAGTAAATGAAGTGGCAGGCTGACTTTTGCCTAGTGTAGATATAAAGTCAAACATGATGAATACCTTGACCAGAAAGTACATGTATATCAATTATCTGTAACTGGCCTGTAGGACATTTTCAACATCATATTATGAAATTATAATAACCAACTTTCAGTATAGATTGTTAAACAGTTGCTGGAGACATACTTGTATTCATAATTCTAGACCTTTGTTTCAAATAGCCAAAATTTATGAGTCCCTTACTTGTTGAATAAATAAAAGAACAACTTGAATTCAACAGTTCTATTTATTTCAGACAAGCAGTTTGTGAATTGATTTCAGATCAAATATAACTGTCAGCAGATGGTTTTCTTCTTTTGAAAGCTAACCAGTTTTCAGAATTTAGCCCTTTTCATTCCTTTTTTGAGTATTCAAAGACAATGTCTTGTTAGCACAACTCTGTTTCATCCATACAAAGAGCCATGATTTTTTGTATTTGGTTTTAGCTGGAGAGTGTGATAACCCAGAAAACCCATATGGTGGGCAGCAGGAATGTACAATTGATTCGGACCGTAAAGGTTGTAAGATCCTTTGTAATGACAACAATCATGTGATTGACCGTAGTCACCCATACCTATTCACTTGTGGGCCGTCTGGTTGGTGGAATGCTGATAAACCATTTCAACGATTCCGGTACCCTTCATGTGGATGTAAGTGTTCATTCTACGTCATTGTTCATTGGTTTCAGGCTTAAATGGTACGGAAAGTCAGAAAATATGATCAGATTGCAGAAACTATCTCCCCATGTTATTTTTCATTCTTCTCACATATGACTAATACTTACAGCCTGCAAATGCATGTTTTATTAGTTTGTTTTTTTCTAGTCAAAACTGGGTTTTTGCCTTATTGATGGCTCAGTCCATATTAATGAATACAAGTTGAAACTATGTGAGACTTTCATTTCATGATGTCAATATTTGTGTCATCACCAATAATCATAAAGGGAATTGAAGGTCGAAAATTCAAAATTGATAATAAGTATTGTTTGCTTTTGTGTTGTCAATACATAAAGCATGTTAAGCACTGATGTTTTATTTATGAAAAATTGTTGCTTCATCCAGAATCATAGAGGTCATATTGTAACACTTACAGAAGTCTGGTCATTTTTACATGTAAAAAACATGTAAGACATATATTTAATTGTTAAACATTAAAACTTATTTTATTTTTTCAATTTTTATATGGTTTACATAAATAAGCTTTGAAATACATGAACCTCTGATTATGCTTAGTTGAGATATCTGACTGTCATTTCCTTTTATTTGATAGAAATTATGGAATAACATATTATACGAAAAAAGTTTTTGTTTTTTGTTTTTTTTTTTTAATCCGAGACCCCTCCTTCCCATGGCTCAGAAAAAAATATGAAAATAAATCAGCCAAAAACAGTTTTTAAAGTTAGTAAGCCTAATAAATAATATATGCTTTCAAGGCTTTTCTCTTACTGAACAAAAGAATAATTATCATCACTTACAAATAAAATTGAATTATAATGCTTACATTTTGGTCAGTTGTTTTGTTGACAGCACGAAAAAATGTTTCGTTTCAAGTGAAAGTTAAAAATTGAAGTAGCGCAAATTTCATGATGTTATAATTTGCTACAAGTGTTAACATCATAGATTGACTTGCAGCCAATCAAGCACACTTATTGTCAAGTTAATCAGTTTTTTGGTGATAACTACCTTGGGCCACAGATCACAGGGGCAATTTTATGGGTTTATGATTGGTGTGAAGGACTGCATTAGGGACCAATTAAGATTTGATGTTAAATTTTGGTGTTTTAATGATAAATTATATTAAATTGGATTTTTTGAAAAAAATGTATGGACATATTTTTTGATGAGTTTTGGAAAGGAAAATCAGTCCAGGAAGGTGAGATTTGGTTAAAAAAAAAAAAAAAAAATTTTTAGTTTTCTGGAGCTACGTGCTAGTCGTGTTTATAAAGAGTAGAAACAACAACAGTTATTTGAACAGAACGCCTGAAATTACAAGGAAATAATCAAATTTTGAGAAATAATTTCTTGACTGACCTGAAATATTTAAATAAATTCAGTTTATACATGTTATCTGTTTGTGTTTTTGCTGTGTTTATTAGTAATTTCCTCAAATGTTGGTTAATAGTCTGTTCTTTACCTTTTTATTGTTAATTCCAGTGGTATTGTCGGTGCCAAATGTGAGGATATACATTCGTGTATTATTCAGCATAGGGACATCTGCTTGTTTAGCTGCAGAGAATAGTGTACGGATTAACACACTTAAAGAAATAGTTAAACTCAGGGAAAAGTTTGATGATCCGGTTAAAAATAGACGTTTATGTCAGGTTGACAACTGTTCAGATGTGACTATTGATATTGAATGTGGATCCATTTCTAAACGTAGACGGCGCCAAACGCCTTCAGACAGCAGAATGTTGTTAGAAATTACATTGCCGTCTGTAACTGCAAGGTAAATTTGAAAGATTCTGTTGGCTGTTTCAGTTACATTGAAGTCAGAGTCACTTTAAAAAATGATATGAAAAATACTGGTCATCGATATTCCACAAAATTGTTTTTTTGTAGGTTTTTTTTAAGCTTTCAAATTTTTAGCATAATGAGATGTTTAAGAAAACAACATTATGCCAGCATAAGTTTGTCAAGGTCACAGATGCAGGAAATTATTTGAAGACACTATACCTGCTCAGATAGTAACAGTTGTATTTGTCTTACTGAAGAATCTATCTGGAAAAATGCAGAGAAGTCTTTCAAAATGAAAAACAAATTTTGTTTCTAAGAAGATATATATATTCCTGGCGAAAACTAGTTTGATGGATATTTTGCGAATAAAAGTTTATTATTGATTTTTTTAATGGAAATTTCTTTTAAAATGACAGTTTTATTCTGTGTTATCAGGACAGAGCTTGATGGAGAAGAGATTTCAGCAGAAGAATTTTTTACCTATTTCATTCTTGGTGATGAAATTCTTGTATTTGTAAGTATCTGTTTTTGTGTTTGTTACATTTTTGTAATATTGTGTCTGATAGTAACAGCTGTCTTAACATTACTAGTAGTGACAATAGCGAGTGGCTTCTAAAATCTTTTAAATTATTTGAAAATGACAGCTGTTTTCAAAGTTTCGATAAAAATAGAAAATTTGGCACCTAAGTTTTATTAACCAGGTTTTCAATTTTGAAAATCCTGGTTATTAGATTGGGGTATGGCGGGCGGATGGGCGGATGGGCGGGCGGGCGTCAAACGAAATTGTGTCCGCTCTGTAACTCTTCAACCCTTTGAAGAATTTTGATGAAACTTCAGACAAATGTTTACCACATCAAGATGACGTGCAGAACGCATGTTCCGCATGGCTGGCTCCAAGGTCAAGGTCACAGTGACATTAACATTGAAAATCCTGTCCGCTCTGTAACTCTTCAACCCTTTGAAGAATTTTGATGAAACTTCAGACAAATGTTTACCACATCAAGATGACGTGCAGAACGCATGTTCCGCATGGCTGGCTCCAAGGTCAAGGTCACAGTGACATTAACATTGAAAATCCTGTCCGCTCTGTAACTCTTCAACCCTTTGAAGAATTTTGATGAAACTTCAGACAAATGTTTACCACATCAAGATGACGTGCAGAACGCATGTTCCGCATGGCTGGCTCCAAGGTCAAGGTCACAGTGACATTAACATTGAAAATCCTGTCCGCTCTGTAACTCTTCAACCCTTTGAAGAATTTTGATGAAACTTCAGACAAATGTTTACCACATCAAGATGACGTGCAGAACGCATGTTCCGCATGGCTGGCTCCAAGGTCAAGGTCACAGTGACATTAACATTGAAAATCCTGTCCGCTCTGTAACTCTTCAACCCTTTGAAGAATTTTGATGAAACTTCAGACAAATGTTTACCACATCAAGATGACGTGCAGAACGCATGTTCCGCATGGCTGGCTCCAAGGTCAAGGTCACAGTGACATTAACATTGAAAATCCTGTCCGCTCTGTAACTCTTCAACCCTTTGAAGAATTTTGATGAAACTTCAGACAAATGTTTACCACATCAAGATGACGTGCAGAACGCATGTTCCGCATGGCTGGCTCCAAAGTCAAGGTCACAGTGACATTAACATTGAAAATCCTGTCCGCTCTGTAACTCTTCAACCCTTTGAAGAATTTTGATGAAACTTCAGACAAATGTTTACCACATCAAGATGACGTGCAGAACGCATGTTCCGCATGGCTGGCTCCAAGGTCAAGGTCACAGTGACATTAACATTGAAAATCCTGTCCGCTCTGTAACTCTTCAACCCTTTGAAGAATTTTGATGAAACTTCAGACAAATGTTTACCACATCAAGATGACGTGCAGAACGCATGTTCCGCATGGCTGGCTCCAAGGTCAAGGTCACAGTGACATTAACATTGAAAATCCTGTCCGCTCTGTAACTCTTCAACCCTTTGAAGAATTTTGATGAAACTTCAGACAAATGTTTACCACATCAAGATGACGTGCAGAACGCATGTTCCGCATGGCTGGCTCCAAGGTCAAGGTCACAGTGACATTAACATTGAAAATCCTGTCCGCTCTGTAACTCTTCAACCCTTTGAAGAATTTTGATGAAACTTCAGACAAATGTTTACCACATCAAGATGACGTGCAGAAATTGTTGTCTCATTATTAAGTATACTCCTTGCAGACAGTATTGTTAGCCGAAATTTACATCCTACTCATTATCATGTATTCTCATGAATATTATCTTTTCCTTCATGTCATGTTATAATCTTTTGAATATTCATAGCAATCTTCATTCCAAAATTCATACTATAGTATAGAATCAGAACAACATTTTTGAAAACCTGGTTTCGTGGCATTGCCATGTTTCTTGTTTTTTATTGCCAGCCTTGAGTAATAGTACCAGGTATATGGTGAAATACTACATTTGTACTTAGAGGTTTGAAAAGTAAACTTTTACTTAAATTTTGAGAGCACTTTGCTGTAGAAAGCAGACAGATGTTTGCAATTTTGGTTCACATAAAATTTTGCAAAATCAATTTTAGGAGAGTGCTTAATATGAAAAAAGTACAAGTAATAAAAACTGTAAAGATTGTAATATTTATTTATGATATTTACCATACTGTTTATCAAAGATTTTGAAACACTAAGATAAATAATATATATGTTCAAAATGACCAAGATATTTGACAGTCCAGATAAAAGCTGAAAACAAAATGAATGTTCTGGAATCATGTAAATTACAAGTAACAAAGTAAAAGTTCTGGAATCATGTAAATTACAAGTATCAAAGAGAATGTTCAGGAATCATGTAAATTACAAGTATCAAAGAGAATGTTCAGGAATCATGTAAATTACAGGTAACAAAAGTGAATGTTCTGGAATCATGTAAATTAGAAGTAACAAAGTGAATGTTCCAGAATCATGTAAATTAGAAGTAACAAAGTTAATGTTCCAGAATCATGTAAATTAGAAGTAACAGAGTAATTGTTCTGGAATCATGTAAATAACAATTAACAAAGAGAATGTTCTGGAATCATGTAAATAACAAGTAACAAAGGTGAATGTTCTGGAATTATGTAAATTACAAGTAACAAAGTGAATGTTCTGAAATCATGTAAAGAAGAAGTAACAAAGTGAATGTTCCAGAATCATGTCAATTAGAAGTAACAAAGAGAATGTTCTGGAATCATAAATTAGAAGTAACAAAAGTGAATGTTTTGGAAACATGTAAATTACAAGTAACAAAAGTGAATGTTCTGGAATCATGTAACTTAGAAGTAACAAAGTGAAAGTTCTGGAATCATGTAAATTACAAGTAACAAAGTAAATGTTCTAGGATCATGTAAATTAGAAGTAACAAAGTAAATGTTGCAGGATCATGTAAATTAGAAGTAACAAAGAGAATGTTTTGGAATCATGTAAATTAGAAATAACAGAGAGAATGTTCTGGAAACATGTGAATTAGATGTAACAAAGAGAATGTTCTGGAATCATGTAAATTAGAAGTAACTAAGAGAATGTTCTGGAATCATGTAAATTAGAAGTAACAAAAGAGAATGTTCTGGAAATTAGAAGTTAGAAGTAATGAAAAGAGAATGTTCAGGAATCATGCAATTTAGAAGTAATGAAGACTTCTTACATTTCTTAGTGATATTTAGGTGACAATGTACCTTCCAATACAGTTGTGTACTTAATGGACCAGTCTTAAAATATTTTTACTTTATTCATCTTGCTCCCTTATGATAAATCTTTTTTATCAATGAATATATTTAAGAAACAATGTTGGAATTTTTTTCTTATTCCAAAAACAAGCAGTGTTTGCCATTTTATGTTGGTACAAGAATTTTGTTACATTAACCACAAGGAAATTTAATTAGATTATTTTACTAACCACCTCGGACACTAATGTAGAATTGCAATAAAGTAATTTAATTTTTGTATTCCAGGAGAGTGTACCAAATTTGATATTCCTAAGTGACAATTTTTTTATTCAAACAACAGAGATATGCCCAGAAGGACAGATCCTTAGGAATGGTCAATGCGGTATGTATTTCTTTCTGAAGTTTGATACAATAAAATTTCTGGTAATGGTTCAGACTTTACAACTTGGCTATGTGATAGGCCAATATGGTCATCACAGTCATATCTTACATAGAAATATGAAGAAGAGTTGTTTTTGTATTCACTGTGTTGAGGACAGATTAACCATACCATTTTAACCAGGGAAAGAAAAGGGAATGAAAAAGCCTGACAATGGTTCCAGTCATTCCAGAATGTCTTCTATGCATCACAAAATAGTTCTAAAACCTGAATAGACTGGTTGCCTATTTGTCTCTTGTTTTGCAGAATTACGTTAAACATAATAGCAGAACATGATAAGCAGTGAATGATCAAGCTTGCAGTAGTTTGATTAATTACTTTATTAATTAATTAACTGGTGGAAACCAATTAGATCAGAGTATAGATGTGACATGATCTTTATTAGTTGTCCTTTATAAAACTTATTCAGACTTTGTTCTTAAAAGTCATTAGCCTTTTATATTTCTGCTTACCCCTCCATCTGGGATTCTCAGTTTTACTTCCCCCACAACTTAAGGGTGGAGCCGGGGAGCGCATATAGATTTGCCCATGTCAGTCTGTCCGCTGTCACATTGTCATGCTGTCCGTATGTAGACTAGTTTGTGTAATGTGTAACTCCAAACGTATACCTGCTAGAGCCATGAAAGTTTCTAAGAATAGCATGTGAACTTATACACCTGGGTATTTTGATCCAAATTTATTGGAGACTTATGCCCCCTGAGACTCATGCCCCCTGATTAAACAAAAAATAGTATTAGACTTGAGTCACATGTAACTTCAAACTTACAACTTCTAGACTGATGAAACTTTCTAAGATTAGTTGCTGCATGTAAACTTCTATACCTGGGTATTTTAACAAATTTACTGGAGATCGGCAGAATTATGCCCCCCTCATTAAGCAACAAATAGCATTGTTAGACTTGTGTAGCATGTAACTCCAAATGTATGACAGCTGGAGCCATGAAACTCTTAGAATAGTTGTCAGCATGAGATCTTATGCACTTTGGTATTTTTACTTGATACAAATTTATTGGAGATTGGCAGAGTTATGCCGCCTCATTAAGCAAAAAAAA
This sequence comes from Cyclina sinensis, assembly GCA_012932295.1. Lineage (NCBI taxonomy): Eukaryota > Metazoa > Mollusca > Bivalvia > Venerida > Veneridae > Cyclina > Cyclina sinensis. The sequence goes on along the minus strand of JAAONU010000001.1, from coordinate 40,257,476 downwards.
GCATTATTAGACTTGTTTGACATGTAACTGCAAAACATATAACTGCTAGAGCCATGAAACTTAGTAAGAAAAGTTGTCAGCATGTGAAGTTATGCACCTGCGTATTTTGACACAAATTTATTACAGATCAACAGAGTTATGCCCCCTGATTTAGCAAAAATAGCATTTTAAGACTCCTTAATGTTAAGGAAAATATTAATTTGCACCTGTAATTGTACAGGATTTTTTGTGACAATACAGCGGAATGTGGGGGTATATGTGTCCTATGGACACATCTCTAGAAACAGAATGATATGTTTATATGACTACACTTGTATCAAGAAATTTTTTAAAATGTACTTGGACAAGGGCTAAAAGGTTGAACAGTTAATACCGTTATCTAGTTAACCCTGTTCAGGCTTTCCCTCATAAGTCATTATTTGCCCAGGCTTGAGGGAAAGGAGGGGGTGCATATTTTAGCCCATTTTTCAAATATTTGGTCCCATACCTATATATGAATATATTATTTATTTCAGTCGAGTGTGGACCTGGAAATTATTTCCGTTACACTGACAGTTCAAATACTACGGCCATTTGCGATGACTGTCCACGTGGTTATTACCAGGAACTTAGTGGAACATTATCTTGTACACAGTGTGCCAATGGATTTACCACAGAAATGACAGGGGAATATTCCTCGGGCAGTTGTAAAAGTAAGTGGCTTAAGACAGCTGTTCTTTAAAGATTTATGATTGATTTTCTCATCTTCCTCTTTGTGTCAAAGTTTTGGTTTACAGTGCTGTTGCTGGTGTATTTCATTCTGAGAAATTGAGCAGTTTCTAATGATGAATAGAAGTGTAGTCTAGTACTGGTACTTCCCTGGAATGATTATCAATATCTTGGCAGTACTATTTTGAATCAGGCAAACAAGCAGGAAAAGAAAAGCATCCCCAGAAAGCAAAAAACGGGAAATCCAAATTAATTTTTTTTTCTTCAGAGTCCTGTCCAGTTGGAGAGTACTTTAATAAAGATATTCAGGATTGTGCTAAATGTGAAGTGGGATATTACCAAGATGAAGTTGGTTCTTTCATGTGTAAGGGGTGCCCGGCTGGTTATACCACAAAGGATGAAGGAGCAGTCTCCGCATCATTGTGCTCAGGTAGTGTATTGGTTTATTTTTAGATGTGTCTTGCCTATCTGAGGGTATTTATCGTTGGCACCAGTAGCCAATAAGATATACACCTGCGAAGAGTTTATTTAAGATTGTTGGAAGAATGCAAAATACAAAGAGCATTCAAGTTCCACAGATATTTGTTTTTTTTCACGTTGTATATGTAACCTGGAAAATTCCACTTGCCCAGAGCTGGATTTGAACTCTTAAAGCAGACACACTTACAGCTCATATTTAAAGCTAGCAAATAGAAAAGGGAGTAGAACTGCTTTATAATACCTTTACTATGTATAGCTTTGACATTATTATGGAACATGGATGTTTAACAAAAAACCTGCGTGTTATACATGGTGAAATATGGTAGAAGAAAAGTGTCAAATTTTCTATTCAACTGTGCCTTGGTGGTGTCAGTGTCTGTAAAGCTTTGTCTGCGAAGTGTGTCAGTAATCATAAAGTGTCATTTTTATAATACTAACTTTCCAGAATTTTATGATATGGTTCATATTTTGCTTCAGCGTGGAAGTATCAGTTGTTTTATATGTTTATTCAATATCTTACCACCCTGCACTGTGCCTTTTTAAAAGTGACAAATGAATGTTATGCAGGCATATTATGTTGCTTTTGGCTATACATGTGTAATCCCTACGTATGGATATGTGTAAGCCCAGAAATCTAGTGTGTCAAACTCTTCAATCATTTTTCGGAGGATTTGCTTCAAACTGTTTCATATGAACAATCTGGTGTATAAATGGTCATAAAGGAATTTCTTTTTGGCATATATTAACTGGAATTTCGGGTGCTTGTAAATTTCACTATATGGGGTACAGAGTAAATTTTTTATGTCTTAAACTGCTCATTCATCTTTTGAAGGAGTTGTTTCAGTGCTTTCATCGATGAACATCCTGCTACGTAGATGATGATATATGGGGCTTTGCACTATATGAAATGTTAAGAAAATCTTGTTTGTCTTAATCTTCTTGCATCTTATGGAATGTATTCTTTAGATTTACTGAGAAGAACAATCTTCACATGTAGAAGGAATTTCCATGGGTAAAAATTAAGCTGTTGATGGTTTTATGTGTTTGTTTTTACCTGTACATAAAGAGAAAGTGTAATGTAAGAATCTTCTTACTCATTTTTTGGAGGATTCTTGAGATTGTGAGAGATTAGATGATCAGCAGTTGGTCAGGCAATGAAGTGTCATCATATTTTTTTTATAATTATCACTATTTTGTTTTATATGTCACCTACCTTGAAAACACACTTAAGTGAGGGAATCCACATCCTATGACCATATTTTTAGTTTTCTGTAGCCTCTGATTGTTATTTTAGTGTCCTGTGACAGTGGTTATGAGCTTAACAATGATGGAGAATGTGATCCATGTTCAATTGGTCAGTACAGAAATGCAACTGAGACCCGCACCTGTGTTTCCTGTAGAGCAGGATATATTACTCTATACATTGCCTCAAAGTCATCGGATGACTGTAACATAGGTAGGCAAACTTATTTTAAATATTAAATGGCTTTACAATATATTAACAGCTTTTTGTTTTTTGTACACATTACCCAGTCAACATTATTTTAAAATAACCCAATGTATATGAATATTTCATTTACATTTTTACATCAGTTACACCCCAACCCATACCTGAAACCATTTTAGTTTTCTCTTATTGTTTTTCTGACATTTACAGTGGCCTGTAATGCTGGAAACTACAGAGATGTCGACACAAACACATGTAAGCCATGTCCGTTAAACACATACCAGCCAAACATGTGGAATACATCTTGTATCAGTTGTGGTGACCCTACAAGATGGAGGACAGAGAGTGTGGGATCTGAGTTACAAACGCAGTGCAAGTGTTAGTATTTAACTGATAAATTGTGACAACTTTTTTATTAACTCTTCTGTATTCAAAGAAAAAAGTCGAGTTACTTTGATCACTTAGTTGTTGTTGTCACTGGTTTGGCAGCAGCATCTTGCAAAAACTTTAATGTAGCTGAATACTCATAAACCATGAGTCATAGAGTTTTGATATTTGGTGTGTAGCATTGTTTAGTGGACCTCTACCAAGATGGTTGAAATCATGACCTCATGTGAGCTTTGGTGCAGCTCTGTGGTACACTTATTTATTCTTACTCTTATTTCTTCAGCACTTGGGCTTTTAAGATATATGATCTGTTATTTTTTTTATTTTTCAGACAGATTTAGACTTAAATATTTGAACAATCTTACTAAAGTAAATGATCTGCCTATGGTGAAGAGGAGCCATTCAGTTCTATGTTCTTGATAATTGTTATTTATGTCACAGCCAATGAGATTGCATCTTCTCATTTTGTCTTTATGGTTTATCCTCAGCATCCTGTTGAGCATGTAGACTTGACAGTGTTTTAATCACTTGAGACAGATGATCTTGAAAATTTTGAAAACTCTCTTACATGTATCATTTGATAAATGAAGTCCCTTTTGATACATCTAATATTAATCAAGAGTGGGTTTGTTTTTGTTGATTAAATATTAAATAATTTATGAGCGTAGTGACAAATAAAAAGATAGTCAGAAGAACTATTACATTTTGTTAGAATGCATTCAGATACTCAGAAAAATAAAAGGCCTGTTTATACAACATTTTTTCCTTACCGAAAAAAATGAAGGCCAAAAGAATTTTGTAATCTAAGGTTATTGCATTTACGTAGAAGAAAAGAGATACCGGTACTTGCAAGAAGTTCTCTTTATCATAATAAAGCATTTTGAGCCTTTGTACTCTTATTATAGCCCATAATTATTTGTTATTTTTTCTGGAGTACAAAAATACAAAGAAAAAGAGATCTTGCATCAGTTTAAAGTTGAGAGAGGAATGGTCTCAGTTAAATGTACAACCTTGGATACTTGTTACAAATTTTGTTTTGTGATGTGGCATTTTTTTGTGAAGCAAAAAGGTAACAGAATATAAAGGATTTAAGAAAAAAAGATAATAAGAGCATTTCTGTCTAAATAAGACCAATATTATGGTTTCAGCATATTGTGTTGAGGTCTCTGTATTTTTATGATATTTATTTTTTTTAGATTACTGTCCATCTGGATACGAAGTGAAACAGGACCCCAATTATAGGTGTGAGATCTGTCCTATAGGAACATACAAAGATAACAGCCTTGACATTCAAGGGTCATGTTTAACATGTCCTGGCAACAAGCGTACAGAGATGGAGGGATCTACATCTTCAGCTGACTGTACCATTTGTATGTCTTCAAAGAATAATTATGTTTATTTTATTAGTTTATTTATTATCGGTTCCAATTTCTCTTTTGACCAACGTTCACAGAAGTGATTTAGTTTTGAGTTATAGTGCAAGATACTGAATGTTTAATCATTTTGTAAAGCTTTTGTTGATAATAACACAAGAGAATCAAACAGATGGTATTTACTTTTCCAGATAAGTGCCCAAAGGGTTACAAGCCAAATGCACTGAACAATGGCTGTGTGGTATGTCCGATTGGTTATTACCAGGATGTGGAATACAGCAAAGATTGTAAACAATGTCAGGATGGCTACAGTACTAGACAGACTGCCTCTACAGAGAGTGGACAGTGTGAGAGTAAGTTTTACACAGTATTGGGTCTTACCATGTACAAGTATTGAGTAGTTTATATGATGCGAGAAGGGAAACCTACTTGAAAGATAAGTTCCTGAAAAACTGAACCTTTGGTTGCAGGTATGTGCTGTTGATAGCTGGAAAATGGTGTAGTGGTATGAAACCACTATTTCAGCCAATCAGAGCTTGGAGAATTAATTACTGCACAATGAGTAGTTCTCATTTTACTTACTGTTTTGAACAGTTTAGCTGTAATCTGTGGATTTTTTTTTTGCAGGAATCCTTTAGCTTGACTATTTTTGATAGTGTTGTAGCAGCTTTATATTCAGATGTATTTAGAATAGACTTCACAATATGAAGTTGTTTCATACACCCATTTCTGAAAATTGGGTCAGAATGGTCCTTTCAAGGGTATGTTCACATGAACAGAAATATCTTTTTTTGGAACATGACATCCTTTTTCGACCTACTCTTTTATTTTGGTATGAACTTCTGTTGATATGGACTCATTGCTAATAAAAATCTTTAAAATGTAAGCAAATATGATTCAAGATTTTGAGTCATCTGAGCTGGCATAACCTGTCCATATAAGATGGCTTAATTCAGTTCATGAAAAAGAGGGAATGGTAAGCCTTCGGATTTGATGGTTTGTTATGAATAACCTCTTCTGTCTTACGGACTGAGACAATGAAATATTTACTGCCACATACAATGCTCAGTGGTCAGTAATCATACTTTTGTAATGGAGAAACATAAAACAATAGAATAACAGTCAAAAGTGGTTTTCATTTATTCGATATATGGCATTTTCGGTAATGATTAAAATGAAGGCTTGAAATAAGCTGAAACTTCATGCATCATCAATAAAATAGATAAAATCATTCTACCCTGTTTGTACCACTATACACCCTACATTGTATAGTGTAATGAAAGATGTATAAAATACTATCTATATGTTTGACCTTTCATTTAATGGAAATGTGATGGTTGAAAGGTTGTTTTGAAACCATTTAATTATGATCTTATGTATTTGCACATGTTTTAAATGATAATTTATGTAACTTACTTTACAGGATACTGTCCATCTGGTAAAGAAAAAATTAATGGCGTGTGTATACCCTGTAAGAAGGGCTTCTATAAGGATAATGATAATGGACTTTTTGAGCCTTGTGTTGCATGTAACCCACTCTACACTACGGCAGATACTGGGGCAGATAGTTCGGCAGATTGCAGTATAAGTGAGTACAGCTTTCTTGTTACCTGACACAATATCAGAATTGTTATTCATAGGAGACTAATGCAGCATATAGTCTGATATTTCTTTTTGCATTGATTTCTAAAAAAGATTTTAGAAGTTATAATACTGGCTATAATGGTCATGAAAAATAAACCAAATAAGAACTCTAATATGCTTAAAAACATTATCAGTACCCTATCTGTGTGGTTATTTTTCATGGAAGGCAAGGTGTGCGAGATGCATCGGGATTAAATTATCAGAAATATTTTACGACCTGCTGATCTTAAATTGCTTTGGGAAATGCCGAATGCACTTCACTAATATCCGTAAAACAAGTCATCAATGTCACATGATCAGTTTTGAATAGTTGATGTAGACAACAATAGTGTATCGTTCAGAATGTAAAGTAATTAAAAAAGATAGATAGACCAAAACGTACTTGGAAGAATGGTCGTCAAAACCTTAACTATACTGAGAAATAGCTATAAAAATTACAAAGGAAGAAGTACCATCTGTAGAGAATACTTCTTGGCACTAAATTTGTCAGATCATGTCAATGAAATGTTATTTCTAAAAATAACTTATGTATGCAAATTAGCATCTTCGGACTAAATCTGAGAGGTTACAGAATATGAAAGTAGTGTTTTATATCCACTTAATCCACAAACTTATTGTTATATTTTTGTTAATGGCTTATTATAACTAAATCAGAACTTAAATAAATGAAATGGCACAAAGAACTTCAATGCTGCACTATTTTACAATTTTAGGAACATGCCCACCTGGAACAAAGAGGAATGCAGATGACACAGGATGTGAGGATTGTCCTCTTGGAACATACCAACCAAAGGCATACGAGAAAGATTGTATCAGATGTGGTAATGGCACAAGTACTAGAACAACAAAGTCAACAGAACCTTCTGCCTGTGAAAGTAAAGAGCTTCAGTTATATTAATTTTTTGGCAAATTGCTAGCATTTTAACATTTTAAAATTCAAGACTCATCCATTTTCAATATCTTTCTCCCTTTCACATTTCGTACTGTTGTTTCTGCAGATTAGAATCTGAAAAAGTCATAGACGTAAACAAATTCAGAAGATCAGTTTACCCTTTAATGGTCAGTTAAACTCAAACTGTTGTTTCAGATTATTATGTGTAAGAATTTTAATAAATTTCATCTGATATTTTGAAAGCTGCATCATAGTCAATTCAACATTTTATTATTTATAAATGACTTGGTAAAAAAAACGTCAGACAAGATGTAGACACTAGTAAGGTAACACTTAACAGTTTATTTTCACATCAAACATCTGAATTTTCATGTGTATTTTACATTTATCCCACCTCCTTCTTTTTTTAATTGGATCCTGGTTTTTTCAGCCCACTGGGATTTCGTCCATTCTGTTTCTATTTGTTTATCACCGGTCCTGGTTGCCCATGTGAACAGAGCAGAACAGAAGTTTGATTAACTTAACAACATTGCATTGTCACAACACATGTTACATCATAGTATAATGTATGACAAGTGTGTCAATCTAAGTCACAAACACAAGTACATAAAAATGGCTCAGCTTTAACTAATTCATTCGAAATTTCACAGAGAGATTGAAATTAGTGTACCAAAAATATTTCTTATGCTATAGTATTTATAATTGTTGATCTATGCTTAGTGACCTCTTTCAGATATTTGGCTAGTCTAAATAACTCAGTTCTATTTTCAGTATTTTCTATTTCTGTAAAAGTTGAACAAACTTAAACATACTAGACCTATTGTAATAAAGCAGTTTGTGACTGATGCCCAGTTAAAGAATTTAGTTATATCAGGGAGAGGTTGAGAGCACAAGCTGCAGAAAGCATCCTGTTCAAGAGAGTTAGTTCTTTAGTATGTGCAGTGTATAGCACTAATATGTGGGACCTAGATTTTATGTATCATCTGAAAGACAGTTGTGTAAGTGGAGGAGTGGGTAAAATTTGCAACCCCTAGTTTACTAGTCTGGCACAGTATCCCATTCAAAAGATGCCCCTGATCTGTTCATGTTCACTGATATGTATGGACATTGGTTTAAACTCTCAAGAGACAATTAGTAGTAGGGGAATGAACTTGTGACCCCTGGATTACAGTGTTACCACTAGACCACTGCTCTGCTCCAGAGACTAGCTATGAAATTATTTAATTCATTATAATCATACAGGTGACATACTGTTAACTTACACAAACTACCATAAGCAGGGTGTAGATCCAGTCTTGATGTATCAGAACTCAGTGTAAACATACAAATTCATATTGAACTATTCAAAAAGAATTTCTTTATTCTATACAAGTTTTCCTATGAACTTTGAGTTTGTGTGTTTCATTGTAGTTCTGTTAAGATTGTTTTAGAGTGATTAAAAAAAGTATCCTTCATAGCTCTCAGGCAGTAATTTTACAATAAGCCTGAATATAAAACTGGTTTCATACCCCGTAACACTATTTTAGGTGGACTGACCACCAGTATATGACCAGAAAGAGGTTGAAAATGGCATTAAAACCTCAATTTAAACAGACCCAAAAGGGTAATGGAATACAGTGAAAATGAAATGAAAGTGGCTCTATTTCTATGTTTCTGATATTATAAAGGAGTTATGGGAGAAAGAAACAACAACAACAACATAGAAAAGAAACCAGTAATTTTTTCTTTTCATTTTCAGCATACTGTGATTCAGGCTATGAGAAAACAAGCACCGGATGTATAGGGTGTGAGATTGGTTATTATAAAGACAATGAAAATGATGGATATTTCTCGCCATGCAATTTGTGTCCTATAGAATTCATAACTGCTCAAGAAAACAGTGTGTCTTCAGCCATGTGTATTGTTGGTAAGTTTTTTATTGTTTGTTTTTCCTTTAAAAACAATATCCAGAATATATATTTGTAAACTTCAGCATAAGATTGGATAAAAGACCTCTTAGCTTAAATTTGTATGGGTTGATTTTTAATGTAAAAATGTGCTAACTCAAAAATGTAAGTTCATATTTAGCCCAAACCTAATGATTTTTGTAACCTTATCTTGTACCTGTGATTTAAATAGACCTTAACACACACCTTTCAATTCGGTATACATTGTATTTCCATTTTATTCATGCCAAGATATTGCTGGAACATATAAAGATCAGGCAAATACCTGCACAAAAGTACTGACATATACACAGCTTGCTGAGCAACGGCCATTTGCAAACCCTGTTGAACAGTGCGTAACGGTTACCTCAAAGTTTATTCTGAATTATTTGTTGTAGGTAACTGCAGTGCAGGTCAATACCTCAAACCTGACAATACATGTGGCCTTTGTGAGATTGGTTTCTATCAACCTACGAAATGGGAGGATGGGTGTATTCAATGTGGAATTGACAAAACAACTGAAAATGTTGGTTCAGACGAGTTGGCTGATTGTATTTGTAAGAACACAAACTTTTTCTTGACAGAACATAGAAATCTGCTTTGCTTTCTTTTAAAGTTAGAAGACATGAATTAAATACCAATGGATATGGACACTCTTATTTGTAATTCAGCTTTCACCTTGTGACTAGTTATCGAGACTGAAATCAGATGTTATACATTAGAATAACAAGAAGTTCTTTGTTGCTTATCATAAAATTTGGTGACCAATGAAAGCTAAAGATCAATGATTTATGATATTACAGACAAATTTGATAAATAAATATTTTTTTTGTTTGACATGGGAAGGCAGAAAGTATGCTTTATACAAAAATGATGATGTCACATCATTTTATTTTCTTTTGAAGTTGCCAATTGAACTTCAAAGATGCTTTGAATACCTTGTTAGATGTTTGTATTCTGACTTCACTGACTAGTTGATTTTAAAACTTTGCTGCAAACATTGCAGTGTTCCTTTTCTCATCTACATGTTTTTGTACCAGAACATTAGTTACAAGATTTTATTAGCATTTCTTATCAGAATTAAAGGATTTTGATTTAACTACAGTGGAATGTAGACCAGGATATGAAGACGTGATGGGAAGCTGTCAGGAGTGTAAGCGTGGTTACTACAAGATTGAATATGCTGCAGCCAGTTGTAAACAGTGTCCTACAGGGTTTACAACAGAATCCACTGGCGCAAATTCCACTGATCTATGCTCATTGCGTAAGTATTCTTTATGTATTTATTATAAATATATTATTTTTATGTATATAAATAACAAATATTTATGTATTATATATTCCATGATTCTGCTGAATTGTTTTTGAATCATTTGAGTCAAACATACTGTTTTTTTTTCATTTGGATAATTGTCTGCAATCTGTAATGAAAAGCATCTCCTGGTTGAGGAAAATTAATAAAACTTGGTACTGTATTGTACCTTGGCCTTTAGCTCAGTAAGTATTGATATGAACCCATTTACCTCATTTAAGTAAACTATAAGCAACAAGCTAACCCAACTTTGACATGGTGATATTAAATGTTATTGCTCTTAATTTATGCTGTAAAGTTAGGCCCTACTACCTGATAAACTGGTAAGATATTTATTGATAAAAATACATAAACCATTCATTCTAATGTGTTTCCTTGGCATAAAATAAGTCAGTTACTAAATTTTGAAGCATTCTTCACCAATTTAACTAGAATTTCCTTAAGTGTAAACATTATCTTTTTTTATGCATTGCCAGACAGTAAGTGGCTTAGTAGCTTTTTAATAATGTAACCAAACTGATTATGATGGTCAGAATATAACTGTATTAAATTAATTTTTAGGGGTAATTACATCATGCCAAATATTCTAGAAGACGTTTGAAATATTCTTCTGTAATTCTGAAATCAGTTGACAGCATTCAAATTTTCATTTACATGGCAATGCAAGATTTCAGTGTTTCAGTAATTATGCTAACATTACAAAGTAATTTTTTTATACCTTTGAAACTATATCTGACATTTTAAATAGTTTTTAATTCTTGATGAAGTTTTCTTGAAGTCAAGGCAGTTTTGGAAACAGGGGAAAATATCAAAAACATAACTCTACTAAAATTCAGTGGAGTTCTTTTACAACTGTGAGGGTGTCTACTTTATGCATAAAGAAAAACTTTTTGTGTCTGGTCTAACAAGGTAAGTGGCAGAGAAAAAATAATTAAAAAAAACATCAATTTGTACATTTCAGCTGCGTGTACTGCTGGTGAATACTTAGATAGAGTAACCGATCCAGCAAACCCCCAGTGCCAACCTTGTGACTATGATACATACCAAGATGAAATTTGGCAAGAACAGTGTGATCCATGCCTTGACAGCCGTGTTACTTTAGAAACTGGGTCTGATGAAGAGTCAGATTGTGTGTGTAAGTATTCCATTTTTCACAGATCCAAATTCATGAACTTTTTACATTATGCTTGTAAAATTTGTCAAAATGAGTAAACCAGATTTTTGTATTATAATGTTGTAACAATTCTTCTACAATTCATTTATTATTATTATTATTAATATTATTATACCCCATGCCAAATTTGTGGGGGTACATGAGTCTTCTTACAGTTGGTCAGTTTGTGGGTCATTCAGTCGGCCAGTCTGTTGCAGAAAGAAATCTTGTAACACAAACTACTTCCTTATTTCTAGGAGTATCAGTTTGAACTTGGTGTGTATGTTCACCAATAAGTGTACATTTTTCATGCATGCCTATGCCTACTCTGCTGTTTTATGGCCTGTCATAGCAAAATCTTGTGACGCAAACAATTTCTTGGACTAACAATTTGAAACTTGATGTGCATGTTCACCAGTAAGTGTAACTGTGCGCTATGCTTTTTTTCATGCACTCCAGTGCGCACACTTTGATTCTTCAGCTTGTCATAGCAAAAACTCTTGTGGCTTGAGCTCCTTTTACATCTCTAGGACTTTGCATTTGAAACTTGGTGAGAAAAATCACCAAAAAATGTAGATGTGTGTTTTACATGTTCTGTATTTCCCTTTTACCTCTGACAAGGCTGTATTGTGGGGGTATTAATCACATCCAGTGATAGCTTTAGTTTAACAAATAATAATTATATTATAATAAACAGTCAAGTATTTCTAAATTTTTGAATAGCAGTGAAAAAAATATTATATACATAGATGGATTTATCCAATCATCAATGAGAGACTAAAAAATTAAGTACAGTATCTATAAAGTAAGTGGTGCAAAATATCAAATTTGACAAAAATCTTTTAGACAAAAATAAAAGAATTGTACGATTTTCTTTTTTATCCTGTTGTTACTCTGCTTTTCTTGATTTTTTGTTTTCAGTGGACTGTGGCTCTGGGCTGGAATATAATCATGCAACAGGGGAATGTGAATTCTGCAGTGTCGGATATTACCGTAACAAAAATGATCGTTTACAGACTCAGTGTCAGCTTTGTCCAATTGACAAAATCACAAGTGGTGAAGGTGCAACAGACATATCTGACTGTTCAGTTGGTAAGATGGTTTTCTATAACAGCAAAACATTTTAGTATACCAACTGCAGAGGTAAACCAATGTTGTGAAATTTCTTTGTTGTTGTTGTTATTAATAGCTGACATATCTATTGTTTTCTGAGGAAGTGTATTGATGCCTCCTATGTTTTTTGTTGCTTCTATTATAATACTATTGTTGAAGTTACCAAAGAGAAAAGTAGTGTTTGTGTGCATGTGTTTTTGAAGGACTTTGGCCAAATATATAAGATCATGTAATCATTTTCAGGTTTATTAACCAGGTTTTCAATGAAAAACAAAATGGAGTAGGCTGCAACACCCTGCCAAAATGCTGTAGATACAACATTTAACATTTCAGCTGTGTTCAGTATTTTTAAGGATTGAATAATTTGTAACTTGTTTGAATCTTCCACAGCAAACTGTACAGAGCCAGGTTACTACCGTAATCCAGTAACAAATGAATGCACCCAATGCCCAATTGGAACATACAACTCTATGAAGTGGAACACCTCGTGTACAGATTGTCCTTTGGGCAACTCCACAAGAACTACCGGGGCTTCATCTATTGATGAATGCATATGTAAGGCAAATGTTTTATGAATTTCAGTAACAATTTTTGGGCATAAATTTATTATCTGTATAGTCATATTGACAATAACAATTAATAAAAAAACAAAAATAAACACATAAGTCATTGTCATTAACTCAAGACCTTAAGTGTAATTTGAAATGAATTATTCTTTCTTTCACCATGATATCGTGTTATCAGAATCTTGTTAATGAAACCTTTCATACATATTACAATATATTTTTCAAACTTCTGTAAGCTATTACTCATGTGGTCATGCTTAAAGGCTGTTGTTTATTTCTTCTTTTCTCCCACTTGTTTAAATATATGTAAGAGTCTATCCAAACTGAGTGTTGGTCAAGTATATGCAAGAAAGCTTATTGATTATAATTATGTTAACCAAGAGTACCTTTCGTCAATTTTAGGAGAAATTTTCAATTGTTTATAATGTAGAACTGTCTGGATTGTTGTGCACAAATTTAATAGATGACAAAATATTCTTTGAAATTCATTTATTAAGTTACCCTAAATTCTGAATATTGTAGCAATTTGTCCCCTTGGTCAGTTTGTGGGAGAAGACAACAGTTGTGAACTCTGCCCACCTGAAACATACAGAAGTGACATGTCAACTGATACATGTACACCATGTCCTAACGGTTTACGTTCTCCAGGACCTGGTGCCGACAGTGAAAGTGATTGTACTCTTAGTAAGTGTCTTATTCTGATTAAACCCAATTATCATTGTCTGTGTCTTATGCTGATTAAACCAGTTATCATTGTCTGTGTCTTATGCTGATTAAACCCAGTTATCATTGTCAGTCACCCTGATCTAGTCAGGTCCAACACTTCTCAGTTATGTGTTACATAACTTTTATTGTACTTGTGTCTAATTCAAATTAAATATTTTTTATTTTTTCCAAGGATGTGTTTACTGTAAGTATATATTAGGGATGACAACAAATATTAGGGCCGGGAACGAATAAGGAATTTGATGTTCGAATATTCGTTTTCCATGTTCGAATATATTCGAATATTGGTTTTTACAAAATTTGATCCAATATATCTTTTTCACGTAGTATCCGAAATTGATTAGGTCGAATACTATACTACTTTAATATGCTGAAATAATCGACGATTAAGAAGATCTTTATTATTATGTTAAAGTTTTTTTTGTTTTATTGATTGTAAATCGATATATTTGTTTATATTCTTACTTTTGAAATAAATTCATAATTTGATTGTCAGTTTATCCGGCTGCTGATCATTTGTCTTATTAACGGGAGGTAACTCACATGACTCGACTGACCGTGAATCATCGCTCTTACGAACAAGCTGAATATTTGTTTATGTTCCCCTCCTTTTGCAGTATTTCAGCTTTTATCATTTGTTCCTGGGTCACACCAGTACTTGATTACAGTAATCATTAACGTACATTGTTGCACTAAACTATCTTTTCCGGACAGTAATAATCCTTTAGACTTATCAATAGAACGTGAAAACTAATTCCAAACACGTGACGGCATTGCGATATATTGACTTTGATTTTTTCAACAGAGTGAGAAAAATACGTCCAAAATCATCCCTTTAAAAAAATCTGAAAACAATGTTTGCAAAAAGTTATTGGTTCCGAGTAAAGCTTTAAATTTCCATTGGGTGAAAGAGTTAATTTTAGAGTGATGAATATCGATTGGTCGATTGTTCTAGAATGATTAACAGGATTAATACGTGCCGATTTATTCCTCTTCACAAATATTAACCCAATTATCGATTGATCGGAAAGATTAAAGCACAGAAAACAATAAAGTAAGATAATTAAAGTCGGAAATATTACATTATAAACTGTTAGACAGGTAAATTACAAACTGTGAAACGGGTGCCCTTTCGATCAACTATACCCCAAACTTTTCACAGTTAATTGGCGATAATCGTTGACACGCGTTATACAAACATATGAACACCTGGTCAAGTGAAGGTCAAGGGTTTAATTTACGATCTTTGACATTTAAAAGTAAAAAAAAAATGAAAAAAAAATCAAAACCTTTCCTTTTATCGAATATATTTGTATTCGTTTTTCAACGTTCGAATATTCGGTCGTGTTTCGAATATTCGAATATTCGATTATAATTCCCGGCCCTAACAAATATGGATTTTGGTATTCAAATGTATATAAAGATTATTTGAATATATTCAAATATTTGTATACAAAATGTGATTGTTTCTGAATGTCCAATTTTTTTTGGTCAAAACACCCATACACTTATGATATTGAAATAATTGCTCTTGTTTATTGAAACTGTTTTGTCTCATTCATCGAATCAGGGTCTTTCTATTTGAAATATTCTATTTGAAAGACCCTGATCAGACCATATTTGAAATTGGTTTTTTTACCAATTTGATATGTTCAAGCTTTTATCACAATAAATCAAGGTATAGTAAATAATTAAATTGAATTTTGTCTTTTAGTCGACTTGATAACTTGTGGTCGTTTAATGACTTCACTTTCTTGGAGATATTTGAGAAGTGGGAGTTGTACATATAATTTAACTTTTTGCTTGACCAAATTAAAGATTTGATTTGAGAGTAGATATGAAAATCAAACAGACTGTCATAATTATATAATTTGAGTAAGTAATTTGAGTGAAGAATGTGCAGTTGGTGCTTTCGTCCATTGTAATTATGAAAATGAGTCTTTACGCAAATTTAATTAAATGCCTGTAAATTTAGAGTCTTCAGCAGATTAACAATACATCAAATAGAATTATTTTGCACCTTTATGAAGTTAAGTAACAATACCTTACATGTTATCAGTTAAATGTCATTTGACGGCAAATTGCCATAATCAAACTGCAAACTGAGGTGCCTTATGAAGACAGATTTGCCTTTGAACAGTAAACTGTCGCTTAATTTACTTTTACCAGAACCTGGTAATTTTAAAAAAAATGACTCTAGAAATCTTGATAAATTTTATTCAGATATTTGAATTTAAATTCAAATTATCAGGTTCAAATATTCGTAAGAAATGCAAATATTTGAATATTTGTTGACATCCTTAGTAAATTGTGTCATGCTAAAAGTTAACTCTGCAAGAGTTGGGGTGAGTGTCAGTCCTGAAAATCTTAATGCAATACAAAAAGATATGTTGCCCTTGTTGTGAATATGAATATGTATTGGGCAATGTATGTTTTACTCTTAAATGAAAACAACAAAAAGCTTACAGACTGACTACAACTGCTGTAATAGAGAAAATAAATGAAATTATCTCTCTAGAATGTGAAGAAAAAGTTTGAATTTACTGTCATTAGTATATCAGAAGGCAAAACATTTCATGGGTTAATATTGTTCAGGATTCAAAAGTGAAGTTGGGCTGTATGTTTGCAAATAGTTTGTTAAGGATTTAAAACTATAAAACTAACAATAAAACCTTTTTCTCCAGGCCCATGTGACCCAGGAGAGAGGTATGTACTGAATAACCGTAACTGTGTCAAGTGTGAAATTGGCACGTACCAGCCCAACAGTGGCAGTTTCCAGTGTATTGATTGTCCATTTTCTATCAAATACACAAAGCAAGAGGGTGCAGTCTCAGTAGATGACTGTAGAAGTAAGTTCTTTACAAGTCTTTGAACTTCTTGATTTTTTCAGAAAATCTTCCTTGTCCTGAGGAAAATTATATATTCGATATTAAAAATAAATCTTCAACAATCACTCTAGTTAATTATTTCATATCAACATTTTACTTTTTGCAAATAAAATATGAAGACTGAATAAAATACGGCTTTTTTTAATCAAAATCTTGACCCTTTTCGTAAAACTATAGTAACAGTATACTTAGAAGGTAAATTACTAATGAAAGCCAGTCTCGTATGCAGGTATTGATTTCATGAATTTGCTAATGTTTATAGGTCCATGCAGTGCTGGTGAACAGTTTGATGCAGGATCGTCTAGTTGTGTACCTTGTCCTTCGGGCTACTACCAACCTTCTGCCTTCGAATTCCAGTGTTTAGAGTGCCCAGAGGGGAGAAGGTTCACTGAGAATCTGGGAGCTCGGAGAATTGAGGACTGTCTTAGTAAGCTGGTTTATGCACTCGCATTTTCTGATGGAATCAGTCTGTACTCCACAACAGCAATCAGAGTTACATCTGACTTTGTACTAGATTCATTATAACTTCCTAAAAATGTGAAATGATGTATCTAATCTAACTCTTACTAGAGACTGGTTTTGTCCGCTTGAGGCAGTTCAGGGTTTGTTTTTTTTTTTTCGTTTTTTTTTTCTTTGCAAATTTACATTTATTTTCTGTTAAATAATAGAACACATTTTTATGGACACATACATAAATTAGCATTAAATATCAATAAATTAGTATTAAATACTAATTTATGTATGTGTCCATAAAAATGTGTTCTATTATACATAATACTGTTTGTTATCATCCATTGTAATACTGAATGTCTGTGTTATCTGTTTTCATTGGACACTTGTGACATTTCTATTATCCCTGTTCATGGCTGTTGCAGTCATGTAATCTGCTCCCCTTTAATTATTTACTCAAACTAAAGAAAGCTGGTTTTAAGAACCAAAACTTCGTTATTGAAGAAATATTTGGAGGTTATATGTCTTGGTATAAGTGGCTTTTAGTTTATATAACCTTCACCTTATGGCTTGGGTTATATTAGCTCACAACCGTATACTTGATCATATCATATGACATAAGCTATTGGCCCAAAAAAATATTTTGTATGATGTACTATTTATAAGCCATCTATACATCTAATAATACTTCATATGAAATATTTTTGAGCTGAACCAGTCTGGGAACTATAATTATGTAAAAGATGTTTATAACTAATAACAGAAAAACAATAGAAAATAAAATGCAGCAAAATATTCCTAAGTACATGTACTGTATTAAGTTTGGAAATAATTCAAACAGTACAATACAGTACAGTACAGTACAGTACAGTACAGTACAGTACAGTACAATACAGTACAATACAATACAATACAATACTATACGATACAATACAATACAATACAAATACCGATACCAATATGATACGATACGATACAATACAATACTATACAGTACGATACGATAAGTTTAATTTGGAATCTGCAAGAAAGGATAACAGTACAAGGTGCTAGACAGGAAGTTGTAAATATTCCTTAATGCCAAGTAAAGTAGTGGGAAGTTTAGCCAGGTATGATGTTTACCACACACAAAGTACGCCTGCGCAGGGCAGTCACTTCTGTTAAAAGAATAGAAATAGACACTGGGATTCCAGAATCGCGAAATCTTTAACTCTAAATTTAGCAACAGTGGTGACAGTAAAAACTGTGGCACGGCTGACAGTGTATTTCTCTGTCTCTTGCTAGTAACAGTGAGAATATTTACTGGTCGGCCTTTGGGAATTCAACAAGGGTGATAAAACTGAGGTATAATAATACTACTGTAATAGTGGCCAGGTTTGAGAGTCAATAAAGCATTAGTTAAAGACAGTTAAGACAGTTGGAAATGGTTAGCAATAATTGCTATAAGAGGACTGAGTCCTTTTCAAGTTCAAGACTAAGTCTTGACGATACTGACCTAGCGGTCAGCACCCAACTGCCGAACATTTAATATCACTAGTTTATATAGATAAAATTCACAAGATTCTCGTGCAAAATATACACTAGATGATAATGATTGGACAAACTGATGCATAAACAATTTAGACAGTTAAAACGATTGAACTGTGAGATTTAACCAATTAGAATAGAGGAATGAAAATAATTAACCAATCAAATCTAATAATACTTAACTGAGTTCGGAAAGGAGACCAAAATAGATGCAAAACATAACAATAAAATCGCGCTGTTGAAAAATGAAGAATATTAAGAAAAGTAACCAATGAATTGAAAAATTATAAATGTAAGGAGTAGATTTATCTGTCCTGTTACACTACATTTAGTTCTGTAAAGATGTACTATTTCAGGTTTTTCTGTGCCATAATTATTTAGGGGATATCTTAATGCTTGTATGTACATTATTTTTTTGATAATTTATTCTCAATTCCAGGTTATTGTTCAGTTGCTGATGCCAATGACTGTTCTGGCAATGCAACATGCTCTGTTTCTAGTACAGATAGTCTTGGCTACACATGTGCATGTTTCCCGAACTATGAAAGTAGAGGCGCACAGACAGGCAGAGTTTGTATCCGTAAGTAGAATTATGTACATTTCTTGGTTTTATTTTCATGTTTATTTTTTCTTCAGTTAGGTGCAAATGTCGGTTCTTTGAGCTTGCTCAGAGGCATTGTTAGACAGTCAGCGATGAGTTGACATTTCTTAATATGGCAAATCAAAATCATGCATTGAGAGACACATTTAACTTAACATTTAGCACATTGACACCTCCACATATAAAAAGACATGCAAAATTTTATGTTAAAGACATTTTTCAGTTTATAAAAACATTTTATTTGTTTCAATTTTGGTTTTCTTTTTTACCAGAAATACGTATTTTTCTTGTGAACAAAATGTCATTCTGTCTACTATACACAGCATGATATGGCTGATTGTAAATAACATAGACCAGTCTATGTCTTAAAGTTCAACAGAAGTTCAAAATTATCTGTGGATAGTGATACATCAAAAGGTGGTGTGGATTGAAAACCTGTCTGTTATGTGAATGCTGAATTTTTTTTTAATATAAAATGTTTTTATTTCTTAACCTGCACGTTAAAATGATCTCAATTGCTGAAAAAGTAAGTAAATAAAAATGGAATGACCATGAGCTTCAAAAACAATCGTACCGTACTCGTAGGAGGTTATGGATTTACTAGAACAATATGCTGTAATGCAAAGGTTAACAAGTTTAACATCAAATTTCACCCTGAAATTCCTTGAGCAGACAGTAAACAATGAACAAGGCCCATGAATGATGACCATGGCAAAATATAGGTTTTGGCATAAACAATAGCCTTCCTTCAACCTGACAGTTTTTCTGTGCTTTATTTTACTGTAAAGGAATAGATCAAAGTATTGATAAACCAGAATATGCAGGTCTACCCATGCTTCATTACTATTACATTGTTTTTTGGATAAGATTGTACACAGGATTGCCATGTTTCTGCTACATTTTGCTAAGAATGAACTCAAATTTCTGTGGTAGCCTTTCTTTCTAATTATGCAGAGTAAATTTTCTTGCGACCCCTAATAAATGTTTGACAACAGTATATACCCTGCTGAAATGCACCCATTTCATTGGTTGAGAGTGTTGCATGAGCAGGACTGTAAAAAGTGATAAACACCCCACGTGTAATTATTATGCACTCTTAAACTTACCAGGCAATGTTTTAGTAGGGTATATAAATTACACGTACAGACTTACGTTTTGGTCAGGATGTGTTTTTATGGACCTGTAAAAATAATATTGACCTCAGACATTTTTAAAGACACTTATTGGCCTAAAAGTAAATCTGTAACTGTATGATGTAGTTGAGGAACACAAGATTTATATTCAGTGTGAAAAAATCATTTATTTATCATTTCTTTTGCAGACAAGTGTGATCTTGGCTTCTGTAAGAATGGTGGCTCCTGTTCAAGGGAGGGAACTACAAGTTGTACCTGTTCACAGTGGTATACAGGAGATAGGTGCCAGTCTAGAGTCAGTAAGTGTTTTTTTTTCTTTTAACATATTCTTGGAGAAGCTATATCCGGATTTGACATCAAGTAGGAATTTCCTGCATGAAAAACAATTTTAATGTTATGAACATTATTTTATTTTTCAATATAAATGTAACCAAATGAAGACAAGTTTTCAATTTTCTTGTTAGAAGACCACAATGGTCATTTTCCTTCCTAAGTGGATACGATATTGAAAATAATTTATGCTTTATATTAAAACTTCAGGTTGCACTAAGTCATACTCATCACTTCTAAATGTTTTCAATAATATTGTAGAAGCAGAAGACCTGTCAGACAATACGCTGGATATTGTCATCCCTGTTTCTATAGCAGCTGGTGGACTGATTCTCTTCCTTATTATGCTGGCTGTGTGTTGTCTGTGCTGGAGAAGGTAAACCAGTCTTGTGTTGTTTTCTTGTAGTTTACAACAGATCTCATCATATGGTGTCATAAATTGAAGTTTGTTAGGCTTTGATTTTGTTTTTTTTCTCCAGTGTTAAAAGTTTCTAAGTATAAATGATTCTGCAAGTATTAAAGTCCCAGTTTAGTCCAATTTTAAATGATATATGTACATGTATTCTCTGATAAAAGATTGAAATACTTTTACTAATGTTTTGATGAACATAGAATATCTGTCTTCTAAATTACAGAACTTACCTATATATAAAATGAATAGACAGTTATTTTAGAATTTTTACTAATTATTCTTTTAACCAGATCACATCCAGTGCACTCACCAGAACCACAGTACAGTGAATTCCATGGCAATGGGATTGAGAAAGGAAGTGTAATCTCTCATGCTTATGGAGGTCCATATGGAAGCCGGCCACCATCACGCCTTATGATGCTGGCACCAGCTCAAGAAATGTACTATGATAACCAGATATTTACAAAAGATAGTGAGTATTCCTGCTTTCACAGAAGTCAAAGTTTTGTTACATAAACCTTTAAAAAAAATTCCTTTTCTCTCTCCTTTGATTAAAATATTCATGCTTTTTATGCCCTCTCTTGAAAAGTGATGGGATATAGCATTGCTGCTTTCAGTTCTTCCTTACAGGGCATGATCATTTTGGTAGATAAATAACTGGTGAACACTTGGGTCTAGGTTCATAAACTATATTGCACATGTCCAGCAGATGACCGCTGTTGATTTTTAGGTCACTAGGTCAAAGTTCAAAGTTGCAGTGGCCACCAGAGTAAATTTTGGTTTGATCAATAATTTGCAAAAGCCTGGGTCTTCTTCATGAAACTTCATATTATTATTAGGCATGATCAGTAGATAAGCCTTATTGATGTTGAGGTTACAAGGTCAAAGTGGCCACTTGCGTTAAAACCTTGTCCAGTCAGTATCTGGGAAATGCTTTGGCCTATGTTCATTAAAGTTATTAGTGTTATTGAGCATGGCCATGCAGCATGACCTTTATTGATTTTGAGATAAATAGGCCAGAAGTCAAGGTCAGAGAGACAGCCTGTGTAAAATCCTTTCAGATTAATAACTGGAGAGCACTCTGGTATAGGTAATCTCAGTGACAGCTCATGTAAAATCGTTGGATTTCTGTCAAGTCAGTTTTCTAGCAAACAGCAACTTTCTTTCATTGTGAAATGTTGACTTCTCCCCACAGCGAGATTTTTACTAAAACATACTTTTCATGTATTGCTAAGGTGCCTCTGTTTCAGGGGTGGCAAGTAGATTGGAGCATTAATCTCTTATGGACTGACTTTTTTTTCATTATAGATTCTTACAGAAAGCTAGAATGTACTGTCATGGGAAAATTTTTAGTAAAAAAATAACAATGTCTTCTTAACCAGCATAACTCATTCATAACTTGTATTTATAGAGTTTCTGGTACAAGTTTACATTTCATAAAAAGAGAAAAAAACTTTTTGTTCAGCAAAGTTACCTGGTACCCATTGATGAGTTTGATTTCTCCAGCAAGAGTAAAATGAAGCATTTTTTATCAAATGTTAACGAGTTTCAGATTTTTTTTTTATCACATGACCAAAAAAAAAAAAAATGTTTTTTTTTTTCATTTTAACTAAACTGAAAATGAAGCTATAGAAAACATCTGCAAAGAAATAAGTTCAGGAAAAATGTAAAAAATTACAGAATAAAGGGTTATATAAAAATCACTTATATAAAATATTTAGAAAATGGCAGTGACTAAGAACAATAAATTTGAAGGAAGAGGCAAAGGTACAGTGTTTGCCATTATATAACATGTTTGCAATATAAAGAAAAGATATTGTTATATTATACAGTTATGTACTTATATTTGATGGAATATGTTGTGATATTCACCATATGGAGGCAATATTGACTGAAAGGATAGCAGAGGTCAACAACACTTTAATTTGGTGGATATCACAGTCATCATATTCATTGAATTAAAGGGACTCTGGTTCCTTAAGTTGTTTCCATTAGTAAATTCAAAAGGCTGGGAACTGAACAGTGTTGCATCACATGTCTGAATTTAGACATAATATTTACTGGAGCCAAATCCAAAAATCTTGAAAAAAATCACAATACAGTTTTGGACAACAGTGAGCCTCTAGACCACTAGAGCGAAATTGTATTTAATAATAGATCATATGATAATATATTACAATGTTGTCATGTGATATACTTCTCATCAAAAACTTCTCATTTAAATGTAATGTTCATGTTAAAATTTGAGCGCTGTGACTGCTGTCTCTTCATGACATATTCTTTCTTTACATCGCTACTAATTATTCTGTTTCAGATTCCATTATAGATGACAGTACACTAGGTAGTGTTAGCTATTTATCATAGATGTTCCTTGACATTGTTGTCTCGGGTTTCTTGGCTTTGCTGACATGCTGATACTTGCTTCTGGTCAAAATTACTTTTAGGCATTGCTAAAACTGTTTTACTGTAAAACTAAAAAAGTTTTGTGTTCAGTCATTTAATCTAAATGACAAAAGTGTTACAAAATTTGTCAGATTAAATAGTTATAAAGAGGAAATTATACTCAAGTTCAAATACAGCTCTTAAAAGAAAAATGTTTAAAATATGTTATAAAGTTTGAGATCTTTGCCTTGTATGGACCTGTAGGCAAAGGATTGTAAGATTAACCTCTACAGTAGGCTTTGCTGTTGTGACCATGTTGTCAGTTACCCAGGGTACACATTCAGTACAACTACATTATGAAGAATATAGTGAAGCAGAATTTTCCAGTGATGGTGTAACCATGCCTACTCTGATCTGCTTACATATTTATGGTTTGCACTCTTTGTGATTCAGTTGATTTTTCATTAAATACTCATTTAAGTCTTGGGCCTGTCCGAATTGAATGATGGAAAAGTCCATTTTAGTTATTAAGCAAATTAAGTATTAAGTTTTATGTCAAATTCATGGAGTTACCATGTCTGTTCTGACAACCAAACAGTTTTGACCAGATGCAAGTGTTTTAGTCTTTGCCTAATAAGGTTTATAGTTTCTCTCTTACCTAATGAAGGCACTTTAATTTCAGTAAGAAATGGAATGAAATTAAATAACTAAGTGCATGTTACCAGATTCTTTTAACAACAAAAAAACAACAAAAAAAACAACAAAACAAAGCAGAAACTTTAATTAATGATTTTCTGCTTTCAACAGCACCTTACTTTTGCATGTGACTGAAACTAATTCTAATAAAATTTTAGTGTTTTGCAGATTGATTAAATTTTTAAAATGGTTAATAATAGCAACTTCTTGACACATAATACAGTAATGCATGATTTTGCAGATGTCATAGTAAAATGTTCAGCTGTAACTTCTTTAATTAGTGATCTATTAAGTTGTAAAGTTTTTGTGATGGGATATTTGCTAGTGCCATGTCACAAGTTGTTGTTGTTGTAGAACAACATGGTGAGCTGGAATTGTTATAGGTAGGGCTTTGGTAATAGATGTCAAAGGGCTTGGTTTTAGACTTTGGTGAAGAGGATCTGTTGTTTTGTTATTGGCTTGATTTCACAAATTCTTCTGGATACTTAGTAGACATATTACTGTGAGGTTAAATATACATGCAGTTTGTATCAAACAGTTTTATTGTTTCATATTCTAGTAATTATATCAAAGCAAGACTTCGACTGTTGACATAAGAGAAAATGATGGAACAACCTTGTAAAACTTGCAGCCTTTTTAATTTGGACAATGTTACTTTTGACATCTGAATCTTGATAATCTTAAGCAATGAAAATAAAGATTTACTTGGAACTTTTCCTTTATGATTTATTTAATCTTTGCATTATTAGAGTTTGTTGGACAGACTGTGTGTGGACACATTTATGTTAAGAGCACTCACTTGTTTAATTTATGTATGCTATGTTTTTTTATGTTCAAGATGTTTGAAGATTTTCTCTTGCTGGTTGTTAGGGAATATAAGGTGTAAGCATCTGAACTCCAAGAACACACAGATTTTGTCTGTATCTTTTTCTAATGAGCAAGCAAGATAGTCCAAATTAGACCTCTAGAGTAATTGACCTAATTTCACTTGTTACATATACTTGTATTAGAAATCTTTACAATACCGGTAATTTATTTTGTCATAAATGTACCAACCAAGCAGTGTTTTTAGAGTTATCTTCACCAGTGTGTTGTTGCGTACTAACCAGTGTCGTAAATGACCTTCAGGAGAGGTTTAAGCAAAATGTTAAAAAAGTATAAAACATTTTAGTCAAGCTTTGAAAAGTCATGTTGGGAACTTTGGTCATTTTGTTCTACTTTCCTTACCATCGACAGTACAAGTTGGCATGTAGAAAATAGGTTCAGATTTTGACCATATACTTTTTCTTCTATTGTTTGGCCAAGGATTTTTGTTTTACTTTTATTTTGACCACACTGTCTTGAGGTTTAATCATTTTTCAAAACAATGTATTTTACATAGTAGGATATAGCTGTTTATTTATAGAGGTTAACAAATTAGTGAATACATAGAGGCCATATAAATAACAGATTCAGTTTATACAGTTACAATATAATAAACATACGGTATTAATTTAAATAGGAAAGTTTTTCTGTGCACAAAAAAATTCAATGCAGATGTTGATCAATTTTCTGATAAAACTAGTACAGTTTAAATATGTACATTTTCCACAAAATTTTCCCTAATTTTTTGGGAAGTAATTATGGGGAGTAAAACTATTGTTTAGATATTTGCTCAGTTAAACTTGTTGTGCTGTAAAGTCACTTTTTTGTGTATGCTTTCTTATCTGTTATGTTAAATCCAGCAATCATTACCCAATCTGTTGGTCAGTGAAGTTTGGTTGGAATATTTAGTTGCCTGCATTTTTGAGTCATTCACAAGGCAAGCTTTTACTGTATTTCAGAGCAGAGTGACCAGCTATACTAGTAATGGTTTGAAATAACATTTTGATTTTTTTTTGGTGTGTTTTCAGATGCTGCAGTGTACGAAGCGTAGTGGAGTGACCATAGAACCCTGAGATTAACATCGTGAAAGATGTCATATGTATATAAACAGCATTTTATCCTTGTTCACAATGTGACATATAGTAGATAGAACAATTTTTACCATACAATTTATGAACTGCTGAAAATATTCTATAATCCAATTAAATTTTACTTGACTTATGAATGATGGTTTGTGTGAGCATGCAGTTGATACATCTGTTAGGTTGAACATCGATGTCCTTGGTGCAAAGGTCATGTGGGTAATGAGTGCGTATCTACCTGTCTGTATGTGACATGTTAAATATTTAAAGAGAGGTGTTTGATGCAAAAAGTGAATGTTTGATTAAGTCTAAAAACATATGTATACTCCTGGTCATTTATCCAGAAATAAAATGTATTAAATACTCAGATTTGAGGTGTAGAAGATATTTCATGATTTCATGGCAAAAATTGTTTTTTTTTCCGTATTGTTCAAGTTTATCTGATTTTTACATTGCTGAAGTGTTTCAGAGTTGTTAGTTATAGTAAAGGTCTGTGTACTGGCACCAGGGTATGTTCAGTGACTCAGAGTCTTGTCAAATTTACTGTAGGCCTTCATGAGGCTTTGTAAGCTATACAGGCCAGTGTTTTGAATTTGATAGCATTTTCATCAAGCATCTCCAACTGGATTGGACCTTTATGAAAGACCTGTGTGCATGCTTTTCATTTATTCATTGGATGTGTGTTCTCTTCATATAATACTTGTAAAAAATTAATAATACACATGTATATAATATCGAAATGGATGTTTATTGCTTTGTTTATGATGGACTCAACTGTTAAGAATTTGTTACAGATATGTTTATGTCTTGGTCATCATAAAACTATTCTGTGATGACTTTTTTAAAAATTATTTGAACATACATAAAGTTCTTGCCTTTTCTTTCATTGTGATACTGCCGCTCAGGTAGGAACAAACATTTTTAAAGACTGGCTGAAATTGGAATGATAGCCTTTCTTATAAATATAGTTAACATATCCACTTAAGTAGTCAGTAAATGGAAAATATTAAAAGAAGAAAAAAAGACATTGATTTAAAGCAAATTCTGTCAAAAAGACCAGACTTTGTTTCACGAAATTACTCACAGATATGTTGTTTAAAAGCAGACAGTCTGAAAATAATTTAAATATGGTAATATATCCGACTTGGAATTGGAAAAGTAACTCTTCAAGAATTGTACTCACAGGATAACCTTAGATACACTGTTTTTATCTGCTTAGTATTTTGGTCATTTATACAGTATAAAGATTCAGACTGAAGGAAAAGGGATATTTTTTAAGGTATTAAGTACCTTGTTTTGATCTAATGTATAGCTTTTAAATTCAGCACTGAATCATTCCATTTGAGTGTTAAGAAAGCTATATTTTACAACTACTGTATAAAGTGTTGAATTGATTCACAAAGTAGCTTTTTCTAATGCCAGAAATTTAGCTCCTCATAGTTCTGTCAACATTTTAGAAAATCTTGCAAGAGTAGACAATAGTTTTGATATTGACTTGACATACAGTTTATAGATATTCATTTAAAACTGTTTTAAGTTACATATGTTCTATGATAATGTTAGATGATATATATATAAAATGACAGATTTTAATAGATTCAAAATCCATTTTACATGTTTTATATACATTTGTTTCCAGATCAACATTTGAGACATGTTCTCATTTTTGTGTGTGCAAAATTGTTGTGTTCTTCAGGGAACCACATGATGTAATCAAAGAATTTATACGACATTTAATAAATTATATACTTTTGTACAAAAAATAAAATGAAATTATTAAGCTAGACTTGTTTTTCTAAGGGAAAACATTTGCCTTACACTACTAGACTCCACCCTAAATGTTGACTATATGCAAAACTGATGACACTTACAGGAGCAATAGCATTGCCATTGAAACATTGAATGCTTAAAGGGCAACAACTCTGCTAAGCATCAGCCAACATGAAAAATATGAAGTTATGCTCAGCTAAGCTTTGCACTGATCCCTTCTGTAAGGTCTGGCTGAAATATTCCCATGGGTATAGCAGAAACAAAAATTGAATGCATAAAGGGCAATAACTCTGCTGAAAATGAATGAACTAGCAAAGGCTAATGATGTGCACAATTAGGCTTTCCACTAAACATTTTTTATGTGTGAAGTTCGGTTGAAATTTATCTGGTGGTGTCAGCGAAGTTTTCCAAACTGTGACAGATGGACCAGCAGCATGAAATCAGTATGTATCCCCTCACATAGTTGGAGATATAATAATTGTTGATATTGGTTCAGTTATGATCAATTAACTGTACTGTTTTTTTAGCACAGCATACATGTCATTTCCATTGATTGTTATTTTTTGCAATCCCATATTGCCCCTTCCTTGATTTTTTTTACAAGAAAATGGTCCTATTGTCAATTGTACGAGGTAGATATTTTCTCAATTGCTATCGTGCAATGATAGTTTCTCAAAAAGTTGCCTTGATGCAGAGGAGCAGAGGTCATGGTGAAGAATACCAATCAGGAGGTCACTTGTTCTAAAAGCTAAGTACAGTCAAAATGGTGCAGAAGTCATCAAGCATAATTATTAGTAGATGCAAAAACTTCTTTCACAATGAATGAAGAAGTTTAAAGGGGCTGTGCTCCAGATGACAAAAAAAAAGAAAGTTTTGTTGTATTATAAATTTCTTGTAATATTTATGACTAATGCTTAAAAAATAACTTACTGACAAAAAATAAGTCAAAGAATTACATTATAAATTGATTTTTTTCCCTTTCAAAGTACTATACCGTAACGCGACGGAATAACTATATCGTATAAGATTTAAAGTAAATATCTGTAATATCACAGTCAGCGATGGTGGTGACAGTAAAAGCGATGGAAATATTTTGTTAACATGAGGGTCCAGAGTTCAAATCAGGCTGGAGCGAAAATATTTTTTTTATTCCATTTTGCCTTTTATATTCAGTTTTGAAATATTATGTTGTTATAATCTCACGGCATCTAAATATATAATTTATGAAAAAAAAAATTGTATGTCAAATCTGGAGTACAGCCTCTTTAAACTAAACTGATGTTGTCTTTCAAAACCTATCACTTCATGCACATTTACATTTTGTTGGTCTTAATCACTATATTTACTGTACATGTATTTATATCACAGTCCCTTGTCTCTTCATTCTTTTCAATGTTGACATTGGCCATGAATACTGTTCTTCCATTTCCTAATTGTCAAATCAAGTACATACATTCTCAAGCACTGTTCTGGGGTCATTCTGTTGACATTTATTTCATCCTTAAACCTTTGCTTGTATTTCAACTCTTACCATACTAAATATCTAAAATAGACTTGTCAATCTTTCATTTTGGACAGATCCATTAATTGTTTAGGGGTGGGAGGGGTGCTTATTGAAAATTTACTGACTGTATGACAAATAGTGCAGACCATGATCAGACTGCATGGAAGTGCAGATTGATCTTGGTCTACATTGGTTGCAAAGGCAGAGTCAGTTGCCTCCAGTAGGGTAAAGGTTAAAAGGTCATATTAAGAAAAAATGTCTTACAAGATATAAACCTGAAGGTAGTTAATCTTATCACAGATAACTTACACATTATACAAAGCAAAAACAGTTTTTCACTTTCCAGTAGCGTGGATTACAATTCCTTATTTATATTTATATATATATTAATTCCAACAATGAACATGGATCAGCATTTTGCTATTGTTGATATTCATGCTAGATTGGCTTTTACAAAACAGTGCTTAGTATGCTTAGCAGTGGCCTTTCTAGACAAAAAAATAGGTAAGGTTTGTCTTGTGATTATGTAGAAAAGTTGCTCTTCCTTAAGTAAAACCCAACATACAAACCTGCTTGCAGGAGCTTGACAGCTGGCAAAGTGTCACTGTGGTGTTTGAAAGCAAGTTCAATTTTTATTGTATTTCATAAGTTTGGAGAACTAACTCAAAATATGTCAGACTTGTCCAAATCTCTGACTGCTAACCTCAAATTATCTTAATACTATACCATAGTCCCTAAGCTCATTACCTATAAGCTATGGAAAAACTGGAAAATCAACATGTAAAAGGCAGTTAAAGTTTCTTCATATCTTTGGCTTAGTTCAGGAGGGAAGTCAACAAGAGTGAGTAAAGTATCAGTCACATTATCCAGCTATGGGGTAAACGATGGGCAACCGATGCATTTTTTTATAAAAATGGAATGGTTGCTGGCCGGACACCCATAGTAATTGGACAGTGACTGAGACCATCGGGTGCATCGGTAGGGTTCATCGGGAGAAAATAAGTTGTAGTTAAAAATCAGCAATGTCTCAACCAATACCCCACATCGCTCTTCATCGGCAACCTTTCATTAACACATCTTTCAAGGATCGGCCGATGTAAGGCCGAGCATCGTCCAGTGTTAGTTGAATCTGAGGTCATCGTGGGTTAGAGATGGGCAACAGACATCGACTGATGTTCGACCAAACATTGGCCCATAGCTGACCAATGTACGGCTGATGTGCGAACAATGATCACCAATGTATGAGCGATGTAACATACATCGGCCGATTATCACTTGAACATCGGTCTATTATAAGCGATGCATCGCTAGACCATTATAAGTGCGTAATTTTTCGCATGTACAACATTCTTTCAGCAGACAACAACAATGCCAAGACGGAACAAAGAAAGTAATAAACGATCAGAGGGGAGTGACAAGGGCAAGGCGAGAGGCAAAGCGAGTGGCAAGGGCTCTTCTCAAGATCCAATCTCGTACCCACCACCGTCTTCTTTGTCTTGGGGCTCTATGTTGCTCTAGTTCAGCTTCTTCCAACAACGCCGCCAAGATAACATCATGCTGAAGCCAGGCTTTTGCGAGTTGTTGCTGCAGCATGGCTTATCTCAGATGTCTCGGTGCCAAAGGCATTGAGGTTGATTGACCATGCCAGGTAGAGTGGTTATTATATACTACTTGTCCGAAAGAATCTCCATGGGCCACGTGAGTTCAAGTTACTTCGGCCGACCATCGCCCGGGCATCCTACAAGATGTCTGTAAGATGGCCGGCCAATAATCGTACGATATCTAACTCACCGCCCGGTCACTGGCCTAGCTTTGTAGGATGATCGGTGAAGACTGTCCGATGTCCGGTCGATATCCGGGCAGTAGTTGGTGCCACGCCGGTCAAAAAAGTTTTCCCTCGAGTCACTCGCCCTACGATCATCGGCAGGGGTATGCACAGCCTCTGTACGAAGCCTGTTGCTGTGACAGATGTGTTAAGGACTAATTGGCCGATGAGGACCAAAGTTGGGACATCGCTCACACCACCAATTACCACCGGTCTACGGCCACTGGCCAGGAAATCTGACTGAGGCATAAGGAAATGTTTTAGAAATAAAACAAGAAAACATAGCAGTTTATACATATGTCATATTTTTGCTGTAATAAACCCATGCAGTCTGAACAGTTTTTAACAATCAAAAGGTACAGCTGATTTTAAGTCAATGCTACAAAGATTTATTTTTAATGTGTTTTTCCACAACTAAAGTCAAGGACCTGATGCAAGACAGGACCAGTGTTCCATAATTCATTCAGACTTGGTCCAATTTTGGCTATGCCCTTGTAATGTTCTATTCAATATCTGAAGCATTAGCACAACAATAAAGACTGCAGTTACACAGTCATTACAAAAGCAAATTTTAGCACACAGACTGACATATCACCAGTAATTGATAAGCAAATTAAATTAACTTAAGTGTTGAGTTTTTCATTTTAAAAATATTAAGTTACAGAATATAGCATTATGTTATTGGAACAATGTAGTACTATACTTAGAGAATAGCACTCTCACTATGAGATCGGTTTTCCAGGAAGTTGTTTTAAAATGGTAAGATTTCACTGTTTTTAGTGAATAAAATAATTTATACTACTATTTTCAAAAGAATTAGACTACACTATTCTTTTCATATCAAATTTCATAAACTGAGTATAAGCTAGGGTAAGATAAGCCACAAACAATACATTCAGTATTATTAAGCAAAGATGAAAAAAATTGTATCATGTTTGCATGGCATACATGTAATTACGGGGGCAGCCAATGTCACCACTTTTCGTAAAAATAATGTACAAAATTAATTATCTAGGTCGGCAAACAGCTCTAACAACTCGGTAATCCGGTGGAAGGTGCAAATAATCTGGAATAATGAAGGTCGAAAAACTACTCGATGCTAGGTGTGAAGCTTCAAAAGGATCTGTCCCTGAAAATATAAGAGAAAGTAACAATTATTTTAAAACTTTAGATGAATTGATGGTACTTTAGTATAATAGTTTCCATCAATTAGAAACATTAATCTGGCTGTATTTAATTTTGTTCTATTTTCTTTAAGTTATACATGCCTTATTTCAGTTTTATGGCCAAGAAGTTTACTTAACTCTGAATGCCTGATTATGTACACATTTCGGAAGGAAACAAAACTTTTTCACATAGAGTGTAATGTTGAGAGACTTTACATGAATCGTGCTATGAATGACGCCAAAATGACTCGTCGGAAGAGCATTTTCTAAACTTTACTTGTGTGAACATCAAAAATGGTATGGAAGAAATGTCTTTACCTTTGTTCCCTGAATGTAACACTTTATTTTTAATGGCTAGGAAATATACTTTGACAAGACTCCGCATATTTTCAAATCTTAATCAGTCCAAGACCCCCCATCCCTCGAAAAACTTGAAAATAAATCAGCCATAAACAATGTCTACAGTAAAATAATTTTTTTTTAAATATGCAGACTGATTCTTTCAGGAGTTTTTGATATAAAAATCAGTCTAGGAAAATGGAATTGGGTAAAAATTGACATTTTTTTTATTTTCCGGAGCCCAGCATGACTTTGGGATAAAATCATCTGACTAAACAACATAGTTATTCCATTTAACCTAAACAATATTACAAGTCAATCTACTAACCTACTACAGTGATATGCACTTGTCTATCTTTCAAATATTTTGCTGTTTGTATAGCATATGCTGGACTGTCGGATGTATCATCTGTTATTAACAAAACATGTTTCTGGACACGGGGACGTCCTTGCAAGCTGAAAATATCATATGCCATCTGGAGGGCAGCTGCAGTATTGACGTTCATATTTATACTAGGTTTCAGTCCTTTGTCAATTAGACCACAGATCCTCTCGGCATTATAGCCATCATGTAGATCAACCAGAGTTGCTGCCCCTCGAGCATACTTTATAATACTCACTCTTACACGGAAGGGGTGTATGTCCAACCTGTAATAACAAATCAATTACTGAACAACTCCTGCACATCACATAATACTACATAGGTAGTGATGTCACATTTATGCTTTACTGACGGAAATAAAAGTAAATATGATATTATCGTCAGTTACAACTAAAAGTATATGTTTTAATTTCAAAATGAAAAACCACTATAAAGTACCTAAAAAAGATAAAATAATATCTTTTCATTTCTCAACACAAAATATGCAAGACCTGTAAAATGCTTACTTATGAAATTCTAATTATACTTACCTTCTGATGAAAGATTTGAGCCAAGGTTTCAAATGTAAATGGATTTTATGACTGGCATCACTGTACAAGCCATTAGAAAGGTCTAAAGCAACGACTAGATCAAACAGGCTTTCACACTGGCTACTCATCGCTATGTTAAATAAAAAAGATACTCCAACTCAAGAATAGAACAAATTAGCAAAAGAGTTGTGGTATGGACAAACTATCTGAATTCCACCTGCCTTCCCACCATAGGGTTTCCATTTTACGTCCTGTCTTTCAACAGGTGTATAAAATGCAACTACAATCAAACTAATCATTGTTTTGTCATTTTAAATGATCTGTTACAAATTCTGTTTAATTTCTATTTTATGTATATTAGTTGAATGGCACATGTTATGACAAATGTAGTTTTTTTTCTCAGTCATATCGACTCATATGTCAGTAATTGTAAATAAAGACTAAACTGTCCTAATGGTCACCTTTTATTGGTGGCCACCTGATGTAAGTGGTCAATTCTTTACAGGTATCATAACTTGATGCCCACAGACAACATATCAAGCCCACCGGGTGTCGAAAGAACAAAAAAATAAAAACAATGTGGAATATTCTTGCAGAGTTATGCCCCTTGTACAGAGCATTTCTAGTTAATGTCCCTTATCACTGCATGAAGAGCAAGCAGGTTCGACAATAAATCACTGCATTTTGTCCCCTGAATGGATTTATGTTAAAGTTTCTTTCAATCTTAGTATTACAACACTGTTATAATTATCCTTTGTTGAATTTCTTAAGTAAACTTGTCATTCAGCTTGGAAAATAATATTCATCATTTAAGATGATGAAAGATCTGTGGGTTTAAGTAATAATGTGATGACTGAATAGCAAACACTGACGACAGGCAGTCTGCAATCATTGCAAAAACAGAATAAATTGCTGCAGGCAGGGTGAAGGTTAGTATTTTTTATACAATGTTAAATAAATAATAAATGATATCTGGTCAGTAACTGAAGTAAGAAACTACATTAATTGGTAAAGTTTCTAAAGAGATTGCTTTTTCTGAATTCCTTTACAAGCTTATTTTTTTTTTTTTTCACTTCCTAAAGTATAACTGAAACCAAATAACAAACATTACCGTTCAAACTACCTGACTTGAAAAAAGTCTTAAAAATGTTACACACACTATTTATGGAAAGTAGTTACTTACTTATACACAGGCTTTGATCCCAGGAGCCAGCTCTTCTTGTGGTAAATCCAAATGGACAGGTGATACATGTGTCTGTAGTGTTACCTGCCCTGTAGTAACCAATTGGACATGGTGAGCATAACCCATTTCTATATATATACCCAGCTGTACACATGGGGCTCAAAACAGGTCTTGTTGGATCAGCTGCAATGAAGAGAGCCAGTCATACTACACTACAGGAGTACAAAGTTCAGAAGAGCTTGTAAGATGGCCAAGACAAGAAATTTATCAGTAACCACGGGAGTTAGTTAAATATTGAAGTATGGAAGATCGAAACAATCAATTTCCACAAGAAAATGGTGTAAAAACAAGTTTAACAGTACACAAATATGAGGTTTGTCTGGAAAGTAATA
The DNA here is from genome assembly GCA_012932295.1 of Cyclina sinensis. Classification (NCBI taxonomy): domain Eukaryota; kingdom Metazoa; phylum Mollusca; class Bivalvia; order Venerida; family Veneridae; genus Cyclina; species Cyclina sinensis. Next base: position 40,222,294 of record JAAONU010000001.1, on the reverse strand, counting down.
GGAGAAGTTGAAAAAGTGGAGTTGTCATTTAGGTACTGTTACAAAATTTAGCCTGCATCACGACTACTAATTTTCCATTGAAACTGCAAATTTTGGAGACTTTTTGACCACTCATACCTAATATACAACAAATAGTATCTAACCAATGAACATGCTATGGTGCATTTTGAATGTCATTACGTCACGCTTTTGAACATCATTCCTTCTCAGAGTTTTCGCATGGTGAACATTCCGAAGATCCTTTACTGATGTAAATTTTCTCCCTCCCTTTTATACCGCTTTATCCAATTACCAGACCTTTAAACTACTCTAATGTGACAAAATAACAACAAACTTTATATTAACCTCAACGAGTATTCAAATGTCGTAACTGAACCTTTAAAGAAGATTTGCGCCAATTCTCCCATATCCTGGGCTTACATGTTTCTAGTTATGATATTTAGATTTTTTGTTTATTTCAAAGTGCGCCATAGTTCATTACTGACGTTACTATAGTAATAGAGTGACGGTATGTGTTTAGAAATATAACTTAAACTTTAAAGATTCAATACTTTATACCCTGATGAAAATTCAGGTATAATATTTTGAACATGTATGGATAAATTTAAAACGGTGCAGGCCTTGTCCTATTACTTTCCAGACAAGCATCGTATAGCTACTTTTTATGCTAGTTTACTTGAAAATATTTCTGATGTAATGTCACTTACTGGACTTAACTGGACTGAAATGTGACCCTGAACCTGAATATCATGTTCAGAAATAGAGTTTCATCATCAAGGATCTTTATGATAGCAGGGCAACAGTAAGCCACATTTAACAACAGAATATAGAAGTTATAGCACCATGTGCTACCTATCTTACAAAGATCTGTAACTTTTTTTTTTCCTCCTGTAAGCCATTAGAAGAAGCATGAGTTCAGTATTTCTAAAAATTCAAGCTATATAAATACAACACTGGGAAATCAACTTACCTCCACCATCAATACATTCATCAATAGACGATGCCGTATCGGTCAATGTTGTCCGTCCATCAGGACATGGTAGGCATACAGGGTCTAACTTGAACCTGCGATAACTACCAAACCCACATGGGACACATGTTTCAAAAGATTCATCATACGTTAGTCCACCTGGGCACCAATCTGAAAAAATGATCCAAAAGAGATTCTAAGTAACATTTATATCAAATTAAAATGGAGGGAGAGGAAGTGGGGTGTGGGGGAGTGCAAGGGGCGACTTAGAATATAACCTTCAATTTGATAGTCTAATCTGATTTTTGATAATGGTTCAGCTAAGTTTTATGATATTACAAAAAGTATTTTTAACTAGAAAAAATATAGAAGAAAAGAAATGTTAACTGAAAAGAAAACAATGAAGGAAAGATTATGTTAGTACTTATACTCTACAAAACGTTCCTATTACTTTATTTTCCTCTTCACTTTTATTCTTAAAACTGTAATGTTTAACAAAATTTCTTTTCACTAATTAGATAAATAAGCACACCATTTACATTCATTTTTCAATTACCATAAGTAAATTGATTTTGCCAAAACAAAATTTTCTTTTGTCAGTAGCAAAATGTTCAGTTTTGACCAAACTATAGTCATTTCAAGATGGCTCAAACTAGCTGTTCTTGATTTCCTTGATGACTTGAAGTTTAGTCCCAACATTTTCTCCTTATATTTATGGCTAGAAGTTCTAAAGTCTGAATTACCCAATGATGGTGTTTTTAATGTCAGAATGTGTAAAATTACACTTTTAACATTACTCAAGGGATTAACTTCTAGCCCAGTTGAGAAATAAATGTATCACATATTGTCACAACTCACATATATCACACATGATCAATTATTTCATTTGAAGCTTGCTTGATCGCCAAGCTTTAGTCTAGAGTAGGGATGGGAATGAATACTAATATCAATACTGGAATGAATATTGGAATAATCGAATATTCGTTTTTTTTTTTTAGTTCCGTCAGTTACCCGAGTCTTTTTATCCGAACATCGGTACTGTTTTATCACCTGTACGTTGTCCGGGAAACAGCTATGTTACATAATATGTATCATCTAGAAATGGCGTAGAAATGGTTTGTTTAATGGAAGCTTTAAATATTTATTAAGTGATTGGCAATACATAATATATTCCGTTCATTAAAACTGCGTGAAATAAGTCCAAACACGCGAGGGAGACATTTTTTTTTCTTTTCATATACAGCTTATTTCAATATTGTTAAGCGATGATCAAACATAAAGCGAGGATGATTTTTTTTTTTCAAATATACTTATAAGAGGAAAATATTTGAGCTATTCTACTGATTCATCATTGGGCAACTAAAAAGTAATATCAATAGAGTTATAAGCGTGACTGGTTGTTCGTTTTCGTAAAACTTGACGTTAATTCTTGAATATTGTGAGACAAAACAACTTCTTAAATTTGTAAAATAAGCGGGCGCCAATAAAAATGAAAGATTAAAAGGTATCACAATTACGCCTGTTGCAAACTGTTAATCTGTAACTATTTCCCCTGCCAATTATGCATTGCAATTTTATTGTTAATTGGATCATTATTGACACGCGATAAACAAACACAATACCAACAGATTGGTTTTTTTTGCATAATCAGAATGCTTACATTTATAAAAATCGACAATGCTTTATTCATAAAAAAATCATCATAGAATATTTGAATTTGATTTTCAAATTCGAAATTTTGGTCAATTTTGAATATTCGAATATTCGAACATTCGTTCCCATCCCTAGTCTAGAGGTTTTTATTTCAAAAGAGCTGATATCGGCAATTTGAATATTTGATATGTTACAAATACTGACTAGAAGAGATCTGGAGTAATACAACAACTTCAGGCCATCGAGGAACAACTGTATGAATATGTCTCCTGTATCATTACAGGGAAATCCATTGCAAGTTTGGAAAATATCCAACTATAGTAGGTCAACCTAAGCAAAATTGTATTATTTTTGTGTCCATCAGAAGCTGTAACTTTAGTTCTACGACAATAACAAGTAAATTTGTGAGCTAATGCTCACTAGTGATACCCCCGCTATCAGAAATTTGACTTTCATAATGTAATTTGCATTTGTCATATGTATAAAGAGTGTCAAATTTTTCCGAGTATTTACCTGAACTTAATACAACTTCATCCAAGGCACAGCTAGATGGATATGAAAATGGTCAGAATAATAAACAGGTATTACATCTGTGATTTCTGATTCATCAAAGTCTTTATTCACAAAAACACGATCAAGTGAACCTCCTTTCCTGTGTGTTGGTAACTTTTAAGTATTCGGTAAACAGGAAGTAGATGAGCAAGCATATAATAGCTTTATACCATATGAGAATATAGGATAAAGCAATATGCAAAATATCAGGCTGCTGCATCTTATAGTTGCTGTGAAAACTGTGACTGAAATTGTGAATGTATGTCAACTATGTGTAAAAATCTAAGTATTCGGTAAACAGGAAGTAGATGAGCAAGGAGCATAAAATCGCTTTACACCATATGGGACTATAGGATAAAGCAATATGCAAAATATAAGGCTGCTGCATCTTATAGTTGCTGAGAAAACTGTGACAGAAATTGTGAATGTATGTCAACTATGTGTAAAAATCTAAGTATTCTGTAAACAGGAAGTAGATGAGCAAGGTGCATAAAATCGCTTTACACCATATGGGACTATAGGGTATAGCAATATGTGAAATATCAGGCTTCTGCATGTTATAGTTGCTGAGAAAACTGCAACGGAAATTTGTTACGGACGGACGGACGGACACACACACGGACAAGGGTAAAACAGTATACCCCCCACTTCTTTGAAGCGGGGTATAATAATAAGGTATGATCAATTAGACAATAATCTACAGTAAAAAACAGTCACCCTTAGTACACTCTGTTGATTACATACTTTCTTAGACGAATTTGGTGAACAGCTTTAGATGAATACACAAACAACAGAGATAATAGCTTACTTTCTTTACACATGTCCAAACTTATTGCTCCTTTTCCAGCAGTTCTCAGACCATCTGGACATGACTTACATTCATCTAGATTCACACTGTCTGAGTATTTGCCTTCCGGACATAAGTCACATGTTCCAGCATCAAAATTTATGAAAGAACCTACAGGGCAGGGATCTGGAACAAAGAATATATTAAAATCATTCATAATAATTCAGGAAACAAAATATTATTTTAACACTGACAAAATTTGACATTTCATGCCCAATATCGAAAGGAACCTATAGTTTCATAAGAAACATAATTATACACACAAAATATGCACAAAGTGAGTTAAAAACATTTTCCTTAAAATGTGTAGAAACTTCATTTTAACAGGAATAAAATCCAAAAGGGCTTTAAGAGGTCAAGCCCCAATTTTGACAGATACCTGTAGTTTTATCAGACAAATAAACATGCAAAGTATGAATGAAATCTGTGCAAGCATTTTCCTGTAAATACACAGAAATGAACTGTTGAGTCAAAAAAAGGACCATAACTCTGATAAAATTGGAGCTGTCATACCAAATATTGAAAGGAACCTGTAGTTTTATAAGACACAAAAGCAGGCAAAATATGAATTAAATCTGTGAAGCATTTTCCTCAAAACCATGGAAACAAACAGTGGAGTCAGGAAAAGGCCATAACTCTAATGAAATTGGAGCTGTCAAGCCCAGTTTAAAAAAAAAAAAAAACATTGTAGTTTCATAGGGCATGTATACATGCAAAATATGAATGAAATCTGTGCAAGTGTTTCCTTTAAAAGCATGGAAAGGAAATGTGGTTTGATGGAAGGAGGGAGGGACAGACTTACAGATGCATGGAAGTACAGGTGCAACACTTAATACCCCTTTGCCATTCTTTCGAAAGTTGGCAGCCCTAAATTGTTGTTCTGTAGTGCTGGCACATTTACTGGAATTAACCCAACCAAAACGACAAATTAATAAATAGTCTTTGTCATAACAATACCATTTGAAGTGATGTATTTCATCCATGAAAAAAAGTTTTCAAATAATTTGAAAATCCTCCACAGTGAAAAAATGTTGCTATTTTAGCAGGATGGATTTCAATTCTGGCTGAAGTTTTTACCTTTACAATCACTTGGACTGGCGGCTCTCTTGGTGTATGTTACACCACTTGGACAGATCTGACAACCCACATCAGTGATCCTCCTATATCTACCAAAGCCACAATCCTCACAATCAATGCCATTGTGAGTTCGACCAGCAATGCACCAATCTGTTACCAAAAAAAAAAAAAATATAACAACAGCAAAGTGATACAATGCTTTGATATTCTTTATTCTCTAACAGACACCATGTAATTAAGTTTTAACTTAAGAACAGAATCTGCACCTATTTCAGACAGAAGGCTTTGAGACTTATGTCAATCTATGTTTGCAGAAGTGTTATGTGTTGCCATAAAAACCAGAACCAATTAACTGATAATATACTGTAAACCAAGAAATGTATTCACCAATTCATGTGATGAAAACTCAGAAGTGAGGAATAAATTTATACAATTTTATAATGTTTTCCTTGCAAAATCTTACTTAGTATAACTGTTGTAGGTATGTAATGAACAGATTATTGTAAAACATAGTCCCTTAAATGTGAAGATATTTGTTTTTTATTAGAAATTAAGCAGAAAAAGGGTCATAATTCTGACAAAATTGGAAGTGTCAAGCCCAATTTTGAAAGGAACCTGTAGTTTTATCAGATACATATATTAAAAGGCAAAATATGGATGAAATCTGTGCAAGTGTTTTTCTAAAAATGCACTGAAACTTAACTGATTCTAGCTCAATTGCAAAAATTATACCACACCATAGATTGTGCTTTCTATTCACACTAAAAAGCATTCAACATGACACTATTTCAGAACTGAGAAACTTATCATGTCATAAAAAAGGGTTTGTTATATTATATTTAAAGAAAATTCAAAGATCCGCTCTTGTGATTGCACTAAGAGGATTGAATTTATACCATTATGACTTTAGTTTTGCATAATTTGCCCCTAATTTGTTTCCGCAAAAGTACGGCACCAAGAAACAATGTACAGAATGAAAAACAGGAAATATAGTATCCCCTAAAGTTTCTTGGTTTACAGTAATAGGAACTTTCACATTCAGTATGCTTTGGCAGCTTATAAAAAGAGTAAGTAGATTATTTTTTAAATAAAAAAGAAAAGACAGCCTGAAAAAAGTGTAAGTTTAAACTGATTTTCACCACCTTAGTAAAATATGATTTCCAACATCTGAATTTCAACTGAAAGAAAGAATACTGAAGGATATACACAACAGTTACCTGCCGAACAGTCGTTAGAACTTGTTGCACCAGGAGCTTTGACATGATATCCATCTGGCTGACAGGGTTTACAACCGGTCTGTCCCGTCTCATCCTGATATGACAATCTGTCACATAGTATACATGGTCCAATTACCCCAACTGGCTTGTAAGTACCACGCGGACAAGGTTCACACACTGTTGTACCAGTTCTGAGCTGCTGACCACCAATTGTACACCAGTCTGGGATATGTAGTTTACAATGTAACATTAATATACTCTTTTACCTTTTTTTTTTTTCAGTATTACATGCAAATGTGTATACCGGTATTACATAAAAAATGAATAATATATATATTTTTATTATGAGATTTATCCAAATAAATGGATATATATATCTATATAAATAAAAGCATCAGCAGGTTTTTTACCTACTTTTTTCTGTTGTCATTCTTTTCCCAAGAAATATAATCAGTTATTTAAAGGTTCAAATTACCCCTCCCCATCTCACTCTTGAACTTAAAGGATTCTTTAAACATAAAATTTTAAAACAGTTTTTAAAAAAGTTTCAAATGATTTTAGCAAGAGGGCATCAGAATGGAAGATCAAAGAAAGAGTAAAAATACCTGCTTTACACATATCAGCACTTGTGGATCCTTCATTCAATGTAATCTGAAGTGGAGGGCAGCTCTCACACCTTGTTGAACCTGTTGAGCTTTGGTACTGATTCTTTGGACAAGGGAGACAAGGTCCCCTTGTATTGTCTGGCTTATACTTGCCAGCTGGACATGGAATACAGTTGCCACCAAGAGGTTCTTGACCACCTCCACACCAGTCTGAAATTTGAACATTATTTCTGTTTCAGCTATCAATTTTTTTTCAGTGGCCAAGTACCTTCAGGCATGAAATTTCTACTTTTTAGGCCTGAAACTAACTTAAATGTAAATTAGGTGAACAATTTACATGGACAACAATTCTAATAATAGTAAAATGAGAGTTATGGTTCCTGTGTATTGCACTCCTCCTTTAAGGGTTCTATAAGTACCCATATATCCATAGGTAAGACTATAATATGTCCTTTACCTATATGTATGGATGGTAAAATTAATAGATTTCCAAAACTGATGTGTTTCAAAAGATACTGATCTAGTATTTTGTACCCATAGGTCACCACCCATAGTCTTTTACAGAAAGTGTTTCAAAACAGTTTCTTACCTTTTAACTTTTGGATTTTCAGTCCTACGAAATACCGGAGATTTCAGTGAATTTTGGCCTTCCAGCATGGACAGTTATAATAGCCCGTATCAAATCACAGGGCAATAAACAAACAATTTATCTCTCTTAACATCTCAGTAGAAGATGGTTACTGGAGTCTGGCTGTAGTTAATTACAAGCAGCTGATTTTTATCAGTTAACATTGTGCAAATACTGCTTAAAACTTAGAAATAGTAAATTCTATCTCTACACATCAAATAGGATTTTTGCTTTCAAGTCAATAACTTATAAGAACATAGAATGTCTTTATAAACCTCTGGTAATTATTTAATGTGTATAAACAATAACACAATAAAAATAAAAGCTGAAATTTGAAACACCTGTCAATTTATCTAGGACTAAATTTAATATGTTCAAAAGGGGGATATTGCTTCATTAAAAAATGGAAGTTGATATAGATAAAACCTTCCAAAACAATATTTCATAATAAGCTTTGTATAAAATGGAAAATGGAAAAGCTATGGCATGTTGATATCGTGCCAGTAAAATAATACTATAAAACCTTTCTTTGGTGCGACAGTACTTACTTAATAAGTAATATCTAACAAAACCCGAAAAGATGATGGATGCGTAGGGGATGACATATTAAATATAAATACATTATATATATTAACTTCCTGTTTTTTAACATAACTTTTTTATATTTATCAGTTTTAAGGTTAGTAAGGCAGTTTTTTTTAAATGAAGGAAATAAGATAAAAATAACAATGTAATTTAAGCTACTAATATATTTGCTTAAAAATTATTTCTTTAAAATTGAAAATGGGTAAATATACAGTGTAATTGCATCCTTCTATTCACCTAAAAAATGCAAGATAAATGCATTGTCCCCTGAGGAGGACTCAAATCAATGCAATTCTAGTCATTGAAACTGTGGTTTACCATAAAAGCAACAGCACAGCAACTTTTGAATTTGGTGCATGAAATATGAAGACAGTCTATCTCCTCTGTAACTACCAGGGTAAAAAATATCAATAAAAGTATGAAAAGGTTTAAATTCTGATGTGTTTCAACAAGCCAACATTTGCTTTTCACAATAACAACATAAATGTCTGTAAACATTTTTCTTTTAATGCACCTTTAAATGATCTGGGTGTTAGTCACTGTAAATTTACATGTGCTACAAAGAGGTGAACTAAATTGAAACTTTTTACTGGTGTCAGTGTCAGAATCAGTGAAAGTAACAGCTTTCAATTCTTAGCATTCTTGAAAGCAGCAGCTTTCCTTTGGTTCTTGAAACTTTAAATCTATATCAGCTGCAAAAGGTAGCAAGTACTCTTCTGCTCCTTCTAGTCATTCTGCAAAATCAGTTGCAAATATCACTGCACAATGACGCCAATGACGCATACTTTCACCATGAACAGCAAATGTGCCATTGTTATTTTCACCTCTTTCCATAAAACCACTATAGTCTGGCCTGATTCTTCAGAAATCTGCATTGAAATAATTGATTTGATATCTTGTTCTGCTGAGGTGCGACTCTGAAGGAATTTGTGAATAAATGCAAGTTGAAAACCTACAGTTACACACCTGATGTATTTAGCCGCAATGTCAATGTGTTCTACTGACAGCAGCTTTTTCCATTCTGAAGTTTCATCGCCTTTCATGTATTTGGAAATGTGAAGTAGGCCAACATCTATGTATGCACTTATGAGAATTGTAATCTTTGATTTTCTCAGATGCAAGACAGGAAATTCTGCAAGAAATTGATTGTTCTTCTTTCTCTTTTCCTGCTTTGAATGAATTTGCTCCAGTTTTGTTGTCGGGTGCAAATGATATTTCATACTGCTTTTCCGATCTTCAAGACATGTCTTGATGAGAAATTATCATCTAAAACCTCTTGCAGCTTGTCATCATCTCTTCCAGTCACTGGTGGAGGGTGCAAAGTTATCATTTAAGGTGCTCTATGTGACTAAAAACCAAGAGTGTGTACAAAATTGTTGATTTCATTTTCTCTTGTAGAGCTTCATATAATCTGCCATCAGTATCTTCTACACTTTCAGTCACTAATGAATCTAATACTGAATTCTGTATTGAACTAATGACTTATTTATAAAGATGTTTTCTAACTGCAAATATATCTTCAGTATCTAAATGTGTTATTCAGATCTTCTGTGTCATATTTTCCATTTGCATTCTGAGCAACCGCAATGCACAAAGTTTTGCAATATTAATGTTTCCTTCCAGATCATTTGAATTTGTTTCTATATAAACATTTATGGCTGCAGGGTGGTGGGATGACAGCACATATAATTCTTGAGGACTGTACAGTTTCTGGAATGTTTTTTTACTTAAACAAAGAAAAAAAAATCATCTAAGATTTGAGGTATATGCAAGGTTTATTCCATCCCTCTCTTCTCCAGCTAATTTTCTATCAATTCTGGTTTAAGCCTTTTGTTTTGATATTTTCTTAATGGGTTCAGTGCAATTCTTCATTCTTCTTTCGTTTAGTGAAATGTCCTAAAGATCTTCATCCCAAACAAAGATTTCTATAATACTAGATTCAATTAATATGTCATATAAAACCTCAATACTTTAATCTGTTGTCTTCTTGTTGATAACTATGTTCTACAGTTTTAATGCAATTCATGTAAGTCATTATTATGGATGAATATATATAGAATGAGCACTTGAACACAAATAACTTCCTGTTCATTTATGGTTTTTATTTAGACCTTTAGCCCTTGCGAAATTGAAATATTCTACAAGCATGTTGGTTGTCTTAAAGTAATTTAAAAAAAAAGAAAAAAATACCCCCCACACACTGGCTATACCATATTGTCATTATTCTCAAGAACATGTGGTTCAGAAAGGGACTGAAAACAAACACCATAAAATTTCTTATATTTTGAACAGAAATAAAGTACTTCTTTAAATCAGGTACGATAAAAATCAAAACAAAATAAAATCTCAAAAACACTTTGAAATCCTATATGTATACAAATAAAAAGGCTTCATTTTAAATTTAATGATCTCAAGCTGTTTGTAACAAAAATAATACAACAAAATCAATTATTAAAATTGATTTTGTTGTATTAAAGAAGTCATTATTACTCAAAAATGAATAATATGCTAACAATCACTAGATCTGCTTATAATTTTATTTTCTAATTTTCTACATGATTTAGTTCAACACAGATAATGAAGGTGTTGCTGCAGTAAAATCTTAGGAATAACATTAATAGATTACTGGAGTGGTCAGCAGACTATAAACAAACACAAGCTGGTGCTAATTGATTTATAACTGTTAGGGGCAATTTTCACTGATGTGCTTACTGATAAGACTCGGCTCAGATTGAGCCGATTTTCCCCGGTATTTCGTAGGACTGTTTTTATGCTCCAATTAAACAACATAGGCAAAAGACAGCTGAAAAGCAATAGGGGCCATCTATTGATCATTTTCAACCAGCTTTTCAAATTAAAGAGCTTACCGGTAAGCAGTAATGTTCTGCATATATTAAGCAGACACAGTTTGACTGATTAATGTCACCGTGGCCTTGATTTTTTAGTTAGTGATCCTTAAAAGAATATGTGTCTTCATGGGTCATGACCAACTTGCATATCAAGTTTGAGAAGCCTAGGCCCAAGCACTCTCCAGATATCGATCTGAAACAGTTTTGCTTGACAATGCTACTTTGGCATGACCTGGAGACCTGAAAAACAATACTGGTCATGTACTGGTCATGACCAACCTGCCTTCTAATATTAAGGAGCATAGGTCTTTTTTAAAAAAATTTTTTTATTCAAGTAGCCATAGCAAACAAAGATATACACAGAATGGAAACTTTTGATAAATTGGCAGAGCTTAATGCCAAGAACATCCCTGCCAAATTCTATCGATTTTGGCCCAGTAAATTCAGAGATGTTGTTCAAAGTAAGTGCTGGATGATGGATGAAGGAATGTGATCAAGATAGCTCATTTTGAGCCTCTGGCTCATGAAGCTAAAATGTAAATGGAAAATCATTCCAAGTGATGTACTCATCCTTTATAAAATCTATCTATATATGAAGTTTTAAGCTTATATTTCCAAGGGTCTTGGAGAAAATATCTGGATAAGAATTAAAATTAACTAAAGGGAAATACAGTATACATTGTTTTAAGCAAATTCCCACGGGATTGCCAAAATGTGGTCTCTTAACAAAATGGTTTGATTGCTGGCTGATTGTATACAGGCATAATCATACTGACTGACAAGACCAGTACATCAATACAAGGTTGTTTAATAGATACTTCTGCAATGTATTGTTCCTGTTCAGACAGGTTTTATGTGGTTGCATTATGAAAAAGTTGTTTAATGGGATGTTATTACACAGTAAAAAAACATTCTTGTTGTATTTCAAGCAGTTGCTTAATACAAAAGCTGCTTAAAACAGGTGGAAACATGTGGGATGTCTATTGTAACTCAAGTAAGAGAGTCAATAGGTTCTTAAAAGAAAATCTTTTAAGATATTGTCTTTATAAAGCATTTTACACTCAGAGCATAGTAAAAAATGACTCAGTGGCCAAGTTTGAACAATCTTTTTGTGCAAAAATTTAGAACTCTGGGACTTCATACACAAAGAATCTAAAGATTCAAGGTAGACTGTGACCACAGGTACTTTTGGTAGAGGTCCACTAGACAATGATACAAATCAAAATATGGTAGTTGAAGCCTCATGATATCTGAAAGGTTTTTAGGAGATTGTCTACAGAAGTCTATGTGTAATATCAGAGCCAATAATGACTATAGGAGCAAAGTTTGAACAAACTTGCCAGAAGGCCATTAAACAATGTTATGCACAAAATATTAAAACTCTGGACCTTGCTAACAGAAAGAGTTCTTAAGATTTTCTACATATTTCTGTCAATCTATGAAAAACAAATGTGATGCCTCAGCCAGGGCCAATAATGACAACAGGGGGCATAAACTGAACAAACACAGCAGATATCACCAGGTAATGCTGCTCACCAAATATCATAAGGTCTGGGTCTCGTGGTTTCTGACAAGAGGATTTTTTAAGTATTTGCTTTCATAATTCAAAGTAAAACATCTAATCCCTTGGGCAGAGCCAAAAATAACCCCAGGGCGAAAGTTTGAACAATCTTGGTGAAGGCAAACTAGTCAGTACTTTGTTCATAATATTTGAACTCTGTGCCTTGTTATTTCTTATGTGATTTTCCTATATATATTTCCTAATGGCTTCTCAACCAGACAGTCTAAACAGCTCATTTTGTAGGAAACCTTAAAAAGAGCAAGAAGTTCATAAGATAATGTTGCATACAATTAAGTTACCTTATTCTATGTAAACTCTTGTCTAGAAATCTCGCTAGAATTGCAGTGGGTTGTTTTTATTCTTACCAGATCTACAGTCATCCCTTGAAGTTGATCCAGTGAACCGTGTTGTTTCTCCTGCTGGACAGTTACTACAGGATGTCTGACCTCGTAAACTCTGATACTGATTTTTAGGACAAGCCTGGCAATTATTCAAACTTCCAGCTGGTCTGAAGTAACCTAGGTTACAGGCTTCACAAATAGTACCACCTGCTCCTACTGGTTCCTGCCCTCCAGGGCACAAGGATGCTGGTACTAAACATATTAAATTTATATCATGAAATTGAGAAATGCTTCTCATGAGAATCTCTCTATCCATCATTTCTAAACTACAATAAAGAGATTATCATAAGCATATTACAATTATTTAAAGTCTTATGAAACTAAAAAATTTGATCTGAATTTGTCAAAGGAAATTAACAGAAGTAAATATGTGTTATTTATAGCATCTAAAATGCTACATCTTCAGTCTGAGCATTTCTTCTGGTTATGTTTGATAAAATTGTAAGTAGAAATTTCAAGACATAATGTCTAGCAAGTTATAATACAGCCCTGAGAAATAACAAGGATGAATCTTAAGACAGAAAAGGGTCAACCTAGAGAGACAAGGGGTCAACCTAGAGAGACAAGGGATCAACCTAGAGAGACAAGGGATCAACCTAGAGAGACAAGGGATCAACCTAGAGAGACAAGGGATCAGCCTTGAGAGAGACAAGGGATCAACCTAGAGAGACAAGGGATCAGCCTTGAGAGAGACACAAGGGATCAACACTGACAGAGATAAAGGTTCAACCCAGTGAGACCTTAACCTCAAAGAAGACCAGTGATAAGCCTCATTGGAGAATAGGGATCAGCTCTAATGAAGGCAAATCATAGCATTTTATATCTGGCAATAAATCACTTGATTTAATTCTAATATCTTTGAGAAACAGAAATAGCATGCTTTTAACAGAGGAAATTAGCAAATCACTATCAATGTATGCTAAATGAAAAAAAGAAGTTTAAAGAAACCATGCCAAACAGCTACATTTTAGTGTAAATTGAAAGTATCATTTTTCACAGTTTGGAATTACTAAGAGAACAGCTAATATTGAAACCCTGGTTACAGATACACCTTGATTATAAGAATTCTGTATGAAACATTACTTGATGTGAAAATACAGCTTCTTCTGTCTGCTGCTGGCACCTGACCAACAGGGCATGTCAAACACCCTGTTCCAGCTGGGTCTGTTATCTGACCAGTTGAGCATGCCTGGCAAACAGACGTGCCTTGGGGTAGGAAGGATCCTGCAGGACAGTTTACTGCAAAATGAATGAAAAAAAGACATTAATGAGTATTGGAATAATGTAAATATTTTCACTGGTAAAACAGGTAAGTATTATCAACTGTTATTGTTCTATATGACTTATGCATGTGTGTGAATGTTTGTATGTGGTGGGGTTCCACATTGCACCAAAATAAATAACAAGAAGGTAATTGGGTACTCCATGATGACAACAGTTTTTATAAAACAAGTTTTGTTGTTGTATATGGTAGGATCAGCATTTGATAAAATACTCACTCTGAAAAAATTTGCTGAGATGCTTTAAAAATTAATATAACAAACAGGCTGGTTTCTCTTTAAAAGAAAAAGAAACTATATTCTGGAATTGAGAATGAGAAAACTTTATAATCATGGGGCCTAGGTCTATTTCAAAATGCATACTCAATGTACCAATTTAAAAAAGAAAAATAGTTCATGTTCAAACACCATCAATCACCCAAGGAAAGCAAGAATAAACTTTAAAATGAGAAAAAAAATCCTCTCTACAGGTAAGTTAAGGAAGCCTAACCAACATCTTACTGTCAATGTCATAGTCACTGTATATTATGTAAAAAAAGTTTTCACAGTCTCAGCTGTCTACTATATAATAAGTAAGTTTTTGGTAAAAAAAAGACCTACATATGATAAATGGGATAGTACAAATTGATGGACATCTCATTTAAGGGAATTTGCAGAACAGGGGTTCACATTTTTGTCAATGGTATGAAATCACGTTTAGAAAATCAAAGCTACAAACTGTAGTGCATCAGATTCTATTTGCTAATCAATGACTCAGTGCTATACTATGGTTAAATCTTTATTTATAACAACTTGCCATAGTTTTGCACTGCAACTTCAATTTGCATACACATGATGACTACCTACACCTACCTGGATCACAGTCGTTAACAGATGTTGCTCCCATCATGAATGAGAAGGTGCCTGGTGGACAAAGCTGGCAGGGGAATGAGGAACCATGGCCAAAAAATCCTGGTGCACACCAGTTACACACCTGTCTAGCAGCATTCCAAGATTCTCCAGGCATACAATCAGCTAGAGATAATCGTAAAAATATAAAAATATTTTTTCAGCAATATACACAACTCACAACAGCTTATTGTTAAACTTGAATTCATCTGTTGTCCTGGTCACCTGTGTCTCTCTTTCAATGTGTGATGATTTAATTATGTAGAAAAAAATCGGGATGTAAAATCAAAATTTTCACCTTGACCTTCAAAAACAAGATGGTATGTATGACAAGCTTAAACAAGAAATGTGTTCATTGGACACAGATTCTCCCACTTTGGTGTGTGTTCAAGCGAATCTTGTGTAAGTTACATAGAGCAATTATTACCATAAACAAGAATTTTGCCCAGGCTCTAACTATGACCTTGACCTACTGACCTCAGAATCAACAGGGATCATCTTCTGTTAATGCAAATGTCTCTAAAAAATTTCCTGTACCTTAGTCAGAGCATTCCCCAGTTATTCATTGGACAGGGCTTTCACACAAGTTGTCACTCTGACCTTGACCTTTGATCTAGTAGCCTCAAAATCAATAGGGGATATCTAATGATCATGCCTAATAAGCCAATGAAGTTTAATAAATATAAGCCTAAGTGTTTGTTATTGATCAGACAAGGATATACACATATGGCCATTGTGTCTATGACTTTTCACCAAAAGAACTCAAAATCAAAACAGGTAATCAATTGGTCATGCCCAGTAAATCTACGGTATTAAGTTTCATGGACCTAGGTCCAAGTGTACAGACAACAGCAATGCTAAATGCTTCCCAATTTTCATGTGGAGGCATAAAAAGGCATTGTCAAGATAACAAAAAATGGGATGTGCAGGACTTAAACTGCAGACTAAACTGATTAACTAATTCTTGCTGTTTCATACACTTATGATTTATGGAAAAGTACAGTATGGAAAAGACTATTCCCACAATGGTTTTATCAAATAACTTCTAAAAAAAGAGACACACACACACAAAATACTACAAGTATATTTTTATTTCAAATTGTTAATTTACCCTGGCATGACAAGAAGTCAGCAGAACTGAGTGGTCTGTCTGGAGGACATGGTGTACACTGGAGTTGATATGCTACAGGGTTAAATGTTCCACTTTCACAGCTGACACAGGAGTCACTCCTTTCATCCCAATGGTAACCAGGGTTACATTGTGCTGAAATAGATACACAAATATTAAAAAACCAAAAATATTACACATCCAGTACTGCAATAATTTGTCTGTAACTTGACAGCCAATCAGTGCCTAATGAAGCTCACCAAATCAAATGTTTTTAAAACCAAATCAACAGATACAAGAAACTGTAATCTTTTAAAACTGCCAATACTCAAAAGTTGTTGCTTGGCATTTTACTTGTAAGTACCTCTATCTCCAAAATCTACTTGCTGCAAATCAGATGGAACAGTGCTAAAAATACAGTGTGAATGAACTTTCTTAACAGCCTATCTACTTACGGACACACTGATCCACTGTAGCTGAAGCTGGTGCTAGGGTTGTGAACTGGTCTCTGCATGACTGGCAAGCTGGCTGCACATTCTGTTCCCTGTATGTGCCCCTTGGACACTCAACACATTGGTCATTTACTGACTGGTGACCATCCGTGCAAGGATCTATCAACATAGGTCATATACAAGTACAGTAAACATAGGTCATTTATAGGTACAGTAAACATAGGTTGTATACAAGTATAGTAAAGATAGGTCATAATATACAAGTATAGTCAACATAGGTCATATACAAGCATTGTAAACATCCCATAAATCCTTTTTTTTTATCAATTCAATAAAATCACTTCCTTTGCCATTTATACAGAATTTGACTGAATTTTTCTCAGCACAGTCAATTCTTTTGATTGCCATTCAAGACAACTGTGGAGATATTACACTTTGTGAATTGAACAAATTTCATTAATAACATTATCATCAAGAACTATTTTGCTGGCAAATCTTCAGTGTGAAAATAAGTTAAATAAAACATAGTATTTTTATATTTGCCCTCTCTTGCCCTTGAAGTTCACTTATGTCACAAGTACGGCACAAAACAATGTTGAAAAGAACATGTCTGGCATAGGCCAGTAGGTTACAGGTTAAAGCTTATTTTGGACAGCTCAATTATTTATTTTACTGAGCGTCTTCCTGAGTTTTAAGTCGGAATGCCATCAGTTCTTTTAAGCACATTAATTTAATGTAGTCTTACTGAGCTAGCATGTAATTACAGAGAAAAGTACATTCAAGAAAGAGATAGTATTCAAGACAGAGCATATCTTACCAAGACAGAGCATATCTTACCAATACAGTCAGTAAACTCATCTGAGCCAGTAGCTAGAGTGGTTTTCCAGGACGGACAATCTTTGCAGGTTTTTTCTAAGGGTACATCCTGGTAGGTGCCTATTTCACATGTTATACATGAATCTGTAATCACATCATACCTCTCTCCAACCCCACAGTCACCTAGCAACAGGAACAGAGAGAAACTGTTTTTAATACAGAAAGAAAACATAGTATAATAGAATAATGATATAATAAAAAAATATAAAATAATATAAAGGAAATATCAATGCCAGCAAAACAAGATGTAAGGATTTCAAAGACTAAAGGATTCATAAATAAAACAACTTTTCATGGACTACAATAATTCAGAGGTAAGAATTCATGTGTAAAATAGGCTGACTAACACAACCTTAAAGAGGCATACCCTAACATTTCATGTATTCCATTTTCTTCAAATTTATGCATGCCTGAATGGATTAAATGTATTATTACCTGGTGTCAAGGTGTAAGTCGAAATTCTTAAAACAACCGGAAAACTGAATGCACTAATATCAGTCTTTCTATATAGAGTTGTTGCTGTACAGTTTTGGGGTTGGATAACCATTGATTACAAATGCACAGTTACTTTGTTGCTACAGACCTTATGGAAACTCTTTTGACATAAGTTCTACTTATATTTTATTTTAAAGAGAATTAGCAAATAAAATACATATGCAGTTTATCATTGGTAAATTTTAGGGTATATCCCTTTAAATAAAAACTACATTAAGCTTTTACATCTGTCGATTTTTTTTTCTGTGTGTTTGCCTGTAAGTAACTTACGCAGACATTCTGCGACTGTAGCAGCACCAGCTGTGGCAGTTGTGAGGCCCGGAGCACATGACTGACATTCAGTTTCGCCAGAACCCTGTTTTCTGTATGTTCCCTTTTCACAAGCTTCACATGAGTTCTTGTCAGCTGACAATTCCAGACCATCATTGCATAAATCTATAGTTAAAAAGAAAACATAATTATAATGTTATTGTTAATGCTTTTTGCCACAATAACTAAATGTGTAAATCTTTAAAATCAAGGTTTACAAAAAGAAGTTAGATTGATTGTTCTTGAATCCATATTCAACTGAAAGTAAAGGCTCAGACATTTTGTTGCACTACTGAAGTAAACTGAATTAGAAATCAGCAAAAAAATATATATCACATTCCTCGTTTTCTTTAAATGTCAAGTTGATAATTAAGATTATTCACATACTAGCCCTGGGATATTATTTGTGCAAAACAAGTAAAAGGTCAATTTTCAAAAATTATGTCAGAGAGACCCCCCACCTCTCTGACCTACCCATCCCCCCTCCCCACTTGATAACAGACCAGCTCATTCTTTAAAACCACCCACCCACCAATCCCCCCACTACCCCCTCTGATAACAGACCAGCTCATTTTTTAAAACCACCCACCCGCCCATCCCCCTCTGATAACAGACAGCTCATTCTTTAAAACCACCCACCCACCCATACCCCACTACCCCTTCTGATAACAGACCAGCTCATTTTTTTACTGTATTCTTTCTTTCTGTCATAACAAAATGTACATAGACAAAATATGATTATTTTAAAGTATACCATTTATTTTAGACACACAGAAAGGGAGATTATTATATACTGTGTAGTTGTTATGTTATAAGCAACAAAAAGACATAACTGACACAGATATATAAACCTCCACATTTACTGTAGTTATCAAGTCAGAAGTACAAAGTTGCCTCACTGCATTGAATGATCTAACATGAAATTATTATTCACCTTGACACCAACTTTCAGACATGGTTCCAACATCGGCAGTAGTTAGGCCATCATCGCATGGCTTGCACGATCTGTCTGTTTTGGTGGGTGGGGTATCCCTGTAGTAGCCTCTGTCACATGGCTTACAATCAGCCCCACTGACATCAAACTCTTCTCCAGCCTCACAAATTTCTACATCATAAAAATACACAGTGATACATCATTCCACAAAAAAGCTATATAGTCATTATTCAACCAGCTATATGAATTGCTTGTTTAAACACATAGCAACTACAGCTAAATTGTGACAAAATTAATATAAATGATGATATTTTCTAATTTTAGACTTTTTCCTATTTTTTTAAGGGAAATTAATTATGAATACAATCAAACAATTTATAACAAAGTCATGCACATTAGCATAACATCACCACTCTTCTTGGTGTCTTGGGGTGCTGTGGGCTGCCACAGACCTCTTTCTTCCACATTTTGTCAGTAACTAGATTCTACTGAATTTGTAAAAAAAAAAGACTTAAAACTTCCCCCACTGACACAAAACAGAATATATAAATATAATAATAACTATATGATATATACGTACTGTAGCAATCATCAGGAGAATCTGATCCTTCAGCCTCGGTTGTAAAACCAGCCTGACATTTCTTGCATACAAACAGTGTACCGTCTTTGTAGTAACCAATCTTACACTTTCTACAGTCAGCTTTAACTGTACCATCCACTGGTAGCTCTTCTCCTAGTCCACACACATCTGATAGATTTAACGAAAGAGATGTCATGCCTTTAATTTCAGAACGGGATTGCCTTATCTAAGAAAACTGACTGGAAAAGTTTGAGATCCAAGAATATAACACTAAACCTTGTTCCAGGATAATAAAGATATCAGAGGTGACTCTGTTTGTGCTGGGAATTTAAACAACTAATTCTAACAAAAGGTACCACTATGCACTTTTGCATTTTCCTCAGAGTGTCAAAAAAAGTCTATTGTACAAATCCTTCTTTTTTTGAAAGCTCACATTTGTTTTAGAAATTCAATATCAACTAGATTATCTATCAATAATTTCCTCAGGTCAGAAGCAACTAACATAAACTTTACCTGTGCAGTCACTCTGACTTGTAGCTCCCTCTATAGTCGTAGTGGTGCCAGCCGGTGAACATTTAGTACATGAGTACTGGTTGTACTCTTCATCCTGATAGTAACCTAGGGAACACTTCTTACAACCTTCTGTTGGAACCTCATTATAGTACTCTCCCTTTGCACATTTAGCTGAAAGAATATAGAGTGACTTTCACAAGTTGTACCAGTACAAGTTCAGTAAAAATAATAATAGTAATAATGATTCAACTCAAAACTTTGACTTTGCCTTTGTATTTATTATGCTCTCTTATGGAAACGTATATAGTCACCTCTTCAACTGCCTGTTTGTCCATCATGTTTCCATGTCAAAGACCTTTGAAAACACAAATTTAAATCTTCATATGGGCAGTAAAATTATCAACAATGTTGTCAAATTTGACATTTTCAGTTTTTTTCACATTTAAATAAGAGTGTTTAGAAATTACTCTTTGTACTTTTTATCTCAATCTGTCTACCAGAAGTTAAACATTTTAACTAATCAATTTGATGTCATGGACATCATATCACATAACATGCAACATGCTATATAGCTGCAAGGTAGCTGTGTGACCCATATCCCTGTTTCAGTAGCTATTGAAGACTTTACTTGAATATTTCAAAGACAGCACTTCACTTTTATTCAGAAAAGGTGGAAATCATCATGTATTTGCACTTTTCTTGATGATGTCAAATTACCCAGATTGTTGATTTTGTCACATCACTTCACATATACATTGTATGGATATATCTCATACAGGAGGAGTATACTACTCAAGAATCATAACTTTCCATACATTATTTTCTTAGTTACTGCCCTTTGTTTATATTGATACTTTTGTCAGGACCATTTCTCAAAGACCCCTGAAGATGCAAACTTGAAATTTCATGAATGTATAGAACTCATAAAGGAGGAGATAAATAAATACACAAGACTCATAACTCTCTGTTCACTTTTTTAGATTAAATACCCTTGTTATTTTTTAAACATCTATAGATAGTT
The DNA here is from genome assembly GCA_012932295.1 of Cyclina sinensis. Lineage (NCBI taxonomy): Eukaryota > Metazoa > Mollusca > Bivalvia > Venerida > Veneridae > Cyclina > Cyclina sinensis. The sequence goes on along the minus strand of JAAONU010000001.1, from coordinate 40,200,893 downwards.
ATGTACTTGCAATTTTACAAATGAAATAAACATGGTGTACTTTAAAAGCAGTAATTATTTCCAAGGTTATCCTTGTTTGTAACATAAAGCAATTCACAAACATGAGGGCTAAGTGGTCCTGTGTCGCTCACCTGAAAAGTGTGATATCAGGTCCAAAGGAACACACAGCCACAAAACAAAGTCATGAAGGCAAACATTCTGACTAATTTTCATTAAGATCAGATCAAAAATGTGACCTCTAGAATACTAACAAGGTTTTCATATGATCTGACCCCAGTACCTAGTTTCTGACCTCACATGACCAAGTTTCAAATTACTTTAATAATTCATCAAGGCAAACATTCTGACTAATCTTCATTAAGATCAGAAGAAAAATGTGATCTCTACAATATCAACAAGGTTTTCCTTTAATTTAACATGGTGACCTAATTTCTGACCTCATGTGATCCAGTTTTTAATAAGCACAAGAATCCATCAAAGCAACTTTCTGACTAATTTTTGTATTCAGATCTGATATAAAAAATGTGACCTCTTGAGTACTAAAAAAGGTTTTCTTATAATTTGACATGGTGACTTAATTTCTGATCCCATATAACCCAGTTTTGAAACTATCAGAGAATTCATCAAGGCAAACATTCTGACCAAGTTTCTTTTAAAATGGGTCTTGTTTCTCTTCTTTCTTCTTCTACCCAATGTCCTAGTTTTTGACCCCATTATATTCCAGATTTTGTATTTCTACAACTTTTAATTCAGACAAATGTACAGGTCAAGTTTTGAGAAAATCCAATGAAAAATACGGCTGCTACAGTGAAAAATAGTTGTTTTCATATTGGACCCAGTGACCTAGTTTTTGAACATTCTGATTAAGTTTCATTAAGATCCAATTAAAATTGTAGCCTCTGAAGTGTTTACAAGCAAAATGAGAATGGACACTGAAAGGCCAGCTGGTAGACAAAATAGCATACAAAAAGCTCATCCTGGCTCTTGGTGCCAGGTGAACCAAACAGTCACATAATGATTATGATTTCTTTTATTGCTATAAGAGAAATGATCAAAGCTGATAGCATCATACACTGGTAACTGCTTTTGAGTTGCAAATTAAAATATAAAAGAATGCAATCTCTTTCAGGAATTTGTGTGTGAACTTCATAATTATTATGCTGTCATCAAGCTGTAAGCCAAATTTGAGAAAAACTAAATCGCAAGAGTAAACAAAATATAAGAAGAAGAAAAGGGTCATCATGGCCCTGACTTACATGGATAGTTATTTAAAATTAACTTAAAATGCTTAGGTTGATGGTATGTAATTCGATGGTAATGCATTTATCAATGTTTTGTCCCTGGGAGGGGACGACAGGCTAATCAAAATTTGGCATTTTTCCTTTTTCAGAGTCTAAATCCCCACCCTAGAGCAATGGCAATTTGTCAAAATCCCCACAGTGGAGATGCTTTACAATGCTCTAAAATAAACTAACTTCTGTGAAGATGCTCTTGTTTCAGATTACAGTTTTCTAAAGATGTACTTACGAATACAGTAGGATATATCCTTTGCACCAGGATTTTCTGTTGTAAATGGTACTGGACAATCTCTGCATATCTCAGGACTGTCTTGTCCTTTCTCTCTGTATGTACCAACAGGGCACTGCACACAGTCATTGGGTGAAGGATCTGCAGGGTCATACTTCTCGCCATCCTCACAAATCTCTGGACACAACAAAATAAGAACACTACATTATCAACTAAAAACACTTATAGAAGTGTCATCTTTTTTCACACCATTCTGAACATAGGGCAAACCCCTTAATATACAGTGTATTATTTCAAGCAAAAACAAAAGGCACTCATAGTTTTTTAATCAAACCATTCTGAACAAGGCAACCTCTTTGTATGAGGTTTGAAATCCAATATTAGATATATTTGTAAAGAAAGGCTTCTTCTGTATCAAAATGATAGCCTGTTTCTGGCTTTCAAAAGAGTACCTGCATACAGGCAATATGCATCTGGGTACTTACAGTAACTGTTATCGAAATGGTGGCATTATAAATTTAAACACAATAGTTTGGGTTGAAACAAAAACAAAGGGTATGTCATCTGTTAAAATACTTGCATACTGTTGTTGTCACAGAAACAAAACAAGAACATGAGTGACAGCTTCATCAATTGTACATACCTTCACAGTCATTCCTGCTTGTACTTCTTCCGCCAGCTGTTGTGAAGCCGACAGGACAGTTTATACAAGATAGCTTTCCAGACTGGTCCTGGTAGGTTCCCGTTAAACAGTCACGACAAACATCATTATCCTTGTCATAATACTGTCCAGCTGTACAACCTTTAAATAATAAGTTAACAAACTGAAAAATCACTATAATTCAAAACATTAGCCATCTAGAGTTTTCAAACATGGACCAACTGCACTTCTCAGAGTTTCATACTTATTTAGTTATTTTGTAATCTTAAAGTTTTGATTTTTGTTTACTGTAGCATTGACCTGGCATTCTAGACCTCTTCTTTAAACTCCCTTAGCCTGCTAAATTTCTAAAATGGAGTTTTCCATCTTTTTATTTGGGCAGTACCATTTACCATTTATAGGGGTATCACTTGTAAAAATACTGTCTGAATAGTGAACAGGGCAGATCTTGGTCAGATTGCACAGAAACGCAAACACTCTGTTTACCTGTTTTACCTAGAATTTTTGTCTGAAACCTTGACATGTGGTAATGTTTTCAATATCATTCATATTTACAAGACTGAAGGCATGATATCATAATATTAAGGCCAACTGCTTGCTGAAAATTATTGTAATACATCATTCAGCCCTCCAGACGGCAGAAGTGACTTACTACATCCTGCCTCATCACTGCCATCTGCACATGTGTTGACTGGGTCTCCATCGCATCTCGAGTTCCCATCAACACAGCCAACCCCTGATAAACACCGCCACTCCCCAGGCAGGCATGGTGAGGCTGCAATCAAATATAGAATGAAGCTGTTTTTATTTCATTTTAACTAGAATTTTTCTAGAAAAAAAACATACTTCAGTCTTTTGCAAAACAATGCAATTCTAAGAAAAGAAACACATTTTTAATGTACCTACAGCTGACTTCTTCTGTGTCATGCTGGAAGCTTTTAATATGAACAAGCAAAATACTTGCCAGAAAAACAAGACTGGTTTGGTAACATTTGTGATCCCATTTGAATAACACTTTTTGAAATGCCAGAGCACCTCCCATGTAAAATAAACAATGACAAGTCAAAAACCTCATAACTCTGAATATTTTATGGTGTAAGTATTATAAATAAAAATGAAAATATACACTAGCTATGGTCTATCTTACTTTCACAGTCTGACTTCTTGGTAGACCTTGTAGACTGGGTAGACTTCCCTGGATCACACAGTTTACAGTTTTCTTCATACTTTGTGTCCTGATATTCCCCTATAGGGCATGGTACGCATGTCTTTGTGACGGGGTCCCATTCCTCTCCTTCCAAACAGGGACCTGAAAAAGGAGCATTAATCTTTATGATATTTGTATGTAGCATTTACAAAGGTTAAATATTATTAAGTACAGGTAAAAAGTAAAAAGGAAGGCTTCACATTTGGTTTTGTCGGACTCATTCTTTAATATAATTATCAAAAGCTGCTGAACGGAAGTCAGAAATAGTCTATGGCATCAAATAATCAAAGCACTTAAAGCACTGAAAGATAGTCAGCTAGATAGGAGCAAAGGTTCAGGTCGAGGCAAATATCATCCTTCTGTCTGGAATCACGAGTGTCTTCAAATAAGCGAATTGTTAATTTTTTATGTATGTTTAAGCATTAATATTCAAATTGCCATGGTATGAAACTAATTCAATCATTCATTTATTTGTCTTTCTACTCGCTCACTTGTATATTTATACTGATATATTATTATTACTGAAAATATGAATTTTTGAATACTTTAAGACAGAAAACCAGCATAAAAGAAAAAAGTAACAAACAAACAAATTAAACTTTTGTTTGTTGCTTTAGATGATTTACTTTCTAGCTGCTAAAACAATCTACACAGAGTTTACCTTCCTTACATCCCGTCACATTACATCATAGTGTTCTAGTTACTCCTTTGCTTTTAGAAGTATATTATAGATTGTTTTTATGACTGTACTACTTTTTCCGATCTTTGTCTTCTATTTTTATGTAAACTCTGTGGCACAGAAAAAGGAGGTGAGCATATATTATTTTTATCAAAAAAAATTTCAGATGCTGTGCTCAATATCTCAGAATCTTAACATATTTTTCCACATTTATAATATACACCTTACAATAAGACATTGTATGAAGGAACTCATCATGATGAGGTGAAAAATTACTGTAATATATCTATTTTCGGATAGCACGTGTGACTATTTATGAATGAGGGAGATTCCTGAAAACAAATTATCTCCCTTACTCAGATAAAATTAAAGGTAGTCCAAATTGCAAATTGGTCCTTTCAATCAGAATCCTCTAACTTTATCCTTGTTTCTCTTTGTGGTAGTCATGACTTTTAGTTGTGAAAATTGTCACTTATATATATTAAATAAAAAGTTAGGATTATCAAAAAACAAACATTGTAGTGTTAACATAACATGCTGCTAAACTAAATGTGTAATATGGCTACCATTGTGGCAAATAATGAGGCTTAATTATCACCATACCAAAGAAGAAGAAAATAGTGATGAAAGCAGAGGAATCCAAATGGAAGGACCAATGTAATATCAGAGAGTATTCAGGGTAGGTAATCCACTAATGTCCCCCATTATGAGATAAACCAAATATGAGGCTACGCTTGGGTGCCCACACTAATACATCAATATTAAAGTGGTCATGTCCCTCAATGCCTGATTTTGGTTCGCAGTTCAAAAACTGTTGGCTGTCGCTGACTCTCTAAAAAAACTTTGAAAGCAAAAATCTCTCTTCCATCTTCTGTGTATAAGTCCCACAGATCAATGAATCCATTTAAAGCTTGAGAGTTAAATGGCTATTAAACTTACGTTTACAATCAGATGCAAGTATAGTTCCAGGATTCAGTGTTATTCCTCCATCTTCACATATTATACATGTTAATGCTGATTCATCTGGCTGATACTGTCCAATAGGACATTTCACACAAACTCTCTTATCTTTGTCCCAGTACTCCCCTTTCTGGCAACGTGCTGAAATCATAATACTTCCATATGTAAACAGTGAAGTTAAGAACCACATGTACAAGAGGGCCATCATGGCCCTTTAATCACTCACCTAAGTACAACTGGAACTACTTTCATTCACACATCAAATGTCTAAAGTCCAGATCTTTTGGTTTCTGATAAGAAGATTTTTAAAGTTTTTACCTATGTCAGTCTATATAAAACATAGTGCCCCTTGGGATGGGACCAATTAAGGTGTTAAGACTAGTTGAGGACTTATAAAAAAGACTATTGCAATTATAAATTATTCATTTAAGAGAACGCAAAGTCAGCTGCTATTTTAAGATAATATAGACTGACTTGAGTTCCTGAAATTCTGTCTTGTATGTTATTCAATATCTAAATTAGGTTAAATGTTCTTTCTAAGTTTCATGTTAAAGTTTTTTTGCATTGTCAGTACTTGATGAAAAACTTCCCTATTTAAGTTTGTTGTATATTCATCTAACACAATCTTCAAGATTGTCCAACAAATTGCCTACAGTAAGACTAAAGTACCATATATGTTTACTTATAAGACACACATTTTTGCTATAGATTTCTATGTAAGATGTGGTGGATGGATCTTTTATCACTTTTCCAGCCAAACTTCCCTTCCTTTTTACTGGAAAGTGTAATACTTAATCTAAAATAAACTAGAGCTTGGTGATCTGGCACTAGAGCTTGGTGATCTGACACTAGAGCTTGGTGATATGGCACTACAGCTTGGTGATCTGGCACTAGAGCTTGGTGATCTGGCACTAGAGCTTGGTGATCTGACACTAGAGCTTGGTGATCTGACACTAGAGCTTGGTGATCTGACACACCAATTTTTAAAACAATAGACCTAGAAATAAGGAAGCAGTTTGTGTTCCAAGATTTTGCAATGACAGGCAGTTACTGCAAAGGGAGCATTGGCATGCTGGAAAAAATGTGTCATATCTACACTAACTGACAAACATGCACACCAAGTTTCAGATCAATAGTCCTAAAAATCTGTAAGTACTTTGCTATGACAGGGTGTAAAACTGCAGAGCACACATTGGCATGCATGAAAAACAACTCTATACCTCTGGTGGGATATAAAGATACAGCATGAAGCATTCACCAGAACTGTATCAATCATTAAAGAGTTCAACATCATCAATCACTGACAATGTGTTCTTTTTTTACCTTCAAGTTTAGGCCAAAATTACTTAATTGAAAGCTAGTTATGTTTGTCAAGGGAAAAACTCTAGATTGTCTGTTGATTAAAAGGGTTGTGGGGATCTTATCAGCAAGTCCTTCATACATCCACGATCAAATAGTATACATGAAGTAGTAAAACATAGTTTATAGTGTAACAATTGTGAATGTTTGCTTAGATGAAGACAAACTGTTACTCACAGACACACTCATCTTCTGATGTTGCTGTATCAGTCTTGGTCATGAGGGCAGGAGTACAGTCCTGGCAGAGGTTATGCTTGTCACGATCTCGGTATTTATCATATCCACAGGGCTCACAGGTGTCAGTCGCAGCAACATATGTGTAACCACTTGCACATTTATCTGAAAATATTTAATATGCTGCAGTTTGAAAGCTTTTCCATAGGTAAAATTAGTTAACTCACATACCGGTAACAGGAAATAAACTAATATGGTTACCACTTTCACCATAAACCATAAGCAGAGTACATGAAAATAAAGTAGTTTGCATGATTCTTAAATATTAAATGTTTTACTAACTAATATAAGAAGTTTGCAAGAACTATACTGAATAAAACAAAAACAAAAAACCATACTGGTAATACCTTTGAAAAAAAAAGCATTTTTTTATATGAAGAGATGAATGGCATTTTTAAAGATGTCTTCCTGCTTTAGATAGATACCGCACCTAGATGTCATTTGTGGCATGGATATTAACATGTTTGACCATTTAAACAAATTACCAATTCTGAAGTTGAGTTGACTTATGTAAGTTCTACTAACTCTTACAGAGAAAATAAAGAAATGTAAGCCTCTTGTAACATGTAGTGAATTAGAATTCAATATAACAAAAGTCTTTAAAACACACTGATAAACCATGAATATAAATAGACTGATTTTACCATAGCAATCGGCTGAAGTTTTAGATCCAGTATTGTCGGTTGAGTAACCCGGTGGACAGGGAGGACATTTATCTTTGTACGACAGGCTCTGGTATGTGCCCTTCTCACATTTCTCACACTGACCTGCAGCTTCGTTCCAGTAGGTTCCAGGTTCACAATTCCCTAATTGGAAAAAATATCTCAAATTATAAACTTAATATTCCTGCATTAGAAAGAAAGTGTAACTTGCATGCAGAGGTAATTTTATATTTCCTTGAGCATCTTTTTTTTTCACTTGTTTTTTTTCAGTCGTAGATTAAAGACTGCTTTTTGTTAGTCTGGCATTCCAAACAAACTTTTTATGGAAAATATTAATACATCAGCAAACAATGTTTTTAGGTGGCCTTGGTGTTTCAACAACTGAGAATATCTTTGCAATCAAACAATTATGCTGTGTACTTGCTCTTCAGTTGTACAGATATGCCAAGCAGTAACATGTTCAGCAATAAAAATCTACAATAATTCAGCCTGAGCTTAATTTTTTTAGCTCCTGCAAATATTCCTTTAAAGTTCAGAAGATAGTGATTAAACAAATGCAACTTACCAACACACTGTTCCTCTGACACTGCCCCAGAGGTCAAGGTAATTTTTCCTGTCTTACAAGCCTTACACTCCTTCATGTGTTTCTTATCCTGGTAATATCCTGGTTCACAGGCTTCACATTTTTTTGTCACTGTACTCCAAGCTGTACCAACATCACAGGGAGCTGTATATGTAAGACATTTTGAAATGTGAGAAATTATTAGTTTTTGTCAAGTCTTGCAACAGTGTTCTGTAATTGTAAACAGTTCCGTTTGCCAGGATTCCTGCATTGTTTAATACAAAGTGTCTTCCAGCAGAATAACATCTAAACACTAGTTTGTCCTAATCAGAAAAACAGCACACCATTTGAAGCAGAAAACACAACCATATTCAGGGTCCCAAATTTACTTTTTCTATACAAATTTTAGCGTTCAGATCTTCACTTAAAAATCTGCAATTAACAAATTATGGTTATATACAATCTCATCAGTGAATAAAATTTAAACGTATATTTGCATTAAATTGAATTCAAACTTACGATGACAATCATCAATGCCTTCTGCTCCTTCATAGAAAGTGATGAAGTCATCTGGACAAGCCTTGCACTGGAGTTGCTGCCCTTTAGTTCTGTAATAATTCTTCTCACATTCTTCACAGACGCCATTTAACTGAAGCTCAAAGCCATTTGGGCAAATATCTGAAAGCATTTTATATTCAGATTATATATTTGTATATCACTCCAAAATAGACTATAAAGTGCAGATGGATGGATGGATGGATGGATGGATGGATGGACAGACAGATGGATGACCAGGATTATAACACAAGTCCTTTCAGGCATATACATGCACAAATAATAAAATACTGAAATGTATTAGAATAACATAGTTGTGATATAGATTGGAGTCCAGTCAGACAGGACTTCTGTACGGTTCTCTGTGTAGATCTAAGGCCTGCAGTGGTTAGCCCTACCAGAGAGAACTACAGTTACTGCATATACCTAAACACTGGGCATTCTGTATAGATCCAATACCTGCAGGGGTGGGCCCTGGTAGGAAAAACAACAGTCAAACCTTTACACTTGGTACTCCGAGTAGATCCAAAACTACCTGGGGTCAGCCCTAGCAGATAGGACACCAGATGTACATACATAAACTGGTATTTTGTTTAGATTCAAGACCTGCAGGAGTGAGCCATGGTAGACAGGACAGCTAGCTATACATACCTATACCCTGAGCATTCTGTGTAAATCCTAAACCTGCAGTGGTTAGCCATGGTAGACAGGACAGCTAGCTATACATACCTATACCCTGAGCATTCTGTGTAAATCCTATACCTGCAGTGGTTAGCCATGGTAGACAGGACAGCTATACTCTTTACCCTCAGCATTCTGGGCAAATCTTAGACTTGCAGTGGTTAACCATGGTAGACAGGACAGCTGTACATACCTTTATACAGGTATTCTGTGTAGATCCTAGACCTGCTTAGACAACGCAACTGCTCTAACATATACACCGGGTCTTGTGTACATCCTAGACCTGCTGTGGTTAGCCCTCATTTATAAGACAACTGTGCATACCTTTACACTGTGTACTCTGTGTGGAGCCAATGCCTGCAGTGGTTAGCCCTGTGAGACAGTCCACACACTCATATTTGTGTTTTGCAGGTTGGTATGTGCCTTTAGCACAGGGTGTACATTTGGTACCATCCCAGTAGCTTCCTTCTTCACAGTCAGCTGAAAGTCCAGTTTTGAATTGATACATTTATGATATGCTTTGTTGAAACAAATTGTAAATTCATAGTGAATTTGTTTGAATATTTGTTGCACAATTATGAGTTCCTTTTAAATCTATGATCAAAGAACCTGCTTAATCCAAGAATAATTGTCATAAAAATATTATGAAGTAATAATGAACAGACACACCGAGTCCTACCTTTTAAATGAACATATAAACCATAGCTAAACTGGCAGGAAAATATGATGTGTTTATGAACACACTGTATTTCTAATCAAATCCTACATTTGATCAGCCACCAACAGAGTGCTAGAATTAACTTACGGACACACACTGTACTGCCAGTGGTTTCTGTGGTAAAGCCTGGCTCACATATTTCACATACTGTACTAGGAGGTATTTTAGCTGTACCAATGTCACATTCCGCACATGTACCATCTGGCTGTAACTGCTCCCCAGGTGTTGTACAAGGATCTGTCATTGACATTTTATACTTGCATTTTGTATATTTACATTACTTTTACACTTTTACTCAACTGATTAACATAGAAATTACTTTAAATTTTGTTTTCATATTTACAGTTTTGACCATAGTATGACTATTAGAATGTAACTTTCTGCACCTGAACTATCAAACATGAGATCAAATCTCGCCCAATATTGAAAATCTAAAATTGGCTGCAACAAGCCATTGTAATAAACCTAGTGTTTCAAAAAGAAGGTACATGAATGTCAAAAATAGACAAACAACTATTCATATTTTGAGTGAAATTATAAAAAAAAAAGAAAAAAATAATTCTAAATAATTTGTGATTGTGTAATTCATTTAATTTTTTCATGTCTCTCTCAAGACTGACTGTATGACCAAATTTGTAACAAGAGAAGAATATCTAAAGACAGAGAATATCCTTTGTATGTGCTTATATATAACTTTATCTTCTCATTTCGAACAATCCTTTTAAGGTTAGTAGAAAATGACATTACAAGAATGTCCTCATTTCCTTTTACTAAATTATGCCGAACGTTTTGGAAAATGAACATAAAAAAATAAAAACAAACAGTGCATTTTGCTCTCTTTTGCATTTATCTATAAAATGTACAAACAATTCTACGACATACCTGTGCAATCTGACATCTCATCGGAGCCACTTACAGAGACAGCTGTGCCAGGAGGACAGTTGTTACAATAATACTTGTACGGTTTGTCCTGGTACTTATTTGGTGGACATCTCTCACAGCTGCTTGTATCTCGGTTATAAAACTCACCAGCACTGCAGTCAGCTAGGAAATGAAACATGGCAGATACATTTTAAAAAGAACTACACTAATTCTTCAGATTACAACAGGCACTAACATAAAATAACTCTTCAGGGAGGTGACATCAGGTGACAGACTGTGAAACTTTTTTTAACTTTAGGTTGCTCTAAACTTGAATAGAGCTTGTAATTTGTCCATTCTATGCTGCATTCTTTGAATCAAAGTCTTAATTTCACCTGAATTTCCCTACATAACATCAATACTACAGTGAAAAAGCCTTGAAAAACTTGAAAAAGCCTTATACAGGGCTTCAAATTACATGTATGAACATTTCATTTGGCAATGTAGAATCAAATTCTAACTTCCTTTTCACTGTAAACAGTTTTTATAGTTTTTCGCTCCTACACAGCATCATAGTCAATTAAAACATTAAGCATCTTCTCTGTATTTAATGAGTCAGAGCACTTGAAAACATAATATTTTCTCTTTTCTGGTCTTGCTTGATAAAATTTCACACAGTAGTTCAAGAATACTGCCTAACTGTCTCCAAATCTGTAATGTGTGGCTATTTGGTACAAAGGTCAAAGTTCACTTACGAACACATTCAGCTTCTGTGGCAGCTCCTGTATACTCGGTAGTAAATCCCTGTCTACAGTCTTTGCAGTCAGCATCCACATTTCTCTCCCTGTATTTCCCCTTCTCACAAACTTCACAGGAATCAGTTGTTGAAATGTACCTGTATCCATCTGAACACTTGTCTGTAAAGAGATTAAAGCCTCATTGAACTCTACTGATAGAAAACTCACAAGAACAGAATGGTAAATACAGTCTGAAAACAATGGTTAACTGCTTTTAAAAGAAGTAACACCTATAGTTTTTTTTCTTTGCACTGGTCTTTATACTGGAACAGAAACAACATACACTAAATGTGGTTGAACCAGGGCCTTCCCCAGAGAATTTTCCAAGCGCAACTGTGAGGGGGTGGGTGCGGGAGGGGGTGATGTAGAAATTTTTTTAATCCTTACAATGAAATGAATCATTTTGGGGTAAGTTTAATTGGAGTTTAAACAAACAAAAGGTGTTCAGTATTAACATATTTTTAATATCTTTCACCATCTTTTAAATAAACAATCATAAATAGGTGCATAATAATATAATCAAAGGGTCTACAAATTTTTCTGAGTATGAGTTTTGGACAACTGACCATTGCAAAACAGAGTTGTCCCAAAATCAGTTTTTTCTGTCATCATATTTAAAAAAAAGAAACAAAAAATATACAGATACATGTATTTAGAAGGAAGGAAACCTTTATGGTCTTATGAAAACTTTCAACAGAAACTGCCTAGTATAGTCAGTATGGACTTTTAGCAGTAATAAGTTGAAGTTGAACTGTGTACATCTTCTGAAGGCAATAAATGACAGCAATTTTCAAGAGGAAAAGAAACTTTCTTAATGACAAAGAAAAATAACTGGTACAAATGATCAAATCTTGACCATTCATCTTAATCAATAAATTAAATTTTGTAAGGTTGCTGTGTCTCCAGGATGCAGTTTTCTCTGAACAAAGAGTAACAATACGACGCGGTCGCGAAAACAGGTGACAAACGGACTATCCGAGATATTTTCACTTACATGGTGCCTATTGAATGTCAGAATTAACTTCAAGATGGTTAGAAATCGACTGTTTATTAGAGTGGGCTATGTTTTGGGACAGTTGACCTATATTTCTGACTGTCAAAATGAGGGTTGTCCAGGGCAAAATTTTTGTTTACAGTCGGTTGTCCGAGAAAAATTGTCCCCAGCGTCGGACTATATAACTTATAATAGCACACCGATTTTCAATCAAGAGCAATTAATGCCACGTGATCATAAAACATATTTCTTTAAATTACTTCTTCAAAATATTAGCAGTCACATGTTTATCCATACATCCTTTCATTACATGGGATTTATTGATCGACGGCTGCTGTGTATATTAAGTAACAATTCAGTGATACGCAGTCGTCTGCTGCTCTAAAAATTCAAGCGCCCCGCCTCTAAAATCAACGTGCAAGCCGAAATTCAAGCACCCCGGTAACTTGGATCATGAAAATCAAGCGCCCCGCTGCCGGGGCGCTAAAACGGCCTGGGGAATGCCCTGTCCCAGGTTGTTACTTCTGCCTGGACCATGTTGAAGAATAGAGGGTTTTCTTCACTCATGTTACTAGGGTTTTCAAACATGGGTTTCTGACATAGATATGCTGGCTGATTGTAACTCAAGTTGTCATTGGCACATACTGAATGCTGTGGACAGACTATAGTTGCTAGGGTGCCATATCAAATTTTTTATATCTGGACTCAATAAGAATTCTTTGAAAGCTTAATTGGAAAGACCTACCATAACAAAGTAGGCTAGTTGTTGCTCCCTCTATTGGTGTTGTTTTACCAGCTTCACAATCTATACAGCTATCTTTTAATGGTTTTGGTTGATATGTTCCTTTTTCACATATCAAACAATCTGGGCTGCTCTTGGAGGGGAAGTAATATCCTGGCCCACAGTTGGCTGAAATTATCAAAGGCATCAAATCTTAATATTTTACCTACACCTGGAACAACTTAATTACACTGACATTTTATATGAAGATTTTTACTTCAAATGTCATTTTATATTGGTCAAAACCATAACCCAAAGTCAAGGTCAACTGTAGTTCAATTACCATCAACAGGACGTAATAAAAAAACCATAAAGACATTATAAAATGTTTCCAACTAGAAGGTGCTATATCTGTACTAACGTAAACATTCTGTGCTTCCTACACCAGTTGTTGTATACCCAGCTGGACATGGGTTGCAAACGCTTGACCCATCCTTTATCTGTCCTACAGGGCAAGGCTCGCATGTAGTGGTTGGCAAATCATTGGCATCATATACCAGTGTTTCTCCAGGTGGACAGATATCTAAACAAACAAAATACAATCATACACATAATGTTTTAGGTTAATACGCTGCTTTATATAACAGTTTAACAATTGTCATGACAACTTGTTTAAATTAATCCAGAAGACAGTTTTCTTGGAGTTCAGAGCAAATGACTCACCTGTCAGTAGTGACAAAATAAAAGAACTTATGAACTCTCTATACTTAAAAGTAGTAAAACATCAGGAAACATTATTGTATTGAACAATCATAATTAAAATGAATTAGCTAATAGGATGTTTATATAAATTTGGTTCTAAACTTGACAGCCTCTACACCACATAATGTTGAGAGTTGGCTAAGTGTTAGGCAAGGTGCCTAACTTCAAACCATGTTTGTTGCTGCTTTTATTTTGACTGGTTTGTTATGAAATATACTCTAACAAGTAACTGCTAACTAGGTTTTCATACCTTGACAGTCATTAGCATTTGTAGAGCCTGTGGTGGCAGTAGTTGTACCACGAGGACACCTGGTACATTTTGTTTTCTTTTCTTTATCTTGGTACCAGCCAATAGGACAAGGCTCACATCTAAACAGCTCACTGTCATAGAACTGTCCTGTTGTACAGACAGCTGAAAAGTATAAAAAACTTGAATATAGAACATAAATTCAAAAGATGGTTTAGATGACAAAATCAGAGGGTATTCTATTCAGCAGCTATCACCATTCCTCAGTCCATGCAGATTTAAATGCAAGCAAATGACAAGAGCTACTTCCTGACTCTTTTATTTGAGGTGATTTCATCAAGAGTAAACACTGGAGGGTAACTTAACATGTTAGTTGTCAGAACATCTTTCACAACAGAGGTAAAGGAAATAGGCAATATGGCATCAATAAAACTCCTTTTTTGGGGAAACTTCGGCACATTGGCAAAAATTTTATCAAATTTGAAGTAAATTTTATCTGCAAAGTGAACTGAATAAAATCATATTTCTCTTTTTTTAAATACATTATCATTGGAAAAGGTAACACATATGACATTACATGCTCTGAAGATTTAAATTTTAAGTTTTTGGAGAAAATGCAAAGATAAAGAAAGCATCCAAATTTAAGAGATACTCCAGCTAAGTGTAAAACACTGATACATATATATGGAAGATCAGATATATGGGAGATCAGTTAAATGGCCCAAAGACCATTTATTTAGTATTGTTAGTGGAGGAGCAGGGGATCAAACCCTTAAAGTTTAGTGTGTTACCACTAGATTATGGATCTGCTCATAAGAAATTCTTTTAAATGAATGAGCAATGTAAATCTAAAGCCAGTTGTAAGCCAGCTGCTTATCTACATGCTTGTTATACATACGTTCACAATCTGTAATAGCTGTGCTAGCATCCTGTTCTGTCCCATAATCCGGTGGACAATCATCACATTCCATCATCCCTAGTTCTCTATATGTATCCACAGGGCAACTTGTACATCTGTCACTGCCAGCAATAAACTCATAACCTGCTGGACACTCTGAAAGAAATTAAAGAGATTGAAAATACACTAAATTAAAGAAATCTGTCAAAATAAATTAAAACGTCTTCAAAAAAACTCCTCTGGTCAATGTAAAACTGCCTTTAGTTGTGTCTTTGATGTATTTGTTACCCTGCTTAAAGATATAACTTGATACTACCATGCATTTTAAGTTTTTACATGTAATCATTATAGCAACAATGTTTCTTCTTCATTTACTTGTGGTATTTTTATTCATTAAAGAAAATGATTTTAGAACAGAACTGCTATCAAATACCAATTATTAATTGAAGTATTACCAAAGAATAAACATAAACTTTATTCATGCTGGTAATAATGTTATGAGAAGATTAATGTTACTTAAGGGGTGTGTGTGTGTGTGTGTCTGTGTGTGTCTGTGTGTGTGTCTGTCTGTGTGTGTGTCTGTGTGGTGGGGGTGTGGGGGAGAGCTCATTTATCAAGTACATGTATTTGAGGAAATTGCAATTTTAGAAAAGAAATCTAGCTGTTGAAAAATAAATGAATAATCTAACCTGTGCAATCATCTTTGTTATCTGAACCTGCTGGAGAATAATGCCCTTTAGTACAGTCTAAGCAAGTTGTCTGGCCAGTCTCGTCCTGGTAAGTCCCAGGTGAACAATCTTCACACTGATTGGTTGTAGAGCTATAATACTGACCAATAGGACAACAGATAACATTAGACTCATCTGACCTATCTCCACATTCTTCTATGCCATTGCAGAGCTGGTTGATTGGAATACATTGTCCGTTACTGCACTGCCAACTATCAACCCCACAAGGAGGAACTGAAATGAACAAATATCTAAATATTAGCTCAGTGGTTAAGCTAACTGACTTTTGACTGCAATGTCCTAGTTTAAATGCTAGCCAATTGTAGGACAAATATTTACAAGAGCTAGAATGCAATGATGCCCACCCTGTAACACATCAGAAGTCTTCAAGATCAATCAAGAATGTGGACTCAGCATGGTGAGCTTAAAATAACTGGATGCAGAGTTACCTACCCATAAATGTTTTGGAAATTGCTGGATTCTCTCATTCTTGAATAATAAACAGAAAACCATTGATAAAATAAAGGCCCCTGTTAGCCTGTCATCTGTAGTGAGCAGAAAATCGATAGGGTTTTATCTATACATGAAGTCCAGGATGCAGTTACAATTTAGAGTTACTAATCAAAAACTATTATCAAAGCACAAGAACCCTGTAAGCTTGACCTTTGAACTGTGAGCCCAAAAAGCTAAATGGTTCATTTACTAATCATGCCAAACCATCCTGTAAAGTCTGTTCCTGGGACAGTTGTTGCTGAGTTATTGATAAAAAACTGTTTTCAAAGAGTAGGCCTCTGTGAGCTAGACCTTTAACCCTGTGAGCTCAAAATAAAAGTATTCATTTACTCATAATGATCAACCATCTCATAAAGTCTTTAGTTCTGAATGCAGTTGCTCTTGAGTTATTGATCAGAAATTGTTTTCAAAGTTTGGTCCTTTGTGAATTTGACTTCTAACCCTGTTGGTCTAAATACAATAAGGTTTATCTACTCAATATAACAAATGTATCTACTAAATCTAAAGTCTCATTGCCCATGTGTTCCCAAGTTCTGCCTCTCTTACAGCAATATCAAAGTCTGTCAAAAATTTAAAAAGTTTTAGAAACCATAATTAATTTCTTTAAAAAGAACTGTAAATCCACTAAACCTGTTAAATAAAAATTACAAAAAACAGGTTTCTTTTCTATTACTAATAAATTTTACATGGAAAAAACCTAGCTTACCATAGCAGTCAGTGCCTTCATCTGACCCTTCACCTGGTGTGGTCTGCCCTGAGGGGCATGTTTCACAGGTTTCCTTGTTAGCCTCATTCTGAAACTCCCCTACCTTACAAGGCTCACACTGTAGTAAAGTGCTATCCCAGGCTGATCCAGGCAGGCATGGTGCTGGGAAAAACAATACAATGGTTACTCTTAGTACAACAGAATCTGACTCATTTTTTTTACTTTTCAGACAACTGTTACCTTGGCCTGAAGCTTCTCCCTTATTCCTAAAAGAGCACAGACTAAAACATTTTACAGAACCTTAGATATGAGACCGTGATCCCTGAAAGCATTTGTGACCATAACCTTTATGTATGCAGCTTACAAAAGCAACTTTTCTTTGAAACTGTATCTTGCTATACTATTACAAGTACCATTGTCTTACAAAATTGGAGAAGCTTTTTTTAAGAAAGACAATGGAAATATTTTCTGAGAAATTCAAAATGTAAATGTTACTACAACTATTACATTGTAATTCTTTTGTCCTTGAACTTATCTGACCTTAAACTTAAGGTCAAACAACAAGTATATTTACTTATAATATGAGATAAAAGAAAGAGCACTTTATATGTGTCAGTCCAGACCCTAGAACAGACTTGTAAAGAGACTGAAAAGGCACTCAAAAAGCTGATTCTTTCAATTTAAGCTCTAATTAAGCTCTTCAACATGTCATACCCTACTAATTTATCACACTGAACCCAAATGGATCTTTATCAACTTTGTAACATTTAGGTTATAGGCTTATACTCGTACAAGAACACTCTGCAACTTTAAATTTTGTCTTTTGCAGAAAGTTAAGGTCAGATTTGTAATGGGTAATTATTTAAGTTGAGTTAACATAAGTAGAGAGAACTTGTCTCTTATTATTGATATAAAAGTTAAAAGCAGATTAAACCAGGAGAACTTACGGACACAGTCAGTTTCCTGTGTGGACCCAGAGCTTAGAGTAGTCCAGCCCAGAGGTATACATTCCTTACAATCCTTCTCATGTTTCTGGTCCTGGTATGTACCTACCTCACACTGTACACAAACCTTCAACTTGGAACTGAAATATTCTCCTTCATCACATGGAGCTGAAATCAATCAAAAACTATTGTTAATAACATGCTTTATCATCCTATTACTTTTGCATTTTAAATTTACAACCGGAGTTTGTTACCAAACTGTCTGTCTGCGCATTATTTCAGTTACTTCTAATATTGTAAACCATAGCAATAAATATCATGCAAAATAGAATTCTAATTTATATAAAGAGAACCAAGATCAGCAGGAAATATGCCAAAAGACTGCTCCTTGTCTGAGCTGTGACCATTCAGTGAGTAGGGCATATGCTCCCTGTTCATAAGGCTCAAGACTGAGCATAGTTTGTGTATCTTTGTGCAAAGACACTAGATGCATTAGGTCCACCAAGCTTTAGATCCGAACCAGTTATGACCACTAATGCGACTGGTTCTATCACCAAGGTGGAAATGGGAACCAGTTATGAAAGTTACTGTCTGACCACTAATGCGACTGGTTCTATCACCAAGGTGGAAATGGGAACTAGTTATGAAAGTTACTGGCTGACCACTAAATAAATGCAACTGGTTCCACCACCAAGATGTAGGTTGTTGGAGTGTTCGAGTTATGTGAAATGATATAAGAAAAATATCTGAGTTTATTTTGGTCCTCACTATTTGATATTCTGTTAATGCAGATAAAGGCATTGCTCTAGTGATTGTTGCAATTTGATTGTTTATAAACCTACATTTCATTAAAGAACAATTGAAAAGAACTGTATTTAAAAACAATCTATACGAAGGGCAGAGTTATCAATCTGAATAAATATCAAGAGAATCTTTGACATGTATCTTCATACTGTTATTGAATTCACTCCAAATAATGAATGATCACACAAAATTCTTTTTCTGAACAACACACAGCAAGTTATCAGCAAAATCAGGTGTACTGGAAAGGTGCAAAAAACTGAGATAACAAAATCAGCCAGATTTAATTTGATTATTATTCAAATTGTATATTCTGTCTTTGATGGGGCAAAAAAATTTTTCTGACTAAGATATTGGGGATTTTAATATTGTTTACTGTTGCAGAAGTTAGAATTGTAACTGGACAAGCTACTACTCAGCTAGTCCACAAGAACGGTATGGTATACTTACGTTTACAATCACTGCTTGCTGTACTTCCAACATTTAGTGTAATAAAACCATCCTCACATGGCTGACAGTTTGGTGTGCTACCATCTTTGTATGTCCCTATTTTACACTTCTCACACTCTGCTGGGGATGAGCCTCCTGGTCCCATCTCCTCTCCTAAGGGACACTGATCTGTAAACACGTAATATAAAATCCGTTATATAATTCACCTTATAGCTTCAATAGACTATGAGTCAAGAATATCTTGAAATGTTAATCGCCATTAAACAAATATAATTAAAAAAATTAAGAATCTAAAAATATCATGACACTGAACTTTGTCCTTAATCATACATAAAGCTCAGTTAACTGTCTTTTTAAGTCTGCATATTCTAGTCAAAACTACTCACCTTTAATTAGGCAGCAAGGCCCTGTGAACTGACTAACCAATTTTCTCTTTTTCAGCTTAAAACAAATCATGTTTTGGCACCTTACATTTTGCCCTATTGAACATGAGGCAATGGATAAAGTGCAAATTTTGTTTTCAAAAACCCATCCCTGAAGCAGGGAAATATGAAAAAATAGCAGAGTTTACTGCTTGCTTAAGAATGCTATACAATAGTTGCAGGACAAATTAAAAACCTCTGAGAAAAGTCTGGTTATGTCCCTTTTTCTCATTGATGTCAAATGTCCCTTGTCTGGAAATCATCCATTGTCTCAAGTCCTTGAAAGCCTTGCCATCCATCTTCCAGGAAAGTCACAACAATGGAATGTGTGTGACCTGTACATCACAATAACTTCTCACTAACAGAGCAGTAAGGTTTCAAACAGCCACTATCCTGCTGAATTTATGTGATACTGTTGGCAGTTTGCTAGGAACAAAAGGCAGTCACTTATTGTTTCTTCTAAGGAATAATGGTTAAGTTAAACGTCTGCCTACCACACAAAAATGATGTAAACAGAGTAATTAAAAGGAAATCTATGAGCTCAAAACATACCTTTACAATCTGTTCCTAGGGTAGCCCCTGTGTTGTCAGTGAATTTTCCTTCCTCGCATTTTATACAGTCACTCTGGTACGAGTCAGGCTGGTACCCATCTTTCTCACAGTTCACACATTCTAGAGCATCCTCATCCCAATATGTTCCTGCAGCACAGTCCGCTGTAAAGTGAGAGAAACAACTTTCTTAACTACTCTGAATGATTTCTTCCTAGAGTACTAAACAGTACAAATGCTGAGTGGTGTAAAAAAAAAAACGTGTCATGGTCAAAGTTGATTGACAGGATTCAAAGCCATAGCTTCCAAATATATGAGGCCAATTATATACCATTATGTCAAAGTTCATTCTAATAAAAAATATTTTATGTTTCACATTTTCATGGTATTTAAAGCTGCATATTCAAGAATTTTATGTATGCAAAAGGCTGTTAAAGGCTTAATTTAACATGTCCACAATGCTTAAAGCTCCATATTCAAAGATTTTACATAAGAAATGAATGAATTTAGGCTTACTCTAACATACTGATAGAACTTAAAGCTCCATATTCAAAGATTTTATGTACAAATGTATGTAGAAATCAATGCATTTTTACTTAAAAGGTGTGTGTCTGGGTTGACTTTTATTGCCTAATGTCAATAAAACATGCAATATTTGATCTTCCAAAACTATAAAAGAGTGATCTTATTCCTTACGTTTGCAGTCTGTAGAAAGCTTTGATCCTGGGTTAAGTGTTGTCCATTTTTCTCGACATTTTATACATGTATCCTTGTAGAATTCTTCCTGGAATGTGCCCTTCTCACAGTCAACACACTGTAAAGTGGCAGCATCCCATCTTTGTCCACTCTGACAGTTAGCTGAAATAAAACAATGGTATTTGTACTGAAAAATACTAAGGTTCTAAGCTGTCAACTTTTCTTGAACAATGTTTCTGGTCATTTTACAGTTTCACTATCATAATTAACAATTTTGTGCAAACATAACTAACTGAATGCAGTGCTGTTGTAATATATCAAACAACACAATAGGATTTTTTTTGTTTATTTTATCTCACACCATGTACAATATTCTTCTAAAATTAATATAGAAACTTTACTTACGAACACAGTTGTCTTTGCTTACAGCTCCATCTGACAAGGTGATATGCTTGTCTGGACATTCAGTACA
Source organism: Cyclina sinensis (assembly GCA_012932295.1). NCBI lineage: Eukaryota > Metazoa > Mollusca > Bivalvia > Venerida > Veneridae > Cyclina > Cyclina sinensis. Next base: position 40,179,527 of record JAAONU010000001.1, on the reverse strand, counting down.
CTTTTTGTCAACACCCACTTCTTTGTAGAAATTCATCTTGCATTTTTCACAGACCAGCGGATTCTGACTTGTCATTTCTTTTCCACTTGGACATAAATCTGCAAAAAATATGAAATGTAGGAGAAACAGCGATATATCTCAAGCTGACATTGCTGTTATGCTTCTGGTCCAAAGAGTACTCCATATCACAGGAAAATGATATGGAACACCCTCCACCATGAAACATGAATGAAATACATCTTCTGAAGAAAAAGCCAAAGATAATGACGTTCTAATTCCTTAAAAGAAAAAAACCTAGACATTCTCACCAGTACAAAGGCTGGATGAATTTGCTCCAGTTTTTTCTGTTGTTGTATAATCAGGGCATGTAAAACAACTGGTCTGTCGCCACAACGTCTGGTATGTACCAATATCACAGTCTTCACATTGTTCACTCACTATCTTCTGACCAGGTGGACAGTTGGCTGTAATGACAACTGATTTATGACTATTTTCATACAGTTTGATCATGTCTGTTATTATCAAGGCAAATACCTTCAGGTCTTTTTATCTTATCATGTTTTTTTTTGTGGGTTAAAGTTAATAATTAGTAAGTTTATAATTCTAATATTTTGGATAAGCGACAATATGTTAGCATTTCAGCATAATGGAGATTTAAGAAGACTTTTCTCATGTTAACTGTCACATACAAAAAACATTGTAATTATGGAAAACCCCTTGTATTTGTATTAATACAACATAAATTTGCATGTCATTATAACAAGGACACAAACATACGTTTACAGTCTGCTTCACTTGTTGACCCTTCCTGGTCAGTGGTTTCACCATCATTACACTTGGTACATGTAGCAATGTTTTTATCATCCACCCTGTATGTGCCCTGAGGACAGGGTGTGCATGAGCCATCATCTAATCGAATGGGCAAGACAGACCCTGCTGGGCAAGGAACTACAAAAAAATCAAAACAGATTGCTTGCATAAAAAAAATGAAATTATTACAGCAGTAATATTCATCGAAACTAAATGCCTTAAACTTAACAGAATCAATCATTGCAATCTTAATAAACTGCCTTAGCTTCATTAACATTTGAGTCAGGAAGTTGTGTTCTGTGCAGATAACAAATAATATCTTACATGCATGTATGTACAATACTAATATCACATCCATTACATTAAATATTTCTATTTTTATATGCTTTATATGAACCTGATGCAATGCTTCGAGTACTCTATAAGCATTATAGATGATCTACCAGTATCAGTCAAAAAAAACCTCGGTAAGGAGTATGTACTAAACTATGGTCTGGTGATCAAATGCATGTAGAAGAATCATGACTGTAGTGTTAGCCAAATATGTGCAATATGTCTACCAATTTGTAACTCACAGTTAAATTACATGAGCGAATTGCTTACTTTCTAAATTCCAGAAACAAAGAAATTGTTTCTCAAAAACAGAGGCTGGAAAATCAATATAACAACTTAGGAAGAAGTGAACAATGTACAATCTCATTACCGATATTCATTAAATCTAACTTACCAATACAGTCTGTATCAGCGTCACTACCAAGTTCCTCTGTAGTTTTACCAGTCTCACAATTCTTACACTCTTTCTTATATTTCTCATCTTGATATTCACCATTTTTACAATCCTGACATTTTTTCAGATTCTCATCAAAGTATGTACCAACATCGCAATTTGCTGCAAAATAAGTAATCTGTGAAAAGAATGAAGTCCAGTGTAAAAATGGATTTGGTATGTACTGCATGCACACATGTTTGGAAAAATAAAAATATGTAAAAACTAAACAAAATTTACCATAAAGAAGTGATGTCTTAATTCCACAAAGTAAGTAGGATCTGAGACATATGAAGTAATATTTACAAATAAAGGTTTACCATAAAATGACTTCAAGATTACAAAACTGAAGTAAAGCTTCCAGCACATTAATTTTAACCAATTAAGTCTATACAGTGTATATAAGGAATATTTAGAAAAAAAAGCAAATTAACTACTATCTGTGCAAAAGAGAAGTTAACCAATTGATGGACTAAAAGACAGACTAATACCTGAAACACTGCTGCATTAGTGCATTGCTAATTTTACTTCAGAATGGTCAGTATAAGATTATAAAATGTAAGACCTCATAAAAATGAGACTGGCTGTTTACAGTTGACACAGATAAAGAAAGGTAAGTTAAGAGGACCACTGATGATATAAAATTTCAAAGTATTTACGTAGACATTCTAGAGAATTTGTGCTGCCAGTATTTTCTGTGGTGTAGCCTGGTTCACACTCTATACATGTAGTGTCTGAGCTTGACTTATATGTCCCTACAGGACATGTGACACAGTCTGCACTACTTTTTCCACCTGCCGGAAGTTCTTCCCCTTCTCCACAGGGATCTGAAAATTAATGATTCAAGAGGAACTTCAATCAAATATAAGGTATTCAGTTATTTACATACTTGATAAACTAATACAGATTCCGAAGGACACCCATAATGGCCCTGTGAACTGACCAATGGAAATGCCAGAGTCACTTTTTAAACTTTAAGCATGCTGTGGTTTAATTAAATGAAATATGATTTGATGTATTATTTCATGCAAATTTAAGTGCTGCAGCCTTGTCTTTTCAATCCAATAAACTTTTGCAAATACTATTTTTTGCATATTTTTTGTACAGTAGACTATTTTGTGGCAACATACCTTTGCAGAAATACAGCAGCAGCAGAATAAATCTCATACATAAATATACTATAACATGGTAACATCTGCCAAAAATTGACAATCATGTAAGCTATCTGGTTACTGCTTTTTAAATTCAGGAAAAAAAGACACACAGTCTGTAAAAGTTTGTAACATGTTGGGCAAATTACCCCATCCCCTAGATTTTGCCTTCTTCTGAAGATAAAGTAATTTATACAAACCTTTGCAGTCATTTGATGTTGTAGATTTTACATTATCAGTGGTGGTTCCATTCTTACAAGCTTCACATTTATCTTTATATGGCTCAGGCTGGTATTTTCCAATTTGACAATCAACACATCTTCTCACACTGGCATCCCAGAACTGTCCTGCCTCACAGTTAGCTAAAATGAAAAAAAAAAAAAAATCAACCAAATTTGCATTTTTGCTTAAAAACATGTCTTATCATATTCAAAACATGGGCCGTCCAGTGGGCAGCAAGATTTCTTGCATATCAGACAGGATTTTCAACTGTTTGCACTGGTGATAGAAAAATCTATGTTACACTCCCATGTAAGATAAGTCGTGTGCTTTAAATGATGTCATTCTGTTATGAATGAAAGTTGTAAATTCATATGCTACTATAAAAAACATTGTGCTGGATAAAAATATTATTTTCTTTATGTTCTTCTGAAATTTAATGTATGTATGTGATAAGAAAAAGAATCAAACAATGTTTGCCAGTACAGATGGGAATATGTGGCTCTCGGATAACTGTTTTTCAGAAACTCAGCAGAGCCTCGTTACCTCCTTAAACAGTTACCCGAGAGCTGGATATTCATGTCTGTACCGGCAACCAGTGTAAGATTCTTATATGATGTTTCAATCCACTGACAGTATTTTAATCATCTCAGAATGTTTAGAACGAGAGGGCCATGATGCCCCTTAATTGCTCACCTCAGCTCAAATTTCATAATTATAGTTGTGCTAATTTATTTTGAAAACAGGCCAGTGATTTTAAGATTATCAAAACTGTGAAATCACTATCATGCAGACATGGCATAATATGCCTCTTTTGGGCCCCATACCTCTGGAACCCATGATGGGATCAGGTTGGTTCAGGAAAACATAAGAGATTTATTGTTCATGGGAGTATAACACAATGAATAGAAAAATTTTTAACTGCTGTAGCCTTGATCTTGATCCAAGTGGTCTCAAACCAACCCAAGGGTAGATGTTCATGCAAGGTACCTACATACCAAATTCTAAGATATCAGTTTGTAAAAAAGGCTCCAAAACATGGGAAGAAAATTTTTATTTTTACCCTTGATGATCTTGACTGCAGTGGATAGTCAAGGTTCATGGAAAGTGCTTACAGACAAATACCTAAAATATTAGTCAATAAATAAAAGCTACATGACAAAAAGAAGAAAAATCTATTATTATCCTAAGTGACCTTGACCTTTACCCCAAGTGACCTCAAACCCATCCCAGCAGAAGAGGTCTACAGAAGGTAAGTACATACCAAATATCTTTGATATCAGTCAATAAATGAAGGTTTATGAGGTAAATTAGAAAAATCTATTTTTAGCCTCAGTGACCTTGACTGAATGGAAGGGGTACATGTAGGGTGTCTATATACAAGATATCTAAAATATCATTAGATGAAGGCTCTGACAAAAAGCAGAAAAATCTATTTTTAGCCTCCATGACCTTGACATTGAATACAGTGACCTCAAACCCCAATCAAAGATAGGGGTCCTTGCAAGTTATCTACAAAATATATTGGTCAATAAATGAAACCATGGGGAAAAACAAAACTTTATTTCCAACCCTGATGACCTTGACCCTAAAGAATGGCAGAAATTAATGCAGGGTGCCTATATACTAAATATCTAAGATACCTGTCCAAAAATAAAGGCACCATGATGAAAAGTTGAAAAGACTATTTTTAGCCTCAGTGACCCCAGGGGCAGGACCAAGATTTCAACAAAATTGGTAGATGTCTAATAGGCCATGTTTCACATCAAAAATAATTTAACACTAGCCCTTGTGGTTACTGACAAGAAGATTTATTAGTTTTTTCCTATGCAAGTCTTTAAAGAAATCAAGTGATCCCTAGGGCAGGGTCAAGTTTGACCCTGCAACATAATTTGAACAAGCTTGGTAGAAGACTTCTAGATGATGCTCCATGCAAAATATCAAAGCCCTAGGCCTTGTGGTTTAAAGAAGATTTTCAACTGTTTTCCCTACATAAGCCTTTATCAAATCTAGTGACACCTTGTGTGGGATACATAATTTGAACAATCTTTTGGGGAGCTCTAGGGGAATCTGTATGCCACGTATCAAATCCCAAGGTATAGTAATTTCAGACAAGAAGGTTTCCCCTCACCCCACCCCATATAAGCCTGCAGCTGGGGAGGAGCCAATATAGACCCTAGAGCCAAGATTTGAACAAACTTGTTAGAGAGATACTATACAGTGCTACTTACCAGATATCTTAGCCCTAGGCAATTTTTCTCTATATAAGCCTATGTGAAATCTTGTGGCACATGAGGCAGAGCTTATTTTGACCCTGAGGCCATGATTTGAATAAAACTGTTAGAAGCTCACTAGACAATGCTACAAATATCTTAGCTCTAAGCCTTGCAGTTTTGAAGACAAAGATTTTTGAAGTTTTCACTTTTAAAATCTATTTTTAGCTCTTGTGACTCAGATTAGCAATGAACTGAAACCATTTTATCAAGTTTGATACAGCTTCATGCAGGCAAGTTTCATTAAATTTGGCCCAGTGGTTTCATAGGAGATGGCCTTTGAAACAATTGTGGACGACGGATATGGCACGCCAATTGTCCAGTTATTACGTGAACCTATGTTTTCACTCGTAAAACCAGGATTTACGGTTGACAATCTAGGTTTTACAAACGTAAAACCTGGTTTTTCGATTTTTAACCTCTATTTTCGAGCATAAACATAGGATAACGGCCATAAACCATAGTTTACGCTCGTGATCTTATGTATAAGTTCAATAAACTAGGTTTCTCAAATAATATTAGAATTTCGGTTGTTATCCTAAGATTACCATCGTTAAAGGGATACACTGGCAAATGAATGCCAAAAAATTAAAACTGATAGTATTTGCTCAAATCACGTTCAATATGAAGAACTTTAAATTCCAAGTATGTTTGTCCATATAAATAAAGACAAATTGGAGCTTGAACGCAAACATTTGAACGTTCTTTAACTGAAAGTAAAACCCGAACGGTTATTTTAAATAGGTCACGTGACAAAAACAGCCAATCGTCGTTTCTCTTGGGTTGCTTTTTGCTGTAGAATAGTGACAGGTACTTAAACCGTCCAATCATTCACTGTAAAATTTAGCGCGAAATCTAAATTTTCTATCTTGGCCCGTGTGGGTCAGGTTAGGAAACCATCTGGTTTTTCATTTAAATAGAGGAAATCTTTGTTACTTGGACTGATCATTGTATTTATTTCGAGCACATTCATAGTAACTATATGGATCGAAGAAACGTGAAAGAAAGCATAAAACTTTTGCCTGTATATCCCTTTAACTTGGGTTTGCGACCATGAACACAGGTTTACAGTCTAAACCTATATTTACGTTCGTAAATTCATAATATTTCTCAGTAACTTAGTTTATCAAATGTAAACCTAGGTTCACGTCCGTAAACTATGGTTCACGACAGTTATCCTAGTTTTTGCTCAAAAACACTGGTTGAATTCCGTAAAATATATTTCAAGGGAAGTCAACTGTCCAAAATAATGTGAACTTATGATTACGCCCATTAATCTAGGATTTACGATCGATAAAACAGGTTTTTAATTGTGAAACCTGGTTTTTCGAATTTTATCCTATATTTTCGAGCATAAATATAGGATAACCATCATAAACCCTAGATTACGCTCTTGAACCTATATTTACGTTCGATAAACTAGGTTTTTCGAAACAATTGTAACTTAGGTTTATGAACGTGAATGTATATTAAGAGTGTGAACTATGGTTCTCGACATTATCCCATGTTTTCGCTTGACAAAAATATGATTGCCAGTCATTAACCTATGATCACGATCATAAACATGGTTTCACGGCCGTAAATGTAGGTTCACACTTGAAAACATAGGTTCTTGATCGTAAACACATGTTAACGCTCGAAATTCAAGTTTGATTTCATAATCCTAAATATCAATTAAACAAAGGATTTCATACGTTACCCTATGTTTACAGACACTATCTTATTGTTACGCTCGTGAACCCCGGTTTACGCTCGTAAAGGATAGTTTACAAACGTAACCTATATTTTCGACTGTAAACTTGTGTTTTCAAACGTGAACTATGGTTTACGAGTGTAAACTATGGTTTACGACATTAACCCATGATTTCGCTCGAAAATATAAGTTAATATTCGAAAAACTAGGTTTTACATTTGAAAAACCTGGTTTATCAACCGTAAATCCTAGTTTTTCGACCATAAACATAGGTTCACGTAATAATTGGACAATTTGCATGCCATAGACGGATGACAGATATGCACTGTGTTCTCAGGTTTGCTAAATATCATATGAATTTTCTATCTTCAAATATGAAGTGGACAATATAACACATTCATTAAGGTATAAACTGTTTGTCTGAAACCCCTGATGACTGAAGTATCAGATCTCTATCATAGTAAGTGAGATAAGAATATTAAAGTACTAAGTTTCATTAAAAAAAATACACCATTATTTGTCTCAAGAGCAAAGAACTATGTCACATAACTTTCTGACATTCTTATTTTTACTTGTGGTCGGTGCCATTTGGTGTGGGTTCAGATCCCACTGGGAACTTGATGATCTACTGATCAACTGAATTTTTTGAATACATCCCTTAGATTGTCAAGCTGTTTTGTACAAGATAGTGTCCTGCCTTCAAAGGCTGAACCAAATGATCTAAATCCCAATTGGGCCATAACATGCACCAAATTTTAACCATGAGTTATTTAACTTGACTACTGCTCTGTCAAAGGTTCAAACAACGATATCATACTTAGTCACTGAGACAAGGATATTGTTAAGATAGGGTTTATAAATGCAAAGTTTTAAGAAAGTGTATCATGCACAGTAATGAAAGAGCCTAATAAACTCTTCAAATAATCACTGATCACTGTGTTTTTCATTAAAAAGCTGTGTAAAAGATTTCATGAAGTTATTTGAATGTTTTAACACAAATGTAAAAATGTGATTTTGAAGGTAAAAATATAAGCAAACAAATTGGCAAGGTTTACACTTACGGACACAGTCATCTTTGGATGTTGATGCCACAGTTCTGGTTATGAATGGATCCTCACACTTAATACATACTGGATCTACATCCTTGTCTCTATAGTAACCGATCTTACAATCTACACATCCACCATTAGGATAGTCCAGTTCCTTTCCACTTTCATCACAAGTAACTGTAACATTTGCAATGTACAATTTCATTTGGTTACTTTTTCTAAACATTATTTTCAATGATGAATGTTTCTGAGCAGTTTCCTTAGAAATGGACAAAACCTGAGCAAAAATGATACTTTCATGCGGCAAAGGACCTCATTTTCCGGGCTCATTTCCCAAACAATTCATTATTATCATGACTTAACTACTTTACCTCAGTACCTGCCATACTAGTATTCAACACTTACAAATGTTAACATGAAGAAAAAGGGACATAACTGAAGTCTTACTCAAAATAGTATGGATTTTATATATAAAAAGTAGTCAATATGTAACACAGACATAAAATCAAACTGAGCTTTTAACTGTTTCATTCCATCATTCCACTTCAGTTATCTTTCTGTCTATCAAGTAATGAAATATTCTTACTAGTACAATCTGTTGACAGAACTTTTCCAATCCCATCAGTTGTTGAACCATCGGGACATTTGATGCACTGAGTCTGCCCATCACTGGGCTGGTATGTGCCTTGCTCACATAGGATACACTGTGCCCCATCCCAACGACTTCCTTTCAAACAGTCATCTGCCAAAGAGATACAAAAACACCATTCAAAAACAATATCTACTACTGAAAACAGTATTTACAAAAAATATCTGTTAAAAAAATTCTAGCACTTTCTTTATTGTTGACGTCTGACCACATGTAACTTAAAACATTCTCAAACAGGTACAGATAACATATCCATGACTTCTAACCTATAAACTAATAAGGCTGACAACCAAACCTAAAACTTGATATGTATTAGTAAGTGTTCCATCCTGATTTATTCTCTTCCTAAAATATATATTTTAGTCAGATGGTCACCCTCTGATTAACAGATTTTTCTTGAACTTTCAATAACCATGGAAACTAAAACATCTATACATACTGCATATTTCATCTGAGCCATCTGTACAATCTTCTGTTCCATCACACTGCCTGGCAACATCGATACATTCATTACCACTTCTACATGGCCACTCGGTAGCCAAACATGCTATAATACAAAGTAAAGTACCGGTACATCATAAAATACATCATTTTAATGACAAGTTCGAAGCTGTTGATCAGAAGGTCAAAATGCTAAATATAGAGCTGACATATAATTATGCAAACTCTAGGACAGCTAAATTTTAGCAGTGATAGAAATAGACATTCATATATGGTATTTGGATATATGAATAGTTTGACAATATCCAAAAACTAATTTCGTATTCAAATATTTTTTTCTTAACTAAAATATTTAGTATTTATTTTATGCAAGAAACAAAAACTGAACATCCCTCATCAAAACTGTTACCCTAACTTGCACTATTTGTTTAGAAAAAAGAGCAGCAGTGCCTTTTTTTCGTCTACACTGATAAAATTATCTTACTTTTAAACCTTTGAGAGAGTATGTGAGAGAATATTCAATGATGCAAGACATACAAAAGGCTTCTGAACATACAACTCACCAAGACATTCCCCGATGTCAACAGCCCCAGTATCTCTAGTTGTTGTTTGTGGTGGACAGTCGACACAAATGTGACTGTCTGTTGCTGTTCTGTACTCTCCCTTCAGACATTCAGTACACTGACCTGTGGAATCTCTCTCCAATCCATCACCACACGGTACTATATCATATATAAGTACATACAGATCACATAAACTATTCTATTTTGACCAAAAATTTACAGCAAAGATGGGTCTATTTGAAAGAATTCTTTGCTCATGCTTATTACAGTTCTTGAATGAACAATGACACTTTTTAGAAAAAAAAAGAGTATTTTTCACCTACAGTATTGCACTTACCAAGCACATTTAACACAAATTAAGATATCTTTAAGGAAAACTTATGCTTAATTCTTATAAAAAAGTCAGTAACACACAGATTATGACAGAAGAGGGGGAAAGCGAAAGACAGATTATGACAGAGGAGGGGGCAAGCAAAGGACAGATTATGACAGAAGAGGGGGCAAGCAAAAGATACCTTGGATTTTACAGGACCTAAGTTTAATGTCATCTATTAGTACATAAACAGTGTTAGTGGCACAGTTAGGGATCAAACTTGTTACCACATGAACTGCAAATCTGTATACGTTAAACATATGTATACATACATACCTTTGCAGAGACTTCTAAGTATGAAATCAATATATGGCGATTCATCAAATCTCTGTGCATAGAACAGTAAATCTGGATTAGACACAACAGTATTAAAACTTGTATCTGTCTGTGCATCAGATGTATAAATCACTGCTATGATGACTCCCTGTGCCTTCACAGCCACAGCTGTTACTGCTTCACTGTTGGCCTTGTTGGTGAAAATAATGAGTATTTTGGTATTTGCCGAGGGTCCAGAGACTGTCAGGTAATTTATGTCATCAGTTAATGACTCGGTTCCAGCATTAGCATCAATCAGAGTAAAACTGGTTCCCGCTTTATATCTAGCCAAACAAAAATTGTTATTTAACTTTTCTTTAATTCTACAACAGACTGAGTTAATATATTCTAAAATATTGTAAAACTTATCCCGTATAACATCTCCAAAATATTTCAATACTGTCTGGGTCAAATAATAACAACAAACTACTAAACTGACAGCTAAGATTTAGTTCAATGTAAGTTGTTAGCATTTTTCCAACTAAAACACTCATTTTCTCTACAAAAAACTATACAGTCACTCTCTTAACATCAAATCCATTTGCAAGACTTTAAAGGGACATAACCTACAGTTCACAGTCATTCTCTTAATATTAAATCCATTTGCAAGATGATTCAAACCCTTGACATAACCTACAAGTCACCAATGATATACTGCAAGTCTATTGCTATTACTGGCTCATTCACTATATAAATAATTGATATTCATATGTTCATTTTTTTCCCTTCATGCATTTTGATATTTGTGTTCATTTAGAATAAACAACCATCCGCCTAAAATTGGTATAACAACAACTCCCTATACAAAGATTAACATTACTGCATTAAGATTACCTGTTGTACTTACAACTTTTGACTGACACGTACCCTGACATTGGATGATTTTTCATTCAGAGTAAGTCACATTCACACAATTTTAATGAAAATGAAACATGCTAGATTTTCAGGTATGCCATGTAAATACAAGTTTAAAATTTTAACCCAGCAGTTCAACCCATGTGATCTCCTCTAAATTTAACTAGTGAAGATAAGTACAATTAATCTTCATTAGATTTTAGGCACCACAAATAAGTACTGGTACCTACCTGTTACTGAATTCTGTGAAGAACCTGGTAACTTGGTTTTCCACGGTTGAATCACCACTGTAATATTTGATGTAGAAAATGTCCATATTTTCATCACAGGTAAATTGTGCTGCAAAAAAGTATAAAATGTAAAGAAAAACATTTAAAAAAAAAAAAGAAATTTTCTTCAGCTGAAGTTAAAAAAATTCTCGATTTTATCACTTATTAAGTTAACCAATTCTGGCATCTATGCCTGAAAATATACATCTACATACATACTAATACTTACTTGGTGTACAAACAGTGGGCAGAATGTTGAAACTGACCAAGTCGAAGAAGCCTGAGAACGTCTTCACGGCTGTGTCATCGGTGGCTATTTTCCTTAGTTCCGGTAAATAGATATTTCCACCCACCCCAATACTGACAATGTTGATGAACCTTTTCTTTGCTCTAGTTGCAGCTGACTCAGTTCTTGCCACATTGTCAGACTTTCCATCTGTTATAACAACAATATTCTGATGTATTCCAGTGCGTCCCTGTGCATCAAACATCTGTACAGCAGCATCCAGGGCCTCAGCTGTATTGGTTCCTGGCTTTGTGCTATGAATCAAAGCTCTAGCAAGGGAAATAACTGCATTACGATCCAATGAGTCTATCAGATCCAGGCGTGGGCTGACAGCGGCCACATCTGCAAACTGGATCAGTCCAATCCTTGTTGCTGTTAGACCTACTTTAAATCTGAAAGCAAAAAAATGTTTCAAAGTAACCTGAAATAACTTAGGAAAGTGATCAGAACTTCTGCTTGAAGAAACTTGCAAAAACACTTCCATTCTGACTAAGTTTCGTTAATCTTAGGTTAAAATGTTGAAAAAATGTTTTTTTATAATGTGTCAATGATGTAAACAATAGGTATATCTAAAGTAATGTAATCTTAAAGCATGACCTTGTTTCACTTGTTAATGCTTCCCTGAAAAGTTTAGTTTTAATTTTCACCAAAGCACCAGAAAAGTGACCTCCATATGGATGCTAAATGAAGTTAGAATTGGTATGATGTTAAACATGAAACAGTACTGACACTGTTGTACTGAAGTATTTTTGTGCTTAGAAATTTAGAAATGAAAATAAGGGTGCATGACCAAAATGAGTATACTACAGAAGTTTCATACATACCTTAGGACAGAATTTTCTAAAAACACTTTTGTTAGTTGAAAATCAAAGCTAGTAAGGCTTAAAGAAGCATCCACTAGAAATATAATGTCCAAAGATTTTCCACAGGCATCTGGAAACAAAAACAGTATGAAATTGAGAGAAAAAGAAAAAAAATTAATCAATCTTATCTAGCAGAGGTCTTTAGTTATCATGCTAAAATACATGACACATGTATAGTAATAAATCTGCAACATGAATTTCTATGAAAATTCTTTCAAAAGCATGTTTCATGAAAGCCTCCAAATATAACAAAATCTTCAAAAATCTTTCCTTACTGATATAACTACATGAAGTGCTACTTTTAAACTTTTATTAACAGGGATGGGTTACGCTAACACTTTTTTTTCCCTCAATATAAATAAGACTTGTCCTCATAGCTGACTATCAAAAACCCTTTTTTTGCTTTAAGTGATCCTGAGATCCTTTCAAGTGATTTCGATTTAAATCCACCGGTAAATGTAACTGGTCCATAGATTCATAAATATATAGCATATCAGTGATGTTTCAGGATCTGAATTTCTATGGTAACACAGTCCCAAATGCTGTTGACACTATGGCATTTATTTATGTAACTTGTATTATGAGGTACATGTAAATACAACATACCCTGATCAGTTAACAAATGGACAAAATGTACATGAGTATTACCATTACAGTTATCCAAAGATGTACTTCCAATGCTAGAGTAGAGGTTCACAGGACAGGCTATACACTCAGTCTGTGCCCTGTCTGGTTGGTACGTGTCCTTTTCACATTTCTCACACACAGTATCATCCAAAGATGAGATCTTCTCACCCACATCACAGTTCCCTACAAGGTCACATGACAAGCACTTAAATTCTTGATAAATGTATTTAATATTCACTGCATACAGGGAGATCTCATAGGGAATATCACATGCAGATGAGAGACATGACCTGTACAAACAACCAGACCTCAGAAACGGTCTAATATCATTCACTAAATTTAATGTACCGGTGATGTTAATTTCTGCAAATTCCATGCTGCTTTGAAATCAAATGCAAATATATAACTCTACAGATATTAAGAAAAGTCATTATGCATTTTTCTTTTGAATGTATTGGTAAGTTTAGATATTAATTCATCGATGATAGCTTGTACTTCAAAATTACTTGTACATCAAAATGTTATGGGTTTTTTTTGTTCTGAGCCTTAAATAGTATTTCTTTCTACAGAAATGGTGCCCTGTGATGTTTAATACATCAATGCTTTTCTTGTATTTTATTTGATTTCTTTTGTGTCTAATGATCAATCATGCATATGCCTGTGAAGCATGCATTACCCCAACACTTACTTATACACTGTTTTGAAGATGTAGATTTAGTTTGTTCTGTTGTATATCCTGAAGAACAGGTATCACAGTTTGGCTGAAAACTGTCAGCTTGATATTCTCCTGTTTGACATTCCACACACAGGTCACCAACCGTCTTGAATCCAGGACCACAATTAGCTAATTTTAAGATGAATTTGTCAGTTAATATCATATAAGGTTATAGTAACAGCAACAAGTAGTTAAACAAAGACAAAGCAAGAGAAATAGCTATTAGTCATTTCACAGAACTGAAAAATAAAAAAACATCAGGAAGTCAAAGTAATATGAATTCAAAGATCCTGGTAATACTTCTGTTTCACAATTATTCTGTCATAGAAAAGTATAATAAAATATAAAGAAAATTTAAATGTAACAAGATATAAAGAAACAGAGTATCAAAATATTAACTGAAGTTCTATACAGTAACAGTCAAAGTCATATGAAGGTCAATGTAAATTTGTAAAGACAAAAAGCACCATCATGTTGCAAGTGCTACGAAATTCCAAATCAAATTAAACCAAATGGCAATGTATGTTGTAAATCTTACGTATGCATTCACTAGCTGTTTTTGCTCCTGGAACTTTGGTTGTTTTATCTCCAGTACACTTGTTACATGTGTGTGAATCTGTGGCCAGTCTGTAGGTGCCTGTAGGGCATTTCTCACATGCTCCTCCTGCTGACCTTTGCTCTCCATCAGAACAGGGTTCTGAAAAAGTCCATCAAAAATAACTTATGGATGAGAACTAGAGGAATTCAAGTTCTCTATAGAATCAAAAAAAACAAAAAAAACATTAATGACTAAAATACATAAAGGTATGACTGAACTGATGGCCAAATTGTTCAGGACCAAAACAATTTGAAATAATTAAATATGCAAAGAATATGAAATATGCAAATGCTTAACCTTTTCTTTTGCTTAAGATGCACTGCACAGCAAATTCTAAGAACACTTAAACAACATAACTGGTAAAACTAAAGATGACCATTTGTTATTGAAGTTATGTAAGATTTACCTATACACAGTTTCCTTTCAATGAATCTGTACACAGGCAATTCATCAAAACTTTCTACGTTGAATAAGTATTCCGAGTCCGATACCATGGAGATAAAATTGGTGTTTTCAAGATTTTTGTCAGCATTTATTACAACCACAATCCCTCCTTTCTGTCTAAGCACACTCTGAATATTGTCTTTCACTGTACTGTCAGCAATGTCAGTTTTGGTGATGAAAACGAACAATTTTGTGTTTTGTGGATTGATTGACATGTCCTGGTTTCTCACAAGTGTATCAAGTGCTGCCAAACTTGTGTATGAAACACTGCTCACTGTTGATGAGCTGTAACTAGAAACAAACACAAAAGATTATTTTGAAATCTCAAGAAAAACTCCAAGCTGGAAAAAAGAACTTGATATTTCCCACAATCACATGTCTTTGCTGAAACTTTATCTCAAGCCATTTGTGTTGGCCCTCATATGCTTATGGGTCCTATAATAAGCATGCAAACAAGTGCTTGCAGCCTGTCCAAGGTTTTAAGGATTCTTACTGATATATCTGCTTCACAAATTCAGCAGCAAAATATGAAAGTACTATATTTAATCTTTCTTAAATTTGTATCATCCTCAACACAATGGATTTTCTTTTTGCACACAGAGCAGACCATGACAAATCTGTAAATATTTTAGAAAAAAATCTCAGAACTTGAAAAGAAGCAAGCTGTCTCACTTTCAGGAAATAACTGTGTCAGATTCACAAAAACATAGTTATAATGGAGAAAAGCTTTTTGTAAACATTCACATTTGGCATAAATAAATCTGGACAGGAACATGACCATATGCTTGCAGACAAATGAAACAATTGTAAAACAAACTAAGTAAGAAGAATAATGAAAAGTATTAACAGAATAAAACAACACAGCTTTCTAAGGAATTAGGTGGGTAAGGATTATTCTAGAATTACCTGCTAGCCATTTTTGTTTTGAAGTTAGTCACCCTGTCCAAAAATATAGCATCTGTAGTTGTTCTGTCTTCGAATATAACAACGTTCATTTCCTTTCCACATGTGAATGAATCTAAAATCAAATATCACATTCCGTAACAATGACTTTTAGAAAGATGATATATCTTCTGAATAAATGATTTGTGTAACACATATCCAAATGTAATGACAGCATCAGGAGCAGATACTATTGTTATGGTTTCTACATGTAGTGAGAGTCTAGACTTACATCATGAGAAGCATATAGCATGTTGATGCCCACTGGCTACTTACACAGGAAATGATCAACGTATATATCAAGGAAAAGCAGGCAAAGTGTATCTATTTTAGAAATTTAGACTGGTCTGAGATATATAAATCTCACTGTCATCTCAAAACTGTACAAGTGTCATGTGACTTTTCATTTCAAATCATCTAAAACATCAATTAAAAATAAATTCCCAAATAGAAGACAGACCAATCTTTACTTTTAAAAGGAATTTAAGGAAAAAAAATACCTTCACATATTGTTTCTGTGAAATCTTGAATAGTTGCCAATGTAATGAAATCATTCACAAACATTTTAGAGTCTTCATCGCTAGCTATTTTATCCAGCTCATATCTGAATACATTAGGACCCACTCCAAGGCTGTACAGTCTAATGAAGTTATCTTTTGCCTTTTTCGCTTCTTCTATAGTTCTGTACGTATTTGTAGATATACCATCCGTTACAACAACAATTATATGCATTACCCCACCCGTCACACGACCTTGAGTAAGGATCATGTCCTTGGCAGCATCTATTGCTCTTGCTGTGTTTGTACCTGAATATTTGAGACAAGCAAACTTGATCTTAAAATCTAAGAAACTAACAGGAATCATACCCAAATGAACATATACCTGTTTTAATGATGTAGTGCCCCCAAAAAAGTTACGGTTTATATTATGAAAATTTGTTTAAACCCAGTGACCTGTTAATAAGGCTCATTTACCGAACACAATTAAATGGCTATGCAAAGCAAAATTAAGAAGAAACTGAAAGCACATTAAAGACTGAATCTACAAACCAGTTGGAAGATCCCCTTGGCGTAGGACCCTAACAGCCTGTTGTACAAATTCTTGTTTTGTTGACTTTTGCAATGGGAACACTTGAGATGCTAAAATGTCAGAGGTGTATGGAACAAGACCCACTCGTGTTCTGTCAAGACTTATATCCATACTGTAAGACAAAAGGACACAAATGCCATTTTGAGGTCTCAGTGCAAAACTGTTGTATCTCCTTTTTATTTTTTATGTAGTTACAACAGTTTTGCAATCAACTCTAAAATTCTGAAAACTTACTAAAGACTGCTGTAAAATGGTGACAAAATTTACCACTCTAAAAGGACAAACACAAAAGTTACATTCCTTACATATCCAAATGCTGGCCACTAGTATGCTTAAATTATTCTAGTCTCAAAGTCAACATATCATGGATATAAAGAAATGTTCCAAAAAACTTTTCCATGTCAAATTAAAGAAAAGACATTCACTTTGTAATTTATTTTTTGTCTTCAGCATTGTCTTCACAGAAAGTTATCTAGCAACAGAGATTCAAATTATCTTGAATGGTTAATAGAGAAACATTACCAACACTTTTTGTATCAAAGATTTATGGTACATGAACAATAAATTGAAATTAAGGGAGGAGAATTATTGTTCTTGACTTTTTCTAACTCATATTCTTCATAAAACAAATTCTGGAATCACTTACACTCCAACTGTGTTGAGAAGAAACACTTTCATCCACATGTAAGCTGTTGACGAGATGCTTTCAGAGGAATCTACTACAAACACTATATCCATAGGTGCTCGACATTTACCTGTAAAAAGAGACAAGATGTATTCATCAACTTGTTACTTATGTCTGTATTTGCACTGGTTTTTGTTAATACTGTTTCTGAAGAGATTAGATATTTTAAGCTGTAGGGGATAGTGCAAGAAACAGCAAGCATCCCATTCCAGAGACAGTTCTTGTTCTTTCATATGCTCAGTATATATCACTGATAAATGGGATGTTGGTTTTATGTCTCATTTGAAAAATAATAAAAAGTGTTAGTGGCAGAGCTAGGGATCAACCTCGCAACCTCTAGATTACCATTCCTGAGCAATACCACTGGACCACTGTTCAACTCCAGTATGCATTTTAGGCTCTGTCCACTAAAGCTTTACTGTTTAACAACAGTTTCAGGAAAGCTTTAAGCAACATACAAGCAAAAGTATAGCATCTGCTATAGTAAACTTATCACAAACATATTATTCCATTTGTTCTGTGTACACTTTTTCAATTTGTGCTTCAGTTATAAAGGCAACAATTTATCTTTTATTCTTATCTGCCAATTTCACATACATAAATGATGAGTTATGTAGCCTGGCTTGAGCCACTGACTCTCAATCCCTTAACCACATGACAACATAGGCCAAACTTTGTTTCCACAACATTTTTTCCACAAATGTCTCTGAAATATTTTTTAGTTTGAACAGTCATGACTACTCATTTGCAAATTAAAACCATATCCCACCAAAGAGACAGTCTGAGAGTTCATCTGCCCCAGTGGCGCCCTCTGTACTTCTTCCTGTAGGACAGTTTACACACAAGAAGGTTTCCCTAGCATCTCTGTATTCATCAACCCCACACTTCTTACAACTGCCGTCTGCTGCAACAGCTGTTCCACCCTGGCAAGGTGCTGAAGAAATAAAAGAAGGCAGCATATGACCTGAACTGCTAACATGAGATCATTTTGAAAGAACTGCAATAAAAAAAATGAAGAGTTGTATGGGTTTTTAATCCACTCATTTTACAAGGAATAACAACAAAGATGGCCTTCTATGCAAACATTTTTAGTTAATTGGGTAATATCTTCATTTTTCACAGACATCGGAGAACAATATTAGATGACAGATCAATAAAGAGAAAATTTTTCAACTCTGGCTCATTCAAATTCATTTCCCTAAAACTCATCTCAAACACAATTACATGATACTAATACCTCTGGATAAAAGGTAAAGAAAGACAAAAAAAAAGATTTTCGTGTAAAGAATATTATTAAAATATATCATAGACCTTACCAAATATTAATTAACTTCTTTGGAGGAAGTAATGATGACTCACCTGAACATAAGCTCCTCTGTATTACAAGGTTGAAAGGCAGCATATCGAACTTGTCAGTAACATAACTCAGTTTATCATTTGATGCAAAACTCTCAACATTGTTCGACACTGCAGCTGCATCTACCATCATTACCAGGATGCCCGCATTTTTAGCTTCTGTTGTTCTAAGCTCTAGTCTGTCTAATAGATACAGAAAAGATAGCAATAAAAGTAAATCCTTCAAGTAAAAGATGACTTTTTTTTTAACTAAATATTGATGCAAGCAGAGCAATTTTAACATTAAATCCCTTTAAAAAGGAAATGCTGTTTCTTTCAAAAATATTTTATACTGGTTATCTAAATTACTTCCTGACATTTTGGCCAACACAAATGTGAGGAATTGTGGAAGAAACTTGATCAACGAAAGACTTTTTTCAAATGTTAAACATTTACATTATATGATTAAATTATGCAACTGTAAACCTTTGATATCAGTTTCTATCTGTTTGTCTGTGATGACCATCAGAACTCTGGCAATGCCAGTGTCTTTCCTGGTTGGATCAGAATGTTTCTGAAAACCTTCATTGAAAGCCTCTGCCACATCATCTACATGGTCCACAAATATGTTGGTTACCTTGGAAACTGGAAAACTAGGATAAAAGACGTTATGATTATTAAGTATGGTACAAAAACTTTATTATGCATCTTCCTATATGTACATTCACACTTCTTTTTGCAGCCTTTGTGAAGAAATTTACATTGCATTGTTCTGAACAAAAAACATGCTATAAAAATATCTTTTAAAAAAAACTAGGACACTTTGTTTTTCAAAATGATTTTAGTGTTATTTTAAGGGTACTGTTCTATTACTCAGTATATTTCAGATATACCAATTAAGAGTCATGCCCTTAAATCAAACTGAGTGACAGCTGTAGGACCTGTCAAGCAAACATTTCTAGACCTTTATGCCAGGTAAACTTAACAACTGCTATTAACATTTACAGTAAGTTCTGGCCAATATCTAATGCAACAGCTCACTTATAATAATTTCACCAAGAATTAATATTAAAATTAGAAAGAAGTATAAACTTTAAGTTCGTTTTTCCTTTCCTACATAATCTCAGTAATAGGTACAGAAAATAGAAGCAACTGAAAAAAAAAACTTGATAGATCCTCTGTGGAAAATGTCATCAGCTATTTACATAAAGGAAAGGAAGTATTTCAGAAAAATAAACTGATTTTAAACAGAATAAAATAAAAAAGATCAACAAAATAGCCTTTGAAATCTCATTTCAAAAATTCCATAGAAAAGCAGTTTGAATGTTGTACATTCTGACCTTTTCTTCAAACCATCTATGAAAATTTCAGCTCGTCTGATAGTGTCAAAGTTAAGGAGATCCCATACTGCAATGATGTCCATTTCATGTGGGCAGGTAAAATTATCTGTGCATGAAAAAAAGCAAGAAAATTAAACAACAGGTTACCAATAAGAATACTAAACAGTTCAAAACAACAAGAGTGATCAGTGATCACATGTGTCACCTGATGAAAGCTAATTAAGCAGTTGTATTGAGGGATGATTGGACAGTTTGTTGGAAATGTAAATTGAGGTACCAATCAATCCTGTAACATTTCATTCAAATTGCATTAGTAGTATAAGAGAAGTAGTCCAGACAAACTTTAAAAATAAAAATCATTAAAGAGCCATAACTCTTACAAAAATCGATGAACTGGAAAATGCTGAAGATGTGCACAACTACACTTTTTACTGAACATTCCTGTAAAGTTTGGATGAAATTACACCAGTAGTTTTTGAGGAGTAGTACAGTGGTCAGCGGCCACTATGTAGCAGGCTACACAAAAAGGCAATCACATATTTGGCTGAGAATATTGCAGTATGACTGACTTATTTATTTATTGTAACCACTGCCCATGTGACTATAAGCCCAGTACTAATAAATGAAGCTTCTAGGGCTTCAGGGAAAAGTGCAAAAGATTGTAGGTGCTAGTAAGTTCAAAATAGTCCTTTGTTTTTTTTTAAATTTGATTTACCAAAACAAATCATTGGACTTTCACCGAAAGTCTTATCCAAAAGACCTTTATTACTATGTAAAGCAGAGCAGTAATTCAATGTTAGATCCCTACTGTAGAACGCTCTTTTCATAAGATAGCAGATAAGCAACCCTTGTATAGCCATAAACTCGGCAAACAGAGATTAGAATGTCTGGTGCAAATGGACTAGTATACTGATCAGGTGAAACAAAGACTGAAAATCATTCAACTTAGACAAGACCTAAGTGAAATCTTAAACTTTAGTGAAGGAAAACCACCATTTTGGTAATCAACAAGATAAATTAATTGCCAGGAAATCTTTGAGTAAAGACCCAATTATTTTCACTTGATCATGTCATACAAAAGACAATTATGAAAATATTAAGTTTCTCTTTCTAAAAGAAAAAGCTTTACAGTTGTTTATTAGTTAAACTGTGTACATACAAGAGCATGACAGGTCTAGCAGTTCTTCTGTTGTCAACTCATCAAAACTGCTCAGAACCTTCACAGAGGCTGGGTCTGTGGCCATATCATAGAGCTCCTGTGCGAATATACTCACACCAAATCCAATAGCCACAATATGGATACCTGTTATAGACATAACAGAAATTTGTTAATGGTAGAAAAACAGAGACATATTTGTAAATCCTTCTCATTTCTAAAAAGCCATTGACAAGACATTGAAAATAAAGGCAAAGTTGTCAGGAAACAAGTAAACATGCCTCTTTAGGTAGACATAACTTGTATTACAATTTATTTCATGGTATAAAGCAAAGAAAATATTGTCTGTAAAAGATGGTATGTAAACATTTTGTATTTCAGCTTTGTTCGTCTTCCTTACCTGCAAAGTCTTACAGCAACTTATCTCACCTACCTTTTTTTTTCCATATAAATCTTTATCCCCTATATTGAGTGTCAAATAAAAGAATACCTTTGTCTTTTGCAAGTTGTGCCTGTATTTTAGTACTGGATGGGCTGCTGGATTTTCCATCTGTTATAACAATACCAACAAATGGTGAATTCTGTCGCCCTAAAAATAGGAAAAAAGGTCGATAAACTATGGCTTTATAAAAACCTATTAATCTCTTGATCCACAATTTCTCAACAGAAACATAGATACCATGTAAAACTGTATTGTTACCTTTTTGGGTAAATGTAAGTTATATTAACTACATGATTTTTCAAGCAGATGTGATTAATTAAGCCCATGGGTCTTAGGCCTGAGTGTGCAGCATATACTTGAAAAAATGCTGTAAATATTCACCACAGCTGCAGCCTAAATTATAGTTGCCACAGGTCATACACAAAGTATGGGTCATAAAATTGCCAAAAAGGACAATAAACAGATAACTATTTGCAGAATTTACTTCACTCGGGTTTTTTTAAAACCCAGCAGAGTGCAACAGGTTTTTACTTTCGAAACTAGGAGCCTCTCGGCCAAACCGGGAGGATTGGTAAGCATGCCACAGTGTTAAATAGTTACTTCAATTTACAAGGCGCAAAGGTCAGACAGGGCATGCGGTGCATTAACTGACCAATCCTGTAGTTAAGGTACACTTGTTGATGTGTTTAGTCTGTTAAACATGTTATCATTGTGTGTAAACATACCATGTATATATTTTTTTTTGCAGAAACATAAAAAACTAAATGTGAAAGTACCTTTTTGTGTAAACATATCAATCATGCGGGAGAGGGCAGCTGCTGTATTAGTAGACCCTAAACTATTCCATTTCTGTGGCTGTATGCCTGACACCTCAAGCGTTGTCTGGTCAACACACTCTTCCAGTGAAAATACCTCAGTTTCATGTACAGTTGCAGAAAATGCTATGATGCCTATCCTGATCTTGTCCTGCCCAATATCTAACCTGAAATATCAGTCACATAACATACTGTTAGTTTTGCATAATTCAATCAATGATGCATTGTTTCGAAAGCAACAAACAAAGAAAATATGATAAAGTGTGCACTACCAGTCTCCATGCATGAACATGGTCATAAGTTTCAAGATTTTTTTCTTTGCAATGTCCTAAGCAAAGACAAAATCTAATTGCTTCAAAACACTGTTAACAGCCTAAGATAAAAAGTTTCAAAAACATAACAATTTCAACTTCAACATGTTAACATAGTTCTACTGAAAGCCATATGACAAAGTGGCCATTTTATAGGTTTTATCTCTAGGTTTTTATGCTGTATTTAAAAGCTGTCTTTTTTTGCAATTTTCAAAGGGCTATAACTCTGCATAAACTTCTTCAGTCAACACTTACTTTCAAGTACATAAATGGCTGACAAACTTGTATATGATACATTCTGAGCAAGTTTATATGGTAACATTAAAACCATAATAGCTTTAAATAGCAAAATAAAAATCTTATAAATCTTTCATTAAAGAAATCTTACATCTGAGCAAATCGGGCTATGAACACCCTCAGTTTCAGGAAAGTGAACATTGTCACACTCATTGAAGCATCAATTACAAACACCATATCCATGTAGCTTTTACACTCCCCTGAAATACAAAATCCATATATTATTGAAGAATTATTCACTAACACCATATCCATGTAGCATTTACACTCTTCTGAAACACAAAATTAATATAC
Organism: Cyclina sinensis; assembly: GCA_012932295.1. NCBI lineage: Eukaryota > Metazoa > Mollusca > Bivalvia > Venerida > Veneridae > Cyclina > Cyclina sinensis. The sequence goes on along the minus strand of JAAONU010000001.1, from coordinate 40,155,862 downwards.
CGGTACATTAATTAAGAATTATTCACTAATACCATATCCATATAGCTTTTACACTCCCCTGAAAAACAGTCTATACACATTACTGAAGAATTATTTACTAACACTATATCCATATACAAAGCATTTACACTCCCATGAAACACAAAATCTATATACAGTTGAACTTGTGAACAAAGGTCAGCCATGGGAAGACAGAAAAATGGCCTTTGTTCGGGGGTGGCCTTTGTTTGGGGGCGAGACGGACAGACCAAGCTTGGCTTGAATGAGAGACAAAGGTCATATTTAGATTGATAGTAATACATATTTAGAATTGAAAAAAGATATTATCACTATTCATTCATCATAATCATCATAATCATCGTCATCATTAATTTGTTAGAATAGATTTTACTTCCATTTCCCTAACATTTTTACCACTGTCATTAAGTTTATCATGTTCACATGTTCCTTTTATGTTAGAAATTTCTATTTTGACATTTTTCATACACAAATGAAGCTTTGTCTAACAAATAATATTAATGAGACAATACAGAATAGAAATTATTAAGTTGGGGTTGCTGATGGACTGTTTCTATTTAAAGGAATCTTTTAACAATTATAAAAACAAATGATAACATTATTCGATACATAAATAGCTCCGACTGAAAAAAACATCAATGACCCGAGAAAGAAACTAATTGCCTAATTATCACATTAGAAACATGTTCTACAAATTTAACAATACAGCTACACACCCATTGTCAAATCATCAATTATAATAACCATGCTTGTTTAAGCACCTTTTGAAGATAGCTTTTGATGTGTCATCTGAATAAATGATGATTAAGAACAGCCGCCATCAAACAATTCATTGACCGTTGTTCACAGATCTTAACAGGCCATGGAATGGTGTCTGGCTGACCTCTGGCCGCGGTCAGCCAATGACCATTATTCCCGGCCTATTTTAGAGCATTTTTGGCAAGGAGAAAGTCACATCAACCATTGTCCACAGGTGACCTCTATTCACAAATGCCCATTAGGACAAGTTTGACTGTACATTAATGAAAATTATTCACTAACACCATAATTCATGTAGCTTTTACATATTCCCCTGAAACAAAAAGTTTATGTACATTCACAAACCTTGTCTTGAAATTCATGGGCTCAAATAAATTGCTTTTTCATTTCATTTAATTTTAAAACATAAATATTTATATGGAAATCATACTTTAGTTGGCAAAAACAAGATTCTATAAGATAAAAATGAATATTTTCTGCTACAGATCAGAGAAAAGTTTGAAACGGTACCATTAATGCAGCAATGCCATAAGGTTTTTAAGAAAATCAATAAATTAAGCACTAAAATTTTCTTTTTGTTGACGAAAGCTTAAGTATTAAACACAGAGCAGAATGTCCAAGGAGGGTCCATTAATGAACTATCAACTAACAGTTTGGTTAAAACTGGTTTGATCGTAATGAAAGAAAAAGAGTGGAAACATTGAGTTTGACCCCACCTGACCTGGTTAACAGAAGTACATGTATATTTACTTGAACCTGAATGTTTAACTTACTGTTTGATAAACAGGAGAATCATCTTTCTAATTAATGTAAGGAATTACATTTTGACCAATGGGGAAGCAGGATTTTTCAAATTTTGACCCGGTTTAATTTAGTAAACCACACCTTTAACTGCTCTAGCTGTGCTGAGCTACAGCAGTTAAAGGGGTAAACTGTCTATAACAAACATTAACCTATACATAAAGACACATGTTTTAGTTTACACAAACTGGAAAAAACTTTTTTCAACATAGAAAAAATAAATTACTAGTAGTTAACTTACTACATGTAAACATACTGTAGTTAACATACAGAGTACAGCAAAACTGGTTTTCTTACCTAAAAGATCAGGTGTTTCTGGGTCTGTGGTAGCAGGTATATAATTCTTAGCAGCTGAAAAAGCAAAGAAACAAAGTTAATGTATTAGACTGTTGTATTTGTCTTTGCAGCGGTTACAAACACTATAGTATTGAACCAAATGATGCATTTTCATTCAAATTTTCTAAACTTGTTTACTTTTTATAGGTCAACCATGTTGTAGCATACCAGTGTTCTGTTGTCTAGAAACTTTATAACCCTTAAAATAACTTCAGAGGGAAACCAATTTCTACAATTAGAAAACTTAAAGCAAATGTCAGCTTGGACTGTCTAAGAGTTTGGTTATATAACTTTGACAGAAAAAACATCAGCACACAGTTCCTTGTCAATTAATCTCACCTGTCATATCTCCTGGTGGGAGGTCAAATCTTATGAAATTTTGCTCCAGCTCATGGTCTCATGGCAGAGGTGAAAAAGTTCAGGGGAAACTAAAGTTTGGAGAAACTTAAGTTCAGTGGAAACTAAAGTTTGGGGAAACTAAAGTTCAGGGGAAACTAAAGTTTGGGGAAACTAAAGTTTAGGGGAAACTAAAGTTTGGGGAAACAATTGCTCATAAGGATCTCCTTTTGCCAGTTTTGCAAATCAAAGAAATATGAAAGTTGCCACACTAGTCTGGTAACTAAATTGATGACATAATTAATCAATACTTCAGTGAGTATGTGTACCTGTCATGTAATAGTAAAACACAAAGTGAACTCAGGTGGAATTAACAGACTGATAAATGTTTATCTTAGTGGGTGTAACTGAACTACAGACCCAATAAAAAGAAAAAAATATAGAACTTACTTTTTGCATGTTTAAGTTTTGTAAAATGGATAGTAATGTTTTTGAACAATCAAGGGCTTTTTGAGATTCTAAAAGAAGAGTTTTTTTCCCTATAAGAAATCCTTTAAATGGTCAAATTCATAAGAAACAAGAGATGTGTCACAGACACAAAATGCCCTGAAACACTGCAATGGTCACAGTTATGGTAGCTTATTTATAACTTGATATTACCTTGATTATTTGCAGTCTGTGAACTGAGGAAAGTACCCATACAAGCAGAGGTAAGACTATTAAATGTCCTTTACCTGTTTGCATGGCTGGTAAAATTAATAAATTTCCAAAACTGACGTGTTTCAAAAGTTATTGATGTGTTGACCTGTTGATGTCAGTTTTTAAGAAGAAACAGAATTTTGGAGACATTTAAATAGAGATAATAACAATGAACAGCATTTAGAGATCATTCTAACTGTTTATTGAATGATACATAAGAATTTCATTTATGTATCAAAATTTTATTTTTGTTATGAACAGATGAATAAAAAATATTCATCTAATTATATTTTTGTTTTGAATGTTTTTATGTCTAATTTTAGTAATGTACATAAGGCATATCACTGAAACTTCCCTGTGTGAGACTCAAATTTCTCTGTCTAAAAACCAAAATCTCCCTGAGAGGTCTTCCTAAAATATGGCATGTATGACTAATGTGGATTTATTCTATTTGTCTGTATTTGCCTGTCTGTTAATTTTATTCATAGTACTCCATTACTGAAAAATAACTGAAAATTTATTTCTCTTATGTTTTCTTACCATCACAAATTTCTTCATGAATAGTCTTTGATTGGATCAGATCCTGGTATGAAGCAAAAGAATAAATAGAATCAAGATCATATGCTAGTGCTTCAATCTCTGGCTGAAATACTCCTGATCCAAGGGCAATAACTACTGTCCTTATTCCTGAAATATCAAAACAGAAGGCATAATTACAGTCTTCTGAAAATTCAAGAATGAACTGCAATATGACAAAACAGGAAAACATGTTCCAGTGACCTAAACAATCCTCACATTTTTTTCTGACCCTTACTTTTTTGTGTGTGGTGTCTGATTTCTTATGTTCATTCATACGGACTAAACGTTTGGCTGGCCAATGCATTCACTCATTCAAAATCATAATGTTGACTGAGAAGTCATCAATGAATTTTTAAATGTATGTCAGTTCCTACTGTCAGGATATACACAACCATAGCTTTTTCCAGACATATCACAGAAACCATACATTATTTATATTTCTTAGGCCAAAAATATTCATAATCATACAAATATCTAATATTCATTCCAACGAAGAACCCTTTGTGTCTCTCAAAATAAGAAGTAGTTGAAACATGAATCAGAAATCAAGATATAACAAAATTCTTGTGTACAACAAAAATATTCTTTGTTCCCTTCAGTAAATTGCAAGAAACCAAAGATGTGCTTCTATGAAAAAAATAAACACATCAGGTCTGTCTGCCATTTAAAGAATCTTATTTTCTTTTTTAATTAATAAACAAACCAATAATAGAAAAAAAAATGTTACCATTCAGTTTTAAAATAGAGCTGTATCTTTTAGTCTGGAACGTATTTTCAGACTTTCCATCTGTCGCTACTAACACAATATGTGGGTATGTTTTCTGGTCACGCCCCTCTGCCTGGAAAATTTCTAAGACCTTGGCAAGAGATGCTGCTGTGTTTGTCTGCTGCTCATTACCTTCAAGACCAACAATGCTTGTCTTTACAACTATGTCACTGACAGACTGTGACAGTAATGTAAAGTCTTCAACTGTTACAGTTTCACCGATTTTCACAACTGCAATACGTGTCTCATTGTCACCGAGACCCACTGGAAACCTTGAGTTGAAAAAGAAAGAAAAAAATGTAACATCTATTTGTTCTGACCCAAACATAGGCCTAGATTCAAAGACCTCTGACTAAAGAAAATGTTTAGATACACTAAAAACTACATAAAGAAAATATAGAAAAGAAACTTACACTGAAACTTACACTGAGTAAAGCAATAGTCATCAACCACAAACATATCACAGAAAAAATAAATCTTTTACTTTTAGTTATTTGAAACTGAAGAATTTTTCTCTTTACATGTAAGTTTTTATAGTAAGTGCTGACTTACTTATCCACTAAATTCCAGAAAAATGCTTTGAGAAAGTTGTAGTTTAATCCAATGCTCATAGTGGCATCTATTACAAATATCAAGTCCATAGGCTTCTCACACTTCAGTTCTGGAAAATAAAGGATTTACATGGGCAAAAAAAGTCACAAGAACTGACAGATAGCCTAAATAGCCATTTGTCTATATCTGGGTTAGTTTTGTAAACTATCTGACTAAAAGCACACATGAATACTTCTCTTCTTTTCAATTGAAGGGCCATAACTACATTAAAATTCATACAACCAGAAATTCTTGACAACATGGCATTTCCTCTTCAAAGGCTAGCTAAACTGCTCTCTTTCACAATAAAAGGGCCAAAACTATTTGAAAATTCATCTGACCAGAACACCCTAATAATTTGGGCATTTTCTCTTGCTTGTAAAACTTCATAAAAAGTTTGGCTGAATTAGTTCAAGCTCTTGATTACAGAGAAACAGACTGGAAAATGAAACTGCTCAATCAAAGTGTCATAACTATGCGAATACTCACCCAACTTGAACATTTGCTATTCAACAGTCACAAAAAATTACTGATACTGACCTGTCCTCAAGTATTGTGAGCAATACAGAAGTTCCTGACCAATGAAAGTTCTGTAGAATGACCTTAGTGAGCTGGTCATTACATTCTTGAAGCTTCTGTATGTAACCAGTCATTCAAAGATCCAGATTTTTTTATCACTCAGACTTACAGACAGAAACACAGGAGGCAGATGCATGACAAAATCTACAGTAATCTGTACAACTGTATCTTTTTATACAAACCAAGCTTCATGAACCTAACTTCCATATTTTTTGCAGAGAAGGCAGTATCAAGATTTTGCATACAGAGGGACAGACATGCAGAGAGTTAAGGCATTTCTTTTACTTCAACTCTGTTGGTTTGAAGGTTATTTTTGTTCAACATGTCCACAGAATCTAACAAGTTTCATTGGTGCCTTAAAGTGGTTTCACTAATGCAAGTCTCAAATATCTCACTAATGAAATCCACAAAAAAATATGATTAACAAATGATTTGATGGTCTCACTGTCATGAAACAATACTCACTGATTGTACATGCATCAATAGATGTTGACCCAGTGCTGGATGTTGTAGCGTCGTCGGTACAAGCCAGACATGGGTAACTTTTTGTTTTGTCTCTGTAGCTACCTTCTGCACATGGCTGACACTTCCCATCATCCCCTATCTCATATCCACTATCACATGGCTCTGAAGGAACATAAACAGATTTGATGAGCAGGTAAAAAATTTAGTTTAAGCCACTTTCATGGTCTTTTGACTATGCAAGTGACTATAGTCCCCAAAAAGAACAACGCTAGACCCCAAAATCTCTGTATGGGTTAGGTTAGAGAAAGAATGGAAACTATGAAAAGGTTGAACCTCAAATTTAGGACTATTCAGAGCTAGTGATCAGCAAGTTCTGAGGACCGAATTTCCTTGACACAGAAGTATTACTCTAAGATTTTAATACATTTTCTGTTTTCTGCAGTATAACTTCCCTCCCTGCAAAAAAGCAATGGTTAACCTAAGAAACTGGTTGAAACCTTATGATGCTTCACATCAAATATGTCTTATGTATTAGTTACAACACAAACGCTGAGCACAAACCTTTACAAAGTGTTGTATGTATTTTCCAAGATGGTATAAGCTCATCAAAGTTCTCTCCAAAAAATACCGTTCTAGCTGATGTTGCATATGGTACCCAGCCAACATCGCCAACCGCCCTAGCATTTATGATCAGAATCTTTACACCAGCTTCTTTTAATGATGTTGTCATAGTAACAACAGCTGCTACATCTGTACCAAGGTCAGTTGACAGTCTGTCAGTTATGATGACAATGTTGTGAATCGTATCGTAAACATTAGCCGCACCCATCTGTTTCTGTGCCTCAGTCAATGCCAGCAAGAGTGTTTTAATCTCTGTACTGTCTGACACTTCAATTACACTTGCAATCACATTGGTAAACCTGTGGAGACATTCAGTTAATAAATTTTATTGAAACTTTGCACAAATATCAAAGATTTATTTCCCTTTTCTGGTTAAAAGTTAAATTTTAAATCATGAAAGAATGATTACACAACAAACGTAATGTATTTTGAAAACACAAAGAGTTAAATAATGGCAAAAAAATTATCTTTTTTCCAATAATGGTTTATTTAAAGTCTCTACTTAAGTTTTTTCTTTGAAACAAAAGACAGAAATCATGTATATGTGTTCACCATATTGACAACAAACCTATCTGAGACATCAGTTGAGAATTTTGTTGCCCTGTCAAGAATGGTTCCACTCCCGCTAAAGTACCAAATGTAGGCCACATGCAGTGTGTAAGAGCACTTGAAGTTCTCTGGACAAAGTTTAGACTCTAGGGTGCTGGTAAGACTTGGATCTCCAAATGACGACACAAATATTGTTGTATCTGAACCAGTGGTACTTATTGCATCAAGTTCTCTTTCCAGAACACCACCACTGGTGCCTTTTCCAACAGATATGGCATAAATTCCTTCCTCTTCTAGCTGCAACATGAGTCAGTTATCACAGTTGTAATTTGACAAGGATTACTTGATATATATCCAACAACAGTTCAATCACGTGTTCATTATATCAAGTAACCAAAAATCCTTTAATTTTCCCAAACATGTATGCAGGCAAACAATCACTGAACCAGTGCATCAGATATTCATTACATGTAATAGTTTACTACTGTACATTCCTTACACTGAAACCCATCTAGACGCTTACCAAACAAACTGCTTTTCTAATGTTAGAAACACCAGCGGTATATATCTGTATCATGTTTCTACAGATTTTCATTTATTTATTATTAAATGTTTTTCAATGTTAATTTCTATACACTTTCAATGCAATGTGTTGTTTCAAGTTTTAGAAACTTGGGTATTTTACCAAATGAACTGTAAGGAAACTATTATACCTGAGCAGCCTGGGACAGAGTCAGGCCAAGGTTGTCAGACTCGCTGTCCACTAGCAGGATCAGAGCTTTGATAGCCTGTGAACGCCCTAAGTCCAACATGTTCTTAGCTTCTACCAAAGCCAGGCTGGTAGCTGTACCTAAGCCACTTTCTGGCTGACCTCTGATACTGGCTTCTATTAGACTTTTTGCAGAAGACAGAGCAAATTTCTGTGCCGAATTTATTATAGATGTAAATGACAGTACTCCCACATTAACCTTTGTTGATGATAGTTCAAGTCTTAAAATGAAAGAAAAACTATTAAATATACTGACTGCATCTAATCTTTGTTTGGTGTCTGAAATGCAAAGGGGCAAAAACATCATTATTAGTGGAAACATAAGCCCTCAAGAAACAATAACTAAAACTTTAAGAAATAATATAAATCAGTGCTTTTTTAAATGTCTAACTACACATGCTGAAATGCCAAAATTTCCAAGACTTTGCAACTAAAAGACAAATGGGTCCATCCATAATTCTGCATGGCAAAGGATACTCCTCAGTCTACTGTAGCACAACCTGCATTTATACTGTGTCAAGCACAAGTCTTGATCCAAAGCTAACTTCACATAAGGTATTTTAGTTGGTCACAAATGGAATAAAGCACATTTTCCAGCAGGAAAAAGGCATCATTTATACTGTACTTACAGATTAATAAAATCCACCATTTTTGCTTTCATTAGGGCTGATTCTGTAAAAGTCAAGTCCTGAGGCAGGTTCATTACAAGTATCAGATCAAGAGCTACATTGCACTTAACAGATGGGGGTACAGTGACGACTGGTGGTTTCCATCTGTCAGCAGCTATAAACAGAAACATTTGAAATGCAAAAGTCTGAAAATTTCCTACAACCATCATACAAATTTATTCCTTTTAGAACTTCTTTTGAAAACTCTAGAAATATAATAATGATGATAAATTATGTCTGTGTGTGAAAGCCCAAATATGGTCATTCCTGATAAATCTTTGATAGTCACATTTCTACATAGTGTGCCAACATTTCTAAAATAAAAAAATCACACTAATAAATATTTATATTTCTAAAAATGAAAATAAAAGCAGTTTAACTGAAAGGATGGGGATATCACTATTGGAAATTTCCTACAGTAAAGTTAGAAACATCACTATTGTTTTAGCTTAGGTCTGTAGCTCAAATCAATATCACAGCATTTAAAACATCTTTATTTCATCAAAAAAGGACCTGGTGCTTTACCCAGGACTGCTTATTCAAGCACAAAACATCTCAATGTCTTTTACAAAGATTCTTCCTTTCTATCTATAAATGGTATAACAACAGGGTTACCTTTGCATATTGTTGTATAGGCATCCAGTGCAGGCAGGCTGAAGAAGTTACTCTCAGTTAGGATATAATCTGGGTCTGAAGCCAAACCCTGTAGTTCAGGCATAAAATACTGTGATCCAACCCCAAGAACAACAATCTCATACTTCTGCTGTGCCAGTAATGCCTGGTACCTTGTCGCAAAGGGATTTTGTGAAATACCATCAGTTACTATGAAAATGACCTTAGCTATGTTTGGCCTTCCATCTCTATCCAGTTTACCTGCTGACTTCTCTATAGCACTGGCAGTGTTTGTTCTCAGGTCAAAACCCTGCTCAAAATAATTTATATCTATGAACAGTGTAACTCTTGAAAAGTATGAGCTGACATGACAAGATACTTCAGTTCACATTTCATACACAGAATTAACAAACCAGGGAGTGCAATTAATTGTCTTGGTTTCTAAGTAGATCAAGAGGAAAATGGTCAGCCACATTATCTACAAAAACATGTCCTGAATGATTGTCTGCATAACTTCAAGGCCAAATAAACATTCTGCTGAACATGGTTACATGCTATATATTTCTTCTGAATAAATTTAGATTCAAGATATGGAGCAAATATGAAATCAGACCAACCAATTTTTGATCACATATATAATCTTGGTCACATATATAATCTTGGTCACATATATAATCTTGATCACATATATAATCTTGATCACATATATAATCTTGGTCACAGCCAGATAGGAAATCACTAAAGGGGTCCAAGAGAGACAGAGTGGACAAGAACTGAGGGACAAACTGACAGAAGACCTAATTTCTGAATGTTCTTCTTTTGAGCCAGAAAAGTGAACACTGAATTTACCAGCAATTCTGAAATCTCACATGGTGGTTGATTTTCCATGGCTTCTTGTATCCTCAGAGTAAAGAAGCACCAGGCAAGGGATTAGAGTGCCAGACTTTTTGAGCTGGAGATCACTGTTTGAATCAAACCATAGGTGTGATTTTTCGCATTTTGTGATTTTTCCCATTTTACACTTGCAGTACCCGGAACTGGTTTGTATCGAGGAAGAAGTCATCAAGCAGGATTAATATAACATGTGTAAACTTTTATCCCCTGTTTTTAAAGCTATAAAGATTTTTAAGGCATCTTTATTCAAGTGCTTTAATATAGCTGAATTGACTGTGTTGTTTATATCAAATTTACACTGACAAGCTCTGAATCTATTAACTCAACCTCTAACACCATTGCTATGAGTAACAGCAAGTCGTATCCAACAATGAACACAACAAGCCAATGCATCTTATATCATCTTCATTTGTAGTGGTTCTCAATTCTATGGTACTAAGGAGTTTCCAGATCAAAGTATCTGAATTTACCTTGAGTTCTCGGATGGTATTGAGGATAGTGTCTTTATCAGTAAGAAAATCTGTAACATCGGCATCGGTAGTTTCTGTCCCGATCCTTACAATAGATATCCGTGTCTCGTCAATATTTGATCCAATCTCAAACCTATGAAAAAAGTAATCCTACAATTAATTCTACATTTTAAAATATCGCAAATATTTAAATACATGACAATACACTACAAAAGGCTTGTAATCCTAACCTATGATAAGAAATACCTGTGAAAATTAAAAGTAAAGTTTTTTAATTCTGTATTTAGCATTTTCATGGAAAATAATTACTTACATGTGACAAAATGAAATTTTAGAAATAATATTTGACTTTGCATACACAATAGGTTTATTATCCTTTGAGCCTGACAATAAACATTGCTGGAATAGCTACAGAAATATGCAATTCATACACAAAATAAAATACAATATTACTGTAATGTGGAACTATATAACAATCACCAAATGCATGCCAGAAAGAAGAAAATAAACAAACCTGTCTAGCTGGTTACCAAGGAAAGCTTTCAGCATGTTAAATTCCATTATTCCTATGCTGGCAGTGGCATCCACAACAAACACAAGGTCAGTGGGTATTTCACATTTATCCACTGGACAAAGAAAACAACAATAAATTTAGTTTATTTAAAAAACCTTAAAGAAAAATGGCTGATATGACACAAGGTATTAATAACTTGCTGGTTCTTGCAATATAAATGCACATCATAGTGCTTATTTTTTTTAATCATGCATTAAGCTGAATTAGGTTGGTCTTGTATCCAAAGAAAAAGGTGTCTCCTTCAGTAAGGACTTAATTTGGTGTAGGTATGACTACAGGTGTCTCGAAATGATATGCAAATCAAGTTTTGTCAATTTGATTATGTAACAGTAAATAGCATACTTTCTTTTTGATTTTCAAAAATCAACAGAAGAAGTAGAAGTAAATGGATCCCTTCAAAATTTTTCAGTTACACTTTTAAAAATCATGACTAGGAATCCTGTCGACATGCATTAATAGTTGGTTTTACCTGTCTTATTTGCTTTACTTAATCAACATTTAATGAGACAACCACAAGCAAAATACTAAGTCCCCAAGTGCCATTACATTTTTATCACCTACTCTGTATTTAAACATTAGAGTATTATATACATACAAGTACAATCATCCTTGCTTGTTGAACCTTCGAATTTTGTTATGGTAGTAGGTGCTTCACATTTCTCACATTGAGTCTGGCCACTGTTTGGCTGATACTCTCCAATCGGACATATTTTACATGTACCTGTAGCAGTGTCTAGATAATATCCGGCATCACAGGCCGCTAGAACAAAAAAAGACAAAACTTCTATTAACATATAACGAGGAAGAAATACAAATGTTCATTAATGAGAGGGCCACAAAGGCCCTATATAGGTCACCTTAGTACCCTTTCACCTGAAACTTGTTCATATTCTGGTTGAATATACGGCCTCCAGTGACAAGAAACAGAAAGTTCCCACTTTCTTTTTTGTCAGAACTTCAAGAACAAAAGTCAAATATTTTTGGTGCAAGGTGTGACACTAATTTTCACTGAATCTATGGTAATAAGGCCACTTTTATTACACAATTCCAAATATAAAAAAAACAAGCATTGAATTTCACATATGTTAAAATATTCTGGTAAACTTTCACTTCAAAATTATTGTACCTTTGAAGTTTCGTGTGACAGAAGTTCAAAACAGCAAATCTTCACTAAGTCAGGGGCCACAAATTTGCTAAAATTTATCATGTCAAGATAAAAAATACCAAAGTGTCCAACTTCACTTGCACATCAATATTCTTGTAGAGTTAACAACTGTTGCACATATACTTTTGGAGGCAGGTGCAACAAAATTCCAATATTTCTAATTTTCTCTAAATCAAGGGCCACATGCTTATACTGAACAACTCAACATTAAAATACCCTTGTGTCTAACTTTAAAATGCCAATAAACATTATTCTAAAGTTTCATGATTCTTGCTCATGTACTTCACAATAACATGGATGAAGAGAAATAAGAAAAGCACTCATATGGGTGGGGAAAGAATATGTCTAAATTAATGACAGAAAAGTTCATTTAGAACTCTAAAATCATCACTTACTGATACACAGGCTAGAACTGTCAGCACCAGAAGCAGATGTTGTTTTCCCTGGGTCACATTTTGCACAGAACAACTGTTCACTCAACTCTTGGTAGGTACCAACTGGACATGCAATGCACTCTAAGGTGAGAGGGTCTCGGTAATTCCCTTTTTCACAGTCTAGAAAAAGAAAATTTGTTTCTGTCTAAATGCTTGAAACTCTACTTACATTTTCATTTTTTTTTTGTCTTCTTCTTTTACAAAAAATCTATATTGAAACAGGAAATTTTCAATGGGAGTGAACACAACTTGCTGTCTTTTTACATCTTTAAAAAAAATCAGTTTATCAATTGTACAGTCTAATTTCTTAACAATAAAATCATGCTTTCAATATTGTAAGTAGGCAAGAAGTTTGTTGTAAGCTTATGTCGAAATAAATTGTTGTTGTTGTTGTAATTTAAACTTAAAATAGTGTTTAGTAAGAATTTAAAGCAAATTCTCACCTCCTGGTCTTATCACTGCAAAATAAATAAAATCAGAGGTTTATTCACAGTTAGTCAAAGTTATGAAAGGTAGCTGAAATCTGGTCAGCTGTTTAAAAAAAACTTTCAATTTCATTTTTTTTTTTTTTTTGGTTAATATATTTCCACTAGAATAAATGAATTCCTAACAATTAACAATTCTTGGTAAAAGTATTTTGGAAAAACGTTATTTTTTTTTTTACCTTATCTAATGCTCTTGACATCAATCACAATATCAACAGGGTGAAAAAGGTAAAGTTACTCAATTTTCAGAAAATTACCTGAAAGTGCTTAGAAAATAATGGAATGAGCACCAAACAAGTTTTTTTAATCAAATACAGTAAATATCTGCTAATAAAATCATTTTGATTAAACAAAAACATTCAAAAATAAGCAATTTAGAAGAACCAAAGTCTAAAATCTAAAAACACATTTTGACTTGTCTTATTAAATGATCTTTACTGTAGACATAAGAAACTTGTAGTTACAATTTACAGCAACCAGTCTACCAACTATCTGTTACTATGGCAAGAAGCTACTTACATGCACAAATAAGACTTTGCACAGATTCCAATTTACTCTGATCAGACAGATCAGCTGAGGAAAATATGAATTTATGAGGAACGCCTCCAGTTAATTCACCCCCTGTGATCTTCTCTAACTCATCATCGAAAACATCTCCACCAATACCTATTGCCACAAGTTCTATCCCTGCATCTCTTGCTCTTTGTGCATCCTGTAGACAAGGAAAAAATAGAAGCAGTCTGTATAAGTTTTGCACATTTTATGCGTGTTTCAAATGAAGAAAAGAATTATATAGGATACCATTTGAAGCACTGTCCAATGAAATCCAGAAGTTATGTGTTATATGAAAAATTGTAATGTATTTTAGCAGACTTGTACAAGAAATTGAATCATGAATAGATGATCAATAACCTACAGACTTCAAGAAATAGAAATGTAAATTCAACTTAATACTACCCATGGCATCGGCTAGTATTTCAGTAACCTGGCTGTAGTGTTCCTGTTGCTAACTTACCAATTTCTTTTGTAAAATTCTAGGGGTTTGATTGTGTTGACAGAAATATACTGCTGGACAAAATAAAGCACTGAAAAACCTGAATGTGGCAAAATAGCAAAAGGAAGAAAACACATTCTCCATTTGACATTTTTTCTCAACTGATTTAAACTGACACAATGAAGAAATAGCAAATCCTCTGAAAACTGCTTGCATCAGGATCAGTATTATCAGAATTATTAGTATTACTGATATTTAACAAAAAATAACTTCTTGTAATGGAAAATTCATACAATTCTTCTGGAGAAATAGTCTTGAATTGTTTCTTGTGATGCTATTATACCAGCTTCAGTATTTTTTTTGTCCTTAATTATGTCAAATTTTTACCACAAACTCATAAATCTTACTTAATAACAAACCATATGCAAAATGCTCAGATGCTTTAAGTTAATATAAAAACCAAAATATACAATTTCAACCTCATTAGAAATACAAGATTTTCTAGGAAACTTTTAGTGTGGTGTATGATGATATAACGTACAAAATGCAATTAAATGAGGGTAATAAAATCTACATAAGATTGAAGAAGCACCAAACCACACTCTCAAATGGGGATTTTCTTATTTACATACACACAGACACTCTCTAAGACTGCTGCATTTATCAGTTGTTAATATATTCAACAGAAATTAACGTATATTACAATAAAGGAAATTATGCCTATAAAATATTCAATAATATTTGACTAATAATTGGAGTGTTTAGAATCAACAACCCCCACAACCCATGCTATGATCAAAGTATTGATGACCTAAAATACCACAGATTAGAAACTCCTTTATGAACTAATAGAATACTGTAAGTAATCAGTTTTTGGTGATTTAGGTCATTGTGTATTATATTCCTACACTGCAATCAATTTTTTGATTTCTAAAATATTTTTCAGAAAACTCTTATATCTGGAATAAATTCAATACTTGTTTGATCTATATAGCTGAAATGCATATGAAAAACAGTTTACAGTTTTGACAAGATTTGTAATTTTCAGTCAAATGACTTTGAGCTGCCCTGTAACTTTTTCACTGAACTTAGTGGCTTGGCTAACACCTGATGTAAAAATGATTTTTGTCACTATTAACGAGATTAATTTTGAAAAAGAACATCTTCAAAATAGAAAAAATATATGGTAGTGCCAAAGAAACAATGGAATAAGAACACATCTACATGTAGATAGACAAGGTGGAACTCAAAGAAACTAGTTTTGTCTACAAGCCCCAATCAGTAACTGCAAAGTTATAAAATAAGAAAAAAGTGTTCTTTTTGTTTGCTTACAATTTCTGTTTGAGGGGTATTGACAGATTTGCCATCTGTGAGAAGAACTGCAACTTTCTCTTTATAATCAACAGTTGCTGTTGTGAACATTTCAACCATTTTTCTTATTGCCAGGTATGTTGCTGTTGTCCTGTAGAGGGGGTCCATCTGTATGTAGTTCATGAAATGCGCATATAGCTCCACGTAAGTTTGGTACTCTCCAATTGGAATATGATTCGGTAAAACTGCGTTAGCGAATGCAAGAGCTCCCATATCAACTCCTGGCATTGTAAACCTGTAAAGGAAATCTACTCTACAGGTTTCCACACCAACTAACCAAAGCAAAGAATTCATTAGTTAACATTATAAGATATTAAATTTTGAAATTTGATAAAAATTATAAAAAGAAATATGCTTCCTTTGATATACAAAGTGGCAAGTGTAAGTAAGGAATTTATAGTATATTCACACAAAAAAGATTACATGTAATGTTTAGACCAATTAGAAGGCCCCTGAAAACAAAAAGCAGTTTTTTCTTTACATACCCACTCATCATGGCTGCTGTGAAAGCTTTGACATCTTCAAATATGTCCCGGATGCTCTCCGAGGCATCTACCAGAAATATAATGCCTGGCTCAAACCCTGTCCGACCACTGCATTGTGCTTGAATACCAAAGAAGTATTTCCAGTTTTTACTTATCTATAGTTTATTTAATTTATTTTCCTTGACTATAGATGAAATTCTTCAAGTTTATACTGACCTACTGCCAATAAGAACTCCCCCAAGTTTTGACCAGTGTGCATTAAAGAGAAACTAGGAAAGTAATTGTTCAGTAGCATTCCAACCTAACATAAAAGGTAGAAGTTTTACTCTACCCTTACACTGTAAACCCAGAAAACTAGAATTACAGAGCACCATTCTACATTTACAGAGCAATTAATGGATGAAAAAAATACAAAACTACAGTAAACTTTTGATATTAAGACTACTACAATTATTTCCACAATGAAAAATCAGTGATTTAAAGAACAAAAATCTAAAATTTAGAACTAAATTTTATAAGGTCCAATATTAAGATTAGATCATTACCTAAACCACTTTTTGACTGGTTTCATTAGCAGAACTGACTGTATCTTGATTCTGTATGAGTCAAATAATCAGTTAATGAAAAATAAGAGACCAACTTACTTGGCAATCTCAGAATGTTCCCTGCTCCTTGTGGCTGATATATTCCCCTTGCCACTAGAAAAAAGAAATTGCCAAAAATATCTTATAAAATTATCCATAATTATTTCTATCATTTTAATTACTGGTATTTTTTCACTCTTTCTTTCCAAAGAATTTGATTACTAGTTTCCAATGTATTCTATGTAAATAAACTGCAAACTTAAGTGCATGTTATGAATAAGGTTATCTTTCTATTTGATATTCTTTATTGTTGGTACCAGCTGCCTTTATGACCGACACTCCCTGCAGAGTTTTATTATTTCAAGTTGTGGTGGATAGTGCAAGATACAGATAGCATCCTATAGAAAATCCTGGTTCATTTCAATGCTCAGTGTATAGCACTGATACAATGTTTAGTGTCTCTTCCATAAGACAATAAATAGTGTAAGTAGAGGAGTAGGGGATCGTATTTGTGACCTATAGATTTAAAGTGATTTTTATCACTTACTGTCTCACCAGCTTTAAGAGGCAATGTTAACAGTTGTCTTTGCCTATTTATTCTTAAACTAAGGAAAAATAGGAGATATCACACATATTGACAGCATTAAAATGACACTTTCCAAATTTACAATTTAAGTGGTAGGAACTGTTTACAGATATCAAGGCAATACTGAGACAAATAAACAATATATACACAGCATGCCAAAGGGTCAAAGTTAATTAGGATTCTATTTTGCCTTACACTGGAACAATTCAGAAACATCCATTAATGCAAAGAACAACCACAAATACAAGTTAACTAACAGCTATATAAACAAAGCCACAAATCCAAACAGTTGTCACATACATGCGATGACAGAAGCATCCATGGCAGGCGTGTATTGTAGCATCTGCCAACTTGTCTGTAGGAATGCAAGCCCAGCCTCAGAGTTGTATGCAATACTCTTCAGGTCAACAACATCTGTCTCTGGGCCGATACCAACAGCTGCCACAGATATGCCTAGTGAAATAAGAAAAAAGCAATAGACATGGTGATTTCTGTTCTAAATTTCATCTGACATAAGCTCATAGACATCTGGATGAAAGATAGTCTGAAAATGTGTATGCCATTCAAGTCAAATCTGCATTTCAATTTTTACAGTAACTGTGTTAGCCATGTAAAGTACAAGAATTAAATAACACAAATAAATCTGGTTTTTAAAAGTTGATATAAAGAAAATGTATTCAATATTAGAAATGAGCTCAAGATACAAAAAGACATAACATTCTATGGATATAATATCCAGTGCTAAGTTTTCAACAATAAACAGTGGAAAATCGGCTCAAATCCCGGAAATTCGATATCAAAATCTCTGAAATGGCCAGAAAAATTATGGCAGGTATGATAAACACCCATTTCAGACTTGAATTTACATGCATACCAGACTTAATTTAATCAAGCAGGTTAAAGTAGCAGTTTGCATCAGAAGAGTATTGATGAGATTGGATATTCTTCCATGTGTCAGTTAGAATATCCTGTATCCGGTAATCTGTCCATTGTAGAATCCTATTTCAAACCTGATTAAGTAAAGTATGAAAATAACAATAAGACACTGCCTACCCTGGTCTCGAACCTGCTGTATTTTGGCTGTCAGATCATCTAACCTTACATCTCCCTGTATGACTAACAGCGCCACTTTGGCGGCACCTGGTCTTCCATGATTGGCAAACATTGTAATGAGGGCATCAAGTGCCGCCAGTACATTTGGGCCTCCTGATGACAAAAAAAACATATGTATAACATATTCATTCAATTCCTATTTGTATTCAGTACAAACAGAAATTAACATAATGGCTGTTCTAGAATATTCACTTGAGGATACTTCTTAAATTTTTTTGTTTTTTGATCAGGCAGGGATTGTTAATAAAGTCTTTCAAGCAGATGCATTGCCACCTGACCAACGCATGATAGGTCAACAGGTCAACAGACATTGCATGATACAAATATATGACTTGTACATGACTTAACTTACTATGCTTTAGACATCGGCTGATTCAATATTCCATTTTTTATTCAAATCAATAGTCTTTCATGTTTGAACAACTAAAGGAACTGATGCATCAGTGTCTTATTATCGCAACAATTATTTCCTTTCCATTATTCAGACAAGTTCTTACACTAATTTTTTATAATAAAAGTGAAAATTTAATTCTAAAATGTTTAGGAACTTCTACTTAAATACATCCATTGTTATTCCCCAAAAGTTGATTATCTTAACTGGCAAGTAGCATGATAAAAATGAACATGAAGTTTACTATTACAAGTATTTTTTCTACTTTTCTGTTAGATCAGTTATTGCTGATCAGCTAACAGTTATTCTGTTCAATTTATATTTATTAATGACTGGTTAATACTTATCAATAATATATTTTACTCTACCTGTTGGAGTCAAGGAAAGCTGAAGTATTTTCATGTACAGGGCTGTATAGAATGAATCGCTTCCAAGAATAATTTCTTTCCCAGCTCCTGTGTTAACATTAGCACCAAATGTTATCACACCAGCCAAAACATTGTTCACACCAAATTCATATCTGTGCACATAAAACAATAGTGATTGTCAGTATTGATTCTGTGAAGCTCTTTTAAGAAATCTAAAGTATATGCCATATCGTTAAAAAACCTAGCAATTAAAACTAAATGTATGCTGCTTAAAGAACAACTGCAAAACATCTGTGTTATCTTCATGAAGAGCTATACTTACTTTTTACCACTGGCATCTCAGCACGACATAAACCTTTGAGTAAAAAATGTGTTTTAGCTTAACTGTAGCATTTTCTGAAAGTTTTTGTTTGTTATTACTGTTTTTTCTTTTTGTAATATGATTCAGATCAATACCTCTGGGTATTCAGTGCAAATATTTTGAACAAGTCACTAGTGTTGCTCACAAATTACCTACTGGTTCCACCTTGAAAATACAAAGGAACAACACCACTGCAGTAAAAATTATCTTACCTAAAATATGGAATGTTCCATTATAATGGCAAACATATGCTTTATACTTTATTATTATAGCAACCAGAATTTTGACCAGAGGTAAAAAACAAAGTGAGGTGCATAATCTCCATATTGCCATCTATTCCTTGCTAATTTTTATTGACCTATCTCATATACTTCTTGAGTTATCAAAGGATCCATCTGTTAAAGCCATATTTTGACTCTTTCTGTTACCATAGCAACCAGAATTTTGATCTTAGGAAAAAAAAGTTACATGCGTAATTTCCATACAGCCATCTATTCATATACCAAAGTTCATCAACTTAACTTATACTGTTACATGATACCGTGGGATCCAGATGTACAGACAGAAATGGGCAAACCTAAAGTCCTCTCCAGTGTAAACACTGGTTATTATAAAATCCCTACAAGCATGACATAGTTATGGCCTAGACAGAAATAGCAAGAGGCCCACATGAAGCACACATGAACACACACATAGGCATGAATCACCACTAGGGGGAGCATTTATATCTTATATATTATATAAGTTCCTGCAAGGGGTTCAAAACCAGAAAATCTAAATAGCAGTTAACTTTTCAGCAGTTGGCAAAAGGTCATTAACACCTAACCCTTAAATCAATGCATGAATATACATTTAACAATTCTAAGCCTGAACACTTAAGGATGCAACAAGTGCAGGAATGGACATACATATATACTCCTTTGGAGATGTGTGCTAATTGCTTCCATCATTTACTAGCACAATATCACTGCATACCAAAACCTCTCTTTCCTGCCCAAAAAATCAATTTTAATAATGGTTGAATGTCGTTTGAGTGAATCTGTTTCCAATTAAGTGTCAGTGCTCTGAGATAAGCTAATGAATCAAATGATCACTGACACAGTTAAGAGCCAAAAGCCTTAAACATCATTCAGCTGTAACTATCATGTATTCATTAATTCTATTCCATTTATGGCATTTCCAGCACTTTGATTTGTGCATAAAGAAATGTGTTGCAGTTGCTAATATTAACTGAATATGGTGGTTGATTTCTTCCATTTCATTCTGTCATGTTGGCAGGGAGACAACATGACAGAATGACTAATGTATCATTTTTGGGGGCACCAACCAACAATTCAGTTCCTGCCAACATGACAACTCATTTTGGTGACAGCTTGCATTTGTCATTTCGGTGTCCCTTGAATGTCATGTTGGCACCACGAAATTGTTGTTCTGCTGTTCTGGTGGGGTTTAATCCAGAAAACATGCTCACACAACAGAACGACAAATTTACTCTATCACCTTGTCATTCAGGTGCCTTTCGGAATGCATGCACAACCATTTTACAGATATGCTTTCTTGATCAGTCATATGGGTTAAACAAGTAAACAAGTTTGTGAGTAAAAAAATAAATAATATTATTTGGATTTTGATAAAAATATGGATTTAAATCTACAATATAGATAATATATGTAAAATGGTTGTGTATGTGTGCCAGAAGGCACCAGAGCAATAGAGTAAATATGTAATACTGTCATTCTTGCATTCTTACTCGATTTAACCCTGCCAGAACAACAAAATGACAAGTTGGTGGTGCCGGTACAACTTGTGTTGTTGAGTTGGTGGTATGGTATTGTCAAGAAGGCACCATATAAAATAATTGTCGTTCTTCATTCTGGCATGGAAACAACAAAAGAACAACAAAAGAGCATGCCAATATGACAAATGCTACATTTGTGGTTCTGTCATGTATTGAGAAAAGACACCCTGCCAACATGACAGAATGAAATGGCAGAAATCAGCCACCATAACTGAGTGATCCTGTGGTTGGGAATATTTTTAGAGTCTTTAAAACCTGCACTCATGTAATGTTTGGTCTTTCCAACTGAGAATGTTGGGTTCAGGCAAAGACCTATAAAGCTACCAGGGCTGGCTAGCTGAGGAAATCTCACAAAAACTCGCATCACATAATAACATCATGCAAAATATTATATGCAATATATCAACTTTACTTTTTAAGTCTGATGAAAAGTTCCCTACAAAATGATACCTTTTCTATCAGTCTAATCAGAAATGAAAAAGTTTTATGCAAAGAAGAAAAGCTCCTGTGTGGTAACGAATGTTTGAAACTTGTTAATAAATATCTACAAGCTCAACTCAACTCAAGATCGCATATAAAGGAGTTTTTATATTATCTCAGTTATTATAGGTTTTTGCTTCTAAGGCTACCTATCATACAGGCTCAGATTCATCAAGTTTGTGTGTGGGGCTACCTTTGGAAAAAGTTTGGGATAACTAAAAATGGTTGGTTTGTGGATCTTACCTATGAAAAAGATCCTGCAAGAAATACTTTACACTTTCTCCACCATCCACACGTCCACTCTCATCATGTAACAGAACAATAAAGTCAAATTTGGCATCCCATGGAACTGAAATGGGAAACAAACTTGAGAAAACCAATTGCAACAAAATAATGATTAAAAAATCACTTAAAAAAAAAAGAAAAAAAGAAGGAAAAAAAACAATGATAACACAACAAAGTCTTGAGCTGTCTGTGAGGTTTAAGGGCTGCTCAGGAAGCAGGACCATGTTCAACATTCCCAGACATCTGACGAGGGTAAGTACAAAATACATAACATTTCATTACCTTTCTATACTTGCTTCAAATGAAAGTCAAATTTTTGAAAGAATTATAAATGTACCTTTGCAGTAGAACTCTTTTTGTAGGTCACATCATGTAAGGTTTCAAGATCCTGACTGATAGGATAAGTGACATTATTTCAGCTTAGCAAGAGACTACTATATTTTTCAGTTATTAAGGGCTTTAATTAAGGACTTAATTAATCTCATAGGCTACAACATACAATTTGGAAGTTAACATGGCAAAACGCTATAACTATTTTTTATGTGTAAATATTTAAAGAAAACTGATTATGCGTCATTAAAATAGCCTAGAAAAGAGAAAAGTAAAATATTTTTTGAAGAAAAACCTAACTTACAATATCTTTTCCTTATTCTAGAGATCATGGCATCTGAAATTATAGATACATTTTCTCAATTATTCAAACATCTGCCTTTCTTGATTAGAGATAATTCCCAAAGGCAAGCTCAGTAGAAAACTGGTTAGGTATTGTAACTGTTTATTGGTATATTTTTTTTGTGACAGGAATAAAGTCTGCAATATAGATGAAAAAAGAATGAGATAAAAAATACAGTACCAGTAATTTAGCCATTACATGAATACGGCCATTGCCAATGCACCTGTCAATGTTGGCTGGGATTTCAGATTGCAAGTGGGAAGGTGGAGGTGTTTGATTCCTGGCAAAAATCCAACCCCCAGGATTTAGACAGAGCACTTAGCTCGAGCAGATGGAAACAGATAAACAGATTGGCAGTTGACCTAAATTCACCTGGTCAGATACCCAGGACAGAAGATCACAAGATCACAAAATATTAACAGGTGCATAAATGACAATGAAATATTCCATCATGTTTAACTAAGACTTTGATTGTGAAGCTATGGGTACTGTATAAAATAAAATAGTACTTTAGTAAAACATCACCTTCATAATATATTCTTACACAAACAGCAAACAGTTGGTGCAATATAGCTGAAAGTCTTTAAATATTACAATAAACCTACTGAAGGTGTTTTTTTGTTTTTAAATCCAGTGTAAAGATTTTTCTGTCAATTTCATAAGTCTGCTTCAGTATAAAAAAAATCATCTGTTCACTCACATCGTAACAAGTCGGCCTTGAGTTCTGCAAGATTCTCATTTGAAGCAAGAGTAGTGATTGGAGCAATGAGAACAGGACCATCTACTGGATCAAACATCTGAAACATAACTAGAACTGTGTCCAAAGGACACGGATGCCCCCACTGTGCAGATGTGCTCGTAAACAAGAGCAGCTTCATTTAATGTCTACAAAATTCTGTTCTTATCATAGCATTTCAGTTGAAATTTCCTCAATTCATGTATTAATGATAAAAAAGTCACCTAACTCTTGAGGCATCATATTTAGTCACTTTACAGATGGAATACAATATTAGTGTCTGAATAAAATTGAATTTTGAAACACATGTAAGGTCTCCTTTACTTCCATCTACATATTAAGGTTGTTCATCCCTGGAAGTTTAAGCAAAATCTGCCATCCGGTTTAAGAGGAGTTGTGTTCACAAAATTTCTATATGGTATATAGTGAAAAAATCAACAAAGGGCCATAATTCTGTTAAATTTGGTCGCAGCAAAAATTCCTTCCTTTACTACCATCTACACATTAAGGTTGTTCATCCCTGGAAGTTTAAGCAAAATCTGCCATCCGGTTTAAGAGGAGTTGCGTTCACAAAATTTCTACATAGTATATGGTGAAAAAATCAACAAAGGGCCATAATTCTGTTAAATTTGGTCGCAGCGAAAATTCCTTCCTTTACTACCATCTACACATAAGGTTGTTCATCCCTGGAAGTTTAAGCAAAATCTGCCATCCGGTTTAAGAGGAGTTGCGTTCACAAGATTTCGGGACGTACGGACAGACGGACGGACGGACAAGTGCAACGCTATATGCTCCCCACTTTGTTGGAGCATAAAAATCAGGGGAGGTAACTTAACACATACAATATCAAGCAATACTTATGTACCATTTTATTCCACTTATGAACAGTGACTGGAGTTTGAAGATAAATCCAATTACATTTTCCCCCAAAATTCTGAACCTTCAGGTCTGTAACTAAACCTGCTTATTCAAACTGTCAAACAGGTTATCTTGTAAAATGTCAAGAAAAAAAAAACAGATCATAAAGTTACCTGGTAACTATTGAGCTCTGCCTCTGACACCCCTCCATCAATGCCAATCAACATCAGCTGTATACCCTCAAAAGCCAAGGCTCGGGCCTCTGCCTCTGCCAACAGCTTATTGCGAGCCTGACCCAGAGTTATCAGGTAACCAAGTCTGGAGGCTGACTCTCTGTTGTTGTTCATGAAGTATTTTCTCATAGCAGCTAGACCTGAAATAGATCAGACGAGAACAGTTAAGCAACAGTAAACAAAAGGTTCAATACACGTGTTCCAAACTTCTGAGCTTATTACCTTGTTTCTGACAACTACATGAGTCCCAGTATGAAATTTTGTATAAAAATCATCAAGAATACATTTTGACAAAAAATAAATAATTTTTAATACAAAAAAGCCTAAAAAATTGATACTTAAAATTTTGCAATGATCTGAACTTGCAAACTAGTTTTTAATGCAATATTATCCAATTTCTAACTTATCCTAAATGTCATAAAAATAATCTTCTGACCAAGGTTTGAAAAAAACATAGTGAGCTCTGCAGTTGACCTAGTTTTTATTGCACATGGCCAAGTTTCACACTCATCATAAAGATGTGTAATGAAGAATGAGGTACTGTGTTCTCAAGATATTCCAATCATTTCAGCTGGTGACCTTGTTTTTAACCCAAAATGACCTTACATTACTGATTATTAAACTCATATCAAGAAAAAACATTCTAAGCTAGTTTCATGAACATCGGGTAAAACTGTTGCCAAAAGAGTTTAAGTTTTTTCACTGATTTCAACTGGTAACCTAACACAACCAAGTTTCAACTTCTTCATTAGATCATCAACACAAACTTTTTCAGAAAGTTCCATGAGGATTGGATCAACTTGTACTTCTATAGTGTTCACAAGGTATACACAAAAAAACAAGAGGGCCATGATGGCCCTAGATCGCTCACCTGAGTATTTTGGCTGTAGGTTTGCAGTTAAGCAGTATTTCATGTTTTTAATTGAAAATATGTAAGTAATATAAATATAAATATGTAAATATGTAAAATATCAGTCAATAAATAAAGGCTCTATGATAGAAAGTAGAAATATCTATCATAAGCTATGATGACCTTGACCCAGTGACCTAAAACCCTAACCATGGGTAGAGGTCCATGCAAGGATCTTATATACCGAATATCAAAGATATTAGTCTTTAAATGAAGGCTCTATGAGGTACAGTATATAAACCTATTTTTAGCCTCAGTGACCTTTAACCTAATCTAATAATTCGAAAAAGCTTGATAAAGCTTGTTTCATACCAAATCTTAGATCTCAGGGCCTTGTGGTTTCAGACAAGAAGATTTTTAAAGTTTAACTATATAAGCCTATGTAAAATCAAATGACCCCTGGGTAGGGGCCAAATTTGACCCCAGAGGCATAATTTGAACAAACTTGGTAGAGGTCCACTAGACAATACTACATACCAAATCTTAAGGCTCAGGGTCTTGTGGTTTCAGACAAGAAGATTTTCAAAGTTTTTCCTTTAAGTTGCCATAGCAACCAGAGTTTTTGATGAAATTGAATTCTTTGAACCACTTTGGTAGAGCTTCATGCAAGGAACATCCCAGGCAAGTTTCATCAAATTTGGCCCAGAGGTTTCAGAGGAGATGTTGTTTGAATGAAATTGTTGACGGACGCCGGAGGCCGGACAAAGACCGGTCACAAAAGCCCACCATGAGCCAAAGGCTCAGGTGAGCTAAAAACCTGGTAAGATAAGAGATTTTTTTATACACAAAGCATCTCACTTGCTTCAATAGTAAATCTGGTTCTGCCTAGAAAACTTAAAATATTCTTTATGACAGTTTTCTGAGAAAAATAAAAGGCATTGGAGTAAAGTTCAATTAGAAGGTAAAGGTAAAGGTTTCTTATTTAAGGTGGGTAGTCACCTGGTGTGGATGGAACAACTTATTTCCAGCCCACGGTGCATGTATTTTACCTCCCCGAGAAGATGTTTCATTTAATCACGAACACTGCTAAATGTCTTTTTTCTATGTTTAACTTGATATATGTGTCATAAAAAAAGTTTCTGGTCCTGACGATCCTTCCTCCAATCACTTGCTGTCAACATGATCTAGACTTTTATGTTCTTACTGTCACATGAACGCTCATGTGACAGTCACATGAACATGAACCTTTACAAAATTTATGTTAATGAGGTTAATTTCCATTTTCTCAATTAATTTTCTACGACTGTATATTTTCTGTTGTCTTCCCTGTAATGATATTATGTAAATATCATTGATTTCTACTCAAAGGATCTGCTTAAGACAAATGTTTAACTTATATAAGCAATCCCTGATGTTGCGACAGTACACTGATATTCTGGAAAAATCTGGCAACGAAATAACATTATATTTACAACAGTTTAACCCTCATGTTTCTTTATGCATTCTTTGTATGTCTCTGTTAGTGTGATATACCTTACTGAAAATTAAGAATATAAAAGACAGAATTTTCTAGAAATGCTCAACAGTTCCCTTTACAAGGCTATATATTTTCAGAATACTAAACAATGAAACATTTCATACAGTGTAGAGAAATTTTGCCCTGCCCAGGGGTGGAACCAACGACCGATGGATTACAAATCAAGTGCTCTACCTATTGAGCTAAGCAGGTGGGCATCCTACGTCTCTTTTGTATCTTTAAACAATGTCAAGGACAATAACTCTCTTCTTCAGGCAAAATGAATTCAGCACCACCTTACAACTTCCTCACATTCTTCTAAACACCAACTTTCATCTAATATCTGTTTCTAAACTAAAGTTATTGTGTGGAACCTGTCCTCCTTTGTCACAGATACCCACACTGACCTTTAAATAGCAAGCTGACACTAAAGCAATTCCAACCTGTATTTTTTTACCATCTGTCTATATAAAAAGTTTCATCTCAATTCTTCTTCCCTTAGTATTTTATTGAGTGGGAAATGCTTGTCTTTGATCTAAACTTTAACTTTCTGACCCAAAAGGCAATCCCAACCTATGTATTTAAACAAACCTTCATCTCAATTTTCTTTTCCTACTTAAAACATTTTCCTTCCATCTACGTAGGTGACCCTGATATTGAGCCAACACTAAAGCAATTTCAACCACTTGCATGATTAAGAAGTTTCACCTTGATTTCTCTTTCCTAACAAAGTTACTTAGGAGAAACCATTTTGACTGATGCCCAGCTGCCAACTAGCTTGGACAACAATATAAGCCATTTCTATAAGCAGGTTTCATTGAAAACTTGGTTAAAAAGGGGGGACTAATGAATATATTTGCATGTAATTATGAGATCATCCCTGTATATGGTTCGAACATTATGGATACGCCAATGTTAAAGTCAATGTGTCCTTCAATGCCTGATTTTGACTTGCAGTTCTAAAAACTGCCTTGGCAATTTGCCATGGAAGTTGTTCTTTTCCATGGCAAGTAAAAATTCTAAGCAATGATAAAACAAGAAATGTGTCACCGACACCAATGACCCTGAAACATGGCAATGGTCACAGTCATGGTAGCTTATAACTTGAGGTTACCTTGATCATTTGTGCCAAAACTTTTCCAGTCTGTGAACTGAACAAAGTACCCATACATTTAAGGGTAAGACTATTATATGTCCTATTTGCAAGGCAGGTAAAATTAATAAATTTCCAAAACTGATGTGTTTCAAAAGATACTGATCAAGTGTTTTGTACCAATAGAATACCATAAGTCTTTTAGAGAACAAGTGTTTCAAGACAGTTTTTTTACCCTTTTACTTTTGGAATTTTATGCTCCAGTTGAACACCATAGGCAAAAATATAGTTCAATTATAAAATTGTAGGAGTTGCACACAGAAGCAATATTAAGTAAAATTAAATGACAACAATAACTCCACCAAAAATTATCCAATCACAAAAGCCTGAGTATATGAGCTGTGGCACTTGATAATGATCATTCTGTGAAGAGTGGTGAAAATTGAATGAGAAATGTATGAACTATACAGAAAAGCAATATTTAGTAAATTTAACAAAGGGCAATAACTATGCCAACTAGAACTGTGTCCATAGGACACGGATGCCCCCACTATGCATAGGAGCTCATAAACAAGAGCATGTATATCCTGTATGTAAGATTTTTTCTGTACATATACCTAAAATGATCTACAGGTAACCTTATGTACATGTTAAATTAAATTACAAATGTAAAATTCATATGTTCAATTATTTATATGGTATATAGTGAAAAAATCAACAAAGGGCCATAATTCTGTTAAATATGGTCACAGCAAAAATTCCTTCCTTTACTACCATCTACACATTAAAGCTGTTCATCCCTGGAAGTTTAAGCAAAATCTGCCATCCGGTTTAAGAGGAGTTGCGTTCACAAAATTTCTATATGGTATATAGTGAAAAAATCAACAAAGGGCCATAATTGTGTTAAATTTGGTCGCAGCAAAAATTCCTTCCTTTACTACCATCTTACACATTAAGGTTGTTCATCCCTGGAAGTTTAAGCAAAATCTGCCATCCGGTTTAAGAGGAGTTGCATTCACAAAATTTCTATATGGTATATAGTGAAAAAATCAACAAAGGGCCATAATTCTGTTAAATTTGGTCGCAGCAAAAATTCCTTCCTTTACTACCATCTTACACATTAAGGTTGTTCATCCCTGGAAGTTTAAGCAAAATCTGCTATCCGGTTTAAGAGGAGTTGTGTTCACAAAATTTCTATATGGTATATAGTGAAAAAATCAACAAAGGGCCATGATTCTGTTAAATTTGGTCACAGCAAAAATTCCTTCCTTTACTACCATCTACATATTAAGGTTGTTCATCCCTGGAAGTTTAAGCAAAATCTGCCATTCGGTTTAAGAGGAGTTGCGTTCACAAGAATTCGGGACGTACGGACAGACGTACGGACAGACAGACGTACGGACGGACGGACAAGTGCAACACTATATGCTCCCCACTTTGTGGGGACATAAAAATAATCGAATTGCAAAAGCCCGATAATATGCACTGTGGAACTTGATAATGATATAATTCTATGGAAGTTTGGTGAACATCATATGAGAGTTGCAGGAGGAGTTGTGCATAGAAGCAGTATTAAGTAAAATTAAACAAAGGGCAATTACTCTGCAAAAAATAACCGAATCGCAAAAGCAAGCATATATGCCTATGGGGGCATAAAACAACCATTAAGCTGTTATAGATAACAACAGGCCATAGCAAATTTTCCAGTCAAATATTTCTTTTTCATGGCAAAACATTTATAAAGAAACTTTAACCACTGCTTTTTTCCATGACAAATATTTTGATCTTTCACAATCAAAGGATGTGTACTGTATGTAAATAAAATATGAATTAGCTATCAGAATTAAAAAAAGATGTTTATCTGACTTGACACCAATATCGAGACCAGACATGATACTGAAAACTATGTCCCTAAAAGAAGACAGAACAGATTGGTACTGGAGTTACATAATAGCCAGTCACCTGGATGGGTGTTTGACATATTTCCCTCCAGTTGCTAAAACCTCTTTAACCTCAAAACAACCACAGCTATTAAATTAAGAAATATCTTTTTGCATTTCATACATCAATATATTACAGCTTTGTCATTAGGAGACAGACAATAGTTCAAATGACTGTCAAATACTTTTCTTAATGACCTCTCACATTAGCACTGTATATCTTTATTCTAGTGGAACTATTCTTTGTCATGGTAGACAGTTAAATAGCTATACATTGTGTGGCCTAAAAGCTTTTACCACAAGCACTTTGTTAGGTTATGTAACTTTCACAAATGACAAAATAACAGCATGTGCGTTAACCAATTAGGCCTGAAACCAATAAATGATAAGTTTATGCTGGGAACCAATCAGTGATAAGCCTATCAGTGTCTCTGTAGACAATTTACCAATCTCACTGCTGTGATATAGGAGTTTTATCTGACTTTTTTTATTCAGTACTGATGACGCTGAAATAATCACCAATATGTATAAAATACAACTATATCAAATAGCAGGAAAAAAACTAGCAACTGACTTTCATAGTTTCATAGAACACAAGATAAGGCTTTGAAACAAGAGCAT
Source organism: Cyclina sinensis (assembly GCA_012932295.1). Taxonomy (NCBI): domain Eukaryota; kingdom Metazoa; phylum Mollusca; class Bivalvia; order Venerida; family Veneridae; genus Cyclina; species Cyclina sinensis. The sequence continues at coordinate 40,125,356 of JAAONU010000001.1, read as the reverse complement.
TAAAACACTAAGTGATGATTAACGAATAAAGGATTTAGAGCATTTCAGCAATTTGATTATAAACAGTGAAGGATTTGGAGCATTAAATAAAATTGAATATTTGAGAAATATACCCACAGTGTGCTTATAAGAGGACATTAAATAATAGCATTAGTGATTTAGAGGAATTATTTGGTGTGAAATATCAATGGCAAATAGACATTAAAAAAAGATATTTCTAGTAAAGACTTTTGCCATGAAAAGTTAAAAGTATTCATGAAAGTTGACCAAAAATGTGTGCCAAATAAATATTTTGTTTAGATACTAATATGGATAACTTATCAATGCAAACTACACACAGTTACATGCCCTACACTATTTCTGATGAGCAGGAATTTATTTCAACTTTTTTGATGGCAAAAATATATAAAATTCTCATAACAATTGTTGGACTTACTGGTAATGGTGTGACAATTGTAATTCTGACCAACAAACGCAACAGAAAATCATCCACTGCAATCTACTTAACGGCTTTAGCTGTGTCAGACATCCTTATTCTTATTTTTGGTCCATTCTGTGACTGGCTGGAGGTAATGTGGAAAGTCATTATACGAGAGTATGGAAGTTTTACCTGCAAACTTCAAACATTTATGCACTACTCAAGTTCCAGTACGTCCTCATGGTTACTGGCTGCAGTCACTATAGAAAAAGCCATCAGTGTAACCTTACCGTATAGGGTGCGATCATCATGTACCACTAAGATAACATTTGCAGTAATTTTGGCTACATGGATTATATTATATTCAGTGAACATGCACTTCCTGTTTGGGATGGGGCACACATACAACAAGGTATGCGACTGGGTCTCAGTCCAGTACATGAATTTTGCTAACTATGTACTACCATGGATTGACTTTTGCTTGTGTTTTGCGATTCCATTTATAATCATGTCTATAGGCAATATCATTATTGTTCGACAGCTAGCAGTGACTCGTACAAGGCGAAAATTTCTGACTAATGGCAACTCAAAATTTGCAAGAAATTTATCAGTGTCACTAATTCTAGTAACAGTTAATATAGTTTTTATAGTGACGGTTGGACCAATATACATTTTGTCGATTATAGACCCTTATTTGGTGTCAAGTTTAAGCCCTCAGCAAATGGCATCTGTGAGAAACTTCTGGGGTCCATTGCTCAACTGCCTATGGGAGATGAATGCCGCACTGAACATGGTATTGTACATTCTCAGTGGATCAAAGTTCCGTCAGGAAATCAAATATTTACTGTGTTGCAGAAAACCAAAGAAAGAAATTGGTGTCTTTGACAATTCATTTCTTCTTAACAAGTGTTTCATGTTGAGTTCCAGGAGAAGAATGTTTTTGGAACAGAAAGATTCTGAAAGCTCTTTAATGGAACTAAAAAATCTGAAGTTCTCAAGTCCTACGTAAACACCAGAAAGTTCTCTTTTATCTTTTATTCTACAAAAATCCTGAAGTATCTCCATGTCAGATCTTATTTTCACTTCAGTTTCATGGTGCAAGCTGAACTAAGGAGAGATAATGATTTTGAGACAATACATTTCAATTATTTACACAATGTGTTACAGATTACTGCATATTTGTAAAGTCCTTGAGAAATGAATAATTGGAATTTAATTTAACATTGCTGAGAACAGAGTCATTTCAATTTGTTTATAAAATGTCTCTGAAATTTAAAAAAAATAGGACTAATTCAATCTTTATCCTTTTAACTAAATCACCAGCTCTCCTAATGGTGCTTTTATATTTTAAATAATAGATGTGCCAAGCTATTCTTTTCCGTTAATTATAATGACACACAGCAGACAAACCAGTGTAAAAACCTGACAATTCTAACCTCAGTGGCACAGTCTAAACGGTTACATTATGACATATTAAGCAAATATTCCTTTTCCATCAAAAAGTGTAATTTGTAATATTTTTTTTATCTAAAGTTATCCCTCTGAAAAGGTCTTCCATAAATGAAACAGTCATCTTCAATTTTATGTTAAAGGGACTGACTCACAGATGGCCCGATGAAGAAAAAAAAGAAAATGTTTATATATCTTGAAATTCTTGCTGTAATTGTGAAGAACATATTTAAACTAAGATACTGTATCATTTTTTGTTACAGAAAAAACATCAAAATATAAAGTTTTACACCTTTTATCGGTAGAAAATTTACCCTGTTAGTCACGGGGTAGATACTTTAGTTATAACATTAATTTTGACGAAACTTGATAGCTAGTCTCTGTGGCTTAGTGGTGTAGATCATCGTGCTTATATTTTACCGACTGGAAGGTCATGGGTTCGAATCCTGGTTAAGTCAAAACTTTTTTTTTCCAGTTTTCACGGTGTATAGAAGCATAATATTATGTTTTTTTCCATAGTATATTAACTTCTCTTAATTTTTAAAGAAAAAAAAATTTCTGCTAAATTCTGTGAGTCAGTCGCTTTAAAATGACAAAGAATAAAAAGATATACAAAAACTGATGACGTTTAACTGAGTTCATTTCTGAAACATTTCATGCTTTGGATATACTAGTAAACTGTAAGGTGAATTTTAAGAGTGTTTACAAATCATATGATATGATTATATGATATAATTATTCTTTTTGTTGGGAGCACTAGATGATTTTATGTATATATTTTATGTTTTACATAAATATGATCCCAATAAAGACTATTTCTCCAGTTTCTTGAGTCTACAGCATCCTGCAATACACAGGTACTTTCAATGGTATAAAAGTATGAAACATCTATAAGATATTAAATTATTGACATGTGTAATGTTAAGTTATCTCTTATATATATTATCATATTATTATTATAATCTTAATAATGTTGATATTCTGTAATGAATACCTGTTGAGTTTATCATAGGCAAGGGTATCAACTGATTTTTAATTTCATCAAATTTTGTGTATACCAAAAAATATTCCTCATAAATATCTGTGAAGTCTATAGGGGTCTCAACTTATTTTCATATTTTTGAAAGCTTCAGTAAAACACCATTGCCTGTTAATTTTTTTCTCCTTTTTTTGAATGGACAAGTCACAATTCAATTCATGTGGACAGTTCAATTTATCATTTTAGGAACTGACTTCTATTGTCTGTAGCAAATAGAACAGATTTATATCAAACTACATAGGAAAGAATAAAAAAGAAGTTGGCGACTGTATGGTAAAAGGGCTAGATTGACTGGACTGATTTATTTTAAAGGACATCAATATTATTTCTTTGTATAATTTCTAATGCAGGTGGATAATGCATGATGTGGAAATTACCAAGCTTTGTCATACTGCTTGTTATCGGAATAGATACCTGTTACTTTCAGTTTTTTATACTCAGATCATATCAATATTCTCATTTAACTTGAGTAATTATGTGATAATTCTCATGAAAGCAACTGTTAGATATAGAGAAACTTTGCTATACATTTCTAAAATGTTTTACTTACTGAATACTTTACAAAATTGTTACAAGACATTTTTCTAACTTCAGCTCTGTACTGGTGCTCACATAAGTTTGTTTTTGTCTTGTGAAGATAATCACTTTCTAGAAAAAAAAAATGTATGATTTTTTCCTTTTGTAATTGTTTGACTTTTATATACATAATTATATACAATATAATTCCTTAATACTTTGGAATTCTGTAAAAAAAACCAAAATAATGACAACACACCTTGATGTGTTTCACAATATGACTGTAAAATTATATTGATTAAACAAGAGCTCTGCAGAGCGGCACCAACACTCGTTTGTCTTATTTACTGGAACGAGCTTGCAAGTACCCATCAAAAAAAAAAAAAAATAAAAAAGCAAACTAAGGAAATGAAAAAAAGTTTGCAAGTACCTAGTACTGACGTTCATCTCAGAAAAAAAAGCAAACAAAAAGAAAAGAATAAATAAAATTTGGGTGGTGGTTAGGGTGTGTGTGTGTCTGTTGTGTGTGTGTGTGGGCAGGGGGGGGGGGGGGGGGGGAGGGAAGGGGGGGTCCTGTGCAGGGATTGGGATGTACCTACCAAAATTTTAAAGAAACAAAAAATAATTGATAATTGGGGGGGGGGGGGGGGGGGGGAATAGGGGAGGGGGGGGGGGGGGTCAGTACCTGCTCATCCAAGAAGAAAAAAAGGAAATGGAAAAAAAGATTTTTTTAGGGGTGAGAGGATGGGGGTGGGGAGGGGAGGGTCTCTTGCAGGGATTGGGATGCATCTACCCATACTATGTAAGTAAATAGTTATACTTTCCCATTAGAAGCTGTTTCCTACATAAGTCTATGCAAAACCAAGTGACCGCTGGGTTGGGGCTAATTTTGACCAAGGGAAATAATATGAACAATCTTGGTACAGGTCTCGTAGAAGATGCCTCACATCAAATTACAAATCTCTGTGTCAAGCAATTTAAGAGAAGATGATTTTCAAAGTTTTTTCCTGTATAACTATATATAAGCCCCTGGGAGGGGCCAATATTGACCCTGGAGTCATGATCTGAAGCAACTTGGTAGAGGTCCACTAGACAGTGCTGCAATCCAAATATCAAAACACTAAGCCTTAAGGTTCATAAGTGATCAGCTACACCCATGTTGGTGGTGGGAATGGCTGAGTGACCTTAATAGCTCAACTTTTTTTTCCTCGAAAATGTACAGACAAGCTAAAAATAATAAAATATATATTTCAGCAGCAGTCTTCTTTTCATTTTGCCTACCATACAATTTTCTTGCAGGTATTAGATTCCCTTGCACAAAAAAGGCTGGAAAACTTTGTTACTCTAAAGGTGACACTCCTAACACTTTTAAGGTTAAAAAAAATCCTTAGAAGACAAGGGTTTTTATAGAAAAATCACAGTGGTCATGCATGAATCATATTTTGAATGAAATTTAAAGACCTAACAATGTTCTGAGCAACCATAAAATAAATTTTTTTGTAAATTTTTGTAATGTATGAATGTACAATGAAGGTACAAATACAAAGTGCATTATTTAAATAGTGTATAAACAGCACCCAGCAAGTGGACTTACTGTCAACAACATCTAATGTTACACCAACAATGAAGTTGCACACCCTAATATTTTCTTTACCACATACCACACATTTAACATCTGCTAACCAGTCCATAGCCACAGCAGTTGATCTGTGGCCAAGTATGAAGACTCAGTACTTTAAATATTGGGGCAATGATTTTGGCACCCCTCCCCACCAATTAAACTATTGGTATTTCTGATGAGACTTTAAACCAATGTGCTATGTAGCATAACTTTACACTGAGTATATAAAAGAACATGTACAGTGTCTCTGTAATGGGTCTGTTTCTGTATCTTGCACTATCCCCACACAATATAAAAGAACTTAATTCTTAAGCAGGCAATGGTCACATGGAAGGAAAATTGGTATTGATGGGGATCAAACTTGTGACCCCTGAATTACAAATCCTGTGCATTACCACTGTAGCACTGATACAGGCTCTATCTATCTGAGTTTATTTATTGTTGGTACAACCGTACAGGTTGACCTTATGACCAATGTCCCCTGCAGAGATTAGTTATTTTGTGATGTGGGGGATAGTGCAAGATACAAGAGCATCCCATTCCAGAGACACCCCTGGTTCTTTTCCATGCTCAATCTATAGCACTGATACATAGGACCTTGGATTAAAGTCTCATCTGAAAGACAAAAACATATAGACAGAAAGGTAGTCTATTTATATCACAACAGGATTTACTATCCAGCGCTCCAGAAAACTGAAAAGTTGTCTGATTTGATCAAATTTTAGCTGCCTGGACTGATTTTTATGCCCAAAACTCCTTAACAAATAGGTCCAGATATCCAAAATCAAATTTAAGTTAAACTTTTCAAAAAAACCCAAAATTTCATACTCAAACACCCAATTGGCCCTTAATGCAGCCCTTCACACCTATCATAAACCCATAAAAATTGCCACTTTAACCAGTGGCCCAAGGCAATTATCACCAATTAACTGATTAACTCATAAAAATGCATCTGTCAATAAGTCAGCTTGATTTGCAGCTAGTCAATCAATTACGTTAACAACTGTTGAAAAATTATAACATCATGAACAAAATATTTTTTTTGCAATGTCAACAAAACCAACTAATGTAAGCATCATAATTCAATTTTAGTTGTCAAAGACATTAAAATGTTTGTATTTTTCAAAAAGAGAAAAGCCTTCAAATCATATAAAAAGCATACTAATAATAAACACTGTTTATGGCTAATTCTTTTTTATTCAATTAAGGCTGGGTCTCAAACCAATTCAGATTGGAAAATTTCCATGGCCCTGATGACATCTATACAATAACATTGTGTACAATAACATAATAATTCTTTTTGTTCACTGACACGGAAGGTATTATATTCTAATGAGCTTTTTCTACCGAGCTTTTTCTGTGTAAAACCTTTTAACAGTTTGAAGCTTGGATGTAACAATGCAGGTTTTGTCTAAAAATACAAAAACCATTTAATTTCGTGAATTTGGCTCTTTGTTCACTGCAGAAAGAATTGTATAAAATGTCTAACATAGTCAACAAAAAACTGATCACATTTTTAAACAGGCATTAACAGAATAAGCTACTGCCGAACTGCTGTATCTGAACAATATGTCTTCATTTCTTACTTTCCTCTTGCAAAAACATTAAGTGTAATTATCTTAATTGCATGGCCGATAAAGTCTACTACGAAAAATTAATTTAGAAAAAACAAGGTCAAACCTACTGTGTTTTATGACATCAAATATATTTTTTACGATGATAAAATGTGAGAAAATATAATGTAACATTCCCTCAATATGTCTTTTTCCTCATATGTTATACACAATTCATCATTCTCTGATTTCAAGAACAGCCTGACCATCTATGGTAACAAGTTACTGACTGGTAGAAAAGTATCTCATAAAATTGAGCGGCTACAGAGTTAGTGGAATGAGACATGTACTGTTAGTTCTATGATACATCATTTCACAGAATAGCATTTGTGTGACAATTCACAGAAATTTCAATATTAGGTAAATTTCAAATTTTAGAACATTGGTTGGACAATTTAATTTGACCTGAAATCCCCTTAAAAAGAACAGAGTATAATTTTCATGCAAATTTCATGCAAATTTCCTGTATTTATAAGAAAACAGACAATGTTTTCTTTTAAATTTCTCATTTGGTTAGCTCAAACAGTTGTATGATTGGCACAAACAGTTGTATGATTTATAACATGACAAAAGTTGTTTGTAATGCAATATTACCATTACATTTTTTTTTTATATTACACACATGTAACATAAGGGCTAACAAAACATTACGCATTTACTTTTTGCTTCAAATCAATTATTTTTATTTATTGTCATTTTTTAAATTTGTTTTCATGTTGTATTTCAAAGAGACATTTTCTATATTCAGTATTTCCGACATATTTTAACATTTCATCTTGAACTATTTTCTTCGGATGTTTTATAACAGCTAATTTTTAATATAGTGCAGATAAATATATCTTGGGTAAGACCCACTTATGGCTGTTTTAGTCATGTGAAAAGCAAACATCTGACACCTGTTAACATTTCATATAAATTTCAATCAACCAGCCAAGGAGTAGTGTTATTAAGCTTGCCAGAGGGTAACTTAATAATATTTTCCTGAATTTATTGAATAGAAGTGAAAATTTATGTCAGATCCTACACTCATTCAACATTTTATTTTACCTTTCAGCTGAAAACTATTGTTTAATTAAGATTTTATTTATACTGTTTAATTGTTGGGCTTGTTGCAATGGAACTATCAAAGCTCATTCAAATCGCTCTTGAGGCACAAACCCAGATGGAGCCTTTCATTTATTAATACTAGTGCTCATTTACAACTGGGAAAACTGAAACATTATTATTGCAGTAGCCAAAGTGTCTGAACCGAAAGACACATCTCATGCCTCAACTGGGATTCAAAACCAACACCTTCTGATCTAAAGCCAAATGCTCTAAACACCGAGTTCTCATGGCACAAAGCATAAAAATCTTATTTTATCAAGAAGGTGGCAAAACAGTAGGTATTCCAATTAATGATTATTCATTTACAATGTTGCTTGATTTTTTTGTCTCAATCCGGAAACTGATAAAGTATCTAAATTGAGCAGTAAGAAGATTTTAACTCCAAAACAGGTCATTCCAATTTGTTGCTGCAATTTCATCAGAATGCAAACATAGTAAAGTATTTGAAAGGTATGCAATATATGCCCAAAAATGGTTTCCTTAATATCTGCACAATCATGCTTGTTAGTGTACAAACAAACAGTACAGTCTGTATACACAGACTTTGTACACTATAGTGCTTGGATAATATTTGTATTAAATAAATCTAAAAGTGAGTAGCTTTATTTGGTTAATTTGTAGAATTAATTTTAGGCATTTATTTTCCAAAATTACTGGAAGTATTGTTCAGTTTTTTGTCTGCTCAGAGATTATTTCAGACAGAAAGAGCTGTTAATAAGTATTTAAGGAAAAATGCTTCTTACGTTTCTTCAGGAGTCTAATAATGTAAGAGATTACAGGAATTGTTAGAAGAAACAGGAGGAACTAAAACTGGTACATTGTAATTGTCATGAGATTTGATGTTTCATTATGATTTTCAATTAAGTTGGATGCATCCACAAGAGTGTACTTTGAAAAATTGTCTAGAAACATGCAAACATCCAATTCATTACACATATATCATGCAATCAATCCACCACACAATATAAAGAAGCAAAGCTTAAAATCAGATACTATATCACAAATTACTTATCTTGTTTCATTCTTATCTTAATTTAAAGTTTATCAGAAAACTGAATGACTATTAAACTTTCTTTAAGAACATTAAAAACATACATGTTAATTCTGGCATGAACTATTCTAAATACATGCACAGACACATTTGTCAAACAGTGAAAACCCAAGTGATTGCTGCACTACACTTCACTCCACCTCTGAACATCCTGCACTGCCTTGTTAAGTCAATATTCAAAAGTACACTTGATTTTCCTTCTGAAATATTTCATATTTTTTTGTTGGGATTTGTTTTAAGGGGTATGCCCTATAATTAATCACTGATAAATATTCATGTGTAATTCAATGGCTCTTTCTGTGTAACAAGAAAATTAATTAGTATGATATTTGTTTTTGTTTTTTAAATGCATGTCTCCCACCACAAAGTCAATAATTCCCATGACTCCTGCAAAAAGACATTCAATATGAAAATCCTCACAATATGCACAACTACACTAGGCAGTGAACATTTCTGTAAGGTTTCATCAAAATTCAATTCAAAGGAGGAGTTGTGCTAAACAAATATACATTCATAAAAGTTTATAAAGTCCCATAACTCCTGCAAAAACCAGTTAAGTGGAAAATCCTATCAATAGGCACAACTACACTTAGAACTGAACATTTATATAAGGTTTCATTAAAATCTGATGATGACTGTAGGAGGAGTTGCACTGACAAAAGATTAAAATCAAAATCTATATAGTCCAGTAACTTTTGCTCAAATCAGTTTTGAAAATACCTACTTCTACACAAGGTAATGAACATTTCTGTAAGGTTTTAACAAAATCCAGTCATGCATGTAGGAGGAGTTGTGCTGAACAAAATCAGTATGACATACTTTTGCTGGACAGTTGGACAGACAATAGTCCAAAAAGAGTTGGACCTGATCAAATTTTGTTGGACATGTATTTCTGTCCAATGATTTGTCTGAGACTTTAAAAAAAGACTTAGTTCTCTCTTTTTTAATGTAAAAATCATCATCCACAACAACATCTCTCTATAAAAATGTATTTATGGATTATGTTTACCTTTTGTGCAAGTATGATTTTTGACTGGCACCCTGAGATCAAGTAATGGAAGAATCATTCATCATGCCTCCAGACTCCTCTGACACAACCTTGTAAATTTCAACCAGACTTTTCTTATATGTTCAGTGCAAAGCCTTGTTATTCATTTCATTTGGTTAATTTAGTTCTTTATTTTCAGCAGAGTTATTGCCCTTTATGCAATGATTTTTCAGTCGCATTGCCCAGACAACTCTTCTGTCACCATCTGCTGAAATTCAACCAAACTTCACACGTAAGATCAGTTCCAAGCTAAGATGTGCATGTCATCAGCATTTTTAGGTTCATTGATTTCTAGTAGAGTTGCTGCCCTTTAAGTCATCAATTTTTCATTTCTTCTATACTCACGGGCATATTTCAGCCAAACTTCACAGAAGTGATCAGCACCAAACTTAATTGTACATATCATCAACATTCCTGACTGGGTTATTGCCCTTTATGCATTCATTGTTTAAATGTCTGCACTATTTCTCCTATACCCTTAGGCCAAGTTCAGTCTAATTCCGAGGAAGTGATTAGTGGCAAGCTTTGGAATTTTCTAGCTCCCTGATTTTTCAGGAGAGTATCTTCCCTCTATACATTCCATTTTTTTCTTTTTTGCTATACCCTTTGGCCATACCTGCCATAATTTTTCTGGCCATTTCCGGGATTTTGATATCGAATTTCCGGGATTTGAGCCGATTTTCCGGGACATACAACTATTCGTATACTTTCAATGCCCTGCCGTTGGCAGCACACAAAATTGGACCGGATTCCGTTTTTGGCGGGAAAAGCCGTGCACGTCTTTCAAATACACATCAGTGGAGAAGGTAGGAGGACGAGTATAATTTTCTGATCGATCATCCTGCAGAACGAGTGTAAAAACCGCAAGAAATATACCGATGGATGTGTATATCATAACGTCACAGTTTACCGACATGTAATACGCTATCAAAACGAAACCGGAAGCGCGAGTAAGGGGGAGCACTGCGCCTTTTTTAATTCAGTAAACCGCACAGTACCGTTGATCGTTTTTCTCCTAGGTCACCTGGACTGGTGATGGTGATGCAGGACGAGTAGAAATTTTTGTCACTCGTTCTCGACTGTGTAGCAGTAATTATAAAATAATAACTGTGTACCATTAATTAATTAACATCATAAACTCGAATTCAAATTGAATCCCGGGCGTTTGATGACAGCGTCGTTAATGCTTCGTATTACTAGTATCGGCGCGATTTGATCGAACATTACAATATTCACCACGAGTTTTATGCGCGTTTGCATTAAATCTAATTTTAAGTAGCATCTCTATTAACGCCAGTTACCGCGGCGACAGTCTTTGAAAGGGGCAGATATCTTACAAATTAATTAATGCACCGCAAGTCAATAAATCGATAGCCGATAGCGGTCATTTGTTAATTGGTTATCAATGACACGCGGTGTATTCACCGAATCGGAACATATTATCATAACGAATAATTAAAGGATTAGCGGCGTGTCGAAAATTTGACTGGCCTGATCAAAGGTATGCGCATTTTTCATGTTTTCCGGGACATCGGATGTCTTTCCGGGACTCCGGGACGGGCCCTCGATTTCCGGGACAATCCCGGACGATCCGGGACGTATGGCAGGTATGCCTTTGGCAGATTTCAGCCGAACTTCACAGAAGTAATCAGTGACATGCCTAGTTTTGTATATTATCAGCATTTAGCATGTAGTCAAGTGGTGGGAGATTTTTTTCCCTTGAAACACAAGTCTAATACTCAAAATTTTAGGGTACATGTATGCCTCTTTAGAGTTAAAGCACTTTCTGCCATTTAATAGGACAGCTTCTGATTCCGCATAACTGCTGATTAACTTATACATCATAAATTTCTTGTAAGACAAGGCCAAGAACATGAGAGAAAAAGTTAAATTTACAATGAAATAAAAAAAGTTGGTCCTGGTGAAAGATCAAGGCCACAGATTCTTAAATCAATTAGAATGACCTTTGAATTCCAGGATGTGTTGCAAGTTCAAATTCTTTAAAAGTTGAGGAAGATAATATTTTGCTGTTCATCTGATAAGATTCCATAAGAAAAATAGAAATATACTTGTTTGGCTAATATATGGCCAGATTTGCACACCTCTCTATAAAGCTGACATAAATTGTTTTAGAAGAATTATGAAACGTGGACAGTTTATGAGCTATCCCAGTAGTTTTATGAATTTCCGCAGATGTTATGAAGTTCAACTACAGTGTAATTAAAATTTCTATGGTTTCCTTTTTTTCCCTTTTTCTTATTTATTTCCCACTATTTGGTTTGTAAAGAACAAATTTGAAGCAATATCAAATAAATGCTTTTTACAATCAGAAATTTCTATTTCAGGTCTGGATATGATAGAATTAGAGGAAATTATCTCCAAGTCTCTTCTGCAAAATACTTGAGTGAAAAGGAAACAGCTTTTCAAATAAATCAGCCAGTCAATAATAGATGACATGTTTTCAATTCACAGACTGGCAACAGTTCATCATGCACATGCAACAATTTATTGAATTTACAAGGATAATGGCTCATCTTAAATGAAAACAGCTTATGACATATATTACCCAAGATAGGTGATTTGCCAGAACTCATTTCATGCTGACAAACAGAAGCCTGCATGAAGACCTTTCTTCTCCTGGTAATGACAAACCTACCGGTACCTAGTTTGAGGTTAGTCTGCAAGGTCATTCTTTTGTAATAGATGGGACTAGTTACCTTGACCAGTTACCTTCTGATTTCAATATCATAACTTTTCTACTTTTAATAGCCAAGGAAATGAAATATTTTTATGCAAAACAATGCTTTTAGAGATACCTGTTACACAGAACTTGTATCAGATAGATGAACAAGCAAACCTCAGGTGCGTATAGTCAGATGCTGCAGAATATTCCTGTAATGTTTCATCACTGAAGCTCTTATGCTTTGGGCAACACAAAGTTTTTGAGAGATAGATTGATAGACAGACAGATGGACAGACAGATCTTCCTCATGATGAACCGTGAATATGTTAAAGTAATGGAGCTGATACAGCAAACAGGTTGGCTAATTCATTATTCATTATTGTTTGAGCATCCACTTTGACCTTCAGAGCACACAATCATATGGTTTTGGCATGTGACACCTCATGCTACGAATATATGTACATTGTACACATGAACAAATGTGTAACAATATATTGAAAAAAAAATCCATAACTGACAAAGTCATGGAGCAGACAAGATCTTGAAACATGGTTACTCAAAAACAATCAACTCCTATAAATATATAAGTTCCCTCTGTAAGCTGAACTAACAGACAACAGGACTGGTGGACCTACACAAACCTATAGTCCCAGACTAGTTTCACCTGTTGGAGACTAAAAACCTGCCTGTTAAGTGAAAGGTTCCTTTGCTAAGTCAGTCTTCACTTCATGGTTTGTGAAATTAATTAGAGGTCAGTGCATTCTTTATTTTTGACCTTTGGGTCACAAAATAAAATGGACTTCTTGTAGAAATATGATCATGTAAAAACAAGCCTGCTTAACAAGTTTTATTTTAACTTTACTGAATTATTCTTCAAAATCTACAAGTTCTTCCACTCAAATTAGATACACTAATAGACCAATCAGCCAGCAGATCAACAATTCTAAAAATATAGTCTGCCATATATTCTTTATCAAAGTAGAAACAAGACTGTCACAGAGAGTACTGTGAAATCATTTAAATTCGCTGGGATGAAATTTCGCGCAAACGGCAAAAAAAGTACGTTCGCGCGGTCCTAAATTCGCGCATATTAAATTTCAGATTCATTTTTTTTTTTATCAGCGTAAAAAGCAGACGACAGCTGCATGACGCTGGATCACCACCGACGCGTGTATACGTGTCAATTACCGCGGTTCGCTTTCGAATATACAAACTGACAGGTCCAACTGTTAATTGACGTTAATTGACACAGGTTAAGTGTACACAGATTAAAAGATCCATACCGACAGGTCTTTTGTAACCAGTCCCTACTCAGTTACGCTAAAAAAAACATTGCCGCTTGCGAAAATTAACTTTACTAATAAAGTAAACGCTTCAGACAAGCGTTCAACAACTCAAGGAAATGCAAACGAAACATACATGTACTTAAAAGGAAAACAAAATAAGTTTCATTTATATTTTGCTTAATATTAAGAATTTGCCAAAACATCCGATTATTCAAGTTATATTGGCTAAAAACAACAACTAATGGTCAAAAGTGATTGGAAAAATATATGCAGGTATTTCGGACAGGATCAAGATTCGGATAACGTAAATGCTTTATTAGTTTAATAAAAGCGCGGTCTTAAATTCGTGCATTGTTCTTAGCGCGAAATACGGGAAAATTCGTCCTACGTGAACAAAAATGATTTCACAGTATATCCCCCACTAATCAGTGCTTGTTTGAAGAAAGGGTAAAGTCAGAATTTGCATACAAAGAAAATGTGAAAAAAATAAGTAGTAGGGTTTTCAAAGAATAACTTTGGTGTTATCATTTTGATCAAAGAGCAATAACTCCTTCAAAAATGGTGCAATCACTAAAAATGATGCTATAAACTATCAACTTTCCAAGTTTGATAATGATAGGTTGACTGTAACTAAAAATAATGAATTGAAACTATTGAGTCTGATGCAATCCACCCACCTGTGTGAACAACAACAACATCATTTTAATTTCCAGTTTTCATTGAAATACCTAGTTAAAAATAATTAGTATGTTCTTTTCTATCAGATGTTCTACATTCACGAATCAGGCCAATTTTGTCTCATGAAATTCATATTTTCTCTCTGGTCCTTTTTGTTCTGGTAGAGATATCTTTTAAAAAGAAAAACAATTAGAAATTTATAAGGTATCAAATGCCTACATGGTAATTGTTTGTGTACGTCACTTTTTTATTGTAAGTCATCCAAAAAGCTTGTGGAAATGCTAAACATTGTTAAAAGGCTTCTTTCTATTAACCTCTTAGTTTTGGGAAACAACACGAAGCACTTTAAGTGAGTAATTAATTGGTTTAAGTTAACAGATTTTTGACCTCAGTTACAATGAGCACTTTCTGAAGAATCTAATAGAAAATGAATTGGAATGGTGATGACAGATACAGTTTAATGCCATCTTTCACTTAACACATTCTCCTGTCTTTATCTTATTTGAGACGGCTTATTTTCGTCTACATCTTATTCAGGATCTATTCTTCCATCATTTTTCAGAAAGAAATCCCTTTATCCTTCTTAAAAATACCTATTTCAAATGGAATGCTATTCACTCACACATCATTTTATTATAAATAATAATCTTTTCTGAGAAGACCTTATACATATAAATTTGTACTTGAGAAGACCCATCTTGAATCTTGAATTAAGTAGAAAAATCTTAAACATTACAATTAAAATTTTTATTTGCAAAAATTGAAAAGACAAATTCCGATTAGAATATGTTTTATGAAAAAAAAAAATCTCTTTGATTCTTTATTTCAGTAGAGCTTAAGACAAATGAATGAGCAGAAACATTTACTCAGAACTCTTATCAGTTATTTATCATAGCACTGTATTTGAGAACATATCTTGGGAGTATTTCTCCCAGTAACTTATCTGATAAGTATTTTTCCAGTAGCATCTAATCTGAGAAGTTTTTGTCAAACACCTTATCTGGGGAGTATTTCTCCAGTAGCACCTGGTCTGGGGAGTACTTAAAAATTCTCAAGGAGGGTATTTCTCCAGTAGCATTTTATCTGGGGAGTACTTTCCAGTAGAACCTTATCTAAGAAGTATTTCTCAAGTTTCACCTTATCTGAGGCAAATTCAGAAGCATCTTACCTGTAAAGTATTTCTCCTAGCACCTTATTTGAGAAGTATTTCTCCTGTACGACTTACCTATGAAGTTTTTCTCCAAGCACCTTATCTGAGAAGCATTCTAACTGTAGCATCTTTCTCCTAGCACTTTATCTGAGAAGTATTTCTCCTGTAGCATCTTACCTGTGAAGTTTTTCTCCTAGCACTTTATCTGAAAAGTATTTCTCCTGTAGCATCTTACCTGTGAAGTTTTTCTCCTAGCACTTTATCTGAGAAGCATTCTAATTGTAGCCCCTTACCTATGAAGTTTTTCTCTTAGCAATTTATCTGAGAAGTATTTCTCCTGTAGCACCTTACCTGTGAAGTTTTTCTCCTAGCAATTTTATCTGAGAAGTATTTCTCCTGTAGCACCTTACCTGTGAAGTTTTTCTCCTAGCACTTTATCTGAGAAGCATTCAAACTGTAGCATCTTACCTGTGAAGTTTTTCTCTTAGCAATTTACCTGAGGAGTATTTCTCCTGTAGCACCTTACCTGTGAAGTTTTTCTCCTAGCACTTTATCTGAGAAGTATTTCTCCTATAGCATCTTACCTGTGAAGTTTTTCTCCTAGCACCTTATCTGAGAAGCATTCTAACTGTAGCACCTTACCTTTGAAGTTTTTCTCTTAGCAATTTATCTGTGGAGTATTTCTCCTGTAGCATCTTACCTGTAAAGTTTTTCTCCTAGCACCTTATCTGAGAAGTATTTCTCCTGTATGACTTACCTGTGAAATTTTTCTTCAAGCACCTTATCTGAGAAGCATTCTAACTGTTGCATCTTACCTGTGAAGTTTTTCTCCTAGTACTTTATCTGAGAAGTATTTCTCCTGTAGCATCTTACCTGTGAAGTTTTTCTCCTAGCACCTTATCTGAGAAGTATTTCTCCTGTACGACTTACCTGTGAAGTTTTTCTCCTAGCACCTTATCTGAGAAGCATTCTAACTGTAGCATCTTACCTGTGAAGTTTTTCTCTTAGCAATTTACCTGAGGAGTATTTCTCCTGTAGCACCTTACCTGTGAAATTTTTCTCCTAGCAATTTTATCTGAGAAGAATTTCTCCTGTAGCACCTTACCTGTGAAGTTTTTCTCCTAGCACTTTATCTGAGAAGCATTCTAATTGTAGCATCTTACTTGTGAAGTTTTTCTCCTAGCAGTTTTATCTGAGAAGTATTTCTCCTGTAGCATCTTACTTGTGAAGTTTTTCTCCTAGCACTTTATCTGAGAAGTAAAATTTCTCCTGTAGCATCTTAGCTGTGAAGTTTTTCTCCTAGCACTTTATCTGAGAAGTATTTCTCCTGTAGCATCTTACCTGTGAAGTTTTTCTCCTAGCACTTTATCTGAGAAGCATTCTAACTGTAGCACCTTACCTGTGAAGTTTTTCTCTTAGCAATTTATCTGAGGAGTATTTCTCCTGTAGCACCTTACCTATGAAGTTTTTCTCCTTGTACCTTCTCTGAGAAGTATTTCTCCTGCAGCATCTTACCTGTGAATTTTTTCTGCAAAGTATTTCTCCTGTAGCATCTTACCTGTGAAATCTTCTCCTAGCACCTTAATATCTGAGAAGTATTTCTCCTGTAGCACCTTACCTGTGAAATTTTTCTCCTAGCAATTTATCTGAAAAGTATTTCTCCAGTAGCACCTTACCAGTGAAGTTTTTCTCCTAGCAATTTATCTGAGAAGTATTTCTCCTGTAGCATCTTCCCTTTGAAGTTTTTCTCCTAGCAATTTATCTGAGAAGTATTTCTCCTGTAGCATCTTACCTGTGATGTTTTTCTCCTAGCAATTTTATCTGAGAAGTATTTCTCCTGTAGCACCTTACCTGTGAAGTTTTTCTCCTAGCAATTTATCTGAGAAGTATTTCTTCTGTAGCATCTTACCTGTGAAGTTTTTCTCCTAGCAATTTACCTGAGAAGCATTCTAACTGTAGCATCTTACCTGTGATGTTTTTCTCCTAGCACTTTACCTGAGAAATATTTTTACTGTAGCATCTTATCTTAAAAGTGTTTCTCTTTGCATCTTATCTGAGAAGACTTAATCTCTTATTTAACATTTAATATCATTGGAATACTGATTGAGGAGAATGTGATGCATGTACTCTAACTAGAAGAGCTTTTGATGTAATACAGTGCATAGCAATTTCACTAATATCTTATTCAAGTGAGCATCTTCATATCTAAATTTTATTGCAGAAAACAAATTCTATTAGATTTTGTGGGAAAAAAACCTCTGAAGTCTAAAGATAATGCATGATTATGCAAGAAATATTCTCTTTGAGGTTTCAGTAAGAGAATAAGAAATATCAATGAAGAATGAAAACAGCTTGAAATACTTTTTTTCTATCAAGAATAGCAATATTTTCAATAATATATCACTTTATTTTGGAATGGTTTCTGTTTCATTTGCGTTTAATCTGAGCATTTCATAGAAGATAAAATGTAAAAAAAAAAAATATTCTTGAATTTACAAAACAACAGAAATTACAAGCTGATTCTATACATATCACAAAGCTATAAAGACTTTGATTTAATTGTATACTAATTTCTAGGTGAAGTCTATACCTAAACATTTCTGAAAAAACAACACTGTATGTCTGAACATTCAGAAACATATTGTGCAACAATATTAGCTATAGACCAAATTGCCAAATATTTTTGTGAAATTTCCTTGTGAATCGAAAACAATATTACTGATTCATTGTTTTCTTTCATGCAAGTTAGATATTTTGATTACTTGTGCTTCTTAAAATTGAATAACTCATATTTAAAAAACATAGGTAAAACTAATAAACTGACAATTACTTTAACAGGCCATTAAGATAAGGTTCATTTCAACTAAAATGTCATTTGTAAGTATCTGCCAATAATATGTATAATGGAAGTATGCAACCCTTTTCTTTGTACATGCATTTCAGTGTATTAAAAGCGTGGCCATACCACTTGGTAAATGATGTCATTTAGGCTGTCACAAGCAGCATTTTTTGCCCTGATTCAGAAAAGTCCTGTAAGTATTTTATTTCTTCATCAATTACAATGGTATATATAGCGCATGCAAAGTGGAAAATTATGCCCCATACACACTGGCCCTTATGATTCTTTTGTTAGATGTACAGAATTTCCTTACATTCAGGAAAACTGATGCACTTTTTGCAATAGCAATAATATTTTTATGAACTCTTTATTTCCCTTATGTTAAGCAAACTGTTCATCCGATGAAAGAATCCTTAGGACGTATATGTAAGACACAATTTTCTGCTTGGCATGCACTATATCTGGTTTAAACTGATGAAGAATTAACATACAGCAGTTTTCTCCTCCAAATTGAGGCAAAAAACTCTGCTTGTGACAGTCTAAATGACATCATATACCATGTGGTATGGCCACATTGTTAAGCCATCTATAACTGCATGACTTTTTGAAATTGTAGTTACAAGTCTTTTATTAAGATAATTTTTTTAACATTAAAGATGAAAATTAAAGAAGACAGTTCCACTTAACACATCAATTTCATCACAGAAACTCTTGGTACTTAAGACTCCAATTAAAACTAAAAATAAATTCTAAATAGGCAGATTAATGACATGATTTTTCAATTAAAAACACTTTCAACTGCTTGTCTGTAGGCTGTGTGGAGTTAAATCTCAAAAGGAGAAGCCTTAACCAAAGTAAAGGATGCAGCATAAAATTCTAAGATTATATTGGTAGTGTGGCTACATATGCTCTGCATTTATTGCATGATACATCAGAAATATACCCAAACACTTAGCAAATATAAGTCTGGTTCACTAATGTATAAGATTATAACCAATCTTGCATACTTCCTTAGTTGACAGCTTTACTATTTTGTTACAATATATTGTATTCTCATAGTCTGACTTTTCTTCTTTATGTCAAAGTTTATAACTTACAAATTTACATAACAGACACTGCCATAGTTAGATTGCAATACAGGCTATATAAAGAATTAAAATGAAATGTACACACTTTCTGACAGAATCATAGGTTATATTCTGACAAAAGGCTACATTCAGGTCATAATTTTATCCATAACTAAATGGTGGGCATACAGTTTTGTTGTACTTTTGTTGACTTTGTAAGACAAAAGTTATGTACAAAATTCTATCAAACCCATTATGTGTTTAACTTACCAACAGCGTTATCGACTGTCTCCTGTCTCTGGATCCATAGCAAACTGTCAATTCGACTGTTCAGTGTAGCATGGTCATGGTTATATGTGTCAAACCTGATGCTGTTGTACACGCCTGCAGCATCAAACAGCAACACGGCCACCCTACCCTTGTCTGCACCAAGCTCAAATCTAGGTGATTAAAAGAACCAGTTTTTTTAATTTCTCAGTTACATCTCTTAGGCACACTAGTCTTCTATCCTGCTGAAGGCAGTTATATCATATTGTGCTGATAAAGTGAAATGTAAAGCAAAAAAAGTATCGTTCCATTTCCCCACGATTAGCATTTCTTTCAAAACTATATTGATTCACTTGTGATTAAAGACTGTTTTGTGTGACAGTGAAGTTTGATTATTTCAAAATCAAGCAAAAATCTGCAGTTTGAAAGAACCTGAGTCCAGATTATGGAACAAAAATTTAGTCCCCTAAATAGGATGATACTTTACTCAGACCACTTTTTGACTAGTCTTATCAGCAAAGCTTTATTGTATTTAGCTTCTTAACCGTGAACATGCTGAAATTTTGTAATGGATTTGCCCAGCTTTGAATTTGGAACAGTCCATTCAAAGTTTAAGGGATTTCAATATCAAAATACAACAATGGAGCTACCAACAGTATAGAGCCTGATCAGACTGCACGGATGTGCAGGCTGGCCTGGCTCTATACTGGTGGCAAAGGCTAATCACTTTCGGTTCCAGCAGGTTAAGGGTTGATGCTGAAACCTATTCAAGTCTAAAACCATGACATTAACTACACTTACTTAAAATTCAGCAAAGATTTTTAATTGAGAAAATAAAAAAATTCATCTGTCATTCAAAAGAGCCAAAAGAAACAGGACTTACTCATCAATGAGCTCTTTCAGGATAAATCTGACGACAACAAAGCGAGCCAGCTGAGACATAGGAATTGATCCATCTATGACAAATACAACATCAAACATACTTGACCATCTGTATGACACACCTGCAAGTATAGTACAGGCTCAGTGTTAGAAATAAGCTTTTCAAAGTCTTTATTCTAAAGATAGAAAGCGCTTGATTGTTTTAGTGTCACCCATACTGAAAAGGCCAGCCTCCCTGGATACATCTCTACTATTGTACACATATACTACACAATTCCTTTTCCTATGTGCCAGGCAGGAGGCAGACAAGTAATCAGTAACCATTCTTGAACTAGCTGGTGGCCCACCACCCAGGTTTGTCAGAAGAAGCCCCTGACAGGACTGACAAGCAAACACAATTATTAGGCTCAAGAGACTGAACAAGTAACAGATATAACAATAAAAAGGTACAAAGAAACAATAAAGTGATAGGCTTATATTAATGTACAAAAACATGTGAACACTACCCAAGACTATTGTGTGGCTACAAATATACAATCATTTAGAATGAAACTGTTTTGTCATATCCAGGCAAAAGAATTTTAGTATTACATGTATTTATGACAAAATGGGAAACATGACCACTAAGGAGTATTTCTTGTAAAGGTATTTGATAAATGACTAAATTGAAAACAAAAGGAACAGAATAGAGGAAAGATGTATTACAACATGTTTTGAGTCACTTAAGTGATCAACAACAAAGCAGTGAAGGAAATGACTTCATTTTATGAGGCTACAAATTTAGTGTCCTCAGCAATTTATGAATTTTTATACACTGTCTAATTACAAAGAAAAAAATACAGAGTTTTATAATCTGGCATGACAAAATTATATCTGGCTGACAAGTCTTAAATTCTTCAACTTTAGATGTCCTATCATATTAAACAATTTTTTCAGTTTCGTTTAATGTTCTTTTAATTTCATTAGCTATTAAAAATAAGATATTTTAAATTCCAAATGATATCTAAATGCTTACTATATGAATTTAAACCTGACATATATTGGTGTGTCCTTTGTCTAGCATGATAAAAGTATATAATGGAACAGTATTTATTTAGTGTAAGTAGATATTCTTGACAATCAGTAGGACTTTGTCTTTAGAGCCTTCTTTAGCCTGTAGTATCCTGTAATGCTAGCAAAAGACAATCAGTCAATAAAAACTTAAATTCAATTAATTAAATTGCAATGCTCATTAGTTTTATTTATCAGAAACAAGCTTGCAAGTATCTACCCATCAAAAAAAAAAAATGAATCGGACGGGAGGTGGGGGGAGGGGGGGGGGGGAAGGTCCATGCAGGTGGGGAGGGAAGTAGTACCCCATCCAAGGTAAGTATATGGTTAAGTTCTAGGCTTTGTACTTTCCTATGAGAATGTTTTTTTCTCTATATAAGTCTAAGCAAAACCAAGTGACCCCTGGAGTGGGGCTAATTTTGAACTAAGGGATATAATATGAACAATCTTTGTAGAGGTTTACTAGAGGATGCCTCACATTAAATTACAAAACTCTGTGTTAAATGGTTTTCAACATGAAGATTTTCAAAGTTATAAGTATATTTATAAGCCCCAGGTTAGGGCGGTGCAAATATTGATCCTGGGATCATGTTTTGAACTAACTTGGAAGAGGTCTACTAGACAATGCTACACACCAAATATCAAAACTCTAAGCATTATGGTTTATGAGCAATCAGATATATTAAAATTTTTTTGCACAACACCAGTGACAACGACTCAGAGACCATTAATAGCTCGATTTTTTTCTTGGAAAACAGACAAGCGTAAAACATAAGAAAACAATGAGAGTGATCAAGGGAAAGTAAGGTTGGAGTAGCAATATATCATCATTATCATGTAATAATCTAAGTAAATCAGCGGTTCACTGCTCTTAAACGTTATTTCTTCCAATTAATGCAGTGTCAGTGGCTTGATTCAGGCAGAAGTCACTGCAACTGCTATGATGTACTACAGGAAGTAACTAAAATTGAGTTTGTTAATGGCAGTACCTAAAGGGCCATAGATAAGATCAGAGAGATAAAGTAGTAAAAATGCCCGACAATTATAGATAAAATTAACAGAAATTAAAGGTAAACAGTTTCCATTAGTTTTAGTCTCAAATGACAACTTGCTCTATTTGAATCGTGTTTATCAAATAAAGGCTGTACAAAAAAGTTGTATTGTTTAATTTTAGATGCTTCAGTTACTTCCTACTCTAAGGTAAATTTAGAGAAACAGTAATTTTGTCCAAAATTCACACAAAAATGACCTCAAACCTAACAATAGCAAAGCAGTTCTGATGACCACAGATATCTTATTTGTTTCCCATATCATCACTAGAATAAACTGAATTGAAATTTTATGGCAGAAGATATTTCAATGTTTATACAAAACTGTCCAGTGCTACCGCTACATGTCAACCAAATTATTGCGCTCTGCACATCGCCTCATAATGGTGATCACTTGTGCCAAGTTATTTAAAAAAATTTTCAGCGGTTTAATAGTTATGAAGTGGAAATGAAATGAAAACCTTTTAACACATTACCTTTGTGTGACCTTGACCTTGGGGGTAGCAACCCAATAATTGGGCTCTGCACATTGTCTCATAATGGTGAGTGCCAAGTTATTTAAGTTTAAAAATTATGGAGGGGACACGAAAGTGTTACGGACGGACAGACAGATGTTGGGTTCTGCACATTGTTTCATAGCGGTGATCACTTGTGCATAATAATAAAAAAACTTTTCATAAGCCAAGTTAGTTCAAAAAATTTTCAGCAGTTTAAAAGTTATTGATTGGAAATGAAAGTGTTATGGACGGACAGATGGATGGACAGACAGACAGATGTTGGGTTCTGCACATTGTGTCATATGGGTGATCATTTGTACAAAGTAATAAAAAAAACTTTTTGTAAGCCAAGTTAGTAAGTTAAAGAGCAGACGTGAAATGTGGATATTTGACCTTTAACTGTGACCTTGACCTTGTGGGAAGCAACCCAATTATTGCGCTCTGCACATAGTCTCATAATGGTGATCACTTGTGCCAAGTTATTTCATAAATTTTTTAGCTGTTTAAAAGTTATGGAGTGGACACGAAAGTGTTACGGACGGACGGACGGAGGGACGTACTGACAGATGGAGGCCATTCCTATAATCCCGTCCCCGCTTTCTATTGTTAAAAATAAGGCTTTGAGTGGCACACAGAAACATTCACATATATAAGATGTGGAAGTCATAATAATATAGATATATTTACCACTAAATATGGCAGCAGTCTATTTCAGTATACTGTGTGTGGGCAGAAGGAAAGTGCTATTTTTCTAGCATCAATTCTCCTGTTTATTGCCATCAAGATAATTACTTTCGCTCTTTTTGACTGAGATACAAAAGTGCTACATGCTTTTAAAGGTTGTGATTAGTTTTAGAACAGACAATAAACAACCTATTACTAGTCTAATATCTGAATACAACTTAATGGGTTTTTATAGAAAATATAATCACAAAAAAGGTTCAAGCAAGTTCAGTCATAAAGAATAATGAAAGATGGCAGTTTTTAAAACTTTGTGGGTATCAATGGTGATTACTGGCTTAGATACAAACAAGAAAATGGTAAATCAATCATCTCCATCAAGGTAATAGATAAGTAGTCAATGTCATTTTCTGCACTTCAGCAGGACTTAAGAGAGTTTGCTTAAAGGGCAGGAATTTATTAACCTGGTTATTCAAGTTGAACATACTACCGCTGGCAAAACTGATTAGAGTTCCACATATTCGGAAAGCAGTAAAAAGTGATGTTACAATGTTTCTTTCAGTAGCTTAAACTGTAACTTTACTGTTCATTCAATCACAGCGAGGCAGTTTTCTCAGGTATACCTGTCAATAAAACTGCATCTTGCAATCTACCCACAGCAAGAAATATGTCCCTGGGCAGCGCCATAGTTGCCGTGTCGTAATTCATTGCGCTGCTACTGAAAGTCTTCACTCAGTATTTTATTTCTTAACGGCTTTTCCATTTTATTTAAAGAATGACACTAGAGTAACACCACTGACAGGCAGAAGGCGGTGTTTGAAAGAAACACATTTGGCGGCACTTTAATTGATTTTTGCCAGTTGTACCGATGAGTCTCGTTCTTTACCTAACAGTGTAAACTCTAATCAGTTTTGCAAGCGGTTGTATATTGTTTCTACATCATTGTTTTTTGACAAAACATGTGTCACAGTATTCCCATGGCTAATCAAAGAGGATTTCATGAATAAAATTCTTATACCTGTAGTAAAAACTAAGGTATTTTTGCCTAAAATTTTTGGTCTATGAGACTGAATTTATTCACATAAGGCAAATGGTGATGTAACTGATTTTCATGCTGTTGTGGCAAGCTTTCATTGACTGAAGAAGGTACTCCTGCCTGAAGGACAGGCAGGTCAAGGTGGCATACCTTTTGTATTCCCAAAACATTTGAGAAAAGATTCTTGAGTGTAAACTTACTACAAGAGGGCCATGATGGCCCTGTATCGCTCACCTGAGTATGACTGTTTTTAACAAAGTTGCTATGGACCTGGGTAATTGACCCCAGATGACCCATATTCGAATCTGACCTAGAAATTATTGAAACAATCTCTCTGACAAATTTCAAGGTTATTTGTACCCAAAATGTTACTTCTAGAGTATTAACAAGGTTTTTCCATATTTGGGCTCTATGACCTAGTTTTTTAACCTAGATGTCCCATATTTGAACTTAGGCTAGTAATTACTGAAACAATCTCTCAGACAAATTTCCAGATATTTGGACTGAAAAAGTAGCCTCTAGAGTGTTAACAAGATTTTTCTATTTTAGAGCTCCGCAACCTAGTTTTTGAACACAGATAACCCATATCCAAACCTGAGCTACAAATCATCAAAAAAACCTTTCTGACAAATTTCCAGGACATTTGGACTGAAAATATAGCCTCTAAAATGTTAACAAGGGTTTTCCATATTTGGGCTCTGTGACCTAGTTTTTTACCCCCAGAGGACCCATATTTGAACTTGACCTAGAAATCTTCAAGGCAACCTTTCTGACAAATTTCCAGATTATTTGAGTTGAAAATGTAACCTCTAGAGTGTTAACAAGATTTTTCTATTTTTGGGCTCCGCAACCTAGTTTTTGAACCCAGATGACCCATATTCGAACTTGAGCTAGAAATCATAGAAGCAACCTTTCTGACAAACTTCCAGATTATTTGGGCTAAAAATGTTACCTCTAGAGTGTTAACAAGGATTTTCAATATTTGGGCTCTGTGACCTAGTTTTTGACCCCAGATGACCCATATTCGAACCTGACGTAGAAATCGTCAAAGCAACCTCTCTGACAAATTTCTAGATAATTTGGACTGAAAATGTTACCTCTAGAATGTTAACAAGATTTTTCTATTTTTGGGCTCTGCGACCTAGTTTTTTAACTCAATTGATCCATATTCGAACTTGAGCTAGAAATCATAGAAGCAACTTTTCTGACAAATTTCCAGATTATTTGGGCTAAAAATGTTACCTCTAGAGTGTTAACAAGGATTTTCAATATTTGGGCTCTGTGACCTAGTTTTTGACCCCAGATGACCCATATTCGAACCTGACGTAGAAATTGTCAAAACAACCTTTCAGACAAATTTCTAGATTATTTGGACTGAAAATGTAACCTCTAGAGTGTTAACAAGATTTTTCTATTTTTGGACTCCGCGACCTAGTTTCTGAACCCAGATGACCCATATTCGAACTTGAGCTAGAAATCATAGAAGCAACCTTTCTGACAATTGTCCTGATTATTTGGGCAAAAAATGTTTTCTCTAGAGTGTTAACAAGGATTTTCAATATTTGGGCTCTGTGACCTAGTTTTTGACCCCAGATGACCCATATTCGAACCTGACCTAGAAATCGTCAAAGCAACCTTTCTGATAAATTTCCAGATTATTTGGACTGAAAATGTAACATCCAGAGTGTTAACAAGATATTTCTATTTTTGGGCTCCGCGACCTAGTTTTTGAACCCAGATGACACATATACGAACTTGAGCTTGAAATCATAGAAGCAACCATTCTGACAAATTTCCAGATTATCTGGACTAAAAATGTTACCTCTAGAGTGTTAACAAGGATTTTCAATATTTGGGCTCTGTGACCTAGTTTTTGACCCCAAATGACCCATATTCGAACCTGACGTAGAAATCGTCAAAGCAACCTCTCTGACAAATTTCCAAGATATTTGGACTGAAAAAGTAGCCTCTAGAGTGTTAACAAGGTTTTTCTATATTTGGGCTCTGTGACCTAGTTTTCCAACCCTGATAACCCATGTTCGAACTTGTCCGAGATATTAATGAGACAAACACCCTGACCAAGTTTCATGACAATTGAGGCAAAAATGTGACCACTAGAGTGTTAACAAACTAATTGTGGACGGACGGACGGACGGACGGACGGACGACAGATGACGGACAAAAGGTGATCAGAAAAGCTTACTATGTCACTACGTGACAGGTGAGCTAAAAACAGAATTACATCTAACATAACTTCATATTTATTCATCCATGGAATTCACTCAATTGGAGTCATGGCAAGGGCAGTTTCAGAAAAGCCAGATTATTTATAAAACAATGAAAGAATAATGGTACTAGTTTCAAAATGTTACTTTTGTGTGTCTGACAATTTTAAAAAGTGCATTTACAGTACATTTTGAACAATTGTAATATCAAAACTTTATTCCCTAATTAGCAGTCCATCCTTACCTTGTACCTGAGCATAATGTTTTTTATTGTATGAAATCTAAATCAGGGGTGTCAGTAACACAACTATAAGAAGTGGCAACTTATTTCTGCTTGCAGAATAGCAAGGAAAAAAGCCCTCATTATCTTATCCATTTACCAATTAAGCCTTTCTCTCAAGTAAATTTATTTTCATGGCCTCAACTAGGTTACTGATTATGACCTTGTCATTTCATGGAAAGTTACCTGGTAAACATTTATAAGCAATGTTTGTCATTTATTTTAAATTGTTTTAGATTTCTAGATATAATTGATTTCTCCCTGTAACTTTTTAGCTAAAAAAGGACTGTCTGTTTGCAGTAGTTTCAGGTAAATTGTAATAATCATGATAAGGTGGAGATGGAATAGGACATAACACTTTTGATTTAGAATGCATTATTTACATATACATTCAACAGATTAGACAATTGAATGTAATTGGTTATCTTATCTAAGGTGGAATATGACCACATTTATCTTGCCTGTATGGTCAAACCTTCCAAGTCACTTTTGATCATTCTTATATCAGAACAAGCCTTTCAAGTCACCTTTGATCATGCATGCATGGACAAACCCTCTAAGTCACATTTGATCATCTTTGCATCAGAAGAAACTTTCTTAGTCTCAAGCATCAGGACAAACCTCAGTCACCTTTGATCATTCTTGCATCAGGACAAACTTTCCAAGTCACATTTGATCATGCATACATCAGGACAAACCTTCAAAGTCATCTTTGATCATTCTTGCATTTGGACAAACCGTCAAGGTCACATTTGATCATTCTTGCATTTGGATAAACCATCAAGGTCACATTTGATCATTCTTGCATTTGAACAAACTGTCAAGGTCACATTTGATCATGTATGCATGAACAAACCTTCTTAGTCACCTACTGGCAGCTTGTCTATGCGCATATAAACAAAGGCGACTTGAAAATATTCTCAAGAGTGAATCTTAAATAATTTAAACATCAGTCATATGGGAAACCATTGTTAAATAAAACACAGACAGACAATGGAAAGGCCTGTCAATGCAAATACAGGCTAAAGTAATTGTAGTTGTGTACTAGCTATTTGTGTGTAAAAAAAATATGATGTGTTAAAAGGTACTTATAAAGATAAAATACACTAAAACAACATATTTGTTATCATTATGCTTGTAAGAAATTACTCATCATTTATACAGCTAAATACAGTCCAATACCTATAAATTCTGCAGGAAACACCATCAGTTTCTATTACTGATATAAATCAGCTGTGACTACATGTGCTGTCACAAGATTCTAGGCAGATCTAAATTCATACCAAACAACAAATGTCCATTGTACGTGATGAATTGCTTGTTAAAATAATAGTTGTAACAAATATGATAATCCTGATTAATATTTTATCTCTGCAAGTGAAACTTGATGAATGCCATCACACTTTAATATCAAAATTTTCAGTTTTATACAATTTCATTGTAAATGTTCCGACATGTTTTGTCCAGGAAATGAAACACCATGGATTGGTGATTGCTAATTTAAAACCTTGCTTTTGCTACAGACTGACATTTATTGAGCATAACAAAGATCAGGCTACATACCTTGTGAGATAAATGTTCCTGTGGCAACTGAAGAAAAAGAAAAAGGAAACCCAACAGTTATTGACAAGAACTGACATCCTAACAAAAAGGAAGTTAGCAATCACATTTGTAGTTGAAAATTATTGCTTTGAAAATTTAAAAGGCATGCTATGAAAATCTGTTAAAATACTGTAAATTATTTAATCAAAATATAAGCTGTAAATTACTTTAAATACAGAACAGAACAGATTGGAAACACAGTTAATTTGACTTGATGGTTCAGACCCTACTTTATGTAAAAATATTCTTTTATACACAAGTAATTTACCATATCTACATTATGGAGACTAACATACAAAAGTGTGCTCATATCAGTATTATGATTTTTAACCATTTTTTATCAGTGGACCCCTGCAATGCTCTACAAAGTTTATTTTCACAATACATACGCTGATATATAGTTTTCCTAATGGATGAGATGAAATCTGTGGATGTTACATTTGTTCCAGATATGGAAAGGAAATTGTCTGCTTGAAACACAGTACCAACATCATATGCTATTCTGTTCTGCTCACTAGTGAACGTGGCCATATTTGTACCTGAAATATCCCCACACAGTTACATGAAAATCAATGTCCTTGATAAAACTAAGATATTATGTTACAGGTATTTTTTTTGTTTCACAGTCGATACTCTCTAAAAAGATATTAAAAAAATAATAGCTAGAGATAAATATTTATATTTAGCAAATATTACAACAACAAGAGGGCCATGATGGCCCTGGATCACTCACCTGAGTACTTTGGCTGTAGGTTAGCTGTTAAGCAGTATTTCATTTTTTAACTGAAAATATGTAAGTGCCTACAAACCAAATATGTAAAATATCAGTCAATAAATAAAGGCTCTATGACAGAAAGTAGAAATATCTATTATAAGCTATGGTGACCTTGACCTTGACCCAGTGACCTCAAACCCTACCCATGGGTAGAGGTCTATGCAAGGAACCTCTATACTGAATATCAAAGATATTGGTCTATAAATGAAGGCTCTATGAGGTACAGTAGATAAATCTACTTTTAGCCTCCGCGACCTTTAACCTAATCCAATAATTTGAAAAAGCTTGATAAAGCTTGCTTCATGCCAAATTTTAAAATTCTAGGTCTTGTGGTTTCAGACAAGAAGATTTTTAAAGATTTTCTTCTATATTGTTATTTAAAACTTGTGACCCCTCGGGCAGGCCAATAGTGACCCCAGGGACATTTTTCTAACAAACTTGGTAGAGGTCCACTAGACAATGCTACACACCAAATATCTAAGCTCTATAACTTACGGTTTCTGACAAGAAGATTTTTTTAGATTTTCTTATATAACTCTATGTAAAACAAGTGACCCCTGGGGCGGGGCCATTTTTGACTCAGAGGCCAGAATTTGAACAAACTTGGTAGAGGTCCACTAGACAATGCTACACACCAAATATCTAAGCTCTACAACTTACGGTTTCTGACAAGAAGATTTTTTAAAGATTTTCCTATATAACTCTATGTAAAACAAGTGACCCCCGGGGCGGGGCCATTTTTGACCCAGAGGCCATGATTTGAACAAACTTGGTAGAGGTCCACTAGACAATGCTACATACCAAATATCTTAACTCTAGGCCTTGTGGTTTCTGACAAGAAGATTTTCAAGTTTTCCCTATATAACTCTATGTAAAATCAACTGACCCCTGGGGTGGGGTCAGTTTTGTCCCCAGGGACATAATTTGAACAAACTTGGTAGAGGTCCACTAGATGATGCTTCATACCAAATATCAAAGCTCCAGGCCTTGTGGTTTCAGAGAAGAAGATTTTTAAAGATCCAACATATAAAATCTATTTTTAGCTCCAGTGAACCAGAAATGCAATGGACCAGAACCATTTGAACAATCTTGGTAGAGCTTCATGCAAGGAACATCCCAGGCAAGTTTCATTAAATTTGCCTCATTGGTTTCAGAGGAGATGTCGTTTGAATGAAAAGTTGACGACGGATGGACGGACGACGGACAAAGACCGATCAGAAAAGCTCACCCTGAGCACTTTGCACTTTGTGCTCAGGTGAGCTAAAAATTGTATCAAGGTTGTTTAGTAACCTTGTTACATCTCAAAATACAAAATATTCAAATCTTTCAGTGCATGTGACCTTGACTTCAGACACTGAAGGAAATTGCAACAAGAATGGGTCACTTAGATCAGATCAAGGGAAAAGTGTATTTCACTTATACTCAGCATCACTAATCTTGTGTATTCATTCATTTTGTGAAATTCCAATAACTTGGCCTAACAGATTTTGCTGATAATTAAAGTAATCCGAGTTTTTTTTCAAAAATACTATATTTGACTGTATTTGTCTTCTTAAACCACCGTCAGCTTACTTCTTTCTTGCTGGAATAAGTTTTAGAATTTATTTACTTTCGATAGGATGCTTGTGTTCTGCTTGTTCTCAGTTCTGTATAATTTTTCTGTATTTGTACCTTGAAAATAATTTTTATACTGCATGGTATAAGGTGCAAATATACTGCAAGTTTGCACTGAACTGAAGAGAGTGGTTGAAATAATTGAGATTAATTCAGGGGTCTCATACCTAAGTCTAATCTACCTACAGACAAAAAAATTGTACACCATGAAATTAGTGAGGTCACCACTTTGTTACATTTTGGAGCTCCCGCTTGCCAGTTATGTTTTCATTTTTGATTTGTTGGCATCAGGAAATCATTTTTACAAGATGTTTATAATGCCATTTTGAAAAAAAATCTAAAATTTACACAACACCTTCAAATGATGTTTGATATAAGCATGATTCTTTTTTTTAAGATATTTGCTGAGTATAGCAAAGATAAATTTTTGTGGTGTACAGGGAAATCAACAAATCTATCTGAATAATTAGAGAAACCAGGAAATTTTCTAAGGAATAATAATGCCTTATTTTGTGAATGTCTTTTGTTTAGATTTGAACATCAGATTTGAGATTTGTCTATGGGAGATAATAAGATAATTACATATAAAAATGCTGACACAAAGAGTTGCCTCCCATACTGTGTCATTTAGCTGTAGAAGATATTGGTAAATAATTCCAGACCTACTTCCTTTTCTGTGACCCTTGTGCATTGAATGTGAATTCAAATGCATTGAATGTGAATTCAAAGTGGTGTTTGAAACTAATTCTAGGAAATTGTTCTTTACATTTCTCTCTGATTATCTAACTTGTATCTAGGATGTTATAAATTACCTATTCCTAATACGATCAGATGAATATTTGGATTTGTAGCTGTCCTAAACCTGTCTGCCAAGGGTATAACTTCTGGTAAGTCATCAATCGCCCCTGTAACAAACAGCACCACAATAACAGGACCAGTGGTTGAAGAACTTGTGATCCTTGTCTGTAGTTCTGTGAGAATACCACCAACATTTCGCACATCTCCATTGCCTGCTGTCAGAGCAAGCAAGTCTATGGCAGTAAACAAAGTTTCTTCTGTTGTGAAACTTCCAACAGTAAAGTACTGTCCAGTTGCTCGACCATACAAAAATACCGAAGCAAGTGTTTGTCCTGTCCCAATCTCGAAACTGAAATTTGTGTATTTTTTGAATTTATTTATCTTGTCATTTTCATATTATAAATCTTCATAGCTTCATGAGAAATTTTCATTACAAGAAGGTCCAAATGGTAGAGGTATATCCAAGAGTGATTTTGTACCTGTGAATAAAATTGACCATCAAAATGACAAAGGTTAATCATATAATCATCTGAAAGTGTGTAAAAAATTAAAACAGCTAAACCTGAGAAAATACAGAAACCATTCCATTTAATAAGGTAATTAGCTAAAGTGATTTCCAGAGTTTTGATAATACAGAATACTTGGTGAAATGTAAATTTACATAAAAGTACTTGCATTTTCAAGAGATAGGTTGGAATGATACAGTGATCATATCATTAACCTAAGTAAAAAGGAAATCTGCTTGAAATGTTACAAGAATTTACATTTGCAGAACTGATCTGCTGGCAAAGGCATTGCTGTTAGTGGGGAATGACTGTTATGTAACTTACGTTTGCAAAATAGCCTTCATAAACTGTTTACTGATGTCAAGGTCTTGGGCTAACATTGCTTCATCCAGGAGAAAATATAAGTCCATTTTCACATTGTCCTTTTTGACTGAAAAAAAAAAAACATTGACAGGATTACAGAACTTCTTTATGGTAAGGCACTTATCATACAGTTAAAAGCTGAAATATTTCACTTAATTTATGAATAACTGAGTTTAAATTGGCTTCCACGTTGGTCTGCAAAATAACCAAAAATCAGTTGTTGATTTTTAAATTTATTCATAAAAAGTACAAAAGTAAACCTTTTGAAATTTACAAAGAGGATAGCAATTCATGTATATTATCTGTGATAAAAAAAAACTTAAGTTAAAAAAACGAATTCACAAAAGACTATAAAACTCACCACCTGACAACTAAAAAACAACAAATATTGCCAAGAATTTTTTTAAACATAGACTTTTTAAACCAGCTGTAGAAATTTAAATTTGCCTGTGATATAATCATGTTATGATCATGAAATTTAAATCTTCCTGTGATATAATCATGTTATGATCATTATTATGATACTAATTATGAGCAAGTATCACAGAGCAGACAAAACTCACCTTCAGGAGGTACCTTGCTATCCTGTGTTTCTGAAAAATGAATCAGAATTAAGCAAAGTAATTATTTATATTCAAAAGTCCCAATATTATAGCCATTTTCTTTGCCAAACACAAATATTTTTGCCATGGCAAACAGTGCCTATCATGGTCACCTTTTCATTTATACCTGTTCATTACTTATCCAACCTTGTGAAAAATAACAAAATGTGAGGTTTCTTAATCACTCAAGATAATTTCTGCAAAAAATATGTAATTTAGTTGTATGGCAAGTGGTCTAAACATTAATATTTGGTATACCTATTGACTATCAAAGGTAGTTAACATGCTCAGTTTATATGAATTAAACACCCCGTACACAGGTTCCCTAAAATATGCAAAAGCTATTATCTACAGTCAAACTCCAAAACATGAATGAGATAAAGAACGTACGTCCACATATATCTTTCTCTACATTTGTTACGAGTTCAGGTGTGATTTCAGTAAAGATGTACACAGAACTGACATCGCTGGCTATAGCATTTAGTTCTGCAACATCAATTTTCTCTCCAGCAACACCTATCCCTATGGCCAGAGCATGTATCCCTTCAGCTCTGAATCTAGATGCATATGAAAAAACCTCAGCTTGATCATCAGCCACACCTGTAAAAGTACACATTTGATGGTTTTCACTTAATTTTGTAAGACTGTCGCATGCATACATATAAACATGATTGTCACATATAAGTTATGATGTAAACATGACTGTTACCTGAGAACAGCTTAGAGAAATTTTTGTGGATAAAACACACACAAATATCAAACAACTATTCTGGCAACTAGGTTTTGCTAACCAAAGAAACTTGACAAAAGCTGTATTGATTGTTATTCATTTTTCAATGATTTTCCCATATGATTAAAAATAAAACATATGCCTAAGACCAAAGAGCAATCTTAGAAGTCTCTGTGAAGCTCTAAAAGACAATGCTACTTGCAACATTAAAAAGATCTAAGTAGTCATTTTGGGTTAGAGAAAAAGACATCTATCAAATGGATCTATGTAAAACATCATCCCATGGCTGGGGCCAGTAATGGCCCAGATTCATAACTTTTTAATTCTTGCTAGGGTTTCTTTAACAATGCCAAAATATCAAGTTTTAAGAGCCCCTGGAATTTGGACTTATTGTTTACAGATACTGGTAAATTAACCCTTTCCTTCCAGTTTCCATAGCGTCCAGAATTATGAATGTCCCCTTGAGGATTTTTTTTCACACTACATGTACTTTAAATGTGTTAAAGTTTATACAAATGTTTCTATAAATTCATGAAGCCATACACATTGATTTTCACAGAACATGTAATAAATTGAGAGATATATTTCCATATGTTAATTTTTTTCAGTAAGAAGTGTCTTACCATCAGTAATTAGGACAAGTATTTGATCAGCATCTGCCCTACCCTCATTTTGAAACATTTCATAAGCCTCTTTTAGGGCCAGCCCTGTATAAGTCTTAATGTTTAAACGATCCTGCAAATAAATCAGTCTTGATACAACAGCATCTATGGCTCTGTGCAAATTTTATTTGAAAATCTATAATCAGTGGAGTATAAGTAAATGTACCAAAAAAATCCAGTAGTAAATTAAAATAACCATCATGAAATTTAAAGATTCAACTATTATTTGTGTCTCCACTACCCATTTATTTACACCATACTGGTGCAGTCTGATCATGATCAGCCATATTAGTAATTCAGTTATCAAATTTTCAATCAATTATCAAAAAAATTATCGATTTTTTCAAACTAAATGGAAGGCAAATCCATTAAAATTTTAGTACACAAAAAATTTATGTTACATTCTAATGAACTTTACCCGTTGAAAAGTTGTTAGTAAAGTAACAATCTGGCTCTGATCTCCAGAAAGGCTGATCTTGTTTTCTCCCTCGTAAACCGATGATGCATAGAATATCAGTCCTGCGTGTAACTCTTTATCAATGTCAAGCAGGATCTTTGTGTACAGCTGTTCTACAAACTTGCATACCAAGCCAAAATCCTGGTCCAAAATACTGTATGATGCGTCTATGACAAAAATAATGTCAACTTTGCCATAACATATAGGAGCTGAAATAATATGAAATGCGTGAATTTGTTAGTAAATGATACATAAACAACAAACTGAGGTGATAAAAGATTGCATAGATGAAGTAAAACAAAAAAAAAATACTTCAGCCTAAAATTAAGTTATTAAACCAGTTAGATATTTTACTTTTTAAAAACAATGACATTGAATTTAAACAAAGACAATATGTGTCCTGTAGCATGTGATGTATTCAATATTTGATATTGTATCTAATATTACATGAAACAATATCAACCTATATACCTGTATATCAAGACAGACAAATGGAGAGAAAATGGGACAAAGTAATTTTTGCCATGTGTAGATGCAAAGTGTAATGAATTTTTATTAATTGTTTACTGAAAACTAGAACAAGGGTGATCAGTGATCACATGTGTTGCCTGATGATAGCCAATTAAGCAGTTGTAAAATCAATCAACCAAAAAACGCATTAAATATGCGCAAGTACTTGAGGTACCGATCAATCTTGTAATATTTCATTTGAATTGCATTAGTAGTATAAGACAAGTAGTCCGGACAAACTTTTAAAATTAAAATCATTACAGGGCCATAACTCTGACAAAAATCACTGAACTGGAAAATGCCAAAAATATGCACAACTAAACTTGGTACTGATCATTTCTGTAAAGTTTGGATGAAATTGCACCAGTGGTTTTTGAGGATTAGTGTGGACAAGTTTTGTGACAGACGAACAGATGGATGGACAGACAGACGATGGAGAAGTGATCCTTATATGTCCTGGCTACTTCGTAACAGGCGACACAAAAATAAAGTACTTTCTAAATTTTCTCGGACAAAAATATGACCCAACTTTACCCTGTTAAAAGTTATCATGAAGACAAATATTCTAACGAAGTTCCATTAAGAGAAAGCCAAAAATGTTGGCTCAAAAGATTGTGGATTTTTTCTTACATTTGACCTCATGACAAAGTTTTTTTCACCTAGTCTAACAGCATAAGAATTACAAAAATTGCAGCAAAACATTCTGAGTAAGTTTTACAAAGACTGAGTATAAACTTGTGACCAAAGTGTTCATAGAGTTTCATTAACTCTGCACTGGTGACCTAGTTTTTGACCATTTTTTATTTCAGGTTCACAGTTGTCAAGACAGCAACTCCATGCTGACAAATTCTTCCTGTGTTTCATGAAAATGGAGCCATAACTGCACACCAAGGAGAGTACACAAAGATCTGTCCTGATGACTTAGGTTTTTACCTAGTATGACCAAGTTTACTTCTTTCAATAATAAATGGTGACAATTCTTACCAACTTAATGAAGATTGGTAAAATGTGCATGTGATCCAGGTTTACACAGGGTTCTTACTGGCTTCAGTCATCTTGTGACCTAATTTACTTTTTTCATCAAATGTATGGCTTATTTTATCATATTTAGAAATATGACTCGTATACTTTGGGTTGAAAATTTTATGACAAATTGTCACAATTTGGGAATTTTCTAGTTTTGTAAAACTGAAATATAATTTTAATTCATTTTTTAATGTTATAGAATATTTTTGGCAGACATGAAATGAAAAACATTTAATTGAGAATTTTCACATATTTTTTTTTCTTTTTAACAATATTTAGATGGCTTGCTATTGTGATATTTTTCTTTCTGATTGGGAAAAAATAAACTTTTTGCCATTGGGAATATGACACAACATCGGATATAAAATTGGCTGAAAAAAGGCCCTGAAATTTGCCCTAGTTTCAAACTCACTTAAATATCTTGCAGAATAGGAAAAAAAATCTTCTGTAACATTTATGAAGACTGTGCAAAAAATGGCCTATAAATAATATAAATTCTTTAATCTTCAAGTATGAACTAGACTTTTGAGCTACACAATCTGTTCTTGCCTGTGTGTCAGAGCACTAAACTTATAATATCTTATAGTTATATTAATAAATCAACAGATGGTAAATACATAGTGGTATGAGGGGCTAATTTTGATGTAGATCAAAATAACAATAAATATTTAATAAAATTAAAGTTTGCCTCTCCTGTACCCTACGTAAATGAAGATAAATATGCATGATATTGTATCATGAGGCAACTGTATCATTATACCTTTCTTTACTTTTGTAAGATACATCAGTTTCTAATGAATGTACAGAAATATTGTATGACCTGCCATTATTGCCAGGAGAAAAAAGAAACATAAGTTCTGTTTAAGAACGGTTTCAGTTGCTAGTATATGGCATCATTAGCTAGTGTAAGGCATCATTATTTTCAAAGTATATTATGCAATTATCTTTTGTCATAAGTAGTTAATGACTGAAACAAAAATATATATTTATATATGCTGTATACATGAACTAGCAAAACAAAAGAGTGATGCAAAACTTCATGAAACATTTTGAACTGTCAAAGAGAAAACTTGTGTATCTTTATTTTCTAGAGGAAAAGCAGAGGGAAAGTGCATTCAATGAACTCCAAATAAATATAAGTTTAAATCTATAAATGCTTTCCCTGAATAAAAAAATTTAGGACATGGTGAATAAAAAATTAGGATTGTAACTGCATACTGCTTCCATGAAAACATACGTGAAAAAAACTAACACTAAATCTGACGTACTAAAACATCATAAAAAGAAAGCAAATGCACATTTAAAGCATTCTGAATCTCCCATACATACTGGTCTGTGCTGTTGGAAGTGAAGTCGTTGTTATGAGTAACACAAACCCTGTCCACTGTACCAGTCTGTCTATCAGGTTGCTTGAATTTTTCCTGTGGATCTGTAGAAAACAACCAAATTTGTACTAGAGACATTTAAAATATTTGTAAAACATGACAGCGTTTCATGAATGTATTTATTGAAACTTACCTAATCCTGTATTCCGATTATACATTTTAAAATTTATATTTCATAATTCTATCTACACCCTCTTGCAAATTCCACAGCATATATAGAACTAGAGCTAAAACTTTCAAACCCTATTAAGACTAGCTATATTGTCTAGCACATTTAAAGTTGTTGAACAAAATCAACATGATATATCTACTCGTATGATTACAGAACAAGAGAATTATAGATTTCTGCTCTCTGTTTCATTCGATATTTTAATTAATGTACCGTCGACGATGCTTTTAGCTACATTACAATTCAATAAAATACATCGAGACAGAAGCGATGATGACGTCAGAATGCTAAAATCTGTCAAAGGTGTATTCAGATTGATTGAATTTATGCGCCAAAAATTTCCAAGAACAGTTTTATGTGAACTGACTTTAACAACCGTCATGGAGTGCCAGTTACTGACGTAAAAATCGCAATGGAACCAATTACTTTACTGATTGTTTATTACATCCGTCTGAAGCAATGAAGCAATAACACTTCTCTCAACGAACAGGTTGTTGTTAAATATAATACTGAATTCATGTAGCAATTCTAGGAACTTCCCAATCCCCAAATTGCTTGGGTACATCGGTGATAGTGGCATAAAAAGGTAATTCAAATAGTCCCTAAGTGGAAGTAAAAGTGTCTTTGCAAAACACACCGTTCATGAAAGAGAGACCAAAACCCAGTTGTTGTAAAAGAGAAACAAAAATTTTAAGGAAGTCAACTTCTTTCAGTCAGTTTTAACTTTGACCACTTTCCCCTTGTCTCACGTGACTGTAAACCATACTTCGCTAGATTCGTTACATTCTCTAATCATTTCTTATACAGATAAAATTAT
Source organism: Cyclina sinensis (assembly GCA_012932295.1). Classification (NCBI taxonomy): domain Eukaryota; kingdom Metazoa; phylum Mollusca; class Bivalvia; order Venerida; family Veneridae; genus Cyclina; species Cyclina sinensis. Next base: position 40,085,808 of record JAAONU010000001.1, on the reverse strand, counting down.
TTTATACGATATTTGATTTGTCAATGTTTTCTTCTGTTATTTCAGTATACGGAATCAATATTTTCTTGTTCCTGGACATGTTGAATTCTCGGTATCGCAACATCTGGGTATTTCTTTTCTGTCCCCTTAGAAACACCCCAGCGACGGTGAAAACAAACGCCATATGTATTTTCCTATTGTTTTAAAATTGTCAGCTTCGCTCTACTGCAGTAAAGGTTCAGGTTTTATTCGGAAAAAGTTATTTTGAATTGATATCGTATTCAATAATTTGTATAAAACTTCTAGAAAGATTTGATGAACGCAATTGAAGACAGAAAAAGATCCTTTACTATTTACTGTACTTAACAAACGTTATGATAATGATTTCTATGATAAAGATTATTTTAATATAAAAATAACAGGAATTCAAAAATCAAATATATATATCTATGGAAGTTTGTGTTTTAAACTAGTATATTAGAAAATAATATATAACGAAACCCGAAAAAATACATAAATTAAAAAATACAACCCGTAAAACTACACAAAATTATTATATATTCGTTGTATAAATCTTTAGATTAATAGTTTAATATTTCTTTAGAAAAAAATCTGCTATCATTTTGTTTACCAGTAGACAAAAGGCTGCAAAACTAAATGTTTACTGTCACTGGGCCTGAAGGAGTATCAAAGCAGTATTATCCACCATTATTCTTTTCAAACAACATCATGTTTTATAACCGACGGGTATTTCGGACCCTTAAATGCTATTTGGGTCATAAAAATGAAATACCGAGACTACTCTAGCAAGAACAGCGTTAAAATGCTAAAAGGACTATCACTCTGTGTATTAAATAATCATGTCCCTAACATCGTAAGACACAGCGAAGGACAAATAAAAGTCTTTTTTTAATTATTATTATTCGAAGAATGATATTGGCGACACATTATACAATGCCTTGCTAGATACCCTTAGAAACTAGAATGTTCTACAAAAAGGCAGTTATTTTAGTTTTAAAACAAATGAATGCCGTATTGTGGACAATCGAAGTATTAAACATTTTTCTGTCATATAGACGTATTTCTTTTAGATTGTTCAATCGGTTGAACAACAATATCATGCTTAAAGAATGTAAAATACGTTTACAACAGTTTCATTTAACCGAAATCTGTAAGTCGTTTTTGAAAAGTCCAGTTTACAGCTTGTTTTCCTATAAATAACACATATACTTAACTGTTCAAATCTTCAGGAAATTTTTGCCAAAATAAGGAAATGTGCTTCTCGACTTCTGTTGCATTGACATTTTATCATTTCAAAGTTAAATTGATTGTGACCATGACGAAGAGTTTTCTACACAACGACAGGCAGAATCTAGAAGCTTGCCAAGGCACCCCGAGATTATATTTTTGACAAAACCGGCAATTGAAGACTGTGAAAATGACTGATTTTATCGAGACCTGTGATAAATATATTCAAAACAAAGCCATAGTAAGGTTATTTAAATTTATTTATCGTAGGTACAAGTTGCCCATTTGACCAACCCTGATTCAGAGAACACGTAGTTATTCCTGAGTAACTAACTGTATCAGGGACAAGTTCTTTCAAGATCCATTCTTCAACTACACTCATTTGCCAAAACCGACGCTGTGTCACAATTTCGACCATTTTTTCGACACTTTTTTCTTTAAAAAAGGACAGATCTTATTACAAGCCAAAGGTACCAAATGTATTGTTAGTAAACACCATTCTTTTGATGCGCATGCGCTAAATTGGATAGTTCAACAGGACTATGAAATGGATTCAGATTTTTATCCTTATAATTCTAGAATACACAAACCCGCATTTTGTCTAAAAAAATAAATAATCCACTCTGTTGTTAATCCATCGAAACGTTTGCTATAAACCACTTATTCCGATGATTGCTTATCATGAAGATGTCTGGAAAGTCACAACATTCGTGCTTGTCTGCCCTCTCTCTAAACATATGAGTAAGTCTGACTGACGAAATATAATATTAAACACTTAATACTGAACTATTTCGCGTTTCACCTTAGGGAACATAGGTTGATTTCTTTGAATATTTAACTATAATGTTATGTTTTATAATTCATTTTCTTCCGGCGGGATGGACAACTTTTACATATGTGGTTTGTAAATACATATATAATATTTAATGCGGGCACTTGAATCGGCATAAAAGTCATATAAATGTCAGAAAAGTGTGCGTGAAAAAAAACAATTTGAAGAGTTTTGACCGTGTTTATTACAGATTATTAACTTTCTTGTCGAATTTCAGCGAACACAGTTCTCTTTTCATTCAACCAGATTGATAAATTGTTCTTCTCTATTTATTTTGAAGGAGACAGGTCAACATAACTTTAAAGATTATTAAAGCCTTCAAGCAGTTTGTGTATCAAAATTCTTTTTTTTTAATTTTCATATTGACCTTTAAAGGTTACTTTTGGTTTTCATTGAGTAAGACACAGTTTAAAATTATCTCCCTTAACTACGAGGAGTGACAAGCTATCTATATTATTTTGACATCCGTTTTCTCTTTCTCTTGTGGAAACAAAATATTATTTTGATGAAACAAGATAATATCTTGTTGGAACAAGAAAATATTTTAAGGGAACATGTAATCTAAATTGATCCTCCGAACAATGTTCTATTCTCTTAGCACATTATACTATCTCATTAAAACAGCACGAATTAACCATGGCACACGGACACTAAGTGATGGGCTTTAGATAGGTATTGAATCAGTCATGGCCTTAATTGAGATGGTCTCAGTGAAGGCCCTGAATCAGTACAGGATTATTAACACAATTATATTGTAGGAACCGGAAACGATATTTGTAGACGAGAATGCCTCATGTGTATCAAATAAAAATATTGGGATGTTTGATTACATGCATTTATCATATATTTATAAAACATGTTGCTCCATATGTGAAATTATAAAAAAAGTTAGCAAAGGAATGATAATAAGAAATGCATTGGGGATTTTCTATGGTAAGCGTGAATTATTTGACATTAATCTGAAATGAGTGTTTGAGTATTTCTCAAAATGAAGTCACTTTCGATCTGTTTACATGGTACATTAATCTGAAATAAGTTTTTGAGTATTTCTCAAAATGGTACTGATAATCAAATACCATAATATGTGCCCCTTAAGTGTGTACTACTTAAAACAAAATTAAAAATCTGTGATTTGCTTTCATTAAAGTGATAATACGGCTGCTCCAAAATCTTTTTTTCCGGACAAAACTACCAGTATATTAAACAAATACATAGTTTTTCTCTCATGCAAAAAAATAAGCGCAGTTTGAACAATCTACTGAGGGCCTAATGTCTGCTTTAACAAATCGAGGGCTTTATGCCTGCTTTAACAAAATAACCGAGGCGTTAATGTCCACATGAACAAAAATTAAGGCGAGAGGCTCATATCCGAGTGGTTAATGTCCGTTTACCGAAAATTCAAAATGTATCATGCAAAATATTTGAAAATATCAATAAAGGGGTTATATCTAGAAAATAAACATATCTAGGAAATAAATAAACATTTAAATATTTACATTTGCTTTTCTATGGCTTTGACAATGTTAATTATCATTTTATATATATAATTTACGTTCGATCTAGTTTATATGTTAATCACAACGTTACACGCTAGTTTATACGTTAATCTCCACATTTCACGCTAGTTTACGTGTAATCAACATTTGACGCTAGTTTACATATAAATCAACATTTGACGCTAGTTTACATGTAAATTAACATTTGACGCTAGTTTACATGTAAATCAACATTTTATAGTTATGTAAATCACAGCATTTTACGCCAAGATGATTGATTCTAAGTAGAACTGAGCATATAAGTGTAGATGTTTGTAATGATTGACGATGATAACGTTTTAGTGAACTAGATATCATTGCTGCACCCAATCTTGAAAATATATAGTTGTTTCTTACCTTCATATTATGCGTTTTGTTATGCCGTTTGACAGTTGACATGCAGAGAGGTACATCCAAACACCAATGTTGCAACTTTCCAAATGAGTTACTAGTACTTTAATTTTATGTAAATATTTAATTCATATAAATATTTAAAAGGAGATATTGCTTGGTGAGTCGGACAAGTTGCTTTGCCAGGGGATAAATTCAAAACAGAAAACTATTTCCGCTCCGGGTTGTTTTCATGATGTATAAAAACGTTATATGACTAATGTCAGATAAACTTGTATTTTTTATATGATAACAAAAAATCTTAGAAGAAAATACTTAATAATCAACAGTGCTTTTGATAACTTAATTAATTCTGAAATTTTTCTGAATTAATAACACAGTCATGTCCTTTGTCACTCGTTTTACGAAAAACTTGAATGACACAATGTGCACAGACAATAAAGACAAGGTCAATTTTCAAAGAGGAAGCAGATGTTTTGTTTGCATTTATTTCTTGGAAATGCTGTATTTTCGTAACTTCAAAAGTGATACTTTAGGATAATATGATAATTCACCAAGTGGTTCTTCCGTCTGTTTATTTAAACCTTTGGTCCTATTTTGTTACAAAAATTATAGAAATAAAATAAAATCAAGACACGTCTGATTGTAGACGTACTTTATTGTACATGTGCAGGAACGCCATCTTTGTTACGATTTCTGTTCATTTAAAAGTTTTCGTTATAAGTAAATATCTATGTTCAAATACCTGTAGAAAATTCAGAAAATTTACGACCTTTAAATCTGCAGTTTTTGTGGATTTTTATCTAAATCTGATAAAACGCAATACAATTAATACACTCTCATCGTGGTCTTTTAAAAGAAAATCGAAAGACAGTAACGACAACAAAATTGTAATTTGTTTTGTATACAAACGTGCTAATATTATATAAGTCAAAAAGTCGTGAGATATAAGCGATCATAGGAAAATGTAAAAAAGCGTGGTAGAATATGTAAATAGCTGGTAAAGTCGTTCCTAAACTGAGATGAAAAGGATTAAAAGAAGAATAAATAAGAATACATAGAGAAGAGAAAGATCAGTACGTGGTTTGTTGAGAATATCGTTCGATATCCCCTTCTCTAAAAAAGTCTAGATTTTTTACTCCGTTTGATCTGTTCTTATTATCGCAGTTAAACACTGATGCACCGAAACCAAAATATTTGAACGTGAAATGACGCATTAAGACAGAACATGCTTTCAGCAAATTTGTTTTGTTATTTAAATGCAATGCAAACCCACTTTCCCTAAAGGACGAGGAATGACTCTTGTGTGAATAACATGCTGTTTTTAATGCGTTTTACTATCATATTAAGATGGTTATCTTTTTCGAATTCACAAATTTCACCTCTCCCAGTTTCCGTTTTTTTCTAATTATGATTTTAATTGTTTAGTGGTGTCGTTTTGCCCAAAGAAATGAATAAGAATTAGGTGAGGACTTCACGTATTTGAATAACTGAAATTATATAATGATAAAGGTGTTGACAAAATGTCTATGTCGACATATTTTTCTGGATAAATGATACTACAGGCGACATACTAATACATCAAGGTTCATTTTTTAAAAATTCTAAACACATTAAATGCGAGGGAGTGCTAGCTAGTGATAAAAAAACCTTCTATAAAAATTATAGCCTATGACAATCGAACAACGTTAATTTTCTTCTTTTTTTTGTTTGGGGTGGTGGGGGAGGTTCTTTTTGTTTCTCCATAAAAGAAATAAATTTTGATATTGAGTACAAAGGCGGCCAGCCTGCACTATCTGTACATAAAACGGGTGACTGTATCACCACAGAAGAACGTTGTCTTTTATTCATAGGTTGGAAATAGAATTTCTTTTCGTAACGTCATTGTTCTCAGACTGCATACCTACTCATTTTCCATTCGTTGGATTTTGATGCCAGATTTTTTTATCCCGTTCATTTCATCTAGTCCTATCTCTGCTAATGATAAACTCAGATACATCTGTAAATTGGTAGAAACTCATATACATCTGTAAATTGGTAGAAATATTTTGAAAAGATGAAGATGAAAGACAGCGAACTGATGTGTCTGAAAACACATCTTTCACGTGTAATTTTTATGGACATGGAAAAAAATACACAATTTCAAAGCCTGGTCACCAGTTACAGTTTCAAATTTAGTTGTGGTACCCACAATGCTTACAAAAAAGGAAATATTTTCTCATTCTGAAACACAGATTTTGTATGATGATAACGGTAAAATGCCACTTCAAGCGGGCCGGTACCTGGATGTGGAGATGTGGAGAACAAATGCAGTTGTCACTTTTTTCCAAATTGAGTTAAAAGTTCTGAAAAAGTGTTGAGAATGAAAGTTGGTCTCAGCTGATTATGATTTTTTTGCTATTTTCGTAAAAGAAAAAAAAAATGAAAAAAAATTACAGCTTCTGTTTGTCTGCTTCTCACACCATGGAACACGATCCAAACCGAATCAACTGAATTTTAATGCAAACCAATATTATGATTTCATGGACTAACGAAGTTTTTATTACATTTTTTTTATTGAAAGACAGTAATGATAGACATTATCATTTATTTCAATCAAACAACGAAAGAGTCGAATCAATAGGTGTAAAACCGTTCTTTTATTAATAAGTCGATGTCCCAACTTCGAATCAGTTCAAGATCAAACATTACAATAACGCACTACAGAATCTTTGTCATATTTTCATATAATTGGTAGGAAATCAATAGAAAATCAGTTGTAAAGAGACTAATAACAAAAGAAACTCGAACTGTATAATTGATGGAGAATATGTTGTTTTATGACAGATTCTAATGGTCAGTTTATAGGTAACGTTCTATATAACCTAAGCCTGCTTTGAGATGCTCACGGTTCAGTTATTGTTTTTATACAATGTTATTATTATTATCTAACATAATAGCTTCAAAAGATACACCAAACACGAAGGTCGATATATATTAATACTTGGACTTCTGTTGTAATTAATCTAACAGAATTTCAATTAGAAAAAAACCCCCACTTTTAAACAACAATACAAATGTGTATCCACGTGTTGGAAAGCTGTGCCAATATCATCACTTGTAAGATATAACTCATTAAATATCCGTTGTTCTGCGATAAGTTCACTTCAGAGACAAATATGTCTACAGCCTAACTTTTACATAGAAACATTACTGAAATTACCAAAAAAAAATAATATGATATTCACTGTACAAAAATAAATGCAGATTTGTAAATCATATAAAAAGACATCGGAAAAAAAGACATCCATCTCTTAATTATGAAAACGTACCACCATATCAATACCATTACTACTCAAGGCAGCTAATTATATTTGGCAAAATAAGTTCTTGAAATCTGTTTAAAATTATAGACATTATACATATCTACAAGACATAAAACCTTCGCAACATGGCAAAGGTTAGCTGTTCAAATCCAAGACTGCGACTAAGATACGACCAAGACGGCAGCTAAACTATTGCCTATTCTTTACCTGTATATAGTAGCTACTTAAATTTGATCAGTTTGTCTACCATCTTAAACCGTTTCATGACAACATTTTCAAAAAAGATCTACAAGATACAAAAATACCATGAAAGGCCCACAAATAGGTAGAGTTAAATTGTTTATTTATGTAAATTTCTTATCTGAAGAGTACAGAGTTGTTACGTCTTGAAATATCCTGAAATGTTCACATGTGAATGAAAATGAAAATGTGTTGGCATTCCAGTTTTTGAACTGTGTAGTTACAGAGAAATTGTTGCTTTTTGGATAAGACATATTTTAATTTATATATATTTTACGGAAATTTTCTTTTATCGTTTCTTTTCATATTTTGACCTTGTCAAATATGAGAATAACTGGACCTGACTTTATCTGTTCAACAATATTTTCAATGTTGAAAAAAGCTGTCGTAAAGTATATGCTACTGCCACTTTCCTCATTATTTTGGGTATTCTAGAACTTGTAACTCAACAACATCAGTGCGAAAGGACAAGAACAATCCCTATCAGACTCAACTAATTGGAAATCTATACCAGAACGACAATCGTCATCATACATTTTGAAAATGGAAAATTCATTGGTCTAGAGTGTCAGTCGTGTCATCAAGTGGCGTGTTTTTACAGCCTTTCGATTTACTCGTACATCACATCTGGTTCAAAATCTGTCAATGTAACAAAAAGGGATTTAGTTTATGCTGATAAAAATGTCAACTTGCTTTAAATTTGTCTTACTCAAGCTGACATTTAGCCAGCTATGGATAAGTACTGGACCTTTAACTGGTCATATTGCTGATAAAAATGGTGACTTTATATCTAAGCTATTCTCTGGATATTCAAAGCATCTATTTCCTGTGGGCAATTTTAACAGACCAGTTGTAGTTAACTTTAGTATGTCTTTAGTATCATTAGATTATTTGGACATGAAAGAAAAATAGTGAACACAAGAATCATTCTAGCTTTACAGTGGACCGACGAATATCTGCAATGGAATACTAGTATTTCAGATTTCAAAAATCTTACTAAATTTTCTATAAGATCAGAATCAGTATGGTTGCCAGACATAAATGTTTCACATGATGAAGGACTGCTTACCTTTATTGAACCAGTGCACGGAGTCACGGTTCAACATGACGGTGTAGTCAAAGGATGGCCATATTTGAACGTCGAAGTTGGTGTGCATTTGAATATATAGTATATACGAATACCCTTTTGACACCCAGGTAATTGAATTTAAATTTACTTCATGGGCACACAATGACCGTGAGTTGGATTTTGTAAACTTTAATAATGATATAGAAGCAGAAAATCCTCTTAAATTTTATAAGCAGAGCGGAGAATGGGATCTCTTCAGCTGGGAACGAACACGGTTTCCTATCACATATGATAACTACACACAATTTTACTACCATTCAGTACAGATTTACAGTCAAACGAAGGTTGCTGTACACGATTGTAAATGTAGTAGTGCCTGTTGTGTTGACCTCAACCATCAACACGATATCATTTCTGCTTCCGGTTGACAGTGGAGAACGAATATCACTTAGTAATACTGTGTTTCTTACACTGGTCGTGTTTTTCACGATCGTAAATAGCTCTCTCCCAAAAACATCGGAAGGTGTTCCCATTATTGTTGCATATATAGGCCTTCAAATGATTGGCAGTGCTCTAAAAATCGGGTGTAACATTTGGAGCGTAGCCCTGTACCACGCTGATTCTGCAATAAACCATTCAAAAATACTTAAGTGTATGTTTGCCTTCAGAATAAAGAAGAACAATTTCACAGATAGAACGTTTAATTCTGATATTCAAGGAAATCCGGGTATGCCCAGAGCAAATGGAAAAGAAAAGTTTGGAAGAATTGCATCAAGTTATTTGGACAAAGAATGCTTCTGGCTCTCCATTGAGTGGAATACTGTACTTTTATTCACAGCATTTATATCAGCAACTATTTGAAAATGTTCATGATGCAGGACGGTCGATTACACGTTCTAAAAACAGCAATTCATCCAGTGACGTTATACACTCGGTACAGTTGGTACATATCCAGAAACATAAAATATTTTAGGTTTGTCTTGTACATATACTTTCAGTAACATAACCTTTTTCGGTATGTCTGGTACATATTAATTAAGAAAATGAGCTTTTATCGGTATGTCTGGCATGAGGTATCATTGGTATGACTGGTTCATATTAATTTAAAAATATGAACTATTATCGGTATGACTTGCAAATATTCATTTAAAACTATGAATTTTTATCGGTAAAACTGGTACATATTCATTTAGAACTATGAATTTTTATCGGTAAAACTGGTACATGTTCATTTAAAACTATGAATTTTTATCAGTTTGACAGGTACATATTCATTTAGAAACATGAGATGTATTAAGTATGTCTGGAACATAATTATTTAGAACTATCAATAATTATTATCGAAATTACTTTCACATATTCATTTAATTTATTAGAACAATTTATTTGTTATTTGTAAAGGGGTACGGAAAAGCTATTAAAAAGGAAACTAGACTTTTTTGTTTTGCGTGAGGTGCTCAATTTAATCATGTTGTCTGCAAAAGTAATTGATACAAGAAAAACATGACATTTTTAAGACATATTCTATAGATGGCAGTTCATCTTAGATTAGCAGATTCAGTGTTCTTAAGTTATTTTCAGAGTTGACTATCACTTAGATCTGGATAAGGGCTAGATATTTTAATAATGGTTGAGAAATTTACACTGTGTTAACTTTTCAATAAAACATTTCCTTGAATAGGTTTATTATGCGGTATATATAAAAGTGATATTCAGTGATTTTTTAAAAATCGGTCAGGTGTCAATCCATGACTATGTCAGATAAATAAGGACGATCTACCCAGAGTATAACTAAGAGTTGTTTCTGTAATGAAATATTGTTTAAAAATAACACAAAATTTATATAAAAAGGAATGTATTTTTACTTCTAGGAGTTGTGTAGTATAAATTGTTGAAATGGTTAAAATATGTTTCCCATTTTTTTACTGTTAAGAAATTTATATGATGCTTGCCAAAACAAAGAAATTGTAAAAAAAGTAAGATCGTGCATTACATTAATCGTGCATTATCCATTTATTAAACATTTAATCATTACACTATAAAAGTTTTATGTGCTGCATAAAAGAAATTATGAGATTTATATACTGCGAAATCTTTTAACAAAGAGGTAGCTGTTAAAAAGTTGAAACTTCATAAAAATATTTGAAGTAAGTAACTACAGAAATTGCCAACACAGTAATTGTTACAGAATGTTATCACAATTCGGTGGGGAGGGGGCTGGGGGCGTGCTGGCGTGGAACGGGTTAAGAAAAGAAACGTAACATTTGAAATTACTGTCTAGTGTATACATTTCATCTCTTTTCTTCATGCATGAAAAATAAACATCGATAAATTTCTCATTTCTCTTTAGTTATCAGATTTAAATAATTCTATAAATTTTGGAAAATTCAGTCTTTTCCAGTAACACTTTTTTATGTACTTTAGTGTAAGTTCACGGCAAATAGGGCATCCTGGGATGAAATGAAATTCATCTTCCAAGATATTACACATCTGACTTTACGTTCTGATCTTGGCGTTATGTGAGGTTTTGTCCAATGTCCTGTTTCTATTTCTAACCTGTGACTGGATGTTCTAAGTCTTGTTAAGACGTATCTATATTTAATAACTTGAATAGTATCAAGGTATCGATTAAATCCAAAACCAGCACTGAAAAAGGTTAAGTTGTATCTTAACTGATCATTCCAATTTTGAATAAAATTATCTTTTACCCTTTGCTTGAAAAGACTTTAAAACATATTTATGTTCCCTACACCTTGAGTGCTCCAAACTTCATTAAACAATAATTTTCTAATATTCTTTTGACATAAATTGCCCACATTTTCGTATCTGGATGATTCTGTAAATCTACAGACAATCGTAAAAAATTGTCTATTCTCTAATATAATAACTTTTGACCATTAACGGATAACAGAAATAAATCTATAGAGTTGTAAAGGTAATCAGTCAAGTTCGCCGTAAATAAAATTACTCTTACTCCAAGAAGTTGCTTCATGTATTGTAAATGGACTGGTTCTAGTTTACCATCTTCCAGGTAACTCCATACTTCTGAACCATAACTTTGAATTGGCACTTTAACTTTATCGAATAGTTCTAATCTATGACATCACTGTTATAAAATAGATAATAACACAATTACAAAACAATAGACGTTAAATACGCTCCGGGTCACGTTCATGACACAAAAGTCTTACCAAGCTTAGGTACATCAGACCATGATATAGTCTTCCATGAACTTAAGGTCAAAAGAGGGCGAATCAGGCAAACCCCTCGACTGGTCAAATCATACAAGAAAGCAAACTGGTCTGACTTCAAAAATGACTTGGTCACTTTCAGTAGTACGTTCAACCAAAATCAAAATGAAGACCCAAACCAATTATGGGACACGTTCAAAGCTGAGATCAAAAGGTTATCATCCAAACACATACCGTCAAGACAATGCAAAAATAAAGCTGATTTACCATGGGTTACTCACGATATTGTTAAACAGATTAGGAAAAGGAATAAACTCTTCACAAAAATAAAAAGGTCTCGGTCACAGAATTGTCAGAACATAAAGAAATTCAAACATCTTAAGGCATCAGTGCAAAAACAAATAAGAAATGCTTATTGGTCATATCTAGAGTCAATCATCTTCTCAGATAATACAGATCCAGGTCATAAGAAAAAGTTCTACAACTTTAGTAAACACAAAAAAACTGAAAACATAGGAATTGCACCACTCAGCTCTGATGGGCATACTTACAGTGACCCAGTGTCAAAGGCAAACATACTTAACAAACAGTTTGAATCAGTTTTCTCAAAGCATTCACCACTCAGTCTCAAACAAATAACTAAAAGCTCAATGTCATCACTTGGTCACCCGCCCATGGCTCCAATATCCATCTCAGTTCAAGGAGTTGATAAGTTGTTGACAGGACTAAACCCCCACAAAGCCCAAGGTCCAGATGAGATTTCACCTAGGTTACTCAAAGAGCTACACACAGAGATAGCACCAATCCTTAAAATCATATTCCAAAGATCACTAGACACAGGTATTGTTCCTAAGGATTGGAAACATGCCATCATCACACCAGCATACAAAAAAGGGTCAAAATCAAAACCTAGCAATTACAGACCAATATCACTCACATGTATAGCATCAAAACTAATGGAACACATCATTGTTTCAAACATAATGGATTACTTTGACAAACACAACATACTTTGCCCACAGCAACATGGATTCAGGTCAAAACATAGCTGTGAGACACAGCTCATTGGCTTCACACAAGAAATAGCTGACAACCTTGATCAAGGTCAACAAACTGATGTCATAGTCATGGATTTCAGTAAAGCTTTTGACAAAGTAGACCACCACAAACTCATACACAAGCTGAAACACATGGGAGTTCATCCACACATCAGTTCATGGATACAAAACTTTCTCAAAAACAGATCACAACAAGTACTAGTGGAAAACAAGGTCTCTGACAGGCTCCCTGTGCTTTCTGGTGTCCCGCAGGGATCGGTCTTAGGTCCATGTCTCTTTCTGGCATACATCAATGACCTACCAGGAAGTGTCAGGAGCCGGGTGCGTCTATTTGCCGACGACACCATAGTTTATTTAACAATTAAATCACAAGCATCTGCACAAACCTTACAAAATGATTTGCACAACCTTGAAATATGGGAAAAAGAATGGTCAATGGAATTCAACCCTGACAAGTGTGAAGTTCTCAGAATACACAGGAAAAAGAAACCGGTCATCTTTCCTTACACCCTACATAACACTAAACTGAAAACCACAGAAAATGCAAAATACTTAGGAGTTACAATAAGTAGAAACCTAAACTGGTCATCCCACATAAACAATATCACAAACAAAGCAAAAAACAGCTTAAGGTTCATCAGACGAAACATCAAAACACAAAACAAACAACTCAAAGAAGCAGCATACAAAACATATGTAAGACCACAGGTTGAATACTGCTCAACCATATGGCATCCATGGCAAAAATATCTCACACACAGAATAGAAATGGTCCAGAGGTCAGCTGCAAGGTACGTTCATAATGACTACCACTATACAAGCAGTGTAACAAACATGATCAAAGAACTAAAATGGTCAACTTTAGAACAAAGGCGAAACCATGCCAGCCTGGTCATGCTACACAAAATAAAAAACAATCAGGTCAATGTTGATCACAATCACCTTACAAACACAAGAAACAGCAAATTCCTCATTCCACAATCAAAAACACAACATCACATGAACTCATTCTTCCCAAGGACTATACGACTCTGGAACGAATTACCGACCGAGATTAAGGCTACCCCAACTGTGCCAGCTTTTATCAGTGGACTAAACAAGTTTTATAGATTTTAAAGTACTTAAAATAAATGTTTAAGTAAGATCTTCAGTTAAATCTTGTTTTCTTTGTTATTAACTTTTATAATTCTAAATGTTCCTGACATTCGCCTGCCTAGTATAGTCAGTATTGACTTTTGGCAGTATTAAGTTGAAGTTGAAGTTAAAACTAGAGCCGCAAATGGGCCGCAAAGATTGCCGCAGGACCGCAGAACAAAGATGTCTGGTCGGAGACAGATTTTGCACGAAACAGACGCTTTATGCTTGCGCAGACGACTGTCAGTCAAAACGGCCCATTCTTCGCAGACATGACAAGGGCATAAAATTTACGAGGATTCACAAGTGGTATTTCAGTATTAGCCTATTTACGGCCCTATTTGCTCCGCCCATTGAGTAAATTCAGGTAGATTTTGACCTTTAAACCTTGAGATCAGCGTTAATCCTTTCGCACCTTTCCTAACTCACTATAAAAAGGCAGGTAAACAAAGCGACTTTAGCACTTATTGCTCCTAGATAGCTTAGCTTAGAGATATCTATACTGAAGCTATTACTATAGAAGTCATGAGTTCGATGGTCTGTGCTGTTGTGAGTGTGGCTAGGCGTGTGGTGGGCTTCCTTCGCCGTGCTCTGGGCAGACTTCGTTCCCCTGCCCAGAGCTTCACTGGTGGGGGTAAGTTGTTTTTCGTTACTTTTTCACTTTGTTGTTCTTTTGGTGCTTCTATATTTCAGCTTTGAAATTTAGATGTCTTATTTGTTTGATTTTATGAAATGTATATACTTATAAGTTATTGTGTGTGATCACAGGAGCCTGAAATTCTATTAATAATTAACTTACAAAGCCAAAAAAAAAAAAAATCCCCATTCTATATATAAAAACATATATATAGAATGGGGATTTTTTTTGGCTTTGTAAGTTAATTATTGATAGAATTTCAGGTTCCTGTGGTGTGATGCTTCTGTTCAAAAGAGCCTGTTTTGCAAAATGGCCATGAGAGGTTTGTCTGACAGGAGTGAGTCTGGATTCATGGAAAAAAGTAATTCCATCAGCAGTTCGATGTAATGTTTTTTTCTTTAAAGAGAGAACCTTTGTTATTTTTCTTAATGAAATGATTTCAACACCTATAATGATGTTTAAAGGCTTTTGGAAAAAACTTTAACACTGATGATATTTTGCTGTAAAAGTGAATGTGAAATTTTGCACCAAAAAAAATAAAAATAAATAAAAAATAAAGAAATTGAACTAAAATAAAAGATAAAGTTTTGATTAGAAAAATGTTCAAATATTGTTGTTCTTAAAATCTTGTCTCTGTGATTGTGGTATTATTAATGTTTTTAATATGTTTATAGTCCTTTTTAATATCTAAAGGCTGAAAGAAAAATGTTGTTTGGTAGCAGTAATGTCTGGACAGAAAATCATCGGAATTGTTTTTCTGTTACTTCATGTCATTAACTTTCAAACTAAAAGAATTTTAACTACTAGAAATACAGGAAACATATAGGGGAAAGCCAGTGTAAGTGAAAATACAAAAAAGTTTGGGTCAGCGTGCAAGACTATATTGATCATTGGGTTAATGGAAATAGGGATTTCCTTTTATGCTGAGTCTATTTTGGTTTGAGCAGATTTTGTCTGAACATAAGAGCTGCTTGTACACAAGTTTGGTGAATATTATTTTTAATAAAAACATCTGATTTTTTTCTTTTATTTTAAAAAGAAACCTATTTTAGTGACTAGCTTCAAAGTAATTCCATCATAATATTTCAGGAAGCTTCGACTGAAATCAAGCAGCTGAGTATCAGATGTTTTATTTAAATTTCAAAACTTGTGTGATTTGAAAATAATGGAAAAAAAACCTTTAAGAAAATACAAATGGCATTAACTTGAAAAAGTATTAGAAGGAACTGTATTTATACACAGTTTATGGTGATTTGTCAGATGTGTTGTTTGGTCAGTTGGATTTTACTTATTCCAGATGATAGAAAATGAATGGGTTGCTATACATTAATGAAACTTCCTATGCAGGTAGCTTTGAACAAAGTGGGACTTACTCATTGCTTGTAATTTTACAGATTGCCATGTTATAGTTTAGGTCTTCTATGTAGTTTCAGTCTAGTTTATGTATGTTTCTCTCCAGGATAAAAAAACTGAATCCTGCAATAGTTCAGTGGGTTCAAATCCCACAACTGACCATTATCGTTTTTTCATATGGAGAATGGGAGTACTAGCCCTTTCTAGGAACGACGGTTGGGTTAACTGCTTGACATGAGTTTGACTATCTGAGGGCATTTTGCTCTTATAAAAAAAACAACATTAAAAAAAAAGCATTAACTCAAAGCACAAAGGTTTAGTTGACCAGTAGATAATGAAATAGAGTTTATGCAGATAAGTGAATATTTTCAAAAGTTGATGATACTTTGGAGATAGATAATGTGGTGAAAAGTACATTAATTTAGAATTTTCTGTCTGTCTTGAAAAGTTATTGCTGTAACATAGATGTTAAAGTATTTCAAGCTTGATATGTGATTAGACTTTAGCAGTAATTATATTAGATGAACACTATAGTTTGTTCTGTCTTTCTGTCTGTTTTTCTGTAGTTACTTGAAATAGAAACTGTAGTGCAAAAACAAGGTTGATAAATGGATAGACAGCAGTATGGAGGTTATCTAGGTAATGTCTGTCTGTCTTTCTGGAATGTCTGGATCCGGCCTGAATGAAAGAGGTACAGAAGCTAAGTTCATAAAACTGGGTGTGAGAATAGATAGAAATATGGAGATTATGAAATAAAAATATTAGGATTCAATGAATACCAAATTAAGTATTCAAAAACTTGAACAAACTTTCCAACAGTATACCAGATACTTGTTATGTTAAACAGTCTGAAAAATCCCTGTGTGATGACATTGTGACATAAAAATGAAATAATACAAATCAGATGTTGTTTTATTGTCCCCCGCCTTTTTGAAAAAAAGGGGATACAGAAATGGGCTCCGTCTCTCTGTCCATCCGTCTGTCATTCTGTCTGTCTGTCCATCTGTCACACTTTAGTGTCTGGTCCATAACTTATAATTAACCATTCATCAAGGGATTTTGAAATAACTTAGCACAAATGTTCACCATAATAAGATGACCTGTCATGCGCAACACTCAGACACCTACCTCCAAGGTCAAGGTCACACTTGGAAATGAAATGTCAACATTTTCTGTTGAAGGGTATATTTCATGTCTTGTCAATAATCTTTTCATCCATCAAGGGGTTTTGAAATTACTTGGCACAAATGTTCACCATAATAAGATGATGTTTCATGCACAACACCCAGACCCCCTACCTCCAAGGTCAAGGTCACACTTAGAGATCAAAGGTCAATATTTTCTGTTGAAGGGTATATGTCGTGTCCAGTCCATAACCTTTTCATCCATCAAGGGATTTTGAAATTACTTGGCACAGATGTTTACCATAATAAGACGACTTGTCATGTGCAAAACCAGACCCCTACCTCCAAGGTCAACATCACACTTAGAGGTCAAAGCTTAACATGATCTGTTATAGGGTCTGTTTTGTGTCTGGTCCACAATTTTTCCATTCTTCAAAGGATTTTGAAATAAGTTTGCATAAATGTTCACCATAATAAGACAACGTGTCATGTGCAAAACCCATGTTAATTGCATGTGCAGATCTAGCATTTATCAAGATTTTCACTGAAAGTCCAGATCGATCATACCTCAAACTTTTGAAATAGTACAATTATGTACTTCATGTATAACTTCACTTAAGCAGGGGGCGTTGGTACTGGTAACTCTGTTACAAATGATTTGTGAAATTGTGTATTTATTTATCAAACAATTATATCTCAGTTTAATAGAATATTATATATTTACATATATTATTTTACAACATTAATATTTCATTCTTAATGATATTATTTGTGATTAAAATTTAGATATTCTTCGTAGCAACGAACTTCAGAATTCAGTTGATCATGGTTTGCTCAAGCAAAAATGTAGATCAATTTTTTTCTGCTATTAATTGTGAAGTTTAAAGTGACTGCCTCACAGAATTTAGCTTAAAAATGTTTTTCTTTGAAATTAAAGAGAAGTTGATGTTCTATGAAAAAACATAATTTCATCCTGCTGTACATTTTGAAATTTGAAGAAAAAAGAATTTGGTTTGAACAGGATTCCGTTTAGGTCAGTAAAGTAAGGCCCTGCAACTTGGACCACAGAGCCACTGAGGATTGTTGTTCACAAATTTCAAAATTAACAATATGAACAAAGTATCTACCCTTTGATGTGGTAAGTTTTTACCAATAAAAAACTTTATATTGTGAGGTGTATCTGTAAGAAAACTGAGACAGTAACTTAGTTTAGTTATGTTCTCACACAACTACAGCCAGAATTTCTTTATGTATGAACATTTTCTTTATTATGCATCATTGACTCATATGTGAGTCAGTCGTGTTAGATAAGGAAAAACTGTGCAGAGTAGAATCTGTAGTTGCAGGTTATGTTTTAGTGTTGACTGACCCTCCTCTGTCACTGTGTGGTCAAGGTCAATGACTTGTAAACTCTTAATCTCTCACTGATTGATGACAGTTTGTTCAAGCCCCACTGTATATCATTTAATGTGAGAAAGTTCATAGTTTCTGATGGTGGAAAGTCATCTAGTACTAGTTTTACCAAAACAGTAATGGAATCAAAGCACAGAGAGTACTGTCAGAAGCAAAAGTTTAAATGTGTGAAGATTGTTCTTTGTGTGTCCATTGTATAAGTATAAACTCAATCCCTCAAGTATTTTCTGAGTTGTGATGTACCTTATGTGATGGGAGACACCATGGTCATTTGAGTCTCTAATAAAAGCATCGCATGCGGTGCCAATGCTCGTATGTTAAGGGCAACAACTTAATAAAATTAATTTCAAGAGTGTTATGGTGCTATTCAATAACTACTTTGATGCACTTCACTTAAGATGAATAATTTTGTGATCGTGAATGTTCAGGTTATTACCGGTAGTATTTATACAAAAGTTTAATTAATTTCCATGTGAAAAAAGGGGCATTACTCTAGAGGCACTGATCACTTGGTAATGTTTTTTGTGGTACAGATGTGCCTTGTCCCAAGTAGCAAGTATGTTGTTCCCAGTAGCAAGTATGCCAAGAATGAGTACAATATTTTTGATAGTTTGCAAAATTCTCTGTATCAGTAACCAATTTTAACAAAAAATTCAAGCTGAATTGGGGCAGAACTCTAAAAACAGCTTTCAGAGTAATGCCCCTTGTCTTACATCCATGCCCTGTGATTATAAGCAAATATTCTGAGTTTTATATTGATAACATTGATAGATTTGAATCATTCCACAAATATATTTCAGAATAATGCTGATTGTCTTACAGCTGTACCTTTTCATAATAAGGCAAGTACTACAAGTTTTGTGGTAAAAAAACCTTTAAGTTTTTAGTGACGGGCTACTTCAAAGTCTTTGCACAATGAAGACAACATAGCAGTCATAATAGCTTTAGCTTTTCTTCGAAACAGATAAGCTAAAAATAGGAGAAATACCATTGTGATGTCTATCAAACTGAAATACTTGACAATTGCTTATATGTAAGTCAGGAGCAACACAGAAATCAAATATTTTTTTTTTATTTTAGTAAACTGTTCATGAAAAAGTAACAAAATCATGTGAGCAAATAATTAAGATGTGAAAATAGTAGATAAATAATGTGAAATGTATAAAACATGATACTGCAAATATATATTGCAGCCTGAAACAAACAAACCAATAGAAAAAAATCAAAGCACAGAGAGTACTGTCAGAAGCGAAAGTTAAAATATGTGAAGATTGTTCTTTGTCACTGCACCCATGTGATAAGAATTATATCAATTCCTTCAACTGCTTTTTAGATATGCTCTAAAAAAAACTAATTTTAACCTAAAAGTAACAGAGATAATCCAAAAATGAACCAAGGTAGAGTCATTGTTCAGACTTCCTTTTCACTTAAGTGTGACCATTATATAAAGTATAAACTCAATCCCAGTGTATATTTTAGAAATTCAAAAATAGGGGTGAATTAATTTCCCCTCCTCATTAAAAAAAATAGGGGGGATTTTCAAAAACGGTGCAAATATAAAGTGTAATTGCGCAAAATTTAATGTTTTTTTTATCAAGCCAGGACTTGTCTTTTTTTTTCTAAAAAGTTTGAAAGATGGCTAGATTTTTTTTTGAAGAACCAGATCAGCGACCCTCATTTATATCAGTCTCACTATTTTGCCTCCAAAGGTGAACCCATTTTTTAGGCAGATATTTTATAGTTGTTCACCTACTACGTCTCACTTTGATCTGCATCTGGTTAAGCGGACTCAGTTAGGCACGGTTTTTACCCTGTCCTGGTTATCTGTTAACCTAGAACACCAAGTATTTCGATTGCCAAATTTTGAATAAAATGGTGGATTAATCAGGTATGAAATAAGTGTTTCAGTTCTATACTTATGTATTTGTGTGTTTTCTTGGATTACAGGATCAGGTATGAATTTAGTTATCATACTTTAATCATTTTTGCCTTAAACTCTGTGAACTGTTGGACAAACGAACCATAAAAAGTGCCCAATCGCCCAGTCTGCCAAATGCAGATCAAAGTCAGACGTAGAAGGTGAACAACTATAAAATATCAGCCTATAAAATGGGTTCACCTTCGGAGGCTAAATAGTGAGACTACATATATATCAAGTGTATTTTGGGGTTAGATATAATAGTGTTATCGGACTGCGCATTCTCCGCCCTGCGAGAATGGTGCTTGATCATCGCCAGGTTTACGAAATAAATATATTATTCTTTTTATGAAATGATTTGTCTGCACTCCATAATCAACTTTATACATTAACACATTCAACCGATGATATTCTTTGAACAAAAATATTTATTAACGGCAACAAGAGTTGTCACCTTCAACTTTTTCAACGAAAATATTGATTTTAATTAGTTAACAATTACCTCCCTTTGGTTTCCAGTGATCATGTAAACAATTAGGCCGACTAAACATTTTAAACTTTTTGAGAAAATTTATCAATTCAGATGCGGGATTTTCACGCAAATGTTTCCAAAATGCGCGCGATCTTTGAAAAAATAGCTTGAATCCAGTAATCGCGTGTCCTAGAATAGGACAAGTATTTTCTGAGTTGTGACATACAGATGTGACGGGAGACACTATGGTCATTTGAGTCTCTTATGTGAACATTGCATGTGATACCAACGCTTGTATGTTAAGAGCAACAACTTAATATAATATATTTCAAGAGTGTTATGGTCTGTTCAATAATTGCTGTTATGCACTTCACATAAGATGAATAACTTTGTGATTGTGAATGTTCAAGATATTAGTTTTTATACAAAAGTTTAATTATTTTCCATGTGAAAAAAGGGACATAACTCTAGAAACTCTGATCACTTACTAATGCCTCTTGTTGTACAGATGAGCCTTGTCCCCTGGAGTAGCAAGTATGCTGACCCAAGCAGCAAGTATACCAAGAATGAGTAAAATATTTTTGATAGTTTTCAAAATGTTCAATATCAATAACCAATTTCAACAAAAAATTCAAGTTGAAATGGGGCAGAACTATGTCAGTAAGCTGTTCATAAAAAAGTACAAAATCATGTGAGCAAATAATTAGGATGTGAAAACAGTAGATAAATAACCTGAAATGTATAAACATAATAATGCAAATATATATTGCAGCCTCAAATGCAATTATACTGACAGCAGGCCCGGATTTACCGGGGTGGGGAGGGGGAGTGGGGAGAGGGGGGCTCAAGCCCCCCCACGCCACCTGGTCCAGAAATTTTTTTTTTTCTAAATTTAATTTTTTTTCTTCATGTATCCAAGAAGAATGAAGCTACAGGATATCATGGATCGTGATGAAGACAAACAATGAAATGTCAGTTGAGACCTGTTTTAAATTGAAACCTTGCGTATACAGTTATCAGACTGGGCTGAATTATTATGTTTGGAAGGAATAATTCACACTGGTTTACATGTTAGTAAAAGAATGTCTTTGGTCTTGCATTTCTTTTTGTTTAAATGAGTTGTTGAAATCTCTTTCTCTGTTATATAGTAAATGATGAAACTTATTTTCTCACTTTTTTCTATAAAGATACAGAAACATGGACCTTAGTATTGGGTATTCAAAACCAAAAAATCTAAAAAATCAATATGGTAAAGTACAAAACTTGGGTGATTATCACAATTTTGAAAATGGATTAAACTTATGATATTAAGTGTCAGATGCCTCCAGATTGCACACTTTAAAATCTCTGGATCTCTGAACAAAAGTTAACAGAAACTAATTAATTGACTCCATGACCATGTTCAAAACATTCAGTGCTGTTTTACTAGATGTAATTTGGATATCAGTCTACTCAGATTTGTCATAGATGTACATAATGACTATGTAGAATAACCTCTTGTGACAAATTTATAATGTGACACATATACCCTACCTTACATGAAGTAAACTTGCATATTTAGTGTCCTATTCTATCAGATACTTAAAAAAACTTTTTTTAAGGTATTAATAGTTTCAGACTGAATCTTAGTTTTTGTATAAAAAAATGTGGCAGGAAATTAATTTAAGACAAAACATGGTCATGATGAAACCCCAAATATTTTCAACGAAATGTTTTAATCCTTACATTCTTTATGACCAAGATATTTGGAGATCTGTGCTTATCAATAATTAACTGAAAGTGTTTCAAGAAAAGCATTAAAATATACACATTATTATATACATTATAAACAAGTAAAGGTTTCAAAAATAGGGATTGGAATGAATACTGAAATAAAAATTCAAATATTTGGTTTGCCATATTGGAAAATATACGAATTATTGATTTTCGGACATTCCATCAGTTATCTGAACTTCGGTATCCAAATATAGGTACTGTTTAACTGTTTTCGTTCAGACTAACTTGGTTCGGGAAACAGCTGTGTATAATCAAGACATGGTTTGTTTAAAGGAAGCCTCAAATAATATTGTGATTGGCATAAACACAATGTATTCCGTTCTTTAAAACGCGAATTATCGCCATAAATACGGACAGTTGATAATATAGCAAGGGTTATTTTTCTTTTGGTAGAAATTAGGGAAAACAGATAAATGTAATATGTTTGCCATACATTCCGGATTGTCCAGGATTGTCCCGAAAATCGAGGGCCCGTCCCAGAGTCCCGGAAAGACACAACGATGTCCCGGAAAACATGAAAAACGAGCATACCTTTGATCAGGCCGGTCTAATTTTTGACACGGCGCTAATGTTTTAATTATTTGTTATGATAATATGTTCCGATTCAGCGAATACACCACGTGTCATTGATAACCAATTAACAAATGACCACTATCTGCTATCGATTTATTGACTTGTGGTGCATTAATTAATTTGTAAGATAAATGCCCCTTTCAAAGACTGTTGCCGCGGTAATTGGTGTTAATAGAGATGCTACTTAAAATTAAACTTAATGCAAACGCCCTTCGACCTTGCCGACAAAGATTATGGTTTTTAAATCATTAACTTGTTTGTGGTTTGTTTGCTGTCGTCGGAATTTGGTATCAATAGAGATGCTGCTTAAAATTAAACTGAGTTTTTCACATATCAGTCCGACAAAGAAAAGGTAAGTTTAAAAGGTCTTTTTGATGAATATTGTAATGTTCGATCAAATCGCGCCGATACTTGTAATATGAAGCATAGACGACACTGTCATCAAATGCCTGTGATTCAACATATGGTGTTAATTAATTAATGGTACACAGTTATTATTTTATGA
This sequence comes from Cyclina sinensis, assembly GCA_012932295.1. Lineage (NCBI taxonomy): Eukaryota > Metazoa > Mollusca > Bivalvia > Venerida > Veneridae > Cyclina > Cyclina sinensis. The sequence continues at coordinate 40,062,095 of JAAONU010000001.1, read as the reverse complement.
TTACTGCTACACAATTACTATGCTCTTGCAACAAAAATAAAAGGTATGAAACTGACAGTACTGATGTGTATTTGAAACACGTGCACGGCTTCTCCCGCCAAAAATGGAATCCTGTCCAATTTTGTGTACTGCCAACGATAGGGCATTGAAAGTATATGAATAGTTGTATGTCCCGGAAAATCGGCTCAAATCCTGGAAATTCGATATCAAAATCCCGGAAATGGCCAGAAAAATTATGGCAGTTATGAAATATATTGACATTGATAACTTTTTTTTTTTTTTTTTTTTTTTTGAGGCCCCAACTGGGTAACCCCGTTTATTTTCCTCGTAATAGGTCTGACGGGGTCGAGGGCATCCCCATCATACCTTACATGTATTGCAAATATAATTTAATCATAATGTATATATCAATCAATTCATATAATTATACAAACATCTCAACATATATATCAACCAAATCGTATACATTATGTCATTATATCACATTGCATAATGATTAAACAGTTAATACATATACATGTAATTAATAAGATCAATATCTATATCATTTATTTAGTTTATAAAACGAAGAAAAAAAAGCAAAATTAACATCTGAAAGAAATATCTTGTATGCATTGAAGTTGTTTTCTTTTATATTAGTGGAATAACCAAATTTTGATGTAGTTATTTCAGTTACACAATAAGAGATTTAACAATTGCCCATCTATTGATTTCTTCTGTTGTCAAATTTATATTTTTATAAATATTCCAAGCTAATTTCAAGCTACTTTTAAAACCAGTACAAGTAGGTAACAATTTTTTTCTCTTAGACAAATATATATATCTTTTTAATTCTAAAAATAAAAGTATGGCCCACTTTTATGTATTGCAAACATTTGTTTTCTTAATTTTCTTAAAAAGTATAGTTTGAAATAAGGATTAGGCAGACCTTAGAAAATGTTTGTTTGGAGTTTCCTGACCAAATTATGAAAATTCCAATATATACTGTATATATTTTATGCCACCACCATGATAATGCCAAGCGGGCATATTGTGTTTACCTTGTCATATTTTATGCCATATTAACATGTTTGCCCACAATGTTGATTTACCAAGTTTGTGTCCAGTGTCATTTAGCGGAGGCATCTGTGTCCTTAATTTGGAGTTTTAAAATTAATTTCCAAGAGTTAAACATTTTTCTGTCCCTGGAACTTTGTGATAAATTCATTTTTCTGAAACATACTGAGTATTTATCTGGACACTATCATCTGGCATAAATATGTACTGCAAAAAAGGTCCTATCTAGATCATATTATACAGTTCTAATATTCTGGGTTGAGAAACTTCAAACAAACAGCTCTTGAAGATAGGCCTTAACTGTTTTTACATGAATGAACATGATTAGCAACACTTTTAAAATAGTTTACCATGCTTTTTTTTAAAAAAACTGTGCTATTCAAGACAGTGTAAATGTGTGTTTTATTCTAAGTTAGAGAATTGGAATATAATAGTACTAGGAGGAAAGAGAATAGACAGCCAGGTATGGTCTCATTTACAAGCTGTTCTTTTGGATCCTTCTTTTTGGATATATAAAACTTGATAAACTTGAGAACCTGCATTTAATTAGATAAAACTCAGACACAGACATTTGAAGTGGCATACCCTCACATTGATATACAGCAGATTAGTTCCTTTGATCATTCTTTGTTAGATGAAAAATAATTGATCTTGAAAAGGAGATCATAATTATGTTTAAAAAATGTTCTTAATGGGGTGACATTGTAAACTTGCCTTTAAAGCAAATATTTCAGATATCAAATTTTCAGTATAAGAATATTCTCTGAAAGAATTTTTTTTTAAAGACAAAATGAAAAAGTGCTAAGTCTTAAATACATTTTTAGCTCACCTTAGCATGAAGGGCTCAAGGGTGAGCTTTTGTAATCATTGATAGTCTGGGGTGCATTTGCATGTGTCATCAACAATTTGACTCCTCTTATACTGCTAAGCCAACTTTGAGGAAACATATCTGGGAAATTCCTTGCATGAAGCTTTACCAAAGTTGTTCAAAGAATTTAATTCCAAGCAGAAAAACTTAAAAATATCTTCTTGTCAAAAAGTTAGAGGCCCTGAGCCTTAAGATTTGGTCTGTAACATTGTCTAGTGGACCTCTACCAAATTTGTTCAAATTCTGTCTTTGGAGTCAAAAATTGGCTCTGCCCCTGGGGTCAGTTTATTTATCCCCCCACCAAAGGTGAAGGGGATATTAGAAATGGCCTCTGTCCGTGCGTTCGTGCGTCCATCCCAATTTTGTCTGGAGCATAACTACAAAAGTACTTGAGTGATTTTCTTCAATCTTCATACACTGACACACCACATTAGGAGGAAGTGCAGTGTGTAAGAACAATAACTCTACCTTACCTACTTATTTACTTGAAAACTTTGTCCAAAGCATAACTCCAAAACTACCTAAGCATTTTTCTTCAAACTTCATACACTGACAGAACACATTAGGAGGAAGCGCAGTATGTAAGAACAAGACCTCTGCCTTGCTTAATTTTAGAGTTATTTCCCTTTATCAGATTTACTTTAAAAACTTTGTCCGAAGCATAACTCCAAAAGTACTTGAGCAATTTACTTCAAACTTAATACACTGACATAGCATATTGGTAGGAAGTGTAGTGTGCAAGAACAGTAACTCTGCCTTGCCTTTTTTTCAAAGGATTTTCTTCAATCACCGCCTCATCATCTAAAACAATTAAATTTAATCATACAAGGTTCTGTCTGTACAAAATACACCTTGTTAAACTAAATTATCTATTCGTTTGAAGCTCTATCCATATACGAAAGATCTGCGGACAGAACAAGGCATGTCTTAATATTTTTTGATCATTCATATTAAGAAATACCAACTGTATTATTCTTCATTTCATAGAACATCTTTTTGCTCGTACGAAGCTGTATCCTTCGAAAAAAAGTTAGAACCTCGTCAGAACTTAGATCCTGTATTTAGTCACACCCCGGGTTGTCAATGGTTTTTGTTTAACAAAATATATCGTGATTCTGACCTTAAAATCTGGTTATTAGTCCCCTACCAGTTTAACCGGAGGGGACTTTAGGTTACCCTCTGTCCGTCCATCAGTCTGTCAGTCCATCCATTCATCTGTCCGTCAGTCTGTCCATCCGTCACAAAAACTGGATCCTGTGATAACGCAAAAGTACTGAAAACATTTTAATGAAACTTGAAATATGGGTAGATGGCAGTCTGGAGATTATGCACATCTTTTTTTTTTCCTTCATATGTTGAAAATTTTGGTTGCTAGCCTATAGCAACAAATATACTTAAAATATGGCAAATATACTTAAAATATGGCAAATATAACAATATTTGTGATAACTCAAAAAGTTCTAAGAATAATTCTATGAAACATAAAATATGGATAGGTGATAGCATGAAAATAATGCACCTCAAGGTTCACAACTCTTGCACTAAAATTATTAGATTTATCCCCCCTTGAACTTAGAATTTTCATGAAAAAAATGTGTTTTTTTTTGTAAAACTCAAGAATTACTGAAAATATTTTTAGGAAACATGAAGTATGGATAGGTGACAGTATGAAGATAATGCAACTTCACAACTCTAGCTCCAAAATTATTAGATTTATCCCCCTTGTACTTAGAATTTTCATGAAAAAATGTGGTTTTTTATATATAACTTCATTATTTCTTAATGTATCTACTTCAAACTTTAAATATTATTTTCTTATCATCACCCACATCATATGTGACAAGGTTCATAATTCTAGCACCTAAATTGTCAGAATTATCATCCTTGAACTTTGAATTTATATGCTCCTCGAAGGGCGAGCATATAGTTGCCACTTTGTCCGTCCGTCCGTCATAATTTTGTCCGGAGCATATCCTGTAAACCCTTGGACATAATTTGTTTAAACTGCACACAGTGGTAGAGGGCATTGATGCAGAGTGCAGTGCCAAAGAACCATAACTCTATTTTGCTCTGTTTTTTAATCATCTTCCCTTTTAGAAAAATCTTGTCCAGAGCATATCCTGAAAACCCTTGGACATAATTTGTTTAAACTGCACACAGTGGTAGAGGGGATTGACATAGAGTGCAGTGTCAAAGAACCGTAACTATTTTGCCCCGTTTTTTTAATTATCTCCCCTTTTAGAAAAATCCTGTCTGGACCATAACCTGAAAACCCTTGAACATAATTTGTTTAAACTGCACACAATGGTAGAGGGCATTGATGCGGAGTGCAGTGCTAAAGAACTATAACTCTATTTTGCCCTGTTTTTTAATTATCTCCCCTTTTAGAAAAATCTTGTCCGGAGCATAACCTGAAAACCCTTGGACATAATTTGTTTAAACTGCAAACAGTGGTAGAGAGCATTGAGGCGGAGTGCAGTGCCAAAGAACCATAACTCTATTTGCCCTGTTTTTAAATTATCTCCCTTTTTAGAAAAATCTTGTCCGGAGCATAACCTGAAAACCCTTGGAGATAATTATGCTCCCCAAAGGGCGAGCATATAGTTGCCGCTTTGTCTGTCCATCCAGTCTGTCTGTCCGTCAGTTCGTTCATCCATCCGTCCGTCATAATTTTGTCCGGAGCATAACACATAAAACTATGAGAGATATCAAGACCAAACTTCATAGGTAGTTAGATCTCATTAAGGAGCAGTGCAGTGCACAAGAACCATAACTCTTGCTTTATTGATTTTTGAGTTATTGCCTTTTGAAATTTCTCATACTTATTTTTTGTCCGGGGCATATCTCACAAAGTATAAAAGATATTAACATGAAACTTTATTGGTAGATAGATCTCTTTGAGGAGAAATGTAGCGTGCAAGAACCATAACTCTATTTTGCATAATTTAGGAGTTATTGCCCTTTGTTATTTTTCATACTTTAAAAAAAATACATATGAAACAATACCCCTTTTGGAATTGGCATTTATTCGGGGAGCATCCATTGGTTCTACCGATTTCTTGTTAGATGTTGATGTTTGTATTGATGAGAAAAACAACATTAGTACCAGTGTTCATGTAAAACCAACAAATATTCATCAGTATGTACATTATGCTTTAGTCATCCTATGTCATGTAAAAACATTGTTCCTTTTAACCAGACGTTACAGGCATATTTACTCAGACAATAACTAGTTCAAGGACTCACTTGATGAGTTATATAAGTATTTTGTTGCCAGGAACTATCCCAAGCCGATTGTTTTGTCTGTTTTTGAGCATTTGAAACATTTGTCCTGAACTGAAGCTTTAAAACCCACTGTTCAAAGTCTTAACAGGAATATTATACCTATTGTTATAGAATACAATCCGTCTTTACCAAATATTGGTTTTATAATCAACAAGTATTGGGATTTGTTGAAACTTTCTAATAATCCTCCTGTTAGGGAAGTACACCAATACAAGCCTGTCATGGCTTTCAAATGCCCAAAGAGCATCAGGGACATTATTGTAATCAAAGCACAGAGAGTAATGTCAGAAGCAAAAGTTAAAATGTGTGATAGAGTCTTCGTTCGGACTTACTTGTCACATAAGTGTGACGATTCTATAAAGTATAAACTCAATCCCTCAAGTATTTTCTGAGTTTTGACATACAGATGTGACGGGAGACACTATGGTCATTTGAGACTCAAATGCAGTGCCAATGCTTGTATGTTAAGAGCAACAACTCAATAAAATTAATTATACCCCCGCTTCAAAGAAGTGGGGGGTATACTGTTTTACCCTTGTCCGTGTGTCCGTCCGTCCGTCCGTAACAAATTTCCGTTGCAGTTTTCTCAGCAACTATAACATGCAGAAGCCTGATATTTCACATATTGCTATACCCTATAGTCCCATATGGTGTTAAGCAATTTTATGCTCCTTGCTCATCTACTTCCTGTTTACCGAATATTTTTAGATTTTGTCACTATGTAAGTGCATTACATCAACCAAACGACATCTTTATTTATCGTCGCAGTTTTCTAAGCAACTAGAGCATGCAGCCGCCTGATATTTTGCATATTGCTTTATCCTATAGTCCCATATGGTGTAAAGCGATTTTATGCTCCTTGCTCATCTACTTCCTGTTTACCGAATACTTAGAAGTTACCAACACACAGGAAAGGAGGTTCACTTCATCGTGTTTTTGTGAATAAAGACTTCAATGAATCAGAAATCACAGATGTAATACCTGTTCATTATTCTGACCATTTTCATATCCATCTAGCTGTGCCTTGGATGAAGTTGTATTAAATCGGAAAAATTTGACACTCTTTATACATATGACAAATGCAAATTACATTATGAAAGTGAAATTTCTGATAGCGGGGGTATCACTAGTGAGCATTAGCTCACAAATTTACTTGTTTCACGAGTGCTATGGTGCTTTTCAATAATTGCTGTTAGGCACTTCATTTAAAGGTCATGTGACACAACTATAGCAACTTTGTCTATTCAAAATAATCATAATGTACTGATTAAAATTGTTTAATTGCAAAATTATGAAAATATTGCTTTTGATAAGAAAATGTGTTTTTGATAATTGACTGTTTCCGTTTCGATATAGGTAGTTTCAGCTCAAATTTTGGATTTATCCCTACTGTACCAGGCAGTAGTGAAGAATTACACTGCTCATAACACATCCGTTTTAAAATGAAAAAATAACACTAAACCACAAGTGCAAGAAACACGATAAAGGCACACTTATAAAAATAACATGCTATAAATTGTAAATTAAATAAAATAATGTGATTACTTCTCGTTTTTTTAAAGTAAATTCAAACTTTGTGCCGGGAGAACAGGTTGTATTTTTACCTTAATAAATATTCCAATTTCTTCCATGTTGTGGTTCTATATAAAACTATCTCCTCCACATTTTAACATGCTGCGTTGCACTTCCTCACTTGATGTTTACATCATAAACAAATTCTTTTTCATTTAAGTGTTGTAAAATTGAAGTGAATTTAGGTGATCTAATGTGTTAACACTTGTATCACTGGAATGGAAATTCACACTACAGTGTATTTTCACGTTTGGATATTGTTTGAAAAATAATAATATGGCATGTCCATCATGTAGAAATTTGTGTCTGCTTATAAATTAATATCCAATGAAATATCAAAGATTCATAAATCACGCCTTATACTGTGGGATTTATGCAAATTAACCTGCCTCCCCCAAATGGGACCCTTGTATATTCTGCATAGCTGTCAAAACAAAGCAATTAACTTTTTTATGACCCAATCAATGATAAAGTTTAGACGAATGGCAAATTTTTATGGCAAGTGATCTTACAAATTGATTGTATTACTTTTGATCAGTCACACTTGTGAAATCATTTTGTAATAGCTTCTTACAATTAACATGTCTGAATGATTTTTTAGTAAAGAAGCTTCAGTGCAGATACATATTTTAATTAGATAATAAAATGTAATGGATCTACCTATGATGAAAATAAAAATCATTCGACTTCTAGATGTGAACAAATAATTAAAAAAAAACAAAGAAAACAAAAAACAATGTGTTTGTGTTATGATTTTGACATAGTTTTAGGGCTTCTTCATATTATTTGTTCTTCGATCATTATTGTTTTGTTTTCAAAAACAAATGTAGAATGAATAAGCCAAAAAAAAATGCATTTATAATGAAAAAAAATCATAGATCTAGTCAAAGATTACTTACACGTACCTCAGGCAAAATATACCACAGACAAATAAGCAACATATCACTGTAAGGAGAATGTTTTTATGGAAAAAAATCTCTCGATTGGAGTTAGTTAATCAAGTCTTCCAATAAACTGCATTGGATAAAAAATAAGCATGTTCAAAATCTTTTCGGATCAGTTACTTGAAAAATATCTCTTAGTCTAGATATTTTCACTGATGTATCTTTTAATTCTCTAACCCTGATTAAACTAGCCTCTATATAATATTGTTCATTGGCTTTGTAATTCCATCAAAATTTCAAATTATTTATTTAAAAAATCTTCAGTGTATATTCATGATGTTAGCTTTACTTTAATTTTTTTTTTTTTTTTTTTTTTTTTTTTAGTATTTCAGTCTACATTTTCACTTTCCATCAAAATTCTAAAGTTTTTGTTAACAATCCAGGCTGCTGTGTAAAGTGGCAAGGGATAAATGTGCGTCACTTCCGATTTTGCTCGTGACGGGTGCACTCGACCAAGTGCGTAAAATATGGATTTTAATTTACTATAAAAACATCAGATGAAAATTACCTGCGGAATTTTGTAAAACTGTCACAGATAGATATATATTTTTCGCTCATATGAAAATTCCGAGGTCAAAAATTCGTGTCACATGACCTTTAAAATGAATAACTTTGTGATTGTAAATGTTCAAGATATTAGTATTTATACAAAAGTTTAATAATTTTCCATGTGAATGGGGCATAACTCTAGAAACATTGATCACTTAGTAATGTCCCTTGTGGTACAGATGTGGCTTGTCCCCAGTAGCACGTATGGAAGACTATGCTCTGTCATAATAAGCAAATATTTCAAGTTTCATACTGATACCTTTGACAGATTTGAAATCATTCCACTTAATAACCAATTTTGACAAGAATTCTAAGTTAAGAAGGGGCTTAACTCCAAAAATATATTTCAGAATAATGCCCTTTGTCTTACAACTGCACCTTTTCATTATAAGCAAGTATTCCAAGTTTTGTGGTAAAAATCTTAAAGTGTTTCAGTAATGGGCTACATCAAAGTTTTTGCACGACAATGAAGACAACCTTGTGATCATAATAGCCGAGTTTTTTCTTCGAAACAGATGAGCTAAAAATGTGGGAAATACCATGGTGATCTCTATTAAAGCAACTGACTCACAGAACTTTGCTGAAAATTTTTTTCTTTAAAATTTAAAAGAATTTAATATACTATGAAAAAACATAATATTATGCTTCTATACACCATGAAAACTGAAAAACAAAGTTTTGACTTAACCAGGATTCGAACCCACGACCTTTCGGTCAGTAAAATATAGAGCGACGATCTAGGCCACTGAGCCACAGCGGTTACTTGTAAGAATGTGTCAAAATTAATCTTATAACTAAAGTATCAACCCCGTGACTAACGGGATAAGTTTTTTACTGATAAAAGTGTGTAAAACTTTATATTTTGATATTTTTCAGGATTAAAAAATGAATCAGTAACTTAGTTTAAATATCTTCTGCACAATTGCAGCAAAAATTTCAAGATGTAAGAACATCTTTTTTTTCATCTTCGGCCCAACTGTGAGTCAGTCGCTTTAAACTGAAATACTTGATGATAGCTTATATCCAAGTTAAGGGAAATACTGTCATCAAATATATTTTTGAGTAAGTAAACTGTTCAAACAAAAGTAAAAAAATCTTGTGAGCAAATAGTTTAGATGTGAAAACAGTAGATAAATAACCTGAAATGTATAAAAATAATACTGCAAATATATATTGCCGCCTTAAATGCAATTATACTGACAACACAGAAGTTAACAGAACCTAATTTCTTGACTCTATGACCATGTTCAAAACATTCAGTTCTGTTTTACTAGATGTGATTTGGATCAGTTTACTCAGATTTGTCCTAGACCTAAATAATGACTATGTAGCATAACCTCTTGTGACAAGTTTATAATGTACGTGACACATACATCCTACCTTACATGAAGTAAACTTGCATAAGAAGTTCTATTCTATCAGATACTTTAAACAAACTTTTTTAAGGTAGGCCTATTAATAATTTCAGACTGGATCTTATCTTTTGAAAAGGAAATGTGGCATGAAATTAATTTAAGGCAAAACGTGGTCATGATGAAACCCCAAATGCTTTCATTGAAATGTTTTAATCCTTGCATTCTTTATGACCAAGATATTTGAAGGTCTGTGCTTATCAATAATCAACTGAAGGTTTTTCAAGAAAAGTATTAAAATATATACATTATTACAAACATTATATAAAGTAAAAGGTTATCAAAAAGTAGGGATTGGAATGTCCAAATATAGGTTCTGTTTAAATGTGTTTGTTCAGACTAACATGTTTCGGGAAACTGCTGTGTATATATGATCAAGAAATGGCTTGTTTAATGGAAGCCTCAAATACTTTTTGTGATTGGCATAAACACAATCTATTCTTTCTTTAAAACGCCAATTATCGCCATAAATACGGACAGTTGATAATGTAGCAAGGGTTGTTTTTTCGGTCAAGATTCGGGAAAACAGGTACTGAGTAAATATCTTGACATTGATAATTCAATCAACATGCAAACTAAAAGCAAGGATGTTAAAAAAATTTTGAGCACATTTATTAGAGGAAAATATTTGCATTATTCTGATTGATTTGTCAACAAAACAACAAAAAAGTATTATCAACATTGTCAAAAGCATGATTGGTTGTTAGTGTACGTTTTCGTGTTTACGTTATCACATTTGGAATACAGAACAGAACAGAAATTTATTTACAGATTAGACTTGAACATTAACAGTTCCTCATCTTTTATTATTTACAAGCATGCGTTTGCAACATAGCGAGAGTGATATCATATATATGCACACATATAGTTACAAAATAATATATATTTACACATATACACTTAAATAGTATTTTACCTAAAACACAGATAAACAAAATGATTCTGTAAAAATTACATCACAGAAATAAACAAACTGATTGATACGAAATATATATGCACACATATAGTTACAAAATAATATATATTTACACATATACACTTAAATAGTATTTTACCTAAAACACAGATAAACAAAATGAATCTGTAAAAATTACATCACAGAAATAAACAAACTGATGGATATGAAATATATATGCACACATATAGTTACAAAATAATATATATTTACACATCACAGAAATAAACAAACTGATGGATATGAAATATATATGCACACATATAGTTACAAAATAATATATATTTACACATCACAGAAATAAACAAACTGATGGATATGAAATATATATGCACACATATAGTTACAAAATAATATATATTTACACATCACAGAAATAAACAAACTGATGGATATGAAATATATATGCACACATATAGTTACAAAATAATATATATTTACACATCACAGAAATAAACAAACTGATGGATATGAAATACACGATTTGTATTAGTTCCTCACATAAGTGTTCAGGATAACTCCTTCATTATTAAATATTATTTTTTTCATGTCTAGTTTATTCATGCTTTTTCACAAAAAATGGCCACTCTGTTTAATAGATTCAATTTTGGCGTATTTTAAAGATGCAGGAATTTAAACATGCTTGGCTTTTTGTAATAATACGCTGGTATATAATGATTAAGATTTCTTAGTGTTGTATATACAGGGCAGATGAATATGAAATGGTATTCGTCCTCAATATCGTTTTTGTCACATAAAGTACATTTGCGTTCATTTCTTTCAATTTGTCTATGTCTACCTGTTTCAATATTGTTGTCATGGGATGACATTCGTATTTTCGAAATAATATTTCTTAGTTTGAGATTGTGGATTTTTACTAAGTAATCTGATATTTCAAAATTTTGTTTTAGACTTCTGAACAATATATAGAGGATATTCAAGTTTTTCTATAAATACCGGATTTATTTTCATCGAGTGGTATGAAAATAAATATTTCATGAGTGGCGATAGCCACGAGTGAAATATGATAATTTTCATACCATGAGATGAAAATAAATCCCGTATTTATAGAAAAAACTTGAATTTTCTGTTTATTATATACTTTTCTCTTTTTTGACCTTAAGAATTGAAAGAATTCCCCTTTAATTTAGTGTATTGGCTGAATTTAGAAGAAAGTAGTCCAGCAAGACACCAGTGAAAATACGGAAAATATGTTTCACTGCAGTGAAAAATAAATTTTTACAGTGAAAATATGGAAAATGAAAATACGCAATTTATTTCATCAGTATTTCTCAATATTTCATTTATAAGTATATAATAAAAGAGATGATTTAGTGTCAATTTCCTGTTTCCTACTTCTTATATACATGTCAAGTAATCGTCTACGTAAAATGGGTATAAAAATATTGATATCTACAGACATTGGGTACAGCCATACATCATTGAAGCCACATTCTTGCAATAAATTTTTTACGTTCAATGCCCAGTTCACAGTATTTTTATCTTCATATATATCCTGTCTTCAGTGTTCGATCATAGTATATAATAAACAATTATTGCTTTTTTCTACATATAACTTTAAAAAATATTTAATAATTCTTGTTCTCCTTACAACATATAATGGGAATCTTCCAGTTTCACCATAAAGTACAGAATTACAGGTTGACATTTTTACGTTGAGTAACCTCTTTAAAAATTTTCTATGAATTCTTTCAAGTTGTTCAGATTTTAAAAAGCCCCAAACTTCACAGGAATAATTTATAATGGATGTCACATAAGTATCAAATAAGTTAAACATAACTGAAGTAGGTATCTCTAATGTCCTTGTTACAGATAATAAAGAGCTCATGGCTTTCAATGCCTTTCCGGACAAAGTTTTAGTTGCATTTACAAAAGATCCATTACTAGACAATACCACACCTAAGTAGTTAAAACTTTTTACAATTTCAGTGTTTTCTTCATCATATTTGAATAAGTATTGAGGTATTCCACAATAACCACCCTTTTGAAAAATCATGCATTTTGTTTTTTGGGTATTTACTTTTAGTTTCCATTTGTCACAGTATGACTTAAAGTTCTGTTGTGAAATTTGTAACCCCTCAGCAGTTTTAGAAAAATTACCGCATCGTCTGCAAAAAGCAATAAATATACAGATAATTGATCTAATTTAATACCAACATCTGCGTCTTTTTGAAGGAATAGTTCAACATCATTGATAAACAAAGAAAAAAGTAGCGGGGACATTATCTCCCCTTGTAACAATCCAATATCATGATTGAAAAAGTCGGATAAATCATTTAAATGTTTTACGCATAGTTTAACGCAATTATAAAGCGACCGTATCAGATTGAATAATTTACCATTTAATCCACTTTTTATAAGTTTTACCCATATTCCGTTTCTATAAATAGTATCAAAACATTTTTGTAGGTCAATAAAAAAACAAAACAATTTATTCTTGCTCTTCAGTTGCCTTTCTATAAAGTTGTGGAGTAAAAAAACTGCATCTACAGTACTGTAATTTGCCTTAAAGCCGAATTGTGCATCAGTAATTACATCATTTTCGATCGACCATTTTTTCATACATCACCAATTAACAAACGATTGTTTCAATGTGTAATGAATTTTATGAATGAATTTTTATGCATATGAATACTAAATTACTAACTTGTTAATTTTACAGTTTGATTTGCCAAAAAATTGAAATTATACCTCATGCTTTCAAGATCAACAGAATTCTGCAATATCAGAGAACTTTTATCGAAATAGCAATGAAAACTCATACAACCTGTGGTACTTTTTTACATTGTGAATGTATGGATAAGAGGTGGTCATGTGATTGTTAACTAGTCTAACTAATCTGGTGTGTAGCTTTAGAAGCTTTCACTTCTAAAAACTAATTTTCAACCTCTGAACAATGTTAAATTTACATCTATTAAATGCAACCATCTTAAATGTTCTCATTGATCTTGCATCATTGAAAGTGATAGTTATACTACTAAAACGAAGGAGTCACCCGGTGGTTGGTCGGTCAGGCTGTACCTTGTCCGAAGCATAACTTGAAAACTACCAGTTGGAATTCAGTGCAACTTCATACAATGGTCAAGTACAATAAGAAGAAGTGCAGTGTTCAAGAATCATAAATCCATTTTCACTATTTGCAGAGTTATTGCCCTTTGTTGGTTTTCCTTTGTATGGAGCATAACTTGAAAACTGCTGGTTGGAATTCAGTGCAACTTCATACTATAGTCAAGCACAGTAATAAGAAGTGCATTGTTCAAGAATCATAACTCCATCTTCACTATTTGCAGAGTTATTGCTCTTTGTTGGTTTTCCTTGTCCGGAGCATAACTTGAAAACTGCTGGTTGGAATTCAATGCAACCTCATACAGTGATCAAGCACATTGACAGAAAGTGCTATGTACAAACGCCATAACTTCATCCTCACTTTTTGCAGAGTTATTGCCCTTTGTTTGGTTTCCTTGTCTGGAGCCTAACTTGAAAACTACTGGTTGCAATTCAATGCAACTTCATACAATGGTCAAGCACAATAAGAGGAAGTGCAGTGTTCAAGAATCATAACTCCGTCTTCTATATTTGCAGAGTTATTGCCCTTTGTTGATTTTCCTTGTCCAGAGCATAACTTAAAAAAAAGTGGTTGGAATTCAGTGCAACTTCATACAATGATCAAGTACAATGAGATACAGTGCAGTGGACAAGAGCTATAACTCCATCTTCCATATTTGCAGAGTTATTGCCCTTTGTTGGATTTCCTTGTCCAGAATACAACTTGAAAACTACTTGTTGGAATTCAGTGCAACTTCATACAATGGTCAAGCACAATAAGTGGATGTGCATTGTACAAGAGCTATAACTCTGTCTTCACTATTTGCACAGTTATTGCCCTTTGTTGGTTTTCCTTGACTGGAGAATAACTTGAAAACTATTGGTTGGAATTCAATGCAACTTCATACAATGGTCAAGCACAATAAGTGGATGTGCATTGTACAAGAGCTATAACTCTGTCTTCACTATTTGCACAGTTATTGCCTTTTGTTGGTTTTCCTCATCTGGAGAATAACTTGAAAACTATTGGTTGGAATTCAAGGCAACTTCATACAATGGTCAAGCACAATGACAGGAAGTGCAGTATACAAGAACCACAACTATCTTTAATTGCCAACAACCATAACTCTTTTTCAATTTTTTTACAAAGTATTCTGTTACTAATAACTTCTCAGTTCTGAAGCAGTCTTGTGGGGGTATTAATCACATTTAATGATAGCTCTAGTTTTACTAGCTCTCAGTATCATACAGAATTTAAATTAAATTACAATACTGACTGTACAAGCTCAGATGTAATTTATTTAATAACTAGCAAAAAATGTAATATGCAATATGTTGGCCAGACCAGTCAGAAAGTGTCTAAGCGAATGAATAATCACCGTTTTGATATCAATAGCTATTTAGATCCTGCTTTTTCTACACTTGTTGCTTCACATTTTAATCAAAATGAATACAGTCTAAATGACTTTAGTTTCATGTCAATTGTTTGTATAGGTACATAATAATATGGAGAGACTTATTAAGGAAACCTACTGGATTCATAAATTGGGAACAGTTTTTCCAAAGGGCCTTTATTAAGAAATATTGTATAGCTTTTCATGATTACTTTGGTGAGTGCAGATAATTTAGACTTTATTAAGTCTCTACAATTTACAGTACAGATGAAATATTAAATTTATTGTCTGCCTTATAATTAATTAAGTTTATGTACAGTTGTTACTGGAATTTTTTGTACCCTTTGCTGTTTATGCATTTTTTTCCATCAGTGACTTTTTAATCTATAAGATGTACCGTACTTTTTACATATGTATTTCCTAATTTAACATTACATAATTTTTGGCAGAAAAAATCCTGTGATTTTATAGATATTTCGTTAATTTATATAATATGCATATTTGCTAAAATTGATTTTTGTGCAAAATAATGTGTGACTTCTGTTTGCGCCAAAGTCGATATTGTTTATATTGCTATGTGATGTCATTTTACGCCAAACTGCGACATTTTGTACATTAAAGTTACATCATTTTTATGCCAAAATTAGACATTGTTTATAACAAATGTTAATATAATACCATTCACTTATGGCCGAAACAGTTCATACAAATTATTTCTTTTGGAAAAATACAAAATAAGCCATCAATTTATTAAGCAAACTTTCATGCAACAAATAGGCATTCTTCTGATAATCTTACCTATTGTAGTTGTTATCAATTTAGATAAAGATAAGCACATCACAACCTAAATGGTCATGTGACAAGATGGCGTGTTCTGTCGGTTGACTTAAAACTGAAAAATCACTACTTTTAATTAAAGCGACTGACTCACAGAATTTTGTTGATTTTTTTTTATGCCCCCACAAAGTTCATCAGTCCGTACGACCGTACGATAGTACTACTGTACGTCTGTACGTACGTCCCGAAATTTTGTGAACGCCACTCCTCTTAAACTGGATGGCAGATTTTGCTTAAACTTTCAGGGATGAACAACCTTAATGTGTAGATGATAGTAAAGGAAGGAATTATTGCTTCGACCAAATTTAACGGAATTATGGCCCTTTGTTGATTTTTTAGCTATATACCATATAGCCAAATAAATTTGTGAACGCAACTCCTCATAAACTGGATGGCAGATTTTGCTTAAACTTTCAGGAATGAACAACCTTAATGTGTAGATGATAGTGAAGGAAGGAATTTTTGCTGCGACCAAATTTAATGGAATTATGGCCCTTTGTTGATTTTTTCACTATATACCATAAAGTGAAATAAATTTGTGAACTCAACTCCTCATATACCGGATGGCAGATTTTGCTTAAACTTTCAGGAATGAACAACCTTAATGTGTAGATGATAGTAAAGGAAGGAATTTTTGCTGCGACCAAATTTAACGGAATTATGGCCCTTTGTTGATTTTTTCACTATATACCATTTAGCCAAATAAATTTGTGAACGCAACTCCTCATAAACAGGATGGCAGATTTTGCTTAAACTTTCAAGGATGAACAACCTAAATGTGTAGATGATAGTAAAGGAAGGAATTACTGCTTCGACCAAATTTAACGGAATTATGGCCCTTTGTTGATTTTTTCACTATATACCATATAGCCAAATAAATTTGTGAACGCAACTCCTCATAAACTGGATGGCAGATTTTGCTTAAACTTTCAGGAATGAACAACCTTAATGTGTTGATGAAAGTTAAGGAAGGAATTTTTGCTTTGACCAAATTTAAATGAATTATGGCCCTTTGTTGATTTTTTCACTATATACCATTTAGCCAAATAAATTTGTGAACGCAACTCCTCATAAACAGGATGGCAGATTTTGCTTAAACTTTCAGGAATGAACAACCTTAATGTGTAGATGATAGTAAAGGAAGGAATTTTTGCTGCGACCAAATTTAACGGAATTATGGCCCTTTGTTGATTTTTTCACTATATACCATAAAGTGAAATAAATTTGTGAACATAACTCCTCATAAACCGGATGGCAGATTTTGCTTAAACTTTCAGGGATGAACAACCTTAATGTGTAGATGATAGTAAAGGAAGGGTAATGTTATTTACGGGACCTGACACACCTGGGGTTTCTATATTTTAATCTGTAGTTAACTTTCATGTGTAACATTTTTTAAATTTTATGTAATTTCTTGTGTGTCTCTTTCTTCGTCTTCGCTAATGTGATTCCTCATAGCACATAAATATTTACAACATTTTTTATACCCCCGCTTCGAAGAAGTGGGGGGTATACTGTTTTACCCTTGTCTGTGTGTCCGTCCATCCGTAACAAATTTCCGTTGCAGTTTTCTTAGCAACTATAACATGCAGAAGCCTGATATTTCACATATTGCTATACCCTATAGTCCCATATGGTGTAAAGCGATTTTATGCTCCTTGCTCATCTACTTCCTGTTTACCGAATATTTTTAGATTTTGTCACTATATAGGTGCATCACATCAACCAAACGACATCTTTATTTTCCGTCGCAGTTTTCTAAGCAACTAGAGCATGCAGCCGCCTGATATTTTGCTTATTGCTTTATCCTATAGTCCCATATGGTGTAAAGCGATTTTATGCTCCTTGCTCATCTACTTCCTGTTTACCGAATACTTAAATTTTTACACATAGTTGACATACATTCACAATTTCCATCACAGTTTTCTCAGCAACTATAAGATGCAGCAGCCTGATATTTTGCATATTGCTTTATCCTATAGTCCTATATGGTGTAAAGCGATTTTATGCTCCTTGCACATCTATTTCCTGTTTACCGAATACTTAGATTTTTACACATAGTTGACAAACATACACAATTTCCGTCACAGTTTTCTCAGCAACTATAAGATGCAGCAGCCTGATATTTTGCATATTGCTTTATCCTATATTCTCATATGGTATAAAGCGATTATATGCTCCTTGCTCATCTACTTCCTGTTTACTGAATACTTAGAAGTTACCAACACACAGGAAAGGAGGTTCACTTGATCGTGTTTTTGTGAATAAAGACTTCGATGAATCAGAAATCACAGATGTAATACCTGTTCATTATTCTGACCATTTTCATATCCATCTAGGTGTGCCTTCGATGAAGTTGTATTAAGTTCAGGTAAATACTAGGAAAAATTTGACACTCTTTATACATATGACAAATGCAAATTACATTATGAAAGTCAAATTTCTGATAGCAGGGGTATCACTAATGAGCATTAGCTCACAAATTTACTTGTTATGTCGACTATTCAAAGAATAAGGAGGTGTATTGTACTTGCGGCGTGGCTATCGGGTTAAAGTTTTAGGGCAAGCTTCTCATTTTCACTATTTCTTTCCTTTCTACTGCAGATATTTGGTTCAAACTTAGCCGTAGACTGTGTCATTCCATCAAGGCCCATAACTCTGTTAAGCATTTTTATTAGTCATTCCCCTTTTAAGACTTTGAAAAATCTTTAATTTTAGGCTTTTATTATATCTTCAAGCACTAAGAATAGTCGAGCGTGCTGTCCATCCGACAGCCCTTGTTTCAGTATAAAATATCTAATTTTGAAATAAAAGGACAGCATTGATAATATACAAAACACCTTAATTCATTTGCAACTACAGAAAAAATTGTTCCCCACCTAAATCTTACATACAGAATATACATGTTCTTGTTTATGAGCACTTATGC
Organism: Cyclina sinensis; assembly: GCA_012932295.1. Classification (NCBI taxonomy): domain Eukaryota; kingdom Metazoa; phylum Mollusca; class Bivalvia; order Venerida; family Veneridae; genus Cyclina; species Cyclina sinensis. Next base: position 40,043,228 of record JAAONU010000001.1, on the reverse strand, counting down.
ATAGTGGGGGCATCCGTGTCCTATGGACACAGTTCTAGTTTCTTTAAAATTTAAGAGAATTTTATATACTATGGAAAGAACATGATATTATGCTTCTATAAACCATAAAAACTGAAAAAGAAAGGTTTGACTTAACCAGGATTTGAACCCACGACCTTTTGATCAGTAAAATGTAGAGCAGCGACCTAGACCACTGAGCCATGACGTCTAGTTGTTAGAGTGCATCAAAATTAATGTTATAAATAAAGTATCTACCCCGTGACTAACGGGGTAAATTTTTTACCGATAAAAATGTGTAAAACTTGATATTTTGATGTTTTTCTGTAACAGAAAATGAGTCAGTAACTTAGTTTAAATATGTTCTTCACAATTACAGCAAGAATTTCAAGATGTATAAACATTTTCATTTTTTCATCGTCTGTGAGTCAGTCGCTTTAAGCATTTCTGAGTAAATATTCTTTCAATATTCATAAAATTTTCAAAACTTCACAATAAATGCACAAACTTTATTATGGCGTCTGTTAAAATTTTTGACTTCTGTTTCCCTTTAAGACCACTTTCCTTTGGTGGTCTTAAAATTGAGATTTTACTGTATCAGGAAATTTCAGATTGTAAGCAGCACATAATGAGACTGAGATTGTTGCTTGTTTGTTTAATAATAAGAAGTTTGATTATAGTGTTTTGTTGGAACAGATGTCATAAAATGTGAACTGTAAACTTAAGTTTGATCCTTTTTCTATTTTCAGATGAGGTGGAACGTGAGGTCTTCAGGGAGCCACTAGACAGTGGTGAGGAGGTCGATGTTAGGGCTGTCGGTGAAGTTGACCTGTCTTTGGATGAGTCACTTTCAGCTGACCAGGGGCTTGGCCCACAGGTAGACATGGAGACAGTCCTAGAGGACATGCCCGACTCTGTTGTCGCAGGTATTAGGGATGAAGTTCTTCAGGAGTTGGTTTTCCACCCTGAGGAAGTCCAGGTGGGTCCCATACCCGAGGAGGGTCTCTTGATTGCAGAGGTGGAACTGGCTGTGCCAGTGCTGCCTGAGGTTACCCTTGGGAATACCAGAGAGAGGGGCTCTCTGGGAGGGGAGGTTGGATCAGTTACTCCTGATGGCCCTGTAGGACAGTCTGTTGGTCTTCGTCATTCCCGTAGGAATCGTCGGCCTCCTCCTAGGTTGCAGGTAAAGTGGGGGACCCAGTCCTATGATTAGTCCAAGCCCCCACCGCCTTGTATATTGATTATTTATTGTATTAAAAATGAAAAAAAAAAAAAAATCCAAAAAAAAAAAAAAAAAAAAAAAAAAAAAAAAAATACAAAAAAAAAAAAATACAAAAAAAAAAAAAAAAAAAAAAAAAATACAAAAAAAAAAAAAAAAAAATACAAAAAAAAAATACAAAAAAAAAATGGTGGTGGTATTACTAATGCTATTGGTGGTGGGTTTAATCGGTGGTGGTATAACTAATTTTATTGGTGGTTGTTTAATCTTATTGGTGGTGGGTTTTATCGGTGATGGGTTTCATTGGTGGTGGTAAAACTAATGTTTTTGGTGGCGGTATAGCTAATCTTACTGGTGGTGGGTTGTATTGGTGATGGCTTTTATTGGTGGTGGTTTTACTGATGTTATTGGTGGTGGGTTTAATTGGTGGTGGTATAACTAATATAATGGTGTTGGTATAACTAATTTAATTGGTGGTGGGTTTTTATTGGTGATGGGTTTTTATTGGTGGCGGTATTACTGATAATATTGGTGGTGGTATAACTAATTTAATTGGTGGTGGGTACTTATTGGTGATGGGTTTTTATTGGTGGCGGTATTACTAATGATATTGGTGGTGGTATAACTTCTCTAATTGGTGGTGGGTATTTATTGGTGATGGGTTTTTATTGGTGGTGGTATAACTAATGATATTGGTGGTGGTATAACTAATTTATTTGGTGGTGGGTATTTATTTGTGTTTTTTTTTGTGGTGGTAAAGCTAATGTTATTCTTATGTGGGTGTGATTGTTGTATTGATATTTGTTGGTGTTTGTGGTATTGGTGGCTGTTATGGTTACTGTGGTGATTTTTGAGGGTTTTGCTGTTGTTTTAGGGGTTGTTGTTGTGAGGGTTTGTTGTGGTTGGAGTGGTTATGTCTGCATCTTTTATTAGTTTCTGTGGTTGTGGTTCCATTGGTTGGTTGTTCTATTGATATTGTTGGTGTTTTTGTGATGTTGGTGGCTGTTGTGGTTACAGTGGTGATGTTTTTGGCTTTTGCTGTTGTTGTGGTGGCTGTTGTTGTTGTTGTGGAAGTTGGTTGTGGTTGCAGTGGTTATGTTTTTATCTTTTGTTAGTTTTTGTGGTAAGTTGTGGCTGGAGTGGTTACTATCATGATGTTTGCTGCTACTACTACTGCTTCTATTACTGCTACTACTACTACTGCTTCTGCCTCTATCAGTCTGATGTCTGTCTGCTTGTCCAAGATGTTGGTGGCTGTTGTGGTTACAGTTGTGATGTTTTTGGCTTTTGCTGTTGTTGTGGTGGCTGTTGTTGTTGTGGAAGTTTGTTGTGGTTGCAGTGGTAATGTCTTCATCTTTTGTTAGTTTTTGTGGTTGTGGCTGGAGTGGTTATGTCTGCATCTTTTTTTGTGTCTGTGGTTGTGATTTTTATGGTGTTGATGGCTCTTCTTGTGGTTACCATCGTGATGTTTGCTGCTACTACTACTGCTCTACTACTGCTGCTACAAATTCTACTGCTACAACTGCAACTGTCTGCCTCTGTCAGTCTGATGTCTGTCTGCTTGTCCGAGATGTTGGTGGCTGTTGTGGTTACAGTGGTGATGTTTTTGTCTTTTGCTGTTGTTGTGGTGGCTGTTGTTGTTGTGGAAGTTTGTTGTGGTTGCAGTGGTTATGTCTTCATCTTTTGTTAGTTTTTGTGGTTGTGGCTGGAGTTGTTACCATAGTGATGTTTGCTGCTACTACTACTGCTTCTACTACTGCTACTACTGCTGCTTCTGCCTCTGTCAGTCTGATGTCTGTCTGCTTGTCCGAGATGTTGGTGGCTGTTGTGGTTACAGTGGTGATGTTTTTGGCTTTTGCTGTTGTTGTCGTGGCTGTTGTTATTGTTGAAGTTTGTTGTGGTTGCAGTGGTAATATCTTCATCTTTTGTTAGTTTTTGTTGGCTGTTGTTGTTTTTGAAGTTTGTTGTGGTTCCAGTGGTAACGTCTTCATCTTTTGTTAGTTTTTGTAGTTGTGGCTGGAGTGGTTACCATCTTGATGTTTGCTGCTACTACTACTGCTTCTACTACTGCTACTTCTACTCCTGCTACAAATTCTGCTACTACAACTGCAACTGTCTGCCTCTGTCAGTCTGATGTCTGTCTGCTTGTCCGAGATGTTGGTGGCTGTTGTGGTTACAGTGGTGATGTTTTTGGCTTTTGCTGTTGTTGTGGTGGCTGTTGTTGTTGTGGAAGTTTGTTGTGGTTGCAGTGGTAATGTCTTCATCTTTTGTTAGTTTTTGTGGTTTGGCTGGAGTGGTTATGTCTTCATCTTTTGTTAGTTTTTGTGGTTGTGGCTAAAGTGGTTACCATCGTGATGTTTGCTGCTTTTACTACTGCTACTACTACTGCTACTACAACTGCTGCTACAAATTCTGCTACTACAACTGCAACTGTCTCCCTCTGTCAGTCTGATGTCTGTTTGCTTGTCCGAGATGTTGATGGGTGTTGTGGTTACAGTGGTGATGTTTTTGGCTTTTGCTGTTGTTGTGGTGGCTGTTGTTGTTGTGGAAGTTTGTTGTGGTTGCAATGGTTATGTCTTCATCTTTTGTTAGTTTTTGTGGTTGTGGCTGGAGTGGTTATGTCTGCATCTTTTGTTAGAGTCTTTGGTTGTGATTTTTATGGTTTTGATGGCTCTTCTTGTGGTTACCATCGTGATGTTTGCTGCTACTACTACTGCTTCTACTACTGCTACTACTACTGTTGCTACAAATTCTGCTACTACAACTGCAACTGTCTGCCTCTGTCAGTCTGATATTTGTCTGCTTGTCCGAGATGTTGGTGGCTGTTGTGGTTACAGTGGTGATGTTTTTGGCTTTTGCTGTTGTTGTGGTGGCTGTTGTTGTTGTGGAAGTTTGTTGTGGTTGCAGTGGTAATGTCTTCATCTTTTGTTAGTTTTTGTGGTTGTGGCTGGAGTGGTTATGTCTTCATCTTTTGTTAGTTTTTGTGGTTGTGGCTTAAGTGGTTACCATCGTGATGTTTGCTGCTACTACTACTGCTTCTACTACTGCTACTACTACTGCTACTACAACTGCTGCTACAAATTCTGCTACTACAACTGCAACTGTCTCCCTCTGTCAGTCTGATGTCTGTTTGCTTGTCCGAGATGTTGATGGCTGTTGTGGTTACAGTGGTGATGTTTTTGGCTTTTACTGTTGTTGTGGTGGCTGTTGTTGTTGTGGAAGTTTGTTGTGGTTGCAGTGGTTATGTCTTCATCTTTTGTAAGTTTTTGTGGTTGTGGCTGGAGTGGTTATGTCTTCATCTTTTGTTAGTTTTTGTGGTTGTGGCTGGAGTGGTTACCATCGTGATGTTTGCTGCTACTACTACTGCTACTACTACAACTGCTACTACTACTACTGCTACTACTACTACTACTGCTACTACTACTGCTACTTCTGCTGCTACTACTACTGCTGCTACAAATTCTGCTGCTACAACTACAACTGTATGCCTCTGTCAGTCTGATGTCTGTCTGCTTGTCCGAGACGTTGGTGGCTGTTATGGTTACAGTGGTGATGTTTTTGGCTTTTGCTGTTGTTGTGGTGGCTGTTGTTGTTGTTGAAGTTTGTTGTGGTTGCAGTGGTTATGTCTTCATCTCTTTTTTAGTTTTTGTGGTTGTGGCTGGAGTGGGTATGTCTGCATCTTTTGTTAGTGTCTGTGGTTGTGATTTTTATGGTGTTGATGGCTCTTTCTGTGGTTTCCATCATGTTTGCTGCTACTAGTACTGCTTCTACTACTGCTGCTACAAATTCTGCTGCTACAACTGCTACTGTCTGCCTCTGTCAGTCTGATGTCTGTCTGCTTGTCCGAGATGTTGGTGGCTGTTGTGATTACAGTGGTGATGTTTTTGGCTTTTGCTGTTGTTGTCGTGGCTGTTGTTGTTGTGGAAGTTTGTTGTGGCTGGAGTGGTTATGTCTGCATCTTTTGTTAGTTTTTGTGGTTGTGGCTGGAGTGGTTACCATCTTGATGTTTGCTGCTACTGCTACTGCTTCTACTACTGCTACTACTACTGCTGCTACAAATTCTGCTACTACAACTGCAACTGTCTGCCTCTGTCAGTCTGATATCTGTCTGCTTGTCTGAGATGTTGGTGGCTGTTGTGGTTACAGTGGTGATAGTTTTGGCTTTTGCTGTTGTTGTGGTGGCTGTTGTTGTTGTGGAAGTTTGTTGTGGTTGCAGTGGTTATTCTTCATCTTTTGTTAGTTTTTGTGGTTGTGGCTGGAGTGGTTACCATCGTGATGTTTGCTGCTTCTACTACTGTTATTACTGCTGCTTCTGCCTCTGTCAGTCTGATGTCTGTCTGCTTGTCCGAGATGTTGGTGGCTGTTGTGGTTACAGTGGTGATGTTTTTGGCTTTTGGTGTTGTTGTGGTGGCTGTTGTTGTTGTGGAAGTTTGTTGTGGTTGCAGTGGTTATGTCTTCATCTTTTGTTAGTTTTTGTGGTTGTGGCTGTACTGGTTACCAGTGCGATGTTTGCTGCTACTACTACTGCTACTACTACTGCTACTACAACTGCTGCTACAAATTCTGCTACTACAACTGCAACTGTCTCCCTCTGTCAGTCTGATGTCTGTTTGCTTGTCCGAGATGTTGATGGGTGTTGTGGTTACAGTGGTGATGTTTTTGGCTTTTGCTGTTGTTGTGGTGGCTGTTGTTGTTGTGGAAGTTTGTTGTGGTTGCAGTGGTAATGTCTTCATCTTTTGTTAGTTTTTGTGGTTGTGGCTGGAGTGGTTATGTCTTCATCTTTTTGTAAGTTTTTTTAGTTGTGGCTGGAGTGGTTACCATCGTGATGTTTGCTGCTACTACTACTGCTACTACTACAACTGCTACTACTACTACTGCTACTACTACTACTACTGCTAGTACTACTGCTACTTCTGCTGCTACTACTACTGCTGCTACAAATTCTGCTGCTACAACTGCAACTGTATGCCTCTGTCAGTCTGATGTCTGTCTGCTTGTCCGAGATGTTGGTGGCTGTTATGGTTACAGTGGTGATGTTTTTGGCTTTTGCTGTTGTTGTGGTGGCTGTTGTTGTTGAAGTTTGTTGTGGTTGCAGTGGTTATGTCTTCATCTCTTTTTTAGTTTTTGTGGTTGTGGCTGGAGTGGGTATGTCTGCATCTTTTGTTAGTGTCTGTGGTTGTGATTTTTATGGTGTTGATGGCTCTTTCTGTGGTTTCCATCATGTTTGCTGCTACTACTACTGCTTCTACTACTGCTGCTACAAATTCTGCTGCTACAACTGCTACTGTCTGCCTCTGTCAGTCTGATGTCTGTCTGCTTGTCCGAGATGTTGGTGGCTGTTGTGATTACAGTGGTGATGTTTTTGGGTTTTGCTGCTGTTGTGGTGGCTGTTGTTGTTGTGGAAGTTTGTTGTGGCTGGAGTGGTTATGTCTTCATCTTTTGTTAGTTTTTGTGGTTGTGGCTGGAGTGGTTACCATCTTGATGTTTGCTGCTACTACTACTGCTTCTACTACTGCTACTACTACTGCTGCTACAAATTCTGCTACTACAACTGCAACTGTCTGCCTCTGTCAGTCTGATATCTGTCTGCTTGTCCGAGATGTTGGTGGCTATTGTGGTTACAGTGATGATGTTTTTGGCTTTTGCTGTTGTTGTGGTGGCTGTTGTTGTTGTAGAAGTTTGTTGTGGTTGCAGTGGTTATGTCTTCATCTTTTGTTAGTTTTTGTGGTTGTGGCTGGAGTGGTTACCATCGTGATGTTTGCTGCTACTACTACTGCTATTACTGCTGCTTCTGCCTCTGTCAGTCTGATGTCTGTCTGCTTGTCCGAGATGTTGGTGGCTGTTGTGGTTACAGTGGTGATGTTTTTGGCTTTTGCTGTTGTTGTGGTGGCTGTTGTTGTTGTGGAAGTTTGTTGTGGTTGCAGTGGTTATGTCTTCATCTTTTGTTAGTTTTTGTGGTTGTGGCTGTAGTGGTTACCAGTGTGATGTTTGCTGCTACTACTACTGCTACTACTACTGCTACTACTACTGCTACTACAACTGCTACTACAAATTCTGCTACTACAACTGCAACTGTCTGCCTCTGTCAGTCTGATGTCTGTTTGCTTGTCCAAGATGTTGATGGCTGTTGTGGTTACAGTGGTGATGTTTTGGCTTTTGCTGTTGTTGTGGTGGCTGTTGTTGTTGTGGAAGTTTGTTGTGGTTGCAGTGGTTATGTCTTCATCTTTTGTTAGTTTTTGTGGTTGTGGCTGGAGTGGTTATGTCTTCATCTTTTGTTAATTTTTGTGGTTGTGGCTGGAGTGGTTACCATCGTGATGTTTGCTTCTACTACTACTGCTACTACTACAACTGCTACTACTACTACTGCTACTACTACTACTACCGCTACTACTACTGCTACTTCTGCTGCTACTACTACTGCTGCTACAAATTCTGCTGCTACATTTGCAACTGTATGCCTCTGTCAGTCTGATGTCTGTCTGCTTGTCCGAGATGTTGGTGGCTGTTATGGTTACAGTGGTGATGTTTTTGGCTTTTGCTGTTGTTGTGGTGGCTGTTGTTGTTGTTGAAGTTTGTTGTGGTTGCAGTGGTTATGTCTTCATCTCTTTTTTAGTTTTTGTGGTTGTGGCTGGAGTGGATATGTCTGCATCTTTTGTTAGTGTCTGTGGTTGTGATTTTTATGGTGTTGATGGATCTGTCTGTGGTTTCCATCATGTTTGCTGCTACTAGTACTGCTTCTACTACTGCTGCTACAAATTCTGCTGCTACAACTGCTACTGTCTGCCTCTGTCAGTCTGATGTCTGTCTTCTTGTCTGAGATGTTGGTGGCTGTTGTGATTACAGTGGTGATGTTTTTGGCTTTTGCTGTTGTTGTGGTGGCTGTTGTTGTTGTGGAAGTTTGTTGTGGCTGGAGTGGTTATGTCTGCATCTTTTGTTAGTTTTTGTGGTTGTGGCTGGAGTGGTTACCATCTTGATGTTTGCTGCTACTACTACTGCTTCTACTACTGCTACTACTACTGCTGCTACAAATTCTGCTACTACAACTGCAACTGTCTGCCTCTGTCAGTCTGATATCTGTCTGCTTGTCCGAGATGTTGGTGGCTGTTGTGGTTACAGTGGTGATGTTTTTGGCTTTTGCTATTGTTGTGGTGGCTGTTGTTGTTGTGGAAGTTTGTTGTGGTTGCAGTGGTTATGTCCTCATCTTTTGTTAGTTTTTGTGGTTGTGGCTGGAGTGGTTACCATCGTGATGTTTGCTGCTACTACTACTGCTATTACTGCTGCTTCTGCCTCTGTCAGTCTGATGTCTGTCTGCTTGTCCGAGATGTTGGTGGCTATTGTGGTTACAGTGATGATGTTTTTGGCTTTTGCTGTTGTTGTGGTGGCTGTTGTTGTTGTGGAAGTTTGTTGTGGTTGCAGTGGTTATGTCTTCATCTTTTGTTAGTTTTTGTGGTTGTGGCTGTAGTGGTTACCAGTGTGATGTTTGCTGCTACTACTACTGCTTCTACTACTGCTACTACAACTGCTGCTACAAATTCTGCTACTACAACTGCAACTGTCTCCCTCTGTCAGTCTGATGTCTGTTTGCTTGTCCGAGATGTTGATGGGTGTTGTGGTTACAGTGGTGATGTTTTTGGCTTTTGCTGTTGTTGTGGTGGCTGTTGTTGTTGTGGAAGTTTGTTGTGGTTGCAGTGGTTATGTCTTCATCTTTTGTTAGTTTTTGTGGTTGTGGCTGGAGTGGTTATGTCTTCATCTTTTGTTAGTTTTTGTGGTTGTGGCTGGAGTGGTTACCATTGTGACGTTTGCTGCTACTACTACTGCTACTACTACAACTGCTACTACTACTACTGCTACTACTACTGCTACTACTACTGCTACTACTACTGCTACTTCTGCTGCTACTACTACTGCTGCTACAAATTCTGCTGCTACAACTGCAACTTAATGCCTTTGTCAGTCTGATGTCTGTCTGCTAGTCTGAGATGTTGGTGGCTGTTATGGTTACAGTGGTGATGTTTTCGGCTTTTGTTGTTGTTGTGGTGGCTGTTGTTGTTGTGGAAGTTTGTTGTGGCTGGAGTGGTTATGTCTGCATCTTTTGTTAGTTTTTGTGGTTGTGGCTGGAGTGGTAACCTTCTTGATGTTTGTTGCTACTACTACTGCTTCTACTACTGCTACTTCTACTGCTGCTACAAATTCTGCTACTACAACTGCAACTGTCTGCCTCTGTCAGTCTGATGTCTGTCTGCTTGTCCGAGATGTTGGTGGCTGTTATGGTTACAGTGGTGATGTTTTTGGCTTTTGCTGTTGTTGTGGTGGCTGTTGTTGTTGTGGAAGTTTGTTGTGGTTGCAGTGGTTATGTCTTCATCTTTTGTTAGTTTTTGTGGTTGTGGCTGGAGTGGTTATGTCTTCATCTTTTGTTAGTTTTTGTGGTTGTGGCTGGAGTGGTTACCATCGTGATGTTTGCTGCTACTACTACTGCTACTTCTACAACTGCTACTACTACTACTGCTACTACTACTACTACTACCGCTACTACTACTGCTACTTCTGCTGCTACTACTACTGCTGCTACAAATTCTGCTGCTACATTTGCAACTGTATGCCTCTGTCAGTCTGATGTCTGTCTGCTTGTCCGAGATGTTGGTGGCTGTTATGGTTACAGTGGTGATGTTTTTGGCTTTTGCTGTTGTTGTGGTGGCTGTTGTTGTTGTTGAAGTTTGTTGTGGTTGCAGTGGTTATGTCTTCATCTCTTTTTTAGTTTTTGTGGTTGTGGCTGGAGTGGATATGTCTGCATCTTTTGTTAGTGTCTGTGGTTGTGATTTTTATGGTGTTGATGGCTCTTTCTGTGGTTTCCATCATGTTTGCTGCTACTACTACTGCTTCTACTACTGCTGCTACAAATTCTGCTGCTACAACTGCTACTGTCTGCCTCTGTCAGTCTGATGTCTGTCTTCTTGTCTGAGATGTTGGTGGCTGTTGTGATTACAGTGGTGATGTTTTTGGCTTTTGCTGTTGTTGTGGTGGCTGTTGTTGTTGTGGAAGTTTGTTGTGGCTGGAGTGGTTATGTCTGCATCTTTTGTTAGTTTTTGTGGTTGTGGCTGGAGTGGTTACCATCTTGATGTTTGCTGCTACTACTACTGCTTCTACTACTGCTACTACTACTGCTGCTACAAATTCTCCTACTACAACTGCAACTGTCTGCCTCTGTCAGTCTGATATCTGTCTGCTTGTCCGAGATGTTGGTGGCTGTTGTGGTTACAGTAGTGATGTTTTTGGCTTTTGCTGTTGTTGTGGTGGCTGTTGTTGTTGTGGAAGTTTGTTGTGGTTGCAGTGGTTATGTCTTCATCTTTTGTTAGTTTTTGTGGTTGTGGCTGGAGTGGTTACCATCGTGATGTTTGCTGCTACTACTACTGCTATTACTGCTGCTTCTGCCTCTGTCAGTCTGATGTCTGTCTGCTTGTCCGAAATGTTGGTGGCTGTTGTGGTTACAGTGGTGATGTTTTTGGCTTTTGCTGTTGTTGTGGTGGCTGTTGTTGTTGTGGAAGTTTGTTGTGGTTGCAGTGGTTATGTCTTCATCTTTTGTTAGTTTTTGTGGTTGTGGCTGTAGTGGTTACCAGTGTGATGTTTGCTGCTACTACTACTGCTTCTACTACTGCTACTACAACTGCTGCTACAAATTCTGCTACTACAACTGCAACTGTCTGCCTCTGTCAGTCTGATGTCTGTCTGCTTGTCCGAGATGTTGGTGGCTGTTGTGGTTACAGTGGTGATGTTTTTGGCTTTTGCTGTTGTTGTGGTGGCTGTTGTTGTTGTGAAAGTTTGTTGTGGTTGCAGTGGTTATGTCTTCATCTTTTGCTAGTTTTTGTGGGTGTTGCTTGAGTGGTTATGTCTGCATCTTTTGTTAGTTTTTGTGGTTGTGTCTAGAGTGGTTACCATCGTGATGTTTGCTACTACTACTACTGCTTCTACTACTGCTACTACTACTGCTTATGCCTCTGTCAGTCTGATGTCTGTCTGCTTGTCCGAGATGTTGGTGGCTGTTGTGGTTACAGTGGTGATGTTTTTGGCTTTTGCTGTTGTTGTGGTGGCTGTTGTTGTTGTTGAAGTTTGTTGTGGTTGCAGTAGTAATGTCTTCATCTTTTGTAAGTTTTTGTGGTTGTGGCTGGAGTGGTTATGTCTTCATCTTTTGTTAGTTTTTGTGGTTGTGTCTGGAGTGGTTACCATTGTGATGTTTGCTGCTACTACTACTGCTTTTACTACTGCTACTACTGCTGCTTCTACTACTGCTGCTACAAATTCTGCTGCTACAACTGCAACTGTCTGCCTCTGTCAGTCTGTTGTCTGTCTGCTTGTCCGAGATGTTGGTGGCTGTTATGGTTACAGTGGTGATGTTTTTGGCTTTTGCTAATGTTGTGGTGGCTGTTGTTGTTGTGGAAGTTTGTTGTGGTTGCAGTGGTTATGTCTTCATCTCTTTTGTTAGTTTTTGTGGTTGTGGCTGGAGTGGTTACCATCGTGATGTTTGCTGCTACTACTACTGCTTTTACTACTGCTACTACTGCTGCTTCTACTACTGCTGCTACAAATTCTGCTACTACAACTGCAACTGTCTGCCTCTGTCAGTCTGATGTCTGTCTGCTTGTCCGAGATGTTGGTGGCTGTTGTGGTTACAGTGGTGATGTTTTTGGCTTTTGCTGTTGTTGTGGTGGCTGTTGTTGTTGTGAAGGTTTGTTGTGGTTGCAGTGGTTATGTCTTCATCTTTTGCTAGTTTTTGTGGGTGTTGCTTGAGTGGTTATGTCTGCATCTTTTGTTAGTTTTTGTGGTTGTGTCTAGAGTGGTTACCATCGTGATGTTTGCTACTACTACTACTGCTTCTACTACTGCTACTACTACTGCTTATGCCTCTGTCAGTCTGATGTCTGTCTGCTTGTCCGAGATGTTGGTGGCTGTTGTGGTTACAGTGGTGATGTTTTTGGCTTTTGCTGTTGTTGTGGTGGCTGTTTTTGTTGTGAAAGTTTGTTGTGGTTGCAGTGGTTATGTCTTCATCTTTTGTTAGTTTTTGTGGTTGTTGCTTGAGTGGTTATGTCTGCATCTTTTGTTAGTTTTTGTGGTTGTGTCTGGAGTGGTTACCATTGTGATGTTTGCTGCTACTAGTACTGCTTCTACTACTGCTACTACTGCTGCTTCTACTACTGCTGCTACAAATTCTGCTGCTACAACTGCAACTGTCTGCCTCTGTCAGTCTGATGTCTGTCTGCTTGTCCGAGATGTTGGTGGCTTTTATGGTTACAGTGGTGATGTTTTTGGCTTTTGCGTTTGTTGTGGTGGCTGTTGTTGTAAAAGTTTGTTGTGGTTGCAGTGGTTATGTCTTCATTTTTTTTTAGTTTTTGTGGTTGTGGCTGGAGTGGATATGTCTGTATCTTTTGTTAGTGTCTGTGGTTGTGATTTTTATGGTGTTGCTGGCTCTTTCTGTGGTTTCCATCATGTTTGCTGCTACTACTACTGCTTCTACTACTGCTGCTACAAATTCTGCTGCTACAACTGCAACTGTCTGCCTCTGTCAGTCTGATGTCTGTCTGCTTGTCCGAGATGGCATCGAGAGGGAGCCATTTTCTGCTCTCTGCCTGGTGATTGTGCACTTGTCCGAGATGGCATTGAGATGCACTCTGCTCTCTGTATATCTGGTGACTGTCAGCTTGTCTCAGATGGCATTGAGATGCAGCCCCTTCTGCTCTCTGTCTGTTGACTGTCAGCTTGTCCGAGATGGCATTGAGATGCACTCTGCTCTCTGTATATCTGGTGACTGTCAGCTTGTCTGAGATGGCATTGAGATGCAGCCCCTTCTGCTCTCTGTCTGGTGACTGTCCGCTTGTCCTAGATGGCATTGAGATGCAGCCCCTTCTGCTCTCTGTCTGGTGACTGTCCAGTTGTCCGAGATGGCATTGAGATACAGCCCCTTCTGCTCTCTGTTTGGTGACTGTCCGGTTGTCAGAGATGGCATTGAGATGCAGCCCCTTCTGCTCTCTGTCTGGTGACTGTCCGCTTGTCCGAGATGGCGTTGAGATGCAGCCCCTTCTGCTCTCTGTCTGGTGACTGTCCGGTTGTCCGAGATGGCGTTGAGATGCAGCCCCTTCTGCTCTCTGTCTGGTGACTGTCCGGTTGTCAGAGATGGCATTGAGATGCAGCCCCTTCTGCTCTCTGTCTGGTGACTGTCCGGTTGTCCGAGATGGCATTGAGATGCAGCCCCTTCTGCTCTCTGTCTGGTGACTGTCCGCTTGTCCGAGATGGCATTGAGATGCAGCCCCTTTTGCTCTCTGTCTGGTGACTGTCCGGTTGTCCGAGATGGCATTGAGATGCAGCCCTTCTGCTCACTGTCTGGTGACTGTCTGCTTGTCTGAGAAGACATTGAGATTCAGCCCCTTCTGCTCTATGTCTGGTGACTGTCCACTTGTCTGAGATGGTTTTGAGCAACAGGCAGCCCCTTCTGCTCTCTGTCTGGTGACTGTCCACTTGTCTGAGATGGTGTTGAGCAAGAGGCAGCCCCTTCTGCTCTCTGTCTGGTGACTGTCCACTTGTATGAAATGGTGTTGAGCAAGAGGCAGCCCCTTCTGCTCTCTGTCTGGTGACTGTCCACTTGTCTGAGATGGCATTGAGAGGCAGCCCCTTCTGCTCTCTGTCTGGTGACTGTCCACTTGTCTGAGATGGCATTGAGAGGCAGCCCCTTCTGCTCTCTGTCTGGTGACTGTCCACTTGTCTGAGATGGCATTGAGAGGCAGCCCCTGTATGGTGTCTGTTTGGTGTCTGTCAGCTTATTATTGTTTGCTTTGGGAGGCCTTCCATTTCTGCCAATCAGTGGTTGTTATGGTGTTGTCAGTATGCGAATTCTGTGTCTATTTTTTTGTTGGAAAGCAGCCCCTGTCTTCCTTCCTATGTCTAGTACCAGTCTTCTTGTCTAATGGCTGAGGAAGGCAGACAGGGGCTGCTTTCAATGCTAATACATTAATTTCAAATTATCTAGGTGACAAAGGTGATAGATTGTATACATCGCAAACTGATTTTGAACTGGATTTTGTATGAACTTTGTTGGGTCACAGTTGTGAAAGTGAAAATTAGAAAGGAGAACTATGATATAACATTTATGTTGGATTTAATGATGCTATGTAGTGAGAAAGACAATAAGTAATATGAAAACTAGTGAAATATGTCTATTCTGGGATACAGAATGATGTCGACAAGGATGGATCTTGAAATATTCAAGGTTAGTGAATTAAGGTAATTTATTTGGCAGACATTTAATGTATTTTAAATATGAAATGCCTTATAAGGCTATTTTCTTTTCTTTCTAGAGTTTTGAGTACATTTTCTATATTTAAATGGTTGTTTTCAGATATATCTGAAAATTATATTGAAAATGAAAGAAATAAACCAACTAAATTTTATGTTATCAGCCTATCCCTTAAGGAAATAAAGGTTATTTACATAATTATGTTCAATTTTTTAAATATTTCATGCACATTCCTTCCAAGTGTTTTTTAACAGAATTTTCCAAATATCTGCTTTGGTTTTAAAAGGTTTGGAATAAAAATGTAAGTATGTACAATGCAATTGCCTTCGAGCTTAAGCATGAGCACATTAGGAAGTTTATTTATCTAAATACTAATACGATGTAATTTGCATCAGGTCAGCAGCACACAGGGTACTCAGAGTTTATGTAACCAATCAGACATGGTTTTGGCCTCAAGGCCCTGTGATATAGAGATACAACTCGCTTCATAAGAGGGTGAACATACAGACTTGTTGGTAAGCATGTTTTTCTAAATCTGTGTTTCAAACAATTCCAAGGCCCTGTGAAATACCTAGCAATAATGAAAAAAAAGGATAACTTCTGCTATGTAGATTTGTTAAAGTACACATATTTCTTTGGTCACTAAAAATATAACTAATGTTTTCAGTATTTCAAATTTTCAAAGAAATAAGAAAATATGCTTAAGACGAAATAAGTAAATGTCATCAAAGTTTCCATGGATGAAAGGAAGTAAATAATAAAGGCTTATATATTTATATTTCAGATATTTAATATTTGATTGATAAAGTTTTTAAAACCAAAAAACAGGATTTGCTAAATTAGTTTTTTTCTTTTGATTTTCCAGTTTGTTTTATGAGGAAAAAAGTAAAAAAAATATCTAATGAATTCATCTTTTAGCTTTAAGAAGCATATGTATTTTTGAAAATAAATTTTGTTTTCAAGCCAAGTTGACCTACATTGTTTCTCAGCAGCTCAGATCGCAAGAAAGGCAGGCCTTGTAAGATAGTGATGTAACTCCACACCTTCAGAAATGGCCAACATGCAGATTGATGGTAAGCAATTGAATGATTAAGCTAGACTTACCTTCGCAGAAGGGAAGGCGAAGGTTGATCACAATTTCATCCACTGCTAACTCCCCAAGGGCTCACACAGAGATGACGCAGCATCCAGCAGCCAAATAATCAGTCTTTAGAGCATTGAATTCAGAGGCATTTTGAGTACAACTCAAAAAGGCTCGGAATTTTTTAAATTATGCAGAATTAGTGAACTGGGTGGTAGTGGGAGGGTGTGTGAGCCCTTGGGGAGTTAGCAGTGGATGAAATTGTGATCAACCTTCGCCTTCCCTTCTGCGAAGGTAAGTCTAGCTTAATCATTCAATTTCATCCAATGCAACTCCCCAATGGGCCCCACAGAGACTTTAGAGAAATTCTGATAATTTAAAATAACAATCAGCATGATTTTAAATTTAATGAGCATTCAATTTAATCATGTATCAAAAGACAACAGATGTTTTAATAGCATTCATTGAAGCACAGCTTCTTGAACTGTTAAAGTAACATTGTCAATTGGTCTGTCATAAAATTTTGCAAACGTTTTAGAATTTGCCCACCCTGCAGCTTTAATTATATTTGCCAATGGTACTCCTTTTAGTTTTGCCAGAGATGTAGATGCACCACGTACACTGTGTGGTTTGTATACAGGATTTATACCAGCTTTCAGAAGAATAAGTTTTATCCACCTGCTTACAGTATTCTGTGAAGCAGCCTTATGTGGTTTTATCGTGCTAATAAACACATTTTCAGTTTGTCTGAGAGTCTTAGTGCGCTCAATGTACTCTTTTAGTACTTTAACAATGCACACATTGTCATCCTTATCATAAGCTTTCAGCACTATAGGTTCCAAGTGGATACCTGGTTTAGACTGTTTCAAGAGTTCACTTGGCTTGATTATAACTTTATTATCTTGGAACTCAATATCAGAGAGCTTCATTAGATGGAGAGTCTGGCATCTCTGTCCTGTTACTAATAAAAAAAGCATACAAACTTTCCCAGATAATTGAAGCAGTGTGTTGTCCTGCAGATGGGCTAAGTAATTCAGGACGACTTTTGCATCCCAAGTAGATTGATACCTTGGAAGAGCAGGTCGTTGGTTGAATACTCCTTTCATAAAACGGGTGAGAATAACATGATCATTAATATCTCTATTACTGCATATTTTTACAAAGACACTGATTGCTGATCGTGCTGTGCCTATGACGCTGTAGCCTTTCCCACTGTGAAACATTTTTGTAAGAAATTTTAACACTGTTCCTATATCAGGATTAGTGGGAACATCTTTCCCATTGCAGTAATGTAGCCACTTTCTAAGATATGTACCATATTGCTGTTTTGTTGATTCCCGCCAAGACGTGATGATGATGTCTCTAGCTTGTCTCGATATGCCCTGGCTTCGTAGAGCTTGCCTGATATAGGAAAAACAACCAGCTTGAGTTTCTTTAAGGGGTGCTTTCTCTCTGGATTGTGTGTCAGGTGCAGGATTTGTTGAGGGTTCGGAAGTATTATCCCTGTTGCGCAAACGAGATTCATTAGGCTGGGCCACCAAAACTGTGTTGGCCACAGAGGAACTACAATCACTGCCTTCGTCTGATCTTCCTCTACCTTTTGTAGTATTCTCCCTATCAAACTGAAAGGTGGAAATATATAGAAAAATTGGTTAGACCAAACCTGAGAAAATGCATCAATTGCATATGCTTCTGGCTCTGGTTGTCGAGACATATATTTGTTCAGTTTCTTATTCAACCTTGATGCAAAAAGGTCCACTTCCAACTCTGGAAACCTAGCATGTATTTTTTGGAAAACATGGTCCTTAAGAGACCATTCAAGATCGTCATTGTTTTTCCTTGAAAGTGCATCTGCCTCAATGTTGTCTTTCCCAGCAACATGAGCGACTGATAGATGTATACTCCGCTCTATACACCACAGCCAGATTGTTCTAGCAATATTGTTTAGGATAGGGGTCTTGCCTCCAAATTTATTAATATATAAGCAATTTGTGGTATTGTCTGTGTAAAGTCTAACATGAGTATTTGAGATTGATTTACAGAGGGATTCTATAGCCAGTTGGCATGCTTTTAACTCCAAGATATTAATGTGAAGGGCCTGTTCCTCTACTGACCAATTTCCCCCCGTTTTGATGTTATTTGTTTTGTCAAATGCTCCCCAACCTTTTAAGGATGAATCTGTATATATGCATACTTGAGGAATACCATGAGATACTAGTTTGAAACTTGAAGGTAGGTTTTCGATCCACCAGTTTACAGTAGGAAAGACAGTTTCTGGGATGTTAAGAAATGCATCAAAGTTTCCCTTATTTGCCTTTAAGGCTTTGTCTTTCAGAATTTCAAGGGGTTTAATGAAGAGAGGTGCATATTCTACACCCGGGGTAGATGCCACCATTTTCCCAATAATTTTTGCAAACAGGCGAATTGTCATTCGCTTTGTTTGTAAGATATCGCGACACAATTTTATCATTTCTTCAATGCGTTCTGTGGTTAGTCGCACTGTCATGGTGATCGAACAAAGTATGAAACCCAGAAATACAATTCGTTGACATGGGTCTAGGACTGATTTGGTGGGATGAACAGTAAACCCAAGTGAGTCCATAAGTGTAACTGTGTCATGTACATTTTGAACACATTCCTCAAAGGTTGGACTTTGTAAACATGAGTCATCAATGAAAGCGGAGCTAAGGTGGCCTCGAGCTCGAAGCCAAGCAAAGACGGGTTTCAAAAGTTTAGTAAACACCCTTGGACTACTTGTTAACCCCATCACCAGAGATGTAAACTGGTATTTTTGTCCATTGTATATAAATCGGAAGTACTTCCGATCATTTTTATTAATGGGAATAGAGTAGAATGCATCGGCTATGTCTACCGATGCAAAGTAACAGCCCTTCCTCATTAATTGAACAGCCGCTTGTAACGTTTCCATCTTGAAATGATGTTTATCCATGTAAAACTGATTGAACTGTTTTAAATTTAGAATAATTCGAATGCGATTCTCTGGCTTTGGCCGGATAAATATGTTCGAAATATATTCATGTTGATCATAGTCATTTTTGGATACTACTTCTATTATCCCAACTTTAAGAAACCTATGTAGTTCTTCTGCAATTTTATGTTGTTCATCCAAAGAAAATTTAAATGGCTTAGGGATGGAATTTTGTTTTGGAAGTATTGCAGTTTCTACACGATACCCTAAAATTGTTTCTAAGATCCAACCATCATTTGTTATTTTTTGCCAGTTTGTTAGGTATTTAGCTGTTTTGCCTGCACAGAAATTTTCACATGTGTTTTTTACTTCTAGTGTTCCAAGTAATGGATTCAGAGTTACGTTACTTACTGTTATTTCTGATTCTGGCGAGGTTTGTTGACATGATTTTTGGTTTGGGGTTTCTTGTATGCCCTGAACTCTTTCTTTTGATGTTGTTGTTGATGATGTTGTTGTTGGCCATGGCGTTGGGGAGGATAAGTCTGGTGTGTGTTTGGACCCCTCCCCCTTTTCCCTAAAAAAGGTTGCTTGTCAGTGGTAAGGGGAGTCAATTTTACTTTAGATTCTTTGAGGGAGTTGATAGCTTCTTGAAATTTATCGCCAAAAAGTTTTGTTGCCGAAGCTTCGTTCGTGCAGAGTGATTTGAAGGGAGGAAGAAGATCGTGCTTGATCTTTTCTCTACGTGTGTGGTTGGTTCTCACTACTGCCTGTGAAAGGATCTTGAATGCATCCGTCACATATTCTTTTATTGGACCTTGAGATTTTTGCAGTTCCCCTAGTGCTTTGATGATTGGGACCAAGGCCAGTTGGTAAGTCAACTGTGCTCTTTGCAGGAGAAAATCCTGGGTTTTGGTTTCCCTTTTCAACTGTCGCCATAATAATTCTTCAATTTTTGGGGTCTGTAGAAACTCAATATTTTCTGGCCGTTTGTGTTTATTTTGTAGTTCTTTCCATCTATCTTCATTAATTTTCCCCCTGATAGATTTGTTAACTACCTCAGCTAAACGTTCTTCTACTGAGGGTCCCGTATCTTCATTCTCTTCCAAAAGGTCTAAAAGCTCCTCAAATGCATCTTCTGTGCTTGTCTCCTTTTGAAGGGGTTGGAAAAATGTATCCAGCGGATCAATGTCACTATCATCATCTTCATCCTGGTCACCTATTTCAATCTCCGGTGACAGGGACCTAGTTCTGGATGGTTCCGGACGGTCGTCGTCGGTACACTCCTCTCTTTTTCTCTTCAATGATTCAATTTCGCCTTTCATTTCATTGACAGTACTTGTTAATGTTTTAAACGATTTGGCCATCGAGCTAAACTCGGCATAACTCTTCTCTATTTTCGCGAATGCTTCTTCTCCACGAGAAATCATTTTTTCCATCGTCTGTTTTTCCGAGGATTGGTCGGAACTCTTCTCCTCGTTGGGCATTCTGAAATAATTCATTTTTTAAAATTAGATAGAGCCGCTTTCAGCGTTTACTTTACACTTTCAGTGTGAAATTATTCGACGGGAATTATGATATATTTTATATCCTAACACCGTTTGGTGTTACTATAACACCGTTTCTATCATAACACCGGTTCCCGGCTTTGGCCCCGCAACGCTTGGCTAGAACGCTCCATGGTTGAATGCGTTTGCCCAGTCACGTGATATGTTGCGGCCCTGGTAATATATAAAATCAATTGGTTTTATTGACATAGAACTTCATCAACTTATAAGCTTTGTATTTATGACATTGTTATCGCCTTTTGATAACGGCTTTCAGCCATTTCGGATGTGCAGAAAACCCTGCTTTCTTCATGAATATTCCTTTCTCGAAAAAGTTATTTACCTTTGAGAAATAATTGCTCATGTCGGTCACTCGAGTAATCAACTTGGACCCCGGAACAAACGCCATTTTATACCGATTCTGAGTTTAATCTTCATTACCTGTATATTTCACAGTGAAGTACTGACAGAGTACCAGTGCCATTCAGGCCGTACGTAGGTAGGAAATGTCTCCCTTTCAGGGTTAGTTCCTTGTACGATGGAAATATATTCGGTATTTTGCGGGTCCTTAGAACATCCTGTGCCAGAATGATTCTTTTGTTCTATAAAATTCGTACGTAAAATTTTATTTTAAACATGCGTATATCATCTGTAGTCATCGTTTTGAATGTCTACAAGGGTAAAGGTTAAAAGGTACCATACCTGTAATATGTTCGGAGTCCTCCTAATTTCGAAAACTAGACGTTTTTTAAGATTTTTAAGAGCATGTATTTTCTAAGACTGTTTTAATGGTGCTGAAGCCTCGTTCTGATTATTTGGCTGCTGGATGCTGCGTCATCTCTGTGGGGCCCATTGGGGAGTTGCATTGGATGAAATGTTTATTAAAGACATACATAGATTACACCAGTGTTCTAGAAAATTACCATTAAAATGTGAAATACTTAGCAACACAATTAAAAGAAAATAAAGATAGCTAAAGTAAGGTGGATTTTGGTGATGAGGCTTGAATTACTAGTTTTGAAATAACATTTTTTATTAATAATGTTTTAGGTAATTCTAATATAAATAAAAATTTCATCAGAAAATTATCTTATCAGGCAAAATTTGAGGAGGGGGTGGGATGTGGGGCAGATTAATATGACTTAATTATTTTTATAAGAAGATTTTTAATGATTGAAAGATCAAATTTTTACAACCTTAAACAGAATTTGCTGAACCTGATTTTTTTGTTCATTTCTACTTGAAGTTTTAATGTCAGAAAATGTTAATAAAAATATCAATACTAAATGTTTTCATCTGACAACTTTAAGGACAACTTAAATCTGTTTTTTCAGGGCATACAGGGTTTCTCTGCAGCTCAGATCACTGGAAAGACAGCTCTTGTCTCATGTCAGTGTTACAAATGAGAAACACACAGTGACAAACGAAAAATAATGATAACTATAGCCAGGTAGATTTATTAATAATGCTTCATTTGCTAATGTTTAAAATAAATGTATGCTTAATGAATGTTTTCAGTATGGTTATAAGAAATCAAAAAGATAAGATGTGAGAAATCAGCAGAATCCTAAGTCGTCAGGCAAAGTTTTCCTTTATGAAATAAGACAAATGAGAATAGAACTTTCATGTTTATATTCAAGAATTTTAATATGTGAAAGATAAGCCTTTAAAAATGGCAATAGAATTTACAAGAATAAGATATTTTTAATTAATTCATCAGGGCACAATGGGTTTCTCGGCAGCTAAGATCACAAAAAAGATGATTGTTGTCTCATCACAGTGTTCAAAACAGATCTACTAAACATGCCAAATACGAAGTGATGCATGAAAAACAAAGGCTAACTGTAGTCAGGTAGATATTTTAAATAATGCTTAGGTCACTAATATTAATCACCATTTCTCTTAAATGAATGATTTGGGTACTTCAGTATTAGAACAGATTATGCTTGAGAAAATCTGCCAGAGCTTGTGTCATCATGTTTGCTCTAGATTATCAATATTTAAACTATAAGTATCTTCAAATTTTAACAGGATTAACAAAATTTATGATCATTTGTTTTCCTAGGTGGATAAAAAACAACACAAAATATTTCAACAAATTTTATAATTATTTTTGAATACATCTAAAAGTTTCTTAATCTATTTACAGGTCAACAAGTCACCAAGAATGTTTCTCTTTTCTCAAAACACCTAAAGGACTGTCCTCTCTAAGGGTTGTACAAGGACCAAAGCTAAAAGACAATAAGTCAAGTAAGACCACTGAGAGACATGGCTTTGTTTTCATGGTTCTGACACATAGTGATACAACTCCATGCCTTCTAAGACAGCAAACATTCAACATTGTCAGGAAGCATGCTTATTAAGGACAGTCATAGAGTTATCCTACATGAGAGTGTTTCAGAGAAAACCATCCAAAATTCAAAATACATAACAACACCATGAAAAAAGGAAAAGAAAAAGCTGTAGCAACTGTAGGTAAGCACTTTAGTAGCAAATGTAATAGGGAGATCTCTGTTTAGAAAATATTTCCATTAATTTTATTATAGGAGAAATATTCTTAGAACTTGAGTAATGTAGGAAAGTTTTCGCAGATGAAATAAATATCTACTTAATGAAAAATAAGGAAAACTATAACCAGGTAGATATTTTAAATATTGCTTCAGTTTGTAAGGAAAACGGTACATTTTTATGCCCCTACAAAGTGGGGAGCATATAGCGTTGCACTCGTCCGTCCGTCCGTCCGTCCGTCCGTCCGTCCGTCTGTCCATACGTCCCGAAATCTTGTGAACGCAACTCCTCTTAAACCGGATAGCAGATTTTGCTTAAACTTCAAGGGATGAACAACCTTAATGTGTAGATGGTAGTAAAGGAAGGAATTTTTGCTGCGACCAAATTTAACAGAATTATGGCCCTTTGTTGATTTTTTCACTATATACTATGTAGAATTTTTGTGAACGCAACTCCTCTTAAACCTGATGGCAGATTTTGCTTAAACTTCCAGGGATGAACAATCTTAATGTGTAGATAGAAGTAAAGGAAGGAATTTTTGCTGCGACCAAATTTAACAGAATTATGGCCCTTTGTTGATTTTTTCACTATATACCATATAGAAATTTTGTGAACGCAACTCCTCTTAAACCGGATAACAGATTTTGCTTAAACTTCCAGGGATGAACAACCTTAACGTGTAAATGGAAGTAAAGAAAGGAATTTTTGCTGCGACCAAATTTAACACAAATATGGCCCTTTGTTGATTTTTTCACTATATACTATATAGAAATTTTGTGAACCCAACTCCTCTTAAACGGGATGGCAGATTTTGCTTAAACTTTCAGGGATGAACAGCTTTAAAGAGGCTGTACTCCAGATTTGACATAAAAAAATTTTTTTCATAAATTATATACAGTCCAACCTTTCTTAAGCAGCCAGCCAAGGGAAACAGTAATTTTGGCTGCTTAAGCAAGGTGACCGCTTATTTAGGGGTAATGTTAGCTCGCTTTCTTTAGTACTAGTGGTTACTTTTAACACAGATTTATAACACTTTGTCAATTGTTGTATACAAATGTATCTTTATTAACTTTTTAATATGATAATTCAAGTTCAAAATAAATACATACAGCATCTTGCAATCATTTAAATTCTTTTAGATATGATCACTATTATCAATGTCGAGACACGAGCGGTCTCAGCTTTACTCCAAGAAATTAAAAACATTTCTTTCTTAAGTGCTGTCCTAAGTAACGTATGGCTTAGTAATAGCATATTTAAATAATTCTTTGTTCTAAGTTTACATTTTATCTCTGAAAGTAACAAAACATTCTTAAAAGACAGAAATTAATACTAATTTGATTTAAAGGTGAATCGCGAAAATTGATTCATTTCATGGTAATAGTTCTTTCCCTTCCGCATAATCGGGATGATTCGTACAAGAAGGTTTTCTCTTAACGAGCCGAGATATAGAATAAAGCATATTACTGAACTTCGTTTTCTTTTACACCGTGACAGATTTAAATCAAAGTTCAATTAAGAAGCATGTTTCTTGGTGCTTAATTTATTTTAATTTCTGTTGACTACTGAAATCAATACTTTTTATTATTATAAAACAAACTTCTCAACACCTAATGATATCAAAGGTTAAATCGACCGTTTACTGTGAGAGTCTAGTGTTATTTTTGTAATTAAGTAGTTAAAATTGAAACACAATATAATGCGTAACAAATAGTCGCCGAATTAACACACTCAAACGTTAAAGCACTGTGTATTGTCACGTGTTTGCCCTTGAGGGTTTATTCTAGGGTTCGTCAAAAATTATTCACACCTTGAACAGACGATACGAGACCGTTAAATTGGGTCAATTTTTGGCAAATTGGATGCAATTACTGTGGCCGCTGGACGCAGACATAAGGAGACCGTTTAATTAACGTGTTATTTAGAAGGATTTTCGACGGGAGCGTCATGATATGACCGTTGACACCAGGTGTCCGCCGATATAAGGTGACCGTTAGGGCAGGTTATATTGTATTTAGATGCCGTGAGATTATAACAACATAATATTTTACTTCAAAATTGATTATAAAAGTCAAAATAGAATAAAAAAATATTTTCGCTCCAACCTGATTTGAACTCTGGACCTTCATGTTAACAAAATATTTCCAACACTTTTACTGTCACCACCATCGCCGCATATGATATT
Organism: Cyclina sinensis; assembly: GCA_012932295.1. NCBI lineage: Eukaryota > Metazoa > Mollusca > Bivalvia > Venerida > Veneridae > Cyclina > Cyclina sinensis. The sequence goes on along the minus strand of JAAONU010000001.1, from coordinate 40,018,486 downwards.
ACAGATATTTACTTTAAATCTTATATGTTATAGTTATACCGTCGCGTTACGGTATAGCACTTTGAAAGGGAAAACAATCAATTTATAATGTAATTATTTGACTTATTTTTTGTCAGTAGGTTATTCTTTAAGTATTAATCATAAATATTACAAGAAATTTATAATACAAGAAAACTTTCTTTTTTTGTTGTCATCTGGAGCACAGCCCCTTTAATGTGTAGATGGTAGTAAAGGAAGGAATTTTTGCTGTGACCATATTTAACAGAATTATGGCCCTTTGTTGTTTTTTTCACTATATACCATATAAATAATTGAACATATAAATTTTACATTTGTAATTTAATTTAACATGTACATAAGGTTACCTGTAGATCATTTTAGGTATATGTACAGAAAAAATCTTACATACAGGATATACATGCTCTTGTTTATGAGCACTTATGCATAGTGGGGGCATCCGTGTCCTATGGACACAGTTCTAGTTGATAAATGAATGCCATTTAAAAGTTTATTTGAATATTTTAAGAAATTTCAGAAAACTGTTATAAAATTGTATTTTCAAAAACAGGCCACACAGAGTTTCTCAGCATCTTAGATCAGCAGCTTAGATCAGCAGCTTAGATCACTAGAAAAAAAAGACTCTTGTCTTGTCACAGTGTTCAAAACAGTTTCAAAAAGATGGCCAAATACAAAGTGATGTATGAAAACAAAGGAAAACTTTACCTGGTAAATATTTTGAATAATGCTTACCTTTATTAAAACTACATTTCTCTTAAATAAGTAATTAAAGTGATTGAATATAAAAACAAACTAATCAGGAGAATATCAGTCAAAGCTTGTGTTGTCATGGAGAAATCCTTTTTTTGAAAAAAAAAGATTACTAAGAAAGTAGATATTTATATTCTAGATTTTAAAATATTTGAAAGATAAGTATTTAACATTTAAACAAGATTTACAAAATAAAAGATCATTAGTTTTCTTAGTTTGGTACAAAATAATAAAATAACTCAACTTTTTATGAATATTAATGAATACATATAAAAATTTGGATTGTCAGGTCAACAGACCACTTAAAATGTTTCTCAGCTGCTCAGATCAAAAGAATGCTTTCCTGTTCTAATGGTTCACAGAGAACTGAAGCTTAAAGATGAGGAGTTAAGAATGACCAGTGAGACATGGCTTGTTTTCATGGCCCTGACACAGAGTGATACAACTACACATCTCAAGAGAGCAAACATACAAGATTGTCAGGAGGCATGTTTATCAAGAACGTTCATAGAAGTATCCTATATCGGAGTGTAAAGAAAAGTCCGCCAAAAGTGCAAAATACATAGTGACACGGTGGAAAGAAAAACTAAATCTAGGTAGATATTTTAATAAATGCTTCGGTCACCTACGTTAACAAAACATTTCTCTTGAATGATTTGGGTAATTGAATATAGAAACAAATTATTCCTGAGAAAATCATCCAAAGCTTGTGTCATTAAGCAGAAATACCCTGTCAGAAAAAAAAGGCAGATGTATGAAAATATTTTAAATATATTTATTCTAAATATTTAAATGATGAGTAATTTAACAGTATTTACAAAACATTTGTTTTTTCTTTCTAGTTGGATGAAAAATGACACAAAAGATTTTAATAAATTCTATGTTTATTGATGGATACTGTCAGGTAAAATTTGTATTTCAAGCAGCTCAGACCACTGGAAAGACTGTCCTTGTCTTAAGGGGTTGTAAAAGAACTCAAGCTAAAAGACAGTGAGTTAGTTACGAGTTTTCCATGACCCTGACACAGTGATACAACTCAACATCTTCAAAGACAGCCAATATACAACATTGTCAGGAGTCAAAGACAGCCAGTATACAGCATTGTCAGGAGTTGTTTTTCAAGAAAGTTCATACAGTTATCTTACATCAGAATGTCTCAGAAAAGTCCACCAAAAATTCCAAATAAATAGCGACACAATGGAGAAAGAAACTTACCCAGGTAGATATTTCAAGATCTTAATGTAGCTTATTTACAGGTAGATCTCTGTTAAATGAATGTTTTCAGTAATTTTTGTATACCTATATTTCTGTGCAATTAAGCTTAAACTTGTGTTATAACTGCATTTCTCTTAAATGAATGATTTTGTTTATTGAATATAAAAACAAATTATTCCTAAGAAAGTCAGCAAAAGATTGTATCATTTTGCATAATGCCCCTGCCCCTACCCTCCTCACCATTCCCTGTCTCTTTCCCCCCCTCCACCAAATAACCCCGAGCAACCCCCCATTTTTTTCCTTTTTATACGCCCGTTTGAGAAACTGGAGGTATTATGGGAACAGCCATGGTGGGTGGGCGGCGTCCAATTTTGTCTAGAGAATATTTTCAACGTGCATGGATGGCTTTTAATGACACTTGGTAGTAATGTTCACCATCTTGGTGGAGGGGGGGGGGGGGTGTAGTGTCGCGCGCATGAACCAGTTCTCTAACTCAGTGGTCAAGGTCACACTTAGAAGTCTGAGAAAAATGCTTGTTCGGAGCAAAACTTCTATATGCATTGAGGGATTTTAATATAAATTGGCATACATGTGCACCATTACATGCATGGAGGTATTTTGGTATTACTTGATACAAAAGTTCACCATCATGAAATGTAGTGTTATGTGCATGAACCAGATCTCTATGTCAAAGATCAAGGTCACACCTAGAGGTCAGTGAAAAACGCTTGTTCGTAGTTAAACTTCTACATGTATTGAGAGATTTTAATACAACTTGGCACAAATGTTGATCATTGTAAGGCAGTGTGTCATTTGCAAAACTCAGGTCACTGTGACAAAGGTAAGGGTCCCACATAGAGGTCAAAGGTCTGATAAAAATATGAGAATGTGTGTATGGACCATTTACTCATCATGAATTGAGAAATTCTAACATAAATTTTCACCATCATGAGACTGAGGGTTACATGCATAATCCTGGTCCATATATGTAAGGTCAAGGTCACTAGAGATGATGAAATGTCCAGATTTTGTTGGGGAACATATCTTCTACATGCATGGAGGGATTTTAGTATTACATGGTGCAAAAGTTCACCATCATGAAACATAGTGTTGCGCGCATGAACCAGGTCTCTAGGTTAAAGGTCAGTGTCACACTTAGAGGTCAGAAGTTCATTTCAGATGTTTGTTTCACTATCCAGCACTAGAAATAGTCTAACTTGCTTCCCTACTAACACCTCCTTTTTATCCATTATGCCCACATCTTCTGCAAAGCTTTTGTGACGGGCGTATTTTGTGACAATGGCACCCTTGTTAGTAATTGACAGATATTCCTTTAAACTGTTAAAGACATGACATATGAGAATATGAAGAAAATATCATGTCATTAGCAGAAGTTTTCCTTGATGGTAAAAAGGAAGAGCTAAAGACTTAATAAAAGACTTAAATATTGATATTCTAATACATAAAACAAGAAGTCAGTCATTATGCCCCCCATCTAAGATGAGGGGGGCAAATTGTTTTGCAAATGTTGGTCAATCAGTAGACACTTCATTTTCAATCAATTTCTAGAGAACCCTTGGACCCACCATCCTCAAGCATGGTATGTTTTCAGGTCATTAAGTCAAAGGCCAATATCACAGTGACCTTGAAAAGCAGAACGGTTTCCAATCAATTACAAAAGAATACTTGGACCCAGGTTCCTCAAACTTAGTATGTAGGTTGGTGATGACCAGTAGATGATCTCTATAGTTTTTCAGGTCACCAGGTCAAAGGCCAAGATCACAGTGACCTTGAAATGCAAAATGATTTCTGATAAATAATTATAGAACACTTCGGTCCATGTCCTCAAACTTAGTATGGAGGTTGGTCATAACCAGTAAATGACGCCTATAGTTTTTCTGGTCACCAGGTCAAAGGTCAAGGTCACAGTTACCTTGAAAAGCAAAATAGTTTCTGATGAATTTCTATAGAATGCTTGGACCAAGCTCCCCAAAACTTCATAGGCCACTTGGTCATGACCAGTAGATGACTCCTGTAGTTTTTAGGATTATTATGTCAAAAGTCAAGGTTACAGTGACCTTGAAAATAAAATAGTTTTTGCCTAATATCTAGGGAATCCTTGGACCCAGTTTGTCGAATTTGATATGTAGGTTGGTCATAACAAATAGATGACTTCTATAGATTTTCAGGTCATTTAGTCAATGGCCAGGGTCAGAATGACCTTGAAAAGCAAAACAGTTTCTGATCAATAACTACAGAATGCCTGGGCTCAGGCTTCCTAAATCTTCATAGGCAGGTTGGTAATGGCCAGTAGATCACCCCTAAAGTTTTTAGGGTCACTAGATCAAAGGTAAAGATCATATTGATCATTTACTGAAAAATGCTTTCAGAGTGACCATTAACAGAAAAGTGGTTTCCAATCAATAATTAGAGAACTCTCGGGCTTAGCTTCACAGACATGCTATGCAGGTTGGTCTGTTGAGGAGATGGCCCCTATTGTCTTTGAGGTCACTAGGTTAAAGGCCATGATGATGGTGGCCATACACCATAAAGAGGAAAACAGATTCTGATAGATAACTGGAGGACCCTTGGGCCTTGCTGCCTCGAAAATTCCTACCTACCCACCCTCCCACATAACTACCTACCTACCTACCTACCCATGTAGTTCCTATACCCTTTCATGTTCTGCAGTAATTGAACTTTATACATTTTACAACCAAAGTGTCATTGACATAATCTGAAGTTCCTTTCATTCATCCACTTGCCATGGCCAATAGCTTTTTATATCAGAAGCCACTGTCATCCTCCCATTAATGTACTGACACAAGTCCCTATCTTACCTTCCTATACTTTTATTGCTACCTCTAGTAGGGATAAAGTGCTAGGGGAGTGGGGGAGGGGGCCATGTTTTACAAACATCTCTTGTTACCATGTTTTTGTACAACTGTAGTTTGTCTGTTTGATATGGTCATTATTGGTGTAAATTATTGTAATGAATGTCAACATTCCTTGCACAGGTTTACAGATGTAGTCACAAAACACCCACTACAGAAGAGGAGGAGGCATGGGCTTTTCTGACATTCAGAATGATTCATTGTCATCAACAACACCTTCATTATACTACACAAGAAAACAAAAAACTTAGCAGTTAACAAAAGTAAAGAAAAGAGAAAAAATAAAAAAAAATGAAAAAGAAAAGAAAAAAAAAAGAAAAAAATGAAAAAGAAAAAAATTGAAAAAGAAAAAAAAAGAAAAGAACATAACTAAACGAAAAGAAAAAAAATGAAAAAAGAAAAGAAAAAAAGAAAAAAAAATGAAAAAAGAAAAAAAAGAAAAAAAGAGAAAAGAACATAAATAAAAAGAAAAGAAAAAAATGAAGAAAAAAAGAAAAGAAACTAATCAAAAGTAAAAAAAAATGAAAAAGAAAAAAAAAGAAAATCGAAAGAAAAGAAAGAAAAAAAGGGGAAAAAAAAATAAAAATGGTAAAAATATATGACTGTAAGATATTTGTATAGTTACTGTTTGTCCAATATATTTTACAGTTCTAAATGTACACTATGTTAAAAAAACTATTGTTAAAGTGTTGCCTAAATACCTGTGTAATATGTAATAATACAGATATGCTACTTTTGAGGGAGAGTCTGTCGATCAGTTGTGTAAGTACTGGGTCTTAGCTTTGGAATGTTTTTTCTGCTTTATTTTGGGCTCTTTTTTTTCTTCTAATTAAATAAAAGTTCCAGACTTGTCACTTTCAAATGGTAAAGTCTTTCATCCCCCCACAGCACCCCCCTGCACTGCACTGCACATGCATTAAGGGTTTGCCAGATGAAAATGTTCAGGTCAGGAGCTTTTAATATAAAAAGGAAACTTTTCTGCCTTTTCTTTTGTCAGTAGGATGCAGAAAGTTTGACCTAGTTAAAGATCCAGGAAAACATATATTGCATTTGCAGATTTGACTGATGAAGTGTGTAGATGTATTTTGTAACAGTCTTGTTACAATTGAAATAGAATTGTTGGCATATAAAACAGATTTTGTTGATGTTTGTGCTTAGTATTTGAATAGTTGATAGTTGAATACTAAAATTTGTGTTTCGATGTTAAAGAAAGATATATACTGTATATGAACATAATATGCTGTAATCAAGCAAATTAAGCTCACATTTTGTAAGATACAGGAATTCATGTCAGTAATCAACAGTATTGGTAGAATTGAAAAGATGTTCTTGTATTTTATTGACATGTAATGATCATCTCATGTCTTAACTTGAATGCTGTTATTATATCTCTACTGTCATATACAAATATTGTTGATTGAGAACTGTTGCATAATTACCGGTATCATGACTGTATCCAAAACACTCAAAGGTCAGAAATGGCCTAGAAATAAGATCAGATACACTGTAAAGTTAAAAAGTTACTGAACTCTTGTTGCTAAGTAGGGAACTGATTAGTGTTAGTATTTTGTTAATAGTGATACATTTTGTTAGTTATTTAGATATAACTTATTCTGTTGTCATCTTTTAGTTAATGTACTGTATTATCTTCAACCTCATCTGAGTAATATTTATACAATTGTATGTTGTACAATTTACCTCTAACACAAACTATATACAAGCTAAAGACAATAGGTTAAGTAAGACCACTGAGAGACATGGCTGTGTTTTCATGGTTCTGACACATAGTGATACAACTCCATGCCTTCTAAGACAGTAAACATTCAACATTGTCAGGAAGCATGCTTATTAAGGACAGTCATAGAGTTATCCTACATGAGAGTGTTTCAGAGAAAACCATCCAAAATTCAAAATACATAGCAACACCATGAAAAAAGGAAAAGAAAAAGCTGTCGCAACTGTAGGTAAGCACTTTAGTAGCAAATGTAATAGGTAGATCTCTGTTTAGAAAACATTTTCAGTAATTTTATTAAAGGAGAAATATTCTTGGAACTTGAATCATGCAGGAAAGTTTTCGCAGATGAAATAGATATCTACATAATGAAAAATAAGGAAGACTGTAACCAGGTAGATATTTTAAATATTGCTTCAGTTTGTAAGGGATACAGTAAATTTCTGTTAAATAAATGTCATTTAAAAAGTTTATTTGAATATCTTAAGAAATTACAGAAAACTGTTATAAAATTGTGTTTCAGGGTGACAAAGCACACAGTTTCTCAGCAGCTTAGATCACTAAAAAAAATGATTCTTGTCTCATCACAGTGTTCAAAACAGTTTCAAAAAGATGGCCAAATACAAAGTGATGCATGAAAAAAAGGAAAACTTTAACCTGGTAAATATTTTAAATAATGCTTTCTTGTATTAAAATTTCAGTGATTGAATAGAAAAACAAATTAACCTGGAGAATTTCAGTCAAAGCTTGTATTGTCAAGGAGAAATCCTTTGTCATTTTTTTAGCTCACCTGAGCACAAAGTGAGCTATTAGGATCATTGATTGTCCATTGTTGTGCGTCGTGCATCATCAACAATTTGGCTTGAACGACTTCTCCTCCTATCTGCTAAGTCAACTTTGACGAAACATGTTTGGGATATTCATTGCATGAAGCTCTAACAAAGTTGTTCAAAGAATTGAATTTCATCAAAAACTCTGGTTGCTAAGGCAACAGAAAGGAAAAACTTTGAAAATCTTCTTGTCTAATAAGAAAAGGCCCTTAGCCTTAAGATTTGGTGTGTAGCATTGTCTAGTGGACCTCTACCAAGTTTGTTCAAATTATACCTCTGGGGTCAAATTTATCCCCACCCCTAGGGGTCAATTGATTTTACATAGGCTTATATAGGGAAAATTTTGAAAATCTTCTTGTCTGAAACCACAAGGCTCTGAGTCTTAAGATTTGGTTTGTAGCATTGTTTAGTGGACCTCTTCTAAGTTTGTTCAAATTATACCCCTAGAGTCAGATTTGACCCTGCCGATGGGGTCAATTGATTTTAAAAAGGCTTACCCGGGTATATAGGGAAAACTTTGAAAATCTTCTTGTCTGAAACCACAAGGCCCTGAGCCTTAAGATTTGGTATGTAGCATTGTCTAGTGCATCTCTATCAAGTTTGTTCAAATTATCCACCTGGGGTCAAATTTGGCCCTCCCCTGGGTGTCAATTGAATTTACATAGGCTTATTAGGCAAAACTAAAAAAAAGTTCTTGTCTGAAACCACAAAGCCTAGAACTTAGGTATTTTTATGGAGCATCAGCTAGGGTCATCTACCAGGTTTGTTTAAATTATGCCCCTTGGGTGAAAATTGGCACTACCCTAGGGGTCACTTGAATTTATATAGAATTATATAGGGAGAAACTTTAAAAAAAGCTTCTGATGTTTGCTCAACAGCAGACCCAAAGCAAAGTATTCAGGTGGGCAATCTAGGGCCATCATGGCACTCTTGTTTTCTTAGTTTGGTACAGAATAATAAAATAATTAAACTTATCTTATGATAATTAACGAATACATTTAAAAAATTGTATTTCCATGTCAACAGGACACTTAAAATGTTTTTTGTCTCTAATGGTTCACAGAGAACTGAAACTTAAAGTTGAAGACTTAAGAAGAACCAGTGAGACAAAGCTTTGTTTTCATGTACCTGACACATAGTGATACAACAACACATCTTTAAAGACAGCAAACATACAACATTGTCAGGAGTCATGTTTATCAAGGACGTTCAAAGAGTTGTCCTACATCAGAGTGTATAGAAAAGACCACAAGAAATGTAAAATAAATATCATCACAATGGGAAAAAAGCTTTACCCAGGTATATATTTCAAGAACTTAATGTGGCATGTAATGGTATATCTCTGTTAATGAATGTTTTCAGTAATTTTTAATACAATATACTAATGATACAAATATTTCTGTACAATTATGTCATCAAGAAAAGTTTTCCAGATGTAAAACAAAACTACACTATCAAAAATAAGGATAATCATAACCAGGTAAGTATATTAAAAATTGTTTCAGTTGCTAAGGGAAATGGTGTATTTCTGTTAGAGGAATGTCTAAGATTATTTGGATATCAAAGGAAATTACAGAAAAAATATTAATGAAATTGTGCTTTCAGTGCATACAGGGATTCTCAGAAAGATGATCGTTGTCTCATCACAGTGTTCAAAACAGTTCCACCAAATACAAAAGTGATGCATGAAAAAGATGAATAGTTTTCAAGAGGTAGATATTTTAAAGTATGCCTGGGCCACTTGTGTTATAACTGCATTTCTCTTAAAAGAATGATTTTGGTAATTAAATATAAAAACAAATTATTCCTAAGAAAATCAGCAAGAGATTGTGTCATTTCGAAAACTTGTGTCGGTGAAAAGATAAATATGAAAGGGACTTAAATATTTCACAAACATATCCAGTGAATATTAATAATTAGATCTAAAATTTGTATTTTCAGGTCATCAAGGCACTAAAAATGTTAATCAGCAGCTCAAATTAGTGAAAAGACTGTTCTTGTCTCAAAGGCTTGTGTAAGGACTCAAGATAAAAGGCGAGGAGTCAAGTATAACTACTGAGGCATAGATTTGTTTTCATGGCCCTGACACACAGTGAAAGATGAAAGGGAGGAGTCAAGTATAACTACTGAGGCATAGATTTGTTTTCATGGCCCTGACACACAGTGAAAGATGAAAGGGAGGAGTCAAGTATAACTACTGAGGCATGGATTTGTTTTCATGGCCCTGACACACAGTGAAAGATGAAAGGGAGGAGTCAAGTATAACTACTGAGGCATAGATTTGTTTTCATGGCCCTGACACACAGTGATACAACTCCAAATCTTCAAAGACAGCCAACATACAACATTATCAGGAATTATGTTTATCAAGAACATTCATAGAGTTATCCTACATCAGAGAGTTCCAGAAAAGTCCACTAGAAATGCAAAATATGTAGCGACACAGTGGAAAAAAAGAAAAACTGTAGCCAGGTAGCTATTTGGTATTCACACTTAAAAAGACATATTTTTAGAAATCATATTATAAGGTTGCCAAGGGGGAACATCTTACAAGTGCATCAGACAAGAAAGAAAAAAAGAAATCTGGGTTCTACAATCAAAATTTCACTAACAGTGATCTGCTGCAAACTGTTCACTGATTTACTTAGACTAAACAAAAACTTACAAGGCAGAAAATTACCATTCCAGTAGTAACTAATGAAGTACTTCAAAGGCTTTTAATTGGTACAAACAATGTTGTTAGATATTGTATTTAGCTAACTTTTTGAATGTGAAGCTATTGTCATGACCCTCTCGTTGGTTTTAGCGTTTGTTAAACTTTTTATACACCCATTTGAAAAACAGGACGTATAATGGGAACGCCCATGGCAGGCAGGCGGTGTCCGGTTTTGTCTGGAGCATATCTTCAACGTGCATGGATAGATTTTATTGATACTTGGTACCAATGTTCACCATCATAGGGGTAGTGTCGCGTGCATGAACCAGGTGTCTAAGTCAAAGGTCAAGGTCACACTTAGAAGTCGGAGAAAAACGCTTGTTTGGAGCAAACGTCTACATGCATTGAAGGATTTTAATATAACTTGGCATAAATGTTCACCATTGTGAGGCGGAGTGTTGCGTGCAAAATTCAGGTCCCTGTGGCCAAAATCAAGGTCACACACAGAGGTCAAAAGTCAGATAAAAATACGAAAATGTGAGTATGGACCATTTAGTCATCACGAATAAGGGATTCTATCACAAATGTTTGCCATCATAAGACTGAGCATTACATGCATAATCCTGGTCCATATATGCAAGGTCATGGTCACTAGAGATGATGAAATGTCCAGATTTTGTCAGGAGCATATCTTCTACATGCATGGAGGTATTGATACAATAGTTCATCATCATGAATTGTAGTGTTGCACCCATGAACCAATTCTCTAGGTCAAAGGTCAAGGTCACACCTAGAGGTCAGTGGAAAAAGCTTGTCTGGAGTAAAACTTCTACATGTATTGAGAGATGTTAATATAACTTGGCACAATTGTTGACCATTGTAAGGCGGAGTGTCACACACAAAATTCAGGTCCCTGTGGTCAAGGTAAGGGTCACACATAGATGGGTGTATTTTGTGACAATGGCACCCATGTTGTTAAGGTCCGTTTCTCAGAATCTATCAAAGCTATTTACTTCAAATTAAGAATACTTGTTTGCTATCAAAATGCAACTCCATTTCTCAAGGGCAGATAATCGTCAAATTTATTTTTGCAAAGTTTTGCCTGTTTTTCAACTTAAAATTTCTTGCTTACCCTTTTTATTAATGTCCATTTCTCAGAAAGTGTCAAAGATATTCTCTTAAAACTTGGAATACTTGATCACCAGTAAGTCCCCTTAAACATTTGTTGGTTCCGCTGTCCCCAGGGCCAAAATTAGCCCCACCTCAGGGGTCACTTGATTTTCCTTATACTTATATAAAGGAAAAAACTTCTTAAGCCTAGAAATAAATTATTAACTTACATGGGATGGGTAAGTACTTCACCCCTCCCCCCGCGCTCTGCATGGGGATACCCTCTTATGCCTTTTACCCCCTCCCCTCTTCCCATAGTAATTTTTTTTTTCATTATTATGTTTTTTAACACTTAGGTACTTGACTCCCCCATCCCCTGCATGTGGATCCCTCTTACCTCCTCCCCTGCATTACCCCCACCCCCTCTCACACACAGGCAAAAAAGTTTTAATTTTTTTTTTACTTGATCTTTCACCCATTCCGCATCAGACTCTTACCCCAACCCCACTCCCCCTGAAAATTTCTTTTTTCTTTTTTGCATGAGTAACCCACACACACCCCCTAGCCTTGAACTGAACCATTTATTTACATGGAATGAGTTGGTACTTCCTCCACCTCTGCATTGGACCCTCCCCCACCTTCCGCCTGAACCCCCTGTAAAAAAAAAATGGTTTTTCATCTTACATGACTAGGTACTTGCCCTCTCCCACTCAAAATTTTTTCATTTGGGCCTCTTGTTTGACTTGGCTTATAATTTATTATCCAGCACTGAGAAAAGTGGAGCATGCTGTCCACAGACAGGTCTTGTTTCAGTAATAACAAAGGTTTATTTCTCTGGATAGTACTTGCAGTTTGTCAGCCATTTTTCTGACAGTGCTAAAATGCATACTGCGCTGTACTGCACCGCATTTTCAATTATGCTCAATTGGTGTGTACTACTCATTCTTTTTTAACATTATGCTAATTTATGTCATTGAAAACTTCATCAGTAGCTAATGTGAAATGTAGATCTTTGTGCAATGAATTGTTTCATTTATCCCTGAATAGACAAAAATATTTTTCTGCAATGAAGGTAAATCTTATGTAATTATGAAAATTTTTGTGGATGTTATACATAGCTACACAATGAAAAATAAGCATACTGGTTCGCAAGATAACCTCGACGCGTAGATAACTCCGACACAAGGTTAATTCAATCAGTAAAACATTTTTAACTAACAATCAAGCACACCGCCGCCTAGTAATTTTAGAACAGGGTAGCCACCCACGATCTGGTCATAGTCGGTAAGTTTTTTCATATCTTTATACGGACCTTTTACTTTCTGTTTACAAAATCGCATAAAAACATTCGGGGGACTCCGAATATGGTGCGCATGCGCAATGCGCTATCTATGGAGAGGCCCGTAAAATGTTCTATAGATATTGCACTACCCAATAGGCTAGCAGACGACAAGAAGAAAGTAGAAAAAATGCAATGTTACTGATTCAAGTGAAAGACTCCACGTCGATTTAACGCAGGTCGTATTATTTGTTGTTATATCGACAAAAGAATCTCGACGGCATTAATTACGCCACGGCGATTTAAAAGCATGGTTAGAAACGCGAGCCATCATTTGTTAAGGATTTCAAACAATATGGTAAAAATATCAGCATAAGATAAGAAACATGTATTAAATATTAATTAAAATGTTTTTTCTTGATTTCTAGCAGTTTCCGGCTTTAAACGTAAAGTGTCGACTTTATCTACTGTCGCGGTGCAAAATAACACGTTTTGGGTACCTCATTTAGGGCCTCATAGAAGTACCTGTTCTGTTTCTAAAAATAACTCTTTTCGGTGTCGTGTAAAATCGATAAGCTGAAGTTTGTTTAAGTAGGGTAAGAGTGTGATTTACATGAATATATATAAGATATTACAGAAAAACTTTGACTTAGTCATTGTTAGTGTCGAGGTTATCTCGCCAACCAGTAATACCAACGCAGTTGATATTTCAGATACTTTATGTATTACTTAAGATGCTAAGGGAAACCATACATTACTGTTAAGTTATATCTAAGGATTTTGTATTATTAAAGGAAATTTTTAAAAAAAGTTAATGTTTTCAGGTCACATACAGTTTCTCACTTCGAAGGTGATTGTTCTGTCATCACAGTGCCAAAAACAATTCCACTAAAAATGCCAAATACAAGGCGACACATGAAAAACAATGGATAACTATAGCCAGGTAGATATTTTAAATTATGCTTAGGACACTAATTGAAAACAATATTTCTCTTACGAAATTGACAGTTGAAATTGAATATTAAAAGAAATAGTTTCTTTTGTCATAAGGTAAACACTTTCTGTTAGAAAAAAAGGTAAATTAGAAAATACTTATATTCTGAATTCTAAATTTTTCAAAGATTAATATTTAAACAGTTTAAATGATTACAAAATACAAGTTCATTTGTTTTTCTAGTTGGGTGGAAAATGACACAGATTATATAAACAAATTTTATGATAATCAATGATTACATCGAAAATTTGTATTTTCAAGTCAACAAGGCAATGAAAATGTTTCTGAGCAGCTCAGATCACTGGAAGTACTTCCTTTGTCTCTAAGGGTTGTATGAGGACTGACGCTGAAATGCGACAAGTTAAGTACAACCAATGAGACATGGCTTTGTTTCATGGCCTTGACACATAGTGATACAACTGCTTATTTTCAAAGACAGCCAACATACGACATTGTCAGGAGTCATGTTTATCAAAGACATTCAAAGAGTTATCCAACTTGAGAGTTGTCCAGAAAAATCCACCAAAAATGCAAAATACATACCAACATAGGAGAAAAGAAGAAAAACTTAAGCCAGGTAGATATTTCAAGTACTGAAGTATCTAATGTAATAGGTAGATTTCTTGTTAAGTGAATTTTTTCAGTTATTTTTATTACAGAAGAAATATTTTTAAGCAACTAGCCTAAAACTTATGTCTCCAGGGAAAGTTTTTAAAATAAGATTAATTGTAACATTAGATAGATATTTATCAGCATGGCTTCAGTTGGTAAAAGAAATAGTACTTTTCTGTTAAATGAATTTCTTGGCTTATTTGAATATCAAAGGAAACAACAGAAAACACTTTATTAAATCTTGTTTTCAAGGCAACAGGGCACAGAGGAATTCTCAGCAGCTAAGATCAAAAGAAAGATGATTGTTGTATTGTCAAAATGTTCAACATCGTTCCACATAATATGCCAGATGCAAAGTGACAGATGAAAAAAGACAATTAATTTTAGCCAGGTAAATATTTTATGCTATGGTCACTTAATATTAAATCAACATTTCCTTTAAATAAATAATTTGGTAATTGAATATAAGTACTGATTGTTCCTGAGAAAATTAGCAAAAGACTGTGTCATTTGGTAGAAAACTGCTGGAGAAAAAAGCATGTGAAAGTAACTTCAATATTTATATTCTAGATTTGAATATTTACAAGATAAATACCTATACCATTCAACATTTTTTACAAAATAAAAGGATTATTTGTTTCTTTTAGTTGGGTGTAAAATGAAAAACAAATTATATAAACAAATGTTATGATAATCAATGAATACATGAAAAATTTGTATTTTCAGGTCAAGAAGGCAATGGAAATGTTTTTTCAGCAGCTCAGATCACTGGAATTCCTGTTTTGTCTCTAAGGATTGTATAAGGACTGAAGCTAAAATGCGACAAGTCAAGTACGACCAGTGAGACATGGCTTTGTTTCCATGGCCCTGACACATAGTGATACAACTGCTTATTTTCAAAGACAGCCAACATACAACATTGTCAGGAGTCATGTTTGTCAAAGACATTCAAAGAGTTATCCAACTTGAGAGTTGTCCAGAAAAATCCACCAAAAATGCAAAATACATACCAACACAGTAGAAAAGAAGAAAAACTTAAGCCAGGTAGATATTTCAAGTACTGAAGTATCTAATGTAATAGGTAGATTTCTTGTTAAGTGAATTTTTTCAGTTATTTTTATTACAGAAGAAATATTTTTAAGCAACTAACCTAAAACTTATGTCTCCAGGGAAAGTTTTTAAAATAAGATTAATTGTAACATTAGATAGATATTTGTTTTATCAGCATGGCTTCAGTTGGTAAAAGAAATAGTACTTTCTGTTAAATGAATTTCTTGGCTTATTTGAATATCAAAGGAAACAACAGGAAACACTTTATTAAATCTTGTTTTCAAGGCAACAGGGCACAGAGGAATTCTCAGCAGCTAAGATCAAAAGAAAGATGATTGTTGTATTGTCAAAATGTTCAACATCGTTCCACATAATATGCCAGATGCAAAGTGACAGATGAAAAAAGACAATTAATTTTAGCCAGGTAAATATTTTATGCTATGGTCACTTAATATTAAATCAACATTTCTTTTAAATAAATAATTTGGTAATTGAATATAAGTACTAATTATTCCTGAGAAAATTAGCAAAAGACTGCGTCATTTGGTAGAAAACTGCTGGAGAAAAAAGCATGTGAAAGTAACTTCAATATTTATATTCTAGATTTGAATATTTACAAGATAAATACCTATACCATTCAACATGCTTTACAAAATAAAAGATTATTTGTTTCTTCTAGTTGGGTGGAAAATGACACAAATTATATAAACAAATGTTATGATAATCAATGAATACATGAAAAATTTGTATTTTCAGGTCAAGAAGGCAATGGAAATGTTTTTTCAGCAGCTCAGATCACTGGAATTCCTGTTTTGTCTCTAAGGATTGTATGAGGACTGAAGCTAAAATGCGACAAGTCAAGTACGACCAGTGAGACATGGCTTTGTTTCCATGGCCCTGACACATAGTGATACAACTGCTTATTTTCAAAGACAGCCAACATACAACATTGTCAGGAGTCATGTTTGTCAAAGACATTCAAAGAGTTATCCAACTTGAGAGTTGTCCAGAAAAATCCACCAAAAATGCAAAATACATACCAACACAGGAGAAAAGAAGAAAAACTTAAGCCAGGTAGATATTTCAAGTACTGAAGTATCTAATGTAATAGGTAGATTTCTTGTTAAGTGAATTTTTTCAGTTATTTTTATTACAGAAGAAATATTTTTAAGCAACTAACCTAAAACTTATGTCTCCAGGGAAAGTTTTTAAAATAAGATTAATTGTAACATTAGATAGATATTTGTTTTATCAGCATGGCTTCAGTTGGTAAAAGAAATAGTACTTTCTGTTAAATGAATTTCTTGGCTTATTTGAATATCAAAGGAAACAACAGAAAACACTTTATTAAATCTTGTTTTCAAGGCAACAGGGCACAGAGGAATTCTCAGCAGCTAAGATCAAAAGAAAGATGATTGTTGTATTGTCAAAATGTTCAACATGGTTCCACATAATATGCCAGATGCAAAGTGACAGATGAAAAAAGACAATTAATTTTAGCCAGGTAAATATTTTATGCTATGGTCACTTAATATTAAATCAACATTTCTTTTAAATAAATAATTTGGCAATTGAATATAAGTACTAATTATTCCTGAGAAAATTAGCAAAAGACTGCGTCATTTGGTAGAAAACTGCTGGAGAAAAAAGCATGTGAAAGTAACTTCAATATTTATATTCTAGATTTGAATATTTACAAGATAAATACCTATACCATTCAACATGCTTTACAAAATAAAAGATTATTTGTTTCTTCTAGTTGGGTGGAAAATGACACAAATTATATAAACAAATATTATGATAATCAATGAATACATGAAAAATTTGTATTTTCAGGTCAAGAAGGCAATGGAAATGTTTTTTCAGCAGCTCAGATCACTGGAATTCCTGTTTTGTCTCTAAGGATTGTATGAGGACTGAAGCTAAAATGCGACAAGTCAAGTACGACCAGTGAGACATGGCTTTGTTTCCATGGCCCTGACACATAGTGATACAACTGCTTATTTTCAAAGACAGCCAACATACAACATTGTCAGGAGTCATGTTTGTCAAAGACATTCAAAGAGTTATCCAACTTGAGAGTTGTCCAGAAAAATCCACCAAAAAGGCAAAATACATACTGACACAGTAGAAAAGAAGAAAAACTTAAGCCAGGTATATATTTCAAGTACTGAAGTATCTAATGTAATAGGTAGATCTCTTGTTAAGTGAATTTTTTCAGTTATTTTTATTACAGAAGAAATATTTTTAAGCAACTAACCTAAAACTTATGTCTCCAGGGAAAGTTTTTAAAATAAGATTAATTGTAACATTAGACAGATATTTGTTTTATCAGCATGGCTTCAGTTGGTAAAAGAAATAGTACTTTTCTGTTAAATGAATTTCTTGGCTTATTTGAATATCAAAGGAAACAACAGAAAACACTTTATTAAATCTTGTTTTCAAAAGCAACCTAATGTAATAGGTAGATCTCTTGTTAAGTGAATTTTTTCAGTTATTTTTATTACATGGCCCTGACACATAGTGATACAACTGCTTATTTTCAAAGACAGCCAGCATACGACATTGTCAGGAGTCATATTTATCAAAGACATTCATAGAGTTATCCAACTTGAGAGTTGTCCAGAAAAATCCACCAAAATACAAACCAACACAGGAGAAAAGAAGAAAAACTTAAGCCAGGTAGATATTTCAAGTATCTAATGTAACAGGTAGATATCTGTTAAATGATTTTTTTCAGTTCTTTTATTATAGAAGAAATATTTTTAAGCAATTAACCTAAAACTTATGTTTCCAGGGAAATTTTTTTTCAGATGAAACAAATAGTTAGACAATGAAAAATAAGATTCATTGTAACATTAGATAGATATTTGTTTTATCAGTATCGCTTCAGTTGGTAAAAGAAACAGTATTTTTCCGTTAAATGAATTTCTTGGCTTATTTGAATATCAAAGGAAATAACAGAAAAAAACTTTATTAAATCATGTTTTCAAGGCAACAGGGCACAGAGGAATTCTCAGCAGCTAAGATCAAAAGAAAGATGATTGTTGTATTGTCAAAATTTTCGGCATGGTTCCACATAATATGCCAAATACAAAACGACACATGAAAAAGGACAACTAATTTTAGCCAGGTAAATATTTTATGCTAACGTCACTTATATTTAAAACAACATTTGTCTTAAATAAATAATTTTGGCAATTGAATATCAGTACTAATTATTCCTGAGAAAATCAGCAAAAGACTGTGTCATTTGGTAGAAAACTCCTGCTGCAGAAAAAAATGTGAAAGGTACTTAAATATTTATAGTCTAGATTTGAATATTTAATAGATAAGTTCTTATACCTTTCAACATGATTTACAAAATTCAAGATAATTAATTTTGTTTGTTTTAGTTGGGTGGAAAATGACACAAATTATATAAACAAATTTTATGATAATGAGTACATGAAAAATTTGTATTTTCAGGTCAAGAAGGCAATGGAAATATTTCTCAGCAGCTCAGATCACTTGAATTACAGATCAGTGGAAAGACTGTCCTTGTCTGTAAGAGTTGTTCGAAGACTTAAGCTAAAAGGCAGTGGGTTAAGTATGACCAATGAGACTTGGCTTTGTTTTCATGGCTCTGACACATAGTGATACAACTCTACATCTTCAAAGACAGCCAGCATGCAACGTTGGCAGGAGTTTTGTTTATCAAAGACATTCATAGAATAATCCTACATCAGAGTGTTAGAGAAAAGTCCATCAGGAATTGAAAAGAAATTGGAACACAGTGAACAAAAAGGAAAAAGTGTAGTCAGGTAGATATTTCAAGTGGTTTAGTAGCTAATATAGCAGGCAGATCTCTGTTAAATGAATGTTTTAAGCCATTCTATAGGAGGAGAAATATACTCGAGCAACTCAGCTCATGGAAATCATTATAGATGTTATACGTAGCTACCCAAAAATTAAATTAATAATAATGAGCTAGAGATTTCAAATATTATTTAATTAGCCAAGGAAAACAGTACATTTCTGTCAAATGAATTTCTAAGATTATTTGAATTTTAAAGGAAATTAAAGAAAAATGTAATACAATTGTGTTTTCAGGGCACACAGGGTTTCTCAGCAGCTGATATTGCTGAAAAAGATATTTTCTCATCATAGTGTTCAAAACAGTTCCACCAAAAATGCCAAAAACAAAGTGATGCTAGAAAAATAATGGAAAACAATAGTCAGTTAGATATTTAAATAACGCTAAAGTCATTTGTATCAAAGCTATGTATCTAATAAATGAATCATTTTTGTAATTGGATATAAACACAAATTATTCCTGAAAAAATAATTCTCTATGATAATGAATGAATACATACAGATTTTTTTTCAGGTCAACAATGCACTAAAAAAGGTTATCAGCAGCTCAAATCACAAGAAAGATTTCCATGTCTCTAAGGGTTGTACGAGGACTGAAGCTAAAAGGCTATGAGTTAAGTGTGACAAAAGAGGCATGGCTTTGTTTTCATGGCCCTGACACATATTACTCCACATTTTCAAAGACAGCCAACATACAACATTGTTAGGAGTCATGTTTATCAAGGACATTCAAAGAGGTTCGTACATCAGAGTGTTCAAGAAAAATCCCCCAAAATGTGCAAAAAAAACATTGCCACACAATGGAATTAAACTGTTACCAGGTAGATACTTTGTACTTTGATTATTTGTATAGCTTCTGTAACAAGTAGATCTCTGTTAAATGAATATTTAAAGTAAATTTGATATATAGAAAAATTATTCATGAGAAATTAGGTCAAAACTTGTACCATCAGGGAAATTTTTTTTTGGATTTAATATAAAAATTACTGATTATTATAGCAAGGATAATATTTATATATTGCTTCTGCAGCTAAGGGAAACTTTTTAAACCCTTAAATTAGGATTTTTCCAATTATATTATTTTGTTATTTCTCTGGTTTTTAGATGTTGAAAAATGTCAACAAAACAAGGTTATTAAATGAATTCATTTTAAAGCTTTAAGCACAAGCATGTGAAAAAAAATGATAAAAAATATCCACTATTTTATTAATTTCATAGAATTATGTTTTCAGGACAACAGAGCTGAAAGGGTAAGGCATAGACTGAAACTGAAAGGCAAGGAGTTTAGTAACAGACATTTAACCAAACAGACATAGCTTTGCTCTCATGGCACCCAGACACAAATGGAAACTCAACTGACTCAGTTCTTCAGGCAAAGAAAGTCCATGTTTGAGTGTTAAGTAGAGGAACATTCATAGAATTATTCTTCAGCAACCTGTTCCAAACAACTCAACCCAAATAAGGAATTACTTAGCTGCACAGTGAAAAAGGAGTTCATAGCCAGGTAAACTTTTTGTCTTGCTACTATCCCTTTTATGTGAACTATTTTTTTTTTTAAATGTTTAATGTTTTCAGTATCTATAAAGCTAGAAAGAAATGAGATGATGGAAGAAATTATTCATATAATATGTCATTAGCCTAAGTTTTCCTTGATTGAAATATAATGAAAATTTTTTTTAGCTGTTAAAGACAGGATGTATGAGAATATGAAGAAAATATCATGTCATCAGCAGAAATTTTCCTTGATGGGAAAAAGTGACCTTGAAAAGCAAAAAGGTTTCTGATCAGTTACAAAAGAGCACTTGGACCCAGGTTCCTCAAACTTAGTGTGTAGGTAGGTCATGACCAGAAGATGACCCCTAGAGCTTTTCAGGTCACCAGGTCAAAGGCCAAGGTTACAGAAACCTTGAAAAGCAGAATGATTTCTGAAGAATGAATAACTACAGAACATTTGGGTCCATGTCCTCAAACTTATGTATGTATGTTGGTCATGACCAGTAGATAACCCCTATGGTTTTTCAGGTCATCGGGTCAAAGGCCAAGGTCAGAGTGACCTTAAAAAGCAAACTGGTTTGCTTTCCGATGAATTTCTATAGAATGCTTAGACCAAGGTCCCCAAAACTTCATAGGCCGGCTGGACCTGACCAGTAGATGACTCCTGTAGTTTTTAGGATTATTACATCAAAGGTCAAGGTCACAGTATTCTTGAAAATCAGAATGGTTTCTGCTTAATATCTGGGGAATCCTTGGACCCAGGTTCGTCGAATTTGATATGTAGGTTGGTCATAACAAATAGATGACTTCTATAGATTTTCAGATCATTAGGTCAAAGTCAAGGTCAGAATGACCTTGAAAAACAAAACAGTTTCTGATCAATAACTACAGAATGCCTGGGCTCAGGCTTCCTAAAACTTCCTAGGCAGGTTGGTAATGGCCACAAGATCACCCCTTATGTTTTTAGGGTCACTAGATCAAAGGTAAGGATCATATTGATCATTAACTGATGAATAACTAGAGAATGTTTGAGTCTAGGGTCCTTAAATTTGCAATGCTGGTTGATAATGATCTATAGATGACTTATATCACTTTAAGTTAGTTTAGTTTATACCAAATTTATTTTAGTTTGATTGTGTAGTAAGCTTTTAGCTTATAGACACACTCTCGACACACTCACTTTTGGGGTCACTTGGTCAAAATTCAATGTCAGAGTGACACTAAACAGAAAAGTGGTTTCCAATCAATAACAAGGGAACCCTCGGGCATAGCTTCACATACTTGCTATGCAGGTTGGTCTGTTAAGGACATGACCCCTATTGTCTTTGAGGTCACTAAATTAAAGGCCAAGGTCACAATGGCCATACACCATAAAGAGGAAAACAGATTTTGATCGATAACTGGAAAACCCTTAGGCCTACTGCCTCAAAATTTCCTACCTACCCACCCTCCCACATTACTACCTACCCATGCAGTTCCTATACTCTTTCATGTTCTCCATTAATTGAACTTTATACATTTTACAACCAAAGTGTCATTGACATAATCTGCAGTTCCTCTCATTCATCCACTTGCCATGGCCAATAGCTTTTGATATCAGAAGCCCCTGTCATCCTGCCATTAATGTACTGACACAAGTCCCTGTCTTACCTTCCTATACTTTTATGGCTGCCTCTAGTAGGGATAAAGTGCTAGGGGAGTGGGGGAGGGGGGCATGTTTTACAAACATCTCTTGTTACCATGATTTTGTGCAATTTGCAACTGTAGTTTGTCTGTTTGATATGGTCATTATTGGTGTAAATTATTGTAATGAATGTCAACATTCCTTGCACAGGTGTACAGATGTAGTCACAAAACACCCACTACAGAAGAGGAGGAGGCATGGCCTTTTCTGACATTCAGAATGATTCATCGTCATCAACAAAACCTTCATTATACTACACAAGAAAACAAGAAAACATAGCAGTCAACAAAAATGAAGAAAAGAGAAAAAGAAAAAAATGAAAAGAAAAGAAAAAAAAGAAAGAAAAATGAAAAAGAAAAAAAAGTAATGATAAAGGAAAGAAAAAAATTAAAAAGAAAAGAAAAAAAAATGAAAAAGAAAAGAAAAAAACAGAAAAAAAATGAAAATAATCAAAAGAAAAGAAAAAAATGAAAAAAAAAATAAAAAGGAAAGAAAATTTTTTAAAAAGGGAAATATATATGACTGTAAGATATGTGTATAGTGACTTTTTTCCAATATATTTTACAGTTCTAAAGTGTACACTATGTTAAAAAATATGCTATTGTTGAAGTGTTGCCTAAATACCTGTGTAATATGTAAGAATACAGATATGCTACTTTTGAGGGAGAGTCTGTCGATCAGTTGTGTAAGTACTGGGTCTTAGCTTTGGAATGATTTTTCTGCTTTATTTTGGGCTCTTTTTTTTATTCTTATTAAATAAAAGTTCCAGACTTGTCACTTTCAAATGGTAAAGTTTTTCATCCCCGCACAGCACCCCCTGCACTGCACTGCACATGCATTAAGGGTTTTGCCAGATGAAAATGTTCAGGTCAGGAGCTTTTAATATAAAAAGGAAACTTTTCTGCCTTTTCTTTTGTCTGTAGGATGCAGAAAGTCAGACCTAGTAAAAGATCCAGGAAAACATGTATTGCATTTGCAGATTTGACTAATGAAGTGTGTAGATGTATTTTGTAACAGTCTTGTTACAATTGAAATAGAATTGTTGGCATATAAAACAGATTTTGTTGATGTTTGTGCTTAGTATTTGAATAGTTGATAGTTGAATACTAAAATTTGTGTTTCGATGTTAAAGAAAGATATATACTGTATATGAACATAATATGCTGTAATCAAGCAAAGTAAGCTCACATTTTGTAAGATACAGGAATTCAAGTCTGTAATCAACAGTATTGGTAGAATTGAAAAGGTGTTCTTGTATTTTATTGACATGTAATGATCATTTCATGTCTTAACTTGAATGCTGTTATTATATCTCTACTGTCATATACAAATATTGTTGATTGAGAACTGTTGCATAATTACCGGTATGTAGATCATGACTGTATCCAAAACACTCAAAGGTCAGAAATTGCCTAGGGATAAAATCAGATACATTGTAAAATTAAAAGTTACTGAACTCATGTAACTGATTAGTGTTAGTATTTTGTTATTAGTGATAAGTTTTGTTAGTTATTTACATATCACTTATTCTGATGTGAAACATAAGAGACAGATTTGAAGTCATCTTTTAGTTAATGTACTGTATTATTTTCAACCCCATCTGAGTAATATTTATACAATTGTATGTTGTACAATTTACCTCTAACACAAACTATGTTCTTTAATGAACATTTCAGATTTCTGTCAAAGCTGAGTTTCTACACATGTAACGATATTTTTCATAAAATTAGTGTATCTACCCTTTGTGCCTGATATGTGTAATATATGTGTATTATGTTTTGTATAAAACTTCTTTCTCCTTTACTGACCAACAAAGATTTATTAAATAGAAGTAATTTAACATATTTCATTTGGATTGTTTTCTAATTAACACAGTGTTATGTAACATGTATGCATGTGATATAAACACTTGAAAGGTTTTATACTGAATGCTGTTAATTTAAGCATTAAGTGTTGATGAAGACTATAAGATTTAAAGTCTAAATTTTCCATTTGGAAAATCCAGTGAGGCTTTCTTAATAAAGATGGATATTGTATGTTTCCTGAAGTTGCTATAGGTTAAAATTCACTATCAAGGTTATGGAATAAAGTTTTACAAACCCTACAATATGTAAGACTGATTTGGTGGACATTCTGTGGTGCTTTTGAGAGTTATGATGTGTAAGTTGGGGGGAAAACCTGCTTAGAAATTTGGTAGAAGCAAAGGAGTGTAAACCGTCACTACTCTCACTGGCAGAGGAGTGATCGGCCATCTCTGGTGGGCATACTAATATATTGTCATAACTCAACAACAGCTACATGAAAGGGTCATAACTCTACAGGTGAATAAAAGGATCATAACTCTACATAGTTCAGGTTAAAATCCTGTTAACCATTATCCATTGATTGAGACTGCAATCGATGCATTGAGGAATCCAGTGCCTATATGTCCGTAAGATGCATCGTGAAGAGGGGCTTGTCTGATTCCCTGGGCTGGCGGGTTAGTAGATAAGAGTCTCTCTGGGTTGGTCAACAGAAGTGGAGTAGGTGCCAACAGGATTGGTAAGCAAACAGTATCACTCTGCCAGAGTTGGTCTGTTTGGAAGGTTTTATTGTGGCAACAGGCTGTCAGGTCAAGTTAGGTCAGTAGCAGTGTCCAGTCAAAATGCTGCTATCCATTGATTGAGACTGCAATCAATGCCATCGAGGATTCCAGTGCTTACATATCCGTAAGGTGGTTTTTTGGTAAGGGTAGTCTACCTTCTACCCAGAGCTGGCGGGGTAGAGGTTATGTAGACTGGTCTTGGCATGTCAAAAGAAGTGGAGGCACAAACAGGCTTGGTAAGCAAGTGTCCTAACTCTGCAGTTAAGGTTTGCCCTTGTAGATGTTGTTTAGCTACTACAAGACTTGGTACTTGAAGTTAGCTTTTTGTGATCTGTCTTTGTCCTAGCATTTTTTCTTAAGTGCTTGTCCTTGCATATTGCTTTGGTTAGAACATCACTCCTCAGGTTTATACAAGTTTGTTGAAGCCAAATGGAAAAGAAGGTCAACCTTGGCTTGCACTGATTACTTGATTGGTGCCACCAAAAATGGCTGTCAGAAAAAATGAGAAACACATTCAGTAAGCGCTGTTATTATCTGATGCTTGTGTATAGTTTAAATTATGCTGAGATTGTTAATAATAATAAATTATAGATATGCCATAAGAAAACAAGTAAATATTGTATTTGTTAGTTGGCTTAAATTGGTAAAAAACACATTTTGTTATAAAAGTTGTATTTTCTTTTATGCTTGTCTACAAGAATTGTAGTAAATGTTAGTATGTATAATGGTCAGAATTCTGCAGTACAGATTCTGTTTTGGTTGCTATAGAAACTGTATACATGTATTACTTCTGTAAAAATCTGTCATCTCTCTTCTCTGATGTTTATTAAAAAAAAACAGTTAAAATTTTGAAATTTGAGAACCATGTAAGTGGGTTCGATTCCCTCCTAGGCTAAATTACTAGCTGGTGAAAAAGGGACAGATTGCCTGGTGGTCCCACATGGTTTCTCAGTCTTTCTTCAAAATAAATCTTAGTGCTGTGGACCTGAAATGGTCAAGAATTTTTTTAAAAAGTGAAAGAAAAAAGGTAAGAGAGATGGAAATTACCTCTGTTTAAGTTTGTGTAAAAGCCTTGCCAGTACAACTAAATTCATGCAGATATTTTCTTCTCTTTTTTTTTCAGTTGTTACAACAACATAAATTTATAATAAAAAGTCTAAGGCCATTACTTGCATGGGTCACACAGACCTGGAAAAGTCATTGAAAATGGACTTTCCTAGAAAAGTCATTGTGAAAATTGAGCTATTTTGACTTTTTTGGCGAATTCGAATGATTTTTTGAGTAAGAATCAATTATTGACTTTGATGCGGTAGTAATATTGATTACAGGAGGTTTTGCTACCAGCCGGTTCACTTCCTGTATGTTTTCACACCTCATATAGTTTTGAGGTAGAAGTTTCACTACCTGTATGTTTTTGCTACCTATATATATGTATAGTAGTACCTTTTTTGTGTCTTATTATAAGTCATTATTCAAATTCATAAAGAAATCTTTTATTGGATGGAGAGATGGGAAATATAATTTGATAAAATATATTTATTATTCATACTTTTATTTAGGACATAATCATAAAATAACAATTTGTATCAAGAAATGAACAATAGAAAAAGAATGGAATGTCTATATACACAAAAAAAAACTAAAGCACAGTAAATGAAGCAAAAGTAAACAGAAGACCTACTGTTGTGAACGGACATATACTCCCAAAGCCATACTTAGGACAAGAACATGTTTTTCACCGGAAATGAAGGCTATATAGTATAGGAAAGTGTGAAAGAAGAAGTGTGAAAGGTGAAAGGAATGTTAACAAACACATGTCAGGAGGTTGTTGTAGGTACACCTTTAATAAAACATTAATTACTGAACATATAGTGTGAAGGTTATCTGTCTGTGAAATGAAGCACAAATTATTATTATTATAATCCACATTTATATAGCACCCTTTTCATACATATACATACGCTCAAAGGTGCTTTACAAACAGAAACATACATTTTAAGAATACGATAAACAGAATCACAAATTCCTAACTAAAATATTCTAATTAAAACCTAACAATAAAAATGTGAGATAAAATTACACAAACATATTGATAGGTAAAACATCCAGACCATATTGCGCTGCGTAAAAAAGAGTGTCTATGTTTACAATTAAAAAAAGAGAGTGTCTATGTTTACAATTAAACAATTCACAAATTGAAGAAATATAAATGTATCACAACAGATTAAAACTACTGTACTTCATAACACTGAAGGAAAAGGTATGTTTTAAGAGCTTTTTTAAAAGAAGCAAAGCTGCTAGACTGGCGTAGTGTCACTGGTAAAGAATTCCACAGTCGAGGTGCACACACATATAAACAGCGGTCCCCGTAGCTCACTGTTTTAGATCTGGGTTGTACTAAAATCAATGTATTGTCTTGAGATCTAAGTGTTCGCTTTGGTGTATACAGTTCCAGCAAAGATTTAATATACGATGGTGCTTGGTTGTGAAGTGTCTTGTATGTGAGGGTACAAATCTTGTACTTGATTCTACTGTCTATCGGTAACCAATGCAGCTCTTTCAGAATCGGAGTAATATGACTGGAGCGAGAAACAAATGCCTGAACCTCTGTGCAATGGTAGGCTATCTAAAAACAATTATTTGTCATGTTATCTGAAAGATCCATTTTATTATTTATCATAAACACCATGTCAAACACTGCTGATGTTGAAATATAATTACTGCCTGGAAAGAAGTTTTAAATTGTTAATGTCAGACTTTATCTGCTACTCTTTGAAAAAGGAACAGTGCAAGGGGAACAACTCCAGTTCTGTTTTTGGGACTAAAAAGAAAAGTAAGAACTCGAAACAACTTTCATTCACCATACAAACATTCTTCATTTTATCAGACACAAAAATGGTGTTTCTTATGACAAAATTAACGATCTGCATTATTATGCCTGCCAAGTATAGTCAGTATTGACTTTTGGCAGTAATAAGTTGAAGTTATGGGGGGAAAGCATGCATTTCCAAAAATCAAAGCACTGAAGGCACTGGATTTGTTTGTGTCACAGAACCAGTAATTAGTGTTGCCAATATTTTCTTTTCCTTCCATTTTGCAGAAAGGTTGTTTAAAAGTGTTCATATCTCATAATTATTGGTTGATCCTATAAGAGACAGAATACTCCTCTACATGCTGCATCAGTGTACTCGGTATTGAACTTTGAAAACTACTGTCCTGTCGAAAATACTCCCACAAATCACTTTGTCAGTAGAGTATTATGTAGTTCCATGTTAATACATGATATTGCCTTAAAGTTATGAACAATAATTAAATATGAAAAATAACAACGGACATATGCATAAGAACATCATGGTTCATACTTCTGCATTACACTATCAATGAAATTTATCAAAGTGTGAAGTTTCAAGTTGATATATCCAATACTTTTGAGTGATTCACCGGCCATAAATTAAGGATAAAAAACAAAGGAAAATAACTGCAAAATTGTGCTAAGAAAGTTGTGGTTCTTGGACACTGCGATCTCTTCAGTAAGATCTGTCCATCTACGTAAGTTAGTTTGATAAATTACAAATGGCAGTAACTTTAAAATTATGCTAGAGATGTACATTTTCCCAATGAGGTCTATCCATCTTTCGTTTCATCAAAGAAGTTTCAAATTGATTTAATCAATACTTTTTTAATTATGCCCTCAACAAATAACTAAGCCAGGCAGTTCAGTTAGGTGGTCAAGTTGATTCCAGTATCATCCCCGCTCCCACTCTTCCCTGCGGGGGGGGGGGGGGGGAAAGCTGGATATAATGAAATTCAAGAAGTAATTGCCTAAGATCAGGTGTAAGAAGTTGAAATACTAGACAGTGTAAGTGTGTAAACCAGTATCTATAAATAACAAAATTGCACCTAGTTAATGCTGTATTAATGGATTTTTGGTCGGTTCATTGATAAACACGTGTACACACTGACGTCATGCTATAGCTAAATCCTAAACGACTGAATGAAAAATCAGTATCGTCTAACGTACGAAACGGTCTGTTTCCTCCGTTTCATGTAAGGTTGATAATGTAATTTGTTGAATCTCCCCCACACCATTAACACTGCTATTACATTTTTGGTATACTACTATACTTATGTCAACCGGAACCCTGTTTAATTTGCATGCAACTGTTTGTTTACATAACCCCATGTTGTATACTTGTATACCTGGGTGAAATAAAAGTTGTTGTCTGTCTGTCAATACATAATTCAGATTTGGTACCAGAGTTCTAGCTAGCCTTTTATCGCTTGTCGCGTCCGACATGCCTTCAGGCTTAGGGCTGTGTTTCCGATAGTCTTTGAGGTCACCTACATCCCTTAATTGTCAAAGGGACATATGTCTTTGATAAACAACAATTACATCAGATAGTTATCAGTAGAACACCACGTGCTCTCCGTTAATTGATGTCAATCAAGTGAAGCGACTGGGAGCGATCAACCAATGACAGCTTACTGTACGGAACGTGTGACGTAAAACATTCGGCAGCGTTATTAAGCATTAAGCACCGCCCTATTTTTTTTTTTTTTTTTTTTTGACGGGTATTTTCTTTGATGTGTCGATAGATGTAGCATGCTAACTCCTAATTATTAGAACTTGTATAGATCGAAATATTTTCACGGGTTTTCATTTTTTAATCATTGGCTAAATTCAGCATCAGTATCAGTATCAGTTTATTCCAGCATAAAACATAATACAATGTTTTTAGTTAGAATACAATAAACAGAAAAGACATGAAAAAAACCCACACACAAATATACACGCACATGTGGTTAACAGAAGAGTCAATTACAATCTTCAAAATATAACAGTTTACTGGAATGTATTATTATAACAATGATGAGGTATACCAAATATATAAATCTTTACGCATTTCTTTTCTTAGTTGCAAAGTATATGAATTTTGCTACATTGATAACAGTTTTGTTAGATTTCGACGACATAAGCGTTTCGAATTTATGTATATTCGGCCAATAACAAAAATATGGTTTTGAGTATTTTGTTCTAAGTTCTTTGTAATTAGGGCAAACAGGTAAGAAATGGTATTCATTTTCAATCTGTCGCATATTGCAAAACCTACATAATCTATTTTCTCGGGGCGTATTTTCATATCTACCAGTTTCTATGCAAAGGCTGTGAGCAGATATTCTAAATTTTGACAATGCAATTCTATATTTTTCTTCTAAATGAATAAGCAGGTATTTTTCTGGTTCAAAGTTATGTTTAAATAATGCATAAGATTCAAGTTTTCTAGAATTGTTTATTTCTGCGTACCACTTTTGAGATAAACGTCTCTTATTCGCAATTTAATGACTTCTAAGGGGATTTCAAGATCTGACTGATTATACCAGATATATGATAATCCGAGATCGTCTAATATTTTCTTAATTTGAAAAGCCCAATTTTTCCACTATAAGTTCTATTTCCATCAACGTCATCTTTTAACATAAAATATACTGTTTTTACTATAGAGGGTTGTTCAAGTATTAATATTTTTATCCAATATTTTATCATTATCAATTTACGACCTATGACAAGTGGCAGTCTTCCGGTTTCTCCATAAAGTGCACTAAGATTTCATGACTTTTTAACACCTAAAATGCTACGTATGAATTTAATGTGCACCATTTCTATGTCAGTAGCTTCGTGGCTTCCCCAAATTTCTGCTCCGAAATTCAAAATGGGTGCAACCAAAGTGTCAAAAAGTTTGAATTTCTGCTTTATGGGTAGTTCTACATCTTTGAATAAATTAAACAATTTGTGAAGAGAGAAACATGCATGTTGCACTATAGATTTTTGGCTTCACAACCAACTTCCATTTTTGTACAACATTATTCCAAGATATTTAAAATTGGTAACTGTTTCAATTTTTGTGTTGTAAATGAAGAAATCGCAAGTTATAAGCCTGCCTCGTTCAAAGATCATTGCTTTTGTTTTAGATGTGTTAATTTTCAATCCCCAAATATTACAAAAAAATTCTAGGTCTGTAATCATAGACTGGAGCGCTTGCGGTGATTTTGCTAATAAGGCTTGGCCATCTGCATATAGGATAAGAAACAGCTTTAATTCGTCTACTGTAAAAATTTCATTTAATTCAGAATTTATATTTTCTATTATATCATCCACGAAGAGCATAAAAAGCAGAGGGGAACTGGGATCCCCCTGTTTTAAACCGATATCAGAGATGAAGAAGTCCGAACACACTGACTTGTATCGAACGCACGACCTAACCGCGTTATATATGGACATAAGAGCTTTAACAAATTTACTACTTACATTTTTAGCTAACATTTTTTGCCATAAAAAGGATCTGTCAATTTTATCGAAGCATTGTAGGTAGTCTATAAAGATGCAATATAATTTCTGACCAGAATCAATGACTTTCGAAATTACTGAATGCAAAATAAAAATACATTCAACGATTGACTTCCCTTTTTGAAATCCGAACTGATTGTTATGAATTTTATCATATTTCTTTGACCAGGCTGTAAGTCTGTCTAATAACAGTTGTGAGTATATTTTAGCTAGGATATCTATTAACGTGATACCTCTATAGTCTATATTACCCTTTTTAAAGATAGGGGAGATAATTCCCTCACCCCACGTAAGTGGGTATTCTCCGGTCGATAACATTCTGTTATACAGATCGGTTTTAATAGAAATGGTGAGATAATGTCAAAGCAGCTTTCGTTTATATCGCTGGTAATTTGGTCAGTACCCGGGGACTTGTTATTTTTCTGAGCAAACACTGCTGTCGCAATTCGGTAACTGAAAAAGGGATATCTAATTCATTATATGTATCACCCGGTACATTGTCCTCGTATGAATAGTCCTGGTTGGCACTGTCATTATGTCCGCCAAATAAGTTTTTGAAATGTTCAAAAAGATCTTCAACCGTAAGATTGTCAGACTGGTTATTTAATCGTTTGGTTTTTCTTTTAACATTTTTCCAAAATGGGGGACATCAGTGGATTATCTACCCTGAATACTCTCTAATATTAACTTGGTCCTTCCATTTGGATTCCTCTGCTTTCATCGCTGTTTTCCTTTATGGTATGGTGATAATTACACCTTATTATTTGCCACAATAGTAGTCAGATTAAACATGTAGTTTAAAAATATGTTTTGTTAGCACATAAAGTTTGTTTTTTTATATTCCTAACTTTTAATTTAATATGTAAGTGACAATTTTCACAACTGAAAGTCAAGACTATCACAAAAAGAAACAAGGATAAAGTCAGAGGATTCCAACTGAAAGGACCAAAGTGCAATTTGGATTACCTCTGATGTTATCTGAGTAAGGGAGATAATTTGTTATCAGCAATGTCTCTCATTCGCGTGGATTTGTATGCGCTAAATCATTTACACGTTTTCCTTCGCTTTGTTTGTTTTTTTTTCGTAACGCCTTTTTCTTTGCTTTGTTATACACATTTCTTGAATTTATGAAAATTTGTCTATTTAAATCATTTTTGTTTCTATTGAAAATATTCCGAGCT
Source organism: Cyclina sinensis (assembly GCA_012932295.1). Lineage (NCBI taxonomy): Eukaryota > Metazoa > Mollusca > Bivalvia > Venerida > Veneridae > Cyclina > Cyclina sinensis. Next base: position 39,986,202 of record JAAONU010000001.1, on the reverse strand, counting down.
TTTTTAAATTCTTTTTTCAGTTTGTAGCAATTTTCATCAAACCACTTACTTTTATTCTGTGTACGTTGGCTGCTTGAGTTATAGGAGAAAGTCACCCCAAATATGCCAAGCGCGTTAGAATATAAAAGGTTTGAGAATTGATATACCGTGGTATCTAGAGGACCATTCTTCACTCCTAATATTAAATTTTGCAGAGTCTCATTGTCGATCCTGTTTTCAAAATCGTTAATTTTCTCTTTATTCCAAATAATCTTTATAACGGTTTTATCATCACGTTGATGCGATGTAGTGTTATTGTGATTTTCGGTTCAAACTAAAAGTAATTGGAGCATAATCCGAGAATTCATTAAATTAAAGATAAGACGATACAAGACTTTTGAAGATTTGTTTCAACGTAAAAATGTTTTTCGCATGTAAAGTCAGGATAAAGACAATGCCGGGTGCTAAGTTGAAAATTACTTGTCTGTTAAATTTGACCAACAAACATTATCGGCGCAATGTTGTTAACATGTATATGTCTTGTTTTCATTAGTGGGTCAATGGAGAAACAATGACTGTTAAAAAATTCTGAGTAATAATTCACTGGCGTCACTTTAAAGAACTTTTACGTTATAGAGAAAACTTCTGGAGCGGATGTGGTCCAATGGTAACGCGCTGGACTGGTAAACAAGGGGTCCCCAGTTCGATCCCTCACTCCTTCACTAACATTACTTACAGTCTAACCGAGGTCCCATGTATCAGTGCTATACACTGAGCATGCAAACAAACAAATGCAAACCTGTTAAATGATGGATCAGACGCGAATCTGTTTTCCAATTTAATATCTTAGAATGAATTAACACCGTTTGCTAGATTTCCATTTCGATTTTTTTTTTAGAATCTGCCATTTGAAGTAATGGGAGATGTATTTAAAGTTATATGGCATTGTCTTTGATAGTATTAAAATAAATAATCTTAGCAACGAACTTTACAACTCTTTGTATATGAATCTCTTCAGGGGGCGTCGGTCATATTGGCAACCGATACCGACGATAAATAAGCTAAAATAGATAGGTAAATTGTTTACTGGTAAATTTAACCATTACTACTGTCTGCTTATCGTGCATATTCTTTATTAATGTAAACTTATTTAAAATGATTTCCAGAAAATCGGTGTTTTCCGGGTTTCCCGTAGAATCGGGTTAATTCTTTATCAAATTAAACTTTCTTCACGTCATTTAATCAAGCTAAATTTCCTAAATGTTTCATATTGAAACGTAATTTAAATATATGTGTTATTTTCTGTAGTCTATCTTTACAATCTGATTAAAATCATATGAACATCGCTATGCTATTAGGATCATCGCTATGCTATTAGGATCCGAGGACGACCAATAGAAGGTCACCTTCTCGTGACCTATCCATCAGCCAATCAGAGCAACGCTTCCACCCTCATGGAAGTAAATGTTCAACTTATGAAAATATATTTATGTAGCTGGGATCCCAAACAATTATCTGCCATATAAACTGTCACTGAACTCACGTAAATTTATTTGTCAAGATCTTCCATAATAATGAAATTAATGTTTGTGCAGAATATTATTTTTTCAAAATATCTAAGCATTTTCCGTTTCCGATAACAAACATTGTTATGCTAGATAAGTTTACACGCAGTCTGAACACGCCGTGCTTACTGTGTGTAAGCTATTGAGACGCGTAATAAACTACGGGTATAAATAACAAAAGTGGAAATTCCAGGTTATCGAGAAGACAGAAATAAATGCGTCGTCTTCAGATCTAACCGTAGGGAGATCGTGAACTTCAGTCAGATTGTCTCTCTTTACTACTTCTTTAACCAAGAGCATCTTAAATGATTTCCGGAAATTCAGTATTTCTTTCCGCGTTTTCCGTTGAATCGGGCTTTTTCTTCATCATTTTAAACTTACTGAGCGTCATTAAATCAAGCTTTTTTTATATAAATGTTTGATATTGAAAGGAAAATAAAGTATATATAGTATTTTTAGTCATTTATCTTTGTTATTTTTTTTTATAAGAACGTCAAAAATGAATTCCGGAATGAAATGAATTCGATGTTTTTTTCCGGGTTGTCCAGGTTTGACACCTGCCCACAACTGGACTTCGTCACTCGTAAGTAATAAACAGAGGAACCATGACCTAATTAAAATATATGCGCTTTTCTCAAGGTTAAAACTGTTTCAAACTCGTTTGTAAAAATCAGTCAACCTCTAAATTTATCTATTGTTAAGAAAACACCTCATGGAAATGTACAAATAAAGCTACATGAAATGAATCTACAAACTTTTCATGAGCGTTGTTATCTCTTCTGCTTACTTTCGGCGAGGTTTGGTCACGTTATAAATTAATGCGTAATTTCATGTAAACGAACGCCTTTTCATTCAAGGGTACGAAATCGACATGTTTATAATCAAAATTGTTTGAATATTACCGATAATTTGCTGAAGTGTAAAGAATTGCACAATATTAGGAATCTTTAATCTTTTAGTCAGTATTGACTTTTGGCAGTTGAAGTTGACCAGTCGGGAACTATTTTTCTATTCTCTGAGAAGGGTGTAAAAAATTAATGCGCCAGTCATTTTATTACAGACGGACTATTTGCGGATTTGGTAATTAAGAGAGTGATAGAGGCTGAAATAGTGCTAACATTATTTGTTTGGTCTGACGACCCAAACAAATAACAAGATTAATTTTGATGCAAAGCATCAAAGGCGGCGCACATGGTTTTGAAATAAGATAAATAATAAGTGTATAAATTAACCTAAACAATTGTACACGTGCGTAGTACATGTTGTACATTTTGATGATATAATCAAGTTATTTACAGATGGGATGTAAAAAGATTTCAAAGGGGGAGATTTGAATTATATCCATGTTTTAATCACTTTTATTGAAGTTTTGAAATCATGTGAATTCACCTTTCTTCAACAAAATGATCAGATATGAATGACTATATTCTCATAAAAAATCATTTGATCTTTCACTTTTTATGAAAATGGCATATTGTCTCCCTGTAAAATTAAAAATTGGGATAATAATCAAGTGTTCTTCGTCTGCGACACAATTCAGCAGTTGAATATTCCAAATGTCTACTTTTGCTTTATTTCAACAATCTATACCCTTTTAATGAGTTTAGTCTGTTTAAATCCTACTGCTTTGTGTCTTTTTCTGTTCTATCCTGGTTGCGCAACCATGATAGACAGGATATAATCCAATTTTTACAAACTCAGATTTTCAATCTATTTCTTGAAGAAATGTTATGTTTTCATTGTTTATATTGTATGCATGAAGAAAATACCATCACACATGCACATGCTGTGGTCATAAGCCTTCAACGTACATTAAATACTATACTTTATATAGATTTGTTGCGATTGACTAAGGAACATTCTGGAACGATCAATAGTAAATTAAGTAAATTGAAACAAGGATGACCTCATTGATCGGAAAGTTTGAAAAGGGTTGCTAAGTTTACTTTCCAAAGTTTTTAGGCAGCCCAAGACATGTCAAAATAGAATCATTCTCAAATCCGTCCCTGGAACCAACCAGTACTAAGTAATGAGAATAAAGTTTCTTGCTGAAGGAAATAACCGATGCCGACACGGCCGCTGACGGGGTTCGAACTCGTGTCTTGAGTAGCGATCCTTAGATTACAAGCCCGACCTTTTAACCACTCGGATTCACCTTTCTTTATATAGCTTTAGTTGAAAGAATAAACAAAGATTTGCATTTCAGATTAAGTAGCAACACACTGCTAGATACATGCTGTGAATACACAAGTACTTGCAGCGCTTTGATTTGTTTTGGGGAAAGTCATTAAATCCGTAATTTTTGCATAAAAACCTTTAATTAAAAATACAAACTTACCTGATTTGGATCAGTTTATATTTAAAATTAATAAATACGATTTATGAAGTGACATACTTTAAGTGATGTACAGAACAATCGGATTTTTTTACATAGATAATGATCAAAGATTCTCCCAAATTGATTACGTCGGCGCATGGTACAAAATGAAACAGTATCCAAATATAGGCGCCAAAAATTGCTTTTTTCTGCATTTTATTTAAATAAATTTTAGTTTATGAGATTGATGGCAAGAAGGTGTAGGGACATGAAAAGGTAGAGATGTACCAATGAAAAAAAGTGAAAGTGTATTTCTCTTGCCAAGTTTTATTGCATTAACTTATGTGCACAATTCTGTTGTTGGTTTTTTTCTGGAATCAGGAGGACATATGACCAGAGTGAATCAGTTTATTTTAGCTGGTTTTGAAATTCATTTGTGCATGTCATTAGGATGATGTGGACCAGAAGTTATCAGTTCTTTGAAGTGGTGGTCATAGATGTGTGTCAATCCTTAATGAGAATGCAAACACTTATTAACTCACTTGAGCATATGCTCATGGTAACCTTTTGAGAGTAAAATTGCCCTTTGATGTGGTTTGGCTATTTTTACCTTTAAACATCATCTTCTCCTAAACAATCAGATTAAAGTTGATACAGCTTCGCAAAGTGTTGTTTATTGCATGAAGCTCTACCAAAGTCGTTGAGTGATTTGAATTCCATCACAAACTCTGGTTGTTTTGGCAGAAAAAAAGGAATTAAAAACTTTGAAAACCTTTTTGTCTGAAACCGTAAGGCCTAAGCTTAGATATTTTGCATTCAGATTCAGGAAGAAATTCTCTATAAAGACTCTACAAATTACAGTATGCCCCTAAGGTCATAAATGGCACTGCCCTGGGATCTTTTGATTTTACATAGGGTTATATAGGGAAGGCTTTAAAAAATCTTGTCTGAAACTATATGCCTTAGAGCTTAGATATTTTGTGTGTAGTATTGTCCAGTGGACCTTTAACAAGTTTGTTCAAATTATGTCCCTTGGGTCAAATTGGCCTCACCCTGGGAGTCCAGTTTTGTAAAATATTTAATCTTTGAAAACTTCTTGTCAGAAACTGTAAGCTGTAGACCATAGAACTTTTGCAAGGAGCATTAACTAGAGGTCCTGTACCAAGGTTCTTTAAATTATGCCATTACACTTTGAATATTCTCTCTGTATTTCATTTCTTGTCAGAATTTTTTCTTAAACAAAACATGGTGGCCATCAATTTATCAGATAAATTTTCAGTCTTCTGAAGAAAATATAGTGATTGGTTTTATATTTTGCTTCTTCACAGAGGGAGTACACAATGCTCGGTGGATATATACAGGTCACCTGTGGACAAAATTGATCAGAAATCCAAAATCTCTATAGTTTATTATATTATATGGATTGGTAGGAGTGATTTTGAGATTATTGACAAATTTTGTCCACAACAAACCATATACTACACTAAGATAAACCAACGCCCATTTGCTTTCAAAGCTAAAAGAGATTTTAGAAAAAAAGGCAAATTGCAGATAGCCTCTCTTATAGACATGCCTAATATATAATTCTGTACCACATTGCCATTGCTGAACAATTCATATATCCAATTTAGAAATATTTTGAAATTGAAATGGTGAAAGTAATCAATTGAATACGTGAAAAAAAAATTAATCAAGTGGACCCTGAAAGTATTATCTTGTTTGAAAAATTGGTCTGACTCATGTAAGTGTGATTTCAACAAGAAGAAGCAAATGCATGCCAAGATATTATAATATTTTAATGAATATGGGGGAATCCGTGTTCAATGGACACATCTCTAGTTTACTTAAATTTGTTCATTGAGATAACATCCTGTCTGTGCACCGAATCTGCTTTACATGTTCAAAACTTTTGGTTACAGCATTTTATATTTGATAATGTATTGTGCATATATTTACAGCATTAAGTCACTTTTGCGACATCGGTTAAGTATTGAATCTGAAAGATGGCATAACCCTAACAAAATTCCTTTTAATGAAAGAAAATGTCAACTCTGCAATAGTTTAGAAGATGAATTTCACATTTTGTTAGAATGCCCCTCATAGTAGTACTTTGAAATTAGGAAAATACAAATCAAACCTTATTTCTGCCAAATACCAAACATGATAAACTTTATTCAATGAATGAATTAAAAAAATTGAGAAAATTTTTAAAAAGCTCAGGTCATTTACAAAAGTTTTGATAAAAGAAATAACACTTATTATTTTAATTAAACATCCATCTCTCACAATGGACATACATGACTGTATGGATTATATTTATCTATAACAATTAATTGTATTAAACTTGTAGCAATAGATCCGTGTAAATACCTAAATACCTATGTTTTTGATAAATTACAACAGTAGTTTAATATGATACAAAGGGAAGATGCACTATGAATGTTTGCAATGTGTATTGAATGAATTGTTTCCCTTATTTTATATAATCTACTGCCGCACAGTTGACCTATAAATAAATATTATTCTATTGTTATTATTCATGTAGAATGATAGGCATATTTGCCCTATAAAATCTATCAATAAGAATTATTTCAGTTTTTACTGATTTCATTATTACAACATTAATATTATCTTATAATATCTTAAGTTTAATTTAAAGGTATATATATATATATATATATATATATATATATATATATATATATATATATATATATATATATATATATATATAGAGAGAGAGAGAGAGAGAGAGAGAGAGAGAGAGAGAGAGATTTTAAATTGTTGATATTGGAACATTTTTTCGGCGTCTAGAGGTATGTTATTATCTTTTTTACAGTTTACTGAAATGACTTTGATGTTTGAAGAAGTAAAACAAAAGAAAAAGTAAACTCTCACTAGCAAGAGACAGAAACAAGTTCTTCATTGGATGTTAAATAACGCATTTCAGCAAATGTCTTGATCGAAATAACATCTGAGAAAGAATGGCAAGTTCCGTACGTCAACCTCAGATTAGATATGCTTTAATCTGAACATTAAGTCCTTTAACATACTGAATCAGTCAACAAATACTTATCAAAGTAATTCCTTATTTATCTACTTTTTTCAAACCAAACACTAAATATAAACTGTTTTCTTTTTTTTAAGAACAATAGCATAAGCTAAGTATGTATCAATTATGGTAAAATATATGCTGGTTTCGATAAAAAAAAAATTCGAAAAAGATTATAACCAACAGTATATGTTGATTCACACAGTCTTTTCTGTGTCTTTTATCAGGTATAATATCCAACATAATCATTCTAGTCCATTAAAATCATTACATCTAAAAAAAGAAAAAAATAGATCGTCCAGAGACTATTGGGAAATTCTTATTTGTATGCCAATCTGTGTTATTTTTCATAATGGAATATTCATTTCCATAAATATCGCAAATATTTATGAGAGACAAAATGTATCATTTGTTAATTGTCATTGCTTTGACAACATATATATTGACTTTGCAATCAAAGGAAAAAACATATTGGAAACACGCGTACATGTTTCGCCTTTTCGATTCCGAGCCACAAGTGACCAAACATATTTGAGGATTTGATTATTTTTTTTTAATTAAGAATGTCAATTTTAGTTAAGGTGATTTTACTAATTTTAACATTAAATCAAGAATGGATATATGTTGCTGTGTCCCATGGACATATTTCAGATACAAATGAGGCTTTTATAGCAAATCTTTTTGATGGATATTCAAAGCAACTGTTTCCTGTCAGCGAATTTAATAAACCAGTTGTCGCAAATTTAAGTATGAATTTAGTATCATTAGACCATATAGATATGAAGGATAAAACAGCGACCGCAAGAATCATTCTAGCTTTACAATGGACAGATGAATACTTACGATGGAATATTTCAGATTTCAAAAACCTTTCGAAGTTTTCGATTGAATCAAAATTTGTATGGCTTCCTGACTTACATATTGGTAACAACGAAGGACTTCTAACATTTGTAAAACCAGAAGACGTGCGAACGGTTACGATTTATAATAACGGTATAATCCAAGCATGGCCATATTTGAACGTCGAGGTTGGTGTGCATTTGAGCATATATGAATACCCTTTTGACACACAGGTGATTGAATATGAGTTTAGTTCATGGGTATACAACGATCGCGAGTTGGATTTTGTAAGCTTTTATTATGATAGAGAAGCGGAAAATCCTCTTCAATTTTATAAACAGAGCGGAGAATGGGATCTCGTGAAATGGGAACGAACACGGTTTCCTATAATTTTTGATAACAATACCCATAATGTTACTGCTATTCAGTACAGATTTACTATGAAACGTAAGTGGCTTTACACAATTGTAAATTTAATAGTACCTGTAGTATTGACCTCATCAATTAACACGTTGTCATTTCTCCTTCCGGTTGACTGTGGGGAACGGATATCACTTAGTAATACTGTGTTCCTTACACTGGCCGTGTTTTTCACGATCGTTAACAGCTCTCTGCCGAAGACGTCGGAAGGTGTACCCATTATTGTTGCATATATAGGCCTTCAAATGATTGGCAGTGCTTTAACCATCGGGTGTACCATTTGGAGCGTATCCTTGTACCATGCAGATACTGCAATATACCATACAATAATAACAAAGTATGTGCTTGCCTTCATAAGAACACATAAGAAGAGCAACACAGATGGGATATTAAATTCTGATATTCATGGGAATCCGGAAAAACCGGGAGGTTATCAAAAAGAAAAGTTTGGAAGAACTGCTTCAAGTTATTTGGACAAAGCATGCTTCTGGCTCTCCATCGCGTGGAATATTGTTCTTTTTTTCACATCATTTATATCAACAAATGTTTAATACTGTTCTAGATGCAGAGCGGTGTTATGTCTAATACACGCTCTTTAAAACGACATTTTGTCGGATACATCATAATAATTATGGAAATTTTTACTCTGTATTGTTGGTACATATTCATTTAGAACATGAACTATTATCGGTACGACTGGTACATATTCATTAGAATCCTGAAATATTATCATTATGAACGGTGCATATTCATTAAAAACATAACCTTTAATCGATATGACTGGTACATATTCATTTTAAAACATGATATATGTCTAATGTAAGACCTTACGTCAAAACGAAATATCAAGCAATTACATTTTGTTTATATCTGTTTTATTAAAACAAAATCAAGACAGCTTAAATGAATGAGGAAAACAGATTTACTCACAATGACACTCATTTCTATTTAGTGAAAAAGATATTTAATAATTGGTTATTTTTGAAATCTACTTACCTGTCTGGTATATATATTTAATATATATACAAAGGTAAAATATGGTATGTAAAGAAACATATAATGTCTAATAAATGAAAAGTTGTATGATTGGAAAACGCGTTTTATATTTTTTTAAAATTTAAATCTGGTAGCTGTATTAAATAACTGTGTATCAAATAAACTAGGACGATCTACTCAGTGTATCACTGAGTGTACTGAGTCGTTTCTGAAACTATATTTTTGGTTGAAAATAATACAGAAGATATTAAATAAGTGAGAATTGTTTTGTGGTTTAAAAAGTTCAAATGGTTTAACTATGTATTTAATTGTGTTACTGCTATTTAACTTCGATGACGCTTGGTTAAAATCAAGGCGTTAATTTTTAACTGGTTTATTTAATCAAAGAAAGAGTTAATCCTATATGGGTTTTACAGAAGGGATATCGCTACAACAACAAAATGATAAACACTGTTTCAAGATTCAGACTTTCGTTGATATTTTTATATATCATATAAAAGATATAGAAATTAAATTTAGAATTCTCTTAAAATGTTTAAAAGATTCACTTCACAAGAATATGGACAATAAATGAAAAAAAAACATTAGCACACTACTATTCGACATGAGAAAACAAGTATCTTCGGTACATTTGTTTTCATTTTTTACTTCAATTTAATTCCATTGATCAGTTAAGGATGTATATGAGAAAATACTACTCAAAGATATAATGTAATACTGTAAAGATGCTATATGTATTAAAGTGAGTAAAGTGCTTTCAGCTCTTCACAATTCATTATATATCTATATTTGTTGTGCTATTTAATATATATGTCACACATTTTTTAGCGTTTAGATCCACATATAAAGCAAACACATACACTGCTCGAATTACTTAAAGGAGCGCCCATATAATCTATAAAATACCATACGCGTTAAGTAGATTTATGAATATCTTTTACAGAAATAACAAAATCGTCCTTTTTACAAAAACAAATTGGTTTTTCATCGCCAACAGGCACATTCCTGAAAAGAGACAGTATCGAGGATATGAACACTATCCAATTAACTTTTAAATGGTGGTCTTACAAGCAATAACTGTAAAAAAAGATTCAGGCCTGGAAACGTTTCACAGTCAGTGTCAGTAATGAGTGTATCCCCTCTGGCGTTTAGGCACTCTCTGCATCGTCTCGGCATGCTCCTGATGACAAGTCTGATCATATCCTGTGGTATGACATCCCATTCTGCTAAAAGAGCATGAGAAAGCTCACGGACGTTCTGCACAGGGTTCGGACGCGAAAAAAGTCTACGAGAAAGCATGTCACAGACATGCACTGTGACATGCTCTATAGGGTTAAAATCGGGAGACCTCGCTGGCCAGTCTATGACCTCAATACCTTCATCATCAAAGAAGTTCCGGACGATTCTTTCAGTGTGTGCTCGAGCATTATCTTGCACTAAAAGAAAAGTGTCACATATTGCACCAGTATATGGCCTAACAATTTGTACCAGGATCTCGTCCCGATATCTTAGGGCCGTCAAACTACCTCCTGGAATCACATAAAGGTCTGTTCTGTGCGCCCGTCAATGGATATCCCTGCCCACCCCATAAATGACCCACCTGTCTAATGGAATAATGTTACATTCCGCATACCTCTTTCCTCGGCGACGCCACACCCTCACACACCTGTCACAGGTCGAAACATGGTAACGGCTCTCGTCTGTAAAAAGCACATATCGCCAGTGGCGCAGTTGCCAAGTGACGTGTTCCTGGGCAAACTCTAAGCGAGCTCTCCGGTAAGCTACGGTTAGAATTGGTCCTTTGGCAGGTCTTAGGGCATCCAAACCATCTACATGAAGACGATTTAGGACAGTTTGAGTGGGCACACGAACCCATGTAGCTTGCCGGAAGTCAATTTCAATGCCAGTAGCAGTACACTGACGATTTTTAAGGGACAAAGTTCTCAGATATCGGTCCTGACGAGGTGTTGTAATGCGTCGACGACCTTGCCCAGGTCTTCTTGTGAATTCTCCAGTCTCCTGATAAGGACTCCACAACCTGGCAACAACGCTACGAGAAACGTCTAGAACAACTCACGTTGCGAAAATCCATTTTCGATCATCTGCACCGCCCGAGCAACATCAGTAGTTGCTAAATAACGTCGCTAACCATGGACCGTTGTCAAAAGAGCAGATGCAGTGAAAACTTGCACTAAAAGTTTCATTTTGTCAAATGTGCTATCGTGAACGAACTGTATACATGCAAAGGTCTAAATCTTATTCGGGGGTTACACAACAAAAAGAAAAACAAAATACCCATGCTTTGTAAATTTATTGTAAAATGCACAGGTATCTTGAGGATATTGACCGTCGATACCTACAAACGAAATTTGCAGCGAATATCTAGTATGGTGGGCAATTTACGCCATAACATATTTAACTAATTAATTAATTAATTTGAGCAGTGTATTTTATACAAATGGTAATATTGCACAGTTAAATTATAAATAACTTTGTTTTATTGCTGTGGATACATGTGTTGTGGTTAAAACTTTTGTACTCAAATCATTCCTTTAACAAAATATTTATCAACTCATTTTGCTAATTGGATAATCTTTAGAATGAACTTATCTTTGCATTGAAAATAAGACCGAAGACAAAATACATTTTAGTAATTAGTATGTCATTTTTACAATTCTTATTAAAGATTAAAGGGCTGGTAGACTTCAAGTTGTTAATACTTATTCTTGTTAATGGTAGAAAATGAAATATTAGTATTTGTAAGTTTCCAAATGAGATATGGGATTGTATGAGGACTGTTTTCGTACTGTTGTCGAAAGAACAAAACATAATTTAAGTTTGATGAGAATAATAATGCCATTTACAGCTACATGAAAAAATAAACTGTTTTCCGAATCTTTATACGAGGTTTTCGGCTTAAATTATGTAAAACTTCATATCTTTGGGAAATTATTCCTGTTTACATTTACTCTCACTCAGTTGTTTGACAAAAACAAGCTTATTACTACACTTAAACATTCGAAATTTCATCTGATTCGATATCTAGGAACAATTGTTCACTAAAAAACGCTAATCAAATGATTTACAACGTCTCTGATGAAATGGCAATTCTTCATGTCACAATATAATGAAAAGTACCTTAAAGATATTTTAAAATACAATATGGCTTAAGAAGCATTTGCAAAAACACGTTGAGAAAGATTAGTTATATAGTTTTAAATCAAATGTCTCTGGGTATGATTAAATTTCACAAATGCAGTCAGTAATATTTATGTCCTCTATGTTTGACAAGACAGGACTCACAACGACGCCGCATACTCCGCATGATCCGTACATCCATGTGTTTAGGAATTCTTTCCAACTCCTCCTGTAGAGCCAGAAGGGCTCTAGGCGGTGGCTTTCATTCTCTTACTCTATGGCCCAGGAGGTCATAGTTGGTGACATGTCCGGAGAACGAGCAGACCACTCGATGCTATAAATTTTAAGCAATCATTTTTAGAACTGCTGCACAACCATAACGCGATGTGTTCTTGCAATGTCGTCTAGCAGAATTGAGTGGGGGTGACGCAGGAATGGCAGTAGCACAGACTGTAATACTTTAAAATCCCTAGTTGCTGATTTAATCAAGAACACTGGAATATGAGTGGTGGACAAAAATTAATATCATAAATAAGACAAGTTTGGAGTAGGCATCGCCGGGCCTCGCTAATGCTAGGGACCGTCTTATGGGCTGGTTTAAAAATCCCAATCAAACTTTGCATTAATAAAACGTCCTTCTCAAATTCCTTTATGATAATTTATATTATTGCTGAGTAATTCTTGTTTCTGCTATTTAATTAATATACATAATTCATGTAACACTTTTGTAAAGAATGAACCATTAAAACTAAGCCTTACAAATAAATGACTTTAATAACAAACCAATTCAGCCATTACCTTGTTGACTGAGGAAAGTTTCAATAACACTATAATTTATTATACCAAGAGATTTAAGACATATATAAATTATATTCTGCGACAAAATAGATCAATAATGTTCAACAGTTCTTTTGTAATAAGTGGATGTCCTGGTTTCTAATAAGTTCAATAATAATAACGTTGCACAAGAAAACACACTTCCAATAGAGATAAACCGTAAGAAAAACCTTTTAAAGAAAAATAAAAAGCTTGTTATTTGAAAAGAAACGAAGTAAATAAGGTTTGACCTGGTGATGTAAAAAACCTATACGGGTTCTCTACTACATTACCAACCTACACACTAAGTTCGAACAACCTGGAACCAAGGGTTCTAAAGTTATTGATCGAAAACTGTTTGCTTTGCAAGGCCATTGTGACCTTGACCTGGTGACCTAAAAAACTACAGAGGTCATCTGCTGGTTATGACAAACCTACATACTACGTTTGAACAGCCTGGGACCAAGGGTTCTATAGTAATTGATCGGAAACCGTTTTGCTATTCAAGATCACTGTGACCTTGACCTTTGACCTGGTGATGGGGAAAATTATAGGGTCATCTACTGGTCATGACCAACTAAATACTAAGTTTGAACAACCTGGGACCAAGCGTTCTATAGTTATTGATCGGAAACCATTTTGCTATTCAAGGTCACTGTGACCTTGACATTTGACCTGATGAACTGAAAAACTATTGGGATCATCTACTAGTCATGACCAACCTACATACCAAGTCTTAGAAGGTGGCTTCAAGGGTTCTGTAGATATTGATCGAAAATAAAGTGTCTTCCGACCTACCGATATTTGCAAAACTATGCCCCTTCATCTTCGATGGGGCATTAAATGACCATTTTAGAAACGATCTTTTAATTGTGCGATTTTCCACATCTTTCTAAGCCTACTCTGATTTTATCATTGTTTTAACATTTTTGAGTTCAAATACTATTTTTGATAAAGGAAAGCTAAATTAAGGCAAGAATTAATGAATTTTCCCAAGATATTTCACTGAAACCATTATTTTGGGTTACATTTATTTTCGTAGGACATTGTTTTTAAATATTTCAATGAAATGGTATTGTTTACATATTAGTGTGTCCATATAGTTACAATGTCAGTCCCCTTAATGTTCTTCATTAGTGTGACTCTATAGAATGTCTCTATAAAAGGCATACACACCTCACAAAAAAGAAAATATCGTGTTTATTTTATTAGTATCATTTCTGGGTTCGTGGATGTAATCGGTTATAAAAGTACCTAGTTTTGTCTTCTGTAACCTCACAACCATTGCTCGGATTAAGTCAGAAGATTTGCATACATAAAAGTTATTTAAAAAATGTATTTATAAGACCTGACCATTTTAGCGCCAATAAGTATTCTCGACTTCTTCTTATGTATATTTTCATAGTATTGGAATGGTTTTGAAAGCCACGTTTCCGAGTACAGTTTGATCTAACAATCTTTTTAAGTTAATCGACGTTTTGCTTGATCTGTTATTGTTGTTTTTATCATGTATTTAGATTTAATCATTGACATTGACGAATCTTTTTACGGAAATTGGCATGAAACTTCCATTTCCAAAGCAATTTCAGTCCGGTCGGGTTTTGAAATACTTTGATAATGATATCCTTAAATATCTCAGGCACATTTAGCTATCCACGACAAAAACGTTTATTGTATTTTGAAAATGTTTTCTTAACACACTAGTGTTTTTTTTTATATTTATTATATAAGGATTATGACCAGTATTAGAACTCAAGACAGCAATATCATCTTGAAGCATATCCGCAATAGGGGGTATTGATACTTCTGAACCTTCATTTCTTGACAAAGATTTCCAACCACTGATTTGTGGTGAATCCGTTGAAATTGCTTGAATAATTGTGCACATATGTCTATGCTTATTATTTTCTTCCGCCAATGATAATTACGGTTTTTGAAATTTCTCATGAAGAAGCCAAAATATTCTATTGCAAGTTTAAAGAATTGACATCAAACTCAATATACAAATATATCACAAGCCAATTAGATTTCCGAATGATCGAAAAGATCCACAAGTCCAAGGAGCAGGTCAGGCAGGACAGAGGTCATGTCCAGTGGTGGATAGACTGCATTCAGTTGCTTCGGTTTTTGACAGATTTCAAAGAAAATTCGCTTTAACTTACAACTTGATTTTTTTTATTCACAAGTCGACCTAAATAATTTGTAGTTATTTGTGTATCGATGTTGTCATTTAAGCAAAGTGATGTTTCAGACACATAATGGTAATTAAATAAAATTGTCATTAAAATAAGTGATTTGAAATAGGCCATGTTATTTTTACTCAAAACTGTCGTATAGGTCCTCGGCCTTTGGCCAAGGGACGAACGATATCTAATAACATATGATATATAAGGCCTAATTTCATAGAAAGACCAATTTTCTAAGTGCACGTACGACAAAAAGGAGACTGATATTAGGTTGACTGAAATTTTACTAAATAAATGTGATTTGTTTGACAGACTTTGGAATTATAAAAAGTTTATTAAGTTATTCTCATTTACTATCCTTAGTTTAAACATATTTTTCCAAAATAATGAGATATAAACATATATGATGATACACACAAATCAATAATATATATTCCAAGAAAAGGATTAGAATGGAAGGCAAAGTCTTATTAATTTTCTCTCCTTACTATCGTTGATATGGGTACGCTTATTTATTTTTCTACATATCATATTACAGCTTTATGATTGTTTCCTGGATTCAAACAATTAATGTTGCCTAAAGTGTGGGATGCAGAATATGATTTGAGAATTTCATCCTAGATAGGAAGTCCGGAGCTCTACCGCTCGACCACTGCTACTCTCTTATGTTTTAAAATTGTTTAAACCGTATCCTCGTAAAATATATTCCTATACCAATAATGAATCATATCTGAATCTTCCAAACAAGGGAAAGACAACAATATATTTTATCTATATAACTTGAAGCAATTTTCCTAACATTTTCTTTCACATCATCATTTGAAGGCCTATACATGCAAAAATGATGGCCAAGCTTTCCGACCTCTTCGGGAGATATTTGTCATGGATGGTGGAGAACGAGGTAAGTGTAGGGAACACAGTTTAATAGAGTGATATCTGGTTTCATTTATCATCCGGAAGGAGGAATGACAACGTTATAATTGATGAGGTCAACGTAAAAGGTATCACTAAATCGTGAACAGCTACGTACACACATTTGATATATACACTGCTCAAATTAATTAAAGGAGCGCCCATATGATCTATAAAATACCATACGCGTTGAATAGATTTATGAATATCTTTTACAGAAATAACAAAATCGTTCTTTCTATAAAAACAAATCGGCATTTTCATCGCAAACAGGCACATTCCTGAACAGAGAGAGTGTCCAGGATATGAACACTATCAAATTAACTTTGAAATGGTGGCCTTACAGGAGAACAAGCAATGTCTGTAAAAAACAGATTCAGGCCTGGAAACGTTTCACAGTCAGTGTCAGTAATGAGTGTATCCCCGACGGGCGTTTAGGCACTCTTTGCATCGTCTGGGCATGCTCCTGATGACATGTCTGATCATATCCCGTGTTATGGCATCCCATTCTGCTGCAAGAGCATGAGAAAGCTTACGGACGTTCTGCCTAGGGTTCGGACGCGAAGACGGTCTACGAGAAAGCATGTCCCAGACATAGGGTTAAGATCGAGAGACCTCGCTGGCCAGTCTATGACCTCAATACCTTCCTCATCAAAGAAGTTCCGGACGATTCTTGCAGTGTGTGTTCGAGCACTATTTTGCACTAAACCAAAAGTTTCACCTATTGCACCAGCATATGGCCAAATAATAGGTTCTAGGATCTCGTCCCGATATCTCAGGGCCGTCAGACTACCTCCTGGAATCACATAAAGGTCTGTGCGCCCGTCAATGGATATCCCTGTCCACACCATAACTGACCACCGCCAAACCTGTCATATGGAATAATGTTACATTCCGCATACCTCTCTCTTCGGCGACGCCACACCCTCACACACCTGTCACAGGTCGAAACATGGTAACAGCTCAGAAGAGCGCAAATTGCCAGTGGCGCAGTTGCCAAGTGACGTGTTCCTGGGCAAACTCTAAGTGAGCTTTCCGGTGAGCTACGGTCAGAAATGGTCCTCTGGCAGGTCTTCCGGCATCCAAACGATCTTCATGAAGACGATTTCGGACAGTTTGAGTGGACACACGAACCCATGTAGCTTGCCGGAAGTCAATTTCAATGCCAGTAGCAGTACACTGACGATTTCTAAGGGACAAATTCTCAGATATCGGTCCTGATAAGGTGTTGTAATGCGGTGACAACCTTGCCCAGGTCTTCTTGTGAATTCTCCAGTCCCCTGATAAGGACTCCACAACCTGGCAACAACGCTACGAGAAACGTCTAGAACGGTGGCCAACTCACGTTGCAAAAATCCATTTTCGATCTTCTGCACCGCCCAAGCAACATCAGTAGTTGCTAAATGACGTCGCACACATGGACCGTTGGCAAAATCTTATTCGGGGGTTACACAACAAAAAGGAAAAATAAAATACCCATGCTTTGTAAATTTATTGTAAAGTGCACGGGTTTCTTGAGGATATTGACTGTCGGGTTTCTTCAGGATATTGACCGTCGATACCTACAAACGAAATTTGGAGCGAATATCTAGTATGGTGGGCAATTTACGCCATAACATATTTGCGCTCCATTAATTAATTGAGCAGTGTATTATGTACAATATTCTAGTATTTTATGTGTAGTTATTATACGTTCACGATTGTTGTGTACTAAGGACTTTGTCGTTAAATGGGTAATAGTATATATCTAAAAAGCATACCAATCTCGACGTTCAAGTATGGCCATGTATGGATAACTCTGTTATGATTAACCGATACTGCGTTCATGTCTTCCGATTTTTACAAATGTAAGCAGTCCATCAACATCGCCAATATGAAAGTCAGGCAGCCATACTTGTTTTGATTCATTTGATAGCTTTGTGATTGTGAGGTTTTTGAAATATGAAATATTCCATCGTCTGTATTCATGGGTCATTTGCAAGTCTAGAATTATTTTTGATTGGACAGTTTTTCACGTCTGTATAGTTGAATAATACTATTGACATATTTAAGTTGATAGGAATCGGTTTAAATAACGTTAAAAGCCAGTTGCTTTGAATGTCCACTGAAGAGTTCAGATGTTCAATGTCTCTGTCTTAGTCTGCCATCTGTCCAGTCAAAGCTTTAAAAATTGGTACATATCTATAGCTGGGTAGATTTCAACTTGTGTAAGACAGTTTAATACCAAATTAAAATTTCTATCGGAATTAAATTAAATCCGTTTTTTATCACATTGATCTCATTTTCTTTATAATGTCATTCAATGTAGCGTTGTTTGCCAGTAGGCAAAGCCATTAAACGCATGAAGTTTAACTTACTCATGAATAAAAAACGGACTGGAAATAAATATATCATTATCAAAATAAATAATGACGATTTGAATTCAAATAAAGATATCTGAGTATTCTGTTTGACTATGTTGATTTTGATGAGAAATTGTATAGAGACCTTTTGCTCTAGATATATTGTTGAGTAGAAAATTCTCGAAAAATCTAAAAGAATCATGAATAGAGCACCAATATAAACTTGCTGTAAGTCCATGCAAATGAAAATAGAAAATTTTTGAACACAAAAATCACTTTGTTTGGACAAGGCCACAGAAAATAGACACGATATATAAAATAGTTCTTTAGTTAAAGATTTTGTATCTAAAAGTAAGGCAATAATTCTTCATACAAGAACATATCATTCACATCTTCATTTCGTGGCTTTGATTATAGTGTAACTTTGTAAGATATTTGGTTAGTGACACATCTGTTTTTTGACAAAACTGTCACTTGATTCAAGTTTTTACGAAGACGTTTTGTGATACTTTTAGCCTCTCATTAATTCTCCTTGCGAGAGAGAGAGAGAGGGGATTTAATGGCACATTATGTATCGGTGTCTAGAGATTGTTACGGTTTATTAAAATTGAATTACTGTTTGAAAAAGTTAAACAAGAGCCCAAGTTTGCAGGTTTTTTTTTCATGACGCATGCATGAAAAGCTTTAATAACTATTTAAATTAATGTGGCTGTTACGGTTAGCCATTAATTAGACCATTATCACATTGGCTTGTGACACGATGACATGAGATATCAAAACAGGTTAACCTAATATATAAAACCTTTTTTTCATACTTACTTAATATGAACTTATTATTAACACATCTTACTAAACAAGAAAAAAATTCCATTATTTAACCAAACAGTATCATTATGTTTATTCGCATATTCAATTGAATTTCCTATTGATTTTCTTCTTCATCGATTACGACACAAATTTGGTACCTCATTTATATTGTGATGTGTAAATTATTTTAAGATCAGAAATAGAATTGTTTATTCTTTGATAAACAAGCATTTCTATCTGTACCTGCCGGAGTGACGTAAATTACAATTTGCTCATGTTTCATTATAAACTTTCGATAGTTTGCTTATTTTGTTGTTACTATGTTTAGTAATTATAAATTTCTTTCAGATGCACCTGATATGATAAAGTTTATTCCGAAACAATGGAAATACCGTAACAATATTCTTTACGGTCTTATTTTCAGTACTCATTTCTTAACCACTTTTTGTCTCTTACTGGTATGTAACAAAATGCTAACCATTCAGCTTTTCAAGTGTCTTCTCTACAATTAAGTGTCATTTAGTGTTTTATATAAAACTAGTGGACACTAGTATAACAAGAAATTTAATGACTACTTGCAGACGTATGGTTTGTTTACATGGTTAAAACAAATGCATAGACAGATGCACACATGAAAAAAATACGAAAACGTAATTCAGAAATATTTTAAAGTTGAATTTATTCAAACAAATGGATATCATTTGAGGAAAAATACAAAAAGAGATAAAAACTTAATATGCAAAAAAATGTGCACTCATTTGCTGGATGTATAGCATGACTGTGTAAAATATGCCTGGTCAGAGACAGAAACTAGTAAGGAGCCTTTCATTCGATGTTATCTAGCGCATTTCAGCAAACTTCACGTTTCTTCGTTACTTGCTTGAAATAAACAATATCTGAGTCAGTAACGCAGGGATGTAACGTCGCTCTCTGATCAGATATGCTTTAATCTGAAACATTTTTGTCCTAAAACTTATTTATACATATCGACATTATTAAAGTAATTCCTTATTTAGTTTCATTCAAACTCGACAGTATGTGTAAAATGTTGCTGTTGTGTTAATTCAGCCTGTGACAGTTATTAATTAAAATATGCTAGTTTTGACAGAAATATTTTTTAAAAAAGAATAAAAATTCACAGTATATGTCGATGATTCTTTTCTTCTGATTAGTTGTCTTTCTAGTCCATTAAAAACGTTACATCTCAAATAAAAAATACAAGATCGACCAGCAAAATATAGGGAAATTCATATTTGAAAGTCAATCTTTGTTATTTTTCCATAATGGAAATTATTCATTTCCATAACTATCGCAAATATTTATGAGAGAAAGAAAATGTATCATTTGTTTAATTGTCATTGCTTTGACAGCCTATATTATATTGACTGTACGGTCATACGAAAAAAATTCTGGAAAAACTCGTACGAGTTTCGCTATTGAGATCCACAAGTGGTTAAAACATAAATAAGAACTGGATGTTATTCTAAATGTTAATCAAGAATGTCAATTTTAGTTAAGGTGATTTTACTAAAGTTAACAATTAACCAACAATGGATATGTGCTGCTTCGTCCTCTGGACATATTTCAAATACAAATGGAGCTTTTATAGCGAGAGTTTTTGATGGATATTCAAAGCACCTGTTACCAGTTTGCGACTTTAATCAACCACTTGTTGTAAATTTAAGTATGTATTTAGTATCAATAGATCATATAGATATGAAGGATAAAACAGCGACTGCAAGAACTATTCTAGCTCTTCAATGGACGGACGAACACCTACGATGGAATATTTCAGATTTTAAAAACCTTTCCAAGTTTTCGACTGAATCAAAGTCAGTATGGCTGCCTGATTTAAATATTGGAAATGATGAAGGACTGCTTACATTTGTAAACCCAGACGACGTACGAGCGGTCACGGTTCATCATAACGGTGTAATCGAAGCATGGCCTTATTTAAACTTCGAGGTCGGTGTGCAGTTGAATATATATGAATACCCTTTTGACAAACAGGCTATTGAGTTTGAGTTTAATTCTTGGTTACACGATGACAGTGAGTTGGATTTTGTAAGCTTTAACTATGATACAGAAAAGGAAAATCCACTCCGTTTTTATAAGCAGAATGGAGAATGGGATCTCGTGAGCTGGGAACGAACACGATATCCTATAACATATGATAACTACACAAACAATTTTACTACCATCCAGTACAGATTTACAATCAAACGAAGGTGGCTGTACACGATTGTGAATTTAGTAGTGCCTGTTGTGTTGACGACATCAATTAACACGTTGTCATTTCTGCTTCCGGTTGACAGTGGAGAACGGATATCACTTAGTAATACTGTGTTCCTTACGCTGGCCGTGTTCTTCACAATCATAAACAGCTCTCTCCCGAAGACTTCGGAAGGTGTACCCATCATTGTTACATATATAGGCCTTCAACTGATCGGGAGTGTCCTTACAATTGCTTGTACCATTTGGAGCGTAGCACTATACCACTCCGCCACAATTAACCATTTAAAAGTTATAAAGTGTTTGTTTGCCTTCAGAAAACCTAAGAAGAGTCACAAAGATGGGATGTTAAATTCCGATATTCCAGAAACTACTGTTTTGTCGAGAGCTAATGAAAATGAAAATGTTGGAAAAATTGCTTCGAGTTATCTGGACAGAGCATGCTTCTGGCTCTCCCTGGTATGGAATATCGTACTTTTATTGACGGCATTTATATCGATACATATTTGACCATGTTTACAATGCAGAATGATAGGGTTGTATCATCCATTACACATGACTTAATAGGACTCATTAATCAATGAGACATCATACGGAAAATTCATACTTGGTATGATTTGTACATTTTCACTTAAACGAAACATGTCGAACGTAAGACTTTAAGTCGAGAAAGAGTAATTCCATACAGTTGCATTTTGATTTCCTTTAATTTTAGTTTTTTTTTAATTTGGACATAGCAAACAATATTGTTCATAAGAGCTTTAACGTAATTATTTTTAAAAGAGATCGACCTCTCGATTCACATTTTTTTTTGATGCGGATGTGAAAAACTTGAAAAGAAACTATCCGGAGAATGCTATTGTTTCGAGAGCGGCTTTCAATTCAGATATGTAGTTATTTACCAGAGTAATTAACATCAGACATAAAAGACTTCTTTGAGAGAGATATTCTATAGATGGCAGTCTCTCCAATGTTATCAGATTCAATGTCCAATGGGGTTATCACAGTCAGTATACTCTACTTACTTTCGGAGCGAACTATCAATAACAACCCATTAAGCGAAACAAATTTTGATAATGGATGGAATTTACAGAGTGAAACATTTATGATAACTTTGTACACGGTAAATTAGGACGAAAAACAGAGTTGTTTCTGTAATTAGTTATAGATTGAAAGTATCACAGTCACATGATATTATGTTAGAATAATGTATTTTTTACAGGACGAACAGAGGATGAGATAAGGATATACAGGTACTTTATCGCAATGAAATTTGTCTAAGTCAAGACGAGAATTTTTAAATGGTTTAATTGTTAAGTAAGTTAAACAAAGAGTAAAATTAATTTTTGTGAAAAGTAAATGTTACAACAGTAATGCCATATATTTTGCTGGCAATTTCTAAAATTCATTTTAACTTCCATTTTGTAAATATCAGAATTATTAATAAAATTTAGAATCATGTTAACAGAATTCATCTCACTAGAAAAAATCATCACATAACTATTAGGAATGAGAAGAGGAAAAATGTTTTGTTTGATGATCATTTTCATTTTCTTTTGATTTTCCATAATTCAGTAAGTATAAATACTCTTAAAATACTCTAAATACTTTAGGAATAAATTTGTCTTAACTAATGGAGTGATTCAGCTTTATATGTTTTATACTTTAATATATATTTATATTTGTTGTACTGTTTAATATTATAATCTCAACTATTTATAAAAGTTGAGATCCACTTTCGTCATGCAAAAATATAAGTCTATATTCATTGTCATATTACACGACTGTATCCTAAATAACTTTTTATCGCTGTAAGCTCCATGTTGTAGTGTAATTAAAAATGTCTATTTTAATCATTTTTTGTCAAGCGTTTACCAACTATATTTTCTAATCTGCTAAACTCCAAAATAAACTTATATTTGCAATGAAAATATGTGAGAATTGGTAGGCCAAAGAGAAACATACAAATTATAAATCAGTAGGTCACTTTCGGTAGATTTTTCGGTATTACCCCCCCCCCCCCCCCCCCCCCCACTTAAATATGTATATGTATATAAATATATAAACAAAAACAAACAACAAAAAACAACAAAAAAACAAAAACTTTTAAACATTGTTCCTTCAGTGTATGCAAGCTGATTTCTTTAACAGAAATTTTACACTGTAGTCATAATGAAAGAAAGTTCTTTAGTAGGTAAATTAGACTGTAAGTTATGAAAATACTATTCTTGTTAACCGTAGAAATTTTATCATTAGTATAAACTCTAAGGTTTGAAGCATTTTACATTCTAAGCAGCATGGATGTAAGATTATATAAGCACTGTTTTCGTACATCTATAAGCTTGCTAAAAATAATCATGCTGCACTGAGATGTATGTAAATGTAACTTGTAGTTCAAACTATTTATTAAGTTTTCGGGTTAAACTGAGCTTATATTCATAACTCTGTGATGAATTTCCAAGTCTTACTTTCTCTATTGTCTCCCTTCTTTCAGATTATTAAAATATTCATGACTAGATGTTTAATCGACTGACTTATAAAAATTTTGCCGAATTGACACAGTTAAGTAATTCCTAATTTAAAGCTATAATATGCTGTACATTAAAGTTGATTTAAATCAAAACTGTTCTAAGAACTCTTCGTAGAAATTTGAAATCGTTTGCATTTTATGCTTACCTAACTTTTAATGCTACAACTATAATATAATCTGTCAAACACATTAATGACAAATATTCTATATAAATTAAATGACTATGTTAAACACTTTATCCTGTCAATTATTTCATATCCGACCCGATAAAGGGGGGTCGTATAAATTTTGCTTTATACGGCACATGCTACGTCATCACTGGTGACGTCATGGACTAGTTTTGCGTTTATAAACAATATTATAAATAATCAGAAGGAAGTGATTAAATGGTTGTTATTACAAACAGAGACTACTTGAATAAAAATTAAATATTTCAATATCTAGATCTTATAATATAGCATGGTCATTTAAGGAAAAAAATATCGAAATTTTGGAACTATTTTTTGTGTATATGTTCACCTGACGGATAACCTTGACATTTGAAACACTTTAAAGATAGGTTTTCAATATCATAGTAATTTATTGACAAATGCCAGATGTGACAGGATAAATAGAATAATAGGTTAGTGTCTTAAATGAGAAAGTTTATCCGGCTCGGCTGCGGTATTTATCAGGTTCGCCTTCGGCTCACCCGATAAATTCCTACGCCTTGCCAGATAAACTTTCTCATATTAAGACACTTAACTATTATTCTCTATTTATTTTCACACTTTAGCCAAACCACTCAACCAAGAAGTCAAGCTGCGTAACCTGTCGAAATTTGTATCTTAATTCTATTGCAAGAGATTTGTGAAGAGAAGATCCAAAATTATGATGATTAACAGCATATACATCACTCAAAGAGCAGCGTAAAAGCCGTAGGTTTTGCCACTCGAAATTACTTTTCACACAAATTACGACAGGTTTTAGATTTGCTTTGCCTCTCGAGACTGTGTTTTATCTTAAAGCGCTGAAACTAAAATAAAATATAGATATTTTCTTTCAGTTTCACGCCCTTAGCATTATTAAAACGGTTCTTTTGAAAATGATTGATGAAATTTGAATTTATATTGTTACAAGCTGAAAATCACCTTATTTAAGCTACACACTGACACTTTTGTTCTTAACTAGGACATTGATGGCAAATTCTATCATATGTCATGTTTCGATATCCATATATAAAACTATAAATATCAACTAATTAAATATGTTCTTTGGCATCAATGTCCAAATCTACAAGTACTTCTTACTGTTAGCACAAAGTCGTTAAGTTCATTGTTCTAGGGAATTCTTCAGAAAAAAAAACAGATTTATACGTCAGACAGAATTCATTGCTGAATACTGAAGCCTATCCTTCGGGAACCTGTAAGCATATTCGCAGGATTTCAGCATTGTATATTAATCTGAAGCAACAGAACGGTTTGTAATCATTAAATGTTACAATTTTTGAACTTCTTTGTTATATGTCGTATTGGTATGTATGCATGTTACCTTTTCGGCCCGGTTTGTTAATACTTTATGTCAAAAAGAAGAATCTAAGATGTAATAAAACGTGAAAGGAAAAAAAGCGAGTTGACTTTTTCAGATTCCCAATAGCCTTGAAGGAAACACTGACAGCTGGTCCCGCTCAGAACCCTCTAGGCATGAACCTGTAATAACAAAACAGATAAGTTTATACCTACGTACACTGTACATATCGTGGTTACCTTTTAATTCTTAATCCTTAAGTCACTCGATTAAATGAGAATTACAGAGCCAAGTGTTCTAGAAATCACTGAGAGAAAACATACAATGTTTTAACTTTTAATATTTATGTTCTAGAGATTATTCAGAAATATCAATAAAATTTATTCGGCAAACATGCTCAGTGATGGGCATACAGATGTGAATCACAAGAGAATCCTGTCAAATTAATTGGGAACGAAAAACAATCGTTACATGATGATAAGAAGCAAGAAAAAAGTAGGCCGTGAAACACTTTGTTAAAATTTAACGTTTCTACTGTCAAATGAACGTTACGTTTTATCTGTTTTGTCTTGAGTTTCAAATGTTGGTTGAAATGCAACAGTTCGATTGAATTGTTTGAACTTAGCGTGTGTCACGTTAAACCTGATAGCTCCGAAAACTCTTGAGTAATGGTCCTTTGATTTCTAAAATTGAGAAATTGGACTTTCATCAAACGTTACCGTGACGTCGCATGAGGCTATGCTAGTAATGAGCAGAATTGTACACGTATTACCTTTAATGAGAAACCATATTTGTCTATATTGAACCATTTTTGACAATTATCAGCATTTGTTAAGTGTACATATATTCTGGGATACCCTGTACATGAAAATAATGTCAGAAAAAAAAACTTCACTTTCGCTGTGAAATATCTTTATAAAAATGTCTTAAATGGCTTAAGTGTAAGTTACAACTTCGGCACATAGTAAAGCGAGCAAGGTCGCTGTGGAAAACTGTTTCTTAAAGTGTGCCAGTTTAGGCGATGTCTAGATCTTAGGCGTATTTAGCATACAAAATGATGAAAAAACCTGTACATTTTTTGTAACGTCAAACTTATTATACCTTTGAACATGAATTACTCAACTGCTTTACAAAAAATGCTTTTGAAACAGAAAAAGCTTCTCTGATCGCCATTTACCTTTTCCACCTGCTCAAAAAAGAAGGAAGGAACAGGTTTAACTTGTTTATTTGTGTTTATCATATCTGACATAATTGTTATTAATGTCAAGACATATTTCCTTTCAGCTTCTGATCCATTTAGCATCAATGAACTCTCATGTCAGAATACACAACATACAATGTGTATTATGCAAAAGTTTCACAGTTTTCCCTGGTAGAATTGTTAGTCATACACAAAGTTGGTGACGTATACCTTTAAGTATAGATCCATAAATATTTATATTTGATGATGAGTAAAATTGATTTTATACTTAATATTTTAAACCTTAATTATTTTATACCTTAAAGCAACAATTCAACACAATAAAGCTACTGAGAACACTGCAGACCCGCCAGAGAAAGGGAGTGCATAACGCGTCTTGTCAACTTCATTTATTGTTATTTATGAAGTGAAAATTGGCCAGTTTATTTGTCCGGAACCGTATAGTATTAAATATTTTTTATTTATTATATGAATAAAAACTGTGGACTGAAACATTGCTTCTCTTTTACTGATGTAGTCAAGAAAATCGGTGAAAGAAAATAATCTGATATCAGCTCTTTACAACAAATATTTACATCCGATGAAATAGAACAGCTTTTTTTCATAAATGCATAGTTAGTTACTGAAAAACTTGCTTGACAAGAATTGTTGGTAAATTCTCATTGGACTTGCTTAGTGCAATACTAAATTCAGATATATATTTAATGCTTAATATGGCATTCTGATATTTTACAACGAATCTCTCTTGAACCTCAAATCCTGTTCTGTTTCATGGCCCAGTTTTATAATGAATACTATAAGACGAATGATATTTTACGCTTGAAATAAAATAGCTAGTGTCTCATTGTCTTTCTTTATAGCAGGTGAGATGTTTTACGCGGGAACGAAAACTACTTTTCAAATGTTTTTACAACCAATGTATCATAAAATAAATGCCTCTGAGAGTATAATACATAAAGTTTAGGGCATGAATACCATTATCTATATAAGAGCCTGTGCCTTTTGAACATTTCATCTCAAAGCTGTGCTTTACATGATATGCTAGCACAAATGTTTTGTCAGTTTTTCATAACATATTTGGAAAGCTCTCATCAGATATGGATAAATGTTCAAGCAAAAGCATTTTTGGAAAAAAGAAAACAGTTTAAAAAACGACCAGCATTTCAAAAAGTTGAAATTGAGATATATTTATGGAAGATTATAAAAATTTATAAAAATACAACTAGGTTACGGTAAAACGTCAGATATGCTTATTAATCATGCTGTTACCAGGCAACAATATTTTTGATTCATTAATTCAGTGATTTCAGCACATCTTAACATTGATAGAGAAAGAGTTTTTTATGTATCGATTATTTGAAATGTTGTCACTGCCTTTGTTGCAGATATTACATGCACTCGTAATATTCATTTAAAAATGTTGGCATCTTGAAAAAAGACCTAAAGAGTCAATCTGAATAACGGATACTATCAATTACAGTAATCATATATGGACAACTTTGAAGTTCATTTCAGACTGATATCGTATTAAAACTTTACACTTGATGTCTTTTTTTCATTTTAAAAGATTTGCATATTGCTTGTACATTCATTTTATATTTTTCTCAACTGTTAAAACTAGATATCTTTTTATTCGTGGTATTGCATATACATTTCATATATAATTATACTACTTTTTTAAATTTTAATAGGAAGAATACTTTGTACTAATAAGACCACTGTCAGTTTCTCTTTCTTGAATATACTACTCTGATTTGATTGGTTTTTATTTAAAAGGAAAAGAAGCGACTTTCATTTATATCATTAGAAAGACGCATGTGTCTGTATTTTTTTTAGAAAAATAGTCTGTCTGGATAGGTTCAAGAGCCTTCCAATGTTTTAAAAGCATCATTAAAAGTCAATTTAAATACACCTCACTGGCACTTTTAATGCATCTTCAAAACACTGTAAGTATTCATCGTTAAAAGCAAAATCATGATAATTGCCAATTACCAGACTATAATTGTGTTTATATCAATTCGTCTGAGAGATCTCAGAATATAATTGACAGAAACTTTGCACAGCTTCTGTACAAATAACAGGAAGATAAATTCTGAAAACAAAAGATTACAAAACAATTTGTCATAGTTTTTACAAAATCATTTTTTTTCATTGGTTCCCGTTTACCATTCTGTACTCTTTACAAAGTTAAACGATAATAACCTTTTATCGTCCTCTGATTTCATGCTAAGGAACCAAGACGCAAATTCGCTGAAGAAAAATCATATCCATTTACTTTTTCTCCGCTGTCTAAAATGTTGAAAAATACGTCTTATATTTTATTTCTTCAGGTTGTGAAAGTTAATATATAATCCGAATTTGCAAGATTCGAGAAAATATTTCTCTTTAATGTTTTCCTTCGTATTGTTTTACTCATTTAATTTCTGAAATATCTAATACGGTAACACGATAAATATAATTATCACTAAACCGCTCGTGTGAGCAAACAAACTATGGAAAGTACGCCAGGGCATTATTTTCAAAATGAATCGCAAGTCCCTGAAAAAGATGTCATCTATGTTTTTTTGTCATTTCAGTTATGACAGGGACGCAGATAAAGCGTCAATTCTGCAAGCTATCGGTTATCGTTAAAATGATGCGATTCTGGAACTGGGATAATAACTTTGGATGGCATCAAACATCAAACATTGCAATGTCTTTTTCATGTAATTGTGGTAATAGTCCATTTGCAACGGAACTTGTCAATGTATTAATCAATAAATGACAAGCTGCAACTATAGCGAGCAAACTTTATGTTTAGCTTGCTGATAGGGATGATTATATCTGCAACTTGTGCTCTGAGAAATCATATGGAAGTTTTATAGAGCACAGCGGTTTCCCTATAAAAAGTCGCATTGAACTCCGTAGTAGTTTTATTGTTAAAAAATGAATTTTGCAATACATGTACAACCCAAGTCTGTGAAAGTTGGGATCTTTACAAAAAGAAGACTTTTATTTTCAATGAAATACATTTAAATTATTGCCTTTGTAGTGAGATGTATGTACGTGTTCTTCCCGCGGAGTTTTACGAGTTTTACACCACTTAAGGGGCACAATATTTATCTTTGCACGGGAAGAACGAATAATCATTTCAGTACAGTCAATAACCTTTTTTTATTGAATATGATTGAATATAATTTTGCAAATTAATATATATACACCTAATTTACTGCTAGAGTTACTTGAATTTAAACCAGAGGATTTCCTGCGTATGCAATAACTCACATATCTGCAGTTTAATACTAGAATCATCACTCATGCCTTTCAGTTATTGTTTAGAAAACTGGATTTAACTTTACATACATCATGTTTAATAAACCTACATGATTTAAATGACTTCTAAAATTTTTGGGCAAAATACTTTTTTGTCAGATTATACTTAGGGCAGTAATAAGTGATTGCGGAAATACGAAATAACTTTTATTCATTATTAAAATCACTTTGATTCATAAATTTGTATTCTTATAAATATGAAAAATACATTGTTACTTTTTCTGACTCGCCTTAAACAACATTACCTTGAAAAGATGACAAAACAGGTTAAATGTTTTATTTAAACTAGAAAGCTAGAATATGTGACGTACAAAAGACAAATTACTTTAGTGCAATGAAATATTCCTATTGGATAGCTTTCAATGTATTTACTTCTTCTTTGCGACTGCTCACTTCTTTACACACAAGACAAGGCGATTTATCTGAAAACCTATACGACCTAGAAAGATAAAGATACGCTCATACATGTAAATGAGGTCATCCGGACGTTTATTGATTTCTATATCATAGAAAATTAATCATTTTGCACTGACAATGAAAGATGGTTTAGCATATAGATATAAGACACTGATAAGATAAAAATACAATTTAGCTTAGACAAACATAAGATAAAATAAAATGAAGATATTCCAAAAAAATGATGTAAGGAGTACATGACCAGACTTTTTTGAATTCACATGTTATGCTAATGGTCGGTACAAAATAATCTAAGAATTCTACAAGGAATAGAATAGAATAGAATAGAATAGAATAGAATAGAATGAATGGAGTTTTATGGCCCGTCGACAACTATGGTCATTTTGGGCCCAAATAATATTGTATAAAAATGAACTAAGAAGTAACTATTTTGTTAAAAAGTTGCAATTCTACAAGGAAGCTTTAGGTTTATAGGCGACATATTGTATAGCATGTTACGTTGAACAAATACAGAAAATAGGAATTCAACTTAGAAAAAAATGAAGACATGATTAGTGTATTAAAACGCTCAAGGTATTATTGTTTTGACACAAAGGGCGCTTATTCAATTTTCTCTCAGTGCAAGAGATAAGCCACTGAAGCATGAAGTTCCTGTTTTATTTTAATGTGATTCACCGAGCCCTAAAATAATTTCACATCTCACTTTCAAAGGTTAAGATGTGCACAAAATTCTAGAGATTGCTTCTAATGTGATTAACAGATTCAATAGAACGTTAAAAAGCAGGCAGCATCATCTTAAAACCAGGTAACTTGAAATGTATAAAATCAACATTAGTGTCGCTCTTTTTAACCTCATACAATTCCCCAGTTTTATTCGATTGGATGGAAGATAAATATATCAATAAATCAAGTGAAAACACTCGGGTGTCCTACTGCTGCTCCCGTAGCCCGCATTTCATTCTATAGGGTTAGAGACTGTATATAACATTGAAAACGGTTTGGTTTTTTGTAGGTAAAAAAATCAGTTACTACACATATTTTACAAAACTTATTTCCGTTATCTGTCAAAAAGGGTACTGTAGGAATAGCACAGTGGTTGAAGTGGAACCAGATGTGATTAATTTACTCAGTTCAAGATAACTCAACATGTCTGGATCGATAAAACAGCTTTCATTAAGAGTTTTTGTAATGGCCATTTAAAGGCTATTCAAAACCTTTCTAATTGACACTTGTTGTGTATCTCATCTCAGCATTAGCTTGCGCATTAAGTGTACATTGATAGCGGAAACATGGTAATAGCAAACAAAGTGTACAACCGTTTTAGACCAAAAGAATCTGTAAAATCAATTAGTTTAAAAGCACGATCTCGTAATCACGAGATACTGTTACAGAAATTGCTCTTAACAAATAAGAGTCTGTTTATTATAATGACAAAAATAAACTAATCTTTAATTTTTGTCTAAATGAGTGGTATGAAGCCCAGTTTTAATGTCTCCTCCCTGAAACGTGCTGATTAAGTTTGTGACATCTGCTGTAATATTCCGCTATCAAAAACAATCTTTTTGTTATCCTTAAACTGTTCCTTTTCATGTATTATAAGTAATAGAGGCGATATAGGGATGGGAACGAATGTTCGAATATTCGAAAATCCACCGACTATTCGAATCTGAAAATCTAATTCGAATATTCTAAAATGATTTTTTTTTCAAATAAAGCATCGTTGATTTTTATAAATGTAAACATTCTGATAATGCAAAAACCCCAATCTGTTTAGTATTGTGTTTCTTTATAGCGTGTCAGAATGATCCAATTAACAATAAAATTGCTATGCACAATTGGCAGGGGCAATCGTTACGGATTAACAGTTTGCCACAAGCGTTATTCTGATATCTTTTAATCTATTGCTCATTTTAATTGGCGCCCGTTTATTTTACAAATTTTAGAAGTTGTTTGTCTCACAATATTCAAGGATTAACGTCATGTTTTACGAAAACGAACAACCAGTCCGCTTATAATTCTATTGATATTACTTTTTAGTTGCCCAATCAGTAGAATAGCTCAAATATTTTCATCTTATATGTATATTTAAAAAAAATCATCTTTGCTTTATGTTTGATCATCGCTTAACAATATTGAAATAAGCTGTATAGAAAAAAATGCACCCCTCTCGTGTTTGGACTTTTTTTTACGCGGTTTTAATGAACGAAATATATTATGTATTGCCAATCACTTAATAAGTTTAAAAACTTCCATAAAACAAGCCATTTCTACGCCTTTTTTGATAATACATAGCTGTTTCCCCCGGCAACGTACAGGTGATAAAACGGTACCAATGTCCGGATACCAAAATACGGGTAACTGTCTGAACTTTAAAAAAAACGATTATTCGAATATATTCGAATATGACAATTAGTATTCGTTCCCATCCCTTATATACATATATATGTTAAAAACATTCTATCAAAGAGCTCAAAAACCTGAAAATATGCCTACAATAAAGCAATCAAAGTGAATTTAAAGAACTAACAATACGTTCATTGTTAAAATTGAAGAGTAAACAGAAACAAAAGAATGACTTTTACAATAACTTTTTTTTTCTTAAATGATTGATTAAGAGATGTTCTTGTCATCAGTCGATATCTAAATACCATTTTATATAAATCATTAAAATTATATCGTGACATAAATACTAAAGGTAGAGAGTGGCATGTATGATACTGAAGTTGTGCTTAAAAATTTACAGGTTTCAACAATAATTGAAAGGCAGAAAAATATACGACGAAGTACATTTTTTTTACTTAAATGGTGTTACCATTTCAATTGTTTATTTATTATTTGATTTTAGTTACTCACAAGTTCGAATGCAGTAATGAAATGCAATCAAAAGATGTTTACATATCATTTTTCAGTTCATGCAACTATTCTGTCCCTGTTCCGTGCGCAGTTTCAAGTTTACTTTTCTGTATCTTAAGTTTTCATTGACATAAACACGTTGATTATGTCATTATGAAACCGGCGAATTCAGTATGTTTTTCGTGTCTATCGTCAATCAAATTAAAACAGTTCGCTTAAAACGTGATAGTCGTGTTTTATAACTTTTTTCCTGATTTAATTAATAATATTTTCAAGAATACACAGATTCATTATCCGACAAACAAGCTTGTCAGTATAAAAACTGAATTTTTTTACTTCAAAACTATTTAACATTTATGAGATGTACAGCATGTCCGTACGGCAATAAAAGCAAATAAGAAACTCGGATCGGTTAAACATTATATTCAATAGAGATCTTATGCCAGTTCTGTTAATTTTGTAGCTTTAGTTAAGATGAATCACCTACGTGCTTTTCTTTTGTAAAGGTGAACAAACGTGTATATTAATTCAGAAATTAAATTTGTTTAAAGAATGACCTCAAAGCATGAAAAAATATTCTGACTGATTTAATTGCGCTCTTTGCTCTGTGAAGCTTGGAGAAATTCCAAAGAAAACAGCATTTTTTCATAACATTAAAAACGTAAAATGCTTAGCAGCTACACATTTAATTGCTCATTGGCACCCTGTCAGATTTTACATTTTCATTGCAGCTGAAAACACTGTACAAATCCTCTGACCTAATTCATGCTTTTCATTCATTGTTACTCTTGGGTCTAAGATTCTTACTCACTGACTACTCACGTCATGACTAAGTTTCTTTTATTCGTGTTTTTACGGTCACGGGTGTTATATATATAATTAGAAAATACATATGAAGTAATTGGCAAAACAGTATAGTTGTAGCATATTTAGTGTGACCTTGTTAGACGTATATGACAAAAAAAATCAAAAACAAAAAACAGACGCGTAATACTTTAGTAGCACATTTTTTCTTAGTTTTTCTTCACAGTAATCAAGGGTTCATTTTAAAATCTTAATGCTAAATATACAGTTTTAATGTTAAATTTATTATTTTTCAGCATATAAGAAAAGAAACCATAACGAGCATGCAAATTCACGCAGTCTCATCGTAGATTATTTTTCGTTGATGAGTAAATTCTTTTAATAATACTCTCAAATGATTAGTGGAACAGCCCAGAGTGAGTCCCGGACACGTCCATTTCATATATAACAACGGATTAACATATTTGTTTATTACTTGCCTTCGTTTAGGCGATTAAAAAGGAAATATTTTTGTACTTTTCAATATTGTTAGCAAAATGTATTTAATATTCTCTTTCAACGATAATCATATCCATCATCTTAGCATGTATTTTATCTTAATACTAAAGTTCCCATTATATAACTATCTGCCATTGTAATCCCTGCAATAATACTTAAAGGTTTTACGTTTTTGTCGCTATGAGATATGTCATGTCAAACTGTATGAATTATTTCACAGAACACCTGTTAAACAGGTAAATTAGTTGTAAAAAAACTACTCAGTGAAGAGTGTTTATCTCATATAAATATATAATTTAAGAATCATGGTCTTCGTTGTCGTCGTAGAATGATTCGTCAGATTTACATACATTATTGATAATATTATTATTACAATAATCAAGGTGTGTGCTTGCCAAACTTACGAAGCATTCAAATGCAGCATGAAGTTATTTATTCTAAAGTCAGGTCCATACTTTTTGTAAATCTAGTTTTATTGTGTATGTTGTTTAAAACGAAACAGTTTCTGTCTCACATAATCCCCTTAAGTGCTTTTGAGATTGTAAGTATTTCTTTGATATAAATTTAGAAGCTTAATTTACAATTAACCTCTAAGGAAAGAAACATGTTTGACTTGTTAGTTCATGATAATCATACCTGGCAGAATTGTTATTAATGTCAAGACAAATTTACTCACTGCCCGTGATCTTTCTGGCTTTCATTTAACTCCTTGTCAGAATACGCAACACGAAATACCATATTACCATGTTCTACAGTTACCTTGTATGCCTTGTGCACAGTATTTGAAGTTCTACAATAAGTCAATGCCATAATTTGGTCGACTATAGATTTCGATGAAAAATTTAGTTTCCATTTAGTACATTTATAAGTGTTAAAAGCGAAGTCAGACTAACGTAAATGATACGGGACATGTAAAAGACCAGATGGACAAAAGGTGAAAGGCATAAATGATAAACACTGTTTGTTTCCTGACATTTCAATGTTTGTGTGTGTGTGATATAACCGAATACTTCAACAGTTATTCTAAGTGGACCACCTGATTGATGCGTTCTGCTAAGGAAGTAAAAACACACACAATATTATCTAGATTTTTATGACAAATGATCAAAATAAAATACTAATATGTCTACGATAACCATCAGGAATGCTGACAGAAACCTTACAATCCATAAAAACTGTATTACTTACAATCAAATCGAACTGATTGCCAAATTGCAATGCATCTTTAGAACAAATAAGTAAACGAACATATCTGGTACATGGTATTTTGCTATTTAGTTTGTAACAGTGTATGAATATTTTTTTGTCAGAAAGAGGTAACTTTGTCACTTTTATTGGACAGGCTGGCCAGTCACTGGTTTTACAGGCATTATTAAATTAAATTAAATGTTTATATTTTTTATATGCTGTCTCAGGTTCAGTCTTACAAAATGAAACTCGTTGGGGAGACAGTATCCTTTGTTTTTAGTCGTACTTCTCGACTAATGTCCATAGATATTATGAGTCATAGGCAATGAGTGATTCTTGTTGTTATTTTTAATTCAGCTGATAGCTTTACATTTATCAGACATGGTTTCAGACCCGTATTTTTATAACATTCTTTTAAGCTGGAGAGAGGGTTTACCCAAATTAATATTTTTGCTTAAGTTTACAGATCTGTAATATAAATTGAAACGACATTATTTTCGTGATTGTTTATTATTGATAGTTATTTTTACCATTCATTTGAAATAACGACATAATTTTTATTTTGATTTTCCACTTACTTTTTTTCTCAAACATATAATATCGTTCTAAAATGTTCACCCCTCTAATGTAAATTTAGCTTAAAGTTCTGGTACATTATTATTATTACTATTATTATTACTGCTTACATCTTGAATTAATTGTATCTGCTGTCGTATGTTGCAAAACAAGTGTTGCTTCAACTTTGCTGTTATTCATCATCTAAACTTACCTCTAGTTCAAGAAGAAGATTGCTAGACTGTCATGTATAACATGACTTATTTGCATTTCATGGTATGCAAAAAGGTCTTTTTAAAGATGAATTTGAACAAATTGTATGTTCATTCATATTAAGGACTGTGAAAGTAAAAAAGCGTCAGACTCCTAACTGAGATTTGATTAATTAGCAGCCAGAACCCTTATGACGAAACTGTACTTGAGAGCCTGAAAATATTCTGTCTGAATATTGATAAATGCAATTGAAGACAATGTAACACGCCTTATCTATACTCATTATACATTTTTAGCAGTAATAGGATGCTTCGCTAGATGTAAAATAAAAAAAGATACAATCATTATGATGATATGACATAGAATGCCCTAACGAATTTGTCTGAATGTTATAAATGTATTAGTTCCAGTCACTACGTGAAGCTCGTGAAAACAACTAGAAATAACTATTTAAATAAGAAAGATACAATGTAATTAGAAAAAAAACTAATACACCTGTTGCACCAGTATATTTTTTCAATTTCGTGTTCAAATAGAATAAAAGCTAAACAAGAGGGCCATGATGGCCCTAGATCGCTCACCTGAGTATTTTGGCTGTAGGTTTGCTGTTAAGCATTATTTCATGTTTTAATTGAAAATATGTAAGTAATGTTAATATAAATATGTAAACATGTAAAATATCAGTCAATAAATACAGGCTCTATGACAAAAAGTAGAAATATCTATCATAAGCTATGGTAACCTTGACCTTAACCCAGTGACCTCAAACCCTACCCACGGAAAATAGGATCCATGCAGGGAAAAATTTGCTGTAGCTTTAAAACAAAAAGTAGGTCAAAAATATAGGTCATGCAATGATGTTTTTGAAATTGGAACAAAAACTGTACACATGGTCCAAATTTCATTTCCATAGCTCCAAAAACAAAAAGTAGGTCAATAGGTCAAAAATATAGGTCATGCGATGACGTTTTTGAAATCGGAACAAAAAATGTACACATGGTCCAAATTTCATTGCCATGGCTCCAAAAACAAAAAAATAGGTCAGTAGGTCAAAAATATAGGTTATGCGATGACATTTTTGAAATCGGAACAAAAAACTGTACACATGGTCCAAATTTCATTGCCATAGCTGCAAAAACAAAAAGAAGGTCATTAGGTCAAAAATATAAGTCATGCGATGACATTTTTGAAATCGGAACAAAAAACTGTAAACATGGTCCAAATTTCATTGCTGTAGCTAAAAAACAAAAAAGTAGTTCAGTAGGTCAAAAATATAGGTCATGCGATGACATTTTTGAAATCGGAACAAAAACTGTACACATGGTCTAAAATTCATTGCTATAGCTCCAAAAACAAAAAGTAGGTCAGTAGGTCAAAAGTAAAGGTCATGCGATGACATTTTGAAAAATCAAAACGAAAAAGTGTGCACACGGTCCAAATTTCATTGCTGTAGCTAAAAACAAAAAAGTAGGTCAGATAACTCTATATAAAACATGTGACCTCTTGGGAGGGGCCAGTTTTGACCCAGGGGCCATGATTTGAACAATCTTGGTAGAGGTCTACAAGACAATGCTGAACACCAAATATCTAAGCTCCACGCCTTGTAGTTTCTTACAAGAAGATTTTTAAAGTTTTCCCTACATGTATATAAAAACAAATAAGCCCTGGGTGGGGTCAGTTCTGACCCCAGGGTCACAATTTGAACAATCTTTGTACAGGTCCACTAGATGATGCCTCATACCAAATATCTAAGTTCCAGGTCTTGCAGTTTCTGACAAAAAGATTTTTAAAGAATTTACTATATAACTCTATGTAAAACATGTGACCCCTTGGGCGGAGCCAATTTTGATCCAGAGGCCATGATTTGAACAATCTTGGTAGAGGTCTACTAGACAATGCTACACATCAAATATCTAAGCTCCATGCCTTGCGGTTTCGGACATGAAGATTTTTAAAGTTTTCCCTATATTACTCTATGTAAATCAAGTGACCCCGAGGGCGGGGCCAGTTCTGACTCCAGGGTCACAATTTGAGCAATCTTTGTACAGGTCCACTAGATGATGCCTCATACCAAATATCTAAGCTCCAGGCCTTGTGGTTTCAGACAAGAAGATTTTTTTAAGGTTTTCCCTATATAACTCTATGTAAATCAAGTGACCCCCAGGGCGGGGCCAGTTCTGACCCCAAGGTCATTATTTGAACAATCTTGGTAAAGGTCCACTAGATGATGCTGCACACCAATTATCTAAGCTCCATGCCTTGCGGTTTCTGACAAGAAGATTTTTAAAGTTTTCCCTATATAACTCTACGTAAATCAAGTGAACCCCAGGGCGGGGCCATTTTTGATCCAGGAGCCATGATTTAAACAAACTTGGTAGA
Organism: Cyclina sinensis; assembly: GCA_012932295.1. Classification (NCBI taxonomy): domain Eukaryota; kingdom Metazoa; phylum Mollusca; class Bivalvia; order Venerida; family Veneridae; genus Cyclina; species Cyclina sinensis. Next base: position 39,947,144 of record JAAONU010000001.1, on the reverse strand, counting down.
GATCTACTGGACAATGCTGCATACCAAATATCTAAACTCTAGGCCTTGTGGTTTAAGACAAGAAGATTTTTAAAGTTTTCCTATATAAGCCAATGTAAAATCAATTGACCCCCCGGGCTGGGCCAAATTTTACCCCAGGGGAATAATTTGAATAACCTTGATAGAGGTTCACTAGACAATGCTACATACCAAATCTTAAGGCTCAGAGCCTTGTGGTTTCAGACAAGAAAATTTTCAAAGTTTTTCCTTTAAGTTGCCAAAGCAACCAGAGTTCTTGATGGAATTGGATTCTTTGAACAACTTTGGTAGAGCTTCATGCAAGGAATATCCCAGGCATGTTTCATCAATGTTGGATCAGCAATTTAGGAGGAGATGTTGTTTAAGTCAAATTGTTGACGGCGCACGACGCACGCCGACGGACGCCGGACAATCAACGATCCCAAAAGCTCACCCTGAGCAGGCTCAGGTGAGCTAAAAACTGATTACTTCATGTTCTCTCCTGTTTCCTCCCTTTTACAATGGAGAAAGTATGAAGCAAAAAAACCGGCGAGCCTTTAATTTTCTTACGTACTTTCATTTGTAAATAAGTCTCAATTGATTTTACGGACGTTTGATTACTCAGCTTTCAAGATGCAAAATTATTATACAATCTGGTTTTCCGATTTTACTATCGATAGCTTGTTATCAAAAGCCTTAGGTGATATGTGTAAGCAACGTTTGGTGTTGTGTGTAAGCATGTGTACGAAATAATTCGTCAACTCATCGTAAAACTATGTTAATCTCTGACAAGTATTTTATCATTTGTACCAAACACCTTAAGAAAGCACAAGATTTTTTATGTTCTTGGGGATATTGATTTAGTAACCAAATTACATCTGTTTTTATAATAAAAAAATATAAAAAATAATAATTATAAATTACAAGAAAAAGAAAGAATTATACTACGTCATATGAAGAAAGTTTTAAAATAAAGTTCCCAGTAGGAGTCGAACCCGCACCGAACGGCATTTACCACCTACCAATGCAGTGTAACAACGTCTTAGACCACTTGGCCATTGCAACATTCCCGCAATAAATATTGCGGAAATAACCGGAAATAACCGGAATATAAGTGTCCAGTCACACAAGATTCCTAATACCTAATACCTCCTTACCTCAACTCTGAAGAGTATTCAATTCCATAAATTAGGATTAGGACATTTTCACTGAATGCCATGGGTTCAAACCCCACTCAAGCCAATGTTTTTTTCTCTATTTTGTTGGCAGTTTTATATTGTTTTGGTTTTAAAACAGTAACTATTATAGAAGTTAAATTCAATTTCTTTCGTTTTTAATATATTTCAATTGTTGGAAAGCTTTTCAAAATTGTGTATCTGTAATTTCAGTTATTAATTTCTCCAAAACTAGAAGGTATAGAATATTTGATATTTTGCCTGTTTGTTCAAAACAGTATATGAATGAAAATAATTGTAGCTAATTTGAAGCCCCAAAGATTTATGTTAAAGATTTCGTTGATAACATCCTCTTATTGTGAAGTGAATCGGTTAAAATTGGTGCCGTGTATATAATTATATTTCGTTAGCTCTCACTTAAAGCTTTTCTTTTTGTTTGATTTTTATAAGCAGTCAAGTAGGTCTTCGTAATATGAATGATTACATACCAAGTTGTTTTTATGGCAAGACTTAGAAAAAAAATTGTCTTTCTCTGTACCTCATAAACCCATAAAGTCGGGTAAGGTTTGAAGTGAATATTAGTCATTTCTTGAAACTGAAAAAGTGTCTTATATGGTCTATATATCGTCCTATGATAGTGTTTTTTTTTAAAAACTCAATTCACTGAGGGCTGATGAATGTTATTAGTAGTCTGATACATTAAGTAACAATCGATAACGAAGCGGAACAGAAAAAGGCGAGAACAGTTTCAGTTCTTCTCGGTCTACTACATTTGATTTGAATTATAATTTTAATAATTCCTATCAGGTTAAATAGATACAATCATGTAAAGACCCTATTTTAACAAATACTACCAGGTATTTCAAAATTATAAGCAAAATATGAAGCAGAGTCATTATGGAATTGCCTAAAGTATCGGTCAAATTCAGTTTATGTAAGTAATAACAAGAACAAGCTGATTTTTTTCTCTGTCGATTTCAAATTCTAAATGCTCGCTTGAAGTCATTCTACAATTTCACTGAGCTAATAATATCATTCAGGAGAAAAATCCTAAAATTCTTAAGAAAAGGTTCAAATCACAAACACTTATTTGTCGAAATATTGGATTCTTTCCCTCGGGAAGAGTCTCTCATGAATTAAGAGCCTTCAACAGTTCAAATGTTATTGAGAAGCAAAGAACAAGCGCAAATTAATTATGCGTTCTGTTCCAGTTTGACCTTTAGAAAGCAGCCTGATTTTACGTTTGGTTTACAGAAAAAAACATGAACTTTTAGTGCCCAGCAAGATTGCAAAGGATGCTTCCATAGCAATTCATCTACTGTCACTAGTAAGTCTGATTTATGTTGTGTTTTACGTTGTGAAGTTGTTTTAGCAAAGTAAAATACACTGTTATGTTATCGCGGGATCCAGATTTCCAGACAGACAGACAGACAGACGGACACACAGCCGGAGAGCTTACCTCGGAAGGGGACCATAAAACTCAGTAAGAACTTTTTGAATGTTGTTCTGCTATTCTGCTGGAGTTATTCTGCTATTAATCTGTCCTGCTAACCTCATACCGACGAAAAATACAGTTACGCTCATACATCTAAATGAGGTCACCTGGATGGTTATAGATTTCTTCATCATCGAAAATAAATCATTTTACGTTACATATGACAGATGGTTCAGCGTACAGCTATAAGAAACTGATAAGATGAAAATTTATCTTAGATAAACATAAGATAAAATAAAACGAAGATATTCCAAAAAATAATGTAAGGAGTACATGACCAGACGTCTTTTTCTGGCACGTGAATACCCCCTTTGAAATCACATGTTATGCTAATGGTCGGTAGAAAACAATCTAAGACAATGTTAAGATAATAAATAACATTTAACTAAGATAAACATAAGATAAAGTTAGATGTAGGTATTCGAAAAAATAAAACGATATAAGGAGTTCATAGATGACCAGCCTTTGTTCTATTACTTGGATACCCGTTTGAATTCACTTCTTATGTCGGTACAAACATATCTGAAGCGAAGCTTTCTTCTTAGAATTTTACAAGGAAACTCTAGGTTTACAAGCAACATGTTTGTGTAGCATGTAACTTTGAACAATTACAGAAAATATGAATTCTGCAGACCTCAACTTTGAAAAAAAGAAGACATGATTAATTTATTAAAACGCTCGAGGTTTTCTTGCTTAGACACAAAGAATGCTTATTCAATTTTCTCTCAATGCAAGAAATAAGCCACTGAAGCATGTTACGTATTATTTCTAACGTCTGTCTGAATGCATCAAAACAAGAATTCTGTTCTATTTTTTCGTGAGTCATGGAATCCTAAAATAAATTTACATCTCACTTTCAAAGGTAAGTTCTTTACAACATTTTAGATATTGTTTGAAATATGATTAAAAGCTTCTATAGAATATTAAAATAACAGTACACAACGCATGCAACATCTATGTCGCTGTTTTTAACCTCCTGTTATTCCAGAGATTATTTGATTGGACGGCAAATATATACTCATATATCAATAATTCAAGTGAATACACTTGGGTGTCCCACTTATGCTTCCCTTGTCCGCATCTCATTCCAAACGATTAGAGACTGTATGATATAGAAAAGGGTTTTGTTGTTTGTAGGTAAGAACTCAGCTACTACTGTACTACACACAAAACGTATTTCCGTTTTCTGTCAAGAAGAGTGCTATAGAAATAGCACTTTGGCTGAAGTGCAACCAGTTGTGATAAATTTACTCAGTGCAGGATAACTCAACCTGTCTGGATCGAAATAACAGCTCTCATGAAAGATGTTTTGAAATCACCATTTAAAGGCAACTGAAATCCTTTTAATTGGCACTAGTTGTGTATCTTATCTCAGAATTAGGTCGCCCATTAAGTGTACATTAATGGCGGCAACATGCTAATAGCAAACAATGTGCACAACTGTTTAAGCCCAAAAGAGTCTGTAAAATCAATTAGTTTAAAAGCATGATCGCGTAATCACGAGATACTTTTACAGAAATAAGTGTTTGTTGTTAATTAATCGACAAGAATAAGCTATCTTTATGCTTTGTTTAAATGAGACGCGTACAGGACTGCGGAATAAAAAAGATTCGGTTAAATACATTCACCAAACTCTTGTCTCAGAAGGTTTTTATGCAAAATCAGTGTTATGTAGAAATATAAGCAGTATGAAAACCAGTTCTAATGTGTCCTCCATGAAGTATGATTAAGTCTGTGACACTCCGCTATCAAAAACAATCTTTCTGTTATCCTGAAACTGTTCCTTTTCATGTATTAACAGTAATGGGACAATATATTTATTAGAAGCATTCTATTAACGAGCTCAAAAACCTGAAAGCCCGCCTACGATATAGTAATTAAAGTGAATATTAAGAACTAACAATACGTTCATTGTTAAAATTGAAAAGTAAAATTGACTTTTGCTATAACTCTACGACAAACACCCGTTAAATTATTTCAAAAACCGCTATTTCTTATCTCTGACAATCATGAACTAGTCCCTTCACTGAGCCAACAAGTGAACCACAATCTGCTGTATTCGTGAACGTTTCAAACACTTGTTAAAAATACCTTTCGGAGAATGCTACAAAAATCAATTATCAATTATACGAAAGGTAAGTTAACATGCATAGGCGTTATAGTTTATAGTTAAGATAAATAAAGAAAAATAAAATAATAACAAATATAATAAACAAAAATAAATTGACAGTCGCACATAAGAGATGTAGATAAGAACGTTGTCCAAATGACCAAACTTAATGATTGAAAAACGAGGTCACTCGAACGTTAGGAGAATTTGATCATTTAAACTTAAACTATCTTCAGTTTCTACTTTATTTAACAGATTATTTAACTTTATGAATTCAAGACGAGAAGATTTTTTTCTTAAACGATTGACAGAGATGTTCTTGTCATCAATCAATATCTAAATATTATTTTATATAAATCATATAAATAATATAGTGATATAAATACTCAAGGTGGAGAGTGACATGTATGATATGAAATTTGTGCATAGAAAAGTTAGATGTTTCAAAAATAATTGCAACGCAGAAAAATATACCACAGAGTAGATTTTAATTTCCTTTTGCTTAAATAGTGTTACCATTTTAATTGTTTATTTATTATTTGATTTTAGTTACAAGTTCGAATGCAATAATGAAAGGCAATCAAAAGATGTTTACATATCTTTTTTTTCAGTTTATGCAACTGCTCCGTCCGTTTAAGTTTACTTCTCTGTATTTTAAGTTTTCATTGACATAAACACGTTGATTGTAAGTCATTATGAAACCGGCGAATTCAATATGTTGTTCATGTCTATCGTCATTCAAATTAAAAGAGTTCGCTTCAAACATGATAGTCGTGTTTTATCACTATTTTCCTTTTTGTAATTAATTATATTGTCCGAGAATACATAGGTTCATCATTCGACAAACAAACTGGTCGGTATAAAAACTGAATTCTTTGGCTTCAAAACTATTTTACATTAATGGGATGTAACTGCTTGTTCGTACGGCAAAAAAAGCAAATAAGGAACTCGGATAGTTTTAACATTATATTCAATAGAGATCGTATGTCAGTTGTGTTAATTTTGTAGCTTTAGATAAGATGAAAGACATACGTGCTTTCCTCTTGTAAAAGGGAACAAACATGTATATTAATTCAGAAATTAAATTTGTTTTGTTTTGTTCTGTTTTCTTATTGACTTCAAAGCGTAAAAAATATTCTGACTGATTTAATTGCGCTCCATGCTTTGTGAAGCTTGGAGAAATGCCAAAGAAAACAGCAATTTTTCATAACATTAAAAACGTAATATGCTTAGCAGCTACACATTTAATTGCTTATTGGCACTCTGTCAAACTATACTTCTATTCTTAAAAATTTTCATTGCAGCTGAAGACACCGTACAAATCCTCTGATCTATTTCATATTTTTCATTCATTGCTGCTCGTGAGTCTAAGATTCTTACCCACTGACTTACGTCATGACTAGGTTTATTTTATTCATGCTTTTACGGTCACAGGTGTTATATAATTATATTATTAGAAAATACATATGAAGTAACTGGCAAAGCAGTTAAGTTGCAGCATATTTAGTTTGATTTTGTTAGACGTATATGACAAAACCCAAAAAATAAACCCGAAATATTTAAGTTGCACTTTTCTCCTTATTTTTCCCCCAAAGTAATCAAGGGTTCATTTTAAAATCTTAGTGTTACATAAACATTTTCAATGTAAAATTGATTATTATTCAGCATATAAAAAAAGAAACCATAACGAGCATGCAAATTCCCGTAGTCTCATCATAGATTGTGCTTTTTTTTCGCTGATGAGTAAACTCATTTTTAATATTACTCCTAAATGATTAGTTGAACAGCCCAGATTGAGTCACGGACAAGTCCATTTTATATATAACAAGGGATTTACTTATTTGCTTATTACTTGCTTTCGTTTCTAGGCGATTAAAAAGGAAATATTTTGTCAGCAAGGTGTATAATATTCCCTTTAAACGATAATCATATCAATTATCTTAGCATGTATTTTATCTTGGTACTGAAGATCCCATTATATAGGTATCTGCTATTGTTATACCTGCAATAATACTCAAAGGTTTTACTTTTTGTCGCTATGAGATATGTCACGTCAGATTGTATGAATTATTTCACAGAACACCTGTTAAACAGGTAGTTTGGTTGTAAAATTTGTCGTAAACAGCTCAGTGAAGAGTGTTTATCTCATATAAATATATAATTTAAGAATCATGTTCGTCAGATTTTCATATACATTATTCATGTTTTTATTACAATAACCTAAGTCTGTGCTTGCCAAACTTACGAAGCATTCACATGCGGTGTAAAGTTATTTGTACTTTAATTCGGTCTGGTGTTAAAGTCAGGTCCATATTTCTTATAAATCTGATTTTATTGTGTATGATGTATATTTCTCACATAATCCCCTTTTGAGATTTCTTCGATATAAATTTAGAAGCTTAATTTTCAATTAACCCCTAAAAAAAAGAAACATGTTTGACTTGTTAGTTTATGATAATTATACCTGGCAAAAGGTTTATTAATGTCAAGACAAATTTACTCACTGCCCGTGATCTTTCTGGCTTTCATTTGATTCTTTGTCAGAATACGCAACACAAAATCTCCAGTTAATTAGTAGGTCATGTGTACATCGTTGGAAGTGCTACAGTAAGTTAGTGCCATATTTTGGTCGACCATACATTTCGATGAAAAAAACAGTTTACATTTAGTACACGTACAAGTGTTAAAAGCGAAGTAAACCTAAAGTTAATGCTACGGGACATGTAACAGACCAGCTTGACAAAAGGTGAAAGGCATAAATGATAAACACTGTTTGTTTCCTGACATTCCAGAAAAATATTCTTGAAATTGATCAGTTTCACCTACCGTTCTTCATAATCTCCATACTTTTTGTGACTCATCAAATGTTTGTGTTTGTGATATAACTAGATATTTCAACTGTTATTCTAAATGGACCATCTGATTGACGCATTCTGCTGGGAAAGTAAAAACGCACATATCTAGATTTTTATGACAAATGATCGAAATAAAATACTAGTATTTTTAAGATTACCACCAGGAAGACTGATAAAAACCTTACAATACTTGCCAAATTTCAATGCATCTTTAGAACACAATCAGTGCGTTTTGTTGAAATAAAGGAACACAATTGGTACATTTATAACAGTGTATGAATTTTTTTGTCAGAAAGAGATGTGTCATTTTTATAGGCCAGGCTGGACAGTCAATGATTTTACACAAAACGTTTATATAAGTACAACATACCCAGTTTATTGTGTACAAAGGAATTTTTTATTATTTTTGTATGCTGTGAGGAGTCTCAGGTTCTAACAAAACGAAACACGTTGGATAAGACAGTATCCTTTTTTCGTTTTGTTGTTGTTGTTGTTGTTATCTTTAATTTAGTTAATCGCTTCACATTCATCAGACATACGGTTTCAGACCAGTATTTTACTAAGATTTGTTTTTGGAGAGGAAGTTCATCCAAATTATTATTCTTACTTTGCAGATCTGTAACATAAATTGCAATGACATTGATGTTTTCGTAATTGAATTTTTTTATTCATTTGAAATAACGACATAATTTGTTATTTTGATTTTCCACTTATATTGTTTTGCAAACATATAATGTCGTGATAAAATGTTCTCCAATTTATAAGTAAAATTGGCATTAAAATAGTATTAATATTATTGTAATTCTTATAGTAATTGGTTACATCTTAAAATAATTCTATTTTTGTCGTTAGTTGCAAAATAACAGGTGCTTCAACTTATGCTGCTGTACATCGCTAGTTCGAGAAAACTGAAAGATTGTCATGACTCATGACTGCTAGCTCATAAATTATGTTTTTCTAGCAGCCAGAACCCATTTAATAAAACTGTACTTAGTGCCAGAAAATATTCTGTCTGGATATTAAAGACATTATTACACACCTTATCGAACATTAATAGCATGTTTCGTTAGTTGTTAAATCAAAATCAAATCATTGCGGATGATATATTATAGAAATTCTATGCTCCAATGAATTTCTCTGAACACTCTTAATGTTTTATTTCCAGACCCCATGTAAAGCAATAATGTAACTAGAAATAACAATTTAACAAAGAAAGATGCATACAATTAGAATGCACTTGTTGTACCAGTAGATTTTTTTCTATTTCGTGTTCAAATAGCATATAAGATAAAAAATGATAACCATGTTTTTCCTGTCCCCCCCCCCCTTTTACAACAGAGGAACAATGATGCAAATAAATCGACGTTTTTTCGCTTATCTTACGTACACTCATCTGTAAATAAATCTCAATTGATTTAACGGACGTTTGATTTCTATGCTTTCAAGATGCGAAAGTGTTATACAGTTTGGTTTTCCGATTTTACTTTCGATAGCTTATCAAAAATCTAACAAAAACTTAGGTGATATGTGTAAGCAACGTGATGTGTTGTGTGTAAGCATGTGTAGGAAATAATTCGTCAACTCATTGCAAAACTATGTTAATCTCTCTAAAAAGAAGTTTATAATATGAACGAAACGCCTAAAGAAAGTGCAATGTTTTTCGGCGTAGCTGTATTAAAATCAATTTTGACCTCATTTCTAACGAATGAAATTGTTAGATACAAAATCCTGAGCTGAAGAAGGAAGTTTGCCACTGGTTAAACATGTTTCTGTTACAAAATTTAGCACAGAATTCGGAATTGTTAGTTTTTTTTCTGCTTTTAAAAATAATGGAATAATAATAACATTGATACAGCCATAAATTTTATATCAAAATATTTTATACTAAACCAGTTAGTATGAATTCTATGCATTGATGTTATAAATATTATAATACTTAAATTATATTAATATAAATATACTGTTTTATTATTCTCCATTTTTCCCCACTCACTTTTAATCAAATTGATTTAGATAGATAATAGAATGAAATCAAATTATTTAAATTAGCAAGTGGCGTAAAGGGACATCACTTTTTTAGATTTTTTGTGCATTTTTATAACATTTTCAATATACATTAATGTACAGTACAGTGCTTTATACTGGATTCCATCTACATAAAAAGGTTATATATAAAAACAAATGTTCGACAAAGAATAAATGAAATTATTTTGATGAATGAGGTCACTTTGACGTTTATAGATTTTGATTACTCCCAGGGAAATTATATCATATAGTTCTGCTTTATGTTAAACATGATTATTTTTGTAGCTGTATAAAGAAAAAGGTTTTCTTTGTGTCGTCTGTTACATCGCTACTTTTGATATGTTCTCTGTCGATGCCAAGTTCTAAACGCTCGCTTAAAATCAGTCTACAATTTCACTGAGCTAAAAACATTATTCAGGAAAAAAATCCAAACAATCTTTAGAAAAGATTCGCATCACAAACACGTTTATTTGTGGAAATATTGGATTCTTTCTCTCGGGAGGAGCCTCTCGTGAATAAAGAGCCTTCAAATGTTATTGAGAAGCAAAGATGAAGCGCAAATCAATTATGTGTTTTGTTTCAATTTGACCTTTAGAAAATAGCTTGATTTTACCCTTGGTGTACAAAAAAAAACGTGAACATGTTAGTGCCCAGCCAGATTGCAAAAGATGAATTCATAGCAGTACATCTACTCTCACTACTAAGACTGACTCATTTTGTGTTTGCCTCATAATGTTGTTTTAGGAAAAGTCCATGTGAAGCAGTAAAAGGTCTTTCATTTTATTATGCATTTGCACTCCGTTTAGTCAGATCTTTTATTACTGTTCTTTCAAAATTTATGACCAATATAGTCGCAATGCAAAACTTCTGACTCATTGGGTATTTTCATTTCATCACTGCTTTAAAGTTGTGTCTAGTTTCCAGGTTGATGCGGCGTAAACGATTTATGTGTGTGGGAATAGCTTTGTATGTGTGGCGTCGTTGGAACAATAGTTTAGCGGAGAAAATATAAAGAAGAAAACTATATTTTTTATGTCTGTATTTTCCTTTCCTTTATCTTTTCCAATATAATCAAGGGTTAATCAAAATACTGATAGTTTTATATTCATTTTGTATTAAAATATATATAGCAAACGTTTCATGGTTAGAGTATGCTTTGTTTTGTTTGGCTATCTATATGATTTTTTTCAAAGCAAAAGCTTTTTTATATATAGTATATATATAACAATAATGTTATAAGAATTACTAAAATGTGTAAAATATGTTTTTAATGTCTGCAGTCGTTATGAATGCGAATTAGACAATACACTAATATACACCGACAAAATATATAGAAAAAATCATATACTTATAAAACTATTACCAAAATAACAATTATTATGCGAAACAGAAATGTATAAACCATTTAATCAGCAAACCGTAATTAACTCGTACATTGAAGCATGGAATAACAAAAACATAATAGGTAATGATTCGAGACAAAATATTTTTCACTTATATATAATGTCATATCAGCTGTACTATAATAATTATTATAATTTATATTCTCGGTCTCGCTATAGTATCTAGATCATACTGAACGGTCTCGTTTCTTCTAACTGTTATCTTTCTTCACATAAAAAGACTGTAAATGTATAACCATAATTATAATGTTGTATTGCTAAACCAATGAAGACAAAAACTATCCGTTACTTAACAACACAGCTTTTGGTTTGTATATAAATAATGTTTGATAAATACACAAAATGTAACAGTTCAAAGATTAGGTCTACATTCCATAAAACGCTGCAAATGTAACTTTCCTCCACCATTTCTTGTCATGTCCTCTTAGATTTTGTCTGCCGAGTCTATATCCTTGAAATAATGAGCTGGAAGCGTCCGACTTTCTGAGCCCCTGTGTCCGGAATGCCGGATTCTCCACATCGTAATCTTGCCCGTAATAGTCACCGTCATCTAGAGACATATTTCTTAAATGAGTTTCTTTATGTGGACCTTTTTCATAACTGTGTCCTTGTATTTGATTGAGCGGTATGAGCTGTTGTGGAGAGCAGTGTTTGTTGCCGGTATTACTTGGCTGACGCCGACGGTTTTCTTTTGTTCGAAAAGCAATACCAAGTTCAATTATTCCACATAATCCTGCACAAACGCTTCCTATACCGGCTACAAATAACGTATATGGAACTGGCGGTCTAGGTTTACCGACAGCGTAATATTTCTTAGCATAATCAAGAATAACTAATCCTAGTAATATACCTGAAAAAGAAGGTGAAGCCACGTATATAAATCACTTTTAAAATACATATTATGATTATTAATTAACTTTTTAACATGGTTTACATTTTCTGATGTTACAAACCACGTAGATTTGTGCTGACAACTCTAAATGTAACTTTGTTATTTGAAAGTTTTCAAATTTTAATTGAAATTTGCAGTTATTAGAAATTATGCAATTAGATGAATACACCTACCTGAAAACATTTGAAAGATAGCCGAAAACCCACCACTATAGATAAATTTTGCTCGCAAGTTACATGTGCCTCTTGGTTCGTTCTCGAATATTGTAGGTTGTCCTATGGTTTGCTGATGGAATGTTCTGAACTGAAATATGATAAGAAGTAGAGCTCCAATTGCCAGAACTAAACATGCTGTCACCTGGACTTGTGTCCCAACTACTGATGAATATGTCGTACCTGAAAGTATAAAGAATTATATTTACAGTTCATAGATGTATCGATCAAAACATTTAGACTTTTGGTACACCATAAATGCCATAAACTTAACAATGTTTGCTACAAAAGAAACAACAACAAAGAGACAAAACAATTTGAGTAGTTTATTTATATATAAAAGCAAGGACCTCATTTGTTTGAACTGGTATTTGAAGTACAGCATACGCTGATTTCTTTTACCACAATGCTGCAACCTTATCTTTTTAAACTATTATAAGCTTTTCTGCATGCACAATGATATGCTACTGACATTATATTCTACAGACTAAATATCAAAATCATTAATGGAAGTGTCCTGTTTTAATTGAAACAGTATCTGTTGCATATAGTATATTTTAATAAGTCATACTTTTGCAATGATTTTCTAACATATGAAGGGACACCCGAAAAATACAAAATGTTTTCTTTAGAATAGTTGGATCGTATGTTTTCATGATTTAAAACATATTGTGAAAAAAAGTTAATGCATTACATGTCAGCGGTATGGAAACACTAAGAAGTGAAAAACTTTAGCAAATTTGACCTTATCCTTTTCGGCAATTAATCTGAGTATTTAATGTTAAAAGTCTTCAAAAATATTTTTTATCAACATTGATAAATAATCATTTTCATTTTTTGTTTCATTTATTGTTACATCTGCAAATGCCAAACTGCAGGATTTATTAGAAGTACTTTTAAGTTATACGATATATAAAGAAGACACTTGGATAATGTCATATTCAATGTATTTTCTAAAAAAGTTTTAAGAGATCATGTATGAAATAAAATAGTATAAGCTTGTTCAAGATATCCTCTAGTTTATTTTTTTTATTTACATTGATTGGGAAGCAAGATAAAAAAAAAATAGAAAAAAAATATATTATCCTTTTTCATTGATGACCGCTTTCCAGTTTCAAACCAGTACTCCAGACGAAAGTTTAGAATTTGGAAACTCACTGGAAGCAAAGACGTCCTCTGATATAAAGATAAAGAACAGAAAGTCTTAGGTTGATTCGGCGACCTTCTCTTTAAACACCTTAGATTAGTTTTGTAAGCCATTCAAATCGAGACTTCATTAAATGCTCACAGTTCATTAGATAATCACATTGATGACGCTTTGTGTTGCATAGTCCAAAGGACATCTGCTTCCATTATCACTTTATAGGAGTTTTCAGGGAATATATCAGCTGCTAAACCTCATTACAGTTTTTTCAGGGATTATATCAGCTGCTAAACGATATTACAGTTTTTCAGGGATCATGTCAGCTGCTTAACTTTATTACAGTTTTCAGGGATTTTGTCAGCTGCTAAACCTTATTACAATTTTCCAAGGGATTTTGTTAGCAACTAAACCTTATTAAAGGTTTTTAGGAATTTTGTCAGTTGCTAAAACTTATTACAGTTTTAGGAAGTTTATCAGCTGCTTAAACTCATTTAAACTGAAAACATGAATAAAGTATTTTGTTTTTTACTGTGCTCATCAAAGTAGGGTTTCCCTATTCTATATATAGTTTTATTATATAAGAAATACATTTAACCAAACAAATGTCTGGCTATTTGGTGAATCTGTTAAGTCCCATGATAATATATCTACAAACGAAATAACCTCATAAAGGCTGTCACTGTTGCTCACCTCATCAAAAGATGTCAATCTAGAATGAGTTTCCTTAAGAGAAGTTCATTTATTCGAACTGATACGTCATCCAAACGCCTATATTAGAAGGAATTGATTTTGTTACTTTGTGATATTAATATCCTGGAATGATTAGATATATCTTTATAAAACGATAAATGCATTTGAACTGATGAAATCTACTGATCTGACAAGTCGACGTGATGTTGTTTTCATTCATGAAAATAGTGGTGTTTTCATCACTCTTTATTTGGTCGACAAAATATCTTAAATGTATTGTCAACTGTATTCGCATTTTTATTTGATGCCCTTAACTGTTGAAAACCCCAAAGTCTCTTAAGAAACATATTCACTCTAGAAAAAATGAATTGCATATGAGCAATAGTTTACTGTTTTCCTCCTAATCATATTTATCTTATGTAAATAAAACTGCTGATTGGTATTTTAGGAATAACCACGGGACACAGTTTTACGAAGATATACAGTAAACTAATGCTAAACATAACATACATTCATCGATACAAGTAGAGTCGTGTAGCATAAAAAGTGAAAACTGAGAAAAAAACAATACTCAATTCGTTGGTTTAATGAAAAAAACATTCACATCAACGTCCATTACCAAGAGAATAACTGTTACTGCAGTAAAGACATTTTGATTTTAAGAAAAATCATATAAATTCTAGAAATACTAATAAAAACAAGTTAAAAATATTCAAGTCCGTTATAAAAACTGTTTCACGTATAAGACCACTTTTTAACTGGTTTAATTAGCAAAACGTTCCTTAATCTGATTTTGTCAAAAAGAACAAATTTCAAGATCAACAACTGGGTCTCTGGTGAATTGATACAATTTTCAGCATTGAAGGCAAATACAAGTTGCCAGGTTTCTGTTTATAGGTGATCGAACACGCTGGTTTTCTTTTTAAATGCATAAACCATAAGTTGCTTTTCATTGCTTTTTAATGACGTTTAAAATACTTTGTTGGAGTTCCATTCTAATTAATATTTTATCATATAAGTATTTTTGTATCATCTCAAAGGACCGTTCATTGTGGATATTACTGACCATTTTTATCAGTTTAAAATGACCTAAGATATAAAGGAAATGTGCCACAGATAATTTTATGAATTATAAACTGTCTAAGATAGATGATAAACGTCGAAGAGAAAAAAACGACTGAACAAAACAATGCACCTTTTGTCTTCCTTTTTCCTTTAATTATTGATAAATCTACTTTGCTCTTTGAATATTCATTCTGTTTGTTTCATCATTAAGTCTATAGGTTCAGAATTCATTATTTTAAGCTTTTACATTTTCTTTTTTTTTTCTTTATTTTGGACAGTGGGAATTGAAATGGTTATAACAGATGTAGAAAATCCTTCGAGTCACAAAAATATTGGTCAGCTTTATGAATAAAATATCGTCATCAATTATAAGATGTTATTTGACATGCAATTATTCTAGGAAACAGTGCTCATAAAACTCAGCTAACTGTAAATGTAATCTGGAAGTGTCTTTCATCTTTTGACTTAATTTTTTTGTCGATATTCTGATAAAAGTTGTAATTTATACAAGACAAAAAGTTAGTTACTTTTTCCTCTCTTGCAACAGGCACTGTAATCCTTGTTAGATTTCATTTGTTGTACATGTGATTGTCCATTTGCATTGCTATTGTAACACAGGTAAAACTAGATAGTATTATAACTGTTAACTCTATTTTACAGTTAGTAATATGTGTTTGTATGTATTTAATATTATGTTTTTTTATTATGTTTTTCTAATTATTTGATAAAAATGGAACAATTTTGCCATATATACAAAAATGTGTTTAAACTTCATGATAAAGGTAAGTTTTTTGTCTTATGTTCACATAGTTTGACCTAAAACGACATTAACAGATTGATAAGTAAACATAACTAGCTAGAAAAAAACCCAGCTTAATCTATACCTTGACTTTACTGTTTTTAAATATATTGCAAAAGCTTATGATGAGGAAACACCTGTTAATACTAGAAACGTTTCTATAATTAAATCGACAAATGATTTAGAAATGCAACATAATGAAAGCGTGACGGGCTTATAATAAAACAAAACCTATTTTCTTTATGAATATGAATGCATTTGTTCCGACAAGTATTTTCCAGAAGATAGCGATAAATTCTGATAATGAGGTTTTTCTAAGAATGCTGTAAGTTTCAACAACAACAACAAAACATTTGTTGCAATGGAATTTACTTTAAGCCCTCACCTTTAATTAATGTTTTTTTCACAATCCTTATAATCTTTCATATTTTTTCAAATATATCACGAACGGAACTTCGAAAGTTTATATAAACATATGGCGTTCAATGACCTGTAATCGTGTTATTATTCTTTGACACAGTTAACGACACACCACGCATCGGCTTGCCTATCTGAAATAAGCAAGATATAAGTAATATACAAGAAAACTCTGTTTAACAACGTTAGTAAACTTTTTTTCATGATCGAGTCGAAATTTGTTATTGTAAAAATGTAATAAATCATTCAGTGTTTGTCAAAATCGTCATATTGTTGAGCAAAATTAATTTATGTCAATTCTTAATAACAATTATGTTTTAAGCAATATGAATAGATCATATATTTTTTTTTAAATGAAAAATGATCATTCAAGGTATGTCTGGGTCGATATTAGAACTTCCACAGACTTCTATACGGTCATTTAGAGGCAATTACGGCGCTTCCAATCAACACTTGTGCATTTCATATCTCTAAAAGCATGCCCATCAAATGTTCATTTATAGCAAAAACATAGTAAATAAGTCGGAAGTGTACAGCGTTAAGGCTTCAGATAGTCTGTACGATAGTCTGTACAATCACATAAAGAAAATAACTTTCTGCATACAGGTAAGAAAAAGTAGGTTATATATTTTGATTTACCAAAGGATTCAGGCAATCATTTCTTCATGCAACCTTAAATGGAAATTAATATTAGTAACGAAGTCTTTGATGTTTTTGTTAAATCGAACTGCACAGAAAAAAGGACGAAAGCTGTGTAAAGTATATCTATACTAAAAAAACATGGAACGACCGCTTTACGGTTTTACTGAGCATTCAGCTGTTCTGTTCTATGTCGCTGTAGTTCTCGTATATGAGTATCTAAAGTTTCAAATTTCTTTAGGGTAATGAGACTTAATCAGTTCGAAAATAGAGAAAGGGGTCTAAACAATAGCTATAAAAAGATTTAATGATTAAACTTGCTTGATTCTCAATGTAAAATATTTTGTAGGTAACTAGTTTACAAGTTAAATCGAATGATCACACAACTAGTCAACACCGAGGCTGCTCCATTCGAATACCCCGAAATGTGCTTAAAAAGTAATGAAGTAATAAAAATATACCTGATCATAAATATTGTAGAAACCCCCCTGCTTCATGTGTTACCAATTATCATATTACTCATAACTCGCGCTGGTCCCCATTAATTATTTGAAATAAATGTGATAATAGTTCTTACAACTAACATGCATTTTACATACAGTTATGGTGTGGTGGAATCGTTCCTGAACGTTTCATAAAAAACATCAAAATGTTTTTTATAATTTCAAAGGGAATATGAATGATAGCATAGAATTATAAAAAAATAGCTTTTAAAAGTTTTATTTTCTTATATTGGATTAAAGTTCATTGTAAAATCGAAAGAAAGTGGAACACACACCTACAATAGACACGCAAAACGAATTGTCATTTAGTATCTGAATTCCAGACACATCTGGTGAATACATTTCTCTCAAGACATTAATCAAATGTTTGATTCTTAATGTGTCAAGAGTAAAAGCAGTCTGGTTTTCCTTTCTGTTTCCAATGGTCCGCTACGAATAGCAGATACTTAGATAGTAGGCACATCAGATATAGCATCCGTAAACAGGTAGACAAAATTCAGTTATTCATCTTACTGAAAATTTTCCAGTCTTCTTACAACATCTTATGGTGATTTACCTGACAATTAGTTTGATTAGAAAAAGTACAAATGTGCGCAAATAGTTTATCATTGCTCTGTAATTTACATTTACACTAGTGTCACATTATAAGTAAAATAAAAATACAAGAGGTGCATGTCGAAAGTCTTTGCCATGTAAAATAACCTGTTTTGTTTCCAAAAAAGTTATTGCTATAAATTTACGCTAAAAATAGCTATTAAAAACAAACATAATACCTATAAAAAACCTCCGTTTTTGTCACTTACAATTGATTATTCAAACTTACCGTTACCCATAGAATGCAGAAAGAGAGAGCAATCACCATAAATGAGCAACCATTTAAGACTTGCTTTCTCTTAGAATTCTTTTTTATCGTGCAGGGAAGTTAGAACGAAGTTATACATATTATTTAAGAACGACGACCTTTTTAAATGTTCATGTAATGAATGTGCATTATTACTGACAATTAGGTATCCTTGAACCTTTGAAAGTACATTGGTTTATTTTATTGACTGACTCAAATATTTCTTTTAACAGACTATTATTATACTTCAATAAAACATTTAAGCCTATCCACATTTTCAAAAAGTAAGTTGCCATTGTATGTGCCAAACTATATTTTTTATTATGCTCCCCGAAAGGAGAACATATAGTTGCCGCTTTGTCCGTCCGTCCGCATTTTCTTGTCCGGGACATAACTCTGAAACTACAAGAAGTATCAACAAGAAACTTTGTAGGTAGATAGATCTTATTGAGTAGAAGTGCAGTGCATAAGAACCATAACTCTGCATTCCCTATTTTTTGAGTTATTGCCCTTTGTTCATTTCTATATTTTAAACTTTGTCCGGGACATAACTCTGAAACTACCAGAGGTATCAAAAACCTCTGGTTTACCTGTCACCAGCCTACTTCAGTGACCATGACACTGTTTGGATAGGACTGCCACTGACTGAGTTGAAAGAAAAATAAAGAATAAAATGGTTACTGTCTTACATTCTTCATTGCATATTTAAACAGTTTTTACCTTTTTCAGCAACTACCAATAACATAATATCTTTATGCTGAATTTTGCAAAGACTTTATGGGCACACTATTCTGTGTCCAAGACCTATTCGGGGAGCATCACCCGGTTCGATTTGATTTTGATTATTCTTTTTTACAGATTTCATATTTGATAAATTTGTATTTTGTATTTTAGTACATATGTAAACAAAATTTACTCAATCCTACAAAAGCGTCGTATTCTTTTTTAGTAAAATGCACTTCGGTGTTTTCCTTTTTTATAGAGAAAACTATGTGAACTGCTACGCAACCCTTAGTCTAAAACAACGATCAACAGTCGATTTGAATACTTGATCTACAGATCAAGTGACTTTGAAAACTTGTTACAGATAATACTGCTTACAAAAAAATCTAAGCACTAGGATATATTACGTTCACACAGAGTTTATCATAGATGCTTGCATTAATTTTTTTCACGAAAGAAGTTCATACTCTGCTAAGATACCTGTAGTCTTCATTGCTGCGCCGTACATATATAAAAACTGATTTGTCTCAAAGATCATGCTCTTTGAAGCATTTGTAAATAAGCAGCTATACGTCAGATATGATAAAATGTTTAATTTTATGATATAATTGATTTGTCAGACACAATCAGCCTATGAATTTATGTCAGCTTGCCATCAAATTAACGTTATGTTGTATAATGACGGTAAACATGTGAAGATGAAAGTAATTAATGATCATTTTCTTGTTAAAGATAAATAAAGATCAAAAATAGAAACACAATAAGCATAAATGCAGGAAATCAAAGAATTTTGTTTTCCTACAAAGCTGCCAAACTTGATCAGCGTTTCTAGATATTTCTTAAAATAAATCTTATTTCATTGTGTAGAATACATACCAGTTTATCAAACTGTTTCAAAGAGAAGATTCCAGAAGAAAACATCTGTAGGTTAAACTTAGTAGATAAGGAAAATGTAAGCCAATGTAAGAATACAAGTTAATAAATCATATCTTCAACAAGGCGACTGGTAAAATCGGTACTGTCTTCTTTGTTTCCGTTTCTAGTGTGATTACTTCAAAGAAATCAACAGCCAAAACAAGCTCTGTTTGATTAACAATTATATGAATTTTCTAGTTATTCCACCACATTTGGATGATCTAGTTTTCAATATTTTATTAACTGCTTAACTATCTTTAGATATCAAATACTTTCTTGGAAGCAGCAGCGAGTGAATACATTTACAAAATTGTAATCTGTTAGTACTTTTACAGTTACTAATTTACTTCAAAAATCCTTGGTACAAAATATCTTTTTTTCAAAATAACAAGCCATTGTTGTGATATTTGATTATATAAGTTCATAAATAAACACCTATTTTACCTACCTACTGGTTTTAAAACATGTTCACTATCTTCAGAAAACAGACCTTTATAAGAAAATATGCCACATGTTCTTGAATCCGTTGAAGCATTTAATGACTTTTCACATAGAACTATATACCAAAGTGCCATATTTACACTATATGTCCTCACTTCAGTTATAATCCATCCAGGAATAATGAAACTTATTGTCTGGAATAAAACAGATATTCCCGCCAAAACAACGGAAGCAATAACACATTTCTTTATTGTTTTCATGTCATCAGTTTCAATCGAAAGTCACCTTAAAATGATATTCAAAGAAATTGACTTTATAAGCTATTTCGGAGGACAAGAAACACTCTAAATTTAAAACAAATGATATGATTACGTCTTTTTTGTCTGCTCGACTCTCCTAAAGAAAATATAAATCCAATCCATCCATTTACACTTAATAACGCCAATTTCTTTCTGCCGAAAGCAACATCCTGTCAGAATATTAGATAGCTCTTCGATATGAATGTTTGGTCTGAGGCATTATTCAGCAAACTATCTTGTAACAAATATTTCTAACATCTCAAACAGTTTTTAATGTCCGCAGTTCAGTAACAAACATATTGCTCTGCCAATATTGCAACACGCCTATTTGTTATCCTTAACTTATCGATTGCAAGTAGTTAAAAGAACAGGAACAGCCTGGGACACGAATCAATGCATTCATCGGATAATTGCTAGGAAAGAAAATCGCCAGTGATTGCCCATCATGGTAGTTCTTATCTATACATAGACGTAGTGTTATGAATCTACAGTTTACAACGGTAACTGAAAATTTATTATAACCATTGTACTGTTTTATTCTGTTATGATGACTTCCTCTGACTTCTCACGCATGCGCAGAAACATTCTTGAAGTATGATGATATTCAGAGGCGAAAAGAACTGCACCACTTGTTAGCTGAATTCTTGCCTCTGAAATGTGTAGATGGTTGAGAAAAAAACCCGATCAAGTTATCAAGAACACCTGTTCTGACACAATCTCCTACACCTTTTAGTGCAACGGATTTATTTTCTTAACTTTACAAATGAAACTGTTCTTTCTCGTTCTGTTGTTTTGCACATTACTTCTGTTTATACCAGTTTACCGTAGCTTAGTTGCATGAGACTTGCAATACCTAATTCAAATACTGTAATTTTTAGAACCATTCAATTATTCAACGATCATTAGAAAGCACAAGAAATACAATTTTCTTTATGAATGATTATTTAAGCATTGACCGATAAAATATGTTCATTGCCTAATGTTCTTCATTCTTTTTAGTTCATTTTTGTATCTTTATTACTACGAATCCAACATATATACTAATTATTACAGTTTCACTCATTTACCTGCATACTTTACCTCTTAACTTTGAAATACCGAGATAATATTTTGAGAACCAAAATTAGCTATTCCAAAGACTGAAAATGATCAAGCTAGGTGGTACTGTTAGACTAATATTCTCTGAAATTTCAGTATCTTTAAATGGTAATATATTTATTAAAATATTTTCAAGCATAAAAAGTAAAATAACAGTGTAGAACATAATAAATTATAATGTTGCGTGTAGGAATAATAATATAATTGTAGCTGTTTGTGATAAAAACTATTGATATTTTATCGCGGTAAAATATATAGACACTTCCACTTCTACAATACATGTTCTGGAGTATATCCACTTTATCATAAACGACAGTGTATGTGGGCAGATCCAGTATCGTGTTTTCTAGATCTATATCCTGTAATTAAGATAAACTGAAAAATATTTCAACAAAATAATCATCAAACATCAATGGTCCTTTCATTTGAACGTATATCTCGTTGAAGTCATTTTGATGGTAAGGTGATAGAGTTCTCTTTGAACTTTAGACAGTATTCACATTGATATTTGCGTGGAATTACAATAGAAATAAATCAACTGGTAGATAACAATTCGAGTGTAAAAACAGCTCATATGGATTATTTTGCCACTATGTTCTGATGTTTTTATCTTCTTTGAAAAAAACAACCTTTGATTTCAGTTCTTAAGTTAGTTTTGTGAAAGTTGCAGACACATTATCAGCGAGTGTGTATAGTACAAAATGTGACAAGTTATTCTCCTGAAAGAAAGCCCCAGATCTTGCCTGTTTTCATGTTTCAGATAATGTAATAACCACTTAGCAAAACCAATTATATGGGGAGATATATCAAAATAATCGTGAATTATTAATAATCTGTGCACGAACAGAACCATATAATCGCACAAACCATCTGTTTTGGTGCGTCTTGTGTATCTTAGAAACGGTTTTGGAGAAAATGCAAAACCGAACAATCAGGAACGGCACACTTAATATCTTTTATAACAATTTTTCATTGGTAGGAACAGAAGTGGCAAGTACAGAAGTATTTCCTCTTATGTAAATACACATTTTTTAAGATTACATTACAAAAGCAGAAACAGAAAGAATTGTTAATCTTTATATAAATAAACACACCTAACCTTGTATTACACTTCAAATTATATTGATGATAGTATTTGTGTGAGTCCAAACCTGACAAAAGCATCTGCATTGAAAACTGATCTCTCTTCAGGAGGAGAAGTGAAGATTTATTGATGAACAAGAACGTCTGACGCAAGTCAATTTGAGTTACCCTAGAGAGGCTGAAGTTAGAATTATAGTCTGGTTTGTTTCGCATATTCCAAACAAGAAGCAACCGAATACTGAATTCGTGGAAATGGTAGCCTATTTTTGGCGCGCTTTAACACAGCATAAGACTTAAGTGGTTTGCTCTTGGAAAAAGAAAGACATTCTGGCTAAACCTAAATTTGTGGGAGGAAATATAAATCATTCTTTTCACTTTCAGAGACATTTATATTTCTTTGGATACGTCTTATGATATTTGAAAAAAAAACTGAATGAGAGTTGAAGATTTAAGCAATATACTTCTACATATTTAAGGACGCAAGAACCTAAAAATGACACTTTTTTCAGGACAGAGTAAAACACAATAAAAAACAACAATAAACAATTTCACATTATTGAACATTATGCAAATTAGTGTAATCTTCTGAATATTTGCTCTGTTGTTTGATTTAAATTTGTAGTCTGATAAATGTTCATTTACCATTGGACTTTGCTTTCCTTTTTTTTTGAAATTTATGATAATTAAAAATCTTATTTAATTTACAAGATACCCATTCGTTGCACAGAATTCAATGTGTTTACTCAGTAAAGCATGTGCAAAAACGTAAAATTTAAACTTAAAGGGCAGTGATCTACTTCTAAACCAATTTCTTCCTGAAGCAAAAGGGCGTAAATTCTAGAATATAACTGAAAAATATTTTTGAAAAAAGATCATATCTTTTATGGTGCAACAACCTATTCCTTTTGACAAGAAACATTATTTAGGAATAAACCGGCTAAGTTCAGCCTTATTTGATATTCAGTATTGACAAGGTCAATAACAATAAACTCAATTTTTCTTTGTTCGTTCATTTCGTTTAACTTATTTCTAAATGTTTTTACCACTTTAAACAATCAAACTTTTAATAATTGTAGATCTTGGCTATTATGTGTCATAATATTTGCCGTGAGGGTATTGCTAGGTATTTTCTGGCCAACAGGTATATATTTTTGCAATATTATATACGAACGCACGCGCACAGGTGGGTGATGTGAACAATCTGATTTTATCTGAATATTTGCACAGTTTGCACAGTTTGACCTAGAATTTAAAAACATAAGGGCATACTTTCGACAATAAACTGAATCCGGATAATAAGCGGCTCTACGTTTATATTTGTTTTCAAAATTTCTCTGTTACGTGCTGAACTTTCCATATAGCGTTTGAAAAATACTTCAATTTCAATAATGAAATTGGAAAAATACGTTTTCCAGTAGGAAATATATTTTTGTTATTCTTGTTGCTTTTAAGTAATTAAAATAAATAACAACTTACAGGTACAGAAAATTACTTTATGTGTCATGCCTGTAATTTGTTTGCCGGAAACGTGTTTAATTATAAAAATCGCCTTTAGAAATATTAGTTTCTTGCGAAAATATAGCTTAGATTAAATAACATCGCGAAATTTTCTTGAAGTTTTTGTTTTCACCTTCTTATTATATAGCTAAAATAGTATAACATTGTGTGACATTCTAATTTTTTCTAATGTATAGTCTATACAGTTCGCCATATCTTTTTTATCCTAACCGGGCAGTAGAGAATAAGACATGTTTATAAAATAAATTTAACAAGTTATTTAAAAGATTTATTTTGAAACAATGCAGTTTAAGAATCTTCGAAGAAATAAAGAAAGAAAAAATCCTTTTGGAAGATATATTTCATTAAAATGCTTATTTTAGATCACAAGGAATCACGACAACTGATGTGAAAAAACATATGTGCCGGAAAATGCGTTAAGTCTGGTAAAAGTTAACATCTTCCTCGAAACAAAGTACAAATTGTCTGACAAATTGTCTTATTAACAATGCCTAGGTACACATCAGCACTTTTATTAAGAAGATGGAATGCTTTACTCTTTTATATAATTGTTTTGTCAGACACTAACAACCCGTAGTATGTAAACAATGAACGAATGCTAACTTGCCAACTCGTTTCTAATATCGTGTTATTAAGAAAACCACATGATGTAAATACAACTAAACCTTGATGCTCGATATGTTAATGGTATAGTTTCGAAGCGTCTTCGAACCTGTCGAGACAGTCCTTGTCACATCTGCTGTTGTTTAGTATTTTTGAAGGTGCTCAACAGTGGTTCAACATAAACCATCACTGTTCTTTGTTTGTTTTACGTAAATGGGTACTAAAACTGTGTACATTTAGTCTATTAAAGATTTGCAAATGAAGGAGGAAAGAAAACTTTTTTGTTCAATAATACGCAGATGTATACTACTTAAAAAGTCCTTTTTTCTTTATAAGAGCCCACTTAAAGACGAGACTACTGGGAATATAGACGGCGGTCGATTGGAATCCTCAGATTTTTCGCTCTTTAATTCAAAGAGCTGTCACCGACTGTTCATCGAACTTTGTGATTAATGTTTAAGGACATAATATCTTGACCAAGTTCAATACCTAGATAAATTCCACTCAGCATTCTAGATTTATGACCCTTGAATTATCCAAAATTAGCTAAATTAACCTTTTCCATTCTCTAAGTCGAATAGTTTTCATCCGATATTCATCAAACTGAATGACAATATTTGTGGGCATAATATCTCGGCCAAGTTCGATAACTAGCTGAAACCATCTAGAAAGACTTAGATTTATGCTCATTGAATTATTCAAATTTAGCAAAATTAGCCTTGTCTTCTAACTATAGAGTTTTTATTTCATTTCTACAAATCTTGCTGAGAATGTCTGTGGTTATAATATCTAGAAGAAGTCCGCATTCTAGAGTTATGGCCCTGTAACTGTACAAATTTGCAATGTCTATTCTATAAGTAAAACATGAAATATATACAGGTCGAAGCATTACGTAAGTCGAATTCGGATTTTTCTAAAGGTTTAGATTATGCAAAACTTAAAAAATCCATTACAAGTTTCAAGATTGGTCATTGTATAAATAAGCGTAAAATAGCGCATTTAAACCAATAATTAAAAAAGCAATAAAATCTTATTATGATTCAAAGAATATGTCCATTTCTGTGATTAAATACAAACTTCTCTCAATATAAAAAAAACTCGGTCTAATTCAAGCGTTTTTTCTGTATTACAGCGAACGCAGCGTTCAAGCAGAAATTAGGATAACAGTGTTTTATTCAGACAACTTTGTCCGATGTATCAGTCTATAAAACATTGCTTGAATCGTGCTCAATATTACTACTTAGAAACCGTTGTGCAGTAAAGAAATATGTCACTTTGTCAATAATGGTTGTCTAGAAGTCTTTTAAAAACTTGCCAGTGAAATTAAAGTTTTTATTTATTGATTACTCTGTTATAAATATACCAGTCAAGCCGACAATATCAATCCCTATCCATATTCTATGCTAAATACACAGTTATGAATAAAATGGCCTCGTTATCTCCCGTTTTCAAAAGAGAGTCCTCTGATTTTACACAAATCCATGAAATATGTCAAGATGAAAAATTAAAACATTACAGTGAAAGCAATGATAATTATGTCAGAAAAGTTGTTAACATTTTGTTCGGTGGCATATTTTGTTCCTTGTAACATTAGAAACTAATTGCTTGGGTGTAAATTCTCTTAATATCCTTCACAGAATGTCTTCAGGACTTCTATACAATAGAATTGCTAGCTCAATAATACAACAGTTTAGTTATTGGTTATTCTGAAACTTGTCTTTTGCTAGTAGTTAAATAAAGAAGCAGCTTGCAACACAAATCAATAGGTTCTCAGAGCAAATCTTTTATAGTGACCCATGGCAGTCTGACCGAGACTATTTTACAACATCAACCTAAATATAACCGTAGTTGTGAAGTTTTGATATAACATTTTAGACAACGCTCTCCGGGCATTTATGACAAATTAAGTCTAGTAGTATTCATCTGTTTTCCAGAAATCCTCATGTTTGCACTGGCGTTTCAACAATGGAACCTTATTTTCATTTAACCTTTAACATCTTATTTTAATGTCGGTGTTTATGGCGTGAATTTTGAGCTAAACTCTGTATGATGAACTTAATTTCCATTCAAAAGATTTCAAGTCTATGCTTTCAAAATAAATGTTAATAAATTAAAACTTTCGAATGGATTTCATAATAAGTAAAAGAGATTATGTTTAAAAGATCAATACACAATAATTAAATATTCTAGACGCGCAACACAGATTTCAAAAACCAAGATATGAACGCATGATTAAACTGTTCTATCTAGCTTTTGAATGTTTTTGGTGTTTAGTTTGATAAGGTTTGCATTCATATTTTGATTACCAAGAAATGTGTCACTTGTCACTTGGACTTAGATCCCCCGGCTTGCGCTGATGATGAAAGATCATAAGCAGATGATTAAACTGTAAGAAAAGGCAGGTCGAATGTCTAAAGTAGTGTGACTGTTGTAGGTATATAATAAACAGATTACTGCAATACATAGTCCTTTAAATGATAAATAAAAAATTAAGATAAAAAAAAGGGTAAACATTCTTACAAAAATTGGAAGCGTCATGTTGATTTTCCAAAAGACACTGTGCATTAAAAGGATACATATTCATACTAAAGAGAAATGAAATCCCTTTAAAGTTTTGTCTTTCAAATGTGTGGTGTCTTCATGTTTAACTAAAACATTTAGTCCAAAGAAGGTCATAATTCTGATAAAATCGGAGGTGTCACGTTCTATTTCGAAAGGAATCCGTAGTCTTTCATAAATCATTTACAAGCAAAATATGAGAGAACGATGTGCAAGCTTTCCTAAAATGCGCGGAAACTACGTTTTAACAGAACTTAAGTGGAAAAGGGGCTTAATTCTGAATAATTTTGAAGTATTATGCCAATTTCGAAATGGAACCTGTATTTTTACAAGACAAATATTCATGCGAAATATGAATGAAATCTGCGCAAGCGTTTTCCTTTAAATGCGCGGAAACGAAATGTGTTCGGACGGAAGCACGGACGGACGGACAGGTACAACATTTGATGCCCTGGCGGGGGCATAATAAAACAAGCAATTAAAAAAGTCTGATATAAAAACATGTAATATATGATCTCAAAATATCATAAAATCAAATCTACGCAAGAGAATCCCGATTCAACAGTTATCTAAGTATCATGTTTAGTGGTCTTATGTTCTGAACACCATCAAAGAAATTGTTAACATGAATGTAACGAAATTGCCTATAAGAAGAAGAATAAGGTCAGTGAACCGTCTAAAAGTAATCAAATAAAGCATAATAAAGTTTTACTTAAACGATGTTGTCAGGTCTGAAGAAAGCTGTAATGTAGGATGTTTTATTCGAGAACAATTCCCTGACGCCTCGTTTCAGAAAGATCTACTAGGAAGAGCAATTTCATATTATCTGATATTAAAAAAAAACTTTAAGATTACATTAAAACAAGAGATGTTTGTAAAACGTATATGCCCCCTAGTGCCTTATCCCTAGAGGCAGCCATGAAATATTTAGGAGATGGGACCAAGCATTCTATAGTTATTGATCGGAAACCATTTTGGTATTCAAGGACGCTGTGTGCATGGCCTTTGAGCTGGTGAGCTGAAAAAATAAAGGGCTCATATACAAGTCATAAACAACTTATATACAAAGTTTGAGGAACATGGGCCCAAGCGTTCTACACTTATTTATCGGAAACCATTTTGCTTTTCAAGGTCACTGCGACCCTTGACCTTTGCCCAAATGACCTGAAAAATGACAGGTGTTATCTACTGATCATGACAAACTTAAATACTAAGTCTGACGAACGTGGGCCCAAGGACTCCCTAGATATTCAGAAGAAACTGCTTTGCTTTTTAAGGTTACTGAAAATTTTTGAGGAGCTAGGCAAAAGCGCTCTCTAGTTATTGATCGGATACTATTTTGCTATACAAGGTCCCTGTGACCTTGACTTTTGATCTTAGAAACTATAGGCGTCAATAACTGGTCATGGCCAACCTATATACTAAGTTTGAGAAACCTGGGCCCAAGCGTTCTTATGTTTTTAAAAATCATTTTGCTTTTAAAGGTCACTGTGACATTGGCCTTTGACCTGGTGACCTGAAAAACTATAAGGGTCATTTACTAGTCATGAACAACCTACTACGTTTGAGGAACCTGGGACCAAGCGTTCTATAGTTATTAATCGGAAACCATTTTGCTATTCAAGGTCACTGTGGACTTGACCTTTGACCTGGTCACCGGGCCATCTACTAGTCATCGTACATGCTAAGTCTGAGGAAGATGGATCCAAGGGTACTCTAGATATTGATCGGAAACCAAGGAGTCTATCGACCGACTTTTTGACAATTATTGTTTGTGTTACCGACTTTTTCTTAATGCGAAAAAAGGGAAAACTATATTTAGTTCAGAAAACCCCTACCCAATAATTTCTATTTTCTCAACAATTTATCTCTTTCTTTAAATTAAATGTGGCAAAATAGGAAGCAAAGTTAGAGAGTTTAAGTAACAAGCAGTATTCAGTGAAAAGATAAGAACAAGCAGGCATTTTAAGAAGTGTGTGGTCTAGATGTGAATAGTACACAGAGCTACATTGTATTACATTTTGTATCATTATTATACAAAAGAATCATTTTCTTGAAAGCTACACCAAGGTATAAATGTATAAATGTGCGCAGGAATATATCAACAGAAGAAAAATGGCAAACACCAAAAACAACGAAAGCTCAAAAATTTAAACTTTTTGTCCAATGAACGAAAGAAAAATGACGTTACTTGACTTTACATGCATTCATATTAATCGCTAAGTTAAGCATTTTCTACAATTTACATGAAAATTTAAATTTTTTTATAAACATAAAGGCTATTTTTCTTTCAATTCTTCGGATTATCTGATCAAGTAGGTTTGTCACTGACATTTCTGCATTAGCATATATTTTATAAGAGCATGACTTGTTCCATGAAAAATCTTTCAGTTTTGCTACAGAACTTCGTATTGTTTTTACAAAAAAGGAACTTTTTTGTGGAATAACATTTTATTTTGTGTCACTACTTTGCCAGATGCGAAACTAAATCATTTTCACGTGTTATTCCCATACACATGTTTTCATCATCAGAAACATATACAGAACAAATATTTCTCAGTTATATAAATGATGACAAATTCAGTAAGACGAACGAAAATATGTAAATTGTTTTAAATTCAAAGCATTCCATTATAAATTATAATATATACATTAAATTAGGATGAATATACTTTTCAAAACAAAACATATTTAAATTCAGAAGTACACTTTCAGTTATTATTTTGCAGAATTTCTATAGAAATGGTATAATTTTGTATCAATTAGTTAATTAATTCAAAGTCTTTCGCATTTTTTAAGGTAAGAATCTTTTTAATCGGAAGTTACAAAACAATTATTTATCAGTAATAACTCTGTTAACAAATAGGCATATAAAAGTTAAACACTTACCGACTAGTGTTAAAATATTCCCGCTTTGTTCAGAGAAGAGACGTTTGTATGAAATAGCTGAGCACGATTCTGAAGTGATGGTAACGTTCCTTTTACTTACACATACAACTACATACCAAACTGCAATATTTACATTACATTTACTCTTTTCAATAATGAACCATCCTGGAATTGTGAAACATGTAGTCTGCAATAAAACAGACATTCCCGCCAAAACAACGGAAGCAAAAACGCAATTTTTTTTAGCTGCCATGTCATCAGCTGCTGTCAACACTGAATTCCTTTTAACGTTCTACTGCCCCTTTCGAAATGACATTCAGTACATGAACGTTCGTTTCCACCAGAAGTATTTAAGCGTTAAATGAATAAATAATACGCCAGATACACTGATCGAAATGAACAGTATTTTCATGCAAAAGTCACTTTAAGCGAAACAGCTCAACCTTCTTATACGAGAAACAAGTATATCCGTATTCGTGGATTATTACATCCGTCTATAGACAAACAAATTAAATCCACGCTGAGGTGCTCCGACAATATTGTGTCACTATTTATTCACTAAAAAGCAATAGAGTGTTTAAGACGATTAAAGCTTCAGTCAGAAATAACTGCCTGGTAAAATTCTGGACAATCCTAAAATCGTTTCTTATTCTTCTCTCAACATTTCTTAAAGATCGCAGAGCTGTAGGAAATCATTTTGTGTCGTCGGTATGTAACACTCGGATGGTTAATCTATATCTTATAATTTAAAAGCTGCTCATAAAAGTAGAAAAAGCTTGCGACACAAGTCAGTCCGTTTATTGAATGGTTATTTAGAGAGAAAATTGCCGATTATGGCCTAGCAAGATATTTCCTATTGATACTAGACATAAACCACGTGATATGAAACCGTATATAGTTATTATCGGGCAGTACTCTTACGGATGCATCGAAACAATCAACGTCAAGAACGCTACTTGTTAAAAACGACATTTATAGTGAGAAAAAACATAATTTAAAGAAACATATGTATTAGAAGTTAAGGGGTCTTTTCTTCGATGTTGTTTTGAAGTTGATTTTAAACATGATTTATGATTCACTGATTAGATTAATATTTTTGTCACTTTTACGTAAATAAATATCTCGACCTTGTTACCTGAAGTAACCCCAATAGTAAGCTAGAAACAAAATAAAGGTAGTAGTGAAAATTCATACAGTTAACTTTATATAATTACTTGGTAATTATCAAGAAAAAAGCTTAAACAGGTAGAGGACAACAGTGATTACGTAAAAAACTGATATTTCAATAAACTGAAATTCATTTATTAGTGATACCAAATAAATAAATAGAATCGCTACAAGAAAAGAAAACTAAGCAAAATGTGGAAAATGCTAATGTTTTCAATATAGATAACTGCCATATCTTTAAAATTGGTGAAATATTCACTGTGTCTGTAGTCCGTATAAAAATTGACTTTTAACTTGTAAAACCTAGTCCGTACTCTAGAATTTGCTATCTCTATCTCTCTCAATCATTTATTCGTGTAAAATCTTGTAATATTTTGTCTGTAGTCTTTTTCTTTTTAACACATCATCTATCTAGTCTTAAGCAAATAAAATATTTGAAGAGGTGATAGACAGGGAAATGTGATATTTATGTATATTCTCCACATCAGCTATATGTTAGAGATAGTCTTAAACATCATTGTATATGTTAGAAAATAACTCTTAACCTCTGCCAACCGAGGACTTCTGTCTTGGAATATCATTCCTTTACAGCACATTAATAATATTTTTACATGTAGCATGTACCTCACATAAATTTCTCCGTTTTTGAAAATGTATGCAATAGCGGACCCTAAATTAGGGTGATGAGTGGACTAACTATCATGCAAGCCTGTTCAGCTTGTCACTTTTTCAGCACAGTGGTCCGTTGAGATTAAGATATTTGTGAATTTTAAGAATTCCCCACAACGTGTTAATAATCAGTGACGTGAATGGGCTATATTTCGTCACTATTTCAGAACATTGGCCCGCTGAGATTTGGATGTTGTGAGCTTAATAAAATTCTTACGTATTAATTTTTCAACATGTAAGTCATTTTATACTGATTATTCTACATTAAGTTGTAAGGTACAAATGAACTGAAAGCTGGATATAATTTGTTGTACAATAATAAACTAGAACTGCCACTGTCCTGGCGCCAATACCCCGCATGCAACTTTGTCAGTAGGGTATTGATATAAGGGAACAGGTAACTTTAAATTAAAATCTAAAATTAAGAATGAAAAATTACAAACAGTAATAACTAAAATTATGGGAAAAAAAGTTATGGTTCTTAAGCAATGCACTTTTCCACAATGAGATCTATTTATCTATGAAGTTTCAAATTGATACTTCCAATACTTTTTAGTTATGCCCGGACAAAAATTAAGTATGAAAAGTTACAAAGGGCAATAACTCTAAAATTATGCAAAAAAGAGTTAAGGTTCTTGGGCACTGCAATTTTATAATGAGATCTATTTATCTATGAAGTTTCAAGTTGATATCTCCAATACATTTTGAGTTTTGCCCCGGACAAACATTAAGTATGAAAAATTTCCAAATGCAATCATTCCAAAATTATGGTAAAAAGATTTATTGTTCTTAGGCACGGCACTTTTCCTCAATGAGATCTATCCACCTATGATAATTCAAGTTGATACTTCCAATAGTTTTTAATTATGTCCCGAACAAACAAAACCCGACGGCCGGACAAACAGATGGACAAACTGACAAACTTCATTGTGCGGGGGTCTAAAAGTAATACACACTACTTCGAATCTCCTTGCATGAAAGTCAGTCCTAGACGACTTAAAACATTGAACGGACCTCAACCTTTCGAAAATATTTGTTGGCTGTTTGCTTGGTCATTATATGGCCATAACGCCCTCAGCGGGGTATACTATTTCCTAAATACAGACTTGAATCTTGATTGGCATAACCTGGTTTAATAGTACATACTTCGTTCTTTCACGGAACACCTGTCCTCTTTAATCTGACTGATAGTCTCCTGTTATGCAATGCTGAGGTAAACAATATTTTGTTTGATACAATAGCTCTACCTTTTGGTATAATTGTTTTGTCAGATACTAACAACGAGTAATTAGATAAGAAAGAATACATGAAAAAATGTAACAAAATTGTGAATACATTTGGCATGGTCCTTCTTCTTAGGCGCGCTTAGAGTGATCTTGAAAGGTTAAGGAATTTAAGCTGGACATGGGCAGACGTATCTCGATTGTTGGTTAACAACAATTTTAGTTCGGTAGTTTTCTGTTTTTATAACTGAACAATAACAAGAATTACAAAAATTATTAATCATGATTGTTTAATTCCAAGAGGACGTTCGAATGAAAAAAAATGGCAAGACGAGAAAATTTTAAAATTAAGGTCGCCATAGATACCATTTTGCAAGTTAATGCAGTTATTTCAGTTCTGCTCGTTAATCCTGGAAACGGGTTTTTAAAGCTTTATTAGCATTGTTACCACCTCGATTTGAGACAATACTAAAAAATTGAAATCACTGATGGAGGCAGAAGGTTTCAATATTTGTGAACCACAAAACTTGACCGTACTCTATATGTTTATTGATTTCCATACATTAAAATTAATTTCAGCAGCAAGGCAAAGAAAAATTTAACCAGATTTAAAATATAATATGATAAAGCACATTGTACTATGAAAGAAGACAGACGCTTCTGAAAAGTTATATTTAGGTTACTTCCATACAAATTAATACATTTCAAAGTTCAGTTCCTTTTCTACGGTTCAAAAATAAGAGATATTATCATCTGGAAGAAAACAAACATTCCCGCCAAAACAAGAAAAGAAACTTTTCTATATAGTTTTCAGTTCATGTTCATCAAATTCTTTAAAAATAGTTTCAAGTTATGTTTTTAGTTCAAAGGAAGTTGTTTTTGTTGTTTGTTTTTTCAAACTATTTATGGAAAAATAAAAAAATCAACGCATTTATTAGTATTAGAAAGGACCAATGCAAAAACAGTTAATTCAGAAGTATGTTGACTGGACAAAAAAGCACCTATTCATTTATAGCGAAAGTATAATTCCGACAAAAAGAAGTAAAGATTCTTCAGATTCATTTTTGCTTTGTTTTTATCGCAATATCAATTAAACAGCGTCTCCAAGAAACAAACATATTGCTATGTCAATAATGCAACAAACAAACTGTTACTCATGCAATCAGTCATTTGCAAGTATTAAGCTGGAGTGGAAACAGATTGCAACACAAATCAATGTGATTTATTGAATAATTATTCTGAGAAAACGATCTATAAAAGCCATGCATGGCATTTCCTTATAAATGCAAGACGAATGTAACGTGATACAATACATATAGATGGTGATATATTGTCTATATCAGATATTTATCATCACGTTTTTTCCGCTATTTTCAGATTTAAAGAAAATATCTGAATACTTATGCATGCAAATATCAGTGGTTAAAATGATCAGACCTAAAGGAAAAAGGCAACGCATTGCTTGCTACCTGAATTGTTGCCAGTAGGTTTTAGTGTTCCATCAGAAAGAATGAAAATTAATATATATGTTCAAATGAATACTGAATTCTTGGAGTGAGTTTCTTAATTTATCCAAATGTTATTGAAGTTTACTCGAAATCATGATTCAAAACATCGTAAACGTTTTAGTATTCTGAAATTTACGTGAAAACAAATACATTTTTACTTCAATAGTAAAACATTATAATGGCTTCTAGATTTCGATTTTATAACCATCGTGAAGTGTAAAATTAAACACATACACAAGAGGCGCAGTATAGTTTTTACAGCCTTGCATACAAACAAATTCCAAGGTTTCACATAGTGCTTGAAAGAACAGCTCAGCTGCTGATGAAGATCCTATATTCCATTGAATATGTTGAGCTTTTTTCGCATAAAGAATATTCGCAAATTCCTCACACAAGATGCAACAGAAACTCTAGTACTCTCACTCGTGATTTCTCACTTAGACTAATGCAATGTGATTTTGTATGGTATTTCAAACTGTGATATTGCAAAACAACAGCGAATTCAAAACATGTGTGCCAAACTAGTATTAAATCGTAGGAAAAGAGACAGTTCTAAGCAGGCACTATACGATCTACACTGGCTGCCCATCAAGGCCAGAATACAATTCAAGATTCTTGTATACATGTACAACTGTCACGTTGGAAATGCACCACCGTATTTGACTGAACTGCTTACACCTAAAGTTCAAAAACGTTCTCTGAAATCATCCTCATCTTCAGTCGAGAGTTATGAAGTGCCTTTTAATAAGTGTAAAACATTCAGCGACAGAAGTTTCAGTACGATCGGCCCGAAACTCTGGAATGATCTTCCATCAAATATCAGACAATGCTCATCAGTTGATAGTTTCAAGAAATACTTGAAGACTCATTTCTTCAGAGACTATTTCAATCTTTTCTAGTCAAAGTCAGTAGAGTGTAGAAACACTAAACACTGAACTGAGAGACAATGTTATTCAGTGCATTAATTCTGTGATAAATATCTGATTTTACAATCTCTTTATTATCAAAGTAACATTATTATTTCCCTTTATCATGTCCTTTAATAATATAGCAATATTTTTAATTATCTTAAATACCATTATTTTCTTTAACTTTTGATAATATGCTTTAGATTTAGAATTATTTTTTTTTTATCATTCTTAAACTACATTTATTTAATATTTTTAATGTTTTGATATAATAGTGTACAACGCCATTGAATATGTATTTTATGTAGAAATAGGCGTTTAAGCAAATAAAACAGTTTCAGTTTGAAAGTTTTTTCTCTCCGTAGAAGTCTCATAGAAATCGTTGAAGAAATGAAATACTTACAGGTAATTTTTCTATTTTCAAGTGGAGCCAATGTTGACAGTTTTGTCTTGGTTTTGATGCCTTTAGTGACGTCACGGTCACGTGGTACTGCTACACTGTACAATATAGGTACATATTTCTAGTCAGTCCACGCCAAAACAAAGATTGTTTCAAGCAAAGAATATCTTATTTCGTTAAGTGCATTATATACAGTCTTTTATTTCACTCCGTCTTAAAATTTGAAGTAATACGAAAAAAGTCGTAAAAAATCAGATTCATGTCACAAATTACTTCACACTAAAGGTAGATTATGTATGAACAAAAATTCAGTTATTCGCTTCACGCGAGAGTTATGTCTGATTAACATGTTTGTGCTCTGTTAGATTTGGTTCTTATTTTTCCTTTATATTGCAAACTTGATAAAATGCAAAATATCGACAATTTTCGAAGAGCAGATTTGAATATATGAAGACATACATAAAAATCCACATATTCATTTGTTACCATGACATCGTATGAGCTTAGATACAAAATGTTCTGCTACTCATAGTTAATTATTACCAAGTCATGTAACAGCTACAACTTTATAAATTATAGAGCAAATAAACTAATACAATTTGGATAAACTAATCGGTTCAAATATGTACAATAGGACATCAGTTTAAAATAAGCAAATTTGAAATACATGTGACTAACTTGTAGGTGCATCGACCACCTAATAGAAACTGCAAAATTTTACTAAAACTCAGGAAAGTAGTTTAAATAATTAATTCCTCTTAAATAGATATATATTCTAAGAATAAGTGACATCAAAACTAGAAAACCACTCAGTGAATATCATCTTATAAAAGAAAATCTATGAGGCAAAATTACCATATTCTCTCAGGCACATGAGTAGTATTCTTTTAGGTCAATATCCTATAAATAAACCAGACGGAAATTAAATAGTTAGAACTATTTTCTTAGTTTACCTCTAGAATACAGAAGAAACCACGGTAAGTGAACTCTCGTATATCTTTTAAATTATTCATGATGAATCTTACCGGATCTGGGACACTTCAGTGCCTGTAAAATTCTAAAAGATGAACGTTTCAGTAGAATGTCTTTAGGTGTATACGAATGTTAGTAGATCTATTGTTGGGATTTTGTCCAAAATTTCGTCGATTAATCAGACCTTTTTGCTCATAAATGATTAATCAGTCACTGATTAATTATCAGTCAGACAACTTTTCTTCAGCATGAAAAAAGCATGCATACACTTTCACAAGTCTCTATAAGAATGTAGCATTGTTGATACATATAAGATACTATACTACTACATACATACTAAAGTATGGACATAAACAAGAAATAGTGTGGAAATTGTTTGGAAACAGTTATTTTATCAAAGCGTTTTAGATATTATGAACAATTTTAAATATTAATGTATCATTTTATCAAAAAAATTCTTATATGTATCAACAATGCAAATTTTAGAAATGACCAATTCATTGCCAAATAAATTATTTCGTCAGCGATTTATCAGGGATTTTTGAGTCAATGATTAATCAAAGAACAAGTTACGGACACTTTTAAAATAAACGCCTTTGCAATTTTGAATGAATATGATTTTGACCTTCAGCTGAAGTACTTTCGGATGAAGGATATTCGTATGCTTAAAATATTAAGCAATGATTCAAATAATTGTATTTGATTCAGGTATTTAGCAATTTAGCAAGATTCAAATAAATGTACTTGAATACAGCAACTTAGCAATGATCCGAATATTCTTTAAATGTACTTGAATATATTAATGCAACACAAAATATTTATGTAATTAAAGCTTGGAGCTAGTGAATAAGTCAGCGAGGATTAATTTTGTACTTTGAATTAGAACTATTCTCGTCAGTATGTTAACAATAAGCTGACTAATGTAATTAAAGCGTCTGCTCTATCAACTGGAGACGCATTCTGTTTCAAAATAAGAAACCGAATTGCAATATGACAGCTTACAAAATTTATAAACAAATAAGAACTAATTATTCAGAAAATGAACATGTATGTTATGAATATTTACATTGTTACTTTCTGATCATACAAAACGTATTATAGGAAAAGAGAAGTCAAATGCTTTTTGTGTAATTATTTGTCTGACAGACAGTCGTATTAATGTTACTAATAGCCAAAGTGACTTTGATATCATGGAATATTTCTTATACTTAGGTTATAAGTTTGCACAACTTGTGGAAACTTAACAATGGCGGCAATTTAACTTGCCCATTCGTTTGAAATATAGTATCATAATTGACGCCAAGATATTTAATGAATACAAAATACGCAGGAAAAGAAAACAACTATTTCAAGGCGATGTCGTTAAATTGAAAATAATAATGATAACAATAATAATAACTCAACGAACTCAACTCTTTGATGTTGCTATTTGTCGGTTTGTGTAACTATAAAGATGTTATGCTTATAACAGTAAACTGGTTTTGTTTGAAAAGGTAAATAAATAGTAATTTCTATAGTTGGTAAAATCTACTTTAAAAATGAGTAAAATTGAAACCTACGGTCATGGCAGTTCAAAAATAACTTAATACCTACCAACTGGTGTAAAAACATCTTCGCTTTGCTCGGAAAACACACGTTTATAAGAAAACGTTCCACATGTTTCTGAATTGGTGGTAACGTTCCTTTCATTTTCACATAAAACTACATACCAAAGTGCCATATTTACACTATATTTCCTCTTTTCAGTTATATATCATCCTGGAATTATAAAACTTATCGTCTGGAATAAAACTGACATTCCCGCTAAAGCAGCGGAAGCAATAACACATCTCTTTATTGTTTTCATGTCATCAGTTTTAACATTGACTTTAAAATCCTGGATATCCCGATCAGGTTCAAACAATGCTTGTCTTAAAGACCCTCCACGTTTGATACA
The DNA here is from genome assembly GCA_012932295.1 of Cyclina sinensis. Classification (NCBI taxonomy): domain Eukaryota; kingdom Metazoa; phylum Mollusca; class Bivalvia; order Venerida; family Veneridae; genus Cyclina; species Cyclina sinensis. The sequence goes on along the minus strand of JAAONU010000001.1, from coordinate 39,907,971 downwards.
CCTATGGAAATTTCAGGTATACCGTTTTCAATTCAATTCAGCTTGCTGTTGTAATTACAAATATGTACACACTGAATATAGCATATATACAGTCGCCTGATGCTACTGTTTAAAAAATGCACGTTACAAGATCAACATAATTTTATTCTTAGACGAATTTGTACAGACTGCTTATTAGACAAACAAATAAGTTCTATTCTATGTTGATTGAATTACAACCTTCTATGATCAAAACAGATAACATCCGCATGAAGCGTTAAGACAACTGAACGTTTACACCTTTACCGCGAAAGTGATGTTCTGTCAGAAAAGTAGATATCCGTTGTTTAGAGATACTGTCGTTCCATGATTCATGCTACTATTTTCCTTGTTATTTTCGCTTCCAACACCATTTAACGTGGATTTCCAGGACAAATGTGTAATGTAGAGAAGAACTGTCCCATTTTTACTATGAACTATTTTTTCCTTTAACCTGTAATTTGCAAGCAAGTCAGAATGTAGTAGTAGCTTGTGACACAAATCAATCCATTCATTGAATAGTTCTTAGAGCAAATCGCCCATAATAGCATGTCGTGGCTGTCGCTATCGATACAAGACGAACACGACGTGATATAACACTGCACATGACGGTCATATTTGATAACAAAAGCCTCATAATATTCTCATTTCTAGAAATTAACGGAATACTCAGACATGCGTAGAATCATTTATGATTAAGAATGATCAAATTAAAGGCGAAAAGCACTGCACCACTTGTTAGCTGAATTGCTGCCAATAACTGAAGCCAGAGAAGCGATAATATGTATCATATAAATATCAGTTTCCAAGAATTCGTGTCTTGGAACTAAAAAATGTAGATGTTTTGCTTTGCATGCGTGTGTATTCATTCATTCATCTTTAAACTGCGCTAGCAGAATAAAAAGCAAAGCTTTGTAGTTTTCATTTTCAAAGTAAAGAACATCACAGCATATCTGTTTCTCAAAATAACACAAGCTACTACCTGTTAAATGCGGTAAATGTGGAAATTCTGGAAATTTTAGATCTGAATGGTTTCTGAAAAAAATATCTCTATTGAAAGCTTGCAATTGTTCATGAAAAACTTGATTATTCGGGAGATCATGACTAAAATAATGCTCTTCAGTTTGTCTACTACAATGTAAAGTAAATATCACTTTTTAACTTTTCCAATTATCAAGTGGCAAAAAATGTTCTTAAGAAAATAATATGACATATACTTGGATGACGTAAAGGTAAGGAGTTGGCATGCTCAAATGCTTTGGATTTGAAAGGTTTGTTCTGTCAGATGTGGTATTTTAAGTTCATGCATCATTAAGATACGAACTGAGAATATTCCAAAAATAATTTTTTCTCGGTTTAAAGAACGTCTTTCAATCATGTGTCTTATGCAAAAAGAACTCTTAATATGCTTGAACTTGACCAGAAATAAGGATAATTTCGGTTTCGGTGTATCACCATTTATCGAATATTGAAAAACATAATTTGAAAAATGATGAAGCGGTAATGCAACATACACTTTGGTTAACAAAGTAAAATGTATTACTCCTCAGTTTATAATCTAAGTTGAAATATTTGAGCAATTGACAACTGTAACATACAGTGACGTTTCATTCCCCAAACTTATTCGATTACATTTTAAGGCTGACAACCTACATATAACTAACCCCTTTGTCAGTCGAGTAAGATTTCCCCTATTAATAAGTGTACATAGCTGGATGATTGATGACCAACCAGGTCCACCACCTTAATATCAAATTAGTCAGCATTTTAACATAGTCTGAGTAAATATTGTTTTTAAAGTATGGCGAAATCTTAAATCAAAGGTCTGCTCTCTTCAGGGTAATAAATGATGAAAACAACATAAAACCATGTTAGTAATTTATCTGTACAATACAAAACTATGTTAGTAATTTATCTGTACTTAAGGATTTTAGCCTGATTATACAACATGCTGTGTTTTTATATTTTACACCAAATAAATTGAAAATACGTTTTATGAACGGCTTACTCTTTGTCAGCTAATTATTTTTCGTCGGCTCATCTCAGAGAGACTTTTCATTCAATTATTAATTGACGAAATGATTTTATATGTTTTAGTATGTTTTATACCAAATTAATTCAAAATATGTTTATGAACAACAGCTATCATTACTTTTTTGTCAGCTAATGATTATTTTTCGTTGGTTAATCTCACAGAGACTAAGCCAATGATTAATCGACGAAATGATTTACCAGCCCAAAATGCCACTTTCATATCAATCTTCAAAATCTTTTAAAAATGAATAGTATTGAACAAAATAACCTATGTACCTTCGTTATAAAGTACTTACTCCAGTCAATCTGATGATGCAACGATACTACAGTTTTATAGAAGATTTGGTCGATATTTTGAAAACATAGTTCTTCATATAGATATTTATGTTTGCTTTATTTGTATTCATAGGGAGACATTGCTGTATCTTTCTTTCAAAAGGCAATATTTATTACTTAACTTATGAATACCAACATATTGGTAGAGGTGCTTGAACCACTAAACATAAATGTTTTAAATGTCTCTAACTGTTAAAGAAAATATGTCAGGGTCTTGATCAACTTCAACAGAGAAACGAGTGACATATATTTAAAAATCATGATTCACAGATGTTTCGATCAAATCATTTTAGATCAAATCATTTTAGACATTAAATTAACTATCATTGCATGATTTACAAAGCCCCGACAAACAAACATACATCGGTACAGTAAAAGTGAAAGTAATGATATCACGCTAGTGATCATAGCAATAATTTCACCATCAAACAAGTACTTGCTATTGTTATTCTCGCAATGTAACCGCAGGCCTTTTTAGTTTCAGCAGTTTATTCTGACGAGGAACGTAACGCCAATTCGTGTTACATAGTCCAAAAGAATACCTGCTCTCACTGTCACTTTATAGAGGTTTTTTTGAGGGATCATAATTATCAGTTTCTTATCCACATTACAATTTTCAAGGATTATGAGAGCTCCAAAACTGATTACACTGAAATCATAAACGAAGCATTTTTAGTTTTAACTGAGCTATCATCGACGTAGTTTATATAGTTTTATTTGAAAAGTCAAAGGAAGTTTGACGGTTGTAATAACACATCTCTAATAATCAATTCAAGAACCTACCATAGTTTTTACCTGTATCCTAACAAGTAATTTGTTTTGACATACAAACATGGCTTAACGTATAGATATAACACATTTAACCAAATAAATCAACTGATGAATTTGTTTAGATCCAATTTACTAACGTTGGTCGATAATATATCTAAAAAGTAAATAACCTCATAAAGTCAGTATGACAGCTTACAAAATTTATAAACAAATAAGAACTAATTATTCAGAAAATGAACATGTATGTTATGAATATTTACATTGTTACTTTCTGATCATACAAAACGTATTATAGGAAAAGAGAAGTCAAATGCTTTTTGTGTAATTATTTGTCTGACAGACAGTCGTATTAATGTTACTAATAGCCAAAGTGACTTTGATATCATGGAATATTTCTTATACTTAGGTTATAAGTTTGCACAACTTGTGGAAACTTAACAATGGCGGCAATAATGATAACAATAATAATAACTCAACGAACTCAACTCTTTGATGTTGCTATTTGTCGGTTTGTGTAACTATAAAGATGTTATGCTTATAACAGTAAACTGGTTTTGTTTGAAAAGGTAAATAAATAGTAATTTCTATAGTTGGTAAAATCTACTTTAAAAATGAGTAAAATTGAAACCTACGGTCATGGCAGTTCAAAAATAACTTAATACCTACCAACTGGTGTAAAAACATCTTCGCTTTTCTCGGAAAACAAACGTTTATAAGAAAACGTTCCACATGTTTCTGAATTGGTGGTAAGGTTCCTTTCATTTTCACATAAAACTACATACCAAAGTGCCATATTTACACTATATTTCCTCTTTTCCGTTATATACCATCCTGGAATTATGAAACTTATCGTCTGGAATAAAACTGACATTCCCGCTAAAGCAGCGGAAGCAATAACACATCTCTTTATGGTTTTCATGTTATCAGTTTTAACATTGCCTTAAAAATCCTGGATATTCCGATCAGGTTCAAACAATGCTTGTCTTCAAGACCCTCCACATTTGATACACCTATGGAAATTTCAGGTATACCGTTTTCAATTCAATTCAGCTTGTTGTTTAAACACTGAATATAGCATATATACAGTCGCCTGATGCTACTGTTTAAAAAATGCACGTTACAAGATCAACATAATTTTATTCTTAGACGAATTTGTACAGACCGCTTATTAGACAAACAAATAAGTTCTATTCTATGTTGATTGAATTACAACCTTCTATGATCAAAACAGATAACATCCACATGAAACGTTAAGACAACTGAACGTTTACACCTTTACCGCGACAGTGATGTTCTGTCAGAAAAGTAGATATCCGCTGTTTAGCGATACTGTCGTTCCATGATTCATGCTACTACTTTCCTTGTTTTATTCGCTTCCAGTACCATTCAACGTGGATTTCCAGGACAAATGTGTAATGTAGAGAAGATCTGTCCCATTTTTACTATGAACTATTTTTTTCCTTTAACCTGTAATTTGCAAGCAAGTCAGAATGTAGTAGTAGCTTTTGACACAAATCAATCCATTCATTGAATAGGTATTCTTAGAGCAAATCGCCCATAATAGCATGCCGTGGCTGTCGCTATCGATACAAGACGCACACCACGTGATATAACACTGCACATGACGGTCATATTTGATAACAAAAGCCTCATAATATCCTCATTTCTAGAAATTAACGGAATTCTCACGCATGCGTAGAATCATTTATGATTAAGAATGATCAAATTAAAGGCGAAAAGCACTGCACCACTTGTTAGCTGAATTGCTGCCAATAACTGAAGCCAGAGAAGCGATAATATATATCATATAAATATCAGTTTCCAAGAACTCGTGTCTTGGAACTAAAAAATGTAGATGTTTTGCTTTGCATGCGTGTGTATTTATTCATTCATCTTTAAACTGCGCTAGCAGAATAAAAAGCAAAGCTTTGTAATTTTCATTTCCAAAGTTAAGAACATCACTGCATATCTGTTTCTCAAAATAACACAAGCTAATACCTGTTAAATGCGGTAAATGTGGAAATTGTGGAAATTTTAGATCTGAATGGTTTCTGAAAAAATATCTCTATTGAAAGCTTGAAATTGTTCATGTAAAACTTGATTATTCGGGAGATCATGACTATAATAATGCTCTTCTGTTTGTCTACTACAATGTAAAGTAAATATCACTTTTTAACTTTTCCAATTATCAAGTGGCAAAAAATGTTCTTAAGAAAATAATATGACATATACTTGGACGACGTAATGGTAAGGAGTTGGCATGCTCAATGCTTTGAATTTTGAAAGGTGTGTTCTATCAGATGTGGTATTTTAAGTTTATGCATCATTAAGATACGAATTGAGAATATTCCAATAATAATTTTTTCTCGGTTTAAAGAACGTTTTTCAATCATGTGTCTTATGCAAAAAGAACTCTTAATGTGCTTGAAATTGACCAGAAATAAGGATAATTTCGGTTTCGGTGTATCACCATTTATCGAATATTGAAAAACATTATTTGAAAAATGATGAAACGGTAATGCAACATACACTTTGGTAAACAAAGTAAAATGTATTACTCCTCAGTTTATTATCTATGTTGAAATATTTGAGCAATTGACAACATACAGTGACGTTTCATTCCCCATTATTCGACTACATTTTAAGGCTGACAACCTACATATAACTTACCCTTTGTCAGTCGAGTAAGATTTCCCCTATTAATAAGTGTACATAGCTGGATGATTAATGACCAACCAGGTCCACCACCCTTAATATCAAATTAGTCAGCATTTTAACATAGTCTGAGTAAATATTGTTTTTAAAGTATGGCGAAATCTTAAATCAAAGGTCTGCTCTCTTCAGGGTAATAAATGATGAAAACAACATAAAACCATGTTAGTAATTTATCTGTACAATACAAAACTATGTTAGTAATTTATCTGTACTTAAGGATTTTAGCCTGATTATACAACATGCTGTGTTTTTATCTTTTACACCAAATAAATTGAAAATACGTTTTATGAACGGCTTACTTTTTGTCAGCTAATTATTTTTCGTCGGCTCATCTCACAGAGGCTTTTCATCCAATGATTAATTGACGAAATGATTTAATATGTTTTAGTATGTTTTATACCAAATTAATTCAAAATATGTTTATGAACAACAGCTATCATTACTTTTTTGTCAGCTAATGATTATTTTTCGTTGGTTAATCTCACAGAGACGATTAAGCCAATGATTAATCGACGAAATGATTTACCAGCCCAAAATGCCACTTTCATATCAATATCTTCAAAATCTTTTATAAATGAATAGTATTGAACAAAATAACCTATGTACCTTCGTTATAAAGTACTTACTCCAGTTAATCTGATGATGCAACGATACTACAGTTTTATAGAAGATTTGGTCGATATTTTGAAAACATAGTTCTTCATATAGATATTTATGTTTGCTTTATTTGTATTCATAGGGAGACATTGCTGTATCTTTCTTTCCAAAGGCAATATTTATTACTTAACTTATGAATACCAACATATTGGTAGAGGTGCTTGAACCACTAAACATAAATGTTTTAAATGTCTCTAACTGTTAAAGAAAATATGTCAGTGTCTTGATCAACTTCAACAGAGAAACGAGTGACATATATTTAAAAATCATGATTCACAGATGTTTCGATCAAATCATTTTAGACATTAAATTAACTATCATTGCATGATTTACAAAGCCCCGACAAACAAACATACATCGGTACAGTAAAAGTGAAAGTAATGATATCACGCTAGTGATCATAGCAATAATTTCACCATCAAACAAGTACTTGTTATTGTTATTCTCGCAATGTAACCGCAGGCCTTTTTAGTTTCAGCAGTTTATTCTGACGAGGAACGTAACGCCAATTCGTGTTACATAGTCCAAAAGAACACCTGCTCTCACTGTCACTTTATAGAGGTTTTTTTGAGGGATCATAATTATCAGTTTCTTATCCACATTACAATTTTCAAGGATTATGAGAGCTCCAAAACTGATTACACTGAAATCATAAACGAAGCATTTTTAGTTTTAACTGAGCTATCATCGACGTAGTTTATATAGTTTTATTTGAAAAGTCAAAGGAAGTTTGACGGCTGTAATAACACATCTCTAATAATCAATTCAAGAACCTACCATAGTCTTTACCTGTATCCTAACAAGTAATTTGTTTTGACATACAAACATGGCTTAACGTATAGATATAACACATTTAACCAAATAAATCAACTGATGAATTTGTTTAGATCCAATTTACTAACGTTGGTCGATAATATATCTAAAAAGTAAATAACCTCATAAAGTCAGTTACTGTTTCTCATTGTTCCGTTAAGAGCAGTTCATTCATTCGAATTAATATGTCATCGAGACGCCTTTATCAGAAGAAAATGATTTTGTTACTTTGGGATATTAATATCCTTAATTAATTAATATTCTTAGTAAAACGATGAATGCATTTTAATTGATGATATTTACTGATCCGACAGGTCGACGTTCCTTTCAATATTATGTGATGTTGTTATCCACACGGAAAGCATTTATGAAAATAGTAGTACATTTTACCGGGTCGCCAAAAGATCTTAAATGTATTGTCAACTATATTCGTATTTTTTGTTGAAAACCTCGAAGTCTCTTAAGAAACATATTTACACTAGAAAATGAGTTCCATATGAGCAATATTTACTGTTCTCCTCTTAATCATTTTAGCTTATGTAAAATTACTGCGGATTGGTATTTACGGGACACAGTTGTAGGAAGATATATAGTAGTCGAATGCTAAACATATCATATATTCATCGATACAAGGAGGGTCGTGTAATGTAAACGGCAAAAAATTAAGAAAGAAAATATTCAATTCGTTGCTTTCTGGAAAAAAAATAAGAATGAGATAATAGCATTCAAATTAGTGGCCATTACCAAGAGAATAACTGCAGTAAAGACCCGCTGAGAGACCATTTTGATTTTTAACAAGTCACATAAATTGTAGAAATACTAAAAACATAAGTTAAAAAGTTTAAAAAAATCCAGTCCTTTATAAAGACTGATTCACGTATAAGACTGGTTTAATTAACAGAACTTCACTTCATTTGATTTTGCCAAAAACGACCATTAAATACTAAAGATCTCAAGCGTTTAACTGGCTCTCTGGTGACCTGATACAATTTCAAGCATTGAAGGCAACAATATGGCAGTAAGAAATGTTTTTAAGAGATGTAAAAAGTCCTTCGAATTAAATAATATTTGATACAGTTTTATGAATAAACGACCGTCCTCATTTGACATGTAATTATTCAAGGAAATAGTGCTAATGAATTTAAGTAATCATCTTTTGACTAGAATGGTTTGTCGATATTCTGATAAAAGTTGTAATACATATAAGACATAAAAGAGTTAAGCTCTTCCTTCTCTTGCAAGAGGCTAGTAATCTAGTAATCTTTCATTTTTTTCAAATATATCACGAACGGAACTTCGAAAGTATATAAGCATATGACGTTCAATGACATGTAAATCAGAAATCACTGTATACAACATACAAAGCATCGGTTGCTTATCTTAAATAAGCAAGATTTAAGTAATATACAAGACTACTCTGTTTAACAACTTTCGCTCGATGACGTAGTATCCTACTATTGATATTGTTTAACAGGATTAATTTACAAGTCATAATCAAAAAGCAATAATGTTTTAAGCAATGAAAATGAATCATATATTATTTGTTTTCAAAACAGAACTGATTATTTATCTTCAGGGTATGTCTAGATCGATATAAGGACGTCCATAGGGTTCCATACGGTCATTAAGAGACAATTATGGCGCTTCCAATTGGTACTTGTTGCGCATTTCAAATCTCTAATAGCATCCTCATTAAATGTTTATTTATAGCAAAATAACATAGTAATTAAGTCCATTAAAAATATACAGCGTTCAGGCTTCAGATAGTCTGTACAATAGTCTGTACAATCAGTTTGTCTGAGAATAAAATCATAACCGTAATCTCTAGACTCTTCAAAGACACATCGATACAAGGAGGGTCCTGTAATGTAAAAAGCAAAAACTTAAGAAAGAAACTATTCAATTCGTTGCTTTCTGGAAAAAAAATAAGAATGAGATAATAGCATTCAAATTAGTGGCCATTACCAAGAGAATAACTGCAGTAAAGACCCGCTGAGAGACCATTTTGATTTTTAACAAGTCACATAAATTGTAGAAATACTAAAAACATAAGTTTAAAAGTTAAAAAAATCCAGTCCTTTATAAAGACTGATTCACGTATAAGACTGGTTTAATAAACAGAACTTCACTTCATTTGATTTTGCAAAAAACGACCATTAAATACTAAAGATCCCAAGCGTTTAACTGGCTCTCTGGTGACCTGATACAATTGCAAGCATTGAAGGCAACAATGTGGCCCCAATTTTCTAATGGAGCAGGCTGGTTTCCTTTTTAAATGCATTTAAATGTTAGTTGCTTTTCATTGCTTTTAATGACGTTTAAAATACCCTTGGAGTTTCTATAAGCAATTAAGTCAGAGTGATTTTTTCTTAAATTTTCAACTTTAATCAATATTTTATAATATTTAATCATATTAGGATTTTTATCATATACCGTTTCTTGTTCCATGGATAAAACTTACCATTTTAATCAAGGTAACATTGTCTAAGATATAAAAAAAAATGTACCAGAGGTAATTTTGAATTATTTTACGAATTAAACACGATCTAAGATGACAAACATCGAAGATAAATAAGACTGAACAAAAACAAAGACACCATTTTGTGTATGCTTCTCGTATAATTATTATTAAATGTACTTTGCTCTATAAATATGTATTCTTTTTGTTTCACCTTTAAATCTGTAGATTCAGAAATGATTATTTTAAGCGTTCACATCTGGCTTTTTTTATTTATTTATTTTTGACAGTGGCAGTAAGAAATGTTTTTAAGAGATGTAAAAAGTCCTTCGAATTAAATAAATATTTGATACAGTTTTATGAATAAACGACCGTCCTCATTTGACATGTAATTATTCAAGGAAATAGTGCTAATGAATTTAAGTAATCATCTTTTGACTAGAATGGTTTGTCGATATTCTGATAAAAGTTGTAATACATATAAGACATAAAAGAGTTAAGCTCTTCCTTCTCTTGCAAGAGGCTAGTAATCTAGTAATCTTTCATTTTTTTCAAATATATCACGAACGGAACTTCGAAAGTATATAAGCATATGACGTTCAATGACATGTAAATCAGAAATCACTGTATACAACATACAAAGCATCGGTTGCTTATCTTAAATAAGCAAGATTTAAGTAATATACAAGACTACTCTGTTTAACAACTTTCGCTCGATGACGTAGTATCCTACTATTGATATTGTTTAACAGGATTAATTTACAAGTCATAATCAAAAAGCAATAATGTTTTAAGCAATGAAAATGAATCATATATTATTTGTTTTCAAAACAGAACTGATTATTTATCTTCAGGGTATGTCTAGATCGATATAAGGACGTCCATAGGGTTCCATACGGTCATTAAGAGACAATTATGGCGCTTCCAATTGGTACTTGTTGCGCATTTCAAATCTCTAATAGTATCCTCATTAAATGTTTATTTATAGCAAAATAACATAGTAATTAAGTCCATTAAAAATATACAGCGTTCAGGCATCAGATAGTCTGTACAATAGTCTGTACAATCAGTTTGACTAAGAATAAAATCATAACCGTAATCTCTAGACTCTTCAAAGACACAGAGTGAATGGATACACATGTCAATGGACGACAATATGATTTTTATATATTCGTACTGAACTAATGTGTGTTACTTATATATTCACATATAAAAAAATAACTTTCTGCATACGGGTAAGAAAAAGTAGGTTATATATTTTGATTTACCAAAGGATTCAGCCAATCAGTTCTTCATGCAATCTTAACTGGAAATTAAAATTAAGTTACGAAGCTGTTGATGTTTTCTTTTAATCGAACTGCGCAGAAATAAAAGATTAAGGCTTCGTGGAATAAAAGGTGTAAAATATATCAATACTGTTAAAAACAAGAAATATCTTCAAACAGATGATTGGCGTAGATACAGTACACAATTAATTCCTAATAAGTGTATGGTTTTCGGACATTGGCAAAAATTTAACGCGCATCCTATTTCTATAACAGTTAAGGTTATAAATTAAAAAATGTTGAATATAATGCTTAAAGTGTCAATATCTTTATAATTGAAATTGAACGCAATTAAACTAACAATTACGAATTTTGCCCAAAATTTCACAGCAGCAACACTTTTAACCAATAGTAGACTTCCAACTTCAGTAGAAAATTTTATATCTAACCTTTTCTTTCGTTACAAATGTAGAACAAAATTGATTTTAATACAGCTACGCCGAATAAAAACAACAGATAAACGGTTTTGTGGAGCAGACCGAGCAAGCTTCAGCTGTAGTGTTCTTAGTCGCTGTAGAACTCGTATATGCGTAACACAAGTTTACATTTCTTTGCGACATTATTCGTGCGAAAATAGAGAGAAGGGTCGGTAAATATCTGTAAATGATGAATTTTATGAAATTAACTTTACGCTTAATTCTCAAAGTTAATATATTTTCTAGGTAAACAATTGACAAAATTTAATCGAACGATGACACAATATGGTCAACATTGAGATTCCGTTCGAACCCTGCCCCCAATCCTACACAACCACCCGGGTACCCTAAAATATGCTGACAATGAAATTAATGTAATGCAAATTGACATACCTTCTCATAAATATTGTAGAAACCACCCTGCTACAGTCATGTGTAAGCAATTATCATATTCCTCTTAGCTCGCGCTGGTCCCCATCTAGTATTTGAAATAAATATGGTAATAATTCGTACAACTACCATGCATTTTACATACAGATATGGTGTGGTAGGATCGTTTCTGACCGTTTCATTTAAACATCAAAATGCTTTTATAATTTCAAAGGAAAATAATGAATGATAGCATAGCATAGAATTATAGAAAAAAAAAAACTTTAAAAGTTTCATTTCTTATATCAGATTAAAGTTCATTGTAAAATCGAAAGAAAGTGGAACACAGGCCTGGAATAAACAAGCAAAACAAACTGTCAATTAATACCTAATTCCAAGCACATCTGGTGAATACATTTCTCTCAAGACATTAATCAAATGTTTTATTCTTAATGTGTCAAGAGTAAATACGGTCTGGTTTTCCTCTTTGTTTTCAATGGACGGCTACGAGTAGCAAATACTTAGCTAGTAGGCATATCAGTACGCTCCCTCAGCAGCTAAATGAATACACTACCGTTACTTCACACCAGTAGATTTATGATATTGACCTTTACAATGAACTTTTAAACAACCAATGAAAGTGCACAAATATCCCCAAAACCGAAAAATCTTTGAACCATTTTTCATTGGTTTAAACGATCATGTGATTCCAAAAATTATAAATAGACGGGTGTTTTCTGACAATTTTGTAAACATATTTAAACTACGCCTTTATGTAAACATCTTTATCCTGCAATTAATCGTCTAAAAACAACCATACCATCATGATTTTTGATAGTTTGATTGGTTAATTTACGTATACGTATTAAAAAACACTTTCAAAAGTGAAATACGTAAGTAACTTGCAGACATGCATTGTTTGTTTACATTTTGGATTGTCAATTGTATGTATGGACATTTCGTTGTAAGCTAGTCACTGATTGGCTGAAAAGTAACCGTGGTTTTCCCTGTCTAAAAATAAAAATATCGTTCTGAAAATTTAATTTTAGCAGAGATAAGAAAGTGAAACATTCGACCGATGCGCAGGAGAGTAGCACATCAGAAATACCTTCCGTAAACATGTAAACAGGAATTCATTTATTCATCTTACAAAAATGTTTACCAGTCGTTTTACAACATTTTGTCTAATGGCGATTTACATGAGAAACAGTTTGACGAATTTTTGCCATTTATAAAAAGTACTGATGTGGTTAAAAAAATACGGATTTTTGTAATTTACATTTATATCACTTTTAAACAGAAATCTGGCCCGGTGAAATTTAAATACAAAAGATGCATATAGGAAATTTACACCTAGTAAAAACCTGTTTTATCCAGACAATGCTGTTGCTGTATATCAAATAGGTAAAAGCAACAGAACTCCTTATTAGAAGGCTCTGTTTTTGTCACTTACAATGAATTTTTTAAACTTATCGTTACCCATTGAATGTAAAAAGAGTTATCGCCATAAATGAACAACTATTTAAGACTGATTTTCTTTTGAAATCACCAACTTACGTTTTTATCGTACAGCGAAGTAAGAAAAGCAATCTACTTGTATACATATTACACTTAATGAACGTACATAATTACTGAAAAAAGGACTCTTCATGTTAGAACAAGACCATTTTTGAAAGTAGTATGGTGTCGTTTGTAGACTCAAATTTTACTTTTTACAGACATCCATTTATATTTTACTGTAAACTTATTAAAGATAAGAACTGATTTAAAATTTATTTCCTTATTGATTTCTTTTTATTTCTTTTCATCCCTCAGTTCTGTTTGGGCTCAACTGAATTTCTCGAATTGCACTCTAATCTATTCCAATGTTCAAAAAATCAGGTGCCAATGTATGTGCCAAAATATATTTTTCTTTTGATTTAAGAAACATATTACGATCACTTAGAATATTTACTGTAAGAGTGGCTAAGTCATGTGTAAATGATTAATTTAAGTTCTATCATGTGTCTGTTTTGTTTCCAAGCTTATGCTTTAAGGTTTTAAGTATACATTGTATACAGTTTCCATCTAAATTCACATTTTTGCAGAAAAAAAAATAAAGCTGAAAATAAATCATACCATATTACTAAATATTAGAAGTGTCGAGACAGTTTCTTTTAATGAAATAATTGAAAAAGGTAAATAAACTTCAATACACAAAAAGCATTGTTAGAGAAGTTTAAAATTAAAGCAATATTGATTGTGATTATCCTTTATCACATATTTTATATTTCTTTAGTAGAGTTTATATATTAGGACACACGTAAACAAAATTTACTAAACTGCACAAAAGCGTTGTATCCTTTTTAACAAAATACATATTGGTTTTTCCTTTATTATAAAGAAAATTATAGATAGAATTTAAAGAGTTTTGCAAGGTCGATCTGTGCTTAGATTGTTTATAAATTTTAGACGGAAATATTCGCAGTCTAAAACAACGATCTATAAACCAGTGAATACTTAGTCTACAAATCAAGTGACTTTGAAAACTTGTCGCAGATAACACTTGCAAAAACCCCCAATCAAAACAACTGCTTAAGAAGCTTTGTCTTCTATATATATATATATATATTATCCTTCAACACTAGGATATATTACGTTGACACAGAGTTTATCACAGATGTTTGCATTTATTCTTTTTTCACGAAAGTTCATGATCCATAATCTGCTAAAATACCTGAAGTCTTTATTGCTTCTCCGTTCAGATAAAAAAACTGCTTTGTCTCACAGATCATTTTCTTTGAAACTTTTGTTAATAAGCAACTATACCTGTGATTCGATAAAATGTTTAACTTTATTATACGATTGACTTGTCAGACATAAACAGCCTATGCATTATTAAATTTACGTTCTGTTGTATAATGATGGTAACCAAATGAAGATAAAAGTAATTAATGATCATTTTCTTGTTACAGCTAAATAAATATCAAAACTGAAAACATAACGTTGAAGCTTGTTCATTTATATTTCTAAGAGGCATAAATACAGCATACCTAAGCATTTTGTTTTTCAAAAAAGCTTCCAAATTTTATCAACGATTCCAGATATTTCTCACAATAAATCATATTTCATTCTGAAGAATATATACCAGTATATCATACTGTTTCAATGAACAGATTCCAGATGAAACACCTGTAGGTTAAACGATAGGCAAAAGCATGTACCTTTGCTGATAAAAAAAACGGTATAAGCCAACGTAAAAATACAAGTTAATAAATCATATCTTGATCAAGGCCACTAGTAAAATCGATACTGTCTTTTTCATTTCCGTTTCTAGTATGATTAATTCTCAAGTGATTTCTTAATCAAAAGTCAAAACAAGCTCTGTTTGATTAAAAATTATATGAGTTTTCTAATTAGCTCACCACATTCGGATTATCTAGTTTTCAAATTTTTTGTTAACTACTTAACTTTCTTTTAAATACTTTCTTGGAAGGAGCAGCGAGTGAAAGCATTAACAAAATTGAAATCTATCAGTACTTTTGAAGTAACTAACTTTCTTCTAAAATACTAAAATATCAAATATCCTTTTTTTCAAAACAACAAGTGATCATTGTGATATTTCATAATATAAGTTCACAAATAAACGTCTAATATATCTTCCTACTGGTTTTAAAACGTGTTCGCTCTCTTCAGAAAACAGACCTTTATAAGAAACCGTGCCATATGTTCTTGAATTGGTTGTAGAATTAAATTTATTTTCACATAAAACTATAAACCAAAGTGCCATATTTACACTATATGTCCTCATTTAGTTATAAACCATCCAGGAATAATGAAGCTTATTGTCTGGAATAAAATAGATATTCCCGCCAAAACAACGGAAGCAATAACACATTTCTTTATGGTTTTCATGTCATCAGTTTCAATCGCACGTCACCTTAAAATGATATTCAAAGAAATTGACTTGATAAGAACTTTTTGAGGACAAGAAACACTCTAACTTTAAAACAAATGATATAATTACGACTATTTTGTCTGCTGCACTCTCCTAAACAAAATATATACCGAGTGCACAATAACCCATTTACACTTAACAACGCCAATATCTTTCTGTCAAGGGCAACATTCTGTTAGAATATTAGATAGCTCAGTCCGCAGTTAAGTAACAAACATTGCTATGCCAATATTGCAACACGCCTATTTGTTATCCTTAAGTTATCGATTGCAAGTAGTTGAAAGAATCGAAACAGCCTGGGACACAAATCAATGCATTCATCGAGAGAAAATCGCCAGTAATTGCCCATCAAGGTAGTTCTTATCTATACATAAACATAGTCTTACAAATTTCCCGTAGACAACGGTCACTGACAATTTATTACCACGACTGTACGCTTTATTCTGTTTTGAGAACACTCTCTTACGCAGAAACATTCTTGAATAAGCATGATAATATTCAAGTGCGAAAAGAACTGCACCACTTGACAGCTGAATTACTGCCACTGAAATATGTAGATGGTTGGAGAAAAGCGATAAAGTTATTATTATCTGTTGTTTTGCAAATTACTTCTGTTTATACCAGGTTACCATAGCTTAGTTGTATGGGACTTACAATATCTAATTCTAATACTGTTATTTTTAGAACCATTCTATTATTCAGCAAACATTACAAAGCACAAGAAATACAATTTCCTTAATGAATGATTATTTAAGCACTAACCGATAAAATATGTAAATTTCCTAATTTCCTGATTTTCTTCTTTCTTTTTAGCTCATTTTTGTATCTTCATTACTACTATACAGCATATCGTAAACGTCAGATTATGTCGTGAAAATTATGTAAAGTCACTTTCAGATCCAGTATCGTGTTTTCTAGATCTATATCCTGTATTTCAGATAAACCGAAAAATATTCCAACGAAGCAATCGTCAAGAATCAATGATCCCTTCATTTGAATGTATCTATTGTTGCAGTCATTTTAATTGAAAAGTGAACTTTTGACAACATTCGCATTGATATTTGAGTGAAATACACCAGAAAAAAAATCAATTGGTAGATACAAATTCAAGTGTAAAAACAGCTAATACGGATTATTTTGCCAATACGTTCAATACAAATCTATATGATGTTTTTTATCTTTTTTGAAAAAAAAGTCTTTGATTTCAGTTCATAAGTCAGTATTGGGAAAATTATAACACACTATAAGCGAATGTGTATAACAAATAAGCGTGTAGCCAATGACATGTTATTCCTCAGAAAGAAAACACCAGGTCTTGCCTGTTTTCATGTCTTTAGGTTATCTAATCTTCACTAAGCAGACCCATTTATATGGGGGAGATATATCAAAATAATCTTGAATTATTAATACTGTATGCACGACCAGAAATCATATAAAAGCGCAAACCTTACAAACGCGTGTTTCGATGTGTTTAGTGTAAGAAACTGTTTTAGAGTAAATGCAAGAACGAACAATCAGGAACAGCACACCTCATACCTTTTACAACAATTTATCATTGGGAGGAACAGAAGTAACAAGTACTAAAGTATTTCCTCTTATGTAAATAAAAACACTTTTACGATTACATTACAATACCAGAAACAGAAAGAATTGTTAATCTTTACATAAATAAACACACCACACCCAGGATTACTATTCAAAGTATGTGAATCCCAACCTGACAAAACCATCTGTATCGAAAAATGATCTTTCTTCAGGAGAGGAAGAGTAAAGATTTATGGATAAACAAGAACGTTTGACGCAAATCACTTTGAGTAACCCTAGAGAGACTGAAGTTTGAATTATATTCTGGTTTGTTTCGCAAAGTCCAAACAAGAAGCAGCCGAATAATGAATTCGTGGAACTGGTAGCATTTGTAAGAGAAATGATATCAGAGAAATTTATATTTCTTTTGGATACGCCAGACTCTTATGATATTTGAAAAGAAGTGAAGGAGAGTAAAATAAATTTATTCTTTATTTCAGCACATACTACCTAAACAATGTTTTTTTCTTTTCTCTTAAATTTGAAAATACTCTCTTGTGAATAAATAATTACTAGTCCTGTCATCAGCTGGTCGTTTGATTTAAATTTGTAGAATGATTCATTTACCATTGGAATTTGCTTTCCCCTTTTCACTGATATTTCTGATAATTACAAAGCTTGTTGGGAAATTATAACATACCCGTTTGTTGCACTGAATTCAATGTGTAAATTAATCTTGTTTAAGAATATATCTGCATACAGTTTCTTCAGTAATATGTGCACGAACCTAAAATCTAAACTTAAAGGTTAGTACTCTACTTCTAGACCATTTTTTTCGTGAGAAAAGGACGTAAATTTTAGAATACAACTGATAGAGGTTTTTGAAAAAACCAATTGGCAAAATAACCATATTTCCTGTGGACCGACGACGAGGCTTTAAAGTGTTGATTAAAAAGGGATAGCTAAGATAATAAAACATTGTGTGATTTTCTTAAACGTTTTGTTTTCACCTTCTAATTGATAAACGTTTCTAAAAATTCGTCTCGAAAATAATTTCAAAATGTATAGACTATACAGTTCACCGTTTCATTGTATTCTTTACAGGCAGCAGAAAATAAGTAATGTTTACAAAATATATTTATCAAGTGAATTTAAAGAATTTTTAGAAACAATGCAGTTTCAGAATTTCCGCAGATATCAAGAAAGAAAAAGTTTTTACCAAAGCTATATTTCAATAAGATGTTTCTTTTAGACCACATGGAATCACGACAGGTAATGAAAAACGAAAAAAAATGCCGGAAGGTTATTTTAGTTTATACTTTCTTCCTCGAAATAAAGTACAAATTGTCAGACAAATTGTCTTTTTAACACTGCCTAGGTAAACAACAACACATTTGTTAAAAAGATGGAATGCTTTATTCTTTGATATAACTGTTTTGTCAGACACTAACAACCCGTAGTATGTAAACAATGAATGAATGCTAACTTGCTAACTCATTTCCAATATCGTATTATTAAGGAAACCACATGATGTAAATACAACAAAATCTTGAAAGCTCTGATTAGATGTAGATATGTAAATAGTATAATTGCGAAGCGTCTTCGAATATGTTGAAAGAGGCCCATCTTGTCTTCTGTTGTTTAGTGTTTTTGAAGCAGCTGTTCAATAAAAACCACAACTGCTCTTTGTAAGTTTGATGTAAATGGGTATTGTGTACATCTGATATACAAAAGATTTTTAATGAACTTATTGTTTGAGAATATGCAGATGCATACTGCTTAGGAAGTCCTTTAATTTCCTTTTAAAATGGTCGATTTTCTCCGGGCATTTATTATAACTTAAGTCTCGTATTAGTACTGTTTTCCAGAAAATCTCAGGCTTGCGACAAAATATTTAACAGTAAGGGAGTGTTTCAACAATGAATCTTTAACATAATCGGCGTTAATGACATAAATGTTGAACTAAACTCTATTTGGTAGATTTCATTTTCATTGGTAAGATTTCAAGCCCATGCTTTCAAAAGAAATGTTAATAAATTAAAACTTGTGTATGAATTTCATAAATTGGTGCAATTACTTTTGCAGATATAGAGGTAAAGTATCTCCTTTATCATTTCCAAATTTGAATTTGACCATTTAATTCCACAAAATTCACCCAATAAATAGAAACTGTCCTAAGTGTTCCAGTGGTAGTCAAAATATGTTTCCATAGATTTCACGTTTTTTGTTTTTAATTTATAATTTTATTTTTAGAGAAGAAAAGAAAAAAAACAAAAGACATAGATTTCTAACAGTACATAACGATTCAATATAAGGACGCGGAACACAGGCTTCCAAGCTATGAAAGCATGTTTTAACATGTATCTGCTATCTTCCACTTACTTAGCTGTTAAAGCGGCTGACTCACAGGATTTAGCTAAAAATGTTTTATTTCGAAATTAATTAGAAGTTTATACACTATGGAGAAAACGGAAGAAATAAAGTCTGATTTCAACAGGATTCGAACCCATGCCCTTCCGGTCAGTAAAAGTAAGGTCGGCGAACTACACCATTGGCCCGCAACTTGTTGTAACAAAGTGTTAAAATTAACAATATAAACAAAGTATCTACCGCGCGTAACTAACAGCGTAAATTTTTTACCGATAAAGTGTGTAAAACTTTATATAATGATGTGTTTCTGTAACAAAAAGGAGATAGTAACTTAGTTTATATATGTTCTTTATAATTACAACTAGAATTTCTATATATTTAAACATTTTCTTTTATATGCATCATCGACCCATCTGTGAGTCAGTCGCTTCGCTTTAAAAGTTTTTGCTAAGTGTTTAGTTTGATAAGGTTTGCGTTCAAATTATAATTAATAAAACAAGCAATTAAAAAGTGTCTGATATAAAAAGAAATAATATATGATCTCAAAAAACATCATTAAATCAAATCTATGCAAGAGGGTCCCGATTCAACAGCCATCTAGTTCTAAATGTCAAGTTTAGTGGTCTTATGTTCTGAATATCATCAAGAAAATCTGATACCATCAATCTGTCGAAAATGCCTATAAGAAGAAAAGTGAGGTTAGTGAACCGTCCGAACCTATTCAAATATAGCATAATAAAGCTTTACTTAAACGATGTTGTCAGGTCTGGAGAAAGCTGTAATGTAGGATGTTTTATTCAAGAACAATTCCCAGACGCCTCGTTTCACAAAGATCTACTAGGAAAAAGTAGGAAGAATATTTTATTAATACCATCTGACATTCAGAAAAGAAAAACAAAACACGTTGAAAATTATATGTTATCTACTTGACTTTAGTAAAAGTAATACCGATATCTTATTCGTTAGTATTCATCCATTGCCTTTCATTCATCCTACAATTAAGATAAGACCTCTTTTATTGATTACTTTCTTTGATTTTACTTTCGTTGTTTCTTTGCAAAATGCTTCCAACTAGTTATTATTTATGTTAGTAATACAAAATTTAATATTAAGCTACGTAAATGATATTACCCCTGATATAAATCTTATTGCAGCCATATCAAAAAATGTTCTTGCTCAGACGAATTTGACCGATCGAGAACATATTACGTACTTAACCGATAATAATTTTTCTTGTTATCGACTATTTCTTTATGTGAAAAAAGACAACAATATATTTAGTTACAGGAAACCCCTGGCTAATAATTTCTATTCTATCTATTTTCAGATAAATTTAAGTTTTTCTTTGAATTCAATGTGGAAAAGCAGAATCAAAGTTGGAGAGTTTGAGTAACAGGCAGTATCACTTAAAATTTTAGAATATTCAGGTGTTTAACGTAGATATAAATAGTACATAAATCCATACTGCATTAAGTTAACATTCTTCGAAAAAGCATGTTTTTGAAAGCTACACTAAGATATAACTGTATAAATGTACGTAAGAATATATCAACATAAAAAGGTATACACAAAAACAATAAAAGCTTACAATGTTAACCTTTTCTGTCCAGTAACGGAAGGAAAATGACGTGACGTAAATTTACTTGCAACCATGTCAATCTCTCGGTTAAACATACACTACAATTTACTTTGAATTTTATTTTTATATTTCATTTATTTTATTTCATTTATTTATTTTTTGATAAACCTGAAGGCCATTTTTCTGTCAGTTCTTCGAATTATCTGATCAAGTAGGTTTGTCATCGACATTTCTGCTCAAGAAAATATTTGATGCCAGCATGTCTTGTTCAATGAAACACTTGCAGTTTTGTTTTCGGACTTCGGAATTTTTTTCTACAAAAAAATCTTTTTGTTGTTTATTTGGTAGCACTATTTTGCTTGATGCAAAACTTAATCATTTTCTCTATATATTCATAAACACATGTTTTTATCATCTAAACACAATATAGAACAGATATTTTTCAGTTACAAAAGTAAGCATATAAAATATGTTGCACCTACCGACTTCTGTTAAAATATTCCCGCTCTGTTCAGCGAAGAGAAATTTGTATGAAATAGCTGAGCATGATTCTGAACTGGTGGTAAAGTTCCTTTCATTTACACATACAACAACATACCAAATTGCAATATTAACATTATATTTACTCTTTTCAATTATAAACCATCCTGGAATTATGAAACATGTAGTCTGGAATAAAACAGACATTCCCGCCAGTACAACGGAAGCGAAAACGCAAGTCCTTTTAACTGCCATGTCATCAGCTGCAGTCAACACTGAATTCCTGTTAAAGACATTTAACGTTCTATGTTCCTTTTGAAATGACATTCATAACATTTACGCTGCTCTTCCGCCAGAAGTATTTATGAACTGAATAAAAAAATATATGCCAGATACACTGACCGAAAAGAACAGTGTTTTCACGCAAAACTTAACTCACTAACCGGTAGAGCTAAGCCTTCTTATAAGAGAAACAAGTATGTCCTTGTCTGAGAATTAATTCATCCGTACATGGACAAACAAATTAAACGTACCGAGGTGCTCCGACAATAACGTGTCTCTATTCATTCACAATGAAAGCAATATTGTGTAAGATGATTTAAGCTTTAGAGAGAAATAATTGTCTGGTACCATTAAGGACGATCCACGCGCCTAAAATCGTTTCTTATTCTCCTCACAGCATTTTTAAAGATCACAACGCAGTAAGAAAACATTTTGTGTCGTAGGTATGTAACACTCGACTGGTTAATCTATATCTTATATTTCACAAGCTGCTCATAAAAGTAGAAAAGGCTTGTGACACAAATCAGTCCGTTTACTGAATGCGTATTCTGCGAGAAAATTGTCGATTATGGCTTAGCAAGATATTTCCTTTTGATACTAAACATAAAAACCACGTTATATAATACCATATACAGTTATAATCGGGAATTGCTCTCGTTAAATCTGAGTCTCTACCAGCATCTCGAACTCTTAGGATGCACCGAACACCACTACTTGGTAACCGAGAGGATGCCAATGAAGATTTGAAAGATTGAAAGATTGGGTTTCCTGAAACACATGAATTGGGAACTTAAAGGGCTTTTTTATTTCGATGTTGTTTTGACGTTGGTTTTAATAGCGACGCACACATTCCCTGATTTGATTAGTTTTTTATCTTTCTTTAAAACATTTCCCAACCGTGTGACCTGAGGTAACCCCTTAAGTAAGTTAGTATTAAGATAAAGGTAGCAATGAATATTCATACAACTGACTTGATATACTTTTCTGGTAATTATCCAGAAAAAAATCACATTTCCAGGTCTATCACTTTTTCAAATATTTTTTCGCAAAAGGCTAGAAAGATAATGTGTCAAGAAGGAAAAGACTAACAGATAAAAAATAGCAAGATTTTAGAAAGATAGAAATAGCAAATCCTAGAGTACAGTCTAGATCTTGCACGTTCTAAGTCACTTTTTATAGGGACTATTAACACAGTCAACATTTTCACTAACTTTTACTGATTTGGCAATATGCCATATTAATACATTAGAATTTATTACATTTTTTCTGAGTTTTTTTCAGGCTGCGATATGTATTTATTAATATGGTATCACTAGTTAATGACTCACTTTTTATTGGAATTTCAGTGTTTATGGTAATCACATTTAAATTCTGCCTCGCTAAGTTTTTTTCGGCGTAACTGTATTAAAACGTTTTTTACCTACTTTTGTAAAGAATGAAATTATTAGATATACAATCTTCAGCTGGAGAAAGAATTTTGCCATTGGTTAAAAGTATTGACGGTAAAACATATTTAACATTGTATTTTATGTCGACAAAGATATCTTATATACTTCATTTAACATCCTTCACATTCTTGAGAAATTACAAAAACTGAAGGTCGTTGACATAAACCTATGAATTAGACCTGTTGTACATTTAAAAATGAAGCAAATTTATTTGCGTTTAAAGACTTTCTTAGTTTTCAACACGATTAACACGAGAAAGCACTACGTACATAAAAATGCAAAAACGAACTACTGTCTTAAAAATAATTCCTTCACAACTCTTAAAGTAATATTCGTACATATAGCATGTACCTATCATAAATTTCTTCTTTTTTTGTAAGTGAATGAAAAAAAGGCGTTAAATACGGGTGATGAATGGGCTAACTATCATAAGCCCGTTCGGTCGGTCACTATTTCAGAACAGCAGCCAGCAGAGATTTAGATGTTGTGACCTTAACAAAATTATTACGTGTTATTTTTTCAAGCACTTGTAAACATTCTTGTCATTTTGTTCTACATTAGGTTTGAAGGTGAATATGAACTGAAAGTTAGAAATAATGTGTGGTATAATAAAAGAAATAATACAAATTTCGTCGAATTTTCTTGCATTATAGTCAGTCCAAGACAACCCAAAACAATGTACGCACCCCAGCCTTCGGAATCGGTCTATCAATATTTGTGGGCTGTTTGATTGGTCATTACATTGCCATAACGCCCTCAGCTGAGTAAACTGTCTCTTAAATACAAACAGGAATCTAGATGTGTATAAACTGGTGTACTAGAACCAGATTCGGTATTTCACGGAACACCTGCCTCGCAGACAGCTGTCATTTATCTGACTGGTAGTCTCCTGTTGTACAATGCTGAGGTAAACAATAACTTGCTTGATAGGATGACTGTACCTTTTGGTACAATTCTTTTGTCAGGCACTAACAGCATGTAATTAGTTAAGAATGAATGAATGAAAACATGCCACAGAATGTTGCATTACCATTCTTTTATGGCGCTTTCAGACTGAACACGAAAGATTGAGCAGATTTAGCTAGCATCGGCGAGTGTATCTCTATTGTGGGTTAACAACAATTTTAGATCGGTACTTCTCTGTTTCTATAACCAGCTCCTGAACGATGACAGAACTACTTAAGAACAATTAAGGTCTCCATAGATATTATTTCACAATTTTAGGCTGTTAATTCAAAGATATTCTTCTGTTATGCTAGTTAATTCTGGAAAGGTTTTTTTTTTCAAAGATGAATTATCATTGTTACCACCTAGATTTGAGACGAAATCCTTAGATTAACGCTGGAAAAGAAGTTTCGAGCATTTGTGAATCACAGAACATGACCATACACTGTACGTTTACTGATTTCCGTACATAAAAAATTGATTTCAACAACTAAGCTATAATCAACGTTTAAATTATTACAAGGTAAAGCACACTGTAATCTCAAAGAAGACAGATATAATATCACACGCTTTTGAAAAGTAATAATCTGTTTTTTCCAGACAAACTAATACATTTCAAGTTGCAATTACTTTTTTACAGTACAAGAATGAGGGATGTCATCGTCTGGAAATAACCAACCATTTCCCACCAAAACAAGAAATGAAACATTTCTAAATAGTTGTCATGTCATCACATTCTTTTAAAATAGTTTCAAGTAATGTTCTTAGTTCAAAGGAAATTGAGTTGGGTTTCCTTTTCAAACCATTTATGGAAAAAAAATCAACGACGCATTTACTAGCATTAGAAAGGACAAATACAAAACCAGTTGAGACGTTTGTTGATTGGACAAAAAACATCTATTTCTTTATAGCGAAAGCAATGTTCTGACAAAAAGGAGTAAACAGATTCTTCAGATTCATTATTTGCTTTGTTTTGATCGCAATATCAATTATACACATTATACAGCGTCTCCAACAAATAAAGATATTGTTATGTCAATAATGCAGCAAACATACTGTTACTCATGTAACCAGTCATTTGCAAGTCTTAAGCTGGAGTGGAAACAGCTTGCAACACAAATCAATGTGGTTTATTGAATAATTATTCTGAGAAAATCTCCTATAAAGGCTATGCCTGGCATTTCCTTTCAATACAAGACGACTGTAATGTGATACAAGACATACAGGTGTTGAAATTGTCTATATCAGGAATTTATCATCACGATTCTTTCGCTATTTCCAGATTTAAAGAAAATATCTGAATACTTATGCATGCATCGAAATATTCGTGGTTAAAATAATCAGAAGGCACCGCATTGCTTGCTACCTGAATTGTTGCCAATAGGTTGTAGTGTTCCATCTGAAAGAACGAAAAATGATATATATGTTCCAATGAATACTGAATTCTTGGAGTGAGTTTCTTTATTTATCCAAATGTTGAAGTTTACCCGAAATCATGATTCAAAACATCGTAAACGTTTCAGTATTCTGAAATTTACGTGAAATAAATAAAAGTGTAAACATTTAATGAAGAATAAGACGATTTCATTTAGCTATGTTTGTTCCATTTACAAACTTCAATAGTAAAACATTATAATGGCTTCTAGATTTCGATTATATAACCATCGTGAAGTGTAAAATTAAACACATATTCAAGAAGTGGAGTATAGTTATAATAACAATTTTGTTTGGAGTTTTATGGAAGGTCTTATGTTGCAATTTTGAAGCATTGTCATTGAACTGACACACAATGTTTCTTAGTGGATTTTTTAGTTTGCGTTGTAGAGTGCATTTCTGTTATTTTTATAATGAGGTAGCAGAGGTACATTATGTAACCTGTTTCGAACAAATTATAAATCATAATTCAGATATTTGCATAAACATGTATTCAGCTAGATGTCATATGCGTTACTGCATGTGCAAAATATTTTTCCCTTTATTTAATTTCATCTCGAAGAGACAATGCTTGTAGTTGTGTATCGAATCCAGTTAATAAACCTACACATACTACATTTATGTAGCACGCTGAAGTATTTATTCTCATACATGATATTCATATGATTTCGTAATATTACTTAGTAAATATGAATTGCATGAGATTTACAGAATTGTTGTTTGCGATGTCTTACAAATAAAACACTGAAAAAATACCCTATTGTTGTTTTCTAAATGTTCTACAGCGTGTGCAACAAAAGATTATTTGCTTTGCACTGAAATACAGGCGTGAATTCTTTCCGCCGAAAGATAACGTATTGCGCTACTTTAGTCGCACAACATAATATTACTCCGCGGGAAGAACTTGTGCATGTAACTCATACAAATCTAATGAGCTGTAGATAAGTCCTCCTGGTGTCTGGCATAGTGTCTCGTTGGTCCGTGAGGCAGCTCTTTCAGATGAGGGGGAGTCTTTACAATGAATTTATATAACAATACTACAGAGCGGTTTATTATTACAACATAATAAATAGTTAATTTCAAAAGTATGTCCGCTTTATCTTTATTTTTAGATTTATTTGCCAGAATCAGATTCCGTGAAATCTTTTTCTGCCCGAGTTATTTGTTTTGCTTAGAACATAATACTTTTGTATCGTAATAAACATGTTTGTATTTTATTCAAGTTGAACGTACTCGGTGCGATCTTACCACGTGATGCGAAAAATCAACAGTTACAGTTTCAATGTAATTAAAAGCATCTGCTTTCTCCATCATAAATACCTTACTTATATTTTTCAGTCATAAAAGTGATGAAGATCTCAGAAAGGTGAATAAACTTATGAAGTACTTGATTTGTTTGAACGAATAAAATCTGTGATAAAAATACATTATATATACAATTGCATTCCAAAATTGTTTGGATGTTTGTTAAGTTCTAATACGCAAATTAAAACTTGTCGGAAGCTTGCAGAAAAAATGCAATGGAAATGGTGATATTCTTTTAAGTTGTCATGATTTAGATATCACAATAATGCAAATAAAAATGAAAAAGTTAACATGCGTTGTTAAAAATAGAAAAAAAAAACTTCATTTTACATAACAATTTTGATTTGTTATATAGTTCTTCATTTACGATTATTTAACTTTAGGTAAAATAAACATTTATGAAGAAGAAAGATTTATCAAACTTTTCCATAAACAGATGATGGTAACACGTTCTTATAGTAACGTTCAAACGGTTCGCTAACAACATCTGTTGTTATAAAAAATTCACCACTTAAACGTATGTATGTTTTATTTTTTGTATTGGTTCCATTACATTATGGCAATCAGTAACATTTTCTTCGAGATGTTCGATGCATTTCTCTTAAATATTTTATGATCACTTGTTAATTATTGCTAGAAGTATATATCAAAGGAGTAAAATTAAAAAGTCAATCAAGTCGAGCATAAACATATTTTGGGCAGCCAACTGATACAAAATGGGATGTCTATGTGCTTTTGGTCAGAGGAAAAGATATGTATGACTCAAAAGTAACCCTTTGATGATACATTCGATTCTAAATTTGACTTTCTTATAAGAAGATTTTTACCTAATAGCAAAGGCCCAGTTTTACTTACACAGATAAAATGTACTTGAATAACAGGATTAACAGCTATGATTTTAACGAACATTCCAGTTATTCAAACAGCTAAATATGACGCCATATCTAGATGTCCGAAGACAAACACAACGGTTTCATAAACGTGATAATACATCAACTAAATACAAATTAACTACAGTCCTAGAAACAAAACGACAGTCAAAGAAACATAACGACAGTCACAGAAACATAACTACAGTCATAGAAACAAATCGACTGTCACAGAAACATAACGACAGTTATAGAAACATAACTTGAGTCATTGAAACAAAACGACAGTCACAGAAACATAACGACAGTCATAGAAACATAACTACAGTCATAGAAACAAAACGACAGTCACAGAAACATAACGACAGTCATAGAAACATAACTACAGTCATAGAAACAAAACGACAGTCACAGAAACAAAACGACAGTCACAGAAACAAAACGACAGTCACAGAAATATAACGACAGTCACAGAAACATAACGACAGTCATAGAAACATAACTAGAGTCATAGAAACAAAACGACAGTCACAGAAACAAAACGACAGTCACAGAAACAACACGACAGTCACAGAAATATAACGACAGTCACAGAAACATAACGACAGTCATAGAAACATAACTTCAGTCACAGAAACAAAACGACAGTCACAGAAACATAACTTCAGTCACAGAAACAAAACGACAGTCACAGAAATATAACGAAAGTCTAACATATGTTGTGCTTTTAGATGCTCGTTAGAAAAATATTGTCAACACATATGTAAATCTTGGTATTTTAGTCTATGAAATTACTTTGGATTGTTAAAAATAATCAATAGATAAAACAAAATGATGCAAAACAGAGGAATGGCTTTACATTTAATCTTTAACTTCTATGAAGGATATTGAAAAGTGAAAAGTGATATGTTGTTACATATAGGCAATTTGCCATGAAACTTCTGATTTCGTTTTCGTTGTGAATTGATGTATATATGGGTTACAGTATAATTACCTACAGCTAAGTTTTCCACGCCAGAAGATTTCTTTAAGCCTTGAATATTTTATTTCGTTACAAGTGGTAAATACAGTCTGTTGTTTCACTCTGTCTTGAGATATCAAGATATAAATAGAAAATATGATTCTGTCACAAATAACTTCACTGTAGTGAGGGAGTACGTATAAACAAGAATTCAGTTACTTGCTTCAAACGCGAAAGTTATTTCTGATTAACATGTTTGTGATCTATTAAATTTAGCTCTCTCTTTGCCTTTAGATTGCAAACTAAAAATGACCTAGTACTTTTTGGTGTTTTGCAGTATATCAAAGCGTTTCGAAGTTATGAAGATACATATAAACATCCGCATATTTATTTTGTTACCATGACATCATAAGAGCTTAGATACAAAATTTGCTGCTACTTATTAACAAGTCGTGCAAAATCTACAGGCTTTTAAGATGAAGAGCAAATTAATAAGTACAATTTGGATAAACTATTTGATTAAAATATGTACAATAGGACACCAGTTGAAAATGAGCCAACTTTGAAATATATGTAGCTAATTTGGTTGTGCATAGCTTAGACCAAAGAGATACTGCAACATTTGACTAAACTCAGGAAAATGGTTTTAAATATATATTTCTCTTAAAAAGATGTGTATTCTAAGACTAAGTGACACAAAATTAGAAAACCGCTCAGTGACTACCATTTGAAAAAGAAAAGCTATGAGGCAAAATTACCATATTCTCCAGTCACATGCACGCTATTCTCCCAGGTCAATATCCCATAAATAAACGAGACGGAAATTAAATTGTTAGAACTGTTTTCTTAGCTGACCTCTTGGATACAGAAAAATTACAGTTACTGAACTCTCATATATGTTTTTGAATCATTGATGATCCTTGCTGGGACACTTAAGTTCCTGATACATTCCTTCAGCAGGACTTCTCAATAGAATGTCTTAAAGCGTATACGAGTGTAAGTATTTCTAATGTTGGGATTTTGTACAAAAGTTTCGTCGAGTAATCAGACCTCTTAGCTTATAAATAATTAATCAGTCACTCATAAATGATAAATCAGTCAAGTTTCTTTCAACATGAAAAAAGCATGGATACACTTTCACAAGTCATCAGAATGTAGAACCAAGTATGGAAATAAAAAAGAAGTTAACAGTGTGTAGATTGTTTAAACACAGCAATTTTATCAGAGTCAAAGATATGTACAACTCGCCTGGAGATAAATTTGGTTTCAGTCAGAAAATGACATATAGTATATACAGTTGTACAGAAGCAATACAATTATTTTATTGTCTTTTGAACATGTATGTTATTAATTTTCATTGTTACTGTCTGATCATACAAAACTATTCATAGGAAAAGCGATGTCAAATGTTTTCGTGGAATCGTTTTTGTCTTACAGACAGTCGTATGAAAGTTATTAATAGCCATTGTGCCTTCGATGTTATGACATTTGTTGTGTTATAATTTCTTTGCACAACTTGTGCGAACTCAACAATATCGGCAATTTTACTTGTCCACGAGCTTGAAATATTGTATCAGTATGGTTATAAAGGCAGTTACAAAATAATCTTGATACTTCAGTGAAAACAAAACATACAGTAAAGGGGGAACCACCATTTCAGGGCGTTTTCGTTAAACTTGAAAAGGAAAATAATAACTCAACGAAAAAACTCTTCGACAATGCTTTTTGTCGGTTTGTATAACAATAGAGATGTTCAGATAGATATCATTTTGCAGACAGGCGGATTAGTTAGTCGTTTTTACATAACCAACTGGTGAGATCGGGTTATCTGCCTAATAACAGAGACATAGATAACTGAAATATGCTGTTCTAATGAATGGTAAAATATCACACTTGACTCCAGGTAAACTATTCTAAAACTATAAGACAACAAGTCATATTAATTTGAATGATATATATTTTGTAAAAGGTTAAACACTTAACTATAGCAATAAATAAAAACACTTCTAAAATAAAATTCAGGTAGATAACACATATAAAGTAAAACATGCCTAATGACATTTCGACAAAAACTTTGTATTCAGCTCAGTGTAAGTATGTAGATGCTATGATTTTTGGTGATACTAAAGTCAAAAAAGAAGTATTTATATTTCTGGAGCAGAAAAGGAAATTTTAGACTCACTGCTAATGTAAAGTCTATGGATGTGGAAGTTTTAGTTTTTAAGTCTGATTTGCTACAAAACAAATCATTTTTTTTTGTTATTTTTACTGACATCGCTACTCGTAGATAACAGATTTACAGAGGGAGTTGCTTGTCTGTGTTACCTATGTCTCTGTTAGTAACTGTATCCCTATTTATACAATTAGGTAAACTAGTTTTGTTTGCAACGAAAAAGAACCGTTCGTTCGTTGAGTAAATCAATAGTATTTTGTATGGTTGAAAAATATCTAAATCAAAAATAAATAGAATTATTTCGAACATATTGTCATGGCAATTCAAACAATCTAATACCTACCAACTGGTGTAAAAACATTTTCACTCCGCTCGGAAAACAAACGTTTATAAGAAAAAGTTCCACATGTTTCTGAATTGGTCGTAGCGTTTCTTTCATTTTCACAGAACACTGCATACCAAAGTGCCATATTTACACTATATTTCCTCTTTTCCGTTATATACCATCCTGGAATAATGAAACTTATCGTCTGGAATAAAACTGACATTCCCGCTAAAACAGCGGAAGCAATAACACATCTCTTTATGGTTTTCATGTCATCAGTTTTAATATGGCCTTTAAAATCCTGGATATTCGGATCAAGTCCAAACAATTTCAAGACCTTCCACTTTTTATACACCTAAATTTCAGATATGCCGTTTTCAATTTTATTCAGTTTGCTGTTTTAATGACGGACACACATGTACACACTGAATAAAGCATATATACAGTCGGAAAGAGTGCACCATACAAAATCAATATATTATAGGTAAAATTGTCCAGACTGCTTATAAGACAAACAAATCAAATGAACAAAACAGATGAATGAAGCATGAAGCGTTCGTTTACACCTTTACTGCGAAAGTGATGTTCTGTCAGAAAAGTTGATATCCGTTGTTCAGAGATATTTTCGTTCCATAAATAATGCTACTATTTTCCTTGTTGTTTTAGATTCCAATACCTTTGAACGTGGATTTTAAGGACAAATGTGCAATGAAGAGCAGAACTGTCATATTTCTACTATGAACTATTATTTTTCCTTTAACCTGTAAATTGAAAGCACTTCAGAATGTAGTAGTAGCTTGTGACACAAATCAGTCCATTCACTGAATAGTTATTCTTACAGCAAATCACCCATAATAGCATCTCGTGGCAGTCGCTATCGATACAAGACGCATACCACGTAATATATCACTGCACACGATGGTCATTGAGCATTTAATAACACTAGTCTCATAATATCCT
Source organism: Cyclina sinensis (assembly GCA_012932295.1). Classification (NCBI taxonomy): domain Eukaryota; kingdom Metazoa; phylum Mollusca; class Bivalvia; order Venerida; family Veneridae; genus Cyclina; species Cyclina sinensis. Next base: position 39,875,467 of record JAAONU010000001.1, on the reverse strand, counting down.
CATTTCTAGAAACTTACGGAATTCTCACGCATGCGAAGAATCATTTGTGATTAAGAATGATCAAATTTAAGGCGAAAAGCACTGCACCACTTGTTAGCTGAATTGCTGCCAAAAACTGAAGCCAGAGAAGCGATAATATGTATTATATATATCAGTTTCCAAGAACTCGTGTCTGGGAACTAAAAAATATACATGCTTTGCTTTGCATGCGTGTGTTTTCATTCATCTATACAAACTGTGCTAGCAGAATAAAAACCAAAGCTTTGTAGTTTTCATTTTCAAATGTAAGAACATCGCAGCATACCTGTTTCTCAAAATAACACAAAGTACTACCTGTTAAAGATGGGTAAATTCGTAGATCAGAATGGTTTTCTTCGAAAAATATGTCTATTAAAAGCTTGCAATTTTTATGTAAAACATGATTTTTCGGGATATGGTTTAAAAACTGACTTGAAAACTAGTATACTTAACAACAAAAGTTGTAATAAATTGATTGAATTACAGTTAAATTAACAATTATTAGAGCACAGTTGTATGGTTTTATAATAACGTTTAGTTTTGACTGAATCTGAAAGGCTATTACCAAGATTATAATAATGTTCTTCTATGTGTCAACTACACTTAGCAGCAAAATATATTCTTAAGGAAATAATATGATATATACTTGGACGACGTAATGGTAAGGAGTGCGCATGCTCAAACGCTTTCAATCTTTAAAGATTTGTTCTATAAGATGTAGTACATTACCTCCATGCATCATTTAATATGTAACTTGAGAATATTCAAATAATAATTTATAGTCGGTTCAAAGAACTTTCAATTTTGTGTCTCTGCCAAAAACAAAACTTAATATACTTGAAACTGACAAGAAGTAATGAGAAATTCGTTTTTGGTGTACCATCATTCATCAAATATTGAAACAAAAAAGATGAAACTGAAGACAATCAGAAGAGAGATCTGGAAATCTCGTCTCTATCTGTGGCAACTTTGCACTTAATAATCTAATACAATTTTTTTCTGGTGCACTGACACTTTGCACTGTTTGATGCCGTCAAGGAAAATCGATTAACAAGACAAACTGTGTCGGACGTGCCTTGAATTTCAAGAACATTTTGTTCTCTTACAAGTATTTGATTTGATCAGTCGTTTCTTGGCCGCTTGCGTTTTTATTTCATTTATACATAAGCTTGTAAAGCATTTTTATTTATTTAATGAATACTTTGGTTCACAGAATAAAAGCTTTTACTCATAAGTCATTGATATAAGTTGAAATGCTGAACTAAATTGACAACATGCTGTAACGATTTATTTCCCAGACGTATTCGACTACATTTTAAGACCCCAAACCCAATGTACGTAACTAATCCTTTCTTTGACCTGGAAATCAGTAAAGTAAGATTTCCCCTATTACTGGATGATCAATGATCAATTAGCTCCATCACCCTTAACATCGAATTTAAATGCCCTTACTCATTTTAACATACAGTGAGTAAATGTTGATTTCTTTTTAACATAAGGTGAAATCTTAAATCCGAGGTCTGTACTCTTCAGGCTAATAAGTGAAGAAAAAAGTGTTATTAATTTATCTGTACTTAATTATTTTTAGCCTGATTATATAATATGTTTAAGTATGTTTAATACCAAATAAATTCAAAATAAGTTTTATGAACAACAGATTTCATTACATTCTTTTTGTCAGCTAATGATTATTTTCGTTGGTTAATCTCATAGAGACGTTTAAGCCAATTATTTATCGACGAAATGATTAATCAGCCCATACTGCCACTTTCATTTCAATATCTTTAAAATTCTTTGTTAATGAATAGTATTGAACAGAATAACCTATGTACTTTCGTAATAAAGTACTTACTGCAAGCAATCTGTTAATGCAACCATACTAAAGTTTTATAGAAGATTATGTCGGTATTATGAATACATAGTTGTTCATATAGATGTTTATGTTTGCTTCAAGTTAATAGAGACACATTGCAGCATCTTCCTTTCAAAAGTCTTTTAAGTGTTAGTAAATAGTGTTTTTTTTATTGATAGTATAGAGGGTGAAAATTAGACGCTGCTTTTAAGCCTTCCGTTTTATGTTTGTCTGTTTTTATTATGATAAATGTGTGTGCACTTTATTATAATTCCCGATGAAGTTATTTTATTGCGTCTTTAAATAGAACAATGATAATGAGTTTTCTATTAATTCACAGTTAAACTTATTTTGAATTAAGAACTGTTAAAATGCTATGATACAAATCTAGTCAAACGAGGCTAACAATGCTGAACTGATTTATATCTCGTGGAGTGATAGATAAGTCACGTGCAAGTGAACAAAATATAAGCTAAAACAATATGGCGATAAAATCGTTTCCATAGTAATCAACAGAAAACTTTAATCTAATTGAAATCAGACTGATAAATGAAAGAGCTTTTGGTTTGTCCTCTAGAAAATAATTCTACGATTTTTTGCAAGGATTCCGAAAGATATGTTCTCAGTATCGATGAAAGGAATATATGAAATCACAGTTTCCCACTGTCCTTGACAACACGGTGAAAAAGCTTGGGCTGACCTATTAACAGCATAAATTACATGTCCAGGGGAGAATGTGAAAAAGTGTTATCTGTCTCATTTCTCTATAGCACTTGATTTTGCATTCATTCCTCGATGTGTTAGAAAGATAGGATCTGCTTTGTATCAGTATCAACACAACAGCAGCAACTAAAACTACTGCTGATAGTCAGTGCATCACAGATTATCTGGTGTTGATGGTCAGTGAAATACAATAGCTGGTGTTAAAAGTACAACACAAAAATTTGTATTGACAGTCAGTGCAACAGAATATCTAGTGTTGAAAGTCAGTGCAACACAAATTATCTGATGTTGATAGTACGACACAGATTATCTGGTGTTGAATGTTAGTGCAAAACATCATATCTGGTGTTGATCATCGTCGGAAACCCACGTTCGATCCATTCCGCTTCACTCTATTTATCTAGCGTGGGACAATTGGCTGGTAATATTTCGTACTCATGAATTATTCATTACCTACTTTCATTGGTTTCCGCAAGATTTCCCTTGCGCAATCTCAGCCAATGAAAGTACTCGTTACAATTTTCATTTCGCGCCCATGTTCAAATCTTGGGAAATACGTCTATTTTAAGTAACTTCTCATAATTTATACTCTTCACACTGAAGAGTATCTAATTGTATTGCGGAATCTCATTCGACGAGGAGTTACTTCCCTTTGCTTATAAATATTCATGAAAACGAATAATCTGCAGTCAATTATCCCACGGTACATAATGAAGTTGTGCGGAATATGTACCGGGGGTCACCGACGATGGTGTTGATAGTCAGTGGAACATTGAATATCTGGTGTTGATAGTCAGTGCAACACAGAATATCTACTGTTGATAGTCATGGCAACAGAAAATATCTGCTGCTGATAATCTGTACAACACAGCATATTTGGTGTTGACTGCCAGTGCAATACAGAACATCTGATGTTGATACTCAAAGCAACACAGAATATCTGGTGCTGATAGTCAGTGCAACACAGAATATGTGATGTTGATAGGTAGTACACCAAACAGAATCATAGCCTAAGGTCTGTAAGTAACATAAGGGTTCAGCAACAGTATGATAAACAAAAGTGTGTTTTCTTTTAAACATTCTTTGATGCATGAGAAGAATCTTAATGTACTTCGACACAGTTTCAGCCTTTCTATAGCAAAAAATAAAGGGATTTTAGAAAAGTGTTTCAATAAAAATCACAGACATGAACACCTTTTATGATGTGTCTGGAGTACGAGAAAAATATAACCAGTATCTCCAACAAGTCTACCCATTTAGGCATAATTTTTCTATATCTTTAAAGGCAAAATCACATTGCTGCAATATATTCTAGCGAATGAAGTTCTAATATCTGATAACCTCTTGAAACAATGACAAGAATGTTAGGCAATACCTTTAGCCAAAAGTGTCATCTTTTTTATAAAAACAATAAAGCCGATTTCACTGGCCTCTCTCTACATTCAGTCGCATTACTTCCTCATATGACGGGGGAGGCTCTTCATTCATTCTTGTGGAATACTGAATATTGTCTGAACTTTCATGAAGCGAACTCCATCTTGTTTCGGCTGGTAAATATGAACACATCTCGAATTCGTCCAAGTTATACTCGCCTTCAACATTGTTTGAACCATAAAATGTTCTTAGAGTAGAATTGTTTTCATTCCGTCTCATATGCACTGATACATTATTTCGGCGGGATTGTTCGACATGCACAATAGACATCATAACAATTATCAACATGCAAGCAATGGCGGTAAGAGCTATGCCAAAACCTGAGAATATCACAGAATATGGTATGTGAAGCGTAACTTGGCTATAAATTGTGCTGTTTATAAAATGCTCCTCTTGGAGAAGAAACTCCCTGAATCTGCTGTTAGCTTTGATGTAGCTTTTAACTGGAATCCATAATAATCCACCTGCAATAAGGAAAGGAAAATATAAAAAAGATTAATACGAACACTATCATTCAGGTAAATTAACACAATTGTTATTCATATAAAAACCCAATGAGCACTGGGCACCACTATAGTCACGTGGTTCAGACTTTTTAACATTTAAACACATGCAGTTGCCCAATAACTTAGGGCTTTTCAGTTCTATTGAAACGTCAGACATTTTCACATGAGAAAACTTCCAGAAACTTCCATAACAAAGGAGCTAGATGAACTTCGGCAGGGATAAATGAAATACCATTAGATGGCATCAAACAGACAAAAAGTCCAAAATGAAATGAATCATTTAGTTTTAAGAACAGACTTGATACACAACAAATACATCTTACAAGATATAAGAAGGAAGACAACTGATATACAATTCTGATATGCGTGACTCTTTTCGGTTAGCGCCCCTGTTCTGTCTGTCGAGTATAATCTTTTATGATGCCAAACTTGTAACATGGCAACAAATAATAAACTAAGAGCTATTATCGCCTCAATAAGGTATTCTTTCTGCTTTGATGCTGGAATATCTGAAATAATGCAAAAGTTAAACTCATATTACATTATAGTAACCTGTACTAGTTTTATGTCGTTTTTAGGGGAATGTCACGGGTCAGGAATAAATATCTAACAATATTGTTAGATATCTGGCCAATCCTGGCCCGTGCAAGGGAAAAAACTGAAATATGAAACATCCGTTTAGAAAATGTATCCCATATCATTGATATATGCTGAAACAAGTTAAATGTACAAATGTTAATTTCATGGGCTCAAATAAACAACTGTAAATAACTGTTTCCTCTAGTTCTTACCAGAAATAATAAACTGTCACAACCAAATCTCACGGACAGTCTATCCCTACTCTACACAGAGCTTGATTTACGTTCTTGATGTTATTACGATAGAGCTACATTCTGTTGAACAGGTATGGTAGAACTATACAAAACATATAACTGCGTACAAGTTAAAATACAAACAAAATTGTTTTAAAATCTACAATAAGATTCTGTTTCAAACATTTCAAATATTAGTGCGTCTATTATTAAGTAGGGGCATCTCAATAAATAAAGAACTTTACTTGACTTACTTGAGTCTACCCAAGACAGATTATATCCCTGATAGTATTGTTCTATCACTGGAGGTGTGGCAACATCCAAACTCGAGTATTCGATATAAGAGCAATTGAAGTTAACACAGGTGATAAAATACCAAAGTCCAAAGCTTCGGCCGATACTAACCATGCTTTTATTTACAACATTTCCAAACTCGTCAGTTTCACTTTTGTTCAGAGTCCAATTTGTAGCAGATTCATTGTTTTGCTCATTTACAGCTCTGTCTGAAATGTTGCTCACAGCCATCAGATCTACGGCTTCTATCCCCACGTTCAGCCACAGAGGACTCAAAAATCCAAGGACCTGTAGAGCAAGCGATGTGACAACACACGCTAGGATTAGTTTCATACAATTCACATTTTGCCTTTTGACACACATGTTGTAAAATATTAATCTGCTGGTGCGTTTTATATTGCCAACGTCTTTGTTTCATGCGTCACTGTAAATGAGCGTTTAGCGTTGATTTCGGCTTGATTTGTCTACCAATCTTTTATGGAATCCCTTCATTTGTTCAGCTAGCAGCTTTATCTTATGTATTTATTTTTATACCTGAAAGTATTTGAAGAAGTGTAAACAAAATGTGCCAAAATAAGATCAGATTAAAATAAAATTTTAATAATTCCAAATAATGACAGATTAATTGATTTTCAGCGTGCATATATAAATATTACAAGGATAAACAACTTCATACACTAATAATTAAACACACAATGAAACTGGACTACGTTTACTCATGCTTCTGATGGGCATACTTACCGAAATGAGTCAGATAATATACACTTCTCCTAAGTGGATCTGGGCTGGAGCTAAAACTCTTACAATTAGATAAAACAATATTCATCATTATTATCCCGAAAGTCATGATAAAATATAGTTAACCATGGTTTAAAGAAGTTAAGTTGAAAGCCCAGACATATAAACAGACAATTAAGGACTTCCGGGTCACTTACATAAAAACAATTGAAAGCATATGCATAACACTGTAACTTCATAAATCATGCAGACTTGGAAAAACACGTGTCTGTTCTTTCAAAGTAATATTTGAGATTTTTGATATGACATATACTAGGTATTTATAAACATTTTTCACTTGTACCATCTACCTAAGGAAAAGAGGTATCTCCATTAATGTGTTCGCTTAAAGTAAGATATCACAGAACAACAAAAAAAAATTTGGGTAGTTTCCTGGTTTGAAGCGCTTCTTATTAAGGGAGCGAGTTTAGACATTTTTGCATTTTCACATAGGTGAAATTTGTAAACATGAATTCTGCTACGGAATCCTGTTGGGGCCACTTAAAATGTCGCTGTAGCGCATAAAGGTAGACGCTCGACAACGCGACGCGACATTGCAAAAACGCGACGCGACATCGCGACAATGTCAAACGAAATATCGCGATGCTATGAAGGCGCGAAATATTGCATTGACGCTTCACATTTTTGTGCGTCGTATCACGTTGTCGCAGTGTCGTGTCGCGATGTCGCGTCGCGTTCTGCACTTGTGAAGGCCTCGACGCACGACAACGCGCTACGACACTCGACAATGCGGAGCGACGCGCGAAAACGTGACGCGACAATTTCATAATGTCGTATCGCATTGTCTCCCGTCGTGTCTGTTCCTGTACCACGACCCACGAAAATGCCAAACGACACTAGACAACGCGACGCGACGTTCGAAACAGCGAAGCGACACTAGAAAATGCGACGCGACATTTATTGGAATATCGTATCGCGTTATCGTGCATCTACCGGTGACAGGTTAAAATGTTACTAGATTTCTATGCCGTCTGACGGTGCGATGACAAAATTTCAATGCGAAGAGACAATTCGATATTTCGCGCTTTTATAGCGCGACAATACGATATGTCATCGCAATATTTCGTTTGACATTGTCGCGATGTCGCTTCGCGTTATCGAGCGTCGTATCACATTTTCGCGATATCGCGTCGCGCTTCCGCGATGTCGAGGCACGTTGTCGAGCGTCTACCACTATGCGCGACAGTGACATTTTAAGTGGTCCCAACATGATTCCATATTCTGAAGACAGATAACATCATAAAAATTCTAGGAAAATACTATATTTACCATTGTATTTACTCAATAGTTCTACAATATTTGATATTTTTGAAGTAAGGTCATATTATATAATATCTCATTAATTTTGGCGATCCGGAAAACTATGATCCTTAACTCCTTTACAGAGTGTACACTGTGAGCATATAAGCTTCACAACTTAACGCAACATCAGCGTGTGGAGCGCACGTGGGAGTGAAACTAACACTTTCAAAATGCTTATGATATTTTTCTTCAGCTGCATCCAGGGCCGGATGCAGAAATTTCTGACTGGGGGGGGGGGGGGGGAAAGCTGGAGAACTGTCGGATAATCCGTGCCACCGAATCTACGGTACATTGTGTAATATACACGGCTATAAAGTTGCGAACTCGTTATCAGTTGTTACGCAATATTGCATGACCATTGCAAATTGAAAGGTTGACTGTGTTTCTGTTACGAGGTGATAAGAGCTGAAAAAAATGTTTTAGAGTCTTTAAAAATGACCCCTCTTATTTTTTTACAAACGGCCACTGGGGGGGGAGGGGGGGGGGGGGCTTGGGCCCCATAGGCCCCCGGGTAAATCCGGGCCTGGCTGCATCTTCCATATTGCAAATTGACGTAAATCTGCTAGAGACTAAAGTCTGACCTTGTTTGCCATTAAATCAAAATTTACATATATTCTAACTAAGATTACCGCGAAAACACCCTATACCAACGGAACGAAAAGGTAAACAACAACTTACCAGTTAATCCACCAAATCCGATAACATTCAATGTTCCAGATATATGCACATATTTTTCTCAACACAAACTGATCGGATATTCTATATTAACATGGAAGAAATGTGTAATTGTATTGATTGCCGGTTTCAGAAAGACGGGAGACAAATCAAACAGATAACGCTTTAGGCTTGCAAAAGTTACTAGTCTATTAGTTCATTGTAAAGACGCACCAATCATGGACTAAAAAAACAAATAACACTATCAGTGTTAACCAGCAGTGGAAATTTCGGCAATTTTGGCAGACACATTGAAGTTGAAAGATATGTTTAACAGTTAAAAATCGAAGAAACAAAAGAAAGTTTTAAATTATTCTCCAAATCTTTGAAAACAGATGTAAATAAAGCATGATACCGCCTGTTGTCTTATCAACTCCGTTCTGCTAGATCATAGTGACCGCTAAAACTTAACTTTCTTAGGTCTCAGCTAGTTCTACTTCAAAGATATCCAAGCTCTATTCAGAAGAAGAAAACATATTGTAGCACAATTATATCAGACTTCTCAACTGAAGACGATACTCACCCAAAATCTGAAACAAAGGATCAAGCAGGATCCATCTGTGCCAGACGAGAATAGAGGGTTTAGATATAGTGTGCATCAGATATCATGTTTTTTTTTTTTTATGTTAACTTGATGAAATCAAGGCCTTTCGCCGTACAGAAACAAAGATTAGTTTAAATAATGCAAGTGGTAATTTCGCGAACTTGAGATGGTTTCTCATCTCTATCCATCCAAAATTGACATCAGTTCACCATTTTCAGAAGAAAATATTGAGAAAATTATTTGTTTTGAACAGAAGAGACATTTTCGCATTCTCTGACACCACTTCGGCCCTCAGATGTTACGCGACGTTTTTCTTTTTATTCTATTTTAGTTCTTGTAATATACCTAAAAGTCATATTTAAGCCGGTTTCATCATTGGCCGCGTCCTAAAAAACAGTATCTTATATTTTTATTGAATTTTTAGCTGAAATTTGGAATATTCATTCAGCAGATATTGTTTCAGCATAATATGGGATAAAAATGTGCGTTCATAAATGAACTTCTGGTAGGCAGTTAGGGATACACATGTGCGTTCAAAAAAAGCACTTTTGGTTTGTAGTAAAAGTTACGAGCTGCGTTAAAAAAAGAACGTTGAAAAATGTCCTTCTGGCAGGTAGTTAGGGATACAAATGTACGTTCAAAAATGCGTATCTGGCAGGCAGTGAGGGTTACAAATGTACGTTCAAAAATTCACTTCTGACTGATAGTTAGGGATACAAATATTCGTTCGACCTTCTGGCTGGTATTTATGTACACAAATGGTTGTTCATAAATGACCTTCTAGCTGTTAATTAGGGGTACAAATGCGCGTTCAAAAGTGACCTGGCATAATGTCAGGGATAGAAATGTTCGTTCAAAAAACACTTCTGGCTACTAGTTAGGGATGCAAATGTGCGTTCAAAATAACCCTCAGGCTGGTAATTAGGGATACAAATGCACGTTCAAAATGACCCTCAGGCTGGTAATTAGGGATACAAATGCACGTTCAAAATGACCCTCAGGCTGGTAATTAGGGATAGAGATGTGCGTTCAAAAAGACCTTCAGGCTGGTAATTGGCAATACAAATGCGCGTTCAAAATGACCTTCAGGCTGGTAATTAGCGTTACAAATGCGCGTTCAAAATGACCTTCAGGCTGGAAATTAGGGATACAAATGCTCGTTCAAAATGACCTTCAGGCAGGTAGCTAATAATACAAATGTACGTTCAATGTGACCTTGCAGGATGTCAGGGATAGAAATGTTCGTTCAAAAATACACTTCTAGCAGGTAGTGAGGGATACCAATGACCGTTAAAAATGGCCTTCTGGCTGGCAGTTACCTATACAAAATTGCTTTCAAAAATGGCCTTCTGGGAGATAGTGAAGGATACAAAATTCATTTTTATTACCGCGGTAAACTATTCTGCTGATTTCTTTACAGTACTTAAATATTTCATTTTTATAAGCACAATATGCCAGTCGGCTTACTTCTTTTTTTACACATTTTTCAAATTTCATTTTCAGTAAGCACTATATATCACGCCGCTTAAATAGCTCACATATTGCCAAGAAATGTCTATTTTCTAAAGAAACGATCACTCCATATTTTGTCAGAGCAAGTCTGACATCGATCGATGCTAAAACAGTATGCTTGGAATTCTTCATATGCATACAAAAGATGTTCGCAATAATCCCCATTTGGTGCCGTAAATACTGCATTACTGCATACAATGTTGCAGCAAAAAGAAAAATGAAAAAAATAGATAAATAAGCGTCGGCTATCTTCTTTAATGAGTGACCTCGTTGGTAAATTGGCAATACCTGAGATTTGCCCGCAGTAAAGGTTGAATGCGTTGGGTCCTTTAATAAATTATGTGTTTATCTAATTATGCAGACTATTGTTAGAAACATACTGCCCAAATTAATTAAAGGAGCACAAATATGTTATGGCGTAAATTGCCCACCATACTAGATATTCGCTGTAAATTTCGTTTGTATGTATCGACGGTCAATATCCTCAAGAAACCCGTGCACTTTACAATAAATATACAAAGCATGGGTATTTTGTTTTTCTTTTTGTTGTGTAACCCTCGAATAAGATTTAGACTTTTGCATGTGTACAGTTCGTTCACGATAGCACATTTGACAAAATGAATGTTTTAGTGCAACTTTTTACTGTATCTGCTCTTTTGACAACGGTCCAGGGTGTGCGACGTCATTTAGCAACTACTGATGTTGCTCGGGCGGTGCAGATGATCGAAAATGGATTTACGCAACGTGAGGTGGCCACCGTTCTAGACGCTTCTCGTAGCATTGTGGCCAGGTTGTGGAGTCGTAATCAGGAGACTAGAGAATTCCCAAGAAGACCCGGGCAAGGTCGTCATTCCATTACAACCACTCGTAAGGACCGATATCTGAGAACTTTGACCCTCAGAAATCGTCAGTGTATTGCTACTGGCATTGAAATTGACTTCCGGCAAGCTACAGGGGTTCATGTGTCCACTCAAACTGTCCGATATCGTTTTCATGAAGATGGTTTGGATGCCCGAAGACCTGCCAGAGGACCAATTCTGACCGTAGCTCAACGGAGAGCTCGCTTAGAGTTAGCCCAGGAACACGTCACTTGGCTACTGCACCACTGGCGATCTGTGCTCTTCAAAGACGAGAGCCGCAACCATGTTTCGACCTGTGACAGGCGTGTGAGGGTGTGGCGTCGCCAAGGAGAGAGGTATGCGGAATATAACATTATTCCATATGACAGGTTTGGCGATGGGTCAGTAATGATGTGGGCAGGGATATCCATTGACGGGCGCACAGACCTTTATGTGATTCCAGGAGGTAGTCTTACGGCCCTGAGATATCGGGACGAGATCCTAGAACCAATTGTTAGGCCATATGCTGGTGCAATAGGTGAAACTTTTCGTTTAGTGCAAGATAATGCTCGAGCACACACTGCAAGAATCGATGAAGGTATTAAGGTCATAGACTGGCCAGCGAGGTCTCCCGACCTTAACCCTATAGAGCATGTCTGGGACATGCTTTCTCGTAGACTGTCTTCGCGTCCGAGCCCTGTGCAGAATGTCCATGAGCTTTCTCATGCTCTTGTAGCAGAATGGGATGCCATACCATAGGATATCAACAGACGTGTGATCAGGAGCATGCCCAGACGATGCAGAGAGTGCCTAAATGCCCGAGGGGGATACACTCATTACTGATATGACTATGAAACGTTTCCAGGTCTGAATCTGCTTTTACAGACATTGCTTGTTCTCCTGTAAGATCACCATTTCAAAGTAAATTTGATAGAGTTCATATCCTGGACACTGTCTCTGTTCAGGAATGTGCCTGTTGGCGATGAAAATGCCGATTTGTTTTTGTAAAAAGAACGATTTTGTTATTTCTGTAAAAGATATTCATAAAACAACTCACTGCGTATCGTATTTTATAGATTATATGGGCGCTCCTTTAATTAATTTGAGCAGTATATTACAGATCATTTTGGCACGCTTTGACGTTCAAATGCTTAGTAAAATTATCAACGGCAATTTCTAAACATGACCTCGAGACATTGCTTAAGGACATCGAGATAATAACAAAATAACACAATTAACATCATTTAAGGATATACAGGTATTTTAATGGTATAAAATTAAAGACATTCTAAATGGTAATTACTTTGGTCGAAGTATTACAACTTACGTACACAACGTTATGGGGTCAGTATTTGTTTTTATGCGACACAATGCTGCATGTGGCCTTTTGCTTATCTGACTTAATTATAGTGGGGAAAGAAAACAAAACATATAGTATGAAATGTGATATGCGAATGTTGAATTCCTGACGTATGCAGCTAGCTAGTAAACTAACAAGTCTGGATGAACGATGTAATACTCAGTCATGAAAATTTATCAACTTTCATCAGGACGGCTTATTATATTGCTGCATGCACTCTTCATAAGACGGAGGTGGTGGTACAGAAACCTGAGTGCATTCTGTATTTTGGCCATTTAACAAATTCTCCCTGCCGGTTTCATCTTCCCTCCGAGAAGGCTCTCCATTATTTGAATTACTCATATATGTATCTTCAGCGGTAACTATCCTAACTCTGGTTTCATGAGGTACGTTTCTTCTATAATTTGGTACGTAGCCTGGTGCAACTGGGTCCGCATATCCTGCGGGCGCATTACCTTCCAACGGTACCAGTGGAACTAGTTGATGGCCTTGGGTTTCTGTATCGTTGGCAACTACGGAGATAATCTCGCCATTATAACTATCACTGCTTATTATTGACTGACACATTGCTCCTAGTATAAACAAACAGGACAATAGAGCCAGAATCCCACCGACTCCCGAACATATAAGCGCGTACGGTGTTGCCACTTTGAAGTTCATTGCAGTGTAATGTTCAGACAGTTTATGGAGGTCGGTGTTGACTTCAACAAACTGAGAGGCTGGGACAAGTATAAGGCTTCCTGAAAACAGACAAAAGTATCAACTGTATTTGAACACCAAGTGTTGAACAAAGATAAGCTTTAACCATGCATGCTTTCGTTAGTTGCCAAATGAAGAAACATTCCGTTAAAAAATCGCTCAAAACGTAGCGGTCTTACTACAGGGCCATTTTATGTTCTGAAATTGAGGCTTTGGTTCTTTCATAATGCAGAGTTTCACGTGAATTGAAATATTCAATGTGGTCTTAGAAACGTAGTTTTACTTTATATAAATATTTTAGAAAAGAAGTCTGAAAACTCATTTACAAGATAAACACATAAACGTTAATTTCAAATTGTAAATCTTTCGACTGGCTTTTTAACAATTGATCTCACATTGAGACTATTATAAAATATAAAAAAAAGAAATTATAATGAATATATTTGAAGTTGAATAGCTCGAAATGTTTATAATGAAACACCGCGGTAAAAACTGACTTGATCGTTTCAAAATCACTGCTACATGCAGAATTAGCTGGTAAAATTAGTATATAGTATAAACGGAAATAAAGATTTTGAATTACATTCTTCTGAAATGACTTTACCCGAGACAAGCGCATAGCAGAATGTCATACAGTGCCTGGACTGCTTTGGTTCCTCTTCACGTTTTCCTGACATAAATAATAGGTGACTTTTCCTTTGCTTTCTTACAAGTATGAGTCCCATTAGCACCACCAGTAAGGCGCACGTAGCCTCGATTTGAAATTCCCTCAGTCTTGAGAAGGGAAATTCTAAAATGAATTTCGAAGCTGTGTTGTTAAATAGTAGCTTACATATGAATAAGAAATTGGGCTAGTATCTTCTTTTCACAACTTAGCTTTGCTTTCAACAAAACTATTGCTTTTCTGTACATGATGCACGAATAGATTCTAAAATCAATTTTAAACTAAAACTGTTATTAGTTCTACCGTTCATTATTTAAGTGCTATACATATTAGTTAACGATTTCTTTTACATACTTGATTCATTTGCAGTGAAGTCATAATCAAAAATATCCTTTGTTTGATGTGAGCTGTATTGTTCATCGGTAAGAGTTTGTATGTCTCTCTGAAGTTGGTTGTATGATTTTGTCCTACACAGGCCTTGCCAACAAAGAACGACGTACCACAGGGCAAAGTTCTGGCTCGCTACTTCTTCAAACAGATAGTTGGAGTTATAAGAACGATCAACTAAGACGTGTAACCATCCTGGAATGGCGAATCCAACAAGCTGTGCCCCAAAAGACAGGGTAAGGCAAAATAATGTCAAGTTCAAGTAACCTGTAGTTGATGGCATTTTTAGTTCATCAGTCTCTGTAGGTCAGTTAGGCCAACTCATCTGTTGTCTGAAAAGAAAATAATTACCAGTGCAAACATAGGTGTTTTGCTCAATTAGAGCTGACACAACTAAATGTCAAAATACTTTGTTATACAGGAAGATTCAAATGCTTTTTTCGTGTTTTGTGCAAGTCTTCAAATTATATCGTAACAATACGTTCTGAACTAAAAATGCAATGTTTGGACTACGAATTTCCAATTAAGGCATCACCTTCCAGTTTCTGGTTCACTGAAACTTGTTCATTCACTCGATTTCCATGAGTAAAATATGACCTATACATATACATCAAATAAAAGAAAATCAATGCATCTATCTGATATAAAATTTTCTAGAACATTAATCGCATGGTGATTATTTTTATATTCCGGGTATGTCAGAGGACATCCGCTAAAATTCATTTGTCAATTTTATCTTTGCATCCATCTTGCAACTTTTCATGTAACGTGGATTCGCATGAGTACATGACGTTTTCATTAGTTGGTGTCAGGCGAGTGGCCATATGCTTTATATGTGTCAAATCAGGAAAAGCTATTACTAAGCGAGGCCAGATGCTAAAAAATGGCTGAAATGATGCGAAGCAATTTTGACAAAGAGTTTCAGTAAATCTCGCCTGATACCCGGAATTTAATTGAATTTAAATGAACACATGTTTCAATTGATTTATTGTAAGTTGTTGTATTAGATCGATACAAAGAGTTTCTTCTGTTTGACGTTTAATACTTATTTTACTCATAGAAATTGAATGAACAAACCCGTGTCAATGAACCAGATATTAGACGGTTGTGTCTTTATTTGAATTTCGTACTTCGATCACTGTACTTTCATATTAAGGTGTGCTTTTTTCAAGATTACAGGATAGCTGCTGGAGACAGAACCAAAGCCTTAGAAATTTCTGTAGATATTATAACGTAATTAGACAGTTTTTGTGCCATTCCAGACCGTTACTCCTTACACACACACACACACACAAACAAAGATACATACATACATTGTGTAGTTGCATAACGCTATGAAACAACTGGACTGAAATATGTAGTTTATTTGGATAGAAAATACCCTTCCTCTGGACTTTATATAATTTCAGTATTGCGTTCAATCATTTCTTTCAAATAAATTAACGACTTGATGAAAACAAAACTTCCTATTTTGTATGTTCAATAAAAAGGAAACAAATGTGAATGGTGGATAAAAACTATTTTTGGACTTATTTTAAACAGATCAATAGTCAATGTTTGTCTTCAAGCAGACAGAACTTTATTACAAATATAAACAAAATCATCAAATTAAGACTACTATTAATTTTCAGGCGCAACTAGTCTTAAAGTAACCAATCAGATATGGAAAAAAATAAAACTGGTACAGTTCTACTATTCAGTCCAGGTTTAGATTCTAATTAAGATTATTGAAAAAAAGAGAATCAGGTGACAATTTTCAAATAGCTTGAATGTATATATGACATACTTCTAGGGATTCAGAAATTTCCTGAATTCAGTTTATTTGTCCAAGAATCACACATTAATTATAACATTTCATACCTGTTTGTACTTGACCTTGGTTAAAGGAATTTAGTAGTCATACACGTGACCTTTGCCTATGAGCTGATCTGGCCAAATAATGAAAAGACAAAAAAGAGGGTGTACTCACCGTGCGTTTGCTTTGTAAAAAGTAATTTTAACTGTAAGTCCATTTCGTGATTCTTTAATTCAGCACAGATGAAAATCAATCACAGAATAATTAACTGAAGAAGTCTCCATTTTGAAATGTATAGAGGATATCGTTTTTCCATACAGTATATTCTAAATATAGCGCAACTGGTAGTGCTAAGTATTGATCTGAGGACGCACTTGCTTGATTCCGATTTCCGTAACCGTTCTCTTGCCGAATCAGTATTAGTCGTATTGACGTATTGGCATAAATTAAAAGCCTTTTCAAACAAGCGCTTGTAAATACGCCAATATCACAAGGATGCCACTGTGACAGAGGGGGAAGTAGAAAAAAGTAGTTCTTCCAATACCTTTCATTTTCAATGAGCGACTAAATATTTAGCATTTGTGTCAATATGAAATGTAATGTTATACAAAAGAACAATATTGATAACGGTTAGTTAATTAACTAATTATGATGAATTAGAATAAATGACTTATATTTACCGTGAATCTCAATTACGTAGAGGGGAAAGTTAAACGTAGATCAATATGCTATTGCTTCTGTGCGATTGTGCAATTGCGCATTTTCGTCAACGTTTAGGTCAAAGTAAAGATCTTTATTTTTACAGAAGAATTAAATTTACAGATTTTTTCCCTGGTGTTTTTTTCCAATACCAAGAGCTCAAAAACAGGAAGATTTCCATATTCATTGTCTCGACAGAGAATAAAGATTAATTGAGCAAAAATTAGGATCGACATTTTTATGGATAGTCAAGGTTCTGTAGCTTTTTAAGTTAGAAGTTAATTTACAATTAGAATAATCGTATCACGTTAAATGCAAATAAAATTTGGCAATTAGTTTTTCAACAAACTTGCTTTGAAATTTTTCGTCGTTGAATATTTTATCTTCTTTGTTTCACTTTGGTTAAGTACTGGTTTTTCTAAAGCTCAAGAAGAAAATAATAGTGTCTTGCAACATTGTATCATACATTTTCTACTACAGAATAAACATCACAAAGTCGCAACAGCGTTCGATAATTCTCTTTTAGATGCTATAGGTTCTACATATATTTTGTTTGTTCCAAAGAGATGAATTCTTTGTGTGAGAGTTAACTTAACTACTATGTAAGCTTCACGTGTAAGACTATGCGTGTAGAATTCATATTTTATTTGTAAGGACTTTTCGTATACCTCATACAAACTTATTGTCAGATGAATCAGGTCATAATTTAATAAATAATTTATTTTTATCAACTTTGGCGTAAAAGCAATAACTCTTTAAACTGTTCATGAAAATGCTTTGCGCTAACAAACTTTATTAAAAAAAAAAAAAGAAAACATAAAGAAGTAATGTTTGAAAACTAAAGATCTTGACGAATGTTGCCGATGACATAATATTCAGAATACAAAATATTTTTCTTTTATTTTTTCTTACATCGGGAATACAAATACAATAAGAAAGCTGAATCACAGAATGTAATTACATGCTACAGACGACAGTAATACAAATTCTAAATAACCCGGATTTACGTCCCATCAAGAAATTCTCCAACTTAAAGCTCGTACACAATTCTATGAATAATAATGTTTCTCTTGGAATAACAAGTAGCCGTTTGTTACAATGTACAGTAGGCTAACCACGGGAACTAAGAATATGTCTATACAAAGATAATATTGTACAACATATTTTTCAGATGGGACATGCAATTAAGATCGGATATATTATTTATAAGGAGTATAGCAATAAATAATATACAGATAGAATCTAATCTAAGACCCCTAAATCCCCTTAGACAAGCGATTTGACTAATCGACCTATTTAGTAATGGTAATTTATCAAACGTACGGTCCATAAGAACGCGTGGATTTAACAATCATAACATATCTTCTACACTCTCTTCCCTCCCCGAATAAACTCATACGAAAAACAGACCTTAGCTGGACTAAGTTTAAAACACAATGTAAATTTCGAAAAACAAATGACTAACACGTTGAATTTTCGAAGAGTATGAAGTTTCCTCTGTTATTGAATCGACCTAAGCAAACGTATATACAGCTAGTTTTATCCAAATGTGGTCTCATGATGGCAGAAGCATTAGTCACTATCAACTTAGAAACTATTCCATGATATTTTCTACATCATCTAGAACTGTGTGTTTTACTCGGCAAATCATTTGCTGTTGAATACAACTAGTAATACAAATGTCTTTTCAAAAACAACTGTCATTCGGATTCCGACGCCTCCTTTGACCATTGTTGTCATTATGATTTCGTGGAGATCTTGGTTCTGTTATACGATTAAGTGATATTAAGAATTATGTTTCTCTACGCCGTCTGCTTGGTTCCCTCTCTCTGTCATAGCAATTTCGTCTTGTTGTGGCAGGTCAACACAGTCCGGGCAATAACCCCTCAGTACGAGCCGGAGGGCAATGATTAATCCAGTGAACATAGCAAAGGTACCCCCTGCAGCCCCAAATCCAAGACCTATGGGTTTGTAGACGGATATGTCCTGAGGGTAGTCTTTAGCCAGCATCCGAAGCCGATCGCCCATGTTCCCGAAGCGACCCACCGGTATTAACACAAACAAGCCTGAAAAGGAACCATTTACAAACTTAAAAGGGAAACAAGTTTAATATTATGCATAGGGAAATAGATACTTGTTACCTTTTTAAACCGTACACTTGTCTTTTGCGATGGAAGGGTAATCTGTGGTTGTTCTGAGAGACAGCAAAGGTTCTAACCCGACCAAGCGTCTGTTCTTTGTTTTGCCAAATCTGACAGTTACCTCAGTTATGGCCACTAAAAAGCTGCCAACTAAGCGACCTGCACGAAAACATTAATGATCAGAGGACTTACTTGCATGAGTTTCTAACCTTTCTAACTAATATTATAAACATTGAGTGAGTGACGGAAATACCTGAGAAAAAGGCTGTCACAGCTGCCACAATCATTCGTGTATTCTTCACCTTGTCTAGACTTTTCTTCCTCAAGCGTTTGCGATGACGATAGACGAGCCACCAGGCCACGGCACATGCGAGCAGCCCAAACGTGTATTCCCCTTGACTCTCCGATATAAGAGAATAATCAAAACCTGAAAATAAAATAGCATTGAACAAATACATGTTGATGCAACTTTCTAACTGGTACTTCCATTCTAATTTACATACAGAGAAAATTACTGTACTGAATCGGGTGTTTCATATAACAGAACTTAGCAAATAAAATACTTAAATATTAACCAGGACTATGACAGAAACGATTTTTTGCCAGGAAGTAATAAAAACAAATTTACTGAAAACAAAATTTTATTCACACTTTCATGTCGAATTCGTAAGCATGACTGTTTGTTGCCGGCAATCGAATAAATCTGAATAATGTTACGACCACCGAGATAATGATATGCGCATATAAATGCCTAATTAAACATGTTTTGAATTTTTTATTTAGCTGAAATAAATATTGCAATGAGTGAGGTTTTTTCCTAGAACAGAAATTTTTTCGATGAATCAGATAGTTCATAGGGTCCTAGAAAGGCATGTTTCGATGGCTGAGGTTGTTCCTATAGTATACATTTTTCGATGACTGAGATTGTTTCTAGAGTAGACATTTTTCAATGAGTACAGTTGTTCCTAAAGAAGACATTTTTGATGAGATTGTTCCTAAAGTAGACATATTTTCGATGACTGAGGTTGTTCCTAGAGTAGACATTTTTGATGAGGTTGTTCCTAAAGTAGACATATTTTCGATGACTGAGGTTGTTCCTAGAGTAGACATATTTTCGATGACTGAGGTTGTTCCTAGAGTAGACATTTTTGATGAGGTTGTTCCTAAAGTAGACATATTTTCGATGGGTACAGTTGATCCTAAAGTAGACATTTTTTGATGATTGAGGTAGTTCCTATAGCAGACATTTTTAGATGAATGAGGTTGTTCCTATAGTAGACATTTTCGATGAGTACAGGTGGTTCTAAAGTAGACATTTTTTGATGACTGAGGTTGTTCCTTGAGTACACATTTTTTGATGACTGAGGTTGTTCCTAGAGTAGACTTTTTTCGATGAGTATAGTTGTTCCTAAAGTAGACATTTTTTGATGACTGAGGTTGTTCCTAAAGTAGACATTTTTCGATGACTGAGGTTGTTCCTAGAGTAGACATTTTCGATGAGTGCAGTTGTTCCTAAAGTAAACATTTTTCGATGACTGAGGTTGTTTCTAGAGAAGACATTTTCGATGAGTACAGTTGTTCCTACAGTAAACATTTTTCGATGACTGAGGTTGTTCCTAAAGTAGACATTTTTGATGAGTACAGTTGTTCCTAAAGCAGACATTTTTTATGACTGAGGTTTTTCCTAAAGTAGACATTTTCGATGAGTACAGTTGTTCCTAAAGTATACTTTTTTATGACTGAGGTTGTTCCTAAAGTAGACATTTTTCGATGACTGAGGTTGTTCCTAAAGAGACATTTTTTGATGACTGAGACTGTTCCTAGAGTAGACTTTTTTCGATGACTGACGGTGTTCCTAAAGTATACATTTTTCGATGAGTACAGTTTTTCCTTATGTAGACATTTATGATGACTGAGGTTGTTCCTTAAGTTGACATTTTCGATGAGTACAGTTGTTCCTAAAGTAGACATTTTTAATGACTGAAGTTGTTCCTAAAGTAGACATTTTTCGATGACTGAGGTTGTTCCTAAAGTAGACATTTTTGATGACTGAGATTGTTCCTAGAGTAGACATTTTTCGATGACTGAGGTTGTTCCTAGAGTATACATTTTTCGATGAGTACAGTTTTTCCGAATGTAGACATTTTTGATGACTGAGGTTGTTCCTAGTGTAGACATTTTTCGATGACTGAGGTTGTTCCTAGAGTAGACATTTTCCGATGACTGGGGTTTTTATATTGTAGACATTTTTGATGACTGAGGTTGTTCCTATAGTAGACATTTTCGATGAGTACAGGTGGTTCTAAAGTAGACATTTTTCGATGACTAAGATTGTTCCTAAAGTAGACATTTTTCGATGACTGAGGTTGTTCCTAGGGTAGACATTTTTCGATGACTGGGATTGTTTCTATAGTAGACATTTTCTATGTCTAAGATTGTTCCTAGAGTAGACATCTTTCGATGAGTACAGTTGTTCTTAAAGTAAAAATTTACTTCAAGTGAGGTTGTTTCTAGAATAGAAGTTTCTATTGAAACGTGCAAGCAAACTGGTAAAAAAGAGAAGAAAAATTGAAGAAGAGACTAAGATATTTGAATAATTGTTGTTTTTATTCTCCAAGAAGTTACATAGATACAAAAAGTAGTAACCAAGGTTATTTATGTAAAATATACAGTCAGTACTCAATGTGTTGAGTTTTATTTATATTCAACTATTGTAGAGAAACATTTGTCGTCAATGTAATAATGTAAACCACGGTGTGCATTAGCTGCATGGGTGATTATTACAGATGATTGTTAATGCATATGTTTATATCAAACCATGCTATCATCTGGACCAGGTGTAGCAACGGACGGTAATTAAGGTTAACTTTATTCTTGTTTCTACTTAAAATCCTACTGTTTTCTTTAAAAAAAAAAGAAGCACTGGAATTTTTCGATCGCCACTTTTTATATTCTTTTCCTATATTTCAGTCCTCTGAATAATATCCAAGTTGTCTGAAGTATTACCCAAAGCATACATCTTTTCAGTGAAAGAATATAAAACGTCAAAAAGTCTACCTAACTAGTTACTTTTCCCGACGATCCCCTTTTTTGTCAAAGAACAGATTTGAAATATATGAAAGGTTCATACATATGTGCAAATCTTACAATAAATTCCTTCTGTGAAGGTCGTAATATATATATTCTCACATTCTGTGTTTAAAAAGATCGGTGTTGAAGTGATAATTTTCACTAAACACATGCACAGGAAGGATCGATGGTCGATGATCAATGTGTAGTGAAATGTCAACCACTGCGGAAAGGTCAAAATACATCAAATGGCACCCCATCACCATGCTGTCCAAATCTTATGCATAAGAGACGCTTTTATATACATGTCTATGATCATATAATAAAATGATTAATGATTACACTACGCCGTAAAATAATTAATTGGCAAAACGTTTTATTTCTTGTAAAATGACTACAATTTCGTCGGGTACATAGGTGCAACTTTTGGTTTAACTCTGAAAATATTTTGAACTCTGAGATATGGAATGTTAAAACAAGCAATAGATATAATAGATGCGAATGGAATATACCTGCAATGAGTTAGATCGATACGAATGGAATATACCAGCAAAAAAGAGTTAAATAGACAGAAATGGTATATACCATTAATGAGTTAATATAAATAGATAGAAATAAATATACGAGGAATGAGTAAATTAAGCACGAGTGGAATCCCAAGCAATGAATTCAATCGATACGAATGGAATATACCAAAACTGAGCTAAATAGATAATATTGGTATACAGAAGCAGTAAAAGTATGGCGACAGAGTCTAAAGTGTTTTGTTGTTAGTGTTAAGTCTAAAGGTCTGTCATAGGTTTTATTCCTGAAATGTTTTATGACATGTGCTTAAAGTGAAACTATGGCTTCCTTTAATTCAAGGAAGAAATTTTTATGTAAATATTCATAAGCTTAACCGATTACCAAGAAGAAGTTAAAACCAAAGCACTTACGCAATTCCGCCCCATCCAGAAACAGGTGTGTACGGTCCAGAAACCAATGTTTAGGCTCCTTGAATGTAGCCAAATCGTACGACTCATCCATAAAAGCGATGTGATAGTAGGTGAGTGTTTCACACTTCCACGTGTCCATGTGGCACTGGGTCATATACCATAGGGCATAATCCTGGTTCACGGGGATACTCATTGAGCCAGGCCGAATGGCTTTTGTAATTGCTGATGTTTCCGTCGATGCTGGGGGTGATGGTGATTTTGTTGTTGTTGGCAGCGACGGTATTGTAGAAATTCTTGCTGATGTATTGGTTGAGTTTAATTTATATTCTGTATCAGTTGAAATAAACAACTCGTTTGTAATATCAGATATATTAGTAATGTTAGATGAATTAGACAAATAAGTTGTATTTTCTAGGGCAGCTGAATCAACTACAGATTTTGATTTTTCTGTACTCTCTTTGCTTTTTTCCTCGATATAGTGATTCTTAAAGTTGATGAATATTTTCAGCCAAGCAGGGGAAACGAAGGCGATCAATTGAAACGTTATGGCAGCGCTGAGTAAAATCCAGAAGAATCCCGCCCATCTCTGCTCTGTTACCCGGTGCATCCTGCCTCGAGTACCAAAAGATTTATACTGTAAAAGAAATAAGAAGCAACATATTGTTGTGGTCGATGAAGCAGTTCATGGTTAGCCTATAGGACCTACTTCAACGGACAGTCAAATGTTTTAATTTATTTTCGACGTGCTCTCTATAAGTTGACATCTAAGCAAAAATGTCTACGCAAAAATGTATCAATTATGTCTGAAATCCGACAGTTTGAATTAGAAATTCATTTTAGAAATGAGTTTCGTTCTATTACAATTGCTGGCATTTCTCGTTAAATATATTAAATTTCAGTGCTTACTGCAAATCAGATAAATGAATCTTTCAGTTGTCAAATTAATTTACGTTTCCATTTATTATACCACTAAATATATAAGGCATCTGTTGTTACTTTAGCTTACTTAATATTTTTTATTTATGATTTACATTTATTTTTGATTAAGATAAGAAGGTCGTAATTTGCTTTGCTTTACAAGTATATGTTGTCATTTTTTGTTCACTTGTTTGCTTGTAAAGCGATACAGAAACCAATATTCCACTGGTGATAAAAACGTTTAACAAACAGAACGAAATTCTTCTAAAATACTCGCCTAAATGCAGGATATTAATTTTGATTTAATTTAATGAGATAGTTACTAAAGCTAGGCCCTTTTATACGAAATCACTCATAGCTTTTATGTCGTATTTGAGAAAAAAGATAAATTATCAACATGGCATTTCATTTACAGGTTATGTGATTAAAGTTAATAACCTTAAACTAGTAAACAAACATGTAAGTTTGTATAAGATCAATCAGATAATTAAGCTCATCTAAACAGAAAAAGATATGAACAAAAATAATAAAAATAAACTTACTCGTCCAAAAGAAATTACCAGTCCCCTTCACTCATACTTATTCCCATTAACAGCTCGGTACAAAACTGCGATATGCTACATCGATCTATTCTTTAAGACGCCAGATACAAACGGCGTTTCCATTGGTATTGTATTCCTACATAACACATTGAACTGCCTTTTGTCTATTATCTGACCTCACCATGTTTTAATCAGTCAGTCAGTGCCCACTGCCTCTTGATTTTCATCATATTCATGTTCATATTTTAACATATTCTGGAAGTGTTAAGTGACTCTTACTCGTAATCTGTGAAACTAGTACATTATAAAACTGAATTTGCACAAAAATATGTGTAATAAATTATTGTTCGAAACCAATTGTCACACGGTCGATAAAAAGAGTGAAATGGATTGACGATGTATTTTTTCCACGGGGTGGGGGTGCGGTATCTTTTTAACAATGTAACATTTCTTAAATTTCCAGATGTCTTTAAAACCAAGTGCTAATAACAACTTTTTCGTTCATTTTACCAATATATAATAAATTTACCATCTTTTTCTGTTACCGTCATAGCAGTATCCATGATGCGCAACATGACAATCCATAATTAAATGTCAGTGAGTAATTATATGACAATCCATTATAACATGACAAACCATAATTACATGACAATCCATACTTATGTAACAATGCTTATTCTGCTGGCCAGATCAACATAATTCATAAGTTTAAGAATTATTTTTCTGGCCAGTTCAACAGATTTCATAAATTTACGAATAATTCTTCTGGTCAGGTCAATAGAATTCATAACATTACGAATAAATCTTCTGGCCAGTTCAACAGAATTCATCACATTACTAATAATTCTTCTGGCCTGTTCAACAGAGTTCATAACTTTAAGAATTATTTGTTTGGGCCAGTTCAACAGAATTCATAACTTTAAGGATTTTTCTTCGAACGAGTTCAACAGAATCCATAACTTTAAGAATTATTTTTCGGGCCACTTTAACAGAAGTAATTACTGTTAAAATTTCTCTTCTGCAATTCAAAACTTCAAGAATTATCCTGTTGGCCAGGTCAATAGAATACATTCCTTTTAGAAATTTCTGCAAGGACAATCAGGTGATTCAATAATTGTAACTTGCAAGTATAAACGGATATTTGTAGGGCTGTTTTTAACACTTGTCACTGTATTATGGAGATATTCAATGTTAAGGTTACGTAAGTATCCGGGTTTAGCTTACAACGTTATCTTTTATGTTATCAAGTGTATAAATGGCTTTGTTCAAGCAAGACAAGCATAAATCATAAGACAAGTGAGGCATTTCAGTAAAGCTGCGCGCTCAGATATGCAGCTCATACGGATGGTGCCTTTGATTTCAATAGTTTCCAAGAATGACGAAAAAGAGGTAAAATATTTCCTAAGAGTATTTTGGAATTAATGACATAGTTAATTTAAAGATAGTTTTTATTCCAATCTATAATCAATGTGAATCTTTTTTTCGCTTCGACAAGCTCTGTTTTCAAATTCATTTGCCAGAAAGTGCTTGGCTTCTTTGTGCGTTTTCTAAAAGACAGGCAGATGAATAGTGCGGTAGTCTTCGGCAGTACTGTTTCTTGGCCATGGATAATTCACTGATATGGAAGGGGATATTATTCAGTAAATGCATACTGCCAAAAGACAATTACATCTTGGTTTATAATATTTGACATGCAGTTAAGTTAACTTTCATGTGCCTTAATCTTTTTTTTTTCATTCATGATAAGTTATTATGTATGCATAATGTCAACTGGATACTGTGATTCTAAAATTCTTCTTTCTTCCTCGTTCTGTCATTTTTTCACGGTATTTTGCCATACTTAATTTTCTAGAAAATTTTATTCTATAGTTATTATCCTCCTTACTATTATATGTCACCTTTGCAGACAGAGCTGGTTTCATTTCGGTTTCAGCGTAAGACTGTTACAGTTTACACGCACAGTAAAGTACAAAGGTTATTGTAATAAAGCAAAATGCATGTTGACAAATTGGCCCTTTTGTTAATGGGGAAGTAACTCGCCTAAAAGCACGGGTATACCTGTTTGTCAAAAATTTTGTATACATGTACAGCGCAGTAGCTGTGGTTTTGTTAAAATAGACTATGTAATGAGCGAATGTGATAGAAAGTTGATTTTTATTATCATTATTAGTGTTTTTAAGCAAAATTTCTTAGATAAACATGTCATACAGGAATTCGTAAATTTCTTTTAAAGACATTTCTGTGTATTCAAATGTTAGCTATTTAGGTATACGAACGGGTGTTTCTCATATTTTTTCGTTGATTTTAAATGTAAATCAAAATTCTAAAATAGTTTCTTTGATCATTTATGATATTTTAGGCACCTTTTTAAATAAGGGGTCGTTGTCAGGGCCTAGGACTTTAAAAAAAGAGTGTGGGTACCAAAACCAAATACCCCATTTGTTGGGCAAGTGTGGGTACCATAACAAAAATATCCCATTTGTTGGGCAAGTGTGGCCACCATAACAAAAACACCCCATTTGTTGGGCAAGTGTGGCCACCATAACAAAAATACCCCATTTGTTGGGCAAGTGTGGCCACCATAACAATACCCCATTTGTTGGGCAAGTGTGGCCACCGTAACAAAAATACCCCATTTGTTGTGCAAGAAACAGACATCTGGTTATATATTTATTGATTTAAACAAATATCAAAGTGACCATGAGTCAACATTGCAGTCAACGATCTTTAATGGACACGGTGAACACACACACGAACACACACTATATGAAGTTTGGAAAACATTTCTAGAATAATTGTTTAGATATCAGAAACAGAAGTAAAATAGTGTAACAGTACATTAACTTCTCACACTTGCGTGCGTCAGAAAACAAAATGGTTTTTATTAAACTACTGGGTCGACAAGTTATATTTGCTTCCCGGGGTTTATTAACCTTCTATAACAATGTAATGTTAAAACTTCTCAGCAACGTGTTAGAATTAAGAGCTACATATTTAAAGTTAATTCTAAATAGCGTTTATTACGTACAGCAATGAAAGTTTAAGGAAGTGACTGCAGAAATGGAAATTTCAG
Organism: Cyclina sinensis; assembly: GCA_012932295.1. Classification (NCBI taxonomy): domain Eukaryota; kingdom Metazoa; phylum Mollusca; class Bivalvia; order Venerida; family Veneridae; genus Cyclina; species Cyclina sinensis. The sequence goes on along the minus strand of JAAONU010000001.1, from coordinate 39,847,837 downwards.
CTTGTAAAGACGAAGTTGATAATATGGACAAAACAAAACAATTAAAAAAACACGAAAGTTCACACCGTGTAACAAATACAGTAAGGCATGAAGTAGATGTTACACTGTAGTTTATGTTTAGAGTTTATGAAATTCTGTAAAAAAATCGAATTTCTTAACCCATCATTTATATTATTTATTTATTTATTTATTCACTCACTCATTTTTAATATACTACAAAAAATGCGAAACAAGACTTTTTGTAACTAATGAAATCAAACCAACATAGAATTTAATAATTCATTACGAGTTTAATAGAGAAATATGTTAATTTCTTGGATATTCTATAAATATAACATTTCAATTCTACATTCAAACGTTCGTTCGTTCGTATAAGACCGAAAATCGTGATAAAATTGAATTTAAAATTTCATTTCATCGATATAAATATTTCACATTTTTGGAAGAGAGCTTTCTGCAACCTTTACATTACTGAAATTTATTTTCAATTAAAAAAACAGTTGCTGTTGTTGCAGAACTCATTAAAATGTATAACATTTATTGTATAACATTTAATGTATAACATTTAATGTATAACATTTATTGTATAACATTTAATGTATAACATTTATTGTATAACATTTATTGTCTTATAATCGTCCATTGACTTTCCTGCGCTCGGATACGATTTTTAACTTTCAAGGTCAGTTTCAGCAAATACAATATTGAATCCGTTGTTCGTTATTTGCTTAGTTTAAGGTTCTTGTAGTACAATGTTGCCTTTTCTCTCTGTGTGTGTTTTATTTTTACTTGATTTGACTATAAAGTAAATAACTTATCATCTTTTCGTTTATCAAGATTGTCATTACAATGTCATAAATCTTTAAAATTGTAGGCTTAGAAAATAGTAGGCTTATAAGTATATAAAATAGTGACAAAGGGATGGACGAACGGGATAAACGATACATAATTGTGCAAAAAAGACTTTTCTTCTCATATTTGAAATAAATCTACATAGTATGACCAAACTTCAAATAACATTTCATCTTTAGTTGACATGCGTTATGAATTTATTTTCCATTTCATTATAAATTTTACAAACAGTATTACATAAACTCAAACAAAATGTTGCAAATACAAACATAATAAAATTTGAATTAAAACGTAGTTAGTTGTACACGTGCATGGCTTAAAAAGTGTTATGGAATATAAAATCGATATTACAAACAGCATTTAAAAAATGGTTAAAAAAGTTCAGTGCAATAAACACTGTTGCAAAAAGTTTAACGTAAAAAAATATGTGACAATTTTGTTCGGACAAATATCTACAGTATAACTTAAATTTATATTTAGAGGTAAAGTCTTTTTAAATCATTATTTTTCAGTGTAAACAAGTGGTTGTTGTTCGTTATGATATTCATACTGAGCATGCTTCAGTTTGGTCTTGTGTTTTCCTTCGGTGCTCTATTTCCCAGTATCCTGGTAACATTTGACACAGATCGAGCGACAGCAGCTACAGTACAGGCCTTGCTGATGGGCGTCACATTGTGCTTCAGTAAGTCTCTTTTTCATGCATTTTAACGAGCATATACTGCCAATACTGAAAAGAATGTATGTTAGCCTGGTGATATATTACCAAATCAAACAAGAGAGTCTGAAGGACAGCTATATCCCCTGTCGCAGTACAAACATTGGAATGGATAATGAGTTTGAAGAGAGAAGGTTAGACCTCCCAATATGACATAGGATAATGATTTCTACGGAAAATAGGCAGCTACATTTTGACCTCACATTTGAATCAGTTTAAAAGTTATGAAGCGGACACGAAATGTGTACTTTTTATATATAAATATATGACCTTTAAGTGTGACTTTGGCCTTGGGGATAGCGACGTGGCTGATGTGCTCTGCACATCGACTCATAGTGGTGAACATTTGTGCCAAGTTATTTTAAAAACTTTCCATGCGTTTAAAAGTTATGGAGCGGACGGACTGCCAGACGGACAGACAGGGCCGTTCCTATAATCCCATCCTCGTTACGCGGCAGGGGATTAGAATAAACTTCCTTGTGATTGAAAAAAATGTCGCACAGAATCAGTCGATACAATTTTTAAAGGTAGATAATTTCTTATACCGGCTTTCCTTTAAGGAATACATATAGCTAAATACTATTCATTAGTCAGTTTATGTAATGTTTAAACACCTAAATGTATCATATAAATCGTTACATAAACTAAAAGATAATCTCATTCCACTGACAGAATCTTAACTGGAATAAAAATAAAAAAGCTTTCATCTAGTCAATGATATATGTTTCAGATACCAATTTCAAAAAAATGTATACTAAAGGATTTTAAAATGGGCTTTTATTATTATTTAAGAGTGTTTACTCGCTTACATAAGAATTATATTGTATAAAATAGAAAATATTTTTTTACTGTATAATTTATGCAAACAAATTTGGGGAAATATAAAAACAGTTCAGTTGCGGCTTCGTAGAAAACGAATCTCTTCTGTCATTGGAAGGTTTTATATTTCAACATTAAGCTTTTTGTCACATTAGTGTACCGCTTTGTCATGCATCCCCTTTTCAAAATAACCATAATATTTCTTCGCAATTGTGTAGGAATGTAATTTTTAATAGATAATAAAATGCTGACATGTTAATATTAACGTGTGTGTCTTAGTATAATTATAACTCTCCAAAGCCTTTTAGATATGAATATCTATGACTTGGTATTTATCCTTTAGGCAGTGGGTGTATACGTGAATTTACGGACAATTTGCGAAAACCTTGAACGATTCAAGAATGTTATGTGTTTTTTTAAAATCTTTTTAAAGGTGTGATGAGCGGGGCAGTGATCAGCAGGTTTGGTATACACCTGGTCATTACAGTATCCGGAGTTATCGTTTCCGTAGGGTTTGCATCGTCTTTCCTTGTAACCAACGTTCGCTATCTTTATCTTACAATAGGCGTTCTAGCAGGTAAAAATCTTTTTTTACATATATTTGGGTGTCTTTTATATATTTTCAGTATGGCTTTGTTAAAATTTTCATATTATTTAAAGAACTGCATTTGTAGTATAAGTAGTTCACAATAGATTATTATTTTAGTGAGGCGTCACACAACGTGCATTTGCTTCGGTCTTTTAAATAATAACGACTGTGGTTCATTCAAAGAATTATTAAGATTTTGACTTTTAACGTTATCATCTTCTTCGAACAAACACAAAACATAAAGATTATGAAAGTTATCTGACATACAATGAATATAGCAGAACCCCTTTTAAATTTCAGTAAACAAACTTATTTATTTATAAGTTAGTTCTGTTACTAAGGCAAATTATGTTTTCGTTGTGATGAAATGTGATTCCGTCAATACAAAATAATATTTCGTTAAATCAAAATACATGTTTGTTCAATTTTACAAATTTAGAAATGCATTTCGTAAAGGCGAATGTTTTTGTAAGTATGAAATCTTTTTATTAAAAGCGAAAATTTGATTTAAGAAACCGAAAAGTATTATTTTAATTTGGAAATATTATTTTGCAAAACATGTATACTACTACAAAATTTTAATCAGTTAAGCAAAACACGTGAAGTAAGCCTTTCTTGTAGATTTTTACAAAGAAAATATTGCAAAATTGAGAAGTGTTTACGAAATACTAATAGATATGTGATTTATCTGGATTGAATTCACTAACGTGCCTTTTAATATTGCAGGTACTGGAACATCTTTGGTCTACATCAGTTTTCTTTCAGCAATAAGCATAGTATTCCAGGGAAAACAGAAGACTTTATGTCTGGCGATTTTTAACACCAACGTATCAGTAGCAGGACTTTTTTATCCATATCTTTTACAATGGTTAGATGAAACATACGGTCTTGCTGGAACATTTCTCATTCTCGGTGGTCTTCAGTTTAACACGGTTGTTGTTTCTGTAATGACTTGGAGGAATAGGTCTTATTTAACTACAGACTCCAGAAGTGAAAATAAGAAACTGACTTGCAATATTATTTTCGAAAATGTCAAAACCCTTATGTCTGCAGATTATATTTGCCTGTTGGTCGCTACAGCTATATGTGTAGCTACACTGAATGGATACCTAGAACTTGCCTTTGATATTGCTGAGTGGAAAGGATTAAACGAAACCGAAGCAAAGAGCACTTTCTTCATCTTAAACTTGTTTAGCTGTATCATGTGTGTTTTGCCAGGTCTTTTACTACAACGCTTTGATATTGATGCGTTTATTCTTCTTTTTGTACTTAGCCTATTCGGAATAACAGGAAGTGTACTATTGTACTACTGTGAAACCTATGCTGTATATGCCATAGGAACAGCGTTTTTATCCGGAATTGTTGGGTTACTCTCATCTTCTATTATCACTTGTGTGCAGCTAGTCCGACCAGATCTTGTAAGCGTATCAATTGGATTGCTAGAAACGATGTTTGGCCTTCTTACAGTAGGCACTGGTCCATTTATAGGTAGACATATATTGTTTTTCCCTAAAAACCAAAAAAACAAACAAATTCAACATTATAATCTAAATCTTACTTGCAAATAGCATTACTCTTAAAGTTTAGTCAATTTTATTTTTCATCAGGTTTTAATGCTGTATCATTTCCTCGAGATTTCAAATTTTGAGCGTCTTTTTAAAACGTTTAGTGATGAAAGAATTAAACTCTGAAGAAATAAAAACAACGTATTATTCATGGGAATTACTTACATAGCAGTTTTATGTATTACATTTTATTACAGGTAGTATACGGGACAGCTCTGGTTCTTATGATAACGTCATTGTAGGAATAGCTCTTGTACAAGCATTATCTGCTGTGATGTACCTAGCATTCTTTATCCGTCGGACACTGACCAAAACATTCATCCAAGGCCATGCAGTGTGAGAAACTGAGCAAGTTTTCATTCACCATGCATTAATTTTGGATACGTTTCAAAGATTCTTTGAGTGAATATGTAGTAACTGCTCAACTTTGTACGTTATTTTCTTTGAAAAGACCGTACCATTACTTGATGTATATAGAAGATTATCATACAATTTCTAAGAAAGAATTTATGTAATCATATACCTAGTGACGACCGCGTCAAGAGCTTGCTTCATGCCGTCAGTAAAGGTTTGCTCGATACTTTTCGAAGTGCTATGTAAAAGTCGCCAAAAAAGCATTCCTTATGAGAAAGATGTAAAACAGACAGATATCCATGCATTTGAGACGAGTGTACATTTCGGAACACGTCAGCCGTTTCCTTGAAAAAGAAACTGTAAATAATAAATAATGATTTTTTTTTATTTTCTCTCTATCCCACATTCTAAACCATACTGCAGTATAATACTTTAACGGCGTTAAGGGAGTTAACCTGTAAGTCTCAATTCATCCGCTTACCTGTAAATATAAAGGTTGGAAGCCCAGCTGCTCCACTAACACAAACAAAAGTGACTAACTAAAGTGGTCAGTGTTTTACCCTTTCCTACGAAAACTGCCGAAGCCCAAAATTAAAGACTAGCTATGAGAAAAGGGGGCTTGTGTTCCAGCGACCAGTGTTATAAATTGAATTAGATCTAAAGGGTCATATTTCCTAAAGCTATGTTCAACGCCGTCAAAAAGTCATTTCTACACTCTCTTTGGCCATTCAAGCACGTGAGTGCTCTTAAAGTGTTAAACGCACTAAGTAATAAAACAATAAAATATATTATAGGGATGCTAGAAAAATGCTTAAATCGCATTCATCACACACTTGCAAATACAACATCAACTGGACGCAGCTACTATAAAATTAAGCGAGCTCACATAAAAATAATATGGCTGTAAATCTACATCCATTGTCACTTAAGATAGGTTGAAGATATATTTTGTTATTTACACTATTGAATATAGCTTACAAAATGAAATTCTTGGATATGCAATTTTTAATTCTGGTACCGTAAACATTTGAACAATTTAATTTGTAGATATCTTCTGCTATACGCACCAGTACCCGCTCTTGGTCCCCTTGGGAAAATAAACTTACATAATGATCATGGACAACTGGATGCTTGAAATTCAGTAATATGATGTATCAACCTGAGCTCTCCAACCATAGCGGCAAAATGCGGAATTTACAGAATGTGTAATTTTAAAGTTTCGGTGATAGTTACATTAAAAATATCGAAACACAGCCATATTAAAATAAAAATATAAAGATTATATAAAAAATTATTTAAACCGTTTATGATATCCTAGATTTCCCACTTTCGGTGAACCTTACAAACTCCCTTGATGATAAAAACAATCAAATAACAAGTAAAGTGAAGATCTTACCTTAAGTTTGAAATCTTAAAAACACTTACAAACGTTTTTAAAATTATCCAAAAAAAATAATGAAGCTGCCATTTTTCTGATGTACATACAACTGATCACTAAAAAATAAATGGTAACCATAGCGATGCCGTTATGACGTCATACAAATACACAGTATATCCAAAAGTTTTTAACTGTATTAGTTGATATTTGTTGAAAACAAAACAATTTTCTTCTTTCAGGATGGCATTGCCAGTATCTGTGTCACTGACAAACAGTGGACACGACTTTTTTTCTAGACATTTCAAAAAGATCTGTAAGATTTGCGTTTAGTATAAATTGTGTATTTTGTGTGTGTGTGTGTGTGTGTGTGTGTTTTTTTTTTTTTGTTGATAAATATGACAATCAATAATGTTTTGTATATTTTCCAGGTATGTAACACATTTACTACGAGTTAGTTCACAAAATGTGTTATTACTTTTATCCACAACAGTCTGTTCTTTTAGAAATAACTTTTGCCTGTTCCAGAAATAACGATAATGGCTGTTTCTAACAATTCTGAAATATCTTAAGAGTCGACAGTCTTAAAAGGATACATTTTCTAAATTTAGATCTGATGCACATTATTTTGGTGCTTTTTATGCTGTTACAGGAACCAAATTTTCTGCAACACCGGCAGAAGGATCAAAAGGAAAGATACAAGTGTGATTGAAAGCTGCTCCAAGATGGGTACATACAGTACATGCTCACAGACTTTTTTATTCAGCAACATTAAACCTAGTGATATTGAAATAGCCTTTGGCATAAAAACTAGTGTCATTCATTTTTGTTAAAGAGGCTGTACTCCAGATTTGACATAAAAAAAATTTCTCATAAATTATATATTTAGATGCCGTGAGATTATAACAACATAATATTTTACTTCAAAACTGATTATACAAGTCAAAATAGAATAAAAAAATATTTTCGCTCCAGCCTGATTTGAACTCTGGGCCCCTCATGTTAACAAAATGTTTCGAACGCTTATACTGTCACCACCATCGCCGTATGTGACATTACAGATATTTACTTTAAATGTTATACGATATAGTTATACCGTCGCGTTACGGTATAGCACTTTGAAAGGGAAAAATCAATTTATAATGTAATTATTTGACTTATTTTTTGTCAGTAAGTTATTTTTTAAGCATTAGTCATAAATATTACAAGAAATTTATAATACAAGAAAACTTCCTTTTTTGTCATCTGGAGCACAGCCCCTTTAACATGTTGAAGTGGACTAAACATCTTGCATCTAATAATTCAAAATGTGACTTGGGCATGCAAAACAAAAAATTCAATATTTTGCAATAACAGGAATAGAGATGTGTGGCCTATACCCATGTAAGCTCAGCCCCAGTCTGGTCCTCTAATCCTCTTTGAAAATACTATATAAAGAGATCGTCTTCAAGGAAGATCTGAAAAGACTTGGAATTCGACCATCAACTGTCAGTACAACAAAATGAAGATCCAGTCAGTAGATCAGTATTGAATTTCTTTGTCAAGCGTTGTCATATGAAAGGTTCCTAGTTAAGGTGTCAATGTCTAAAATAGATGGAAAAATACCGGATGGCGTAATTGGTTTCTGGCGCTGCTTAAACTTGTTATGCATTTCGGACTTACTGGATTTGCTGTGCTTCTTGGATTTGCTGCACTGCTTAGACTAACTGCGCTTCATAGACTTCATAGATTTGCTGTGCTTCTTAGATTTACTGCGTTCCCTGAGTTTACTGCGAATCTCAGGCGCCGCCCTTCATCGACTTACTTAGCTAGTTAGACTTGCTACGCTTCCTCCACCTGCACTTTCTGGACTTACTCCGCCTATAAGTCGACTTTTTGACAATGAAATTGTTCTCAGTGATTATACTTTACCGTACTATCTGTCCCGAAATATACAAAGAGGTTCGACAGCATATAATGGATATGCTTAGTAGTGCTATCTATGAGACTGTTGGTGCTATCTCTTCTAATGGTGTGTTAGTGATAAAGAAGGTTCTCTTCGCTTTTCTCTTAATTCCAAAATGCTAAATTTGGATATCAGAAAAAGGAGTAAAAATGCTATTTAGAGAAACCTGAACATCTTTGCGTCATAGTATTTTTCAAAAGGAAATCCCTATAAGAATTTCGTTTTTTATCATTATGTACGTATGGAATTTAATCTGTTTTACACAGGCGCCACTATTAAGAGTAGTAGCAGGTGGCCAAGAAGGTACAAGGTTCAACATGAATTTAAAAGGGACCTATTGCATATTTATCTTTCGCTCACATGTATGTCTGTTCCTGATCTGGAAGAAACTATTCTACAAATACCTTCCCACAAGATCAGAACACGGTCTGTTTACTTCTAGTCTCCTGATTGTCACGGAGATACGAGCTTTTCAGAGTCCTCCAAAAGATTATCTGTCATCCCAAAAAGACGGAATCACACTAGTCGCTAGTTCCCAATTCGGCCAGTTTCTCCCTAGCTCGCATATTAATTTCAGTGTCAATGTTACGCCAAGTTTATACTTCCCAGCGATATTTAACATGCCGCAACAATTTTCACAATTTATAATGCATACACACGGTCCTGCTAGTGCTAGATCAGCAGCAGAAAAACAAGGAATATTAACACGTTTACATCCAAACCAAAGTGTATAGTAGGACCGCTTAAAAGTGATGTAGACTATTGTTTATGTCAGATTTCTGATTTCAATACTATTTTGAACTTTCTTGTATTTAATGTTATATCACCTTTCTAACAATAAGAAAGCATTTCAAAGATTCCTTTCTATAAGTTGTGTACTAGCTTTCCAGTTAAGATAATTATTTTCACTGTATATCTTTTTGAGAAAGAGTATTATTCTTATAATTCCAATTCCACAGTATAAAGTTCCTGTGAATAGCTTTACTTTTTTTTTATTTTTAGCATTTTCTGTTTTTTCAAAATGTAAATTAGTTTAGCAGAAAAAAACGTGTTTTTTATGTTGCTATGTTTACTTTCTATTTTCAAGAGTATTTTTGGCATTTCAAAATATAACACTTTAAATCATGATCATTTAATTTTAAATTTGTTCAGTTAACTTTCCTTCATTTGATTAAAACATGTCACCTTTTTAAAAGTTTGGTAATCTTATCATTCCAATGTCACTTAATCAGCAGGGAGGTAACTCTGGTAACTAATCGATTATTTATCTTTCTGCAATGCATTTGTGCTCGTTAAAACATGTATCCCCTTGTTCAAGCTTAGGGGTGTTTCTGTTTTAAACAAACCTCTATATCTCATGAACCGTATTCCGTATTTTTGCCACCATTCGTTGTGATTTTTCCATAGAAATACTACAATTCAAAGTTGATTCACTGTCTCTTTCTTATTTTATATGTAGGGACTGTACATATTCACTCAGCATTCATTTCTTCTTCTTGTTTTTACCATTTTGTAGCCCCAGATATTTGTCGTTTGTTATATGTAGATATGTCTTATTTCTCTTAAGATACCAAATGACCGTAGCTAATTCGCATTAACTGGATGTAACTTCTGGTTATTGAGACCGATGTAGACATAGGTACTAGAAACATAACAGAGGCCCTAGGCATGAAATGAAATGAAAATCACAACTTTTATCTGATTTTCATTTCTTATGACTAAATGTTCTACAAAGAGTTTAGAGAAGAAAACGGGGGCTCTTAAAGAGTACACAGGAAATTCAGTATAGTATTACACAATTCTTTACAATCGTAAAAAACACTTGTATAAGACATTATTTTCTTCAATTTAAGATTTACAACTTTTGGCCAATGTGTACTGTATCAAAAAAGTAAGAGAAAGCAATTTCTAATAGTGCATTTTCAAGATACTTATATAAGTGATAAACAAAGAGGCGGCATGTTGTTCAATGATAGCGTTATTTTAATATAGGCTACGTCCTTAACGTTAAATCTGTTTCAAATTTGTCATGAAAAAAATGCAACATTTGATCAAATTTGAATGTATAAATGCTTTCTCGGAAATCTTAATTTTTCCAAATCCATAAATCTATATATCAACCCTAACGTCAAGTAATGCAAGCATACTATAAATAATGGCAGCTTGGGATATTAAGCTATTGCAGTGAAATGAAAACTTCAACTTCAACTCCAACTCATTACTGCCAAAAGTCATACTGACTATATTAGGCATACTAACCTGTAAAGAAAACACATTTTAGATAAAAAAAATAAACACAGTCCCTGACTTTTTGACAATATCATATAGCAGTGGTACTTAAAAAAAGATTTGTTTATATGGGAATGTAGTTTATCTTTTTAGTCTTACGTGCAGTTGTTTTGTATCTGACTGAAATATGATCATATAAAATTACAAGATGGTTTTAAAAATCTTCAAAGGAATTAAAACATATTTTGCCAACTTCACATGTCATGATGATTTTATGAAAAAGATGCCTATTTGATTTCAAAATTAATTTGCATGTTTTGGTAAGATTACCAGAGTCAGTCTGTTTTTGCACTGAATCACTTGAAAGCGAAATTAGCTCCGGTAGCGACTGATATATCACATTTCAAATTGAAAGCGTGTGGCCAATTTACAATTGTACTATGTTAGGTCATGCTTTCTATCTCAGGCCTTGTCCTACTTAGGTCTTTTGAGATCCGGCATTCTTGAGACTGTTTTATTCCTTAAGTATTTTATTATATATTATATATCCTACTGAAATGCACTCATTTAACTGGTCCAGAGTGTTGCACATGCGGGTACGTAAAAAAAAGTTTATAACTCTCCAAATTTTCACAAACGTGTTATTATTATGCGCACTTAAACCTTTCATTCTATATTTCATACGGGTATATTATATAACACTTTCCATTGGTTAAAACCCCTAAAACTGCACTTACAGAACAAGGAGACAATTTGACGATGTTATATATGATGCAATCTGTCAGTTATACGATATTCTGTTCCACTAGAGAACACGTGTATGCAAATGTGTTTTATAATCACTGGTAAACTTGAGAAGTCAACTCTGAACATATAAACATGCACTGGGGCAGAAAATATGAGCTACTATAGTGCTGCTGTGTCGAACACGGTTTGCCATATAGATTAATAATGTTTCAAGTTATTCCAATGAATAATTTTCAAGCTATGCCAGGGACAATAAAAAAGGGGCACTAGACTCATTTTTTCTGCCATTTGTGAAAATAGTTATATCATTATGAATAACAAGAATTATGTTAGAAATCTGATGCAGAAAAGAAGTAAATATTGCATAAGTTACAGTTATGGCCCTTTCACTTTACAACCCTTTTCGACGTTTTAAACAAATTCTTTAAAATATGATACCGGAAAGCTTTCCTCTCCAACAAAACTTTTTGTTATGCCTTTACCAAGAAAGTGAAACGATGAGATATTATTTAAAAAGGAAGAAAACTATTTTTGAAAATAATGAATACAATAGCGATATCTTTTGTGAAGAAAACTAAGTTGTTGAAAATGTGTGGTACTCTTTAAAAATTCTGTTAATGACAGACTATTGCAATTCAGGTTCATAACGGTAGACGTTTCCATTTACAAAGAATTAACGATTTCTTTTCCTTGTACTGTTTTTAATTTTGCACAGCGAAATTTATTTTTACTATATTCTACAATTTGGAAAGTAACCAATTTACCAATAATTCGAACCAAATGGCCCTTGAACAATTGTAGATATTGTTCGATATTTCCTTGTAAAAAATAGAACATAGCTCAGTATGTCAAGGTTAAAACCTGTTTACAAAGTTTTCCATGTGTTTAAAATTTCCTTTCAACAAGATGATAAATGGTCAACCATAGAAACATTTCTGAACATGGCCAGAGCTTTCCGAAGAGAAGATTTTCAAAATGTTCAGTATAGTCGTTTAGTGAAAACTTGCTTTACCACTGTCTGCCATTTTTTAACAAACCAACACGACTTAAATGAATTCAATAAAAGGCCACTGGATGAGCATTCTTGGTTTCTGAGAAGAAGATTTTTAAAGTTTTCTATAAGTCGTTCTTAAAACATGCACTGCCCCTGTAAACCAAGTTTTATTTACAAAACAAATGTTCGAAGGTATTTGATAAGGGCCAAACAAAAAGCATTTGTGAACTTTTTAAGCGTTTCCTGGAAAGTAGATTTTCAAAGTTTCCCATCTAGCCATTAAGTGAAATTAGTCACCGTACTCTGTAACTTTGTTTCAATTACCAATATGGCGCGAAGGAATTTGTTTAGGGGCCACATAAAAACATTTTTATAAAAGTATTCTAAAATCGGGAAATTGGTTTCTGAGAAGAAGATTTCCAAATTGTCCATATAATCATATAGTTAAAACAGGTTTGCGTTCTATTTTAAGGGTCTAAAATGGTTTGAAGAAATTTTATAAAGCGCCACCTATGGAACCTTTTTGAGAAATAATATCAAAATTTGGCAAGTGGTTTCAAAAGAGAATGTTTTCTTTTTTCCCTAATGAGTTCTGCATAGAACCATTTAAATTTTAGGAATTTTAAAAGACTACTTGAGGAAAACTCAAGTAAAATTTGGTTAAAATTTAGAAACATTTCTGTGAAGTTTTAAAATTTCCGCAGTGGTTAAGGAGAAGATGTCGCTGTAAGGAAAATGTTGACGACAGACAACCACCCATCCTATAAGCTCACCCTTTGTGCTCAGGTGAGCTAAAGAGCTCAACATCTAGTCGCTGCCATAGAAGACTTTGGAAAAGTGATATAACACAACTAAATTTCTATAATACTGAAATAATCAAAAGAAAATCAGCCACAAAATATTTAGCTTCCAATTCGTTTTCAAAAGGCAATGTAAAAAGCTACTTCTATATTTGCATTTAATACAGCGACAAATATAATAAGATAAACAAAAGACTTAAGTAAGTTTAGCATTTTTTTTTTGTAAATGTTCGAGCCCAGTGTTTCTTCCTAATTGATTTATTGTTTCACTAGTATCGTTTGATTGCTTTAAGTCTTGACCTCTACGACCATGCCAGTGCAGAAAGAAAATCAAAAGTGTTACAAAACATAACGTCAAGAATAAGGGAGATTCCACCTAGTATTACTCAAAATTGTAATAGATATGGATAGAAAATCACTTCTACGGGAAAACTTTAGATGAGCACTGCCAGGTTTAGTTCTTTGTTTGCTATTGAATACTATACTGTCTGGTCTGCAGTGAGCGAACCCATATTTTGTTACAGAAATTCCAGTTCCAACAATATAAAATGACAATATGATTCCGTATATATAATATCAAAGATAGCTGAACACTTAACTAAAAAGTATAATAAGTATCCTGTATCCTGTCTATATATAAATATTTGTATTTAATGTACATTATATTGGCTACACTTTACACTTTATATATTTTTTACAAAACGAATTAGTCATATCCGTGTGTCATAACACTTAAATGAGAAAGGGACACGTTTGGAAGACTTTATTTCAAAATTGAAAGTACATTTGTAATATGATACTGAAAAAAGACATTTCAGTTAAGTGAATCTTTAATTTTGTGGCCATTATTTTTAAAGAGTTATAGATCACGCACAATGTCTATTTTACTTATATATACGTATTTCTTTTTGAAAACAATATCACATCTTCTTGAATGTTTCCTTACACCCGTTACAGTGTCAGATATATTTAACTGAACTTATTTTTATCATGCTGTTTTCATGCTACTAACTGAAAGTTGATGCATGTGTCACATTCGTCCCAAAGGCGTTGAAACGATGTAGGTAGACTGCCATCTGAATAGGCTCAATGCTAAAACCAGTACATGAATACAAAGTTTCGAAAAATGAACAAATCTGAGTGTAACAATTCTTCTGGGATTTAAAACTTTCTCTGCTTAAATGCCTACAGTGAAAGAAAATCTAATTTGTTTCAAGATAAAGCATAAAGCAAAGCCAGCAGAAACTTGTCTACATATACTTAACTCATCAAAAGTATATCGAACGTGTTGATTAGAACAAAGCTAACAAAAACTACAGAAAGGAATAAACAGGCGACTAAAAAATGCTATAAAAAGTACAAACAATATTCATTTAAACTAATCTGTCCGACAGAAAGAAGGGGACAATGAAAGTACGAGTATATATCAATTTGATACCTTAAACACTTAAACAAAGAAATGGTGGACCGTTGTAATTTGAGTCGCTGATAGATGCAGCAATAATACAAACACGTTTGGATAAAAATGAAAAAAAAAATGAACTGCAAAACATTTAACACATTATTTACAGATTTCTACTTTCGTTTTTTTGGACACAGCTCTACAATTCACGGAAATTTAAAAAAACTGATAAGGTTTATACGTTCATGTCCTGGTTGTTGATATTTACATCTTTTTCCTCTCATATCCGCAATTTGTTCATGTCTACTTGCAAATGTGTGTTTCGGATAACACGAAAAGCGGACTGAATTGATTGATGGCAACTCTCATTGTCGTACAAGTATTAGCAGACGTATTTTGCCCAGTATCTTGCTAAATAAAATCGTTAACACAGAAATCTTTTTTAATTACATTTCGTTTGTCCTTTCCAATAAAAAATAACACGTTAAGAAACGTTTCAACATAACAACATACACAAAGGGGACATACGCGGAAGCCTACGCAGATCACTCAAATATTCGTCACCAGTTGGCCACCTGAACTCGTGATACAACAAAGTTGAACGCTATTGTCTCAGGCCTTCTATTTTAACGCCAGTACTACTCAGGTATTTAGCCGATTTACCTGAGACATAAATTTGAAAATAAGTTTAATATTCACTCTACGACTTATAATAACTATACTTATCTTAAGTATCCTTAAATAGTAACTATATACATTTATGAGGAAGAATACAGCGTGACGCCCATCAGTTAGACTTGAAGTTTTGAGCCAATTTTTCCAGAATATCAGGAACGAGAGTACCGTTATCATGATGCCACTTCTGTATCTGATTTTCTAGATAAATCGTATTTTATCGGTGTGTCTAAATTTTTACATGAAAATCAATTTAGATGGTGTGCAAACTTTGTATCCACGAAACTGCTAGGACGAGACAAACGGTTTCATCCAATATTACTTTATATCTTAAAGTTTCTTGTTCTTCGTGACTAATGGCATAGACATGATTTTAAATATTAAAAAGCATAGTAGCATTGTTTGAATATTTGTTTGAAGTTTGTTTAATACCTAATTTCTTGATCCATTGATCTTAGTAGAAAGAGATCTAGGTAAGTGTTTTAATAATTTCACACACAATATTAGGGTTCGTAAAGTTTGTGGAATAATCACTATCCAGTTATCAGTTTTTGCGTGTGATGATTACTTCATTTCCAATGAAATTATTTTGCATTAGATTTTTTTTAAAAATGCAACTGAAAATAACTGTTCCGGCTGTTCAAATGTTACTTGCCTTTACTATATTTGTCTTACCAAGTCTTGCTTCGTAAATGTTTGAGCATTTACCCTTATCCTATAACTTAACAGGTGTTCAAAAGAAGGTTTATATTTCGAGATGCACTTTTACAAATTGATTATGTTACACCTGTAGACCGATTTGAAGTACAACGCATGAAGAAACATGAATAATTGAACGTACTCTGTTTCATAGAGAGCGCGCATTTTTATGTATTTTTGTAAATCTCTATACAGTGTATCTATTTTACAGACAAGAATCTTAACGGAAGTGCGCATTTTGTCCGTAGGAATATTTCGCAATTGTTGATATATGGTTCATTTGAAAGACTTCAGAGTTACATATATAACTTTAACTTAGCAAACCAAGCAGTGGGGATAAACATTTGTTATCGTCTTGAATGATGTGATGAAAAATCCTTTCAGGTTTGCCTGTTGATTGTGATAGATTCTAGAAGTAACAGTTTCCTTGCTTGGAAGTTTGATTGAGGTCATACAGTGCACATGTTTTACATACTGAATAATTCAAATGAGCTCTAATCTACTCTTCTATATATGACAAATGTACAATAAACTGTGCAAAAGGCGCTGCAACATCACGCCATAAAATAAAATGAATTCATAGACAGTTGTCAGGTACCTATTCGGATAGCAGTATTTTTCAGTCGGAGTGAAGTTAGCGGAATAACAGAACAACTCCAGCAGAATAGCAGAATAGCAAAAAGTATAATTGAGTTTTATAAATATCTCACAAAGTGTGCCCTGAATCTGTCTGTCCGTCTTTCTGTCTGTCTGTCCGACTGTCAAACATCTGGATCCCGCAATAACATAAAAAGTGTAAGTTGATTAAATTTGATATATGAATACACGGCAACATTTTCCATATCTCCCTAACTTTGCGATACTTGCATAGCATTTGTACAGAGTGCAAAGACAAATAATTTACAACAGAATGGCCATAGTAGTTATTTGTCTTTAGATCATATCATTTAAATAATTTTACAAATATTTGATTCACGTTTACATCCAGTTCTTGACCTTTCTATTTTAATCTTTATATGACACTTCATATGTATTTTTATTTCACCTTCTTAATTCCAACTAAGCCTGCGGCATACAGTTAAACCTGTACCGGTGGAGATTGTAAATGAGCATATTACAAGTCCTAAAAAATATGTCAAGACGAGGTTCTTTAAAAGCTAAAAATACTCCAATATCCCTTTTGATATTGATAAGAAAAAAAACCCTGAGATTATTCCAATAAACAGTTTACTCATCAGGCAAGATGTAAAAACGATATATCAAATGAAGAATTCAACGAGCCTGATTGTTCGGGCACTTAATTTGTGTCTTCAATGAGGAATAAGGTCACATTACACGGACATCACATTACACTTAATTTGTGTCTTCAATTGGGAATAAGATCACAATGTGACATCAAAAAAGTACCTGTGGCATTGTGGACTTTAGTGAACTTTTTTACAGCAAACTCATTAAGTATCCTCGCTTTTTTATTTTAATTAAAAAGTTTTAATTTAAATAAAATAGCCAGTTCAATAGAATTCAGCATTAAAATACTATGATGGCAAATTCAACGGAATTCATTCTTAATAAATATTCTGCTGACCAGTTTAAACAGAATTCGATACGTTTGAGAATTAGTTGCTAGGGTTATTTAAAAGAACACTGAAAGATTGAGATTTATTATTTTAAATGTCCTGAAACATTGTAAAAGGACGTTGTATATGGCAGCCTTAAACAGCTGTCACTGTATTCAATGCAGTGTCGGTGACTTGAAGTATTTGGGATTCATATGAAATATTATCGTTTTTTCATAAATATTTTTGCACAAATTGTTGAAGCGAGAAGAGTTTGAATCATAAGATAAGTTAGGCATTATGCTACGGTCCATTCTTAACGGGGAGTTTATTCAGTTTTCTATCCTAAAAGCGCTTTGTGGAATATTCAAGAGTTTGTCAAAATGTCGAAGGAAAGGTAAGATTTCTGGAAGAGAATAATGACACATAATTAATGAAAAAGGTGATTGATATCAGTTTCTAAGGCCAGCGTGATAAACTTGTCTCGCTTCGAAAATGCTTTGATTTCAAATGCAATTCCCAGGAAATTATTAGATTGTATCTTCTATGCGCGTTTTGAATGGATGAAAGTTAATTGACTGTCCGTTTTCCCGTCTTTTAGCCATAGATGGTTAGCTAACATTATTCCGTTTCTAAATTTTAAAATTAAAAATATAAGATCAATAAATTATTTGATATTTCTCATACTTTTCTATATATACTAGAAGAAAACGAAGAAAGTATCGTATTACTGCGCAAATCGAGCTAATATTTAATTTACTGATTCGTTATACATTTCATCGAAAAACATGTTAATGTTTGGAAAGGAGTTATTGCTGCTGGACACATGCATGTTCTACAGTATTTGCCAAAAGTTTCTTTTTCTATGCTTAAATTTGTTCTCTTTAAAAAAATGACATCAAAACTTCAAGATATGTTTTATCAAATATAATACCTAATTTTTGTTTATTTTTTTTTCACTAGGATTTTAGGTTCGTATGATTGTAGTTCTTTATTTTGCTATTGTTAACTTTAACATGATTTTACTTTGACTGCAATATCCTCAATAGCCTTGTCTTGCAATTTTAAGAACTGTACACATGCAGTTAATAGGTATATGTTTGAACTATACTACATATTTTCCTCACATTCTGTTCTGAAGCCGTTGCAAATTGCAACGGTTTCTTTTAACAAAAACATCAGAGCCTTTATCATCACCACCGAGAAAAAACTCTCTATCATGTATATCATCATCATCGTCATCATTATCATCATTTCATATTCTTTGAAAAGTCATGATCATCATCATCTCTCGTTTCTCTTCGTCAAAAAGTGTAACCTGTTCAATTTTGAATGTTTAAAATCGACTAAAATAGTGAAAGAGTGATAGCCGAATGAACAGATGGACTTACGACTCAAAAAAAGTATCCTGTATATTTTTCCGGCTAACACATAGACGACTTTTTATCTCGAACTATACATTACTTTCTCAAGAATGTCATTATGACGAAAACACATTGTGGCCAAAAAGCAATATAAACGAAAAAACAGTTATTTAACATCTCTTTAAAGAATAGCTTGGGAAACATTTCGCTG
The DNA here is from genome assembly GCA_012932295.1 of Cyclina sinensis. Lineage (NCBI taxonomy): Eukaryota > Metazoa > Mollusca > Bivalvia > Venerida > Veneridae > Cyclina > Cyclina sinensis. The sequence goes on along the minus strand of JAAONU010000001.1, from coordinate 39,828,946 downwards.
ACATTTTTTGTAATAATCATATTGTATAGAATAGAATGTGTACACAATTGGCAAAAACGGCTCAAAAAAGTTCAGCAGGATACATTTCTGTACATAACAAACTTTAAATCTCTAAACCACAACTAAGGTTTGCGCGATAAAATATTCAGAATAACTTACTCTATTCAAACTAGCAAGGTATTTACAAACAATTATTTATTAGAGTAAACAAGTGGTTGTTGTTCGTACTGATGTTCGTACTCAGCTTGCTTCAGTTTGGTCTTGTGTTTTCCTTCGGTGCTCTATTTCCCAGTATCCTGGTAAGATTTGACACAGATCAAGCGACGGCAGCTACAGTACAGGCCTTGCCGATGGACGTCTCATTGTGTTTTTGTAAGTCTCTTCTACATAAACTGTAGCGAATATACAGTACCGATATTGACTACTTTTTATACGAACACGGTCATGTGATGTTACTCATAACTAAATATCGTACTCACTAGGTCGATATCACTTTTTTAAGATCGATAAAGCCTTAGATCGACTTATTCGATAAAAGGCAATGCGTAGAGTTGTATATTATTCAAATGTCAGTTTAGGAAGACAAAAACATATCATGTGAATTGTTACAAATAATAATGAAGTGGGAAGCGATACAATAATGATCAAGTTCTTAATCCGAATCTTAAGAAAATCGAAATAATGGAAAACCTTCATATAGAAAGCAAAAGATGACAAAGTTATGTGACAAGGTATAGTGTGGCTGTCTATGTATACTGGGTTATTTCACATCAAAATTAAGATGATCTCAAACTGTTTTCACATTAGATTCTTCAAACTGTTTGATAGTAACCTTTTTTACATCATTTTTATATTGCAAATCCTATGTACAATAAATCCAACATTCAAAATATCTGATATTAGACTATAGGTACTGTAGGTACTTCTGACATCTCATATTTCACACATGACACCGCCACTATTGCGAGGCTGGAGGCGAACTGTCCTCAAAGACCTGAATATCAGAGGTCTGACCATGTAGACAGGTCCTCGAGTAGCTGCAGACAGAGCTAGGTGGAAATCCCCTGAAGTCGCCTCAAGCACCAAACGGTGCAAAGTGGCTTTTCGCTCACTATCTGATTAAATACCAGGATATTGCCTTTAAAAAATTGCTATGTCCGTGAATTATTGGTGATACTTCAAGAACGTTATCGTCTCAGACAATCCATTTAAACTACGGGATAACTCAGGTATTTACATCTACCTCTATCATGCAAATACGGGGTTCAGAGTAATTTATGTTTAGCTGTATTTAAGTCACATATGCTAAAAATGGTGGAAAGCTACCGGAAAAGACAACAACAAATTGGTTAATATTCTTTACAACCAATCGTAACTTGAACGTGTCTACATGCAGATGGTTGATGTGACAAGAAATCGTCTTAAAGTGATTTTTCATATACGAAGATTTACTTAAAATGGGAAAAATCGGCGCTGATGCTCATTTAAAGCATATGAATATTTCTCGTGATTAGAAGAAATAAAGTACTGGCATATGAAAATTTTTATCAGGTCTGTCTTTGTATTGTGAAAGATAATGCAGCAACAGCAGCGTGGAAGCATGCTTTTAGGTAAAGAAGTGCACATGTTTTTTCATGTCGCTCAGTCTATTGGGACTCTTATATACTTTGTACATATAAGTGTGCGATAAACTATGCATTAAGCTAAAATTTTAATACATTCGTAGACAGTTGTCAGACTGTTCTGCTGAAAGCAATATTTTCCACACCATTTTTGCAGACTGGAGGACAAATAATTACAATAAAATAATACAAGATTCTTTGTATTTAGGTCATGTCATTTGACTATTATGACAAACGCTATATTCATTTTTACAGATAGTTTATATCCTCACTTTTTATCTGTCATCTTCATAACTGAATCCGTAATATCAAGGGGTAGGACCTAAATCATGTAGCTCGGTGCTTTAAGCGAGAAAAACGTGTAGTTTATGACTAATGTCGTCAGTTTTCGCGTAAATATTCAGGAGTTTGGATAAATTATCAACAGCTATGGGGATGTTCTTGGAATATTTGTATAATGTATACGACTAGTACCTAGCCATGTATGTATTCTAACTGTAGCTGCTATTTGACAGAAGAAGAAATGTGTTACAAAAAAGTTATTGATGGGATGCCAACAAAGGTGTCCCATTTTTTGTGTGAATCTGCAATATTTTGCTTCGATTTTTCAGCTTGACCAACAATTTTGCGCCATTAAAATGATATTTTAAGTAAACAGGAACAGAATTAAACATTACAACCAGTTAGGAACATACATAATGCATCTATGTTCGATTTGTTTAACTTGAAGACAATAAACGTGTTGTTTGGGTCACTTTAAGACTATATTGTGTAACCTCGGTTCTTTATTGATGTTAAAGTTAAGCATGTTGAAATTTTTTACAAAGAGTTCTGTTTGTATATTTAACTTTATGTTTCTGACAACCAAAAGTATTTCCTTTTTAAGCTAAGATGATTATGAATTTGAACACTTGAGAATTTAAGGCTAGAAGGTTATGTGGTGCTTTTCATTGTCAGATACAAATACAATATTACAAGTAAATTTTTAAATATGAAAGGTTATGACTTGACCACAAGTCTGCAGATTTTATTTTAAAAAATCAAAATTGACACTTTTGTAGATATTACATACATGCAAACATTATATCTATGAAATCAAAAAGGACTTTCTAACCTCTTATCTCCATACATCTGAGATTTAATTCTGTATTTGTAAAAAAAAAATGTAAGTTATCTTTGGAGGATCTATCTACTTCTCATGTATGATATGTATGAATAGCTTGTAAGTATATGTCATAATGCTATTTTGCTATGATATTTTATTATGAGCTGTTGCCCCAAGTTACAGTGTATAGAGTTTATCATTCTGGCATCTACAATTCCAAGGTGAATTTGTGCTAAAATATTCTAATCTTTTAATTCTCGCTGGAAATCAAACAAAATCTGATTATGATATTAAATTATTGCTTCAACTCACAACAGTAAGAATTGTTTATTGTTAACATTTATTTAGCTGTCTGTAAAACAATCTTGAACGAATACATATATTGAACGTTAACTTCGGTTTTATCAAAAGACATTTGATTGCTTTCACTTTATAAAATCACAATGTGTAGTTAATGTAATGCCTTTAAATTGGACAAACACTGGTTTTGAGTATGATTATAGTACAAAATAAGGGTTAAATTTAACCAATATGCTAGTGACAGAAAGATATTTTATGTATTAGAATAACGGTATGTGGTTATGAGAGAACCGAGGTTACACAATATGGCCTTAAAGTGACTCAAACTACACATTTATTGTCTTCAAGTTAAACAAATCGAACATTGATGCATTATGTATGTTCCTAACTGGTTGTAATGTTTAATTCTGTTCCTGTTTACTTAAAATATCATTTTAATGGCGCAAAATTGTTGATGAAGCTGAAAAAACGAAGCAAAATATTGCAGATTCACACAAAAAATGGGACACCTTTGTTGGCATCCCATCAATAACTTTTTTGTAACACATTTCTTCTTCTGTCAAATAGCAGTTACAGTTAGCATACATATATGGCTAGGTACTAGTCGTATACATTATACAAATATTCCAAGAACATCCTCATAGCTGTTGATAATTTATCCAAATTCCTAAATATTTACGCGAAAACTGACGACATAAGTCATAGACTACACGTTTTTCTCGCTTAAAGCACCGAGCTACATGATTTAGGTCCTACCCCTTGAATATGATACTTCATACTTACAGTTTGTTTCGCCTCCTATATTTCAACGAAAACCTGCGATAAACACCTAAAACTGTTCCGGTGGAGATAACTGATGAGCATATAACATGTCCTTTAAAACTTAAATATGTTCGACATGATGTCCTTTAGAACAAAAATATTTCCAATATCCATTCCTCTTGATATTACTGCGAAAATATCGACGTAACGAATAAGTAAATTCAACGAGTACAGTGCTGCCTCATTGGCCGAGCACTTAACTTGTGTCTTCAATAACATTTTATTACACAAAAAACAGATTAGGTGCTGTCATTGCTTTGTATTTTGTCGTTTTTTACCAGATTAAAGAATTCAATACATTTGAACATAGTTTGCTAGAACAGCTGAAGATATCACTAGATATTGTAATTTATTATCAAGAGACCATCAGTATGGTTGCATTAAACAGCTGTCTCTGCATTTCAATCCAGTTTAGGTTACTTAAAGTATTCAAGAATTTTGTGATTTTTTAGCTCAACTGAGGACAATGTCCTCAGCTTTTGTGATGGCCCATTGTCCGTCGTCCATCGTCCGCGCGTCCGTCCGTGTGTGCGTCAACAATTTCATTAAACAACTTCGCCTCCTAAACCACTTGGCCAAATTTGTTGAAACTTTGCAGACATGTTCCTTGCAGGAAGCTCTACCAAAGTTGTTCAAAGAATTCAATTCCATCAAGAACTCTGGTTGCTATGGCAATTGAAAGGAAAAACTTTGAAAATCTTCTTGTCTGAAACCACAATGCCCTGAGCCTTAAGATTTGGTATTTAGCATTGTCTAGTGGACCTCTATTAAGTTTGTTCAAATTATGCCCCTGGGATCAAATTTGGCCCCACCCCGGGGGTCAATTTATTTTACATAGGCTTATATAGTGAAACTTTAAAAATCTTCTTGTCTGAAACCACAAGGCCCTGAGCCTTAAGATTTGGTATGTAGCATTGTCTAGTGGACCCCTACCAAGTTTATTCAAATTATGCCCCTGAGGTCAAATTTGGCCCCGCCCCGGGGATCAACTTATTTAACATAGTGAAACTTTAAAGAAATCTTCTTGTTTGAAACAACAAGGACCTGAGCCTTCAGATTTTGTATGTAGCATTGTCTTGTGGACCTCTACCAAGTTTGTTCAAATTATACCCCATGGGTAAAATTTGGCCCTGCCCCGGGGGTCAATGGATTTTACATAGGTTTTTAGAGTGAAACTTGAAAAATCTTCTTGTCTGAAACCACAATGCCCTGAGCCTTAAGATTTTGTATGTAGCATTGTCGTGTGGGCCTCTACCAAGTCTGTTCAAATTATGCCTCTGGGGTCAAATCTGGCCCCGCCCCAGGGGTCGATTGATTTTGCACAGGGAAAACTTTGAAAATTTTCTTGTCTGAAACCGCAAGGCCCTGATCCTTAAGATTTGGTCTGTAGCAAGGTCAACTAAGTTAGTCGAAATTATACCTCTGGGGTCAAATTTGGCCCCACCAGGGGTCAACTGATTTTTACATAAGTTCATATAGGGTAAACTTTGAAAAATCTTCTTGTATGAAACTACAAGGCCCTGAGCCTTACGATTTGGTATGTAGCAATGTCTCGAGGACGTCTCTCAAGTATGTTAGAAAAATTTTCCTGGGGTTACTATTGGCCCCTCCCCAGGGGCACAAGTTTTAAATAGCAGTATAGAAGAAAATCTTTAAAAAATCTTTATGTCTGAAACCACAAAGCGTAGAATTTTAAAATTTGGCATGAAGCATGCTTTATCAAGCTTTTTCGAATAATTAGATTAGGTTAAAGGTCACAAAGGCTAAAATAGGTTTAAATACTGTACCTCATACAGCTTTCATTTAAAGACCAATATCTTTGATATTCGGTATATAGGATCCTTGCCTGGACCTCTACCCATGGGTAGGGTTTTAGGTCACTGGGTTAAGGTCAAGGTCAACATAGCTTATGATAGATATTTCTACTTTCTGTCATAGAGCCTTTATTTATTGACTGATATTTTACATATTTACATATTTATATTTACATTACTTATTCAATTAAAACATGAAATACTGCTTAACTGCAAACCTACAGCCAAAATACTCAGGTGAGCGATCTAGGGCCATCATGGCCCTCTTTTTTATAATTTTCATGAATGCATTTGCACTACTTGTTCAAGCAAAGCAATGTGACAATAAATCGTAAGATTAGTGAAATGCAATGGTACGGTTGCATACTATTATAGGCAGCTCATTTGGTTTTCTATTCTATAAAGCGCGTTTTTAACTATGTGTCTCTAGATTTAAATATTTAAAAGTTTGTCAAAAATGATAAAAAAAAGGTAAGATTGTCTAGTAGTATGTTCGGATATAATAACATGTAATGTGATTTTCTTGTCTCGCGTCGAAGTGATTTGTTTTTAATACTTATACAATCGCCAGAAAGCGATAAAATTAATATGTTAATATGGATTGAGAAGACAGATGAATCGTTAAGTGACCATCTTTGTGACAATGTGCCGCCTCTAAGCCATGGATTATTCGTCACCATTACTCTGTTTCTAAACAGTCCATGGTGTTCCATAAATATTCCATATTAAGAATGGTCAGACGGAGTTATGATATAAAAGAATATTCTTACATTTGGTCTGGCTTACAGCTAGCCGGCTTTTCATCTCGAACTTCAAATTACTATCACGACATTGTCATTGTGGCTAAACTACATACAGCAATACAAACGAAAATTATTTTTCAGCTTGAACAAATGGTTGCTGTTCGTTTTGATGTTCATACTCAGCTTGCTTCAGTTTGGTCTTGTATTTTCCTTCGGTGCTCTATTTCCCAGTATCCTGGTAAGATTTGACACAGATCGGGCGACGGCAGCTACAGTACAGGCCTTGCTGATGGGCGTCACATTGTGCTTCAGTAAGTCTCTTCTACGTGCATTTTAACGAAATAACACGACCTGTATTGACAGTTATTTATATTTAGAGACAAATATAATCATTAAATTGAAATATATTTTGGATTATTTGAACGAATACGGTAATGTTACTCACGATAAGCTATTGTTTTGACCAGGATAATATAACTTCTGTTATATCGGTAAGCTTTACATCGACTTTTATAATACGCAATGTATGAAACTGTAAATGATACAAATATTGACTATAAAAACTATGTATATGAAGTATACTAGGCGGGATACGATACATACTTGGTCAAGTTCTGAATAAGAATCTTAAGTAAAATCAAATAAATGAAAAGCCTTCAAATAGAAAGAAATAGACACAGCTACTGATATCTTAGAAATGTTTGATAAAACGAAATAACTGAAACTATTATTGTATTATGTATGCAAAGAGATGACAAGTATAAGAGATGCGTGGTATAAAGTAGAAAATGAAACTTTTATAGTATGGTTTATTCAAAGAAGTAACCTGAAAAATAAACAACATAGTTCAGTTGCAGCTTCAGAGAAAACTCAGCCTGCACTGAAGTTCTGTCTGTTTTCGTACCTCAATATGGAAGGTGTTATATTTCAACATTTACTTTTGTCACCAAAATGTATTGCATTATCATCATGCATCCCGTTCTGAATAATTTACAATTTTTGTTTGTTATTGTGTTACAACACATTTTACGACAATAATTACAGACACGTTAATATAAACGTTGTTCGCTAAGTATACAAATACTTCTTGATACTCACGAAAAAAAAAATTGTACTCTCATTGACTTGCTAATGGTTATATTGCAGCGGGTGCGTTTATGTTGACTAAATGCGATAAGTATTAAGATTCAACTATCTTATGTTGATGTTTCAAACTTTTCTGAAGGTGTGGTGAGTGGGGCAGTAATCACAAAGTTTGGTATACACCTGGTTTTTACAGTGTCCGGAATAATCGTTTCCGTAGGGTTTGCAGCATCTTTCACAGTAACCGACAACCTCTATCTCTATTTCACTATCGGCATTCTGGCAGGTAAATATTTTTATTTACACAAATTCAGTATCTTTTAAGTATATTCAATATGGTTTTGTTCCAAACATGGCGCAAAGGACGTAGATATAAGTAGTTGGTTTAAATAAATAATTACTTTAGTAAGACATTACACAACGTGCATATGTTGCAGTCTTTTTTAAATAATGACCAATGGTTTATTCGCATTAAATTGATATAACAGAGTCCCTGAAGTGACATCACAAACTTTTAAGGTTTAGTTCACACATTCATGTTATGCAGTAATTATTCAATGCTTTGATTATGAACGTATAGATGATACATGGTTGGTGCCGAGATGGAGAAGGTTGTGTGAAAAAGTATCTTAGCGAGCTTTTGCGAGCCAAGATTTGCTTTTACCCGGATTTGAAACAGCTTCTGGGCCTCAGTTTGACAGCCTTATTACCACCCTGCAACATGACGCGCCAGTAAAATAGTCCCATGAAGTTGAGAAATAAAAGTTCGACAAAATACGTTCGAATATAATATATCACTTTCATTCATAACACTGTCCCCTTTTATGAGATAAAAACAACAATATAGTGTCAGTATTTGTACTGAGTGCATTACCGCGTGTAGGAATACAAAATTACAAAAATAAAGCTAACCACGTGACCTACTGACAGGATATCACTTAGTTTATCCGGTCACCGCTTTATTAGGTCTGGAAATGCCGTAGATACAGGATGAAATTTAATTTAGTAAAAACGAAACTTTTTTTTTTTTTTGAAAAAAAAACAACAAGTATATGTCATTACAACAAATCAATTTCCTATATGCAAAATTTACGGGAAATAAAGCTGTGCAGATTTTTCGAAATACATATTGCAATATTGTTTTGTGTTTACGAATTATTATCATATTATTGTCTTCAACCGAATTCAATTTTATCCCTTTTAACATTGCAGGAACTGGGATATCTTTAGTTTACATCAGTTCCCTCTCATTGATCGGTAAAGTTTTCGAGGGGAGACAGAAAAAGTTATGCTTTTCATTTTTTAACACCAATGTATCAGTAGCAGGACTTTTTTATCCATATCTTTTACAATGGTTAGATGCAACATACGGTCTTTCAGGGACATTTCTTATTCTCGGCGGTCTGCAATGCAACACATTTGTTATTTCTTTGATGGCATGGAAGTATAGGTCTAACTCAACTACTGACACAAGAAGTGAAAATAAAAAATTAGCTGGCAGTATTTTCGAAAATGTCAAAAGCCTTATGTCTACAGATTATATTTGTCTGTTGGTCGCCACAGCCATTTGTGTAGCTACACTGAATGGATACTTAGAACTTGCCTTTGATATTGCTGAGTGGAAAGGATTAAACGACACCGAAGCAAAGAGCACTTTCGTCATCTTAAACTTGTTTAGCTGTATCATGTGTGTTTTGCCAGGTCTTTTTCTACAACGGTTTGATGTTGATGCGTTCATAATTCTGTTCGTACTTAGCCTTTTCGGAATAATAGGAAGTGTGCTTTTGTATTATTGTGAAACTTATGTTGAATATGCCATAGGTACAGCGTTTCTGTCTGGAATTGTTGGGTTACTCTCTTGTTCTCATATCGCTTGTTTGCAGTTGGCAAGATTAGATCTTTTAGGCGTTTCAGTTGGATTGTTAGAGACAATGTTCGGGCTTCTTACAATAGGAATCGGTCCTATGATAGGTAATTATTATTGTTATATTCCTCATGCTTCATTAGCAAATACCAATGAAAAAAACACTGTACTTAAACTTCCTGACTTCAAACCAAATACCTAAATAACCATATATTCGACACTTCCGTTCTGTAGAGAAGATCAAGCGCTTGTCTCGCTAAGCGAGAACGGGACAAGTGAAACAAAGTGGTCATGACGCCACCTTGTTTACGATTTCGATAGAAAAATAAAAAACACATTTACCCTATTATAATCTAAGTTTGCACATCTTTTGTTTTACTAGCTTCGTTAAATGTTAGTGTGCTTTGCTCAGTGTGATTGTTGTGTACTTAAAACACAAATATCTACGTGTTGTTGCCGGTTTGATGAGGCGGATGCCGGTGGTAATGTGACCATTATTCTCAATTATTCGACAGTTTTCACATTTTGCATATTGTATTTGTAATAAAGACTAAACTGTTACAACTATACCTTGAAGTAAGGTAAAAACTATAAATAAACATGAATTTACTGTTCTCAGTAGGCTTATTTCGTTTAAAAACGGTGGTGATGCTTTTGTACAACACTTAAAAATATAACCTCAAATTCGTAAAATTATTGTTTTATTTCCTTGCTTAACGGTGTTCTCATTGCAATTAATTTTTACCTTTAGAAATTGGGAAAGTGTTTTACCTCTTTTTATTTGAATTTAATGCATTTTCTTTTGAGAAAAAATGAAATACATACAATCTAATGAAGCAAAACGGTCATGGCTCGACTTTATATTAAACTCTTTAAATAATATACATACATACATTATTTCTGTTTCATCCCACTCACAATAAGCCTGCCAGTGCATCTACATCATTTTTTTAATAAAAGAACAGAAGTTATAGACTTATAAAGGCTTTAAATGAGGGAAAGATTAAGGGCCTATATCGTCGCCTATTTGTAAATGTCGCCCGCGCCTTGTGTCAAGTATGTGGTATTTTAAGTCTTGAACCTAACTTTTTTCTTGTAAAAAAATCGCACGCAATATTGAACCCATATTTTAAGATTTTAATTATTTTGAACTTCCGTGACTTCTAAACTTTTAACTATTATGTGAAATTTGTTGAGTTGTGTAAGAAACAAATCTGAAAAACCAGATTACTTTCTTCCTGAGAATTACATACTGTGCTGTTTATACTTTTTGCTACAGGTCGTGTACGGGACACCTCTGGTTCTTATGGTAATGTCTTCGTAGGAATGGCTCTTGTACAAGCATTAGCCGCCTTGATGTACTTGGTGGTCTTTATTCGGCGGACACGGACCAAAACACCTGTCCTAGACTACTCATTGTGAGAAAAACGGGCCGGTTTACCGTCAACATGCACATGTTGGATGCCTTTTTTTCAAGAGTTTTATAGCAATCATCTAGATACTGTAGAAATGCGTTATTTCTTGTGAAGACCGCACCGTAAGCGTGTTTTGATGCCTTAAGTAAGATAATCTTAACAGTGCTATACAGAAGACACCAGAAAAATCCTTTCTTGTAATGGAGTAGAAGAGAGAAATATCCACGCAGTGTGAAAAATTCCTAAATTTCCAAACGCGATCACCATTTGCTTAGAAACGAACATGTATAATATGAACTACTTACAATTTTCCTCATCTATATAATTACATTATTAGTTTATAATTAACTTAAAAAATTAAATATTCAATACAAATGTTCTAGTTAATTTTTACATGAAATAAGTTTTATTATCCCACCTTTGATTCGGCAGCAGTTGACCATATCATTTACATAGGTATTAGCAAGCATATTCTTTCTCGCGGATAATGGTAAAGAAACTTTAAATCTATACTGCAACAGAACTCTGTTCTTAGCAATGCTATTTCTGTCTTCTTTCTTCATCATGAAAACATTATTACAGATAATGACGTTCATCATTGTTTTTAAAAATAATTGACCGACCAAAAGATCATGTTATAAGCAGATAAGTGGTTTACTGGTAACGCGCAGGAGTTGTCACCCATGACTTGTAAGTTAGATTTTAACATATTTATTTCCAGAATAAACATATAAACATACGTGGTATTACACACAATCAATACTATATATTCCAAGAAAAGGATTAGAATGGAAGACTAAGTCTTATGAAATTCTTCTCCTTTAAGGTATTATTTAACGTGTTTCGAGTTTGTACTACGTTCAGTATTCTGAAAAATCAGGAACTAAAAGAAAAAAGAAAAATATGAATTTAACAAATAAGCGGTAAAGGTTTCATGCAAAAATATAGCGATTAATAAGGAACAAAAGATACAAGAAATAGTTTGGCTTAGTCGCCAAAAAGATATAATGAAGGAGAAAAAGTAGGGAGAGGAGGGAGATCTCACATCATTTTATTGTGTTTTTAACAAAGAAATCGTTTTGTTTCGGATATATAAGTCTGAACATGCTTGAAGATTGTGGCATTGTCTGCATCAGGAAGATCTGGGTTTCCAAAAAGAAGAATATTGAGAGTTACACTGAAATTATTAAGGCTTTGAAAAAGTTTTTGTCTATTGGTATTGAAACGTTGACATTCAAAAAAATAATGTGAACAGTTTTCTATTTGGCCGCAATCGCATAGTGGCGTTGGTGTTATATTTCTAAGAAAAAGATGGTAGTTTAAAGAGCTACATTTTGTACGAAGCCTTGCGTGGAGTACTTGTAGTTTTCTATCACCAGAATAGAAATATTTTGGTGTGGTTTTCTTGTTTCGACATTAAAATTTTTTAAACATTGTGAGTGTTGGTAAATTACGAATTTCAAGTGGTAAGTTATTCCATTCACGTATAGTAGTAGGGAAAAATGAATTGAAATACAAAGTAGTTCTTGCTAATATATCGGTAATGTCGTTAGAATTTCTCAAGTTATAACGAGTATTTGACTGATCGGGAATAGACGCAGACAAATATTCAGGAGCAATACCGTGTTTAATTTTGTAAAATAATATCAACCTGTGCTTGTAGCGTCTCTATTCTAAAGTTTCCCAGTTTACTTCCGTATGAAGACTTTCAATTGATACTAGTCTTGTTGCGCCAGTAACAATTCTAGCGCATTCATTTTGTATTTTAACTAGAAGATCAAGTTCGTATTGAAATGCGTTTCCCCATACAACATCTGCATATTCAAGAATTGGTCGTATAAAAGATGTGTAAATTATTTCAAGAGACTTGCGGTCTAATAAAGATTTAAGCTTTCGCATAATATTGCACGTTGGTGTCTGTTACTCAAATAGTCCTGAAACCAATCAAAAAGATTTCCAGAGACTCCATAATAATTAAGTTTACAAAGAATGCCTTTATGCCAGACTTTAACGAAGGCCTTACCTATGTCAAAAAATATTGCCCGAGCTTCAAGGCCATTGTCAAGTGCTTTGCAAAGGATATCATAGATAAATACAAGTTGGTTGACAGTTGAATCTCCAGGTATGAAAATGAGACTGTACTGGAGTAAGAATTTTGTTTTCTTTCAAATGATTGAAAAGGTGTTTTAAGATTTAACGTTCAAAAACTTTTTCTATTGTATTTAGCAATGGCATAGGTCTATAGTTACTTGCTAGTGTAGCATCACCTTTTTTAAAAATAGCAGTAACATGAGCTTTCTTCCAAGAAGACGGTACTCTACGGCATTGTAAGGAGGCATTGAAAAGATTAGTTAAAGGTATAGATAGTTCTTGAGCGGTCTCACGCAGAATTCTGTTACTAATCCCATCAGGTCCCGATGCTTTGTCTATTTTGAGTGACCTAAGTATATCTTCTGTTTCTGGTGCGTATATGATTAGGTCATTAAGAATGGTCGCCGCTATTGGCTGACCAAGATTGGGTGCAGGTTTATTAGTGTTGTCGATATAAGTTTGCTTGAGGAAATATTGATTAAGCAAGTTTGCTTTTTGGTCGTCTGAGAACATGATTTCCTGGGTTTCTAGATTCTGTAGTGGGGGAATCGAGGTTGTTTGTGGTGAAAAGAGAAATGATTTTAAAGTTTTCCACCAGTCATTTGAAGATAAAGATCCCTGTTTTAACTTTTCAGATAAATTTGAATAATAGGAAAGCTTTGCCTCTCTTATCAGAGAGATTGTTTCATTTCGTATTTTTTTAAATTTCTGCCAGTGATTTGGTGACTGGGTTTTTTTAGCTTTTCTATATAATCTTTTCCGTTTACGTATATTTGACCTAACAGTATTTGTCATCCAAGGAGCATCTAGTGGCCTAACATATATGTTTTTGTTTGGTATACTACTTTTAGCGAGATTCAGAATTTGACTTGTAACATTTTCTTCGTACTTATTGATATCAAGATCAGCACTCTTGCCACTCAAAATTTCGAAAGTCGTTACGTAGTTTTTTGTAGTCACCACGACTGTATTCCCAGATAGTACGTTGAAAGCAAGAAAGCACTTGTAAGTTTGATCCCCTTCACCTCTACAAACACAACAAATTTTCTTTCGGGCGAGATATTGAACCTGTGTCCCATGTTTAAAAAAAGAAATGTTTTTTTTTTCCATTTCTTGCACTTTCCCTCTCGAATTCTTCAGATTACTTTGTTCATACGGACGAGAAATTAACTCAAATTATTTCAGTTGAAGACACAATAAAATATAAGGAAATGTAACAGCTGTTAAACTTAACTTTAACATCCGACGGACTTGAGAATTCAACCAAATCTCTTCGGCACCGATTTTGATACAGTTTTACCACAATAAAACACGGCCGGTTCTTCCAGAAAAGATCTGGAAATCTGTAACTTTTACGAATGAATTGTAAACCTCGTAATCGGCTGTAGAACTGATAATACTGATTCAGTTGATAAATTAACTAATTTGGTAACTACGGACATCATGTTCAAGTACTCGATAGATGAGTCAGTTTTAACTTACATAGATTAACAAATGTTAATAGGGATTCATCATTCTCTATTAAATAAACTTACGGTTCTTAAAATGCAACCTTTAAGAATGTGGATATTTTACGAAAGTCGGGTACTACTTTTCGGTTTTCTGTCTGCATTATCGACTGGAAAAAGATTAACCTGGTCGCCAGTCTAAAACCACGGTTGATTAAAATAGAACCTTGCAAAATCGTCAAGTAGTGACACGATTTTTGCATTGATTTTATTGTCTTTTTACAGTATAGAAATAAAAGGTGTTGGAATTTTGACCGACAAGTTGCTGACTTTGTTATGAGACTTTCAAAAGTTCCCCGTGCTCGTTCAATCAGGAAAAACGAAGCCGGTCGTACATTTGCGGATTGGTGTTAATAATTCCTCCATATTTTTGTCTTCAAACGGTTTGTTGCAACAGGCTGTTATTAACCGCCCACTTGCCGGGCAGCCACGTATAATGTCAGAACATCGGAATAAGCATATACGGTTAATGCTCTTACGTTATCGATTTCGGACAGCAGTTCGACACTAGGCCGTACGCGTGCTCGGATCAGTGGTAAGAAGGTGCAACAACATTAGGACGCAGGAATTATGTGCAGGCGGTCTTAACATGGAGCACAACTTACTGAAAACTATTGCCGTCACCATGTGAACTAAGTGACGTTGGAGGCTACGTGAATGTCACTATGCACTTTTAACTGATGAATCTAAAGTAATTGTTGCCTCTAGTGACAAAAGTCAACATGTGTATAGACGTGACGATGAACGTTTCTAAGACTGATGTCTGATTGAAGTTGATAGGTGGGGAATAACATCAACAATGATCTCGTGTGGGATATGTTATCATGGCATTACTGACTTGGTATTCATTGATGAGTGTGTCGGAAGAAACGGCAAGGGTAGGTGAGGCAGAGCATGGCATGGACTTACAGCAAGGAACTTCATTGATGAGGTCCTTGATCCGGTTGTTGTGCTATTTCTTTAGCAAAATCTTGATATGATTTTAAAGCATGCGCTGCTCCACATCACCTACGTAATAACAATGTTGACGTTGTTGATCAGTGGACAGTTTTATCAATTGACATGAACCCAAAATAACAGGTATGGGATTACTTCAAATCCAAAATTACGGTCATAGTGAAATTGATATTAAGTATGTAAGTATTGATACAATGACATTTCCTTTTCCTAAAACTAAATTCCGGGATTTCACGGAAGAAGAAACTTAAAGTCAGGTAATAACATACTTTATTCAACATGTAAGAAAATCATATTAATAAGGTGATATATTCAAGCGTTATTTCAGTGGTCAAAGTGGTCCTGAATCAGCTTGTACTGATGTGTATTCTAAGACAAATAATATCTTTATTTAAAGTGGGGTAAATGTTTTACCTGTAATGATTTCAGTTATATACAGTAAAATTCTTTTAATACTGGTCCCGTCTAATTAAATTATACCTTTACTGCAACATATGTTTACACTGTTACATTTCTATTGAGTAAAAGAAGTATTGTTACTCCCAATTAGCATGATGAACATTAAATGTGATTTCAACATGAACAAATGCGTCTTAACTGCCCTGCATCTTTGTCATTTTAAACACTTTAATATTTGTAATATACATGTATATTATGACGTAAAGTACTAATATAAGAAAATGATCAGTGATGGTAAAACATTAAGAGGCACAGTTTATTAGCTTGATTTTATAAGTACGACTAAGTAAGCAAATTGTTCTTTGTTCTACGGGAAACGTACAAATACAGGAAACTACAAATAATGCAACATCATATCTACAAAACTACAGGAAAGGTACAAATACAGGAAACCACAAATAATACAACACCATATCTACAAAACAACAGGAAACGTACAAATACAGGAAACTACAAATAAATATACCACATCTACAAAACTACAGGAAACGTACAAATACGGGAAACTACAAATAATATACCATATCTACAAAACTACAGGAAACGTACAAATACAGGAAACTACAAATAAATATACCACATCTACAAAACTACAGGAAACATACAAATACAGGAAACTTCAAATAAATATACCATATCTACAAAACAACAGGAAACGCACAAATACAGGTAACTACAAATAAATACAACACCATATCTATAAAACAACAGGAAACGTATACATGAAACAACAAATAAATACAACACCATATCTACAAAACAACAGGAAACGTCATCAGTTTCAGTACTTTGATTATCTCCTAAATGCAAATTATCTGTGGTGAGGTTGATAGTCAAAGCACCAGACAGGAATAAATTTAATACAAACATATCCAATGTTTAATATCTGTGAAAAAACTTGGTCCTCGTGTAGAAGAAAAAAAAATATAGCACATTTGTCAATCTTTGTTGTTTTGATACACTGTATCTTTGTAAAACTAGTTAAGGTCTGAATTAAAAGCATTGACTGTATTAAGGGCAATTGTGTTCTTGTCATGCAAGCATCTGCAAGACTTTGAAAGAATAATATACAATACATCAAGCTTTAAAAAGAGAAATGAGGCAGGTAAGTAATCCGATGTTAAGGCAAATGGCTTAGAAACCAGGGGAAGTGTGTTTGATCCCCTACTCTTCTACTATTAAGTCTTTCAAAAAAGACAATCTCGATGCGAAATTTAAACGAGATCCTAAGTTTGGCTGTAATAAACTAAAATGTCAATGGAACGGAAGTGTCTAAGGAATAGGACACTTCCTGTATCTTGCGCCATCCCTCACTCAAAAAGATAAACTAGTCATACAAGCTATGGATAGCAGATATATATAGGGTAACCCTATATTGTTTTTTTGTTGTTGTTTTTTTTCTTTTTTTAATAATTACCAATACTCATATTGCATGAATACTGAGAGTTTATTGGTTAAACTGGAATAAACTTTCAAAAATTGTTTCCAGTAACTTAACCCCTCCCCCCCCCCCACCCAATCCCTTTTCTAATATTTGCCTGTCTTTTAAACGTCAAACACCTACGTTGACAAAATGTTTATCATGAAAAAGAGATATTTTGAATTACCTCGGCTGGTTTAACATTTTATTTTTGTATCTGTTGCAGCATACTTCAAATTTCAAGGGCGACCATTGTATTTCTAAGATTTGTTATTATGCATGCACCATATTGAGTATCATCAATTAAAACTGTCGTCCAGCTTAGAAACAATAGTGGCGTATTGGATAATACAATGACTTAAGCGAAGCATTTTTAATATGCAATACACTCCTATGAGGGATCATTCTTAAATACAGGCTAGGCTTTCCAGTTTTAGACCTTCACTAAATAAATGAACAACGTAATAAGATAAATAAAAATAATTATATTTTCATTATCAGTCCAACAGTAAAGAGATTTTTTGTGCAATATGGACGTTTCACTAGCCCCTCTGACGAGTGTTAAATATTATTTTACCAGCCATATCAAGTTGAAAATAAAATATACACACCCTGGTTCTGACAGTCATTTCGAAATAAATCATACCTAATACTCAAGACGAATCATGCAGAAATTGTATCACAAATGAAAGCAGTAACACTTTCGTGGTTGACGTCTGTGTTTAAGTGTTTGTTTTGAAGAACCAAGGTGTTAATCTTTTCAACTGAAAAGAACTGAAAAGTCCCCTTATGCACAAATGTTTTACATAGAAAATGGTCATTGATTTCACATATCTTTCCGATATCCTTAGGCTATTCGGAAAAGGTGAATCAAACTTACATGAGTAATGCCTATCCCCCAAGATAATAAAAAGGGCAACTTACTGCTATTGATTTGTTTATGATCAAGTGTAGAATAAATATATTATTAAATTGCGACTAAGGCTGGATATAGATCAAGTAGTAACAAAAACCGAGATAAAACAGCGGTTACAGGCATGGCTTTTATTATTGCTAAATGTACCAAAAACTGAAGAAAAAGCGTTGCAACATTACTCCACAAACCTACATGCATACATAGCTAGTTGTCTGATATGTTTTAATAGTTGTAGTTTACCATCCTTAGGATTTGTACAGACTGCAGATACTCATAATTTACAATGTAAATGCCATTATAGCTTACAATTCAATGGTTTATTATTACCATATTAAAACATTCTCTCTTTGGCAATATTAGTTTTTTTCTAATTTTTGCATTCCTTAAACTGAAATAAAAATGCAAAACCAAATGCTAATGACAAATGTTTTATCTGTCGTCGCCATAACTATATTCGTAATGTGTAATATGGCAGTATGTGATCATATGTATTTCATCATATTAGATCTACATTTTACCTAAAACTGAACCGGTGAAGATCGCTGACGGGCATATGACAGTTGCATTAAAACTTAATGTTTTTCAAGACCTTTAGGAATGAAAACTTTTCTCCAAAACCGCTATTTATGTTGATAACGGCAATATCAAAAAAAATGTAAGACCATATTATCATCGAGTATAATGCATTGTTTTTGGTCGGGTACTTTTCTTGAATTCAGTAATATTTAGATCATAATGTGACATGTAGAATGATTTAAGAAGTCCTAAAAACTTGCACGTCATATAAATCCATTACTCATTGAAAGTTGTCAAGATTTCAAACCTCACTGAATATTTTTTTATTTACTTCCGAAGAGTAACGGTCGCTGCCGTATAACGAACGTTAATTGTTACATTGAAGAGATTTAATGATGTATTACAAACAATAAACTGGTTTGTCGTTTTGATTTTATTTCGGATGGTGTTATTCGTTTATGCGCAGCACCGAAGTTTAACAGACTCTCATCGATTACAAGTTTAAAATAAAAATTGAATTTTAACATCCGTCAAAAATACCAAACTTTTTTTAAATATTTTGCTGATCAATTCAAAAAGCAAAATGACTACTATTTAGAATATCCTGCTGTCCACTTCAACGGAATCAATTTCTTTAATAAAAATATACTGCTCGTCAGTTCGGCAGAATTTATTTCTTTTGGGAATGTTTTTCTAGAGCAGCTCCTAACTTAAATATATAATTCATAACTATAAAAGGACGTTTGTTTGGCTGCTTAAAATCCTGTTCAATCCGTGTATTTTCAGTTTTTGTTTATTGAGATATCCGTGTATCATATATTAATTTTATCTTTCGTGTCAGTAACTGTTCAAGCAAGCTGAGGTCAGTGAGGCAATAAGCTACGGTTGCATGCTCAAATAGGTAGATCATTTTGATTTTACCAATTAAAGAGCGTTCTAGGTGGTTAAATATATTCTAATGTGTGGTAAAAATGGCGAAGGAAAGGTAAGATAAATTGTCTAGAACTATAGTTTGGAAATAAAGACATTAAGTGAATAAAAAAGAAGCTTTTTATCACTATCTAAAGTCTTCTCTTGCTTCCACGTGTTTTGTTTTCAAAAACAATTGCCAGGAGGTTATTTAATTAGTGGCTTCCCTGTGATTTGATAATTATTTGATAAATTATCGGCATTTTTTGAAAATTATTTGGACACATCAAATGGTCGTAATGCTTCAATTAAACAGTCATTTGCCTTTTGACTGAACGGCGTTTGAATAAAGGACAATTAAGGAAAGCTGGCAATGGATTCGGATATATCGCCGATTAGTAAGCAACAATTATTTACCAATATTTATTGAAATCTAATGGTAATAAGTCATAGAAGCGGATCAGTGGTACGGTCTGGTAACCTTGGGAACGCGAGATCGTTTTCTAATGCTCCGACTTTCTTTCTGTAGAAAGAGACTTTAAAACTGCAAGACATGTTTAATCATAAACAATATTGATTGTTAATGTATTCTTGAGGGTTTTTTAAGTTTTAAGGTTCTTTTTAATGAAGTGTAATGCTTTCGTTTCTGTTCTTACTTTTTGCCTGAATTGTTTATGATGATATCTTGTACTCAATTACAATGTCGACTTAAAAAATAGCCTTTTCTTGCTTTACTGAAAATCCACGGTAATTTTCTAATAACTAAACACGTGCATTTACGTATAAGGATTGTGAGCTAAGAAACATTTTTTTCGCGTTTAATTTTTTTGTAGTTGTTGTTTTCTGTTAGGTTTTTTTGTTTGTTTGTTGTTGTTGTTTTTTTCGCTTTCAACCGAGAAATATATCTGTAAGTCTTAAAGGTCATTGGACACGACTGTAACAACTTAACCTCATCAAAATTATCATAATGTACTGATTAAAATTGTTTGAATACAAAATTATGAAAGTATTGCTTTTGAGTAAAAGAAAACGTGTTTTTGATGATCGGCTGTTTCCGTCACGACATCGGTAGTTTTCGCCGCTTTTTTTGGCTGTGACGTAAATTTATCCCTACAGTACGAGGCAGTAATGCAGAATTACTCTGCTCATAACGCATCCGTTTTTAAATGCAAAAATAGCACCAATTCACAAGTGCAAGAAACACAAAAACACAATATAGGCACACTTATAAAAATAAACATGCCACAAATTGTATCTTTAAAAAATAAAGCGGTTAATTGTTATGACCTTTTTCATTTCATGTTTTTTTTTCAAAGCGGTTGCATTAACTCTAAAATATTACAAATTGTAAACTTTGATTCAAACAAAAACTATGTGTATGGTTTAAAGTTGTTTTTTAAAACGCCATGAACGACATAAAGAATTAGCACGAAAAAAAGGTTCAGAAAGGTAAGGGTACAACACTTCTGTTGTAAATACAGAATAAAAAATATTTGAAAAAATATTAGTCATAAGTGAAGCTTGAGCTATACACAAGCAAACATTTACAATATAACTATGTTCAAACTTTAAAAAAATCATTATAATTCTTTTTCAGAGTAAACAACTGGTTGTTGTTCGTTCTGATGTTCATACTGAGCATGTTTCAGTTCGGTCTTGTATTTTCCTTCGGTGCTCTATTTCCCAGTATCCTGGTAACATTTGACACAGATCGAGCGACGGCAGCTACAGTACAGGCATTGCTGATGGGCTTCACATTGTGTTTTGGTAAGTCCTCCTGCATTTTAGCAAATATACGACACTGATGATGACTGAAATTTATGTTTATTGTGTCACTGTGATTTATGATAAAATATTGCACTGACATGAATGCATTTTAGGGTATATAAATCCTAATGAAAATTATCGAAATATCTGAAAGGCCGTTCACCTAGGTATACTTGTATACTATGTAGTTTAAAAGGATAAATGCATCATGTGAATTGTTACGTTTACTCATGATTAATGAGTAAAGTACTCGAGATATGATACAAACATGATCACGTTCCGACCGACAGATTCATAATTATGTAACTTCAAAGTAATGAAAATAATTCAATGTAGGGTACAAAGATAAAACTGAAACTGTTACAATATGATTTATACAAAGAGATTGCTCAGTAAAGAGTGAAATAAAACTCTTTTGGATGATTTAGGCGAAGAAGTTTCGGAAAAGATTTAATAAATATCTTTTTCTGCTTCTGAAGTTGTTCTGCCATTCTGCTGTCAGATGTGTTTCATACAGATGAAAGTAATTCTGCCATTGTGCTGGACTTGTTCTACTATTTTGCTGTTCTGCTGAAGTTTTTCTCCTACATTTTAAAAAAAATTTGATGTAAGTTCTTATATTGGCTGATTGACTAATTTCACGAACCATAGAGAAATAACAAAGTCAAACGCATTATAGCCATATTGTCATCACTGAACATACCAATTTTCAGTAACCTAGTTCATATACGTTTTCAGTGATAAAACGATCCGTTTGTTAAAGCCGTATTATAGCTCAGTGACATGGTGAGCTATTGTGATCCCCCTCCGTCCGTCGTCCGTCGTCGTGCGTCGTCAACATTTCCATTCAAACGACATCTCTTCTGAAACCACTGGGCCGAATTCAATGAAACTTGCCATGGATGTTCCTTGCATGAAGCTCTACCAAAGTTGTTCAAAGAATTCAATTTCATACAGAACTCTCGTTGCCATGAAAAGCAAAAGGAAAACACTTTTAAAATCTTCTTCTCAAAATCCGCAAGGCCTGGAGCTTAGATATTTTGCATGTAGCATCATCTAGAAGACTTCTACCAAGATTGTTCAAAAAATGACCCTTGGGTCAGAACTGGCCCCGCCCCGGGGGTCACTTGATTTTACATAGATTTATATAGTGAAAACTTTAAAAAATCTTCTTGTCAGAAACCACAATGCATGGAGCTTAGATATTTGGTATAAGGCATCATCTGGTTGACCTCTACCAAGATTGTTCAAATTATGACCCTGGGGTCAGAACTGGCCCCGCCCCAGGGGTCACATGTTTTACATAGAGTTATATAGTGAAAACTTTAAAAATCTTCTTGTCAGAAACCGCAAGGCCTGGAGCTTAGATTTTTGGTGTGAGGCATCATCTGGTGGACCTCTACCAAGATTGTTCAAAATATGACTCTAGTTACAGAACTGGCCCTGCCCCGGGGGTCACTTGATTTACATAGAGTTATATAGGGAAAACTTTTAAAAAAATTTCTTGTGAGAAACCGCAAGCCTGGAGCTTAGATATTTGGTGAGAGGCAACATCTGGTAGTCCTCTACCAAGATTGTTCAAATTATGACCCTTGGGTCAGATCTGGTCCCGCCCCGGGGGTCCCTTTATTTACATAGAGTTATATAGGGAAAACTTTAAAAATCTTCTTGTCAGAAACCGCAACAAATGGAGCTTAGATATTTAGTATGCTGCATTGTATAGTAGACCTCTACCAAGATTGTTATAATCATGGCCCCTGGGTCAAAATTGGCTCCGCCAAAGGGGTCACATGTTTTACATAGAGTTACATAGTAAATTCTTTAAAAATCCTCTTGTCACAAACTGCAAAGCCTGGAGCTTAGATATTTGGTATGAGGCATCATCTAGTGGACCTCTACAAAGATTGTTCAAAAAATGACCCTGGGGTCAGAACTGACCCCGCCCAGGGCTTACTTCATTTACATAGAGTTATATTGGGAAAACTTTAAAAATCTTCTTATAAGAAACTACAAGACATGGAGCTTAGATATTTGGTGTTGAGCATTGTCTAGTAGACCTCTACCAAGATTGTTCAAATCATGGCCCCTGGGTCAAAACTGGCCCCGCCCAAGGGGTAACATGTTTTACATAGAGTTATATAGCAAAAAACATTAAAAATCTTCTTGTCACAAATTGCAAGGCCTGGAGCTTAGATATTTGGTAGTATGCACTGTGACCACAGTTGGGTCATTCCCCTCCCCTGGGGGTCACCCCCCCCCCCCTCCATTTTTTTTTCTCATTTTTTAAGTTTTTCGCTATGGAAATAACATTAGGACCATTTGTACAGTTTTTCAAGATGATTTCAAAAACATTATTCCTTGACCTATATTTTTGACCTACTGACCTATTTTTTGTTTTTAGCTACAGCAATGAAATTTGGACCATGTGCACAGTTTTTCGTTTCGATTTCAAAAATGTCATCGCATGACCTATATTTTTGACCTACTGACCTACTTTTGTTTTTGGAGCTATGGCAATGAAATTAAGACCATGTGTACAGTTTTTTGTTCCGATTTCAAAAACGTCATAGCATGACCTATATATTTGACCTACTGACCAACGTTTTTTGTTTTAAAGATACGGCAATAAAATTTGGATTTTGTGTACAGCTTTTCGTTCCGATTTCAAAAATTTCGTCTCATAACCTATACTTTGACCTACTGATCTACTTTTTGTTTTTGGAGCTATAGCAGTGAAATTGCATTGGTCCATTTCTGTGATATGCATCATTACATTCATAAAAATTTCTTTCATATTTGAACTCAGGTGAACGCTTTAGGGCCATTGGCCCTCTTGTAACTGTTTCTGTTACCATAGCAACCAGAAATTTGACACGCGGATAAAAACAAAATAACTTTCATAATTTCCATGTTGCCATGTATTCAAATATCAACTTTCATCAACTTGACTTAAAGATACGGCAATATCGCGAGATCCATATTTCCAGACAGTCGTGCGGACAGACGAAAAGACGAACAGACTGACGGAGGAAAACTTTGGTAGATATCTACAAAACTCAATTTGACATTTTGTCTTTCTGAAAGTTGTTCTGCTATTCTGTCATTCTGCTGGAGTTGTTCTGCTATTCTGCCATTCTGCTATTCTGCTGGAGTTGTTCTACTATTTGTTGAAGTTTTTCATTTAACAGATAAAAGTGATTCCGCTATTATGCTGGACTTGTTCTAGTTTTGAGTGATAAAACAATTCGTTTGTTAAAGTCGTATTTTTATTGTTTCTGTGACCATTGCAACCAGAAATTTCAAACGTGGATAAAAATAAAGTAACTTGCATAATTTCCATGTTGCCAAGTAATCCCGTATCAATTTTCATCAACTAAACTTACTGGGTTTTTTGTTATCGCAGGATTCAAATTTTCAGACAGTCGACGGACAGAGGGAAAGACGGACAGACAGACGGAGGCAAACTTTGGAAGATGTTTATAAAACTGAATTAGACTTTTGTTCTTTTTGAAAGTTGTTCTTCTATTCTGCCATTCTGCTATATATTCTGCTGGAGTTGTTCTGCTGTTCTGCCATTCTGCTATTCTGCTGGAGTTGTTCTGCTATTCTGTCATTCTGCTATTCTGCTGGAGATGTTCTGCTGTTCTGTCATTCTGCTATTCTGATGGAGTTGTTCTGCTGTTCTGTCATTCTGCTATTCTGCTGGAGTTGTTCTGCTGTTCTGCCATTCTGCTATTCTGCTGGAGTTGTTCTGCTGTTCTGCCATTCTGCTATTCTGCTGGAGTTGTTCTGCTGTTCTGTCATTCTGCTATTCTGCTGGAGTTGTTCTGCTGTTCTGTCATTCTGCTATTCTGCTGGAGTTGTTCTGCTGTTCTGTCATTCTGCTATTCTGCTGGAGTTGTTCTGCTGTTCTGTCATTCTGCTGGAGTTGTTCTGCTGTTCTGTCATTCTGCTATTCTGATGGAGTTGTTCTGCTGTTCTGTCATTCTGCTATTCTGATGGAGTTGTTCTGCTGTTCTGTCATTCTGCTGGAGTTGTTCTGCTGTTCTGTCATTCTGCTATTCTGCTGGAGTTGTTCTGCTATTCTGTCATTCTGCTATTCTGCTGGAGTTGTTCTGCTGTTCTGTCATTCTGCTATTCTGCTGGAGTTGTTCTGCTGTTCTGTCATTCTGCTGGAGTTGTTCTGCTGTTCTGTCATTCTGCTATTCTGCTGGAGTTGTTCTGCTGTTCTGTCATTATGCTATTCTGCTGGAGTTGTTCTGCTGTTCTGTCATTCTGCTGGAGTTGTTCTGCTGTTCTGTCATTCTGCTATTCTGATGGAGTTGTTCTGCTGTTCTGTCATTCTGCTATTCTGATGGAGTTGTTCTGCTGTTCTGTCATTCTGCTGGAGTTGTTCTGCTGTTCTGTCATTCTGCTATTCTGCTGGAGTTGTTCTGCTGTTCTGTCATTCTGCTATTCTGCTGGAGTTGTTCTGCTGTTCTGTCATTCTGCTATTCTGCTGGAGTTGTTCTGCTGTTCTGTCATTCTGCTATTCTGCTGGAGTTGTTCTGCTGTTCTGTCATTCTGCTATTCTGTCATTCTGCTATTCTGATGGAGTTGTTCTGCTATTCTGCCATTCTGCTATTCTGCTGGAGTTGTTCTGCTGTTCTGTCATTCTGCTATTCTGATGGAGTTGTTCTGCTCTTCTGCCATTCTGCTATTCTGCTGGAGTTGTTCTGCCAGTCTGCCATTCTGCTATTCTGATGGAGTTGTTCTGCTGTTCTGTCATTCTGCTGGAGTTGTTCTGCTCTTCTGTCATTCTGCTATTCTGATGGAGTTGTTCTGCTGTTCTGTCATTCTGCTATTCTGATGGAGTTGTTCTGCTATTCTGCTGTTCTGCTAACTTCACACAAAACTTATTACTTCTGTCAAGTGTCAGAGGTCAATATGGAAAGTGTTATATTTCAAGATCTAGATTTTGTCACGTTCGAATAAATCTATATTTTTTGTTTGCCATTGTGTCAGACTATAATTTACGATAATATGCAGACATATTATTATTATGTTATTTTAACATTAATGGCTTTGTATATTGATAACTTTTCGAAACATTTAATTTACGAAAGAAAATATTTCGTCTCATTGACTTGCTAGATATTTTAGGGCAGTTGATGCGTACACGCATCGGAACAGACAATTTGCGATAACCATTAACGCTTCAACAAAGTTATGTTGATGCTTTAAATCTTTATGAAGGTGTGGTGAGCGGGGCAATGATCAGCAAGTTTGGTGTTCACATTGTTATCACAGTATCCGGAATAATCGTTTCCGTAGGTTTTGCGGCATCTTTCGGCGTAACCGACATCCGCTACCTCTATCTTACTGTAGGCGTTCTAGCAGGTAAATATTATGTTAACATAACTCAATTAGCATTCAGGGAATATTACGGAGCCCTTAAGTGAAAGTGTTCTGGCATTCACTGAATATTACAGAGCTCCTACAGTGATATCGTACACTTTTATATTTTATTTTACTTTTTAAACGCATCTATTTTATTTTGAAGTTACAATGTATTATTTCTTAATTTCAATAAATAAATTTGACGAATGCATATTTCATTTCGTCATAACGACTAATCATTTTGTCATAACGATTAACCATTTCGTTATTACGAATTACATATGATTGCTTTTTTTACGAATTATGTTTTCATTTTAACGAAATAATATTTCGTCAGTACAAAATGATAATTGTTTTAAGACAAAATACTTGTAAATTTATTTTTATCGAAATAGTATTTCGTATTTTACAGATGCATTTCGTGAAACTAAATATGCAGCAATTATGAGATGTTTTAATAAAAGACGAAATATTTAGTAATTTAAAATTTTTATAACAAATCAGTATTGCGTAAATATGCAAAATACGTAAAATCAAGCCTATCTCGTAGCTTTTTTAATCAATATATATTTAAATATTGTTTTGTGTTTATAAAATATTATCATATTATTAACATGGACCGAATTCACTAATGTCGCTTTTAATATTGCAGGAACTGGGATATCTTTGGTCTACATCAGTTTCCTCTCAACAATAAGCATAGTATTCAAGGGGAAACAGAAAACTTTATGTCTGGCGATTTTTAACACTAATGTATCTGTAGCAGGTCTTTTTCATCCGTATCTTTTACAATGGTCAGAGGAAACATACGGTCTTGCTGGAACACTTCTCATTCTTGGAGGATTTCAATGCAACACGTTTGTTGTTTCTATGATAACTTGGCAGTATAGGTCTAATTTAACTATTGACTCTAAAAGTGAAAATAAGAAACTAACTTGCAATATTATTCTCGAAAATGTCAAAAGCCTTATGTCTACAGATTATATTTGTCTTTTGGTCGCCACAGCCATTTGTGTAGCTACACTGAATGGATACCTAAAACTTGCCTTTGATATTGCTGAGTGGAAAGGATTAAACGAAACCGAAGCAAAGAGCACTTTCGTCATCTTAAACTTGTTTAGCTGTGTTATGTGTGTTTTGCCAGGTCTTTTACTACAGCGCTTTGATGTTGATCCGTTCATAATTCTGTTCGTACTTAGCCTTTTCGGAGTAATAGGAACTGTGTTATTGTATTACTGTGAAACGTTTGTTATATATGCTGTAGGAACGGCGTTTCTGTCTGGAATAATAGGGCTTCTCTCATCTTCCATTATCACTTGTGTGCAGTTAATTCGACCAGATCTTGTAAGCGTTTCAATTGGATTGTTGGAGACAATGTTCGGGCTTTTTACAGTAGGAGCTGGTCCTATTATAGGTAATATTTTAATGATCAAACTCCAAATGCAAAACAAATAAACAAAGCACTACAGTTAAATTATCTGCCTGCCTGGATCTTATTTCTTTCTCGCTAAAAACATAATACGCAAAATTTATTTTCCGTAACATTTCATATTTCATTTTCTCAAACTTTTTGAATTAGGAAAGATTGAAAATTCTTAACAATGCGAAACAACGCTTTCTCCCTAGGAATAATTTACAGTGTATTTTGAATATCTGTTACAGGTAGTATACGGGACAGCTCTGGTTCTTATGATAACTCCTTCGTAGGAATAGCTCTTCTTCAAGCACTAGCTGCAGTGATGTACCTAGCGGTTTTTATACGGCGGACATTGGTCAAGACACCTGCGACACATGCGGTGTGAGAGAAGAGCCGGTTTAGATCCACCATGCACTTTATATCGATTTTGAATATAATAAGAGCAATAATCTTGTATCTGCAGAAGTTTTTACAATATTGTGAAGCTTGTCATGATGTCTTCAACAAATGTTCAAAATGTTACTGCTATCCAGAATTCGCCAGAAAAGCCTTTCTTATAATAGAATGAGTGCAAGAGACGAATATCCATGCAGTTTTCCAAAAACTATTACCGTTGCCTTGGAAACGAAAAAATAAAGTATATGTATGATGAACTAAATTAAATTTTTTCTCGAACATCACAACTTATTAAGAAATTAAACTAAACAAGACATACACAGTTCCAGTTATTTCTTTAAATAGAAGTATGCTTCTTCCGCATTTCAGTTCGGCACAGTTGATGACCGAGCGATTTATTATTTATCTAAATATTAGAAAGTATTATCGTGCTTCGCCGATCAAGGTACAGAAGCTGTAAAAGATCTTCTGCAGCTGAAAATATGTTTTGAGCAGTGGATTTCCTGTCTCCTTCTCTATTCATCGAAGTAGTCTCAATATTTCGACTGCAAGACCGACCGATTTACAAACTGATATTACATAGAAGCATAATTACAGATAACGATGTTCATTATTTTCTGCGAAATTTACCACCTCATATCCAATTTATAAATGGAAAAGTTGCAACCGAAAGAAAATGTAAGAGATGGGTCAGAGGACCAGTGGTAACGCACATGTCTTATATGGGTGCCGGACGTTTCGGTAAATGACCAGTTCGGTAAATTGGATTTATATGGTAAATAAATATAATAAATATATATTGCCTTTTTACCGGAACGTCCAAAGGGTTTACTATATATATCCAATTTACCGAACTGGTCATTTACCGAAACGTCTGTAAATCCCTTATAATCCAGATCTTGCGGTATCGTTTTCCCAACTCATCAACTAACACTTTGGTTGGGACGTTAGAACAATGTCAAATTTATCTATTCTATACACTAAGTATGTGAAAAAGCTAGGGATTCTTTTTGTATCTTGCACTGTCCTCCATGGCCTAAAATAAGTAAAATCTTCAGAGGGTGTCGTTCAAATGGAATACCGGTACCGAAGATAGATACATTCTGGTGCCAAATGTGTGTAAACTTTTGTTTTCAATATGGCCACCAATGACGTTGCTTTAACACACAGTTAGGACTTTTTTTTCCCTTTGTTGCTATACCCCTAACTAGTTTATATTTACAAAACTGATAAACTCACAAAGGGAAATCTGTATCTGTGGATTTTAAAAAGAGTATTATTTCAATGACACATCGAGGAGATAAACCTGTAGAAATTTCATGGATACTTAACACCTGAAAAATTACCGTTTGAAAATATTAAGAAAGGGGGGATATCAAAAATATTTGTAAGACAAATACTTAAGAAATTATCAGAGAGGAGATAGTTTTATCAGTGACTGTGAAAAGACTGGCGCAAAAGTTCAGACAATCCGATGCTCTACCAACTGAACTAACGTAAGCTCCACTTTTGAATTTTTCTTTGATGTTTGTTTCAACGACAAGGTTGCATAAGTCAAACTATACAGCAACCGAAGATAATGACAAAATTGACCAACGACACAGGAAAAAGGACACTCCGACATAAATTTTGGAAACTGACCTTTTTACTTTTTTTGAACAAATGATATCCCAGAATTAATGTCTTAAAATTTCAGCTTCCTGCATAGTGCAAATACGACGTACTTTTATGTTTAAGAGGAACATCATGGGCAAATTTGATGTTCTTTAAAATGACGTCACATACCATAATTTGACGTCAGATTATATCTACGTTCCAGTTGGAATAAGATTAACATGGCATATTTCAGACACTTAAATTTTACCTATTTTATTTTTAAGATCCTATACCTTTTCAGTGTATCCAACATTTTTACAAAAATATTATTGTTATCATTAAAAATTGTGTTTTGTTCAGTTGAAATCATTTTATACAAGGAAGAACTGTCCCCAAAAACTGTTGCCATGGTAATGGTAATCAAGAAATTTGATACAAGATAGTCATTTTTGTGAAGGACAATATTCAGGCTATCAATATTTCACTTTAATTTTAGATTGGATGAGTACAAAAATTTTGCCATTTTTGCTGATTTTCAATTCATATTATTTCAATAGTATACCATATGCCCGAGTGCCCTTTTTTCCGTGACGTCGGTCTTAATTTAATGCGTAATAAAAAAATCACACATCCAAATACGGATATAATGCCTGTATCCAAGAAATACAAATGCCTTTTGATTTCGTCAGGTATATCTGCCACGATATCATATGCATACATAGAACTTGGTTTTTGATATTGCTTCAAGGAAAAGTTTCGATCTGTAGGAAGCTAAAACAGATGCATTATTTTCTGTTGTTCTAGTTGCCACAGGTTTACTAAGGTAGCAAGTAGAAGTCTTTTCATTCATCCATTTCATTTAAACATTTACGCATGTTATGCATGTACGGTTAGTTTTTGTTATTTTTACCTTGACCGATCAGAATTTTTCTGAAAATATATTAACAGAATAGAATCTTTCTTTCTTTACAACAGCTAAAATGTGGAAAAAAAAGTGAAACAGTTCTATCTTCATAGCAGATATATGCGTAAAATAAACGTTTTATTTTTAAAATTCTCTTAAACAAAGTCATTTTGTTACACATCATGTGGTCGGGCCTAGTTCTAAAACACCAAAAGTGTCTTCTCTCTTTCATGGATATGCTTGGTAGTTCGAGCTCTTAAGGCGTGTGTGTGTGTGTGTGTGTGTGAGTGAGATATAAAAGAGCGATACACAATGACAAGATACACCCTGAATTACAGCGTAAAATTGTCACATAACTCTTTATGTGCAACCTTTTACAACTTCTTTTAACTGGCTTTATTAAGTAGGTCAAAAGTTTGCTTAAACGGATACGTCAAAAAGGAAGGAAAAGAAAGGAGAGCCATATGTTTGCTCGGCTGGCATGTAATTTCTTTTCGTTTTGGTAATCTTACCCAAACAAGATTTTTTGTTCTTCATGAGAACATGCATCTTCTTGATATATTACACATGCAAAGATAGTTTATTATTTTGATGATTTATCTTGAAGTATATTATAACTCTAGACACTCATATTATTTCAGCTCTTTTTTCCCTGATAAATCAGATACAAAAAATGCATGTATTATTGAACACACTATGACTGCTCATTGATTATGACTTGTTTCAAGTCTTAAGGAAATTCACTGTATTCTCCAATACACTATGTCGAGCAGTCGTCCAACTTATATCTAAGAAATGTATGCCTTAAGCAAGTTTTTATAACGATGGTAAAAATGTGCAATATTTATCAATTTTTTTTGTTAAAGGCCTTGCTTCTAATTTTCTTAATGCTTCAATTTGTAGTTTAAATGCTTCAATATGTAGTTTATTTTAAGAACAAGTTTTTCTTACAAAGATAAAACAAATAGATTAACAGGAAACACCAAGTTGAACAGTTTCACTAACTGGAATTTACATCTACATGCTAATTAGCTTGGGCCTTGTGGGTATTTACGAGAAGACAGGGATATCTACGTATAACAAGTTTAAGGAATACCTCCAAGAGTTAAGTTTATCTCGAAAGTGATGAGAGGAAAATGTTGAGAGTATGCATGGTCCCCTCACTTTCGGCTACATCGGCCAGTACATGGTTCAAAAGAATGAGTTTAATCTGTTTTCCCCCTCTCTTTCTTAACACACAACTTGATATATTACGTTTAGTGATGAGGTGTAAATGCGCTATTTTTAGAGTGTAGGAAAAAAACAGTAAATAAAATTATAGATTAAAAATGTTAAAATTACTCATAGCAAGAAAGAGCAAGAATGTGTGACGGACAGACGGTCAAAGTGGCAACTATATACCATTCCGAACTAGAGTTCAATGATAATGATGATTTCTGTAGTGTTATTACTTCTGAAATGGCCAACCTTCAGGGCTGATTAGACACTTGAACTATTGAACACATTTACTCCCCGATCCTATATGCCATGTGGAAAGACAATTGGTAACCATTTGTAAAACTTCCTGGCAGCTCACCAACCTGTCTCTTCTCAACAAGCCTCTGACAGGACAAGTTTCTTCGAGTTTCCACTTCCTTAGTATTACGCCTTACGGACTGAACAAGCCTCTGACAGGACAAGTACCTTCGAGTTTCCCTTCTTTAGCTTTACGCCTTATGGACTGAACTTACTGAATTAATGAAAATGTATATTCATCAAGTTTTAAAAGAAGACAGACAAACAGATGGAAAAACATTGGTATTACTTGGTTACCTTGCACGAGAAGTTGTGGGGCATTTAAAAAGACTTTTAAGATTTTTTTCTTCTTATCATATTGCAATATTCATTACCTTCAACACGGGAGAACCAACCCATTTTCAAGTATTTATTTTCATATCAATTTAACAAACTCATATATTATTTCCAACAGTTTCATTCAATATCAAACAAGTAAACACTCAATACATATATGTATATTTACATAAAATACAACATATTTCATAGGTGCATGATACATGCACTTACAATAAACTATGTTAAAATATGCAGGTATGCAATTGTGCTTGCAATTTATGAAAAAAAATCATGAACAATGTATAGCCTTCTTGATCCCCAAATATACCGTACAGCATAAATTCTTTGGTTAGGTAAATTAGATGAAGCCATTTTTTATTTCAATTTGTTTACAACATATTAAAAGACAATAAAACAATATAAAACAATACAAAAGTAAAACAAATTTTATAAGGAAAAATTTCTCTTTTCATTTTAAAAATTAGAAAGTTTTCATCAGAGAGTTTTCTTTTATTCTTTTGTCACTTGATTCAGATATTTTTTTTTTTGTTCTTGTTAATTAGATAAATAAGAGGTACTAATACAGCACAGTTTACACAGAACATACCAGAGCCTTGTGA
Source organism: Cyclina sinensis (assembly GCA_012932295.1). Lineage (NCBI taxonomy): Eukaryota > Metazoa > Mollusca > Bivalvia > Venerida > Veneridae > Cyclina > Cyclina sinensis. Next base: position 39,795,490 of record JAAONU010000001.1, on the reverse strand, counting down.
CAACTGTTCCTGTGATGTTGCACTTAAATCACAAATTAGCTTCTTTTTTCTTCTGGGAATACTTACTGAACAGAATAGAACATACAGTTTTCCCACTCAATCCATTTTACTGGGACGTAAGCATACAGGATATTATACCATTCAACAAAAACATTTCATGTGTCACGCATTGTTTAAGTGGGGAAATATAAATCCAATAAAACTTGATATAAATAAATATAAACAACATAATAAATTTATTACACTTGAATTATTTAGAAACTAATTAATAACCTAAGCACACTTAATATATGCCAACAAATATGTGTCTGCTAACTATTTTAGGCTTGCATTGCCTTACTTGCACTAAGCAATAGCAAATTCATTGCTTACTTTTCTGTCTGTCTATGTGGGTATATTTTGAAGTTTCAAGTTTCTACCTAAAAACTTTTGGTATTTATTCCTATAGCCATCTTTTGAATATATTTTTTTTGGTCTCAGTTTTGATATTTTAGCAATAAACTAAGCTGCTTAATTGCTTTTTTTCAGATTAAATTTTCCTTCAATATTAATATTTCATTTCATTACCCGAATATCAAATTCAGTACTGGTTACAGATATTCAGTGCAACCAGAGACATAGATAACAGAGATGGGCAACTTCCTAGCTAGTTACGGTCTCACGCGTGCCTGCTAAGACAGTGTCTTGTAGCAAGTATAACTCGTTAACTAGTTGCCAAATTGAAACAAATTATACATTTTCTGAAAGCCAAGTCATTTTCTATTGCTGCAGGTAAAATAATTTTAGTCCTGGTAAAAATAAATGATGCATCATGTTTTAAAGAGAACTTCAACACATTTTTCACAAAACTATAAAGATGGTGAAAAACTGGGATAGTGGGTATATTCTGCCAAGGTATATTAAATTAAAGGGCTAGAAAGTTGCAAATATTTTAACTTGCAGCTGTTGACGACTGTTTAAGCTTTCAAATGATGTATACCTTAAAAGGGTCAAACAAATAGTCATCTAGTTTTGATTACAAAATGCCTAATTTTTTCACTTTTTGAGAGGCATGTGCGCTATTTTAATGGAGTAAATAGGAGCTGCTTATCTCTGTTATCTATGTCTCTGGTGCAACATAACAGGTGGGTCTTCATTTACCTCAAACTATCATACCTAAAGCTTTACAAATTCTTTTATTTCAAAAATAGGAATGTTGAATAATGCTTATGAGAGAAAAACTTGTCAGACAATGAATGCTAGACATTTAAGACAGTTAAACCAATGCAATTCTTTAATAAGATAATATTATTGAAAAAAAAAAACAACTTTCACTACTGGTATATGTTTTCATTTTTGCTGACAGAATAAAAGAAAAAAATATATTGTACTGCATTTTATATGGTTACATCCTGTTGGGTTATCACATGTATGGGTTTTAGAGCATAATTTACTTTCAAATCAATTGCTTCTCTTTCAAGACTGGAGTCCAATACTAAGAAGCAGTAACAATGTTAATCCTCTACAAATATCAATTTCTTAGGCATTTTGATATGTTTCTTTACAACATTAAAACCTCTTCACTCTCCGTGCCTGAATTATAAAAGACTGGAAGTAAAACAGAAAAATTGTAAACAGTCCTACCTTTACTAAAGAAGAATATTGTCACACAGAGTTCCTTAATTCAATATACAAAATATTGCAAAGCTGGAAAAAAAACAGGTAAAGACAGACAATTTAAGAGAACAGAAATAATATTATATCTTCTGTGAATAATTTTGAGCAAAGCTACTGTATTTATTTTTTCTTTATTTCTATATGTCTTTCAACATTCCTGCTTGGTCATAAGGACTATGAAAAACCAACACTGTAGACCACTGAGCCAAAGACACTGTAGACCACTGACACAGTTGTCGGACGTTGAATTTATACTGACAGGTAGGTGTGTACTTGACTGAAACACAGCTCCACTTCAGAAGGTCATCACTAATGACCAAAAATTAACACTTTAAGTAAGAAACAATAAATGAAGTCCAGGAGCAGGTATCCAGGACAAGGCCATTTCTTACAAACTTCTTTAAGTAACAAAAAGATATAATGCATCACAAAAAGATCACCTTCATGTAAGATTCAAACTCAAGATTCGTGGACATGAGCAGTGTGAAAAACCAATGTCCTTAACCACCGAGCCAAAGAGTCAATTCCCTAACAGATTTGTGAGAGGCTGAATTTATATTTACACAGATAAACAGTTGGGTGTACATCGTCTTATACAGATGAAAATAACATCCATCTCTAAAAATGACTATAAAAAAGCAAAAACCAGTAAAAGTAAAAAGTAACAAATGTGTAAGACAGACAATGATATACTTCCAGTCATTACAGTGAACAAAGCAATCTGGTAGGATGTTATTCACATTCATTATTTTTATATTTCTAAAGTGCACTGTTTTCCCAAATACATGAATAACAATTGGACAACCTTTATTCAGAGGTTTAATCTGACCAGATATATGGCAGTTATAGCCTTAACTGAAAGAATTCCAACATCAAGGTCTACTACAGTATGACTTTACAACACTAACATTTTCAGCCACCTAGATCAGTCTGCATAGCAGAGTACATAATCTATGGCTTATTGCACAGGACAATGTGCGGAACAATTCAACCTATCAACAAACAGCACTCACTAATGCAGTTTAAAAATGCCCGTGCAACGTAAATATGTTTGTCTGGTACATTTGCATCAGAAAGCATGTCCTTCTGTTATCTGAAAACAAGCTGAATAGCAAAATATTTCACTCAGTAATTTCATTGTTTTCCTATATAACAGTTATATTGATATTGTGATTTTTAAAGTTTTTACTTTAGTAAAGGTAAACTTTAAATGATATTTCATCATATAGACAGGTTTCAAGTTCACTAGCTAAAGTATACTTAAGCAACAACAAATCTATATCAGAGATGTAAAAATGAAACTAAATTGTTAAATAGGTCAGATCTTCTTTAGTTTAAACATATCAAGGAGTGTTAACAGAGGCAGCAAACTTTCGGGCTTCCAGAATCCTGGACCTGCTGCTGCAACGACTAGACAAAGGGGTATCCCCTCTAATCTCCAAACCAAAGTTATAACTGTCTCTTGGTGACTCGGCCGGTAGGGTGTCACATGTGGCTCGGATAGATGCAAATCTGAAATTACAGCAAAACAAGGCGTAACTTTAATGTTCATGTTTTCTTGTTTAATTAAATGTATATTTAATTATATGAGATACTATGATTTTTTTTTTCCAGAACATTCTGACATAGGAACAAATGATTTAAACTTACTTCTTGTAAAGTCAAGCACATGTGTAAAACGTCATGCTGTAATTCTCTTATTACACTATGGCTGACATAGATCAAATACTTAATACCTATAAAATAACTGATTTGCAGAAACTAATAAGAACTTTGTTATAAAATCAGGAATTTATCTTTCTTTTCTGGGTTTATATTGCCATTTTTACTTTAAGATAAGATAATCAGAAATCAATGAGTTACAGTACAGTCCAAAAAAATCTCAAACATAAAGATAAGACAGTTTACTTTTGTTCCAGACTTTCCTCCAAACTTTTCATCTGTTCATCTGCACTTCTCATCTGAGAGTCCATCTGTCGTAAGCTCACTACTGCAATTTAGAGTAAAGTTTTGTGTTACTAATACCACTTCAATTATTTCAAAGTGATACAAAATCAGCAATAACAAACAAGCACTACATTTGAATGAACACCATGCCCCCAGGGAGCAGGGGAGTGTTGAACTTTAACCCCGTGAGCTCTAAGTGGGTCTTGCAGGTAGAGCTCAACAAGGTGCAGGCACCTTAGAAGTTTGGAGGCTCATAAGGAATGGACGAACATGTAACAATGATCAGATTTTTGTAAATTAAGAATTATACAGTACTTACTGGTAGATGCTGACATTGGTCTCATTAAAGGAGCACCTTTAGACACATGTTTCTTTATGTGGGCCTGAAATAAAGAAAGCATTATATAACATACTTTATATTATAATATTTGAGGCTAAATGGTGAAAAAATAAAAAATTGGTATGTATTAACTACTGACTTGACTTGGGTCCATCTGGCATCATAGATTATCATGCAGTATTAAAAGACATGAATGATTTGGTAATACAGTGTATAAAGCATAAGCCATTTAGCTTCACTGCAAAAACAACCATCAACAGACAACTAGAACGTTCAGAAATAGCTATGCCATGACGTCAACAACATAGAGGTCAAATATCACATTTTCACTTTTTAGCTGATTTGACAAAACCAATTTTTATCAACTATCTGATACCAAAAGAATGATTTTCTGACAATGGGAAGTTGTTCTGAACATTTATCTAGTCAGGAAGTTGTAGTGATATCAGCTGGTATATCTGACAATTAATATTTGACAGCAAAATTTAACATCATGTTGAAATTTTTAAAAAATCCTCTTAGCTCATCCTTCTTATAAACTCAACATAAACCTCAAAATATCAAAATTTGTTCAATTTAAGACATAACTGCCAAGTACATGTCGTCTGATATGTAATTGTGGCATAGTAATAACAGTTTAATTGGCATTTTTGAGGATGCTTTTTGCCAACAGTAGACTGAGTTTCCCACCACCATTCTGTATGTTTCACGGTGGACTCATTTTCTCACCTACTTATTGTAATTTAAGGTGAATATTGTGTAACTTAATTTAACGAGACATTTTATTAACATCAAGTATGCTCTCCACCCTTTCATCAAAAAGATGAGGTGGGTTTTTTTGTTTTTGTTTTTTTAAACTTATCAATTTGGAAAAAGCATCACTGATAGTTTTGTTAAAGCTTGCTGATGTAAATATATATTCAATCTAAACTGTTGTCTTTGCATTTTACTAGGAAAACTACCCCCTCCTAGTACATATGTGTTAAACTGAAGAACAAATACTTGAAAAAATGAAAATGAATACTGACTGTTACTTTCAGATAAATGTAGAGTTGCTATAAAGAATGACAATTAGATGAGGTTTTTTTTTATTTCCATATGATGTCAAATTCTGTGTCACAAAGCCACCAATGTCAAACCTACCATTTCATATCACTACAACTGCCTGACTAAATAAATATTCAGAACAACATCCCAATGTAAAAAAAAAATAAGTCTCAAATGATTCATAAACATTCTTTTTTAATTAATTAAAAAGTAAAAACGTAAAATTTGAACATTATGTTGATAATGTCCTGTCACAGCTCATTTCTCAATTACATCATCTGACTTTTACCTTGATTTCGTCATGTAACGACTCAATATGCAATGGTATGTTACAACTGACAAGGAAGGTATTGCCAAGTTTTCTCTGTCTGAGAAAACAGAATGCTTAGAATATCATAGAGTTACAGAAACTGAATGCAGTAACTGGTGCTGAAATAATCCCTATTTACCCTTTCATAATTCATTTGACAAGATTCGACTTTGTTGAAATAAAAAAATAAATAAAAAAAGTTACAGGTATTAATCACTTTAGAAAGAAACAAAACATTCAGTTTGCTAAATAAAGTGATTAAGGTATCATTTTAAGACAAGGTAAGTAAAATGTACCCCATCAATGATCTCCAGGTTAGGTAACACAGCCTGTATGGCGGAATAGTAGTGTGGCATGGGGCCATCCAGGGCACAGAAGGGGTTCCCAGATATAAACAGCTCCACTAGTTCCTGCATCTCCTCTAAGTTATACTGAAAGAAAAATGATATATTAAGTCAGTTTATCTCACGTAATTCATAAATCTTTCTAACTTCAAACTGTGAAAAGGTTTATTTACAGCAATACTGAAAAAAATGAAGTTATGAGTATATATGTTTACTTACAAATTCATCCCAATCCGTGATTTCATTGTTGGTTAAATCCAGCACTTCAAGGGCAGGTAACTGTGTTGCTAAGGTAGATAACTCATTAATACGATTTCCACTGGCAAGCAGATCCTGCAGACACCTGAAACAAGCATCTCATATATAAAGTTCAACATACTCAATCACAGGACTTTTTTATACTTTTTAAAGTTTATTTACTCCCAATGGCTACATGTATGCTCATAATAAACTTTTAAGGATGGTATTTGCTATTATTAAGCTAAGTCTAGTAAGAATAACTGGTAAGCAAGAAGTCACTGCAACGAATGTCTTGGTCTTCTAAACATCATTTATAATGACTTTTTTTCATCTTTCTATCAGACCTATACATTAAAAAAGCAATCATTGAAAGAATATTCAATCCTCATGTTTAAAACAGTGTAAGATGAAATACATTAACAAATGTATTATGAGTGGCAAGGAACCAATGTCTTACTTTAATCTTCCTATTGTCTTTAAGCTGGTCAACTGGTTGTTGGATATGTTTAGGATCTGGAAGTAAGAGTGAATTTATAACATTTTATGTTCTTTAGCAACCTTCTCAATGATAACAGTTAACAAGAAAAAAAAAATATTTTTATAAAATCTTCTTTAAATCTCAAAAAGCACATCAAGATTCTGTAATGTTGCCAGATTACATCATTTTATCAACAAATTTGATTATTCACTGAAAATTTTGTATGAAAAATAAGTTATCTTTCCTATGTTTGGTGAAAGTTTTGAAGAGTACAAAAGTAAAGATTTTCAAATTCTCTATAAAATCTATTTATTAAAAGAAACATACTAAAAAAGCAAGAGGTTATAAGATAAATTCTACACTTACAAGAAGTTTTGGAAGCCCTCGTAATCCCGACAAGTCTGTAAGCCTGTTTCCAGACAGATCAATCTCACCTAAACGCTTGCATTTACTCAGATCTGACACAGATCGAAGACGGTTTCCTGAAGCATTTACTTCTTCTAAATTTGGTAGGTAGTTTAATGCCTGCAAGAGAAAGAAGAAATGTTATGAATGCACAAAAGCAGAAAAAAAGTTTTCAAAATTTTAGGGTTACAAAGCTTCAAAGGTGATTACATTTTTGTATGAATTAGTTCTGCTTAAGAGAGATGCTTTTCTACTGGTAAACATTTGTGACATTTAACTATAACAGGGGAGATAATAAGATACAGTAACACTTTGGTCTTCCAAGAAGCTTTGGGAGTTAATCATTTGCTTGAATAATCCTGACACTAAACTTTAGAGACATATATGCTATTACAGATTTCAATACCTTTTCATTTGGAAAAACAGTAACGTATCTAAGAAAAATGTTGGTGTACTGTTATGATGGCATTATCATTATGTTATATTATACATTCAACACTCAAGAGATAAAAACAGAAAAAAGGTTAAGAAAACAGAAAAAAGATTTTTTAATTCAGGGTTTTTTTCTTCCTTTCTTGTTCAAAGTACAACAATTTCCTAACCAAGTTAACATATCAATTAATGTGCCCATTGTTCAGGAAATAAAAGAACAATCATAATGTTTAATGTCCAGCTGACATAACAAGAACTATCCACTGTTGTAATGAATTCTATTCATTCAGCGCTTATATTCTTAATTTAATAATGAGCATCTTAACTAAGATCTGTAAAGTAATATTTGCACAACACATTCTTATCTTATTTACATGCTCAAATAATAGGATTATCAAGAATTGAAAAAGGGCATGAAAAATACATATAGTATAGGTAAAGTAATCACTGTATTGAAATGATCTTTGAAAATGCTCTGGTATTCACAAGGTATTAAAAAAATCGATACTCTAGTTATTGCAATTTTTCGGTATTAGCATGTGTATATTTCTTTTTATGAAATTTGTTAAATTTACCTATTAAACCTAGGCCTAGAGAAAATACAGAAAAATAAAACTTAACTATTTAATACTCCGCTTCTTTGTACATAGTAACAGTAAATGAAAGTTTACAACCTTGTGTACAGAAGATCATGCATTTATAGTAACTGTCAACTTCAGACACTAAAATGATTCATTGACAATTATCTATGGAGAGTTGAACACCTGTAAGTAAAAAAAGACACACTGAAATCTACACTCACTGTAAGGCTGTCCAACATATTATAGCTAATATCTAAGGTTGTGAGCTGTACACACACAGATAACTCTGATGTCTCTATTTTCAACAACTGGTTACAGTCTATTCGTAGATTTTTGAGCTTCTTTAAGGTAACCAGTCCTTTTCCTGCAAAGAAAAGAATTAAACACTTACTTCAACACTATCTACTGTTTTATAAAGAATTTTTTTAACCAGCTTAATTACAACAGAAAAAGAAGCATCTACATGTACTACCTGTTCAAAGGTAGGGTACAAAATTCAGACTCGATACCCTCTGACTTTGTTTAACCCATACCATGCTAAGTATCATAAAATGGACTGGTCCATCTTTTAATTAGGACAGATCCATTAATTGATTAGGGGACATGCTTACTGAAAATCTACTGACTGAATGATGCATGGATTGGCAGGCTGATCATGGTCTGCACTGGTTGCAAAGGCAGAGTCAATTGCCTACAGCAGGGTAAAGGTTAAACCTTTGTATTGTAGAATTGAGTTTAAGTGAGGGGAAAAGTGAATAGATGAGTTTAAGTGGGGGGAAAATCTTGCCATTCTTTGGCTAAAATTTATATTTATAAAACATCTCAACTTTCTATCCCATTACTATGTGCCTTTCTCCTTGTCACAGAGTTCTTACTATTACTGATTTCCTAGTGAACACTGTAAAACTTCCAAACTTACCTATGGACTTGATTTTATTATGCTGAAGCTGTAAACTGCTCAATTCTTTCAAACTGGAAGACAAAACAGTAAATGTGACTGCAAGAGAATATGTATATACAACATGGAAACTGAAAATATGCCTTAGGAATATATCCCTCTCCTCTCATCACCACTGCAAACCTTCAAAAGGCAACAGAGAAAATATAAGGATTTTTTAGCTATGTTTTAAATCCAACTGATTTACTTTGATTATAACTTGCTACAACTTAAATCAACCACTTCTGATGACAGCTTCCTTGAGTCAAGACCAATACTTATTCTTAAAGGAAATATGTGGAAGTCTAAAATGTGGTGTTCAAACTGTGCAATATAGTCTAAGAGCCCAACACAATAGTCCCACACAATATTCTAATTGTAATTCCTCTCAATATTGTACAGTAAAAAAATTATTTTGCAACCAACACAAGAACTATGTTACCGCAATTAAAATACTTACAAGCATTTTATACCAGTCAAAAATGTTAAATATATATGAATTATAACCTTCTAAACATTAGAAGAATCCTACAATAAAGATAAAAAAATCAATGCATGTAGATGAACAAACTGAATGACAAAAAAAAACCTTTATTACATGTACTTACTTCTCTAGACCTTCCACCTTCCTAAGTCTGTTGTCGTATAATTTAAGTTCTCGTAAGTCCTGTTCAGAAAGAAAAATAAATCTTCAATGTATACTTTGTACCAGTAAGAAGTACACATGAGAATATGAACTGAGCTAAGATTCTACTACACTGCATACATTTCTATCAAATTTTCCCTCCTAGACAACAGTATGGAACAGTATTTTAAATGGGCTATCTTAAAGTTTTCCATTATTTTGAAACAACAGAGATTTTCAAAGAGAATTTCTAGGAACTTTTAACTACTACTCAAAAAAGATGGATTCTTCTGATTCAAAGTCATTTGAACAAAGTATTAATAACAAGTAAATTTGTGAGCTAATGCTCACTAGTGATACCCCCGCTATCAGAAATTTGACTTTCATAATGTAATTTGCATTTGTCATATGTATAAAGAGTGTCAAATTTTTCCGAGTATTTACCTGAATTTAATACAACTTCATCCAAGGCACAGCTAGATGGATATGAAAATGGTCAGAATAATGAACAGGTATTACATCTGTGATTTCTGATTCATCGAAGTCTTTATTCACAAAAACACGATCAATTGAACCTCCTTTCCTGTGTGTTGGTAACTTCTAAGTATTCGGTAAACAGGAAGTAGATGAGCAAGGAGCATAAAATCGCTTTATACCATATGAGAATAATAAAATAAAACAATATGCAAAATATCAGGCTGCTGCATCTTATAGTTGCTGAGAAAACTGTGACGGAAATTGTGAATGTATGTCAACTATGTGTAAAAATCTAAGTATTCGGTAAACAGGAAGTAGATGAGCAAGGGGCATAAAATCTCTTTACACCATATGGAACTATAGGATAAAGCAATATGCAAAATATCAGGCTGCTGCATCTTATAGTTGCTTAGAAAACTGCGACGGAAAATAAAGATGTCGTTTGGTTGATGTAATGCACCTATATAGTGTAAAAATCTAAGTATTTGGTAAACAGGAAGTAGATGAGCAAGGAGCATAAAATCGCTTTACACCATATGGGATTATAGGATAAAGCAATATGCAAAATATCAGGCTGCTGCATCTTATAGTTGCTGAGAAAACTGTGACGGAAATTGTGAATGTATGTCAACTATGTGTAAAAATCTAAGTATTTGATAAACAGGAAGTAGATGAGCAAGGAGCATAAAATCGCTTTACACCATATGGGACTGTAGGATAAAGCAATATGTGAAATATCAGGCTTCTGCATGTTATAGTTGCTGAGAAAACTGCAACGGAAATTTGTTACGGACGGACGGACACACGAACAAGGGTAAAACAGTATACCCCCACTTCTTCGAAGCGGGGGTATAATAAAAGATACGACTATATTGCTTATCATGAAATGAGGACAGAAGAGTAGAAAAAAAAGAAACAAAAAAGCCCACTTTAATGTAACTATTCTCTGCTCAGAAAGTGTGTTTTATGCTGACTTACCCTATTGAAATCCAGATTTTGAATCTGTTCTATAAAATTGCAAGACATGTCTAGTACTTTGACCTTTTTAAACTGGAAAAAAAGAAATTTTATCTGTACTGATGGGTAATTATATACACATGTAATGTGTACTGTTGCATGATTATCTTATATTTTTTAATGTAGTTAAAGACAACCCCTTAAAAGCCCCATTACACTTACAAAGATAAAATATACTAAAAAAAAGCAGGATTTACATGTGATAAACATATGTTTCTAACAAACATTCCTGTTATTCAAACAGCTAATTACAACCTCATCTCTAAAAAATATGCTGAATACACCAATGGTTTCACAAACTTGATGATACCTCAACAATATGCAAATAAGCAGTGAAGTAGGAAGTCACATGACCCTACGCAGATCTAAATGTATCAAAAACATAACTTATGTCCAACATCTGTTATTGATGCTGCAAATCCTGTTAAATTAATTTATTTTATCTTTGCAAGCAAAACTGGATGTTTAAAATGGAAACAAGTAAAAAGCTTTTCTAAGTATCTACTATAATACATCATATTTTTTTTTCCATACAAATAATGTTCTATGGAAGAGGGTACTGAAAATTTACAACTGATCCCATGACTTTTTAAAAAGATAAAACTAAAGCCAAACCTTTGATTTTTTTTAGAATTTCAACAGAAACATTATGTCTAAAATTGCATTTCATAGGAAGACACTTGAAATTTTTACAAAATACTGTTTTTTATGATTTTCGTTATACTTGTAAAAAAAACAACCAAAACCATTTCCAAGATGACCACCAGCAACAGTAAGAAATGGAAAAGGTTACCTTGTCCATATTTTCAATGTGTGTAATTTCTGATGCATGTAGATTGATCTCATATATCTTGAGGAAATCTGACTCCATGTTCTGGGCAAGCTACAAGAAATATACAAATCAATTCTCACATAAATATTTAATAACAACAGGTCTTTCTTTGTAGTATAAGCAACAAATAATTTTGAAAAGAGTTCTGGCCATTAAAGTAAAACACATCCAATCCTATAAATGCAAAATAAATTAATTCTGTCAGGATTGTCTCTTTTTTTGTCAATTAAACCTCTAAAGTGGTCAATTTTGAAAGTGCCAATCTGGGGTCAGATATATGATTAACTGAATTGGCTCTAACATGTATCTTTATGCTGCAGTTTTAACACAATGCTCAAAAAACATCATGGCTAACTGGTTTTATATTTAGATTGGCTCTCTGTGCTTTTATGAGTAGCAATACAAAAGCCATGTTTCTAAGGATCTTGAAAGTAAAGAACTTACAATTTCTTCAGGATCTACAGTTTTAAATGGTTTCTTTCCATTTTCTTGTGATTTCTGGCCTGCTGATCCTGGTACTGATCCTGGTGACCTTTTACTTTTTGACCCTGACCTTGACCTTTGGGATGGCACATCTATAAACTTGACATCTTGTTCTTCTGTAGTCTCCAAATCATCTTGCTTGTTTTTGCCCGTAGTTCCAGAACTTTCTCTTGCAGATCTTTTTACTACAAAAAAAAAATCACCACTGTTAGGATGAAAAATTACTGAATTTTCATAATCTAAAATTTCTAAAACTTCTTTGATGTAGCCATGAATTACTTTTGATCTGTTTTTTGTTTTGTTTTTGTTTTGTTTTTTGTTCTCTTCCAAATTACCTCTCAATAAATGTTCCGGAATCTTCTCTATCCAATGTGCCATCTGCTTTTTAGCACTAACAAATGTGCCACTTTTTAACTTCTACTGCTCAAAAACCAGAACAGGCATAAATTATATTTGAAATGCACAATAAGCAAATATTTTGTTGAAGACATTTTCATTTCATGACACTTTGTGACATCACAGGGGCAGAGAAAGATGCCAGCCATAATATATTCTGCAATATTATATAAATGCAATATCATCACAACATCATCTTGTATTATGTTGTACCAAACTATGAACTGAAAAGTAGATGTCAGAAATTGGAAGTTTCATCGTGTTGAAATATAAATGAACATTGCCATATCATGGTGTATTGGCAAATATTGTTCAAATGGTTGCAACTGAACCACTTGGGCTAAAGTCCTCATGGTTAAATTACTACACATCTGAACTTAGTGTTGATACAAAATACTAAGACATTGTTAATTTTATAAGTCATATAAATGAAAACACTATCACTGTATATTGTGGTAAACCTAAAATATACAACAGACAATCAAATACTAAAACACAGTTCACTCACTAATCTGAATAACAGATTTTTAGTACCGGTAACTCAAATGCAGAAAGGAAGTGTATTCACCTGGAACAATATCTGATGTATTTTAAGAATTATCATCATCTTGCATTTAGAAACTTTTTCACACAAATAAGTTTTAAATAAATACTGTTTAATTTTATCATCAAGATTGTACCAATATATGTATGGTTATAACACCCTTGACAATTTTTAACAGTTCTATTTTTCGGAGGTTTTCTGATATCAACTGCTGTTGGTGGCAAACTCTGACCTGCGATAAATATACTGACTGAATAAACTGGCAAGAATAAAATTTTTACCAGTATCATTCGCTAAAAATTAGAAAGAGATAAAAACATCAGAATTCTGCAATAAGACAGAAAACAATGTGCATTTCCGTTTTCTCACCGTTAGAAGTTGCTGGAGAGGTCCTTGTAACTTCTGACCTTGAACTTGCTGTGGATGTTCTTGAACTTGGTGCTCTTGAAGAGTTTGCAGATCTACAAGTAAGACATTAATAAATCTTTAGAATGTGTTAGTCATATATGATCTATTAGTTGAAAGAGACACATCAGAATGACATCTTAAACCTATCAGTGGCATATCCGTGGCATAAGGTAACACTCAAATATTTGATAATTTCCCCATTTGCAAAATAAGAGCAGTGTTTTGAATGTCTGAGACCAATCAGTTGTTGCTATATTTTGTGAAAAGACCTGTATTATGATGTTTAATATAAAGAAGTTCTTCTCCACTCTACACTTGAGGCCTTAACTCAGCTTTAGAAGCTAATTCTGTGTAAAAATATAATGACCACCCACCTTGCATTTGTTGTCTGATATTCATACTGGTCCAAATTTACTGCTCCATTCTGACTTGAAACTGAATAAGAACTACCAGGTGACTTCTTTAATGAGTTTGATGTTACCTTTGAACTCTGACCTCTTGATGACAAAGTGACATTTCGTGAACTTTGAGATCTTCTAAAAGGTAAATATAACAGGAATAGAAAAAGTTTTCAGAAAATGGGAAATCAAAGTGTTAAGTCTGGTCCTTGCAGCTACTGAAAATTTTGTATTCCCTTTTAATTTGTTCAAAAACGAAACACACCTACTAATGTTTGCCCCACCACGAGGACTGCAGTCATACTCAGATTTAGATAAAATGCAAATCTCATCTGTTATCAAAGTCCAAGCCCTGGAGCAATGTTCTGATCAATAATATATACAAGTCCTGTGAGGTCAGAGCTGCTCCAGGAACAAGGAAAGAAAATCCAGCTGAATCTAGTTGCAGGGTAGTGATTTCATCATGCCCATAAAAATCTTGCAATCTAAAGTTCCCTTTATGCCCACTACCACCAGGTAGGTAAAAACATATAAGTAACTGGTATTTTTTTACTGTAAGTAAAATTACATAGATGTACTTATGTCTTATATAATATTTATTAATCATATACAATAATTGCAGAAAAAAATTTCAGTAAAACAATGATGACAAAATAAACAGAAGAACTTTTACTGAATTTCTCTGAAAGACTACCATCAGATTGTGAGAAACATAACTCATTGCCAGACCAAACTACTATGCACATTATGAATCATACAAACTTGAAATCCTAACAAAACAGGAGTATTTCAATTGGCTTTTTATTAAAGTATTTAGTTTATGACAACAACAGTTTTTGTTAACTTCAAGTTTGTTGTTACACTGCACATAAAATTCTTGCAAAATAGGTAAACCTAATTTATGAAAAAACCAGATGCATCTTTAGTTTTTTACAATGTTATTACATGACTAAAACATTTGTTTATTTCATTAAATGAAAACAAGTTTTGTTTATTTTATGAAATGAACACTTTATAACAGTCAACTTAAATGCCAACTTACCTGTCTGCTCCTGTTGAAAGAGGCGTATCTGATTTCATTGATTCTAAATCATTTTCACTATGAATTCTCCTGTTTCTGCTTGACACTGTATTGTGTGTTGCCTTATTTGCTGAAGATTGACCTCTTTGACCAGATGAGCCTGAAGGTGGCCGTTTCTGGTAAGACTGATATGCATCAGGAGATATGTCTGTTCCGCCAACTGGTATTTGCTCTCTGTAAAGTTATCATTTTATGGGCTGTGTCCTGAGATTATCAACAATTTGGTCGAGTTTTACATGTTCACATGATAGATTGTTTTGAAATTACTTTTGTGTTTTGTAGTTTTGTATATATTTTATCACACTAACTATCACAAAGTAAACTAATAGAGGAATAAACAATGGTTATAAAATATTCTTATTAATCACTTTCAACCATGGATGTCATGCCATGTTTCATGCAACATAGTTGTGATCCATATCCATGTTTCAGGAACCTCTATGACTTAACTCGCATTTTTTTCAAAGACAACACTTTATGGCCATTCAGGCAAAGCAGAAAACATCATGTATTTAATGAAAACGTTTATTAGTTTAAGACATCAAACTCTGACATAATTTTCTTGATGACACTAAATTGATCTGTTTGTTGAATTTATCATAATCATGAATTTGGAAGTGATGAAAGCAGCAGCACAAGTTTGTACTAATACAGATCTCAAATTCAGTAGTTGAAGACTGAAGGAGCGGAAACTTGTTATTGAGACTACTTCAGAGGCAAAATAATGACATTAATTTTGCCTTTATTTAAATTTTCAAAGATCAGTTTAATCTGAACAATTCCAACTCTTCATATCTAACTTTTTCTGAAGAAAAGAAACATCAAGATAAAGTAAATTGTACAAATTCATAAACACTCATTTCGCAAATATGCAAGTATGTTTTACTAAAATCCCTATAAAAGGGAATAATGCGTCAATGTAATTAGAAATGAATTAGCTAAAAAGTGACGCGTAAATATGTGACACAAAAATAAACAGGTGCGTCTTACCCCTTTCCTCTTCTTAATTTTGTTCCGTCACTGATAGGTAGCACACCGACTTGTCTGCCAAATGAATTTGGAATTGCTCCAGGCTGTCTCGTTTTTACGCGTCCTTCCATCGTTAAGTGGGCTTTAAAATAAGCACCTTTACTTCGAAAATGCCGTTTGTTTACCTTGGATATCCTCCATCTTGGAGTATGCAGACTGGTTTAAGTATTTTCTTCCAATGGGCACCAGTCTATTTTATGTCCCATATGATTGTCACGTGAGAAGATCAATAGATTTCCCGCGAAATGTCAGTTGAATTTACTGCAATTCATGCCTTAACTAAATGCTTGAAGCCGAAAATCTTCCTTCTGTTAAAGTTATTTATTGAATCGATTGATTTTACATCAGGTGACGCACAGGAAAAGAAAACCTGAATTAACAAACGATTTCAATACATTTTAGAAAATCTTTTGTTGATTCTTTGAATAATTTATAAGAATCACTGACTTACTCAATATTGGACTGAGTGTATTATAGAATGCTGCCGCATGTTGTGAGCGATAATAACATTTATGACTATGGTTACAGGATAAGATCAAAGTAAACAGTTGGTATCTTCAAGACAGTGTCTGACTGGATACAGTTTCATTTTGTTATATTTGTTGTATTGTAATTATGATATACCCGTGATGTGTATCAGACATGAAACGTTTTCTATTGTGTGACAGTTTTATGTGTAGTGATGGATTTGTTATTTTATAAATAGATAATAAAATAATTGAAAAAAAACTTAAAATGTTACTTTAGGTCTTTGAGTAATGCATTTTGATACCAAGTGTTAAATAATAGATTTAAACTGTGGGCTTAAACTGCAGGCTTTAGCAGTGTAGGATATATATAATACTTTGTGTCTTTTGTTTTTCTGCTAGATCATAATGACCTTTTCCAAAATGCCACTAAGAACGCTGAAGTGGCCGAAGGACTATGGCTTTGAAATCATAGGACAAAGACCATGCTTTGTTTTACATGTTGAAAGAGGAAGTATAGCTTATAATTCAGGACTTCAGTGTGGTGACCAGATACTTGAGCTGGATGATCAGGATGTCACAAACATGTCAGCAGAAGCGTTGAAAACCTTGGCAAAGCACAGTCGAACTCAGCCCCCAACACTTGGTGTGGTGTCAAGGATTCTGCATGTGGATGTTGTGGGGAACAAGTCTGTTGGTCTTGGAATGGTGGTCAGTGATAGTAAGCCTGTATATGTCTGGACAGTGGAGAACAATGGACCTTCACATGTTGTTGGCATTAGACCAGGTAAAACTTTACCATATAGTTTGTTTACTTAAAGATGAATTGCAGATTTAACCATTTTCTTAAAAAGAATATTTCAATTTCATGGATTGGGATTAGCCAATATGCTATGTATCAGAATGATGTTAGTAACTACTTGTGCAGCATGGAGAGGGTTTTTTTCTGCATTATGGCAGTAACTGTGTTTCATTTTTCTGCTACTGAAATTTGACCCCTTATACTGGCCAGATAAATATAAAAGCAAATGATAGTAAAAAAAAACCCTGATTTAAAATGAAGTTAGTAAGAAGACAATGTTAAAATAGATAAAAGAATTTTTGGAAATTATCATTTATATATATGTGCTAAACAGCCATGCAAAAAGAAAACTACCTCATAAATCCTGCATGATATGAGCGCAAAATAAGGACATGCAGATTCATTACTTTATAGTTGTATTTTCATTCTGTTGCTGTAGGTGATGTGATAGTGGGAGTGAATGGAAACCCTGTGTATTCAGCCAATGACTTAAGGCCATACCTTGGCAGTTATTCTAAACGTGTGTCACTTTCGATTATCCCACTTGGCAAGTACTCACAACCACAGACTCCAGCAAAAGCACCCACAGAGACCAATGGAAAACCTGTTTCTGATGGCAGCAGAGTAAAAAGGGCCAAAGACCTTCATGATAAGGTAGCTTCTGTTTGTTTTGGGAAGCCTTTAGAAATTTTTTTATGGACTGCATTTGCTGGCAGTTCCCTAGAAACGAATTCCAACTGATAGCAGGATAATCATTGCCCATCATATGAAGGGTTTTTTATGCCCCCACAAAGTGGGGAGCATGTAGCGTTGCACTTGTCCGTCCGTCCGTACGTCTGTCCGTCCATCCGTACGTCTGTCCGTACGTCCCGAAATCTTGTGAACGCAACTCCTCTTAAACCAGATGGCAGATTTTGCTTAAACTTCCAGGGATGAACAACCTTAATGTGTAGATGGTAGTAAAGGAAGGAATTTTTGCTGCGACCAAATTTAACAGAATTATGGCCCTTTGTTGATTTTTTCACTATATAAAAGGTAGAAATTTTGTGAACGCAACTCCTCTTAAACCGGATGACAGATTTTGCTTAAACTGCCAGGGATGAACAACCTTAATGTGTAGATGGTAGTAATGGAAGGAATTTTTGCTGCGACCAAATTTAACAGAATTATGGCCCTTTGTTGATTTTTTCACTATATACCATATAGAAATTTTGTGAACGCAACTCCTCTTAAACCGGATGGCAGATTTTGCTTAAACTTCTAGGGATGAACAACCTTAATGTGTAGATGGAAGTAAAGGAAGGAATTTTTGCTGCGACCAAATTTAACAGAATTATGGCCCTTTGTTGATTTTTTCACTATATACCATATAGAAATTTTGTGAACGCAACTCCTCTTAAACCGGATGTCAGATTTTGCTTAAACTTCCAGGGATGAACAGCTTTAATGTGTAGATGGTAGTAAAGGAAGGAATTTTTGCTGTGACCATATTTAACAGAATTATGGCCCTTTGTTGATTTTTTCACTATATACCCTATAAATAATTGAACATATAAATTTTACATTTGTAATTTAATTTAACATGTACATAAGGTTACCTGTAGATCATTTTAGGTATATGTACAGAAAAAATCTTACATACAGGATATACATGCTCTTGTTTATGAGCACTTATGCATAGTGGGGGCATCCGTGTCCTATGGACACAGTTCTAGTTTCATATTGCTTTTTTTTTAGCACCAGTCTTTTCTAAAAACTGGGTGAGTATGTCAGATTAACTGTTCTTCATATTTTGTTTTCAAGTTTCAAGCATTAAACTAATTAGAAGAAGTCTTGTGAATTTCAGTTGCTATTTATAGAATCTTCATTTACACAAGATTGATGCTGAAAAAACTAAGTAATCATTGTTTCTATAATGGTCAAATAAATTTCCTTAATATTGTAAAACTAGGTGTCAAGTAGAATTGGAAATGTTGGTACCCAATGGCAATTTTAGCCATTGGTAATTTTAATAATTATATTATGTAGCTGTTCTTGAAAGATGAAGTTATTTTAGTAGGGGAGCTAATCATTTTTCTGGAACTTTTTTTAAAGTCATTTTAGAAATAAAGTTAATGAAATTTGAATAATAAATTGTTTTCTTCCTGACAGTTTTCAACCAGTGAATTAAGTTTATCTAATTATAAATCATTTCACATTTGATCCATTTTATTTCTCCTCTGCAGATGTGATGCCATATTTAACAGGCAAAAGAATTGTTGTTAATGTTTATTTTATATTTTAGAAGTCTAAAGTGTCTCAGATGAGGTTTTTTGAGAGATAAAAATTTAATGGTGATTTAACTTGAACTTTTTATTTTTTCTTACTGATCTGTATATACACAGTTTCTCATCTTATTTCGGAAATTAAAAGATATAATTCTTGTATAGTACTTCCTTGAATTCTAAAGGAGCTATCATGAGGATTTTAGTTATCCCTTTAAATGAATCATTGTATTTATCCAGTGTATTTATCCAGTCTATTATGCTGTCAGATGTTAAACGAACATACTTTTATGCCCCTGGAGGGAGCGTATTGTTTTTGGTCTATCTGTCTGTTTGTCACAAAACTTTAACCTTGACCAAAACATCCTTCCACCTACAGCCTTCAAACTTCACAGGTACATGTATGCAACTTGATGAGCTCTACCCGCCATACCCACTTAGAGGTCAGGGGGGTCAAAGGTCAATGCCCCAACACACCCCACACCCTCCCCCTGTGGGCATGGCGTTCATTCAAATGGAGTGCTTGTTTCCAGTTGTTCCAATAACAATTGTCAGGTTGAAAGTAAACTTTTAAGTGATTTTAATATGTGCAGGGCACGTGGGGAATTAGCCCTTTTACTTGATGTTGTTGGGGAACTAGCTTGGCACCAAGTCGTTGTTGTAGAATTGAAGTCCACACTGTAGAAGTCACTAATAATTTCTTTATTTAATAACAACTTGTATTTAAAATAGTTTTCCACAAAGTAAATGTCACAAAGTTTTTGAACACAAAGATAATTATAAGTTATTTTTAAAGTCCATAAGTTTCACAAAGATTTTAAGACTTAGAATTAATTTAAAGTCACAAAGAGTCTCTAGGAATCACAAAGATATCACTTAGTAAGTCACATCAAGAAGGTAGAATTTTCTATATATTATTTTTATTTAGTCAAGAAAATAAACTGTTTATATACAAAAAGAAACAAAGCCAAGGGAATTTGAAATATTGAGAAGTTTAACTTAACATAAGAATTTTGGCACCAGGTAATCAGTAAATAAAAACAGTCAATCACACTTTTCATTTGAACTTTGAAATACTAATTTCTAGGTGATCGTTTAAGAAAACACTGAAAGGTGACAATTAAGTTTTTGAGACATGTAGGTTCTGCTAAGTAATTACTGACAATTGAGGTGACATAATTTTCTCACCAAGCCATCTGCTTATGATTTAAATTCTTAACAAATTCTGATTTAAAGTGTAAGATTTTAACATGTTTGAAAAAAACAGGATTTATATGTCAAAAATGCAAAAATAACAAAAGAAGCAAAAGATTATTCATTTACCACTCTCAGGTTTAAGCAAAGTAAATATTTCTAAAAATCTACTTTTGTGATGTCTGTGAGGAAAACTAAAATATTGAAAAAACTGCTGCACAATAATTTCTTTCAAGGTTAGGTTGAAATAAAATCAAAGACCTAAAATACCAAAGATAAGAAACTCCGTTTTGAACTAGTGAAACACACTGTCAGCATTTAAAAAAAAAAATTAAATATTCAGTATGAATCTTGAGTTGCAGTCATTATCTTATTAAGAAAAAATTAAAATATCAGTTCTGCTTAAAGATGAAAAGGTTTTCTGGTCAACATTTTGTAAATTTTGCAGAAATTCTGATTTTAAGTAAGGCTGCAAATAAATTGACTATAGCACAAGGGCTTTCATTCTTTGCATAAAACTTCTATATTTATAGTCTGATTTTGGTGAGTAAGGTATCATTTTATAGAATTATTCATGTTTTTTGCATAATGGTTTTTAATTCTTTGGAGATATTTGAGATATATAGCTCTGATCTATCTTTTTGTCTTACCCAGCTTGCATATTGCATAGTGTACGTATACTTACACTGTAGAAAACATACCCAAAGTTGGCTGAAACATTACATCCCCTCTAACATAAAATCCTGGATTCGCCCCTGAGTCAAACATAAATTGAAGAAGCTAAAGGGTTATGTTTGTAGAATATACTATTATGAGTCAAACATAAATTGCAGATACTACAGGGTTGTTTTTGTAGAACATGTTCTTATAAGTCAAATATAAATTGAAGAAGCTACAGGATTTAAAGTTTGTAGAACATATTCTTTTGAACCAAATATAACCTAACAAAGCTTTAGGTTCATGTTTGTAGAATTTTATTTATTCTAATGAATCAAGCATAACCTAAAGAAACTGTAGTAACATGTTTGTGGAAGATATTTTAATGAATCAAACATAACCTGAATATTCCTCTCCTCTGTGACCATGATTTATTCATGTATTTAGTTACCTGAAGCCTGATTGTCAGGGAACGTGGAGGAATGAATTAAGTTAATCAGTGTAATCACAATCAATGTGGTGATGAATTATAAATGATATTGATGAAATACATTGGTTACATTGCTGCAAATCCCCCCTCTTGGATGTTATTATAAACCTGATTTAGTCTCTTACTTTACAAATTCTGTGTATGAATTATAATGTAAGTGTTAAAAAAATGTTATCCTCAGTGAAATTGGTCTTTTAGTAAAATATTTTCTCTGGAGAGAATTAGTTGTTTGAATAACAATACTGAAATACAATACAATATTGGTATATTTCTCTTAGATACATTTATATGGACCAGAAAATCATATTAAACAAAGCATGACTTCATGCTGTTCTGATAGTATTTTAATTCAAGGAATCTGCTTTAAGTGATGCACTAATGTATAATTAGTCACTCTGGTAATGCCAGAAATAGCCCGAAGAAAAATTTCTTGTAAGTGGCACAATGCAGCCTCACACAAGGCAGAAATTGTAGATGCATTTTGACACGCACTCTTCATCTGGTTCAACAAGTTGAAAATTTCATTATGATATATTTTGATTGGTTGCATGTTTCCTCTTTTAGCATTTTTGTCAAACAGATGTCTTTGACTTTGTTATGTTTTTTCAGCAATTTCTGACCAAAGTAAAATGGACGCTTTTAGTTTACTTTGAGGAACTGATTTCTGTCTTCAAAAAATCCTTGTGCTTCAAGCATTGTGGATAAAAGGCAATTCAATAATAATTATCTGTTTTATTGGAGGAATGATTGTTAATATACCCATAAACCCTTCATTCTACCTTCAGCATGTTGTAAAATGTTTAACGATGAATGAAAAAGAGCCATTTTCTCGTTTTATCAGCTTCATGCTATGGTAAATTTAAACGCTATGACATTGCTTAACATGCCGTCAATGATTCCTGTAAACATGATGCAACAATAGTGCAGAAACTCTGAAGTGATCATTAACACACACTGACTTTTATCGAGATTTTTCACCAATTCAATCAAGTTTTGTTGTGGTAGCAAAGCTTTTTTTCCAGAGTGATCAAGCTTCTGTCGGAAATAAACCAGTTTCTAATAATGCAAATGTCTTACTAGCAGTGAATGTTATAAATCGCCCATATGTTACCTATATGGTATTGTTTCTTTACATAAAATTTGCTTTTTACTGCCAGCATGAAAACATTTAATGATGAAAGCCGTTCATGCCAACAACATATTGGCTGTTTATGTGTATTAGTAATAAATTATCAAACCTAGCTTATAGTCATAAAATAAGACCACAAACAGCTTAGTGTGATAAGGACAAATGAACGATGTTTTGTCAAAACCTTTTTCTAAACTCTTTCAGCTGCACATAGAATGGCTGCATCTTGTGTTGAGGTTATAGCCTAAATGCATCCCTTCCTGGAAAAGAAATATTTACATGAAGCTAGTAAATCAGGGCTCTTAAAATTTTGAAATCTCAATCGGTCCGAGACCTCGACCCCCCCACCCCAAGACCAAGAACCAACAAAAAAAATAGAAATGATTTAAGGGCAAAGAACAGTTTGAGTTATGATAGTGTTGACGTCGCGAAAATATGTGTTTTTCAAAGCGAAAGTAGAATTAGAGCTAATTTTACAACGTCAAACTAGTCACTGATATTTAAAGTGTGCTTTGTGCTGCAGCTAGCGACTACAATTACTATTAAGCCCTTAATGAAATTAAGCAGAGGACAGTTATCGCCTATTTCGATGCAAACTCCTTGCACCGGTTACGTCACGCTTTTCTACTTTAACTGTTTTCTGTACTGATCAGGGGAAGTAACCGCTGCGGGGAGTTTGATTTCTATGAAATTATATTTCACAGTTTGAGCTGGTCAACTTTAATCGATTGGACAGCTGCAAATCAAGCACACTTTTACTAGGTTTACAAGTTAATTGGCGATAATTGCCGCAGGCGAAAGTGACAGTTTTATGGTTTTATGATAGGTGTGAAGTACTGGATTAGCGATCAATTGAGGTTTTGGTGTGAGATTTTGACTGTTTTATGAAAAGTTAGACAATTCTTTTTTTTTTTGGAAATTATCTGGACCGATTTTTTAAGGACTTTTGGACATCGAAATCGGTCCATAGAGATAAAATTCAGTCAAAACTGACAAATTTTCGGTTTTCGGGAGCCCTGTAGTAAATGATTATGGAGAGAGAAATTATTTTTTGTTATGTTATAACAACTTACATGTCTCCTCTGCTTTTGTAACCCATTCTCTACTGCTCAGCAGTCTGAGCTATTCTACTCATGTGTTCCTCGTCATTAGTGTTGATGTCAGCGTAATGCTTTGCTAATATAGTTTTGTGTGAAATTTTTCATCTCCAAGAAAACTCGAGGTATTTGATTGAAAATTCGCACATGTCTTCAGGGTAACCAGGCAGTGTCTTGCCATCAAGGCCCATAACTCTGGTCAGCATTTTGCATAGAAATGCTGGTTAAAGTTTTGGGTGCCTTTCATATCCTCAGTACTGCTTAAGGTAATTGGCTGAAACTTCATATGTCTTCAGCATTGAAGGGCAGTGTCATACCATCAAGGCACATAACTGTGTCAGGCATTTTTACTGATTTATCCCCCTTTTTGCAGTTATAAAATATCTATGGAAGGTTTGCTTGCAAGTTTTCCAGTTGAATACTACTGCAGGCATTTGGTTGAAAATTCCCATACCACTTCAGGGTCAGTGGAAATTTTTATACCATCAAGGTCCATAACTCAGTCCAGCAATTTTATAAAAATATCCCTCTTGTTTGACAAGCAAATATTGGCTCAAGGTTTCATGCAAGTGTCCAGAACAACTACAGGTTAAAGTTCCCATTTATCTGCGAGGTCAGTGGCCCTTTTTAGCCCAGTAGAATTATCCCCTGTTTTTAGCTTAAAAAATGTAGATTGAATGGCTTATATTATTATACTGAAGCCTGACAGCTTGTGTTTATTATCACTTTTTATTGATAAATTATATAAAATCCTGTCTGAACATTTTAAAGGGATACACAGGCAAATGAGATATCAAAAAATTAAACTGATATTATTTGCTCAAATTACGTTCAATATTAAGAACATTAAATTCCCAGTATGTTTGTAGTGAAATGCGGGCTTGAACGTTAATATTTGAACGTTCATTAACAAAAAGTAAAGCGTGAACGAAATCACCAAGTTATTTTCAAATAGGTCACATGAAAAAAAAAAACCAATTGTCGTTTCTCTTGGGTTGTTTTTGCCGTAGATCACGTAACAGGTACTTCAACCGTCCAATCATTCACTGCGAAATTTTAGCGCGAAATCTAAATTTTCTATCTAGACCCACGTGGGTCAAGTTAGGAACCCCCCCCCCCCCCCCCACCCCCCCGGTTTTTCATTTAAAATGAGGAAATCTTTGTTACTAGGACAGATCATTGTATTTATTTCAATCACATTTATAGTATATTCATAGAACGAATGAGAAAGAAAGCATAAAACTTTTGCCTGTATATCCCTTTAAATCTTTTGGAATTGATTTTAAAGTCTTAAGTATAAAACACCTTCTGAGTTAAATTTGAAATTTTGATTTTTAGATTTTTTTCTTCTGACATGGGTTTCCAAATTGTGAAATAATACATCGCCAAAGTTTGTTGTCAGGAACTCTCAGTTTCTGCAACTGAATTCTTCCATTTTGCCTCAGAAAATAAACAAATAAATGCTTTAAACCATAAACTTCTTCTCCCGTGAAACATACAGAATCTTTGAAAACGCTCCCAAGATAAGGTACAGACAGATTGTGTGAACTCGCAAGTGAGTTTTGGAATAACAAGCAAGAAAAGTACAATAGGCCTATTTTACACCAAGGCTTTAAATCATTTTATGTTCAAAATCGTACATTAATATAACAATTAATCAAATTACCTTTTGTAATTAATTATTACAGTGGTACAAATTCAAAACTCCGTGCTCGGCTAGTTTAACCTTGATAAAACCTGATTTTCATTTTCGTGTAGTGCTGATTTTGCCCTGGCTAGCCTGTGGCCAGTTTCATTGATTTTATTGTCTTAATGCTAAAAATGATGATGTTGCATATCATTGGTCAACAGAAACTGAAATCTGCTCACAAGATCCTGTTTGGGGTTCAGACTGTTTATATACTGTGATGGTTAGTTCTGTGAAAACAAGAATGAAAAGTAACCTGAAAAGAAAATGAAAAACAACCTTCTCTTACTTATTTGCACCCTGACAGTCCTCACCACAGTATTGAAACAAAGTGCGTTGTTACTTTAAATACTGTAAAAGGACGAACTTTTGTGTTTGAGATAATTTTGCAGTATTCCTGTAAGTATTGTATTTATCTGTAAAGTTACATCCATTAATTTGTGCCAGTGAGGCTTTGAGTGGAAAACAAGAAAGTAACTTGTTCCTAACCCTCAAAATGAGGGGTGAATGCAAAAAGTGCTTAAAAAAAGGAAATGATACAATTTCCCATTCAACCCTTGAAAAATGCATGGGCTGTAATTGTAAAGAAGTTGCACAGGTTTGTCTCTGTCGCAGAAAATTCTGCACAAATTCATGCCTGTCCGCAGCTGCTGGTCAAGCAAACATTATTTCAAGCTTTTTGGTCTATTTTTTTTCAGTTTTTGTAATGGCTTTATATATTGATTTGAGTGTGAGAGTGGGTGTTTTTCTAAATGCCCTAAATTTTACCCCCAAAAGGCACAGACTTTCATGAAAGTTTTATAACCAGATTACAGAGTGAGAGTGCTGTTAGTACCACCTATATAATCTAGCATAATTTTAGAACTCTAGTAATGACAGAATTTAGAATTCTTAGATTTATTTGTTACCATGAAAATTGTGTTAGCCTTTTTATTAAAGTGTTAAACATAACTTTAAGTAAAATGTACAAACAGACTGCCTCAAAGTGTGGAAATTAGGAAGTTACAAGAATATGCTGCTTTACAGGATGTATGTCTGATTACATATGAAATATGATAGTATGCTTGTTGCAGCTATGCCTTGAAGTCTTTTAGAAGAAAACAGGCCATGTGAAATGTTGTTATTCAATCAACTTTAGTGCTGTCATGCAAAAAACATGCAGTAATGTAAAATCAATCATTGTCTTTGACAATATTCCGGATACTTTTTGCAATGACAGGGACCTGTCATAATAATGCACGACTTCATGGAATTTACATTTGATTTAATTGAAGGATTACATTAGTGGCAATAATGATTTATTTGATAATGTATCCACTTAGATTAACAAATTATCTGGGAGACCGATCATTTTCTCAACCTAAATTTCGCTTGACTGTCTTTCTTAGAAAGTAGAAGATAGCTTCCAACCTGTAAATTGTTTGATTTAATCATATTTTAAGTGAAATATTCTTCACTCAGTCAGAGCTGTTCTTGAGACTTTCAGTGTCATGTTGGTCTTTCAAACATAAAAACTAGGGATCTACTTTTATATTGATAATGGTTATTTCAAAAGAAATGAGGAATTTGGTATGTACTGTTGACGGAGAAACAAAAGTTCTTGAAGCTAATCTTTACTACCCTGTTCTCATGACTGCACATAGAGCCACATCTGTAAAACTTAAGTTTAATCTGCAGCTTGATTGTCAGTCCTTTAAAATTATATGAAAAAGTTTATCATCTACATTGTAAAGGGAAAAAAACAAAACAAAACAAATTAAATGTAGGTTAGTGTTTAATTTGTATTATTAAACTTGCTTTGCAAAGCAATTTCACCAAGATGAGTATGGCCAAATTCAGGGCAAGTAAACTTTAAGCTTCATGAAGGTTTGTTTTAATGTTAGTTTTTGTTTAGGTATTATTAAGTGAATACTGTACATGGCACAGCCATACAGCCAGATTTATCATATAAATGTACAGTATTTAGTACTATTAATGCAAGCTAATTAATACTAATTGGCTTAATGGTTGATACTTTATTTTGCTGAACTGTCAAAAATGGATCCATTAACTGAGAAATGCAAGTTTACCTGTATAGAACTGTTAACAATTTAGAAAAATACTGCAAATAGGCAAAATGTGATTTCAGTCACTTATCAACTATAGAAGTATTATATAAAATTTTGATTTTTAATTTTTTTTGATTCTGTATGCCAGCTATTGATATGGTATTGTCTGTAGATTGAGTGATGTATATATTTTTTTCATAAGAACTTCCCTGTCACAGCTGACCAATAACTCACTACTCATAGCAGATGTTGTTTTCCTAGATAAATGAAATAAAGAAACTCACCAATTACAAGAACTCTGTAAGAAAGAAAAGCAGATCTTAGGGAAAGTAGGCATCTGACAGGTTTGTAGACTGTGTCAGATTTCTGAACTAGAACTGCTGGCTTGTCATGTCTTTCAGTGATTGCAGTTTGTACTGATTGCAAGAAAAAATTAAAAATATCCCAGTTAATTGTATAAGATGGATTGATTTACCAGGAAAACTATGGCAGCACTATATCACTATTCCATTAACTGATAATAAAATATAATTTACAAAAAATATAATAATGAATGTTCAAAAGTGTACACTGGAAATACAATGGCTGTTGAGACTGGGTCTGTTATTTTGATAAATGATCGTAGTGCTAGATAGAATTCCCTGATAGGAAATGACCTTTCAAGATAGACAACAAAATTGTTCCTAGTTTTGTTATGCTGTAATAATTGATGCATTTCCATGATAATATTGAATAGAGAGTGGCTTTTGTGTATTGTTTTCTGGAAACATTTTGTTGCATCATACAGTGCAGGGTTTCTTTTCTGGGATCCCTGTGAAATATATTGTTTTCTGGAAATACTATGTGAAACAGTATAATTTTACATTTTTTACATATTTTTTTGCGTGTCAGATACACTGTGAAATATAGCATGAAGTTCTTTAAATGCCTGGAAAATTGGAGTCATTAAGTCATGGAGTTAATTGGCAAGATAGATTCAGAGAATATCATGGAAAAAAATTGTATAAATGTTTTGCTGTTCTCATAGAATTTTCTTACCACCAAAGTGGATAACTTAACTTGTAAATGTTTATGTTTATAGATCTTTTGTTTTGTGTTATAACAGAAAGTGAAAATAACATATTTTTTTCTAAATTTTTTTAGTGATAATGTGATTATTTGTATTAGCAGGTTTTAAGCTAAACAGTTTTAATTGAGAAGAATTGGAAATGAAATACAGTCAGTGTGTTACCTAGTTCCAGTCTACTGACCCCATCTAGATTTAATGGGCAGAAAAATTGTCATGGGGAAAAATAGAGCAGTGACTGTTTAAAGTTGGTGAAAAAGTGTGATTTATCCATTATTAATTGGATTTGAGTGGTTTATTAATTTAAAAATGTGTATTAGAAATCCTCTTGGAATATGAAGCTGTTTTACTATTTGATATCAAGTCAAGCTTTGGAGTTATATAGTTTATTGATCAGGAGTTGAGCTAGCTGGAAAAAAGGAGAGAAGTGCTTTGTAAAATTCCTATGTGGTTGAAATGAATACGAGTGTTTTAAAACAAGTAATTACTCACTAAATTTGAAAAATGTAAAAGATAATAATAACGATAATAGTATTAAAATAGATTTGTGTATACTAAATGAAGCATCATCACAACTTATTTTCTAGAAATTTATTTGATTTTCGATTACATTTATCAATCCCACCATTTTATTAAATTACTAAAATGACTCTTTGATAGATGGATTGTATACAAATTTTGGGCATGTCACTTTCAGTAAATCAATGTTATTGCTGGAGGTATGTTTCTGAAATATGGGTTCCAGTGACACATGCATCATCTTTTCAGTTTCATGTCACAGTGAGTATAATAAAAAGATCAAAGAACTGTGGTCTATCTGACAGCTTTAATCATAGTCTAGTGTTAAGACTGTAGAGTTGAACTATGTCGGTTATTAAGATTGCTTGAAGCTGCTTCCATTGCATTGCCAAGAGCTGCCGGAAAATACATTCCACTGTAATTTTTTGTTATATTTATCATGAAAGCCTTGAAACACCCTGTTTTTACTCATCATGTAATTAAAGAATAACAGTAAAACCCAAAATACAGGTTTTGTTGTTAGAATTAACAGATACGACTGTCTCTGACTGTCTCGCCAGTGAAGAAACATTCTTCTGTGCTAAGTTAACTTTTTTTAATCCCTTTGTTAAGAAAGTTTATTCCAGAATTTGAAGAAAGCCATCAGGAATTTTTATGAGGGATTTTGCCACTTATGTATTTTAAATCTCTAGTCACTACTGCTTCTGCTTTTCATCTTGGAATTCATCCCCCACTCCCAAACAGAACAGCTCAAAATTCCAGATTTGCCTTTTTCTGACACTGTAATTTTTATATCAGAAGGGATAGGCCAATCAAGTTACT
The DNA here is from genome assembly GCA_012932295.1 of Cyclina sinensis. Lineage (NCBI taxonomy): Eukaryota > Metazoa > Mollusca > Bivalvia > Venerida > Veneridae > Cyclina > Cyclina sinensis. The sequence goes on along the minus strand of JAAONU010000001.1, from coordinate 39,765,241 downwards.
TTATTCAGGAGCCACCTTTTTTAAAAAGGCTGTGTTATATTTGTTTTCCTCTGGTTCATTGTATTTCAGAAATTCTTGGTGTCTGACATGTGATGTGTCTTCATTATCTGAAAAAAGTTTTTGGGAACTAATTAATTAACTAGCCTTTGATAGTACTCTGTGATTTTCTTTATTTCTCTTTCATAGACTGTAAAAGCTATCCATCATCTGTTAATAGAACCCAGCTCTCTCAGAAGTGTAGCTGACTTGCCATTTTGTTATGTTTCCATTTTGTCAAAAATGTTGTTTTTTTTGACATGCAATTTTACAAGTCCTCTGAAGCCTTTCCTGGATAGAATAGAAAAAAATATATTTCCCTTACAGATGATTGAGAATCTCTTGGCTTCAAATTAATATCATAGTTATTATAGTGCAAGGCAAAACAAAACCCCTAGTTTGAAAAATGGTTTTGAGATATCTATTTTCAACAAGATGACACCATACTGTAGAAAAGTAGGGAAATATTAAAATGTTGGGGTTTTTTAAAGAATAATATCAAAAAGTTCTCTTAGGCAAAGTGCTAATATTTTGCAATTTCTCGTAAAACAAACACTATGATTTTGCTTGAAAACCAGAGTTATTGCCCTTTATTGATGTTTCTTTCTTTTGCTGTAACTGTAGTCCAACACTTGAGCTCACTGGCTAAAGCTAAGCCAAAACAAAACATTTGAGACAACTACAGTGATATAAATGAGTGTATAAAGTAGGAAATCTTGTGAGAATTTTTAGAAAATTTTCATAAGAACATTTACTTGCAATTAATTCTCTTATTCTCAATCATTATACAAATGAGATGAAGTATGATCTTAACAAATAAACTGAAACATTTAGGATTATGTCATATACCTGTAGAAGTTATTATAGTTCTGATCTAAATGTTGTTGCAGAAGAAAAAAGATAGGACTTCTTCACAATATAAGAAGAAAACACTCATAATTTGTTGTAAAGCAGAAGTACTCTTGTAAGATCTGTTGCCACAACAAAAGAGCTAAGTAAAACATGAATGTGTGAACACATAAATTAACAACATCTTTCAATACTGACAATTGTAGAACTTACTCAAGTGGGCTCAGAAATCTGGCATGTTTTGTGAAGAATTTGCTAGGCTTTCTGCAAAGTTTGTGGAACAAGTCACTAATCAAGCTTTTGACGAGTTAAGCCCAAGTATTTCATTGCTTTAAATTAACATATTGTTAAAGAAATGTTATAATTTTAAGCCACATGCTCAAACAGTTTTTAAGCGTACCTGTCTGTACTTTTGGCCCATTTGTGCATAAAAAAGGCATGATCCATATTACATTTTATTTAAAGTTGTCTGTGAAAAAATGCTATCTGCTCCTTTATTGGATACCACTTAGAACATTTTGGTATTCACTTCTCATAATGGTCTCTACACTTTATGTCGACTATTGCATTATCATTTCTAAAGGGGCATACCGGAAAGTAACTAATATGTACTGCATATAATTATTGGTTTGGCTTATTTTCTATTAAAGCAAAAATAATTGATAACATAAAGAAGAACACATGTTCAAAAAATTTTCCTGAAGGCATAGTAAGGCACTAAGAAAGTGTTCTTTTGTAATAAATTACAATCCACTCAGAAACTGTGTACAGCTCTACTTATAGACAAATGTCAGTACATTCAGTCACTGGTTATTTTTAGAATTATTTGATGAACATGGGTAGTGATCTGGTCAGTTTCATTGATATTTATATGATTTTGAAGAAAATAGAATGCTTGAAATTTAGGGTATCCTCTTTAAAGGATTTTCATTGAATATCTCATGCTTATTTTGATGGTTTGTTTGTCTCACCTATTGATCTGTATTTTGAATATCATCCGAGGTCAGTCATTATCTAGGGGTATAAGTTAATAGAGAAACACTTTGTGACTCTCAGTGTAGTTACTTAGTGAAGTATTTCCAAGGTATCTTGGTATATTATTATTCGTCATCATCTTTTAGTTTGCTGTATAAGATTAAAATATGCCATGTTATGTGAAGTAATTAAACATTTAAAAGAGTTCCGGGTTCAAATAAATATTGCTGGATTAAAAGTATTCAACAGTGTTAACTGGAAGGCATAATTCATAATAAACAGTTTAAACAAGAACAGGATGGTCAAGCGAGCATCATTTCTGGAAATTGAAGACTGTTTTAAAATGACTTTGCAAGAAGACGGCTTCGAGGTATTCAAATGCTTACGGTACGGTATGGTACTGGATCCAACAGAACTGAAGAGCTATATGCCAATGTTTACACAGCATATTGACTATTTATGTATGCATTTTTCTCAGATGAATGAAATCTTGGGCGACGATTATGAGAAGAAAATGGCTGTGGTGGGTGTGTTGAAACAGTATGCGGAGGATCGAGATATTGATATGCTGGCTCGAGCACTGTCAGTCATTCTTAGAACTTCACATCAGAGACGCTTACTTAGACAGATCAGGTAATGCCTTCTTTCTACAAAGTAACCATGTCTGTAACTGTTCAATATTTCTATGTAATTTAAATTTGCTTATGGTTTGGATGGGAGAATTATTTTGTCTTGACAATACAATTAGTATGGCTAATTCAAAGACAGCTGTAAAATTGTTGCTGTAACAAGTGCAAAAAAAATTCAAATGTATTTTGATATCCTAATTGTTTCATTATTCATCTTTAAACTTTATTACTGGGTCCTCGTCTTAGGCTCTAATTTAGAAATTGAAAGAACATGAAATTAATAGAAAAAAAATGAAATTAATTTTGAAAAAATGGTTGTAATCTAGGTAAAAAACTCACAGGTTTCCTTGACACAGTTTCTGTTGCTTGGCAAATATGAAATTTAATGTTTTATACAGGTTTGCTTATTTATGAAAAAAAAATTTCTTTAGATATATATTCATTAGATTTATAATTTTTCCTGGCCCACAAGTATGCATGTATCACTTAATTCTTAAATGAGGATGAACAATCTGAATTATTTAAGAATCTTGAATTTTCATTAGATGTTGGCATCCATGTGTTATTTTCAGCTTTGTGAATTTTGGCACAAAAATTAAGTTGATTTGCATGTGTGTAATGTGCACCTGAGACTGTAATTTGTGTGGGATGTAATATATTGTACTTTGGAAATAGATATATGTTTGTTTGGAATATGTTTCAGAGGTAAAGAAAATATTTCAGTTCATTTATTACATAAGTTTTTAGACTTGTGACATTTATTATGAAGAGTTTAACAGTTTTCCTTAAATATAAGATGCTTGTTAAATGCAAATTAATAGTTAATCAGGCAACATGAGATTTATGTATAAGTAACCTCTCAAATTGACTAGCATTTTCCGATAGTAATATCACTATAATTTATTGCATTTAGACACTTTTTGGAATTTCTAAAATGTTTTTTTTGTTTGTTTTATTTTATGGTTTTAAAGTTTTGTTGACCTAGAGCTTTGTAGACAGAAAACTTAATTAGAACCACTATTTTCAAGAAGTTTGTGAATTTTCTGATTTTTTTTTTTTTTTTTTTTTTTTTTTTTTTTTTTTTTTTTTTTTTTTAACTTTTACACTTTCAATCAAAAAACAGTCATACAGGAATTTCTTTATAATGAAAATATCTATGCAGTTAATTATTAAATTACTTACAATTATTATGTCAGATTTGTACACCATGTTGTCATGCTTGGTGAAATCAGTAGGCAATAACTGTTGTATTTCAATCTGTTAAACAGGATTTGCTGCTCATGACTTTTCTTGAAATTTTGTCTTCTCTCAACTGTGCTGACAAACCTGTCAGTTTGATTTGTAAACAAAGTTACTGTTACCAATCAAGAATTTTATGAATGATGATATCAATAATGAATATTTTGTTCCTTTCATCTTTACACTGAAAGAAAGTCTCTAGGGCAACTTGTTGATGTTTACCACGTTTGGTTTACATGGAGATGTAATTTATATATCAAAACAACCTATTTATTCTGAATCTTGTTTTCAGATATTTCTTTAAAAGCAATGCAATGCTTTTAAACCCCTATTTCAAAACAGCTTCATTCTTTGCATTTTTTATACATAATGTCATTCAATGGCAATATTGCAGGCCTTTTATACCTCCTCGTCAGCGTATAAGGTTTGACGACATCACAAGACAACAGCAACAGTACATGGCAAAAATGAAAACAACACCCGAGAAACGTGCTGATGGAGCGCCACCTACATCTCACAAACTTGGTCATAGAAGGTATGACTACTCTGTTACAATATACATACACTTACTTGTTTATTTGCCACATCTGTATATTTCAGACTTTAAACAAAATAGTTTTGTAAGAGATGAAAATAATAGTCAGTTAAGTTGAAATGAATGTACCCTATCTAGGAGCCAGCTGCATCATTTAACAGAATTCTGTATTACATAAACCAGCACAACTGATTAAGTGCAGGTACTTACACAGGATCAGGTGTACTAATGAATGCATGTTTTAATAACTTTATGTCAGAATATTAGAACTGAGGGACAAAAAATTCCTTCAGAATGCATAACATTTGTCTACACGCATTCAAAATGCATAAAACTTACAGTTGTCACTACCTTAGGCTTTACTGCCTTCATGTGATGCCAGCTGGAAATTGCCAGCTGGAATTAAAAGAAGAAGTTGATAAGCACAGTAATGTTCTATTTCACAGAAATTACACAAGTGGCACCTGATCAATAAAATCGATATAATCACTTTTTTAACATCCTTTGCATTAAGTGATAGTTTTAATTGAGGAAAGCTGTTTTGTTATTAATCTAAAAGCATGTTACAGGCAAGTCAGTTATGTCCAACTGTGGTTTTACTGTAAGACTGGAAAACATGCATATTTGCGGAAATTAAATTGTATTGGACTTACATGTTTCTGTAATCCGTGCAGATTTAAAATTATTTCAGAAAATTAGGTAACTGGAATGCTTTTAAAGATATATCAGCAGTGATTGAGTGCATGTTTGAGACTGTGTGAAGAAATATGTCTAAATAGGTTACCTAGCAATACATTTAGTACAGAATCTTATAAATTTGTTTACATAAGGTATAATTTCTGTCAGCTTAAAAAAAGGGTTGAAATAATTACCATGAATCTTCATCTGATGGAGATATGTCATGTAAAAGTCCTTGACCTTGGGAACTAGGTGAAGGTCACACCTTGATGCCCAAACATTAGAGTAATATTACTGATGTGATTGTTTTTTGTCTGCTCTGTAATTCAGCCATGCATAACAGGGCTAAATTACATCAAAAGACCAGCTGGATGCCTTTTTCTATTGGAAAAATGCTATTCAAGGAATGTTCACTTATAGTGAGATTACTTAATTACTCATTATTTCTGTCTTCATGGGTGAAAGTTTTCAGGATTATTCCTGATTTTCAGGATTTTCAGACTCCCTAAAGCCCTCTTTTTTTGTATATAAACTATACAAAATAATGCTTAATTTAGGATTTTCAGGATTTTTCAAATTTCCATCTTTCACCCATGTGTCTTGATCTCTCTTAAGACAGCACTTATGGAATTACTCATTCATAGAGAAGCCAGGAACTTTCTTTTCTAGTACCCTCCCATGGCTTGATGGAAGCTTAAAAGATTAATATATCAACTTGATGGACAAAGGGCATGTGTGGCAAAAGATGTCTGTACCCTTCAACAAACAATCTGTTCTTGCTTGTATTTGAACATAGAACTAGGAGCTCATGCACTAACCATTCACCCTCTTGTGACCCATACTATCAAGCATGATGATTCTTAATTGCAAGTTCTAATAAACTGAATAACCTTTCATTCAAGCTCTTAAAAACTCCACATAAAATCTAAACAGAGCAGACAAGAACTGAGTGAAATGCATAACTGTTTTTAATAAGGCAGTTCTTTCCAGTACTTAAGGTTGTCTAAACAAATGCAGGAAATTGGAAAAAGTAATATAACATAACAGGCTAAAATAGAAGAATTAAAGTAAGTCATGCAGACTATTACCATCACATTTTTCTGCCAATTTTACAAGCAAATTTCCTTCTTGCTTATTAAAACTACATCATCTGGATTCAGGTCAATGCAGATTTCCTTGTTAAGATATTTAGAACTGTGTCTTTTAAAAAATAAAAAAGAAATGAAAAAGAAATTTTGTTTTCTTTTGATTTAAGAATTGTTGAAGCAAGATTTACCAGGATTTTGCCTTAATAACTAAATTAATGAACATATTTGAAGAAGCTTATCTTCCAAAATCCCCTATTTCCTACCAGGCCAGCCTGTCTTGCTTCTAAGCTACCCTTATCTTTGAAATTGTTTACAGACATTTGAAATAAAAGATATTGTTGTTTTTGAGGACATAGTTGTTTATTTTTTCGGAAGGACCTTTCCTTTTAATAAAGTCCATTCCACATTGTTGCAGTTATTTCTAAGCGGTTAAATTATAGGATAGTGAACGTTTGCTAAGAATTGCATTCATACTTCATAAATTCCCTGTATGACATTGACTGTTCTTGAACAGGTGTAACAAGTGATTTCATTCCTTCTTTTTTTTTTTTTAGAGTTTTACAGATTGTACGAGAGAACAACAGTTTTGGGTTTGTGGTCAAGGGAAGTAACCCAGCCTATATAGAGACTGTTGATGCCAATGGGGCTGCTGAGAAAGCAGGGCTTCAGCCGGGGGATTTTATCATTAAATTGAATGGAATAGATGTAAGGTAAGGGCTACTGTCTTCTGAAATGCATGATCAAAATGTTCTCTGAACAGAATAAGTTTTTGAAAAGATACCCTGCAATGTCATCCTCACACAGCATTACAAATCAATATTGTTCAGCTTATAAAAGTGATGAAAAAGCTTGCAACAGTCCAAGATGAAAAGAATGTCTCTGATAAGATAAATTACAATACTGTAGTCCATTTCATTGCATAAAAGGGCTATGTAGCATGGCACTGCCATCCCATGTTCAAATCCTTTTGCACAAGGTGTTTCCATGGACAAAGACATCCAATTAAAACATGCTACAGTCTCTTGTAATTTTATACCAGTAACTAATGCTGTTTGCTCTTCTGTCTATGTCCCTGCTAGGGGTTTGAAATTAACAACATAAAGATAAAGAGTGGACATGTATTATGCAAATTAATTGACTCCACAGTTTTACTGAGAATATTTGCAGAACACAAAGCTGTTGCAGTACTGTTTATGTTGAGCTTGCTTCTGTTGGCAGTTTTAATCTTTATAATCAATTTAACTCGTTAATCTAGAATTTTGACACAAATTGGTTTGCAGTGTCTTTTGTCAAGCAATAATATAAATGTGTGTTACAGGAAATGTAGCCATGCCCACCTAGTCCATTTGTTACAGGACAGTGGTACAGCACCTATACTAGAAGTCCTCAGATGTGAGCAGGAAGAATGTAAGGGTTACTTATGTTTTATCATTAATGAATATCTTTATTTAGAACATAGCAGTAAACAGTTTTATCAATTTCAAGAATGATGTGGCCAGTAATGGTTGGTTATTGGACATTGTTAAGGATCATTCCCGGTTGCCTAGTAATTGGGTGAATTTACTACATGTAGCTCTTTAAGAAATAATGATGCTTTGTCACAGGGGAAATCAAGGGATAGCCTTAGTGGTGCAGAAATTTCAGATAATCAATTTAAAAAAAATAAGAATCATTCGAATTTTGTTTTCATATTTTTGGAGCACCTGTTCACAGAATTTCTGCTTATATACCTTTCTGCACATGTTTGATTGCTTTCCTATCTTTAAACTGTTTCATATCTCTGCACAGTTCCATACAGTTCTGGAGCCCAAGGTTCTAACTCCTCTGTGTCCTCTACCTCCAGTCATGCTGAGTCCGACTGGACAACACAAGATAACAAACTGATAGTGGACAAGGAAGGAAGAACTTACTTAGAGAGAGTATGTAGGGGAGATAATTGGACATTAGGGGAATGTAATGTATCAGAAATGAATCACAATAGGACAAAAGTATGGTGTACTATGAAAACATGCTCTTGTTCCCTTCAGTGCTTTTTCCTGTAATGAAAAATGAAATTCTATGAAAAATACAATTTTGCAATAAAAATATATATCATGTCTGATGCTCATTCAAAGAATCACATTCCAGCTGTAGAAAAAAAAACATTTTGGTAAGGGATAGTGCAGTCACAGATATTTTTAAACTAATTCTAGTTCAGATTAGGGTTTTACGTGACTAAATGTTTATATGGTAGGCAATTTCAATAACAGTAGTTCTGATCTTGGTTTATTCAAACATGAATTAATGCCCAATTAACATTTTATATCGTAGTATTGACACATATATTCATCCTGTTCTGTTTTATTCCAAAGGCAGAATTTTTGTTGACCAGCAAGGAAAGATCTCGTGTGAAGAAAGCTTGGATAGAATATGAAAGTACAAGGTAAGCAGTTACTAAAACCTGTTATTGAAAAATCATTATCTAGCTCATTTTTTGTTTTGTTTGTGGTTTTGTTGTTTTTTAGACAAGAAACTAGTTTCTAATACAGGTGTATTTATTTTTTGTACTTTTCAACAAAAATTGTTAATGTGTTAAACAGAAAAGTAGTAAGTGAACAGTTTCAAGGACTTTATGAAGAAAGAATTAACAGTTCAAAACAAATTGTTGAAGTAGGAAACTTCTTGACAGATATGACTATTGATTTATTGGATGGCTGTTCTCTGTTCCCATGATTCAGTTACAGAAACATATGCTGCAAAAACTACATTTTTAATTTTGAATGAGCCCAGCTGAAATTTCTAAAATCTTAAGACATTTTCTGTGTTACTCATAGTTGAGGCATCTCACAGCTAACACCCTTCGGTAGTTTTTCATGTGGCATACTCTTATGATACTTAACCATTGTCAAACATGTTGTTGTTGTTGTTGCCGAGGAATATTGGTCTCCTGTGATTTCTGGCAACTTACTTTTTGTTTATTTTCTTTACAGTAATGTAGTAGAATTGTTTGAGTCAGTGTCTGCTGTGCTGGACACACCCTCCAAGAAGACATTATGGATGTTTTTACTGGCTAGATTATCCACACCACACCAACAGTATTGTATCAACCAAATCTCACTACCCAGAAATATACTTCTAGGTAATACACAGTTCATTAATTTTGGAATTATTAAACAAGTCTGATTACAGTGACTAGAAATACAGTGAAAGCTCACTAATAAAGGCATCTTTCATTATTTCAAAACCATCCTTAGCAATTTGAAGGAACTAAAGTATAAAACTGAAAAAATGAGGTTTTCTATTAAGGCCAATTCAGTAAGAAGACCAGTTTTGAGAGGTCTTTTTAGCAGGTCTATGTAGCTCAAATTAGTTTTATTTCTCTCACCCCCCTCCCTCCACCCTACCATTTGTAGTAGAAGTATTAGGATTAGCTCCTGTCATTTGATCAGTCTTTCCAAGTTGGCACTTTCTCACAGAGATTAGGAGTCTAGCACTGGTCATTCCCAGGAATGATAGTTAACTGCCTGCTCACTATGACTTTTACTATTTACTCGTAATTAAGAGCAATGGCAATGGATCCTATATTGTTGTTCAAAGATCTCTTGTAAGTAACTTTATATATTATTTTACTTAAAGCTTGCATAGGCCTTTCAGTAGGACTGTGCAATGTTTTAGGTAATCAAATTAATTTTTTTTATATCTGATTAAATTTTTCCTGCAGAATGTATGGAGAAGTTGGAATTAGATCGAGGTAAGAGCTTGGCTTTTAACATTAATGTAAAACTTTTTGCTCTGATTAGCAAGCAGAATAAAAGATTAGCTGAAAAGTACGAGTAGTACTGAGCAAATACACACTGTCAGAATTTACATTCTCTTTAATATAATATCAGTATATATTATATAATTTAAAAGCTTTTTGCTCAATTATTTTACACAATATGACTTTGTACAAGGAGGAAATAATCTATAGATGGCTAATACTTAGCAATTGTAATCCTTTTCAGGCTTTCTTCTTGACGAGTTTTGTTTTACAAAATGACACAGAGGACTAAGAAATTTCTTTGATATGTTGTTTCAAAAATTTACCAAAAAAAGCACTAGTTGATTTTAATAATTGTAATAAACAAAACATCCTTTGTTCTCTATACGAATTTGCACCAAATTGTAAATCTGTTACCATGGTTACAGGAGATACTACAAATATGTCCAGATGGGGCTCTGGGAAGTCAAGTGTTAAAATTTCCTCATTTCAACAGCAAGTAGAATATCTCCTCACTTCCCGAGAACGGTCCATGCTGAAGAAAGCTCTACAATTATACTCAGAAAATAGGTGGTTATTTCATTTGCTTTTTATCCATTAAAGGTTTTAATTGTTAGTTTGTAGCGTCAAGTACATTGTATTATGTATATGGTCAGAATGTTAAACAGTGCTAGATCTCACAAACATCCAGAAGAATTGTTACAGAAATGTAAAAATGTGATGTTGTAAGATGATTTATTGTCAGAGTTAAGACAGATTCAAAACATTGTTGCTTTTAGCTTAACTTCAGCAGTTAATCACAGATGTGTATCTTCTTGGACCTCTTGTTCTGTGCCAAAATGGTACTTTCTTCTTTCAAACATAAAAGAAGGGCCTCTTGTTCTTAATCATAACTGTTATACAGTGGTACTGTCTTCTTTCAAACATAGAAGAAGAGTATCATCTGGAGGAGGCATTGACTTCTTGTTATTTTTTTCAGAAATGTTGACAACTTAATTGAGGATCTGGATGCCATTTTGGACACACCTTCAAAAAGAACGCTGTGGATGTACATAATACCCTTATTAACACAAATGCATCAGGATGTAGTTCGGCAGAGAGTTGGTGGTAAACAGACAGTGACAACCACAAACATGGGTAGGAATACATGACATTATAATGTTTGATAAGAACTGTAAAGTTTAATCACAATTTGTAGAGGCTAACTCTATGGCATATCATAATATCAATTTTTATATGCCAAAACGCTTCTTTTAGTGTACCATGTTTTGGTGTTTCAACAGAACTGCTTTTTTTGCTGCATAATTCCAAAAGAATGGGACTACAATGTACATAGTTGAGTGGATTTTAGAGTTCTTGATACTAGATGAATTAAGATTTTACTACAGCAGAACAGTACCTTGTAATGAAAATCATGAAAGAACCTACATTTTGAAAAATGCTGCCAATGATACAGTTTTATGCAGTCTTAGATCATAAACAGATTGTTGACAGAAATAGATGTTTTACTTGTAAATTTTTGTTTTGACAAATTTCTTGATCATTTCAGATAGTTCAGCACAGAAGAAAACAGCTTCAAAACATCCTCATGTAAGTTTAAACATATATTATGTCACATTTTTAACCTCAAAAGCCTGCCACTGCAACTTTATAATGAATGCTGTCTTGTAGTAACTATTATCAGAAGGCTCGACTATTTGGTTTACCATTTAATGAAAATTCAGATATGTATTTGTTTCATAAAATCACCCCATGTTTACAGTGCTAAGGAAAATGCAGCTGATAATAACAAAGCATGCAGTGGATAGAACTCTGTATTCAAGGTGTCAAAAGAAAGAATGAAACGTTAACACAATACAATAATAGTTAATGCAAGGGGTAAAGATTCTATACAAAAGAATAGATAGTTTTGTTATAGGTAACTATTCCAGGTGAAAATATCCAGTGCAGACTTTTGCTTGTAGTTTAACTCATGCTAGCTTCTAAGTAAAGTTTTCATTCACTTAAAGCATTAGGATGAGAACGTAGAAAAAAAAAGTTTATGTATAAAGGTAGATCAAATATTTCAGCCATACACGTCATCTGATGAGGAGCATGATTTGATGCTGAGGACTGGAGACAGAAAAATACATACTAAACCTGATGGTAAGGCATCGAAGTCTTCTGCCTGTTGTTAGTTTTATAGCTACCATTTCTGTGATCTTCTCTTGAAGCACAAAGACAACCCAAGCATTTTCGTTTTCTTCTAAGTGAAAGCTTTTATATTAAGGGTTTAATACGGTAGATGAAATAAATGACATTAAATAAACAATGTTAACATCAAAATCTGTCTTCAGCTATCTTGTTTAGTTTGAATTTATCTTTATCTATATACATTTATTGGGAAAGACCATGCAACTTATATTAATCCAGCTCAGCGACTGTTTCCTTGATTCAAACCAATATTTGTCCCAAAAGTGTGCAGTGGGAAAATTCATCAAATACCCTCAGCCTGGTGGGATTTGAACCAACTATCTCAAAATCAGGTGTTTGGCTTTCTGTTCACCAGACACTGTCCTCCATTTCTTGTCTGTTTCACTAGTTTTGATTTCTTCTGGTTTGCAGTCCAAAAATAACTTGTCATTTTTCACTTTCTTATGCTATGCTGAGTGCCAACTATTTTACCAGTGTTATGGTCTAGTGCATACCTTCCTATAATTGTATAAATATATCCTCTGACAACTGCATCAGGGAATCAATTCTTTGGCTCAGTAGTGAGAGTGTTGGTCTTCTATGGGGAAAGATCAGAGTTCAAATCCCATTCTGGGTGGTGTATTCAAAAATATATTGCATCTTTCTGCTACAGACTTTCTTTTCGTAACACCTGTTGGAGAAATTTTGTTGTTGTAATTGAAAGAATGATATGCTCATACATTGAAGGATATTTAGTATCTATGAGCTGCTGTTTGATTTCAACAATTCATCTATATTGAAAACTGTCACATTTAATGACATATAAGACACTTCTACTGGTATTTCATCAAAACCCATTGAAAAAATTCACCATCATATGATGAATGCAGATGCCTTGCCTCTCAGCTCAAAAAAAAAAATTCATTGTCTAACTGTAGGAGGCATCAGCTGCCTGACAAGTTCATTCTATTTTAGCTTAAGCATTTTTCTTTTTACCTAATGTAAAAGTCATTATCATTTTGTCTAGTGCCCAACTCTCTAGGGGGACTGGATCTGTCCATCATCAAGGAGCTGGCAGAGACAAGAAGAGCTGTACAGGAAGTCAAAGAATTCCTCACTAAAGGACAAAGCCCAGGTATTAAAAGAATTAGGTTTTTCAGTTATTTCAGTTGGTCTGGCTAGCTCAGTTGGTAGAGTTTTGGATTGTCAATCCAGGGCTCTTTGGTTCAAATCCCACTAGGGCCAGCTAGATTTCTCTGTGATAAATTGATCTCAGATTATGCGTCTACAGGTTTTTTGTCCCTTACCTCTGATTGAAGTAAGGAAGCAGTCAGATTGATCAGTAAACTGGTGAGTAAACTGGTTGGTTGCCTAGGAACACGTCTTAGTAGAGGTTGAAACTCGTAGTGAACACCAATAGAAACAAACAAATATTTATTTCAGATACTTTCAACTGTTTTTTTTTCTGTGATAAGTTTTTGGTGGAATACATATTTTTTTATTTTGTTTTCATTTCCTCCATTTAAAGGGAGCTAAAGTCACTAACACATAAACTAACATGTAGTTTCACATTGATATTGATTGAAGGTTTTGAACTTTATTGTACCAAGTTACACTATGCTTATGCTAATTTTTATTGATGGTAGAAATCTTGCATTGGTAGTGCTTTGAAGGAAAAAATTTATGAACTACATGATGGTATCTCTGATATATCTTTTGTAGGGCATTGAAAAGAACAAAAGAAGACTAATGACAGCAGTGTTTCTATACCTCCATTTCAGAGATAGATCAGGACCACTACAAGTATGTTACAGTAATTCCAATTGAACGCCAACTCCAGGAACACTCATTACGTTCACCAATCAGCATACAGCTACCAGGCCAGACATATCCAATGACCTTGACCTCACCTAATGCATCTGGATTCAGTCCAGGTCAGCGTATGTTTAGCCCACAGGAAGCACAAAAGTTAGAGATGGGACTACTTTCATCTGTGTCAAATGGTAGTACTAGACTTAAATTTAGTGACAGTGAACCTAGGGTGAAATTTCCATCAAATTTTATGGGATTGAGTAACTCTGAAAATGAAAGTGCACAAAAATATCCACCAAGTTTATTTGTGCACAGCAGTTCTGAGGAGGATGGTGTTAAAATTTCACCAGACTTCATGACCATTGGAACAGAGAGTGACCAAGAAAGTGAATCACAAAAAAGGACCAATGCACAACTACTGGCTTCCAAATTTGCCAAAATGGGAGGTAAATTATAGATTCCTTACACTGATCTTTCTTTTCATATCACAGTTTGTGCTTGAAGTTTTTCCTAATTGTACTCAATGCAGACCGTAAATGTGCTGGTAATCCCAAGTCTTAGAATTATAGCATAAAATTGAGTGAGCCAGTCACCTTAAAAGCTATACTGTGTTAGCACAAGTGCTCAACAAAATTGCCAATGGCATTTTTAGCTAACCTGAGCACAAAGTGCTCAAGGGTGAGCTATTGGGATCATTGATTGTCCTGTGCCTGTCGGCGTGTGTCAGGCGTCGTGCATCGTCAGCAATTTGACTAGAACGACTTCTTCTCCTAAACCCCTAAACCAACATTGAAGAAACATGCCTGGGATATTCCTTGCATGAAGCTCTACCAAAGTTGTTCAAAGAATTGAATTCCATCAAGAACTCTGGTTGCTGTGGCAACAGAAAAGAAAAACTTTGAAAATCTTTTTGTCTGAAACGACAAGGCCCTGAGCCATAAGATTTGGTATGTAGCGTTGCCTAGTGGACCTCTACCATATTTGTTCAAATTATACCCCTAGGGTCAAATTTTGGCCCTGCCCGGGGGATCAATTGATTTTACATAGGCTTATATAGGGAAAACTTTGAAAATCTTCTTGTCTGAAACGACAAGGGCCTGAGCCTTAAGATTTGGTATGTAGTGTTGTCTAGTGAACCTCTACCAAGTTTGTTCAAATTACAAACCTAGGGTCAAATTTGACCCTGCCCTTGGGGCCAGTTGATTTTACATAGGCTTATATAGGCAGAGTTTTAAAAAAACTTCTTGTCTCAAACCACAAATCCTAGAACTTAGATAGTTTTAATGGAGCATCAGCTAGAGGTCGTCTACCAAGTTTGTTCAAATATGCCCCTTGAGTGAAAATTGGCTATACCCTGGGCGTCACTTGAATTCATATAGATTTATATAGGGAGAATCTTAAAAAAGCTTTTGATGTTTGCTCAACAGCAGACCCAAAGGCAAAGTATTCAGGTGTGCATTCTAGTGCTATCATGGCCCTCTTGTTGCAAGAGTGTATTTTAAGGTTAAAAAATTGTACATTTTGGTTAGTAAAAAAAAAAAAAAAAAACAGTGCAAAACCTAAACTGGCTGAGGGGGTTTCTGAAAATACTAAGCATTGTGGTTTCCTGCCATGACTTATTTATAAAATTTCAACCACAAATGCAGACCCATTCATAAGACAGACATACAGTTGTTGGAAGGCTGATATTGACTATTCAGAAGATTAGCTTGATATGAACTTATTTGAGTACATTTATTTTGATTAGCTTTGACTCATCTAATGGTTTGTTATTGGAATATCATTATCCACATTTACAACATAATTTTGCAACAACATAACTTTTGCACATTTTTGAAGCATTGGAAAGCATTTCCACTTTGCAGCTATAAAAAATTGCAAGTAAAGCAAATGCCCTTGATGAGACTTCAAAATCAACCAGGCCCCGAGTGTTACTCTTTAAAAAGGTGGAATCATTTGTAATCCATGTTTCATTGACAAATCATATCTTGTATAACTTTCATGCTGTAACATTTACATTTCTGAATAGGTGTGATAAAAGATAGTTTGGAACTTTTTCTGAATTAGGTAGACCTGTGCCTGAGTCTAAGCAATTTTGCACAGGTGCATGGTTTTCATCACAACAAAATACCTGACAAATTTTGCTTCCTCACTTTACAAATTTTGTTCTTCCTTAGATCATAAATGCCAATATAATTCATTACCTTGAAAATTTTAGATGAAATTTACCTGTCTGCCAAAGAATATTAATATATTGATCATAAATGATGAAATATTATGGGACAATGCAGATGCCAACAGAAATAACTTTGACACAATTTATTGAGACGGATGTTAATTTTGATTCAGTTTAACTTTCATGGTAATGTTGGCATTCAAATGAAAAAAAGGTAATTTATCCTAAAAAAAAAAAGAAAATCTTTGTAACATCAAACTTTTTAGACCTACACCCTGCTCTCACATAGCTCTTAAATTTCCTTGTCATTTGGATATTATTAACAAAAACTTACCAGAAAAAAAATTAATGTAGGCTTTAATAGAAAAAAATACTCATATGCAACAGTTATTTATTCTACAATATTTCAAGAAGCAAAGAGCTAAAACAAAAATGCCTTTTTCATTTCTAATCAAAGAGCCAGTCTTTGTCTTTAGAGAATTATATAATGCAAGTTATTGATAATTATTTTATTAGGAGACACATTTAACAGACATGCCTTGACAGCCCTGAGGCAGCTGGATGCTGCAGTGGCAGCAGAGGTGACAGATCTAAAACATGCAGAGGATTCTGGGAGAAAAACACCTGCTGATTCCAGGGTGGCACCCTCGGTGAATGGGGAGGCAACTCTGCAAGTACCACCACCACCTCCTCCCCCACCTCCAGGTATGTTGGTATTTTTATCCCATCTTCATTATAACAATGTGAAATAGAGCTAACATAAAATGTTATTTTTTTGTCATTTCTCACAGTCATAAAATTGATACCAAAGGAAAATATCACTGAAAATGAAACCATTACCCTTAAAAGCAACATTAGTTTACTGGTATTCTTGTACAAACTAGCTCATAGTAACTTTCTTCGAATGACTGTGGCCACCTGGTGTTTTAACTAATCTTCAAATCAAGTCAAGTATTCAATGTCTACATAACATTTTCAAGTAAAGGCCATTCAAGTTTCTCTTTGGCTGTCATGATTTGTCGCATTAAAAAAATTTGCAAAGTGACTGACTTCCTCAAGAAAATGTATTTTCAACCTGGTTGCAGAATTTGTTTGGTACTGGCAGGTAATCATGTTTCCTGCATTTTCAGTGGCTCCTCCTCCACCTGCACCCCCTGTACCAGGTACCAGCTCCCCAGACAAGACCCAGATGAATGTGAAGAGAATAAACTGGGAGAAATTGGACCAACAAGGGGTGGAGAACACAGTCTGGGAGCAGGTACACTATCAGATTGATAAGTTTGATTTGGTTTTATGATGATAATAAATTGTTGACAACCAGAAAAAATATTGTAAATATTTTTTACCATAGACTAAAATTGTGACTTCACTTTAGCTTTTCTAAAGATCAGGAATGCAGACATTTGACAGACTGTGTACAGCCACACTGATGTAATCAGATATTTGTTTAGAGAGTTTTGCTGTGAAGATATAATAGAGAGTTTTGCTCTGAAGATATAATAAAATTGCATGCTAGAAAACTATCTTTCTTACACATGTATTTGAGATTCAGATAAGGCAATCCAGCCCTCAGGCTAATGCATTTGGCAGAGCCGCTTTCCAGCTATAATGCAAATGCCCTCAGGCCAGATCAACAAATTGGAACATCAGACATATGAAGATAATTATTATCTTGTATTTATTATTCATACCAGTATTTGCTTTTCTCAGTAAGTATTTGTAAAATATCTCAGATTGGGGAAACAACAGACCTGCAGGATGTAGTGAGATATCTAGAGCTGGAACAGTATTTCTCAACCAAATCTCCTAGACAGAGTAAGTATATTGACAGGCTCACAAAAATTGTGCGTTGCAGCAGACGTAATCATTTCAAGATGATTCATGATCAAACTTAAGCTAATTTTGCTGTTAAACAGACACCATGAAATCATGACAATCTATCGAACTTTCTATCTCTTAGAAAATGAAAGTTTGCAAGTAGTAAAATAATTGACATTTTAAAATATATTCTAAATGCAAATTATGTACATCACCTACCTTTCACTCGTCCTTTTCCCCTCCAAAAACACTCAACCACTGACAATTAAGAACTTGGTGTGTTTGAACCTTACTTGATTTAACAATATGTTTTCTTATCCTGAACTCTGAGATTAATCTTTAAGGAATTTTTTCATACAGACCAGAAAGATGACTGTGAAAGATGGCGCTCACAATGTACTTGTGTTAAACATAGACTGTCGGCACTGAAAAGTATAAGTTGTATACAATTATAGCATGGTGTGGAATAGAATTCTTGGCTTGAATTTTTTCATTGGCTGCTTGAGTATGTGATGTACCAAACCATGTAGATTATCCTAATAGTTTAAGCATACTGTTCTTTGACCTATTTATTTAGTTTTATAGTTATTTGCTGACACCCATTAACTTTGAATTGTGTCATAGGTCAAGGTCATTTGTGATACTGGTTACCACTTTAACCAAAGTACTAGGAACTCGTATTTATGATTTCTGTGTACAATATACATAGTCAGTATTTATTGAAGTCACAATTTACCATAGCAACAAAGTGTAATCATCCTTTTCATGATGGTACTCAATGGCTAAGTTTTGGCTAATTATATAACTGGACTCAACATGTAATGGTAACATTGTAATTGTATATAATGAGCAGTATCAGTATTATGTGTATTATAAAACAGCCCCTGGCAGTGCAAGAAGAGAGAGGGTATGGTTATGGTTTTCTTCTTTTTAGCTCACCTGTCACAGAGTGACAAGGTGAGCTTTTGTGATCGCAATTTTTCTGGCGTCCGTCCTTCCGTAAACTTTTCATTCAAACAACATCGCCTCTGAAACCACTGGGCCAAAGTTGATGAAACTTGCCATGTGGATGTTCCTTGCATGAAGCTCTTCCAAAATTGTTCAAAGAAATCAATTCCATGCAGAACTCTGATTGCCATAGCAACCTAAAGGAAAAACTTTAAAAATCTTCTTGTCTGAAACCACAAGGCCTAGAGCTTAGATATTTGGCATTTAGCACCCTCTAATGGAACTCTACAAAAATTATTCAAATTATTTCCCTGGGGTCAAAATTGGCCCCGCCCCAGGGGTCACTTCATTTTACATAGACTTATATAGGAAATCTTTAAAAATCTTCTTCTCAGAAACCAAAATGCCTACAGCTTAGATATTTAATATGTAGCATTGTCTAAAGGATGTCTACCAAGTTTGTTCAAATTATATCCCCTGGGTCAAAATTGGCCACGCCCCAGGGTTCTCTTGGTTTACATATAGTTATATAGGAAAAACATGAAAAATCATTTTTCTCCGAAACTCATAGGACTAGACCTGAGATATTTGGTGTGGAGTATTGTGTAGAGAACCTTTACCAGTATTGTTTATATGTTGGCCCAGGGGTCAAAATTGGCCCCGCCTGGGGGGGGGGGGCCTTAATAAGTAAAAAAGGCAATCTTTAAAAATCTTCTTACTTGAAACCTCAATGCCTACACCTTAGATATTTGGTAGAGAACCTTTACCAGTATTGTTTATATGTTGGCCCCGGCATCAAAATTGGCCCCGCCCCGGGGGCCCTTTATATGTAAAAAATAAAATCTTTCAAAGTCTTCTTACTGGAAACCTCAATGCCTACACCTTAGATATTTGGTATGTAGAATTGTCTAGTGGATGTCTATCAAGTTTGTTCAAATTATGTTCCCTGGGTCAAAATTGGCCACGCCCCAGGGTTCTCTTGGTTTACATATAGGAAAAACATGAAAAATCATTTTTCTCCGAAACTCGTAGGACTAGACCTTAGATATTTGGTGTGGAGTATTGTGTAGAGAACCTTTACCAGTATTGTTTATATGTTGGCCCCGGGGTCAAAATTGGCCCCTCTCTGGGGGCCCTTAATATGTAAAAAAGGCAATTTTTAAAAATCTTCTTACTGGAAACCTCAATGCCTACAGCTTAGATATTTGGTATGTAGCATTGTCTAGTGGATGTCTACCAAGTTTGTTCAAATTATGTTCCCTGGGTCAAAATTGGCCACGCCCCAGGGTTCCCTTGGTTTACATAGATTTATATAGGAGAAACATGAAAATTAATTTTTCTCCAAAACAAATAGGTCTAGACCTTAGATATTTGGTGTTGAGTATTGTGTTATGAACCTTTACCAATTGTTTAAACGTTGGCCCTGGGGTCAAAATTTGCCCCGCCCCGGGGGCCCTTAATATGTAAAACAGGAAATCTTTAAAAATCTTCTTGTCTTAAACCACAAGGCCTAGAATTTTAAAATTTGGCATGAAGCAAATAATTAGATTACATGTAGGTTAAAGGTCATGGAGGCTAAAAATAGATTTAATTACTGTACCTCATAGAGCCTTCATTTATAGACCAATATCTAGGATATTCAATATATAGGTTCCTTGCATGGACCTCTACCCATGGGTAGGGTTTGAGGTCACTGGGTCAAGGTCAAGGTCACCATAGCTTATAATAGATATTTTTACTTTCCGTCATAGAGCCTTTATTTATTGACTGATATTTTACATATTTGGTTTGTAGGCACTTATATATTTTCAATTAAAAAATGAAATACTGCTTAACAGCAAACCTACAGCCAAAGTAATCAGGTGAGCGATCCAGGGCCATCATGGCCCTCTTGTTTTAAATATGACTAACCCATAAATATATGCCTGTAGTGGTTTAGATAAACTTACCCCTTTATATTTACTTGTGTAGCAAAATTTGTAGATCTTAATTAATACTTAAACCCTTCAGTGTAACTTGTTTTGCAAAATTAACAAAGCTTTGTTTAGTATAACAATTGTTAGTTTGTATATAATTTTCATAAGCTAACAAAATACAATCATATACAAGGATAATTGACATTTCAGCCTTTTAATTAAATGTACTTGTCCGCAGTTTTAAGCAGTTTGAGGTTATTTTTTCAAATTCAAAGGAGTTCATATCCAGCAAACAGAACATTTTTATGTTTGAATGATCCTGTCTTAACCCTTAACGTGCTGGAACCAAAAGTGATTAGCCTTTGCCACCAGTATAGAGCCAGGCCAGCCTGCACATCCGTGCAGTCTGACCAGGCTCTATACTGTTGGTCAGCTCAGTTTTTGTATTTTGATATTGAAATCCCTTAAACTTTGAATGGACTGTTCCAAATTCAAAGCTGGGCAAATCCATTACAAAATTTCAGCATGTTCAGGGTTAAAACTTTCAGTACTCTTACTTTAAGTCATCAAACTGTGTTTTTTTCAGCCTAAATATTCAAGTCTTAAGAAAACATATATTGCTCAAAGTAATACCATGTAAATAGTTTTGGAACATGCAGGGTATAACCTATCTGTACAAAGTGTACATTCTTTTAACTATTTATTCTAGAGCTTCCAGAAAAGAAGACAGAAGTCAGTATTCTCAACCCAAAGAAAGCATACAATATTTGTAAGTACTTCACTTTTTTCATAGTGTATTACAATATAATTTCTCGCCATACAATCCAGCTTTGGACCTTTCATTTATTAAAAGAATGAATGTGCATAGAACACAGAGAAAACCAAGTTTTTTTGAAATTCACATTGTATGCAAGAAAAAAAACATGTATGCAACAACAACAGAGGATACAAAGTGACTGATTATAATATAATGTAAATTACCAACCTGACACAACCCTATGTTATGCCTTCAGCAATT
The DNA here is from genome assembly GCA_012932295.1 of Cyclina sinensis. Classification (NCBI taxonomy): domain Eukaryota; kingdom Metazoa; phylum Mollusca; class Bivalvia; order Venerida; family Veneridae; genus Cyclina; species Cyclina sinensis. The sequence goes on along the minus strand of JAAONU010000001.1, from coordinate 39,743,613 downwards.
CTGCTCGGTCATTTGAAGTTGTCATTAAGTGAGATACGTCAAGCCCTGTACTTACTTGATGAAGACATTCTGACTCCTGAACTGCTCAGACAGCTACTTGCCTATGTTCCAAACAAACAGGAGGTAAAATTTTTTGTCATTACCACACTTCCAGCCCCTCCACCCTTGCTTGTAAAAAGATCTATATTATCTGGCTTCTGTATGGCTTCCCTGGCATGAGTTTAAAATTTAACTAGAAAAATGTGTCTGACACAGAGATCTGACGCTTAATTTTTGTTGTTGTTTTTTTTGGGGTTTTTTTAGTATTTCACTACATATTGTGAATGCTAATTTAATAGATAGCTTTTTATGTCAAACGTTAACAGCAGCATTTAGATTTTGCTCTCGTCTACCCTTATGTCCAAAATTCTTTTAGTTCTTTTAGTAAGCACTGTTTCTACTGTCATTTCTCTGACTGTGAAACATTATAGGAAATCTGTAAGGTAGTCAAGTTCTCATTTGTAAAACTTTCACAGAATGCAGTTACTGAAATTGGTAGAGGTTGCCATCTCTTCCAGCAAGACAACACATCAGACAAATATGCTTAGGACTGTGACAGCCCTTTCAAAGAAGGGAGATTAATTAATACCCATATTTGAAATATTGAATGCATAGTTTGCTCCCTTGTCTTCATATTAATTAGTTGAGCAGTTTTCCTTGTTTACATATATTTATTCTGTACATTTATAGATGGAGCAACTAGACTCATACAATGGTGACATAGAAGAACTTAGTCGGCCAGACAGATTTACGTATGAGGTATGGAATAGATAGATATACATGTGTTTGTTCTGACTTGGCTCTTTTGTGCCCTTGGCAATAAGCTAACTTTCCTGAAAATGTGAAAGAATATATACTTTATCATACTTAAACCAACATAGACTGGACATCTTATAGGTCACATTTATTTGCACAACATACACAGTTAATGCATTTTATATAACCACAGTGCATTTGTACTGGAGTATGGTAGCTTAATATTCACAATTCTGAATACTTTTAAGAATTTTTATTTTTTAAATTTTCACAAAATCTGTAATTAAAAGGTGTGGTCTGAATGTTTTTGTCTTAGTTGATGAACTCCTTTTTTTGCAAGTTTCGCTTTAAATTTTTTATATGATTGTTGAAAAGACTGTTAACATGGCATCTTTTTTTTAAAAAACAGGTGGCACATTATTTTTCTCTAATTTCAAGTTGGTACCATTATGTTTTTAGCTCACCTGTCACGTAGTGACAGAGTGAGCTTTTCTGATCACCTTTTGTTCGTCGTCCACAATTAGTTTGTTAACACTCTAGTGGTCACATTTCTGCCTCAATTGTCATGAAACTTGGTCAGGATGTTTGTCTCATTAATATCTCGGACAAGTTCGAACATGGGTCATCTGGGTTCAAAAACTAGGTCACAGAGCCCAAAAATAGAAAAATCTTGTTAACACTCTAGAGGTTACATTTTCAGCCCAAATAATCTGGAAATTTGCCAGGAAGGTTGCTTCTATGATTTCTAGCTCAAGTTCGAATATGGGTCATCTGGGTTCAAAAACTAGGTCATTGAGCCCAAAAATAGAAAAATCTTGTTAACACTCTAGAGGTTACATTTTCAGCCCAAATAATCTGGAAATTTGTCAGAAAGGTTGCTTTAACGATTTCTAGGTCAATTTCAAATATGGGTCATCTGGGTTCAAAAACTAGGTCACAGAGCCCAAAAATAGAAACATCTTGTTAACACACTAGAGGTAACATTTTCAGCCCAAATAATCTGGAAATTTGTCAGAAAAGTTGCTTCAAAGATTTCTAGCTCAAGTTCGAATATGGGTCATCTGGGTTCATAAACTAGGTCACAGAGCCCAAAAATAGAAAAATCTTGTTAACACTCTAGAGGTTACATTTTCAGCCCAAATAATCTGGAAATTTGCCAGGAAGGTTGCTTCTATGATTTCTAGGTCAAGTTCGAATATGGGTCATCTTGGGCCACAAACTAGGTCACAGAGTCCAAATATGGAAAAACCTTGTTAACATTCTTAAGGTAACATTTCCAGTCCAAATAGTCTGGAAATTTGTCAGAAAGGTTCTATTGATGATTTCTAGCTCAGTTTTGAATATAGGTCTTCTGGAGTCAAAAACTAGGTCACAGAGCCAAAAAGTAGAAAAACCTTGTTAATGCTCTAGAGGTTATATTTTAAGTCCAAATGTCCTTGAAATTTGTCAGACAGGTTGTTTCAATGATTTCTAGCTCATATATGGATAAGGGTCATCTGGGATCAAAAACTAGGTCACATGGCCCAAATATTAAAAAACCTTTTTAACACTCCAGAGGTTACATTTTCAGCCCAAATAATCTGGAAATTCGTCATAAAGGTTGCCTTGAGGATTTCTACCTCAAGAGCGAGTATGGGTCATCTTGGGTCAAAAACTAGGTCACAGAGCCCAAATTTGGAAAAACCTTGTTAACACTCTAGAGGTAACATTTTAATTCCAAATAACCTGGAAATTTGTCAGAAAGCTTAATTCTATGGTTTCTAGCTCAAGTTTGAATATAGGTCATCTGGATTGGAAAACTAGGTCACAGAGCCCAAATATCGAAAAACTTTGTAAACACTCTAGAGGCTACATTTTCACTCCAAATATCCTGGAAATTTGTCAGAAGGGTTGTTTTGATGATTTCTAGCTCAAGTTTGGATATGGGTTATCTGGGGTCAAAAACTAGGTCACAGAGCCTAAATATCGAAAAACCTTGTTAACACTCTAGAGGCTACTTTTTCAGTCCAAATATCCTGAAAATTTGTCAGAGAGATTGTTTCAATAATTTCTAGGTCAAGTTCGAATATGGGACATCTAGGTTAAAAAACTAGGTCATAGAGCCCAAATATGGAAAAACCTTGTTAACACTCTAGAGGTAACATTTTCAGTACAAATAACCTTGAAATTTGTCAAAGAGATTGTTTCAATAATTTCTAGGTCAAGTTTAAATATCGGTCATCTGGGGTCAATTAACCAGGTCCATAGCAACTTTGTTAAAAGCAGTCATACTCAGGTGAGCGATACAGGGCCATCATGGCCCTCTTGTTTAAATATTGGCCTCATAGGTGCACTTGAGTATACGGCTGTAGATAATTGGCCACATAGGTACACTTAATCCTCAAATACCCAGGGGTGACTCTGCTCCAACTCCGCTCCACATATGCTACATCAACGATGAAGCATATGTGGAGGGGAGTCACCCTTGGGTATCAGAGGATTAAGTGCACCTATGAGGCCACTAATCTACAGCTGTGTACACAGCTGTAGGTTGGAAAAACTTTTTTTCTAAAACATTCGGTGAAAATATATGCTTTCCAGGAGAATTGTTTTGATTTTTTTCTGACAAAAGTGAAAAAAATACTTTTCATCAAAAACTAATCCTCTGGGTTTACTCATAAAATTACATGGTTGTGACTGTGACATACAGTAAGACAATTTTGCTGTGACATACATTTACTTATTATGATTGTACATTGAGAAAATTTGACTGTGATATACATTTAGACAATATGACTGTGACATACATTTCAACCACATGCCTGTGACATACATTTGACTGTAAAATACTGTTAGCCCATTTGATTGTGACATTCATTTAGACAGTTAGACTGTAATATATATTTAAAAAGTAATGACTGTGATTTTTATTTTAGCAGTTGCATCAGGCATATTTTTAAAAAATATATATTTACAATTTGACTATGACATACATTTAGGCCTTTGACTGTTACATACATTGAGACAGTCTGACTGTAACATACATTTAGAGAGTTTGACTGTAACATACATTTAGAGAGTTTGACTGCTACATACATTAAGAGAGGTTGACTGTTACATACATTTAGACAATTTGACTTTGATAAAATTTAGACAGTTGACTCTTACATACATTTAGGCAATTTGACTTTGATAAAATTTAGTCAGTTTGACTGTAACACACATTTAAACAATTTGGCTTTGATAAACATTTAGAAAGTTTGACTGTTACATACATTTAGACAGTTTGACTGTGACATACATTTAAAAGATTGCGACTGTAACATATATTTACATAGTTGTGTCTCGGACAAACATTTACCAAGTTCTGACTTTCTTCTTCTATTGGTACTGGCTACATTCAGTTGACAGAATATATACAGTATCTGATCCAGTAGTAACACACATGACTTCAAATCTCGATATCACAAGTTCGATCCTGCACTCCACTACTAAAACTTCTAATTGTCTTTTGAAGAGACATTTAACTGAGCCTGTAAAAGAATCAGGAGTCTCCCAGTCTGTATTTTGCACTATTTTCCACAACTTAACAAAACTAAAAGTCTTCTGTACCTTGATTAGTGAACTGAAATAGAAGTAGGTGGATATTGTTCCAGCTTTGAAGTTTATTTTATTGTTGTATCAATACTAGAACAATATTAGATGCCAAAATTGTGTTTTCACATTTATTTGACCTTTCAAAATCTGCCAAATTAGAAATAAAGTGATGAAGGTGTTAAGACAACATCATCTGAATGTGTTAATTGATGTTTGTTAGCACACTGGACCTATACATGGATTAGATGTATTTCAGGCATAAGGTTATAAATGTGGAATACTAAATTGGCTGAAAAATTAACACATTTTGAAATAAAAAGAACTTGAAAAGTGTGACATATGAGTCTGAACATGTGACCAGTGTGATAGTAGTAATTACAACTATAACAATACCAAAAACTTTTAAAGTGACAATTTGTGATAATCCTGTTTGTTTTAATAAACATCTGTGTAGTTATTACTGTGATATTCAGTCATTAGTTCTGACTGCCTGTACTTAAGAAGTGCATATGCTTGTAACTGCGCCATATCATCACATAGTCCTTACTATGACTTACTGTGTATTGATACTTCTCTAATTAACATTTCAGATGAGCCGAGTGCCAGGATATGAACAAAGATTAAAAGCTTTGGTGTTTAAAGGAAATTTTCAAGAAAAGATCAGTGAAATGAAAGAGGTAAACTTAAACAATAGCTTATATGTATCATGGTCAAGGTCATAGAAATGGGATTAAATTATATTATCAAGGTCATATCCCTTTTGTACATTTGAAAAGTAGTAACCTTTCATTGTTTTATTACTGTAAAATAGCATTTCAAAGGCAGTACACTGATACAGTTTACAACAATTTATTTGACTTACTAACCTGCTTCAAGATTTTTTTTACAAGAACACTTTTCTTGCCTTTAGTTTTTTTTGTATTTTATTCAGATTCTCAGTGAAAACATAGTATGTTTTCTTTTTTATCTTATTTTTTGTTTAGATTTCAAGTCACAAGATTATATATATCCTTTTTCAGCACTTACAGTATATCAGAAAGGCATCATTGGAACTCAGGCACAGCAAGAAACTGTCAAAGATATTAGAGGTAAAAATATTATTATTAGATAAGGTATGCTTGAATATCTCTTGTGCAATTCACTCAACTTGTTTTTACAGAAAATATACCAAGTCATCTTCAGGCCTTTATTTTTTTAACACTTTATTTACAAACCCTCTGCTCTAAAGAATCCAAATATAGAAGAAAAAAATACAAATTACAGATTTTTTCACCTGCCAACAGAGAGTTGTTCTGCTGGAATAAAAAAAGGCATATAGCTGTTTATTATATACTTATAAATGAAATATTGAGAAATATTGATGAAATAAAATGAGAATTTTCATTTTCCGTATTTTCATTGTAAAAATTTATTTTTCACTGCAGTGAAACATACTTTCCGTATTTTCACTGGTGTCTTGCCAGACTACTTTCTTCTAAATTCAGCCAATACACAAAATTAATGGGGAATTGTAAGGTCAAAAAAGAGAGAAAGCATAAAATTATAATAAACAGAAAATTAAAGTTTCTAGCTCACCTGAGCGAATGCTCAGGGTGAGCTATTGTGATCGCTGGATGTCTGTCGTCTGTCTGTTCACATTTGCCTTGTGTATGCGATAGAGGCTGTATTTTTCATTGGATCTTTATGAAACTTGGTCAGAATGTTTGTCTTGATGAAATCTAGGTTGGGATTGTATATGGGTCATCTGGGGTAAAAAACTAGGTCAAGGGGTCCAATCTATGAAAAACCTTGTGTATGCGATAAAAGCTGTATTTTTTATCCGACTTTCCTAATATTTGGTCAAAATGTTTGTCTTGATAAAATCTAGGTTGGGATTGTATATGGGTCATCTGGGGTCAAAAACTAGGTCACGGGGTCTAATCTAAGAAAACCCTTGTGTATGCGATAGAAGCTGTATTTTTCATCCGACTTTCCTAATATTTGGTCAGAATGTTTGTCTTGATGAAATCTAGGTTTGGATTGTATATGTGTCATCTGGGATCAAAAACTAGGTCACGGGTTCAATCTAAGAAAAACCTTGTGTATGCGATAGAAGCTGTATTTTTCATCTGATTTTTCTAATATTTGGTCAGAATGTTTGCCTCTATGGTATCTATGTTGGGATCGTATATGGGCCGTCTGGGGTCAAAAACTAGGTCACATGGTCAAATCTTAGAAAAACCTTGTGTATGCGATAGAGGCTGTTTTTTCCATTGGATTTTTCTAATATTTAGTCAGAATGTTTGTCTTGATGAGATCTAGGTTGGGATTGTTTATGGGTCATCTGGGGTCAAAAACTAGATCAAGGGGTCAAAACTTAGAAAAAGCTTGTTTATGCGATAGAAGCTGTATTTTTCATCCGATTTTCCTAATATTTGGTCAGAATGTTTGACTCTATGGTATCTAGGTTGGGATTTTATATGGGTCATCTGGGATCAAAAACTAGGTCATAGGGTCAAATCTTAGAAAAACCTTGTGTATAAAATTGAAGCTTTATTTTCCATTGGATTTTCCTAATATTTTGTCAAAATGTTTGTCTTGATGAGTTCTAGGTTGGGATTGAATATGGGTAATCTGGGGTCAAAAACTAGGTCACACGGTCAAATCTTAGATAAACCTTTTGTAAGCGATAGAGGCTGTATTTTTCATTGGCTCTTTATGAAACTTGGTCAGAATGTTTGTCTTGAGGAAATCTAGGTTGAGATTGTATATGGATCATCTGGGGTCATCAAAAACTAGGTCACGGGGTCAAATCTTAGAAAAAACTTGTGTATCCGATAGAAGCTGTATTGTTCTTCAGATTTTCCTAATATTTGGTCAGAATGTTTGTATTGATGAAATCTAGGATGTGATTGTCAATGGGTCATCCAGGGTCAAAAAATAGGTCATAGGGCCTATTCTTAGAAGACGTTCTGTTCAGCTACAGCAATGAAACATTAGATAATTTTGCATGCAGATTAAATCTTTGACCGTGGATGATCTTGATGTTTCTGTGCAATGATTCTCAGGTGAGCAATATAGGGCCATCTTGGCCCTCTTGTTTTGTATGAATACGGGATTTATTTTCATCTCGTGGTATGAAAACTATCATATGCCACTCGTGAAATATTTATTTTCATACCACTCGATGAAAATAAATCCTGTATTTTTTTAGAAAAAACTTGAATATCCTCTAAATATATAAAACGTATCAAGATGCTGTGCATCTGATTGATATTTAAAATCAAAGTGTCTTAGTTATTGAGACTAAAGAAGTGTCAGAAACGGACTTGTAGAGGATACATTTTTGTGGTGTTGATTAAGAAGGAGCAATCACAAGTGTATTTATTAACAGTTTCAGCTATGTAACATTTGGGAAGAATATCTCCCACCATGTAGAGAAACGATACCTAGTTACATAAATATCTGACCTCGAAAATGAAAAGGCTAGACAGGGGATGGTGGACATGCCACCAGAAATGCCAACAAGGGCTTTAATTTACTTTGATATAGATAATAATAATAATGATGAGTTCAGTGGGAAGATAAAAAGGAACCTCAGGACTGGTATCTGTTGCTTCAAAGAATGTTTTTGAGGTATTAATGGGGATGGAGAAGAAGTACAGTTTGGCTTCCAGGAAAAAGTTAGTAGATGTTTAACTATAAAATGTTATCAGGTTTGCAGATATATTAATAGTTTTACAAAGAATGGAAGATTTCAGGTCCTTTTAACTTGCATAGTTTATTGATGAGAAATGATAACAGTTGAAAACCATGCTTTGCTACAAAAACCTTCCTTTGGTCCCTTCAGTGATCATTGCTAGAAACAAAAAATGCAGTGCAACACAAAAAGTGATTCTATGACAAAATGATCAGATCCATTGCCAATTCTAGGAATCCTGTTTTGACTGTTCTTCAGCATCATGTACCATATGCACACTGTAGGCATACATTTTGACTGAGAAATTATTTTGAAAATACACAAGAAGTCACTTATGTCACCTCAAATTCATGCAAGTTTAGTTCATAACAGTAGATCAGTGCCTAAGATCAGTGCCTGAAGATCCTATAAAATTTACTCTTTGAACCAATTAGGTCTTGGGCAGGAGTCTTGACACTCTGCCAACCAACCCATAGAGCCTCCCTGTTACATTGATGCTTATATAAATATACCATGGTATTGTTTGTTTCAGTTTATTCTTGCTATGGGTAACTACATGAACCAAGGTAACCAGCGGGTGGGAGAGGCTGCTGGATTTAAAATCAAGTTTCTGTCACAGGTATATACATAGTTACTAGGTGAAAGGAGAAACTTAGTTACCTATAAAGGGTAACTCACAGAAACTAGGAACACCCCAAAGAAACATTTGAAAAATCTGATCTTGATGCAAGCTGTCATGTTCTACAACAGTGATCAACAGAAACCATATAACTTAAGCTGATTTTTCAGATCATGCTCCACAAAGGGTGAGCATGAAGATACTGCTTTTTAGCTCACCTGTCACGTAGTGACAGAGTGAGCTTTTCTGATCACCTTTTGTCCGTCGTCCGTCCGTCCATCCACAATTAGTTTGTTAACACTCTAGTGGTCACATTTTTGCCTCAATTGTCATAATACTTGGTCAGGATGTTTGTCTCATTAATATCTTGGACGAGTTCGAACATGCGTTATCAGGGTTGGAAAACTAGGTCACAGAGCCCAAATATAGAAAAACCTTGTTAACACTCTAGAAGCTACTTTATCAGTCCAAATATCTTGGAAATTTGTCAGAGAGGTTCTACCAATGATTTCTAGCTCAAGTTCGAATATGGGTCATCTGGGTTCAAAAACTAGGTCGCGGAGCCCAAAAATAGAAAAATCTTGTTAACACTCTAGAGGTTACATTTTCAGTCCAAATAATCTGGAAATTTGTCGGAAAGGTTGCTTTGACGATTTCTAGGTCAAGTTCGAATATGGGTCATCTGGGTTCAAAAACTAGGTCACAGAGCCCTAATATTGAAAATCCTTGTTAAGACTCTAAAGGGAACATTTTTAGTCCAAATAATCTGGAAATTTGTCAGAAAGGTTGCTTCTATGATTTCTAGCTTAAGTTCGAATATGGGTCATCTGGGTTCAAAAACTAGGTCCCTGAGCCCAAAAATAGAAATATCTTGTTAACACTCTGGAGGTTACATTTTCAGTCCAAATAATCTGGAAATTTGTCAGAAAGGTTGCTTCTATGATTTCTACGTCAGGTTCGAATATTGGTCATCTGGGGTCAAAAACTAGGTCACAGAGCCCAGATATTGAAAATCCTTGTTACCACTCTAGAGGTTACATTTTTAGCCCAAATAATCTGGAAATTTGTCAGAAAGGTTGCTTCTATGATTTCTAGCTCAAGTTCAAATATGGGTCATCTGGGTTCAAAAACTAGGTCGCAGAGCCCAAAAATAGAAAAATCTTGTTAACACTCTAGAGGTTACATTTTCAGTCCAAATAATCTGGAACTTTGTCAGAAAGGTAGCTTTGACAATTTCTACGTGAAGTTCGAATATGGGTCATCTGGGTTCAAAAACTAGGTCACAGAGCTCAAATATTGAAAATCCTTGTTAACACTCTAGAGGTAACATTTTTAGCCCAAATAATCTGGAAATTTGTCAGAAAGGTTGCTTCTATGATTTCTACGTCAGGTTCGAATATGGGTCATCTGGGATCAAAAACTAGGTCACAGAGCCCAAATATTGAAAATCCTTGTTAACACTCTAGAGGTAACATTTTTAGCCCAAATAATCTGGAAATTTGTCAGAAAGGTTGCTTCTATGATTTCTAGCTCAAGTTCGAATATGGGTCATCTGGGTTCAAAAACTAGGTTGCGGAGCCCAAAAATAGAAAAATCTTGTTAACATTTTAGAGGCTATATTTTCAGTCCAAATGTCCTGGAAATTTGTCAGAAAGGTTTTTTTTATGATTTGTAGCTCAGGTTTGGATATGGGTTATCTGGGTTCAAAAACTAGGTTGCGGAGCCCAAAAATAGAAAAATCTTGTTAACACTCTAGAGGCTACTTTTTCAGTCCAAATATCTGGAAATTTGTCTGAGAGATTGTTTCAGTAATTACTAGCTTAAGTTCAAATATGGGACATCTAGGTTAAAAATCTAGGTCATAGAGCCCAAATATGGAAAAACCTTGTTAATACTCTAGAAGTAACATTTTGGGTACAAATAACCTTGAAATTTGTCAGAGAGATTGTTTCAATAATTTCTAGGTCAGATTCGAATATGGGTCATCTGGGGTCAATTAACCAGGTTCATAGCAAATTTGTTAAAGCAGTCATACTCAGGTGAGCGATACAGGGCCATCATGGCCCTATTGTTTTCATTCACCATCCATCACACATGATTGTCCTGACCATTACTCCAAGATCCTTGATGATACAAACTTGAAACTTCTTGAGATTATCTCTTTTAGCATAGAAGTCAGACTAGCTCTTCTAAGTGTGTTAGGAGTTACAGTCTGATAAATATGGAAAAGGTACCAGATACTGTATAAAACAAAGGAATGGAATTTGATCAGAGGGAATTAATCAAGAAACACCCATAATGTCTTCCTAGTGAATTCATTGTCTAAGCAGCTGTTGCAGTTTATGTATCTCATAATGCATCTTTATAAGGAGAGCTTCAACTCTGTTGATACAGTGACATCTGGCTTGCCGAAGATAGGCTTCATACAGAAAAACCTATTAAAGAATATACTGGTACATTCAGATGGCTGTTTAGATAAGTGTGGTTTGTAACACAGAAAAGACCAGGCATGAAGGAATGAGTAATGCTTGGGTAATGCTTGCTTTGCATTGTGCCTGTAAAATTCAAGAGATTAAAGAGAAAAGATATTCACTGAAAATCTTTTCCAACATCTTTTAAAGAAACAATTAAATGATCAGTATTGTTATAAAACAATGTGTGAACCATTTTACATTAAGCATAGCATGAAATATAACATATTATTGCATTAACACATGTTTCAAATGAGGTAATATCAAACAATAGACTTTGTCACTGCTAATGAAGAGTCTTTCATGCATACTTCTGCCCAGTTGTGCAGTTGTGACAGTAAGGATAAAACTTAAGGGAACAAGATGTAGAACTGAATATAAAAAACATGTCGGGCTACAATGTAAAGGAAATCGGAAAATATTGTCTATTTACTCTATTATAATATTCCTCAGTGATCTTTATAGTACATACAGTCAGGTATTTATTATATTTTTTAACTGTTTTGAATAAAAAAATCTTTGAAAATTTTTCGGTCATTTTATTTAACCATGACTGAGTTTTCACAAAAAAAAAAAAACTAGAAAAACAATAATTTTTGTAGCCCCATAGCCATACACTCCTCAAAGCTGTACTAATGGGATAGGTGAAAATGATTGAATCATCTGGTTCCAGTATTTGCCAGTATCAATTTCTGTGATGATTTTTTTCTAAAAGGTACCTGAAATATCCATATAAGGAAAACATTATTTGGAAAGTATGACAATAAAAATTCTGTGCTAATATGGTTGACATAATTTGCAGCTTGAGATAACAAAGACATCCGACAATAAGTTGACATTTCTACATGTACTAGCTGAAGCCGTATTTAACAAGTTTCCCGAGCTGGTTGCTGTTGGCGAAGAACTTACCACTGTTCCTGAAGCTGCAAAATGTAATTATCATCTAGTACATGATTTTTTTTGATTTTTTTTTTTCTTTTTTTTTTTTGAGGTCCTATATAAATTTGATTGTCAGGACCTTTTGCAGTAATTAATCTATATATGTATATCTGATGTTTTGCAGATTTCCTTAAAATTTGAATAACATTTTTGTTTTCCATAAATGAAATATGGCATCAAAAACATCTTAGTGGTCAGGTTTATTTGCCAATTAGATACAATGCTGTATTTTTCAAATTTCTTATGTTAATTTCAATCGAATTTTTTTTTAATGATGATACTATTGTTCATAGAATAAGAAAATTATTCATAGTAAATGCATAGGTCACAAATGAAATAAAACTTTATCGGAAGTCTTAGTACCAAAATGATTTGCACATATTAGCAGCATAACCCAGATTGATACTTTTTGGCAGAGTTATGGACCCTCTGTTATGTGCAAAGCACTTTTTATATCATGGCTACTTCTCAACAGCTACTGATGAAATTAAATGGAAGTTAACAGAAAACTTTAGCACTAGGAGGAGATACATATTACTAGCACAACCCAGATTTATCATTCATCACAGAGTTACACACCCCTTGATTTTATTCCAGCTCAATCTGTGCCAGGGCTGTTTCTCAGTAACCTATAGCTTGAATGAAATGAAACTTTGTGGAAAGCTTCAGTATTAAGAAGATGCACTTATTAAAATCTTTGAAATTTGGCATGCAACATTGTCTTTATTTTCTCTTTGACACTGCACTTATTGTTTAAGCGGTTGTACTCAGGTGAGCTATTCAGGGCCATGATAGCTCTCTTGTTATACTGTGAGTTTGTTTACCAGACTTGAGCTACTGTGGAACTATTATGGGTATTTAACCTGAGTAGATCTTATATCAATGATCTAGTCATAAAACATGAAGTTTCTTTGTCTTGACATTTAAGTTACAAAAATAAAACAACAAAAATAGAATAACTGATGTATTTACATATTCCAGAAATACTTAAGAACGCTATAAAACATTATTTCTTTCTTAGTGTCCTTACATTTTGTTATTGAAAAGAAAACTAAACCAGGTGTTATTATGTCAATTTATTTCAGTTTCAAATGTACTTCTTAACCAGGAACTACAAGATCTGAGAAAAGTGTTACAGGTAAGGGACATAGTATAAAATGATAAATATATATCTACTTTTTGAGTAAATAAAAACTAGTCTAAACGTCTTTTCATCTTCTAGTCTTTTTCAAACAAGCACATGAAATTTCAAATCTCTCAGATTATATTTACATATGTTAAAGTTCTGTGTTCATTATGAACATAGCCTGAAACTAAGAGCATTCTATTTCCTTTAGAATGGTATAGATTTGAAAACTATAACTATGTCTTATTAATAGATGTCAAGGTCTCTGTCAAAAGTTCTGAGTAGAATTGCATGAATAATAGTATTAGTCTATATACAGAGAGTAATTCAGAGGCATTTTTATGGATAGTGATTTATTGCAAATGAACTTGGCAGATGCTTGTCTAGTATTGGTACTTCCCAGGAACAATGGTTAGATAAACTGTCCACCTTACATGACAAGCTGTTATCAGGCAAAACAAATCTTTTTGCTGTTAATGCACATATTGTTAAGTAAATGTTGATTTGAGCCAGTAGGTTATGTCCCAAAAGGAGAACATTTTAAGTAAGACATTGTACCAGCCATATCTTACAGGAATTTATGTAACCTGCCACAAATGTGCTTCATAATTATTGAGATGACGGGTCTTGAACTAGACCCAGGGTCCAAAAGTCAAGGTTACTCTTTATTGTCGAAATGATAAAGAATGCTGCATATCTGTTTATGTCATTTTATGTATGTAGTCTGTGACTCATTAATGCTGAATGATTTTTATATTGCTTGGCACAAATGTGCATTCAACACATGAGTGTAACAGGTTGTGAACAGGTACACAACCTCTTAGACTACTGTCTGTCTGTATATGCTCATGTCTACTTTTCTACAATTAACTATTAAATCGGAGGATTTTGAAATACTGGTAGCTAAACAAAAATGTTCATCAGCCAACATGTCACTAAAAGGACCTGGGATCCTGAAGCAAGGTCAAGGTCAGATTATGATGCAGAAACTACAGAATAATATCTACATGTATATGTATGTTTGTGTTTGTGTTGCAACACTTGGCGTGAGGGGTGATGTTGCTTTTAAATTTCTTGCTACATAAAAAGGCATTTTGCACTGATGTGTCATTTCAGTTAAATAGCCCTGCTACAAACCAAACACTATCCAAAGATGAATCTCTTTTGGGCCTTTTGTCACTTTCTGTGTGATTCTTTTATGCTCTTGTTTTATAATTTATAAGACATTGCCATAATGTTGCCACAATTTTGGTAAGAAATCTTTAACATTTCTTTCACTTGTCTCTCACTGCAACACTTACAGGACATTTCTAACACCCTTGAGAAGTTTGGTTCTCAGAAGACAAGTCTTGGAATTAATGATCGATTCCAAGACGTGATGGGACATTTCATATCACAAGCTTCTGATGAGATACAGAGTCTTTTTCGTCTCAGTGCAAATACCATGGAAGAATTTCATAGCACTGTGCAGTATTTCGGGGAAGATCCAAAAAAAGTAACGACTACTGAACTATTTGGAGTGTTTGCTGAGTTCATAACAAAATTTGAGGTACCCCTTTTATATATAAAATGTGTTACTGTAATTGCCCTGATATTGGCCGAAATCGCAGTCTAACTCTACAGCATTTTTGTACTTTGTCTGTTTGTCTGTTCTGTTGTGTGAAGCCTGGCTGTTGTATATCAGCAGAAAGGAAAAGACACAAACACTGCTCATTATTCTTGTTCTTAGTACTGCTATTGTAAAATTTCTACTGGTATTTTGAGTCCATATGTATGAGTTAATCAAGGAAATCAAAAATTCAGTTAAAAAGAAAAGAATATTTTACAGTATTTCAGAGATGATATTCCATATCCAGTCATTTTTATGCTCCCACAAAGTGGGGAGCATATAGAGTTGCACTTGTCCGTCCGTACGTCTGTCCATCCGTACGTCTGTCCGTACGTCTTGAAATCTTGTGAATGCAACTCCTCTTAAACCGGATGGCAGATTTTGCTTAAACTTCCAGGGATGATCAACCTTAATGTGTAGATGGTAGTAAAGGAAGGAATTTTCGCTGCGACCAAATTTAACAGAATTATGGCCCTTTGTTGATTTTTTCACTAGAAATTTTGTGAACGCAACTCCTCTTAAACCAGATGGCAGATTTTCCTTAAACTTCCAGGGATGAACAACCTTAATGTGTAGATGGTAGTAAAGGAAGGAATTTTTGCTGCGACCAAATTTAACAGAATTATGGCCCTTTGTTGATTTTTTCACTATATACCATATAGAAATTTTGTGAACGCAACTCCTCTTAAACTGGATGGCAGATTTTGCTTAAACTTCCAGGGATGAACAACCTTAATATGTAGATGGAAGTAAAGGAAGGAATTTTGGCTGCGACCAAATTTAACAGAATTATGGCCCTTTGTTGATTTTTTCACTATATACCATATAGAAATTTTGTGAACGCAACTCCTCTTGAACCGGATGGCAGATTTTGCTTAAACTTCCAGGGATGAACAGCTTTAATGTGTAGATGGTAGTAAAGGAAGGAATTTTTGCTGTGACCATATTTAACAGAATTATGGCCCTTTGTTGATTTTTTCACTATATACCATATAAATAATTGAACATATAAATTTTACATTTGTAATTTAATTTAACATGTACATAAGGTTACCTGTAGATCATTTTAGGTATATGTACAGAAAAAATCTTACATACAGGATATACATGCTCTTGTTTATGAGCACTTATGCATACATGTAGTGGGGGCATCCGTGTCCTATGGACACAGTTCTAGTTTGTTCATAACATGTTATACATATAGATTCAGAATTTCAGTTAATTAGTTCATGAAAGAAGTAAATGAAATTGAAAATTTTTTCTTGATGAAATTTCTGGTGTATAAGAAAAAATTAATTGATTGAAAATGCATGATGCCAATGATTTTTTTATTTCTTTTGATTGCAGAAGGCCCACAGACACAACATGATGTACAAAAGACATGCCAGTGAAAAGACGTGAGATGCCTTCAAGCAGAGACATACATGGTTGTTTGAACTTGAGATCTGAAGGCATTCTCAATAAGATATGCTCAAATTGAGCACAAAATCACAAATTTTTTAGTATGTTCTACATCTTGAGTGTGTAAGAGTTTGAACATGGAGTGCATTCCCATAGGTTTTTATTCACGGGGCCTGATTGATTAAGAGGCCCTGTAAGTGTGCATTTTATGCATGTACAGACTTCATGAACCATGTTTAGTGTTAAAATCTGAGATCGGATTTATTTAACACCCCTGTTAGGGAGCATCTTGTGTGTGTACAGACTTTCTGAACCATGTGGTGTTCAAACCTGAGATCTGAATGAATTAGCAGCCCTGTAAAAGAGATCTTGTGCAGGTGCAGACTTCATTTTTTTGTAGATTGTTTATTGAAATCAGTATGGAAGTTAAGTCCATAGATGTTACTGGAAGAGGGGAAAGGAGCCTTTCAAACCAAGACAGAGGAAATGTCTTGTACTTAAAAATATTTATGGTGATGTCATTCAAGTGTGACATAGTGAAAATTTGTATGAAAATGTGAGCATAAAAGTAAGATACCTTAAAGAAAATCGTAGTAGTTGGACTTCAGTTCGTCAGAGTATAAACCTGTGTTCAACAAGGTGATTGTTGTATTGACAATACTACAACATTCAGTCAGCATCAGTTTACAGTTTCAAAGCAAACCTGTTTCAGATGAATAATGTGAACTTTTATTAGAAAACCTTAATGACTATTTATTGGAAAATAAGCATTTCTTGGAAAAATCATATTAACCATTTTCCTTGATCATTTTGCAACAGTTAGCAGATTTAAATCATATATGATAACACCTTTCCATTTTCAAGTAATTCAGACCCAGAGGCTGTTGTGCATCTGTTCACTATATCACAGATGATACAATACATATTTGTTTTCTCATACTTCGCTGTACCATGGAACATAATAATTGGGCACAATTTAATCTTTATTTCTATTGTTACTGCTTAGTGAGGTTCATTTTAGCTGTTACTGCTTACACATATTTTTTTCATACAACTTGTAACATTCTGACATGAAAGCAAATTAGCCATTATTGTCCATCAGTGTCCATGCCTTTGAGCTAGACTTCTTTATTATTTTTGTAAACATGTGGCATGTTTTGTATTCAATATTAAAATCATTTAAGTGTGTTTAATGCTGGAATAACTTGCTTTTTTAATATATCAGATCAACGACAGGCTAGATATTCACTTTTTAAGCAGTTTTTAATGAAAACTGGTTATTACAATGCTCTTGTCATTGTTCAGGCAGGTGAGCTGGTTTTTTCTGCTCATTTTTGTTAGTTGAAATTAACCTATTGTAATCGAACTGGTACTGTTGATAGCTTATAGAAAGAACTTCCTCGGAAATCTTTGGGGATCACTGGAGTCAAGGGCCCAGTAGCTCACAGTTACTAGAAATAGATTTTTGCTTACTGCTCATTATCTTAAATTACACTTGGCTTATTGGAAAAAGACTTGGTTATAAGGTTGCATATAAGATTACTTCACCGTGCTCATTAGTTAGTAACTGTTGCTTTTATTTTAATTATATAATGCATAATTATGTCACATATGTTATCATCTCTTGTAATTCTGTTTAGATTAATGGCCATGTAGTACTTTTAATGTGTTTAGTGGCATATTTTTAGGTATGTATGTGGAAGAGAGTAATTTTAAAAAGAATAGATATACATGTATAATATAAAAGTCTGAAGAACAAGGGAGATTATTCTTAAAGACTAAGGCAGGAGAACTGGTTCCATTTCTGTAGTTGGTACCTATAGGTTGTGTTTATCATCGTTGCCCAATGGCATGTGGCATTGCTCTGTCATTAGGTAACATTTACCCATTATTGATGTTATTTGGGTCTAAAGGGTCTAATGTGGTGCTAGAATGGTTATTTCTGGTCAGTCAAAACTTCATCACAATGTCACTGATGATACATTGTGTCAGTATGCATTAAATTCTTAATATTTCTTGTATTTTCTTTATTTTTTCTTTATTTTATTTATTTTCTGTTTAATACTTATTTTCTTAGTACTGATGTTATTTCTTTCTTGTACTGGTAATACTATTGGTAGTATGTGTGTTTCAAATAATTTCTACCATTATTGACAGCTTTTAGGTACTGTTGATAACGTTTTTGATGGACTTATGTCCTCACCATGCATAATTATTCACTTCAGAGCCATTTCTTATAGGCAATATATATTATGCAGAAGGTCTGCCTTTTAGTTTTCAAAACAGAACAGAACTTTATAAGCTCAATATGTTATATTTAACATTTATAAGTATACAAATCAATATGTAAAAACATTTAGCCATATGTTTACATGTTCACGTGATATGACTAACCATCAAGGTCCAAAAAAAAGGTGGGTGAGGGGGAGGTTTCCAGAACTTCTTAATTGTCTAAGCAGTCAGAAAGTTGTTCAGTTTTTATCAAAAGTTTATTTATTTTTGGTACACAATGTATCAGTGCAGTTTGTTGATAAGCACTGTAATTAATTAACAGCGGAATATGAAATATGTAAGAAATAATTGCAACTTTGCAAATTATTAGCAAGGTGTTTTGCTTTATTTGTGCACACAGTTATTTAACTATGTAAATATACTAACGGAAAAATATAACTGTGCATACTTCAAGGTATAGAATTTTTTTTAATATTAGGAATAGTAACATAAAACTTTGCAAATTAGCCAATCAACGTTTTATTTCTAACAATCAATACAAACACTTCATCATGTAAAACAATTTTTACAGTAACAAGGCGCAGAAGTTGACAGGTATGAAATCTGATTTCACAAGGTCAGTATCGTGTGTGGCCTCCATTGGCGTTCAAGCAAGCACGGCAGCGACGAGGCATAGAGGCAACTAAGTTGGCGATAACTGCCTGTGGAATGGTGTTCCAGATGTTGACCAATGTCTGCGCTAGTTGGTCCAGCGTGAGAGGTTGGTTACGTCTTTGACGGAGGCGTCTCTTCATCTCATCCCAAACGTGCTCAATTGGTGAAAGATCTGGTGAAACAGCGGGCCAGGGTAAGACACTCACGTTTTGCTGAGCCAGAAACCCGGTAACTACACGTGCTACATGTGGCCGAGCGTTGTCTTGTTGAAACGTCATGTTACGCCCTTGACGTTGAAGAAATGGCAGCACGTGGGGTATGACAATCTCATCTCTGTAACGAACACCTGTTAAATTGCCACGGACAATTACAAGCTGGGTCCTGCCTTGAGATGAGATACCTCCCCAAACCATTATCGACCCACCACCACCAAAACGTTGACGTTGAAAAACACAGGGATCCAAGTAACGTTCTTCGCGACGCCTGTATACACGAACTCGTCCGTCCGAACTTTCTAAGTGAAACCGCGACTCGTCAGTAAACAGAACATTATTCCAATATGCTCTTGGAAGCCTTAGATACTGTCTGCACCACTGACGTCGACGTTGTCGATGACGTAAGAGAAGAGTAGGACGTATCGCAGGACGTCGTGGAGTAATGCTGTGCTCTCTTAATCGGTTTCTAACAGTTCGTCCACTGATAGGTCTCAAGCCAGGAATTGTTCGTGCTGTTAATGTGGCCGGTTGAAATCGATTCCGTAGGTGTGTAAGCCGGATATAATTGTCTTGACGGATTGACGTCACACGTGGACGCCCTGGACGTGGTAGATCACGGACATTGCCACGTTGCTGAAATCGTCGCCAAAGTGCTGATATGGTGTTTCGGTGAACACCAAAACGCTGCGCAACCGCATTTTGAGCAATGCCTGCTTGGAGCATACCGACGGCACGTAGGCGATCATTTTCTGAGATGCGTTGCATTGTCTTCAAAGACTTAAAATCCAAATGAAGGTGTTTTTCTGAACTGCTGGGTAGCTCACTATAATTTGACGGTTAAAATAACTCGAAACAGCATGTACGAGGATGTTAACATAAAGAAACACGTAAAAAGCGCGACCGTTACGGGCTATAAATTTTGCACGTGCAACTCGCGAAAAGCAGTATTATTGAAACAAGATTATCTTGTGAATTACACAAAAGAAATCTGCTAAAATAATTTTATACCTAATAAAAGATATTAACTATTTTAGTGTGCACAGTTATATTTTTCCGTCAGTATATATTATAAATATTATTTTAAAAAGCATTGTAAAAAGCATTGTAAGATACTGTAAAATGGAAGTCTTCTCCAATGAAACAACAAAAAAATGAATGTTGCTGTACTTTTCCCTTTGTGCACTAGCTACCAAAATCTTGAAGCAGTAAAAGTTCAGACAGTTTCAGGCAATAGTCAATATTGAATAAACTTGGCACAGCTTGCTTTATTATCAACATTGTAAAATTGCACTCTGATAAACTCTTGTTTGCAATATGTGTATAGTTACAGTCTTTGTAAAAATTAACAATAAATTTTGAAAAAAATGGTTGTGTGTTTCTGTGTGTATGGTGATGGTATGGGGTGTGTAGGAAGGGGAGGACCAGGGCACTGGAAGATGTATTCACAAACTTCTGATAAAATCAGAAATAAATCGAATCACCAAGATTAGTATGATTCTTAATTGTCATGCTTACTCCTTACCCTTTGAAAGTTGTTCTTCATTTCTGTGTCACATATGCCCCTTCATATATATCATGAGTATTTTACAGATTATATAACCGTTTCCCAAGAATTTCAACATGAAATGTTACAGTACTACAGATACCTTACAAAGTTTAGCAAAGTAAATCTCAAAAAGTTAGGAATCATGCCTAAAAGAATAAGCTTTTTGCAGGGGAATATTCTATTGAAAGTGACTTGGTTATTTAACACAAAGACCTTATTACTAAGGGAGGTTACTCATGGAAGCTTGCATGCAGTAAGGAAAGGACTGGTGCTTTGTGACACTTTGTTATTAACCTACTACGAATTGCAGTTTTCTACAGTCTATTTAAAAACGGTAGTGTTGTTCTCTGTGCCTACATCCCCAAATACAAAACGGTATTTTATCTAAGAAAAAAGAAACATAAAGACACGTTCGACAACCTTGAATGACAGAAGACACATTTTGTAACTCTCTGAACAGAAATAGCATAATAGAAAAGAAAAATGTATGAATACATGTAGATAGTATATGCAGAAACCAGCCATCTGGTGTTCACTCTCCATTGCCTGCTATGTTGTTATTTGTGCATACATCTGTAGGGGGAAAGGAACTTAATAGAAAAATCGCTGGTATATAATGGCCAATTGGAAACCAGGCGGGTAATGCATAACCGTTATCATGTAAACGTCAAAACGACCACAGCATGCAGCATTGAAACAGCTGAAATGGACGGGAAAAGAGAACCAAACAAAACGTACTAACATGCGAGCATAGTAAAGCACACGACAGCACATATAGTATACATACCAATACAGTGCATGATGATAGCAGAGAACAGCACAGATCTAAGTACAGCAGATCATTGACAATTTGTAGAAAACAGCAAAAAAAGAAACGGCCCAACAGAAATTACTATAAAATTACTGATGATATATGAAAAGAATTACTGAGAATATAGTAATGTGAAACCTTTACCATCAACAACCTAAACAGCCACAGGATGTAGCTTTGAAACAGCTGAAAATGACAGGGCAAAGAAAAGCTGAAAAAAAGTAACATGCCAGCATAGTAAAACACACAACAGCACAATGTAGTGCATACCAGCACAACGCATGATGACAGCACAGATCAAGGTACAGCAGATCATTGTAGAGAGCAGCAAAAAAGGAACAGCCCGACACAGAAATTGCCATAAAACTACCAATGATATCTGAACAGAATTACTGAGAATTATAGTGATGTGAAACCTTCACTGATATGAAAAGAATAATATCTAGTTATGATTTCTTCTGAGGTATTCTGACTATGTCCATCTCTAATTATGGATACTCTAAAGCAATTCAATTCTTTTCTCACAGCTGTTGAAAAAATAGTTCACAAAACATTGCTTAATGTATAACAACATTCTCAATACTCATTATATCTTAAATAGATCTATTAAAAATCACCATTTTTTGACATAGCTGATCATTATTCTGATTGAAATTGTTGACTAGACAAGGACTTCAGTACCATTTTACATTTGAGCAGATCGAAAAAAGTCAACAGTTTTGATTGAATCTTACAGGTTAATTGCCACTGTTACCTTTGCTACGGGATTGCATGCAACCAGGAATGGACCTCATTGCACTTGCAAGTTGCATTTTTTGTTTTGATTTGTTTAATGCACTTCACTATTATTTAGAATTCATAGGTTGCCCAATAAGGAATTGTTAATTGTCTTGGTCGAACCAATGACTGAATGTACAGAGCACTCAGACATACAGACATACAAAACTGTATCAGTAACAAAATTTCATTTGGTTGTTGAGGTAAATGTGGAACTAAAACCTCCTTTTTTTTAACTGTCAGCTTTTTTAGTTGATACAAATCATTTTTAGTAGAATCAGAAGAATTTCATTATTATATGATTAAATGATTGAGTTTGTGTGTTTAATACCAACACTTATGAAATTTTTTTTTTTTCCATAAAATATACACTGTATTAAAAACTGATGCCAACAATATTTTTTCATATAATCAAGAAAAAAGGCTTGTCATGTAAAATCTATCTTACACTTGTGATTAACTCAGAAAGAAAATAAGATTAGTTTTTGTGTAATAAAAAAAACTGAATCCTTTATATTTATAAGCTGCAGTGGTACTCAGATACTAAAAAGACTCTATTAGATTGTCTTCATGTAGCATATAAACAGTTCAATTAAGTATGAGTTTAATCATAAACATTATCCCAAGGCTATAATTACAAATAAATCTAAAACTGATAAAATTTGGACTTTCATCGCATAATCTGGCTGTTAAAAAAGGCCGTTATCAGCAGGGCATAACAAGAAAAGAATGAAACTGCTCAGTGTGTGTGTGTGTGTTTGGGGGGTGGGGGGGGGGGGGGAGGTAACAGCAGTTACAAGGCAACCCTCTGCTAGTCAAGGTAAGAAATAAGTCTGATGCAAAAGCTCAGAATTCTTTCTTCAGATCTAGATTTAAACCTAGAAAAAGGTTCCATACAATCAGAGACATAGATAACATGTTATCTATGTCTCTGATACAATTGACGAGAATCGTGTAATCTGAAACCAGGGACCGTATATTAAAAGTAAGTTTCAGCTGAAACCAACCTGATTTGCATGCAGCAAAAAAATATAGGTCTTATGACAAAAAAGGCATTTTTCAAAAACTGTGGTCAGATCTATATCAGCTGCCTGCTCAAGAATACATAAACTTAAAGAGATGTAATAGAATTTTAGCTGAAGCTCGATAGACTCAAATATTATCTAAATAGAAGCTAAATATATCCATAGTTAGATCTAGTAGATCTGTAAATTAAAATCTACTTTTAATTAGTTAGCTCTATCAGAGTTCACTGTTGTGTTAGTTTTAGTTTAAACATATTTATTCCCATTTTTCACTTTACAAAAGCAAACGATACATATACATTGTATTTAAGGAAAGGATATGAACGAAAGACAAAGTCTTATAGAATTCATCTCCTGTTGTGTTAGACATTATAATTAATAAGGAAGCCCTTGTCAATGAACTGGTTATAAGTCTTTCAAACAAACAAAAATGAACACTGTCGGGGAGAACTTTTACTTTCATTTGCGATATACAAGTAGATTACCCCGTATAACATTATAGCTACGCCTATGGTTTTGGCGCGGAAAGTGTTCTCTCACGCCCTCTGTCGGATACTACGTGGGAAATTACACTTACTACGACGCAGTATTTCATTGTTTGTTGATGCAATACTGGGCGGGACTACTTTATGTAAAACTTCTTCTGATTGGTCAAACCTGTTGCGCGCGAGACGAAGTACACAGATATAAAATGTAAATACACAAATGGTATATTGTCAAAATAATGCTCAGTTTTGTGTTTAAATAAAAGATAAGTATTCGAAATTGTGGAATATACCCGGTATCTAAGGATTTGGAACCAAGGGTATCGATATTTTATCTGTGATTCGCTGATTCATTGAGGTATTGGTTAAAATATCGACTGCCACTCAGTGCAGCTGACTCATCAGTTTTGTACTGCGTCAATACAAAGTGGCAACTCTCTGGCGCAAAACAAGAAACGGTCGGTATAGAGTACACTACAAACTACGTAATAAGCAGTTTTTCACACATTCAACTAGTGGTTATAAGAGAGTTTCAGAAGCTGAGGACACATTTCGCTCTTGGAATTACAGTAAACTTCACTTCTATTCGAACAGAAATTTTGGAATACAAAAATGAGTAAAAAGGTGAGTTTGTCAATTGATTATTTAGGTCAGATTCATTGTGTCCTAAATTTAGAAAGGCGGCGTGGTGTACCTTTCTTTGTTTACCTTTTGTTTTATACTGCGTTTGGATTAATAACACAAAGAGCTATTACTTCGATTTAATGTAATGTAACGTTTTTGGTTAAATATAAATGTTGAAATGAATTTTTTTTCAGATTAGTTTGTGTTTAATTTGTACAAGAAATTACGCACATTCGGCATGTTTTTCTCTGTTTATCTCGGCATATTTTTGGAGGCACGTGACCTGTTGATTGCCAATTTCTTCTACGTCGAATTAAGCAGACAATGCGCCCTTGAATGAAGCAAATTTGTTTGAAAGTAATCCAATTTACGTCTTATTAAAAGCACACAAATTGCTGTTAGTAAGTTATCACTGATTTAAATATTTGGTAATAAATTGAATGATAAATACAGTAACTCCACTACTATCATTGTGTGAGAAAGATAACACAAACATGTATTAGGTTCAACTTAATTGGTAAAAGGATGATTCAGATAGCACTGGAATAAGGAGTGTTTATCAAATCAAACCAAAATTATTTTACATGATTCATTCACCATGATTCTATTAGTTCAATTACACAATGAAAATAACTGTTGATTCTGCTACTTTAAAATGTCCTTTTATAATATTTCAGTAATAAGCATCATTATCATCATCAACATTGTAATTATTTTGATATTGTTTTTGTTATTATCATTAAATAATATATATCATAACTGTATTTTATATCCTTACATTTGATGAATTTTATAACAATGCTTGTTTCTGTATAATTTATTACTATTCCATCAAGGCCTTAATGTCAGAGTTGAGGTAAAATAAATCAGGTTGCCTAAATTTTCTACTGTTCATCATAGTGGTGTGATGCAACATTTATTTTTCAGTTATTGTTATTTTGTATCAAACCATAAGTGTTATATTTGTGTTCTTGTGCCCTGTGTGACAGGCCAGGGAATGTTTTTGATATTTGTCAGAGTTGGCATATGTAAATTTAGAACAAATTGGTGTTTTTGAGTCTTTTCCCATTGATGTGTTGAAATAAATTTTAGGAATGACAACAATAATAGAGTGAGAAATGTCTGTAGTTTGGCAAAGTTTTGAAATTTAAAGTTTATTTGAATGTCAGCTTTGAAGAGTCATAAGTGACAGTGTACTAAAAATTAAACTGTTTTAACATTTGGATATTTCTGAAAGAATATATCTAAATTGTTTCTTAGAAAGTAAAAGGCATTAGAGAATAGTTTTGTCAGAA
Organism: Cyclina sinensis; assembly: GCA_012932295.1. Lineage (NCBI taxonomy): Eukaryota > Metazoa > Mollusca > Bivalvia > Venerida > Veneridae > Cyclina > Cyclina sinensis. Next base: position 39,717,734 of record JAAONU010000001.1, on the reverse strand, counting down.
ATTCTTTTAAAAAACCACTGCATGAATACAGAATCTGCAAGATAAGAGAAAATAAGAGTTATAAAAGATGTTGAAAAAATTGATATTTTTACTGTTAAGTTGGAAAACTTGTATATTTTCCCCTTTTTTCTGAAGCTAATTTACATGCCTTAATTAAGTTGAACAGATATACTTTTATTACACTAAATAATATGAATACTGCTTTTCCTTATCTTAAGTTGATAACACTATTTAAAACTTGAAAAAGACATGTATATGAGTATGAAAAGCGCTTTTGTCTTTGACACCATTAAAGTTAACTTCCACATGCCAGAATTGTAGAAAACATTGTGTGACACCATGCCGTCACTACTGGCAAAAATTGTTTTCATATTCAGATCAGGAAATATGACAACAGTGCTAAATATTTAAAATATTCTTGTCTATCTTTCATTTTGGACAGATCCATAAATTGTTTATGGATGTGCTAATTAAAATTTACTGACTGAATGGCAACTAGTACAGACCGTGATCAGACTGCATAGAGGTGCAGACTGATCTTGGTCTGCACTGGCTGCTAATGCAGAGTCAATTACCTCCAGCTGGGTAAGGGTTAAGAATAGATTTTGTCTGTACAGTTGTACTAAAGTAAAACAGAGAGCTTCGATTTTCACATATTTACTCATTGCAGTTGTTTTCAAGTTAAGGTAAATTTTTTGTTTCTTTAGTCAGCAGTATTTATACCTTTCTATCCTGGTATTGTGTAGATCAATATAGATCTAAGTAAGACTGAAACTGTTGGAAATCTCTGGTCTAGATTTAGAAATAAAATGACTGTAATCATAACCCACCAAAGTATGAGACTGTTTCTTCACTTGATGAACTTGACCTTATAATGACTGGGGTTAATACTGTGTAAAACATCTGATTGTTAGAATGCCTGTTAAGCTCTTTATGTTTACACGGAAGCAACGTTTGCTAAGGACACGAGCATAAACATTAGGCGGTTACTAAAAATAGACCATTAAACTGCACTGTCACTACATTGGCTACAGATAAATAATTGTATTAAAATAGATTGATACAGTCATGATTTTGTTGCCTGAAAACTTGGGCTATCTTATTTAGTCCATGCGTGGTGTTTAACTTGACATTTCAGTACAATTTTAGTAATATTTCATGAAAGGAAGAGATATTAAATTGATGAACAAAAAGTTTCACAAATGTAACAGTATCACATACAATATACGTCATGATACTATATGAAGTACATGATAAATTTGTGGTTAAAAATGTTCATGTGGTAAAGGTATAAATGTCACTTGACCACGTTAATTTCTGCTCTAAATTAACGAGATTATTTTGTCTGCTGGCATAATGGAAAGGGATTGTAAAGGAGATTAGTAATGAGCTAAAAATGTACTAATTACAGTTGGTAAAAATTTTATTTTCAGCATTTACTGAAATTATAATTGCCAACAAAATTGAATGTTAATTTAAGAAGCGTCAGAGGTTTAGTATCACAACATAAGCTTGGGAAATTATTTCAAAGGTTGTCTTACAGTTGTATTTCTTTACATAGAAACAATGCAGGAGTGTTGGCTATAATTCAGCATGATGTTTTCAAATAATGAACCAGAGTGTATTCATTTAAAATTATAGCAGAAATAATGTGGGTGTTGGTCTTCTTGTCATCCATTCACCCCGCCTTCCTTCCTGTTACTCTTAATTCTGTTTATATCTCTAGTATTTCTGAAAGAAAATCCCCCTCATTCCCAGAGAGAAACTGTATATTGGCTTTAAATTTTTATCTACCACCTAATGTAATATATCTTTGCAGCCTTTCCCAGAGTTTCCTCCTAATTTCAAAGAAAACTCTGCCATTCTTAAAAACTGCTGCTGTCTGCATGATACTGTTTCAGACAAATTTATTGAGTGCTTTTTACCAGAAGAGCTTCTAAAACTGATATTAATTCCGTATATAGTAACCACAAGCTATTTTCTGCAATTAGAACTATTCTCGGAATCTAATCAAATGACGCTGTTCCGAGATTGTTAAAGCTTAAATAGTGTAGGCTTTCCTAGGGAAATACAGCCGACATCGTAGTAGAAATAGCCTGAGAAAAGATGTAATGACGTCATTTTGTCATTCATAAGTTGTCTCTTGCGATTCTGAGATTAATATAGAGTAAAATAGTCTGCCGTATGTGAGAAATTATCTAAATTAGAAACATGAAGAACATATATAGAACTGACGACATACAGGCTTGGAAATACGCCTTTGAAGTTATGAAAATTCTCAATGTTCCATAAAATTCCTCAAAAAATAAACTATTTAGAACTGCCTACATACGTGTAAGACTAGTATTGCAGGATAGTATAATACAGTGTAATAAACAAGTTATATTGGAAATGGTGGTTTTTTATTTCTTTTGTTGTTAAGAAACAAATTTGATCATAATGATGTCATAAGATGTGTACTGATTTGAATTCCCACACATAATTGTTGTTGAGATATATATTTAATTTTGAAAACTTGTTTTCTATTTGTTGTCTGGACAGAATGTTTTTATTTTACATTATAAATACAAACATTTACATGTTTTTTGTAAAAGATCTTAGAAAAAAAATAAATTTATGTTTTCTCTAATCAGTGATTAATCATTTATACAGTACAGATACTCTGAATTTGAAATAGCAAAGTTTTCTCTTATTTAAAGAATGTTTTGGAAGAATTGCCTTGTTTGGTACGTGGCCTGATGACTCAGCAAAAGTATTGATCAATTCCACAAGTGTTTTATTGGGTTCCCCTTTCCCCCTTCAGAATACAATTTGTTGCATTCCAACTTGAAATGAGTAATCCATGACTGGCAACATGAAGCAGACAGTTGGTTCAGCATTCTGCTACATTCTTCCAAATACAGGCAAATTTCAAAGCTAATGTCTGTGTGAGTCATTGGTTAAGTCGGCCGTTGTCCCGAGACATAGTATTGGCAGCGGTATTGATCGGGGCTGATGACTCATCATGCCTCGTGTTGCTGATGTGAACAGATTTCTGAGATTACTGTAATGTAACAGGTGCTCAGCGTTTACAAGATCAGGACACATCAACTTGGACTGCGTGTCACTGCTTCACCAGCACAGCTATTCTTTGTTCTCTTGTATTAACTTGGACCTTTTGTTTCACTCGAATCAATACCTGGTAACATATTGTTTGATGTTGCTGATTTACATTAATATTGTACTTAAAAAAATTACATTTGATTCTGTATATAGAAAATTGTCGTTTATTTTCGTAATTATTTCCTTTATTTTTTTCTTGCTTTTAATTTCTATATTTAACTTGATTTAATACCAATAGAAAGTAGACATGTGATTATGTAGAATTTAAAGCAGCTTGCTGTGAGGAAGATTGAAAGAGAAGAATGATTTTTAAACTTTCTGCAGTGTTTTACTTGACAATTGCATTTGGAGTACAACAAACAGATAGATAGATTTATTTCAATATTGTGTAAGCAACATGGATACAAAACATTTAAAATAGACATAAAAGTATATAAAACAAATATAAGAATGAAATGATATATTAATGAAAATGAACCATGTCAGTCACATCAATATCAAGGATAACACAAAAAAGAGAAGAGAATCCCTTATTTACATTGTGGTCCTTGATAGTAATTGCCTGACATAGAGAGGCATGAGACCTTAAAGAAAAATTAGAGAATTTTTAAAAAAAAAAAAAAATTGCTTAGCACATCCATTGAACAAAAAACATAAAACAATAATCCTGAGTAAGTAAATAATTAAAATATCATCACAGAAAATTGACATCACTTTAAGCTTGTAGAAAGTTAAGATCATAGATCATTTAGATATTATAAATCACAGTCTTAAAAATAAATATCTCGGGAAAAGAATACATTTTGAACAAATATGTCTTTGAAAGGATCAGCCATGTACAACATTACTGATAAAATGATATACATGTATTAAAATTTAATCTAAATTTGTTAAAAAATGACACTTTACAGTTTTTTTAAAAGAAGCAAGGCTGGACAGATTCCTGATTTTTAAAGGCAGTGAATTCCATAGCTTGCATCCCAAAAATGAAAAAGACTTTATACCAAAACCTTTGACCTTTGGGAGAATATAAGAACCATTATCACTTGACCTTGTATTAAACAAATAGTACCAAAAAAAGAACCATTTTCATAACTTGAACTTTGTAAAGAGCAAAGCAGTTCAGAAAAAAAAAGTCACAGGGAAACACATTTGTACAAGGAAATAATTAAATGGCCTAACAGTTTACAAAATGCATTTGATTGGATGCAGTAATAAGCATTTTATTTTGTTAGAAACAGTAAAAAAAGTAATGTGCCATTTTTGTTATTGATCATAGTTCATACAGGCAATGAGTCATCTTCTCGGAAAACATAACTTACTGAGCTTCATTTCAATGGACAGCTATTAAGCTGCAGAAGTATTGAGAAAATGGAACTGTTGCACTCTACTGGTGTTGAACATGCATTTTGATGCATGCTGATGCATGAGTCGTGTGTTGTTAATCACACATAAATTAGTGCGTTTTTTTTTTAACCTTCGCTCGCAAGTTACAGTCAAATCAAGGCTTCAGTAGTGTCTGTCTTTTATCATTGACTAATGGAGATGACCCTCCTCCACCACCCCTTCCCATTCGCCATCCCCAAGAATTTATCCAGAACCCCTTTCCCCAGGGTGTGCCCCCGGGACTTAGACTTTACACTTTACTTTAGAAAAAGACAACAATTAAGACATTCATATTTACAGTTTATTTAAATCTCCTGGGTAGATAGATAGATAGATTTATTCAGGTATAAAAATACATGTCATAAACAAATACAAATTCAATGTCAACATAATTAAATTAATACATGTGAACATCAAAATGCATATGTGATGCCATATATTCAATACCAAGGATAACACAAAAAGAAGGCATAAAGCCGACTTATTTCCATTGTGGTCCTTAGAATTGATCATATGACACCGGAAAGGCAAAATATTACTAGAATCAAATATTGCACATATTAATCATAATGAATCACACTTGCTTATATTACATTGTACTTATTGCACACAGATCATTGGATCACAATTTCATAGCACATGTATTCTGTTCCACCTATAATTAGGGCCAAACATTGATTTGTTATAAAAATGCTGGTTGATATATATATTTATTTAATTTGGCTTGGAAGACTTGTATTTGTAAAAAAGGACATATATGACATCTCAGCATACCTAACTTTGTTTATAAAAGGGTGTTTTTAATTTCCGATATATATCAAAATATGGGTCAGCCATTATCTTACCATCAGTAATTTAAGATTGAGATCTGTGCAGTACATTTTATGTATCTGACATGTTTATAATGAATAACAATTTTCTGCTTATGTCAGCAGTTTTAATTTGTATATGGAGGTAAGATTTCATACACAATCTTCAACAATATCTAGGTCAGGCTTTGCTTAAATTTTAAACACAATAGATCTGTGTTAAATTTTTGCACATTTTTCCATGTGGGGTAACAATCACAAATTGGATTCACATTTGATCACATTGTTCTATCATGTTATTCACCTATGCTGTTCTATGTCCAAATAAGGTAATTGTTTCTAAAACTTGCTAATTGGAAACTGTATTCTGAAAAATGGTTGTAATATATTGCTTTGACGTAACGTAAACCTATGTAATTCCATTTCGTCACAAGGAGGTAATGAGATAAGGAAAAGGGCAGTCATTGCGTCATTACCAGAATGTGACGGAATATTGTCAGTAATTGTTACTGATACAAAAACTAAAAGCATTCAAGTCCAGTTAATTAATAAGAGCAGAAATGGATTTTCAGAGTTGACAGGTGTTTCTTATACCAATATTAAATACTGGGCATATGATTTTTTGGGGAGCATTCATTTATAAATTAGTCTTTATTATAAATGGAAAAACTTTAATTATATTTTGTCACTACCTGTTATATTTGAAAAAAAAATACTAATGTCTTTTAAGTGGCCAGTGTATGACTCGAGTAAACTAGCTAGGGTAAAACACCTTTTATGAGATTTGGTTCAACTCTGTTACTAAATTAACTTCTTGTGTGGCAGTGTTGTTGGTAACTACAAATTGGAAGTGTTAAAGTCAAAGATGCAGGAATTTAAGGTAGATAAGATGGAAGGTTTTGTGAGAAACGATGTAGTGTTGTTTAATACCTGATAGAGTTAGAACATTTGTATTTTTGCTCTTCAAAATGACTCTGAAATATTATTTATATATATATATATACTTTCAGATTTTCCTGTCACAGATAAAGTCAGAGGGTATTCATGTACAGCCAGCGAGCACCAAGACAGTTTCCGATGAGGAGCTTATTGCCTTATCCGTAAAGGAGCTCAACCGAATGCTGAAGGGGTTGACACGTGATGAAGTGATAAAATTAAAACAGCGGCGTAGGACACTGAAAAATCGTGGCTATGCTGCAAACTGTAGGGAAAAAAGAATATCTCAGAAAGAGATACTTGAAGTTGAAAAAGACGGTCTTAGAAATGAGGTTGAACGTCTACAGCGCGAAAATGACATTGTAAGAATGGAACTAAGCGCACTGAAAAACAGATACGATGCTCTGCAACGATTTGCTGAGGCAAACAAAATTCACGTTGTCACAGCTCAACCCTTGTATCTAGGGAACTCAGTACGCCATGACTCCCCACCCACTCAGACAATTATGCCACAAGTGTCACAGCAATCATACAGTCACCCTGGCTTCCCAAAATATTCAGAATCTATGCATCATGATTCTGTTATCGTTAAATCGGAGCCGCGGCTGTAGCCTTTAAGTGGCAGAAAGACTTTTTTATCTTCATCATAATTCCATCCATAGATTTTCACTCATAGTTAAAGACGATCAAATAAAGCATCTCATGGATATAATATATCCCTCAGACAAGTTGCCAGTGGTGACGCATACGATAACTGCATACAGGCAACAAAACAACGAAGTGTTCATTTGATAATCAAACTGAAGAAGACAAGACACGTACCTAGTTGTGCATAGTAGAACCCAGTACAAATTGTACGCTTAGAAATGCACAGTAATGTGTCAGATTTACTCAGTATATATATTTACACAGAACAGTATAAATGTGCTATGGCAGTTTTGTAAGAAACTACATTTACAGTTGTAAAAATGTTGGCTAGGATGTGCTATAAAATACAAAACTCATACATGGAACTGATTTACATTTTTCAGTTCCTTAATCTTTCAATACATTCAGTCATTGATTTCAGACCCTTCATCTCCTCATGGACACATGATGTATACCTCAGATTTTTCAGGCATTTCAGAGTTCATTGATCAATCATTCATTGTCATATTAGAACATTAATTCACATAGACAACGAAAACAAGTGATTTCATGAAAAAGGTTGTGATTCTCAAGGGACATGATTATCTAAGGATGTGAATTTTTTTTTTTTTTGGTACAAGAATGTCTTGGAATGTCATAGCTGCATAATTGTTGAAGAAAGTAATGTCAGAGATTGATATTTATACCTTATTTCTTGATTACGCATTGTATCATAACATGTAATTGGATATTGAAGATAACATGATACGAAGTAATTCTTGTAACAAAAATCCACTAGTGGTATCTTTCTTGGAAATTGCAGAATTTAGTTTAAAGAAATTTTCTCAAGACGTTTCATTATAAAATGATTTATAAATTTATTTATTGTTATGAAATGGAAAATAAAAGAAAAATTTAATAGTTCCATGTAATTGAGGGCTAGTGTTACCAGTTATGGTGGTCTAGTGTACCTGATAAAGTAGTACATGTACCTATTTTATTATGTATTCATGACTGTCCTTGAATAAGAGTACAAAATGCTCAGTCACTAAATTCTGACTGATAGATGTGAGACAGTAAATAACTACTGTGTATTAACATTGATGTAAATATGAAAATGTGCAAAATATTGCTGCAGGCTTAAATCTTGTTTATGTATAAGTAAATATGTTGTTGATAAATGTTATCAAATCGCAAACCTTAGTGTCCATGTTTTTGGTATATTATCTCTTCTAACAAACCTCTTTTGTTCTTGGTAGTAGCACTAAGGTGGTTTTAATTAAACCTGTAAAGCTTTCTGAGCATTTATTTTACTGAATTGTTTCCAACTCTTTTTGGTAGCAACATCTACTCGAGGCTTCAGTCATTTTGAAATATATTTCATTCGGCTAAACATGTTACAAGTAAGGAATAGTATAGATGACTACCATGGCGACTGTGGTCTGAAAACCCTATGGCAAAATCGCTTGATGTATACCTCTGCTTAAAGCTACTTGTTGAATTTCAAAATTGTTTTATTTTATAAAGTGCTAATTGGGACTTTCAAATGCATAAAGAATTAAGTTAAACTTTGTACATTTGTTCACAGTGGGGTCTTTACTGTACGGGTGTTCTGTTTTTGGTAAATAGCCCATTTTAAACATGTTTGTTTTGAAATAAAGTAACATTTAAGAAATTATATGTTACAGGTATTTTATCAGTTAAAGTTATTTGTGAAAACGAGTTGTTAAAAACTGTTCTTTTGCAAAACTTAGGAGCAACTTTTGTCTAATAATATTTAGATAAGGCGTGACCAGTTCATTGAGGCAAAAAATTCAGTGCACATCTTTGACGTGAGTAATATTAGCAAAGACAAATTAACCATTGTTTTGATTACAAAAACAGCCGTTGCTGACTTTTTCGTTAAATTGATCACTTGTTTTACAAACGGTTTTATGATAGTGCTAATTTGAGTTGTTTTTTTTTTTCATGATTTCATTCCTTTGTTTTTGAAGCCTTATCAAAATTTTGTGCATCTTTATAAAGATCAAATATGCAACAAATAGTTGGTTACCAATGTAACAAATTGCATACAACTTTATTAAATGAGAATGAATTAGCGCTAAATGGAATGGATCGAATGTGGGTTGAAAATGCTAGTTGAAAATAAACTTGCCGTGTTGAAAATAAACTTGCCGTGTTTGTTTGGTTTTTTTTGTTTTTTTTTAAAGAAACTTAACTATTACAGGTGAAAAATTGTTCAGACTATTAATACTTCTTACAATTTCTCGACTGTTTCTCATTCGTGATTTAAGATAAGAATAAAGATGTACAAAGTTCTGTTAAAAGGCGATTAAATATTCATATAGGAAAAATGTTTATTTTATGGTTACTGTTTTCAGTGTACATTTCTGACATTCCATCTGTTTGTGATATGTAAATATACACTCACAATGTCATTTTATATGCATTTATTTTTTTGGTTAATTGTAAAAGAAATAAATATTGCAGACACCCTTGCATTTTTCAAAATTGCAGTTCAGTAATAGGTAATTTCTGGCTGTATTTTTTCATTGGAAACTTGGATAAACTCCCATATAACTCCTGTGTATCAAAGTTAAGACAAACTGGTTGATGTGACAGATTAAATTCAGTCGTTTATTGTAAGGTTAATGAAATTTTCTGGGTTTGGGTAGAATTTGTAAGGGTGTCTTTATATATTTTAGAGATCGTTTCAGTTTTGGTTTTGTGAAACTTGTTGAACAGAGGTGTAAATCTGTTGTCAGAACCCATTCCTAAACATGTAACTACCAAAAGTTATCATTTTCTAAGTTACCAACATATGTATCATTCATTTTCATCATTCATATTCATTCATTCACTGATTGAGATGACAAGATATATTTTTTGACGTGCTGAGCAAGGCTGTGATTTTTGTGGCCTTGTTGTAACTGTAAGATTTTTACATGAAATGTGGGTGCTATTTCAGATAAAGCTCATTTTTTGTGTTGACATGTTTGAATATTCTGCTTAAAACAAAACTGTAATTTTCTTGATTTTAATTAATACATGTATTCTTATAGTATTGTTTTAAGTTATCATTACACATTGTCATTTCATTTTTTGATAGTTTCAAAACATTGGACTGCAAGTTATGGGCTTAGAAATGTATGTTATTTTGTCATTTTAGCAGTTCTTTTTTATGAGTCATCATTTTGAAAACTATATTTCTTGGAAAAGTAATCACTTCTCAGACAAGAATACATTTAAGTTTGCGTTATCTTTATTAGTTTTTTCCAGATGCGTAAATCAAGTTTTCATTTAAATGCTTTCACTGTCAAATGTTGACTTGTGTTTATACTAAAATATGAGAAAAAAAATCAGACTTCAATTTTATTTCAAAATGTTGTTTAATTCTAATATTTGCTAGTTGAAATGTGCTTTTAATATTGTAGTTGAACAGTTTCAAAGTGATGAGAAAGTTTTTTTTATCTTTAGAAAGGTTTGACAATTCGTAAACCTTGTTGTCTGTTTTCGACATTGTTTTGAAACATTAATCATTTTGGCCATTGAGTTTCTGTTACATCATCAGTTTGTCCTTGACATTGTGAAGTCTTTTCATGTTTCCGTAATTTTTGCAACATGTCGTGACTGGTTTGATATCGTGTCGAACAATACTTTGATGAATATGAAATAAAAACATGTGAATGCGAGTTATCTCTTTCTCTCTCTGTCACGTCCAAAAGTAGGAGTCGAACCTCAGCTAACTAAACAGACTTCACTGTCTGTAATCTTACCTGTTACCAAGAGTTAATAGAAGAACGCCATCATCTCTTAAACGCGTCACGCCTTCAAAGACAGACTTGTTTAACTGTTAAACGTTTTCGTTTAATAATCGGGCGTTACCGATATTGAACATGTTTTTGAAAGAGTTAAAGGGACATCACATTGTCGATGTTAGATTGACACGCCTAACAATGTTTCAAAGCCTGGTAAAGATCATACGACCTGTGTTAGTCAGTCAAAAATGACGATTTCTCATTCACAAAGCTAGGATTGCCTGCATTACTACATTTTGAAATACTGCGCAGTTTGCGCTATTTAGACCGTACTGTTTTAGCTGATCTCGTAACTTCCTTTACGAAATCCCCCTTTGTATCCACTTATCAATTTGATACGTTGCCATTACCTTCGCCATGTGTGCTGTTTATATCCGGGCGGTAAATAGTAACAAAACAAATTTCAGCCAACTACGCAGTTTCACTACCGCTTTGTTCAGGTATATTATCTATATTTAGAATTTACTAACATGAGATGAATTTTTAACCTCAGTGACATGTCAACATCGTATGAGGTAAAAACGTTACAGGAATGTCACGCTCCGCTTCTCCCAACATTGCACAAAAAATGTAAGGTTGTCACAATTCTTCCTTTGTGCGACGACGAAGAAGTGGCAAATCTTTGTGCTATAAAGGCCATCTTTGTTTTGAATATCAACCAGCTGAATCAGCGCGATATTTGATTTACCTGGCTGAACAAGTTATTGTAAAGAGTAGATATATAGTGTATTGGTTATTCGGTATAACCTGTGACCGTTTTATCATGCTTGTAAATAGCCAGAAAAAAAGTTCATAGTAATTGTATATAGCAAGACGGCCCAATGCCTCTCTATTCAGTGCAGAAGGAAATATAAATTGTTTAGTCTTGAAGAAACTCAAGCATTTTCATTTATGGCGTTCTTGTTATTTATTTCATGGGTCGAAACAGGGCTTCAGATTATGAGAGATCCATTTTTTACCATTAATATTTTTGTTTTCGTACTTTTTCGAATCGCACTTAAACTTGATACCTAGGCTTTTTGGAGGGTCTGTCGAATTCAGCTGTCATGGCACATTGTCCCAGTTTTGGCTAAAGGAATTCAATTCTGGATTTAACCCCGCAAGAAGGACACGTTGTGAAGTCACCAAACGACATTCAAGTGTAACCGGAACGACAAATGCAAGTGTCGTGTCGTGTTGGTGGGTATGGAAATGTCGAGTTGGCGCTCTTAAAAGGTCATAGTAATTGTATATAGCTAGACGGCCCAAAAAGAACGACAGATGAGCGTGTTGTAGTGTTTGCGCACCGCCAACCCGACAGAACAAAATGGCAGAAATCAGCCACCGTAGTATTTATGCAATTCGAAGTGTATGAAGGCATTTCAAACAACTTCGTATTTACGCTATATACACAGTGTATTGGTGCAGTTCAGTCAAAGCAATACCGCCTTACAATGTAGCAGTACAATTTACACAAAACCAGAAATAAAAAAAAACAAAGAGCGGTTAAGGCATCTCGACATGTTTCAGTGCAATTCGAGATTTCCCTGTTCCCGGCATTGGCGCAAAATAATCTATCCTCTGTACTGCTTTTTTCAATCCAACAGGCTTATTCTGTATCTTCCACTATTAGTCAGTACAGCTCAAGCGTTTTCATATCCATATTTTTGTCAGCGGTGAATCTTCTCCGTATTCTCGCTACTGAATGTATCAGTGCAACCCAAGCTTCTGAATTGTTTATCAGAGCATTTCAAACTTCATTTGGCATCTTTACTGTTTGTATCAGTGCAGTTAAGCATTTCTGTATTTATAATACTGCGTGCGACAGTGCAAATAAAACAATTCTTTTACCTCGGTATTGTGTACCAGTGCAATGCAAGTGGTTTTCTATCCCCCTAAACTGTTTTTAGGTGTCAGTGCAATTCAAGCATCTCTGAATTCTCGGTACTCTGTGAGTCTGTGCAGTACAAGTGTCAAGGAATCTTCGGAACTCTGTGTGCATATTTGCAATTAAAGCATATCGGAATCCTCGACACGTGTCTGAACAATTCAAGCATCTCGGAATCCTCGACACTGTGTCTGAACAATTCAAGCATCTCGGATTCCTCGGTACTCTGTATGTCTGTGTAATTCAGGTACCGAGGATTCCTTTAGTACTGGGTGTATCTTTAAAATTCAAGCATCTCAGAACCCTCGAAACAGTGGGTGCCTAAGCAACTCAAGCATCTCGTAGTCCTCGACACTGTGTCTGAACAATTCAAGCATCTCGGATTCCTCGGTACTGTGTATGTATGTGTAATTCAGGTACCGAGGATTCCTTTAGTACTGGGTGTATCTTTAAAATTCAAGCATCTCAGAACCCTCGAAACAGTGGGTGCCTAAGCAACTCAAGCATCTCGTAGTCCTCGGTACTGTGTGCCTGTTCAATTCAAGTATCTCAATTCAAGCATCTCTGAATTGTTCAGACACAGTGTCGAGGATTCCGAGATTCAAGCATCTCGAAATCCTCGGTACTGTGTAAGTCTGTTCAATTTCAAGCATCTCGGAATCCTCTGTACTGTGTATGTCGATTCAGTTCAAGCATCTCGGAATCCTCGGTACTCTGTATGTCTGTTCAATTCAAGCATCTCCGAATCCTCGGAACCGTGTTTGTCTGTGCAGTTCGAGAATCTCGGAATCGTCGTTTCTCTGTTTGTCAAAGCTGCCCATAGAACTCTGTATCCCCAATAGTGTGAGTCTGTACAATTCATGCAACTCTGTGCCCCTTATAATTCGACCGTCTTTTTTCAGAGATTCACGGTAAAGACTCCATTACAAATTACTTATTTCTTTTCAACACATTAATCGTTAATCATTAGTGAAAAGCGAACTGATTTGTTGTTGTCTCTCTTAATCAGCAGCAGTCCCCAAACGAGATCTTACCTTTTGAAGAAAAAAAAAATGTCTATATTTATTTCTGATCTTCAATAACTTGAGTCTGTAAAAAAATTTTCGACAGAATTTCTTCACCGGGTGAAATATTTAGATATCTAAACTACTTCGGTTGTCAATTTCTGCCTAGTTTACTGTAGGCGTCGATTGTATAATGGAATGTGCTGGATCAGCTATTTTTCGCGACAATAAACATTTAAAATCGTACAGGTTAAAGCTCGTGACCTTATTTCAGTTGAGATCATGGTCGAACATAAAAGATGTTGAGAAAACACACACACACACACACACACACACACACACACAAGAAAAAGAGACCATATTGAGTTATGTTTTTGGATTATAGAAGAAATATGAAAGTTTTGCCACCGAGTTTAAACATTTAAAAGTATTTAACTACATATTTAAAAAAAATTTATCAATGATATATATACATTCATTAAAAGAAACGTTTACTGGAGCATCCCCGTTACGTTTTGCTAATAAAAGATATAATCAAAACGAAAGTAGTCAATTTTACTGCGCTGTAATTATATTAGTGATTCATGGAATTCCGTGTATTACGCCCTTGTAAAAATATATCAGAAATGTGTACTGTTTGCACTTTCGGTCTAAGAAAAAAGCGTATGAAATATTTGCGGCTTATCGGTGGGGGTCTATATCTATACTGAATGTTCAAATTCCGCAGTGATATAAATTGATTAGGATTGTATTTTCATGTGCCTTCACGTCTCAATTCAGTGTTTCGACACAAGTCCTTTCAAAGACACCATCTTTTAACCGCAAACGAGAAATACGTTACGTCTTAAGCATTTCCAAGTAAAGACCATCTCAACTTATGTCAATTTTTAGTTTCAAGGGGAAAAACGTTACAATTGTTACAAGGAAGTGTTGGTTTATTTTTAATATTATTATGCAAGAAGTAAAAATAGTGATTTGTCTATATATGAACATGCACAGCGTATTTTGAAAAGAAGGAAGACTTTTACGTCTTAATCAGAAATGCAATTTATTTGATCTCACAAAATATGCAATTGTTTTGTTTGTTCTGAGAAACGGTTGGCGATTTTTTTTTAATGTTTGATGACAGTCTCAGAGATTTTATTATGCCTATTGAATAACATACGTTAGATATGTTGTTTGTAATATTTAAATCGCTACGTGAAAATCCAGGATAACATCACCGAATTAAACAATGAATGAAAATATCGAATAATCTTTTGGACTTTGGAAATGTCAGTAGAGTAAATAGATAGGTTAGAGGGATATTTGCCAAGTAAAAATCGGTCCCGCCAGCTGGCAACACTGTCTTGTGACGGGTTAATCTCCAGTTATTTTGTATACAAACCTGTGTAGTAACGCAGTAAACAAATCTACTGTATCACCCATGTAAAACTTTACTATTATTAGTAAAAAAAAACGATATTGATTTATAATATCATGTGATAAATAAATGTGAAACGCCGGAGAATAATGGAAAATGCTGGTGTTTACAACGGAAATATCTCTTCATTATTATGAAAAAAAAAAAATCTTTAACTTCATCATATCCTTATAGCTATGTGACACGGCTTTATATTAACCAAGGTCGTAATAGGTAACCGTTTGAAACCTTACTCTAAGGAATTTTGAAACTGGCGAATTTCATAGAGATCTTGTGAAAACCACGACCGTACCATCTACGTGAGCGAGCATGACAACCATAGCTTGAGCGAAGACGTTCAATGCCAGTATGGTAAAAAAAAATAATATATATATATATGTTTAAGCATTTCGCATGTTTCAATTTCTTACTCACTTGAACTGTTAAATCTGCTGGCAATATTCCTAAACGCTTACCACCTTGCTGAAAATGGCCTTGTCCATCCTTCAATTTAGACCGACCCATGTGTCATTTATAGGGATTACCGACTGAAAAGAAAATATGCGGGACAGGTCACTGGTGCATTGGTAAAGTCGAGACTTGTTATCCAGGGCTGGCTAGTTCGATCCCCTGCCCCTTTACTAACACAAGTTGTTAATCAGGAGAGTCTCACGAAAAGTTTGCTTTCTGTATGATGCGTTAACCCCAACAACCCCAAATAACTAGAATTCACTGGTACCGACGATATATTATCTCAGAAAGTGAGAAAAACTGTGTGGACCATGATCGGGCTATGTTGTGGGTCGGTCGATGGTAGATGTGACGAAGCAAAATCCCTGCTATGTCTGACGAGCGGTTAAGGTTATGAAATTCCTAAATGAAAGACTTTACATTTTTTGCGAGAAGACTTGTTATTTTCTAACGTAGAAATTATGCAGCTTTTCTGAGTCAGACGGAGATTACTTCAATTAAAATGCAGCGTTGTTGATTTCAGTTTCCAGAATCTAAAAATCTTTAAGAAAAAAAATACAGGATGTTGTATTCAGTGATGGTGATTTTTTTGTTTATTTTTGTTGTTTTTACACAATCAAAGAAGTAAGTTTACTTTTAGTTTTCGCCTATATGCAATACAACTCTTGTTGTGAAGGAATAGACCTTGACCAGTATTTTTAATCTTTATTATGTTTTAGGAGTGCAAGACATTCAGTGAGCGGATGAGTGGTGTAGTGGTAAGACATTGGACTGATTATCTACTGGTCAACAGTTCGATCCCCCGCAGCTCCACAAATATCACTTATTGTCTTTCGGATTAGACATAAGACCAAGGTCCAATGTATCAGTGCTATACATTGAGCATGGAAAAGAACCAGGGTGTCTCTGGAAAGGGATGTTTTTTGTATCTTGCACTATCCCCCACAATCAACTCTCAACGGTCATCTGGGCAAGCGGCACGGACGATAAATAAACTCAAATAAAAAGATAAAAAGGCATTCAACAGAGTGGACTTCGGATCCAATTAACCAACTCGAAGCTGTTCTTTTTGTTATTTTATAAGTGGCCCAAAAATGGAGGCAATTATTTTTCTTTTTCTTTAAAGATTTTTCATCCTCAGTGATTATTTAAACTGATTTTGCATAGGTACATGCAGTGGTTTGATAAACACAAACTGTATTTTCTGGAAAGAACTGATTTGATTTTATTTCAAATTAGGTAATAATTTCATGCACGAATGCCTCTAACGTATGGTATAAAATGTTAATAGTCAGTTGGGAATATATGGTATCATATTTAGCCATTAAAGGCAGATGTCGGCTGTAATTATACAGATATAGAATTAATCTGTGACAGACCAGAAACAAAGAAAAGTCGCAATAAATTTCCATGAAAATGTTCTTAAGACGTCTTTGAAATATAAGGTGCAAATCAAAAGTGTAAGCAAAACAGATTTCTATGTTACCTCTTCTTTTAATCTGAACAGACGAGTCTGACCTGTGGCACTCGAAAAATAACAGTTGATTTTCGAGTTCGTCTCAAACAAACGATACAGGCCAGATGCATCTCTTCAAAACGACTTCGTGTTAAATTGGGAATCTTAAATACATATCAAGCATTCGTATAAGAAGTGAAAGAGGAATTCCGTTTTTATTCTTTTTTTTGTACCTGACTTTATGATTGGGTGGGACTTGTTCTTCAAGTGCTTTTTAAAACAAAGCACGACCAAAAACTTATGTGAAACATGCATTCGCATTTTAGCATTCCTAATTTAAATACCCAGATTATTACATGAATGTGCACGCTACATATAAACAAAATCCAAGGTCAGAATAGGACAGTTTTCCCATGAAACTGTCTAAATTTCATTTACGCAACATAAAAAACATTTAATTTATTTACATCGTAGGATGTCAAGGTAAGATGTTGGACTGAAACTATACTGCGAAAGAAAGTTGCATTTTAACGTCTACAATTACAGATTACCTCACTGTTCATAATACTCTTAACTGGCCATGGGCCATTGCTTAAGATCTCCACAGTTTTAGAGACCCCACAGCAATGCCAATTAGCATAAATAACTCACCTGTTTGCCAATATTCAATACAAATGTACTTGGGGGGGGTGGGGGGCGGGTAGGGACCGACATAAAGAATTTTTTTTTAACAGGTACTTCTTGTATTTTTTATTTTTTCAAATCAAACAAATCTGAAAATATTTTCTTTGGAACGAATGAGAAAAATATATTACCCGACACCGTTTTGGCAGTCTCTGCTTTAATTTCTTTCAGATTTAATATAGTCCAGCGGTCAAAGGGGTGAACAGGAATGATGTCAGTGGTGGACAATAAAACGTTGTCACATAATCTGTCATGTTGTTCCTTGTCCTGTCAGTACAAGCCATTTATGAGCTTAGAATTATTTAGAGAGCATGCGCGAAGACGAGCACATTTTACAAGGGTACTGTAACTGCTTTTAATCAGATAATTATAATTATATAATGCGCGGATAGAAAATCTGAGCAATGGACTGACACGTTTTCAGTCTCACTAACGCAATTTTCTGTTTGTTCACATTTAAAGGATGAACAACTAAAAATATAAGATCTATAAAAGCGGTTCTGATCTTGAAGCATAATGAATTAGGCTAGCATGTTTTTACCTTGTCAACAATTTAAACTTTCTTGTTATTAATAAGACATTCTTGGCCAGGATAGATTCTGTGTACTGTTGCATCACGTTCCCACAGTTAGGACGCATAAATCACAAAAATAAGTTGTATTTCTGGATTTCAAAAGTAGTTATGATTTATAAATCCTTTTATGAAGGATAATACCAATAATTCTGGCGTGGAGTCATGGGTATGATTATTATACATGTATCTGTACATTTAACTTTGTAACTTGTGTAATTACTTTAATTCTTTCTTATTGTAGCAGTACTTCTCTTTTTGTTGCAGCTCTATTCTCTAATAATTCAAACACTTCCCTTTTTTGTTGCAGCATGTTATTTTTATGCCCCCGAAGGCAGGCATATAGTAATCGCACTGTCTGTCCGTCCGTCTGTCCGGTAAAATCTTGTCCTCACTTCATCTCCAAAACCGCTTTAGGGATTTCATTGAAACTTTACAGGAGTGTTTGTCACCAAGTCTAGTTGTGTATATCGTCGGGAGATTCCGCTCGATTTATTTTTGGCAGAGTCATGGGCACTTAGTCATTTTTTTACTCTAACTTCTATATTCAAGTCTTGTCCACACTTCATTTCCAAAACCGCTTGGAGGATTTCATTGAAACTTCACAGGAATGTTTGTCACCAAGCCTAGTTGTGCATATCGTCATGAGTTTCTGCTCGAATTATTTTTGGCAGAGTTATGGGCACTTAGTAATTTTTACTATAACGTCTATAAATCTTCCCCAAGCTTCATCTCCAAAACCGCTTGGAGGATTTCATTGAAACTATACAGGAATGTTTGTCACCAAACCTAGCTGTGCATATCGTCAGGAGTTTCTGGTCGGATTATTTCTGGCATTGTTATGGACCCAGTGTTATGGGTCATTTTGTGCTCTAACTTCTATATTTAAATCTTGTCCAAGCTACATCTCCAAAACCACTTGGGGGATTTTATTGAAACCAGAATGTTTGTCACCAAGCCGTGTTATATATGAAACATCAGTAGGGGTTGGGAATAAAACAATATTGTTCGTATTCAAGGTCAAACTCACAGCTTTCTATTTCATTGAATAGTTATGTCTTCAACCTTCATATTAGAACCTGAGGCAGAAAAGCATTACTTATTACCATTTTCCTCCAGTTCCTGCTCTATTTTTTGTCTGATCTCTTTTCCACAGGCATATTCAATTATATCTTTACACCAGTTTCATTTCAAAGCTACATTTCAGGGGCATATGTCAATTTCCAGTGACAGCTCTTGTTATTATTGCAACAGTTGTTATTGTTGCAGCATTTTCCTCTAAGTGTTGCATAACTTTATTCTAATTGTCGAAGCAATTTTTCTCTTTTTGTTGCAGTACTTCTCTTGTTGCAGCTCTTTATTCTGTTACAGCTATTTCTTCTTATTGTTGCAGCACTTTCTTCTCATTTTTGCAGTACTTTCTTCTCATTGTTGCAGCACTTTCTTTTTATTGTTGCAGCACTTTATTCTAACTGTTGCAGCAATTGCTTCTTATTGTTGCAGCACTTTCTTTTTTTTGTTGCAGCACTTTCTTTTTATTGTTGCAGCACTTTCTACTCATTGTTGCAGCACTTTCTTTTTATTGTTGCAGCACTTTCTTTTTATTGTTGCAGCACTTTCTTCTCATTTTTGCAGCACTTTCTTCTCATTGTTGCAGCATTTTCTTTTTATTGTTGCAGCACTTTCTTTTTATTGTTGCAGCACTTTCTTCTCATTGTTGCAGCACTTTCTTTTTATTGTTGCAGCATTTTCTTTTTATTGTTGCAGCACTTTCTTCTCATTGTTGCAGCATTTTCTTTTTATTGTTGCAGCACTTTCTTCTCATTGTTGCAGCACTTTCTTCTCATTGTTGCAGCATTTTCTTTTTATTGTTGCAGCACTTTCTTCTCATTGTTGCAGCACTTTCTTCTCATTTTTGCAGCACTTTCTTCTCATTGTTGCAGCACTTTCTTCTCATTGTTGCAGCATTTTCTTTTTATTGTTGCAGCACTTTCTTCTCATTTTTGCAGCACTTTCTTCTCATTGTTGCAGCACTTTCTTCTCATTGTTGCAGCATTTTCTTTTTATTGTTGCAGCACTTTCTTCTCATTTTTGCAGCACTTTCTTTTTATTGTTGCAGCACTTTCTTCTCATTTTTGCAGCACTTTCTTCTCATTGTTGCAGCATTTTCTTTTTATTGTTGCAGCACTTTCTTCTCATTTTTGCAGCACTTTCTTCTCATTGTTGCAGCATTTTCTTTTTATTGTTGCAGCACTTTCTTTTTATTGTTGCAGCACTTTCTTCTCATTTTTGCAGCACTTTCTTCTCATTGTTGCAGCATTTTCTTTTTATTGTTGCAGCACTTTCTTCTCATTTTTGCAGCACTTTCTTCTCATTGTTGCAGCATTTTCTTTTTATTGTTGCAGCACTTTCTTCTCATTTTTGCAGCACTTTCTTCTCATTGTTGCAGCATTTTCTTTTTATTGTTGCAGCACTTTCTTTTTATTGTTGCAGCACTTTCTTCTCATTTTTGCAGCACTTTCTTCTCATTGTTGCAGCATTTTCTTTTTATTGTTGCAGCACTTTCTTCTCATTTTTGCAGCACTTTCTTCTCATTGTTGCAGCATTTTCTTTTTATTGTTGCAGCACTTTCTTCTCATTTTTGCAGCACTTTCTTCTCATTGTTGCAGCATTTTCTTTTTATTGTTGCAGCACTTTCTTTTTATTGTTGCAGCACTTTCTTCTCATTTTTGCAGCACTTTCTTCTCATTGTTGCAGCATTTTCTTTTTATTGTTGCAGCACTTTCTTCTCATTTTTGCAGCACTTTCTTCTCATTGTTGCAGCACTTTCTTTTTATTGTTGCAGCACTTTCTTCTCATTTTTGCAGCACTTTCTTCTCATTGTTGCAGCATTTTCTTTTTATTGTTGCAGCACTTTCTTTTTATTGTTGCAGCACTTTCTTCTCATTGTTGCAGCCTTTTCTTCTCATTGTTGCAGCACTTTCTTCTCATTTTTGCAGCACTTTATTCTCATTGATGCAGGATTTTCTATTTATTGTTGCAGCACTTTTTTTTAAGAAGTGCTTTTCTTTAATTAGTAATACTGCATTATTCTAGAATTGTTTCACATATGCGTTTCACAGACCATATTTCTTTTTTAGATCTTTTGAAGTTGGAAACATGGGGTGCATACTGCCCTGAGCATACTTCAAAGAATGTAAAATTGATATAAACCTTTTTTTCTGTACTATTTCCCTGAT
The DNA here is from genome assembly GCA_012932295.1 of Cyclina sinensis. Classification (NCBI taxonomy): domain Eukaryota; kingdom Metazoa; phylum Mollusca; class Bivalvia; order Venerida; family Veneridae; genus Cyclina; species Cyclina sinensis. Next base: position 39,696,362 of record JAAONU010000001.1, on the reverse strand, counting down.
TAACTTTTGAAATTAATTCTTGCAATTAAATGTTACAGTAAGTGCAAGAGAAGCACTTGATATAGTTAACCACAGCTGTGCATAAAAATGCAAAACATAGCAGTTTTTTTTTCCTTGTTTGATTTATCTGTAACATTACCAAGGTTACAAGAGACATTTTCACAGAGGCAATTCTAAATTACAATACATAAAGCCATGTATAAAACATTTTTGTAATCCAGATTTTAAACTGTAATTGATGGGAAAGAAGCTACAGAAAAGATTACCAAATTCTCATAGAGTAACCTCCCATGTCCCACACCAATGAAAAAATAGTTTTGCCTCAGAGTATAGGTATGAGCCTTAAGTATCAGTCATCAGCTCATCAGCGTTACATGTTTCACAGCCTATTCAAGATTAAAAAAAGAAAATTTACACTCATTACATGTCACCCTGATAGAATTTTTCCCAACCATGGTTTAAGCTTAATATTTCTGGTCTAATTTTTTCTGTAGTTGCTTTTTTTTTCAAAACAAGAGAGCCATAATGGCCCTTTTATCACTCATCTGAAAACAACTGCAACTACTTTCCTTCACATACCAAATATGTAATATCCAGGTCTGTGATTTCTGACAAGAAGATTTTTGAAGTTTTACCTATGTCAGTCCATATAAAAGTAAGTGACCCCTGGGCTGGGGTCAATTTTGATTTTTTAGCCTCAGTGACCTTGACCCTAGTGACCTAAAATCCAACACAAGGGCAGCTGCTTATGATACATAAATACAAAATGTCTAAGATATATGTCAATTAATGAAGATTCAAGCAAGTGGTTTGTAAGATTATCAAAGCTGTGAAGCCATGCAGGCATGGCAAAATAAGCCTATTCTGGCCCCATACCTCTGGAACACATGATGAGATCAGGTCGGTTCAGGAAAAGAAAGGAGATCTATTGTTTATAAATGTTTTGTCAAAGTTTGATTCAAATTTAATCAGTTGTGAGGATAACACTGATGTATGGTAGAGAAATGTTTTTTAACCTCTCTGGCCTTTACCTTGACATCAGTTACATCAAACCCCACCCAGTGGTTGAGGTCCATGCATATTAATTGGTAAGGCATCAAAGATATCAGTCAATTAATGAAGGCTCTGTGACAAAAAGTAGAACAATCTTTTTTTAGCATTAGTTACCTTGACTACTCTATGGGGAAAAGTAGAAAAATCTATTTTTAGTCTCAATGGCCTTGACCTTTAGAAAAGTAAATGGCAGAAGTTAATTTAAGCCAGGTTCCTTTATACCAAACATCTAGGTTATCAGTCAATAACTAAAGGCGAACAGTCAAAAAGTCTATTTTTAGCCTCGATTCCCCAGGGGCATGGCCAATTTTGACCCCAGGAACAAGATTTCGACAAACTTGGTAAAATTTTGGTAAAAGTCTACTAGGCCAGGTAACACATCAAATATCTTAACACTAGGACTTGTGGTTACTGACAAGAAGATTTTTTAAGTTTTCAAGGACCCCGTTGGAAATAAGTCTTAGGACTTTGTCGGTTATACTGTGCATATTAATCTAGTCCATATTTCTGTGATATTATAGCTTTAATTAATATCTTAATCATGAGTATTATTTTTGGCATTCAAGTTTGTGATAAGGATTTCTGTGATTTAGTCAAAAAGTAGTCTTTAAATGTGATATTTTTAAAATGTGCTAAATTGTGTTAGTATAATACTAGCCTAGATTGTGATATGTTGTTTTTTATACTGTATATAATTATGGACAAAATGGCATGAATAAAATCTTATCTTATCTTATCTTTTTTTTTCTTATGCAATGCTTATGCAAAAATAAGAGGGCCATGATGGCCCTAGATCGCTGACCTGAGTATGACTGCTTTTAACAAAATTGTTATGGACCTGATTAATTGACCCCAGATGACCCATATTCGAACTTGACCTAGAAATTACAGAAACAACTTTCTGACAAATTTCCAGGTTATTTGGAATAAAAATGTTACCTTTAGAGTGTTAACAAGGTTTTCCCTTATTTGGACTCTTTGACCTAATTTTTTACCCCAGATGACCTATATTTGAAATTGAACTAGAAATCATCAAAACAAGATGTCTGACGAATTTCCAGGTTATTTGGATTGAAAATATAGCCTCTAGAGTATTAACAAGGTTTTTCCATATTTGAGCTCTGTGACCTACATTTTGACCCCAGATGACCCATATTCAAACTTGACCTAGAAATTACAGAAACAACTCTTCTGACAAATTTCCAGGTTATTTGGAATGAAAATGCTACCTTTAGAGTGTTAACAAGGTTTTCCCATATTTCGGCTCTTTGACCTAATTTTTGACCCCAGATGACCCATATTCGAATTTGAAATAGAAATCATCGAAACAAGTTGTCTGACGAATTTCCAGGTTATATGGATTGAAAATATAGCCTCTAGAGTATTAACAAAGTTTTTCCATATTTGAGCTCTGTGACCTACATTTTGAACCCAAATAACCCATATTCGTTCTTGGAATAGAAATCATCAAAACAACCTCTCTGACAAATTTTCAGGATATTTGGACTAAAAATGTAACCTCTGGCATGTTAACAAGGTTTTTCCATATTTAGGTTCTGTAACCCAGTTTTTGACCCCAGATGACCCATATTCAAATTTGAGCTAGAAACCATCGAAACAACCTTTCTGACAAATTTCCAGTTATTTGGACTGTAAATGTTACATCTAGAGTGTTCACAAGGTTTTTCAAAATATCAGGGCTCTGTGACCTAGTTCTTTAATGTAGATGACCCATATTCGAACTTGAGCTTGAAATCATTGAAACAACCTCTCTGACAAATTTTCAGGATATTTGGACAGAAAATGTAACCTCTTGAGTGTTTACAAGGTTTTTCCATATTTGGGTTCTGAGACCTAGTTTTTTATCCCAGATGACCCATATTCAAATTTGGGCTAGAAACCATCAAAACAACCTTTCTGACAATTTCCAGGTTACTTGGACTGAAAATGTTACCTCTAGAGTGTTAACAAGGTTTTTCCATATTTGGGCTCTGTGACATAGTTCTTAAACCCAGATGACCTATATTCAAAATTTAGCTAGAAATCATCAAATCAACCTTTCTGACAAATTTTCAGGATATTTGGACTGAAAATGTAACCTATGGTGTGTTAACAAAGTTTTTCCATATTAGGGCTATGTGACCTAGTTTTTGATCCCAGATGACCCATATTCAAACTTGTGCTATATATCATGGAAACAACCTTTCTGACAAATTTCCAGGATATTTAGACTGACAAAGTAGCCTCTAGATCGTTAAAAAGTTTTCCTATTTTTGGGCTCTGTGACCTAGTTTTTGAGCACAGATGACCCATTTTGGAATCTGACCTAGAAATTATTGAATCAATCTTTCTGACAAATTTCCAGGATATTTGGACTGAAAATGTAGCCTCCAGATTGTTAACAAGGTTTTTCTATTTTTGGGCCTTGTGGCCCTTCTTTCATCCCAGATAACCCATGTTCGAATTTATCCGAGTAATCACTGGGACAAACATCCTGACTAAGTTTCATGACAATTGAAGCAAAAATGTGACCACTAGTGTGTTAAAAAATTAAGTGTGGACGTCTGACGGACGACGGACATTGATCGATCCTAATAGCTCACCATGAGCCTACGGCTCAGGTGAGCATAAAATCAAGTGACCCCAGGGGCATGGTCAATATTGACCCCCTAAGCATAAAATTTGAACAAAATTGGTAGAGGACTTATAGATAAAGCTCCATGCAAAATATCTAAGCCCTAGGCCTTGTGGTTTCAGACAAGAAGATTTTTTAAGTTTTCGCTATATAAGCCTATGTAAAATAATGTGGCCCCTGAGGGCCATGATTCGAACAAAATTAGTAGAGGTCCACAAGACAATACTACATACCAAATATTTTAGCTCTAGGCCTTGTGGTTTCAGATTTTTCCTATACAAGCCAATGTATAATAATGTGGCCCCTGGGGTGGGGTCAATTTTGACCCTGGGGCCATGATTTGAAAAACTTGGTAGAGGACCATTTGACGATATGCTACTTACCAAATATCTTAACCTTGTGGTTTCAGACAAGATTTTAGAAATTTTTCCTATATAAGCCTATGTATAATAATGTGGCCCCTGGGGTGGAGTCAGTTTTGATTCTAGGGCCATGATTTGAACAAACTTGGTAGAGGTCCACTAGACAATGCTATACACTAAATAATTCAGCTCTAGGCCTTGCTGTTTCAGAAGAGAAGGTTTTATAAATTTTCACTTTCTAAATCTATTTTTAGCTCCTGAGGCCCAGATCTGCAATGGACCAGAACCATTTGAACAATTTTGATAGAGCTTTATGTAAGGAACATTCCATACAAGTTAAATCAAATTTGGCATGCTGGTTTCAGAGGAGATGTCCTTTGAAGTAATTGTGGATGACAAACGCTGACGGACAATCACTGATCCTAAAAGCTCACATGAGCAGTGGGTGCTCAGACGAGCTAAAGTGATATTTTTTTCTCAACAAACATATATCTTTCATTAATCCTTCAAGCTATACAAAAGTTAAAAGTTTGCACCACCTGTTTTGTACTTTTAATGAGACTGTTGTGATAATATTCAAAAATTGCTACTGAATTCAGATTTTTACAAATAAAGCAGTAATTACCAAAGAGGCTAGTCTTTGTAATTACAATTAACTTTTGTAGTTCTTTTTTTCTCTGTTGAATGCCTGCTTGAGACAAACATATATAATTATGTAACAAACAATTCAGCTATGAGAGCTCTTATAGTAAAGATGAAGAACAGATGCTTTTTTACCAAGTTTTCCACCAACTTTGAATGGAAATTTGTAGTTGATAGCTGCATGGTTATATTTCTCACAATTACTAGATTTTCAAATTAATCAGCTTCATTCAAAGGTGTCAACATTAACATAAAGATCATCTTTACACAAACTAAAAGTCCAGAGAATAAACTGAGTCTACCAAGTGCAATGCTAATTTGTTTGAAAAGAAAGTTTATGAAAAAGTGCATTGAAAGATTAAATTGCAACTCTTTTCATACTGGTCATGAAGTAAAAAGCATTTGCAAATGAACACTGACCACAAGCTTAAAGATGACCTATTAAAAAATTAAGGTCTGGAAAAGGCAAGCATTTTTTAAAGGGGCATAATTCTGGTGTTAAAGGAATCCTTTACTCGACATATTAGCTTGACACAGACATTACGCCAATTAACACTGCCACCAAGTTTTATTATGATATCTCATATATATAGCTTTAACATTTAACCTTTTTATTTATTGTCTGGAGAAGCAATAAAGCACTCATTTATTTTATTTAGTAGAAGGGGCATAACTCATGTCTCACCTGGCAATCCAACTTGATAGTAAGCACAATGGCATTGTCACCAAATTTAATCTTGATATGATGATAACTTTTTTATTCATTGTCTGGACAACGAAGAAAACGTGTTAAGTAAAAGGAGCGATATTACTATATTGTTAGATAGTGATGCTTCTGAAAAATGAATTTGACCGAGATATTATGCTAATAAACAATGTCACCAATTTCTGTTACAATCAGTCAAAACTTTTTAAGTTATTTTCTGGACAAGCACTTGTTTCTTCTTCTTTTTTTACTCCAAGTAGCTGGAGTAGTGTAACTCTGGTCATAGAAAAAAACAGTTTACATGACAATCAAACTAGACATAGAAACTAATCCCATTAAGACCGTCACAAGGGTTTATATAAGATAATCACTCTTGACAAGCAATACACCACTTTCTTTCAAAGTAGAAAGGGACATAACTGGTGTTAGGTAGTGGTACATTTGACAACAGAACTTGTATAAATACTGTTCTATATTGTTAGGACAACTTTCTCTGTCATTGTCTGGACAAGCAATAGGAAAGGGGCATAACTCTAGTGTTACACAGGTAGTGCATCATCTGACAAGTAACACTGACTGCAAGTTTAAGCCTATAAACACTGTAACCAGTTGACAACTTCACCTACTGTTTAAAGGCTAAAGGTTGATAAATGACCGAAGCCAGTGGCAAAAGCTCAGCATGAGCAGGATGTTTTGCCCAGATAAGCTTAAAAACAAGACAGGGACCTGCAAAACTTAATATTTTTAAGGCACTTAATGATTTTGCTGACTCTACACTCGCACGTGTGTTATGTACATGTACTATTGGTTTATATAATGTTGTTGCAAAACCATCATGAATGACAATTTTTAATGTGGATAATGGTCTAATACACCAAGGGTGACAGTATTTCCAGGAACAACTGTAAGATAACTGCCAATCTAAGTAACTGAAATTCACTTGTGGAGCCTTATAAAGGACAATATCAAATTAACCTCATTACATACTCAACATTGTTATCTCAATTCTTTCTCTGCATTCACTTCACCTCATTACATACTCAACATTGTTAATCTCAATTCTTTCTGTGCATTCATTTCCTTTTTACCAGTGGTCAAATAGAGTCCAAAACAAATCTTTAAGCATTAAAGAATCAGTTACAACTGGATGAAAGTTTGCAGCAATATAATTTTTTATGATTTACTTAATTCATTCCAATATCACAAGTCTTCATACATCAATTTCCAATTAAGTAATATCAATTCATTGTAATCTAAATAACAAATATAATGTATGTCTGGGAAGTTATTTATGGAAGTAAAAGCTAAATGTTTCTTAATTAATGTTGCTCTAAATGTAACAATTAATTAAGCTGTAAAACATATGTGGTATATTTTTCTTAGAAAAAACAGAAGTGAAACATTAAAACTGATATTATTTTATGAATGTTTCTATATCAGCAATCTGAATGAGGATATTTCATTATGTAACAGCTGATAAGGGAATGCAGGTCTATAAAAAGTTTAACTGATTTTGTAAATATTAAAATTGACTAAATTTAGACTATTACAAAGGGCACTTTTTAATTTCCACATGCAACAGACCAAATAAAAATAATCTTCTATTTCATCTGATGGGTTATATATTTTCTAGTATAGACAGTTCTATAATTGATAAATTGACCGCGGTCATTATGAAGGTAACCACCGTCCACCATTAAGGGACTGCTAAACCTCACTATGATGCTTAAGTTCCGTATAACTTCGTATAACTTTAGCACATTTCAAGGTGACATACGGCCTTATATCATGTGGAGTTTTTGACAGAATAAACATCATTTTATTGTATTATTATTACTATTTTGTATGTTTTTTTCCTGACTTGAACATATATTTTACTTGAATTATTTAACACATAAAAGACCGTGAAAAAAGACCATGGACTGTTCAAAATAAAAGCTCGAGTTGTGTAAAACACATATAATACGTTTACAACACATAGAGTATTGAAAGCACTGTTCTTCTTTTTGAAAGTAGAAAAAATGGTTTCAGTTATTTGAACAACTCTGAAAGCGTACAAAATGGACGAAATGAAACATCTCGCTCATCAACCGCATGTTCTCTGGATGTTAACTAAAACTTGTTTTATTCTTTGATACAGAAAACTGTATTAAAGAATACTTGACAATAAAAGTGCATTATTTAGCACTTCTATTGTTATCACACTGTCTTGCGCTGTGTCCTGTGGTGAAGGAATGTGGTTACGTAGTATGGGGGTAACATACTGTCTTTGTTTTGATAAGTCACCGTTAATTGTCATTGTTGGTCTTGCTTGATCAGTCACAGTGAAACACTTTAATAATGAAATTTGCTTTTGAGAAAATGCCTGAAGGCTATAAAACATGGTCTTTATTTGTTCCTGATTGTTACCTGAAATTAAGCATCTATTGCCATATGGACTTTTTTTCTATTCCTTATTTCTGGCATTTCAGAAATCTGTTTTTGCAAAGTATTGATATGTACAACATCTGAGTTTGTGTATGCAGAAAGAAAATAATAGCTGCAAGGTGCACATTTGTAACATACTGATCTTACAGTGATACGTTTGCTTTCCTTCTTATTATTAACATTATTATTGTTGATATTTCTTCTCATACGGAAAATGAATTTATTATGACGCCCATGTAACTGTACCCTTTTAGTCAGATCTTTTAAAGATAGATAAATGTACTTCTTTAAAGCAGTTTTCCATGAAATTTTGATAAAAAGAATGAATCTACCGTAAAATATCACAAATTTTCTATTTAACAGTTCAGCAGATTGAGATGTCAGCAAAAAATTGTTGATAAATATACTTTTTTTAGTTAGAAGACCATGGGACAGATCTTTGCTGATAATAAATGCTTCGTATAGTTTATATGAATTTGTTACTCTAACATACAACGTCAGAATCATATTACAGCTATAAAAATGGGACTTTTTCTAAGCTCCGCATTATAAAACTGCTTCAATCTGCAGTCCCTTAATGGCGGATGCAAGGGAAGTAATCAGGGTGGTACTTATTTCTGGAACGGTCTATAAAGCTATATAAGAGCTCATTTAATTAAATTAATTATCAATCACAGACCGAATCTGAGGTGAATCAAAACTGATCAACACTGGTATGTGGCAATGAAAACAAACTGAAATTGTATAAAACTCCTATATAACCTTCAAAGTTCAAAATGCCATGGAAAACTCGTATCTCTTATAGAAAAAAACTAGTCTGTATAAAGCAGGGAGCATCGTAAATTATAAACCTTATAAGTATGTTCCAGGTGTTATTTGATCTGTATTTACTTAAAAAACAACTTCAATGAGAATTTTCTTTTTATTACGTTCTTTCATAATGAAAATATACAAACTTTGTTATGCCATGTTGTCTGCATGTGTACAAAAACATTTTTCTGCAAAACAGTTCACACACAAACTAAATATTACAATACATATTAGCCTCATCACCTTCACTCTTTTCTATACATACGTAACATATCCGGTACAATTTTGTCAACAAATGATCAAAATCAACTGAATAAAGTACCATGTAGTACTTTTAGACTAGAAAAATTTTTGCACAATAGTTCTCTCAGTACATGTTATACTGTTCTGAATGATGCCCACCCCTCTTCGCCATTTCTTCGGTGAATGTGGCATTGAGAAAATCTTCAAACGGTACACCGGTCATAAGACTTTTAACAGCACCAATCGTGAATCGGACACTGAAAAATAATGGACACAATAAGGTCAATTTTTGTATCTGTCAGATGTAGACTTCTTACGTTAATTCTATACAATACCATCAGTTAAAACTTAAACAGTGAATTACGAATTTGCAGTTTGCTTACTAAAAAGCACCTTTTTACCAGCAAGAGGGTATTTTTTTTCATTATTTATTTATTTTTTTTTTCTTAGTTTTGTGTTATACAATGATAACATGCCATAGTGTTTGCAACAAAGTGAGTTATATGATAGTATGAATGTTTCATGAAAAAAAACAGAGTAGAAAATTTATGTCCTCACCTGTCTTGCATCCTGTCATCACAAATTCATTTTTTTTTACTTACCAAAAGACATAAAAAGTATTCTAAAATCTACAGAAGGGGAGAATTTCTACACTTGCAACAGCAACAACTTGGAATAGATGCACAATTAGAAAAGAATTTTAGTTTTTCTTTTTACTGCTAGCCTTTAACCTACTGGAGGGAATTTACTGCCTCTGCCACTAGTGCAGACCAAGATATGCAACCTGCACATTCATGCAGTCCGATCATGGTCTGCACTCCCCACCATTCAGTCAATAAATTTTCATTCAGCACCCCCATAAACAATTAATAGATTCATCCAAATCAAAAGATAGACAAGTCCATTTTACATATTTAACATGGTCAAAGGGCTGGCACAACTTATAATAATCAAACAAGACAAAAATATCAACTTCATCATATAATAAAAACTGCCAAAGTCCATTGGGAAACAATAATGTTTTTAAGTGGAACAGCAGCGGTGGCCAGTAAAATTCCAGTAAAATGTGTCACATATTAACCTACAAACTGTTTGTTACAATCCTTCTTACAATGCAATCAATAAAGAAGTCGGACACTCTCGCCCATGGTTACCTCCGAGATAGCATGTTGTACTTGTATGATAGGAAGTTCCAACATTTCTGTATGTAAGACATTCGTTGTTCTTCCTCTGTCCACTCCCTATCACTTATGTATTGAGCAAACAGATGATGTTTGGGACCCCGCTCCACTTCGTATTTGATCCTTACAGCTTCTTTGTCTGAAATATAAAAAAAAACTGCCTTAACATTAACCATGTAACATGACCATCTATATAATACCTGTGTTGATTTCAACATGACCTGAGTTTCCAAAGAATAATTAAACAAACATATGAAATCTTCCCCATTTTCAAACAAATCCAGTATTTCTGATTATATGATACATATTTTTTTTTAGGATGGGATAAGTTTCCTTAACAGAGACTAGAATGCTAATGGACAGCATGTCAAGCCTACAATGGAAAGTTGCCTACAGAATGGGACTACAAAATGAACTGGAGCTATCACTGAATGTGAAATAATACCCTTCCTCCACAATATGCCTTGTCAGAGAAAAAAGGAAAATATTTTATGCATCACACATATCTACACTTATTGGTGACCAAAGTAATAGCTCTAGAGATGTGGAAGCAGTTCGCTTTACAAGATTTTGCTATGATGGGCAGTAAAACCATAAAGCAGGCATTTGCATGGATGAACAACATGTCACGCACATCTACACTTACTGGTGGACATGCACATCAAGTTTCAAATCAATAATCCTAGAACTGTGGATGTAGTTCAAGTCTCAAGATTTTGCTTTGACTGGCTCTAAACTCATATCACTAGTGAGCATTGGTGTGCATGAAAAAAATGTCACATACATGAACACTTACTGGTGAACATCCACACCAAGTTTCAAATCCATAGTCCTATAAATGTGAAAGTAGTTCACATCACAAAATTTCTTCAACGGACCAGCAGTTTCTAAGAAGAAGATTTTTAATGTTTTCTATACAGACATATAAGAAAAATAAGCCTTGCCCCACTACTTTCACTAATTGGAACAGTTGTGCAAAATAAAAATCAACTCCTGCAAGGGACTGCTGTGGAGAAGAGTGTCGAAGTTTTTCCTTCATGTTGCCATAGCAACAAAAGTTCTGTATGGAAAGCAATTAATTTCCCAATTTACATAGAGGGTCATCTAAAGAACATTTCTTCCAAATTATTTTCAAATTGGACCTGCAGTTTCTAAGATTTTTAAAGTTTCCTATATAGACATAAGGAAAATAAGCCCCATCCCTGGTGGCCATGTTTTTTCATGGACTGCAATAAATTTCACCTATGTTATAGGGGGTGACCCAAGGAACAGTTGTGCAATTTTATTTTCAATTAGGACCACCAGTTTCTAAGAAAAAAAATTTTGCTATCACTCAGGTGAACTAAAAACATAAATTTAGTACTTTATCTTAGTGAAAAAAAGGAATAAATACATCAAAGTACAAGTTAATATATACACTGATTTTAGAGATATTGAAGAAATATGTCAATTTGGGACATTTTTTACGTGAAAAAGGGAAATAATTACATCTAAATACAACTCTAAGATATCAAACTTGGCACATGGTTTCTACGTGAAAAAGGGAAATAATTACCTCATTTTCTATGTGAAAAAGGGAAATAATTACCTCATTTTCTATGTGAAAAAAGGAAATAATTACATCTAAATACAACTTTAAGATATCAAACTTGGCACATGGAGTTGCAATGTGATATCTCATATATCTTTTAAGAACTTTCTGCAATCAGAAGATGCGCCTGATTTTCTACGTCTTCTGAAGGTTTGGTTTGTTCTGATCAATATTTGAACATCCTGGTTGACTTTTTGGCCAGATTCCATTTTCCAGTGAGGGCATTTAGGGTATTAGAGAAATCTTCCAATAACTCCTCTGTGCAAGGGCTTTTGAAACAGCTCCCACTTATTACATTTTATTTCTACCTTGTATACTGCTCTACATTTACTACTTAAGGAATCAATTGATGTAAAAACTGCCTGTGCAGGCTGCCTGTATGTTGACATGTTATATCTATTGCAAATCCTTCTCTCCTGATTCCCACTCCTAATAGACCTGTTTAAAAACATGACACTGAAATTAAAGACGTCACCAGTAGTTATTGATCTCTCTCTCTCATTTGAATTTGCTGTGTCAGCAAAAAACTGGAAACTATTAAATTATTCTGGAATCACTTATTGTAAAAGCATGCACAGTTTAATGAGGCACAGTTATATTTCCTGGAACTAATGATTTTTTCTCATTAAAATGATGGCTGAGACAACAATGATTTAAAACTACTAGAGTTACTTGAACAATAATAAAGTCAAGTACAGATGGTTTAATAATACAAGGGCACTAAATAGAATGTGCTATATACAAGAGGGAAATAGAATGTGCTATATACAAGAGGGAAATGATGACCCTACATATGCACCCGAGTACCACTGCTCTTTGAACACAAAGCTTCAACTTGAACTTATATAAGCCAATTTCCAGGATCCTACTGATTTTAGGGAAGGCTTTAAATGAAATCCTAATATATTCAAATTATCCCATTCAGCTTTTTTACCAATGGCAATGACTTGGACAACTTTCATATTGAACACAAAGACAGTGCTGCATACCAGATGCTTAAGCTCTGGGCTTTGTAGTTTTAGTGGAAAAAAAGAAATTACCGACTCCCAGTTGAGGCTATGATTTGAATATTTTTGGTACAAAACCACAACAGTGCTAATACCCAAATATATAAGCTCTCATCTTAAGATTATTTTAAATACAAGTAATCCCCTGAGTAGAGCTAATTTTGACCCTAGGTAACATGTAAACAATCTTGGTAAAGATTTTCTAGACAATGCTACAAACTTTCAGATTTCAGGCACTTCAGTTTCAGAGAAGATTTTTAGTTTTTCTTCAAAATGTCTGTGTAAAAAAACAATGACCCCTTCGACTGAGCCAATAGTGACCTCACATACAAAATTTGGTCAATTTTTGTAGAGGTTTACTAGACAATACTACACACTGAATCTGAGCTCTTTGACCATTTTTTTTTTTACCGAATATTGTTTAAGATTTTAATTTCAACTGCCATAGCAACCACAGTTCAGCACAGAATGTAATGTTTTGAACAACTCTGGTACAGCTTCAGGTAAGGAACATTCCTGCAAAGTTGCATCATTTTTAGCTCAGTGATTCCAGAGGAAATGTATTTTACAACAAACTAGAAATGGGTTTTTGATTGAACAAAAACATATGTCTCCCCCCAGCCAGTTGCTGCAGGTAGTATTGAGTCAGACGATTGTAAAATTTGACATTTAACCTCCAAGTGTGACCTTGACCTTGAGACACCGCACCCGCAAAGTGGGTTCTGCACATCACCTTGATGAGGTGAACATCTGACCCAAGTTTCATAAAAATCCTTCAAGGGCTATTGAAGATATAGAGCGGACACGATTTTGTGGCATTTGACATTTAACCTCTAAGTGTGACCTTGACCTTGAGACACCACACCCACAAAGTGGGTTCTGCATGTCGCCTTGATGAGGTGAACATCTGACCCAAGTTTCATAAAAATCCTTCAAGGGCTTTTGAAGATACAGAGCGGACACAATTTTGTGGCATTTGACATTTAACCTCCAAGTGTGACCTTGACCTTGAGACACCACACCCACAAAGTGTGTTCTGCACGTCGCCTTGATGAGGTAAACATCTGACCCAAGTTTCATAAAAATCCTTCAAGGGCTTTGGAAGATACAGAGCGGACACGATTTTGTGGCATTTGACATTTAACCTCCAAGTGTGACCTTGCCCTTGAGACACCACACTCGCAAAGTGGGTTCTGCACGTCGCCTTGATGAGGTGAACATCTGACCCAAGTTTCATAAAAATCCTTCAAGGGCTTTGGAAGATACAGAGCGGACACGATTTTGTGACGGACAGACAGACAGACGGACGGACAGACGGACGGACAACCGGGGGAAAAACAATATGTCTCCCCCATTTTTGGGGGGAGACATAATGATGGACACTGAATGAAATGGAATCAGAGCCTCTGGCTGAGGCGAAAATAAAAAGCAAAGGAGTTTCATACACTTGATTGTAGATGTTTTCACTGCACACCTGTGAAAAATCAATTTATTCCAATTAAAATTCACCATGATATTAATTATTGAAATACACACACATGTAATTATACAGTTGCTATACAAAAATGTTATAATGAAAACAAGCGCTATCTTCAAATGAACAAGGGGTAAGAGGGAGGGGCAGACAAACAGACTGGAAGTCCTGATGTTGCAGCAACAAAATAACCATTTGCTGCTGTTAGGAGTATGATAAAAGAAGATGGTATATAAAATAGCTCATAAAACTGGCAATTCAGATTGGACTCTCCACCTTATCATGACTAACCTTTTGATATTAAAGAAGCTTTCTGTTAAATAAGTTCTGATTTGTTGACACCTTACCCAAATTCCAAACATTTTGATTGTACCAAAAACCACTTTTGCAAACATTTTTATATTTTAATCTCAAAGTATCTGGGCTGCTCACCAGCAATGAAAACTTTTATTTAGAACCCCTAAACATATAAGTCACTAGCAAAGGCCAAGTAAAAATCAGCCTGGGCTGGTTATTGCAAAAAAGACAAATTCTTAAGTGCCACTCTCTTTAATCCCAGTGTCCCTGTTGCTAGCAAAGAGGGTAAAACCATCACAGACAACTTACAAAAAATACTTAAAAGCTGTCCAAAATTTCTTTCAAAATAAATGTCCAAGTAAAGATCTAAAAGGCGTACAACTTATTCATGACAAATGCATCTTCCCAGAAAAGTCAAACTGAACAGTCTTTCATAGAACAAGAAAAGGTTATTCAGGTTATTCAGGTTGAACATCAATCCAGCTTGCCAGACCTACATCAAATTTTTCTTGATATAACTGATAACTTAGTACTAGATCTAACCATAAATACCACCAGTGGTGTCTGAAACAACGATTTTTCAAATAGACCTAACCATAAATACCACCAGTGGTGTCTGAACAATGACTTTTCAAATAGACCTAACCATAAATACCACCAGTGGTGTCTGAAACAATGATTTTTCAAACAGATCCTGTCTAAAGAAGACTGCCTGAGCTCTTCTGTCCATACATTTACAAGGCGCTGAAATCACAGTCCTGAAGCAGTGAATTCACAGTCCTGAAGCAGTGAAATCACAGTCTAGGAGCACTATGGGTTTCAGAGCACTTAACTAACAGTCTAGAAACAATGAATTCACAGCTAAGAAGTACCAAACTCATTCTAGGAGTGCTGCACTCAATCTAGGTGCAAAACACTCGCACTTCAGATACATCAATCTCACAGTCTAGGAGAACTGATCTTACACTTCAGATGTATCAGTCTCAACAAAGTTTAAGACCTGCCAGATCTTTTTAAGTGCTTGAACATTTTGAAGCACATCTTAAGTCATTGGGAGCCCGGTTACCTGCTTGATTACTGAATATGCAATCAGTACTCCTTAGAATGGGCTATTAGTCCTGAGTATACATAATACCGGTAATGGTATACACTAGTAAAATTTTGATACGAATATATTACCTTGTCCGTTGAAGGGTTTTAACATTGTATAAAGGTTAATTAGGAAGCAAATTGTATTCACTGCAAAATTCTGCAAGTGTACTTATTCTATGGAATTTGAGCAGATATTAGTATAGTAAATGTTACAAGTAATAGAAGCAAATGTAGTTGGGCACATTGATAACCTTCACAATGAGATAAACATCAAGGTATGATATATGCACTTGAAAACTGGACAAAGGAACTATATTACCATATAAGGAAATGGAAGGAAAATCAATTAAAGAAGGATGGCTGTCTAAGACATTTCTAAATAAGGAAAAAGCAGGCTTTTATTGTGTGTTCTACAATTAGAATGATAGTGTATTAAGCATGCATAGTTATATTTTCACCTTATTCATGACTTTGTTAACAAAATTTGCACCACCCAAACTGTGTATGACATCAGAGCAATTTGTGAAATAAAACATTACGCAGAAAAGTTATTTTTAAATAATTACATGGTTTTATGTTTGTAACAACTTGTCTTATGAAGCTGAAAGTTATAATGAAGATGACAATGATGACGACTACAAGGTTTTACTACACAACATCACTGGGACTTTAAGCTGACCAAATTTGGAAAAGCTATTTTCAGCAGGTGATGCTCAATCTGGCAATGCAATCTATGAAAATATCACCTTTGCTGCCTTCGGGAATTCTACACTTAATACTCAAGTCAAGAAAAATTATAAAGAACAGGCTATACTGCTTAGAACAGAACTATAAAAAAAGTTTTTACTAGTGTTCAAATATCATAGTTCTTATTAAACCTTTTTCTATAAAGAGAATTCTCCTTAAGTTAAATTTGGAATCTACGAACAAACACACTAGAAAAGCTAAAAGATGACAAGAAGACAAAACAAGAGGGCCATGATGGCCTTACTGCTCATCTGAGTACCTTTGTACATATGGTTCAAAATTTCATAGCTGTAACTTCATAAGTTTTTATATAGTTATATATTGAAAACTTGACCTGCTCCCTGTCAGCAAAAGTTTTTATGAACCAAAGAGGCTTTGAGGTCTTTTATGAAAGGCCACATATGAAACATTTTTGAAAAATTACTTTGAAACTGGGCAAGCAGATTCTGGGGAGAAGTTTTTAAAAAATTTCTATATAATAATACAGTGAAAACCTTCCCTGCCCCCTGTTGGCCAATTTATAATGAACCAACATGGTTTTATGGAATTTAAATAAAGGCCACCTGAGGAGCATTTGTGTGAAATTATTTTGAAATCAGGCAAGATTCTGAGAAGAAGATTTTCGAAGTTTTCTATACAGTGAAAATTGCCAAGCCCCCTGTTGGCAAAGATTTTAATGAACAAACACTGCATTTGGAATTTAAATAAGGGCCACCTATGGAGCATTTGTGTGAAATTATTTTAAAATAGGGCAAGTCAATTCTGAGAAGGAGATTTTCAAAAGTTTTCTACATAGTTATATCATGAAAACTTGCCCTGCCCCTGTTGTCCATGTTTTTATGGAATAAAATGGCTTGAAGGAATCTGATAAGAGGCCACCTAAGGAGCACTTATTTTAAAATTGTGCAAGTGGTTTCTGAGAAGAAGATTTTAAAGTTTCCTATGAAGTTATATAGTAAAAACTTGCCAGGCACCCTGTTAGCCGTGTTTTTTTTTTTAATGAAACGACATGGCTTGAAGGAATCTGATAAAGGGCCATCTAAGGAACATTTGTGTAAAAATTATTTTGAAATCAGACTAGCAGTTTCTGAGAAGAAGATTTTGAATGTTTTTCTTTGTTTTTCCTTGAGTTCTGTATTGAACTATTTGATTTTAAGAATTTGAAAAAGGACTCGAGGAACATTCCTGTGAAGTTTGGTTAAAACTTGCTAAGTGGTTTAGGAGGAGATGACACAAGACGAACTGCGCTGGAGAGTCACTCATCCTAACAGCTCATCCTTGAGAACTTCCTGTTCAAGTGAGCTGAAAAGCAGATACTGTCAAATGCTAAAAATAGATCTTATATATTGACTTACCAGGCCCAGTAAATGTTCCATTCATGATTTGCTCATATTTGGAAATAGTCTTTTTGAATTCTACATCAGTCGTGTTGACAAATATATACATGTAGCAGGAAGGTGTGTCTGACACTGTATGAATGTTGTGGAACTCCTGTGGAGGTAACTGAAAACAGAAAATATTACAGTATGCATTATTCTTGTCTTTCTAATCAGCCTTAGAAATTGTGTACCTGCAAACATGATTGTACAGTGGACCAATGTGACAGTATTACCCTACATGTGAAAATACCACTTTTGCTGCTCATTCAGTAAATTATATCTTGATCGCAGACTTACATCAAACAAAAAATTTTTCTCTTCTTTCTTTACCTTCAATGCTTTTTTTTCCCTCAAATGAAACAGTCCAATGGTCATCCTACAGGACAATCCCAGCTTTTGTAATCATATACATAACAGTTTATCTACCAGTAAAAGCGCAAAAGGAAATGCTTCAAAACAGTATGGTACATTTTTTTCATACCTGGTAAATAAGGCTGAAATTCATCCCAGATTACTTGCGGCTATATTCTCAGTGGTCAATTGCCACCTACAACCATTGAGTTCTTCAGGTAACTTTGGTTTTATTTTGTCCTATTTCAAGCAAATTAACTATTATTCAGTCAAGCGTGGGTACAAGGAACCTATACTAAGTCATCACAAATATGATCCCAAGTCAGTAAGAAAACTACCAATTTTCTCAAATAAAGAGTATAGCTGGTAGAGGTATTGAAACCATGACCTTAGATCTGTGAGAAGTTGAGGAGGTTTGCAAAGAAAGTTTAAAAGTGTTAAATCATTGGGAACATTTACATACATGTGATATCCCGGCGGGATTTAAGAAAGTCCCGTTATTACACATCAATTCCAGCTGTCCCGGTATTCATTTAAAATTCCCGTTTTAAAATCAAGAAGAAATTTTTTTTTTCATCTGCCGACGTCAATAACTTGCTCAGCTCCGGTTATGGGCAGAGCTTATACTCGGAAACGGCGATCAATACATACTACCTTCAAACATTGACAATCAGAGCGCATTTTACTACTTTCATTGAATTAATCCTGTGTTGACACTCGATACACAATTAACACATTTAGCCATCAACGGGTGTTGAATTGGGTCAATATAATTAGATGTACACCAAGTAGAAAATTGTTGTGTACAACTTAACAAATTAATTGAATGCTTAATTTTAAAGGCAAACGGTTAAACATCAATGCATTACTAGTGTTACTCTAACCTTTTAAACAGTGTAAGGAAATGACTAAAATACTTTTTAGTATTTTTGTTTTAATTCTCGGATTTATTTATAAGAAAAGGTCAAGTAGTTTTAAGACAAGCTTAACAAATTGTAGGAAACCAATTTCAGCAAATATTTAGTTAATTAAACATAAGGCAGCGAGTGAAAATCTCGGATAAATTCCGTTTGTCATATATTTCCGCGACCCCGCCGTATTTTAATATTTATAGAAAACAGTGTCTTGGAGACTTTTTATATGGCAAACTTACAACATTCAATTGATTTATTAAGATAAGTGTTCATTATTTAATTATAAATACCAGTTTTTCATTGAAAAAGTTTCCTTTTCTCTAAGACTTAAATATTTCTGTCGTGGTTACTTTTGAAAGCAACAATTATAATGAATCAACATAATTTACATCTTAAAATCGTTTGTACTTTTGTTAAAAAAATTCTGGTGAAACTGGAAACACATCCCAGACTTTTCACAAAATGGGATCTGTGTAAGGACTTAGGTCCAAAAGCTAAAATTCAAAAGACAAAAAAAAAAAAAAATTCAATCATCAGTGGGAATCTGAATATAAATGGATAGGAAAGTGTGCTAAGGGAACAGATTATGCCTTTTGCATGTGGTGCAACCTTTATGTATTAACAAAAAACACTTCATTAGTTTTCTTTTCTGTTCTTCTTGTCTTTCTTTTTGCGAAAACGAGTCGATAAAAAAATTCCAGTTTTCAAGCTAAAAATCCAGCTGAAAATCCAGCTGTGAGTTACCGAAGTTATCACATGTATGCATTTATAATTTGAAAGTATCACTAAGTCATAAATAATGGCTATAGAGGCTAACATAACAACACACTACCATGATTCAGGTTCATTCAGAGAGGTGAATGTAAAAAAATTCTGAGTGAAATCGAAAAAGAAGAAGATAGCAGTTTTTAGCATTCACCATTCCATTCCTACATTAAGGCAAAGTTAACAATTTGTATTTCTGACTGGAACCATTACAGCACCTGCATTTTGTCTCCTTCCTTTAGACTGACATTTTTCTTCTGGTCTACAAGCTCAACGACCACCTGTCCTTTCATTACAGTAATACTGGTGTTACCAAGCTCCTCCTGTACAAAGTTCTCCAAATATAAACCTGAAATCATACCAACAATGTACTTATAGCTTCAATATATCCAACATCCCTTTTGCACAAAAAATCTGTCATTTTAGGCAAATGGATGAAACTAACCCAGACTTGCACTGTCTTTTGCTATTAAAATGCTCCAGATTTCATTAAAGTATTTCCTTTGTTAAGACCTTGAAGACTGTAAAGTGGCCAAATTATCTAAGTGCTTGACTACACACAGTACCTTTGTTGATCACTGGAAGTTATTAGAACAGAAACTTTATTCTTATTTTCATAGTAAGGAGGAAATGATTACTCAAGAGTTGTCATTCCTAATCTGTACTTGACAGACTGGTTCTCACTTGCATACTAAAGTAAACAACAGTAAGGCTATGATGAATTAAAATGCTCACCCGAGTACACAGCCTCCTGATTTCTAACAAGATGACTTCTAAAGAGTTTGTCTATGTAAGTCTATGTAAAACAATCTCAACTTGCAATCGACACAAGCCATCATAAAGGTTCACCTTGTGCATATTAGGCTCAGGTGAGCTTCCTAAAAAGCAAAACCTTTCAAAATGAAATACCTAGCAGTGACCTCCAGAAACTAACCTGGGAAATCAGCCACAAAGACAACATCAGTATCACTGTCCTGTTCAAATATCTCTTTCTCAATTTCTGCTAGCTTTCCCCGCCAGTCCGATAAGTCTACTAACAATGGGAGGACCCATTGAGTCTGGGTAAAGGGACTCCAAGAGGCTTCTAGCAGATTCACTCGTGGATCCACTGACCTGTAATATTAAACTGGAGTAGGAAATTTGAATCAGATTCAGACACAAGTTAGAAATTAAGTACCTTTGATTTCAACATGCTTTTATTTTATGCTATGCATCTCTACTTCAATGACATGTTGGTATTTATAACTTCTAAGTTTGGAAGTTTAACTATAACAAGATGCATATGCTCTGCAAGGAGGTGCTATCAAAGAATGTAAGAAAGGTTAAAGCATATTTTTCATTGCAAATATTTCCAGTAAATAGAACTAAAAATTCTCTTAACTAGCTATGTCATTTATCCCTACCTATATCTTATGGAGAAATAAGTCTGTTAAGTATCCAGAAAGCTTGCATCAAACTTTGAGATTGACATCTTCAGCCGCATATAGTTAAACCCTCTATCAGTGCTTAATGTTTTCCTAAATAAATTGAGCAAGTGGATTGTCAAAAAACAATTTGTTCTATTTTCATACTTTTTTATGGTTGGCGACAACGAATCATACATTTAATGACCCCTACAATTCACCTTTGTTGGAATCTGTCGTTCAGTGCTCGCCATACATCTATGTGTAGCTCTATATCTGTAATATTGTAGCTGGCTAAACGTTCCTCCACACACCTTGCATACTGTTTGATCATATCTGGGTGTGAGCTCCATCGACCACTGAGAACCCAGGCCTAAAATAAATAACAACATTCAGAGCATATTTTATTCAATACTTCATTTAAAATTGCACTTCAGGTAAAATTTTTCTTTTAAAAGTACTTTTTTAGGATGAGCGGGATTTTGGAAATTTACTTCAAGCACATGACATTTGTTTCCTCAGTTTACATGAAACAGTAAAACTCAGACTAAAATGTGAAGCTGATTGATGTCCCATGTGTCTCTTTTCCTGATTGGTAAATTTCAAGGATAAGATCATTTTAAGCCAATCAGATTTTTGAGATGACAGACTGGTACCAGAAAAGGTTCTACAGCCACAGACTGTGTATATTTACCTTTGGATTGAGGTAGCCCTCCTCTCCTGTTTCTTTATCAATGTAAGTGATTTTAAGATGTTGTAGATTCCAAGTGTGCACCATCATATCCCAAGAGTAGCCATACAGACCCTGTGTCCAATGGTTATATCCCTATAAATATTAGGTATAGATAACACTTTAAGTAGATCAAGGGCCATACACTCAGTCTGTCAGGAAAGCTGTTAAAAAGCCAAGTGGTCTGAATCAATCATGCAGCTTCTGTGCAATGCTTTGGAAAACAAGAGATGTTTGTGAAACACTTATGCTCCCCCCCCCACCCCCCAACCCTCCGCAGTATACATTATGGGCAGTGTACATGGAAATGAAATTTATCTTTTGAACTTAAAATCAATAGGGGTTATCTACAGGTACTATCTGAGATGCATCAACCTATCAAGTATGACGTGTCTAAGCTAAAACTAGACCTAGATATTCTTATGAAAGATCTGTATACCAAATTTTATTTCAGTATGTGCGACCTCTGTGAAGAAAATGAACGGAAACTGCAAATAATTGGAATTTTTCTTAGTTCAAGGGGCATAACTCTGTCAAAAAATTGCTCGATCATACCCAAAACAGTACTTGACCTAGATATTCTTATGATTAATCCGTATATTAAATTTCATTTTGGTATGTGCAATCTCTGCGAAGAAAATGAACAGAAACTGCAAATAATTGGAATTTTTCTAAGTCCAAGGGGCATAACTCTGTCAAAAATTGCTCGATCATACCCAAAACAGAACTTGATCTAGATATTAAGATAAATCTGTACACTAAATTTCATTTCGGTATGTGCAATCTCTGCGAAGAAAATGAACGGAAACTGCAAATAATTGGAATTTTTCTTAGTCCAAGGGGCATAACTCTGTCAAAAAATGAACGGAAACTGTTGGTGGACATACAGACAGACAGACCGACAGACATCAGCAAAGCAATATGCCCTTCCTTTTTCAAAGGGGGGCATAAAAAGTATATTTTGTTTCATACTTTTCAGTAGTTTAAAGTGATACGTATCAGAGGTATAATACAGCACTTCATGTCTATCAGCTAGTTTTTATGGCGATGTTATAATGTGTCTGCATACTAATCTAAAGTACCCCCCGAGTTCAAAGCCAGCTTGGGGCAGGTGGATTTTACCGGATTACATTTGGCTCCCAACCTAAATAACTTTAGAGTTTAGAGGTGATGGCACCCTTAGAAAGTCTCACAGACATTCAGTACTTCAAGAATTCGAGGACAAGTTCTAAGAATGAGGGGGTGTATGTAGCAGAATTATAATACGTCACTTCTACTCCCTTTTCTATCAGATAGCTTTTATGGCAACGTGGTAGAGTGTCCACTTAGAAAAAGTATAAAAAATCCCTGAGTTCAAACCCAACTTGGGTAGGTGGATTTTTCTGGGTTACAGATATACCAGTAGAATTTATCCTGATAAACATACAACAGACTAAATATTTCATTGTTTAACCTGGCTTTCACAAATGTGAAAATTTTCTTTCAAATTGGGATATCACTAAGCCAGATTCAAAATGTCTGTGACATCCATAAAATCATGTCATCATTTCATAAAACATGGATATTGTCTTGTGAAATTTGAAGCAACATGGTAAGAAAAATGACAACAATTGTTCTTGGAATGGAAAAAAAAAGAAAATTGTCTGAACTCAGTGAAAGCTCTAGACTAGTACATTTAAGTCATGATCACCTCAAGAAGTTATTTTCACTCATGGCTTATGCACTCAAGAAAATATAACTGAAAGTGTTCACACAAAGAAAGAGACAAACCCTCTGTATAAAGTCATTATTCAGTCAAACTTTCCCTATTGCAATTGAACATTCATAAACAGTTCTAGTAATGAAAACAACTTACTAATGACCCCCTCCAAGTTAACAGAATACTGGTAAGACGTCTACACCTAATTACTGAAACGTCGATAGTTTGTACTGAAGTGTAAATTTAACCTTTTTTTTCATAGTAAAGTAACCCACATCTATCTTTTGCTTTGGTGAATGTCTATTTTTTCAATCTTTTTGAGTTTATTTATCCTTGCTACTGGTTGCCCATAATTATGACAAATGTTCCCTGTAGAATTTCTTTTTTTCAGGCTGTAGGTGAAAGTGCAAGATACAGAAAGCATCCCATTCCAGTGACAACTCTGGTTCTTTACCATGCTCAGTGTATAGTACTGATACATGGGACCTCAGTTTAATGTCATTCTAAAGACAGTAATCTTACTGGAGGAGCAGGGGATCTAACTCGCAACCTCTGGATTACCAGTCCAGCGCATTACCACTAGACCACTGAACCATCCTTTGTCAATGTGATAAATAAAGATCTGTTTGAATCAATCTCAAATTAGTTGTAACTATTTTTACCACAACGAAGGTGACAAATAGTGGTAATAAGATTGACACCATCAGCCTATAGAAACAATTTTTCCACTCCTATTTCTATATGTGTGTACTTAAGTTTTAAAAATATCTGCTGGCATTTAATGCTCATTAGCTTATGTAAAAACTGTAGAAGTTTTAGGATGTACTTTAACAAAAGGGAAAATGGAAATCTACTGGGTTACCATTTATGGAAAATTTCAAACCTCTGGGCCATATTGCTTCAGAAAATAAGAATTTTTAAGATTTTCTCATACATTTCTATGCCTCAGGTGGGGCAAATATTGCTTCCAGTTACTTAATTTGGATGAGCTTGATAGAGAAACACTGGACAATGCTACACAAGTTCAGAAGTCACAGCTTTGGAGACTTTATTTCTAAAAGCCTATGTAAAACATCTCATCTCTTTGGCAGTGACCCCAGTAAAAACAAGGAATTGGTAGCCCGGGTTATGCTCCCCAAAATACTCTCATTCATAGCATTTAGAACTTAGTAGAGTTAAACAACAAAATAAAAATTATTGTACTGAAAGTTATCAGAATGGAACTAAATTTGATTACAGGTACAGAAATAGATGGCACGACTTTCTGAGCAAAATTTATGGGTATTATTAAATAAGTTTATATAATGACATACTGCATTGTAAATAAAAATTTGCTTTAAACACAAATTATTGCCTTGATATATATATATATATATAATGTATGCTAAAAGAATATCTACTCAAATCAATCTGAAAAGTAACTTTACTTTAATAAATAGGCCCAAAAGCTTTTTTAAAGGGTGTATGAGTTATGGTCTGACAAAAAAATAGGTATGAAAATTTATAAAGGGCAGTAACTCCAAAATTATGCAATTGAGAGATATGGTTCTTGTGTACTGAACTCCTTGTCAATGAGATCTATCATACTATGAAGTTTCATGTTGATACCTCTTTACAGTCCTAGAGTTTTGTGCTGGACAAAAAATAATGCATGAAAATTAACAAAGGGCAATAACTAAAAAACTACACAAATGAGAGTTAAGGTTTCTATGCACTGCACTTGTCCACAATGAAATCTATTCACCTAACAAGTTTCATTTAATGTCTGGTATAGTCTTGGGTAATGTGCCAGACAGAAATATGATATGAAAATTAACATTGGGCAATAACTCAAAAATTACAAAATGGAGGTTACTTTTCTTATGCACTGCATTTCTCTTTCATAAGATCTATCCACCTATGACATTTTATGTTGATATCTCATAATATCTGAGTAATGCTCTGGACAAAAATTTTAGTATGAAAATTAACAAAGGGCAAAAACTAAAATTTGAAATGCAGAGTGGTGATTCTTATGCACCATGTAGGTAGTAGCCATAAGTAACCTTAAAAAAAATTCTGAAAAATATTTGAAATCAGGGAATTTGACAGATACCCCCACAAACTTACATCAGTATAGTAAGAGTGTTCTTCAGGTGAACAAAAATGTGTTAAGGTAAAACTTAAATGGGAGATAACTTTGGAATGCCTTGAGAGATGCATGTTAAAAGTACTTCCTGCAGATCTACACTTCTTGGTGATAATATGTTCCTAGTTTTATTCCAGTTCATTGAAAACAGAAAAAAGTAGTTTCTAATATAATCAAATTAATGAATGCAAATCTCCACTGAGAAAAGTCCATGTTAAATGGGAGATAACACCAGAATGGTTTGACGGATATGCACAATAATAAGGTCATGTACATTTACACTTTATGACAAAAACATGTGCCATGTTGACAAGTTCATGACACAGACTTCTTAGGTCAAATAGGACAGATCAAATGACCAGTTGAAAAAGTCAAACTTCAATGGGAGACAACTATGGAATACTTTTTAGGAATGTGAGCAGAAATTATTCCTTGCACATCTACATTTCTTGAGGATACTGGTTTTATTCCAGTGCATTGATAAGACAAAGAGAAGTTTCTGAAACAATGTGCATCTATAAAGGCAAATCTCCAATGAGAAAAGTCTAAGTTGAAAGGGAGAAATTCTGCAATGAATTGACAGAAACATGAAAAGTATGTCTGTTCAAACTTAAAACTGTATAGATGTGGTTGCAAATATGGCACTTCCTCCCCCTCCCCCACTAGGTCAAGTCTCAAAAAGACAATATTGTACACGCCTGGATCTGCATTTTCCAAGTAAATTAAATGCTTATCATTAACCTCAAATAAAAGCACTTGAGTATTTTCACCTTGGTTATTCCATGAGAGTATGGCAGGAAACATTGAGTACTAACATATGCCAACAATACACATGACATCACTTTGTGGTAAGTGGATGGTTTGGTGGGTGGGGGATTTCTATCTTGAGACACACTGGATTTCTGAAAAAGAAAAAAGAACAAATTATCTGGTATTTATTTGAACACAATGTTTATGATAACCATATCCAAAATTATGTTTTTCAAAATTACAATTCTGACTTTTTCATACTATGATAAATATTTCCATTTTTGTTTTTTGTTTGCTTACTTATTCTTTCTGTTTTGTACATATTTCTCAGAACTTTCAGCTAAGGTAAAATGGCCATACTTTCAATACTTTGTCTTACATATATAATAATTATGTAGGTGATCATTTATATCACAGTATATAACATGCAACAATGATAATTTCCTCACCTGTTTCTCATCTGGTTTTATGGATTTCTTGTTATATATACAATGTTGACTGGACTGTACAGGGAGATCTGTGGGCAGAATAAATCTAAGAAATTGTGGAAACTTTGGGACCAGCCCTCGAGGCCAGTCTGTATGGCAGAACAATGGCATGGTGGCTAGCATCATCCAAGGAAACATACCTGCAATTGAAATATTCAATACCTGCTTTAGTAACTCTGTTTTCAACCTGGTATCAAAGCAAATTCCATTATCTAATAAAATTTGTTTCTATTTTAAGTATTTGCTCTAAACAGCATTTATTTCAATACAAAAGCGCTCATTTTGAATCAATATTTCAATTTCAAAAATCAAGTGAAATTGGTCTCTCACTTCAGCTTATTGCCATGCAGCCTCAAAGAAGCAAATCATAATAACCTGAAAAATGTTCACAACAAATCTTTATTAGTTCATTTAAAAAAAAATTTCAAAATGTAATAGATATGCTCCTTGCTCTGTCTAGCCTTTCAAATACATGTACGTGTAAATATTTTGTTGAAAAAAATGTCTAATAACGCCGTCTTTGTCATTTTATTTCATGCACATTATTTTGCCCACTTTAATTCAGGTTCTGCAATAAACTGATCATCTGAAAAGATGCCATTATTGCAAGTAACCTATTTTGCTGCATAAATGATGAGGTGCTCTATTATTTCATGAAAATAAGTTCCCATTTTTTAACAAGCATATCAACAAGTGGCATCCTCCAATTATAAAACATTAACAAAATACTGACTTCATGTATGTATTGATTGCTATCTTGTAAATCTTCGTTAAAACAAGTCTTGATACCATTCAGTTTTTTCTTACACATTTACACTATGGAAAAAAAACTGTACTTGGAAAAAAAAATGAAAAAAATATTTCAAAGCTCTAGATCACTATATAATTGAAGCTAGTGCCTGAGACAGTCACCACAGGCTGAGTCTATATTTATCAAAGTAAATGTGCTCTTGACCTATACAAGTCCTCTCTTCAAAATTCAAAAGTTATTGCATTTTTAAAGCCTGAAACTTTTGTAGGTTATACACAAAATCAAAAAAAATCCAGAATCCTGGACAAGCTCGCATGCTAAGACCCACTGTCCATAGCAACAAAGATGTAATATGCATTAATAAAAACGCTTATCCTTGTGAGATTCAAACTTAAACCTGTTAAAAAAATCTGGCCTTTAAAATAAATGCTTATTGACCACTAAGACACTGAATTGGTTCTCAGACTCAGCCATCAAGTCAGTTAGTACTTGACACCTGAAAATATCCTGGATCTATCAATGCTTACCTATACTAAATAACTGGGAGTTCATCAAGTGAAACATTCCCAGGAACAGGAAGGCAACAGGCCTGGTCTGGTCAAACAGGAGAAGGAATCCAGAGAAAAAATCAATAAAAAGTCCGCCAAGATGTACAATGTACAAGCTCACTTGCTCCTGGCTCAACAACAACCTAAAATTGAACAAAATAATGTAACGGTATTGTACACTTAATTTTTCATGTTAAATCTTTGGCATGACCTTTCAATGATAGGCAATTCATAAACTGCATTACCAAGAGAACAGGCCTAAGAGCAGAATATAAAACAAAACTTTCAACACTATTTTGATCTTAGAATCTGGATTTCCACACCCCCCCCACTTCTTATTGTTAGACAACATAACTTGTAAAGGATCACCAAAAAAATCTACACACTGGGATTGACAGACGTGATAAACAGCCGATAAATATGTATATTTGCATGCATTCTATATCCAGAATGTTCTCACATTATCTTTGTTCAAGGTATATATATTTATGTTATTAGTTATAAGCTAATCACCAAGGATGGTGTGCAGTGGCCAAACACGATTCTATCCTGTTTTAGTTTATCTATTTAGTGCCCAAACCTTCTTCCATTTACAAGTTATTTGCATTGGCTCCTCTGAAAGCTAGGTCATTTGGTGTAAATTTCTTTGTCATATTATATTCACAAATATAGCTCCATATCTGATGACTGATTTTGAGCATCAGAGTAATGTATGCCGAGTTCAAGAATTATTAATTTTGGTTTTATTTTCCATATGACTTAATGAATATTAATGAAATATCAGATCTTTGAGGGAAATCTGAAAAAAATTCTATAAAATAAAAAAAAAGATGGCACATTTTCACACTCACCCCCTTATAACACACTTTTTTTTAAAGAGTATCATTCTAAGTTATATGAACTTGAAGCCAAAATAGAACTTAAACATCTCTGGTAATTGAGTTTAATCAAAATGCAGGACAAACACTAACGAGGGCTCAAAATCTTTTATGTCTCAAAGTCAATAAGGGCATTTCATATGTAATTTGTTTTATGGCAATGAATTCTGAATTAAAATGAAAGTGAAGTATGATACTAATTTCATGAGACAAGTTATAGAAATCAAAATCTCTAGTTTTAAATTAAAGCATCTAGCAGTCCCAGAGGAAACAGGAAATCCACATTTTCAGATATGCACTGCTCATTTTATGAGAAGAAATATATTTTATATGATTGTTATATCATGACTGCAATGTAAAATTGCATTAAATTGATACAATGCAAACCTGGACAGACAAATATAATATTGGATTGGTCTTGTGACATCAGCGAAACCACGATTATTCTTTAAATAGACAACTTATGGTAATAACGTAAGAAAACAAATTATCATGAGAGAAAACAAAGAAAGAAAAAAATAGGAAATAAAACATTGTTAAAAATTTCTGAAACTGCTAAAATGCTCTTAACAATACCTGGTTATAACTGAGATCATTATTATCTATGAAAATGATGGGATAGCCATAGAAAAATAGAAAGCAATAAAAAGTCCAACCTAAAATAACTGAGCTGAAATAATCAGACAGGGATGGTAAACCAAAATGCTGAGTTATCTAAATGTTCCAAGAGGTAAATTAATGCCCAGTCACTATATAAACATAAAAATGGCAAATAATGAAAAGGGCTCCAAACATCTTGCAAAATAAAGGTAGGGTGAATTCCCTCGCATAGCTATAGGGCAGTGAGAATATAAACATGATGGAAATATCTATTTCAGATCCTGAATTTTCTTTAGCAGCTGATGGGTTAAAATGTATTTCCTATTCATGTGAGAGCAAAGTCTGACATAAAAGGCTGAAATTTACTGTTCAGCTAAAAACTCATAACCATTACTGTTCAAGTCCAATTCTAATTTAAATCTCCTGCAGTTTATAATTCTAACATACCAAGACAATTTATTACACATTTCTAAGATACCAAGACAATTTATTATACATTTTTAAGATACCAAGACAATTTATTATACAATTGTAAGATACCAAGACAATTTATTATACAATTCTACGATACAAAGACAATTTATTATTGAATTCTTATATTCTTATTCATTATACAATTCTGAGATACCAAGACAATTTATTGTATAATTCTGAAACAACCAGAAAGATTACATACTTCTAAGAAACCAAGAAACATTTCTATAGAATTCTAAGTTATTGAGAAACATTATAAAATTTCAAGACATGTTATACATAATTCTAAGTTACCAAGACATACTTTATACAATTCTAAGATAACATGATATTTCATATGAAAGGTTTCCCACCTGAATGGAGCAAATACAAAGTGATCAGCTATTGAATGCATCGAGTATCCAAACACCCAGTCTGTGTCAAGTTTCTTCAGGCCTGCTATAAAGTAAACTGCAAATATCTGAAATATATAGAGGAGCCAGCAACTTTAGAATCAAGTTTACATATTAGTTCTGAAACAAACTTTATTTAAAACTTCACTGCAATAACTTGAAAGTCTTCTCAGCCATGTTTTCGTAAAGCAGTCCATAATTTACAAGTCAGATGGAATATCACCTCTGTGCAATCATGTTTAGAACAAAGGGATCAATAGTAATGTACTAAAATGGTAATTCAAGGGTCACTAGTTGATTCCCCATGCCTCCAGTATTATTACTGTCTTTCCGATGAGACGTAAAACCCAGGTCCCATGTATCACTGCTGCTGGCTGAGCTTGGAGGTAAAGAAGCTGGCATGTCTCTTGAATGAGATGCTTTCTGTACCTTGCACTATCCCCTACAATCTACTAAGTTTAATAACTAAACAATGCAGGTGGTGTCAGTCATATGTGCAACAGATACCAAACTCAAATAGAGAAAAGGGAGTTCAATATTCTTCATGTCATTTATTTCAGTTCAGATTATTCTGTAACTTAAAACAAATTTTTACGATGTATACGAACTACAACTGATAAGACAGTGCTTTCTGGACTTCCGATTTTAATAAACTATAAAGCCTAAGGATGGCATGATGTAATCCCAGTTAAATTGGACTGACAAGGTTCGAACATGTGACCTCAAGGTTTGGAGTCTAACAATCTATCCCTTCAACCACTGTGTCTCTTGCCATTCTTTGTGTGCAGCCAACCTACCTGAAACCTAAGTATAGCGTAATTCCACAGTGGTACATGGGCATGTCTCTTTCTCATGAACAACAACCCATCCAGAGACCTGAAGTATGCAAAACTAATATTAGACAAGTAATGGTAAATAAAGTAAAAATAAAAAAAAATGTGCTTATTTCAATATAAGGTAACAGTTTTTTCACCGCCTTTGTTCATTAATAGTTTTGTTGTTAAGTTTACCTATCTCTGAACTTAAAAGAAGTTTGTTCTGCATGTTAAAGGGATACACAGGCAAATGAATGCCAAAAAATTAAAACTGATATTATTTGCTCAAATCACGTTCAATATGAAGAACTTTAAATTCCAAGTATGTTTGTCCATATAAATAAAGTGAAATGCGGACTTGAACATAAATATTTGAACGTTCTTTAACTGTAAGTAAAACACGAACGGTTATTTTAAATAGGTCATGTGACAAAAACAGCCAATCTTCGTTTCTCTTGGGTTGCTTTTGGCCATAGATCATGTGACAGGTAATACAACCGTCCAATCATTCACTGCAAAATTTAGCGTGAAATCTAAATTTTCTATCTAGACCCACGTGGGTCAAGTTAGGAAACCACCCGGATTTTCATTTAAATAGAGGAAATCTTTGTTCCTGGGACTGATCATTGTATCTATTTCGAGCACATTTATAGTATATTGATTGAAAAAACGTGAAAGAAAGCATAAAACTTTTGCCTGTATATCCCTTTAAACCCTCATCCTGCTAAATGTTTTAAATGGACTTGTCAATATTTCAATCTTATACAGGGGTATTGGTTGAAATCTTAATGACAGAAAAGCCATGGATATGCAGCCTATCTATTTGCACTTGTTAAAAAGCAAAAACAAGTGAAGTCATTTTAGATAAAGTATTAGCAGATGGCTTATAGCATCTAGTGAGGTTTCATTGGGAAAAGTCCTCTACCCAGATGATATGTCTCTATGAGTAGCAGGTGCAAATCCAAAAGAAATATAATATCAAAATGGAAACTTTTATAGACTTTTTTGGGTCTTTTTTACTAGAGAATTATGAAAGAATATTTATGGATTTGTTAAATAAATGACAGATACTTTGATTACAAGAGCAAAGCAAACTGGAAAGTTACTATTTCTTTCTATTTATTATTTTAAGAACTCTCTTGTGCACTGCTATAAATCTATGTAAATTCAAAAACTACAGACCCCCACAAAAAATAGAAAAAAAATGCATTTTCACTATTTTCAGTACATGTGTATTGGTTTTTTGACATTTACTTCATTTTTATTCAGTGACAGACAGATTTGAGTTTATTTACCCTCGGTTCTCTGTGAGAATTTAGCTTGGTTATTTATACTTGAAATAAACAAGCTATGTATTGGTTCTATTCATTACATAATGCTTATTCCTAGAACCAGTTATCAAGGGCTCAAAAACATCAGCCCCTGAAAATTTCAGAGCCAGAACCCTAACACCTAAAACCAAGTACAGGGAAGTATATACAATATAAAGAAGTTCAAGTTAACGAGGTTCTAGTGTACAGTACGATAAACAATATGATAATGACAACTGGTAAGTCTGCATCTTATTAATGCTTGTTAAAAACCCAGCTCCATGTAACAAGCAGACATAGCAAAAACTAAAACTGAAAACTAGGTATTCAGGGATGAATGCAAAAACGTGCTATCTGTTTCTTTCTTTTACAGCATTTAGACCTTGTTAACATTCACTCCTTAATATGCTCTTTCTGTGCTTGCTTTACCTTTAATATATTCACAATTTTCCAAAGAAACTGCAAAAAAAGAAGTTACGAAAAATATTATCTTTTATTCATTTTTTTTCTATCAATTTTTAATTGGCTGAAAAATTGTGACTAACATGCCCACAGAAAAGTGGCTTTTTTAAACATAATCAAATCTTTAGACACAAAATTATTGTAAATTTCAACTAAATTTACAACTGTTCCACTACTAAAATCAACATATTGATTGGAAAAGAGACTATTTTTGAAATATAATCTAAATTTTCATTTTAAGAGTAAGTAAGCATACATTTCTAGGATAATTATTACAGGTCAATAAACAAAACTCTAAATGTAAAATAAAAACTGAGATAAATATACTAAAATATCAAGCCTGACTAAACATAAAAAAAAACATGTATTGAATTAAACAGAAACAAAGAAAAAATTGCATTTCACAGCAAAAGTCAGGCTACAAGTCTGGTTCTAGGACAGGTTGTGTGTTAGATCCTAGCTTACCAGTATCTGTTGGCATCAGTCAGTAACAACAGGATCCCGATGAGACCAAACAGGTAACTGTGATTGTTCCAGGTTGTCTTGTCCAGTAGGAACAAGTACCAGTATGTCACCACAAAAATCACACAGCTCAGTCGATAAAACAGGCCAAGTAAAATGCCCAACTCCCCTGAAATGTCAAGTATAAATAAAGTTTCCTTTAATTTCTTCCTAGTATATTTTCATGTTTTTGACAAACATAATCAGCTCATGTGCTTTTCTTCTTCACACAATAATGTTTGTTTTTTCTTCCCCCAAGGGGGAAGTGGGCCGATCCTGGAGGTACTGCAATACCAGGCCAACCCGTGGCGAGAGCGGAGCAAGCCCCTGACATCTCACCTGTGTCCAAAAATCAGTTTAATATCGAAGTCCCCCAATGGGGGACGTATCAGATATTAAGCTGATAAGAACAGATACTACACTTTGATCTTAGCCAAAAGGCCGAGAAGCGATACTGGCATAGTATTTCAATGGGGTTTTATATAGAATATTTCTAGCGGAAAAACAAGAGATAAAACTTCATGTTAAACTTTGCTGAAAGTTTCATGCACAATAAATCAAGAAAAACTTGGCAATTTTTAAAAAGTGAAGATTTAAATTTTTTTATCAATGTACAACTGTATTTCTAAAAAAAACTCTGAGTTAAAACAAACAACTGTCCAAAATAACTGAACTTAAAAGTATCGACACTCAACTAACAACGTAAACTGAGGTTAGACCAACTTGTCAAGGATAATAATAAATCTATAAATAGTTACAGCCTAGAGTGCTTCAAGGGAAATGACTCTGAATCAATACAACAGAACGCATGGTTCCTATATTCCTTTGTATACTACTAAACCACCTGTGTTAAATCAAAATTAAAAACTGTTTTAAACTCAGTCAAATAACAAAGCATGAAAATCAAACATTTATATCATAATCTGTTTATAATATACATGATACTAATTAAAAAAAACTCTAAATATCAGTATTTACATAAATGTAACAAACATTATTAGAATGTATGGATTTTACTGACGTACCAATATAAAATCTAGTAAAACCCTCAGCTAATCGTGTCAACTTTTGATACGTTTACAGTATGGTAATTTAGTTTAATTTGATTTCATCTAATTCAATTCTTCAAAATTTACATCTAAATCATTGTCAGTTTGTTTTTTTTTGCGTTAACAATAAAAAGGCTAAAAAATGAGAACACGTCAGAAGAACACCATGCATTTCTCAACTCAAGAAAGAGAGAACTTGTTTTTTTTTTTCAATATTACTGTTAAAACACCAATCCCAATAATGTCACGCCTGCTTTGAATGGATTTGAACAGATAATCTTTGACAGTAGTTTCTGTTTTAAATGACAGTTATTCAAACACAGCAAGCTGAATTCAGAATGGTAATTACAAAAATAATGGATTGTCCCAGATATGCTGTGAACAAACCTCATTACCACAAAATGGTAATATTTTTGTCACTGTTTTACTTTTGCTAAATTTGCCAGTGTTTCAAGAATAGACAAAATTGCTTAACTTCATTTAAGATAATTCTTAAAGCAGACGAGAGAATTTCTTACTTCAATTAAAACTACTAAATTAAAAGGATTTAGATTGCTAAATATTATTTTGGACCAAAGTTGCAAACACATGTAAATAATAAAATTATCTATAATATAACACAGTAGAAATTTCAGTAACTGGAAGTTTGAAATGAGAGAAGTACCAAATATGAAGAAACTTGAAACAAAATCTAGTTTTAAAGTTTAAACTGAACAGTACATTATAACTAGATGGGTGTTCGGTGGAACACTTGTGTCGCCCTTAGGTACTCTGTTAGAATAACTAAAAAGGTAAACAAGAGTGAAGTACCTATGTATTAAAAAAAAAAAAAATTGGGTCGGGTGGGCGGGTTGAGGGTGGATGGGGAGTCAAGTACCTATGTATAAAAATTAAAAAAAAAAAGAACCCAGCGGGGGGGGGGGGGAGTCAAGTACCTATGTGGCTGAGGGTGGATGGGTAGTCAAATACGTATGTATGAAAATTAAAAAAAAAAAAAAAAAAGGCCCCAGGGGGTGACTGGTTGGGGGGGGGGGGGGGAAGGTTTGAGGGTGGATGGGGAGTCAAGTACCTATGAATTAAAAAAAAAAAAAAAAAAAAAAAAATGGCCCGGGGGTGGGGTGGGGGGTGACTGGTTGGGGGGGGGGGGGGGTTTGAGGGTGGATGGGGAGTCAAGTACCTATGAATTTAAAAAAAAAAAAAAAATTGGGCCTTGAGGGGGGGGGGGGGGGGGGGGGAGTACTTACCCATATAATGTCAGTTAATATTTTATTTCTAGGCTTAAGAAAGTTTTTTTCCTATATATAAGTATAAGCACAATCAAGTGACCCCTGGGGGTGGGGCTAACTGTGACCCCAGGGACATGGGTACCAACAATCTTTGCAGGGGTCTTGCTGGTGATCAAATATACCAAGTTTAAATGGGATATCCTTGACACTTTTTGAGACATGGACATAAAGAAAAAGGTTTACAAAGAAATTAAGAAATTTTAACTTGAAAAAGGGGCATAACATTGCAAAAATAAATTTGAGGGTTATCTGCCTTTGAGAAATGGTGTTGTCTTAAGTGATACAATTGTAAGCATTACAACTGGAAAGTTTGATAAAGAAACATTAAGAAATGGCATAATTATAGCCAATGTTAAGTTTTCATGACAAAATCCAAGTACAAAAAGGGGCATAACTCTGTCAATTGTGACCTTGACCTATACATTTTGGCATCATCATGACCCTGTTGTCGTAAGCAATATAATTTGAAAGTTTGATGTTGAAATGTTAAGAAATGGCAAAGTTATTCCCAACGTTAAGTTTTCATGACAAATCCATGTATAAAAAGGGGCATAACTCTGTCAAATGTGACCTTGACCTAGAAATTTTGGCATCAACCCGACCCTGTTGTCATAAGCAATACAATTTGAAAGTTTGATAAGATAATGTTTAGAAATGGCAAAGTTATAGCCAACGTTAAGTTTTTGTGACGGACCGACGGACAAAGCGATCCCTATGTATCGCCTTTTCTTCGAAAGGGCGACACAAAAAGTATTGTTAAACAATGATTTATCTGAGTTTTCATCCAAATTAAAAACTTGTTTCAGATTTAAAATCTCCAAACGTTGGATATGATCAAAGTCTTAAAAATATGACAAATTTTAAAATAAGTTAGTGAGACAGTCTGTTTTAATTGTACTTTTACCATGAGAAATGGCCTGTGGGACAAGAAATAATAATGATTTTAACAAGGTTATTACTGCAAAGTAAGAGAAACTCTCATTATGAAAAAGTTGCAATGTCAAGAGACAAAATGTTGCAAGAAATTCAGTTATTTTCTCCTTTTGACAGGTCTGTTTTTGCTCATTACTTAACATTACTCTTTTTACTCTAAAGGGAAACCACTAATTTCTCAATCGACTGCTTTCCAATTAGTGGAAGGGAGATAATTCAGAAATGCAATCTGGCAGTTTATGCAGCCATTTTTTCTTTCACAAAATGTCACAAATAAATCAATTTAAAGCAGAAAATAATGTGAATTTGCCAAACAGTGGTCTCAAATGGACAGCAGGATTTTGCTGCAGTAAGCAAATGATTTTTGCCAAAACATGTTCATTAAATAAATGTATCAAATCAAAATTATTTTATAAACATAGCTATAAGACTGTAGATATTTGAGACAGGATATTG